>JAFREQ010000011.1:2763750-5527500 GCA_025331565.1 Holacanthus passer
ACTTTCACCAGTTTTTTTCAATGTTCCAAAAATCTGTTTTTTCTTTTTTTGGTTTTTCAATGTCAGTCCACACATTTGTCTATGATTAATCATTTTCAAATCTCAATCTGCCACAAACATGCTTTGTTCCCCGAGCTGTTTACAAGTGAATTCTCTCATGTTTGCGCTCAGAAAATTTCTCCAGATTAATCATATCAGCATTTATAGGAACAGGCTTGTGTGTCCCAGACATTTCCCCTGAGTTTAACTCATAAAACATTTTGTGATGTCAGCAGAAGACAGTGTCTTATGGGAAACTGAGATGAAATCACCGTATAACTTGAATATCATGACGGGATTCCCTTTCAGTTTTGTATATGGTGACGCCTTCTTCTGTTCTGGGGAATGTTTTTTATGAGAAGCCGTGTGTGCCAAGGTGTGAGTTTGTTTACTCCTGTCATCAGTTGCATGATGAGATGGAGAGATAGATGAGTCATTTGTGGGTTTGTTGACAAGTCCCCTGCACTCTAACCTTTCCAGCTGTGGTTTTACAATGAGTGGCTCGGCTGACACCCCTGGCGCACCACAAACGGGGAGAACACACTGAGGCTGGTTTACTGAGAATCCAAAAGATTGAGCTCAGTCTTAATTGTCTGGCTCCCCTCCCCCTACGATCTTTTCCTAGCAGCGTGTAGCTTAAGACCACAGCTGATGATGCAGGCTGAGCCTGCTGTGTGAAAGCAGGAAGCAGAGACAAGCGTGTCGTAGCCATCCTGCCACTGTGCTTTGGCAACAGCCCAGTTGCCTCTATTTGGTAAATGGGAGCACATGACATCACAGGATTGGTTGTCACACGTTCTTGTTTGATCTGAATAGTTAACCTTTGATTAATGCAGTTGTATAGTTGTGGGGCTGCCTCTTAGTCTAATGAGTACTAATTAGCTGTCTTTTCTTCACCGTTTGATGTATTCCAGCAAAGCATGGGACGTAGCAACATGCTCTTAGCTAAATGATTCACACCTAAGGCTATGTGTGGATGTTTGTCTTGCTGCTTTTATCTGAGGCTCTACTTTGAATGTGCTTTTATTCAGAAGGACATTAATTAGAGCTCCTCATTACTGGAAGGAATCAAAACACTTCTTTTCTCAGTGCTGAAGTTTGATTTGGATCTTCAGTTTATGTTTACTACAACATAAGTGAACTCCGGTATTGATTTGTGCAGTCAGTATGACATAATTGTACTTATGTTTGTGTTTGAAATGGCTTGTTTTGGGTGGTGTGAATGTCTGGAAGCTACTTCCTTGCACACACTTCTTCCTCACAGTCCCCAAATGCCGCTTTCTTTTCCTGTGTCCTGAGACAAAGGTCAGTCAGCACTGACTGCATTTGGATGTAGTAAGGAGAACATGGATACATTTGAAGTATCGGGCAGCATCACAGCCAATCACACATACCTCCATCCATTCCTGAAAAGCTGTTACAACATGTAGCAGTCAGCAGACATTAATGCAGTGGCTGTAAGCTGCAGTTTGAGTCATACACCGTGTCTACCTACCTGTTCAAAGCGAAATTCAAGATTAGATGAATATGTCCATCCCCTTGAGCTTGATGCATGCATCCCACAAAGTCTGCATTGAGTCATTAAGACACCAGCTGTTTTTACAGGTGTTAGAGAATACACAATCAACATGATCCGTGGTGATTGACCAATAGTGGCTCACACTGCGTTGAGGCTTGAATTGCACTTTGTCCCCTTCCAGCGGTAGGTATGCTAGGTAACTCTGGGTCATGCAGCTCTGATTTGTGCAGATGGAGGCAAGGCTGCGTGTTAACAAGAGCTGGCTGTGGCATCAGCATGCAGGGAGAGGCCCATTCTCCCCATCCGAGCGCAGTCTAACGAACCTGTTGACCCAGTCCAGCTCAGTGATGTAACATGATACCCAAGTAGGCTAAATGTAGCCTCTGCCACTCTGACTCTTAAACAAGAAAGCCCTCTGCTTTTTGCACCTGACCTCGCTGCTAATCTACAAGTCCAAGTAGCCCAAGTGTTCAGCCTCTGCATTCAATGGCTGCTTCTTTGGTAATTGGAGAAGGGCTTGCATTAGCATCCCCTGTGAGGTGCATGCTATCATATTTAAATGTTTCTGCCATCTGAACCTGAACACTGTGTGAACGTGACACCGTGTTGCTGTACATCAGTTTGCTTTGTGGCAGTGTTTGGTATGCACCTCTGTCAGCCCCGGGGCCCAGAGAGAAACCATTAGGAGCCCTCTAAAGTTGATTGATGGTGGGGATCACAGGAAGTCTTGAGGTACCTCCGTCTTTGACTGCTGTGCTGTTATCTGTGTGCTGTTGCTCTGCTGTCAACCATTTCAAGTAGCTTCCATCTGTGCTTTATATAAAACAGAACAAATGGGTGTCTCTCACTTGTTAGCAAAATCCAGTGCTGTCTAGAAATACACTAACATGGTCCCCATTTACCTGAAGCTCAGACTGCTGAAAGGACACAAAACCTGAACCACTGCAGCTGATATACTATGTTTACAGCACAGCAGTGTTAGATACAAGGTGTCAGATATAAGGCCATTATTAAAGTTAAGAAAGGCCTTACTAATCATTGTTTATACAAAAATCATTTGGACAGAAATCAAAGCAACTTGCTACTTGTTCATACGGTGCTGTAGTGTTATATTTAATTTACAGTGAATGTAGAGAGAGGTTCAAAAAGAAAATGAATAGAGATCTAATCTTTATTTTTGTCAGGTGATCGCAATAGGGGCAGTCCAGATTACTCAGTAAAATGAAGCCAGATCTGTCTAAGAAATCTGGATTGGCAGTGTGAACTATGATGTAAAGGTGTCACTCTAAAAAAAATGCTGATTTGAGTTAAATGAAATGGCACATGACATTTTGTTGTAGATCATTTGTATTCTGTCTATGTGAATGCCACCAGACTTTCTCTCTCCAGCTTTTATTGTACTTGGTTACCAGGTGATGCCAAGCTGTAAGTGGTAAGTCAGTTTTTTCAGTCACCTGTGACATGTATAGACAGAATAATGTCATGTGCAAATATTGTCAAGCAGTAATTAAGTATTTATATATATTAAGTATTTAAGTATTATTTTAAGCTGACAATAAGATATCTTCCTGATCGCTCTGGCACACTTTGATGAGTCAGCCATAGGCAGTTACTGTAATTTGTCCATGACTCTGTAGATTTATAGATGTTAATTAAATGTCTTTTGCAATTAGTCTTTGGCTTTGTAATAAGACCATACGGGTAACACAGAAATCCAGAGATTATGAAAGTTACAACCAGGATTGATAAACAGAATGAGAATGGATAAAATCTGAAGGGCGCAAAACACAAGAGCCCTGAGTTAGTAAAAGTCCTTCTCTCTCTTTAAGTGTTGAGGCAGCACAATTATTGGAAAATGATTGCAGTGGGTGTCTGTGTTTGTGTGTCTTGGAGTGTGTGCGTGTGTGTGTGTGTGTGTTTCTGTCTTTTACAATGATGGAATAGATTCATTATAATCCGTGGATTCTACCACTGTCACATTAAGGCAAATTGTCTAGTATAATGGAATTACATAAGAGGGACATGCTGGCGCTCAATTTATATCTGCACATCCTCACCCACCCCCTGCCCCCACAGCAGCCCCCACCCAGAGGAAACTGCTTTTGCTTATCCAGCATTATCAGCATCTGCACTAAAACCCTAAGCACGAGCGGGTAGCCCTAATCTTTACATGTTAATTGCCGGATTTAAAAGTTCTTAATTACTTCATGGGATTTGGCAGAGTGTGAGTGATTAAATACAGTAGCCAATTTGGCAATCTGACAAAACAGAGAAATGTTGAGAGAGCTGTTGAATCGGGGCTCCTCCCACTCAGCAAAAAAGATGAGGCAAGCAAATGAATGTGACAGTGAGGGAGTGAGGAGTCTCAGGGAAAATACAGAAAAAGGCATATGAGGACACGGAGAGAGGGAGCGAGGGAGATAGTGTGGAGTCACAGCTAGCTGAGGAGTGAGGAGAAGAAGAGGGCAAGAGAGGACAAGGGGAGAAACAGAGCGGAGAAGGGACAGAGAGGAGGAGTGTAGCGTCTGGACATCGACTGTGTGTGTGTGTGTGTGTGTGTGTGTGTGTGTGTGTGTGTGTGTGTGTGTGTGTGTGTGTGTGTTGAAGGAGGGGGGCATGGATGGCTGCGAGGGGGATGTGCTCACTCAACCAAGAGTCTCCAGGGGCTAAAGCAGAGCGAAGCACATCATTACCCAGGGAGGGAGAGAGCTAGACTGGACAGGCTCTTCTGTTTCTACCAGCCCCACCATCCATGCATGGGGAAAGAACAGGACCATTTGACATGTCATTTACTACAGATGAGATCAAGAGTGAAACCAGAATTGACAATTTTCTTTAGGTAAAGTAAGTTAAGTAACTTTTGGTGAGTTGCTCTGTGGTTTGTCTGAGCATTATCGAGAAGCTATAGAACCAAACTCAAATCAGTTTGACTGATTTGAATTGTGGCTTCAGTAGTCAGTAGAGGCTTCTTGTTTGACCTCTTGGTGTCAGTTTTCCTCACTTGATGTTTTTGATGGCTTTCTTGTAGGTTTGGGAACCAATAGACAATAGATGCTAGCGATTCATGCTAATGCCAAGTTAAATTACCTAACCTGCAAAGAAAACAGTAAAGAAACATAAAAATATGACTTGAGAGACTTGGAAACTTACAGGGTCCAAGTTTGATGTTGGTATCGATCTATCCTGGAGCTTCAGCCTTAGGGCGAATCCTGTACTGGCCCTTGTTGAGAATGCAGTCTGAAGTAACCTTAAAATGGTTAGTGCTCACGTATAAGAGTTTTGCAGTTGTTGTGGTGACATTTCCACCAAAAATAATTTACAACATTTTCACATGATGAAGATGAAGACTCTGGTGTTGTTTCTTGCTGATATTTATCATGGTCATGACAGTATTCCAAAATCCATGTTTTGGCACAACATGCCAATGGTGATGAGACTGGTATACCATATACCCCTGTATAAACTCAGAGAATCAGGTTTATGCCTGTCTCACTCAAAGGCACAGAAACACAGATCGTCTGTCTCTTTTAGCCTGTCAGCCAGTGTGGTGCAGAAAGTTTACAGTTATTGCAGAAAAGAAGAGATGTCTTTTAGAAATTTCCCTGAATTCCTTTGCGCTGTCCAGTATTGTCAGTATTCAGTACCGTGGGAACTAAATGTCATGCCTGACTGTTTAGCCCTTCAAAATGTGTGGGGTGTAGATGCTTTCTGGGAGCCTGCAGTGCATACAGAGCACCTAAAAAATTGGATGGAAACATTATTGGGGATCTACAGACCCCCACAAGGAGCGTAAGGTGGAGGGGATAGAGGGGGAGAAGTGACAGTAACATTAAGCCCTCAAAGTCCTGACTGGAAGGGACTCGTGAAGGGATGAATGCTTAATGCCTGTGGTGGGCAGTGGGAATGAATTGAGAAGCGCTATAGCCCCAGGCTGCTCTTCAGGTGCTATCCTCATTCAACCTCCACAACACACTCACTCACACAGATTACTTTACCCATGGATGACTGGAGGTGACAACGCTTCTCCAGTCACTTCTGGCTCAGGCTGGTCAAGACCTTCCTCACAGGGATCGTAACTCTCACAGTCCAGGTGTTATTTATATTTGTCGTCTTTCAATTTAAAATCCCAGTAAACAAATGAATAGGTTAGTTCATTTGCATGGATGGAGTTGCATTTATGGATTACTGGATTTGGATTCATTTTTGCACACTGAGTCAACAACAAGTCACTTATCAAGGCAATTGGAATATTTTCTGGTTCCAACTTCTGAAATGTGAAGATTTGCTGCTGTCCTCTGTTTCATGGAAAGCGTCATGGTTTGTCTAACTTGCTAATAGCTTGTCAATAATTAAAATAAAGATTTCAGCATTACCTACTCTTTTAAAAACACTACACATTCTTCTGTTGCTGTATGCGTCGTGTGTCTGCAGACTCAGTTCTCCCATTGCATGTGATAACACGTTTGTCACCCAACCAACAAAATTCAGCAGATGCAGAATTATTTGTGAAAGTTTGTAACAAGAGAAACACTGTATACTTCTATGCAAGACAAAAGACAGACTTTGTGTGTGAGTGACATAGTAATAATAAATAATTACTCTTCCCTTGCCTCCTCCCCTCTTCCGTTCCCTTCCCAAACATGTATTTATGATACAGGATACTTGGTTAAATTAGAAATGTTGGTTTTCATTACCAATACACTTTATCGTATGTAGATAGTAACAGTAATATTTATGTTCTATAATATTTAAGATGAGCTTTTAACCCCTTTTAATTAGTTACTGAGTGTATTCTTTTCTCTTATTGCATGGAAAACAGCTGCCATAATATAATGGTGTTTAAAATTTTGGAAATAAAAGACATAATCACTTAAGTTAACAGAGTAAATATGTTTCCAAGGCCTCACAATTCTGTTTTTACTTCCATTTTTGGTCAAATATTCACATTTTGTTTTTTAAGACATTGTATTCAGTGTATCAGCAGGGTTGTGCAGAGTTGCAGTGCAAGTGCCGTTACATATGACAAAGGTCTGCATGTTTATGCCAGAGATAAACAATACAAATTTACCTCTAATCTCATACACGGTAAATATATAAAAAGATTGACGATGACTGATCATATCATTTTCAGTGTTGTTGGTTTTCTTTATATGACATAAGTATGCTTAACTTAGTATTAGGACCGTCATGTTAGCTTAAAATAATGAGAACTTATTGTGATATAAAATTCACATATTTGTAACAGTCAAATATTGTAAAATCGCTTTATATTATTTGAACAGGTCAGAATGTTCTGTAATATGGCAGTGGCAGAGACGCATCTCACAAGCCTGTTGATTTATAATACGTAATCTACATTATGTATGTATCTGTGAGTGAATTGAACTAGATGGCATGAGAAAATGGAACAGTATTTTCAAGTTATCAACCAAAACCCCAAATGAGCCTGCAAGGAAGAAATTAATCAAGAAACAAATGAAACACTGCCAAATGAAAATAGGAGTAAAACGCCCCTTTAGTCCTCTTATCAAGTGATGTCCTCCCACAGACCCTAGTTCTGGCCAGTGACTTGAATTTGTTGCATTCTGTTTAAATCACAACGAAATCATTCGGATTCTAGTTTTTAGTGGTTACACTGCTTCCCATGTTTGCTTGTGTAAATCACTAATAAGAGAACAAAAACACTCTACAGATTTATATTGTCATCAATATGAATTTAGTAGAAATGCTATATGATGATATAAATTTACTGAGATTTGTACTGTCCATTTGAAGTGTAATATATTGATGTTTTATATAGCAAGAGGTCTTATATCCCTGCTATTTATTATGGGCAAATAAAGAATGTTAAGGTGATGGTGCCTGGTTTGCTCTGTGCCCTGTAATAAAGTTAGTCCACTGGGTCTTGACATTCTGACATGGTAGGTGTAGATGAAGACTTTTGTGATGATCCTTGCAGCTATCAACAAAGTAATTTTGCTTGCTTAACTCTTAGCTTTGACAAAATGCTAGCTGGTCCAGTTCTTGTGAGAAAAAATGGCGCACCTTTACAAAGGTAGTTCTCAGTATGTGGATACTCAGGTGGAGGGTGGTACTATTCTCATGATCCTGCACTTGACATAGGAAGGGGAGCCAAATCTGAACCTAGGCAGCCCACAAAAAACTGACTGGGTTGTCTTATTTCACAGTTTGTGGGGTGGCAGATACTCAGGATATCCAAATATATTTGCACAATCACTGAAAAAGTGGGTTTTTCATATGTCCACTTACCTCACCTCTCCTTGTAGAAGACTCCGGAGTGCACAGGCAGAGTATGTGCAGGTAGGCAGGTACAAAGGCCATCCAATCATTTCATTATTACAGGCCTGTGACTGCCGCAGATACCAGATTTGTTTTTCTTTTTATGTAAGAGCATTTGATTTATTGACTGCAGTTGGGATGTAAAGAGAAATTCAACAAATACTATAACAAAAATACCTCTAAAATACATTACTTACCCTAGTTTTAACTGAGGAAATAGACAGATTAAATTGACATGGCCAAGCCCAAGTTGACACATTTAAATTCCTTTTGACTGACAATGACTTAAATTTGAGTAAATAAACTGAAATCACTTAAGCTGCTGATTGAATTTTTGTCATAGACGCATTGTTTCAGCTCAAGTTAGTACAAATCTTAATAGTGAATTTACTGTAAAATAATGCATGAATAGCAATCCATAATGTTAAATTTGCTCTGTCTGTAGTCATCTAACATATGTACACCACTTTTTAGCACTGTTTCCGTTTCTGGAAAACGTTTGTCACTTGTCAGTTGTCATGAATTGGGTCAGGCAGGCTATCCAGTGCTCTTCACAGACATACTTCAAGTTTTTCTGGAAAGGCTGTCCAACATTCAACAATAGAACAATGGAGCATACAGATATATACACCCGCTGACTGGTTAACAGATTCGAAGCAGGACAGGCAGGCAGCTCTGGGCTCTGCTCCATCACCCTCCATACTGGCAAGGGGGAGGGGAGCCTCATCACGTGTTTCTACATAATGATCAAGGCGTACAGCAAGTGTTGACACAGATGAGTGCATGTAGATCATTGATTACATGGTTGCCAGCACGTCACAGGGAGGTGCTGTGATCAAACTAAAGCCCTGTGGCATTCTCACATGTTGGATCTGAGAGATGTGCTCCAGGCGGAGGCTGTGATGGTCTCTCTGTCCTATGCGGGGGGAAACCAGGTCACCGCTGAATGCATATGAATTGAGGATTCATGTTTGTGAGCAAGTTTGCACATCACTGAGGACAAGAAGCCCACGCTCGCACTGTGTAGATGTGGTTATTTACAAAGTCTGAATGAGAGAGTGGGTGATGTTAAATAGTCTGAGCTCTTCAGTGGGCTGTCCATGGTCGAAGAATACTGTTGTCTGTTGGCTGTCTCTCTCTCTCTCTCCTCTTCGCTCAGCTGTCTGCCACAGCATTCACTCAGCCTGGCAGGAAATAATTGCTTGTCCTCCACACAGCACTTCAAATAAAAGAGCTGTGTTAATGAGGGCTTTCCTGCGCCTCTCTCTCACTCTATCACACTCTCCATCGCTCACTCGCTCCCTTCATTACTCTGCCTCTTCATGAAGTGCTCGGGCTCATTGTTTTTGCTTTCTCTAGAAAGAGTTCCCCCTGAAACAGCAGCTTCAGCTTTTGCTCTTGGCTTGCAGTATTGGCTGCTCCCGGCCAGCGAGAGCACTAGCTGAGCAGAGGTGTGTCTGTCTCTGGGATGGTTCAGGCTGAGTGGAGCAGTCTAACTATGGGTGTCAGTCTGACTGAATTAGGAGCTTTTAAGCATGATGATAGTTATTTCAGGGCATCCTGTGGAGGGAGTCTACCCACTCCTCCCTCCACCAGACGGTGGAATTTAGGGGCAAGCATAGGAGGAGCTGTCAATCATGGCCTATTGTTGTGCGAAGGGGAGGTAATAAGCTGTGAGCCCTCACAGTGGGAAATGATTCGACAGCAGGCTTTACACACTTGACACACTCACTCACACACACTGATTCCCCAGGAATATATTGGCAGCAGTGGGAGGTTGGAGCAATTTCTGCAATTGGAGCCTGAGGTTCACTCCTGGTCCTGGTCCCAGGATCATTTCCAGTATGTCTTGTGAAATATGTTTCTTTTTTGATTTGAATGTTTGCAAAATGATATGGTTCAGTTGTAGAATAAATTTCAGCAATGTTGCCATATAATTAGTAGATTCTTTGCTCAACAACATGTTCATTTAACTGTGTTTAACTGTAATTCCTGCAGACCTTTTCCAGCTGTTCAGGGCCACCACTATTTAATAAATAAAACCAATTAATAAAACCAAGTGACACATGCATATAGTGTCATGAAGAATCTCCAGCCATGTTAATGAGCCCCAGAGTGTTGCTGTGCAAAGCCATGATGGGTGGTCAGTAAATAATGTGGCAAAGAGAGCGGTGGCTCTGTCATGCCAGCAGCAACTCATGGCTGACTTACAGCTGGCACTGAATCACTGCTTAACTACCGGGGCTGCTTCTGCCACCACCGCTGCTGCTGACACAAATCTCAGGCTCTGACCAGGGCTTCAACTCTGCAACAGGCAAAAGAGGCGTGGAGCTTATCAGTCAATCAATCACTCATTCACCACCTCCTTGGCTTACACCTCTCGCTGCCAAACAAAATGATTTCTGGCCCTGTTGGATGCTGTCTGCATTCACAATCTGTTTACTCATGGCTGTGAGTTAGTGATTTATTCTTTCACAAGGGGTCTATGTTAGGGGTGCAGCAGATCACAAGACTCATGGTTCAGATTGTATCACGGTTTGTGTGGCAGAGCTGTGTGTCAACAGTAAGGCATCAGATATTGCAGAAGTTGCAATGAACATCACAATTCTGCCCAATTTCCCAGTTACACCACTGATAATCCCCAAAGTCATAGTTTACAGGATTTCACTCAATTAGAGCTGGAATGATTAATCAATTAATTGTACAAATCATGGATCAACTTCCCTTACACCACTAGTATATGTAGGTGAGCACATGTCATCATTGCATCTTTGCTCACTGTTGTTTTCTCACGTAGCTCAAGCTGCCTCCCTAAAAACTTCTTCTTTGTCACACTTTCAGTGGCATGTCGCTGATGTTGACATCGGATCAGGAAACGGTGATACTCGAAGGACCCACAAGATTCTAATGGTCTATTGTGTAATCTGAATAGTGACAGGACAGAGTAAGACAGGCTCAGAAGTATACAGGGGTCTGGAGGAAGTTATGTTAACGTTTGTTTTAAATATCAAAGTCTATTCAGCTTCGAGTCATGGCATCTATGAGTTGCTCTATAAATGTAGAAGTCTTACACAGTGTAGCTTTGACAAGCTGCTGTTGTGTCAGTACAGACGAGGAGGTCCAATGCTATAAACTCAACATCATCACTTCCTAATTAATTAGCCATCAACTTAATCACTTAAGCATTTAAAAGCATTGCTGAGCACAGTTAGACTTACCCCAAGTACTATGAATAGGAGCTCTAATGCTCAACATGGGAAGTAATTACTCTAGATTGAAATGGAATTGGGATCAGTTGATGGGAACAGGACAGGGTTGGCAATTATGAAGCTAGGATGGGGTTGAAAGAATAGCTCACTTCCATATCACGCATTGACTCTCGCACACTCGAGGCCCCCAGAGGGTGCATCACACAAGGGCAGCAGGTAGAATGAGCCTCAGACTCCAGAGCACCAAGGCAGCTAATGGATACTGGATCAGCAGCTCAGGGCTCCGCCGCATTCCCTGCAGCTGGTCTATTGATTGGAGTGTAGCGCGAGCATTACAACATGATGCTCTATTATGTCCTGATTGATTGCGTTCTGATCAGCTCCCCCACCCCACCCCCACCCCATCAAGAAGTCTGTCTGTAATAGCAGGAGGAGACTAATTGAGTTTGATGGAGCAGTAGAGAAAAAAGTTGTGAAAGAATTGAGCTGTTAAGAGTTTAAACGTGCTTAACTACTAAAAGATAGGAGGGACTGGAGTGTCAATTGTAAAAGATGTGCAGGGATGGAAGTGCAGAATCGAGAGTAACTGGACGGGCAATATGATGCTGCCAAATTGAAACCCTGAGGCTAACCACTTAAGCAGCTGTCTGAAAACCACTTTCCACAGCAAGCCACTGAAATCAGCGTCATCAGTCTGACACACTATTGAGCTTCTTCTGTTTTTGCCACATACATTTTCTCTTACACTTGTTTAACTGAAGCCCATTCCCATGGCAAAGCAAAAAACCTTTGTTTTCACTGTGAGAGCTCCATTTTCTGGCAGTGTCACTTCTTTATCTGGCCTGATGCTTAGACTGACAGAATTTAGACAACTTTCAAGACTGCCTACTTGACCACAGGTCTCCTAAAGTAGTCCTTGGGATCAAGGGACCACTTCTCCGCTCCTGGGATATCACAAAAACTCCTCCTGCCAAGACTAGAATTGGCTTTGGAAGAGTTGGGTACACACAGTTCGCTAGTATAACTTGTTGTGTTCCTGTTGAAAGGCCTCCTGAGCAGCCATCGAGCCATGCCAGGCTGTTTGTTTGCACGCTAAGCTTTTCAAGTGCGTGTTTGTGTGTGTGAGTGTACTTGTGGTTTACTCCTCGCCATGCTTGCCCAGTGCTGGCCTGTGATTATCCGTGTTGCTGGCTGCAGTTTGGTCTCAGCTGAGTTGGAGTCTCTGGAAGGCTGCAGTCATCCCTCCCTCTCCCCTGAGGTCCTCTGCTTGCCCCCAGATGCTGCCAGCTGGTGTCCATTATGCTGCAGGTGTGTGTGTTGGCTCATGCAGTCTGACTTAGGGTTTGCATTTGGCTTCACAAGTTCGGGCTCTGTTCATCTGCACAGCTGATGGGGTAGGATACTGCTCTTGCTGCATGTTTGTTTCTGACAGTTCAGTGGTGACACGCCACAGTGGAAGACAAGGATGGTTTTATGAGAACCGATCCTTTTAGGAAATCCGTGGTATTTTCTCAGTGTTGCACCTGACATGCATCTTCCTTGCTTTTTATTGTTTTTGCTGAATGAGAACGATCAAATTCAAAGCGACAGTTATGGTTTGTGTTTATGTTTGAAAATGAGTCATAAAGGTAACAGAGAACCTCCATGGTTGCTGCTGAGCTCAGTGAGCAGAGCAGCTACACCATGTCCAACTGAATCTTAGTCTGTGACAAATGGGGCCAACCCTGCAGTAATCAGATTAGAGGACCTAAGTGACGTGCCACAAATGTCCCACCTTGTGATCCTGTGCATTCATTTTATTACAGCCGTGAGCTAATGAGATTAGCCCTCAAAACAGAGCTGCTCCACCAGGAAGTGCAGCGTAAATCTACCTCTGCAGCAGCTGGGAGCAGCAGCCCCTTTCCCTCGCCGGCCTCTAGGTTCAGTCACCTCTCTTTGTCAGCCGTAGTGTGACTGTGTGTTGGTGCGTAGCCAGAGTCAGCTCACAGCTCCACTACGAGGCTAATCCATGTTTGTGCCTTGGATCTCCTCCACAGGAAACCCAGGATCAACTCCCAGCTGGTTGCCCAGCAGGTGGCTCAGCAGTACCCGATGCCTCCCCCGCCCAAGAAGGAGCGGAGGGAGAGGAGTGAGCGCACAGACAAGGAACGCCCGGATGGCGAAGGAGAACGTGCCAACGGAGAGGGACGCCCAGAGGGTGAGCGTCCAGAGAGAGTGAGGCCAGAGGGAGACACTCCTGAGAAGGAAAAGAGCGACAAGGAACAGCCAATCAAAGACAAACCCGACACAGAGAAGGACATCAGCCCAGCCATCACAAAGAAGCCCAGCAGCAAAAAGACCAGGTCAGTGTCCACGTCAAGGCTTTACGCGTGTCTCTGGTTGTTATCTGTTCTGGTATTATCCTCACATGTGTCTATCTGTTTTACTCCAGACCCAAATCAGACAACCATCAGAGCCCACCCAGTGACAAACACAGCATACAGTCTGGCAAATCAGCAACCAAGACCAACAAGAACTCTCACATTTCCAGGTGTGTGGCACCCTCTCATACTCTGTGTCTCTTTGGCAGAACACATGGTTTCACATCTATGACTACACAGCACTTCCTTTTAGAAAAAAAACCCTCGTGTAGCACAAGGCTAGTGGGAAACCTCAAATGATTCACAAATGATCTTTTACACTAAACACCCACTCTCACTTTATATACACTTGTTCTGACTATTCATGTGTCACCCGATGAATTGAGCAATTTAGTGTAACCGCCCCCACAGTGCTGGCAGCCTCCCCCATGTTGTTGCTGAGACACACATATTGTGGTTGCCATTTCTGGTATAACGTTTTGTTTTTTGTTTGTCCCCCCCCTCTGTCTATGCCCCTCAGGCCCAAACTGAAGAACGTTGACCGGAGCACCGCCCAGCAGTTGGCTATCACCGTAGGGAACGTGACGGTGATCATAACAGACTTTAAGGAGAAGACCCGCTCTTCCTCCACGTCCTCGTCCACCATCACGTCCAGCGCGGGCTCCGAACAACAGCACCAGAGCTCTGGCTCCGAGAGCATGGACAAGGGCTCGTCGCGCGCCTCCACACCTAAAGGGGATCTCTCTGTGGGGCACGACGAGTCGTTCTGAGGTCCTGTCCCTTTGTCCCCCCCCCGTCCACATCCTACTCCACTCCCCCTTTTCCTCACGTTTCTGGACACTATGGATCCCATAGGGGGAGAGATCTCACCTTTCCCATTGCTGCCCTGCCTCCATTCCATGACCAACCCTGGATGCTGAGAGGAGCTGGTTGGCTGAGAGGAACAGTGCGGTGTGCCTGCTGAGGAAACAAACACCTTGCTGGGGGAACTTCCCTCATGGTTACACCCGTGGCACAGGCGAGGAGAGCTGGGCTACAAGGAATAACGGCCCCATCCCCAACCTCCCCTGCGGTAGCATCCAGACACTTGTATCTATTGTTTTATATTCGTACGTGGATGTGAGGCCAAGTCGACTTTTTTTTTGTTTGTTTTTGTTTTTGTAAAGAAGAATTCTCCGCTGGGCACAATAACCACCATCATTTCAATAACTTTAAACTATTATTACCCTTATTTATTACCTGTTGCACCTGTATACTTTGATGTTCTCCTTTTTATGTTGAAGCTTTGCTGTGTAGCTCTGCCGATCGATCATTCCTTCAGTGTTTTTATTACAGTTTGAAAACGATAGGACAAGACTCAAGTCACACGGACAGACAGACACACACACATACACACACACACACACACACACACACACACACACACTGGTGCTAGATACACTGTGAAGCGGTTTTGCAGATCTGGGATTCCCCATTCACTCAATGTGACAAAGTGCTGATGAATCAAATTCTCATTCACTTTTCTCAACAACACTGTCTCACTCTGAACACTGTCGGGACCTCCATCAGGTCCGTCTACTTGTTCTGTACAGGTCAATGTGCATCAGAAGAAGGTCACCTGAGGTTCACACACCTGACTTTTTCAACTAGATTGTCTATGATTTAGTATGCTATAGCAGATCTCTTATACAGTATCTTATGTCCTTAACTGTACAGTGTAGGCTGTTGTGTAAAACACTAAAAGCTGTTGATATTTTCTGCATTCCGTACTTCGATATTGAGTTTTCTGGCCGAAGGTAGAGCTGTCCTCTCAGCTCTTGAGCCAGAGTTTTTTCTGTTGTGACTGAAGGATGGTTACACACAGTTCCACTTGGTAAAACCATATCGAACTGTAAAATAGGCCTGTTGTGTCAAGCTGTTGTGAATCGATTTCATTTTTCTTTTGTTGTGGTCCTGAAGACGACTTTGAATCTTCATTCTCGCAACCTGAAAACAAGTGCAAAGACATGAACAATTTGCAAAGATCGACAATTCAATTGACTTTTTTTTTTTCCTTATTTAAGACTCCTGTCATTGAAGGCAAAAGATATTGCAGTAGTTAATAGAACACAATTGCTCTTTCAATTTTTAGAACAGCAAGGCTTATTCAAGGGTTTTAATTCACTTTCACCTTAGCTTATAGTAGACCAACATAATTTCCTTTTTAACTGTATGAAATTGTATAAAGAATAAATGTGTATATGATATCTTAGTTTTATTTATTGAAGGACCAAAGGAATTTCATAATGACATGATAAATAGACAGATAAATAACAATTTGAAATGCAATTATCTAATGTGTGAGATGAATAACAGTTTAAATAAAGACTAATATAATCCATGTAAATGGTGTTCTTATTGTCCACTTGTCTCTGTACACGTCTAAATTGGGGCAGAGAAGTGTCAACACTGTGAGCTGAGTCGAAGAACACGACTGGCTCTGCACCCAGTGGTGGATCTGGCCTCATTGTGCAGGCGATGAGAAACAGACTGGGTGCGGGTGGGTAGCTGAGAAGAGCTTTGGGGCTGCTGGGTCAAAGCCCTCGGCTTTAGCGAGCCCCCTCTTTACTCTGCTGGACTACCACAGTACACGTTGCTCCCCTAACAGAGGCCCCAGCTCACCAATTGAGCCGCTCCCAGAGCAACTAAAACCAGGTTAGGTGAGGTTATCAAGTCCCAAGCAATCTCTGGATCTGAGGGGCAGGTTTCGATCTGTGTCAACTAAAAGCTTTGCAGTTTCACACGTAGGGATGATAATCATATGTGTGTTGTAAGCAATGTTTGAAGCCCAAGAGATATGTGTTCAAAGTTTTTTCTGCTCTTAAGCTATGGTTAATATGTAATTATGTACTTTATTGCATACAAATATGGAATCAGTGTTCAAAGTGAGGAAAAGCAATGTGAATAGATCTAAAAAGTGGGACTGTCGGGTCAGAGGGGAGGAATGCTTTGTCCAATTTTTACTGAGAATAAAAAGCCTGCTTTGTAATGCAATCTATTCGAAATGGGCCTAAAAAGCCATCTTTTCACCTGCCTTATCTGCAACCACATTCACTTGACTGAGTACTCCAACAGAAAGGATTCATTGTTAAATTATTGACAAATGGCCATTTGCTGAGTATATGAATTATTGCTTGTATATAGAATTTTAAAAAGGTGCAAAAGCAAACACTATGAATAATGGCATTGGAGCTGAAGTCTTTTGTTTCCTGTTTCCTTTCCGCGCAAGCAGTTCTGTTCTTGTGTGCGACCAGTAACCTTAATTTACTGTGTAAAGATGGTTACATTTTTTAGCTTTGTTTGTCAGAGACCCAAATATAGAAGGCTTGTTTACTGACTGCATAACCTTAACCGTGAATTTCCAATTAAGTGTATTATACAAACTCATTTCTTCCTATAACAATGTCTTGTACAATGCTTTTAAAAGTTACTGCTCGGTTTTAAAAAAAACGAAAAAAAAAAGGTTTTAGGGACAGTACAATAATCCATTCATTGATTAATCCAGTTTTAGTTTTTGTTTCTTTTCTTTTTTTTTTTAACTTATAGCTGATGTGTCATTGTTTCCCCTTGTGAAATGGTCACATTATGTTCCTGGTGTGGAAATGTACGCAGCATTTTCAGCGGATCACGGCTCCTTGTCTAGCTTATAATGTTAAAATAATACATGTTTCTGGCATGTGCACGACTTTGCGCTTATAGGCTAACCTGATCATTTTCCTCCGCTTCAAATAGAAATGTCTATTTATGAATTTTGCTTGTAGTTTTTCACAAATAAAATTGTTAAAGTTATCTGTTTCCTGGCTGCTTTGTGTCCTTTATTGATGCTTATTCCTCCACATAGACAACGTGTATTTACAGACAGATGCACGTTCAGGCTTTGCTTTACACTATCAGATAACAGGAAGTGTGTTTGCATCTGAGACGGCAGACTATTGATTGAGATGTCCTAGCGAGTGTGTGTTCATAGCCAAAGAAGCCTCCACAGTGCAGTGACACATGACATGAGGGAGCCCTCATATTGACAACAGTTTTCAATCACGCCTCTCCCCAGAGACCGGTTAGCAGCCCACTAATGCGGCATCTAAAAGCTCCAACCAATGACTGCATTCCTCTGTCGCCACTGATAATCTATACAGATACGCCAGTCCACATAAGAGAATAGTTGATGCTCACATTTGTTTTAGAAGCGGATTCACTTTATTGATAAGATTATTCACTAAGAGAGAGCCGATAGTCCATTTCCCTTTGGTTTATTTATTAATACACTTTGTTCAAACATCCCTTTTGCTCTGGTGTTGAAAAACAGTTTTGCGGCTCAATCCAAAACTTTGTGTATTGATTTCATTTTTTCCCCCCTCTTGAATATGATTAATCAATATTTCAAACTAAGGGATTTTGATGAATAATGAATCTCTTCTTTAAATAAATGATGAATCAAAAGAGGTCTTAGTGTCTTCAAGTGCATGAAATCTTCTTTCTGGAATAAATCTTACAGCTCGACCTTTGCAGTATATGAACTAGTCCTGGGCACAAGCCTGGGCCAGACTTAGCCTATGATCAATCATTCACTTTGACCATTAATGAACTTGCCTTTGTCTTGTCTCTTTTATGGACGGAAGTGCAATATGCAGCGCTGAGGATAATCAAATGAGGATGGGTGCACAGCAGGGTGCATGGAATGAAAGCCCTTTTAACAATGTCCTATTAACTTACACATGAACAGTTTCAGTACTTACAAATGCAACAACTTGCTGAAACCCAATAGTTCTCTTTTAAGTTCTCTGAAGGGGTGAATTTTGTAGAGACGGCCTGTTCACACAAATAATGAGAGAAAAGAATCCAAAAATATAAATAAACATGAGCATATATGAAATTCCTCATCCTGGATATTGATAACTCCCCAACTTCTGGCTCCTGTCTTACCTCAAAACAAGTGTTTGTGTTACATTCTGCTCTCTTAGTTTATGTGTTCATGGTTTGATTCTTTCATGCGGTGGCTCTTGTTAATTTTGCTACTCATCTCTCTTCTCATTGCAGATCACTTTCTCCCTTTATGTGTGTTTCCTGCTAGTTTGATTGCCTGCCACGTCCTGATTGCTTACACCTGTGATCTTCCCCTCCTGGTGAATTCAGTGTGTGTGTTCCCTTCACTCTGTGCCAGTTCATCTCAGTGTCCAGCCTTTTTCCTCATGTCTTAGTGTTTCTCTGGCTTTTTGGATCTCGCCTGTTTGTTTGACCTCACCTCTGCTTTGCCCCTGTCGGATTAGTTTGCCTGATCTACTCATTGACTACCTGTGTACCGCGCCCTGCTTTGGCAAGTATAGACTGTTTTTGTCAGGTCAAGATTCTGTCTCTGAGTCGTGCAGTCGAGTCTGTTTTGCTTGTCTTTACCCAGTTGGTATGTTTCCTCCTCACCAATTTCTGTGCGAAACAGTTCACCACCTTATTTATATCGAGGGCTATGACCTCTTTGTTAGATGCTGTGTTATTCTTGAGAACATTTTTCATGTTACTTTTTGCAATCTGTCCAGCTTATGGCAAAAAGGAGAACCTCTGATGTTGCTCACCCAGAAGCTCTCAATCATGATAATGTATTTTACCCCTTGTGTATGCAAGTCTTACAACAACATTGCTTGGAAATCTGTCTCTGTATGACTTTTGGTAGGAGATCGATCGATTGAAATAATCATTATTATTATCAACATGATAATCAACCAAATACGTACATACTTTTATTTTCATATTCAGAGTTTTTGTATGTGTTGCTGTCTATCACATTTTGTTCTAATCTACTTCTGAAGATGTTTCAATTGTTATAAGATGTTTGCATGTGAAGCAGCTGTCTAGCATCATGTCAAACGCTTCCCATGTTTTTGTGATGCTTTTCATGTAAAGCAACAGACTGTAGCAATGTGTCCAAGACTCTACTACTTGGACCAGCTGTGGTTCTTGTTCCTTCATCCTTGCTCTACTTCACAATCCTCTCCCTCTCCCTTGACATCACTCACCGGTTTCAATGCAAAATCTGGGACTATGACCAGATCGCTAGATACTAATCATGAACTCTGAGCTAATGGGGAGCCAACTGGGGAAAGGTACACTCAACAATTATGAAGTCATTACCCTTAAAAAGGCCAAAATGATTCTACTGTTTATGTACTTTATTATGAACAGTCATGCCCTTTTTGCTATGCAAAAGTAAGATCATGTGTAGAAATGACTTGGCTGGGACAATGCCATTTTTTATGTTCTGCATGAACTTTTCATGATACTACTTTACTACAAAATATCATCAAAGTAGCAGCTCCTCAGGCCAAGCAGGATATTTTGGTATTCTTACCACCTTCGGCTATATATTGCCAGGTATCCTTGAGCCCTGATACTTAACCTGTACCTGCTCCAGGGCTGCTGAGGAGGAAGCACAGAGGGATAAATGAAGTATATCATAAAAAGAAAATTGCTTTCAGGTCACCAGCCAAGTAGCAAGGGCAAAAAACTAACATAAGGTGGCTTTAAACCCATAAAATGAAATTGCCATTTGATGTGATGGAGTAAAATGGAACAAGTTGGCATTTGCTTTGAAGGTGCCATTAAGGTGTTCTCAAAGTCCTTCCTCAAATATTGTGAGAGTGTATCCAAACAAGAGCAGGCGGGATATCCGTAATCCATTAGTGTATTGTTTGGGATGCTATGAAAGAATTATGAGGCGGAGGGTGAAATGTAAGCCTTAGTTTTGGTGGCTCTCAGCAAAGTTGAGCCCACTTCCTTTCTTTCTCAATTCAAAGAAATCCTCTCTGAGATTGTTTCCATTCAGGTCAAGGTCCAACCAGATGGGTGTCTTCCGTTTAGAGTCGACCCCTCTGCCAGCCCAAACCGCCATACCATGACCAGATCCATATGTTGAGCAAGAGTTGAACATCTGCAGATAAGAAACCGCCACTTTTATGCGAAAAGGAAATCAAGAGGCTCGACGCAGAGCGCCGGCAATGTGTGAAGCAGAAGGTGAAGCGAGCCATATTTCCTTTCAAACCACAAATCTGTGATGTGAGCCTGTGCTCATGATCCGGAAGTGCTGAGGAAGAAGGGCGATTTAAATAGCGGCGTATCGTCATCACTTCAGCTCACTGCCGTTATTTTTACCATTGAGCAGTAGTCACCAAGACGCAAATTCAAGTGAGTCATTATTCTTATTCATTACACTCCTCCATCTGCAGTATCAAACTGATCTTGTAGAAAAATCCTCTTTCACGTGTTTGTGCTTTTCAGAGGGAAATCTACTAAAAGTAAAAGATGCATAAATGTGAAAACTTAAACCTTATCACACACATTTATACATCACTTACAGGAACATGATGTTGGGCTACATGAATCTGTATTTACTGCACATTGAGACAGTTCATCTATAATGTGGAAGTGGCTTGTGTTGGTGCATTTTTGTCACTGCCAAGTCCAGCAACAGTGAGAGACCAGGAAAGTCAGGGTAAATATGAAATATGAGGCACAGTTGACAAAACACCCAAGTTCCATTTACTTGCTTGTTCACCATCAGGATGTCTTGTCTATGTTGCTTTAAAAGTTTGATAGTTTATTCTTGACAATCCCAACTCAATGTCCACTTACTCACTTATTTCAGAGCTTTAGAACAGTGATTCCCTAAATGTACGATCTCTCACACAAAAACCTTGCAGGAAAGAAAAGCCTAATAATTGCACTCAAACTGGCTTAACATAAAACCAAAAAACTGTCATTTAAATTTCACTACACTCTGAAGCGAGAATTTTTTTTTTTACAAGAGCTTCAGTCTACTCTACCTAACCTGTTCAGTGACTCACGATGGCTGGCAAAATCTGCCTATCTAGCAGACATATTTTTACGTGTGACTGAGCTCAACATGAGACTGCAGGGAGTCAGTCTGACAGTTTGACGTGCGTGACAAAATCACTGCAGCAAAGGAAACTGTTCACCATCAAGGTCAAAGCTGGGAAAGTCTCCGCTTTTCCAACTTTGGAGACCTGTCTGAAACTGGGTTCATCTGATACTTCACTTCGAGCTGCAATAGCTCAGCACCTCTTATCCACGGCAGACCAGTTCACAGAGCACTTCCCAGTCGAGGCCAGGCCTGAGGCCCCTTCTCTGTAGACGCGACGGAAATGCCAGATGATCTGACAGGTGCCGAACAGGAAAAGCTGCTTGAATTGTCAGCGGACAGCACCCTGGTGTTGGAGCTGAAAAAAACATTCCTTCTTAACTTTTGGATCCACCGAAAGAACGAATACCCAGCACTCTCATTGAAGGCTGTACAGTTTTTGATGTTTGTTGCAACCCATCTTTTTGAGGCTTTTCTGCTCTCGCTGACACGAACACCAAGTACCGCAACCAAACTGATGCAGAGCCAGATCTGTGGCTCATGTTGACTGCAGTCATGTCTGACATTCCAAGACTATGCCAATCCAGACAGGCTCATCCATCTCACTGATGATGTGCATTATGTCTATACAATATGCATGTGTTATTATTGTTTTTAGTATTACCATTAGAAAGGTGGCCATTTCCTGTGTGTTTACACCTTGGAAATCTGACCTTTACTTTGGTTAAGAGCTTCTGCAGATCACACCATCAATGGAAAACAACTCTCCAAGTTCACATCCTGAAGTCATTATGGACCAGCAGTTATCTAATAAGTCTGTGCCCAAGATTCTACTCAACATTCACAAAGATGAATTCCCATTGCATCTCATTCCATATGACAGAGCCTCCATCCTTCAGTATTATTACTACAGCAACAAGGCTGTCTGAGAAGATGAGCTACATTTCTATTTGACATTCTTCAGCTGCACAAACTCTGCTGAAATAATGATTGCAAGAGTTGCTTTTTTTTACTGAACTGATGTTCTGAACAATATTATCAGGCTCATAAGAGCTGGCAACATTTCATATAAAAAGGATGCTGTGAAATATAAACCTCAGCAGTCCTTATTTAACCTTTACAGCTGTAAACAATGGAGAAAACCACTTATTTGGTGCCTATCAATCAATGTGACATCAACCTCGACTCTGAGGGAATGAATTTCTCTGTGCGAACAGTGCTGTGTAATTGTGGCTAGGCGATGATGATAGCTCATTTCAGAGATGTGTATTTATGGCCAGACATCCGACTAAAGAACCCCGTGCCGTATTTCTATTGACGTGATTATGATAAACCCGATGAAGATGTCTCAATCAGGCTCCATGTCACACCACAACCCACTGGAGCTCAGGCAGGAGCCGCGGGAGCTCACAGGTCTATGGGGAAACTCCGGCTTCAGCTGTGATTACTCACCACATGAGTGAGCATCGCTCAGCCACCAGCGTCATCACGCCGACATAATCAATGCGGTGTTCTAGTCAACTCGTGCTCTGTGTGCCCGCCTGCTCAAACAACACAAAACCAGAGTGAAGTCAGACGGATTTTTAACGCTGCCCCCCATCTGTCTGCTGAGATCAAATCTCCCAATAAAAGCACAATGATAAAGGATTTATTGAGCAGCAACCTCAGTGCTCATAAAGTGGAACAGTAAATCTCTGTTGAAGAACTTTACCTCTTTTTTTCCCAGCCTGTCTGTGGGAGGACTTCTTTTTTTTTCTTTTACAGCTGCTGCATATTTTCTTCCTATTTTGCGCCAAGAGCTATACAGAAAAAGAAACGCTCATTTCAGACAATCCAGTGCATCTTGGAATATTGGACATTAAATCCCCTTCGTTGCGAATGGACCACATTGCGAGAGCTATTGCCCTCTTTGTTATTATCTGCAGCTCTTCAACATGATACAAGATAATGAGGATCATTTTATAACCTCAATCCGCTGTGTGTGTGTGCGTGCGGAGGAGAGAGTGAACCAACAAATGCCTGAGTCAGTGCATGCATGCTGGATGTGTGTGCGTGTGCTTCGGAGGTACATAATGAGCACGCTTAAGGATAGTGTTAACATGACTGGCGGTGCAGTAAATTATTGATGAACCTTGGAGCCTTGAGAGGCTTGTAAAGCAGCTTCACCTGGAGGTCAGAAACCCAGCCTGTGATATCTGTCACAGCTCGCCCTCTGGGCCTGCTCGCTGCTTTCTGACACCATTTAGACATCATACTTAGATGATCAATGCATTAAACATGACTGCCCCGGGTTTTATTTGGTTCCAAGTGTGTGCTTTTATTTAGATCAGAAGACGTATATGAATCGGCATTGTTTTTCAGCCCCGAGAGTAAACACAGAATAGACTAGATTATGTTGTCCTCGTGCAAATAAATCCCTGATCTGCGCTGCTGCCTGTGTTGTTGTGGCTAATCGGCAGTTTCAGTCTCCTCCTGAACGTCTTCTCTCCCTTAATGGGGGTGCATTACTTTATCATTTAGGCTAATTACTGCAGAATAAATGGTTTCTCGCTGCCTGTCAGCTGGCAGTGTGTAATCATTCTTGACCTACTCACTGAACTCCATGTTTTAAGTATGTGAACTGTATAATATTCGCCCCGCTTAATTATTAATAGGACCAAACTGCGTGGGATGCGCCATCCATTTAATCCGTGCTCCTAATAACTGCGGTTGCACAGCCCATTGAAGTCAGGGGAGAGGGAGCACAAGATGAAGTGGAGCCAGGATGAAGGAATGAGAGCCAGAGCTGATCCAAGTAGCCCTCTATAGCAAAATGTGAAAGACAGCAACACATTTTCCAATGCAAAACTTTGAATATTAAAATAAAAGTATGGAAAAAGCAGGTAATATTTGGTGCAAAACCTACCTGTTACACATGTTAAAGATATGAACTGCCGTTTTCATTCCTGCCAAAAGGGTCACACAGAGACAGGTGTTTTTGTGAGATGCACACACACGAGGGGGTAAAATAGAAGTTAGGAACGTAATGTGGAATGTTTTATATGCCAAGTGGAAAACCTCCTATGTATTGGCACCTATTGATCTGGTCTGGATAGTTTTGCTCAGAAACGGAGGAAGTGAGGAAGAAATTGCCCTTTTAAGACAGTTGATACTGTGTGTTCATGAAGATTGAAAATAGTTTAACACCGTCTCTGATCAATGTTTTGGTGATCAGTTTGATGTGAAGTTTGATCTTAATTCTAACATTACTTTGGTGAGGAGGGATTCTGTACTTTTAACCCATGCTGCCTGTTGAAAGCTTTGGACACAGTCATTTCTCACTACCTGCGAGAGCTCATTTCACTCAATATTATCTCTGCATCTAGCTGCCACTCTCACTATGTGTTGAGTTAGCAAGCTGCAGCCAACCACATACAAGTTTACCTCGAAACAGTCATTTTTCGAGGAAGTTCCTTTATTCAAAAATACTTAAACTATTCAGTGTTGGGCAAGTTGCTTTCAAAATGTAATATATTGCATATTATCAAGTACTTTTATTTGAAAGTAATGTTACTTTACAAGATTACTAACAGTGTAGAGTAACGTGTCTCTACACTACTTTAGTGCTACTTTCACCAAAATAACCACAGAAGTACAACTATGGATTATGAAGGAGAGGGTAATGATGTTTTATAGTGGGTAATCAAAGCACAGAAGCTCAAGTTTACTGCAGCTTATCATGTATCCAGAGGTGGGAGATACTGTATAGCCTAATGAAGGCTCTCCACTGTAGGGCGGATCTGGTCCATTCATGCATCCACATGCAGTGGTTACCACTGTCTATTAAATCTCCCACTTATAT
This sequence comes from Holacanthus passer, assembly GCA_025331565.1. Taxonomy (NCBI): domain Eukaryota; kingdom Metazoa; phylum Chordata; class Actinopteri; family Pomacanthidae; genus Holacanthus; species Holacanthus passer. The sequence goes on from JAFREQ010000011.1 coordinate 2,788,925, forward strand.
TAACCATAGTGGGATAGTGGGATATAAGTTGAACAATTAAATAGCCTCAACCTTTTTAAATAAATGGATACAGCTGACGGGATCAAAGGATCAAAGTGGGATAAATTATTTGGGATTGGGATAAATATTTTTAATTGCAGGCTTATCATGTGAATCACAACAGACCCAGACCTTCTATAATGTGACTATTACAGTCTTTTCCTTGATAAACTTGATGTAATGCGAGCACACCTATTTCAAAAATGTCGAGTCTGACTCTGCAGCCGTCTCAGCCATTGAATTTCAGCAACAGGAAATTCTACTGGGGATATTCTTTCTGGTGGTGTTCTGGTGGAGGTGACATGGCGTGGATGAATTCTGAAAAAAAAAGAAAATAAGTAATACATTGCCTGACATCGTGAATTTAATATTATTGAAATCCTATTAGTGACACACACTTTGTTACTGCCAAAAGTAATATATCACTGTAAAGCGTTACTTTTGTAATGCATTACTTTTGTAACATACTACCCCATCACTGATCATGACATCGTGGCGAGGATCTTTCTTCACCCCTGCTGCACGTGCATCTTCTGCAAAAGGGAAATCTGTCCATAGAATGCTGAAAGCAGGAAGACAGACATTTAACAAACTATCTGAAAGCCCTCGTGTTCAGCTGTTGTTTTGTCTCAAATTTGAATGAGTATTTGAGTAGGAACAAGCTGCTCTGAGTGATTAGTGCTTTACTCATTTGGACGCAAAGTTTGTTCCACTGACAGGCCCGGAGGACGGCTCTATCAAAGCAGCCGGCCATCATTCACGCTGCAAATCATGCACTGGGCCGACAGCTTGGCACGGCTCCAAATGTGTGTTTCCATTTGGGAGCCATCCAAACAAAACCTTGAGTGCTCAGCCAAGCTCCTAATGAGCGATCCAGGGAACTTGAGGTAGGCTAACTTGAACTCGCTCGCTTGGACGACCCCGGACTTCAGGAGGAACGTTTTCCCCTGGATTCCAGATATCACAGCGGAGAAGAAGGAATCCACTTTGAGGTCGGACTGTTTTTCTGAAACGTCCTCCATCACATCAACAAGATTACTTTGCCCTAAAGAACACAGTCTGACAGCTTTGCCGTTCGGTGTTTGAGGTAGAGACGAGATAATGAAGTGCTGAAAGCATTACTTTCAACTCTTTTTCCAGCTGGGGAACCTGTGCCGTCAGTGCACATTTGCAACTACACCTCTGTTGCTGCTGTCAAATGAAACACTTACAACACCTCAAAATCTGCATATCGAACTCTTCCTCCTCAAAAAGTGTCACTACAGTACAACCCCGGTGTTTCCAGTCATGATTAAGGTGTCAGCTTGGCCTTGCTGGCAAACATTTCATGACCTCTTGATTGTGCAGTAATGCAGGAGATTTTTATGCACCAACTGCTGAGACAAAGAGGCAGCGTTACCGGACTGACAGATGAGAGTGACTATTTCGAGAAACACCTCATATCAGGAGGAGAGTGTGCGACGTTATCACCTCACAGATAACATAATCTGCGAGGGATTTTTACCTGTCACTGCCTGTGAAGTTGCTCAGTAACACTCTGATGTTTATCAGCGTGCAGGTTCTTGTCAGAGATTTGGAGGCTTCTGATCTTCATGGAGGCGACGGCGAACGCAGCAGCTGCCGCCTGCGCCACTGCAGCTGCAGCGCTCCCAACGGTGACTGATAATGAAGACGACGCAGAGGAAGAGGAGGAGGGGGGATTTGAAATCTGAGGGGAGGCAAAATAAAGGTGCCTCTGCTGCGACATTTAATTCACAAGTGAGTGGTTGTTATGCACTGGTGTGAATGAAAAGAGCCTGAGTTGCCGCCTGATTATTTTCCAAGGCTTATATGTAAGAGTGAAAACCCTTCTTCTCTGCAGCAGGGAGTGTAATGAGATGTTGAGAGGAGATAGAGCGCGGTATGTATGAGCCCCAGTCTTATTTCAGGCTCCGGTGAGGATGGTTGTCTGGATTCAGGAGCGGGGGTGGAAGAATGGGGGCATATGGGATGTTACAATCCTGTTGAAGATGTCAGTACCTACAAGGGCTGTGAGAGGTGCCAACCGACGGTGCCCTGCTGCCAACTGGCACGACCGGCGCTGCATATTGAGTGTCTCTCCTGCAGCGCCCACAGAGCATCGTGGGCCCCTCGGAGTCAGCGAGCCAGTGAATCATTTATGTTCACGCTCCAACTTGCCAACGCTTGTATGACACACTTTTCGCGATGTACTGTAAGGAGATTTAGGGCTGAGACAAATATATCTGCAGAGCGGAGATGTGCTGTGGCTCTGCTTTGTTTGCAGCAGCCGTGAATTGCAGTTTTGTTGACATCACCAACCGAGCAGCTTCCCTCCCTCCTCTCTCTCTCTCTCTCTTCCCTCTCAGCCTCAGTCAGACTGATGTTTTCACAGTCTGATTGAGATGCAGAAGACTTACAGGCGGGGAAAAAAAAAAAAATCTCCCCCAAAAAACGATCGTCCCGCTCTCTCCACATCACCTCGCTGCACCTCACCACACCACCCCAACCAGTCAAGACTGAATGAAGTGGAGGGGGTGTCTGTTGGCTTAAAGATAGAAATTGCCTCTGCTTCTCTCATATATTTCATCAGCATTGGAACTCACCACCATTCTTGGGAATTAATGGCTAGGATTTCTATGAATGTGAAAGCAGGCTGCTGTGCTGTTATGCACCTCTGCTGCTTCGTGCTGCCGTGGAAACAGGGAGACAGCCGGCTACAGCAGATAGACACTTAACCAAAAATCATTAACATCCTCCTATCACGTCCTACGACTTCATAATGCTTTATATTTATTACATTTACAGTGGTAAATTGTTGTTAGATTATAGTATTTCTATAATATTCCATAGAGGCTTTTTAGTCTGTCTAGTCCGATTATCTCCATGCGCTACTCATTAAAAAAATACAGTTAAGCAAACCGCTGATTCTTCATGTTAGACAGTTGGTGGCTGTTGACTTATCAACAGGTTGCCAGCAATGTCATTCAATGTCACTGTCAGTGGGTCCACTGGTTGACGCACCAGTTTCCCTGTACTGGTGAGATGAGATAGAGGAGAAGATTGATGCCAGTCTGTGTCTTTCTGTTAAGTATGGAGGTGGCTCTTAGGTGATTTTTTTATTTTTTTTTTTTTAACTTTGGACAGTGCCAATGCTAATGTCAAACTAAGCTGATCACCTCTGAGCTCCATACTCCATATCAACAGACTGATATGAAATTGATATTGATCGTCTTATCTAATCTAACGCTTTGTCGTGAATTTCAAACTGCACCTTTAACTCCACAGCTGGCCTGGCGAGGTTGTAAACAGCCGGTGGTAGAACAGATGTACCACTGAACTCTCAATCATCCCTCTGCAGTGGTGGGTGAGTGCTGATTTTAATTGACTCCAGTTCTGATGAAAATGTTTAATTCCACTCTCTATATTTTACATTCTCATCAGTGTGCTCAAGGACGTTTTAAATACACAATGTACTTGTTTTATTTTCACCCGATCGAATCTCCTCTTCCTCGTCTTTGTTTGACCCAGCATTCAGATTCGCCCGCAGGGATTATCCACACATGCATTATTTTCCTGAGCACTGGGGTCAGGTTAAAAGGGCAACTTGCTCGTGGGCTGGCTGGGAGATATAGTCCCTTTGATAATTCCTGGATGTGCCCTGAAGTCTCCCCCTCCCAGCAGAGTTTGCCTGGGATGCCTACAAACTAAAACACTGGGGATATTCTTACCTGCCGGACGAACCATGTCGTGTACTGGGGAGCAGCGGCTTGACAAAGAGGCCCTCATGCATATCTATCCAACACTCCCAGCTATTAGCCTCCTCGGTCTCCAGTCAGTGCTCGTGAACATTCAGTAGGTCAAGGCTGAGAGTAGGTCAAAGGTAAATCAAGAGCTTTGCTTAATGGCTTTCCTTTTTGCCATTATGGTCTGGAACAATGTCAGTTTTGGTGAAGCGGCTGCACCTAATTTACCATTACATGTTATTAAAGACACTTAATTCATCCCTGTAAGCCAACTGCTCTGTCCACGGGATGGGACAGGTTGCTGTTCTCTTGCAGAGACAATGACCTCAGAGTTCGACCTAATGACCTCTATATTGACTGATGCAAACTACTCTAGTACTCACTGGAGAACACAGTCAAGTCCGGTGAAGCTGCGGCTGCATGAATATCCTGAACGAATAACCTGCAGGGGGACAAGGCACATCATTGTCAAACCAATCTTGAATATATTTGATTTAATATCAGAGAACCCAGGAGAACTCCAACTTGGATATGATGGAGACCAAATGCCTTACAGCAGCAGAGTATTAGCAAACTTCCACGATTCCTTCATTATCTGACTTGATCTAAAGCAACTTCAGGGTCTCAGTTGCAGCACGTTGGCAGAGGTTTGCACACAGAGGCTGAACAGTGTGATCCCTGGACACCCTCATTAAAGAAAAGACAGTCCTGAAAAATTCATGCTTGTCCATTGTTGGTAGTCCACAGACACTGTCTGTTTTCCTCAGTCCATTCTGTTGCTCTATCTACCATCACGTTGTGTCTTGCAAAGTGTATGTAAAAAAATGATTCCTTAACATCATTACAAAGTCTTTTGGTGAGTAAATAGACTCATGACATTTGACAATTAGATTTCTAGACATTGGATTGTGTGTGTGCCTGTATGAGCCTTTGTGTCTGTGCTTTGGCGATTATTAAAGAGATACACGTATGCATGCCCAGATAGAATACCTGGCAGATGGGGAGTCCTCCTTGAAGGTTTATTGACTTTGTTGGCACATATCTACCCATCAAGCTTCCAAGAAAGGATGCAGACAGAAACAGGGAATGCTCAATTAGTTAAATACCGTGTATCTGTTTCACCGCCAACCGGTGGAAATCCAGGCTCCTTCTTGCCGGCACAGCAGGAGAGCTGGAAACACATTCACTTGGGCTTAGTCTGCAACCAGAGCCAGATTGTCAGTGCACTAACAGCAACAAGAGAGCCAGGATAAACCGTATGGTTTACAGTGCAAACTTTCAAAGTAACACATATTTTACAAAATAACTAAAGGTAACATGCAGCTGTAGGACTCTCACTGAGTCAGTCCACCTTTGACCAAATCAGATACACACACACAAAAAAAGTGTGTGTGAGTGTTTGTGTATGTGTGTGTCTGCACACGTCTGGTCTCCAGCAGTGTGAGCCGAGTATGTAATCTTAGAGGACAATTTTTATTGAAAATACCTCTATTCCCATCTCTGTCATTTCGTCAGCCAGTAAGTTTGTTGAACCATGTCATTGGTGTCAGGTGAAAATGTTGTATTTCCAAGATGTTGACTTGATGAGCCCTGTTGCTCTGGATGAAACTGCACTGTGGACTTTGGTTTTTGCCTTAGGAGCTAGAAAACAGATCATTTTAAAGTGTGAAAGTCGTCAAAATTAGAGATTGATGCTGGCAAAAACATTGTCACCACTGGAGCTGTGGTTGATCATATTGCACAATCTTCCTGAGCAGATGAAGTCACCCAGTTGTCATGGAAATGTAGATGTTCCAGTTTTAATTTATTAAAGACTTTAAAGGCATTTCATGCCTGTTGGCTTAAAATCTGAGATTGAAAGTTCATTTATGTTTCCAAGGCGATGAACTGGAAATTCAAGGGACTCTTTTCTCCTAATGACATACAGAACACGTACACTTTTCAAGAAAGCCACACATTTCATAGAGAGTTCACTTCAGGCCAAAGTTCATTTAAATTGCATAAGAACTACGGGGAGGAACCTTCACTGGTGTTATTTTGGCAGACCAGCAGTGATCGAATCGAAGTAAATTTCAACAAGACACTAAGAGATGTTTCTCCATAAAAAGAGAAGATAAAACCTCAGAGGCTTTTCTTCAGGCATGATGTTAACATATAGGACTATTGACATACAGGTTTTAAAATATCATCACCGCCCTACGCATATTGATGAAGAATCATAAAAACTTTATGACTTGAGATAAAACAAAGGCAGAAAAACACCCAGCAGGAAAAGAAAGAAGAGCAGTGTATGACTTTTTATAGTCCAACTATGCCATCTTGTGGTTAAACTAGAAGTAAACCAAGAAGACTTTCCCCTGAACTCCAGCCTTGCTCGTGAGCTCTAAACCATTTTTAATCCCGGCATAAATCATTGCTGGAGCTCGGCTATTCCCTGAGCGCTGGAACCTGTTGTGACAGCGGCCTCGGTCCCAGTCAATTAGGCCATTGATTGAGTTGTCAGGGGCGGAGGAAAGTGATGATATGATGTGATCAGTGGTGACACCCAGTGGTAATGTGTCGCTCCTGGTGCTTGCTGCTCCATCCAGCTCATTTGGCCCCTGCGTCTCCCTCCACTTAATCAGATATGACAAGCTCCCTGGGTCTCCACTTGCAAAACAATCACGGGCGACTGGTCGACCCGTCGCACCTGAGTCCGCCGTCCCGTTGAACGTTGGCCATGAGCGGGGGGATGATGTGCGCTCTTTGCTCATTTGAGCTCTCCTCTTAATTGTAAACACATTATTCTCAAGACAGTCTTGGAAACACAGCAGATGTCTAATTGGCGTGTTAATTATCATTATGCGCCACTTATGAGCCTGTCGACAGCACTCTGGCACTAAACCGGAGCTGCTGTCAGATGGTGCAGTTTTTTCAGCGCCATTTTTGAGGCTCCCCATACTCACTGATTAGTTCCATGCCTCATCATCAAACCACAATATCACACAGGCTGTGAATATTTGAACACCTCCGGAAGAAACAACACTGTCAGAGTTCCACTGGTTATAAAAATGATTCCTCAAGCGTGTCTGTGACAGAGCAAGTTATTAAGAGCCATCTCTCTGTTTCAGCTGACCTGACAGGCACTCCACTGTGCAGGCCAGGGCTTTGTCTTCAGCTGAGGGGTCGAGCATCAGGCAGTGCAGGCTTCTGTCTGTAGGAGGCTCTTCATACTCCTCTAATCCTGTCTTTTCTTTTCTCACCAGTAGAGGAAGTGCCATTTCACTACTGTCTGTCTCCTGCTGCCTGCCAGTGTTGCTAGAAATATCCAAACTGCAGCTGGACACAAACTGAAGGAGAGACATGCATAAAGTGACTTACTGAGGATATGAGCCACAGGGATGAGCATCATTCATCCAGAAGATATTTTGATGATAGTGCTGGAGAGTGTTGGGAGCTGGTGGCTGCGAAGGCCACAGCACACGATTCACATAATTTTCAGAGAACCCCTGCATTCATTATGTATCTTCAGTCTTATTCAGGTTATCTTCATTTAAGTTGTCATGATTTATAGCTCTGTGCCATTGAGATTATCAAGGCCTCACAGTCTCGCCCTTACAAATGTATGTAGTGTAAATAAGCACTCGGAATTGGAGGAACATGCATATGAATCTGTGACGACTCTCTGAGCAGGCCTCTCCCTCCAGGTACCTGGTGGGCGGAGTCCAGTCGTTGAGGAGATGCAGCTCACCTGGTCTGGCTGCAAGGTATATAAGCTGGTGGCAGTCAGTCAGTTGCTCTCTCCTCTGCCATCCACCCAGTTTGGTTTTGTTATGACATGTTTGTCTTTACCTCAAGTCTCTTTTGGTTATGTAAAATAAACTAATTTTCAGTAATAGCTGCTGCATGTTCTCCTCTCCTTTGTCCAGAGCCAGGTTGTGACAAATCTTAGCTTTCCTGACATCATTTACATTTGTGGCTCTAGGAATGGCAATGACAGTTGGTGGGTTCATCACTTTGGTCCAGACTGAAATAAGTCAACAACTATCGGATGTATTGCCACACATTTTTTGTAGAGACATTCATGGTCCCCAGAGGATGTATGCTACTGACTTAGCAGGTCCCCTGACTTTACCTGTGGCACCTTATCTAAACTGAGGGTCTAAGGATAGAGGTTGTCTTACAGATTGTAAAAACCCCTTGAGGTAAATTTGTGATTTGTCATATTGAGCTATATAAATAAAACTTGACTTGGCTTTTTAAATGTAACTCTCTGTCGTACATTAATATTTTAAAATTCACAGTAAGTACATACCATAGCCACACTATTACTTTTCCTAAAATAACCAGGGAACGTCTCGACCGTTTTAGGTCTTAGATCTCATAACTTAAATGTATTGAATTTTAAATGCGGGCTCTCAAAAAGCCATATGTCATGCAACAGATGAAACACTGTAATTTGTCCCCTAACATGAAATAGGTGGTCTAAGTTTAGCGCACACAGCACACTCCAAAGCCCCTCACATGGGTATCTCCTCCTCTTAACAGACTGATATTTATAGGCGAGCCATCTGAATAATTGATCTGGAAGTCAAAGTAGCCGGCCACTGCGTCACGAGGGCACAAAGAAAAGCCTGGTAGCTGAGCCGGATGGAGTTACTGGAGCAGAAGTTTCTGACAAAGACGGAGAAGTGAGTGCAGCACTCCGCTCCGCTCCGCTCTCAGCTGCTGAGCTGACAGCTATTTGGAGCTTGTGGCTGGCTTCTGTCCTTCTTCGGTATTTCTCAACTGTGTGTGCTAAAGATCACAGCCACTGTTCTGGAGCGTAATTTCATTTAACCACATTATTACAAATGTTTGAACTCTGGCACATTGGTATAAATTTGCACACATTTGCACATATTAAACTGCTGAAGGGGGGATTTTAAATGAGTCAAACATTTGCACTAGAGTGATGTTGTTGCGCTATATTATTAACAGGACATTGTACATCTTGTAAGAATTCTGTGCGGATCAAAGCACAGACTTTTATTCTGAGGGATATGAGTGAACACTTCCACTGTCATATTTCCTATGTTCCTTATGTTCTGCCGATATATTACCGGTATGTTCATTTAAAATTGTGCACATGAATATATTCAGTTTAATGTTAAGGTTATCTTCCTATAAAGGGAAATGTTAGAGGTTATCACTGAAAGTATTGCATTTATTTTATTGCATTTTATTTTTTACGAACTGCACTTGATGCACTTCTGTTGGCTTTACTTCCCAGTTGTTTCTGGAAACAAAGCATCTGCTCTGTTCTCTGCACTTTTGCTGTATTTGGTTCAAAACATGAATTTAAGTTACTTAAAACACATTTATCATGTAGTAAAATTGAGTTTGAGTAAGTTTGTTTCTTTTCACACACAAATCTGCGAATTGTGGGAGAAGGGCGTTGAAGTTGTGTGTAGCTTGTCTGTGGTTTACAGCTGAGAGCATGTATGCAAGAAACCCTGTGAATGACCTGTTTATCCTTAATTGCAGGTAAGTGGGTTATGCATGACCATTTATTTTGCTATTTTTCTGATAGAACTGTATAGAATAGAATATGTTGGATTCATTTGACAAAGTAATTTATTTATTCCTTTAATGCTTTAATGGATTTCACTTTGTTTCTGGACTTTCCCTGGGAAGACGCTGAGAGCGTCTATGCCTTTTCCTACAACCCCCTTAAAGCAGCTCAACGCTGGTGGCCCCTTTCATTTTGCACTAATCGGATCCCCTTCATCTTTAATGAACATAAGCACCAAGGTTGTGTAATTGGTGAACACAGCATCATCGTAGTGTGCAGCAAGAAATTGAAAAGTCATAAAAATGTCACATGAATATTCAGGCAGCTCCACGCTGCCTGAGATGGACAACAACAGCTGTGCCCTTACATCTTCATCTTCATCCTTCCACATCATCCTAATTATGGGGATATGTTAATTGGGCATCTGTTGCCTGGAGTCAAATTCATCTCTCTCTCTCTCTCTCTTCCTTTCTCCTTGCCTCTCTCTCCCTCTGCTCGTCCCTACTTTCTGCCTCTCTGACTGGCTGAGCTGCCTCTGAGGTGGAATCAGCTCTCTGTCCAAGCGTGCACCACCACCAGCATTCAAAATGAGCACATACATGCATGGAAACTATAAGCAGCGTCCGCTCACATGCGCTCGTCACACGCATGTTAACTCGTGCGATTGGCGAGGCGCACACACGCAACTCAGCATATGGAGGTGGCTGCAGTCTTTTTTCACTTGTAAGTGGTTGAAGACGTCAGCTGGAGCTGTGAGGCAAGCTGTGAAAGCAAGTCAATTAAGGAAACATGAAATTTTCAGGGAGTAAATATGCAGTACACCGGCTGCTGCTGTTCCTCTCTTGGATGTGGATATAACATAACACACGACCATTTGGTGGTTGTTTTTATCCAAAGTGACTCGCAGTTCTGTGAGAGCTTGAATTTTCAGCATGGCAGCGAATCAAACATTTAATCCTGGCTGCCAGTGTTGGTGGCAGGCAGCTACACTGTCTAGTGAAGGCTAGCATCGTAGAGGTTGCTCGAGGATCAGTGTTGGAGGGTAATGTCAGATGAAATTTCACAGAGAAAGCGAGTGTCACTTTGTGATAAATGTTTAAGAGGCTCTTCAGTTTCCTGTCCTCCCATCATGTCTTGGGGTGGGAGGATGGGATCCAGGTGTGTGTGGCAGCCACAGAGAAGCTTCTTCATCTCCTCCCTTGAACCCCACCATGACGGGCTGAAAGCATTCAAACACAACCTCAGGTCTCAGGTGCAGTTTCATTGCTTGGTAGATGAGGCATCCTCATTACAACATTACTGATCAAGGCTGTGCCACTGAGGGCACGAAGGTCAAGTCCTCTGTGTTGTCGCTGAAAATTTGATCATCTGAGGAAGAAATTACATTATTTACAAAGACATTTGGGGTTTTTAAGGCAAATTCTGATATTCTGTAGACCAGTGGTTCCCAAACTTTTTAAAATCATGGCACTTTCATGTTTTTTTTTATTTTTATGGCACCCCTCCGTGTCCATCGACATCTCATACATCACAGTTGACATATATCAATATCAAATGAAACACTATTGCGCAGTCAGAAAAGGTGTCAGCTGGTTTATGTTGCTGTGCAGATTTGGAGATAAATATTAAACTTAAACTAAATAATGAATATAAATCAGTATAAGTAAGTAAGTATACTACCTGCTGATGAGCACACATTTGACATTTTTTTCTTGCAGATTGAGGAAATTTGATGTGGGGCCTCAAACTGGCTCCCTCAGATTTGGCCACATTTGTAACGCTGTGTTGAGGACTGAATTGTATTGGTGTGTCTGAACAGTGACAAATCTTTCCACAGTTTGTTCTGACAGTCACAATTTCTGACTGTACCTGGAAAAGGTAGCAGAAAGTGTGTTGTGTTCCTGCAACCACTAGGACTGTCTTCACCAGTCTTACCATAACGGTATGTTTTACAAGGTTTTATTACTGTCATAGTTCTGCCAGCCAGGCCTCTGTTTAGCCTTTAGTTTTTGTTCAGCCTTGGTTTTTGCCATATCACTTTCTTACCTGCCACAGTTTTGTCCAGTGTTTCAGTCTCTCTGCCTTAGTTTCAGTCTCTGTTTTAATTCTGTCATTCTTGTCTTAGTTCTGTCAGTTATGGTCCTGTTCTTTCAGTTCTGTTGGTCATGTCGTAGTCCTGTCTTGCCTTAGTTCTTTGTCTTGGTATTAGTTCCTTGTCTCTGCTGTCATGTCGTGTCCTAGTTTTATGTCTTTGTTTTCTGTCTGTGTTCTATGTCTTAGTTCCATCTTAGTTTCTGTTCGGCCTTTAGTCTCAGTTAAGATCTGTCTTAGTTCTCAGTCTCTGTTCTGTCATAGTGTGTTATGCTGTTGTCCTGTCAGCCCCTTTCCTGTAATGTATAGTTCTGTCTGTTTTAGTTCTGGTCTCTGTTCTGTCTGCCATATTCTGTATTCAGTGTTTCTCCTCTCACCCCGCCTCTGCCCCGCCTTACCTTCCAGCCACTCCCACCTCATTTAGTCACCTGTGATCCCAGCTGCAGCCAACAACTAATCAGGACTCTATATAAGCCATTTCACCCCACTCAGCCTGGCCGGATTGTTCTTCTCTCTTCTCCCTTCTTTGACTCCTCGTTCTTTTGTTGTTCCTGCATGACTGTCGGTGCTCGTGTCATTTTTGGATCTGCTCTGTTGAGATTCGTAGAACTCCATACAGTCCATACACACTCCCCGTAACAATTACAGTGATTTCAATGATTATTGCTTATTTTTTCCTTTTCATTACATTTGAAATCTTAATATAAAAATGTCGTTAATGTAAAGGCTGCTTTGTTTTTTTAAGAAGGTAAAACATTACACAGAAAACATAGAAAATTATATTGACAATGTGAAGGCTTTAAAGCCAAAGTTTGGCAAATATGAAAGAAATATGGTTAGATTAAGGTGCAGTTAGGGTTAGGCTTCAAAAACAATTTGTTGAGGTGGTTATGGTCAGTAAAAACACAAACTTTGATTTAAAGTCTGTCACAGAAAGGGGAACTCCGGTCTCTGGCATAAAAGTCTGAAGTGCCATCCGTGCTTAGTCTACCCTTCCTTGCATGTAGAGCACAGTACTTCCAGCGTTGGCACTAACAGGTCACAATGGACTTCATTGGAAATTGATGTACAGAATTGAATTTGGATACTGGGCTGAGGTAGAGGTCTTCATAGGACCACAATAGGGCTGGATCCAATAAACTCGTGAAGGCTGATACTGTAAGTCACCTTGTAGTTTTCATAGTGGTACCTCACATCCACACCCAGGTTGTAATTACAGTTCACGTTAAAATACTTCTCACCTCAAACCAGGAAAGAGAGTTCTTTTAAACCACTTTGCATAAGTATTTTTCACTTGCGTTGTTGTTTTGTTGTTCGACAGCAGCGACACCTCGAGCGCTCTGTTTCCTCGGCCCTCGGAGGCTGGACAGGGTTCATTTGTGATTGCGTTACATGCTCGCCGTGAGCACTCCCTGACAACACGTCCTCGGCTCAATTAGCCGTGCTGACGCCAACGCCTCCCCGAAGATATCTTAGAGGCAGAAAAGATGAAGCAGCGCAGGATCCTGGGAAGCCAGAGGACTATTTTGAGTGACTCACAGCTTTGGCTCATTGCCCACACACGAAGGTGCGTTCGTGGTGCGTAGTGAGATGGAGAGGGAGGGCAGAGCGAGGCCCACTTGTGTGGACTCTCCCAGGTGAGAGAGGGAGTCCTTGAGAAATCTTAACACGTTATTCTCTGAGTGTTCCTGCAACACAAAGGCTCTGAAATCCCCATGTGCCTGAAGACTTCATGTTTCAAGTAGATAAAACGGGTAATATCATAAATGTGATGTTGTATTATACTTCATTATAATAATAAAGCCTCTGAAATCATTACTGAGTAATTCTGCAAATATGTCAGAAAAAGCAATGAGCGTGATATTAAAAGCTATAATCAGGAAAATATGTATCCAATTAAATCTTTATTCTTCTCTACTACACACAAAAGAGCAAATCAGCCTTTGGCCAGTTCGTAAAATGTTTTACAGTTGTTATCTTGAACACACAATATCTGGAGATGACTTTCTGAGGGAAATACAACTGTGCACATTATCAGAATTGTAAGAATGTAAAAATGTGTTTGTCATCACCAAATAATAGAAGGCAAACTACAGTCAACAGAGAAAGCCCAGTCGGCGTTGGTCACAAAGGGAACCTCTGCAGAGTGCGGTGCAAAAACAGCCCATCAATGAGAACTCAGCATGAAGATGAAAATAAAAATCTAAAAAATAATTGGTTCACTCAGTTGAGAATGCTACAAAAAGCAACAAATCATCCTCTGGGAACCATGAATCTACACCAAATTTCATGGCGATCAATCCAATCGTTGTTTAAATATTTCAGTCCGGACCAAAGTCTATCAGTTTGATCGACTGACAACAACGTAACATATGCAGATGTGGGTCACAATAATCAGGGAATCTTGGAAAATAGTCTCTTTTGATAAGCACAGCTCCACTGTGTCTCCAGATGCACATCAGGCTTCACACTGAGCTCGTCTTTTATCATGTGCTGTACTCACCACACAAATCCCCAGAGGATGGAGGGAATCATTCCTCATATCATCTCATTTTCCCCTTTCGCAGTAAAATGTCCAGCTGTGACGCTGAATATCGCAGTGGGCCAGTTGTTGGTGCAACACCAGACAGAGAAGTGCTGTGCAAGGGATTGTAGTCATGCCTTCTGGTCATTTCTCTGTATCTACACTACATTACGGTCCAGGAGATGGGAATCAGCCAAGAACAATGTAATCGCGCACGGAAGGTGAGAGTGGGAGGTCGATTCAATAAAGAGACATTCGTGCTCACAAGAACACGTAAAAACAATCCCCACGGTGTTTGACAGATACGGTGGAACTCGATTAATAAATAAAGAAGCTATTAGGGTGGGAAATGGCACTTACATCCTCTCTCTGCTCAGGCAGATTGACACTTTCTTCTCCAGAATGAAACTGAATCAGAATAAATATTCCACCACTGGAAGCTGTCGAATCCATGCAAGTCTTTCATTAAATGTATTTCATTACTACACGGGTATTGCCAGGTATCTATCTCAACTAATAAAAAAAAACAACAAATCAGCTGTGCTGTGTCACATTGTTGCATCACATCCAAGAGATGTTTTTGTTTATTCACCCTCTTTCTTCAATTCCCCTGAGGCTGAAATCTATTTTACAAGCGAGCTCCGTCTATGAATAAATCACTAAAAACAAGCACAAAAGACAAAATGGAGCAATTCTCCAAACAACAAAGACAGAACAAACAAGCTATGCAAAACGAAAACACGGTCACAGTGACGACAGTGAGAATAACACAGAAGTGAACAGAAGGAAGAAGAACAGACAGGTGTACAGTATATTAAAGACTGGTGGATACTGTCACATTTGGTAGCTCAGAATGATCCCTGGGACTTCAGCAGGTGCTCAGTTTATGACCCAAGATCTGCTTTGGAAAACGAGCTCTGGGCCCACTTAATCTGGTCTTTTTGTTGTGGTGATCAACTTTTTATCGATGTACGTATGTGTATAGAACAACAACAAGCCACAAGCACAAAAGAGCAAAACAACCCAGTGATAACGCTACAACATAAATGAATAAAATAGGATGGGAACTGGGCGTGACGTGAATGTTGTTTGACCCAATATGGATGATGACTCGGGATGTTGCTGTAGCGCACAGGGCAGTTGCTCCATGTGGGGTTGAAGTGGAGCAGGAGGCCCAGGACTCCTTTTTTTGTTTTTGTTTTTTAAATTCTACAATTCTACAATTTCAGGGGCGGCTGCAGCTTCGGAGGTAGAGTGGTTGTTCACCAATCAGAACGTTGCTGGTTTGATCCCTGGCCCCTGGAGTCTATGTGTCAAAGTGTCCTTGGGCAAGATACTGAACCCCCAATGGCTGTTCCATCGGTATGTGAATGTACGTTCGCTTTGGATAAAAGCATCTACTAAATGAAATTGTAGAATTTAAAAAAGCCCATATCTTAAAAAATAAAAAAATGTTTAAAAACTAATGCTAGTCTAAATACTTGAGCTAGTCTTACCCACCAAATAGCGAAACACACCTATTCAGATAAATAGTTTTAACATCTCTTAAAATCATTTAACAAAAGACATTTTTGTGGCATTAGAGCTGAGAGGTTAATTGTTCAGTAAGATCTGGATCTATAATGTGAGAAGGTTTTTTTTAAGCTTTTCTGTCTTCATCAGAGTCTGGGAGACTGCGTTGTCATGACTGTCGAGGCTCTGTCTTGAGATCTGAGTTGGCCAATACGAGTTTCTTTCATCCTTAGTTCACTGGTTTAGTGTCATTTTTGTCTTTAGCTTGTTTGCAATACTTCATGCGAAGAAGTTATTGTCATTTATGGTTTTTCCATTTGGATTTCCATGTCAGTGTTCCCTTATTCTGTGTGTTGTTTATAGGCCACATCACTTCTCTGGATGCTTTTCACCGCTCTGAAAGAAGTCTCTTTCTTAGACAGTTCTCCTCAACAGTGATTATTGAATGAGCTGCAGTGTGGAGCCGAGCTGCGCTCTTGAAGTCATCATTAAGCATTCCTTTGATTCACATTGACTCAGAGAAAAAGATCATCCCTGCTCTGCGCTCGTGCTCTCCCGTGGCTTTGTAGAATCTCATTTTTGGCACGAAATTGAAAACTCAAATTGCGTTGGACCTGCAGCCCGCAGGCAGTTCAGTGGGATGCCTGCATCCTTTTAAATTTAGCCTATATGAAGGGCAAGAAGGGGTTTTTGGAACAGCTTTGTTGACAGTTTTATTTTTTCCCCCCCTGCATTTAGAAAATTTGTTACTCTGTGTAGCCTACTGTTTACATCATCCCTTTGCTGGAGCTTTAGAAGAATCTTTCTTTTCTCCCGCTTTTCCGTGAAAGCCCTTTTTTTCTCCCCTTGCCTTGTGCCACATCCCCCAGAGCTCTCAGCTGTGTGCCCTATTTTTAGAGGAGCACTCTGGCAATTTAGCTGAACAATGTGCTGGAGTCGCATCTTTGCGTCCATGTGATCTGGTGGGATGTTGACTACTGGCATCACATTTGCATTGTATGTGCAGGCTATGTTTTCTGACCTCAAAGACTCTCTTAGGCACTGATACACACAGTGACGTTTCATTGTATAGGAAGGCAGAATCTGTAACATAATTCTGAAAAGAGAGTACAGCGTAAGCGATGAGAAAAACATGTTTTTGTTCCACGCACTTTCCTGACTTTTAGCCTCAATAGGAGCACAAACAGATCCCCGCGCTGCATATAAAATGACTGTGAGTGCTCTGTCTAAGGTTCACCATTACTGAACTGCATTCCTATGTCAACAGCGAGGCTGGGTTAATGAAATGGACGGCCTGTTGTGTCCTATAATTCAATGTAAGCAAGCTCAATTAACCATCTAATTAGAAGCAGAGCTTGCATGAAACATGTGAATTCGCCTTGTGCTTAATCCAATTTATTGATCAATGGCCTCTGATAGAATTAAGAGTCACACAAAATGCAATAAGCCAACAGAGACACAGAGAAACATCCTCCTCTTTGATTGATCAGAATATAATTAACAAATAATGTTGTTGCTTGCTTATTAGAGCTAATTATGTTTATTAATTTATTTGCCTCGTAAGTGCTTTTGTTGGCTGAGTGAGAACCAGTAGGTCAGTGTGTTGAGCCGTCCTTGTCTCCCTGCTCCACATAGATAAATCCAGTGCCGAGATGTCACCATCAAGTGCATCTTGAAACAGAGCACTTACCCCTGAAATATGAAAGAAGTATTTGAAGAGCACTTTCCTCCTGATGAACATGAATAAACACAGTGGGGTCTTTTTTAGGTGACAGCAGATGCGAGTGAAGGTGGGCAGGGAGAGGCTGGTGGGTTGACACTATTCTCAGAGGAGTCCTGTGTGGGAGGAAGGGAGACTGATGAATGGGATGAGAGCCATTAAAGTGACATTGACAAAAAGGCAGGAAGTCAGATTATCATCTGGAGAGAGGGAAGTGCATTAGAGGTGATAGCCTTGGCCTTCGGCAGGTGAAATGCAGAGATCTTGGAGGAGTAAACGGCAGGCTGGGTCTTTAATCATTGGGCTGCCTCAGAGCCAATGGGACCAGAGAGGAGTCAACACCTTATACTTTTGCCTTTCCACAGCTACATACATGCATGTACTATCCCTATGAATTGCTTCCATATTCACACACAGGCTCACACTGTTCGTAAAGAATAAATATGGTGATATTCTGTACTTTTCTTACTGTCACCAAATTCCATTAAAAGTGCAAAATCAACAATGAATTTATCCAAATAACAACTGTTCCCTGGAAGACTGTTGCCATGGAGTCAACACTGGGGCCCAAATTTGGCAGGGGGTCTGGGGGTCCACCGCCACAGAAAAAAATCTGAATTTCCTGCTCTTGTAAAATATTTTAAAATTCTCACTAACTTTTGGAATTTAGTATTATTTTTTTATTTTTTACAATAATATCCACTGGTGTATTGTCTTACATTACTCTGATTTTCTTTTCTCTGTTTTACCTTTTCATGTTTCATTGTATGTAATGGGGGAGATTAAAATACAATCATAATCATCTAAATGTCATGGTTTGGAATTTTTGGTTGTTTGTGTTTTGCTTTTTCTGATTTTTGTTCAGGCTTTGCTTCAGTGTCTTGGGGCGTGGTCTGCAGGTGCGGGGGGCGTGGTCTTCCAGTGCTGTGGTCCTCTCCAGACACAGCTGCTCCTCATTCTCATCTCATCACTGGCAGTTTTTAGTCCCTCATGGTTTCTCTGCAAGCTGTCAGATTGTCCAGTAGACCAGTGCTGAACAGACGTTATGGTCATCACTTCTTCCCCTGTGATTTCTTCTGAACAGACATCTAAGCATAGTGATATGAAGACAAGTCCAGATATTGTGGCCAAAGCTTAGCAAATTGTTATTTGTGTATTTACTGCTCCTAAAACTTACAGCTAAACTTTGGGCAGCTCCTCTCATTTTCTCTTCATGTCCTATCTTCTCTCCAGTTATGTCTTCTCCACTCCGCTCCAGGTCTCACTTCTCCTCTGCTTTTTAACTCAATGCAATTACTGACATGTTTTAGCAATTTTAAAAAAATATGTTTTCCACAATTACAGTTCTAGCTCAAAATGATGTGCTGATGTTAACGTTACTTTTTCATGCTCCTCTTGGCTGAAGTAAAGTCTTACTATTGTTATTGATGGAAACATGAATGGATCCTAACTTGTGATAAATTAACTATGCACAGAATGTATGTGCTGTTTGCTGGCTAATGCATGGGATGCAAGCCAACGAGGAAAAGTCCTGACAGGAATTTAGCTTAACATAGCAAGATGGCAATAAAGTTATCATATTTAAAACACCTTACAAAAACACAATCGACAGTGATCTAGCCCGCGTGACACTCATATTACAGTCTAGTTTTCCACTTTTTAATACATTTAAAAGCAGTTGAGCAACAGCTTTGGCTGGTGTATGGCAGCACCACTTGGACAAACCTCACTCAGAACAAAGAACCTCCATTTTTGTTCCAATAACTATTAAACAAGCACCAATGACTGACTGTTGCAATGGGCGGCACGTTCCTTCATTATCATGAACACACACACACACTGTAGTTTATCTTGGCTCAGTCCCACACACACCATCCTGCTGTTGTAAACACAAGTCGAGCAAGTTGGTTTTGATCTTTTCATTGGACTTGACAATATTGAATATCGCCAGCCTGAGTTGTTATAATTTTTAATTAATTAATTAATTTTTTAAATTAGGCTTGTTCTCTCTTAATCTGTTAATATAACAGTATTACAGTGCAATATTGCATTATTAGTTTCTATTACATAAACTGAGAGGTTTGCAATGACACTGACGCAGGCTTAAATGTGCTAAAAGTGTGTTAAAATCCTATTCCTTTACCCACTACATGATGACGCCAAGGTGGTTTTAACATTACAAGCAGAGCTGTTTATATTTAGCCTTGCTAAAAAAAAAAAAGAAACTGTTTACTTTTGAGATTTCTAAGATTTTTTTTTCATGTATTAAGCGGAGTGACAGAGTGAAGGCTTTGGTTTGAAATGTTTCCAAGTGTCGCATCACCTTAGCAGCACAGAGCAGTGTGTGTGTGTGTGTGTGTGTGTGTGTGTGATGTCCTGCCACGTCAGATCCAGGGACGTCTGTCAGGAAAGATATAGCGCTATTCTGATTCATCCCATTTTAAGCCCAACAGCATGAAATGCAATTCAACCTTTAAGCGCCGACACAGAAATATAAATAACTGTCACAACTTCCCTTTCGTAAAACTTCTTCTGTCTGTATTCATATTCCTTACTGTCACACTGGCACATCTGCCACGCAGACTGCAGCTTCTGTCAGAGAAGCGGGACAAAGCAGTCAGCTGTTCCCCTGTGGGCATACACACGCTTAGCTATCTTTGAGTTCTTATATCAGTGTTACACACAAAGCTGTACGCGTCATTGTGAGTGTGAGAAACAGGGACAGCGTTTGCCTTCAGAGCATCTTTGATCCCCCTTGTGCTGCTGTCACAGTCCATCCTGTGTGTAGTGGGTACAGGACATTTCAATCTAAAAAAATATTTGACGGATGAAGGAGATGGGAATCAACCTGTAAAATGGCTTTGTGTTCCTGGGCAGCCAATTTGAATCCTTGTGACTCACTACTGATCATACAGATCTATAATAATGTGTAACAGCTGGCAAAAGACATAATGGATTGATGACTTCTTTTGGCCTAGTGTGAAGGTATTGTGCATCAATCAATGTAGAACAAGCACATAAACCATCCAGGTCCATGTTACATTCAAGGCTCATTTCATTAGGTCAACACAGCTAAGTGATGGTGATATTTTAATCTTTGATGGAATGGCTTTAAAGGGATTTTTATTCAGAACAATCAGTTAGATTAACCAGTCTTTGAAAATGATTTACACTGATTAGTCTTGCATTCTATCATTGAACATAAACAGGCCTGTGTTTTTTAGAGCAAAATATAACAAAAATGCACCCTTTCCTGACTTTTTTCTGTCTTTTCTCTTTTCAGAACTTTGTAATCTCAGAGGGACAAAGTGACCAAAACAAGTAGAATGGAAGACAGCGTGGTGGACACCTTGTTCAAAACCGCCTTTGTTAACCCCGCAGTCATGTCACTGAGCTGCTGGGAGGGCACGGTGAAGGAGGAGCGGGGCCGAGGTGCCCAGAAGCCCTGCAGGAATTTGGGCACAACCTCAATCACCACCTCCCGGGGGCTAAGGAGTTTGGAGGATTGGCAGTTCCAGGTGCTTCTCTTTCAGGCTCATGCCAAAATTTGGACGTCTCATCTTTGGACATCAGGAGGTTACAGTCATTAAAAGTGTGGAAAAATACTTCAAAATACCACCAAAGACACCACAGCCACCGTACTTTCAACTCTGTCTGCAGATGTGATTTTCTGATTCTACAGAACCCTAAAATATATTGAGCAACAACATTTTAGTGGCAACATATTCAAAATGTTAAGATTAATGATAGATTATGGTTACTGTTAAAATATATAAATTAACAGGACGTGAACTCCAGTCTCCTGAATGAAGTCTTTTATGTCATTTTTATGTCTTTTTACAGAGAGTGAATATATGTCAGGACATGAGGGAGATACAAATGTCTCTAGCTGGATTTGTGGTTGGCATCTTAACCTTTAAGAAAAACAAAAGTGTTTATAGCTGTTCTAAACGGCCACACTTGAAGGCGGGTGAAAAGCCTGCCCGTATAGCGAGGGGGGAGATGCAGAAATCCTTCAGATCATCTCTCTTCAAAGGCGTTCATGGTGTTGCGCTTGCTTGAACACATACAAAACCAGAGCATGCGAGAGATCTTAGACGATGGTGAGTTCAAACCCTGCGTGCTTTCTCACCTCTGCAAACTCGGCTAATCACTGCGTGAAGTGAGAATGAATATCTGACTGCCCGACCTGTTCTCGTTCCCAGATTGTCAACTACTAAATTGTGTTGCACCCCTTTGGCGACGCACAAGGCATTTGCACAAGACATCAACCAGAATGCCTTTCTGCCAGAAAGCCTTTCTAGCACATGTTCAACATGAAACCGTTGTGGTTTGGTTGGGCTTGGGTTAAGATAAGTACCATTACGACATGACGTAAGTATGTTACATACACACGTGACATAAGTAAACTTGCATTCAAGTTAAGTCAACGTTGACTTTTGGTTTCAAACAGGACACGATCCACAGTCTCCTGGGTCAAATTCCTGGGACCTGGGAACGAGAACAGTCTGTCAAAAGCTGTCAGATGCAGTTTCCACTATCCTAACATCTGAAAGGTGTGGGAAGATGTATAGCCATCCGACAGGCATTGTGGTTAAAGCAGTCGTATAATATGGATGTAATTCGTAAAGATACTGTGTTGGTACTTTAATTATTAATATGCCATATGTTTGTTAAATATGACTCACTGAAAACTAGGAGTGTTGGTCTCTGGTGAGTTGAGCAACGTTCAGACTTCACACTCAACATCCCTCATTAACATGCAGATGTTCACACTCCACATCAACAAGACATGAGATATGATGTACAGATTTTCATACATCACTTATAGATGAACTATGTGTATTCAGAGTGATTATTGTGTCTTCAACGTTACACTACACTATAGCCTATAGTCTAGTCTATAGTCGACCTTGCATGTGTAAGGGGCCCAGCCAGGATCCAGGTCTATTGATGGGAATGATCTGCTTGAGAAAAACATTTTTTTTCTTTTTTCACCAGACACTTTCATCCCAAATGGACAAAAAGTGAAGAATCGGATTTCCTGGAAATAGACTAAAATGAAAGGATAACCGAGTTGGCTGCAGAAATAAAAGGTGAAAAGCGATGTCCTGTTCCACAGCATCTTGCATAATATATGTGACGCCCTTGTACAGGGCGGAAATTGTCTTTCTAAAAATATTAGGGGAATAAAGGGAAATGTGTTTGAATGGGCAGCTGGGAATAATTGCACGGCCCTAATAACCACTATAGAACCCAAGTTTTTATTTTACTTTTTGTGATATACTGAATGGAATTACATATTTTCTAACTTCGTCATTCAGTTATATCAGAGATGCAGCATTTTCTTTCTTACTCAGCTGAAGATTGAGCAAAACACTAAAAGATACTCTCCACGGTTTGGTTCCTTTTATCTTACAAGCTTTGTTTTAAAGTGCAATACATTTTTTTTGCCATTGTCAGCTTCAGTGCAGCAAGAGAATGATGTCAGATTTCAATGCAATTACACTCAATTGTTTGAATATGTCAAAGTCTTGCCGTTATGTCTTTCTGTGTTAGATACAGTGAGATCCTGAAAGGCTGCATGTGCCTGTGTCACAGCCTGACAGTAATTTAGTTAGCAAAAATTAAAACTTATTACACTTGGGATTTGTTACGAAGATTGAGATTTGGTTCTTACAAATCTGCATAGTATAGATAAAAATTTTAATTAAATTTAAATTTGGATAATTCAGGCACAGACTTAACTTTCTACAGAAATCGCTCATTATGTATTTCAGAGATAAGGAAAGCATTCTGAGCCGCATACAAGATCAGACACAGTGATGCCGACATTAGGGAGCCATGCCGGGCTGCAGAAGTCATGCTGTGTCTGAAACCGAGTCAGGACACTCACACCTCTCGCTGTGAAGTCACGCTCAATCACTGCATGATTCATTCACAGAGACACGACAAGCTGAGTAAAACATTTCACAGATAAAATGGTGGGTGAGCTGGTATTATGTATCTTAATCAGAACTAGCAAAGATGCCAGCCTGTATCTGTTTATGTGACAAAGTGTCTGTAATCATATCTGCAATTGGATTACAGAGGCAGGGGGCATGACTTTTTCCACTAAATTGTTTTCTACTGTTGGCATAATATTTTAACCATGTATCTGAATTATTGTAATAATAAAGTATATTTGAAGCTCATCTTCAAAAAAACAACAGAAAGAGCTGTGTTAAACTTGGGGTGCTTGATGAAAAATACAGAATTGCATTTGGCCATATTGCATGATTTTTCCTTAAAAATTGGAGGTTGTGTATGTAATGAGAAGAGGAGCACTTATTGCATAATAAAGACAATGCATCATACAATGGGAGGAGCTCCAGATTAAAATACATTTTATTTTGAAAGGTTCCTTTGGCCTATTTGCATGCACTTTTGAGACAGCTCTTCAGTTTCCTTCTTTCCTTCTTTACTGAAAAAATCCAAATGTTTTTCATAAGTGTTCACAGTGCGTATCTCAATAATGTACTGGGATTTGGGTAGACCCCTGATCAGAACCCTAAAACTGAACAACGGACTGAAGAAGCCTGCAAAGTAGAGAGAAAAAGAAGTAAAGAAAAATATAGATTTTTTAAAAAGTTTTATTTCACCTGTAATGTGGTGTATTACAGTATTAATGTAATTGGTACAGTTTCATCACTTCTCTTTACTATATAATAATGTGTTATTAGGCTTTAGCAGCTCTCCTGATATGTCAAAGAATGCTTTAAAAGCAGAAATGAGTTCAATTCCTAATTCTATTTCTGAGCAATAGCTCTTCTCATAAGTGTTCATCATTGTTAAACAACTCATCAAACCACAATACAGGCAGTTTGTCTTCACGCTGCGGTGTTGTTTTGTTCCCTTCACAAATGACTGTGCAGTCAAGTGTGGCGTTTCCTTTGTAATTAAGGAGCCAGACCTAGCTGCTGTAATTCTGAATATGAAGAACGGCGCTCATTAACACCCAGTGAAGCTATCTATGGACCAGTCTGCATATTTATGCACAGTAACTGCTGCTCTGATTCTCCCCATAGACGCTGTGTGTTTACTCCTTGAGGTTGTTTGACATGCCGCACAACCTCTCAGGATATAGCCGTGCATCATGTTTTTTTATCCTCCTCAAACAAATGTGTTTGAGGAGGGATAAAAACATTTTGTGGTGGTGATGGTGGGGTGTAATCCCATTACAAGATGCGACAGCAAGATAAAAAAAAATATCAAGGCTCCCAGAAGGCTCCAAGAAAGAAGAAACACACAGTCACTCAACTTTCATTCTCACCCAGTCACAACTTTTATGCTATCCATCAGAGACCCTCTGACCCTCTGGAGGGTCAGGATGGAGGAGAGGTATCTTCCTCTATATAAGGGAGGTGGGACGCCTTGTCTTTAATGAGGTGAGCACCTTGTTATCCAGGACTCATGCTGTTCATCTCTTACCCCAGGGCGGTTGTCTGGGGCCATACATGATACATGGAAGTGCATTTGATGATAGATTATATATTCTGTGTATTAAAATGAAGAACCTTTTAATTTACACTATACGCCGTTTGGGCCTCCTGGTGGCTTAATGTTTAAGGGGCATATCATATAATCACAGTGTCCCCTGTATGATTCTGGCGGGGGACCTTTGTGTATATTGTGTACAATTACTTAAGTACAAATTTGAGGTATGTATATTTGATTTGAGCATTTCCATTTTGTGACTTTTTATTTCTACTCCACAGAATTTTGAATGGTAATACTGTACTTTTTTGCACTATATTAATCTGATAATTAGAACTACTAGTTACTTTACAAATCGAGATTTTACATTTTAAACATATGAAGAACTTTCAAAACATGATGCATTGTAAAAAATCTAATCATCCATCAGTATGCAAAAGAGCTGAAATTCAAAGTTGATTATTCAGTCAGTTGATCAGTCAATTATCAATGAATTAATCAGCACATATTATTTAAGTCTTTTTTTTTTAAATGCAAAAATGTCAAACATTTCATGGGTTCGGCTTCTCAAATGTGACAATTTACCACTTTTTCTTGTTTTAAATAAGATGAAACTCTGGCATAAATAGCAACTGTGCAACCAGAATAGCCGAGCACAACTAGAGTAGGACGTGTACCCCAATGTACCAGGTAAGAAAACAAGCATTTTAGGCCACGACTGCCTCCTTGGAAGGAAGCGACTGGCCTGTGTCTGCACTCTGCTCTGTTTTGCTGCTGGGGACACAAAGTGTGTGGTCTGCATCCCCAAATACTCTGCCGACATCACTGTGCAGCTCCGGCGAACGAAGCCTCCTCTGATAATAGACATGCTGTTTTTGTGTTGTGTGCCTCGGAGACCCTACTGGGGGCTGGGAGAAGTTTTTTTTAAACGTGTGTCTTTACTGGAGTCAAAGCCTGCTGTTAGGTAATTCTGTCAAAGTGTAATTGGAGAAAAGCCTTGAAACTTTCTTGGTATAGATGCACGACAAGGAAAGTCATTTCTCTGCGCCTTCAATTATGAAGAAAAACATGTTTGAAGGTTCAAGGTTGAAGTGATCCATGTTATTGAAACATTTCTCATATGTCCTCCCAAGCAGAGTGACAGCATGTGGAAACTGCACTAATATTTGTACTCTTCCAGATAATGCAATCTGTATGCTTGCTAGTCACACAATAAGGTCATGAAGAAACCCCTGGGCACAATTAGTCCTCATTAGTAATGTAGGGTCATCATCCAGATCTTCCCACATATAGAGCTCAGCCAACCGTGCGTGCTCATCATAATTAAGTTCAGAAACCTGCGTCTTCATAATGATAACTTATTTATGATGCAGCAGAACTAGTTAGGATAGCTAAGCAACAACAACTTAACGCAAGAAACAGTTTTGCTGCTGTGTATATGAATAGACACTAGTATATAGGGAACACCTCCTAAATATGAGTCATTCAGACCAACACAAACCCCCGGGGCTTTGGAATGAAGCCAGCACAGATACGTCAATCTTTACAGTAGAAATTAATGTGTTTACAGTCTGGTACAAAAAAAACAGTTTTGGTCTCTATAACTAATTTCACCATTCATGACAACCGTCAGGTATGAATTTTATATAACTGACTCATGTAAATTATATTAAGGCTTAAAGTTATGCATAATTAAGGGTATGGGCTCCTTTGATTGACAGCTGCCTGCTCAAAAGACAAAGGTCATTCGAGTCACTTGACCTGTCGGCCGTGTTTGTGGTGCTTTTGGCTTTTGGAGAATTTTTCATGCAAATATTGAACAAATATTATTACATTATATTATATTGTATTTTATTATGATGAAGGAGCACACAACGCAACTGTCCCCAGAAAATGAGTAGCCTAAAATGCTTTACAGCACATCTCTATTCTTTCACCTCTTTTAAGTTTGGACAAATTGGGATTTGAATGAAGCAAAAATGTAAAAAGACTAACAAGCTAACTGCCCTCCAAAATATGGCATCATATCCATTCTGAATATTCACTGAAACATTATTTAAACAGATTTTGAATACCCATATTTTATCATTCTAATAGCTTACTCTGCGTTGGCTACCCTCTTTGGTCACATGACCCTCATAATTTTCACACTCGTGACTACATTGAGGAGTGAGATAAGATGTAACATTTTAAACTTGACTCAGTGTTACATTTGAACCTGACTCAGCTGGTACATGAGACTGGAGGAATTTATTCACATACAACAACTTTTTCCCTTTTGGGGTCGCCACAGATCATCCGCTTGCTGGCAGACTGGGCCCCACCCAGCCTGGCATGAATGCCCTTCTTGACCTTCCGGGCATGGGACTGCACTGGTTTGTTCATCCCCAGTGAGGACTGAACCACCAACCCTCTGCTGTGCCTCCTGAGCCACTGTCACCCTGCCTCGATGGTGTAAAGTGAGGAAAGAAAAAGCATTTATTTAATAGTCTATTTAGTAACTGTTGTGGGACATTCAGTCATATCATCACATGCTCTTTATGACCAGATAGTTTGCTCACTTGTCATAATTGTCACAACTGTAGATGTCCATTTTTTCAACACTAGAATTTTTGAATAGAATTTTATGTAATTTCATAAAGCTCCAAAACACCTTGTGGTATTACCTTGTAGTGAAACTGTTTTCTTAACCTTCCTCATAATCTGAGGAAGACCACAGAGTCAGCAATTAAAAAAAAAAAAATGACACTCTGCAGACATTGACTGTGTAAATGTATGTATAATGTATTTTTCTTGTCCTACATCAATTTGTCCAGGCACACTAAAGTGTGTAGTTTCCTTAGTCATCCCCTCTAATATCAATATCAATCATCCCACATGTTGTAGCTCTGTAGGATCCTTTACAAATCATGTCACGGCCCGACTCTCATCAGTGTTTTTATGATAGTAGGATTTATGAATCCAGGAATGTGGTCAGGACAGATCCACTATGACAGTCCACTTACTGAGGTCCTCAAATGACCTCACCCACGTCATGAAGTGTCAGGCCCAGGAGCCATCCGAGCTTCCCATGCCACTGTGTGTTAGCATCACGCCTCTGCGCACAGAAACACAACATGTATTCGCTGGTCTCAGTAGCATCCTGTGTGTGCCACATCCATGCTGGTTTTACTTATACAGAAGGACTTGACCCGAGCCTTTTCCCTGTGAGTGAGAGGGATGCTCTCCATAGCTTTGATTATGCACAGGAAGTCACAGATTTATGTCAAGGTGAAAATTAGATAAAAACAAAAGCATGAAAGTCATCAGAGCCTTTTTGAAGTTGTGTCTATTACAAACTGCTTCAGCTTTTTGAGAGCTTGGCCCATTGGTCCCATCACACAACATATGATGAGAGGATTGGCACCAAAATCACCTCTTTGTCTCCAGTGGCTTGCAAGACTTTGTAAATCCAGCATGTCAAGTAGTTGTTGTGAGATAATGAGCATATGTAGCATATACCTGTACCTTTAACTGCCTGTCTTTTTTTAACTTAATGAGACATCTAAAACGGCCAGCCAGGCTTGTTTACTTGTTTACAACGCTAATGATGTCTTCATCATTAGTGAACTCCGTCAGGAACGACATTTTGTTTTCAGAGCAAAGAATCTTCCGGCTAAAGAATAAAATCTCAGCACAAAGTGTTTACATGTAACAGATTTGTCACATATTGGGTACGGTGGCCAAACTCTTTAAAGTTCATTGTAGTTCTTTAACAGTATATGGCAATATCAAACTCGTACAAAGGTGGGATTGGCATTTTCTGTCTTTTGCTGAAGAACCAAATCAACTGAGTCACCCAGACGGCTATAAACCTCGTAGCAGCACCATTCACTCCACTTTCCCTCTGCAAAAAAATATTAATCAGACTGACAGAGGATAATTGCAAACCCTACTCACAGTGAATTTTGAATAGCAGATGCTTTATGCACACTGAATAGCTGCAAGTCCTCTTTGTACTCTCAACAGCAGCCCTCTTCTCTTTTATGTGTAGACACTGAAACGCAAATAGACAGGTGAATAGCATGCATCATCAACAGCGCTTCAGTTTACGCATGATATGTTACCATGCAACATACATGATACTGCATCACACACATACTAGCGTTCTATCCACGGACTGGGGTTCACACAGTCACATGATGTAAGATTGCTCCATGTGAAATGGGCTTTCTGCCTGCACATGCAAAGCCCCTCGCCTCAGGCTCTGAGATCATACAGGTTGCGTCACGGCCTCTGCCCCACCTGCACCAGCCTTGTGGGAATAATGGTTGAGCATCACGCAAAACTTTTTCACTCACTTTGTAAAAAGTCTACCGCTCAGCCCCAGTTGAAGAGTCACTGATGACCATTACCCACAATGTCACCTCCAAACAAGTCAATCTCAAAACACGCACAGTGATTGTTCAGGATGTCACTCATGCTTCTTGTTGTAGATATGGGGGTAATGATATCCCTGCTCAACTTTAAAATGTGCATCAAGTTTTTTTACCTGTCATCCTCTCAGTGCCCCATTCATTTCCCGACTGGGTTATGGAAACACAGCAGTCACCATCATGGGCTACTTCCAGGTTCCCTTACAATCCAGCAGAGCACCAGCAGAACCTGACAGACTCACTGTGTGATGATATTATGATTACGCTATCTTATCTTATTATCATCATCATTAATTGTATTAACCATCATTCATCATCATATCATGGTACACACATTAAAGCCCTGCACCCTCCTTAAAAATCTATGTTTTCACGGGCTTAGCTTGATAAACAAAACCACCAAGATAACTAACTGGCAATATAATCTAGCTTTGAATCACAGGCCTCAGGTCCTGGTCATTCTTCATAGTAGTAGAAATGATTGGAAGTTTATTGAAGAATGCATACGGACACTTTGACTGCAGTTGTCCTCTCAACTTTACTCATTGATTCGATAACATTAAAGAAATTCATTTAACAGATGCAAGCATAAAGAGATCCTCAGGCTTAAATAAGCAATGAGTGGCCACTATTAAAGATGGCTCTGAAACAATTTTTGTACTTTTAGTTTTGTAATATCTTCCAATATGTGATCTGGGGCCAAACACTTCCTGTGGATGAAAAGACAAAATGCATCCATAATTTACCCATGCAAGTATAGCCAGAAAGAAAGTGTCAAACCACCTGTTAAAAAGCATCTACTCAGTTCAAAATTTGCATATAACATAACATATCTGTGATTTTTGGAGGCATCCGCATCTAGATTCTTCATTTTTTTTGGCCTTTTTTTTTGTTTTCCCTTATCATTCTTGACAATTGACAAAGATGCCCTCATTCATCCACAGATATTTGGCTCTGAGCCAAAGCATGTGGCATGGGGGATTCATCAGTGGCAATCAGTACAATGCTGCTGACACGTTATCATCATCATACTGTAGCTACAATATAATCTAATTGTGATTTACTGTATTGCTGTATGAGTTTACAAGATCATCACAGTGTCTCCAATGACAAATCAAGTTAATTTCAAGAATCATTGTCATCTTGAATGAAAATGTATTCTGATATGAATCAAATATTAATATTTTAACATTTCAATCTGGAAAGGAATGCACCATTATTAAAGACAATACTTTGCTATTGTCATTACTCATACATTGGGCCAAGATGTGTAATTGTTGAACACAAGGCTTTAACCTTCTCAAAACTTGTGAAGAGCTTCAATATTGGTAATTCTGGTGTATTAAATATTCACATTACTCCCACACGCTTTGTTTTTGAATCTGACAAATTATGTGCACATTATGTTTTCAACTTTTTAAATCAAATGTTCCATTAGAGCGCTAGCTTGTCTCATCTTTGCCAATGTTGCGCACTGCACTGCTTGTTAGAAAAACTGTCATCATGCGGAATATACAATATGTTGTCCAACAGCCAATTGCACCAGCTCTTTGTAAGTTCAAACTTAACCCAATTAGCAAACAATTTGTTGTAAATGTGTTTGCTGTAATGTAAATGGAGACTTATGCATCTCTAAATTAAAATCCTTATGTAGAGATTATGTGTTTATTGAAACTGTTATGTAGCTAAACTAAATATAATGACAAAACTAATGTCAGCTTGCTAATATATGTCTTGTAGAGAGTGAAGGATAAAAGTAATATGACATTTGAACTAACACCCGTCTTGATTTGACTGCAGTTACTATGACTTTAAGCTGGGTTTTACACAATAGTGATGGGTTTAAGAACAGCTTGTGCAAACCAATCCAGTAAAAACTACGGATCCTCTTTGTTGAAATCCATAACACTAACTATAGAATGACTTAATTCTTTGTGCCCTTCTCACAGTTATGACCAAGCTTCTTATTTCCAGTCTTGTGGAAACCCTTCTTTTAATAATCCAGTAAATTAGCATGACGTCTAAACATGATGTGATGATGTATAAGCTGCTCTGTAAGATCCCCAACTACTCATCCATTAAAGCGCACAAAAGCCTTTGTAATTACAGCAAAGATTCCTTTGTCGAGGTGTGATGGAATTTGCAGATGATACAAAAGTGTGGGCAAAAGAATGAAAATTGCTTTTAGACTGTTGCATAGGTGTGAGGCGTTAATAGATGACGGCAGTGAGAGGAGGCTTTTGTGGAAGGAAGGCACAAAAGCAAAGCAAGAACATCCCGAAGAATGGATGAGCTATGACCTTGTGGGATGGAAGATGGAAAACTAAATATGACGGAAAGCAATGGCAAGCGTTGTACTTGAATTCTTGAGATCCGGCGGAGAACCTTTGTCTATAATGGGGTGAGACTCCTCCTCTATATGTGGAACAACCCTTATGCAGCTACAATCAGAGAGTTTTAGAGATAAATGAAACTGTCACAATGTGACTTTGATTTAGCCAAACTTCTGTGTGCAAAATCTCTTGCAAAATGGCGTCAGCATTGAACTTCACCACCTTGGATGAGTAGTTTTGAACGATTTTCCCGAACGCACAATCGCTGTTTTCGTGTCCTTCAGTTTTAGTACATCCAGTCCTCAGCTGTTATTTCAACAGCCAAGGACAAAATTCATGCTCTGCCAGTATGCTATTGTATGAAGGACTAATAACTGTGGAGCAAGGCGAGCCTAGGCGGCCTCTGAGCTGCTTTGATAGAATGTTAATTTTCCATGTAGATTGTGAAGTGGCATGATGGTGCTACTTCTGAAAGAAAAGGGGATGAATGATGACTGTAGCTTACTTTATTGGCCAGGTGAGCATTACTCAGATTCATCCAACATGAAACATCATGTAACAGAGAGAGGGGAAAAATCAGCAGATTATGTGTGAGTGAGGGGTGATGGCACAAAATAAGGGAGGAGGCCTGGTGGGAGCATGATGTGGCAACAGCAGCGACATTATGTCATCCAAGGGGCTGATCCCCTGATGATATCCCCTGGCGGAAAGAATCTGATGTTTGCCACAACCTCATAATCCAGCGGCATGTGTCCCTCTCACATGTTGATGGATGTGGAGCGAAAGAGATTGGAGATGGTGGAGAACAGAATGAGTGGATGAGGGAATGACGGTAGCACCGGCTCTACTGCAGTGTGTGAAATCCAACAAGTTTCCAAACATGTCTCACATGGTTCATGCTCCAGCTCTCTGCGGGGTCAGCCACCCCGGGGGAAATGTCTTTTGTCGAGGATGTGAGCTCTATGTCATGTCTCTGTGCCTTCATCAGATCATAACCATTAGTGTAAAAACACACGCTGCCAAAGGGGGGGGTTCCCGGGAGCAGTAATCTCTGTTGACACACTGAGGAGCTGAGGATGTCGAGCCTGTCTGTCAGGCTGCCAAACACTCCCGCCTTGATGCGTTCTTCGTGCCCCTCCATCTCCATCAACGCCACCCTCCATAAAGATTACAAAACACCACTAAGAGTTGTCCACCACTCTTTGTCTCAGTGCTTAAGTGCAGGAATGACTGAAGAGCTGCAAAAGACAAGGCAGAGATGCATTGAATTCTTCCAGGAGACTACAAACCAGTGGCATCATTCAATAATTCACTGTGGAAGTAAACTTTAAGGCTTCAGTCATTTGAATTTGTAAAGGTGGAATTTGTCCTTGACATGAGAACGAGGAAGCAGTGAGCATGTGGATGATGTTTCTGGTAATGAATGACTTTTTTAAATTTAAATAATTGTAATCAATTCAATTGTCATGACAGCAAATAATTATTTAGATTTCTGGTGGCTGTAACTATGAGAGGAACAAAGGAGGAAGTCAGGTGACGTCGTATAAAGAGCAAGAAAATCTGCACATGGAGCAGAACGGTGTTGATGGATAGATCAAACATACCTAGACTTTAAGCCAGGAGACGGCTGTTTGAGTCCTGTGGACCTAATTTACGACACATATGTAATGTGCCTTAAGTTAAGTCTAACATGCTTCTTTTAACCCAAACCATGATCTTTTCCGAAACCTTCAAACCTCCAGTAAGATGATGGTCTGGTATGCTGGTTGCTGGTACTCTGGTTTCGGGAGTCAGTGGCAATTGACCAATTCAGTTGTTCAGCTATGATGTGTTGAGGTCTTAATAATAAATGTAAATGTGTCGTAACGACCTATACGCCTGTTTTTCTGGTGAGGACGGCTGAATGATTAGTTCTATCTCCTGGAAACAGTAGAAAAGCTACATTCAAACTGTGCAGATCTGTCTTGTTTAAACAGTCTCTGTTTTAAGGCCCTTGGCTCCTGTTGTGTGTTTACTCTGTTCTTTGATTTAACAATGCTCTTTACTTCAGAACAACATATAAATGAACTGCATGCAAATGTTCTTCAGCTGTTCACATGCATTTTCTGAAATATTTGTGTCTTTCCTGTGTTCCTCTGTTCATTTATGCTGTTCATTTTGTGCTGTTTATTCAATGGTTTAAAATGTGCAGTGATCAACAATGTGTAGTAATGAGAATTGCACTATTTAGATTATGCATGCCAAGTGATTAAAAGATTTTGGCTCTATGACAGCAAAGGTGATATGACAGCAGAGATGTAAGGAGTTATTCATACCTGTATGTTGTTCATTTCAATGCTCAGTGAATAAAACTCACATCAGATATTGAACTTTTCTGTTGTCACTTAGCCTTTAAACATCTACCATAAAATCTGACAAGAGAGAAACAAACACATATGGTTATGTGAAAAGCTGTATAGTGAATGTCCGTAATTCTACACATGACAACTATTCAAAGTCAGACACTATTATGGAAGGCTGCAAAGATTTTCAAATTACAATGATATGAAACAGAGAAAATCAGTGAACAATCACGTTTGACAAGCTCAAATTACTTAAATGAGTAATTGATTATTAATCATTAATTAATTATTATTAATTAATTAATTGTTTCAGCATCCAGGATTCAGGGTTAGGGTAGGCTATGTGTGTGAGTTGAAATGACTTGGAGTTAACATTATATAGTATATTGGCTGATGTACTTTATCTACAATGCCAGTGAGACTCTGCTAAGTCTTCTCAATGCATAATGTTGGAGTACACTTCACTCATAATTGATCATTGCTGTAAGTCAGAACAATCACAAATCACAGTTGGAGATACAACCCCATCTCTTCAATCTGTGTACAAATAACACTACTTTACACTTTCAAATTGGTGCAGGGCATACACCGAAGTCCAATTTTGCACGCAGGGGATAAGCCAGTCCTGAAGAAACTTCACGTAGGGTGGCAGTTGAACAAACCAAAAGTCAACGCTGACTTGCATTAATGTTCATCAGCAAGTTAGCAGATGTATTAAACTTACGTCACATATGTAACTTGACATACTCATTTTAAACCAAACCATTATATCTAACCAAGTAGGTTTTTTTGCCTAAACCAAACCAAACTGTGACTTTTCCACGTGAATCAAATATTTATTTTTGTCAGTAAGATAATGAAGGACACCTGTCTATGGATCTGCTCTCCTCATAAGTTAATGGGAAGGTTTGACTTACGCAGATTAAAGAGACCGGGTTGGTTAATTTGATGCATCTGCTCTCTACAGAAGTCAATGGGAAGGATTAGTGCACATCAAATTTCACTTCAGCAAATGCAAAGTTTGTATGCAAGTCCTGTTATTTGTATGCAGATTGAAGAGACTAAACTGGATAATAAGTGGCCTGCACCACTCAAGTATATTTATTTTCAAGAGTGCAGTGGCCTCATTTCATCAATTGTGAACACTGTTGAGAATGGGATTGAAAGGATGTATTCAAAAGTGTGGCCTTGGAGTCTGAAAAGGTGAGGTGGGGGAAATAAAGATGGTAATATAACAGGATGCCACTCAATGTGAATGTGCCTGTACTGATCTTAGTGTAAAATACGCTTTGGTTTTGGTATGAAAATGTGAATGCCTTGTATAGGAAAAGAGAATTGTCTGAAAAATGAAAGGCAGCGGCATTGTCATGGTAAAGTTTACCTTGGTCTTTTTTCTTTTTTTTGTAGCCTCTGTGAGGTGATGCTGGTGTGAGTGAGTCACAGAGTTTTTGAATGGCGGGCTGGGTTTATAAACCTCCGCCAGCCCTCAACACATGAATTTGGAGGCCACTTGTCTCTGCGGTCTGTCACATCCACACATGCAGCAAGGTTCGAGAGCCTCAGCATCCTTACTTTTCACCCTGGGGGGCACGGGAGCACAAAGACAGCTCTTCATCATGAGGTCCTTCTTCCTGCTGCTCTTCTCTCTGTTGCTGGTGTCCCACGGATCTTCAGCAGTCATCACAGGGGTAAGTGGGAGAAAACAGGTTCATATCTCACGGGGAATTAGAAAGCTCTTGGAGTGATGGGAATATGTAGGACAAGTACTTGCTTTTCAAACTGCCATTCTCTTACAAGAAACCTGAGGTGCAGTGATAATATTTTTCTTGGTATTAATGGGGAAAACATTGCATTAGTTATACCATCAAGAATGTAGTCCTTTTTTCAAATGGATGATGCTTTGCTATGAAATGAATGTCTCAAAACATAAAGATAAGATAAGATAAGATAAGATCATTCTTTATTGATCCCACAGAGGGGAAATTTGGGATAAAAGAAAATTTACAAAAGGAAATATTACAGTAAAGGACAGAAAGATCAAATCACTATATAAAGTGACACTGCAGGAAAATTATGTGTGTTTATGTCATGTCTTATTTATGCTTAGATCAAAGTCTTAAAAAGTATTTGATTTTTACTGTGCCTTAAAAGTTTTGCTAAGATCTAAAAATATCCTGTCCTGAAAATGTAGAACAATGTAATAAATATCAGCCAATATATTGTAAAGTAGATTAAATTTATATATATATATATTTATTCTGTAATTAGGAATTGTTGAGATTCTAAAACCATTAAGAATGTAATGTTAGAATGTAAAATTAAGTGTAGTGTATCTGCAAATACATAATAGTTTATAACAACCCACCAGTGAAGTTGCAAACTTATCCTCCGTGTCATTTCTCTATCCAAGTCAGGATTATTTCTGTAATTCCATGAGCATAAATCATGACCATAACCTGATAATAAAAGGCTCATCCCTGTCATGTCGACCCTCTCACACCGTGCTGCTGATGTGAAACGAGAGAGGAGCGTGCAGCCATAAAACAGAAAGTGATTTTCATCCACGTCTGTCACATGAAATCACTTCTGTTCACCCTCATTGTGTTCTCTTCCTCTCATCCCAAGTGAGAGCTGTCGCTCAGCTTCTCATCCACACACTCAAAACAATAAATCACCACCAATCCTGAAGTGTTTGGTTGAGGTATGATGTGACTAATGCTGTGATAACACTTCCATCAGCATAATATACTGTTAAGGTAACACCAGTTTGCAGTGTTATTGCAACACATTTCTCACTTATCTAAAAGCTCACTATCACACTACCTGCCTTTTCCTGTCATATATAATAATTATCACATAAGTATGCTTAATGACATTACATAACATTGTGAATTATATAATCATATACATAATTACTGACTACAACTCGCCTTTGATTAAACAGTTACACCTGTTTTGTTGTAATGATAAATTTAATTTTTCACAAATTAATAAGGAATTGATCAGAAGTTACTGCAAGTCCTTAAAACTAATCAGCCTTTTGATCTGCATAAGTCATTAATATGCATATTAAGTAATATGCATTTGTGTGTGTGTGTGCAGGCCTGTGAGAGGGACTCTCAGTGTGGAGGGGGGATGTGCTGTGCGGTGAGTTTGTGGATCCGCAGCCTGCGTATGTGCACGCCCATGGGACAGGAAGGAGACGACTGTCACCCGATGAGCCACACGGTGAGATCATTCACAATCTCAGCTGTGAAGTGTCACATGTCATTGATTTGTCTCCGCACGGCGGTGTCATGGAGGTGATGATACAGGTCATAGGGTAAATGAGCTGATCCTCACCATATAGTCTCTATGACGAAGATACAGGAGATGATTTTCTGTTAATGAAGTTCGGTTCTACTTGACCCTGTGGCCTGTTGCTACTTTAAAATTGAGGTAGCCAATATTGTGATTTTGCTTTTGTTTGATCACTTTCAAAGCTACCTAGCTCCTCCGCTTCAAAATTCACACATGAGGCGGAGTAAAACAAAAAATGCCTGATAAAAATGAAATGATTCTCATACCAAAAGCGTCTCTCTTTCTGCTTCCAGGTTCCATTCTTTGGGAAAAGGCTCCACCATACTTGCCCCTGTCTGCCCAACCTGTCGTGCATCACCATAGAGGAGGGGAGATCCAAATGTCTCTCAACATACAAGTATCCAGACTACTACCTCTGAGGACCAACACTTACAGTTACACTATTTGCTACCTGCACTGTAACTATCTTTAAAAGCCTCTTTCCACTTTTTAATTTATTTTGAATCAAGAGATATATTTAATAATGCATCGTCATTTTTTAATGATGTCACCTTTCCCCTTTTGGAGCCAATAAAATATTCAATATGATGCCAGGTGGGGAAAGATGACTGCTCCCTGCTGTCATTGATAAGTGCTCTGTTGCAAATATTACAAGACTGCACCGTATACTGTAGTTTCTACCTGAACATGCAAAACTTTGCCACCTTACAAACTTGAATGTTCTTGTACCTCTGCAGATCGAATGTTTATTTCTATGTTCTATATTAGCTTTTTTCAGTTATTAGTTACTATATTTGGCACTGTGTGACCTACAGGCACCTCAGTGACTGATAAACCAAAGAGCACAGAAAAGATCACATTTTTATGCGACTCGTGGTGAATCATTTCTCTGATTAATTTCATGTTATTCAGTATTGTTATTTATATGTTATTACATTTTTGAATGCAATCCAAACACACATGGAAACAAGCCTTCTTCCTCCAATTTTGGCAAAAAGATGAATCTTGATTTGAAAAGACTGCTCTATGTACAGTGGGTTATACTGTGCTGTCTGAGCTAGTTGAGTTTCTGATGAGCTTTCAGCTGCCCTCTAGGGAAACTGGAGGAGAAACACACGTTAGTTCACAGGTAAGAAAGTGACACGCTGAGTGAGATGTGTAAGTTGGGTTACACTTTCATTATCCTCTCATAACCAAAACGCAGATGTGACAGTATCTTTTCATGCCTAATTGCTTTCCTACCCACAAAGTACAACAAGAACAACTGTGAGAACATTTTAATTGGGGTTAAAAGACAAGGGGAGACGGGCCTTTTCTCGCATTCACCTTGGCAGTGGGTCTTTATAACACCAGGAAACAGTAAGACAGCTATGAAATTAATCACTGTCAGGCTGTGATTCACAGCATTTATTCAAGGCTCAAAGCTATAATTAGATTTGCCCAATGTGTAAAGCAATGACTCACATCAATCTTATTCTTTGGAAATGGATATTGGTCTTCTGTGGCTCTGAACATGAGAGCATTCAAACAGCCTAAAATCCTCAGTGGAGTGATTTGTGATGCGGCAATGCCCCAGATAATGGAAGTCTACATGGCAGCTAACGAGAGTACATAAAAGAATACAAAGTCCCCGGGAACATCTCAATGACAGGATTTGTTCAAATCTACTGTAGTAGTGTAACAACATGCAAAATATCTAATATGACTATGAAAATCAACCATAAACTGTCAAGAACCTTGAAAAAGTTGTGATTCTAAGATCATGTCAACCAATAAGATCTGAAAGTCATTGAACCATCAGATATTTGACGGAAGATTATTTGGTGATTTTAATCCTTAGTAAATCATTAAAGTCATTTTTAGACATAGATGTCAAACATTACCCAGTTCCAGCTCCTTGAATGTGAGATGTGAGAATGTTTGCTGCTTTTCTTATGTGATAGTAAACTGGAAATCTAAAGCTCTACAGCAACTTAGCAAACTCTACTGATGAAGACTGTATGATACAGCTGAAAGCTCCAGAACAAACGAGCATGTGGTCCCTCAGTTGACACTGTTGTTGAGATTAAGCCATTTGAAGACGTCCACTTGGGCTATAGGAAGTTGCAATGGGCATTTTTCACAATTTCTGGGCATTTTATAGAACAAACGATTAATCATTTCATTGGGAAAATAATCAGCAGTTTCATCAAAATTTAAACAATCATTAGTCGCAGCCTTAAAGGGGAACTCCTTTAGGGAATCGATGTTACTCATGAAAATCTGTTTACTGTTCTGCATATGTGATGAAAGTTGTGTAAAGCCTTTTGTGGCTTCAGAAGGAGCTGTGTGAAGTCCGATAAATGGCCTCACATGATGTCACCTGAGTCAGCGTCAGTTGTGGCTGAAGACTTTGAAAGTTAGAAAATGAAAAAAATCTGAGGGTGTGAAGTTAGAGTGAAGTGAGCTCACCAGACCTTTGTAGCCTGTCGGCAGCTAGACAAGCCTAATGTGAGCACCGAGTATTGATAAGGAAGAAGGATGCTTGGAATAAAACAGATATCTCTGGTTCAGATACATTTTAATCCCCCTTTTTTTAACTGTGCATTGTGAATCCAACAATGTCAGAGGAGTGCAATGTAAAATCCATAGAGTATACTCCCCTTGAATTTGATAATTTCTAAGAAAGTAAAATTAATAACAGTTTAGAATCGTAGGACCCCCGACTCAGCCTGACCTCATCGGATGGTACCACTGTTAAGACAGCTACACTTCCAGGTGTCCAAACTGTATTTACAAAAAAGCCAGTGAGGTAACAGAGTTGCTCAGCGGTTAGAAAAACTGAAAAGGTCAATAAACGAACCAGCGGTAAAACCCGAGCAAAAAGAGTCACATTACCCCAGCATCACAACGGAGCCTGCGTGCCCTGAAGACAACACGGTGCACCAAAAATACCTGACCTGCATTTGCATCGCACGAGAGCACGTGCAGGTGAGGAGCTTCCTGCAGCCGAGGAGCCACGGCAATTATACCACGAGACCTCGGCAAGCTGGTAGCAGAGCACGGCCAGCTGTCGGGAACAAGCAGGCGTGTTGTGACGCTAATGGCTATGGATGCACTGAGGGCAGACAGTGTGTGGAGGAGCTCAGCGCTGGGTCGCAGATCAGAGCGATGGAGGGGCCGCAGCTTGGAAACACCTCACTAAATCACAGTGATTAAAGTGTGTACTGAGGGAGCGGCTCAGCCTTTCTTTTAAAGCTGTGGTTTGGTGTAATCGAGGCCAATGTCAATGAATGCAACAGCAATAAGCTGAATCAATAGCCTGCTACCGGCCTAAAGAGGGAGGAGGGGATCAGGGTTGGAGGGAGTTTGATTATGAAGCAGGTGGCATGCAAACAGTCTATGGAAACAAATCTAATTAACTGTTTACTAAGTGCTTTGTTTAAAACCATGAATATAACACTTGTAATGGAACAATCA
Organism: Holacanthus passer; assembly: GCA_025331565.1. Classification (NCBI taxonomy): domain Eukaryota; kingdom Metazoa; phylum Chordata; class Actinopteri; family Pomacanthidae; genus Holacanthus; species Holacanthus passer. The sequence goes on from JAFREQ010000011.1 coordinate 2,829,412, forward strand.
AACTTTGAATTATGCATCAACAAGCGGTTTACATTGTATTTCTGGTCACATTTTGTTGCTTGGTGCTATACAATGTGAAATGACATTATTTCCAACAGCTATAACAAGTTTGGCAGCAGGTCATATTTCAGTGGTATGAAACATTGGTGATAATCTCAGGTTGAGGTTTGATATCAGACTGAATGTGTGCAAGTGCCAAAGCCGCCAAAGCCATGGATTTTCTAAATACTGAGGTCATTATTCCCCTAACTTTTTTTTTTTAATGTTTGGATTTTTCATATTTGTTATGCTGTTAATTCTTCATTTATATTTTATTTCCCACCATGACGGTTTAAATGCTGTTCCAAAGCCTTCCTCACACTGCCAAGAATTTAAATATATTGAGTGTAAAAAATACTGGAATCAGCCTAAACTATACTGACCACATACACATTTTAATAGAATGGATCTCCCCTTGGGTTATTTAAAGGGGCTTTCCACCAATTTTACATATGACATTTAGTTTCTTGGTGACAAAGAGCCCTATTCATTCTTTGAAAATAGATGTATAATTACTTTTTTGGCTCTGGAGGAGCTTGTTAAAGTTTGGAAAAAAAACTGGAAGCATGGGGCTTTAGAGGATTCTGCATTTTGATGCTATCTTGTTGCTTTATGGGAAATATAGGATTTAGAGCTTGACACTTTCCAAAGACTAAAAATGAAGACATCTCATCCTCTGTTACTTCAAACCTGTCTCTTGTGAGTCCCCCAACCTCAATGAAGTGTGATGCTAAGTTTCTGGTGTGCCTCTTTAAAACCTCTGAAGTCTCAGAATAAATACTGAGGACATGATGTAAGTGTCCTTAAAGGTAGCTATGGCCCTGACAAGGAGAACAATAGAAACACGAAGATGTCTCAATAGTCTGTATTGATTTAGCAGCCAATTTGTTCAAACAGAGGATGCAACTCTCCCTTTCTCTCAACTGGAAAATCTTTAAACACGTCTATCACCCTCTCTGTTTAAAACCCACAGCTTAATGCAACAAGCTCACACCTGTTCTCAGGGGCCTGTCAGACACGAGGAAACAGGAGAAAGCACTGACCAGAGTACACAAGACAGGATGAGGGCAAGTGAGCATGCAAACACAAGTACGTTACATAAAATACATAACCTGAGATGCATTCAAGGGCAGCACCAGATCGAGTGGAGATGCCTTGTTAAAAACAGATTATAGTCCAAACAACCTATCATCCATTTCTTGTTTATTTGTTAAGAAATACAAACAATGCAAACATCCTTTCCAAAGCACCAAATTGTTAACATGTTCAGAGTCCCAGTGTCCATATCCATAGAAAAAGAATGGCGTCTGTATATCCTGCAGGGAGCGCGAATCAACCCATGTCTCAACACAACTGAGCCATGAAAAACAATAAGAATTTGCAAAATACCTCTAAAGTGAATTTGAACACCTTTTCAACACAGAGAATTCTAAGAGATTATGAAATATACAACATATCTGGTTAAAAAAGCAGAAGGAAAGAGAGGGGGAAAGGTTTTACACTATGTACACATGTGACATAGTCCTCATTAAAAATATACTGAGATCTGCATCTCATATGTGGTATCCAAACGATTAGAAACCAGGTGTGTCACAGATGCCAGAGAAACTGAATGGCTGATAAAATAGTCCTTGTTGTGTTTCAGCCATCAGTTTCTGCAAATGGCAAACGACTTCAAATGGGATAATAATTTCAAAATATACAAACAAATAGCCAAAGTGACATTCGTGTACAATGGTGTAGTCGACCATAAAGGTTCACATGGGGCGTAAGAACTGTCTCCAAAGGTGGGACATAACATGAGACATGACTCTCATCGCGGCTCTACATTTGGAGTGAATGTCACCTCACATGCAAAGGGGGGGAAATTAAAAGCCTCATTGCATTATTGTAGAAGCATCAGATTATGCTTCCTTAATATGACTGGTGTTGTTTTGATGAGTCTGATCAGTAAAACATAGTAGAATTTACATCATATTCAAGTGTTGCTCAAATGAAAACAGAGGGACAAATGTGCCACAAGTTAAAATGTGTGGAGCTTGAACCCCCCCCACACACACACACACACACATTGGGTGTGTGTACATTCTGAATCTAGATGTCATGAGTGTCTTTGGCAGTGTTTGGGATCCAGCTGTTCAGATCACACAGTAGGGCTCCATGGGGGTCTGCGTGCCCAGGCAGCAGGGGAAGCAGGCTCGGAGGCGCACCCGCAGCTCCTTGTTGAACAGGAAGCTGATGATGGGGTTGGCTCCGGCCTGGGCGAAGCTCATCCACACGGCGGCGGTCAGGTAGAACTGCGGCACCGGGGCCCCGCGCACGAATATCCGCAGGTAGCACGCGCTTATGTAGGGAGCCCACAGGACGAGGAAGGCCAGCGTGATCATGTAGTACATCTTCCCGATCCGCTTCTCCATCTTGAACTCGTCCAGCACCAGCAGCCGCCTGTTGCCCAGGTGCGACGCTTGCCGGATGCCCACCAGCGTGGGCGGCGTGGGTCCGCGGCCGAAGCCGGCGATCCAGTTGGCGGCGGCCTGGCCGGTGGCGCCGGGGCCGTGGAAGGTCCAGTTCTGGCTGATGGCCGGGACGAGCTGCGCCGGCTTCATCTTGCGGTGGTCGTAGACGAAGCAGAGCATCTTGATGTACACCACATGGGTCGTGCCCACGATCACGGCCAGCATGAGCATGAAGCCCAGCGTGTCGTTCGCCTTCACGTAGCGGTGCTCGAAGATGCACTGCTCCTCCTCGCGGATGAACTTGTAGGTGCCCACGTCGAACACGGGCGGGAAAGCCATGGCCACGGACAGGGTCCACACCATGCAGATGACCGCCACGCACGTGCACAGGTTCATCCGCTTGTAGTAGAAGCGGTGGTGGGCGATCGCCATGTAGCGGGTGACGCTGACGCAGAAGAGCAGGAAGGCGACGTGGAAGCAGAAGAGCACCGACATGAAGGCGACGATCTTGCAGCCGAGCGCGCCGTACGGCCACGAGGAGCCGCCGCCGATCGACGCCATCACGAAGGGGAAGCAGACGGCGGAGCGCAGCACGTCGGCCAGGCTCAGGTCCAGGAGGAAGTAGTAGGGCGCCTTGTGGAGGGAGCTGTCCTTCAGCAGCAGCAGCGACAGCGCCGCGTTGCCCAGCAGGCTGACGGCCGTGATCAGCCCCAGCGAGGCCAGCTTGACCGCAGAGGCCGCCGACGCATAGTTCTGTAGGGACGGGCTGCCGGCCCCAAGCTCGCTGCTGTTGGCCATCCGTGCAGCCGAGGTCGCGTGTGTCCCCGCATCAATTCATCGACCAGCCCCAGGATCCCGATCAGGCTGGAAACACAACACAGATCCGCGTTTTTTAAAACACAAAAACAACCAAGGATCAATTCCGTTCAGCGTCCATCACCAGCGAAAACAAAAAAAACCCCAATCACTCAGTGTTTCTTCCTTTTCTTCTTGTCCTTCATCTCACAAGTGTCCGGCACAGGAAGCATCCCGGTGTGTCGTCCCCCCGCCGAGGACAGGCTCCATCTCTCATCCGGCTCACAAAGCGCAGCTCAGGTTCCACCCATGGCGGAGGTCTCCCGCTCGTCTCCGGGAGTCAACAAACACACGAGCGGACGCACGGCGCGATCACGCAGCCTCATCACACGGCGGCTCGAACATCACTCATGTGCAGAGAGGAGAGAGGCGAACATGAGGCTTCATCCGTGGCTCTCGACACGGCAGCCTGATGCCGCGCACGTCCGTCCTGCGTGTACTGAGCAGGCCTGGGATCAGCCAGCAGACTCGTGCGCCTCGTTCTAATGCGATCTATAGGAGGTCTGTCTCTACCAGCTGATGAGATGCAAATGTGGACAGACTGACTGAGATCTCCTCTGACAGTGCACACAGAATCTCATGTGCAGGTTATAAACATGCCAAGCCAATGTATTTTATGATGATTATAGGAATATTATAAGAGCACACTTCATTTTCACAGCTCATAATATTAAGCCACAGTTTGAACATCTCTTTAATAAAATGAGTTTATTGAAAGGCAAAAATAAAGAAAAATAGTGGTAAAAGATAAAAATCAAGTACGTAACCTTTTAACAGATCCATGATTTATACAATACATGCATTTTTACAATACATGCCGTGGAACTAACTCATATTTTCACACTAAATAAAGAGACTTTCATTTTGCATCTTATTTATAATATACCAAATAAACACAGGGCTGACATTGGATCTCTGTTACGCACTATAAGGTTGAAATATCACATTCTGACATTTTTAGGTTTAAATTCCAGGTTTTGAGTGATTCACATCCATAACACACGCTTGTGTTCAATTTGCGCTCCTTGGATTCTACTTTAAACCCCTTGAACGCAAAGTCATAGAAGAATAAAATAAGATTATTATATAAAATAAACTAACCAAAACAAAATATTGATCCATGAAGCAAAAAGATGATCAATAATATCCAGACTACTGCTCCAGATCTCCTGTCTGTCCTTATTGTTTTGAATGATGCACATATACATTAAGGCACACTGAACATCTGACAGTCAACACACACAGCTCTGCAATTTAGAATGAAAGGTATCACACAGCTATAAGTGATGAGAGAGAAACAGGAGGAATGAGACAGCCAGAGCCAACAGTGTGGGTTCAAATAAGGTAAATAGTTGCATAATACAGCAGTGGTGTGCAGAGTTGGATCTCAAAAGACGAATCTGCGGAGGAAAAGTGGGTCTGACAAAGATGGTTTTATTTGATGCCTTTAGGAGAAATGTTTGCAGAGGAAGTGGTTTGAAAGCAGCTGAAGAGACCTTTTGCACTTTGAACTCTGAGAGAAATAAATGTGTTTTCTTGAAAAGCACCGTCTGACTGCTATGTGACTTTTCAGGATAAAGAAAACACAGTTTCAGATTATCTAGAACATGTTTTGTTGATATGTTAAAGGTCTCTCAATAATAGAATCTTGTGTATTTTGAACTACGGTTGCCATCATGTGATCAGGCTGCACCTGCTGCTGCAGTGATTCACCAGCACCCCCTGCAGCCAGCTCCAAGGAGCATCATGAGCATATAAGATCTTAGACACATTAACCCTCTGTGCTGTCTTGCACACACATATCGCCCTTGTTGGGAGAATGAACACTCATATCAGGACCAAAAATGAAACCACAACTGACAAGAACCCACGCTGGTTACGCCTGAGCTCAGCCCAATGCTTTGTAACACTTTCTATTTCAAGCCTGGCCAGGTTTTCATATATGACCCTGTGACCACAACGGAGCCTTATCCAATCAATCTGGAATAATTTAATAAGGATAATCAGGCACATACTAAATCCTGGTTCAATTAAATGGTTCCAGCTATCATATATGCAGGTGTTGGTTTGACCTGGTTAGATCTAACATTGAAGTTACACACATATGTTTCAGGATCTATTGGGGTCGATGGTTAAAGGTGAGCCTAAAGTACACTTAAAATCTAAATTCTCTGTTTCTCAAGAACAAGTGAATTAAGCTGTTTTAAATGTCAAGAATGATCAAATTATCAAATTAACACACGCATCTTGGATGGACTGTGTTGCAAGAGGCATCTAGCTTTTGTGGAATTTCAATGTAGCACATTTCTTTAGATTTGAGAGAGAGAGATCCGTATTGTAGAGTTAAACTTTGGCACATTTTTGTCACGTTGTAGTGTGTGTGTGTGTGTGTGTGTGTGTGTGTGTCAGTGGCTCACTTGGACCACCCGATTAAAAAAAGTCTGGAGGCACCCCTGCTAACAACTGTCTTGTTGGAGCTTGCAAACTACTTTCTCCACACTGCCCTAAAACAGGCAACAAGGCTTGAGACTAAAGATAGTGTAATGAGACAATGTGTCACTCAAACAGGAAAAAAAAACATTGTTCATTTCCAGGTCTTGAGATAGAGGTAGTAAAAATTATTTTCAGTAAGAATAGTACAATTCTGAGACTCAACAAATGCCTATTAGCATGAAATGTCTATAATAAGGCCGTCTGGCCTTCGACCAGCCAAGTTGTTCTCTCCTAATGGGGCCAATAGAAGAAGAACAATAAATGTAAAAATGTAATGTAAACTTTTTTATTGCAGATGAGACAAGAAACAGTCGCATTGAACTCCACAAAAAATCAATTAATTGTCCTCCTCTGTGGAAACTGAAAGACACGCTCTGGTTGCAAGTGTGCCCTGGTAAAATGTTGCAGCCTTCTTAGAATCTTAAATAATTACTGTTAATAAAAAAATCAGAAAAATAAATCAAAAAACAAGATAAAAACAAAAACATGTTTGGGTGAAATACTGAATGCAAACATGTCAATGACCTCATGAAATAGTCTTGATAGCTGGAGCTGGGCCTAGAGACAGTTGATCCCAGCTCAAGACAAACATGACTATAAAAGCCATTTTGCACTGAAATGAAAAAGATAATCTTGGTTGCATAACGTATTGGAATAATATCAAGAAAAATGGCAACAAAATGATGCTGTAACTCAGAAACAGAATGAACTTTATGGGTCAAGTATGTTAACGATACAAGACATTTGACCATGTTTGTCTCTCAGTGTACAGATACACATCACCAAGGGCAGATAGATGCAATTAATAAACTAAACAAAGACAACTAAACTAAAAAAAACAACAACAACAGTATAGCTAAATATCAACATATAGCTATTATGTACAGGAAGGTAGGTATGAAGGTATATTATTAACATGACAACAAAACAGTATCTATAATATAAGTGTACAGGTAGCCTGGCCTATTGTGGACTTTTGAGGCAGATGACAATATTGATATTACAGGTGAAAAATAAACTTGTCAAGCGAGAGAGCTTGACAAGTTTATTTTTGACCTTTGACCTTTCATGTCAACGCTAACCTTTTACGTAAATTTCCTGTTACTTATTGGCTGACATATATGCAGAAAAAGAAATATCTGATAACTGATAAGCAAATATCAGCTCTAATACAGGCTTATATGTTAGAGGTTGTGTTAGTTGTGAGGGTTTCTGTAAATAGTTATGGTCTGACTGATAATGTGCATTACAAGTGCACAGCAATGCAAAGAACCTGTGGTAAAAGTAACGTACATTTAAAGCCAAATTCTACTAAACACACAGTTGTACACAGTAGCAGCAGTTGTAGTTTACCCCCTACATCATCACTTTCTCATGCTTATCCTTTATCGCCTGGTAGTTTAATATGTTTATTTCTGTAGGATCTTATTTGAAATTTGTCCGCTCCCGGAAAAACAGTCAGAGTGAGCGCTCACCTCTTTTCCCGCTCTCTGGGACGGACCAGCTGCGACGTTTCTTCCCGGTGACGCAATTACGTCATCAGTCGGTAGGCGGAAAAGCGGCAGTCTGTGTCTGGACATAAAGCCAAACCGGTTGTTTTTATTTCGGACGTTCACACAGGAGATAACACAGATTAGCCTTTAGCCTGCTGGTGAGATGGCGGCTCCTGTGGGTCAGACGGACGTGCAGACGGACAGAGGAGCTTTGAGCGGACAGACGGTCTCCTCTGAGAACAACATTGACATCGACGAGAAAGAGTTGGAGAACATCACAAAGAAACAGAGAGAGGAGGAAACCACGGCGCTGCCTCTGCACTCACCTTGGACCTTCTGGCTGGACAGGTAGACTCCTATCCGTCCCTTCTTCCGCCTTGTTTGTGTCCACAGAGCGTGAGGACGAGCCGGGGATGATGGAGGACACTCATGACTGAAGGCCATAGCTTTCCACAGGCCTCCTGGAGCCAGTGGAGCCGCACTGTGTTTGACATGAGCGACCTGTGTTTACAACATCTTCACCCAGCAAAAGTTCACAGATATGTTGCCATCACCTTCTCCAGTAGTTCAATATAGGCTAGTTTAGCTGCCACACACTGAATCTGTGCTTGTTAAAACAAGAGTCCTCAAAGTGTGTCTGTCTTTAAAGTGCAGGCTGGATATAACACAGTGTCTGTTTATGAGGTGATTTGAATTGTTGGAGCAAAGGTTTCCAAAGTTTGCATGACACTGAGGTTTGATTACTTATCTCTTATGCTGACGGAGTTGACTTGAAAGGATTTTAATGAATAAGCTCCTAAAACCTAAAACCTAAAAACTATTTAGTTAACTTATCAGTCATCAACTGAAAATTAATCAGCAACATTATATATATTTTTTTACAATCAATTTACTCATTTTATCAAGCACCAAAGTTTTCTCTGATTTCACCTTCTCACATTTGCTTCTCTTCTCTGTTTTATTTTAATCCGACCGTATTTGGGTTTTGCACTCTTGGTCAGACAAAACAAAGGCATTTGAAGACTGTCACACTGGCCTCTCAGAACTATAATAATGATTTAACAGTTATTAGGAAAAAATGATCACAGTTCACTCAATAATGAAATTATTTTTTTATTTGCAGCCCTGGTTAAGACAACTTAGTGTCTGTATTGTTTAGGTAGCTTTGGTACTGTTGTTGGGGCTATTTGATCAAAAAACCACATTGGGATAAGAATTGATTGAAAGATCCTGTAAAAGTGCTTAAAGTAAAAATGCAGCTGTTAATAAGGCATTGGGTAGTTTTTAACTTGTACACTTGTGTAGAGCTAATTGCTGTTAATTACTGCATGCACTCATTTAAGTAGATCAGCTGACTGGAAAAAAACAGAGCATGAAGCCTGATCATGTTTTGTGCGAGCAGCTTGTTCTTTTCCTTGTTTCTGTCACTGTATCGTCACTGTGGACTATAACAGAGTTTTCCCTTGTTCTTGTAGGTCTTTACCAGGCACGACGGCTGCAGAATGCGAATCCAATCTGAAGAAGATCTACACCGTGCAAAGTGTTCAGGTGAGCTTTGGTGTCAGCTTAAAGAGCTTCATCATCTTGAGAGCAAAGAGATCAAATGCATGACTTGGCTTAGACTCCAATTCGCTTGGGAAGATCTTCCTCGATGAAAGGGAGTGAGCAGTTCATTGGCGCTTAAAGCTACAGTCGGCACGGTTGGTAACTGTTTTGTCACAAAACATGAACATGGGGTGATTACATCAGCTTCGGCTGGTGAAATTCAAACGGTTTGATTGTTCCTATTGTTACTGCAAATGTCTAAAGTTCTTGTTGAGTAACATTTTGTTTTGTGCCAAGAGTGATGGTAGCTTCTCGTCTGTTTGTCTACTATACGCTGTGATACAGTGAATACATGACTGCCTTTCAATATGATGCTCTGAATGCTTGTATTACATTAAGGGAAAGTCATTGTTTTCTTTTCATGGGGACTTTCAGCATCATAAACTGCAGTAAACTCAGCATAAGATTGGTCCCATTATCACCAAATTCCAAAAACACAGGATTGAAACCTGCGATCTGTCAGTTAATGGACAGATATTTTAATACAAAGATGGACGTCCTGCACCAGCTAAATCCAAGGTAGTAATGTTTTGTGATGGTGTTTTCATTTTGTTTACATTGCTAGTTGTTGTAAACATACAAGTGAAACAGGCTTGTAGTTTCAGTTTGAATAAGCTGAAAGACACAAAGAAGACGCAGAAAGTCAAACTCTTAGATGACATGTGCTCATTGTGCAGATTTGAATATTAAAGCTAAAATCCAAAGCTTTTCACATGTTGTCGCCCCCCTGCAACATTTTAACTAGTTTCGAGAAATGATAATGCAGGACATGGTACAAGGGAAGCGTGCCATAACAGTCAGCCATAACAAAACCTGGAAAATACAGCAACAAGCAAAGTCTGATACAACTGGACTTATGTTTGATGTGTGAAAATACGAAACAACTTTGAAAAAAAGCTTTTTGGATTTGGCTTTATTGCCATTGTCAATATACTACAGTGTGGTAAATACGAACTGAATGGAGGAGACACATTGTGCTGTTGTATCACAGTAACAATAACTTTCTCCTGGTGTTTAAAGAGAGAAAAACAACATGTTGTATTGGTATTACCTGTCTGCCTTTCTGTTTGCAGATGTTCTGGAGTGTATACAACAACATCCCTCCAGTCACAGCCCTGCCTTTGAGATGTAGCTATCACTTAATGCGTGGAGAAAGGAGGCCACTGTGGTGAGTCTATTATTATTGAAAATATTACGATATCACTTCTTGACAACGGCTCTAACGGAGGGCAAATTATGGCTCATGCAGTAACTGCCACGTAATGTAATAACTTTTTAAATACAAATTTTCCTCCAGTTGGTTTGGACATAATTACAACCAACACCCACTCAGTTGGGAAGGGAGGTAAAATATATGTATCATAGTATACTTATTATTACATATTACATTCAATTATTAATACTTTGGAATCACTACATAGTTATTATTATAAGGCCATCAGTTAAACATGTTACATAATAATTGGAAGTGCACACATGAAAGGTTCCTTGTGGTATTTTTTACTTCAACTTTTGTAACACTATGAAAGGGTTTGTTGTTAGTTAGTTAGTTAGTTAGTTGTGTGTGTGTGTGTGTGTGTGTGTGTGTGCATGTGTGCGTGCGCACGCTGGTGACACGATACACACTCCTGCTTGTGTGCATGTTTCACACTGTTCCACTGATCTACAGGTGGCAGTAGCACACAAAGAAATGCAGCAATGTGCCAAGACAGGCAGTGATGAGCAAGCTTATAAACATGGATGTGAACAGTGAAGTTTTAAAAAACTGTTTATGTTCATGCTTTAGTTTTATGAAGAAAGACATACATTCAACATGATTGTTAGGCATCAAGGGTATAAACATTGCATTTTGTCAAGTAACACTTAATGTAAACATGACTTTTTGTTTGTTTACAAGAAAACTCCACAGGGTAGCTTTAATGTGATGCTACAACTAACCAGGAGTTTTTTACGTGAACAGGTTTTACGACTCACTCTCTTGGACATTTTTGTATTGTGATAACTTGTTACCTTATCTAACATTTATCCTTGTATCTCTTGAATGAAGTTGAAGTAAAATATGTATTTAAAATGCTGTAGAAGACTGGCCACTCGGATAGTGTTGCATTTTCTTTTAATCTTTTGCACCAACAGGGAAGAAGAAAGCAATGCAAAAGGAGGAGTATGGAAGATGAAAATACCAAAAGAAAGCGCTGTAGGTGTTGCGCGCCGCTTCATATTGTAATATTACATAATAATATAAATACATGAATTATTAATTAGCTCCTGTGTGTTTTTCTTTTTTCAGTCTGCAGTTTGGAAAGAATTGTTACTTGCTACGATTGGGGAGCAGTTTGCAGATTACTGTGCCTCAGGTGAGCTTCTATACAATATGTCCATACTTGATATGTTTATGTATATGTATAAGTATTTGTTCACTGTCTGCTGTCTGTTTGTTTTGCAGACGATGAGGTTGTTGGCGTCAGTGTTAGCGTTCGAGATCGGGAAGACGTTGTACAAATCTGGAATAGGGATGCATCTCTCGCTAACGAAGCAAATATCTTGGGGAAAGTCTATGAGCTCCTCCCGTCCATATCTTTTAAAGCTGTTTTTTATAAGTGTAAGTATGCCCATTTTTTTCCCACTTCGCTTCTGGATTTAGAAATGGAAATGAGCTTAAGCTTTACAGATTCCTTGTCAGAAACTATTGGGCCATGAATCAAGTCAGACTGTTTAAAAAGAAAAGTATGCATCTGTACTGTGGATTTAACTGTACACATTTGATATAAGTGTGCCAGAGGATGATTTAAGGAGTGTGTATGGCTGTAGGCTAATCAGGGCTGTACTGAAGGTGCAGAAAAGGCATCAAGACAAATGACCCATATGCCGTCATACCTGCTCCACATGGCACAATCACATCGGCTAGTCTTGTTACTACACGTTAAATATTTGATCCCAAAATTATAATGAGCCACAGTGTAAAGTAATTATGGTTAAATTGATGAGATTATATTGTTTGAACTGCTTAACCTGAAGGCAGCAAGGTTGTCTGTGGACTCATACCAGTTTTTAAACTTAATCTTTTAATGTTGAAATCAGAGGATGGGTATACACTTTTTTACTTCTTCAAAAACATCAAAAGGCAAATGCTGTCATGCATGTAAAATGATCATTTTTAATTCTTACAGAAGTGTTTATACTCACCATAAATCACTTTGGCTTTTTCAGCTCACATGGAGCATCATGCCTTTGAAGGAGGACGCTCAAGACATTAGATTGTAATGCACTTTAAAAAAAAAAAAAAAAAAAATTGAACCTGAACTCTGTACCTGCCTTGTCGTGAAGGCGCTGTCCACAACCTAATCAAGGATATTATTTTGCATTCAACAAGGAAATGTTATCAATATATTTTTATAACTTTTATGACTGATGCCTTGTTTCATTTTGTTGTGGGTCCTAAAGCTCTGAATTCTTCAGAGAATGTACATCCAGCATAAATCTCCTCCAGAATTAGTTCATGTTTTGACTTCCTCCTATACTGAACTGCACTGTCATGGTCCTGTTTTCTGCACGGCCTATGGACCTCACAATTTATTCCTGGTATAGAGGTAGCAGCTACATAATCTAGTGTGTTTTAACTGTTTGATACGTAAGATCTCTCAGTTAATGTCATGTTTTAATTAAGTCAGCTTATTCAGTGCCAAAGCACTTTTCTGCCATTCAAGAAGTTTGCATCCTAATGGTGTTTTATTCAGGTGGAGTTTTTCCACTTCAGAGGATGGAGTGAATGTCCCATTTGGTTTCTTGAAACTTCATCAACTGTATATCAAACTTTTATTATTATATCAGGGTAACACTTGGAAATATTGCACATGACTACCTATTCCAATCACAGTGTCCCTCAGTTATAAAGCCATCATAGGGAATCAAAACATACTGTATCCTAACACAGTTATGGCCCTAAGAAACGCAAGATTTGGTTTCTGACATGTTTTTTTAACAGCTTTAGTGAAAGAGCAAAACCCATCCTGAAAGGTGCCTCTTTGAATGTTCTCAGCCACTCTGCATTTGACATTTGTCTCCATACACGTGTTGAAAGTAAACCCTCTGTTCTCCTAAATGGAGTCACAGATTGTTTAGTGTATTAAGCTCAAGAGATACTGCACATTTTTGTGCTCAACTGGTGGTGCTCCTTGGTACTTGTCTGTGCTTGTTTCCCCTACCAATGAATCTAGTTTGCTTACTGGACTCTGTCCTTATAACCATAACAAAGAAAGAAAAATGCAGCATTATTTACTCTAATGAAAGCAACACAAGGTCATGCTATTCCCATATTTAGCATGATTTGTAGATACAATATGTCAAATTTGATCTTGAGTAAAATGTCAGATAAGACAGATGTGGTGAGTTTCAGTAGTCACTGACTCAATGTAGACTGCTGCTTCAAGAAAAGTACACTTTCAACCATAAGTTACACTGACCTCACCCATCTAATAATGTCTATAATTATAAATGCCACCACTATTAATGGAGAAAATAGGAAAACTGTTTTTTCTGTCACATCCCTTTACAAATTCTCTGAGACTTCATCAGCCAGTGTGACTTACCTTCACTAACACAGTTAACATATTATTGTTTTATTGCAGTATAGGCTACAGTAAACTGAATGCTTCTGTTACTATTATCACACCACTTTTATAGATCAACTTTGGACTGGTTGGTAAGTTAGTTATAAGGGGACCCTTTGTACACATGTTTTTTGCAGTGACATGGACAAAGTAAATAAAATAGTAATGAAAATACAATTATTAGCATCTGTGTTCCTTCTTGCACAGTACAGTCATTAATGCCATTCTGGCATTTTGGGTGTGTGTTCATACGTCATCTTTCACTTATGCCAAGCCATTTAGTGCTGATTCATCACATTTGACTAGCAGTTGCACACCATAGTCTCACTGGTTTGTCTCCTAAGGTAAGATGGGATTTACTGGCAATGGCTCTGTAATAAAGGTAAGACTATTGTTTTAGTGTTTCTGAATTTGCAATTAATACAGGAATGAAAATATACTCATGCTTTCATCAGTGTGTTAAAAGGCATTTTGAAGCAGACATTTTGACTTGTCATACTAGGAAAAGCACAGGTATTGTGGGGGGGGGGGTAATGTTGGTTTCGTCCTTTTGAAGTGTCCCAACAAGTCGTGACAGTGTGACAGTGAGGCAGCATGAATGATACATTAAAGCTGAAGTATTATTATTCTTATTACACTTTTTCATCACTTGGAGGCAGCACAAGCTCTAAATACAACACTGACATCATCACAATATGGCTAATGTGTTAGCAAACAGTTCCTTATTAACACATCCAGCTCAAGCATTTCTGTGCCACCAGATAAATGCAAGTCTAATATTGACTCTCCTCTTAGCTCTGTTTGGGTCTCAACCAGCGCATTAGTAAATATCTGTCTCTTTAGCTGCTAAATGCTCCTCTGTGTTTTACCTAGTTGTTAACTTTGTCATTTGGTGCTGGGTAGGTAGTGCACAGTGAGTTTATTAAAGCTTTATGTTCACAACATGCTGCGTCTGAGTTGATGGCAGCAGTGAGAGTGAACTAAATTATGTTGTGGGCGTAAAACCAAAGCAATTAGCTGAAAAATGCTTTGTAGAGCAGGCAACTGCAAAATTAAGTTCTTTGTGGTTTTTGTCATGAACAGTGCTCTTCATATTACACACAGTAATTTGATCTTTTGTTGCAGCTTTAAAGAACAGAATACAGATACATTTGGAGTTCAGCGACTGAAGAAGGCATAGTGACAATTAAAACTGAGCTTTGCAGGGATGTTATAATCCCGGTGTTTTAGTAGCCAAACGTTTAGCTCCAGATCATGTTTAGCAATGTGGTTGTAATCAGGTCACTTGAGAGTTGGTATCATGTACAAATCCACCCAAGTAATCTCAGTAGTAGTTGATCCACTTAAAAATTGACTGCTCAACCCGCTTTAGCCATTGTAGGATGAGACGGTTCAACAGGGAGTCTGCCGAGTCTTAGAACGTCTGGAAATTGATTTTTAAAGTTAAAGTCATAAAAGTCTTAACTAATTCTGAAAGGTCTGATCCCTACCTCATGTGAAGACACAACAACCCACATGATTTAAAATATATTTGAATACTCTATCAGTTGTTCTATGGTCTCAGTCGAATCTAGTTTTCTATTGCAGTCTGCTGTCTGTTTGGCCCCACTAGTACTTCAGACCATGACCATTGATGGTTTCCTAACCCTCGATGTGTATTGCCTTAAGTCATTACATTTAATTAAATTTAATCATTTAATAAAAATAATGAAATTAAAATTGAGACTGCTGTGTGCTGTGCTTAGTCTTGGAATAGGACTGCTGTTGTTGGCCTTGTTCTTGAGTCTTACTCTTGACTTGGACTTGTCTGTGCTCAGTCTTGGACTGGGCTGGTTTTAACAGGCCTGCCTGTGTTTATGTGCATTAGGGCTGCACAGTAATATTGTATTGCATATTGCTTTATTCTTTTATAAATGTCTCTTGTCTGAATTAAGGATTTCAAACAAACTGTAATTAAAAGCTACCAAAATGATTTATTTCAGATTTAATGTTTCAGACGTGAGAAAGGTTTTGTTACATGTAATGACTAACAGTGGAACACACTTCATTGTATTTAGAATTTTACTTATTATATTTTAATCGTTTAATGTGTCATTGTTGTCATTGTTGCATATGTTTTTACATTAACATATTTATCAGTATTGTAAGTAATAATAGCATGATTTAGTCTTTGTGATTTGGTCTTAAAAGAGTTTAGTCTGATTTAAAAAGTGTATGGCCTCTTTCAGATGTTTTGACTGGGAACTTGAGGACAATTCTGTTATTGTCCACAGTGAACTCTGCAATACAAGCTGGAGCCAAACCACATCAAATGAGTTGTTTTGATCTCTTAACATGCCTGACAACCAAATATACAAGATCTGATGTGAATGTCTCCTGTGCAGGACCTGAGGGTGAGAGATTACACGGACAGCTTGTTTAGCTTTCAGAGTGTGTCTGTCTACAGTATGTCCCCCGTGGTTATAAAATGCATTGAGAAGGCGTGTCAGCGATTTAGGAAACGAGTGCAGAGTGCATCTACATCCACTCTGTGCTGATCATACCCACACTGAGCTGCACTTTCACAGCCAATTGAATTGGTTACAAAAATTGCTGGTATGGACCAGCACGCTCACCATCTCACAAATGTGATTGTATCCACGGTCAAACATTGCCGTTCTGTTCAGAGACATTTCTTTAATGATCAGAGGCAAGAAGAACAGCTGACCCTACTAGCAGCAGCTACACATTAGTACAAAGAAAAGGTGCTTGATCTTTAGGGAAATGCTCCTCTTGTTGAGCCCTGATGCCACATTTCAAAAGCAACCCCTCAGTTAAACAGACCCTTGCATGAAAACTTGCTCTAAATGCCTTTTTTAAATACCAGCAAAACCTAATTTTCAATGGTGCTGTTGAAACTATAGCAGTTCTTTCTGCTACAATCTGCCATAATCCATTGTAAGAAATGTATGAATGCCAAAAGAGAAGCAGTTTCAAGTTCATTACCTGCATGGTTATAAAATGAGGTATGTGCTATTGTTTAACACATCACTCTTCAAATACTGAAAAGAGGATGTGGGTCAATGCTTGATGTTATTAGGACTTACCATGGCAACAGTGACATCAGACCTATTTGTTATAAACACTGAGATAAAAAAAGCTGACAGCTGACTTTAGTGGGTTCGTGTTCGCATATGTTGTGAAGAACCTTTGATAGCAGGGCTCGTCTGTTAGAATGAACTGTTGGTATTAAACGGGTTTCCAGTCAACCTGGATACTGTTGAATAATGTTGAAATGACATGCAGCATACTGTATGAGGTGCATCACACCATACTATGCTTCATGTCAGAAGGCCATGTTAGGCCTAGTGGTGAGCAGGCACTGTATCAGTTGCATTCATGATGAAACATTTTCTATTGAATAGCTTTGTAAAATGTCTCATATGACAAGACAAGACACTCATCATGGAATACCTAGAATTGTTGGATATTGAAAAAACTACAAATTACTGTTTCATAAAAGAAAATATTAAAAACATTTATATTAAAAATATTCAAAAGCCACTTTTAGGAATTGCAACATGAAACTAATTCCCTTGATTCTTTGTACCTTTAGATTTTAATTTAAATCTATCTATGCAAAGACAAACAACACATCAGAAAATATTTTTCAGCAAAAATAAGAACTTAAAAAAATGTAATAATGTGTAAGTAATTTACTGCCCTAATTATGGACACTAAGCAGTGAAGATTCTGGACCTATTTTCTCATTCACCCCAAAGTAATGACGTGAATTTGCATCACTATCACTTGTATAGTCAAACGTACATTATTATCAGAATCATGCATAGGTAAATTGCTTAAATAGTTAAATTATACTGTTGTTGAAGTACATAGTGTCCCCTCGAACGGACAAATGTGTAAGTTTATTAAAAACAATTATACCTTACATGCTTACAAAAAAGCATTTAAAGATGCTTTGTAATAAACGTTAAAAATGTGTTCCTTTGAGATGTAATAACATATGCCTTAAAGAATTATACCAAGTAAAACATGGTCATGCAATTAGAACATTTTCATGTTGGACTCAAAAACTCTGTGCTATTTTAATCTCAAGATTGTCCTTATAAAGCTTTCCCTTATAAAAAGGTCTAAATACTTATTTATTTATTATTATAAATAAAGGAAAAATGCCATGCCTCATCAGCCACCTAAGTACATATCTACAACTTCAGAACAATGCACCAGGTATAATGTTCTCTAGTTTCCCCCTCTTTCACTCATTTGACAGTTCTTCACTGCTCATTATCTGTCCAGCTTCTCCAGAAGTCCTCTCCCTTTCATTACATGTTGAATGCTACAGCCCCCAGCAGCAAGGGAAAAACACCGTATGAAAGCCATCCATCCCCCTTTGGGAATCAAGAGGAGCTCCTATTCATTTGCTTAATTACCTAATTAACAGAAAGCTAATTACTTTGTTGTGTGCACGCGTATGTGTGGAGAGGCTGTTACGTAACTGATAGTGATCCTCAATTAATTTGTAACTACACTCCATCAAGTCAGGGCCCTAATCCACCCAACACATCACCAGCGTGACACCAACAAAACATGATAATAAATTCAGACCCCGACACATGGCTGCTGGGCTCCGCTGAGCTCACAGATCCAGTATTGACATGCAGATCAAGCTACTGAAGAATTAGAAAGCTTAGATCATGTGTTAGATTGTCTGCATAACACTGTACATACATTAGATATTTTCTCAGTAATTACACCAGACAATCATGTTTACAACCTTTTGAAAAAAAAAACTGCAGTAATCCTATAAAAGACTGTAGGATTGGCTCTATTTACAAACCATCAAATCAATCACAGACACATTCAGATACCAGATAGGAATATTTGAGTGTTTGTTTTCTCCCAGGGATGTCAAAAGGTCAAATATTTCATGTCAAGAATGTTTTGTTTCGCTTTGGTGTTTGCACAATGTAATTCTTTTTAAAATCCTAAATTTTAATTATGAAGTTCTTTCAGTTCTGACTATGGCTGTATGTGAATGTGTGTGTGTTGCGTGCCCTGATTCATATATTTGAATTCAACTCTGCAGCTTTGTACATCAGTGGAGTGAGTCAGAGGACGCCTGTGTGTAGCTGTGGCTTCATGGGCCCTGAGGTCATTAAACGCAACATTGTGGTTGTAGGCCATGTTGTGACTGATGTATGTCATGTACCTTCAGGGTACCTGCCGCAACATATATACTGCTTCTTTCAAGTGGGAGTAGGGCTTTTTTTTTAGCTTGCCAGCTTTGATCTGTGGGACTGAGGACATACTCATGTAAAAAACTACAGAAAATGATTTTTTTTTTAAAAACTATTGCTATATCAATATTTTATATTCTACATGTAGTGTAACTAATATGTAGACATTACTGTAATTATAAATTGTGTACATGTAATACAAATGAAACCTGAAATGCATTCAGACACCTTGGACCATATTACACTCTGTCTAATTCCTTCATTTTATGTTATATAGCCCTCAAGTCCTGCCTTTGATTTTAATAACTCGCTTATGTTAATAACTCGCTTATGCTAATTGTTCTTTTCAAATGTATTTCTCTAAAATGTTCATAGGGCCAACAAAAGACCCAAGCTGTGTACTAATGTTTGTTTTTTTTCTCAGTATGCAGGTAACAGGAAGTAGTAGGTAATGTTGTGTTTTCCTGTTTCCTCATTTCTGCCCCTGTTACTGTGAATAAACACAGACAAAAGCATGAAGAAGTTTGCTTTTCTGTGTTTACTGTGACAGTTGGTACATTGCTGTTGGAGCATCAAATTGACAGCAGAACAACAGAACTTTGTTTAATATTGAAAATGAGTATGTACCTGAAGCCTGATGAAGGTTATATTTCTGTGCCAAGTACTCAATCTCACACACATAGAAGGAGAATAGGAGCCTGAGTATGACAGTGTTAACTCAGAGGACATAAGTATGACAGCAAAACAGTCCACTGTAATGCAAACATGCTGTAATGACCACAACACAGTGACTGTGATTACTGTGATGATCACTGCAATAATTTGTGTTTGGTGCTAAACAGTTCCAGCAGCTCACGTGTCGCAGAGTACCATGTGTATGAATCATCAAATATAATAAGGCTATGTTAGAGGTAAACTTTGAAAATGACATATTTTGGAGCTTGTAAATGATTAAAAAAACCACACATAGATTGAAGGTTTAATGATATCACAGAGGAAATGTAGGTAAGACGCAGTGAAGTGACACAACAGAGGTTATTCTGTTTTTCCTGTGACTGTGCATGGTCAGAGGGTGGCGCTCTCTACTAAGAAACAGCCTTTGCTGAGAGGGTCCATCAGCAGTATTCCTCCCAGATGCAGCCATGATAAATGTAATGTCGTTCACAGCGAAATGAGCTGTGCTCCTCAGACCTTGATCAAGGGCAAAAAAACGACTTAAAATATTTTCTCTTGAGGTTAAATTAATGTTGCTTTACAATAAGCGTTAACTGGACTGTTGAACTGGCCCTGATCATTCTCCTCTTCAGGGGGGCAAGTGACAGATTGTAATTACAGCCATTATGTTTTTTGCACTTCTTGTGACAGTCATGTTGAAGAAAAAGTGTTTTGGAGTGAGCAAAACTTTTCAAGTAGCTACATAAAAATTAGAGATCCTTAATAACTTTGTTCACATGTAGATGCAGTCATGACCTCTTGGAAATATGATGAAGAGTTGGCCCACATGTCAGAAAATATAACAAAGTGAAACTCTGCTTATGTTACTTTCAAACCCATAATACCACTGCAGTGAAAACTCCTCACAGCTGAGATTAAAACATCTTTGTTTTTTTTTTTTTTGCAGTAAGACAGTTATGATGAACCTCAGATCCAAAAAAAAAAAAAAAAAAAGACAGGAGAATTTAGTGAAATAATAGAAGTTAATTCTGCCTCAGTGGTAATTAGTCAGCTTGGACATTTTAGTTTTTCTGACAGCCCCCCTCTCTCCTGTCACACTTTGAGCTAAAACTAATGCATATCATTACATTTCCCCATAGAAAGGAGCCGCTAAGTGCTACTGAATTCTACTTGATGTTGTTTCTGCGAAGGATCAGGAGCAGGTGGATATGACGTCACGACGGACTTGGAACATCAAAACAACAACATCCAAATCCGCGATTCTTCCTTTTTTCCCCTTCTTTTCTCGCCCGTGTTAAAATCTAATAACAACATTAAGAAAGGAAGCCAGCGTCTTTTCCTGCTCTACGAGGCAGACCGGGAGGCAGCGAGGGTGAAACTCCACGTTTTTTATTTCCTCGGTAAGATTATCTCTTTCTCCTTGTAGTTAAGTTAGTTAGTTAGTCCCCCCCTCTCCCTCCTCCCCCTCCTCCTCCTCCTCGTCCACCTTCGCCACCAACACCGAGGCGGGCGGAGGAATATTGTTGGTGTTTACGGTGTGTGATTTTTTGTTGTCGCACGCGTTCTCGGTACACGAGCTCACGTGCACGGGCGTTCGTGATCTGCTCCCCCCCTCGCGAGCAGATAGATCGGTGCCCTCCGCGTGCGCCCTGTTAGCTGCGTTTTTTTTCTCCCCCAGTCGGGTAAGTTTCACTATTATCATCATGTTAACATTAGCCTCTGGTTGTGTAGATACCTGCTGCTGCTACACGCACACACACATACACACACACACACGCACAGAGTTTGTGTTGGCTGTTTTCTTTTGTTACAATTAGCGAAATAAACAAACTAACACCTGTGTTATTATCATGGAGGCTGCTTGCTAGCGCTGTTTAACGTAGCCGCTGTTACCGCTGTTGTGTCCTTTACTTTTTTTTTCTAGCAAAGTTGTGTCTAACTTAGTTGAAGGTGCTCACAAGACCCCGGGGCTAAATGCACCTTTACACCCCGAGCCGGTTATAAAGTGCTGGTTAGCCGCTAACAGTCCGTCATTACAGCCGTAAAGTTTGTAAGTTGACGCCGTGGAAAGGGAAGTTTTGGGTGCCGTGATTTCTTTGGAGTGAGACCAGGGAAGCAGCTTTCCCCCACGTGCTAGCTGTCCTCCAAACTCCGAGAGAGCAGAGCCAGGCTTTACAACCGAACTATACTTATCAAAACTGTGTTTCAGCTTTCAACTAACTCTGCTTTTATTCTGCTGTCCATCTATTGAAGGCTGATTCTGGCTTGTCTGTATACAATACATTTAAAGCGGATGTTCATTTCAGTTCACTTTTAATTCAAGGGTTTAGTGAATTAATTGTTAATCATAGCTCAAAGTGAACTAAAGTAAAAGTGTTGTGTCTTATTTCACTGTGTTGCTCAAAGTTTTAATCTGTGGTTTCAGTGAGTCAGACGTGGTGGGTTGCAGTTTTCTTGAATTTAAATAAGTTTGTAGAGAACTTTATTATCACATGTGAAAAAAGAGTGTTTAAATTTTGCTAAATTACCTGTTGTTACTATAGTAATTGGAGTATTTTTTTTACTAACAAGTTATCCTGGTACACCATCCATAGGAATGTACATAAGCAAAAAATATGTTGCCCAGTAAAAATACACTCAAAGCAAAAGTCAACTTATATTCAAAATATTTTACGTCTATTTTCTGTTTGAATTTATAACAGGTGTATAACAAACCGGCCACCAATATGATAATAAATATGCAGCTTTTAAAACTATACGTACATATTTTTAATAAACGTACCCTGTACTTAATCCGTGTTGATTTATCAGTAATTTGTAAAGTCAGCAAAAATTTGTATATTTACCAAAAACCCATAATTTTATATGGAAAGATTCAGATTGTGTGTGTGTCTTGAGAGTGAACTACACACATATAAGAATGAAATATTACCCTAATATTTTACACACTAAGTCTGCAGCTGGCAGCAGCAGGACTAAAACCATCTGAAAATTTACAAAAGGGAAACTGCAGCTTTAACAACTATTGCTGGCAGTGCTCCCTCCTTCTTGGTCTTTGGATTAGTCATTGTCTGAGGGGAAAAAAACACTTTTTTGTAGGAGAAGTAAAGTAAACAGCCTCCAACAAGCGAACCTTGACAACCCAGATTAAGGAAAACATTGGAGATCAAACAGTGCTGCTGCTGGGCTGTTGTCATGAGCTGCCTGAGAGAGAGCTGCAGACTATTTGAACAGGCACTGGGGTTTGTGTGCTCACTTATGCAGAAATGGACCTTCGCAAATGCTGACCCAGGTTTTAAAACACAGGATGAACTTTCTTTGTAACTTTTCCAGGCCTGCCGTTTGACACGGCTGTTACGTACAGACAGTCAGCCTTCTGCTGATTCAGATGGGAACAACCTAACACCGTCCCCCACGTCTGCTTCTAGAAACAAGAATGGCTGTACTTTCTCTGCCCCGTGCTACAACTGAATAAATTGAGTTGGCGGGGGGGAGTGAAAAAGCTTGAAATTTGAGGAAGAGCAGCTGTATGCATTGTAATGACGCAAGATCCTCAACGCACCAATCTGTGATTTTGTATTATTTGGAAAGCCCTTGTTTCTAGTTTGGCCTCTTCAAGCTGGGGCTAAGGCTCTTCTTTGTAGAGAGTTGAGGTTCAACTGGTAAGAAAGTAATCAGTCACTCATGCATTCAGTGTGGGGACTCCCATCCCTGAGTGGAGCGCGGCTCTCTTTCATCTGACGGCTCAGTATTTGTGAACACACATTGAAATACCCTGTGCTGGGTACAGAAGGGCTGTAAACTGACTGTGCACCCTTGCTTGCAGCTGAATGATAAGGAGAGTTATTTTGGGTCCAGTGTGGGAATAAGGTTCTGCATTTGCCGTATTGTTTTTTTTTTTTTTTTCAGACTACTTATTTGCCGGCTTCACCCTTCATTTGATTTCAGATACGAGACGCCCTCAAACCAGTTGCTTGAAACATTTTTGCACAAAGCAAGACAAGTGACAGATGAATAAAGGGAATTTTCTGGTAAATGAATTTGTCATGTAATTTTTGCATGTTTGATTCAGGCAACACAAAGGGGAAGAGGACTGGCAATAGGAATACGAGTGCAGCACGCTCATTAGTGGTGTATTACATGAATGGAAGTGATAACAAAGGAAAGCAGAACAATATTTCCAGGGTAAAGGTTAGTGTGTCCCGGCCCCTGTGGCGTGCCCAGGCAGACGGTTCTCCATGCCAGGGAAGGCGATTGGTCAGAGAGTGGACAGCTTCAGGTGTGCTCTGTGCAGCTCCTCAGTCTCTATGGAGACTGCAAAATGCTCAGGACGGCCATTAACTCATGCAGCCATTAATTACTGTCTTCTACTGTCATGTGTCCTTAATAAAGGGAGGGATGCTGACAAAAAATATCATCTGTCTGCATGGAAGGAGAGGCAGCATGTGACTACAATCAAATAACTTGAGTAACAAAATGAATTTACTGCTGGTGTTTCAGGAAATCAGTACAACATTGGGATGCAGATTGTCTATTGTTAAAAAATATCTAAGCATCCTTTGTGTTTTGTTGGTGTTTCAAAGTAGTTGTTGGTGTGCTGGATTCAGATAAAAGTAGTCTTGTTATTTTAATAAACACATGGCCTGTTATACATGTAGTTAAGTTTGAACTAAGCCTGATGGGACTTTTACAACAGCCTCTGCTTTATCACAAAGCTATATTGCAATGATACCACCAATATTTTGCTCAGTCCTTTTCCCTATGATGGCTTTAACAGTTACTCTCTACATTAGTATTTTGTAATTCTCAGTAATATCAACACATTTTACTAGGTAAAATGTGTTTTTGTAAATGCTCATCTGCCACTTGAGTACACTGCAGGAAACAGCTGATTTGACTGAGCGTGTTGCTGATGGCCTTTTCTCAAACAGGATAAAGATGACTCGAAACAAAAGATAACGAAATTGAAGGCAGTTGGCATTGCATTGGCAATGGTTCGCATTGAGATTTGACACCTTTATTAGGCTAATACGTAACAGAGAGTGTAGTGAAACTGTGAAACCTGTTCCAGATGTAAACATTTACTTTTTTACATCTTTCACATTTAGACTTAGGCGCTCATGCATTATTTAAATGATCAAAATAAAACATTGCCAATTACAAATATTAGATAATTAATTAAATTAATTTTGTCACTTGTTGTCTACAAGTGACAAAATTAATGTGCAAGCTTTCTTTCTTTAAAGACTGTACTGCAAAGACTGTACACCTATTCTCGCTATAAGGAAGTGCAAGAGCCTCTTAGCATGTAATAACTTAAAATCAGTTTAACATCAGAGTGTACAGCACTTGTCTGTTTTGGGAATGATGCAGGTAAGCTACAAACATTTTCATCCAGACATGAGGGGCTCAGCCATATGCTACAAGCTGTGCTCAGCTGCCAGGCAAAACCTCTGCACCTGTTTCTATCAGCTGTCCAGTCTGTATGTCAGTCTGCGTGTGGCTATGATGCAGCTATGTGGCCTGATGGATGACGTGGCTTTATAGGGAATTTTCTATCAAATGTGCGTTTATTGATATTTTACTGAGAAGGTTTAGTTATTACTCAGATGTACTCTGACATGCTCACGTGCTGTTTTGCTGTAAGTGATTCTTCTCTCTGCTTGAACTTTCCAAGTATTTTTAAAAGTTTATGTTCAAACAGCAACACATAATTTATAGCCCAGATCTCTAAAAATATATTTCTCACTTTAATTTGTTGTCTAGACTAAAACTTTATGCTGCATGAAGTGATGTAGTTGCTTAGTAATGTTCCATTACTGCAGTTTTCAATAAGTCATTTTGCTATCTGGCCATATTGGTCAAGTCAGAAGAAGAGAAAAACAAATATGATGTATGTTGTGTTCCTGGAGCAGCTAATGTTAGAATTAGGCTATAGCTAAACTTATGTGGTTGTATGCATGTTGAAAAGATAGCCTCACTGATGTGGAATGTGATATTTACCTGAAATAGACTGCATGACTTGAGTGTAACAGGAAGCATCACTTTTAAGACAAGTTGTGAGGGTTTGATGTTTTTGTGTTGCCCTTGCCAGAAAGCAGCGTTCAGTCAAATAGTGTAGTTCAATATTTTGTTTTTGTCTGTTTAGCGAGTTTTAGTTTCAAGTGGTGACGCTCTTCTTTTTCTGCTGTGGTGGGTGCTCATGCTATCTCACAGCATCTTCTATTTATGCCAGAAAAAATATTGTTCCTGCTGTTAGAAATGTAAAAGTCTTCACTTGCACCAAAGTATTTAGATCTTAAGACCTGTCCTCAGCTGAATGCTTAGAGCTGCAGAAAATAAAAGCCTTCATAATCTGGCTATAGGTTAAATCATTATTTTGCTACATCAATGTGAGAATGAGAGTAGCAAAACTGACATTTACTAATGTGAAAATGTCACAGACTATTACTTAAACCCTGTTAACAGTAGGCAGAGTAATGTAAAATGAGGTTGCAGGAGCACATCTTTAAGGGCCTCATCCTTGACTTCTTGGCTGTGTCTTCAGTTGGCAGTCCCAGCCTAATAAGAAACATAACATGGCAGGGCCTGCTCTTCCATCATCATTGCTGGGTGGAAAGTTGGTGTGCTTTGATCATGTCTTTTGGGCGCATCACTCCGGCTTAGCCTGCTGCTCGCTATGTGATAAGCCATCAGAGTACTCAGATCTAAGCCGGCAGCTCCGTGGGCTTGAGGAGAGACAGGAGAGAGTAATGGAGATGAGGAGAGAGCAGCAATGCAAATTTTGTTGACAGACTGTTACTGCAGCTGTTCTCCTCGCCTTTGAATTCAACAATGTTACTGTCCATCTTCACTCGTCTGCGAAGAAAAGGCCACGTTTCATTTTTAAGTCCTTTCTTTGTGGAACAGCACTGTTCCCATGTAGTGTATTTTGCCCCCCTGGTAATTAAAACACCTTTAATTAGACGTGCATATTAATTGCCTCAAACACGTGTGATTTAATTATTTTACAAACCGTTACGTTCAGGTGTGCTCTTAACCGTGGTTAACTGATACAAGTTCACTTTGAAGTTGAATGCTCCGTTTTTGCACCACTTTCTTCTGCCTGTACATAAAACATCATTTTGAACCCCCCATTATGAAAGGGTGCTCCTAATTGACGGGATGTTGCTTGTTTATTTGATATATTTACCAGCTGGGTGGTAATTGGGAAGCCGTAATTACCCAAGATGCAGTGCAGCGCTTCAGCAGAGGTACTACCACTCTGATGAGTCTGGAGCACAGATGAAAGTATGCAGGTTACTATTATCATCCTCGCAGGCTGTTTAAATACTTGAGAGCGGAGAGCAGAGATGGCTAATTGGGCCCGTGTCATTGTTACTGTGATTGTTTACTGTGATGATGTACAGCGTGAGATCAGAAGCATGATCCTTTAATCTATGTGCCTTTTTTTGGTACAATTGTTACCACTATACCTGAGCAGTTAATAGCAACAATAAAAGGCTAGTGGATGTAAGGGCCTCATGGATTTGGAGTCCTTCCTGATGATGTAGTTCCTTCGCTGATAATGGCCTTGTTAACTGAGATTCATTACCTCTTCATTCAGAGTCCCCTGGATATTGAGGGAGAGTGTTCTCAAACTACTGGGTTTGCCACGGTGAAGTCATACTGATGTGGTTTTGTGAGCTATTCATGGAAGGTGGTGACGGTATCTTCCCTGACTCCTGATGATTCAGTTGACCTGAGACTGGGGTGGTGGGGGTGGCATTTGACTTTGTTTGCTACTCAATTCCACTTTCACACTGACTCTCGCTTTCTCTCTCTCTCCCTCTTTCTCACAGACACTTTCTCTCACTCTCCAATTCACTGCCTCAAACGTACAGAGATGCACACCTTGTTTGTGTGGAGGCTGCTGTTGTTTGATTGCCCGCTCTCCCAGTAGATCTTCAGACATTGTTGTTGTTTGCCTGTATTGGTTGGAGTGTGTGACTTGCATTTGCCCGGGCTCCTTGGAGGGAGTTTGTTTTTGTTCTCAGTGTTGTAAACAGGGTGGGGCTCCATTCCCAAACCACTCAGTTGGAGAAGGTTATTTTCACCAGAGTTATTTTTTTTTTTTGTTTATCATTTCGGTCAATAGATTAGCCTGGGATGGAATTATGTGTTGGAGCAGATAGTGTGGCTAACCATTTGCTGCATGTGCTGACTAGATAAACACTTTGTCACTGTTGTTTTTGTGATTAAAGAAGCACTCAGCTTTGGTTTTGCTGATACCTCTTTGTAACTTTGTTAGGGCTGGGTGATAATTCAGTAGTAGTTTTTCCATATGATTCAACTATGCCAACATTCAATTTTTACCTCAGAGTTCTTAATTTCAAACAAATAAGTAAGGTTTTGCCAACATGTATCACTGTGAAATCTTATGAAAATACATTTTTGTATCTTGTTCCTTTTACAGTCATTATGTTAACTTTTTACCTGGTTATTTTGGACACTTATTCAAATACATATCAGTACAAAGACAGTGATGATCACAATATAAATTTTTCCATATCCTAAGTTGGTCATATATTTTTTCTTTATCACCAGTTAAAATCTAAAGAGAGATTTTGGATATTGTGACATAATAGTGCCCCTTGCTGTTCCCATTTAAAACTCTAATCATAGCAGATAACATTTGGTGCTTTCAGTAAAGTCTTTACTCAGGTCATGGCATCATTTTCTGACTTACTTTGCTAAAAAGTGTCTTTGCCAGAGGAAAAGAATGAGGTTGTCGTCAGATGTGGTTTTATGACAAGTAATTTTAATATTAGTGTTTCCCCTAGGTTGACTGCTATGAGGGGGCGGGGGGAATTTCATTACAATATTACAAAACTTTTGGACCTGAACAAACAGGGCTAAGCATCGTCCTCAGTGAAACAGCTCAGTTTTCAGATCAATATTTTTGTTTATTATAGCCAATTGGCTGAACGCATCTGTGGCTAGGAATGGCTATGACGATGGGATGTCTTCCTGTAGCCCACTAGTTTGCTGTGTCTTCACATTTTTTAAATAATATTTGTACGATATTTGGAGTTATATAGACTTGCGTTTACAGGTTTCGAGGCTCCTGTTTATCATGTATGAAAAGGTGACATCCACGATAAGATCCTTGTCAGGTACGATATTTCTGTGGCTTTCACTGAGTGGCTCAGCATCAGAGCCTGCGGATGTGTGTAAAGTCCCTTTTAGACGGGAGACAACAGCAGCAGTGGCTGCCGCTGATCCTGCAAAGGTCTCACCAGAATCACGCAGCAGCAAGCACGGCAGTGTCCGCTGTGTGACAAGTTTGAAATTGTCAGCAACAGAAATTGAGATAATCTGGGTCCACGCTTGTGAGAGGGAAATGTGTCCTGTAGTTGTGCCAGTACTGCAAAGTTACCGTTTGTTGCAGTGAATGCAAGGGTGGGAAGCAGCCATGTAGGCTACGGTCATAAAGTCAGCTAAATACAGTTGTCACTCCTCACACAAGTTCTAAATATTGTTGTGGTACAACAACAGTTTTTATCATCATTTAAGGTGAAATATTTTGTTGATCTGTACAGAATGTGCATCAACACACCAGTAGTTTTAGTTTCAGTAACTCACAGAGAGGGAGATAGAAATAGGGAGACAGCAAAGTCTCAAAAATTAGTTTGTCAAACTGATCATTTCTCTCTGCCCTGTACAATACAAGACTCACTCTCACTAGTACGACTAATCAAAGACTAGCACTAGCTATATGAGTGCAATTTACCCTGCCATATATCGCATAGGAATCAAAACGTCAGTGAAATGAAATGAATGGTCATGAATCCACCATAGTTGCACAATTTATCAAATCACAACTGTGTTTTCAATTCATCTTAAATGCACTTTGAATGATTTTAAGAGACGCTTCCGCGGCGTTTTGTGTCATAACCAAATGCTGGTATTACAGCCTGTTTCCTATGAGACCAATGTGACATAACAGCAGGCAGTATCAACAGTCACACAGCTCATGTGTAAAACATGATCCCCCAAAATAAAATAAGTGTTGACAGTGGTGAGTGAAAGAGCAAAAAAGCAAAAAGTTGGCTTTTTGGAGTGTAGTGATGAGTTTCTGTACAAGAGCACAAACATGGAGTGTGTTCATGCTGACTTAGCTTCAGGAAGATGACACTACTTAGCTTTCTTATTAATGGCTGAACACAAGTTTATATAAGAGATGGACATTTTGTTTAATGTTATTGTGACTTACCAGACATTTATCTAAGTGACTGCTCAACCAATCTAGAAGAAGACCAAGATAAAAAGTGTATGAGTGGGTGAGTGAGAGAGAGAAACTGAACTGGAACTGAAACTTTATTTGGTACTTATTTTGTTCCAGGTACTGTAGTAATAAGCATGAGAAAAAAATCAATTTCTGTACATTAGCAGCGATGTGAATAGAACATCTGTTGCAGATCTGAGTGTGTGTGAGCGGTGGCGACGGTTGGTCGCATCAGAGATTAACCTGTGACAGCAGTGGCTTATGAGGTGGTCAAACGGGTAGAAAGAGTGTGTGGTGCACCACATCAAATATAGAGTTTGTTTATGAAAGGGACTCAACTTTGTTTCAAAATCTACTTATTCTCTTATTTATGCTTCGTATGTATCTTAGTTTTATTTTGGCTGCGGTCAAAGCTTAAGCAAATTTCAAATGTTTCATTGTGAACGTTCAGTATATTGACAGTATCTAAAAATATTTTAACTGCAGTGTTTTGTTAAACCGGTCCTTGGAACTTAATCATGAGAGCTTTTTCATTCCCACTATATTCTGTTTCATATATATTTTTTAAGAAGGATCACATTGCCTTGAAATGATTGACATTATTCTAGTGTTTTCCTGCGACATGAACATAGTCTACCACTACAGAGTTTGTGAAATCGAGGAGTCACAGAGTGACACTGACAAGTGACATCAAAGTGCCTTCTGCATCATGCACACATGTTCCACACTTTCCTCCCAGCTCGCTACTGTTAACCATTTACCATTAACTGTTTACAGCCTTTTGTCGGAAATTTACAGCACCTGTTGTAAATGCTGCAAATATGCTGTGGTTTAAGCAATCAGCTGAGTTATTGGATATTTTTCTAAAAGCCTTTTCATGTTGTCTATATGGAGTGCATGATGTACAAGCTTTTAATGTGTTGATCAATCAATTCCTCACACTGAAAACAACTCACAGTTAGAAATGAGTAAATCAATCTTTTCATATCCTGCTCCCAGAGAGGAGTTGGGCCAGGATTTTGAGTGCATTTCTGTGTACTTTATACACAATTGAATGCAGTGATTGAAGGGCTAATTCAAAGAATTTTAATCACTCCGACCAACCCTCTTGCAGTGTCATCTTTTTTGCAGATTCCCCATAAAATGAATAGATGAGCAGTCTCTTTTTAGAGCATAATGGCTACATTAGAATATGAGATGGATAGTAGATGAAAATTCTGTATCCTTCATGCACTCTTTCTCTTTCACTCAGTCACTCTGATCTCTTTCATCAATAGTGGTCCTGTGTAAAAGACCTTGCAGGCCACAGTGAAGTGTTCAGTTGAACCTCACATAGACAGAGGAATGGAAAAAGCAGAGGTGAGAACAATTTGAGCAGTAAATTGTAGAGTAGCTGGCGCAGGATGGACTGTTTCTGAACCAGCTTAGCTAATGTATGATTTCATGCTGTGGAACCAATAATAGATTTGTTTTGTTTGTGTTTAAGTCTCTCCACCTTCATTGATTGCTACGCCACACCCTCTTACCAGATTCACGGTGACAGCTCTTTTTCCACCAAGTGAGATCATACCATTGAAGGCTGTGTGTTGTTCTCATCAGGGCCAACCGCATAGTGCCAGTCAATATGTAAACAATGGTGGAGACAGTTTCTCATTGCCAAACTGACATTTCTCATTGCTGGGCTGATGATTCATCTGAGAGATGTCATCTCACAAAGTGTTTTCAGGGTGCACTGTACTCATGGCGGTTTCAATAATTCACTCAGTGATCTTTGTCCACCACATTCACTGCCATATAGTGTATATGCTAATGTTGTAGGCTATTCAAGGCCGCTCACTTCTTGTTTGGACTCTGATCCATAAATAAGCAATGATATTCTAGATCATGTGACCAGACTTCGACAAACAAGTTCTTGCCTAAACAGACTATACAGTTGAACCACTGCTGCATGTGTTTTGTCAACAGTACGAAGGTCTAAAAGTTCATCTGTATGTAGATGATCACTTCAAATTTTAGTGGATAATTGTGCTTGATATATGTTGATTTACTATGAACTGTCCTATCCCAATAGGTTTACGTTGCTGAAAGACACAAGGAAACCACAGAGGAAGTGGTTCTGTTCATGTCCAAAATAACTTTGACTTGATGAAGGTAAAAGATAAGAAAACATTGTGCAGCTTGTTGAAGTCAGGATCTTTCTCAGAACCAAGTATGTTCTAATGGAATGTCTCTCAAAATATATATATATGTATTTTATTGATGGCAAAATGTGCTCTATGTGGATCAAACTGGAGTTAAAATACATGTACATACACATATGATTTGCTTAGAATCTGCAGTAAAAAATATGGCTTACTATTAGTTCTGTGACAGTAGGGAAAAGCTTTCTAATGTCTAATTACAGTAGCTACAGTAATCTAAGATATATAAAATGCCCATAGAAACACACCACTCCTGCTGGTGAGCCGCAGTGTTTATCCATATGCTCACCAGTCATATACACTTTGAGATTATATTTCTTAATCTGTGAGATTAAAATTTGTCAGCCATCGGAGATTTTCCTGTACTGTTATTCTGCACTTGCTTTACTTTAATTTCTCTGGGTGTCATAGGCCATTATTATCTATACACAGTTTAACTATAGATTTTCCACAAAAATGAATATTGCAATATAGGATTACATATACAGAGGAGTTTATGAACAACACCCACTCCTGTGTTACATTACCAATAAATTGCTTCATAGGGTAATTCTGGTGAATTGGTGCTATGATGAGTTAATACCGAGACATTGAAGAAAGGTGTTTAGCTATATTGCAGAAAAGCTATGTTGTCACTAATTTGCAAAACAATGTAAAATAACATAAATAACATATAATTTACCTATAAATGTAGCCAAACAGGGTGAAAATAGACAATGTCCGTACGAAAAGTGATGTTGGATCTGCTGTTTCTGTTGAAAACCAACTATGGGGCATTTTGTCAGTTTAACATTGTGCAGCAAGTCTGCTGTTTACTGGCAATATAATAAAATAAAAACACGTCATCCACATTCTGCATTGTTTCTGTCCTGTCACTTGATTGTTTTTCTGCTATAGAAAATAAAGAGAATGGCCACAAAATTACTAAATCAAATGAAACATCTATCCCACTCGACCTCCAGCTGACTAAGGGTTGCAGGCGCCTCTTTTCTTTTATAACCTCTTCAGATAGTATAAAATTTGGTCAGTGGCAACTGAACAGAACTCTTCTTTTGTGTGAAGACATCTGGCAGTGAGGATACAGGAGACAAAGATTTTCCTTCATGTTCTGGAAATGAAACCTTAGATATTTCTCTCTGCTCGTGCTAATGTAAATGATTTGCATGGAGTTTGTCCCTGCTGATTAAGGCTGTTTGGACTGTTCTTCTTTGGAAGCATGCCAATTGAATTTTCTGCCTTCTAACACGCTTGGAGAGTGGGGAATATGGTTCTCATTGGGCCCGAGGCTTGATCTCCTTCTTGCCTCCCCCAATCCTTTCACATCATTCTGACAATTAGTGAGCCTGGCCATCCCCAAATGACACACGTAATTAAAGAGTTGACATTATAATTACAATGTGTTTATTGTCTGTTTATGGGTTTTGTGCAGTGCATAACGCACAGGGAGATTTCTTTGGTGTAAATGGATTCAGGGCTGTTAATATACTTGGTGGTTAAGTGCGATTTCACGTGGTTAACATCTCGATATCTCCTTTATCAGCCCTCTGACAGTTGTTAGTTGCACATACAACGCAATTTGGCTGGCAGCAGAAGCTGGCACCCGAAAAAACCAAATTATTTAGTCATGGGCTTTTAACGGGCACAACGGTAAATGCATGTTAAGTAAATGATGCAATTTATTCCCTTCTCCTCATTGCCAGGCTGGCTGCCACGGGACTTCTGCCAGCTTTAAATAAGTGGTACCCAGATGGTATTCACATGATGCCCACTTGGTTACAAAACGGTCCTGGGAAATATAGCCGACTGCCACAACAACCGATGGGTCAGCCGGTGAGCCTGTTGCTTTTGCACTCTGCATGTGCAAATGGGTTAATGTTGTGTGTCACTTTGCTGAATTCTTTGGGAAGGTTGTTTCTCAGGGGTCCTCAATTGGAAAAGAGCCCTGTTAATGAGGAGGGCGGGATGGAGAGATATGGGAGAGAGATTCTCTGCAAGAGTTTGTTTTTTTTCTCAGCTAATGTTGGGCTTCTTGATTCCTCAGAAAAGAGCGAGGGAGGCAAGTGATGAGCTTTGCCTCAAGAGGTGATATAAGTCTGTCCACAAAGTGAATTCTTTACCTTCTTATCTTAAAAAAAGGCAAAGTCTTTTCTCTGCTCTCTGTGCGTTTTGCAGTCTGCCTTCTGCTCTGCAGCTGTGCTGGTCCCTGGGCTGGCTGTCTCCTGGAGAAGTGGTGAACTGTGTCATCTCCAGCCACTAACAACCAACAGCTGCAGCACCAGCCACCGCTGCAGATCGAGGGACAATGTGAAACTGATTTTCTAACACAGAGAAATAAATAAACAAAGCCCCTGTAAAAAAAAGAAACAATACCACAAACAACACACAGCTTATGCAAATGCTGGGGAAATGTGTTGGCGAATCGATAAGCCCTATTTGTGTACGAAGAGACTATAGGACAAGAGTGACCATTTTACAGAGAGATGCACATTACTAAGTTTGCTATTTTATCTGCAGTAGCTACCCCCAAACATCTGTTTAGTTTTTCCTCTCCTACAGTACACGGTGAACCCACACATTATGATGAAACACATAAACTATTTGTTGTTGCGTTGTGACATGAAACGACTCAGAACAGGGGAGGGTGTTCGCTGCTGTCTACACATAAGACACCAGATGTTCGAGGCAAAGTTTTAGTCATTGTGGTGGGAGAGGGGTCAAACTGTCAGTAGGTCAAAGGTTGAAGAGCATAAAAAAACTGCAGCACCCACACTGTTAATTAGAGATGAGAGATTTATCGGGAAAGAGTATATTTATGTCTCCGTGTTCAGTTCTTTTAGTTTTGCTGCTGTTGTTTTGAACCTCTTTGTAAAATATGAGTGTTATGTCAAAGTCTGTTGCAAGACACAGCAATTTCTTTTGTAAGATATCTGTTTTTTCCGTGAATGAAAAATGAAATCTTAACAGCTCGTCCCATTGTTTAGCTTTTTCTCCCAGTCACCTTGTAATTGTTTCTGTGTCATAAGCAGCTATTAGTATTGCTAGAAAATGGTAATGCTTTGAGAGACTCATCTCTCCCAGAGAATGGCTCTCTATCACACTCTCACATTCTTTTAAAAGGGAAAAGGAAGATGAATTTTGCCCATAAAGGCTGTATCACAAGGGCTTTTTATCCTAAATGGCTCTGGGGATTGTTATCTGTGGGAAGTGTGTCCTGCCTCCGTCGTGTTCAATCAAGTGTCCACTTAGCTGTGACTGGGAGTAATTGTTCCCAAGTGGGCCACACACTGACCTGTTAATGTCTGCGTTGACCCTCTAACCTTGTCAGCACGTCTTGGGGAGGAGTTTAAATCATGTGGATCTCCTCCGTGTCTTTACGCTACCGGGTCAAGTGGGCGTCGGCCCTGAAAGACCACTCTCTTGTAATTGTCCCCAACAGCATGGGTCAGCCATGGGTGTTCCCAAAGATCGGCTCTTATTAGATGAGGTACTGGGAGTGGTGTGACTTAATGGGTCATGCCATTGATCCGATACAGCACCAATGTCCCCCAGTGCAGTCACGGCCTCTGAAATACCTGATCACTGGCTTGATTCTGGTCGAGGGCTTGTCAGTTAGGCTGCTCGACTTCATGGGTGACTTTGAGTCTGCAGTCTTTTGTGAATCATCTCTTGTTTATGTGTTGCTTATTGTGCCCTTCTCCTTTTTCACTCTCAGATTTTCTTACACAAGTTTCTTATTGCAAATCATGGTGCAACATGACAGCCCAAAACAGATGTAGGGCACCATGCATGTATCTTTGTCATTGATGCCCATGCTATGAAGCGTCGCATACCTCTATATATGATGACTCACTCACTCACGTAGCCGGTGCAATAATCTGACATAGCACGTCTGACTTACATCCCTGTAAATGTTGCTTCCACATATGGCTTCAGCTCCTATTTCCTATGAAACATCCATGGCAACACCAAGTGATAGAATATTAGATGCTCAGAGACAATAATGGTGCTGCAGAAATGTGCTTTGGAACGAGGATTGTAATGAAAAATAGAATGAAGGTCTTACAAGAGCATAAACTTTTTGCTTCTGGGTGCACTCAGTCCCAAACTCACTCAGGTTAGGTGCTCATGTAAAAATCATTCATTAAAACTTTGCATCTCAAATGACTAAAATATTGTTCCGTCAGTGTCAAAGTTGCTCTCTTATAATGTATAGTAAGACTTTCAGCAGCCTGATTGATATATGACTGTCTCACATTCATGGAGTGTGCGCCTGTCAGTGACAGTATACAACAAACACGTTGTGGTTTCAAGTGAGCAGGTGGCCCGTCCTGATTTATACAGCAGAAACCATCATTTGGCCTCTGACGGGTGCTAATTTCTGACCCTTCTCATACTCCTTCTTCTCAACAAGGATGGACAGCTTCAAATGCTTGTCGAGTTTGCCTGGAAACTCCCAAATGAGTGGCAATTAACACACATGCTGCGAAGTGGCTGGATGTGGAGTTTCTTCACATACTTTGTAATTTGAGTGAAAAGGGGGGGGATTACAACCACATGTTTCCAGAGAAGGAGTGAGTTGAGTGTCGAGCAGCTGGCATGCAAAAGGCCACAAAGTGAGAATGCTTTACAGTTAGAGGTAAAAGAGCTAGGATGCCATATATCTCAAAGTGTTTGGTTGTTTAGTCTTTTTTTTATGGACAGAGTAACCAATAAAACTCAGCCACTTTATAAAATCCAGCGCTTGTTAATTTGCAATAAAGACACAAAATCAGAGCCACCTCTTAAGTGTATGCACTCTCATGCTATTTTAACATCGCTTTTGTGAGAGCACATAAACGCTATCTTCTTTGAATCTTCTCATCAAGCAGTAAGCTGTAAGCGGCAGTGAGTTCAAGTCGCTAAGGGCACCACGGTTGTTGATCTGAAAGTGAGGAGACTTTTAGAAGCCAGCGATCCTTTTGAGGGCCATGGGGATACAATAGCGCAGCCATAAATCCACGGGGGGGAGGGGGGTGTCTGTTGGGATCAACATATTTTTGGGAGTAATGACAGGGATGCAACCGAGTAATCAGAGGGGTCTTATCTGGGGCTGATGGCAGGCCCAGGAATGTGGACGGGCTGTGGAAACAACGGCTGCACTAATGGGGTTAGTTGAATTCCACACTTGTGAATTATGAGGACTTGGGACGTCGGGGCTGTGGTTTGTTGTGTCTGGTTGGAGAGCTACACCGCTACACACAGAAACAGAGTTATAGATTTGGTTTTTGACACGCTCTCTCGTAGAACGGGCCAATTAACTGGGAGCTGAATTGCTTCACTGTGCTGCTGGAGACACAGCCACATTAAAACAGCAAAGTGGTACACACATATGTCATAGGGCAACAAGCCACACATGCAGTCATGACTCCTGTGACAGGGACAGAACCAGAAGCCATCCATTCTGCTGCCTCATTTGCATGATCTGAACCGTATCTGGAAGTCATTAGCATCTTTCCACTTGTTTATCCTGCTACAGATGAATGCTTTTGAGCTTAACACCAGGTTTTTGAATAAACAAAGTGTCCAGTTTGTTTCAGATGTTTTTGTAGTGGTACAAGTCATGCATCATTTATGTAAAAGAAAACAACATGTAATATTGCAAATATTTGTTGTTGTTTTTTTTTTTACCAAGCCAGCGTTTGTAGGTCACTGCATTAATATGATTGCATTCTCCAGAGCGATCAGACACAGTGGTTAAATCATCTTTTTGTGGTAACTATCTCATCACGTTTGTGTTGTTAGCTTGTTGTAATTGATTTTTTGTAATGTGGTGTCATTCATGTATTTAAAATGACAGTTATTGTTGTTTTTCTCACATAATTTTTCTTATTGGGGAACTTTAAAATGAAAAAAAGAAAAAAGTCTATACAAGTCGTGAATCCTGTCGTCCTTGGATAAGAAATACAGCAAATGTAGTAGCTCTCTGCTTTATTACAATTCATGTCTATTTTCTATCTGTGATTGAGGGCACATACAGCTATATGAAATGAATGCAGTGCCTTTCTTGTGTGGGTATTGCAAACATGCTCTAACAGGTTAATTAAGGGAAACTTTGTGGCATATTTACGTGTTTTAAAGCTGTCAGTTTGACGCAACCACTTTTTGCTAGAATTTTATATTCTGTGGCCATCATCGTTTCTTATCTGCATGTTCAAATGTGAATGATAACTTGATATGCATGTAGGTCAGGAGATGCCAACAGGAATCAGTGTGTCATAAAATATCAAATACCTGCCGCTGATGATGTTCACTTTTACTTTTGCCTGTCCTTATGTCATTTCTGTACATGTGGGCTCAATGGATCAGGTTAGGGGCTTTCCCCACCTTTTCACTTCCTGTTTGTAATAGTTGTATCTTTCCCCTTCCTTCCGTCTCTCTTTCTGTGCCTCTCTCTCTCTCTCTCTCTCTCTACCAGTGTCCTCTGTGAAACCCCCATTGTCCTGCCCTCAAGACTGTGAGACGAATTCTGATTGGAGGAATGGAGTGTCAGTCGGTCCTGCACCAGTGATCGGGGTATGTGGCAGTCCTCCCACTAGCCCGTCTCTTATTTCATACAGTAATGTGTGTGCCGTTTGTCTGTGAAGTGACTCCAAGACACTGTTAGGTCTGACTATTAGGCTTATTTGTATCAGGGCAGTATTAACTTGAAGCAGATCCCAACAGATATATTCTGATCTTCTCCTCAGTTAAACTGTTCAGCTGTTGACCAGTGAGCATGGATGTGAAAAGACATGAATAGTACAGATTAGGACTGGATGTTTTGGAGAAAATCAAATAGAGATTTTTCTGACCAATAATGAAATTAATATAATAAATAATAATATATAAATGACACTCCAGGACTGTATTTGTGTAGACTGACTCCAGGCCTCTAAATTGTTGCTCATATGACCGATTTTGCCAGTGAATTACAAAGGCCTGGGACTGCTCTTGTACTTCACAAACCCTCATCCTGGAGGTCCCGATTTTTCAGAGCTATGAAATTAATACGCTTAAAACAATGATATGATCTACTAATATATAACTGGAAGATAGCTGCTAACTACCTGTATGATGTAATGATTATGTAGTGTATTTAGAGAAAGACTCACCACTCTGTTGATTCTTTTTCACGCTGTCTCTTTACATATCAAAATAAAACAGAAGTAATGTTAGCCACAATTGTCATGTCACGATGAACTGGAGGATCTCTGGCTAAACCTTTCACCCTCTTCCAACATTTTAAAATGACCATGTCAGTAATTGTCGATTAATAGAATATTTACTCAGCAACTATTTTGAGAATCAGTCAGTGGTTTAGCTAAAATTTTAAGCATACATTTGCAAAAATTCACTGGTTCCAGCTTCTCAACACAAGACATTTTAAGGCACATCCTTTGGTTCTGGGAACTTGATGGGCAGTTTTTGCATTTTTAGACCAAACAATTAATTGATTTATTGAGAAAATGACTGGTAGATTAATCTATAATAAAAATAGTTAGATGCAGTGCACTTAAGCTGTAATTAAAATTTCAACTTTCACTTTTTCTGATAATGTTTCGATAAAAGTGATTAATCATCCAGAATGTTTGAAATTCTTCTCCCTCATGGTGCTTAATGAGCTCAGATGTTTTCGTCATGAATGTAAAATGTGGAGTCCAAATCTTTTTTCTTTTTTGAATTTAGTAGGATGAAGTTTTTAATGGTTAAAACTATTAATACACTAGAGCAAGTAAGGGGTATTTTCTGGTTAAACTGCCAGGTCAAATAAATATGAAAATGAATAAACCTATATTTGCCATCCTTTAACCTTTAAATTGTGTTTCGCTAATAATAATAATGAATAATGGTAATAATGAAAATAATAATACAGTTAATTGCACATCTGAAATCAATTAAACATTTGACATCTGTTGGCGTACAGCATATTGCCCGCTGCCTGAATGTTGCACCATCAGCATCTTTGTCTTCGTGACTCTCCTTTGTTTTTTAATATCTTTGGCGTACCGTAGTCTTTCTGTCCCTCTCCTCACCTCTGTCTACCCTGAGAGCCCTGATTGGCTCAACACTTTCTGCACTATAGTCTGGCGGCTTGCCAGCCATGCTGCCAGTGGCTGCCGTGCCCCCTGATCAGAAGAGAATGTGACATTTGTGCAGAGGTAATGGAATCTGCGTGCAATTAAATCTCTGACTGTGAAGAGGAGTCTATCTCCTCCCTGCTCCCCCCATCTCCTGCCATTGCCAGCAGCAGGGGGGGTCAGGCGCGATGATGAAACCTTCCCAGCAGGCCCCTCGCCGCACTCCTTTTCCCAATCTCCATGTCAGGTTGTGTTTTTTAACTTTGCCGCACTGGCCCTGTCGCTATCTGG
Organism: Holacanthus passer; assembly: GCA_025331565.1. Taxonomy (NCBI): domain Eukaryota; kingdom Metazoa; phylum Chordata; class Actinopteri; family Pomacanthidae; genus Holacanthus; species Holacanthus passer. The sequence continues at coordinate 2,869,727 of JAFREQ010000011.1, forward strand.
CAATTAATTACAGAAAACATCCATTATGGAATCTCTCTAAATTTTGTATAAGAATTAATATTCAATTATAAAAATTACATTACAGGGCTGCAACATTAACACGGCTTTGATGAATTCTGCTGCAGGTGACAGTTGTTATTTAGTGGTGACTGTTGTTGGGCTGCTAAGCATGTTTTGATCCTTTTTTTTTCTAGGGGGAGTGGTAGAGAGCACGTCAGAGAGAGAGAAAAAAAAGAGGCAGAGGGCAGATTCATGCATGGATGAGGAGAGGGTCATATCTCTCTGCTCCTCTCTCTCTGCTGCCCTGCCACTACACTTAACGCCTCATTTGTGGGCTTTGTGGCCAATGGCTTGAGTCTGTGATCTGTTGCCATAAAAGGCAGCTTTTTCCTCTCTGCTGATGGGGCACTTGCTTGTGGGTTAATTCTAGACCCCCTCTATAGGCGGACTCATATCTAATGGATATGTGTATCCCCATCAGGATAGCTCATAAACATAAAACCCTCTGCTGCCATTGTACTTGCTGGAGCTGGTCTGGGAAGGACAGAGCCACGCCATGCAAGCATTTCCCTTGAACTTGTGTAGGAGTAGTTCCTATCTGTGTTCCTCGTCCACACTGGGTGGACGGAGATGCAGGATATCCAGGTCAAGGTTTGACTAAATCCTCCCAGTGTCGTTCACACCCTGCGTGGGTCTGCCTAAATGGCACAATCTTGTTTCACACTTCTCTTCAGAACAGACACTGGACACAAGACTCAATCTGAATATTGGGACTGCATGTTCCAGTTCATTTAAACAATGAAAGATTATATTTTTCACACGCTGCTGCCGAATGTTTGAAGCCAGCTTTAATGTGACTGTTTTTTTGTCACGTTCAACTCTTTTTTTTCACATTCAGCTTCCCTGGTAATGCATTTTGTCATGATGAATTATTAATGTCAGCGCTGGTTGAAGGGAGTGTTGTCTCAGAAAATAAGAGGGTCACTCTGTTTCTTCTTTTTTCTTCACCCAAGGGTTAATTCGAACCAACAATCAAATGAACCTCCCTGTTTCCTCGCTGCACTATGGGTCGTAATGAAAACTGCTGGGTCTTAACTTTATTCACTAACATCCTGCTGAACAAATACAACACTATTCCTCTTGGCTCTCTCTGTTTTCCTCTGTTGCAGATGGCTTTGCTGCGTTGTGTGAAACAGAGGAAAAGGCTTCGCTGGGGGAAGGAGAGAGAAAGAGGCTTACTCCATTAGTGTCATTCGAATGGTGAATTAGATCAGTCTGACAGATAGATGCGGAAAATTGTTTTAATTGTATAATTATCTGTGGCTGGCCACTTGTGCAGAAAAGTGCTGTGATGTGGGTGAAGGCTGGGGAAGAGCACATTTTGGCCTTTATGTGCTTATTTTGCCTTTGTACAGGAAATGAACAACAATCGGGGGTCCTGAGGATAAAACATAAACACACCCAAACTCGCAGACATGCACACCCCCCCTGGGCAGGTTGTGACATGCTCAGTGAGATGCTGCTCTTTAAAGTAATGTGTCTGGCCAGTGAGCCTTCTCCTCAGGCAAAGAGGAGGGCGTCTGTAACCGTCTGATCAAGATGGCACAGCTTAACACAAATGTAACAGCTATGCAGAATGGCTCACTTAACACTGCTGGCGCTTTGAAGAGAGAGAGAGAAAGAGAGAGAGAGAGAGTGGCCTAATACATCAGGAACTCTCTTAATCACATTCAGCTGATTTCTGATAAGATGTAAAATGCAAGACTACGGACGGATGGCACTAAATCTTCGGCTTTATATCTGTCACTTGCTCTGTGCTGTTTTTTTGTTTCTCCTGCAAAACATTCCCATGAATGAGTTTTGCATGAAGTACCTATCTTAACTGCCAATTTGGTTGGAAAATAATAATAGTTATCATCTCTTCCTGTTTCAAACAGTGAGGAGCTGCTTTACTGAAACAACTTATGTTTTGTTGTATACAGAATGTTTAACTGCGAGACCAATTTAGATTTGCCTTACATCCTTCGTCCTTTATGCTCAGATCATTGTTTTTTGGTTTTGAATAGAAGTAGCCTTGCATTGCATGCTTTGCACACAGAATGTCATCACCATTCAAGCAGTAAACTGCTTAGAATTAAATATTGCTGCTGTTTTAACAAAGGTTTTGTGTACGGATTAGACAGTGTAGGGCGAGGACTGTCTTCATCTTAATCCCAGTTAACTAATACAGTTTATCAGTGAAAAAAATGGATTTAATTGACAATTTTATAAAAATATACATCACAGTGTTTGGTGTCCTGTAAACATGAATTTATATATGACCATTTTGATTTCAATGGCCATTTCGATTTTTATACAACATACAAGTGCCCATACAGAAAGCATAGATGTGGCTCACAGTCATGACAGATCAGTTACTCAATGATTTTTCAAGCTTGGTGGGCAATGCCAAGCCCAGGCCATACACTGATGCGCTGCAGTCAGCAGCTGCATGCAATTTTCAGCTCAAGTCATTCAAGTGTAATAAAACAATGCAAGAAGTGCTGGAGGACTGTGGGCCTGGATTATCTCAGTCTTGAAGGAAAAGTTGAAATAGGATAGTTTAAATGTTAAGTGGAGCTGCTACCATATAAATTCATTAGGCGTTGTTTCTCTTCCTGCTTTTGTCTACAATCAAAAACATTCTGTCACATAATACGCAGCTTGGTTTGTCATCACAACAAGCGGGCCTTTAATACTTAATCAAATAACAGATATTCACACACTGGAGCCGGTCTGATGAGTCTTGCAACACAAAGCAATTTATGGACTGAGAGCTTGTCATGTCTCAGTTGTTGCCTTCGTCATGCTCTGTTGTTCGGTTGCATCTCCTGTGATAATGCACAGGGGATTAGCAGGTAACAAGGCAGCAGCGCTCCTTTGAGGATGTTGCGCGTGGCTTTGAATGTCTCGCACAATACTACATAAACGGAGGGGGAGTACCACCAAATGGTGATTTCCCGGCTACACAGGGAGCCTCCTCCTGGATAATGTGGTAATGAAAGGTGACAGGAAGGACTCAGGGTCTGGAACGAAGCCGGGGCAGCTGGTCAGAGCAAGAGAATAGGAAGCGGTGTGCACCCGGGCTAAAGTGCAGTGAGAAGCAAATTAAAGCTCATATCTGCCATCTCCCTCGCCTCCCTGCACTTTCCTGTTTGGACTTGAAGGTGATTGGGAGCCAAGGCGGTGACAGTTGACGGAAGCTGCGCGGAGGAGAGAGTATTTATTTACAGTGAGATGCAGCGATGCTTGTTCAGGATGCGGTTTCACGCAGGATGTGCCGTCCCCCCCCCCCACACACACACACACACACACACACACACACACCTCCTCCCATCTTTCTCATCTCCACCCTCACACTACAATCCCCAGGTTTGATCAAGAATGGGAAGTGGGTTATTGGGGAGGAGGGGTTGGCCTGCTGCAGGGCCAGGCAGGCTGTATTGTGTAAGAGGCTGGGTCTGGATACAGCCAGCAGAGAGCTCACTCAGCATGCCTTCCTGCCTGGCCCAGGAGGAGGTATCAAAGTCAACACAGGTCACTGAGAAAAAGGAGTGTGAGGCATTAAGATTGTATTGTATCACAAAAATTGTCTTTAGGTGTTATAGAAAAAGGAAAACATTGTTCTTTGTAGGAGAGAAAATGAACAAAATTGAGCATCTGAGAAAAATGTAAGTGGAAAAGAGAGTGTGTGTTTTAAGATAGTCTAAAAGAGACTGTGTGTGTGTGTGTGTGTGTGTGTGTGTGTGTGTGTGTGTAACCTGCCAGGAATTCCACCTTGTAAAGCAGGGGTTGGGGGGAGTAGAAGGTTTGTAAATCCCAGTAATTACACTGTACAATGTGGTTGCAGTACAATTAATTTTGTCGTCACCCCACAATACGGTAGTCACATTACAGTAAACTGCACATTTGAAACGTGCAAGTGTGTGCAACATTATTCCATACCACCCAAGAGTAGATATGCAGGAAATGTTAATTTATTAGTCAGATAGGATTGAACATGTAACAGGCACAACGTTTCACCTGGCCAACTCCTGCCATCCCTGCTTTCATCTGGTGGCACGCTGAGTAGTAAACACGTGGATGTGCAGAAAAGGTGAGCCATTCAGATCTCTGCTCGCTGGCTGTCATGTCGGCATTAATCTGCCCAAAGTTTCAAAGGCAGGTTTTATGACCTGCCTTACGGCCTCATCTATGTGGACAGCGCCATCTAAACTCTGGAGAACCTGCCACATAAAACGCACATCTGTTAAAGCCTAAATTGTAAAACAGCCCCCGCGTGTCCAGGCAGCGTTGAGTTAATAATACACTCAGCTTATAACAGTCCCCGCAGCGACAACAGCAGTGATTGTCTTAGATTCACTTCTTTTGATCAGCTCTTATATCTTTTTTGGCCATTGTAATTTTATGTCTTTATCAAAGTTCTTGACCTTCAAAGAGTATGTGTACTGTATATTATCTTTCTGACATGCACAATTTCCACTGCGTTAGATGATGTCTGTATAGTCCAAAAGGCTGTAGAAAGCTGGCAGTGGTTTTGCTAGAATTGGAGACAGTATAGTGAGAATGTGAGAATCCTTTTTCCTGTCCTATTTAATTTTATAGTTATAGTGAAGAAGGTACTGGTATCACATCTGAAATGCACATTTGATAATTTAAAAGAAGATTGAGAATAGCTTCTTGTAAATAGCTGCTAAAATACAGTTTGTCTTTGCAATGAATTCCAGACAGAAAGTGCTGAAATCTTTATTTTGGATACACTTAAAAGAGTCAGCTTTTAGTAACACTAGCTAACCTCGCTCGCATGCTTGTCAACACTTCAAGAGATTTTTTTTGCAGTAAAGGCCGACCACTCCCTTTATGTTAAACAGCTTCAGGTTGAGTGACAGAATGACTGACAAATAGCAATAAATACAACAGTAAGAGAGGACTGCTATGGTGCTAAAATGGTAAGTAGCATTACCAAATAATGGCATGTATTATGCTCAGTCCTGAGGTCTAACACCACAGCTCCAGTGCTGTGTATGAGGTGCTATTAACAGATCTATGAGTGATGCAACTTAAACAGCAGTTGTCATTACAGGGACACAGTTATTACACACTTTTGCCAGCTCAGTCTCTTAAAGAGGAAGTGTGGTTTCTCCCCTTAAGGCATTCAGTCATTCCTCCTATCTGTACTGTACGGTATGTTACTTTGTGCCCTCCCTGCTCCCTCTATCCCTGTTGGTAGCTGTGTGCCACTGAGTTCTTTCAGGGGACAGACACGTAGCTTTGGACCTGGGGGAGGGAGGGACACACAAACAAAACAACATAAATCTCAGGGCTGATTTGAGGTTTGTTCAAAGGCATCTGGCAAATAACCTGAGGGAGAGCCGCCATGCAGTTCTGTCATGTACACAGTGTAAGGAGTCAGACAAGTCACCACTCCTGCTTGGAATAGCCATGACATGCAGACATTGTTTGTTCGTGGAGGGTTGTAAAATAAAAACTTGTTGCATTCACAGCATTTTTGTAAATGTTACATAGAGATATGTGGGCCTTTTGTGAACTTTCATCAGGTATTTTGTAGTGCTGTCAAAATACTGTATCTGTGACATGGATGAGAATTGATCTCAGTGTAGCTGAAGTGTAGCTTATCACCAAAGGTTTTTGAGGATGTTAAGGTTTATCTCTTATCTCATATACAAAATACAGCATCTAAAAAAAATGAGTAAAAACTTGATGATCCAAGTTGTGCAAATTATTTCATCCTAACTTGTCACAAGAGGCTCTGTATTTTATTTAATGATTGTGGTTATTGATTCTGTTGTATATGAAGCTACAGTTGCCGACTGGTGTCTGTGAATGGTGACCTATAACAGCAGATTTATTAATTCAACTGTCAATATGGGTTGACTCTATGTTATAAGAGATTTAAAGAGCACCACCTGTTGCAATACTGTTGCCCTATTCTAGACTTCGTGTACAGGACACAGATTGATTTTGTGTGCATTTTGATTTGGTAAACGGTTCGAGTGAAGCTCTAATATTTGTATATATTGGAGTGAAGCGATATGTCTTCAGCTGTAATGAGTTAGGAATGTGCCTAAAAGCTTATTTCCATTCATAAGCCAAAGTAACCCTCTTCAAAAACAAGTGAATTTAGCCAACACTGAGAAGGTCAAATAAATTCCAGATTGTATTGTTAAGTGTTTTTACCGGGTCACAGGGTCCAGCAACAACACCTGTTACTGCTAAAGGAGAGGAGTCGACGATGTTTTTATTCATTCTCCTCTGCCTTGTGCGCTGTCTGTGATTGATAATGATAACACGGTTACATCGCGCATGAATCGGAAAAGATTTGTTATTTATTGTGATAGCAAAGGCTCTTTTTGAGTGCAAGCCGGGTCTTAGCCTAATTGATGTTTTGGAAGGTGAGCTCAATTGGATGAGTCATTAGGCTTATTACCAGAGTTTTATTAAATGCCCCCACCCAAAAGGGGGGGAAAAAATCCGTTGTGGAACATTTCCTTCCGAGAATAACAGGAGGTTGGTTTGGTAAAAGGCAAATAATATATGTGTGAGATTGATCAGTGAGTAGCGACCCCATTATCTCCTGAGATGTTAATTACACTGTGCTCAGCTTGCATGTCAAAAGGCAGATAATTGAAGAAGGTAAAAGATGTGCCACACTTTATTTATGCTTTCACTTGGAGCTGGCAGAAGAGCTTCTTTCTTCTCTCCTTTTTTGTCTATGATGTATTTATTGTTGGGTAATATTACATTGTCAGAGTTGATAATTTTGCAAGCATATTATTCACAATCATTACCGTGGCCTGTGTGTGTGCTCAGCACACACACAAGAATCTCTCCTGGCTCTGTATTCACTGTCACAGCTTTCTAAAATGTGTTTGATGCTGCTAATGTCTGGCTTGATTTTACCTTTTATAATATATCTGAATGTAAGACTGCAGTCTGATATTCTGCCTCTTTAGCAAAAAACTGTAGGTCCCTATAGACCCCAAGCTGAGAGGAGTTGTAACTCCTTAAATTTCATTTGATGTAAACAAAGAATCAGTCATTCACTGCATTAAGGCAAAGTTACTGAAATAACAGTCTCCTATTTGCAAATGTTATTGCCTTGTTGCTGTAATCAATAATGTGTTACAGTGACTACAGCACAGCTGCTAGATGATGACAGCAAGAGCGGCGAAGCATAACACAAACATAGAAAAGAGAGGAATAAAGAGGATGGAAACATTTTTGGGAGAGTCTCAGTGCTGCTTTCCAGGGCTAAAGTGGCTAAGGAGTGGTCCTCTGAAATACACACTGAGGTGAGAGGGCGCAAAAAGCACCAGAAACCTTTTGAAAGGCTTTTCTTTTTTTAAAAATTTGTTTCTGTTTCTGAGTGCAGTTCCCCCACCCGAATAGCTTGGTGTCTGTAAACTTCCTATTGACAGCATATAAGCCATAGGGGACACGCTGTACTTCAAAAAAAAAAAAAATCTTGTTTGTCATTTCGCATGCTTATAGAGATAGCGTCAAAACTCTGTTTCCTGTGGTTTCCTGTGGAGAACTGTGGTGTCTCTGTGTGCTGCAATTTACAAGTGCACGTGAACACTGTCTGCACTCCCAAAAGCGTATGTGCACATACACACACATACGCACTCCGAAGTCTTCTTCTCCTTTCTGTGTTGACATCTTGACTTGGGGTGGAGCCTCAGGGGAGGGACCAGACTGTGGTCATCACACCTCAGGGGCTGATGGACAGTTGCTGCACAGATGATTTAGTGCATCACCTGGTGGACACTGCTAAAAATGAGCACAGCGTGATGGAAAACCACCGTAACGCAGGGAAATACTGTCAGGTGACCATACCACTGTACGTGCCTTTACACGGACTTTCACTTCATTTGTATATTTGCTCATTTTCTGCCTGTCAAAAGGGGGTTAAATACTTCATGCCTCAGAATCTGCAGCTGTTTACAATGACATCATCACATTAGATTATGATAATGATAAGGCGCACTGATTAAAAATAAGTGGAAAGTTTCAGCTCTTATGTAACAGTGGAAAAGGACAAAGACGAAGGTCCAGCGGGGTTTTATAGTAGGACTTCAGCGAGGTTGTGGAAAGAAGAAACAGTTTCAAGACCTCCTCTTCCTAAAAGGAAACTCGGGTACAGAGATGAAGCTGAGGGCTGTAGTACTGGTTCACCTTTACTCAAACATCAGGAGTGGAAAGACACCCCCCACACACACACCTTTACTTTGCTTTGTCTGACCGATATCTAAAACCCATTAGCATCTTTCCACTTGTTTATCTGCCTGGCCAGCAGACCCGAAGGCTCCATAAGGCAGACAATGAACTTCATTGGATTTAAAGTTTTTATGGTATTAGGTCTGTAGTGTTTTTCTCATTTTGGCCACTTTTTGTTAGCCAGAGAAAGACCTCTGCTCTCTCAGATGCCAGCAAGCAGTATTTTGCTGTGGCAGTGCAGTCTTATCTGCGCTTGAGGTCTGTACTTTAATGGGCTTTATTGATCTAAACAACATCAGGGGTTGCGGTGATGTTATTAAGGCAGAGATAACTTCTGTGTAATTCCACTCCAACAATATATTAGCCTTTTATTGGTCTAAATAACTTTGCCTTTTAGACAGTAATGCACCAGTAAGTCACAGCAGCTCTTCATGTCGGCAGGATCTTAATAAAGCATTTCCTCTGGACATCCTGCTGCGGAGAGAGTGAAAAACGACAGGTTAAAAGGCATGCTGGGAAGTTTCCATGCCATCACTGTAAATTATCTCTTTTGAATACATAAATAAAGCTAGAAGAGAGCTGTGAACGGGATGGGGGGGGCAGGTTTGTACAAACGTGTGTTGGTCAGACCAAGTAAGTAATTTTAAGATACAGCTATAGGATCTGATAACTTGTGAAGAGCTATTGTCAGTTCAGAAACACAATACAAAACAAATAAGGAATGAGGGAAAAGCAAAGTATACGAAAATGTATAGCATAATATTTGGTGTGTGTTTGCATGTGCATCTATGTAATCACTATTAGGCATGTAAGTTATATTAAGATGGTAGATATTAAATATAGCCAATGATTTAATACAGAAACAAATTGTTTTGACTGTAATGGAAATAATAACAATACTAGTGACAATATAGGTCAATTGTTTCAAGGTTTGTTTGGACATAATAAAAGATAATAGAATAAATGATTGGCTGCAGTTCTGTGAGTTATAACTAGAATAAGGGTTGTAATGTAATGATGTAAAATCAAATTAATCATAGGTTTGGATGGTTGTTGTTTATTGATAGGTTTTTCCCTATTGATTTAATGTGCGTGGTGCATTGTGTGTCTGCAAACTTCTTAATGGACAGTTGCAATATTTCTTTCCTTTCAAGGGCAGCATATATCTAATATTTATATGAAATAACGAACCCATTTATCTGGAAGTGTATTTTCAAGGGGCGGGGGGTAGGGCTTCATAATTTGCAGCTATTTAAAGCCTTGGTTTTGGTAATGAATTATTTTGTCATCTCGACTGTGATGAGATTCATCTTTAATAACTGTAACAATTATTTTATTAAAAAGAGAAGCCATGCATTATGGCTATCTCGCCAAGGTGGAAGGAATTCTCATTAAGAGCATTATATTACCCCGGTGTGCTTTCAGTTGGATGTCCCGCTGAAATTACATTAGGTGTCAACAATGTTTGTGTTAGAAGTAAGCAGTCATATTTACAGAGGCTAGCTTTTTCATTTGCCGGCTGACACTGGGAGATGTATTAAAAAAGATACTAATGCCCTGTATCTGATTAAGTCACTTAGAGAGAAACTCCTCTAAAGTGTTGACTTTTAATATAAGGCAAGCACTGCTCTGTCATCAACGTAGGCATAAATCTTTATTCGGAGATGAGGAACTTTTGATTGCTTGAGATTATTTTATGATTCATTTAGTTTGGCACAGAGGACTGTTATCGCACCTCATTCGCAACATTTAGCTCCTTTCCAAACTCTTTAAGCATCAGGTTTGTTTGTGTCATGATTGATTTATCAGTGTCTTTTCATCTACATCCTGTGTTTCTTCTGATGGTTAGCGTGGTGTGCAACATTGTGTTTTGTTAATGGTTCCAGGCCCAGGGTTGCCTCTAATGACATGGTTGTAATTGTTTGTCAGTGTGATAATGTGTGATTTCCTATTTCCATGTGAAGTTGGACATTTGATGAAGGAGGGATCTTGTCAGGAAGACAAAGTGCTGTCATTTGTCACCGGCTAAATGAGCTTCTCTCCAGACATCCTCTTGGTTTTCAGTGGCAATATTATATTCACAGATCCTTTTTTTTGGGCTATTGCCATGATTTCCACATGATTCAGTGTGTGGTATAAAAGAGCCTTGATTAAGACCAAGCCAACAATGAGATTGTGAAGTTTCACTCAGGTTGTGTTCTGTGCTGACATAGAAATTTGTTAACTGTATTTCACGGAAAGACAGAAGTGAAATTACAGAGTGTGGTAATCTTTTATTCTTAGTGTGTGCTAGGAGTCATCACTTCCTTAAACTTAACATTTTTAAACTGAGAAGCTATTTCATCATTTTCAGAGGAAAGACTGTGTCACTTCTTGTATACATTGAGGTGGAGTTTACTTTATTTTATCAAATAGTAAAATAGCTAATAGCTATTGGCTAATAGTCAATGACATATTTTGCCCATTTTGTCTCAACAGTAATATCATAAACTTATGAGGCACATAATTGCAGCAATTGAAGGACAGAAGTGTGGGACTGCCTTCATACTTTCCAAAGTCTTTGATGTAGTCGCCCCCTGAACAGGCTGCTTCTGTTTCTGATTAGACTGATTCCATATTGTGGGGTTGGGGGCAGATCCTTTCTAGTTAACAATCTAATGAGCTAAACAAGGCAAACAAAGCAGAAGTATAGTGAATAGGTCTCCTGAGGGAGCTACTTATTGTCACAATTGCCCCTCTGTCTTCTCTTTCCACTCCATATCGATTCATGTCTTCATTGGTTATGCTCTGTCCGCAGTAGCACACATGGGTGGTGTAATCAGCTAAATGTAGCCTCTGCTTTCTTATTATTACCTGGGTGCTTAACACTGATATATTTTTTTTCCTTCAAGGACAAATGGTGTAGGAGAAGGCAGATCTCGTGTGAACTCCCCGAGCTCTCGGCAAGCGGCAGATCCCTTTTCAGTGCCAGCTGTTCTCTCAGATACACCAGGCCGTGCTGAAATTCTCTTAATATAATTCTGGGGGCTCAGGAGAATTGTGCAAAACAAGCGTGCCAGCCAGGAGAACGTTGAATTTTTCATCAGTGGGCCTCAACTCGCTGAGTTAGTGGGCAGCGCTCTCATTCATGAGCAGATGTTCAGCGCAGTTACACTCTGCAGTTAATGTGAACTTACTGGCCTCTCTGCCATTGGCTGCAAGGACGTTGGCAGCGACCTGGCATCTGAGAATTACTCCCAGTAAAAGGCACGGGCCTGGAAAGCGTAGCCCCGGCCTTTTTTAGCCACTTCCCAGCCCAGGAGCTGGATCCTGGACAGGGGAAGGCACTGACAGCCCATCCGTCTTCAGTCCGACAGTGATGAAACACTTGCCACTGTTTGCTCAGGGAATAGCAGTGAAATTCCTGAAGATGATTTCCACAAGTTTTTAAGTTCATTTCTAATGAGTGGCTAAAGATGAGCCAACACCACTCAGCAGGTGAATAATACTGCATGCTCATGAGATATACTGTAAGTGCAAGAAGGCACCAACCCCCGAGGTTTGTATAAAACAATTTTACATGCAGAGGAATTATTCCAGTACCCTTGAAAGAGGAAATTCATTCATTCACAAGGCACCTGTGAGGGGTAACATTTTGGCCCTGGTAGGTCTATAGCTGAAACCAGCTGGTGCTGTGGTCAGCCTGGTGGGCTGTATCCTCTCCCCAGCCTGGTGCTTCAAACATCTGCATGCCCAAGCTGCTCAGCCGGGGTTTGATGTGGCCATACAGATCTGTAATAGTTTCCTTCTAACTAAGCAAAATGCTATTTGATTTAAAGTGCTATTAACTGGTCAGAGTGTGTACGTGACATCGGGCTTTGTAGGCGGCATGCCAATCATCTCCAGTGTGTGTGAGTGTGTGAAAGTCATCACAGTAAAGTTGTGCATATGGGACTTAAACAGTGGAAATGACAAGCTCTTGTTTCCTCTGCACGTCTCATTTTCACTTTCTAATTGGTCGTTTTCAGGTTGGCTTTACGAGAGCAAAACTAATTAGTGTTTCTAAATTCAGCAGAAAAAAAAAGTCACTCGACTTGATTGTTCTGGTTTCCTCTCCTGTGTCAGGCGCTCAACAATAAAATAAGACTCTAATCATTTTCAAATTGCTCGTATTTTTAAACCCCAGAGCTGAATGTCACTCCCGGTCTCTTGGCATTTTGTTTGGCGAGATCAGGGAACACTGGTTGCCCTCTCGCCTGTGCACTCTCTTTGTGATTCGTGGGAAGTTTGGACTTGGAAAAAAAAAAGAACTGTTGTGTTTTAGGTGGGGTTGTTTCTGCTTTGATTGGGAACGTCCTGCTGACAGGAGCAGCCTAGCAAGTTTACAGTAGCTGTGACATTGCTGTTACCTTTATTCAAAGTGCTCCAGCTGCAGCGAGCCCTCAGGAAGCCCAGCGCAGGCCCACATGGGCGGCTGGCGGCCCACAGAGAGGAGAATGAGCCCTGTTTGAGTTGGCAGACACTCCCCTCTCGGGGAACTTTTGCTGCCTCTGCAGAAAGGCCAGTGGCGGCGGCTCTGGTGGGGCGGCGGTGATTCTCGGGGCAGGATGGGCTTTTTCCACCTCTCCTCCCTTTCAGGAAACACATTTTGCTGTTTCTTCCCTCTGTGTTTGCGAACGGAGGGAAGGAGTTGAGGCTAAGGGGCACAGGGCAGTGGGACTGAATGACAGAGCTCAACTGTGAGAAGCTGAGTGCTAACCTGCGGTGGGCAGTTTAATACCCTGAACAAGCTATTTCAGCATGCTTGGGTGTTCGTTACATTTATATATTATTATGAAAATATATATGAATAAAAACACTACAAAACTGGTTATTTTTCCATCAACACTGTAGGGATTTAGTCTTCAGAAGCCAGTAATTAAAAAGTGCTTGATCTAAGGTTAGGGAGGAGCAGTGTTTAAATGCAATTAGTGCAATGCTCAAATTAATTTGGGCTCAGTTACAGTTTTTAGAATGTGTCATTATTTGTTTAATCAAGGGAGTTCTCGTTTGAGATGCTAAATATGTATCCACACACATTCAAAGAGGAGGGGGCACTGTGAAACCTATTTAATTCTGCCTTAATGAATATTCATTTGAAAGCGACCTGTTTTGTGTCCCTCTACTATTGCTCTCATACTCAGCTCAGAGGTGCATGTGTGTGCGCACTCACACACAGAGTCAGCGTCAACCAAATAGCATCAGAGGTGACTCCACTTTTACTGTGAAATAAAGTGATTGTGTTTTTGTTACTCACCTTCATATTTCAAATAATTTCCACTGTTTCTCTCTTTTTTTCCTCTCTCCCACCCCCACCCTCCTGACCTTCCTTCCTACCACCTCTCCTCTTCTTCTCTCCTCCCCTTCTATCTACTGCTCGCCGGTCCAGCCAGGAGACTCCAGTGGTGACATCCTGTGGAGCCAGAGATCAAAGTAAGTACTTCTCATGCACGTCAGTAGACAGCTCAAGGCAGTTAACACAGAAACACTACTTGTGTGTCATCTTTGCATCACTATTTTCTAACTTGTGGACAAACTGGTTTTAAATGTCTTCTCAAAGCAGGACATTATATGGAAATTGTTGTGAGTTGGATATGATAAGAAATGTTTTGCATAGTAACCGATTGCCTCATTTACTGACGAAGTTATTTACATCGCTTTGAATGATGCTGAACATGACGACAAAGATGAGGCAGACGGCGTTGACTGATGAAAGTTGTCTGTGAACCTGAAAAGTAAAGAAAATGGCAGATAATGTTGCTGGATGGCATCTGCATCCCCTGACTATCCTAGAAGTCATTACTCCTTGTGTGGTGTATAAACATGTCAAAAACAAACAATGACCCTGGGCAGACTCCACACTGCAAAACAATTTCAAAGCCTGCAGTGTAGTGTAAACACAAAACATGGCTAACCTTCACGCAGGGAAGACTTCACCTTAAACCCGCTGTTTGTTTTATAGTCCCTGTCGACCTTGGTCAGATATAGTTTACATCTCTTCAGCTCTCTTCTGGTCCATGTAGTTCAGGTTCTGTGCTGACATTTAGGTTGAGGCTTTCGCTGCACCCTAGTAAAAGGTTATGATGTTGTGTTTTGATTGAGGTTGTGTATATTTATTATTCAAATATATGTTAAATACATATTACTTATTGAAAACATGGGTTTTTTTGCAGAGAAAAGCTCTGAAATAGCATTAGATCATCACAAGACACTTAAACTCTGATTAGAAGCCATGCTAACACATTTATTTTTGATAGACTCCCGACTTAAATCATTGCTCAGGTCAGCTTTTCAAAATAAAAGTGTTACCAAAAAACACACAAAATCCACCCACCTTCTTCATACGAGAGGTGGATAACACGGAGAGATGTGGAATGAAATACCAGTATCATCAAGATGTTCCAGCAAACTCAAATGTTGTTCAAAACCGAGTGTAAATACTGTTTTGCTGGGGTGTAGATTTCCCGACAGGGACCCTATGTATCAATGAATATTCATATTCTTGTTTCATACACTTTTCTGCCTCTGTGTGCTCTTTCACATTGAGCCGGGGGTGACTGTAGGTCGACGTGAACCCGTATTTTTTTAATAAAGCCCAGCTGCTGAATGATCAAATAGTGTCTCTAATTAAAGCCTGAGTGTACACCCATGTAAAATTCTCTCTGGAATGCTAACAACCTGTGATATTTCCAGAGGAATTTGCTGTGCAGGTCTCAGAGAGGGGAGGGGAGCTGAGTGTTTTGGAGGGAGGAGGGGCAGTGTTCATGTGGCAAGCCAACATGTTGTTCACATCCGTGTCAGATTGGGGCTAATGAAGGCCAGACTGATCCTTGGATGCAAGCCTTAAGTAAATGATCCCTCTTTGAATATATTAGAGCCCCGTAGCAGCGTTGTACCTCCCTGCCGTGCCAGCGCTGCTACATGTTGTCTTGTGGTCTGATGAGGCCGGTCAAAATGGCAGTCACGGTGTTCGATCATGTTGTACACCATCCAACCCGATTTCAGTTTGTCTTCCAGTGCTATTGTTACATTGGCTCGGTGGTGAGGAACTACACACACTGATAGTTTCCACGTTAGTGCTTCTGCAAAACAGTCTGATAGTAAATGGAAAGTATGAGTGTTGTGTCATTTGACAATGTAAATGAGCCATCTCAAATTTTTCCCCACCCTCTTAAGAGGGATTGCATTTACATAACAGGCTGGGGTTTGGCACTCATGAAAATTGTTCATGCAGAGGAACCTTAGTTTTCTCATTTTGCTGTTATTTTATTTGTTTTATTTCAAATTAAATAATTATGTGTATCAGAATATTTCAAAATAATAACAATGAATTAAATAATAAAAATAGTGAAGAGTGAGAAAAACTCAAATTAAATTAAAAAATAAATAAATCTCACTGACAGAACTTTTCCACTGCAATTTATGTCCACACTGGCACTTTGCATGTAAATGAATCCTAAACGTGTAATTACGAGGCACTTTTGAATATTGATTGGAAAGACAAGGACATAGAAATGAAGCACTTGTGAATGCCCCCCTCCTCAGCTACTGTAACAACCCATTAATAAATACCTTTCTGGCTCTTTAGTGCTGGGCTTGCCTTACACTAAGTGAAACAATGTCGTTTGATTTTCGCTGATATAGCATGTGTACTTCATAGATGGATGGATGGAATGGATCCAATTAGCCATGGTCATTGCTCATGTATTTAAGCTGACAGTGGGAGTCTTGCATAGAATATCCTTGATTTTGGTAGTTTGTGAAATGCTCTTGCAAAGCACTTTAAAAGTCCATAAAGAGCACATTGTGAAGGATGCACCCTAGATTGACATTTGATTTACAGCTGTGGCAAATTTTCTCAATTAGATATGGCAGGGAAATCACTTATTTTCAGGAGACAGTGTACAATACATAAAAGATAATAAAGTGACCGAGATCCATACCTTTTTTCTTTTCAGTTACTTCTGTCTTCTACTTAAGATTTCATACAGGCTTTATTAGCAGATAATGCATCTTTTAATGCAGAGCACTCCCATTCTACAGCCTACACACCACACATTTGCAGGAGGATTGATGGCTTGTGACACCAGCTGCACAGGTTCACGTAGTGTCTCATAAGGCCTCCTGACCTTCCACACGATGTGTACCATGCTGGCCTGTTTGTAAGCGCGAGCCCTGTTTGTAAACACGGACAGAAGGACGAGAGGCGCATTTGCCCCGGTCGCGCTCAGCTCACAGACAGGCACAACGCAACGTGACAAGCAACAGATGTGTCACACAGGCTGAAATCAAAACAGCCGTCCAGCATGGAGTTGTGCACACCATCAGACGTGGTTTCTGTGATGAGGCAGCGAGCGCTGCTGGCAGATGAGACAAGGCAGCGCCTCTGCTGCTCCCAGCTTCCTGTCTGGAAGAGGACAGGCCTGTTTGTAGGCTGCTTTGACACCCCTCGTCACTTTGTCATCTGGGGTGCTCGCCGCAGCTCTGATCACATGTACGCGCCGCATTCAAAGAGCGCCATATCAGCCGTGTGACAGGTAGGCTCCCAATGAGACAACAGCCAAAGGCGATGTCCTTTTCAATACACTGTGTGAGTACAAATGCACAGTGCGCAAAGACAAAATAACATCATATGACATCATTCTGAAAGCTCTTATGTTCAGTTTGGAAAGAAGTTGGTAATACAATGTGGTTTTCAGAAGTGCCCTGCATCAGAACAGAGAGACAGGGACTAAAGTCACACTCAGTCCATCCGTGATCATGCAAACTGATTGTTGTGTTTGACAGCGGCAGTAAAAGTGCAGCAGCTTTACACAGGAAGCATGTTAATGATGTTCTCAGCAGCTTAATCTGCCCATTGCCACTGCCCTACAAGCAGATAGTGTGGCTGCATGTTGAGCTGTTGGGGGAGAAATAGGAACCCATCATCAGAGCAAGTGAATGAATGAAGGTGCAGCAACAGCTGCTTGACTGATCACATACTACAGACTGTCACCCCACATCTGTTTACCACTCCGACAGCCACATGAGTGTTTATATCCACGGGTGTAATTGAGCTATTTTCCTGAGGGCAGCTGTAACCCACACTAAGTTATATCCCAACTTTCCATTAAAGCGTGGGGGGAAGTTTTACTGATAGTAATCACGCCTAGCAACACTGCTATGTAAATATGGCTTATCAGCTTTGCCAATTTGCTTAAGTGGCATGTACGTGGGTGATTCACATATTCAGCTCTGTGGCTCTGACACAGGCCACATACAGTCATTTATTAAACATAGGTAACTTGCATTGTTAACAAGTATGTATAAAGCAAGAACGTAATCATGAAAATGATGGTGTGTCAAACCAATATTGTGCAGAAAACATGCAAATGTGCTCACAAAGTCTTCAGCATGCCATGTGGCAAACTTAACTGTCTGCATTCAGCATGCACAGTATATGGAAATTGAAATGGGAACATCTAGATCTAAAACACACCATTTAAATATTCAAATGTTAACACCAAACAATATAATGCATTATGGCTTTTAGGATTTGCGTACAACTCTATTTGCTGCTGTGAGCTGGGGGTGATACAAGGAAGAGACGGGAGAGAGATAGTGAGGGAGAAACACTGAGTGGAGGATATGGAGCACACAAACAAAGCCTTTGTCTGGCAGTCATAGGAAAATGACGTGATAATTGTACGGGCTTTGTATGCTAGTTCTTTAAATACAAACGTACCATTTAGCTTTAAGTGTCAATATTGTACATAATCAATATCAGTCTAATCAGATTTTTATTGACATACTTTAATGTAACCAACCGCTTCTCTCCTAATTAAACAGGACAGAGAGCAGGAGTGGGAGATATTAACATTTAAAATGATCCAGCACATCTTTATTTTATTGTAGTTGCAGGGAAACACAAAGAACAATAAAACCACCGAGGTAGCCGACGTGCAGAGACAATGTACCACCTGACAGAACTTCTGCTTATGGCGCACTCTCCCTCCACCACTCAACTGAATCTTCACTAATTTGTAGAGGCATTTTGTAGATGCAGATGTGCAGCTGGTGTTTTTTTCCCAGTTGCAACAGACAATTTTGCACAAAATTCAAAGTGAAAGTTGTGGTCACTTTTGAAAAGGTACTCCACCTTATGCTGTTTTGGTAAAGCAGAGCTTCCCAAAATCAGAAAGTGCTGAGTGACAATTTCTTCTCATTCAACCAAGCACACTGAAGGATAAATTAAGCAACAAACAGAGAATGTGATAGTGGAGACTAATTGAAAGTCTGTAGCACACTAAGCAGTGGGATCGGATACAATGGAGCCACAGGTAAACTGAAGTTCATAGTATTTTACTATGAAAAAAAATGATTCTGAGGCTTTGGGGAAACGAAACCATAAAAGAAATCTTGATCTTGATCTTGTCTGGTAGGTCTTTCTATCGAATTCTTCAGAAAGGATGCAATTTCCATTAAGAGCCACATGAATTGTGGGTTGTTTTTAATGTACTGAATGAACGCTTTATATTTAGCATGTGTATGTAAGTGTATTCGGCAGCATGACCAAACAGACAAAGTAAATAATGGCACGAAGATATCACAAGGGATCTTTTGGGCATTTTGCACTACATTTACATACATTACACAAAATCAGCATTATTTATCACTCTCTTCCTCTCTTCACTTTCTCACCTTCTTCATCATCTTGGCAGTGATTCTGTAGGTCAGACATTGACCAGAGACACAGAGGGACGGTGAGAGGAAGAGGGACAAAAGGGCAGGAGAAGGCCCCGGTCACTATGTGACAGGGTTAAACATAGTAAAGGATTGCCAGTACAAGCTGTGACATCTGTAGCCACCATCAACACGCACTGTAATTAAGTGGAATCTCCAATTTCTAATTCTATATGGTGTGCAATAACAGTCCCCAGTAATGAATAATTTAAGCAATAAGGGAGGCCGTTACTTGACGCTTTTTTCACTTTGTGTTTAAATTTAGCTGATGTCATGTCATTGTCCAGCAGTGTGATTAATAGTTTATCAGTCTCGACTATACATCTCCATGAAATATCTCTTTCCATCTGTCATTAAATTGCACATGGAAATTGGTTAGATTTTCAATCAGACATAGCTTCGACCAAAAAAAAGAAGGAAAATTACAATAGGAAATAGCCATCAAGATGTACTCACATGCAGGTAAGGCTGTGACCCAATATAGGACATCATTTATGGAATAAGTCTTTCTAGCACTATGTATATGCAAGCTTCTCTCTTTTAAAAATTGACACTTTTTTTGTTTCTATTTTCAATGAAAATTGGATTGAGACCTCATACAAGGCACAGTATGCATCCTAAATGTGGTTTTAAATAAGCCTGAGGTGTGTAGCAGTGAAAGTGAGTTGTGAGAGAGGGGCCTACCGCAAGGGGTTGACCAGTGAGCCAGAGATTGGCTTCCCTGTCAAATAAAGATTAGGCCCTTATTTCACCATCTAATCCCTGTAAATCTCTTATGGAGGAACTTGGGCAGTTCGGGGGTTTTAATGGCGCAGAGGCTTCGTAGTCTGCATGTCTCCCTTATCTGTGAATGTACACAAGTAGATACAGCAACCTGCAGTCCCTCGTTAACCAGTGCATTTAAGTCTGGATTACAAAGCAGTTTAAGCAGGTTGCTATAATTTTTTTTCCTTGATGTCTTTTTTTAATAGACCTGTGTTTGTTGGCTTTGCTTGCAAACAAGCTGCATTCCAACATTTCCATTTATCTTTACTGTATTTATCTAACTTGGTGCTGCAATGTGACTTCTGAAGCTTCATTTTCTCACATTTAGTTATTGAATGTCTCCATTTTTCCCCCTCAAATATGCTGAACATTCTTTTTGTTGAATTATTAATGTGTATATTGAATTATTGAAGGAAGATAATTTCTGATCAGATTAATATTAACTCCCTGTGAAATATTAATGACTGATGTTAAAAACGATGAACTTACGGAACTATTAATATAATCATAAACAGACACAGTAAAAAGTGGCATGGAGTCAAATGTGCTAGAACTGCTCCGGTCCCTTTTAATGCAGTTTCCCTTGAGGTCGGTGAATATGAAATATTGCACTAGTCGACTTTGTTCTCAGACGCTTGGCTCATGTCATTGGCCAGTCCTGCCCCGGGGCTGGCGGCAGTGTCACAGGGGGAAGTTCACCAGCATTTGTCTGCAGGTTATCATTGTCACCTTGTCCACAGATGACCTGAACTGTGGCCAGGGGAAAAGTTGCAAAGATGTTTTGGTGTTAATATTGGGCTGGCCCTTTTATCACCCCTGCTGATTGGCAGAGGTCCTCTGCCAGCTCGATTATTCAGCTCCACCTCCCTGCTCTCGCTCTGAGGGCTGGTGGCTGATCTCAGATGAGACTTAACCATCTCTACCTTATTTTTGTCACTAAAGATGGCACAAAGTAAATTTCATCTAGCGAGCCTAGAGGAGGTTAAATCCAGTCCTTTGTCAGTTTTGATTAAACCTCTCTTTAGATTAATGATATTCAGCAAAGATTTGATATATCATTTGCCATTCTTTGGTTTGTTATTATGAACTGCCGATTGTATTCATAAAATATGGAAATCAGAAAAAAATAAACCATTATTGTAACATAATGGCAAGCACCTAGGAAATATGGTTACATTAATTATGTTTTAAATGCTAATGCCAGTGAAGAACATAATAACGAAGACATGAAAGACTCTCTATTCAAAATCTGATAGCCAGGGAGAAGCAAATTATTTCAAATATTTGATATTTAAATTATTTTCAAATGAACAGAGACATGAGTAGAGCAGAGGCGAGTAGTTTCCCCTGGTGATCCTCCAGGCGTCTTTGTTTCCTTGGTGTGTCTCCAGCTCATTAATGTTCTAAGCATGTGAGAGAACCAGACCATACTCCATAACCCATAGCTGGGTGACACCTCGGGCCCAACACACACATACAGAGTACACACGCGCATGCATTCACGCACACACAAAAATCCCTCAGCCGTTTAAAGTCCACTGGCTCTTTCAGGAAGTGATGGCCGCCGAGCTGTCCTGATTAAAATGACAATAGTCTAATTAACTCGACCTCAGTCTCAGTGCACTAAAACGGCTGATGGCTCGCCAGTTCCTGTTTGAAAACCCTTTGTCTCCTCATCGTCCAAAAATATGACTTTTTTTTTCCATAGCAAAATGCCTCAACCCCATTTGACGAGGATTGCTAATGGCAATTATTTCTCATAAGCTAATTAAATCTAGGCAAAGTTTTCCATTCTTTTTTTCTCTCCAGTAGAAATCCTTATGTGCAATTCTCCAGGGATTTATCATTTGGGGGTACAGTATCACAAGCACCTTCAAGCAATCTCCATCATTTAGATTATGTACAATCCTAAAGTGGTATTTTGGTGTTTAACCTGATCTTATTTCAAGCATTTTCAATCATAGTGATTTACCACTTCAGTCATCTCCATGTGTGTATGTTGGCCTCTTCTCTCAATGGCCTCCATTGGTCAACAGGCCAAGCAGCCAGATAGAAAAAGGCCAAAGTTGGGGCTCACTCAAGTAAAGGAGTCTTTTTTACGGCCCAAAATCTTTCACCCTCTGTGCCTGGCAATATCTGAAAATGAGACTTGTGCCCCCAAGATTCTTTTGCATTATTTGATTGACTCATCTAAAGTGCAGAGGAAAGAAAAAAGAACAACAACATAAAAAAAACTTTAATGACTGAAGAAGAAACTGCTTTTTGTTCTATTATCCTTCTGTTGGTGATTAAGGTCTATAGGGAGATAATTATGCTTTAGTCTGGAGTTAATGAAACGAAAACTTCTCTTTTCTTGTGAAAAGGAAGGGCAGATCTTTTGTACTGCTATCTGCAGACATCTCCCACCCTTGACAAGGCACACAGAGAATTGGTTTTGTTTTAAGGTTGCAGCCCCCTCCGCTGCCTGTCAGTCTGCGGCTGATATGAGGGATCTGTGAATGAAGCCAGAGTCAATGAGGTCTGTCTCCGCTGCACTGCTGTATCTGTGTGCCTGCAAATGTTGGGCACGCTGGAAAACATCAAATGAAAACATCACAACAGGTCATGTGGGATATGTGCTGATTTGAATAAAAGAAAATCCGGGGCCAAAAAAAGGAAAAAGACTATATCTTCATTCTAACTACTCCACATTGTAGTGTTGTTACAGCACTCCACTTACAGCAACAAGCATGTGTTCGCCATCAAGTGACCCTGCTCTGTTGAACATAAAAGGAATGCACAGATTTGAATTTATCACACGACAACACGGGAGCCATATGTGTCATCTGACTTCAGACGCCCCTTTTGAACACATGGAGGTGTTGACCGAGCCATCGTCTGGTATGCCCAAGACGCGCGGCACAAGTGGTGGCCAGAGAGCACATATTAAACTGTCCTTGTGGAAGTTCACATCTGGTGTGTGGAGCTGTGTGTGTGTGTGTGTGCTGTGTGTGCTGTGCGTGCGTGTGCCCCCCTCCTCCACACGCACCAACCCCTCCGACAGCACTCTCACATTTCATCATCTGTTCTCCAGCGCCAGGGTGCTCCGGCACAAGTTGGCCGCTCTGGATCCATCTGTTGTTATTATTTTCCACTGATAATTGGCTTGAACAATGGAATGCCTGTGTCCCGCTTGCCTTTGAAACCCAACACCCTGTTTATTTTCCAGAGGTCTCATTTCTGCTCTGCTTTCTCTCTCTCTGACTCCCATTCACCCCCTCAATTTCTCCCTCTCGTCCCCTCTACAACCTCCCTTCACCTAGTGTCACCTCACCTCTCGCCCCCTCTCCCTTCCTCGTGATCCATCTGAAAGGGTTTCACATGAAAATGACATATTTGACTGGCCACATCAGTATGTGTCACTCAGCATCTGACGCCACTCTCCAGATTTTCTGGAGGGGCTCAGCTCCCATTCTCCTCTGGGTTTTTTTTTTTAAACTCTGACAGCCCCCCGCCCAACCACCACACGCTTCTGCATTCCTGTCCTAAATGAGAAAAAAACAGAGGGAGAGACAGATAGATGAAGAGAATAAGAGGCAGGGAGAGCGACTTTAAAAAGAAAGACATGGACAATGGACCTTGGTATAAATCAATTTTTGCTGCTGATTAAAATTCAGCTTTTATTTTTTTTCCCATTTCCACTCGGAGGTGTGTAGAGGAGAAGCGTATGTAAAGATGAATTAAAAGGATCACAAGGTGCATTTTTTTAATCCAGGACATAATTTAATGAAAACCCACACCAAAAAATGACCCACTTAAATTAATTAAATTTTATATTTTACATTTTAATTAGTGTTTTAGGTTGTAATTAAGCAGTTTCATGTTGAAGTCTTTATGCTCTGGTTAGAATTAGACAGTTCAACTTTAGGTAGAGTTTTATCAACAATATGACAAATTAATATTGGCAAAATAAGTTTATTTGAATGTAAAATACTTATGCACAGTATCTGACAACACAATCATACAAGAAAAATCTTCTTTATAACTTTATAAAATGAAAATTGTGCAGCCTTTTTACAGCTTCTCTATAAACTTCTGTTCTTCTCATTAAGGACATTTTTGAGGATTGAGGACGTATTTTCTGCTTTTCCCCCCTTCCTTTTTGTTCTGCCTTGTGTGACCGTGTTGATGTTCATTTGTTCTGCCTGCTCTTGTCTAATTAAAAGAGGCCAGGACAGGTAGGGCTCTCAGCAGGCATCTGCTCTGTGCCAGTTCTTCATTTGCTGAGTGTTTTTGTTTATGCAAAGGGGCCTCTTCCTGCATATTTAATCTAGAGCAAGGCACCAGCTTTTGTTGTGTTAAGACCACATACCTCCAGTCCCTCTCAACACTGCAGTCTGGACTGTAGTTCTCTCTCTCTCTCTCTCTCTTTCTCTCGCTCTCTCACACACACACATACACACAAATGCGAACACACTCAACTACCACACACTACTTCAGCTACTCCATACCTGCTACTTTCACTGGCAGCTTTCTCCTCTTCTTCAGAAGTGGATTTCAAAACACTCAGTGCTTGGAGGGAATCTGCATCAATATACAGTTTTCATGAACATGATGAAAGTCTGTTTAACTGTTCGTGGGTAAGTCTGTAAAGATTTCATTATCTTTCCACACTTTCTCTCATTTCTTTCTTCTCCTCCTCTATTTGCCTTTTATTGGACGCTGGTGGATGTGTGCATGTCCACGAGGGTGTGTTTGTAGGTGTGCTCTGTAAGTGATTGACAGAGTTGGTGTACAGGCAGTTACTTCTGCATGCTGAGAACAGCCGAAACGGTTATTCTATTAATTATTTGACTCATTTTGTAAGAGAAGAAAAGCAAATTTTTGCTTCTTTCAGCTTCTTCAAATCTAAGAATTTTATTTATTTTTGTCATATAGCTACCATCTTTGGTTTTGGAAAATTGTGATGGAGTTTTCACTATTTTCTGACATTTTTTATACAAAACAATTAATTGAATAATCATGAAAATAAGTGACAGATCTAATGATGATGAAAATAATTGTTAGTTGCATTGTGTCTGAGGTTGTCATTTCAAATGCATTAAATGCGTTCAGCACAGAAATTATAGGTGAAGCTTGTTCCTTCAAAATGCCTGAATGATAAACTTTGTTTCACTGTCAATAAAAGCCCATTCCTGTTACCACTTATCTCTGAGTCCTTAAACTATATATTTGAATAAATTTGAGTTGTAATAAGCATAAGGAAACACATGCGAGATAAGATGCAAAGTTTAACATGATTAATGGAGGAATGTGTTCTGTAAGTTCAAAACTCACCAAAGATTTGAAAACATCAGCCAGCAGTTAGCTTATATTTGCATTGCCCTGATGTGGGTGTGCTGTGACTGTATGTATGTGCAGCATATTGTGTGTACGAGTTCATGTGCAAAATCTTTCCTTTTGTCAGTGCAGCAGGGTTGGAGGTCATAGTAAGTGGTAACCCCGCGGTGATGCGTGAGGGTATTAGTTCCTCCCCTCACTCATCGCCTCTTGATCTCCCTTTGTCTTTGTCTGGGGAAATGGAATCTACAGCTTATTGATATTAATAGCGCACAGGATCTGTGGTCGGAGAGGAGCCGGGACCTGGGCGAGAGTGGAAACTTGATATGGCTGGGTAGAATTGACAGTCCTCCCACTTGACAAGGTGGAAAGGGGTTGGTTATAAAAATAGGATTGCATAATGTTCACTGTGTGTCAGCCCTGTGTTCTCTGTGCTGTATGTGCATGATCAGGTTGAACTTTTTGACTGTGCTGATCTAATTTCACGTGCTAAGTGTGATACTTTCTCCAACCGTGGGGATCCTGAGCTGCCCCAGCTGTGACTTCTCAGCAGACACAGCAATTCACAAATTGCAGTTTTCTGATGTTTTTTTTCCCTCACGAGTCGATAGATTAGACATCCTGAAGAAACAGTGTGCACTGGATATCAATGTGATAGGACTTTTTGTATTCAAGGAGCTCATTTAAATAGTGTAAAGAAATGTGTGGCCTTGTTTGTTTTGGGTTAGGAGTGAAATTCCACTTCCTTGGTATTAAGGCAGCAAAGCTCTCTGTGTGCACTCTGTGTACTTTGTTCTTAGCTCAGCAAAATGTGAGGGCAGGTCCAAAGAATCTGGGGGATCAGACAGGCCTGACATTCACCAGACTGCACTGTTGCCTTTTAAGCTTAGAAAAAAAAAGAATCAGAAAAAAGCACCCAGAAAAAGGGCTGGCTGGATTGAAGTTGGGTTTAATTGGTGGGTTTTGAGTCTGTTTGCGTGTCAGAAAGTGCTGTTGTTTACAGTCTGTGTGGGTGTTACAATATAATGCCAGAATCCTGCCAATCACATCAAAAAGAAAAAAAACAATGCTTGTTTTTTTTCACTTTTTCAAATGCTGACTTTTTTTTTGTCTTTACGAGACTTAGCCATGTTTCTCATTTAATCAGTACTCCTTTTAAAAAAAGTGCAGAAGAAAACAGGGAGAAAATAGTGTGCAGTCAGCCCTTTTAGCAGATCATATCATACAGTAAGCAGCTGCGTTTGTCGAGAAGTGAGTCATGCTTTAGATTTTCCTGTGTTTCAGAGCACAGACAGTGACTTTGGAAAATCTCCTGCACACACCCTAAAAACAAACACCAATGACCCTGTATATAGATATCACTGGCTCTACACAACTCAAACTCTCCTACGCCCTCTTCTTATTTACACAATGCTCTTAATGTGGATCCACCAGCCTTGAGGAGTGTTAACCAGTGCCACTTCTTTTTTTTGTCTTACTCAAACACACAGAGGCCCTGGCACGATAAACAGATACTGTGAATCTATCCAGATACTGATATTAAGTGATCGAAACATCCCACATGGGCTGTAAAAGGACCAAGAGACAACTCTGGCAGCTTCCTATTGACGACCATTGAGTTAAGCATTAATTAATATGGTAATGATGTGTGAAGGTTCATTAACGAGCTGCCACAGAAGTAGCCACAGATACAGTATTAAGCGTGCTTAGAGTAATTAATGGAATAACTTTACTTAGTGGTAAATATTCATGGGCCCTCGTCTTTTTGTCTGCGCAGTGTGAAGAGAGAGGAGAGCCTGTCCATTAGAGGAGTTGAAGAGCTGTCCACAGTGAATGTGGGCCTTTTGTTGGGATTGGGTGCATTTCAGTGGAGGGGTATTAATTCATATTTTGAACATGCAATCTTACAACAAAGCCAAAGGCACTGATAACATACCTGGGACTAGAGAGCATATTGTGAAGCCGTGACCCCCTCACAAATAGGGAAGTCCACTTCACAGGTTTGTGGACAGGATAAAATGAGTCTTTGTTCGTGCTCAGATGTAACCACAGCAGTTCATTACCATAGCAAAAAACCCTTCTGATTGTCCATTTCCTCTGAAAATAGGGTGTTTGCGTGTTTTTTTTTTTCTACCACAATTACAATGAAGCCTGTGGTATTTGCATAGAGAATGGAAACATTTATTTGGATCATCAGCTCCTCTAAAGGTATCAGGCTGTCTGTTGCACACCAGAGTCGTGTAACTGCTATGAGATATTTCTTTGTCAGAAGTCTTTGTTGTCCTATTTTCCACTTTGTTTAACACGGTACACCTACAACATCCTCTCAAGACTTTACCTTGCAAATACTCCTTAGTTTCCTTTGTCTTTTGAAATTGTTGCATTTTGATTCATGTTCTTAGCTTAAGCTTCTTACTGAGCATGCACATAACCCACCTAGGTGGGTAATTATCTCAACCAGGAGTTGTTCTGTTCCCTAAAATCTCAATGTGGGAGTGTGTGATGGGCTCCGTTTTCCCAACCGGGCGAAGCAGCGTGTGCTTGTTTATCCTCACCCTACGTTCTCCGCACCCCCACTGTTCTAAATGGCAATATTACAGCCTTGTGCTGTTTGAAATGGAGACAATTATCTGTTTAGGCATTACAAGATGGGCATTATATTACAAGGAGAAAAGGCGTACAGCTGCTATCAGGATCCCGTTGTTGCCTTTTCTCTCCAATACAAATTTTCCATCATTAAAATGATGGAACATTTATCTAAATGGATGTTATGCGTTGGGTAAACTCATTTAGCTCCCGGGGCTCTTTCAGGTGATGGGAATTAATGATGTTTAGGAGTTTGAAACTGAAAATATCTGTCATTTGTCACCACTCGCCATTGATTTACGATTCCATTGATGATATGTTAATTGAAGTGTAATGAATCACAATAATAGGGTAGTTGTGTGGGAATGGTCCATTTTCGGTGATTGTTCAACCCTCAGTAGAGTTCAGAGTGAGCTGCATGTTGACTTGCGTTTTCAACAAGGGCATTTAACACATAATTAATGCTGAAACTGGGCAAGTTGGACCGGTGTGTTTTTATCTATGCTCAGTCTGCTTTAGATAAACACTTCCACAAATGCCTGGCCGCAGTTTTGACTGCCAAATGTAAACGGCAGAAGAGAACGGTGGGAGAGGGAGTTGGAGCTCTTTTTTTTTCTTTCGTATTTGGATATGCTTTAATGCTTTTATTCAAATGCACCTGAGATATTGCCCCACAGTCACTTCTCAGTTTACCATAAAAATAAGATTTTGTTTCCTTCTCTCTTTTTTTTTTTCATCTCTCCCTGCCTGGGTTGAGTGCTCAGTTAGGAAAGCTGTGTGCATGCAGATCAGGGCTGCCCAGGGGGAGTTGAGACAGGGCAGAGCAGGTACAGGTACACTGTGTTCACCACCAGGAGGGGGAGCAAGAAGTGCCTCTACTGTCTGCAATATGAAAAGTTTTTGTCTTGCAAATAAACCATTCACTCCCATCAGACTGCCCCATTGTCCGTCTGTTATCATCAGTGGGTGTAGTTGTAGTTAACAGACTGATGCAAATGCAAGCATGTGTGTGACGGACACAATAGTAGGTTATAGGACGATAAACCAAAGGTGCCTTCTGCCCTGCTCTGAGCTGATGGTGGCTGTGCGTCCGTAGCAGCAAAGGAAGGTACGCTGACCGATACAGCTTCATACAAACAAAGGAAACAGCACAGGAATGTGGAGAATTGATCTCTATCTGATCATTCCTCAGAACATGTATAAGACTGTGAACGCTGTCAACTCTAATCACATGGGCAACTTGTTATTGACAGCACTGGTTTACACCCATGTGCTCTTTGTTGCTTTCTGTAAATTTGCTTGTAGGTGACTTGCATTATGGTCTGCAGTGGTAATTATTTCATAACTATAAATAATTCTCCATCTTGTGTCCGCAGGGCGAGGAGGCTGTTTCACCACCGCTGGAACTGAAGATTGCTTTAAATAAGCAAGTCATTGGAGAAGGTAAACATACAATCATTCACCAGACTCTAGCCCCTGCATGTGTGCGAATGCAGTAATGAACTGGCTTAATAATTAACCAAATGTGGCGTGGTTGTCTTGTTCGTGTACTGTATTTTGAGTGTGCATGTGAGATGGTGGGAGGGTTGGTGGTGGTGGGGCGTCCACAGGTGCAGTCTGTCAGTAGTTTGAGATGCATGGTGATTGATAAAGGGACAGTTCCCCTGAAGGTCAAAACGGAGTTAGTGACAAGTTTTTGCTTGCGAATTAGCTTTGTGCTGCACTATTGAAGAACCTGCTACTCAGTGTGGAGGTATCTGTCTGTTTGTGCATGTTGACATTTGTCTGGAAAAGCTGAAATATGGTAATGCCATGTTTACCAAACAAGAGGGGGGAGGTTTACCGCACTCAGTCTTGCTATCGTTGGCATCTCAGTCATTCTGGTGGATATCTTGTGTTTGCTCCTCTCGCCCGCCTCCCTATCTGAGAAGGTTTGGGGCCCCCAGGATGTGAGCTTTTGGCTTGAGCAACCCGTTGAGGTGGAGTAGGACTGTTGGGAGGTTTTGTATGTGTGTGTATGTGTGTGTGGGTACGTGGGGGGAGCGTTAACACTTCAGGAGCTCAGGGCTTCGGAGGAGTGTGTCTGTTTTCTGTCTCATACAACTTCAGCCTCACCATCATCTCTTTCTCTCAGTCTTTTGTTTGTCTGCCTTTATCATTTCTTCTTTATCTCTCACTCATTCTCTCCCTCCGTCAACATGTTGTGACTCGTAGGGAGACAGGTAGAACATGTGCAGTAATGTGCCAATGTGCTTTTGTCATTTGAGGCTGTTGCGAATGAAGTGTAACTCGAGTTTCACCGGTATTAATTTTTCGAATTGCAAATAGTAATTGAGCAGGAATGTCCTGAAAGACACATTAGTAAAATTAGCAAGGATAACACAGCATGTACTCGTTTTTCTTCTTGAAATATCTATATTTTCATAGAATCATTTTCATACCCTTATGTCCATAAACTTGTGCTAATAGTTGTTTTTTTTGTTAAGTTTAAACAAAATGCTAAATTTGAAAATTTTCTTGCCACAAGAAAACAGCAAAAAATTTACGTTTAGGTGTTCCGCCTAGAGCACATTTCTTTAAACAGATAGATGGAAGGGGTGGTCGCACTTACGGGCCAGTGTTTGATTTTTCACATGAAGCCATTACTGATAAATTATTGCCATCTTAGATATTAACTGCTGCAGCTTCTCCATGGAGTTTGGGAAAAGCAAAAGCAGCTGTGACTGTCATCGTAACAGTTAGCGATGCTTCAGGATTCTCTTCATTGTAAGAGGAGGCCCTCATCCCTACAATCTGTTAAACAGCCCGCACTCCTCCTTTACTTGATTCAGACAATCACCCCCACATTTGGAAAACAGAGCCTTGTCAAAAATTGACGTGGAAGATTCATGCTGCTGCTGTTTATGTGGAGTGCATTCTCCGCATAGTGGAGTCCACTCCAGCAGGCCCCTCAGCTGCCTGCTCCAGATGTAAGATCAGCCCTGGCTTCCAAATGGCTGTTTGATTAATGTTAATGTGGCAAAATCAAGCCTAATTATTGACACAACTTTCCAATGTGATTTTGATTGCATCACTAATGCTTAATCCCCGTGGCAGCTTATGGGATTACTATGTCTTGGTGTTTAAAGCTCTTTCAAAGGGCAATAGACTCTAATACAGTGTATGTGTTTGTGTGTGAAAGCATGGTGTTCGCTCTTGTCTACATTTGGACCAGCCACACGTTTTTATCAGTGACTGTTTGCAAATTAGGAAACAGAAATGCAGGAAAAGTCTAAGAGCAGTCCGACAACAGTTTTGATATGGACATCTGGAATACTTGTGATCATATGGGCACATCTATGCGATAGGACTGCCTCTGATGTGTGCTGCGTGTTGGCTGCTTGTTTGGCCAATTTATTCAGACCTGATGACATCCAACTTTCTAGAAAAACATGCCTCCACTTACAAGAATCCACAGATGCCCAAAACATGTTCCTCTGTTTTGATTGAGGGCTTCAAAATGTTATCGTCTCATTCTGGACTTCATTTGAATTTCATGAATCCATGTAAGGGAGGGAAGAACACATCATGCAAACACTCAGTTTCTTGTAATTCCTCCTTTGCTGTAAATGCTTCGGTTTACATTGCCTTAGTTTTAGCTGTTGAGGTTGCTTTGTTTAATCCACTTTTTATGGAAGTGTTAAGAATAAACAAGTGGATTCATGAGTTGGACCCACAGAACGGTCGTGTGCAGATTTATGCTGGGATGAAAATAGGGCCTCTGTAATAGTTCCCTTGACTGCATTTATTGCTTACTTTAAAAAAGTAATTTCTTTATATCAGCATCAAGCTGAAAATTGCCATGTATTAGTATTAGGCTTGGTAAGCTTCTAATTCTGTGGCATTTACAGCCGGCTGTGTTTCCATGCATTTATAACACTTTGATTCTTAAGAGCTCCTTTAATCGCTTATGCCGAGCTTGGAACATAATAAACAACTCGCTGTAGCAAAAGTGCCACATGGGGGAGATTTCTAGCAAGAAAGTTAAAAGCTTCTGTCACTGGCAGTTTTGTTGCTGTGTTTTTCATGCACTGTAAGTACCGTAATCTACTCTCTGAGCTTGGCTGCTGTAGTTAAAAACAGTGACAGGCAGAATAGATGCAAGGCAGCGTGAAAATGAAAAATTATCGTCCCTACAAAGACGTCACAATGGAGGCCAAGGCAGAGGCATAAAGCGGCGGCGTGCTTCTGCCTTTTCCTGTTGATTGAGATCACAGGATGTGTCAAAACCTTCTAAACACCCTCACCTGGTCGCTGTCTGCTTTCCCTATCTGATGCTCTGCTCCCATGGCCGCATCAGCTGCTATCAGAACACACACTGGCAGATCGCCCGCCTCTGTATTGTCTGACTAAACAGGTTGCCCAGTTAAATGCATGCCTTATGCTGAATACATTATGTCACACAATAGAGCAACATTCTTATTTCCTCTTGCATCTCCTACAACTTTCATGTGAATTATCTTCTGCTGTGAGGTAGAAAGAATTGCCCTGATAATGTTATCACAGATGTGTTATCTTGAAGCTACTTAAAATATCCTTTTGGGGGAAAATGCGTTTGGCAAGTTTCAATTTCTTTTTCTATCAGCATCAAACAGACATGTCTTCTTTTGGTCTGAAACATATTGACGGATGTATAAACTCTGGTCTGCGAGGAGAGTGAGGAGCTTTGATAATGTCAGCCTGCTACCAGGTGCAGACGGCTAACGTGACACAGTCTTTGTGCGAGATTGACTGAGGTGACAGAAGTAAGCAAATTCCATCCGCAGATGAGTTGTCTTACAGCAAGATGAAAAGAAAATCACAAGAGTGAGAAAAGGTGTCAGAGCTCTCTTTTTTAGCTTTGGCCTTGTGTCTCCGCTTCAGAAAAGATGAAATAGAACTAATAACTTGGATTGATTTGTTGTCCTCTGAACAAAATGACTATACAGAGGGTTTTTTTTTCCTTTTTTTTTTTTTTTGAGGTAACCTAGGCCGGCATCTGTCAGGCTGCCTTTACTGCAAAACAATATACTGCACTGCAACTGCTGGAATATCAAATGTAACTTAATATGTACATGCTGTCCCTGCTCCCAGAATCAATATTATACATTTATATATTATGACACATTAAGAGAACACTTGTTTATGGTTTCCAGTCTGATGAGAGAAGGTCTCTGACTATGTAAGGAAATTCCAAAAAAGTTCCTACAAGGCGCAGTGATTCTTATTTGGATAGTTTTGACTTTGTTGCAATCACTTCATGTCATGGTAAATATCACTTTGGCAGTCCTTTGCTTTCTCCGTTTATTTTAGAAAACAAATCCCTTTTAGGGATAAAGCACCTGGTGGGGCTACTTAATGGAATGGCTTCAGCCCTACGCAAATAAACAGCTTGCATTTTTGGTGTGAGATTAGGAATGAGGCTGAGAGACACAGAGAGCTGGAGCGAGGTGGGTAAAAACCAAACAAAGAAAGTCAACATGTGGAGAGGACAGAAGTGGAGGAGTTGCACATCTACTTTTACTTCCTTCTATAGCTGACTGTATGTGTTGTATGTCTACAGAAATGCATGTGAAAATTGACTTTCCTTTTTTCAGCTTCATGCTGAGGTAAAGCTCTTTTTTTAATAGCTGACCAGTGAGTCAGCAGCAGGATATTATTCAAAAGGTCTGGAAAATAGAATCTGAGTCTTTGTTTTCCACTCTTACACATACAAAAACACGCAGTGATGAACTGGGAGGAGAACAAGTGACCAGTGAAGCGTAAAGCAGAATGAGGGCTACTTTTCTTCTAAATATCTCAACATGCTGTTGAAATTAGTGAGAAGCCAAGTTGAAACCAAGCATATCAAATCATATCTCAGTTATTTCATTCAAAAATAAGTTCGCCCATTGCTGTTATTCACATTACATATTGTTAATAATTAATTTCCCACTCAGTCTCTTGTTGGATTGACTGGATAATGTTATATACTTTGATTACTGAATCAGAATTTAAGATGCAGTGACGTGAGACCTTGAGGCTGCATTCGCATTGTAGCAGATTGATCTGAAAATTCTGTATATGCCAATGATATCGTCCACGCAAGTATTCTTCTCAACCTTAATACCAGTTGAGTAAATGTGACTGTAGAATCCCATATTAAAGCCTGTAAAGTTCCCCTCCAGACACATTTTAAAGTATGTAAAAATACTCTGCTATGATCAATATTTTGTTCACCATGGTTTTCGCACATAAGAAATAAAAAGGGGCTGGAAGTGCATCTACTCTTTGTCCCTCATTGAGAAATTTTGGATCTATGACTCACAGGCCTCGTGCCCCGCCCATCATCGTTGTCTGTGATTGGTGAAAGAGCACTGTGCATCAAGATGGCTAGTGTTAGAGGAAACATTAGAGCGATCCAACCATACATGTTTGAGCACTACATAATCCATCTGTGTGTTTCTGCAAAACATGTGGTTGTTGATGTTTGGTGGTGTAGGGAATACTCGCAGGGCTAAATTAGCTGGTAAATTTCACACACGCTAGCCAGCTGGGCCCACACTAGTCAGTAACAATAGCTCTTTAAAGTTCTTTCTGTTTTCTCTGTACTGGGCCTTTGTCCATCATTTCATTCAATAATGAATCACTGAAGGAGGATAAAATCTCTCCAAGAAAACGTAGCTAAGTTTGCACAGTTTATTCAGAAGATGATTTGTACCATTAACTCCTGTTTTATAACTTTCTGTAAGCCATACCTCTTTTGTGGAGCGAGTTCTACTCTGACAGAGGAGGGTTGAATTAAAGTTAACAGTGCAACACAGCGAGTAAGCTATCAGATTCCTCCATTTTGGACTCTGACTCTGTGATGCCTTAAAGGTCAGTAATGTCAAGATGGTTTGCTGTTGGACGGTGCAAATTCATTTGTCAAAGCTCATGGAAGTTGGAAAATTTGGATGCAGATTTACTGCGTCCCTGTGAGCAAATCTGCTTATTTCAGGGATTTCACTGTAATGTACTGGTGTGACTGGACCATAAGTTTGACCATAAGTTTGCCTATAGTTTTAACTGTGTTTTACTCAGGATAAGTTCTTATTCAGCTGCTTGTTTTAAGACAACATTGAATGTCTTATTTCCTCAAAGTAATTGAAGTATTGAAAAAGTGAACTCTTTTCAGTGCTGACATCAAAAAAATGAAGCGATACCCAGCTTTATGTTATCCACCCTCTGCCTCTCCATGATTGCTGCAACCCTGTCTCTTCAGTCTACGTTCAAATAACACGACTTTCAAATTGCATGCAGTACATATGCCAATCCTTCACATTGACCTCTGTGGAGAGCAGATCCATAGACATGTGACTTTTGTCATCATGTTAAAAAGATAATCATGTGTTTAACATTGTGAAACTGTTGGTTGGGTATAGGAAAAGATCATGGTTTACGTTAAAAGGAGTACATTAACTTACGTTACCTATGTGACATAATGTACGTCGTCATGTAAATATATTATGTCCCTCAACTTACAGATGTGGGTTAAAACAATTTAACTTTTAATTTCACACAGGACATAAACATTGGTCTCCTGAGTAAAAATCCTGAGTTTGTTTCACCCATCCATCAACTCTGACCTCCACCATAGGCACATCTGCTCTCCATAGAAGTTAATGGGAAGAACTGACGTATCACATGTACGCAAAATTTCACTTTTGGGGCATGCACTGCACACAATAAAGTTGTGTTATTTGTACGCACCTTGAAGAGACTGGGCTGGAGCATTGGTATTGTGTTCCAGTGCAGCAAAACACAATATTTAAAGGTTTTAATCATCATATTTTTCAGTTTCTTTATGTCAGACTACTGAACAAAGTGAAACTAGTGAAGGGACTTTACTAGCTTCCATCGAAAGACCATTGATTTTAGATTAAATCACTGCAGAGTGTTTTTAAATAGTACAGTTTGCATCTGTGACGGGTGGTGAATTCCCGTGGAGGGCAGGCCAAACCGGAGAGGTAAATATGCTTTTCAAATTTAGCCGCCCTAGTGTGGACAAGGCCTGAGAGGGAAAGCGAAAGGCTGTTTCTACCCAAATGTGGGTTTTATTTATGTAATCAAATGAAAAAGGTGGAGGCATTTTTTAAACTGATATTTATTTACAGTTTTCCTCCTTTTTTGCTCTGGTTTTAGCCTTGGCTCCTGCGTTGTTTTCATAAACAAAGTCTCCCTGGCCGGCTAGAAAAAACACAGGGCCGCTCAGTGCACTGAAAACAGGAATGACAAACACCATTAGCTGAAAAATTTCCATCTCATTGCAACTATGTTATTGTTTACTTTACCATACACGTCCTAATATGGTTACCTCCCTGTCAAAGCGGGCCAGAGCAGAGCCGAGGGGCCCTCGCAGGGAGACGCTTTCAGCTGCCACTTAGACAATAAGAAACAAATGTCACAGCTCGGCAAAATAGCCTGGCTTTCACAGCCTTACAGTACTTGGCCTTGCATACTGCTTGGCCCAGGCTCCTGTGTGATATTTATCTACTCTGCACTGTTAGATGCCCTCACAATGGACCCCCACCTCTCTCCTTCTCTGTCCCCTCTCTCTTGTCTTTCTTCCCTTCCTTCTGTCTTTCTTTGTCTGTGTCTCGCCATCGATCTCTGTCTCTGTCCCTGTGTTAGCTATGTGTAGGTTGACTGATGGGCCTCTGTTTGCTGTGTTAAGTTATTTATCAGGGGGTGGGGTGGTGTGTTTGGAGTGGTTGTTGCCCTCCTCCCTGTGGCCGAGCTGAGGCCGGTTCAGCTGCAGGTCACGCCCTGGCCCAAAGCCGACGCTGCGTTTGAACTGGAAACATCTTGGCGATTCTTAGAGGCCCTTCATGATACTTGGATGAACTCAGAAAACCCTGGGATACTACAGAGGAAATGTAGCTCTCTGGAGGCTGAGGCTCTTTTATTTTAATTGTTCTAAAGTTTCCCGAAGCAACAGTTGTAAAATGTTGTGTTACCTCTTATTGCAGATTGAATAAATAATAGTGATTTAACCTTTCTGTGTTTGAACCAAGCAGAGGTGGATAGTTTTGCATGAGCATTTTTATCAAGACAAAATTGGACAACTGGACATTGCTAAAATTGCCAATCATCTGCGAGTATTCTCCGTGGATTGTCAGTATATAGGCTATTAGGCATTAGGGTCAGGCAACCTCACAGCAGGTTAGTCTGGCAGTAGGTGGAAATAGGCTTCTTTCAGATGCATGGGCTTTCTTTTCCCCAGTTGGTGGAAGATGATGGCAGCCTCACCTCAATCCTAAAATCCTCACGTTTATGATATTTGCCCAGTATTATCTGTGCCTGCGGATGAATGGGAGGACAGAGCATGAGGAATGTAGAAGGTCAGACTGCGTGATTTACACAGTACAGAGCCAGAGAATCCTTGGGAAAATACTTGGGCCGGGATCAAACAGACGTCATGTGATATGTTCTTAACACTGACCTTTAAATTCATGCATTTTACTGCTCCCCTTTGGCAAGATGATGCACTAAATGTGAAACAATTTGTATTTTAACATTGTAAAGATGATCGCAAGTTAAAGCATGTTAATAATTTGTGCAGTTTGAAAGAGCCTGGCTCTTGAAGTGGTCATGTATTTACAAAGTTATGCAGTCATGTGTAATTGAGCTTGCTTGTGTGTTGGTGATGATTTCTTTTATAAAATGATTTGGTTGAAGTTGCTTAATCAAAGCTATAGCGTCAGGTCTTTGAATATGTGTAGACATTGACATATGAGATCCATGGTATTCATCTGATTGGCCAAAGGCCAGTGATGAAATGCATCGTCTGAGTCACAGTGACTTACACACAGTGCTCAAACTATGAGTTGTAAGTTGACATTTTTAACTAGGGATGATTACAATGGTAAAATTCAATGATGTTATACATTACTATATACATGAACATACTGTGTACATCATTTCTTTTTTCTATTTTGTGTTTGTTGAGGCCCAACAACGTCTGCTCCATTACAGTTAGATTTTGTTGATAAGGTAATGGCACTGACCTTTTGCTTTTTTCCATCTGAGGGGAAAACCTATACTCTTTGACGTTAATGAACTTTGCGAAAGGGTTGTTTACTGGCTTCAAGGTCAGTTTCTGAGAAGGGCAGCAGGTTTTCTTGTAAACATATTTACAGCCAAAGATGTGTAAACACTGTAAATGTATACAGGTGCAGACGGGGCGATACTGGCACATTTTCCTTTTTTCTCTTTGTTTTTTCCCTGACCTTTCCCCTGTGACACACACGGAAAGGCTGTTGTGTGCATATGTGTTTATTTCTGGAAGCACTTCAAAGTAATATGTGCACCAACAAAAAGCAAAAAAAAATAAAAAAAAATAAAAAAATTACTCTTAGAAAGCGTAATGATGTGCCTACTCACAGTATAAAGCTGAGAGAGGAGAGAAGGAGAGCAGAGGCAGATAGCAAGGCAAACGCAGGACTAGTGGGGGTATTAAATATGAATTAATGGAATGTTGCTCAGGCACATCTCTGGGTGTAGTGTAGTGTTGAAAAATAAAATTTATGTTGCCAGCTACTGGCCGTGAAGGTGCATTTGGACTTAGTATCCTTTAATTAGAAGTGAGATATTAGCATTTCATAGGGCTTTATGCTGGGTGAGGGGATCGGCCGGCCACCGCGCCTTCATTAGCCAGCTTCTCTGTGTAATGAGTGCCGTCATTAGCTGATGGAGTGGATTTGCCCTAGCTCTACCTTGAAAAGCACATCTCTTACATACTTGCAAGGAATAAGGCCTTTTAATGGATTTCTTAATGAATAAAATAAGATGCCACTTCTTTAAAATTTGACGAGTGCATTTCTGATAATGTACACCACTGCTGTCTTTTACTTTTTTATTAAATTAATAGCAAAAAAACAGAGTAATATTGGTAGTGATAATAAGAGAAAAGTGGAAAACAAAGGTATTTATGGAGCTTGGTGGTAATATTTTGCAAATGTAGTTCTTTATATGTAGTGTAATCCATCAGAAATTCTGAATTATATCAACAATATGCAGGCGATAAAAGTGCTACATCAAAAAGGGTCTACATTCATTCATATGCACATGAAATAAGGTGTGTGTGATTTGTGTCAGAGGTCTGAGCAAGTGCTCTCTGAGCCACGGAGCGAGATGTTAAAACTCACCATGTTTATCAGGAAAAAAAAGGCAGGACAGCTATTGGATAAACCTGACTGCAAATTACATGTGTGTCAGTGCGGGAGCGTGTGCACATTCAGCAACAGTCAAGACAGTCAGCGCCGAGGTGTTTTTTTGTGATATGGAAGTCTCCTTAAGCCTTCGGCTGCGGCTCCATTCTCAGAATCAGGCGTGAAGTGATTAGTATTTTATTGATGAGCTCCTGAAGTGGCAAGTGTGGGAAATTGGATCTTTGATCTCCTGGAGTTTGGGAAATATTCCTGAGTGTGTGGAGCTCTCCAGGTAAAACACCCCCATCCTACCAACATCACTGTGATGCACACACACACCCACGCATGCAGACAGACAGACAGACAGACAGACAGACAGGCAGGCAGACGTTTGGGAGGGATATTCCTCCCCTTCTCCAAAACACATATTTGTTTTGGATGTTTTCACTGAGAGTCTACATGGTGATTACAGATGTTCATTAACAAAATTGGGTATTTGTTTTAAACTTTAACCAATCACTTTGATATGCTAATTACAGTGTAATTTAATTTGAGCCCTGTAATGATGATGCTGTTATTATGGACATAAATGATGCAGTTAAGCTGAGAGTAATCTCATTTGCATACTGTACATGCCAGTAAATTAAGCCCTTTCCTGCGTTGCTTCAGCTTTAATTTTCCACTCCTTTTCACACAGCATCCCTCAGCCCCTGTGCCTAATAGCAGGCCAGCTTGTTTGATGTGGAGAGCCGCTTCCTCACACTAAATCTAGTCACAATATGTAATACATAAAGGCTCTCATTATAACTCTAAGTGCTCTTTTAAGAAGTTGGTATTAATAAGCAGGCCAGCTTTTCATGCTTTGTAGTGATACACAAAAACAGAGTTGTCGTTCACCGTAATCATCTTCAAAATTCCTTAATCTGCATACGAGAAATAAAAACTATCATAGTTGTGATAATGATGTTCCCGGGAATAGTTAAAGAGCCCCTAATCATATTGTATATGTCCTCTTCTATGTGTTGATCAGAGATATCTTCAAAGAGGGGATTGTATTTTCATTTTTCTCCTTTGATAGAAAAAGATGAAGGGCGTTTGGATGTGTTTTTTAACTAAGATTTTTTTCCCCCTCACCAAAAACTAATTGAAAAATATTGCCTTATTGTATGTTTAGAGCAAATAATTTGGCTTCTTTTCTTTGTACAAATGCTTTTTGATGTCTGTATAAAAGAGGCATATTTCTGACAGAGGGACACGGCTGGCCTTGATAAAAGCTCCTGTGTCTTCATTAGAGAAGCAGCACCTCATGGTGTCTGATTGTCTGATGTTTGCAGTGAGAAGGTAAACATGTTTGTCATACAGGGGTGTATTTATGCTGATCAAACACGCGAGGTGGGCCATGGTGAATGTTAAGGACTTTGGCTCGCCACAGGGCTCAACAGCTCAGCGGACGGACGGCCTCACAACGGTCTAAACTTGCCCTTACATCGCCTGCTCGCAGACAGAGTCCGACTTCCCTCTCCGCTTTGAAGGTGGGTTAGGAGGGTGGTTTATGGACTTTAACACTGACAATACAATTGCCCTTCACTGAGAATGCTCCTCCATTTTGGACCATAAAGAATATTATTTTTCTGCCAGCCAATTTTCTCTGTTAGGCTCTAATTGGCTACATAAATCTCGGCCGTTGAGGGTGAGAAATGTTGCAGTGTCACACAGTGTAATCTTCACCCTTATTTACCAATTCATTAAGATTCATTGATGCAGGATCGGTGAGAGGAAATGACAACATAAATCAGGCCTCCAACATAATGACCCTAATCAGTTGGGAATTGCAGAAAATGTCATGATGAACTATGTCCTTGTATTAGTGCCACTGTACATTGTCATTGTGCTGCTTTATGAGTAGGAGGCATCCTCCTGACATGGGCTGTATTTAACAAAAAAAGAGTTGTTAAAACCTGATTCCATTAAAACGCAGACATTCATGTAAGGTCTTGTGGTATTTAGCCCTTCGCCTTTTGTCTTCAGTTTAACTGTTTAATGGAAGACACAAACTCCCTTCCTTTTTAACCCCCTCTCCCCTCTCTCTGGGAAGCTGGGGCTTTTAAAATAATAACATGCTTCTTAGGCTTAAACGACCCAAGTACCGTGATCCTTCAGAAGCAGCAGGAGGGGTCATTGGGTAAGACCACTCCCATACCGATGACAGTGAATCAGATGCTTAATAGCAAAATGGCTGTTGTGTTACAGATGCCTTCATTTTAAATGCTCAACAGTTGTAGGGCCGATACGACTGAGAGAAAATAGCCATTGCATTTCCATGCCATTAATTGTCTCTAAAGGTTAATGATTGCATCTGGAAAATCAATGGCTTAACTTAATCTCTGTGTGAGTAACTCTAAACAAGAGGTGGGAGAGCTGCACCTGCTGTGTGTTTTTGTCTGTAGAGAAATATTTAACAGTGCTAAGAATCATTTAAATAGCAGGGGTTAGGCCAGACCCTACCGCTTCTTCCAGTTATCACACATGGTACTGAGAGAGGAATCATAATAAATGCATCTACCACGCTTGATGACTTACTCAGTAACAGTAATTAGCGGCTTACTTGTAGAGTGTTGGTTTACCACAAGTCTGTGTGGATTGATTTAACAGAACTGCCAAGCTTTTCCCAAAAATGATTAGGCTACATGTTGTCAGCTCGCAGAGGAAGTGTGCACTCCAGTGAGTTGACGTCTCCCCAAAAGACAGCCGTTCTAATAATATTGTCCTCTCTTTGCGTAGGTACGCAGTATTAATTAGACAAGTTCGTCAAGACTAACCTTGGTTTTCCCAGGAAAATGCATCTGACACATTTCCTCTCCACAACTTAGGAATCCCATACCCGTGGGAACAACCCTTACATGAATTCTTGTAAAAATGATTAAAAATATATGACACACTTTAAGTAATGTTAAAACAATAAGCGCTTTTTTCAGATCCCACAGGGTGCTGATAGATTGAAGTTGTGTTTGTCTTTGGGTATGCATGTTTGACAGGTCTAATTGGTAAGATGAGCTTGAGGGAAGCGACGCCTGCTTTTTCCTGTGCATTGAGCCTGTGGTCAGAAAACGAGGCCCCTTGTCTCCTGGTGTCTGTCCTCTCGCTGTAGTGTTAATGGGCATGAGCCACATGTGAGCGAGATTATCAAAGTCAAATGAAGGAGAGTCGCTGAGAAAATGTGTGGCAAAGCGCTCCTAAAAGAGGCTCCACATCCCAGAA
The DNA here is from genome assembly GCA_025331565.1 of Holacanthus passer. NCBI lineage: Eukaryota > Metazoa > Chordata > Actinopteri > Pomacanthidae > Holacanthus > Holacanthus passer. The sequence goes on from JAFREQ010000011.1 coordinate 2,911,861, forward strand.
TTACTATTCCATTCATGTACAACCAGATTTAAACTCATTAGACTTCTCTATTTACTTAGTCTCTATCGGCCCTAGTTGTACTAAAAATACCATGGCCTGCCTTACTTTGGCACATTCCGTCATTGTCTGTGCACAGCAGGCCTTTGCACAGAGGTGTTTCTCGGATGGCTCCATGCAAAGGAGACAAACCGGTTTGTGTATTTTCTGAAATTATGGATCTACTCAGCTTCTCCACTGGAGTCTGCCTTCTAGTACCCTTCTTATTGTTAATTTATCTGAGCTTGTAGCGTGATAATAGGTTGATATTCATATGAATCATCATACTCACCACTGCTTGAACGTGGAGCCACTTTTCCTCTGCTCGTGGTGCAGTAATAGGTTTGGATCTAGATTTCATGCTTGAGAATCCTATCACAGTCGTCCCAACGTGTTATAAATATGTGTTTGGCACCCTTGCTCATATTTTATGCCTTTCTTACGTGGGGGTAACTGTTTTTTTGGGCACTAAATGAAATCAGTGGGGGAAGTGGAGACAGAAAACTATGGATTCTGGGTAGGGAAGCCTCATTGGATGGCTTTAGCTCAGCAGATGGCAAGTTGTTGTATACATGAAAAATTCATGGTCAAGGTGACGTGCAGCCTGAAAGTCCCTACACTTACATTGTCTTTTATAATCACTTCCTATTTTTGGACAATAAAGTGTTGTAGTGAGCTAGTAGATGGAGTAACTCTGTTGAAGTGATTCATAAATCAAAATATTAAAGTGTACACTTTGATGCAAGATAGATAACATCTTAATCTGTTCAATTCCACTTTTTGTTGTTGTTGTTTTTTTCCCTCCATGCCCTGATGTGCCAGCTCTTGGAGCCCTCAGACATCCTTTGTTATTTCCACAAACCCAGTTACTGAATAATTGAACGAGGTAAATGTTTAACATGTTTTTACAAGTTCCTCGCTGCGCTGTTGTGAAGAGCCACTGTTTGTTGGGTCTGGAGGAAACACTTGGTTGCTCTGCTTGACAATGATGCGTTTCCATAGGAGACCACCTCGCTGGCTGCCCGCCCCTCCGTCACCCATCTTGTTCTCATTCACGGTGGCTCGCTAGCAGCTGCAACACACCAACTTAATGCGTCTTCAAATGTCAGAAGAATGACTTTTTGTTTAGCTTGACTTCTGCCTTGCTGTTTATTCTAGCCCCAAGCTGCATTTGCATCGACCTTGATTCCCCAAAGCCTGGTCCCCCCCTCCCAGAACCTGTTTACTCTACGCCTGCCCCGAGTGTCACCTAGGAAATCGGCTGATCATTCCACCTGGTTAATATTAAATGGCTCCTGCAAGGAGATGTGTTTGTTCATAAACACAAACCCCGTTCCCCCTGTTTACTGTAGCCATGGCAGCAATCACTTATTAAACAAACAGCTGCTTTGTTTGCCAGCGTGAGTGGTCTGCTTATACCCCGAACAAGGTCTGGGAAGAACTTGGAAAAGGCCCCTGAGTGTCGTGTGGTGCAGGGATGTGGGGTTTGTGATGGAGGTATTAGTTGCAGGGCGTGGGGTGCCTGTTCGTACTATATTGTCTCAGTAGTCTGGAGATATGCTTTGCTTATCTGTGACTTGGTTGAAGTGGCTGACAAGATTACATGGTTGTTTGGTCTGACTGTGAAGTCTCCTTTGGCAGAATGTCATCCCCGCCGTTAGTTTCTCGCAGCAGAGAGCGGCCAGAGAAATGAAGTCAGAGTGGCAAGTGAGTCCAGATTGAGGCTTTTTGATTGAGGCGGTTCTGGTTTGCAGAGGGCCCCTTTTTTTTTTGCAGATAATACGTGGAAGGGTGTGGGACTGCAGTTTGGAAAGGTTATTGGGATTTAGCCCAATTTCTGTGTCTGTTGTCCGGTGGATGTTTCCAAGTATTCTCAGAGTAGTTTGTTATCAGCGATAAGGGCTGTGATAATGGATTATTTAACATAGCAGCTTGTGTCTGTCTTCTGACTTTTCCCTACAATCAGGAGCCAAAATACATCAGAACACAAGACAAACCTTGAGAGGCATTCTGTTGTTGCACCTTTGGTACACGCTGATGTGTTGTCTAGTCTAGCAACCAAGCTGAACCTAAACAGCTCTAAATTGAACCTCTCCCTATTGTCTCCTCCTTGGTGTGTCTTTATCTCCCACCCAAGAAATGTTGTGCTTTTGTTGTGTGCTTGTGTAAACAAGGGCTGTGTGAGAACTTGGCGAATCGAAGCAGGTGGCCTGCCGAGGCTTTACTGTCATGAGCGTTAAAGAAAAACAGAACATGAAGAAGGGTCAGAGCACAGCTGCGCGGGCCGACCCTACCTTGAATCGACTGCTGACTTGTTTGAGCTGTTGAATTCCAGGCAAGCATGACAGGGGGACAGGCATTAGATTTCCAGTGCAGGGGGGGAGGGGGGCAGGGTTGATGAGCTCTGGCCGCCGGCTGTTCTTAACCTTCAACCTGTCTGGTCAGGTGGGAGACACCATGTGACTCTTGTTTGTACTGTACTCCCCATATTTGAGGCAGGGAAAACAAAACAAACTGTAAACAAACAGAAACTCTGACCTTTTTTATTATCCAGTGTTTGTTCCAAACACTTGTTTTGTTTTGCAAGCAACTCCCCCCAAAGAACAGACAGGCTTGTAATAATCAACAGCACAGCCAGTTCTTTTTGTACAAACTGTTGTTGCCTTGTTTTGATCTCCTGGAATTTCCATCATTTTGATTCTTTTTAAAACTTTTTTTCCCCAGCTCAGAAAAAAAAGCAGACATGCTCCATTAGCAATAAGAAAGCTTTTTTTTCTCTCATGTCTCCCTTTGTGTGTTGTTTTATGTTGAAATGTTTGTGTCTGCAGCATGAATACATATGTTTTTAACCCCACTAACTACACCCCTTTTAGCAGGACTCTTGACCCATAATTATAGCTGAATATGTACGTGTTGTATAAATGGAACAGATGGAAAAACTTGGAGCTTTTTGAGTCATCACAGACAAGGCTATCCCCTGAGCAAAGTGAAAATAAATAGATAGATAAACAAACACAGGGCCAAGTCACGTGGCCTGGTTGCCCGAGCCCCAGCTGATGATGGTGTCCCTGCCTCAGTGCTTCTCAGATTAACATTGTTATCAGCACAACTCTCTAATAAGGCTCTTTCCTATCTGCTTGATATTTATGATGGATAATGCCCATTTTCCATTTTCTTTTTTCCTCCAATTTTTTCGCTCATGATATTGCAGCTTTGAATTATTCTGTGGTAAAATTAATGAGAAAGTAGATTTATGGGTTTCATTTGTTTGTCAATTCGAAAATTAATTGGGTGTTAATTTTAGCCATCCCCTCATCAGTGCCGGTTCCAAGCATGCGCGCATTACTTTGCATTCATTGTAGCCTTTCTCTCCTTTATTGTGGGTCACTAGTTTTGCATACATTAAAATAGCCCCGCGGCTCATTCTCTTGATTACTTTTGGAGATGCCATGCATTTGGAAATTTACGCCTTTCCATTATAATTATGAAAATTTTGCATGGAATGACAGTGCATGTATAATAGCCATTACTTTCCCCCCTTTTATGTAGCTTTGGAAAAAAAGAAAGCAGGCCCTTCTTTTTTTTCTGCATGTGGAAAAAATGTCTTTTATTTGAAAAATAAGTGGGGGCGAATAACGTCAGCCCATGGTTTATTTCAAATGGCATTTAATTTCGCCCGAGAATGTGTGTTTCTAATTGGTGTCTCAGAAGGGGAGTTGGTGCGAGCAAGGGCCTGTAGATGGAGTTGTGGCTGGCTGCATCCCATCCCACAGTATTCCTCTTGCTCACTCCTTGTTTAGAAAATCCCATTATGGAGGGAGGCCGTGCCAGACTGGAGGGGTGAGCCGGGTCAACATCTGTCTGCAGGGAGAGGGGGGCCGGCTCTAGCCCCAGCCCAGAGAATGGGGCCTGTAGGCCGGGTCCAAGCTGCTCAGACAGGCCCCTGAGTGTGGGGGCGTTGTGACACACAACTGAACCGGCACAGGCCACAGTGTCAGATGACTCACTCGGATATGCTTCTTGCAAGGAGGGCTTCTACAGGAGAGGAGATGTAAACCATAGTGAACTTTAGATTTTTGCTCTGGTACTGTTATAGCTCATCGTAGCCCACAACTGCTACTGATGACACCGAGCTGGGAGACTACTCGTGAGAACCATGATTTGAAAGAGCAGTGCTGCTTACAGTGCTGTTTATTTTTTTTAATAATCCCATGTCTAGATTATTATCTCACCTATGCTCTGTAAATATTCTTATGTGACAAGTTGTCAAGCTCAATTTCCTATCTGTCAGCCTGAGTGTGTGTCCCCATGGTGTCTGGGTGTGTGTCTGCATCTTGTTTAGATCTGGATCTCTGGAGACACTGTGCCCGTGTAGTTGAGCACATATTAATTCGCCTTGGCCCTCCTATTACACGCCTTAAATGCAACACCATAAATCTGCATTTAGTTCCATTTTCACCTTCTTTCATGATGAGGCCCAGTGTTTTAAAGGCATTTATTCTGCTTCATATAAATAATTAATCAGCCAAGTTAATTCGCTTCTGCCTGACTTGGTCAGCTTCATTAACCGCCCTGGAATTGGGAGGCTAGACGCGTTGCGCCACTGAGGCCTGCGACCAACGCACAATAGCTGTAAATCATTCCACTGATTTGAGGAATACAGGCACAGATATGCACCAGTGTCACTGGCACTCATCCCCAGAGAGATGGGGGAGAGAGGGGATGGCATGTCTGTCTGGCTTTTGTGTATCTAAAAGCAGGACAGAGGATGTAAAATGTAAGCAAATAGCTGTGTATTCATATTTAACATTGATTAATGCTGTCATATCTGAACATAAAGCGAAAATCATGCAATCACTGCCTGTATTTGTTTGTTATCCTTTTAAGTTGGATGAAGTTATGAGAGACAACATTTTTTCCAACAACTCAAAGGGGTTTATTTATATTCAGACCTGCATTTTGGTGTTAATTGAGCACCCCTGAAGGATTTGACTGTTTTTTCGCTCGGCCTCAGATTGGATGTTTCTCATGGAGATCCTTTGGCAGGCCTCACACAGTCGCCCTGTTTCCCATTAAAAAGCCATTCTGCCGTGGTTCTTCTGGGAGCCATGCAAGTAAATATATCCATTTCCATAGAAAGTGTTTTGTTTTGGAGGTCCAGTGTTTTCTTGGGCTGCTCTACTCTCACTCAACTCAGGTTGGGTTCCTCTCTGATGCGCGCTGGACCCCAACCCCCCTCACCGCACCCCTGCATATGCCCCATAATGGAGAACACAAACAAAACCTGAGTCCCTCTCCCTCTTCTGCAGCCCAGTATGGACTTGTCACAGGATCCGCACCGGAAAAGACAAAACAAAGGAGCAGTTCATTATTCTGTGAAGAAGCAGTCTGTGTGAGCGTGTGCGTTTGCCTCATTGCATATGCTACAAGCAAACAAACAAGACACAGGGAAGCACAAACCAACAGGGAAACCTGCAATAAAAGTGAAATTGTGTGGGAAGGATTTGACAGATGTTTATAGTTTGGCCCAGAGTTAAAATGCGACCTCATTGCTGTGTGTTTTAACAGCTGTTTCTCTCTATCTCTGTCCCTGTTTTCTCTCTTTCTGCATCTTTCTCTCAGGTTTTTAAGTCATGATGCAAGAATCTGGGACGGAGGCGACGAGCAACGGACCAGCCAATCAAAATGGAGGAGCGAGCGTGGAGGGCGGGTCCAGGGAAGGACGACCCAAGAGCGCCACGCCGTCAATGGAGGTGACTGCAGCTGACCTCCTGCATCTCCAGCAGCACCAGGTAGGCCCGTCCCCCTTTCACACCTGCCTTCACTTCCTGGAGCCACGTCAACAGCAGGCCCAAGCCCCTCTTAAAGTGCCACTTAATATTTAATTCCACCTCAAAGTACATCTAGTACATAAACACATTATTATTATTATTTATGTATATTGAGGCCCTTTTTGAATATTTAAAGACAGGGAAGTGCTCTCTCTCTGTGATTGTGTTTGGTTGTGAGCGTGTTTGTCGTAGCATGCAGCATCTGCATTTTGGTCAAATATTTATCATGGTGTTCTGACATATTTTAAGTATGTAGGTGCCACAGGATTTTGTAGACAGGAAAGAAACCATGACATCCAATAGGATGACAGCATTTTCCCCTGGCTCGTTGTAAACACACCTCACACTCACAACTAATGCCACACTCTGCCCCGTTCACCAATGAGGTGCGGAGATGCACGCCAGCGTTATCGTCAACGAAGGCCCAAACATTTTCACCGTCTCAGACTTGAGGCAAACAGACAAGCTCTTTCTGTTGGTGTCAGCGTTATGTGTGGCACACGACAGCGCGTTTCAGGAAACAACACTGAAAAGATCAGTGTGTCTTCTGCTATCTTGGTCTATCCGACAGGACGAACAGGGTTGTTGTCAGGAGCTGTTTGGTGATGATGCACAGGCTCGGCGCCGCTGTCTGTTGTCACAGCACATCCATCAGCGTTTGCACAGGGAGGCTAACAGTGCTGCAGCGTGGAACATGGGGGACGTGGCACTGTAACATATAGAGCTGAGCAATAATTCAGTATTATCATTTATCATCTTTCAGCGGAATCATCATGACGTTATGATGATAGGATATTGTAAAACAGTGATACACAGCTCTGTTGTCGGAACTGATGATAACCAGCAAATTGGTTCATATCTCATTTTGACAACACAAAGTATGAAACATTTTTCGTAAATAACTTAGCATTTGGAAAAGTCACTTGACATAATATGCAGGTCAATACAGTGATGATCAATTGTACACAGTTGTACGTTTTATGATGGCGAGAAAAATCATTAGTTTCAAGTGTATTGCTTAGCCCTACATATGTATCACTTGAATAGTAATATGACCTCAGAAGTAATTGCTTTTACATTGTGATATATTTTAATTATTTCCCCCATTGCCCAAGCTTTATTTAATTGTAGATTAGAGAAATCTATGAGTAATCTATAGAGGGTAAAACATACAATACAGGCCAGCTGTGATGTTTTAGATGTCATCATCTTAGAAGTACATGCTGTGTGCCTCTGTAATCGCATTTTTCGGGGTATTAAGTTGGACAGTATTGGGCTAAACACCAGAGAAGACGTGTAAGCTGATCAGTAAGTGAAAAGGGTGTGTCAGTGTGCGTCCTGATCCTCAGTCTCAGTGTTAGGCCCTTAGCCTTTTACCAGATCTGCTCTTCATCTTCACTCACCCAGCTCCAGACCCCAGCTCCAGACCCCACCTCCCACCCATCTTTTTTCCAGCTCAGAATGAGCATGTCGTCAGTGAGAAAATCACAGCCATACTGAATTCATTACTGCAGTAGTCACACAAAACCATGGATAAAATTTCAATAACTGCAGGCCACAGTTGAGTAAACAGTTGCACTGAAACTTAATTCCTGTTGACTTTTCCTTCATTCTTTGCCAGGGGCACATTCTGATTCGCTCTGCAAAGACAACAGGGTTACAACTTTGATGAATTGACGCGGGGGGAGAGGGAGAGGGAGAGAGGGAGAGAAAAGTGTCATGGATGTGCACTTGACACCAAGAAGGGATAGAAATAAAGCCTCCCTGCTAGAATAGAGCCAGCCGTCCAAGCATGGTCCCTGTTTTCTAGTCATCCAGAAAGAACTATTACTCTCCAGGATCTGCCCTGACATTTAAAGGAAGGAAAAACGAGCAACTCCCTCCTTCCCAATTCAATGTATTACAGTCGCATTTTCTGCCCTCTGCTTTCTGTGTGGTAAATAGCAAGCGGTTTGCGCTTTATGCCTTTTGAACAAATCCAGTGGTTAATTTCTGTGGCCTGCGGTTGGAGTTGAAACAGAGGGAGGTGTATTAATTGTTGTGTGTGATAAATGGTGCAAGGATGGAGACGAAGGAGGAGATGTCTCACTCTCAGCTCCTGACAGTGGGCTTTGATAGGCTACTTACCAGGGTAGTGTTACTGGGAAGGCAGGCAGGCAGTCCTTTTATTCTCCCATTAGACTAACCCAGGATTTTCACTCATGCACCATGAACCATGTTAATTGTCCCCAGGGCATTACGATCTAAGCTCAATTACTTGATAACTTTTTACTTTTGTGGCATTTCACAGTCTTTCTTTTAAGTTTTATTTGCAGCTCACACTAATTCGCCTCTAACTGACACACTGAGGGTTTTTTTTTTCTTTTCTTTTTTTTGCATTCTTTGTTCTCTACGACATCCAAGATGCTATTACCCCTTTAGGTGATGCAAAAATCAATCTAAAATCTTCTCAGACTCAAAGTGCAAATGTCTGAGAGTCCCCTGAGTGAGCAGGAACAACAAACCTGGCAGTGGCATATCATTTATTCTTATTAGGGAACATAACTATGAAAGACAGTCCTCATTAATAAAGATGGGGGATGAAATAATTGTAATCTGTTTGATCATCTTGATTCTGACAGGGGAATTCATCTTGTAGACTAGTCAGATTTGGGGGAAGTGGACCATAAGCTTGATTTAAGCATCTCTATTAGTAAGTCAAATACTGTTTGTTAAGAAGTAAGGATGAAAAGAAGGGGCTGTCCCTCCTCTTTTTCTCTAAAATGCAGTGGAAATTTAGCAGATTTTACTTTTTAAGGAACTCAAAGTGATATCTGTTCTTTTTGTAATGGTTCAAGGTTGGAGCGTGCTTATAAATGTTTGTTGTGCATATTGTAGTTTTTTTCAGGCTGTGCTCAGTTGTTTGCAGTTGCTTGTGTATAATAAATGAGTATCTACTTTTTAAAGAACATGAATATAATATTTTTTTCATAACAAAAGTGTTTGCCCCAGAACATGGATATGTTTATTTTCTCTGTGTTTGTGTTGCAGAAGTTGTGGTTTTAACGTTATCCTCATGAGGAAGTGAAGATACTGTAGGATAGAAAAAAAAACAACAAAAACAATAGTATGAAGGGGAGTGTTTTGCAATAACCTGTTTTGTGATTTAAATCATTTTGCAACAGGAAGTTGTGTAGCTGTAGTAGTCTAATAAGCACACAGTGACAATAATCAAGTTAGAGACTTTGTATTAGCTGTGGAGCTGCTGTCTTCAGGACATTCAACTCGCCACACATATTTCCTGTGATATGTGGTCAATTTCAGAAAAGCATTTATAGCATCTCACATGTTTAACCATGCAAGTGATTCCTTCACTTGAAATTTGGTGCAACTGATACAACTGTAGAGCATTAAATATTAATATCCTGTCTTTTAGAGGAGCCATTTTAATCAAGTTAGAGCGATTTCTAAAATATCAGCCTGTCTCTTCCTCTCAGTGATACTGTACAAATATAGCCCAACAATATCTTGAAAGAAAAAAAAAATAAAACAGGGATGAATAATTGCTTTTCTTTTATTGCATACACATCCACCCAGTCTGCTGTGTAAAACAAGTGCCTTTAAAGCTTTCTTACATATCACAAGATAAGGCCAGCCAATTATTTTTCCTCTTCTTCACTGCCTGCGTGGTTGAGGTATCCGTCGTGTTGCGTGTGCAGAGAGGAGAGAGTGACACGCATGACAGTGGCCGCAGAAAGAGCTGAGCGGGCACAGGCTTCCTGTTTGCATAATGCAAGGCTTACACAGTCCCTTGTGGAGGCTTGAGAAGGTGGAAATGCACGTCTTAGCCACCGTCGCTGAGCCCCATTCTGCCGAGCTTCAGGGGGAAGTGCTAGATGATAAGCCTCACTATCACAGTGCACTCAGACAGGTACACACCCCGAGACACACACAGATATACAGTACACATATAAACACATGCATGCTCAGACAGAATAGAGGCCCAAAGGCCGGGCCTGCCAACGCATGGCCTGCTGGTTTCTGACGTCCACTCCACATTATGGGCTAATGGTCAGACACAGTGCGTTAACAGCACCAGGTCAAAGAGGAGGTCAGAGAGCATTTGCTGCCTCAGATCTCTGCTAATCAGCGTGTACTCTGCCGCAGAGCTGAGGGCAAGAGGGAGAGAGTGCTACGCCTGGATTGAAATATGGTGTTTCACAAGAAGAACGCGGCCTTATCGCCACACTTCTGAATTGAATTCCTGCCAGTATCTCTGTATTTGCTCTGCTGCAGAATTATATATCTGTGCAGTGCAGTGCTGAATATTTGAAATGTGTGATAAAGGCTTCTTTGCTTTTTGACCAATAGCTGTGCTGCATTATCCTACTGAATGTGTGCTTCCTTCCTGAGCCATGTCATCTAACTCATGCACACATACAGTACAGTTAGTGCAAGTGTGCATCCACAGAGAGGATCACACTGAAAGGATGTGAGTCCACGCGGTGTTGCCATGCATACTCCTCCATCTCTAGGAGCTCTCAGGTATCTTCATGTATGCTGTTCATATTGTCACAGGAGGCCAAGCAGAGGCTCCAACTTATTGGAAAATCTGGCGGAGAGGATAACATCAGTGTTATGACACTGCATATTGCCCTAAATTGCTTTATTGGTAAAATGATAGTGCTCGTCCAATTTGAATAATTTTATGGAATCCCTCACAGAACAGTTTAATTATGTTATCACACAACTGGCAACATCTGTCTTTATACCACAGCACATGACAGTTTTATTACAGGCTGAATTTCTTTGCTGGTTCTGGCAATTGATGTGTGATCTGATTAATAATCACACAGATGGAGGTGAAAATTGAACAGTGATGCGTTGCTATGTAGAAAAAAGGGGGAAATAATTATAAAAGGAAAAAAAAAACACAGCCTGTGTCTCAGAAAATATCAGGACTGTTTTTACTCTGGCTTAAGCTTCTCTCGCTCGAAACATATTGCTTTTTTAAGCATAGTTGCATGCATTTTATTTTTATCAGAAGAAAAATCTGTTTAGTCTAGGTGCAACTTTTCAAATCCTTTTGTCACTCAGGTTTTGTTAGTGAGGTTTGGGAGGTAAACCACCCAGCACCTCTCTTTTGTCTTATGGATGCTTTCCAAGACAGCCAGCCTATGAACTCATCCATTTTGTTGAGTCTACCTCCAGCCGCCGCTCTCCAACTGGGAAGAGATGAAGCACAGGTTACATGTGTGCCGAAGCCATAGTTTAAAATAGTTGACTGTTGCTCGGGTCGACATCCTGTTTACACACCCTGCTTATGTGGGCAGCAGGAGGGGGATCACAGGAGTTGTTTGACATTGTGGTAATCAGAATGGACGCACACACTCGCACACAAAACACACACACACACACACACTCATCTTACGTCTTAGTTTCCATCTCATTCCAGGACAAAAGAAAAGAAAGAAAGTGTGTTAACATGCTTTTGTGTGATGTGATTATTATACTTTCTACAGTAACATGATAGCCACTTATGGTATTAAAAGAGTCCTATTAGGAATTAAAGGTTTCCTTTATATACTAAACATATGAAGACATTGTCAGTAGTTGATTTTTGTTAGAAGAGTGCTCCACAGATTTAGCATTGCTTTTCTTATTCTACAAATTCTTCTTCCATGTCAAAACGTGGCATCTACATTACTCACACGAACTGGGTGGATTCTGAGATTTGGGTGTGTTGTGCTAGTAGCAGCTAACATAGCCTCAAGCAGAGATGAGGAGCAGTCACAGTGGTGTGGTAAGCTCACTTCTTTGTAACTCCAACCCTCAGGTTTTATAATCAGATGGTTGCAGAGCATGTAAGCACATCATCCGATTCATGTCCCTAAACTGATTCCTCATATTATCTGGTTTCTTGTGTGTGTATATGTGTAAACATGGAGAAATGAAAAATAATTCTGCATCCTCCATCTTTAAGGCTTGATATACTGTGTGTCACTGTGGAGAATGTTTGGATTGGGAAACCTCTCAAGGACGTGTGCACGTACAAATGCCTACCATGTAAATGATGCAAGTATATGCTGGTATCATTAGGAAGAGTGAAGTGGCTCTCATTGTGTGGCGCCCGGATGGTCTTTGATGGCCACAGTCTGCGTGTTTGTGCTGAAGTGGGCAACTCTAAACTTTGAGCAGGTGTCTGAAGCAGCTGGCTGGAGGCAGACAGGGAAACACGTCTGCGTCAGTTCAGTATTAAATGGCTTAGAGAGAGGCCTCGGCTAGCCAGAGGACTAATGCATCCTCAATGTTTTATTTAAAGTAGTGCCAACAACTGCTTCTGAATGCTCCACATCAAGATGCACACACAAATCATTGCATATGCACACACACACACACACACACAGGCACACAGAGTAATTTTGCGCTGTTTAGCTGAACAACTTGTGTGTTTAGTGTTGTAAATAAGTAACCGTTTTAACAGGGCCTCTGGAGACTGTGGTTGGGAAAGTACACGCTCAGACATGACTGGCTTTAATAGCCATTGTCAAAACACTGTTTCAACAAAACCCTTTCTTCACCCGAATGGAATGTTTACATGCAGTTGAATAATAATGCCATTTTAAGGAGAAGCTATTCTTTAAGGATAGCCAATCTGACCCAATTTATTAGGAATAGACTTAAGGATGCACAATTCCTCTTGGGAAAACATTCAAGCACAGGGCCTATTCATTTTTAATGAGAGCACTACTTTAAAAACTTCATAGAATTAATATGTATCAGTGAAGTCTTTCCTGTGCAGAAAACTTCAGGGTAATTAATATTCATAGGCTGTGCTTGTTAACACCCCCAATGCTAGTGCAATGTAGATCCAATTAACATAGAATGGACCCCAAGGATTTGGGCAGATAAGGGTTAAATGAGCTATTGAAATTGAAACTGGGACTGTCTCCTCTTAAAACACTTATTTGTTTAAATAAGCCCTAATCCTTGTTGCAGATTAAGGCATCTTTTGGGTGCACGTGTGAACGGCTACAAAGGTAGAGTCGTCAGAGAGACTTTGTGGAGACCCTGTATGTGCATGCAACGTCATGATGTGTGTGTGTGTGTGTGTGTGTGTGTGTGTGTGTGTGTGTGTGTGTGTGTGTGCAACACACATGCAAGCGTGTGCACTTGCTTGTATACATGTATGCATAGAGAGCATCACCTACACAGCCAGGCTAATGTGAAAATCCTGTAGTGAGCCTGGCTTTTATATCTTATTCATAATGTCTTGACACAATGTGGGTAATAGACATCAGTGTTCATTCTCTGCGTCAGCCTGCAAGCTTTGGCCAGGCTGGATGGCAGAGGGGGAAGTGCTGGGGTTCTAAGGGGAGCTAGGTGATGGTAGCAAAATGCCTGTTTGCCACCTGCTGTCGTTTGTTAGCACACAGACTGCAGATATTGCTCCCCAGGGCATCCTGAGACGACTGTGCTCAGCCCACTGTCATCCTTTGTGAAACCCTATGCAAAAAATCCTGGGATCACTTTTGATTCTGCTTTTAGATTTGACAAATAGATAAATTATGTGGTGAGCCTCAGCAAAGGTGAAATCCTTCCTATCATTCCACGATTCTGAAAAAGTAATTCATGCTTTTATTACCTCTCACCTTGACAGCTGTAACTCCTTGTACATGGGAGTCAGTCAGTCTTCACTCTCACTTCTGCAGTATGTGCAGAAGGTTTTTAGCTTGTTCCCACGAGCAAAAGCATACAGTATTTCCCCCATACTTGCCTCCCTCCATTGGCTCCCTGTCAGTTTTAGAGTTCATATTAAAGACTTATTACTTGTTTTGAAAGCACTTCATGGATTGGCTCCCATCAAGATTACTTCTGACCAGTTCTTTAGACTTGGTGGAAGCTCAGGGGTGAACACACTTTCTTGACCTCAGTCTGTGGAGCAAACATCAGATCTGTCCCCTCTACTGAGTCGCTCAACGCTCAGCACAAGGCCCATATCTTTTCTTTAGCTCTTGAACCTACTTAAAATGCTACCACTCAATGGGCTTTTGTAATGGTTGTTTTACTAGTTTCTGCATTGCTCATTGACTTTATGTTGATCTCTGCTTGGGTATATGCATGATATTGTTGTCTGCTCTGTTGATGTTGTTTTCCTTTTCTTTTTCCTTTCTCTTAAATGTGCTATAGAAATATATTTGACTGTCTCAGCTCCAAAAGGACTCAAAGTTACAGTCTCGATTTTAACAGGCGAGCTGAGTGATAGGATGAAACTCAAAAGAAAGAAAGATTTTTTTTAACCTACCTTTATCTTTATTTCCACTGAAGTTATTTTAGCAAAGTCAAATCAAAAATTTGTTTACACTGAGAAAGAAACTGAAACTATAGTCTGCCCGTAAGTCAAAGAAACTGAACTTTGACATTTGTAATGTGACTGTAATGAACTGACAGATGGGCCAAGGACATTTTTTTCAACTTTACATTATGATTTCTCTATAGTTGTTTATACAATGTCATAAAATGAATACATCAGCATAATTTCCATTACAACCACAGTGACAGATGACGATGATGTGGATAATTTGTAACCATTTGGTTACACGTGTACTTTGATATGTTTGTAAATGATATATTTTTTGTATGCCACATAATATAGAACCCTATGCATTGTGATTACCACCCCCATCACCATCTCATCGCTTTAAATAACAAGATATCAGATGTCCAGCTCCACCTTTTCACTGTATAGAGCTGTAAATGATTCCTATACATCATGTTTTATTGCTTGTTTAGTTTCCCTTGGCCTTTTGAACTGTATTGGAAAGCCTTGCCCAGTGTAATCTATAGAATATGTAGCCCTGCAGTGGAGTAGCTGGTAACATTTTGACACTATAGGACTAAGGTTGACAAATTATACTACTAAAACAAGTACCTAATATAGAATGAAATCCTATGTAACTGTAGCAGTACTAAAATTTCAGTTATGATTGCCGCGGTACAGTGTGTATCCCTTTTTCTGTGACACAGAAAAACATTGACAGCTCTGTTTTTGGCTGGCAGGGTGGAATATGATAAATGACCGATGCTGATGATCAAATGAGCCTTCATTGAAGTAAATATGCATGGACAGCCACGCCATGTATAGGTCTCTTAGAGTAAATTTGATTGTTTGACATGTATTCACCCATCAAAGTATGTATCCGTGATTAATAACAACCACCCTGCACGTTCAGCAGTGACATGGCCTCTATTTGAAAGAAAAATGGCACAGGTCGCTATTCACTGGTGAATAGCTGTATACCATTTAGAGAATGATATGCCATGATGGGATGTCTCGCCATAAATAATAGTGATGGCACTTCCGCATCCTATGAATGGCATGTGCCATAAATACTTAGCCAGGCCAGAGACAATGGTTCATATAAATCCTCCTGCAACCCTTTTCTCTGTGCAAAAAAGATGTATATTATTTAAATGGGCAGTAAAAACAAATGTTTTTTTCCTCCTCAGCTTGCACCAGAGAGACCTCCAGAGCAGGACAATGTGTGCCGCTCCCTCACTGTGGTCTCTGATGCGCTGTTGTTATTTGCTTGTTTACAATCTTTGACATGATGTAATGGGATGGCTGTGAAAGTACTAGCCAGTAAATGGCACAGAAAATAAGACGGCCCTTTATGTCTTCCCCCTCCTCTTTTCTCCTCTTCTCCCCCCCTTTTTTTTCTTGTTTTTCTCCTGCAAACGGGGAATATGTTCTGTATTTGACTGAAGGAACATGAGCCTTGAATATAAGTAACTGTTTTTTGCATTAGGTACTCCCTGGAGGTAGGGGGAAAATATCATGTCCCTGCGTGAAATGTGAATGTGAAATCTAGCAGAAAGAAATATTTATGACCATTTTCTGCTTGATTAGAGCTGGATGACATGCCTTAGGAGACAGTGAGTGGACAAAAGGCAGCAGTGCTGCTTCTGGGCAGATGTTAAAGAAAGAGTTGTTTAGGGAGGAGGGCATTCTGTCCGGGGGCTCTGTGTGTGCATGTCTTTGTGTGTGTCCGTGGGTGGGATCGGGGTGGGCTGGGTAGTCGGGTTTGAAGCATGGTCGAGGAAATTGAGTAAGTCCAACAGGAGTGTACTGGGAGGCAGATGGAGAGCACATAAGATCCATCACTGGTCTTGTTCTCAGACACACAAAGTAATGTTTCTCAGATGCCACTGCTACAGTTGATATTAAAACACTAATATAACTGTGATAGACCGAGAAACAAAACTAAACATCCGCTTGAATTGGACACCATAGCAGCACATGTTTCTGTGTCAGTTCAATTTTTTACTTCTGGTAACAATTTAGCAACCAGTGTAGGTATACTGGGATTTAGTCCAGCATGTGGTCAACTGTTTGATGTTAGTCTGAATGTGATTTTACTGCTACTGTCCAGTGTCAAAAAGTGCCTTGTATTTTCACAGGATATTAACTTACACATACTTTCTACTAATCAGTACTCAGTAATCAGACAGTAATCAACGCATACTGTAAACTGAAGTGTTGAGTCTGGACACTATTTACAGCAAGTACAGTATATTCATTCAGTGCTTCATATGATCTGCCTGCACTTTAAAACAACACAGATGAAACTCAAATGTAGTTTACTTTTATCTAATGATACTGAATTTACACTTCAACAAGCCTGATGTAGCCACATTATCCTACATTATGCTATATACATATTACATTATTATGCATAATGCAAAAAAAAAAAAAATCAGTTTCTGTAAATTTACTCATCTATCATTTACCAGCTAACAACAATCTATGTTGCTCACATACAGCATATGAAGGTTGCAGCTTCAATTATGCATTTATTTTTCTTTTATCTCATCAGTTAATAATAATGATTGAGTAAAAACAACCATCCACTAGAGGACAGGCTGGCTGAAGAGGCTGAATTGTAAGGAGCCTCTTGCTTTGGTCATGTGGATAACAGGCTCCCTGTGTGTTGTTTGATGTGCTCAGTGCTTTTGTAGATGTGAATTAATAACAGAAAGTTGCCCTTTTTTTTACTTGTACTGTAAAAATTTTGATCCACATATGTGCATGCTCTAGAGGCAATGGTGAATTGGAATTTCACCTGGTAAAACGCCTTCAGTGAAAGTATAGGACATCAAATTCACTCCACAGTATTTAAGCAGTACTGACATTTCAGTTATTCTGCATAATACCTTATTATATACGTACCTTTCAAATGCTAAAATTGCCACTTAGAAAGTTGATAGTGTGTGGAATAAATCCCTCTGTCAACTATAACTTAATGCTGTTTTGTCTGCACATTAGCATATTTTATACTCAGGACATTATATTAGCATAGATTGCATACAGCAATGGTGAGAGACAAAACAAGGATTATTGAAAACCTACAGGGCCCACGCATGGGTAATTGAGTTGTATGGATGTGAAACTGCACAAGACACCTGGTCTATGCAATTTTGTATTTGCAACTGTTGTCAGTGAAAATGCATCCTATTATGGCACTATATGTAATTCAGGGAGCGTGTTAGCGTGTTTATGTGTCGTCTAACAGCTCAAGGCCAATAGACAGATATCCCCCCACTGTTTGCACCTATTGACACAACTTCCTGTCAGACAAATTCCCACTGTGCTACTTGGTATAAAATTTTGGATAATTAAACACATAGTCACTGTTCCGGTGTCAGAAACATCTCTACAATCATCACCACTTGCAACAGGCCTCTCAGTGTTGCGGTGTATCAGGACAAGGGCCAACATACAGTCTTAATAATCAGTTAATTACTATATTGATGCAGTCGTCCCCATTGCACGAGCAAGCCATCTCTGGCAGCAGACTGATTGTGTTTAGACGGAGCCAGTGACAGGGGAGAAGCCACAGCTCTTAGAGCCATTTCCAATGGATCAGAGAAGTACAAAACTGAGAGTATGATTAATTTTTCAATTTCTCTCTGCGGATATCTAATAATTGTGCCCATAGATAGCCAAGGGCTCTTATTAAACATTAACATGCAAAAGAAAAGTTAGAATCAGAAAGATGGTATTTTGGATTGAATAATGTAAAATATCTGTAGGGCAACAGGGAAAGAAGCAAACTAGTCCAGGTTTATTCTTCAAATGTTTTCCACCAACGCAATGCCTACTCCTAATTACTGAGCTCTTATCTGCACACTCAACACTATATTTATTTTTCCTCATCGCTAAATGCAAATTTCTCGAACCTTTTAATAACATATACATGTCAGTAATTTTTAGAAGGAATCATTAGAAATGTCAGTTGGACTCTGCCAGGATTGTGTTTTTAATTGGTGTGTAACTCCACTGGACAGACAAGTTTTTATTTTTTAATTCAACTTTTTGATAATTAATGTGAGACTGTCTCCAGCATGTAAATGCTTGACTCTTTGATCTGGCAGAGGGAGTGTTGCGAGGCACATGGTTCTTATTAAAATCTACCAGCGTGCGTTATCTCCTCGCTGTCCAGCAGAGAGACGCTGCTTTGCCTTTAAGAAGCCGAGCCTTAGAGGAGGTTCCACCTTCAGGTCTCACTCTGTCTCATCTTCTCGCTCTTTCTGTCCTTCTCTGTTTCTCCCATCACTTTGCTCACTTCCACATAATATCATCTTCATCTCAGATAGCTGTGGCACAGGGGAACTGCATTTGTTGATCAGATTTGGCTTGGCTGATGCCTCCTCCCCAGAAGCACGGGGATGTGCGTGTAATGCTTGCCTGAGCCGGGCCATCGCTGGCTGATTGAGTGGTCCTGCCTGTCACAGGACAAGATAACCACATCAGTAAATACTCTCCACTCCTCAGCCCCTCACCACCACACTGTCACTACCAGGGGCAGGGGCTGCTCTCCACACACACCGATTCATTTTCAGCTCTCCTTTGTGTCGTGAATGTCTAAGAGCCTAAATTGTGATTCATATTTAGTCCATTCTCTTCTAAATCCATTTCATTCACAGCTATGAAGGATGCACATAAAAGCATGTTCCATATTTAATACATTGACACATTGTACCAGCTCTCTGCCTCTCCAATGGGAATTCCGAGTCGAGTTACAGTTCGCTTTTCTTCTCAATTTGATGAGGTCTCCAGCCGGTATCACACCACCAGACTCCGGTTTCACAGCGCGATCTTTTGATATTGCCCTCTCTTCAAAACATCACCGGCATCGAGGACGGATTGAATTAGCGATTTGTGGTGTATTTATCTCGATCTGAGAGTAATTTTGTGCTCTCTGTCTTAGCACTCAAGCTCAATGAAAACAATAAATGGTCTCCTTATCTCCTGGAGTGAAATCAAGATAGGCGCAGGAGGCTGTGAGTTATTTGTGGTTGATTTGGAGGGAAGGGGGGGGGACAGGAAATGGACACCCCTCTCACATTACCTCTCGCCATAGAGCGGGAGAAAAGAGAGGCAGAGGGAAGGTTTTTAATCAGTAGAAGGCTGCCTAATGTAAAAGTGTCAAAGATGTGCCTTAGCCCTGCAATGAGTGAAATCTGGTCAAGTCCTGTGTTAAATTGAAAACGGGGCCACTGGGATTTGGAGGTGAGGGGACAGGGGACTCAGTGGTAGCAGCATCTTGGTCAATTATCACAGTCTCCACTGCTCTGTTCTGCTCTTGAGGCCTCTCCTCGTCTGTCTGGCCCACCACACAACCAAGAGCACAAGGAAATGTTAAAAAAAATAAGATTAGGTGATTTTGAATGTAAGAAAATCTGAAATGCTTCATTCTTGAGTTCTTCCCTGAAGCAAGCATTTTGCCCAAAGACACATTTGCTTTGCAACAGGTCTTTGCTTGCTGTATAACTCATGACTGAAAATCTGCCGCGTGTGCCTCTGCACCTCCTCGTTTCCCAGCCTGTGGGGGCATCAAGCTAAATGCTCATGCTACAGCTGCATGTCCTGGCATATCCCAGCAGCCTCTCTGGCTGGAGAGAAAAGGATCACTTCCTGGCAGGTGCGTTGCGGGGAGCCACAGCCCTTGCCTTTTTCGCTGACTCGCCACCAAGTGAAAAAAATAGAAAAATTGTAAACTAGAGGGGGGAAAAATATGAAAGTTACCCACCACTCTATTTATACGTGTATGTGTGCAGTCTATTTTAACCACCTGAGCGGGAGCCAGGAAGCCAGCACTTGCCCCATATTTTAACCAGATGTTGAGGAGGGGAAGAAAAGCCTCACAAGAGTCTTGCAATCAAAATAATTATCTTTATGGGTGGCTGTTTACAAAGTGTTAATGTGATATTCTGCAGGCGGACTAACTGAGTCTGCTTTTATGTGTTAAACATGATAAATGCCTCTGTCTGTTAAAATACCAACACCTTTTACTTTATACAGGAACAACACAGTTTGTAGATGTCTTTACAGCTTTCTTCAGAAAAAAAGGAAAGAACATCTCTAGTCAGCCATGATCCTTCTCCTCTCTGTCTCAGCCCCCTATGAATCATAGCAGACAGGACAGACAGGAGTGGATGCGGCCTCTTTGATAGACAGTCATAGAAGCACCAGCGGTGATTTGTAGCCACAGGGCAACAGTATTGCTGTAACCTGTCCTTTGCCAAGCACTCATATCAGATGGAGGCATAGGTGCAGGCGCTTGTGCATATTTTCATCATAATTCATATTCCACAAGATCAGATTGTAATTTGATTCACTATTATTTATTTATTTATTATTACCTGATTGAGCTAGTCAAATTGAAATTTACAGTATGTAGGCTGACATCTAATAGAATTCCCTCATTTGGCTGCAGGGGAGTTTGTTTTTGGAGCACATTAGCGTTGCCGCATTGTAGTTTGACAGACGTTTTCTCTCAGGAATTGGTGTTTAATTTGAATAATCACAAAAAGTGTGTTCTTTTGGTTTGCGGGGACATCAGTGTCCCAGATGAATAAAGAAGTAAATGAGGGGAAGAAAAACAGGTAATTATGCTGAACCAGTAAATGAATGACCCACTGACCCTCAGTCCTAATTGATTTTGTAGAAGCAAATCGTTTTTATCAGCCGTTTTGATGTGTTTTTGTTAACTTTTTTTAATAGATGTAATTAATTGGCTATGTGAACAAAGAATCAAATACTAGAAACAGGGTTGGAGGAAATCTGTGTCTCTTCCATTTACCAGCAGGGCAATTATAGTTGGCAGCTTTTGCTTTGTGGAATGATGTCATATCCTGGAAGAAGAGCAAAGACATCACCTCCCACTAGAGTCATTACGCCCACAGTGTTATTTAGCTTTATTTTCTGTTTAAAACCATACATGCATAACCTTAACATCTTGTTGGCTGTTTGGTGCAATAGTTAGGCTTGTTGATACACAAATTATGCAAATGAAAAAGTGGAACAAAAAAAGTCTGCTGTAGCAGTCTTTCAGAAATAGCGCCTGCCCTGGGTCGGGCCGTCAACCTCACAAACCGTTGCAAATATGTGGCGGTCAGTGCGTGCATGCCAAGTTACAGTGCAACGCTACGTGTGCAAGCACACCGTCTGGGGTGATGACATGTGCTACTTTGCATGTAAATTCTTTAGCGATTCACCTCCAAGTGAACCCACTGAGAGCGATTCTGGGGCTGGCTTAAAGACAGAGGTGTGTTTTTATGACTAGGTGAGGCACGTCCTCTCCAAGGCCCTCAAGCACTGTATCCCTCTATCCTCCCCTTTAATCACTGTATCAACCGCTCTCATAAACTCCATGAGGTGTGTATTAGTGTGTGTGTGTTTGCGTGTGTGTGTGTGTGTGAATGCCATGTGTATGCGTCCGTGAGCATGTGCCCTTCCTTGTTTCCCCATTTTTAAACTTAATCAGCAAAAATAAAAGCCGTTGTAAGCTAGCTCATATTAAAGAGGTGATTATTGGTAATAAATACTTTTTATACATACTTATTACAGAGGCAGTTTTCTTCTTGCGCTTAATGAGAGTAATTTGATTTGCTTGAGAGATTACAGTTTCCTAGAATTAATGCGGCAATCCCCATTCCAAGATAGAGTGAGATCTAAGATTCTTCACAGGTCGTGTGCTGCTAGATGCACCCCTCTCACATAGCAGCTAATGGAGTTGAACAGCAGTCTGTCATCCCCCCGCCCACCACCCCAGCAGCTCTATAGCCCACATGCCCTTGGTTCCTGCAGTGCTTGTTGTTTGGGCTACTTCTGCCACCTGCATTTTACTTTTACCTCGTATTCGCACCAGCCGCTACTAAGTGCCTCTCTCTGAAAACCAGGAGGGTGGTGATTTATTGTCTATATGCAATGTTCAGTCATCAATGAAAATTCAACATCTGGGCAAATTATTCACCCAATTGCATTATTTTAAATGGTTTTTAAGTTGCACCCAGACCTGTTTTTTTTTTGTTTTTTGTTTTTTTAAACCATAGTTTTTCTCCCTGTCTGTTCCCTCAGTTTGTCGTTGTTACATATTGTTAATATTTCCATCACATGTTTACGTAAGCCCTTCAAGCTTAGTGCATAACTTAATTTGAGTTGTGATCATCTTCTCCGGCAACATTTATTGAAGCCTGCAGCCTGCAGGTCTCAGCGCCTAAAGCTGAAGGTGGCTCAGGCAGATTGAGGGCGGCCAATTCTGTCACCACGCTGCACTCCGCATGTTAATTAAGCCTGAGGTGGTTTGGAGAAGTGCTTACGCTCAAAGGACTTTTTTCATGACTTGTTAGTCCATAAACACTCCAGAAAAAGGCTCAACTGAAAGAGGATTTTAAGTCAGAATTGTGAACTGTGAACACAATTGGTCAATCTAATCTCAAGTCCCAGACGAGTACTTCTGATGGTAAGTTTTTGTCTTTTGTGGTAGATAAATAGACTGTGCTTACAGAAACTGGAAATCAGTTTTTACCTTAAAGCTACAGGAAACTCAAAACCATGAATTTCTCATTAAGTGGGTGTTAATTGTGTTGGTGAATTTGACATCAGTTCTAGAAATGACGCCAAATGTTCAGCAATTCCCGCTCTTCTCTCAACTTTATTACATTCATTTGCTGGTTCAAATGCTCCATTCTGAACAGCTGTCAGTTGTTTTGTCACAGATTGGGATGGAGTACTTCTCTCCACAGGGCTTCACCATTGATGTGTGATTGTCAGCTTCATTAATCAGCTAGTTTACTTGAGAGAAACATGACTTATAGAAGTGGAGATTGCAATAGCTCTGCTGTTGACCTTTTTCAGCAATGGGTGAATTTTTCCAAATTAAATGTGAATTCGGGGCAGCTTTAGGTGATTGTGTAACATTTAACAGTATTGTTGGTGAAACTGCCCGCCACTTTTAGCCCGGTGCACAAGCCGTCACTGCAAAATACAAACCTCTTTTGCCATTTATTCTTGTATTGAATGATTTCTCAGACATTTTCATGCTACATTAATGGTCAGCACAAAGTAAACGAACTTTCAATTTGTTAAGTTTTTATGTCAGACAATGGGAGGATGCTCTACTAGATTTTTAGTTGAGGTTGTTACATACATACAGCTTGTGGCTGCGGGATTTTTCAGGTACCATTGTCTGTTTACACCAAGGCTCAACTGTGACCAAACGAACCTCAGCCAGGAAGTTTTGTCGTGTGGCACTTGCATTTGCATACATTAAAAACATCCTGGTGGTGTGAAACCCCTTTTTTTAACATTTACATTGTAACAGGCTTTCTGCATTATACAATAACATATATAGAGACTAAACGGGAGGAAGATTCAAGATAAAGTTTTTTTATAGCTCTAAATTAGCGTAGGTTCATTGTAAGATTCATCTCTGCACTCCCTACTTAGACGAGCTCTCTGTGTCACCAAACAGGTGTAAAGGTAAAGGTCTGCATCATTTGTTTTCCCATACACCTTCCTCATCTTCCTACTATATCAATAAAAGATTAAAAAATCCCCCAAATCAGTTGAACCTCCAAAAAAGTGAGGCCCACCATGTGTCACATCATCTGCCTGTGAGACTATAATACATTACAGTCCAGTGTGACGGGTGATGTGTCTGACCCTGCTGGAGATTACTCCTCTTTATGGCCGGAGCAATCAGATTTTTTTCCTCCTTTTCTCTTCCCTTCCTTTATTCCTGGCGGCATAGGATCATATTACCCATCTTGGAATGACTTCAACAGAGACACTGCTATTCCCAGGGAGCTGTCTCTCCCCGCTGCAACTCAATCCATAGCCAATTGGACTGGCCTGTGATTTATAGAAAATCCTCTCCTTCGGAGGAACTCTCACTCCACACACACACACACGCACACACACACACACACACACTGGGAATTCTTCCTCAGCAGCTCATGATGTGTTAGGTCTCAGGTCAGGACAGTTCAAGGCAGTGAGCATCAGTGGGAAAAGATGTACAGTCTCAAACCATAGCAAGCCTTACCATATAGGCTTCAGTATGGTCGTTAAACGCAAGATACAGAATCCAAAAACTTGTTCACTTCAAGAAGAGAGATTTTAGGTTCAGTGTCACCATGAAGTTTGGGAAGATGTCATTTCTAATCCATCTTTGAGTGAACAGTCAAAATTTGCTTTGGGCAGTGTCACGCTTGTTGTCTGTTTTACTGATTAGTGGGATTATTCATCTTCATGAGTTACTTTTGCATCCACACTGAGTTAATCAACACGCCCCGCGGTGCAGGGGCCACAGAGTGGACAGGCCATCCGTTCAGGCCCTGAGCACTGTGACGCTCCATGACTGTGGCAACTGCCTGATCACTCTTCCCCTCCTCAAGCACTATTCTATAGCTGCGTGTAGACTGCATTCATCTATATTCACCACAACTAAATTGGAAGATTAGGGGTTTTACTGGTCGTATCCCGGATGTCTCGAGTGTATCAATAATGTTGAGTCCTCCGTCTATGAGACCAGGGCGGATAGATCTTCCCATTCTAAACAATATCATTCTCGCATGATAAAATCTGCTCACAGTATTCTAGGTCTCACACTGGGCTTTTGGAAGCGCCCATTTTCCCAAGCACAACACTCCCCGCTACAAAGTGATGCAACACTTCCAACGAAGATGCAATCGGGAGGAGCGCGTGTTTTCTAACAGTCCATCTAAGTACCCTGCACAGTTGGCATGCCTCTGCTCTTTTGCTCCCACTTTATCAACTTGACGGATTTTACTGCCGTATTCAGTGGTGGGCATCCTGAGGCATCTTACGCTCAGAACAAAAAGCTAAGGTCAGGGAGAGAGGGGCTGCTGAGATCTGCCCGCTGCATTGTTCCCAGATCGTTTGTGCTTTTGCCTTCTTTTTTTTCTACTCTTTTTAGCTCATTTTATCCTCCTCTCACTCTCATGCTTCTTTTTTCCTCCTCTTTCTCTCCATCTGTCTCTCAACGACACCTAAGCACTGACTGCTCCTCCGACTGATTTGCCTGTGTGTGACCTCCCTCCTTTAGTAGAGCCATTCACAGGCAGTGCTGAAGTAGAATGCCTGGCTCTTGGCGGGTAGACATAAGAGAGACAGTGACACGCGGCTGTGCGCTGATAGACTTTCCACTGGAGTGGATTAAATCAGCATCAGGCTAGTGGAGCTGATTACCCCAATATGAAAATGCTGTATCTTAATGGTACATATTTTCATGAGGCAGCCCAGTTGCCTTTCATTTTGCGGCTAATATGTCTATTCTTATGAGTCATTTACTTCTTTAATTACCTTTAGCAGCAGATGCACAATGGAGTATTAATGTGAATGATTTTTACTGCCACTTTATCATACTGAGCCTGTGAAGTTGAAAGGCGTAATTGAGGTGGAAGAGCGACTCGTGAGAGAAACAATATTTAGTTGACAGCTCCTCTTGTACTCTGGGAGGGTGTTTATGAGTTTACACCGCACTAAAGCTGTAATAAACACAGTATTCGTTTAATAATGGCGGGGGACGGAAATGCTTTCACTCAGATGTGCTCAGTTATTGAATCGTCCCAGGAAGTTGTGTGGTATAATCAGACAACACCGTGCATGTGCTTGTGCTGCTCACTTGCATGTTGTTGCGTGTGTCCCGTCACCGTGTGCTTGTCATGCGCTTTTGTGGGCAAATGAAATGAGTGTTTGCAGCAAGCGAAGCCTTATTTGCTCTTCTCCCCATTTGCAGCATGTGCAACTCTGACAATCCATGTCATTTGCATGCGTGTGCTTGTGATGTGCCCGTGTGTTTGGTCTGCAGCCTGTGTACTTTCCTTGGTGTGATTTTCTGATCCAGACCTCTCTGAATAGAGGCCTTCTTTAGCCATCTGTTGTTAAGCTGCTGGCTAAGCAAGGCTGGGGAATCCAAACAAACGCCGAGCACACAGCAAACGGAAGCTGTCAGGCCCGCATAGCTGAGCTGACCTCGCCGGGTTGGTGGTGGGGGGGGGGTTGACCCCTCTGTACCAGGCTCCGAGAGCCCGCACCGCCTGGTTGGGGCGCTGTTTACCCTCCCCTCTGCACCTCCTGCAACCTCCGCCTCCCCTCTGCTGCATTCTCCTCTTTTCCGCTCTCTTTCTGTCTCCCTTTTACCTCTCTCTTCTGTGTTTCAAACTCTTATTCTCTTCCTCCATCTGTCTACCCCCCTCTCCCTTTTCACTCCACTCCCTCCATCATCAGTCCTGCTTCACAGCCCCCTCTCTTCTATCTCCACTCACAGTTCATAACTTTGCTTTCGTCTTGTTTTTCTTACAGTCATTTTTTTCTCCAAATAGCATTTGTCAGGGCGCTGCATTACCTGTTATGGGGAGAGAGAGGGGGGTTACAGAGGGGGCTGTGTTGGACAAACAAAGTGGGGTTTTTATTGAAGTCAGATTTTGTCTTATGTAAGTGCATGCTCCCTTATTGTTTAAACGTGGATATTTGAAATGTTTAGTGTTGTCATAAATATTAATAGATTAGTTGAAAAGTGCAGCGAAGGAAGGGAATCTAATGGTTTGAAGTGGGTATAAAACGTTGATTTATTTATGTATTCTACATGAATTAGTTTGGAAATCTAAACACAGACTGGAGAGTGTTGTTGCGAGGGCCCTGTAATGCGCAAGGTTTGAGCATCAGGGCCTGTTTTCCATGTGGAGTGGCTTTTTGGAAATGGCATTAATTATATACTTACTGGGAAACCAGACTTTCCCTGCTTTGCATTGCAGATAAACGTCTGTATTACTGGGGAAAAGAGAAAGAAAAAAAATGCAATTAATATAAATAGGCATGATCCTCACTGCTTATCCGCTTACATGTTTAAAAATCACCCCCCGCCAAAAAAATGAAAAAAAGTATATGCATTTCAATTAAACTGACAAGTATTCCATGTGAATTCCATTACTATATGTTTGCATAGTCAACAGCCCTCTAACACCATATCTGTCATATTGTGAATATAGAACCACTGGCTACAAGAGCCTATATACAGTCATTTGTGAAATGATTTTATAACTTTGGCTTCTTGGGCTGCCTGTGGAAGGACGTACATTAACCTACATATTAGCAGCTTTTGGTGCCCAGGTAAATCACCTGGTAGAGTGTGTACCATGCATGGAGGCTGAGTCCTTACTGTAGCAGCCTGGGTTCAATTCCAGCCCGAGACCTTTTTGCTGCTACCTTTCCTGTCTTTCTCCAGCTCTCACTAGCATAATAAAAGCAGAAATGCAAAAAATAATCTTTAAAAAAACATATTAGTAACTTATGTGGAGGAACTAGTGAGAGGAGAACCTTGCCTCTTGCTTGGTTAGGCTACCACTGAGGAGCAGAGGGCCTTGCCTTTGAAAAGGAAACAGCAGAAGTGATAAATGTCAGGTGAGTTGAGACGTGCGATCAGTTAGAAAGTCAAGCAGATAACCTTGACATTTAGGCCGCTGGTGTCGAAGTCCCGCAGAGGCTGCAGAGTGAGACCAGAGGGGCCGGTGTCTTCTGAGCCGGACTACATTAAGAGCTAACCTATTAGTCGTGTTGTTGCTGGCTGTCTCTGAGCCACACTCTCCTGACTATTAAAGGCTGGCGAAACGTGGCCGCTGAGTAAATACACTGTGGCGCACACGCACGCACACAAGTGCAGGAACACACAAACAGATGCACATCTCGTTCCTTCTCCTTTTCTCTGAGTGGCCGCAGGGATCCGGTTACACCTGCTTGCACATCTTCTAGCAATTAGGAGCAATCTGCCTGAAACCATTTCACGTTCAAGGTCTTCGCCAGCTGTGGCAAGAGGAGCCGGACGTTTATAGAACTACAGAGGCCTCTCTGGTGATGGGCCTGAACAAACAACGCCGGCCCGTTTCTCACCATCCGACTCCCGATGGAGACACCCTGAATGATTCCCCTCTGAACATTTTCCCCTCAACATTTACCCACATCATCTCTGTTTTCTCTGGACCATCTATCACATTCCCTTTCTATTTGTCTGTCATTTAGAAAAAGTGTAGTGAGTGGTGAGTGATTCTCCCAGATCCCTGTCCTTTATACGCAGTTAGATTTAGCCTGTTGGAGCTGTTTTTGATTGTTGCTGTGGGTCAGTAAAGTTGCATAAAATGAGGAGAAAAATAGACATATCTGAAATATTTCTTCTTTTTGTCATAGTGGGAATGATGCAGTGAGGGATTCAGCAGAGAGCAGACTTGACTGTGTGGCAATGCTCTGAGCTGGGATTTGTAAGACACCCAGAGCTGGCTTTAGCAGCAGGAAACCCCAAAGCCTGTAAATAATCCACATGTGCAGACTGCACATAAAGACATCCAGTACTTAGCAGTTCCCTTATCACAGTGTGATAGCCCAGGGACATAAGAGACGCTCCTGCCTCTATTCACTAATACGGTGTGAAAGTAGATGCAGATAAAACGCCTGTTGTTTATTGAGGAAGTTGCGTTAACACGGGGAAGAGGGTGTGAACTTTGAACACATTTGAAATGGGGAGTATAAAAGAGGACTGCAAATGACAAGGATACCAAATTGCACCAGCTTTGTTGCTGATAAAAACCTTTGTCATGTGCTGGAGGGTGTTTTCTAATCAAAGGCACCTGCAGGGTTCACTCCCTCCATGGTGTGTGTGTGTGTTTGTGTGCTGTAGACCCACAAACAGTGAATGTATGCATGTGTGGATGTAGGCGTCTATCTGTGCAGTTTGGTTCTTATTCCAGTAACAAGCTTGCCTCCCAAACAACCTCAGTTTGTGATTATAATAGGGCCACTGTAGTCTTGTATGCTTACAAACAGGATGATGTAACTTACACAAATCCATTTTATATATCAACACACAGCATGTCACAAGTCCTGCTTTCTTCTTGTCTTTTTGTAATTGTTATTTTTAAATCAACCCCTAAAAGGATGCATTTACTCTGTATACATTAAAAAGTATACAATGTAATATACACAATATAAAAGTATGAGTCTCCAGTTGATAATTTTCCTTCTGTACAGTATAGTTCTCAGGGCGCCCTACAGTAGTTGTCGTTATCTAGCTTGAACATTTTTTTTTATTATAGCACCTAGACAACATGCTGTTTCCCTCATTTCTCTGTGCTTCAGATGCCTTGTGCCTGTCATCAGTTTCCAGTTTGTCACATTTGCCTGGAGCAGCTCGTACACTTGCATGTCTATCAAGCGTCCAGTACCTTTGAATGGAAGATCAAAAGAAGATAAATTCCAGAGGAGGAGGAGGAGGAGGGGGAGGGGGAGGGTGGGCGCTCTGAAACAGAGGAGTGGTTGCTGTGTAAACATGGCAGTGACAGTTCACAATAGGTTATTTTAGCCCAGCATTAGGCCTCTCAAAGGCATGCCAGCTCCAGTGGCCTTTTTAAAATACAAACATGACAGCAACATTCCTAAACGTGGAGCAGAGCTCACAACACAGGTTCTCAGCCTGCTCGCCTTTTTCTCTCATTATTTTCTACACCAGCAGCGGCGTTTGCTCATCCCGTGTCTTCGGCTTTCAAAAGTCACATTGTAAAGTTATTAAGCCAGCTTATCCAGGCATGTGCTGTCAGGCAGCAGTGTGATTTCAGTTAATTTGCCTGTGTCAAGAAGATCATTGACTATGTTTTCAAGTGCATGATCACATAATTATTGCCCTGTTTTAATTGGAAGAATAACTTGACGAAGGTGTTGGCACGAATATTAGGAGGC
The DNA here is from genome assembly GCA_025331565.1 of Holacanthus passer. Classification (NCBI taxonomy): domain Eukaryota; kingdom Metazoa; phylum Chordata; class Actinopteri; family Pomacanthidae; genus Holacanthus; species Holacanthus passer. The sequence goes on from JAFREQ010000011.1 coordinate 2,941,801, forward strand.
TGTGTTCATTTTCCCGTTTTTGTGTGATGTTGCAAAATGCCATCATTGTTTAAATTGTCATGTGGCTCCTCCGCTTTAAGCTAAACACATCAGGCATTACGTTAATTCAGTCATAATCATCCTGTGTCATGTAACTCCTCCTGTTAGCAAAGGACGTATACAAAGACAGCTCATGTGAAAATTTGACTACAAACACACATCTGGACACTGAAGCTGTCAGACTTTGATTGAATAATTAATGCTTTGCATACAACTTCGCTTTGAGTAACATATGTTTATATCGCAACATAGTCATAATAGCAACAATGTTATAATATTAATGTACTTGTTAACAGCCCATTGTTTTAGCGTGCACATTACTTCAGCGTCACAGTTTCTTGATCTACATGTTGTAACTTATCATTCTGCTTTTTTTCTTCTTCTTTGATTTATATGAAGATGACAGTGAAGGAAGACTTCCCAGAAATGTATCTCTTCATCCATTACTGTTGACTCAACTCTCTTTGTTCCAACACCCTCGGTTGTAAACCCAGACGCACACACACACACACACACACACAGACACATACACAGACACGCCGCACACACATTTCACTGCATGTGTCATCAGTTACAACGGAAAAGAAAACAGCGAACTTTGTTTACTCTTCACTGTGCCCGTAATACCACGCCTCGGGCGTCGTGATTGATTTCGTTACAGCTTTTTTTCCCTTTGAATTACTTTATGAATTATCAGTGTTTCACTATCTTAGTCATTTCAAGTTTTTGCTCACTCAACATATCATTGTTTGATCATTCATAGATTATTAGAGCTGCTAATGCAAAATAATCACACTGTCCCCCCCGTTATATTACTGTTATGAATATTGTTCCATTTGGTATTATTATTTGGCATTTTGATTTAATACTGAAATATCTTATTTTCAGGATTATTCCTTTTTTTTCTTTAAATGTGAATTAAAATCGAGGCAATTTTTTCCCCCAAAAAACAGATTTTAAAAATAAAAATAAAATAATGGTTTTAATTTAATTGATGAAACAATAGGCCTTTGAATCACAATTACCCTTTTAAAATATAGGTCTGTTTAAACAACTAAAAGGCTTCATAATGTAAATCATTATGCTTTGCATGACTGCGAGAGATCTACCTTTCGTTAGTATTTTTCCGATCCCCTCCCCGTGTCATTTCACTTCTCACCATGTTTTTGTTTCTTATTTTTCAACCAGATTGTAAGGTGCTCTGGAGAAAAAGCAAAATGCCTAAAATGTAGATATTGCCATCGTGTGGGAGTGAATCTTGCTCACGTAGTTCTTAGTTTCAATTTATACACTTTCTTTATGAGTATGCTTGCTTGGGGGGGGGTTCCCCTCCACAAATTTCAAAGCAGAGGACAATTAGGCATGCAGAATGAGATATGTTGCTCTGGCGTCATTTATCTTTGCACGAGAGCTCAGAGAAAGACAGAGACGGACAGAGAGGAGGAGAATTTATGTACTTTAAAGTTAAGCTTGGTGAAATGCCAGGAGTGTGGCCTCTTTGTAGCCTGTGGTCGTATTTATGCCTCATGATGTCATCCGACAGCCGTGTGTTTGGGAGGGTCAACACATACACCCACACACAGACCATCATACAGCTGTTTGCTCCAACCCCTAACTGTCTCTCCTCTTTCTGTCTTAAAGTATTGTCAGACTTTACTGGCACTAAGACCAGTTCTCATAGTTATCTCGAGCTTTTCATCCGTCCATAGAGCTTTCTGTTTGCCCTTTCCCTGTACATATCTTACTTTCACACAGCCTTCCATAGGTTTCACTCACTTGTTCACACGTCGCTCTAACTTTTTCCCTTTTTTGTGCTCTCTCTCTTTCACTATCTTCTTGTTAAACATTTCACCATTTACTTTAACAATTTCTGAAACTCTCAAATAATCGACCAGAGAACTTATAGATTGTCCGTCTGTGAGATGAGCTTGGATGTGCCCCCCAACTGTTTGTTTAATTGTGGGAGCAATCGTCTGAGGAACATGGAAAGAATGAGGCCAGTTATTTACCCAGATGGTTTACTGGTGGAGGTGTGAGGCTGGCCAGCTCACTGTGGGAACACAACGCTTGCTTTTCTTGGTATCGCTGACCGTTTTCAAGACCACTGTGTTTTTTTCCCCCAGCTCTCTCCAGCTTTGTTTGCTCTGGATGGCATGTTTGATTATTTATCGTAAGGGAAAAGGGAGTAGCTGGAGCAATAAACATGTGACTGCACTGTATTTTGTTTTCCACTGAGAAGGCCGTGTCCTTTAACAGATATTTGAAGCAGCCATAAAGCCTTTTATTTGGGGAGTTTGACTGAGCTGAAGGAGGATCAAAAGCACTGATTAGTGTCTTTGTGGCACACATTTGTGTTTGCTGTAAGTGCAACTTATCAACAGATAAATATTTCTTCTGGATGGATGCACTTGATTTTTTTTTGGTCTTCTTTCTGTCTATGAATTTGTTTTGACAACTGATCATTGTTCCCTGTGTGTTTGTGGAAGGATTGTTTATTCCAGCCTCAGATTTATGACTGAATGGGAGAGTATGAAAAGATGGTCGGTAGTGTTTGTTTGTTATCTATCACAAGGCCAAGGGGATATTGTTGTAAGGGGAGACATCTGCTCTGATAACAGGCATCAAAGTGTTCTCAAGGGGCTTTTAGCATATCTACATACTTCTAGCATTTCTATTGAATTTTTTTTTTTTTTAATCTTTAACCGCATTTCTTTCTATTAGGCTCTCCAAGTGGCTCGGCAGATCCTCCTACAGCAGCAGCAACAGCAGCAGCAACAGCAGCAGCAGCAGCAGCCCCAGTCACAGCAACTGCAGTCTCAACAAAACACTGGCCGCAAATCCCCCAAAGCCAACGACAAGCAGCAGAGCCTACAGGTACTGTAAATATGTTGTCACTCTCAGACACTCTCTTATTTATTAACTCAAGATTATCAGATGGCTCGGTTATTTGACTTTGTGGTTCATCCAATAAAAAAAAATTGAAGTGAACTTATGCAACACTGTCTAGAACACAGTGTGCGAGAAACTGCGCTGGGCTAAGTTCACAAACAGGAAATTAAAATTGGCAGTGCAACATTTGCAGTTATCTGTGCTCACGCATTTTGTGTGATTTAGCAGCACACACACAGACACAATCAACTTTGTGTCTTGACACAGAACATTAGAAGCAGCAGTATGGAGAATAACTGTTGTGAAATATATAGGACAGAGTGTTAGAAGAGCTTCTGTGTGGCCCGTTTAGATCACATGAGCTCATCCAGCAGTGCCAGAATCATTCCAGTGCAGTAACACACATCAGCGTGTGTGGCTGATCCTGACCTCTTCAGTTGAAAGGCCTTTTCTACTGACTGCACTTAGTTTAGGAGGTGTACAGCTCGGGTAAAAGCAGGAGAAAGTGTGGAAATGAGGGAGAAGAAAAGGGGGAAGTGAGAGAGCTTCATTCCTCCTACAGAGAAGTGAGTCGGGTCAAGCAGAGGAAGCTTTCCCTGTTTGCCTTTCATCGCTGCTCTCCACACACACACGGCAGAAATAAAAGAGTAGGCAGGTCCCTACCACCAGCAGCAGGAGGTGCTATAGAGCAGCCCACACGCGGGGGTGGGTGATCCAGGTGGACGGCTTGGAGGTGGAATGGAGAGAGACAAGTGAGGGGTGGGAAAGTGTGAGGGTGGGGAGAGGTAAAGAGGCGGTGGGACAGTTATTTGGACTGCCTTTGTGATGCAAAGAAAAAAAACAGCAGGGGAAAAAAAAAAAATCTTTTTTATTTTTCATCTTGTTCTGCTTTTAATATGAACAGCGCTGCGTATCTGATGCAATATTTACGTTAATTTCAGATCAGCTGCCTTAGAGATGTATATCTTTGTTTGAACAAGGAGCGGTTGTTTGTGTCAGTGTGAAATTGCAAACGACTTCAGGGCATATTTGGTAATTAATACGGAGGCCCTGTTCTCTATGTGTGTATATATATAATATTTAATACCCTTACTATCCCATTGGGGGCCCTTTTTAATGAGCTATTGTAGCAGCTAGGTCTAATGTCAGGTTGTGAAAAAGCCTCTTTGTTGTGCAGATGTCTTCGGAATAGCTCCAGAGGATGAAATATGACTGTGATGACCTTTCAGTTGTGTGCATATTTGTCAGGATTCAAATAAGTTGAAAGGATCAAACTAAACAGTTTCCCCAGCCTGGCAGGGAATTGTGCTGCAGAGGTCAACAGAGGGGACCACAACGGCAGATTCCAGCGTACAGCCAGTTGTTGGTACATAGTGAAGTACTAGACCATCTCCTGCAGACAAAGACAAAATTAAAATTCTAATTTATTAATGTATACAGAGAGCTTGGCCAAGCTGTCACTCAGCTATTGAAAAGAGAGTCGGGCCCTTTCCCCCGCTTCCCCTCCCCTCCCCTCTCCTGCCCGGTTCTTGTGAAGAGAGCGCAGGCTTGCTGTAGTATCTAACTAACGCTGTAAATTGCCTGCTCTCTAATGTTGCATGTTACATTTTGCTGGGTTGAAACTGCCATTATGAAAAAGCCACAGGTCCAGACAAGTGTTTGTTTATCTCTGAATTACATATTCTGCTAATTAAACACACACACACAGTTTAAAGCCAAGTGTTCATACATAAACATCAGTGTGCCGTTCTGTGTGTGGATGTATTACATTTGTTTTCGTTGGGTTTTTTTTTTTTCTTCTCATGGTTTTCTGGTGGCGAGATTTCTCTTCTTGTTTTTCTTTTTTTCTCACACCGTCTCTCTCTCACAAACACATTTTGTGAAACACCACAGGGTAACGGTCTGAGTCTCATCTCTCGTCCTCTTTTAAGAACAAACCCGTGCTTAGAGGAGCCCCCTTCACACAGAACATTCACTATCTCCATCACACAGCCTGGATAATGATTCTCTGTTGAGCTGGACTGGGTCATCAAAAGACATGATCCAACAATTATGAGGCTGTGTAGTAAGCTGACACCCCATAAAAGCACCTGATCTGCGGACGAGGTTTCATTCATCTCAGCGGTCTTCCCATTAGGCATGAGGAGATGTGCAGAGAGACTTTTACTCATTTGGAGATGTGACTCACTTTCCAATTCATTCTTATTCAAGTCAAAAATAATGAAGCACGGTATATACAGAACATCTGAAAAAAAATGACCTGCATAGAGTAGTGAAAGAGGGAAAAAATATGAGTCAAACCAGCCTCAGAATCCTTGATCAGCATTAAATGGCTCTTTGGTTTTATATCTCCAACAGGGGTGCCCCCCACACACCCCCCCTCCTCACCCCTCACCTCACCACCCCTGCCTGTGGATGAAGATGCCTCTGCTGTATACTCAGCAGCCTAGAGGCGCTTTAATCAGACTAGATATACAAACAGCTGCTACGCAGGCTGGAAAGGAGCTAAACATACTTGACTGGTCAAAAAGCCAGTAAATTACATTGACAGAATGACACGTGTGATTAAAAGAATCCATGCCGCTTTTACCTTTTTGCGCTTCACACCTACAGTGGCACAACGACGAGAGCCGGCAACTCCCACCCCGCTAATTACCATTATCAGTGAAATGGTAGGGTTTGACTCATTAGTTCCATGTGCATTTAATTAGAGGCAGGCTGAAATTGGATTTAACTTATTACTTTTTCATGGATCACTTTCTTGTCATCACTTCAAATTGGATTGCAGCCCCAGGTAACTAATTATGCCAGCCGCAGGATCAGGAGTGAAGAAATAGGTAATTAGGAACAACACTGTCGGACCCTCGCTGATAGTCCACCAGCACCAAGGTGGGAGGAGGGGGGAAATTGAAGCTCGTTTGTGGCGTTGCTCACGAGCCTGGCTGGTTAACTGCACCTCATTGCAAGAGATCCTAGGTAGGCATCCACCTCCTACAGGGGATTATGTGGCATTCAGCTGGGCTGAAGATGTTGTGTCAACATGGTGTCGCTGCTATCAGTGTAATGCCCAGATTAGGCTTGTTTCCCATCCAGGAATGTGCCTGAGATTGGCCTTCATTATTCATGTCACTGGTACAGTGAGAGGAAAGGCCGATGGCCAGCTGAAGTTCCCTGTGTGGACACTGCTTGAATGACATTGAGTGGTTTCTGTCTGTAGTACATCTGCACTGGCTGTAATGAGAATACATGAATGGCCGATTTGAGGAGAGGCAGGTGGATAATGAAGGAAAGTAAAGATATGCTTAACACATATACAGTAGCTTTCATTTAAGGCATTTAAGTTTTAACTTGTGATTCAGAACAGAGATGGGATGCTTATAGAGAAGGGTAAAGGAGAATGATAACGTCACTTTACTTACTATTGAGGGCTTTCATGTTTCATCTTCAAGTGAAGAGCTGCTTTCCCAAGAATTCAAAGCTAAAAGAACATCTCTATCCTTTGGGTTTTCATTGTTTTTTCATATTTATTGTAATTATGTGATGGCCTTTTTGTTTTTAAATGAGAACCACTGTTCAGTATTCTCTGATAAATGTTGCATTGAACATTTTCATGATGTCAAAGGTGCATCACTTGTTATTCTTCAGACAATGAGAAACTACTGATAATGTTTCAAAACCATGCCAGCCGATAATTTTCTTCTATCTATACTATTACCAGTTGAAGCCGCAATCCACACTTCTTACTTCTGCTGTCCTTTTTTCATTTTCTTTTTCTTTTCTCTTTCCCCTCTCTCTCTCTCTCTCTCTTTCCCTGTGTTTTCACACCATAGTGTACAGTCTCACAGAGGGCATCTCCAGGTCAAAAGATAATGTCTTTTCAGTTTACAGGATGAAAGCCTTTTAAGTTGTAGAGCGCCCCTCCGACGCCCCTCCTCCCCACGTTTGCTCTTCACATCCTTCATTTGCGGTCTGTTGGGGGGAAGCGTGATGTGACACAAACCAGGGGCCAAGCCTCTGTCTGACAGGACGGGGTGAAGCCGCCGGCTCTCTTTCTCTCCCTCTCCTACTGTTTTTGCAGTAGGCCCATGGCATTGTCCTGACACATGTATACCACAGCGCTCCAATCTGTAACTCATTAGAGCACTAGGCCGAAGCCTGTCAGCTGGAGCTCAGCCAGTGCTGCAGGGCCGTCTGAGGCAGCATTTTGAGGTATTCCCGAAACCCGGTCGGCCAGTGGCCCAAAATGGCACAGTGGTGGTAGCCCATTGGCGAGGTGAGGGTGAGCTGGATTAATGTTGCGGGTTAGTTCCTGTGGGATAAAGATTCACTTTATACAAGGAAGACCTGGCCAAGACAACAGGAGTGTATGTATATTCAGCTAAAATACATTGAAGGAATTTTAGATGAGAAAATAATACTGACAGTAAGAAAAATGAAAAAAAAAAAAAAGAAGTGCTGAACATGGAGAGACAGAAGGAGTGGGGGCACTCTCACAAAACGCTGAACCAAATCAAAGCATTGCCAATTTCTAATTGATTCACTTAAAGACTGCTTTAAGCTTGCCAAGATTAGCCAGTCTATTAAAGTTCAAACCTCTGCAGGTTGAGCAGGAGATAATTCACAGAGCATGTGGACGTAACCACATGCCCTGCTACACAAGTGTTCATAGTTTGTACCTCCTTTCAAAATGTTCGGGCTCCAGTGCACCCATACTTTAAGGAACATTTTGGGAAATTCATATTCACTATTCTATCCAAGAATTAGATGAAAAGATCGATACACCTCTTTAATGTCTGTACGGTAAATATGCAGCTACAGCCTGCAGACAGTTAGCTTAGCTTAGCACAAAGACAGGAAACGGGGGGAAACTGCTAGCCTGGAGTCTTTTTGTCAATGCAAAGTTGCCAGACAACCTAAAGAGACTCCAGGAAATGATGGGAGTAAAACACACTGGGTTTTTGGTACCCATGACAGAGCCAGGCAAGCTTTTCCCCCGTTTCTAGTCTTTGAAGTAAGCTAAGCTAATCGGCTGCTGGCTCTAGTGTTCAAATTTAGCATATATACAATGATAAAAGAGCCAAAATGTCAAACTATTCCTCTGAAAGCTGCAGTTAAATTTTTAAAAAAATATATTCTTGGCTGAAATTATTGTTGTTTTTAAAAAATATTAAATATTACTGTCTTTGCTTCTTTACGTCCATCATGTGCTGTTGCCATGAATATTGTAGGGAAATGTCTTTCAGAATAGCTCTCCTATCAGCCCGCAAAGTGTCTCCAACAGTAAAATCCCACAATTCATCAGTTCTGTGCGTGATCTTCAGATGGAGTTCATCTCTTTGTGTTTGTAAAAAGTCTCAAGGTGATGCTGTAATGAAATCTCATTTTGACGCGTGCGTCGCTTTGAGGTGATACAATCTGTCAGGAATGATCAACACAACACCGAGGCCGGGGCTCGCGTGGAACCCCGGGATCAGGCCGTCTCTTTTGCTGCTCGTTTTCCTTGTCATATTGTAAAAATGTATTATGTGTACTGTATAGATTAGAACCAGGTTTGGGATAATCCTGTCAGAATGAAGTCATCTGTCCCAATTCCACGCAGCCAAGCAGAGACTGGGGGGGCTGCTGTGTTAGGAGCTCTCTCCCAGCCAAGACGATGACTGTCGAATTGACTCCAGTCACAGCGCTGGGAGCCACTTACCATTTTCAGGACCCTTTTTTCATTTTAGGCCCGATGTTTCCCTTCAAGCAGTGAACCCTCTCAACCCTCCACCCCTCTCAGTCATCCACCCAGCTACACACACACATACACACTTCCCCTTAAAATTTTGTTGTATCTTTGTGTCATCCTCTGGCACTATATCTTGATGTCAAGCGTGTGTTGTTTGGAGTGATTCACACGCCCTTTGCAGAGGGGTGGAAGGATGGATGGATGCACAGTCAACCATAGCATTAATAAACACTAACAGCTATGCAAGGTGCAGTCAAGTCAGCATCAACTCACGATGCAGTTTCTCTTTGGGTGTCGCCACACAGTTTTGACAGCTTGGCGATTCTCTGATTCCATTTTCACTTTTGGTTAGGCGAAGGAAAAAGAAATATTGTCTCGCTCAGACAGCATGAGAGAGATCCAGAGACAGAAGGGCCTTCAGCTACATGAGGACATAATTTGGACTTGTATTTTATGTTTGTGTTGGACATTGTACAGTAAACCATCACGGTGCACAGCCTAGTCATCCATGTAGCTACGCCCAATCTGCCGAAAGCTTTAAACCAAAGTAACCTTAGTTTGCTGTTGCATTTTAATTCTGCCTTATTGGTTAAAAGAAAATTCATATTAAGAGTGCTCATCTATATCTGTTACCTCCAGGAATGTTCCTCAGGAATTTTATTGGTTAGTGTTGGAAAGAGGACAGGCTAACAAATGCTGTTTAATAACACCACAGAAAAGGTTAGCTAAACAGCCAATCATAGTGGTTTAGCGGTGCTGTAGGCTTGCTGTGCGTCCGACATTTAGAGCCTTCCTTAAAAAGTGATGACAGGAGCCACCCACAGACAGACTTGCTTGTGCTCTGCTAGAATGTGTAATTATAATAGTAAATCTCATTTATTTGTCACTGCATATCAAAGCCCATAAATTACAATATGATGTAATTTAATACCATACAAACTTTTGTGGCTTCAGATTTAGTGTTCCAAGTTATTTTTATCTCCGCAGCCTTGCTCAGAACAACTGTTATTGCTTATTAAAATACAAATTCTCTGTATTAATATAGTTTCTGATCTTGAATCAAAGATGAATCAAATCGCCAAACAAGACGAGGCAAAAAATTCCCCCACCTCCTTAAATCGATGTTGCTCAAACCCAAAAGTGCTCTTGTTTTGACTAAGTGAAAAACCACACTAGACGCAACACAAGCTCCGTTATACACTGGCTGGCATATCACCTCAGGAAATATTTTGCAAATACAGAGTTCACATGTGCTGACTAAACAATGTGTTCCTGAATACTGAAATTAAAAGTAAATAACCAGACGCATGTATAATAGACCAGGAGGAACTCGGTGACTCAGGCATGACTTACTGTAACTCCATTCTGCTTCAGGTGATAACCTCATTCACTCTAAATATGACTTATTCCAAGTATCAGAGGGAGTATCGGTGGGTTGCACATACATGTTAAAAGCTGAGTTCACTGTTGTGTCATTACAGGGGAAATTCATTTTATTTTCAAAGGACATTTTAAAGCACACCACCAACAATAAATTAGACTCCACAGTATTAAAAAAAATAACATTTTCAGTTGAGTTAGAAACAAGGGTACAAAAAATGAAATATAAAAGAAATGCAGTTTGAATGGCATTCAAAATCAAGTGAAGTAAAACAAAAGGCAGTGTGTTAAACGTTCATGTAGTAAGCAATTGAAAATGGGCCCTGAGTAGAAAAGAGCTGCTCAGGTGTGGTTTTGTAAACCTTGACTTGAGAATAGAAAGACAGAGGAACCATTCCACGTCTTCAGAAAGGTTTTTGTGCTGCTGTTTCACTGCTGCAGAAATGACATTGTGCACTCTCTCGTGTGGTGTCAGTGGGTCACCAAAACCAAACGTGGGTTCTTTCTGAGCACTGTCAAGTCGAATTTTTACTTTAACTCAGAAAAAAAACAGTTAAGTTGTGCGACGTATTTCTCTGATAAAATGCTTTGTGTCTGTTGTGACTTTGATAGGGTAACACTGTCGAAATAATAATAAGAAATAATAGAAAGGTGACACTTTATGGTGCTGCTGTGGATCTAAAAGGTATTTTTGTTGCCTTGGCGGTCTTATATGGAGCAGCTGTTATTTATATAGGTCCCACACCTGCCCTGCTGACTCCCACCATCAGTAAACAATGATTTACTTTACACCCACACAGGGAAACAGACTGTGTTTGTTTTCTCATGACAATGGTCCAGGTCACCAGAGCCTTTCAAGAAAAGGAATAAGTACAGTTTTGTACTTTCCTCCACTTCTCTCCTTTTCTTTCTGTAGTAGCAGTAAGACATTGGTTGGCATGCCGGTGCAGCTTATTCACTGGCCGTGTTAGTGTTTTGGGAAGGCTTTGTAATTGGAGCCGAGTCGTTATCTTTAGCCAGAGCCGAGCGGAGCAGAGCCCAGGCCAGACCAGACATTAACTCATACTTTCACTCTAACTCAAGCAGGAAATGGGAGTATTTTATAATGTCATCCACTCTGTCATGAACACAATCGCTCAGTACTCTCTGTAAACTATCACTGGGGACGCCGGTTCAAGGCTCAAGGATATTGATGTTGTGAGAGAAAAAAAAAATCTATATAGCGTGTGTATCACATCGACACATATGTGTAATTATTTTACGTGGCGCAGGCACAGAGGCAATGGATTAGAAAGACAGTGTGTGAGAGGAGAAGCTTGAACTGTGCGTCTGCTAAATTTATCATGAGGCCTTTGGGAGCGTTGAAATGAGAACAGTGGCCTATTACTGCTAAGAAGGTGTTTTATTGAGAATACGCCGACATACCACCCCAGGGAGAGTGCCGGGGGAGAAGAGTGTGGCCATAGCCTAAACCACTTTGTGCATGTGTGTGTGTGTTGAGTGTGTGCATGCAGTTGTAAGCACATGCCTGCATGTCACTGTCTTTTTGTGTGAGCCGTCTTGAGGGTGTCAGATAGAAAATAAAAGCGTCCTTTTCTTCCACTTAATTATTCACTGTGATATGTATTGGAATTGTCACTTTTGACACTTGAGGTGTCCCAGTCAATAATTTATATAGGTCAGGCCAGCTTAGCAGAGCTCATTGTTAGTTATTAGCAGATGAGAGCAGTGGCTTGTTATGCAGGCGCTCTGTTTATTTTACCAGTGTGTTTGCGGACTGGAATGCATCCCATGAACATTCCTTCATCCTTGGCCAAGGGTTTATAGCTGTTGATATGAGCTGTGTTTTAGAGCTCTGTTATTCAGCTCTGTGTTTATTGTCATGATAATTAACAAAGTGAGGTGTTAATCTTGCCTCATGCCTTTCTTCTAATTCTTTGTTAAGTGGGTTGCACAAGTTAGTGAACCTGATTTTATTGTTATTACTTAAAGTAGGTCTGATTAGCAACTCATTTCTTTATGTTTTATGCACTATAGAATTAAATATACTTGTAGTTGAATTTAGATAAATGCTGCTACACTTAGAAAGTTAAAATATATATATGTGTTGATTGGAGCCAGGCTTCTGATCCTGCCTTGTCTCTCGCCTGGTGAGTTCAGTGGGATCTCCAGTAGGTGGCAGAGTCCTGTTTTCCTCTCCTGTCTTTTCCCCTTACCGAGTGCACATGGGTGTTAAAGAGTGTGATGATATTATGACAGCTAATTGCTCTCATTGGGATGGAGTTGGATGGATTGCTTGGTAGCCGGTGTAATGTTGGCTATTAATGTAAGTGGTTTTTAGCTTGTCTGAGGCCAAATTGTAGGATAAGTGTTCAAAAAATGGGAAAAAGTTTATGCTGCTGTGGTTGGTTTTATGACCAAATGCGCACAAACTTGTCTCCGTATATTGCAACTAGTTGCGTGCTCTGTTGCAAGAGCACACATTAACATTAATGGCAGAAATACAAGGCAAAAAAAAAGTGTTCTCATAAATCCATTATTTTACTCTAAAATCAAATACATGTGTTATTGTCTCAGCTTGGGAAATTTGAAAAGGAAGAAAAAGTCCAAATAACTACAAAGCGGCTGAATTGTTTGTGCATTTGTTGTTTTCAGCATGTGAAATGAGTTGTGTCTTTGTTCCGACACTGTAAACAATTCCATTTAGCAGAACAATAAAGGGGCTGATAGCGGGGCCAGCTTTCTTTCTTTCCGCTGGATAGCTGTGTTTACTTATCTGTTGTTTAATTAAAGGGCCTCTTTTCTTTAGGCTCCCATTGTTTCAATAGCACGGCCGGAGTCCCGGCAGGGGTCAAAGGGTTAACAGCCGTCAACTGTGCCTTTTTTTTTTTCTTCTTTTTTTTTTTTAAAGGGGCCCCCACACAAAGGCACGGGTTCACCTGCAGCCCAGCCCGCGGCTCCCTATTGTGTGGCCCCATTTGAATTGATTATGTTTAGAGGGCTGGTTGTGATTGGTTGAGAAGGGCGTGGTTGATTGGATAGTTTTGTATCTTGTCAGCCAGGGAGCAACCTTGCGCGTGCAATCTGTCTGTATCCCGAGGAAGGTTGGAGACTCCACAGCACAGCAGCGCTTGTTCTCAGCCTCCCTGCCTGCCAGCCTGTGTGCCTCTACCTCTCCCTGTCGCTCGCTCACACTCTCTCTCCCCCCTCTCTCTCCCCCTCTCCCTCTCTTTCTCTCTCTCTCTCCCTCTCTCTCTCCTTCCCTCTCCGCTCTGCTCTCCGCTCTGCTTCACTCCACACCGCGTGGCCCAGCACTCTGTTTACCCTGCCAGCTAAATGGAGTTTGTCAGGTTTGTCAATATGATTGATTTCTGTGATTTTGCCAGCTTTCTTGTGTGAAAAACTTGACAATTTAATTTGACCAGGGAAAAAGAGAAATAGAGGCGATATTGTCTGTCTATCGTTGATGTTCTATCATTGTAATTGGTTAATTTTGTCATGCAGTTTGTTTATGAGAGGAGCAGTTTACCTTCGGACGCTGACAGTTTACAGTCTTGTCCTGATAGTAGAGACACAGTATGCAGGTGTCATGTATGTTAGATTTACTGTATCAGAATGTTTTGTATTTCAAAACAAGACTGTGTGGATTAGTAGCTCCTGTTTATCTGTGCTGTTGATGGTTTTCAACATTTCACTTTTAGTTCCAGCAACAGTTTTTCTTTGCTTTGCTTTTCTTGTTTGTCAGTTACTTTATGAGATAGCAACCGTTTACAATAAGTTTCTGACTGCCATTTTACACTTTCTACTTTTGTTTACTTTGCTGATAGTGAGCTAACCAGTTAAGCAGGATCCGGTACTGTACTGTATGCTGTTTGAATTATGGAAAGTTCTAGGAAAAACAGGAGACAGGTTTGCCTTCTCTTTTACATTGTTGTTTTTCTCACAAAATTATTAGATTATTGCTTTATTGTTATATATCTTGTTGTTATAGAATATAGCACTTTTAGAATTTAGCACTTAAAAATAGTATTTTATTTTTTGTCATACATGCTGGGTGTGTATTTTTTTATGATTTATTCTCTGTGTTAATGAGTGCTGGTCAGACCTTGCTTGCTCTCAGGGCTATGGCCTGGACTAATCCTCACTCTCCTCATGGTGTCACAGTGAATTAAGATAGACTGGCACAGCTCTATATTTGACACCGTCACCACAAAACCACGTTAGAGACACGCTGTCACTCCAAATGTCATCGCTCGTGTCTCCCTGAAAAGTTAGAGCGTGTGAATGCTTGTCCATGCACGTGTGTGTTTCTGTGTGTGTGTAGTTGCAACAAAAGGATTGCGAATTTAGGAGGGAAAGTTGTGGTCATTTTCTTCCATTTTTTCTGCTGTCAACTTTGAGTCCTATTTAAAAGCTTTGAGGTTTTACACAGAAGACAGCTATTGACTTTCTGTTGTTTAATGATCGCAAGTATTTTTATTAGAATCATTTCAAGTAATGCAACTATAGAAAAGACTCCCTTCTTGAGAGTGCTCTTTTTCTTCTTGCCTGTTTGCGCTCGCCATTTAGCCGAAACTTTTTTTGGGTGCAATGTTTCAGCACCCTTGCATCAGCTCTAAGAAAGTGGCTGATTGAAAGGAGAGATGGAGGTGAATAGTGGAGGAGAATATCAGATGGTCGAGGAGGAGGAGAGCGAAGCCTAAACAGGGCAGTGTGCACCGTAATGCCGTGCAGCTGTGCCGAGACTCGCAGTTTGGGAGAGCTGGAGTGCGAGCTGATTGGGTTGACAGTTTGTAATCAAAGTTGATTTATTGTTCATTAGTAGTGCATTAGCCCTTTCAGGCAGGGGCGTTATTTGTGCAGTGGCCTGTCAAGGCGAGGGGCTGCCAGCACCTGTCATTTCTAAACCATGACATAGGCAACCAGATATTAGCCGTGTACCCAGAGAGGGGGGCACGGGGGTAGCCGCCAGAGCCCCGCGGCTCGCTGGGATATCCTTTACAGGGATGGTCTCTGCTTTGTACTGGAGCAGGCAGGCAAGACAGAGAGTAGAGACAGGGGAATAGTTTAGCGGTGATATAGTGAGCCACCAGCTGCTCTCTGCTGTTATTCCCTGGCTTTCCCGACTAAAACATGTTTTTACTTGAAAAAGGCTTTCGTTCATTTTTTTTTTTAAGGGTCATTACTGCCTCGGAGTGTGTGCGTCTCTGTTTCAGATTGGGAGATTAACTCTACACTTGAGATGCCATGTGTTTCAAAGGGTTGAGATGGGAGGATAATGATGAGATTACATGGTGTAGAGTGTTTTATGGCAGTAGGTCTTTTTAACCACTCGTCTCTGTCACGACCTATATATTTTTAAAACAATAAGGGATGTAATGGCGTTGACATGTTGCACCTAGAAAATAAGGGTGAATTGTTAGGGTTGTGTGTGGGCACACACAAGTTTGACATATCCTGATTTTTAGTTAGTGCTATAAACCTTGCTGCTGACACTGAATATCTTTTTCTCTATCATTTTATTAAACGGCTGTATACTTTATATGAGTCACATAACACAACCACATTAAGAGTGTCAAGAAGCAACACAATTTGTGGGCCTCTTGTCTGCCGTCATTAAAGCGAGGATTAGCTTTGCGTTGCTGTCGTGCAGAGAATAGAAACAATCTGCACAAGGATGTGTCAGCCATTGTCTTTTGACTACAGTTTCATTTGAAAGGGATTTTAGAGGCTGTGATCTTAATTAAATCTCAACTGACTCAAATAATGCATCTGAAAACGTGCACCGTTGCGTAACCATGCAGAGCTGGTGAACCATCGATCGCGGGTATGCAGTTCACCCCAACGTTGTGCTCATACAACGTTTCCAGGAAAGGTAAAAACGGTGAACGGCGGTGTGTAGGATAGTAGTTGTCACCTTGCGTTTGTAAGCCTGGTTTCAGAACTGAAATGCCTTGTGGCTGTGAAATACACCCTTGGAGGTGTGGCTTGAAAGGTCAAAAAGAGTGACAGGACATTGAGTCACACGTCAAAATGTAACGAATCACTTTTCTGCGAACCTGATTTTTTTTGTGTGTGTGTGTGATGTGTGTCTTAGAAATGAATGCTCACTTCTAAAAAAAAATAAAAGTACGAGTGCATCAGTGTTTTTTTTTAAAATTACTACTATTAATAATATTATTTTTACAAGACCTGCCCATTATTTTTTTTATTGTAGGGTAAAAGCACAAATACATTTTCTGAAATACAAATAATGAGGAATTCTTTATTAAAACGCTAATGCAAAGAATGGTGTGTGTGTGTGTGTGTGTGTGTTCGGGGGGATGCAGGTGTCCTGTGTGCTCTCCCCTCAGCGGTGGTCACCTGCAGTGGTGGCTGCCTCCAGTGTGGGAACCAGTGTCCAGCTCACAGCTCAGCTGTTATTGTTGGGGTGAGAGCTGGCTCACTTCTCCGCGCAGTTTGTTTGTTTAAACCCGACACTGGGACCAGCTCCGGCGAAAACCTGTTTGTTTGTAGTCGAAAAGTTAATTAAAATGCAATCTTAACTTTTGTTTTTACAGTTGCTGCAAATAATTTGAGCCCCAGCCCCCCTCACACCCCCTACACCCAACTCAGAATATATAGTGTATGGTGAGTGGAGACAGAATGTGGCTGTGATTATCCTGTTTATCTGAGCTGTAAACATTTTTAAAACAGCTTGATTGTGGATGACGAGGAAGGAATTAACGAGGTCTTGACACTCTTAACACATGTAGGGATGGCTGGCTCTGTCCTGCTTTTTTACATTTTTTAGGTTTACTAAAGAATCAAGGATCCAAAGTGTTTTGTAGACAAATAATCTTTTGTTATAATTTATATTTCAAGATACTATTATTATTATTATTATTATTATTATTGTTATTTGGGGAAAAGGGTTTATCAGTGTGAATATACTGCATCTGTTTTTTTTGTTGTTTTTTTTTTTTTTTAGGAGAATAAATGCTCTCCACCTCAGAGATTTCAATCAACCTGAATGGGTTATATGGAATTAGTCTTTCCAGTCTTGTCGACGACTAATTATGTTCACACATCACTTAAGTACAATAGCTCCCGTGAAATCCTCATTTCAGCGACATTTTCATGCAGGAGATCACAGTCAGGATGGGAAGTCGTTTCCTTGCGCCACTGCAGGCCAAGGTAAAACAACAGCATCAAACGGACTGGACTCCGTGATTTCTCTAGGGCTTGTTATTTTTTTTTTTTTTTTACTTCTCCATTCCATTTGATGCCCCTACAAAACAAGATGACCCCAGGGAGCACAAATGAAAATTTGATAATTCTATTTTTTTTTTTTTTTTGCTTTTCCTGATTTTTTTTCTTTCAGCCGAGCTGCACCTTTGCGGCCAGTGAAGCGTCTTTGCCGGTCTCACTGACGTTCACCTCCTTGTCCCTCATTTCTGTTCCTCTTAATTGCCTCAGTGCCGGGGAAAGGGGCTATCTTACAGCCTCATTCACCCCTACTCCTTTTCACTGGGCTTTGACCTCTGACTTGTGATAGGAGGGGTTGCTCGGGGAGCGTCTTCATTAACTCTGAATCAGTGACTTTCCAGCGTTTTCAGATGTGCGGTTTGTGTTCCCTCATTAGATTATCATATTTTGTGTTTTTTTTTTCCTGGAGTAATGATGCACAAAGAGAAGCGTACTGCAGGTGTCCTTTAATGACAGATGCTTTCTATACTGTGTGTGTGTGTGTGTGTGTGTGTGTGTGTGTGTGTTGATGCATACTCAGAGGTGGTATATGGTTGATATGAATGAAATTAATGATTCTTACGTTTATTTTGGCAGTTGTTTTAAATTGAGAAAAATTTGAAATTTTTTAATTAATCACATTTAATTTTATTTTAAAATGTCTTGTTCTTTATTTCATATGCATTCCTATACTGAATGTCAGCGCTTGCTTGCTCTTGTTCTTGCTCCATATGGAAAATATGGTTTTGCTCCTCACATTCAGTGTGTTATGGGCTGCACATGTGCCTGTATGTGCTTGTGACAGTTAACATGCCACAGTTTAGATTTGTGCATATGTGTGTGTGTTTGGCCAGCAGGCCTGTGCTGGTAGAGTATATCGCCTCCAGTCACTCTGCAGCTGTGTGAGAATGTTCCAGGTTTGAATGTTTATGTATGGGAGGCACCTGGAGAGCACCACACCTTTGTGAAATTCATAAACGTCAGCTATTTCTGGCATCCTCAGAATGTCCTCTTTTTCACACCCTCATATTGGTCGAGTAGATTAGAGCTGGGCTCAGTGGATCCCTCCAGTTATTAGCCCAGTACGAGTCTCCTTTTAGGCTATCTTTAGATGGTGATATATTTTTGTGGATCATCTCAAGTCATGATGTTATCCAAGAGATAAGGGAGGAGTGCACCATATGGGAGTGCTCTAAATGGCGACTGGCGTCCTGTGTTTGCGTTAAATGGGCATGATACAGCGGCCAGGGCAATATTTTTCAGTTAAAGTGCTCCCTCCCGCCCTCCCTCTCAATAGGATCCAGTCTTAGGCAGATTTTCACTCCTTCAGCACAGGATTAAATGGTAGTAGTTACATTGATCAATAGGTTAAGAAGCATACAATCCCTCTTGCTGCTAATGACCTCAGTAGTAATGGGTAATAAAATGGGGGTCTGTAATAGCCTCTTGCTGGGGCTGTGCACAGAGGAAGCTGCTCTAGCTGTAGTTACTGTGAGCCAGACGCTCCTGACAAGGCGAAGTGTGAAACCATGATGAGATCTACACCCAAGGTGTAAAGAATTAAGACAGTTAAATTGAGGGAAATCTCAGCCTAATTTGTAATGAAATTGGCAGCTATTGAGAGCTGCTTAAGTGTGTAAAATCTCTGTGTTAACTTGGAGTTTGCTCTCCCTCTTTTCATATCACACTATATAATATGGCATGACAAAATGATTATACATTTGAAAACAAGACTACATTTACAGCTATAACACGGTAGTAAAAAATAGAGCATGACAAGTATGGAGTTGATTTTTAATGCACGCAGTTAAAGTAAGGCTTCAAAAACAAGGGGTGGCATTATTATTTATACTCGGTGTGCACGGGGGGCTAAATGTCTGGTTTAGACGGGAACTATATATCACATCACATATGGCGCTTGCATGTCAGCAAGACAGGGCTGCTTGGTTGACCTTCAAAATAGTTCATCAAAATTAGCGATGCCCAGAAAAAAGGACTTCAGTGGATAATGACTGTGAAATTAGGAAATGGGAGGCCGGGGCTATGCAAATGACAGGACAAGTCATGTGCCAAAGTCAAGATGAACTGCATATTAAGACATAATACAGGGGGGAATTAATATTGCATTTTCCTCCTCGCGCTCCTACGCCTGGTGCTGGAGATGAGAAATGTGAAGTGTGTGTTAGTCCTGGGTGGGGCTGAACCTCCTTCGTTCTCTTGGGGCTGGAGGAACACAGCACAGTGTAGTCTGGCACTGCTCAATAAAGTTAACGGAGAGCATCAAAGCTGGTCTGTCCTATTTGACATCACTGCCCTTTCCTCTGCGTTTGCAGTACAAGCTGTTCATTATGGCAGTGCTTTGTTTTTGTTTTATGCTACAGTGGGGAGAATGAATAAGGTGATATGCATGCAGAGTGTGTGTCAAGAAAAGCCCCTTAGTTACCGGACGAGGTTTTAAACAGCAAAATAACATTCAGAAATGCATGAAAAATTCAAAGGGTGTCATTAGCTATAAGGCGGCCACACAATTTGGGTAACCTTGGTGAAGACAGACTGTCACCCGTTATGTCCGCTCTATCAGCTGCTGACATCAGCCTGAGAGACACAAAGCGCATTTTAACACACACACACACACACACACACTCACGCACATACATACTAATACATACGCACGTACACAAAAGAACAATCGCCAAAACATGTTAACAACTGCAAAGACGCAGCACTATCAAGTGCATCTTAGTTGCCGTTTGTCATCCGAATGTCAAGGAAAGGAGCTTTTAATGGTACTGCACATCATAGCAGTGAGTGGCAGCATCCAGACACACTTCGAGTCCCCTACGCCGCCGGAGCAATTAAGGCACCCTGACAACTGTGGGGGCTCTTTCAGTGTCACAACAAATCACTTGTTTTGAGGAGTCATGCACTCACACCTTTCTACTGGGAGTTAGTTAGAGGCCTGTGTGTTCTTCACCGTGGCTCCTCCTCCAGGCACTCTGTATCTTCACAATAATAGATCGCTGTTGACAGCGTCTCTAATGAAATCTTCTCACATGACATATCGTGCACGCGCCAACCGCAGCATTTTTGAGGGAATCTTTAACATCCTCAGGTACGGCACATTTGCCATGTAGCGTAAATGGCGAGCTCCGAGAAGCATCGCAGCAGACGCAGATCATATCCGACGGTGCTGAGGGGTCCGTGTGTGAGAGGGGAAGGTCGGAGGATGGAGGTTGGGGTGGATACGCTGGCTCTTTGCTCCACAGGCGTAATCCACGCCTGGCTGTCTTGTGTCCTTTAGCCCGCCTCAGTGTGGCGTGGTGTCATAACGGTTAGAGGGGTTGAAATGTGTGTGTTTGTGTGTTTGTTGGAGGGCATATGCAGCTTTTAACACATCAAGATGACACTTGGGGTGAATTCCTAGAATCCTGTCAAAAGCAAAGGGCCATTTTGTATATGTGATATAATATATTTCATATAATTTTTTGTTGAGCAGTATTTAACCTTGGCAGAGTTTGTCAATTATTGCCAACTTTTCACCTATTGAATGCTGGGATAAACTTTAGCTTTAGACAATGGTTCTCTTTTTGTTTCCTGCATTAATTCAGAACTGTGTTAATGGACTCACTCCCTTTTTTTGACATCTCTCTGCTGGTTTTGTGTGTCTGTGCAGGTTCCAGTTTCAGTGGCTATGATGACACCTCAAGTGATAACTCCACAGCAGATGCAGCAGATCCTTCAGCAGCAAGTCCTGAGCCCTCAGCAGCTCCAGGTTCTTCTCCAGCAGCAACAGGCCCTCATGTTACAGCAGGTAATGTACAACTGACAGTCATGTCATGAATCATTTTGTCAGACAAGGCATCGCATGTTTCAAATGATGGATGTCACAGTTTGGAATAAAAATCTTCTCATGTATAGACAGCGTTTCACAAAGATAAATTCACTTTCAACCGCTGTTCTTTTCTCTTCTGCAACCCTCAAAGACAACATTCCTGAAAGTATTGAAAATTCTCACTAAACCCACTGCTGAGCTTATATGACTGACAGACTCGCATGTCGCCTTCCTGTCTCTTCTGCAGCAGCAACTCCAAGAGTTCTACAAGAAGCAGCAGGAACAGCTCCACCTCCAGCTTTTACAGCAGCAGCAGCAGCAGCATGCAGGCAGCAAGCAGAGTAAAGAGGTAGGCTGACATCACTCCAACCGCCTGCCATTACCAAAGCCGTTGGCCAGACAGAGCATGGAAGGCATGTGTGCTCCCTCCCTCAACCCCATCTGCTTCCAGACTGTGGTTAAAGCAGAGAGGAGAGGGGGAGAATCAAGTGCACTCATGCTTCTGATTAGCATGTCAGACTTGCTGGATAAATGGGAACAACTGACTGATACTGTGCTAAGAATACGGCGTCTCTTTTTCTGGAACCATCTCCGCATTAAATGTATAATATTTTATAGAGCTCGAGCCTCACTCCATTGTTCTAGATTTTTTTTTTTTCCCAAGTAAACAAGTGTCCTGTGCAACAAAGAGATGACCGTTCCTGTGAGCCTCGTGTAGGACATAATGAAAGGCAGAAGGGAGAAAGGCAGGAACACGGAGCACATAAATCTGAGAGGCTTTTCTCGGTAATTAACATGGAAATGGCAGAGGAAGAGAAGGCATGTAATTGTGAGATATCAGTGCAGAGAGCGCTCCCAGCTTTGTTGCCTGTGTTGAGTTTTTTTTTTCCTCCTCCATCTTTCTCGCTCTCTCTCTCCTTCGTTCCCTCCAGTACAGCAGGGCTTGCTCCTAGGCAGCAGCTTAATGCGTGTTAA
Source organism: Holacanthus passer (assembly GCA_025331565.1). Lineage (NCBI taxonomy): Eukaryota > Metazoa > Chordata > Actinopteri > Pomacanthidae > Holacanthus > Holacanthus passer. The sequence continues at coordinate 2,963,871 of JAFREQ010000011.1, forward strand.
TGACTGGAGGATACAGGCATCACTGTGGACAAAGCAAATTATTATTGTGCGGTCAGAAGAAGTTCAAAGACAATCTGGGAATTTTTGCTCTTGTCCCCATTGAGTTCCATGTTTGGAGAGTGGAGGAAGCATAGAAAATTAAGCCCAATGTTAAAAGCAGACACACGCATGCTCACACTCACACACGTCCGCGTGCTGTCGAAGCTCCCAACTTCAAAGTCGTAGCTCCCTAATTAATGAACTGCGGGCTTCAGTTTGGACAAGTTGTGGCGTGATGCTCCCATAAATCAACATGACAGCAGAGCTCCTCGGCCTCAGATAGGGCCTGTCACCAAGTCGCATCTGATGTAAACACTAGAGGAGCAAGGGAGAAAAGAAGGGGGAGGTGAGGAGAGGGGGGGCCAAGGAGGTGCAATTGATCAGTTGAATGGAGCACGAGAATAAAAGAAAAAACAACTTTTGAAGCATATTATGTATGATCACAGGAAATAGATGCAGCCTCGAGAGGCTCTCCCCCTCTGCCGATGTTTTCTTTCTCTCCCCATCGCTCTCTCTTTTTTTCAGTCGCGTTTCTCGCAGCCATCAAAAGACAGAATAAGAATTACGCAGTGACTCCCCTGTGGCTGCCAGACAATAACCCCCTGTTGTTGCTTTGTGCCTCTTTTATTTTAAAGACATCAAAATTTAGTTTTTCAAAGATCTTTAACTTTATATTTGAAGCTTGACAATAAAGGCCTGCCAGTGCCACTCTTTATCATTTGTCAGCGACTGTATTTTTCTCTCCCTCGTGCCACTTCTTGTTAACCTCTTATTTGCTCTATTGGGTCTGGGGTTTTTAATGTGTCTGCATGCTGGGAGCGCACAGGAGCTCCTGTCAGCTGATGGGACCAGAAGGAGAAAAAAAAACGTGAAGGGGAGATTGTTAAATTCATTTGCAACGCTCGATTTTTCTTTCTTCCTTTTTTTTTTTTGAAAAGCCACCCTCTATTTATTTAGCGTTTTGATGAAAGACATTGTTCCCTGTGAACTCCCACCCCCGTAGCACTATTATCTTTGTCTCGGGCTGTCAGGGAGGAGCTGGAGAACAGAAAACCACTGAAGACACGAGAAACTTTTCTTACACTGATGGAAGGGAAAAAAGAGCCAACCACCTTTCATAAATAGGACAGATCAGAGAAGATCACAGGCCACCTGCATCCCGAATTTCACTGAAACCTCTGCGAGATCTCTATCATGTCTAACTCTCTACACTCACTTTTCTCTACACTCATTCTGGGTTAGATCGCACATGAGCCTGCGAATTGAATGTGGTTACTCCTCAATTATGACCCTTCACTATCCACTGTCAACGCGCCTTCTTCCCCTGATTGATCCAATGAGACGACCCGGCTCGCTGTAATAGACCAGTGCTGCCCAGAGCTTTATTTTTAGTGAGCCGGTGCAGGAGCAGCAGGCAGGGTGTGGGGCAGGAGGAGGAGGGAGGGAGAGGAAGGGAAAGGAAGGCCGCTAGACTCTTTTGACAAGCCGAACGGGGGTGGGCGGAGGGGACGCGTTTTATCTGGCTGTTTCAGAGCCGCCAGCAAGTGACCTGACAGCCACGTTGCACCGAGACCTTTTTTGTATGCACTCAATTGTGAGAAGTAAACAAAGTGGTGTATCCTGTGTTTGGTAACAGGGTGCGGTGCACAGCTTGGCAGCCCCTGTACTGCTTTTAGTGCCCCCTCCTCTCCTCCCACCCGCTTGACAACTGGCCTTGTATACTCATAAAGAGGCCTAGGATGCCGATGAGTCTTGCTTACTTTATCTTTATCTGTTAGAAAATACAGAAGGCGCCCTGATAGATCTTGTCATTTAGTGATAGACATTCTGGTGAGTTGTTGAGAGCAGGGATTGATGAAAGGGTTAAAAGTCATCTCTCTCCTCTGTGCCCCTGTTATCTAAATAACATCTCTCATTTGTTTTGACTCATAGGAGATTGGGGATATTAGATAATTTCCTTCTATTTATTATTCTGACTTTGTCTTTTTCTGCTTTCCATTTTCTTCTCCACTCTCATATCACTTTTTCTCCCTATCAGAGTTTCACTTACCCGAGCCAAAATGTTCCCCCCTAACCCCTAAATCAGTAAAGACACACCAGCTTTTCATTAAAAACTCCTTGATGAAAGAGCCGCAGCACAGTTAGATCAACAAAACAGCCCACATCTCTCAGTCAGTCCTCAGTGTGTGATGGTGCAAAGCTTGCTGCGCTGGTTGGGGGAAGAGTGTATCCCTGAGCTCAGCGCCATGCCTGGGAGAGTTGTGAGAGTTGCTCGGGTGGTTATTAAGCACTTTGATTTAGTCACACGTTGTTTGCTGAATTATGAATGGCTGTAATTAAATTCCTGTGGCTCTTATTATGAATGATTAACTATGTTGTTTCATTGTTTGTCATTTGCCTCCCGACTCCTCGTTAATTAAGAGAGAGAAAGATGTACACTACCTGTCTTAAGTGGGCCCAGACAAACCCACAGTAAAGGCAAAAATGTAGGAATATTACACTGTGCTGTTGTGTGTTAGCACATGCATAATCCATTAACTTTGTTTTTTATGAATGAACACGTTTTAAAGAGCTACCTTTTACAGTCTGAACTATGAACTCTGTGGCCTTGGACTTTAATTGTTTTTCATACACTCCAGTCCAGTAATGTACAAACCTGAAAGTCAGCTTTACATGTTTGCCATGTTTGCAGTGGCTGTTATGCTTTTATGTATGTATGTTTGCTGATGGTGTGCCTCTTTATCTTTGTGTGTGTGTGTGTGTGTGTGTGCGCGTGCATGCGTGCGTGCGTGCCACCAGCAGCAGGTGTCAGCACAGCAGTTGGCCTTCCAGCAGCAGCTCCTGCAGGTCCAGCAGGTCCAGCAGCAGCATCTGCTCAACCTTCAGAGGCAAGGGCTGCTCACAATCCAGCCTGGACAGACCGGCCTGCCGCTGCACTCCCTCACTCAGGGTCAGTACCTAATATCACAGCACTGTACTGAACTACTGGCCTGCAGCACTTTGTCAAATCTCAACTGCTCAATGGGAGCATTTGTGTTAACAGCACACCACAGCAAAAACTAGGAATTTACCTTTAATACATGTAGAAGTGCTGAAAATGTGAAGATTTAGCCTGCAGTTGAGCATATATTAAGAGTCTGGGTTGTAAGACCTGGATCCTGGCCTTGTCTTTGAAAGTATTTATTGATTTGCTTCACCTTCTATTGTGGGAGTTGTCCCCTGAACAAAGCTCTTGACTGTGGTTTTAGAATAAAGGAAATTCTACTTAGAAAATTGTTAAAATATCTAAGCAGAGAAAGCATTCATTTGTAGTGTAGGAGGTTTTAAATCAAGGTACAGTGATGCCTGCTAACACATCTAAAATATTCTTTTATGTGAGCTAGCTTTCATTTGAAGAGTCACATTATCATCATGTAAAAGAATGTTGTTTCACGGGTCTTTAATCTCCGACAGTTGTGGGAGAAACATTTGACTTGATTTTTTTTTTTGCACACAAACATTCTGTTTACAGTGAGCTTGGCACAAACTATAAGCCTCACTGTAAAAATGTAAGCACTCCTATATGTCTTAATGAGATTACTTTGACTTTGTCTGTCATGCAGAGTTGTTGGTGTAGTATTGTAGTTTTCAGATAGCACTTTTACCAACACTACTGTTTTAACATTACAGCTTCTGTAGGTGTACAGTGTATCTCTGTATATGCAGAGTGGTTTGATTTGTTGCTGTCGCTCTGATCTACAATACCTGTACAAATTTGCTTAGTACAAGTGAACAATGTACCACTTAGGTAAGTAACCACATACTGTATGTGGTTTCAATGATTTAGGACACACCTACTGTAAATCTTCACTCCACACTCAACTCTAATTTACTGAATGGCATGTTATACCTCTTTTCTGGGTCTGCTATTTACTGCAACATTGCAGTTTGATTCTAGTATGCTACACTCTTTTTTATCATGATCCTAGACTTTAGAAGTAAAGTATCCCACTGTTCAGAAATGGAGATCGAGTGTGATGCCCATGCTTTGTCCTTGAACTCTCTGTCCTGTGTCTGTGATTGGCATCCTGGTGGCAGTCTCCTTCAGCCTGGAGAAAGAATGGATCTATTGTTCGTAAACTGCCAGTGAACTTGTCATTGTGAAACCGCCTGTTACTTGATAGGGAGTCAATACTTGTTGTTTGGCCAGGAAGTTTATTTCTTTATTTATTTTTTAAATATTTTGTTAAGGAGTGGTTGCCTTGTGACAAAGACGTCGTCACAAGGGTTTTAGAACATGACATCGACTATTCATTTCCAGCTAAGACAAACAGTTTTGAAATAACAAGATAAGGGCGATAAAAACGGGAGGGTTTGGGGATGCTTAGGTAATAGGCAAACACAAACACGGTTTGTACAGTGGTGTTATTGTTTGGACTGGGTATGGAATCACTCATCCACTCGCAGACTATTGCCATGGGCACAGGCGTGGAGCGCTGCTGTGGTGTGAGTGTGCTTTGCTGAATTGCTCTGTGTCAGATGTCTGGCAAACACACACACACCCCTTAAGTAAAGCATTCTGTGGGTGATATCACTAGGTACTGTACTCTTGATGGATTTCACAACAGCCCTAGAACATCCTGTTTATACTGTGCCATCATCAAATACCTCCAAGGCATCTCACCTTATCAAGAGAGCCGGTCTATTGAATTGAAATCCTTTTTACCTCTACCTCAGTTTTACACTTGTACAGGTGGTAGAGCTGCACGGTTAACTCTATTAAGATTTTTAAATCATTAATGCATTTATAAGGAGGATTCATGCATTACAAAAATGCTTAATTTCTCCTTAATGACAAAACATAAATCATTGGAGCCTCCTACAGTGCATCACCATACCCAATATGGCATCATAGACACAATGAAATCACAGAGGAAATATTTTAGCTGAAAATTCTCTCAAAGAATTTGTAGATAAAATTTTACTTTTAAGTCTGAGTTAGAAATTTCTTTTTTCATTTTATAAGTAATTTCCCACCATAAGCACTGTGTTGAAATGAATTGTAGGCAAAACTGATTGTTTGCATAAACATCAAGATGAGGAACTGAATCTCCCCATGAACAATTAGTGCTTTGTTTCAGTTTGTCACAACCAGTCCAACCTGGTTAGTTTGCCCTTGCAATCCTTTGATGGTTAACTCTGTGCCTCTGACAGCTGTTACAACACTTAGACTAGTGCTTCAGGCCCCCGGTTTGTCTTCCTGTTCTACACATTTTCTGCTTGACTGTTTGAAGTTATTGATGACCTTTCTGTTTTCCACATCACTAAACTCTTTCATGCATCAGCGGGCCAGGCCTATGGTGCTCAGATCTAATCTGTAATATTCAGCTAGCAGTTAGCACGGCGTCGGAAGTGATGAGTTGATCTGCTCTGTTTGGGTCCCGGTGATTATGGATTCAAACTTGGTGGCAGTAAATCGGCGTGACTTTTTAACTGATGATTTTTATTTCTTTCATTTCAAAATGGAGATATCGTTATAATTATTTTAAAAAGCTACTGTTATCACGTGCAGTTCACTCTGTGCTTTTTTCACGGGCTGAGGAACAAAAGGTTTTCAAATAATAGGTCACTGTAACAGAGTAATTAAAGAAAAGGAGGTGTGCATTCTGCAGTTGTGTTCAAGGCACTGTGGATGCAGTTTACAGTTAATTTTCACATCAGTTGCATTGTTGGCTGAGACAGATTACAGTCTTTTTTCCTGCCGAAACGATGCACTGAAGGAATGCATTTGACTTAGCTTTTCAAAAAATTTGATAGCACTAATTAAGTATAAACTTGTAGATAGCCGTTTTGAGTGAAAAACAATTGCTCACATCATCTGGAGTATAATTTGTTTCTCTTGTCGTAAATTCTTTTGACATTAATGTTCAAAGTCTTGGAAGCGGCCAGACGGTATCTGTTATAAATTACAACAATGTGTTTGGGAGGATAGAACTCTCATAAATATAAATTTGATCCACCCCCCTCCCCTTCCTTAAAAAGCCTGTCCTCTTGACCTGATAAGTGAGTCAGTGGTTGCTCAGGCTCGTGTTGCTCAGGTGTTGTATGAGTGTGTGTTTGCATGTTTATGCACATGTGTGGCAGGGCGTGTGTGTGTGTCACAGTGGTGGGCAGTGTTTGTGCACATCCTGGCTTAAACGGCAGAGGTTGCTCTGCAAGAGACTGAGTTCTTGTAGCTGCACAACATCATTTAAGCTGTCTAGGAGAGGCCAGTGGGACAGTGACAAGACAAATTTGTCGGTAATATGAAAGCAAAGAATGTGGCGAGCCATGAAGTGCTCACAGAACAGCAGCACATCAGGGACAGCAGTGGGTAATGCGGCTGACCTGTCAGTGATTGATACGTCCAGCAGTGGGCTACTGGTAATAGTTCCTGCAGCATTAGGACAGGACATATTTCAGGCCTAAGGGGTGCATATCAGCAGGCCAGTGATTACGGCAACATAAACAGGGGTGCAGTAAAGGTCCCAGCCTGACGGAACAATAAACTAATAGCGATGTCACTGTCCCCCCATGGCACCGGCACTGTGTGTGAGAAGTAACAGCTCGGTTTAAAGAGCCGGAGCACTGGGGGCCATTTTTTATTTGGGGGACGATGGCCTGCAACTGATGTCATTATGAACCTTAAATCAACTTTCTGCTTGCTTGAACATGGTCACCTGGGTACAGGGGGACAAGGACAGGAAAAGGTTGAAGAGCTCGGCCTGTCACGGTGCCAGAGCTACCTGCAGAGGTAAAATTGAGTTGGGAGGCCGGTGATCAATCAAGTGTCCCAACAACATACATTTTTTAGAGTGCTTGTCCGTATTTCCCAGTCGTAATGAGTGGAATAGTTGTGTTGAAAAATGGAAAGAGGAAAGATAAACCAATCCGGCATTTAAAGGATGGACAAACTGGGGACCCTCGAAAGAGGATTTACAGATCAATGTCATTATGTGTCCCACAGTAATCAGATGGAGAGAAACTCAATGCGTTTTGTCCAAACACAAAATATAATACCCTCTGAGACATTTGTGTAATGATATTTTATTGTCATTTATGTGGAATCATGAGCCATAGCTGTTGTGGAGTTTGAAGAGGTTAGGGTCAGATAGGAGTACCGAGAGAGAGGAGGCGAGCAGAGAGCAATAAAACTACGGACTAGATCCAGAAAGAGACAGCATGGTCCCACTCCGTTACCTCTCTCATCAGACCGGTCTATCCGCTGCGGTTTCATCTGAGTAAACAGTGGTGTCGGGGTCACCAGGACTGCTGGGTAATTGAGCCAGTGTGGGCCGCCCTGTCAAGCACATCGGCTAAAAATACATCGCCCACTGTCACCGGGCACCAAGTGGGGGGAAAATGATTGTTCCCGCTGTCGGAGCGCAGGACACTCGCATCACCAGTGACCTTCCGCTTCCAAACCAGCCATCGCAGAAAAAAAAAGAAACAAAAAAGACTTTTGCTCCAAAGTCTCCGTATGCCATCAAAACAACAATGGAACCTTTGATAATGCAACTGGAAATCAGCAAGCGCTGGATTAGCATGCTATAACACAGAGAGCAATATTAAGCATGTTTAGCCTGTCATGGACGTGCACTTCGATTAGGGCACATCAAGGCATTGAAGAGAATAAGGGAGAATACAGGCAGGCAGAATAGAGCGAGGGTGTTGAAATATTCGAATGAGGAAAGACGCTCCTTGGAACGTGGAAAGGTTATTGATTTGTCCTGTAATCATTTCCTGCTCTTTGATATGCAAACGATCTAGTGTGAATTTACAGCAATCCTATCAGACTCATTTCACAGTTCTTAGCCCCTGCGTCTCTCTGGAGTCCTCCGCCTCATTAGGCCAATGTTCTCCATTACCAGCATAATTAAAATCTTTAGTAGCTTATCAAATTAAAAATATTTTTGCTGATCGTATTGAGATCTTCACCTCACAGTTATTTTCCACAACAGGAATAAATTAAGACTAAGCATTTTGCACACAATGTATTACAATCTGGTGCTTGAAAGGAGCACTTCTGGTATCTATAGAGCTGCTGATGAGAAACGGGGAGGGGGGGATCCGGAGAATATAAACCCAAGCAGATAAGCATGTGCAAATCATCTTTCATTTGCCAGTGCTCATTTTGAGAATGGATTTAATTAATTGTAATGTTAAACGAGTGGTCTTGCCCATTTGCTCTGTGGTTAAATTCACCACATATCCAAGGGCTTCTTTCACCATACTTAAAACATGTGGCTTATTTAAAGCACCGATTTGAATGCCCAATACAAATCCACTCATATTCCCCTATTGTGTCTGTCAGTATGCTATTAAAACCGGGGTTTCCCAGATGCAGTGTGTTTGGACTGAAAATACAAATAGCTGCAAATTCTGCACCCATGAGGCTTAATCTTATTTTACATATCAGCTTTATCCTCATTTGTGTCAAATGAAAGCAGATTTTTCCGGCACAGTAACAGACGCACCATAGATGGACACGTATATATTGTGCGCCAACAAAAGCTCTCTTCTCTCAGACTATGGAAAGTGGGGTGCACAAACACGGCATTATCCTTCTTGGTCCCGACTCTGGCCCTGAGTGTCGGGTTCGCTGTCACTCATAGGCAGAATAAACACGCGTGCTCTGTAGATGTGTTTCCAGCACCCAGAAAAATGTCTTCTGTCTTCAAGGGATTTTTTTTCAAAGGACTGTGTGAGCTGCAGTGTGCTTGACTTGTTAAATGAGGTTTAAGTCTTCTGTGTCAATTGGAGGCGGTGCAGAGCTTTAAGTATTTTGCACATTAATGCGCTTTTGAGAATATTACCCCAGGGTCCTGTTTCTCAAGGAGGCAGGGGTGGGATGTTTTCTAGTGTTGCTATTGTAAACTTTTTGTTGTGTATGTTCTGCACATCTCTGTTGTTGAGAGAAAATGATGGTGATTATTCAGATTTCATGCCTTGTCTGGATGTTAATTATTTACTCTGGGCATGAAATTTGCGTGAATGCCAGGGATTTGTGTATACAAACACGCTTCAGATCACAGAAAAAATGGGAGGGAGAGACGGAGGTGGCGGAGAGAAGGGAAGGGGGGAGGCAAGAGCTCTCAGTGCATTACCCTGTAGTGGAATATTTTCTAATTAATACTCGGCTTTGTTTACAGACGCTTTGATTTAATTAAGTGATGAAGAAGAGAGTTGGATTAGCCGTTAATTGATTTAATTATCCAATTTGTTTGTCTCAGGCATGATTCCAGCAGAGCTGCAGCAACTGTGGAAGGAGGTGACAAACGCTCACGTGAAGGAGGAGCACAACAACAGCAGCAACAACGGCCACCGGGGCCTTGACCTGTCATCCCCGACACCGCCAAAGAACCCACTCCTCAACCAGCACGCCTCCACCAACGGGCAGTACATGAGTCACAAGAGAGAAGGGTGAGTCCCTCCGTTTGCAGGGTCTTTTACATATTTCTTTTTTTTCTTTTATTTGCATGTGTCTTACATAGTTTGTGCTCTCACAATGAGAACATGGGTCAGTGAAGACACACAAGCTTAAAATGAAGGTTTTCAACGCACTGTCTCTTACATTATTTGTAACCCACAACTGATAATTAAACTGGTGGAACAGTCTTCGCTGTCATCTTTGTGTAAAGCAAACACCCATGTGCCTTATATTCCCATTTAAAATAGCAATTTCTCACAGGGCCTCAGTTGATGGACATGTCCCCATAGGGTTTGAGATTACTATTAATTTATAGTTTGTAAGTATTATTTCCATTAAGGTCACAGTTCTATGTGCCTGGGTGCAGCTAGGGATTTCATAGGAACACCTGGAAGGAATGCAGGGATTTGGAGAAATGTGCAGCATGCTCTTAATGAGGGGGTCAGGTCATTGACCCCCTCCTGCTATTGTTTCAGTTGCACATTGAGAAGTGCTGCTGTGACTTGAGTTCCTTGAAAACATTTCGTATACCAGAGTCTTTACGGAAAGGAAAAACACTTCCTTGTATACTGGGAACTTGTTGACATGGAGAATCAACATGATCATCACCTGTCAGTTCAGGAATTAAAAAAAAAACACAACAAGAACAACAAGCTATTATATGCTCAAAAAAACCCACCCTGGGTGTATCATATTTTCAAAACCGGAATGAATCATCTATGAAAGGCGTTTGCTCTCTGAGCGGTGTGTCTGCGTCTTTAAGGAAGGAATTAATTTGGCATCTTACACATTTGCTTGTTTTCTTGCACCAAAGCCTGATCTTTGAACTGCTAGTGAGGAGCCTCCAGGCACCATGAGCTCACTGCATAACATCTGACTTGTGTTTCAGTGATCAAAACCTACGCGTCATTATGAAAGCAATGCCGATGAAAACATGTTTAGCACAGTAAACCAGCAGGCCTTTGGAGGTGAAGAGGGGCTGCTAGTAGGGGGGGCATGGGGGATTGTAGAGTGCATCTGAGTGACTTCGAGAGGGAATACTATGATTCATTGATGGAGAGATACAAATGGAAAGCAGCTACTTCTTTTTAAGCAGTGGTATCGTTTTTAAACAGATTCATATTACCTACACAGACTTATCCTCTTTAATGTGTTTCAAAGTTATCTTCCAGCACAGACACTGGAGAAAAATCAAATAAGAAAAGGGGCGTTAGCTGCTCCCACAGTTGACAGTATCCACAGGCTTCCAGTCCTTCATCCAATGTCTGGCTGAATGTCTGGTTCTTGTGCAGTTGAAGACAAATCACAGGGGAGGATATTGACTCGCTCACTCCATCACACATTGTCGCGAGCGAGCAAACAAGGTGAGCATCGATGGCAGGAAAAGGCAAGAACCAGCCTCAGCTGAGGGCTCCATGAAACATCGGAGAAGACATAACGCAAGAGCTGGCAGCCCCTCTGCCTCGCACTGACTGTCAGAGATTAAAGAAGATGTCAACAGCAGTTTAACACAAGCTTAAGTGAGGAAGGCAGCCTCAGTCTGAATATTCTCGCAGTATCTTAGATCTGTCAGAAAACCAAGCAGGTGATTCTCATCCAGCCCATCTGCTCGAGGATTACCTACACAGAGTTTCAAATGTGCAATCACTAAGAATAGATGACTGATACAAAGTGAACACAAAACATTCCTTATTAAATGCTGAATGATGCTAATTTAGATTCACACAACCAATAATCCTTTCTTGTGTTAATTTTGGAACGCTTGAATCACACAACTATCAGGAGCATTGTTCCTCTCTTTTGATGATGCAGACTCAATTCTAATCAGACTCCATGGGAAGAAAAATGAAATATTATTAAGTATGATTATTCTAAGCAAGGCTCTGAGAAAACGTCTGTGTTATAATCCAGGGATTTGAATAATCAGGTTGAAGATAATGGGCTGGGCCGGCCTGGGCGTAAATAGAGAGCATCCACTCATCCTCCCAGCGCTGAACTTAATGAACTTTTAATTGATGCGGTTTTGCAAGTCCTTTTGTCATGCAACAGAAACAAGCCTCTCTGCTGATGGGCCTGTTTTCCCGACTGGCTTCAGATTGGTTTACAGCAGGCCCTAAGTACCATGTAGTTAGTTTCATGTGTCATATAAAATCTGCCCAGGCACAACGACGCCTGCAACTAAAACCTTAAGTGCATCCACAGGAATCACTCACCGGCTTTGCGCTTCCGTCTTAAGGAAGGAGGAGAAATTCAATCACTGCCGGCTTGACACACCGAAGATGAGGCACGTGTTCCTGCTTTTACTTGTCTCAAAGAACACTCTGGCAAGGCAGGCTGGGATTTCTCCTGGTCTGAATAACATCCCTGATATGACCAGGGCCTGAGTCACTCAATCTGTCAGCCCGTGTTGTTTCCCAGCCCACGAACTGAGATGCATAGATAGAGATATACCCCTGTGAGCCAGGTCATCTTTATTCAATGATTTGCTTATTTAAATGAAATGTGCCTGATCTGTATCTGACACAAATTCCCAAACAGTGCTGCATCAGCTTTGTAAGGGGGAGCATCCTCACAAAGCGCTTGGCCCACTTTACTTCCCAACAACCATCAGTAACCACAGCTCGGGGACTGTAACACAGCAATCTGTTAGGGAGATAAATTATCAGATTTGGCACAGCACTCCCATCTCTCTTGCCTTTCATTTGTCTTACACCGGGAAAAAAAATGATAATTAAATCATTTAGGGTAAACTATGCAGTGGCACAGAGAAGATGGAAGGAACGGATCCAGTATAGGGCCTAGAGAGTTGAAAAGAGGAGGGCAGTGGTGGAGGATTGAGGGGGAGGACACAAGGGAATAGGCTAACATTAGCACCAGTGGTGAGAGAGAGTGTTGTGACTGGCTTCACACACTGTGGCCAGACTCTGACCTGGCATGGTAGACATCAATCTTTCCACTTTCGCTGATAGATTGAGTCCATCAGCGCACGATGCCATAGATCATGACTTGTTTATGGCCCAAGCATCTCATCAAAAGAAGTGAACTCGAAAACAAGTGGCTGGCAGCTGTCGAAGTCATATACAGTATGTGTGCAGTCCCTCCTGTCTGTCCACGCATAAACACAGGGCAGCACCTGGAAGGTTCTCACACTTTCTGTCCGCGTCTATAGGCATTTTAATGTTCCTTCTCCTCCAAAGGAAGCTGATGACACAGTTTTCCTCAACACTGTTACAAGATCATTAGAGTGTTCTTCCCCCGGGCTGCCTGACAATAATAACATCCTGACAGACCTGTCATGGGTGCAAGTCAAATTTAACGCAAAGCAAGGAACTGCAAAGCAGTTTCCTTTTTTTTTTCTTCTTTCACCATGTTCTCAAATGGGAGAAAACCCAATGAATCCTACCCTCTTCTCCTATTACACTAATGTAGCTCATTTGGTGTAAATTCTGTCATTTACTACTGTTTAGCCATCCACCGTTTAAAAGGGCTCTTCTGCCACCAGCCCCTCACAGCGCTTTGTGCTCACTGATTCCCAGCGCACTCCACATTTCAATATCTTATTAATACAGAATTAACCAACAAGCCTGCTCGCAAAGAATTAAAAAAGGATCTCTTTAAATTAAAAACCAGCGTTACCTTCGCCAGTCCACGCATTTCCTTGTTAAAAACTCATTATAATAGGTCTTCCGCCATCTATTTATTAGCTGTATCAAAACACAAGTCTTAATGTGAATGCATAATTCATAATTGAATAAAAAAAATCAGACTTTTGAAAGAGGGAGAGGAAAAAAAGCTGCTAACCACATTCATGAATGCTTGACTGCTTCCTAATTGCAATGCAATTATCACATGTTATGAACAATGTGAACTCTTAAGCAAGTAATTATAACACAAGGAAACCTGTGACGACCTTTAAAATTTCCTACTTGAGGTACAGCTTCACTAACATTGATACAAATGAGATTTTAATCTGAACATCAGCTTGTTTAATGCTGCAAAATTGGCACGCCAGGGTTAGATTGCTTTCTTTTTTTACTGATTCATTTTTACATATATTTTTACATTAAGGCTGATGGACAATTGGCTAAGCAACATGTTAGTTTCAGTTTTTATTCTTCCCCTCTATCCTTAAAGACATCCCCTGAAGAAGCAGCATTAGACATTATCTCTTATTTAATATATGTATATGAATGAGATTTTGGTGGTTGGAGTTATTCCCACATGGCAACACAACAGTTTGCGGTGTAATGAATCTCCCTACCTGGCCTGTTGTCTGAGAGAGCAGGGCTCAGACTAGAGGAGAGGCAGCAGCGTTGTGCTCACGAGCCACCAGAAGCACAGGTGGTAGCGATATAGGCCAGTCCCCCAGGCTCTTGTTGCTGAAAGTTGTGTGTCTTGTATAGTGCCTGTGTCCATATGGCTGCCTGTCTCGCTCTCTCTGCACACACTGCTTCCACACAGGCCACTTTCTCTCAGCGCTGATTGTGGTTAGCTGTGGTTCCACGCCTCTCGCCATATGGAAGATGTTGTAAAGTTTGTTTTTCAGAGATGTTCCCGCTATTTAGACTGATTGTACGAAGCCATACGCTCCCCATAGATGCAGGCTTGTCAGCCCCCGGTGACATGGATTGGTCAGTATATAAATTGATACCAGACGGGGATGTTTACAGTTTGTGCACGGCGTCAAAGTGCCTGATGCTTTTGGGGGTTTCACGTGGTGGTACACGCTCCTCCAGGTGGGCCCTGGGACATGATGCGGCAGGCGGTGCAGGAAAAGCGGCAATTGAGGGAGCTCCCTAGCAGCCTTGATCAAAGTGAATTGCAGCATGGCTCAGTGATACTAAATAATTACATATTGATTCGGTTGCACTTTCACAACGTGAGTCCCCTCTTTTAAGAGAGGAGCAAGCAGGGATCACGCAGGTACACTGATTCCACACAGGCCGAGGTTGAAGTCAACGTTTTCTTGTGGAAATAACATACAGTACACACAGGGAGGTGTTAACCAGCTCAACAGGAGAACCCGTCTCCTGTGACCCACTGTCATGTTATGTGCCCACAGGCCTGTAACTGTGTTGCAGAAAACCAGAAAATCTGCTTTTGTTAATAACCGTCTCTTTATTTGTATTCCTCTTTTAGGTCCACGCTAGAAGAGCCTTCCCACCACAGTCACCCTCTCTACGGCCACGGTGTCTGCAAGTGGCCTGGATGTGAGGCAGTGTTTGATGATTTCCAGTCATTCCTCAAGTAAGTAAAAGTCATAGTCAGAGGTGCGTTTCTGTCACAGTTTGTTTGTCCTCGTGTTGGCTCGATTACACGTTGTGTGACCCCCGGCGACTCAGACGCAATACAGGTGCAGCTGGTTGTTATTCCTGAGTGTGGGTGCCTGGGTTGGCACTCTCTTGACAAGGGTACTGTGGCGGGGTCTCCTTCTGAGAACGGCATGGGCCTCTAATTCCTGTGATAAGTGCAGCTCCCATGGTGACGGGGGCCGTTTTTCCCAAACAAACAACGGTAGGATGTTTATCTGTGGCAGGCCGCACTTAGGGCGCTCTGCATGTTTGCCCTTGTCAGTGGACAGGGGGATTGGTGTGTGTGTGTGTCCTGCCTTTTCCTCACTGGTTTATTTGTCTTTCCCTCTCCTCTCCCATGCTTTACTTCTTTGACTTATTTTTTGGTTTACTGCAGGCCCACACCTCAGCACTATGTTAAAATGAACGGCGTATACTGTACTTACAGAGCCAAGTCAGTATCACCTGCTGTGTAGCATCTTCCCAGTGAACTGTGTAACAGGTTTGACCCTGTCCAGCCTGACACAGGCCTTTGTTTAGCGCCTGTTTCTCCATCTGAGTCAGGCCCCTGGTTTGCTAATCAGCCCTGTGTGCAGTGCGCTCTGGGTAATCCAACACATAACAGCGCCATGGTTACAGAGAGGATGAAAACATCTGCATTGTGGCAGCAGATCAATGGCTCACTGTCACCCCGGATTAGTCGCACTTTAAACAAGATATGACACAATTCCATTATCCTAAAACAAGCACTCACAGTTTCCTCACAGACGCAGGAGAGAAAGGTGCTGCGGAGGGACGCCTCACAGGCAGCTGAAAGTTTTGACTGTCTTTGTCAACATTTTGAATCCTCTTTTCATTTTTCCGTCTTTTACTTTAATCCACTTGGAGCGCAGTGTGCTTTGGAGAAGCTCATCGCACTAGATTGTGCGGTAGTACACTACAGTTTCTGTGCAAGATGAAAAAAATAGGCAGTTGTGTGTTTTAATTTTAATTTAATAAACATCCTGTGACACATAGTTATTAAACCACATATTGCACACAAAACATTCACACATAGACTCGCATATTTCAGCTTTGGGAGTGCCTCCTTAAATCCATCACTATTTATTGTATTCTGACATTGCCTCACCCTTTGTTTATAGAAGAGAGGGGAATTAAATTCAGTGTGCCCGGTAGAGCTCTGCCTTCAAAAGTCTCTAAGTGCACTCTGCTATGTTTTTACAAGTGTTTTTATCATGGCAACATCTTGTTTACTTTAGTTGCCTGCTCAAACTGCTTGGAACATGTTAAGAAAACATTTGGGGAGAGTCTCCACAAAGCTGCCTTTGTTTAACAACAGGCGAGAGTGCGAGCAGCTCACCAAGGTGTTAACTCTCAAAGCCTTAAGCACTTCCACATGAATCCCAGCAACTGATACTGTGGGCCTCCAAAAACAATCAAAAATAAAAATAAAGAATACATCAGGCGTTAGAATGCTCTTACAAAATTCTCCAAAGGTTGGGAGAAATGTTGAAAATATAAATGAAGAGAGGTGCGTGTGTGTGTGAGTGTGTGTGTGTGTAGTCAGCAGAACACAGTGTACTGTGTACCAGAGAGAAAGAAAGGTGAGGAGGACTCTAACGTCAACCAGATTTCAGCTCCACATGCCAACAGTAACAGCTAACACGGGACCGAAATGTTGTTTTAAACTGTGTGTGTATTTATTCTATCTTTTAAAGAAAACATTACATACCTCCACGCACTATCTTGATAAATACAAAGCACCAAATCCCTGTTCCTGTTTTCGGGTTCAGCACACAGAAGGGTGGGGTTTGGGTTCGTAGCAGAGCCTGGTG
Source organism: Holacanthus passer (assembly GCA_025331565.1). NCBI lineage: Eukaryota > Metazoa > Chordata > Actinopteri > Pomacanthidae > Holacanthus > Holacanthus passer. The sequence continues at coordinate 2,980,484 of JAFREQ010000011.1, forward strand.
TTTTTATGGGGGTCAGGACCCTTCTCTTCAGTGTCCAGTCAGAGGTCAGAGCCAGTGAAACACTGCAGTGCCCTCTAGTGCTGCACTGTCTGTCTGCTCAACACTCCTCTCTCACACTTCAACACGACGCTGTAATTGTCTCGCACGTTATCTCGTACCAGACAGCATGAAAAACCACAAATAAGCCAAACATCAAATAATGTAAAACAAGTTTAAAAAATCTTTACATAAATACATGGTTGATTTTTCTTCTCTGTACTACATTTTAATACTTAATACTATAATAATAATTAGAAATATGCATCAGAAATGTTTAATGCATTTTAAATGTAAATACCACTGTAAAGATGTGTGATTTAATTTAAATTCCACCAAACGGAGAAGATGATAAACCTTCCCTCAGAGACAGCCTTAAGCTCTGGGTCCAGTCTATATAATTAGAAATTGTAAAGGAAAAAAAAATAGCAGGCAAAGTAACTGATATGTAAAAAGCCGACTGTTACAGGAATGTCTATTCAACTTGTTTTATTGTGGCAATTTACATTAGGGACTGTCATCCTGCCAGAGAGCTTTTAAAAGTGGCTTCATTTGAAGTCCAGAAAGTGACACATGCCAACGTTCATAGTCTCTCTCGATGTCAATTCCCCGTATCCCCTGCTCCCGTGTCCAGACACTCCTCTCAAGGCTGCATTAGGGCCATTTGAATATTTCATTTCCTATTAATTATGCACTGTGACTCTCCATGTCATTAGAAGAAATAAAGTGGAATGTAACAAAGGATGAAAAGAAGCAGGGCACATGTCTCCTATGAACAGAGAAATTCCAAAGCTGCTCACGTAGGCCACCCTTCATTGAAAATTCAGTCTGTGCCAGTTAAATTGAAGTTGAAACGTCTTTACCTATTATTTTCTTCTTTGAAATTTAGTAAGATGTCCTGAAATGTTTACCAGTTTCATTTTCCGACCTACTTAATTAAATGGGCATTTATTTGACTCAAACAAATGGAAAGCCCAGAAGAAGTCTGAATTGATTTCTGCAAAGGGGGTTATTGCCCACGCTTTCTTTAAATATGCCATTTTAATTTCTTTTTTGCCACAATAATTAACTTCAAGTGCTGAATGTATATCACAGTCATTTTGAAAAATGTATTATCAAAGCACAATGGGGAGGGGGGGGACCCGAAGGGGGGGAAGAGACCACGTTTCCCGTAAAGATTTTAAATCATTCACCTCAAGGTTGAAAATACCACAGCTGAACAGAAACCTTCACATTTCAGGCAGAGCAACTATCAATTTTCCTTCCCTCCACATGTGTCCGTTTTCTGAGTGTCTGTGTGGTGTTTAATGCACAAATGTGTTGTCTGTACATAAAGCAACGGCGTCAAATTTATTGGGCCATCATAACGCCGGCGCTGCCACTGTGCCTTCACAGGTTGACTCTGGCTATTTTTGATTTGCAGTAAATGACAGAAAAAGTGCATTTGAAAAGGCAGGCGCGTTACACACCTCTCTCCCCGTCTGCCGGCGCCACTGTGTGCGCACAGACATGCTTGGTGACAGTGACCTACATGGTCACCGAAGATGTGATATAATTTATGATATATATAATATATTGGATCCATTAGCGAGCATAATGAAGTAGTGAAATGAAAGGGTATTTGTGAAATCAGTTCAAACATCCTGCTCGGATTATGATTAAATGATTAATGAAATGCCCCTGCATAAGCATTTTCAAACAGTAATTCATGCGGCGGCTGATAAAATTCCTCCAATCATATTTCCTTCACTCGTGAACCTTATCTCCACCATTTTATATAAATCACAGAAAAAAACCCTGTCTGCTACCCGGCGAGCTACTTATTTAGATTAGTTATAAACGTACAGGAAAAGAGAACATCTTCCCTGTATAAAATAATCATGCATAATTATATCCATAATTCAAGTTTGTGACAGATCCCATCTCCTCGCCCTGTTGTCCTCGGCATTTGGTCTGGCTTTATTTGAATTCTCTTAATTTTAATGGCACAATTAGCAGAAAAAACAGCAACAAAAAATTCAAAAAGGCAAAAGGAAGCTGGAATGAGAGGAAATGGCATTAGGGCACCGGTGCATAATTTAGCAAAGTCCAACCTGAAATTCTTCAATCATTGCTCTTATCTGTCAGCTGTAGTTGAAGCAGACATGAGTGCCATGAAATATTGAGGGTCATTCTTGTATGTTAAAAGAACTACTGGTTCTGCAGATTTTGTGTGTATAATCTTAGCAGTATGTTGTTACTTTTATGTTCAAGCATGTGCACAATATTTACCTAAATGTGACCACATATTCTCTATGCATTGTGCTTTACTCAGTTACCGGATCGCGTCATTAAACCAGACATCACAGGACTTTTGTTTCTTAGATCTAAGAGGCAGCAGAAGGCAAAACTCAAACTGACATCAGTTTTTTGTGTGTTCTCTGCTTTTTGTTTTCCAGGCATCTTAACAATGAGCACGCCCTGGATGACAGGAGCACGGCCCAGTGTCGGGTGCAAATGCAGGTCGTACAACAGCTGGAGCTGCAGGTATTGTCTCTCAGTTTGTTTTGGCCCAAATATTTATGTGTCTTCTTCTCCTGACACTTCCTCAGTGTCTGCCGAACCCCTCCCTGTCCGTCTGATATCAGCCACGGGGTCACACACGGAGGGGGGTGGGCAGCAGAATGAAATAATTTTGTACATTTGCAAGTAATCAGTCATTAAAAATGTGTTATGTATGCATGACAGCAAGGAAAAGATATATGAAGAGCCCGAGGCTGAGTAGAGAAGATAATTACATTTTGAATTTTACTGGGTTTTAAAGTTATTTATGACTTTTAACTGTTTGGCACCAACAATAAAACACTTGGTGAAATGACTCGGCAGTGTAGTGTGGATAGGCGCTTAGTGTTAAGTGATTTAAAGGAAAATAGCCCACCGCAGAAAACTTTGTATAATCAATGGTTTTAAAATGTGTGATCCTTGTTTCTTTTCTGCAAAAAAAGAAAAATCTGCATGTGTGCATTAAGAACGCAGTTATGGAAAAAGACATGGCTCACTGTCATCCCATTAGGGGGGCATTATAATGGCCAGTGTGTCATATGTGTGTCTGTGAGTGTGAGAGACAGTGGGGGTTAAATGGTGAACATGACCACTATGCTTATGTAAGGTTCCACTTGGTTTTTTTTTGTTGTTTTTTTTATAAAACCAACAATTCTGTTAAACTGTATTTCTGATAATTAGCTGCTGCTACAGTTGCAAAGCAAACACAGCAAGGATCAAATGTAATGTATTCCAGATTTTGTGCAGAATTCTCTTGTGGTTCACAGATTAGCCACATAATACCGAAAAAAATGACTGATAATGAGTATAAAACAGTTGTGGTTTACAGGATGTTAAACTTAAACAATGCGAGTTCAGTTGCTCAAACATTACACCACACCAGCGTCCCGTTATTTCTGCTCTGGTGGTGTATTATCCAGAGGGATGGCGTGAAGGTTTATCAGACACAGACTTCCTCTGCATGCAGCCTATCACCATGATTTAAGCTGGCAGCTAAGACAGCGCTGAGTTTTAGACAGGTACAAAGGGCCTGGGCTTGTTATTGGCAATGAGACGCAGTATCTTTTAACCTTGAATTGGAGACAGTAGTTAGACTGTCTGAAGTGCGGAGTTGTTGACAGCTTCCAAAAGCATTTGGAAAACAAATAATTAGACAGTCTAAAGAGCAAAAAGATCAATTTGTTCCAACACGCTGATTGTAACAGATGCCTTCACTGCAAAGGAATGTATGGAATTAACAAAAGTAGTGAAATAGATTTTTTTCCCCTTTTGTTCCAAAAAATGTAATGTGTTCTCTTTCCTCATTACAGCTAGCGAAAGACAAAGAGCGTCTGCAAGCCATGATGACGCACCTTCATGTCAAGTCCACGGAGCCCAAAGCCACCCCACAGCCGGTGAGCAGCGACCCTGTCATACGTCTCTCTCCTGTCCCTCCCCCATCCTTTTGTTTGTCTTAATTGGCACACGTGTATTCATTAATCCCTTCCTCCATCTTCTTATTTATCTGCTAAATAAAAACAGCTGTTCTCTTGAGGGAGGCAGTAAATATTGTTTGGACCACATCTGCTGACATCTGAGATTCAATTTGGTGTCTGTGATGAACTGCATGCACACTCTGAAACAGCCTCAGCCCCAGAGAACCAGTGCCTGTTTGGGCAGACAGAAAAGATGAGAAAACACAGGAAAATAGAAATACAGTAATAATGACAGACATCAAATTTTAGAAATAGATAAAATATAACATTTATTTTTAGTGCTTTAAAAAGAAAAGAAAAGTATTTTCCAGCTAGATAACAGATTTTTTTAAAATACCAACAAATTCATGCTATTACACATAAAATAAAAAAGATAAAAGTTAAAAATGAAACAAATGTATTGTTTCATTTTTAACTTTTAGCTTTTTGATGAAACAATTTAAGTAATAGTGTATATTAAAATTGTGATATCTGAAAATAAGCTTTTATTTATTCATTGACATGTAGATAAAATATATTTTTCACTGATATTGAAAGAAACTTTCTGATGTTGCTAACTAATGTCAGAGTGTTCATCCAAAATATAGGTGGTAATAGCACCTGCTGATTTCAATTTTAATATTAATTTTCTATGTTAACAGACCTGAGGACATTTGATTCCTCATTCAGGGTTAAAAATTTGTCAGGAATTACCCACAGACATCTTTCAAAGTAATTAGTAAAATTAGATGGAAACTAATCTTGGGTGAATGTATAATTTATTTTAGCCAAACATTCAGACAAAAAAAAATGTTTTCATGCATAAACATCTCAACCGCATTTTTAACATTTAGATGTAGTTTCAACTTAAATGTTGTTTAAGTTTGGTATTAAAGTCAACAACAGAACGAAGAGTGAACAAGGTCATTTTGCTAAATTTCAAATCTTGCAAGGATAAAAGAAAAGAAAATGTCTTACTGGTGATTCACCAAATTTTGCTGCAGGTGAACAACTTAAATTTAAATAAATGTAACAGCATTATCTTCTTGACACGTTCCAGACATCATGCTTATCACTCTCAAGATATGCCATGACATAAAGCCTTCTGCTTAATCCCTATCCTATAGGGGCAAGGGCTTAACATATGGCATTTAAGTGTCTGCGCTATTTTGTCACGTTTAAGAAGGGGCCTCACCACCATATTTCAGTCTGCTTGACAGTCCATTCAGAGAGCCAAATGTGCAAAGATCATTTTACTGCAGGGCGTGAATCTGAAATCGCGCACACACACACACAGATGCACAATACACATGCAGGAGTCTTGTCTCTCAGCACACTGTGCAGCCTGGATCATTTATTTACAGTCGGAGAGGTGGCTATTGACGTGCAGAGGCTGTGTGTGCGCTCCACACAGCGCAGCCCGTCAACATAAAGCGCCTGGAGATGTCCAACGACAATAGGCTGTCTGTAAAAGCTGCGCCTGTGTCACACACACTGATTGTGTAGATTAGAGTGCAAAACGAGGGCTCTGACACAGGGACATTTGTATATGAAAAGTGGTCGGGGCGGCAGATAGCATCTTGAGTTCACTACCTCTCCTCTCTCCCCGGGGCCTGTGAGAATGGCTGTGTCAGAGCTCAGTGTTAACACTCTCAAGGGGGCAAGCTGGGATTTTTATTCAAATAAATAGACTCCCATTCTCCAGCGCCACTTTGCCTGCTGCGAGCCGCTATGAAATGCTATGATAAATATGTCTGGCTTCGGCTGGGTGAGTGGTGGACTTACGCAGGTCAGGGCCCCATGGCCCCACTGAGGCTTTAGTGAGATTGCAGCATCTGAGGTGGCCACCCAAAAAAAAAAAAATCCCTCCTTTGAGTAGCTGCAGAATAAAAGTATTCACAGAGCTGACTGCCGATAGAGCCACTCTGAAGAAACAATTGTGTTCTTCCAGTAATTGCTAGTTATGCTTTTCTGCTGTTCTGTGCTGTTGCATATAATAAAGGCATGTGAAAGTAGTCAACTGTCACAGCAGAGCAGCTCAGTCGAATTTGCTGGTTTACATTTAGTTATAATTAAAGACAAACAAACTGATACTGTGCATGCACAACGTCAAATGAATAGGACTCATTTTATTCTTCTGAGGTGGATGGGGGCGGGGGGAAGATCAAAACAAAATGTGCCACATTAGCAATGCCTGTTTCTGTGTGTGTATGCCTGTGTATGTGTGTGTTTGTATTTGCCTCTGAGTGTGTGGGTGGGTGTCTGCACTCGGTGTCACTAAGCATTCTTGTCAGAAATCTGACCTTTTACGCCATACATAATTAAGGAGGGACTTTTTGTTTATTTTCTTTAGCAGCTTGCCGAGTCAAAGCCAGTATAATTAGATCACCAATTACCATTTAATTAATTTCAGTCTGAAGTCTCATTTTGTCTAGGCACTGGAGTGAGCCCAAATGGTGAGGCAAACAAAGGCAAGGCTATTACCAGCCTGTCTGGCCTATTGTTGGAGCCTCTCTGTGTTTATTGCCAGGGAATATGGATGAAACATGAAACAAAGCCTGCTAATCCACAGGAAGAGAAGTCAACACCGCAGCCCCATTCTATTGATAGCATTGTGTCAGAAACACGCGAAACCCTAGTGTGATTTATTTTGCTCGTGATTTGGAATAACACGTCTTCTGCTACTGTTGGTGAGGATGTAGTCTACGTTTGTGCATCCCAGCAGTAATCCAAATTATTTGGGCAGACTCTGCCAAAAAGCCATAGTTCAGCCTCCAGAACATAAATAGACATTGTCAGGACTTGGACACATGTGTGTCTATAATTTTGATGTGAGCTGTTTTAATCTTAATAATTTAATGAGGTCCATGTAAAAATTAAAAAAAAAAAAATGCAAATAAATTACACAATCCGAAAAATATTGTTCTGACAGTGTCAACACAGAATTCTGAGGATGCCAATCTTGGATTTCTGTTATCTACATTAAACATGCTGGTAATGAGTATTAATAAAATGTGAAATAATTGGTGGCTGAACAGGATCTGAGTTACCGTTTACAGTCTGACGTCTGCTCACTTTCACCTGTCTGTCGTCAAACCCTCCATCACCTCCATGACATTATTAACACAAATGATCCCCGGTGATCAACAAATGACGTCATGGATGAGATGTGTCCAACACCATCTCTCTTTTTTTCTAGCTCTCCATTTCTCTCTCTGTATTTTCCCTTCTCTCTTTTTCTCACAGTCTGAAGTCATGTTTAATTTGGAAACTGGCCTCCTTCGGCAAATTAGCAATTAGAACAATTTTGTTTGAATATGTATCTGTGTCATTAGTTTTCCTGCCAATTAATAGCTGGAGCAGGGGGTCAGGCTAGAATTTTCCACTTGACTGCTGCTCCAGTATGGAGGCTTGGCACTTGGCTCGGAGCCGCCACAGCTGCTGGAAGCCATGCTATACCTTTGGAGCACTTGCCATAATTAGTTTACCTTGCAGCCATTATTACTTAAATCCCTCCTTCTCCCGTGCCCACCCAGCCCATCCACACACATGCAGGCCTCAGTGGTAAAACCAAATATCCTCTACATAAGACTGTCCAGGAAAATACTCTATTTTACCGCGGCCATTGTGGCCCTGATGATGGAGGTCAGTCAGATACAGTAGTTAATCATCAGATCACCTCCGTAAGCAGCTCCTAATTAGAGTCCTCACAATACAATTTCAGCTCGTAATTAGCCCAGATTGGCTTCTTCCTCTGGCTGCCTCACTAGCGGGGCTGCTCAGCGGTAGGTGAGAATCACACTGTCATTTTTCAGAGCGCTTTCTGGCCATCTATCTCCCTTTCTCTACTCAACCCTCGCCGGTTACCATGCCGTGGACCCAGAGTGGGTGGATGAGGTGGGGGTGTGTTGTCCAAACAGGACAAGAGGGACAAAAGACTTAACAAAAGGCGATGAAACAGAAAGCTGAGAGCGGGCCTGACAGGGCAGCGAGAGAGAGGGAGGGAGGAGAGAGCAGAGAACAGAGGAGGTGGAGGAGCGGGCCTCTAGGGTTGTTTTCCAAACATTTAGCGAACGTTCATGGATCATCTCAGGGCCCGCCTGCAATTAGAGAGGAGATATGCATAGCCAATGAGGCATCTGAGACACAGGGGTAATTAGATGACTAACTGTGCTCCTGTCTGTCTGTCTGTCTGTTTGGTCTTCTTCTCCTCAGCTCAACCTGGTGTCCAACGTCACATTGTCCAAATCAGCCCCGGAGGCCTCTCCTCCTCTGAGCCTGCCCCAGACCCCCACCACACCCACGGCACCCCTAACACCCCTGTCCCAGACCCACTCCGTCATCACAGCCAACAGCCTGCACAGCGTGGGCCCCATGCGACGGCGCTACTCGGAAAAGTACAACATGCCCATCTCTCCAGGTACTGCAGGATGAACACACACACTCACTCGCATGCACGAATAAATACATGGAACTGCACACTCATCTCAATGACTGACACACAAACCATACATACTGTATCTGTATATACACACAACCATGTAATCATGCTATAATTTGTGTTATCAGCCTCTGAGAGGACATTACTGTTGACACCTGATCATTTTATTCCATGTTGACTCAGTTTGTGTTTGTTCCCTGTGTGCAGATATCAGTCAGAACAAAGAGTTTTACATGAATGCAGACGTTAGACCGCCGTTCACATATGCCTCATTAATAAGACAGGTAAGGACTCTTGCTTGTGGTTTTCTAATGTGTATATATTTAGGAAAATAGGGACTTAAACATCTTCCACTTTGCCGAGTCATAGCGAGAAATAGAGCAGATATACACTCAGCGATTTAGAAGGTCACAAACTACATTTGTTCCTCTTATTTCTCTGTTCCTTCCCTTTTAAATTTCAAATACAATTTAGACAGTGGAGCAGATTAACCATCTTCAAATGAGTGCAAGAATGCGTACAGGATTCAAAAAACAGCCACATATGACAATTGCATTTGATTAAGCATTTCAGTGGCTGTGATTATTACCAAATTCATTTCACACAACAGTAGGGATGAACCTGTTTTAAGATGGCCAGTCAATTATTGCCTCGGCCACAGTAATCTGGGATCTCAGGAATTAATCTGAGCCGGCCATAATTGCCGCCCTGTAATCTGCCTGAGAAATGTTTTCGCTTGCCCTTCATTTACACCCACAAAAGAAAATATATTCAAATCTGCCGTTTTGAATGAAAAGTGCAGAGGACTCCTATAAACAGAGTGCACTTGACATGGACAGTTTCTTTGCTGTTGTCTGTGTTTTTCTCAAGAGAACACACACAAACCTGCATGCCTCTTGTGAATTATTGATCACTTTGTGAAGGGAGCAAAATTGTAAATGTTTGTTTCTGTCACTGTTCCTCATCCAGGCAATCCTCGAATCTCCAGAAAAGCAGCTAACACTAAACGAAATCTACAACTGGTTCACACGAATGTTTGCATATTTTAGGCGCAACGCAGCCACGTGGAAGGTAATTTTGCTGTTCCTGCTGACTTCTTTAAACCAGAAGGAGACATTGTGTTGATGTTCAGGAGAATCAAACGATAGCCAGGCATAATACCTTTATAAATGAACCTCCAACCAAACACATAACAATACTCCACTTATTCCGTCCAAATGAACCACCCTTTAAACAAACATATGAACCACATAGAAAAACCGAGCAGACGAATATGTGCATTCTTGTAAAAGAGAAAAAGAGAGAGAAAGAAGAGAGAGAAGAAAAATGAAAAAAATAAAACAATCTCCCTGTAATATGTGGGGATGTTCTGGTGGTGGGTGGCATTAGTTTAACATAGCAGTGCTCTGCCAGTGACTCCTGGCTGAGCCGCTCACACTCATTTCAGAAGGGAACACTCTTGTTTTCCACCAGGCCAGAAACACACACACACACACACACACACACACACACAACAAAAACAAAACAATCTAAAAAAGCTGATGACTGGAGTCAGAAAGTGAAATTTGGATGAGAGAGCCATAGATGAGGCACTGAAAGTCTCTCCTCAGCCTTAACTGATGTGTCACATGCAGCTGGATGAGACACACACACACACACACACACACACTACCACCACCATGCTCCACTCCCGTTCACCATCAGCTCCCACATTTCCTGACAGGGGGCACATTGGTGCTATAAACACTGGATTCCACAACTACACACACACACACACACACACACACACACACTTATATATACACATGCACTTACAGTAGCTCCTGGAATAACAAAGGGATGATGTACTGTATGCAGGTCTACTTTCATGCCTAAATGATTTGTATTAGATCATGGACCCTTTAAGTTTGAATAGCTCTTTCTCCTCACATTGTAATGGGAAATGTCTAAATGACCAGAACCTGTTCTAGTCAGTGCAAATATTCTGTATACAGTGTTCCTATATCTCACTCTTTACATTTGTACAGACTGATCAGAAAAGGCAGTGTTATGAATAATAAGAAAAAAGGCTGTCACTAACCCTATTACCATGGAAACCAAGAAATATTTATGTGTTGTTTAAGTCATTTGAAACTTCTGGACCATTTTACTGCCAATAACATTCTGGTTTATTTATTGTTTTCATTCAGGTTTCATCCAGTGCCTGTCAAAATATTTCTGCTTTGAAATGAATTTTTTTCCCCATGCAGACATGTTTACTGTACTGATAGCAACCTTCTCTTTCTCTCTTTGTTTTTGCACCAACTGCAGAATGCAGTCCGGCATAATCTTAGTCTTCACAAGTGTTTTGTGCGGGTAGAAAACGTAAAAGGGGCTGTGTGGACAGTCGACGAAATAGAGTTCCAAAAGAGACGGCCTCAAAAGATCAGTGGGTAGGTTTGGCCTTCTGAGCCCTGACTAGCGTCTGTGTCACCGTTCACTGATGGGAAGAGGCTGCTGCTGCTCCTGCTTCATCTCACTGTCTGTGTGCCATAACGTCCAAAGTCCCTGCTTGCTTTGGCGTGCTTCCCCTTCATGCTTTCAGAAGCCTTTTGGTGAAGCCTCATAACCTACAATGGCTTATTTTTTTATTTTGATCCTCATCCTCTGCCCTCCTCCTTATGTCTGTCTGTCTGTCTGTCTGTGTGTCCATCCTCTGTCTGTCCTGTCCATCACTGCATCTGCATCTGGCTGCCCCGCCCCCCCTGCTGGTTTGCTTTCCCAGGGTGCCATTCGCACCAACCTTTCCCTGCATAAGTGCTTTGTGAGAGTAGAGGATGAGTTTGGGTCCTTTTGGACCGTTGATGATGAGGAGTTTAAGCGCGGCCGCCACATACAGCGAGGCCGCCCTCGGAAATACGCCGCTGATGAGAACTTTGACGAGCTGCTCGTACAGTAAGCACTTCCGCCTGCCCTGCAAACCCCAGAGGCCCCGCCCCTCCTGCATGCCTCCCCCCCTCAGTGTTGTCATCATGCTTTTTGTGTTTAGCTCGCCATCCATCATGCTCCATCAACCTGTTCTTTTTTCCCATGAAATGCAAAGTGTTGAAGATAGTTGTGTGTGGTATTGTCAAGTGATTGAACATCTTAGAACTATAGCCTTAATATGCACATTACTACACCAGTAAATGTGTTTAGTTCTTATACAAAGTGCATTGATTTCTTTTTATGAAATAAGATCCTGCTGCCGAGGAATGCATGCTAGGTGAGACACGACTCTGTGGTTTGTAATTTAATTTTCTGTTTGCAGAAGTCCAGCCTTAGTGAAGAACATTCAGACCAGCTTGGGCTATGGTCCGACCCTGTCTGCTGCCTTCCAGGTAAAAATAAAAAGTGACTTCATCTTTAGCTGCCGTGCTCAGAAACTTTAAAAGACAGTTCATGATAAAAGTCTCTCCTCTAGTCTTTGTTTTGAAGGGGGTGTACTGGTATGAAAAGAGTGATGGGCAACTGAGAAAGTGCTGACAACTCTCTTCCGTTTCACATTTAATGCTTCGGGCTTTGCTTTTCAGGCTTCAATGGCAGAAAACAACATACCTCTATACACTACTGCTTCCATTGGAAGTCCCACCCTCAACTCCCTGGCCAACGCCATCCGTGAGGAGATGAATGGAGCGATGGACCATGGAAACAGCAACGGCAGTGACAGCAGCCCGGGACGCTCGCCCCTGCCAGCTATGTGAGTGGCACACACACGCTTTCTATCTCCACCACAGTCTGTGTAAGAAAAGAGAAGTGAGGAAAAGAGTTTCAGCTGCCTACTCCACTGAGACAGTAACACTCTAAATAGATTTAGACAGAAAATCATTCCAATGCCCACCCAAAATGCTCTAAAATGACCTAATACATGGCATCAGATGAAACAGAAACAATGCCGGAGAGGACAATAAATAAAGTGAAGAGGGATGATATTGGAGTGGTGTGTGGGGTCATGGCCAGAACTGTGGCTGGCCTCCCTGCAGAAAAGGAAACTCCACCTTTTCGAAGAAAGAAAAGGCCTGAGCCCCTCTGTTATTTTAACAGCAAGTTTATGAACTCTCCTTCATGTGTCCTGCTGTCTGTCTGAGTCCTGCCATAATCAGCATACCAATTTGTTCAAATATTTACAAAATACCAGAGCGCAGAGTGACAGATCTATTGGCTCCAACACGGTGAAACATGAGCCGCAACACCTTCAGAAACGCCTCTGAGCCGCTGCAAGAAAAACAACACAAAATCATAATTAGTCTGGAGGACATCATCCAAGATTCGCATGTAGGAAAGTTGCGGTCGGGCTGGAAACCGCAGCTCCCCGTTCACTTGTTGTATAGGAGTGTCTGCTAAGTTGTTTGAAGCCTAAAATAATACAGCACACGCTGCATGGTTTCCAGATGTGGGGGCAGACCACCGATGCGCGGCGCGGGTAGACTCGGGGATGGCCTCCTGAAATGTCTGAGCTTGGGGGAAATTATGCCTGAAAACAAAAAAAAAAAGGTGCTGTAATGAGCTCCTGGCCAAATGGAGGAAAGTGCCATCCCTAATCACTGTGAACATAGCTCTGAGCATGGCTGTGGAACAGGAAAGGCAGAGACAGGATGGGTGTGCTGGCCTAAAGGCAGCCTGCTTCTCCCTCTGCCCCTCTGCTTCTATCTTTAGGCTGATGGAGCTCACAAACTCTTTCTCCATAATTATGTCTATAAGCTTTATTCAAGCACAAAATGAGTTAAATCTGTTTTCTTTTGCTTTTAAAGAACTTTATTCTCTTATTAGCAAAACATACCCAGTGTCTCATGCCTACGGACTGAGCATTAAATATTATATACGGTAGCACCATCACTGGAAGTCTCCTCTTGCTCAGGGAACGAGCAATAAACTAACATGTGCAAAAAATATCCCCGTTTTACTGTGATGCTCTGGCTCACACTGTTCCAAATACAAGTTCATCACCACTGTTAACTGTGCAACAACATGTGTTTTCCACATGTGCCAGCGCTGCCGCTGGTTGACAGGACGCAGCTTTTTAACACTGCGAGGAAACCAGAGCACTTGTGTTAAACAGCCAGACGAGAATCAGGTATCCAGAGACGGCTAATTATAAGCAAAGTGTAGAATCAGCATGCAGTTCAGTAGCATAATAATAACAATTTCATGTCTGCCCTGCAGCCACAGAGTCAGACCTGAGGCAACGGCACTTGTGGAGTTACTTTGATGTGAAAATGATAGAAAAGCTGACTTTACTTTTTCCCCCTTTTTATAATTTACACAAAAATATGTCGGCTCATTAGCATACGAGCGTCTCCATCACAATAGTCGCAAATGGCACACGAGACGTCATGGTGTGAATAAATCAAATGTGGGCTTTGGTGATGAAGAATGTGCCAGTTGTCCCTTGCTGTAGTAGTAAATGAGCCCGGTGCCTCATCCTGACACCGCTCTACCTCCACTACAGCAGCCTGGCACCGCGGGTTAGAGCGGCAAGTCCCCTGCAGCTGCTCATAATGTTTTGAGGTTTTTTTTCTCCTCTCTGCCACAGCCAGGCCTCCTCTCCCCCCTGTGCTTTATTCCTGCTCTGTTTCTGTAATGAGAAATTTGGCAGATCTCATCTCTTTAGTGGCTCTTTTGCCCAGGCTGTGAGCTGGGTGGGTGATTGGGAGGGGGGGGAGGCTCATGTTTTTGCCTTGTTTACAAGTGACAGCGTTATTATTCTCATAAGGGCTCTGTGTCTTATCACAGTGTTGTGCCGAGTGAGCCGCCGCTGCTCTCCTCGCGCGCCTTTCCTGCCAGCGCTTTTCTTCCCTTATTGACACTTGGTTGAAAATATGCATTAATTCTGGAGTTTAAAGCATGTACGGCGGTGTCTGGTCGCTGTGTTTGCTTGAAGTTGATTAATGATAGAAGCCGGCTCGGGGTCGTCCTCTGGAGACCCGCCTCGCAGGTTGTGCATGTTAACGAGCAGGAAGGGGAACACACAGAGCGCCGCTGATCCTCCGCCACCAGGAGGCTGACAACGGCAGCCCGCTCGCTCCGCGCAGTCCATTCTCTCCTCCGCTCGTCTCACGTTGTTAATCTTCCTCATTTATCAATTCTAAGTGAATACCCTGTTGTCGCTTGCCACGAAAATAAAAAAGCCCGCAGCTTTGCCGGGATTGGAATACCTCAAAAGAAAGCTGAAATTATCATCAGCACCATGAGGCCCCCGCTCACAGTCTCATTGAAGCCAGACATTTGTTTTTGTTCCCCTGTTTCCTGCTTTATAAACAGAATCAGCCCAGGTCTGTATCGTTATGTGCCTGCCTGTGTGAAAGGTTATAAAAAAAAAAAAAAAAAAAAAAAGAAAGTTAGAGATAGCAGTACTGAGAGCTCCATTTTTCCTCTCTTCTCTCCTCCAGGCATCACATCAGCGTTAAGGAGGAACCACTGGACCCCGAGGACCACGAAGGGCCCCTCTCCCTGGTAACGACTGCCAATCACAGTCCGGATTTCGATCACCACAGAGATTACGACGACGACCAGGGCCACGATGACATGCTGTAAGGCTAGCGCCGCCCCTCCCCAGCCTCAGAGGCAGAGGTAGTCTGGGTCATCTGGGAGACCGAAACGCTCCACAGATAACAAACACTGAACTGCAGTCTCAGCCACTGATGACAGCGCTCAAATGTCTCCAAGTTAACTTTTTAGTGCCATTACAATACATAGCAAGAACACACACACACAAAAAAAACACAGAATACGCCCCCTACGAGGGATTTTTTTTCTGATTTCTTTCTACTTTTGATTCAAGTAAAGCTTAAAAAAAGTGAAAACTTCATTTCTACTCATGTGTGGGATTGGACTTGTTTGGTACGGGCGGTCGGAGACCCTCGCCGTGCAGCCGGGACGGACTTGCACTCAGCGGACTGCAAGAGGGGTTGTGTCTCTCCCCCACCCACCTCCCCTCCCCCTCCACTCTCTCTCTCTCTCTCTCTGTCCCTCCCTCCCTCCTTCTCTCAGACACACACATCTGACCACAAACTCAAGAGAGAGAGAGAATGACTGACGTTTAATTTACGCCGTGCGTGAGGGAGAGCGAGTGCGGACTTCTGTTCATTGTCACTGCCTTCAACACTTCTCATTGGTTTGATTCCATCTCGGGTGGGAGGGATGTTGTGTTTTTATTTGGGTGTATTTTTTGTCGGGGGGTGAGAGGTTATAGAATATCAACATAATGTGTCTTTTCCATTTAATGCTGTTATTGATGTTGCATCTTTTTGTTTTTTTTCTTTAAACTGATCAGACCTCATGCCCATGCTGTGGAGATTCTGTGTGGTCAGCACTTGATGATGAATGTTTATGATTTCCTTTCATGTTGTTCTTTTAAACACACACACATGAAGCAGAATGTCTGATACCAAGTAGTATTTTTCTGTCATTTATTCCACAATCTTCAAAAAAAAAAAAAAAGTCGCCACTCTGACGTGTAGCCCGCCCTTCACCCCCCCCTCCACCCTTTTCCTCCCCCTCCTCCTCCTCCTCCTGCTCATGAAGTCCATTGGCAATGCACTACTCATAATGAAGGCTCTCTCCACGCATCAATGAAGTTTAATTTAAGATGCGAATGAATGACAGAGAAATCATGCAGGTTATGATTTATCCTTATGAAATTATATTTTAAAACAGCCCCTCACGGCAGAGCATGTTGAGCTGCAACAGAATTTCTGATCACTTACAAGCTGCGGGTTTTTTAAAGGAAAATGAAAATGTCAGGTGTGCACCGGCAAAGATAATGATTTAGACCAACTAATTGTGATTCCTGAACACAACTGTCATTGTTAATCAAACGTGTCTGCTTTTCCATGCTGTAATTTCATTCAGCGCTTGAAGATAAACGTGCATTCCCTGTAGTTTTATTTGTATCACGCGCATGGCTAGTTTTTAAGTTTTTAGTGAGTGTTAATAATTGCACACCGGATGAAATGCTCCGTTTCTTTCAGCAAGGGAAAAAAGTCCCAAGACTTGCAATAAGACCTAAACATTGCACATTCCAGCATTTGACAGCCATCACAAAGGGCCCAAACATACAGTACATGCCATTTAGGGAATGTGGATACCTCGACGTTCAGTGTCACCCAAAAAGCCAATAGTTGTAGTCCACAACATTGAACCGAGTGGAATCCACATGTGGTTTTGTGATGCAGCGACAAAAATTCCAGCTTTGGTAGGGAGCCAAATTTTAAAGAGACCATTAATATCAAGACTGCAATCAACCACTTTTAATTTTTTTTTATTTATTATTAGTATTATTATTATTTTATGTTTTATTTGGCTTTTTTTTTTAGTTGTTGATGTGTTTTAATATCTTGTTCTGTGACTACCAAAGATAAACTACAAAGTCAATGTTGTGTGTTCCATGCAATAGCAGATAAGGCCAAATATCTCTCCTCCATTCTTTCCCATCGGACGATCTCAGCAGCCGCGATCGAGCCGGTGGCGGATCGAATCGAGGGAAATGCTCCTCAAACTGGTGTTTTCATTCATTTTTATTAAAAAAACCAAAGGGGGTGTCTCGGAAAGGACAGCTGCAGTAATGTTTGCAGTGACCAAAACTGAATGGGAGGCGCTGACAGTCTGACTACATGATGACCAAATTAGGGAAACTTTTTGTCTTTGGGCCAGTGAGTGGAAAAGGGAGCTTTTTGGTCAGGAGCAGATTTGTGTGTAACATAAAGGGTATGTAGATAAAGGAAAATGTACTGGTAAATGGAAAAAGCTTTGCAGAGATCAATGTGAAATGGATTCTATACTTCAACTGGACCACACAATGATTCAATGTTTCTCTTCTTTTATTCCTTATTCATTTGTATCCTTTGTAATGATTGTATGCCACTTTTTAGGGGGTTTAGCGTCTTTGTTAAGATTGGCAAGACTTTATGATTGTGTTTAGTTTCTGTCAACTTATTACTTTTTATATTAAAAAACACTCCTGTCAACTAATAAGCTGGGTACAAGGTACTTTATGGCAGTTATTGTTATTATTATTATTCTATTTTTTAAGCTCACCGCTCATTAATTGAAAAGGAAAAGGGCAATCTGTGGTTTCCAGAAGATGTATTTAATATCCAGGCAGCTGTGGGATGGGTCAGTTACAGCCGGGCTAGGATCGTGAGAACAGGGCCGAGCTCATCCGCAAACCTCCAGTCGTCAGGCTGGTTTGTTTGGTATTCAAAAAGGAGGAAAAGCGCTGGTAGATTAGAACATTCTCAGCATGTGTAGCTCGACATTACTAAAGATAACAGCATGAGAAAACCGTGTGTACGCATACCTCAGTTCAAACCTATAGGGAATGATTCAGTTAAATGAGAAAAGAATAAACAAACACTTCACTCAGTTGCACTTAGTTGTATGTCTTGCATGTGTAGTCTGATACTGTAGAGAGAAAATTACTAAAAAAAAAAATGAAATTAGAGCTTGTTTATCTTTAAGGCTTCATCCTTTTTTTTTCTCTTTTTGCCAAACCGATCCAAACCTCAGGCCTTTTGTTCATTGAAATATCACCCAGCTGTGTGTGGCACCATTCACCCTGTCAAAGTCTGTTCTCTGATGTACTGATGGGTTGTTTTAAGGGCGTTCCAATATTAGGTTGTACATACATGTCAGTATAGCCTTTGTCTTTTCCTGTCCTTTCCCCCTTCTCTCTCTTTCTCTCTCTCTCTCTCTCTCTCTCTCTGTCTCTTTTTTTAAGATCAAAAAATACATTTGTGTTATGATGTTTGCTTTATCGCGACTGCTTTGTATTAACTATGAAATAGCTATGAGAAAAACTGCTGTATGTATTGGAATAGCAAACTGTGCTGCAAATGTATTTTACTTAGTAATCCTTGCTTTAACAAAAAAAAAGAAAAAAAAAATCACATCATCCACGCAGACATCTGGGTGAGCTGGGCAGGGGCAGGCTGGGGGGGAGATTATCCCTGATTTTGGATTTTAAACTGTAATATAGAAAACAGACTTTTCTCTGTTATCATTGACCTAAGCATTTTGTACAGATTTTTTTCCCTCTTTGTGTTAAGCTGTTTTTTGATACTTCCTTTTGATGGTCCAACCACTGCCTTCTGTGGCTGTATGTTAAAGATTACTGCTCTGAGAAAAGGGCAGACAGGTATATTTCCTCTACAAGACGGAGATATCTTGCATGACTAATCCCAGGGTCACAGAGATGGGAGGGGGGGATATGGTTTAAGTGGTCAGTAATAATATAAGGGTGTATCAATCTAATGATATTTTATATGAAATTAATAGGAAAAAGAAAAAAATATGCAGTGCCAAGATGTAAAGAATATTGTTAAATGCTGTCTTTTTTTGTTTTCTTTTTTTTTTTGTTTGAAAAATTCATTTCCACTCACGCATCAAAGATGTGTCCTTCTCATCCATGTCATGCAGGTAAAACGCACATTTTGTTCGGCATCAAGATATTTATATTTTTATCTCAAGGGTCATTGTAAATGAGTCAAACCAAGCACAGCAGGCAGGTCAAAGGTTAGACGCTGCTGGAGACTAACGTCCTGCAAACTGCGGCCGTGTGGCATCAGATCCCCCAACATCACACACTGGCACCCGAGCCATTGTTTCATCCATCACCAACCATCCAGCCCGCTGTCATTCCGTCCCCCTCTTTCTCCCTCTCTCACACCACACTTTGTTTTTTTCCAGATGGAGGGGGAGGGAGGGAGGGAGAGGGGGGGGAGGGGGAGGGGGAGGGAGGGGGGGGGGGCAGCCCAGGAGCTGTCACGGTGCTCTCATCCTGCAGCAGCTTTTCTTTCTCTTTCTTATTTTTTCTTTGAAGATGTACTCTGTAGTTTCTTTTTTTTTCCTTTTTTTTTTTAAATAGAGAAATATTATTGCTCATCACTTCCATCAGTCTGTAACCTCTTCATCATTCCTCGTCTGTCTGATGCAGACCACTCTGTTGTAGTCAGTGGCGATGACTGACGTGAGCATTCTAAACATGCAATAAAATGCTGGTTGTTCACATCGTTTCCTCCAAGTCCCTCATTGGATCTGTCTTGCACAGTGTGGCAACACAGAGCTGCACATTTTCAAAGTATCACATGTAATTGTGACGACAGACAAACAGTTTAATGCAAAATTGAGTAGTCATCTAAAGTTTGAATACATTTAAATCACTTCTCATCATGACTTGCACATTGAAAATGCACTTTTTGCAGCACTTAAAATGCAAAACACAGGTAAAGTGGAAACTACTGTAAAGTCAATCAATGCATCAAAAGTAAAGAGAATACATTTTTGACTCATACAAACTCATTACCAGATATAAAGAGTGTTTCAGTTTTGCAGATAGCACCTTTAAACCCCCTCTCGGTGCTGTTTTCCTCATTATTTTGGCCTGCAGAACAGTTTCATCCAGACCTGTGTTTGTCATCTGCTGCAGGACTCTCATCTCAGCCTCAACATTAAATTATATCGTAATTAAAAAGAGACAGTTAAACTGTCTTTTCCTAACAGCAATTTAGGTAACTGCATTTGATAAGCCATAAATTGTAACAGCATTAAAATTCCAGAAATAATAGCGATATGGATTTGGTGATGGGAGCTAATGCTGATGACCAGGACTTGCGTTTTTATGACGGAGGCACAGGTCATGTTGGCCACTAAACAGGAGACAGAGATCAAGTCTAAGCACTTTTAATCTTGTGAAACAAGCAATTACAAATAGTTGCATTGATTTGTTAAAAAGCTTTAGGTGACATAAATCGTTTCTTGCTTAGCTTATTGCTGGAAAACATAAATGTCAAGTGTATTATTAATTAAGGCCTTTGAAAGACAAGATTTAATGGAAACGATATAAAATCACAAGCAATCTTTCTGTAGGCAGTATTTCACCAGACGCTCAGGATTCATGTATATCCGTGTTGTTTTCATGACACTGATCACAAACTGGAAAACATAAAGTTCGAGGGAATGCGCAGTAATGGACGGTGTTTGTGTTTAAAAGTCGTCCAGCGCAGAAGCATTCACATCAATTAATCTCAGCACAGTAACTTACAGAGAGGCATTAACATATGATATTATTATAGACCATAAAGGTGGATGAAATATTATGGGAACAGTGGGTCTCTGTGGATATATTGGTGCAGTGACATGATCAGCCAATACTGACCCTCTACGCATAAATCACAATTTCCTTGCAGACCATTGACAACACATCAGTCTGACATGATATTTTGGTGAAATTACTTATTGGTCACTTTCACTAAAATAAACTGTGAGTGAAACAAATCAGAGTTCAAATTTGATTCTAGTTTATCTGATTTCTTTGAGGGTCAGTTCACGCAATCACACCACAAGTTCTCACATGCAGATAGTTTGGGTTTTATCTGCCCGGGTTTTCTGAGATTCCTGCCTCAAGCGGTGTTGGGTGCAGGAGAGAGAGCCATGGGTTGTGATTTGAGGCTACTTCTGAATGCATTTTTATTACCACCAAATGAAAACATTAAACATTTCTTAACACTATACTGAATAATACAAATGTTTATTGTGAATTCATTGAATTTGCACATTCATAACTTACGAGTGTGCAGCTTTCCCTCTCTTCCTTTGATGCCTCCCTGTGAGCCGGCACCTCACTGAAGTAGGTGTGTTTTCCTTCAGTCCTTCATTGAATTCTCTGAACTACCAGTGACTTAGTATCAGTAATATCAATACTTAAGGTATCAATCTGCCCATCCAACAGCCCTGTGTTGTTTGTGTGCTCATAGAAAAGACGCATTGAAAAAGTCAACATTTACGTCTTTTTATCAGAAGCAGTGTGTCTTTGCAGTGTCTCCAGATGACCCACAGACCTTAATGTCGATTGTTTACATTGGAACTACTTTCTACTGAAGAAACAGTCCCTATAGAAATTGTGGACTGTGTATGTAATCGTGACATAGATTCTAGAAAAAATGTTGGATTTTCATATAATTTTTCATTGACATTGGAGCCACAGTAGCAGTTGCTATGAGCAGTTAACTTAATGTTTTTGATTATAATTGAAGATAATATAAATAAATAAAAATAATAATATAAGTTGCTGTTTTTTTCTGTAAGTGGGCTCACAGCAACCTATACAGCTGTGTCGACCTCATCCACACACTTGGTAGCTATGCAGAAACATCGAGTCAACATTCTTAATCCTGACGGCAAAGCTGTGACTGGTTAGTTTTTTCTCCGACCCTGGAAATTGCCATCAATGAGCATAACACAGAACGAATCAGAAGATGTGCGTGGTGATGCTATGAAAAAGCTCATTTTCATCAAGAACAGAAAGAAATATCTAAAAAGTTAAGCATGATCAAATTTGAAATACTCATAGTGAGTTAAAACTTTGACGTGCCATGCCAAAATGATCAAATACTAAGTCAAAATTTAAACTTCTGTACTCAAATGACTCAACTGACTCTGTAATTTGGAACTGGTATGTCATAATTTTGACCTACCATGGCTAAATTTTATTATCATCATGCATAACTTTTGATCTTTTTTTCCTATTCATATCAGAAATGGGTTTCCATTAAAATGGATCCAGGCTAATTTCTCAATACTGTGAGCACCACACATGAAGATCCATTCACCTCCATTACGTTGAGGTGTGGGCAGAGATCTCAGAGATAGATCTTAACACCAGGGCAAATAAAACCAAAACTGTCTACACACCTAGATGCCACTTGAGGTAAGTGAGAGAATGTGTCTTTGTTGTGAACTGACCTTGCAACTGCAACAGATCACTAGTTCTATTATTTAGCTCTGTTACATTAGAAAAACAAACATGGATGGCTGCTGTTCACTTTATTCTAATTAAAGCGTGGCACAGCCTCATCCATTCACACAAGAGCCTCAGTCAAATAGTCAAAGCTGGCAAACTCCCAACATTGCAGCGAGGCAATTAGCAGTCCTGCAGTGTTTGTTATTCATGGTTTGATGTAAAAATTTGTTTATTAAGATGGGCTGCAGGCGCTGGTGTGCAATAGACCTGCTTGTAATTAGATTCCAATTATTTGTCTGTTTCTGATATTGTAAACTGGCACTTACCACATCAGTTAAATTGACACACTGCACTGCTTGGTTTACTCGGTAATTAAAATGTGTTCTGTTAATTAGATGATGACCACTTTATTCCAGGGCTCTTGTGTTTGGGCTCCTCGGCGGCTCGCTGTTTGGATCATGAGTTGCCAGACGCTTCCCTAATCAGCCCTTGTTTTGTTTCAATTACCACCTGCTGTTGAAAAGGCATGCCTCGCTGCCCCCCACCCTACACACACACACACACACACACACACACACACACACACACACACACACACAGAGGCACACACATACACACACGTACACAACAATACCACAAGGCCTGCTTTACTACCAGCTCCAGCTCCAATACAACAATCAGTAATTCACAGCTGGGCCCGCTTTCTTCTTTATTAGAGACACAGCTAGGTTTCAAAGAGAGTCCAAGCAATTAAAAAGGGAACTAAAGGAAGATGAAAGTATAAAGGTACTTATCACATCAGTTAGTAGGCCTCGTGTGAGTAGCCAATGGTAATTACGCTCATTGAGTAAATAGCTGAGATGCTCAGATGTCTCCTTCTCTTGGAAACAGAGGGTTAAGGGTGGGGGAGCTGTTGGATCCACTGATGGGTTCACTAACAGAAGATAACTAACAATACAATGCAGGTGCTGTGATGGGAACTCAATGTGGATGCACTTTTTCTCAGTAGGTGATTTGAGGGGGGATGAGTGTGGATGCCATCCCCCTTGTCAACCTGCCACCCCCCATCCCCCGACTTGAATATGTTAGTCCAGTCTGATTTACTCATTGATCCTTTATGTGACTGAGGTTTGTGCAAGTTAGAACCTATGACCCCGCCCATGGCTCTGAAATATCAGTAGCCTAACTGTGGCCAACCATGGCCAACTTTCATCTTGGATCCATAATATTCTCTAAACGATATACGTCCAGTATAAGAACTCCAATTTATACCATACTGTAGTCAATATATTATAGCATATCTGTAGAGTAGCGTCACCTTCATGATCAAACTGACAAGCAGCAGCATGTATTTGCGGAAGAGTGAGAGGATCACAGAGACACACTGCTGCCTGTAGTATTCCTATAACATTCCTATAATAAGTTCTGTTAAATCAAAACTATCGTCCAAAGGAGCTAAAGCCTACAAGCAGCCAACCTCGTCTCCACTGCAGAGTCCGGACGTGGTTTCAGCTAAAATATTCTAGCTATATATGAATAGTATCCGTGGAATAAGGGCCACCATGGAACTCAAATGCTTATAAGTTTTGATTTTCATTAATCGGTCATCCTGTGAAACATTTTTCCATAAGACCTTATGTGAAATCTTGGTTAGCAACCATCAGGCAAAAGCATGTAAAAACAAACAGCAAAGCACGACTACGAGCCAATAAGGAATCTGTTATCAGATTAATTGATAGTAATGATAGTGAAGACTAGTATAAGTCAGAGTCTTATACTCTGCTCATATAACGGTTTTCACTCCCTTTACTGGTTTTTTCATCGGTACAAATATTTCATGTATATTTTCGTGTTGTGTTGAGATGTGTTTTTTCTGACGTGAACAAACTTGACCTGGCTATATTAGGCTATAAGGCTTTCCTTTCTATTTTGCACAATGTTCATTGTTTGTATTTCACGGAATTAAAATGGTAAAATAATTCTCATGGGTCATGTAACTTTCAATGGTTCTGTTTGGTTCTGCTCGGTCTGCTGCATGAAATTTAAATGTGCATTTGTGTACTCTCTATTTTAATACACTGCTATAAAAAGGCAATTGCAGTAGGGACAGAAGGAAAACAACTGAATAAAATGCTGCTGTAGAATTAGAAATGTCACAGGTGTAAGGTGTCCTGCAACACCTAACTCCTGTTGAGAAGTGGATGATCCCATTGGGCCACCCCCCCACCCCAAATTAAAAATGAACAAATCATAGACTGTCATCTGTGTTGCATTTCATTTTTGTTTTGAACAGTCAG
Organism: Holacanthus passer; assembly: GCA_025331565.1. NCBI lineage: Eukaryota > Metazoa > Chordata > Actinopteri > Pomacanthidae > Holacanthus > Holacanthus passer. The sequence continues at coordinate 3,005,009 of JAFREQ010000011.1, forward strand.
AAGCAATTTGTTTTATGCCAATCATTCAAAAAGTTTTATGTCAATCATTAAACTTTGTTCTTAACTTTGGAAATAATAGTTATAGACAAACAATCCCAACTCAAGGTCTACTTCCTAACTTTTTCTGGAGTGTTTAACCGCATCACATGGTCTTCATCAGCAGATGGAGTCAGCTCAGTTGGTGTGTAGGTAGATCTGTTGATCTGTAAGATCGTTGGCTGTCATTTCATCCATTACTTTTAGGACTTATTGTCTCAGTTGGCTTAAAGGTCACACTGTCTGTGAGTTCAGTGAAGAAGCTTGGTTGAAGAGGTTGAGGTCAAGTGAAGACAGGTCTCTTCATAGATGTAAATCAGAGGTTGTTTACCCTCCAGCATTCAAATGGTCGACAAACTACCTGATTCACAGCATAGAAACCTCGCTATAAATAAAATCCCCTCAATTTGATTGGTTCTGGAGAGAAACAAAGCCTCGGATCAATAATATAACCCTTTTGCTTTATATATTTTTAGGTGGAAATTGAATGAACAGAGCTTGAGACTCAGGCTGCAGTCATGTCACTGTCAGTACATAATGAAGTGCATCCTCACCTGACCATGTGGAGCAGGTGTGGGGTGCGGAGCCTCGGGTTGATTCTGCTCCGCCGTAAACAAAGCGACTCCCGCGCCGAAGTGCGCCGCGGCCCTCGCCGTCTGACCCGCGCTCGTGTGCCAGCATCCCGCGTCACCGTAAGAAACGTTTTGCTTGAATAATTGAAGAGATGCAAAACAACATGAATAATTACGTTTGACTCTCGCAATTTCTGTCATAGTGAATTAACAGAGTGGCGGCTGCTGCTGGGCTGAGTTTTAACAGAGATGATAGATTTCTGATCAGGTGAGGAGAAGAGTGCGCTGCAAGAAACAAGGTGCACATTATTTGTTTGGCTTCACACAGCTTGCAAACCATGTTGGAGGTGATGTTTGTCATGTTGAAAAATACCTCATTTCTTACACTGATAAAATAATACTGCATTTTTAAAGGAATAGTTCAGCTTTTTTTGGAAACATGCTTATTTGATTTGCTGAGAGTTAGATGAGAAGATCAATATCACTCCAATGTTTGTGTGTTAGTTTAGATTAGCTCCGTCCAAACTGAGGTAACAAAATCCAAGCTACAACATGTGAATTAGTGAGTTTAAGAGGTGCTGGTAGGCCGATTTCGTCTCTGGCCATAGCCAGGCTAGCAGTTTCCCCCCGTTTCCAGTCTTTGTGCTAAGCTAGGCTAACTGACTCCTGGCCGTAGCTCCATGTACAGACATGAGAGTGGCGTCGATCTTCTCATTTAACTCTCAAAAAAAGCGAAAGAGTGAATTTCCCATCATGTCACTGTCGTTTAGAACAAACAGATATTACACTGTTTCATGCATAACACCAAAGCCCTGTGGCAAATCCAACTGCAACCTTATATTTAATACATGTGGTTCTAAAATATCTACAACCATAGTCAATATTTTCTTAAATTGCTCAGAGTACATAAGCTTTTTATTTTTGATGTAAAAGAATCTCTCGTATGAATATTTAAATTGTAGTTTTGTGGTTCTCTGACAGGTTTAGTTAAAATGAATTATTGTAGATAGTCATTGGCAACAGTCTGAATTTCTATCCCCCTCTCTCCTGCTTCGATGTGGGCTTTCTCTCCTTCTTCCTTGTGAATTTAATGCTTTTTTCCCCCTCTCCTTTCTTTCAAAAAAAAGCTATCATTTAAACATGTCATGGGTAGTGTTTACCTGCAGTGAACCTTGATTGAGAAAGCCTGTGACTTTACACTGATGCCCTCCTAATCTGTATGACTGGCATGCTAATTTCTCTGACGCTGCCATTCAAAACACAAACATGAAATGTTGGTTTTAGAACCGGGAGACCTGGTAGAGTGAATTTCAAGTGCTTATTCAAATATTTCATTAAAATGTAAATTTTTACAACACCGTACGTCTAGCTGTGCACAAGGCATGACTTAAGAAGTTATGAAGTTATAACAGCATTTCTCTCGCTGATGCCAATTAACTGGTGGGGGTGACTATAATGTCCTTACCTTGTTTTATCGCCACATAATAGCGCGCCACAAATGCATCACATGCAACAAGAGTTTCAGGTATTGACAGGTGAGATTGGTGGACTGGAAAAAAAAAAAAAGAGAGAAAGTCAAACATGAAGCGTCCTGGAGAGTGGTGGCTAATCAATTCTCTTATCTTCCTAAAGTGTAAATGAAGTGATTAAAATTAAGGTTATGCAAAAGAAAGGAGTGAGAGAGAGAATTGTAAATGAGTCAGATGGTCACACAGCTGCTGCTGCTGCTGGACACAGGTTTATCTCAGACGTTTGTCAGGACGAGAAAACAACCTGCTTAATGTACACTTTACTTAGGTAGAGTGTATGGAAGCAAAGAAATGCTCTAATAATTGAATTTTTATACCTGATTGTGAAATTTAATCATGGTGAGTTATTTCATGTTGAAATTAAAATATTGGAATAAAATATTAAAATATTGTTCTCTGCAAACCATATATCTGAACTTAGATTGTTTGAATTCCCCCTTTTGGAATTTTCAGAAGGTCATTAAAAGTTTAACAATTAAAAAAAACCTTTTTGTTCTTTTTTTCAAGTTCACAAATACAGAAGACCTTTATATTTTGGAGTCTGAATCTGAATAGTCCAATTTCAGCAATTTGATTTTTTTGTCTTGACTTAAACTGTTAGATGAGCGACATTTTAAATGAAATTCTGGAAATTTCAAAAGTGAAAAATGTGTTGCTATTGAGTACAAGAGTTTAAAATACCATGCTATAATAGTCAGAGATATTTAACCCTTAGATGTACACGTATGTATGTACTATGTACTGCCAACACTTTTGGAGTATTGTCTCAACTTTCCGTAACTGTTTGCATTTCTTATGTAAATTACAGCAACCTTTGCTGCTCAGTTATTTCTGTTATGTACATATACATACAGTATTTACTGTGGACCACACCTCAAATCATTTGCATCACCCCTCGGCCACATTTTACACAGCAAGGCAATTTTACGTTGACATGTAAGTACAAACTGAAAACAGTTATGTTGAAGAGTGTCTGCTGGCACAATCATATCCTGCCTATAGCAAACCGAACACAATGGTTCAGTCGTTTAGGTTTGTTGACACAACTATGTAACTTTGTAACTTGGTAGTTTTTTTTACAGAGAATATTTGCTCCTTTAATAATTTGATGACAAGTACAACTTTAATTATTACTGATACGCCATTTCAAGCATTTTCTGGATTTTGCATTTATTCATATGTAGTGTGGCTGCTGGATATACAACTAAATGGTCTCACAGACACTGGATGAGGAGCGAAGTTAGACTTAGATGAAGATGACCCAGAGTAACAGAAATATCTGAAAAAAGAAATGTGAAAAACGACACTAAATTATGCTAAATTAATGTTTCTGGGTTGTTGTTTTACCTTCTGTTTGAAATATGCTGCTGTTTGAAGGGACAACATTTGATAAAGTCAAGATACACAGAAAATCCCCTGCAAGGCTTTTCCCATGTCAATCAGTTATTCATCATCTTAATGTGTGTGTGCTTGCCAGAAGATGTATCAATGAATAAACAGTGGCATGTTGACTTTTAGGGTGTCTGTTTGTCTTATATTTGCAGTTTCTTCGCCTTAATCAGACACTAAAACTTCAGCGTCAAGAACCTGCGGGTTCGTATCGCTCGAGGTTCTTCGCTCTCCCGTTTTATTTCTTTATTTATTCTCTCATTTTTAACTTGCAGGGGGAAGAAGACAAAATGGTTGCAGGTGGTGATGAAAATAAGAGCCATCCATCATTATTTATTAGGCATGAAAAAGATACACAATAATGTAATTTAATCTCTCAGCAGACAATTATTTCCACATATTGATAATGCAATGCGAAAAGTGCCATGAATCCTAATATGATGTTTGCTTTTATTGGTGTATGATACAACCATAACAAATAATGTAATTGTATCAGGGAGAAAATGTGATTATTTGCACATGCTAACATTATAATATCAATCTGCCGCAGACAATGGTATCATATTATTTTGCTGTGCTTAACTAGTTACAATTTGCATTAACTTATTATGTCTGGGTGGCAATAAAGTGGGCTCTCTCCCTCTGCTCTGTGCTTTTCTTAGTTTCTCATTACAGCTCTGTGAAATTTTGGAAGGTTTCAAATCCAACAGCCTACATGCTTTCTGATTTGAAGAAACTTTTACACGGAGTTTTAATATGATTTTCCTTTCTGCCTTTATCTGTTCATTTGCAGCTCCAATCCAAGCACAGATCCAGTGCTCGTCCAGGCCGGCGTGAGGTTAAAGAAACACGACACAATAGACACTATTACTATGCAAATGATAATGCCAGAAACAAAAACACCTTTTCCATTAAAAAGTAAAATGCTTTAAATATTTGCATATAGGTGCACTGATTTGGTTATTCACAATTTCAAGATGATTAACATTAATGAAGGAGCGGCTTGATGCGCCGACTGTCAGGCCACATCAGGCCACCTCTGTAACCTCCTCTGTGTTTTGCATGGCGAGGCGTTCACGCCATAGTGAACTAATGACCAAGTCGGCCCGTGTAAAATTAGACCGTGCATCTACACAAGTGTCTTCCTGACATTATGAGAATGTTTTATTGATGACTCATTATTAGCAGTCCAGCAGTGAGGTGAGTTTGATCCACCCAGAAGATGCAAAGTGTAATAATAATAATGCCTGCTTAATTATTAATATCCAAAACCTAATCCATCTCTGCAGAGAATATGTACATATTTTAGTGTCTCATTTGAATTTTTGCAACAAACACACACCTTAAAAACCATTAGATGGCCGTGGTAATGACAGGTTTAAATGGGCTGATTTTTAAGAATTAATGTGTTATTGCCACTGTATGGCCTGTGCCGAAAGAAAGAGGTCTTCCTGTTTATTCTGTCTGATTCTGAAAGCGTGCAGCGTCCCACCGCACGTCCCCGTAGAGAGGCGAGCAGAGCGCACACTGTGAGACGGCGTCATTCTGCACCGGAGGCTAGAGGAGTGTTTGCAAGTCATTAGTGGTTTGTAAATGATATTTGTTCCCATGTGACATATCATTTGAAATGGTTTTCTAATAATAACACCCACTGATAATAAAATAAGAGGGCCCTCATGTTGTGATTATGCTTTTCATAAATTTGGTTTTGAAAAAATAAAAAAAAAAAAAGAAAGAAGAAGAGGGAGGGAGACGCTTCAATATGAATAAGTGCTCAATATGTTGATGTGAATTTTGCTCTTGTGGTGAACGTCACACTGATACTCCAGATCAGGTTCAGTCGGACCGGTGAGAGCGACTCACGCTGCGATGGAAGAATTCTCTGAATAAAACTTTGATTGTAACCTGACTCCTTTATTTGGAAAGAAAAAGCATGTTTCCTCTGAAGCTCACTGCACTCTATTCTATGAGCAAAAAGCTTGAACTGTCGCCTCCTTCCTTAATGACTACTGACAAATACGCTGTCTTCCTGCAGTGCGTTTCCTGTTCGCCGCAGCACAGAGCCGAGACAGCTTGGCACAGGACGCGGTGTGTCTGGTGAATAGGGAGCCATACTGCCGCTCTAACACCATTTGCCTTGTATTTTATGAAATGAACCAGCGGCTCGGAGATCAATAGGCCCCCGCGGTGAATGCGAACAACGCTACTGGGTCCTTATCAGGAGCCCGCTGCCAATCTGTGGCAAGCGAAGCCTGCACCTTCCCTGGATACACCATTGGTCTTTGAAATTAAAGTTGACGCCTGTAATCCAGGGAAATGGTCCCTCTACTCTCGCTTAACACCGGTTTAGTTTCACCCCAGCTGATGATAAAGCATGACAGAAATACAGAGCACTATCTTCTTGCCGGGGTTGATAGGTTCTGCCAGCTTATCAGGAAACAGGCAGCTAACCTTCTTGTGCCTGGCTCGTGGACAAAACTGAGGAGTCAATTTACAAAAGAAGCCATGCCGGGTGGCTTGTAAATAAAACCATTCTTTCTCTACAGAAGACAAAAAAAAAAAAAGTCAAAAGAAAATAACCAATTTTAGAACCGACCCAAAAGTGAGTAAATGTATAACACAGGAGGCTAAGCGCTAGTGATAGAGTGTATTCATGTAAATCCGCCCAAGCACAGCTGCAGGAAATTGACAGGGATCTACTGGAGCGCTTTGCCTGTAAAGGGTGGGATTTACATGCCTAACTAGGGCTTAACCACCCTCCCCCGAGTTTACCTGTTACTCTCTGGCCTGTGAGCGTGCGTCTGGATGGGCTAAGGTTGCTCTGCTTATTCTTAATGCCTTTTCATCCCCCCTCATATCTGTCAGTCTCAGAAATGAACTCATAAACTCCAGCGAGGCTACTCAGCATTGCAAAATCGGTTTGGCGTAACGGCACATCAGGAGTTTTGTTTGTTTCCCGCTCCGGAGGCCTCAAAACTTTCCACAGCAGCCCTCACATCGGCTCCAGTTAGAGCGCATGTGCACGGCAGGATGTGGCCGACGCCGAACGAGGCTGCGAGGTGTGAGCGCTGCTGCACGGCTGCTTTATGGGTAATTGAGATCACATTAATGCGTGTGTTTCTCCTGAGGAGAAAGTGCAAGTCTTTTCCTTTTGGACAGGATGTGGCTTTGGGCAGTTAGGGATGGTGGGCGTCGCTCCTGGGCTCCAAAAGCCCTCAGCTGAATCTCAACCCCTGCAGGCGGATTCTGTAGACCGCTCATGGCAGTTTAGACTAAGCAGAAAAACTGTTTGGCTTTCTTTTTTTTCATGAAACTCACATCTCGACACGTAGGGCACGCAGCAGCGAGCTTGCGCCGGAGCAGACTCAACAAAAACATCGAAATGTTTCCTCATTTGTTTTTTTCCTCTGAACCTACTGTAAGATCCCTGCAGATGATTAAAAAAACACAAATAGCTAGCACCAATTCTATTAATGCTGTCGTCCTATCACACAGGAACCGAGCGCTGATGCAAAGCGTTCCTTTTTGCCTCGCGTGTTTTGTATTTTTCCCCCCTCTAAACAATGATTTTCAGAACTGGAGCCGCCGCCAATAAAATTAATGGGAGACTTGCTGAGTCCATACAGGAAGTGGGCTTTTTAAATAAACACATTGTTTCCAAACTAATCCACACCCCTATTGTTTACAGACGGGGAACTGGGCAGGGTGCAGACCGGCCGGTCCGCCCCGAAGGCTACTCCATTTCTAAACAGAGGAGGAAAGAGATAAAACTGTCAGACAGGACTTGACTTTGATGTTATTTCAGGTCAGCATCAGAACCTTTTTTTAGTGCGTGTCCTCTAAATCACATTCTCAGCTTCTTATGACCAGATTAGACAGTGATGTACAGAGACTTTTGAAATGAAAATCTGAATTCTCCTCACTATTTTTTGTAAGGAAATACTACACATGGGTCTCAATTTTTCTAAAGCAGATAAAGCCATCTCTGCTCTGACTGACACAGTGTATAGCTTTTGAACATTGATGCATGCTGTCCTTTTCCACTTTAAAGTCCACATTGAGTTAGCCATCAAGTGATTTAAGCTGTCTGTCACTTTGCAACATTCAACATTAGGGATGACCCATTGCATCAGAAAGTTGAAGCTAGTTTGTCTAACTTCAGCCCTGATCCACACTAGACAAACGTCTGCTTTTTGTCTACAATATTTCAAATGACCAGGCCGTCAAAACCTACTGTACCCAGGCCAGGCCCTCCAGTTGATTAACTGTCTGTGTGGCCACTGGGGCTTAGGTGATAGGTGATGATATCTAATCAAATCAAAATCCCCTAATCTTCAATCGGTGGCAAAAATTCTCACCCACTGGGAGACGCCAATAGAGAGCTGAAGTCCTGATGTCCCAACCAGGCTAGCGTCTGCTTCTGTCAACGTCTTCCTGAGGTGATTGGAATCCACTACAACATTTGTTATAAGACATTGAAACATTTGTGATTTTAACAAAATTAAACGACATTTAATTTGTCAGAAGCTAAAAATACAGCTCCCATAAATATTTACCAGTGCAGCAACACAGGTCCAGAAGTTCTGGTTTCATTTTGACTTTCTATACACGATGTTATCACTGCAGGAAAAGAAAAAAGAAATCTCGTTTATGGTTATTACATTTTTACCAAATTGCACAAGCCAAAACAAGCACCAAGGATATACTGTACAGACTGATGTCTTATCAGCAGTGAATTTTAATTTCGGTTCAACTTTAAAAATCCTTAATTAGAAAACATCCCATGATAAGACCATCTGGTCTTAAATGATCAACTATAGTCAATATTAACTTTATAGAACCCATAATGTCTTCTATTAGCATGCAGGGGCCCTTATGTAATGAATATACTTTGCATGATCAAATTATCATCCCTGAATTTAAAACATCTGTGGATATCCTGAACCACTCTGTCAACCACTCTCACTTATCGCCTACTGCATCGATTTTTGTTTCAAATACTACCAGTCACTTATACTTCCATTTACATAATGTCCGATGAGAAAAATTTGTCAGACAGATTGTAATTCATATCTCCACTCGGCGCGCTCGCTGGCCCTAATACTTCAGTTAGCTACCTCACATTTACATTTCAATCAGTGATTATAGCCTCTCCTCCTCTCACCCCGCTGAAAGTAAATACGAGACTCTACTATCTCGGACTAAAATGCATTTGGTGGGACCGGAGGGAAAGGCATGAATATTCTGTCTGGTACATAGTTACCATGTGCTGCTAAGTGTCACATGCTGCAAGTGCATCCTTTAATAGCTCGCTGCTCCGTATACAGCACAGCGTGGCACTGACACTGCCAGGAGCCTCAGACGTGCTAAAAATGTCTCATTTTGGCTTAAAGTGGCCACCAAATGGCATGTGACATGTTCTCTGAGGTGGCTGTTTAGCGTCCAGCACGCTCTACCTATACTTGTGATTTTGTTTTGTTAACCCTCATTTCTTCACACTCTGGCTTTATCTCGTGATGTGTTTCCAGAAAATTAGTGGACAGAAAATGAAGCACACGAGCGAGCTTTCACACGACTGCAGAGATTAAACACATCATCGTGGAAAAGGTCAAGCAAGTGGAAAATTTATCCATTGTAGGTTTGCTGTTGACCGCAACTGTGAAATGAACGTTTGACATGTTTGTTCCTTGACATGGTGTTTTTTTTGCATAGATGGCTCTGAGCATAATAAAGGAACAAAAAAAATGCTGTGTGTTTTATAAAGCTGACACCCACACAGGCAGCAGCTGATGACAAATGGGCTCCCTGTAGTCAGAGTGAAGCCTTGCACAGAAAGCAGGTTATATCTTCACTGGCTTGGACGCCACAGTAGGAAAGTCTGCTGCATTTGGAAAAGCTCACTTCCATGTCCTCCACCGCTGGACGCCTGCTGTCTGTTGACTTCTCTGTCAGTGGTAACCCAATATCCAACTTCATAGGGAAAAGTCTGTCGGTTGATGAGTCATCGTGAAGCGTACAATCATTACTTTTTAATTGCTCTTTGAGTGGAATTTTCTTTGTGTCGGGCCTGGCACGGTGAGGTGAACTGTTGAGCTCAGAGGAACTGTTTGCATGTTTTCTTGTTTGCTTGTTTTGGAACGACTTCACAACTCATCTATCATGCAGCGAGGACAAAAAAAAAGAAACGGACAAATCATAATAATCACATTTTGCCACAAACTGCTCTCCCTGGCCTTCTGTTTTCCAAGTCTGGTTACACACATGTTGGCTCGGGAGAATATTCAATAGACATTTATAGGAAATAAATTAAGAGATGAATGCAAACCATATGGCATTCGGGGGTTTATTTGTAAAGCCCCTGCATCAAAGCTTTTTCCAGATCACACCATATTAGCTATGTTTTTCCAGTCCAGCAAAATCAGGAAGGTAACCACAGACTTTCCTGATGGGAAACACATGAGCGGCGGCCTGCCGAGACAAGGAGCCTCATACATGGACGATGCATCGTCAGGGAGCATCAGTAAAAACAATTATTCCCTGCATGTCTGGATGTCATATGTCACCCTGGGTTGACTTTAATAGGAGGGGAGCGCGATGGAGCTGCGTCACTGCTTGGAGAAACCTTTTTAGCCTCGGAGTGAACCCCTCGCTGCATTCACACTTCTTCGCATGTGAGGCGGCCTGGATGCCTGTGTGGGGTGTGGGCTCGAAGACAGACCGGGAAGGGAGCCAAGAGGAAACGGCATTGCCCAGGGTATACACTTCCACCCTCACATGAACGCAAGACCCCCCCCTGTCCCCCTCCCCCCTAAGCATTTCATATAGGCCAGACAAGTTTACGGTTTCGTGCATTTGAGTGTGACAGCGGCGGCCCTCCTGCGTGTGACGGGCCCAACAGCAGCGGTCTGCCGACACACGGGGTGGTTTCTCCTCCTTCGCTGTTGATCTTGGGCTCACGCTGCACACACGCAGAGGGCCTGCCAATGTCAGACATGGAGCGCCACGCTGCCAAGAGTCCAAAACTTTAACCAGGAAGGTAATTTTTTTCTTTGCTGTGCAAGACTTCCAGAGCAAGCTTGGGTTGTGGTTGCTTCTATAGAGCCTCAAATGATGTCGGCTGTGGAAGTGTTCTTGTGCCATCCCACAATGGGGACAACATGGTATGGGGTCATCTCTCTCTTTTTCTTTTTTTTTTCTCCTAGATGCACATAAACACACACAGATAAATGAACTATATGCTCAGAGTGATCAGAGCCTGCTGTGCGCCATCGGGCAGTTTACCTCAGGACCGACAGAAAAGCACTTCCAGGAAAAGAAAAGCCAGGGATTCCTGCTGAGGGAAAATGCATCAAAGCGCCTGACTTAAGGCTATAATTAGCTGCTGTGGTGTTTGAAATGTGGAAGAATGAAGTCTTTGGAGAAATTGAATTGTTTATTTATTTTCGTTTGTTGTTTTAATTTTCCCTCCAAATGAGGAAAGTGAAGCATTTTTCATAAGGATTGAGTGCGCTCTGGCGTACTTAATTTGCCGTTTGTCAGTGGTATTGTGTGCAGTGGAGTTTCATGAGATGAAAAAAAAAATGCACGAGAGGTGCCATGTTACAACAAGCGACATTGTTTTATATTTATAGGAAGGAAACTGCTCCTTTCCCCCTCAGTTCTGTCTTTCAGGTACTGTGACAGAGTGGGCACCCTCCTGGCAGAGCAGGCCAGAGCGGCGGCTGAGGATAAGTGCAGTCAGTCCATTCTCTAATGATGTATGAAATCCTAAACTCATATAAATGTACGACCTGCCCTCCTTCTGTCTCCAGTCTAGTGATCCAGCCAAACCAGTGCCCCACCGCTGGCGCACAGCACAACACTGATGAAAACCACTGGCCTCAGCTAAACTCAACTTCAGTATTGTCTTCCCCTGAGAGAAGAGAAAAATTCTTCTAATCTTTCTGCCACCAACACGTCTTGTGACGGCTCACTGCTCCAGCAGCTTTTCTTGTGTAAAACGATTTATAGATATTTAAAATTTACTGATGTTTTCATGCGCCGTGTGTGGGGAGTTTTATACAAGGCATATTTGACAACCTGTTCAAAAAAAAGTCCCAGTTGTGAAATAACCTTCAGTGCCACGGATTCCATAAAAAGGAAAACATTACGAACAGCATGATCATTTTTTATGTATGAATGATATTTGCACAAGTCAAACTGTTTCACAGCTCCGGTTTAATGTGGAACTGTGCTTTAACTAAACATGGCTGTCAGAGCGCGTGGGGACCGCCGATCGGCTCACATGGAAGCGCTTCAACCCCTGAGCAATCACGGCTAAGTTTACTCTGGCTACTCTATACGTCGCACCTTTGCAGCACCTCATCAACACAATGAGAAACAGAGACAGTCATTTGTGTTTGTTGGCAGCTGAGGGGTCGTCTCTCAATCAGGCCAAGAGTGGAAGCACGACTGTCAGGGAAAAGGCCCCTGTCGAATTGCTATATGTAGTTTTATCAAATCATCACGCCGGCATGTTTCTCAGCAAAGGATCAAATAACCTTCAGCTGCAATATTTCTAGCACATGAAGTCAGTGTGAAAAAGACACCTCACCATATTAGAAAACCTTAAGAAACAGGTATACGCATGCTGTCGAGCAGGAGGAAGTGTCTCTCTCAGTAATTCCGAGTGACTGGATCCATAAGGAGTGAAAATTTGTTTCTGTTTTTTCATCTACAAAGGCAGAAGGCAGTAGCAACTGGTTGCCTACAGAGGCCTGCCAAGCCAAATGATATTCTTGGGTTTTGACCAACTTTCCTTAAATATGGACAACAGATCGCGGTTTAAAAAACAACACATTTATATTGTGCCACAGCAGAGGGAAAGATATATGGAGAATGGTGCAAGAAGTTTTACATTTATTAACACTGAAAATCCACAAAAACACTCACAGATGACAAGAAATGCAAGAGTGTAATCAAGCTGTCCTGACTGTATGTGTCTTATCACATATTTTCATAATAATCACAATGTGCAACCTGAGAGTTCGGTTTAACACGAAGACAAGCCCGGCAATTTAGCGCTCATTTATTTAGCGTTTGCAACACCTACACAATAGCTTCACGTCAGCTACGTGACAAATTCATGAATACTGATTCAATCCCCATGTCAGCTTTCATTAGCTGCTCGTGCGATCCTGCTATCACTCCTGATAAAGCTGTGGGACAGTGCATCGTTTCATTGAACCAAATTTTCAAAACATAAAAGTCTAATGGCAAATGCCACCTCAAATATGAAAAACTCGGACCCACTGTGGTGGATGACAGTTTGTGTTGTGAGTGATTGCAAATGTGTTTCAATGTGTTGACATCAGCATTAATTCTGTTTGCACATTCAACCTATTGATTGACATAAGTCACTTCTGCCATTGTCCAGCAATGATGAAGTTTCTCAGCAGATGACTTTATCCAAATTTGGAACTATCATTCCAACATGGGAAAAAAATTATATTTAATCCGTTCAATATTGAATGAAATGTCCAAATCCAAATTTCACAGTCAATAAGCACAACAGGAGACCAGGCTACAGCTGCACTGAGGTCATTTACAAACTTGTCACCATTTATTCTTGATCCTAACCACTCAACACTACATTAACATACGTATCATCACCTTTAAAGCTGATATAGCGAAATTGTTGGCAGTTGCTTATTTAGACATCTAGCAGTTATGGAGCAACTTAAATATATACAAATTATAGCTCTCATTCATTCCATTCGATTCCTACTTCATTCCTGCTTTTTTCAAGTAGTGACATCCCTACTTTCCATCTGCAATGATTGGATGTCCTTGGCCAAAGAACATGCCTATAGTTTATGAATCATTAAATCAAGTGGTAATCGTGTTTAAAGATTTTAGTCCAGATAAACATGTCATTGTGTTTGATAACTACCATTTACTGTCCTCATGCAGTTATTGTCCAGCAAATGTTGCTCCATATTATCTCCTCTCATTCATTTGAATTTGGTTACGCTTGAACAGGCAATTTTTTTTTTTCCAATGAATAATGTGTGTCCCTTGAGTTTCACTTGATATTGTCTTTCTTATTTTTTTCTTTCATTTGACTCCACTTGAACGTCATTAAAAAACAAGCACAGAGAGAGCTGATCCTCATCCTTACTTAAAAACCTCTCACATTAATCACCAATTCATCAGATCACTTGTCTTTGTGTTCGCCCGCTTCAGTAACTCTTACAACAGACGAGAGTCACCTCCAAATAATGTCTTCATCACACAAAGGCAGAGCACAGAAATCCTCACAATTCCCTGTTTCTTTATCCAATGTCAACAGCTGACAGCCTTTCAAAGTCAAGTGCAGTGTCAATTTCAATAATTAAAGCTGTTTGTATTTCAAATAGAATATTTCATTTGCAAAAAAAAAAAAAAAAAAGTCATATGTGGAGCAATAGCATTGGATGGACAGCTTTGCATCAGTTGTAGAAAAGAATAACCCCAAGCCCACCCCCATGAAAGTGATTACATTTTATGATTAAAAGGAAAAATAATTGAATACCCCTGAAAAACTCCAGTTAATATCGACATTTTTTACCACACTGGATCTTGGCTGCAAACAACACAGACCATTCTGTTATTGTTGTATTCTTTAGATCAAAGGGGGCTTTAATAAGGCCATTATAAATACATCTGAAAATTCACTCTGATATTCAGCAAACAAATCAATACAGGATGTGCACCGTTCATTGGTCTTTTATTGCGGCACTGTAGGCCATCGCTGAGGTACCACGGCATAATGAACAAAAACCACGCAGGGCTTCGGCACCCCCGCTGTGTTCAAAGTCAGTCATATTCACTATACTTTATAATTGAAATAAAGGTAATCTCTCCATCCCTTTGAGCTGCAGCTTATGTTCTTCTGTTGTTGTCCACAAGAAACATACAATGTGGTGGTAGGAGCAAAGAATAAAGGAGAAGCTATGGTCACCACGACAGTCAAGAGTGAGGCTCAAGTGTCGCGCTTTGCTGTGGTGTTCTTCACTTGCTGGCTGACATCTCAGGCTTAAAGACCACATTATCAGATGTAATAGCACCCCCTGTACCGTTGGTAAATTTCTTTAGGATGTGCAATAAGCCATATGTTTCCTCATCATTTATTAAACAGCTATGCCAAAGTGTATCCCTAAATCTATATCCCTGTTCCTTTTCTTGTTCGGAGCACGCAGACGGTTGAATAGGCCTCAGTACCCCTGTCCTTCATCACCAGCCTACTTTAGTCCTTTGCAATATTGATGAGCCGCAGACCCCTCGGTACAGGAGCACGGCCTAAAAGCCCCCTCCCGGACCACGGGCTCGCTGAGTGGGGAGGGTGACTCCACTGGACCCCATGGGCCACTGTGAGCTGCAGTGGGCAACGAGATCAGAGTCAAAAGATGATTAAAGAGAGCGGAGTATTCTTATCACACCAACATAACAAGAGATTCTGTTAAGATCGGAGTGAAACCAGCAGGGGTTTGGCGTTGTGTGCAGATTGTGTCAGTTTATTGCCATAAAAGTAGAAGCCTAAGATTTTTTTAAATTAAGAAACTTGCAGCTAGGGTTGGGCCATATAAGTAGGAAGCTCTCCCCTTTAATATCTCTGCATTAGACTACTTTGGACAGTGTTGGGAATCAGGGGTGTAGAGGACTGCTTTATGGCAATATTCAATTTTTACAAGTGGTGAAGTATCCCTTTGTCAGGTATTTAATTCACTTAAAACACAGGCTGACTTTCCTGTCTGGTCATTTTTATCTGTAAACAGCTTCTCTACTGCTGTTCCAGAAAATGTAGAATAACCTAATATTTATTGACAATTACACAGATTATAACCAGTGTACAATATTTAACATTATTTAAATGAATCATTGTATTTGAACTAAAAAATAACCAGCAAGAATAACCAAATTGTCCATGTTGTCCAGTTGGAGATTTCCAAAGCTTCAATCTGGTAACAGCTTCGTAGCATCATTCCTTCCTGATGGACCTGAGCTTCCACAGAGGACAATGAGGCCATCCTTAATAATCTTTCAATGAATTTGGGTATGGGCAACCTGAGGGGAGTTTAGGGTTAAAAACTAACACATGTTAGCTGATTTCAATATTTTTAGACTCAGTCTGTCAGAATGTACTACTTGTATTCCAACAAAATAAAAAGGATTCAGTATTTCTCCTCGGGAATTTACATATAAAACAGTTAGACTTTATTTTATGGGTCTGTAATTTCCCTCTAATTTCCTTGGAAGTATCCTGTAAAAAGCAATGTAAGCTGGTACTAATTATTAGGAAAATAGAAACAGAGTTCTGAGACAGTTGCTTGAGTTTTGGGTTTAAAAGCAGTACTTGATTTCCAGAGGAATCTCCTTTAAAGAACTCACCTTTTAAAATAAAACTGGCAGAATAACTAAAACAATACACTAGGGACAATTTGAATAATTAAACCAATTTAGAAACTTTCTATTTGGTGACTCTTGACTTCAGTATAAATCTTGTCTAGAGCCCTGGAACTCAAAACTAGTGTTAAGCCTCGCAAAAGAGCTCCAATGGCTCAATATGTACATTTACATATACTTCAGAGTACAACTAATAAAAAAGGTAAACTTCACTCGATGAATCTGGACAAATTTGACAATTTTGGACACTTTTGATATTTTTTTTTTCTTGTCTGAAAAATATCTGTCTTTTCATTGGCTCTACTGTAGCTGTTGCTATGCTATTGCTGTTTATCTGAATCCTGGTTGAACACCTGGTTGCAACAAGTTCAGACAAGACACTGAGTGATTCTGGGAAATATGTGCAAAAAAACATAAGGAGTCTAAATATGGTAGGCTGGGGGGCATTTCGCAGAATTTTAGAATTGCTTGACGTGCACAACACATCAAATAGACAGATATGATCAAACGGGTTGGTTCAGTGGAGAGATTTATGGGTAACTGCTGATTTATTTTGGTCATTTAGCAACGAAGCAAACCAACAAGTAACTGTGTTAATAAGATAACATCAAAAAGAGGGCAACAGCATCTTGACCCTGATCCTTTATATCCACCGTAATCATAATCACAACTTCAGGAAAGATCCAGATCACAATTTCCTCATACCTATACACAGTGCAGCTGAGTCATTAGATCCCAGATTACACCACAGACATTGAGAAGTGATCAGCTTCCTTTCTCACCTAGAGCACATGACCACTAAGCTCCTCACCTCACCATTGTGCACCGCAGTATATAATAAACCTTGTTTGAAGTACATTAACCTGGCTCACAACAATGGTAATGTGCACCCTGAGGGGGATACCGGCGCTATTGACTTCCTGTTCCTGGAATGTTTTTCTCCTGACTGTTAACTGAACTCGTTTTTAAGTTTGCAGGCATCTGTGGAAAGTGAATATATTAAAGACATATCCTACTCTTTAAGTGTGTGAATGGGGAATAACTGTTGATTGCCGGGAGGGCTGGGGTACGTCTGGGCCTTTAGATGAGAGGGGAGATAGCTGCATTCCTCCTACGACACACTGTCCGGGAGGTTCCTGAATGACTTGGGGTCCCAATGTGATTAAATGCCTAATTTCACACGTTTAAAGTTAGAAATAAAAATAAAATAAAATAAAAAAATTTTTTCAAGACAACATTCAACTTTGGTGGAAAGTCTTAATTAACAAATTCCAATATCTGAGAATAAAAATTTTTTGTGGAAGCTAATAACAGGTTTGATCGATTGCATGAATGAATGACAACAACAATCAATCAATGAGGCTGAAAAGCTATATGACTGATTTTTGCTAATACAATACATTGAATAGATCAATTGAGCATTCATGTTGCTTTTATAGTGGCAATCTTTTCTCATAGTTATACAATCACCCCACAGGAGTTCAAATCAATGACAACGCATTGACAAAAACATCAGAAATTTACAGTGACCAATAGCATGCAGCTTTCAAGTCTTTACAATCTTTGTGAGCTGAAGCTCCCTCTGGAAGCTATTTCAAGCACTCTGTGTTGCTGTTAGCAGGAGTATTTTTTTGCATTTCAAAGCAAGAACAGAGCAACAACATCAGTTGACAGTATTTTTATGAACATGCACCTACTCACATAAAAACGATTTTCAATACAGCGTGTATGATGACATCCACAAGATCTTGGAAATGCACTTAATTTCTGCCTTGGACATGTGCTTCAGAAGATTTAGATTTAGGTCCAATACAAGGATCAACATGTCAACATGAGTGGCTACTATGTGAGGAATACAGTAATCTTATATAACCTACTAATGTCTGTGGGTGCAGATAAATATCGGTTTTACTTTTTTCTTTTTGAATGCATAACAATGGCTCAGAAGCTAATTTCCTGTTGAGAAAATGTCCAGAAGTACCTTGTATTCTGTTGTCACAGTCCTGCACATTTATCACTTCCCATCCACCCAGACTTCAAGAAACATGGTGCAGGCACAAAAGTTAGTCTGGCTGTCGCAAAAAACAATACAATAAGTGCCCATATACACAAATCCTATAGATAAAATTATTGTACTATTTCACAAACTGCCATGATACTATGTTGGTACACTACCTGCATTTAGCAGCTAAAGAGTCAGACACTTCCCTCAGGAGCTGGTAGAGACCAAAAATGGAGCTAAAAGAGAGTAAATATTGAACTTATAATGATACGTTGAATCATAGAAGGAAAGAAAGTCTCCAAATGAATAGCAATGTTGTTCTGTAACTGCTGGATTTGTAAAATAAGCAACTCTTTTCTAACAAGTTTGCCACATCAACTTTAAAGATGATATGTAAATGTTGTATTCACAACTGGTTTCTGCTGCCACCAAGTGGCCAAACAAATCATCTATTATGTCTTAGATGACATTTTGGTTAACAACAGCTACATGTTCAGTGGTTGCTAATATTCTCAGCACTAAAAGGGTAAATTTACTCTTCTTCCAAAAATGTTGTGTTACATCATTTAGTAATGAGCATTTATTAATTATTAATAATTCTAATCATTATTGTTTTCATGCATGTTGCTTAATAATTTCTGCTATCTGGCAGAATAGGGAATAGCTGTTGATGAGTTTGGTTTGTGTGGCTTATGAAACTTTTAACACTGTATTAATGTCCATCCACTGTACTTCTGATTGTCCAGCTATTCACTGTGTTCCTCTACTGTGCAGACACAAACTGTAGCTTTTTTATGTCATCAACTTTAAGTATGAACAACTGCTATTGTCATCAACGTTTTGTCATCCTTTTTCTTTCTGTCTGCTGGATGTCATTGAAATAATAAAAACCAAACAAAACCAGTATCTCATTTTAGATGTTTGCAAAATATTTCCATAAATTCTGCATGATGTGATTATTCACGACAACTTAATGAAATATTTCCTTCAACTGAGATACCTAAACCTGTATTTGTCACTTTTATTTCCTTTGATAAATGTCTCAAATTGTTTTCAGTTTGTCTGTAATCGGATTCAAGCTACCTAAAGAAAAAAAGCATTTATTTATCATCTTCACTTTAAGTAACTTCATCAGAAAGCTAATGTTGTTACTTTGATAATGTTATATTGTGAAAAGCACTAAATATTCATGTACCTCACAGCGATAAAAAGGTATATTTGTGTGAAACTTTGACGTAGAAATCCAACCACGCTGCTTTGGAAAGTAAACTTTTACATTAATTCACGCTCTCCGAGCAAACAGATGAGGAGACAAGCTTCTGGGCAGGTTACATCCACAGAGCTGTTTATCAAAATAAGCAGCCAGTCCAGAGTGGTCAGCCTATTGATTTTCCTGCCAAATATAATCTGTTTCACCATCATAAATCTGTGTCTGACATCTGCACAAAGCCCCATTTTAGCCAAACACTGCCAAGTAAGGCTGTTTATTCACCGATGGCCTGATAGTCTCCATGACAACACTCACTACAATTAGACGACTGTAATCCCGCCTTCAAACATGCACACAGTTAATTATTTCAGCACAAAGTGAGAGGCCAAATGCAGAGAGGGGAGATAGAGAAGCAACTGTGGAATCCTGGTCTGCTGCTGCTGTCAGTCCAACTCATGCAGCGCTGTCAGTGTGTGTGTGTGCGCCTGTGTGTTACTCATGTTGTGGGGGCGTAAACCTGTTTACACAGTCACTGTGTGAGGACTTGCCTTCCTTATGATGGAAAAAAGTCCCATAATGTGATTCATTCAATTTTAGATTGAAGACTTAAGGTTACGGTAAGTCTCCAGGAAATGAATGTAAGTTAGTGTAATGTCCTCTGAAGTGATGGAAACATGACTCTGTGCGTGTGTGTGAACACAGCACAGCCAGCCTTTAATGAGGACTGAACCAAAACTAGTAAGAAATGAGGGATGAGATTGAGAAATAAAAACAAAAGTGCACCCAGAAATCTTTTTAGTAAGTGACTACACTGAATATACAAAGTGTTAAATGGTAGATAATCTGAAAAAAAAAAAGAAAAAAAGAAAGAAAAAGAAAAATCTCACCTACCTGTAGTGATATCTAGCCTTGTTTTATTCACCCATTGTTTTGGATATCTGTCACTTTTCTCCACCCCATTGAACTCCAATGAAGGTGAATGGAACAGTTCTAATTCAAGTTCTTCAAATCAAGGGTCTGTGGGTTATTGAGATGAACATGGGTACGTTTGTGGAAAGGCATGTTACCGTTGAATTCTTTTTAAATGCAATTTTTTATCCTGTGGGCAAAACAAACACAACTCTATTCATGTCTTTCCTATTGGGTTGCAGGTTAACCAGCCCTTTAATTAGTCACTCCAGCAATTAATTATCTCTCTTTCAAGTCAAACAGTCAAATCAGTGCAGCAGAGGCAACATTATTTATTATTTATTTTACTCTCTTATGAGCCAAGCTCCAAAAACCCTGGATCCTACACATCCCATAATGCAACCTGATTGTTTTCCTTTGTTTCTTTTGGTTGACCTTCCATGCCTGTTAAATATCAGTTTATTTAATAACTTTAGGTACGAGTTACTTTGCAGATTCAGATTGATAGTACAAAATGTAACCAACAAATAAATTATGGTGTGTCATCACAGGTAAAGATCAGATGAGACACATGTTAAACAAGCAACATTAAAGTAATGCACACATTAATACATTAGTAATCCAATAATATAATACATTATTATGAAATGGGCCTTTCTGCCTAATGAGCACTTTTACTTTTGGTATTTTAAGTATGTTATGCTTATGCCTAAATATTCTGTAGATGCTTGTACTTATATTTTTACTTGAGCACATTTTGGATGCAGGATTTTTACTTATAACAGAGTATTTCTACACTGTGACGTTGCTACTTTTAGTTAAGTAAAAGATCTGAGTACTTCCTCCACAACTGAACCAGTTGCCAGTTTGTGATGCAGGTGTAATAAATTCACTGCGTTCAAGCTGATAACATGATCTAGTTAATTTCTCAGGTTTTAAAATGTTTTAAATTGTGGTGCCCCTTTACGTATCCAAATTTAAGGATTCAAACTCCCTCTCCAACTCCTTCCTTTCATCTACTGTATATCTCCTTCTCTGTCACTGATATTGATTTAATAAGGAAAATCAATAAAGAATAATGTCTTTAACCTGGATTCAATTAGTTCTTCCTGAAAAGTTGTCCCTAACATTTTACATATTCAATCGTTTAAGCCTGAATTCTCCATTTATGAATATCTTGCAGCTTGGTTAGTAAAGTTTGAGAGATGTAGATTTGATCCATGTGCCATCCATGTGATCTAATCCGTCAGCTAGGTTGTCTTTTCTCAGTTGTTAACTGTCCATGTGTTCATGTTATCCCTCAGAATACAGCACCACATGCTTTCTTTCCTCCCCAACATGCTTTCTTCAAATGTTGACTCAGACAGCGCCTCTATTCCCAGGAAGCCCTCAACAAGCACCATTTGCTCCTGCTCATACCATGTTAACAGAAAAAACTCATTTGCCATGTATTGTTAAAATTTTTATTAATAGCAATTTATGTCACTCAGACAGGGTCTCGGCAGAAAAAGAAAACATTTGGGCCTTGTACAAATCTATCACTCAAGTTGTCAAAAAAATTTGTTCTCATGCAATATAAATAGGCCCCGAGTCCGTGGGTAGAGAGATGGGATCTGTTTCTGCGAGGGCGACGGGCTGGCTGTTTAGAGACTCCCAGTAAAACAGGTCATGCTGTTCACATCACGAAGCCTCAATCACAAACAAATGTTTTATTTAAAGAGCCAAAGCGTTGTTTACTCCAGTCTGCTTACTCTCCTTCCCTTCTCTTCTCTTCCTCTCCCGCCCGGGCGCACTCTGTGTGTTCAGCACATTTGAATGCTGGAAGCATGTGAAGAGGAAACAAAAACACTCCTGACAGGAAGCGCTACCCTGTCATGTAAAGGAACAAATAGGTAGGCATGTAGCTAAGTGAACAAATTGCGCCGACACAGTTTAATAAATGAAGCATTCAGGGAGTACAAATGTGTTAACCGCTGCAGAACTCAGCAACTGCTGTAAATAACCTCAGCAGCGCTTGTTTGCTGAGTGGACGGGAGGGTAAATCTGAGTAAAGTACACAACACAACTGTCGGCTTTCGCTGTATTTGTCACTGACAAATATGAGATGTTAATGTGCTGCCGCAGTCTACGTTATTGTCAGAATCTGCCAAGTTATTATGAGTCTACTTAAGGATCTCTGCCGGGTCACAGTCCTCGCTGTTGTCCTATCGACTGCATCTGTGACCAAAAGCCGATTCTATTGACAAATCAACACAGGAGGTGTCAACTATCTGCATTAATCCATAGCTATGGCTCCATAATTCATCAAGGTTGCTGTCTCCTCAGTGGACAGCTCGAGAAATGTTATGGTACCTGGATTACATTGAAAAAAACTTTTCTATAAACGTATCTGCATTGTTGCAAAATATTCATATTAGATCAACAAAACATTCACTAATAGCTGATTGCATTTGTTTTCCTGTATCTTAACATATGTGCTTGTGGCAATGAAGGACTGACTAAAGGAATGCTTCAACGTTTTGGATGCTTATGGCTTTCTTGCTGAGACTTAGATGAGAAGATCATGCAACTCTCATTTCTGTCCTTCAAATAATAAGTTATAAACCTGTTATCTCAACTGGAACTGGAGTCTTATCGTCACCAGAGGAGACTTCAGGAAGTCTCTCCTGGAAGTCACCATCCGATCAAGAAATGGTACAACACATAACCTACCATAAAACCACAATTTGTTGGTTTTGCACCTCATTTTTTAATGGATCAAACAAATGAAATATACTATGCTAATTATTGATGCTTTTTATCTTCAGACAGAGCCATGCTAACTGTTTCCCCCTGCTTCCAGTCTTTATGCTAAGCTAAGCTATCGAACTGCTGGATGAAGCTTCACATTTGCTGTGCAGATATGAAGGTGGGATCAATCCTCTCAGTCGTATTTATATTTACATACATACACATATATTTAACTATTCCATCAACATTTTTATGGTTATATTTAAGCAACTCAAAGCACTTGGTTGGTTTACTTTTTCAATATTTAACCACAGCCACGATCTTCCCCTGTCCTTAATCAAAGTGTTGTTTGTGCCCACATCAGTTGGAAGACTATGTAGACTTGCTTGTACAACAATGACTTTTTCTCCAAAATGTATTAGGCAGCACCATATAGCAATACATGAACAGAGTTGGAAAAATGATGACACCAACTGTCCATTGCAAACATCCATATCAGTTCACAGACCAACATCCTGTTTCAACTCTCACAATTTTTCTGTGCAATGTGAGATTATCAACATAACAGATTTTGCTTCCAAATAAAATGTTTTTGATTTTCAGGCTAAACTTTTAGATCATTTGAAACCTCTCTGATCATTTGACTGCTTGCGTTTTTGCCTCACCTATCTTTTTGGTTAGTGTTCCCAAATGTCAGCAATTACTGGTGAGTACAATGTTATCATGAGTAATTGAAACTGTGGCTACAGTTTAAAAAAGAACACATAAGTTGTAACAAACCTGCAGAGATGGAAAGAGTACTAGAATATTACACTCAAGTAAAAGCACTGTTACTAATTTTACTCAAGTACTTCAAGTTCTTGACTGTATTAGGCTACAGAAATAAAATAACTTTCACTTTAAAAGCAGAATAAAACATCACCAAAGAAGACAACACAGAGATGGAGAAACAATATAAACTCCAGGCTGCAGCCACACACACACACACACACACATATTAAAACAAGGACAGCTCCACAGTTTTTACAGACCATGTAGCACAAACACACACAAAAAGCTACATTGCTCGACAACACAGTGGTTATTGGTGTCTCTGCAGTTGCTGTACCTGTCTCACCTGTCTCATTCTGTGAGTCTTGTGCAATGCAAAGTCACTCAAACATTTTGAGCTGAAAGTGGCTCTGCAGTCCCCACTGTGGCACAAATTGTCAAAAATAGCTGAAGGAAGAAACACCGAAGGAAGAACTTCACAAGCAATGTTGCAAATGTAGAAGTTACTGCTGGAGGACCCACTGTGAGCATTTTAGCATTTAGTCAGATCCAGCATGCCCCTGTTGTGTGTTTGATTTGGGTCATATACACAGGTAGTGCATTAAATCAATGATGGCAGATGGTGTGTTGAGGTACAGTAATGCTAACCTTAACCCAGAATGACATAATTTTATAGCATTATGTGCATTGTTGCACTGCTCACTGACCGCTAAGCCCGGCCCAGGTGAACCAGCACCACTTGCAACCCCTGACACTCGGGTAACGTACAGTCAACATGTATGTTTTCAAGAGTGTCTTCTCTGTGGACATGATTTCTGGAGCTCTGCCCTTCTGCACCCACAGACAAACCATGAGCTTCAGACAGACAGACAGGAGAACAGACACACCTACAGCTTCTTCTCTGCTGTAGCTGCTGATTTAGCACCTTTCTCTTGTTGTATTCTCACACCTGTGTGACCTTTGATTTTACTCTGTAACTGATGCAACTTGAAATGTAGCAGTGTTATACTTGTTCTAAAAAGTACCGAAGTAAAAGCAAAATTACTGATTTTAAAAAATATTATTTAAAGCACACAATTAAAATGACTTTTACAGCAACAAGAGTAAATGTTGTTACTTCCACCCAAACCTGAATCAACCTTTAACCAGCATAAAGCTCTATAACCTGCACTGTGTTCATGTTCAGTGAATCTCCGCTTTGATGATATTCCTTTTAAAATACATCTTTCCATCTTCAACAAATGACACGCTACTCAGAAGCACATTAAAAGCGAGTGTTTCATTAGTGCGCCTGTTGTTGTTTTTCACACTGGAAGGCTCCTGTTTTGCATATGATGTGATGATTTTGCGTGTGAGCGGGAGGGAATGAGTGGTGCTTAATGTGGTGGACAGTGATCAGCGGCACACCCCCCCCCTCTCAGGACTGCAGGCCATCTCATTTATATTCTCCCTCCCCAGTTTGTGGACAGAGCGCTACAAATCTACCACGGCTCCAAGCTTCCCGCCTGCAGCACCCACCCGATACGCGCGTGCGTTTGTGCGCTACCGCCAAGTCAGCTAAGGAGGATTTTGCACAGGTTAAAGCCCCTAAATGAAAGCAGTTATTCTCATGACTAATTCATGAGATGCTGAATTATGGCTGACAAACAAGAGAAATTTAAGTATGACAAGCAAAATGAGGCATAAAGGCTCGTTTCGTCTCATTCTGAGAGCTGCAAAATGAGATGATTGAGAGAAGTGCGGCAGCCGTGTAGAATCTGACAATGCTGACTGACCTGGTCAAATACAACTACATACTCCATCCTTGGGCTTTTGATGTGTTTGCTTCCCCTCTGATCTAAACCCCCCCCTAACAGAGAAAATATGTGTTTTTAGCTGCAGGCCAGGAAGATGGAGTGAAAGAAAGAGAAGGTGGGGGGATTGTGAAAACCCAGGCAGGGGTGCCATTCTGCTGGCCAGAGTCCGGCTCTTCACATGTCCTCCTCCAGCACTCACAACAGCCCCACACAGTGAGACAAAAGGTGAAGGGTAGGCAGGTCAACACACACACACACACACACACATGCACAACACTTTTCTACCCACCTTTTTCCCCATCTCCCTCTTCATCTGCCACGCTCTTCACTTCAACCCCCAGCATCCTCCCCTCCACCGCCGACCAACCAACCTGCCTTCATTCTCAAACAGGCGACGTGAAGGTTAACTGGCCTCTTACCCCGCCTAAAACAACAACAAAAGGAACGTGGAGCGATGGTGGCGCTTTTGAATAGTTCAAAAGATGTCGGCGCGCATAAACCCAGTGTCTATCTTGATCACAAAGGAGGGTGACATGAGGGAAAATAGCACTTCAAATGATGCAACAAGACAGTGGCGACAATTTGCGGGGAGTTTCTGCAAACTGTGATCACATGTGCGAAACAAAGACCCCTTGACATTTGAAATGGATGAAATGGATGGTTTGCTCGAGCTCAGATCAATGCTGCGGGCAAAAGAAGGAAAAAGAAAAGAAGAAAAAAAGGATGCAACACACACAAGACTTCTTTTTTTCCCCCTTTTACCGGCTATTATTTACCTGTTAAGCAAACATGTCATAACTGAATTTTTGGGATCACACTTCTTATTCTGACAGCAGTTGCTCTAGAGGCTGGGAGGAGATCTTCCCTCAGGGCATAAAACATCATTAACATTATTATTGTTTGAGTTCTTTTTTTTCTCCCTTTTTTCCGTTAATTCAAAGGAGTTGTATTTACATGATGGATCTACAGTATTGACTGAATAATTTCTATAGAGTGTGAATATGCAAATAGCTGCTCAAACGTTAGAAAATACATACCCTATGTGCAATTATGTAAATTGTCTTTGGTTATTCATTCAGTTATTCACCCTTGTATTCGCTCATGCATTCATTTGCCATATTAGGGGCTGGCGGTGATGCCCTGAAAGCGGCAGGCTCTCTCCGCAGGCTCTGTGGACAGACAATGGGCAGGGAGAAAATCCCCCTCTCCAGAGCTGTGCTGCAAGTTGACCCGCTCACAGCACACAACACCATATGGAGAGAGATTGCTTTGAAGAGGCCTGCATGGCCCTGCACACCGGTACACAACGAGGAGCAAGATCCGCTGCACGCACACACGCCTAGGCACGCGCACACACCCTTGACCTCACACACACACACACACACACAGTGTAAATGAGCGCTTGCTTGTTTCCTGCTGTAAGTCACACACACTGAGCTGCTGCGCTCGCCGACAAATACGGTTTTGGTTTTATGTTTCAGATGTGTTCAGGAAACGTGAATGAAATGACACTCTAAATCAAAAATGTCATCAGATCCCTGCTGCTTAATATGAAGAAAAATTAGGTTTTGACAAGCAATATTTGACAATAAAGATCAGACTGTTCATGAGAAACACTGATGTGGTAAATGATGGAGGGAAGAGACGCTATTTCTTCAAAGTAGATCAAAAACAAAGTTTAATAGTTGAGCACCCTCAGGCGTGGTTCCTCCAGTATTTCTGTATTACATCTTAGTGAACAATACTTTTCATGCGTGAGTAAATGTTGCCCTTCGTGCTTTCATGCCATGCGAGTGCACAGTAAGCTCATGAATATGCTCCCCGATTTTTGAGAGCACATGGGTGGGTCACTGCAAGGATTGATTTCCACGAGGACTGACGTGAAAAATGTACACATAATGTTCCGAACACATGGCTCTGATCAGACTTTTGACCTCCATGTAACCTGCAATCACTAATTTTGAGCTTGCTTCCATATGGAGAGGGAGTGCGGTATTAAAGGTGACATGCAACAAAAATATAAGACAAGAAAGAAAGCTTAGAAAAATAAAGTGCTGAACTGTATTGTGTCATAACTGGCCAGTCACGGTGAGGTATTTTCATTCCTGAATAGCTTCACTGTATAATGTAATGGAAGCCCAGGCACTGACATTACAGGTGTGTCTGTGTGTGTGTGTGTGTGTTCAGGTGGGTGTTTATTATTTCTCCCACCTCCATCCCTCTCTCCTGCATACACTCCCATTCATTAGGACTCATGCATTAAGACCAAGGTGGTATTGATTTAGAAAAGCAAAGAAAAAAAAGAAAAGCATAGCTGACATATGGGCTCACTGGTTAATATTCAGTCCAACACCATGAAACAAAACGACGAAACCACAAAGTGATGTTGTAACGTAGCATTACACAACATATGCTGAGGCGATAGTCTGATATAAAGCGTTGCTGGAGGGTGAGAGCGCGTCCCGTTGCGACACCCAGGGTGACTTAGAGATATGTTTAGCGGAGGAACAAAGAGCAGGAAGGAAATGCAGAAGACACACTGAGCAAAGAAAAACATTTTCAAAAACGACAGCAAGCAAAACACATCCTCCTACAGTCTTCAGTCTTAACTCAGTGAGTCAACTTGTTGAGCTGTTTATTGGTCATTGACTTCAGACTGTTGAATGTTCCACTGTTAATGTTTGTTACATTCTTTCAAATGAAAATGTCTTTACTTGTTCCCGTCTTCATATGAGTCCTTGTTTAGTCACACTCTGTTTTTAAAAGGTTTATATTTGAATGGAAACTGCTGATCATAGTCCTATTTTATGTTGATGTCACTACTTTTATCCAAAAATAGTCAAAAGACTGAGTCAGCGCTGTAAAAGCAGTGGGAAAAAGTACATTTACTTGAGTACAAATGTATAGTACTTAGGCATTCAGGACATTTATTTGTGACTAGTTACTTTACAAATAAAGATTATAAATACAAAATGTCAGTTTGCTTGTAAAATATGATGCATTGTTAAAGATTGAACTACCCAACAGTATAAAAGAAAGTAAAACATTTCAGCCACTTTGACCAACTGCATCAGCTGTTTGCTTCTCTCACATATAGAAAAATGGCCATCTCAGCCCGCATTTCATCATGTTGGTCCAGTTGTCACTGAAATATTTATCCAGATTGCAATTTACAACAATTCACAATTTACGACAGCAGCCTGTATCATCCATCTCGCTGCTTGCCCAAATGCATTTCCATTGTTTCTGAAAATGTTACTTACACATGAAGGCATCAGCAATAATATTTCAGTAATAACATGTACAGTAGTATAGCAGTTAAAGGGGTGATTTTTATGCATTGAGTGTTCCGACTTTGCACTTTTTACAGTGCTGTATTATTATGTATTTGTACTTAAGTAAAGGATCTATGTGTGTCCTCCACCATTGTGTCAAAGCATCTGAAAAACAGGCAGGTTTCTGTTCAGGTTTAACCAACTGACAGTCCTCAGTATGTTTAGTTTAAATCATATTGTCATATCGACACGTTGGTATCTATTTTTTATCCAAAGCCAAATGTCAGCCAGGTAATTCAGCAACCTCCTTACCTGAATAGGATATCCTGTATCAGCAGTGGTGTCACTTTTCAGTTCAACATGCACAGACAGACAAAGTGCACCTGCTCGGATGCTGGTAACATTCTTCAGTCTGTCTGTTCATGATATCACTGTGGAGGTATGTCTGTGCTAAAAAACAAAAAAACAACATACAGTAAGTGGAAACACTGAAATAAGGACAAACAGCTTTTCCTTTGAAACTTGTCAATACAGGCACTTTCACTTCACTTGCAGGGAGAGCCCTTTTCTCCCACAATGAGTGCAAGTTGTCCCTGTGCGTCGGTGCATCCGCCACACGCAGGGCCTGAAACGCTGCACGCTCCATGTTTGGGTAAACTGCGTAACAAATTGGAGAAAAAAGGCTGGAGCAGAAGACACAGAGTAAACTCCCTCCTGGACAATACCATGCTGTATTATTAAAACAACAGCATAGGTCCCAGCGTTGTAACCTGCTAAGATGGGGGAACATGCTCATTGATGATATCAAGGTGACTGAACACACACAGAGCAGCGAGCCAGCTGCTGTTCAGGCAGCATGGTGGGGCTCACGCTGAGGACTAGGTGCCTGGCTGCATAATTGGGAATTATTAAACATGGCTCTAGCAGCGAGGTGATCATGAAATTGTATTTTCAGTCTTGAGGGATGAAAGCAAGAATTAAAATGTTACCGTTTGTTAGGAAGCGAGGAAAAAAAAAATTGAAGAGTCTTGTCCTAAACCTCCCATGATTCAATTTCTTTTAAGAAACAATGGAAATGCATTTGGACAAGCAGGGAGATGGATGATACAGGCTGCTGTCGTAAATTGTGGATTGTTGTAAATTGCAATCTGGATAAATATTTCAGTGGCAACTGGACCAACATGATGAAATGCCGGCTGAGATATTGTCCATTTTTCTATATGTGAGAGAAGCAAACAGCTACAGAGACAAACTAAGAGTGAAGTGAGAGAATGACATGAAACATGCTCTGATAAAAGATTTTAAAAGTAATAGTTTAAGGCATGGATGATATTTCAGTTATTCTTATTCATGTGTCAATTGATTATGTTGAAAATGAAAACAAAACTATTTCCTTTTTTAGCTTAATAAAGTTGATCTTAAAAATTCTTCTGCTTTATAGTCTATGTGCAGGCCAGACAATGAACATTCATCTAAATTAAATATTGGTATAAAGTAAATGTAAAATACAAATCACTAACAAATACCACAAATATAACAATAGTCCTGTGACACAGGAGCATGTGGTTAAAGAGAAAAGAGAGATCTATGGTGAAGAATAAAAGACTTTTAATTTTTTAGAATTTTTTGTAGTTGTCATTTCCAGGCAGTTTGTATTTCTTTTTAATGTAAACACTTCATATTTTTGTATTCTGTATGTTAAATGCTGACCCTAAAACTGATGAGTAAGCTAACATTTCAAGGTATTCTAAGACAAAATGTTATTTCTGTCACAATCATTTCAACAATGGAATAGACGTGATGGAAATAAAACCACTGTGAGAAATATCCTGCTTGATCTGCTTAAAAAAATTAACCTTGTGCATCAGATTATTATGCAGATTTGTATAAACTATTAATTTTTTTGTACAAAAAAAAATGCAAATCAGTTTAATTTTGCATTTCTCTTGTCCTTTTCTAAGTGTGTGATCTACTTAACTTAAAGAGTTTCAAAGATTTATTTTCAATTGAAACCTACTATATTTTTTTTAAATTTCCATATGACTTACTTAAAGTGGGATCTACTTTGTTTTTCCAAATGTGCGAGTGTCATTTTAAGTTACATTTACTCATATTCTAGTTTGCAACTGAATATTTCTTATACTGAAAATATCAATTCAAATAGTTAATTATGTACTTTGGTTAAAATTTGTGTGAGCCCTCCAGCGCTGGTACTTGTCGGGGAAATGCAAGAGGCAGGGGAATTGAGGTTGTACATTCCTGCCTGAGAGTGGCGCTGGAGGAGAGGTCGCGTGGACAGAGATACGGTCACTATGGTGTAATATTTTGTTGCCAAATGCAATCACACGTTTGAGTACAATATAATATATTGAATTTATTTGAAGCTTCAGCTGGCATCTTCACTATAGTACAGGTCAACGAGGCTCATGGGTACTGTAGTACAGAGTCCTACTTTGATATATCAAATAGACAGAAAAACATGATTTCTCAGAAATGAAGTTGGAACATTGAGAAGCACTGGCCATAACATAACCCTGTAGTACTGTGTATTTATCTAGGAAACTTCCTTGTGTTTAGTAATGTTGTGGTTGTCTTTGAAAGTAAAATTCCAAGTGGGGAAAAACAATGAGGAAAATACTTTGGACTCATCCCCCTCTGCAGTTACTGTATATTGGAAGAGAGTAAATAAAACAAGATCACTGTTTGTTGTGTGGGTGTACCTATGGAGATTGGCTGGCATTACATAAATACATCTTGTCAAGGAAAAAATACACAATGTCTTGTGTTTTGAAAAAACGCCGATTGACTTCAAAACTAGATGTAACATAAGTGACTTAGGTTGTAAATGCAGGTTTTTGTCTTACTGTAGTTGAGTGCTTGAGTTGCAGGTCAGTTGGGTTTGAGGATGTATTGAAGCCAGTAAAACATCAAAAAGTATGATGAGTGGTACAGTGTCCTCTGTGTGGTTAATGAAAGTAGTTATCGATTCAAACTTTTAATCATGTTGGACCCACCCCAACCAGTGATCTCACACTACAGCAGGTGTTTTCTATCAGCTGTTAAAGGTAAAACACTTGCTCTGAAATCACTGATAGATGTGAAGTGCCACATGATAGAGAGCTTTACCCATAGAGAGCAGTTCAGAAGCGGTTTTATGATTGAAGTGACATTTTATGAATGACAAGGTGTCTTTGTGAAATACATGCTGCTCAGATCACTAAAATGTGGATTCACAATTTCTCACCACTGTTGTTTGACATTTCAGTCTGTTCTATCATGACATGTTTCCATCACATGACATGTAATGTACAGGTCTTAAATACAATTTTTGTTGAAGAAAAAGCGTAAGAAACTGACTTAAATTTAAGCTCTATTCCATTATAACATTCATCAAATATTGTCTGATACCTTGAATTTTCACTTGTATCCAGGAATTGTTTCTAAACCAAAATAACTCAGACTTATAGAATTACATTGTATTTAGGGTGAGGCATACTGTGTATTGGTAAATCTGCTGTAAGAATCGTGCATGCACGCTTACTTTTTAAATACATGCATCAAACAAATGTCAACAATTTAAAATCAAACAACCAACAACGTTCCCTTGTTCAATCAAATATTAACCTAAAGTTTGCAAAGGGAGCAAATCGGAAAAGTGTGACAGGCGACACGCGTCTTTGAAATGAGTTCATCTCACTGGAATCATTAGTTTGGAGCTGCGAGCAGAACATTTTCCTCTATAGCAGCAGTTTCAAATCACAATGCAATAATATTTTCAAGCATAATCTAAAATGATGTTGGAGGAAAAAAAAACGATGTGGCAAAGGAGCAGAGGATGTTAGTGATTGTCCTATATTGCTCATGCTCTCATGGATTACTTAATTATCAGCCCGTGCCGACGTTCTGCTCTGTTAATGGTAGGCAATATGGCCTTTAACTCACTTAAGGAATAAATTGTATTGCTCCATCTCTCTCCATCTTGTAACGAACACACCCTCCCACACACATATAAACATCCCTTCCCTCCTCATATAGATCATTTAAGCTGGAATGGGATAGTTACTGAAGCAAAATCCCGATGAGATCCAGTGCAATTTCACAATAACAATTTCTTTAATTGGGCATCACTGCCTATTTCCCCGCAACCTGCTTTATTCATCTTTGCAAAAATCAGGGATGGGATCCTCATTGACACACGCTGGGTTTATGATTTTGAATCACGAGGAGTGCAACTTCTCCGAGAAATTGCTATTGCCTCAGTGGGGAAGCATTGTTGTGAGCAGAGGTTTGGAAGATAAAAAAAATATTAAGTTAATCATGAGCTCAGTCAGTCAGAGAGTCGTGAGCTGTGGCAGGTGGGTCGACATCAAAAAGAAAAATATACACCTTGAAGAGGAGGAAGGCAGGGCAGAGGATACTGTAGGTATCTGTGTCATCAGGAGGTCAGTGTCATTAGTGCCCACAGGGCCGCAGTGCTGGACTGCAGCAGAGGAGGTGGGCTTAAGAATGAAGAGGATACGCCAAGTGAGCATCTTATGTGTTCTGGGATAGAGAAAACACATGATTTCATATTTTCACTGTGAGTTTTAACATTTGTCATTTGCCACATGTAAATATGCACTTGCCACATGTTTTTTTTATAATTTTAGTTATTGTAATATTACTTGGAGCATTAGCTTGACATTTTGGGAAAACAGAGGTAGATGAGAAGATTAATACAACTCTCATGTCTGTACAGTAAATATAAAGCTACAGCCAGCAGCCTTGAGTAGCACAAAGGGTTGTTATATCTTGTTTGCTTGCTCCTTACAAAACCTGAAGTGTACACACTAAAAGGCCAGTTACATGCCGGACTATTTCTTCTTCTTCATAGCTGTTTCTCCCTGTTATCAGGCCTTGTCTAGCAACGCTATCCAGCTGCTGGTTGTTGTGTCATATTTACCTTACAGACATTAGAGTGGTATCAATCTCGTGATGTAACTCTTGGCAAGAAAGCAAAAAAAGCATATGTCCCAAAAAGTCAGACTATTGCTTAAATGAATCTGAAATAGTGTGAAATACTGAGAAAAATGACCAACCAAAATTCCAAAAGTAGTAATGGGTCAGTCATAAACTCATGCTGTGCAGCCAAACTAAACTTTATTTAAAATTGTAGTGGACACCTGATGGTACCAAATATGTCAGTCTGATTAGCTTATGCACAAAACCATTAAAACATTTGGTTTCACTTGTGTGTAAACATCATATAGCTTCAATGAAAAGTTGGAATCAGTGGTGGTGCTGGTGACATCTCAGGATTATTTTTTTCAGGCTTTAGAGGAGTCCCTCCAGAGCCACTGAAGGCAGTTTAAAGATGTTTTCACAGGCTGAACAGTACTCGATGTGTAACCTCATGTGTAGGTGGAGTGCCCCTTTCAGTGAAAGTGCAGAGGCATCATAAGAAAAATGTACTTAAGTATCAAACGTAAAAGTACTATATGTTGGATGTCATTGGACATATGTCATTATGTCATTGGATTATTATTACTGTTGCATCATTATAAACAGCATTTTAATGCTGTATCAGATAACACAGATATGTTTACCTCCTTTCTATACTTCTGGGTAATTTAATCAATAACAATTCATAATATTTTATATGATTATATTTTTATATGTAAAACCTTAATCTGCAAAGTAACTATAGTTGTCAGATAAATATAATAGAGTACAAATCATAATGCTTCCCTTTAAAATGTATTGCAATCCAAGTATGAAGCAGCACCTCAAAATTGACTTAAGTACAATAATTGTGTCAATGTTGCTAGCTACATGCCAAGCAGAATATACTACAGTATATGATACTGTCAGTGCTTTTGGAGTTTTCCCCCTTTAAAGCTGCTTTATGGGGAGGAAAAAGGAGAAAACCGGATGCTAAAGTGTTAAAATACCTCCTCAGAGAACGCACATTATGTGTCGTTATTATAAAGTCTCATTAAACCACGAGGTACTGAGTCGCATTGTGTCTGATGACAGCAGAGATGTGTGCAGTGTGTACCCACAGTGGCCGACCACACACATGCACCTACAGCACAGGGAGGGCAGGGAGGGAGTCTGACACCGCTCTAAAGAGTCCCATTGACCTCATCATGAGCTGCACTCTTAACAGGAAGTCTCCTCTGTTTTACACTTTCACTCCAGTATACTGTAACCAGTGCGCTCAGACTGGCTCAGAAACCTTTAAAAGCTTGTTTGTCTGCTTTGTGTGTTTTCACCTCACGGGCTGTTTGGAGTAAATATCTGGCATTAATATCCACACACAGATCTTTTGCCAGAGGATTATTGAACATTAATTACATTAGCATTTTCTCTCTGACAACAAGGTGGCTTCTTATCTGTGATCTTCAAACTGCGACTGGGAACTATTGATCTGGGCCATGTTGTCATTCAGATGATAATTAGGAGCGGGTGAGAGGTCAGCCTCCAATCCGTTTGAACATCTGGATGAGAGTTCCTCAAGGACAATGGGAGCTGCAGGATGCCGCCACTCTTGTCAAGCCCCGCGTGTCTTTATGTGCCTAAGTCCATTATACAAATTGTCTAATTAATTCCCACATTCCAGCAGAGCAGCCCAACAATCAGTGGAGGCAAAACACCGGGAAAGGAGCCCAGTCAGAGCCCAGTGTACAGTTACAGTTGATGCATACAGAGCTGGAGGTGATGCACCTGCAGGAAGGTTTAACTCTGACCTTTCAGAAAATGACAAAAAGCAGCAGTTCAGATTAACAACAGTTTCCTGGAGAAGTGCAGTTGCAAAGCTACGTATTAGAACAGGTGTGAGTGCACATTTTACTCTGTGCCTTTAACTTTTTTCACCATCTTATCTTCCCGAGGAGAACACTATTAACAATAATCTATAAAAATTCTACATGAACAACATACTGTGATTGTGAGCCACAGCTTTGGAAGTGGTGCTATCGCAGGTTGGCCTTATCTATAATTAAAACTGTATTTTAAGGACATGCAAATGGAGATATTAGCAGACCTAACATATATCCTTCTCAGTGTGTTGGGGACAGAGTTCAAAAGAATCATTTTACAGAGAAAAAGTAGCTCAATGTATTCTTTTTCATGAGTAAATAAAGGTAATCTCCATGGGTGCATTAAATTCTGTCGCCGCTGCATTTATGTTATCGTTAATGCGATGAATAATTCCGTTTGCACACTGCAAAAGTGCTTACAGCAGAACTTTGGAAGAATCAACAGAACAAATTGTGTGAGAAATTCCTAAATGGTCTTGTTCAGAGTGTTTAAGTGTGGAAAAGATCTCCTTCCTTCTCAGTGTTTTGGACCAAGCATCAACCACTGCGTGCTTGACCACTTAGAACAACGGCTTGTTAATCCGCAGTTCAAAGGAAACCAGAGCAGGGCAAGACAACAGATGTTGCTCTGGTGCGATTTTCCAAAAGTACAGATAAGCACTGGATATAAAAAGAGAAGCGGCTGTTTTAGTCTGTAAATTATTATTGCCTGTAAATTGTAACATAAAGAGCCTGTGGTCCTGTTAGTCTGACAGTGTGAGCCGTTGTCGCTACAGGAAACAGCTTATCGTGGTTTCTGTTAACATGTTGCAATGTAAATGAACAGCTAAACTGTACTTGATCCAAATGTGCAAATGCAAAACATAAATGTAAATCAGTGTGTGTGCCTGGGGAGGATGCAGACAAACAATGCAAATATTGCCCCCTTGTGGTTCCTGTGCACTCATGGGTTTTGAGGGAAGCTGGCAGCCATCCGGGACAGCAGAGACACGGGAACCTGTAATAGCTCGATTTCAGTTATAAAGGGAGAGGAGATGCTTTTTAACTGAGCTTGATATCATGTTGGGATCATGAGTGACATGAGGAGAAAACCAGGGTTATTAGGTTTTGTATGATGTGGAAAATGTTTAGGAAATAAGTGATTTCTTCCTGCATCCAAACCTCCAGATTAACAGCATTCCTTCCCTCTCTCTCTCTCTCTCCCTCCCTCTGTCTCTCTCTGCTGTCTCTCTCTCTTTCTCTCATTAGAGCCGAGTCAATTTCAATGTCACTTAAAGTCACAGCTGTAATTTATTGGCTCCTTAATACTGACGGACAAAGGTCGCGAGCAGCGCTGTGAGGCGTTCTATCAGGTTTATCTGTGCGGGTCATTAACCTTGACCTGGTGTAAATGCACTTCAGTCCAGGAAGCTCCCCCGTCCTGCATGCGCACGTTTCCATGCCCCCAAGAAGTTCCTCCCTGCGACAGCCACTCACTCCGCTGCCCGTTAGCTCAAGTGCTTTAAACTTGCCTTAATTGTCATATGGCAGCCAACGCAGCTTTCTTAATTGATCTGACCTTTCACAGTGCTTTCTAATTTCCAAGCCCGCTTTCATTGTTCCATCTGGCACTTTTAAAACGACATCTGGTTGACTGTACTTTACCCGGTGATCTCTGTACAGTTATTTTTAAACTTAATGTATGCTTCAACAGATGTTAGTTTTTATAGGTGAGCGAGGAACTAGACAGCTCTCAACGCCGGCCCGCGTCCATAATACTTCCCCTCAACAATTCAAATATTGACACCGCAAATTACAAGCCAGGTCGCCAGCAAACTCTGCGCTATTATGTCGGGTTCCTTGTTTTTGTTCCCCATTAGCTAAACATCAACTCAGCACAGCCTTCTCTAATCACTGCCCATAAATAAAACATTAGCTTTCAGTTTATGAACAAATAAACAATTTCGTTGCCGCGCAGACTTCAGTTTTGCAAATATTTCTGATGTCAGTGAGAAGGCAGGGATATTTGTTTAATAAATAATAAGCAGAATGTGGGCGTCGCTCACCGCGGACACCGAGAGGAAAGCAGCTCGCTCTCATGCTGTAATATGGCCGCTTCTCAGATCTTTTCCAATGGATTCAGTCATTATCTGGAATGTTCTTCTTTTGAAAGGCCATGGCTTTTTTTTTTTCCTTCCCTCAAATTGTCTGATTAAAAAGACTCCGTGCAGAACTGTTATTTGTAGATCAGTTCCACCATGGGGCATCTTCTTCACTGCACATTCTCAACAAGATTTTGATCACTTCAAGCTGCAATCTTTCCTGCTCATACTGTATGTAATCTTCTGTTTAACCCTTTCCCCCTAAACGCTAGCTCTCTGGTTTGTCCTCCCTATCTGCCAACACGGACGACATGTTGTGGACTTCCTCCCTCTGAAAACTTCATTTTCTGCTCTGACATTTTTCCAGAAGATAAATTTCCTATAGTCTGTATTTTCATGGGGAAGTGCTCGGAGATGGCTCTACCTGCAGGCTGTTAAATTAGTGCCATATAATTGACTGATTAAACGCTTATTGATTGCTGA
Source organism: Holacanthus passer (assembly GCA_025331565.1). NCBI lineage: Eukaryota > Metazoa > Chordata > Actinopteri > Pomacanthidae > Holacanthus > Holacanthus passer. The sequence goes on from JAFREQ010000011.1 coordinate 3,043,015, forward strand.
GATCCGGACGATGGAGACGGAGGATATGGATACTCTTGCCCTTGCATTTTACACTGTCCTCTGTTCACGAGGAAGCGTAATAGCCACTAAGAGAAACGAATCCCTGACTGAAAAAAAAAAATCCTGACTGGTGCTACATTTTGAGGATTGAACTTTTATCAAGATTGCTGGAAATTCTTCAGGATTTGAACTTTTTCCAAGCAGACGCTTTAATAAATGCATATCAGAAATTTAATGTATCGTGTTTGTACAGTGTTCGGTCGATTTGATAATGGGGCAGTGTCTGGTAGTCTCGCAGGGCTGTAGGAGACAGGGATTGACATGCGGCAGCCTCAAGGTCAGAGTCTGCTGCTCCCCTGAAAGCCTCCAGCCACTGATAGACACGTCTTCCCTCCTGAGCCGTGCTGGAGCGAACACACCACAGAACATCTGTTCGCAAACAGCCCTGATAGAGCCGTACTGACACCGAACGCGCACCCGCCGCCCGCACCTCACCACCCAATTCCCCGGCCAGGGCCAGATGGCGGCCCGCGCTGCCGCTCCCTTCTCTCCTCGTCCAGGACAAATCATGAGGAAGAATGGCCTGCAGGTACCGCCCCAGGCACGCCTGTGCCACTCACCGCTGACCACCCTCTGGTGGCTTCCAATGTTCCCTCCTGTCAAAAGACAAATTGTCCAACAGACTGCTCTTTTATGAATTCACCCCGCGGTCCATTTCTCAAAAGAGGTTAAGGAAAATCCTTGGCCTGAACTGCTCAACTTTGAGACACAACTCTGTTCTCTGAAAAGTTAAGAGGCCTGGATACAGAGCAAAGCAAGAGCTCCAGGAACTCCCAGTTCCTCCACAATGGCTTATTGTTAATCCAAGTGCAACTGGCACAGACACCTCACTGCCATCCTGTGTGCTTGACCTCTGAATTATGTGCTCTGCTGCCATCATAAATAGGAACTTAGGTGAGGATGAAGAGAGAACATTAGAGAACCTATTTTCTGGAAATACCAGACAGTTTAAAACAGCAAAGCAAATGACTGGAAAATAAAATACAGACTATTCCCATCTCCTGGCAAGTGTTTATTTAGTGTCAGTTTGGAGAAGCTGAACCTAAAATTTGAAAAGGATAAACACAAATGGCTGAGGTTAACCACTAACACTGCTTCAATTTCTTCCACTGTGCAATAACACACACACACACACACACAGACATATGAACACAGACACATGCATCAATCATCAACCAAACAACCAAAATCATTTCATCATCATAGAAACCAGTTGTTCTGTTCTGTGATTCAGCAGCTGCTGATGTGCTTTTCTCTGGTTACTTTCATGTGACTGTGGGTTATTTCTCTGTGCTGGAGCTCGCTTTAAGAGGAGGCTGGACTATCTAGAGCTCTGGAGTCATCCTTTTACAGGTGACCCGGTTAGGAATGCCACCACAGATCAGGGATAAGTGTGATTAATCTCCACTGACATTCTTATGGCACCTTTTACACAGCTTTTCATCTTGAGGCTGCACAGGAGAGATGTGTGGGAAACAATATATCTCTAATGACAGTAAAAATCTGCCTCATGGATAACTGCAATATCTGCTCATTTAGCCTTAGTGCTATTTTTGGGGTTACCTCAGGTTTGCTCTAGTTATAGTTACCACTAATACACTTGCTGGATATTCTGAGAGAGCTGTAGATCAAATAGATGAGATTTTCTTTCACCACTGTGTTATGGTGCAAATTAGGCTTTACATGTACAACTGCTTGGATATTTACATTATGCATAACGGCTGCTATGGCATTTGCACTGGCAGTTTATTCTTTATGCTATGTTTACATTATAAAGTGGGCCCAGGGAGTTTTTTAATAGGTCATAAGGTAGGTCAGAAGAGAACACTTTAAAAAAACAACTCAAATAACCAAACCGCCCCTACTCTTTATTTTACTGGACAGGACAGACCAAGAAATAGGTTTAACATTGACCAGGTAATTTAAAATATATTACAGACCAGTAGCAATACAAGGGATAAATGGATAAACAGTCTTTTTATGAATTACGTGAACTGGCCCTTTAAAGGTTAAAGCTTTTAATATTCTAAATATTTTTTCATCAAATCCCAAATACCAAGAAAAGGGCTAAATCAACAATTTGCTAATCTGGCTCTAAATACTTTACCAGCCTGACTGCGGCTCTCAGACATAAGCCCATTCATTACTACTTAAAAAAAATAGGTCTTTAAATATAGTTTAATTTTTTTAAAAAGGTTTAGCAATTCCCTATAACAGCCGGGCATTGTAGTTTTTATCAAATGTCACTCAAGCAGGAGTAAATAGTCTGTTTGTTGGGGACTATTTTCAGCTGCGGATGAATACACATTTGGTGCTCTGGTGAGTATTTACGGTAGCAGGACACTGTGTGTGGGACTGAGTCTATGTAAACTGTAGACACATTCACTACAGTGAAGGAACATATCATCCAGTGCAACAGTGAGACTCCTTGATGTGTTTTTAGTAGTTTTTGGACAATGACACAGAGGAATAAGATATATATTTGTTTGCACAGGAAAAACTTCTTGGTAGCATCAATTCGATGTTGGTTTGGATTTTAAGAAAATAATAAATAATAACTACAGCAGAATCAGTATCAGCAGAATTACCTTTTAAAACACATCAGATTTACTATATTGTATCTTTGCCAATATAGTTTTTACTATCTATGCTGCTTTAAGTCACACTTGAATTGAGATTTTTTAAGACATTAAAATAAAAATTTGGTTTAACAGTGGAGCATCAATAAGATGAAATAAGCAGAAAAACACTTCCAGTTTCCTTGTAGTTTCCAGAACTGCTCTGTCCAAGACTCGTCGTAAATTAATAATCTCAACATATTTATAAAACATGTCCATATCCTGACTAAAGCAAACACAAACATCTTGACACCCCACCTTGCCAAGATAACAATTCAAACACTCGATTATTGGTGGATTAATGGTGCAAATATAATCAGATGACAATATATGTATGTGGGAAAAGCCGGTATCATCTGATCAAACTATAAATCCTCTCAGCCATTTTGGGTTCTGGTTATGTTTGCAGCTCAGTGACGCATGAGTTTGGCCTCTACATGATCAAACACTTCTCTCTCAGCTCCATCCAGACCACAGCCTCTTGACCCATGCCAGCTGCCTGGAAACATTTGAACTAATATTTACACCACTTAAGAAGTTCCATAAACATCAAATATCAAGTTGAGCACTATCAAAAAAAAAAAACCTCACAAGTGCTCCTAATGAGAGGATATGACTAAATGCGCTAAGCTGTTGCATCATGGAGATGACTCGCCGATTTTTGGACATCTTCTATTGAGATGTGAAACCATTCTGCTCTGCTCTTTCCTGAGCAACACTTCAAGCATGTTTACAGTAAAATCGAAGCCCTCCAGACACACCATGCAAGAGTGCACTTGACCGTGTGATGCGCTCTCTGAGAATGAGGTAAAAAACATCTTGAACTAAGCAGGCCCCTACGGCAAAAGATCTCCACCAAATTGCACTGGTGTTATTCATCGAGATTGCACTAATTAAAGCTGTGCACCATGGAAGGAGAGGTTTGTATGTGTGTGTGTGTGTGTGTGCGTGTGTGTGTGGGTATATTTCTCGAAGCACTCACAAGCTTAATGGTGCAAAGAATTTCTACCTGCTTCCTACCACAGGTATGTGTCCCGACAGCCAAACAGCAATTTAGCACTCCAATACAAGTGTTTACACTGCACCTTGGCATCGTCACTTTTTTAATATACCTTGTTCTTGTTTTTTCAAAAATGAAGTGTGTATTTAAGAGGGTGAATTTGAAAACTTGCAAATGGCACACTGAGCCAGTATGGTTTCAGCTGGAGCCCTGCGGGACCACAGTGGGGGCTTGTCCCTGCAGAGCTGTGGCTGAAGCCCACTCGCTGTCAGAGTGGAGCCAGTTGGCGCTGCAGGGAGGGCAGAAACGAGGGGGTGGGGGGTTGGTTGGAGGGGTTGGAGGAGGAGAAGGGGGCTGCTCCTCTGCCTTCAATCCCACATGATCTCACTGGTCCTGGAGAGTATATCAGGCAAAAGCAGCGTGATCATTAAATGCCCATGCTGCAAATCTTTTTAATTATTCTCCTTCCTCCCTAGCCTTTTAATGAGAGGAGTATCCACAGATAATGCGGGTAATTGGACAATGGGATTCACTCATTCAATTATTGACCACTGAATCTGCTCAAGAGTTGATGGGTAATTCTCATTCTCAGCTCTGGCTCCGGGGCTCTGCGTTCAGCATCCTGGTAAAAAAAAAAAAAATCCAAAGAACGCTCCTTCTGGTGGATTGTATGTCGTTTAAATCCACTTTTGGGCCCTGTCCAAAAAGCATATTAGATTATAATTTGTTTGAACCATGAAAGGGTTAGATCTAAATACTGCGTGGCAGGCCTATCCATAAAATCTTGCTAAGTAACCTCTGGTATGCGATGGTGGCCTTTGCACTTAAACCACATATTGCCATTTTCAGTGGGAGACGCGAATGTTGAGTAATGGCCGTTTGTTTGAAATCCATTGAAATTGGAGATGAGTGTGTACCAGTGGTTTTAATGGTCTGCTCTGAATCTGCCAGAAAGATCCAGCTGCATTCACAATGTCCACTGGAATGACGTTAACTTTTCACTTTGAGAGGTGAGTGGTCATTAAAGAAATAGTTCACAGTCAGTGAAATACACTTTTTACTCTTTTGCTCAGAGTTAGATGAGAGGATTGATACCACTCCCATGAGTGTATAGAAAAAAGGAAGCTGCAACCAGGTTATCTTAGCTTAGTATACAGACTGGAAACAGGGAGAAACAGCTAAAGCTCATAAATTAACAAGTCATATGTGGTTTGTTTAATCCATACAGAAGTCGAAGCATAAAAAGTACAATTTTCAACAACAATGAGTCTGCTTCATTAATGAGTAAAGATGAGAGAAAAAAGGAGAAAGACTGGAGGAAAGTTTGAGTTGTTTGAATGAGTTTTCAGTCAGAGGCTGAGCTGAACGCAAACACACACACATACAGGCACGTGACCATACAAACCAGTTTTTGTACATAATATATAACGTGCTAATTTGTGAACTTCATCAAACTGAAACATTTTTTTTAGTCAATAAATCTAATCTTTTGGGTGTTTGTTGGAGGTGAATTATCTTCCTTCCACACCACACAAGCAGCACAGATCTCATGTAGGCCCAAAGTAACTTCTTCAGACAGATATTCATGGTTTATCCCAGCTGACATGGGATTGCAAGTAGCAGAGTAAACACTGTTTCCCATCTAAAAAAAGGCGACTGCTTCCCCCCATCTGGACCCTTGCTTAATGCTCAATTGAAAAAAGTCAGTCTCTGGATAAAGGACTTCTCCAGTTTGAGTGAATTTCAAACCTGAAGGCAAAATCTACAAACCACAGCGAAAACCCAAAGGAGCTGGAGAATTCCCCCACTGATCATCCAATTTGGCTGATAGCAGTGTGTGTGGAAAAAAAAAAAAAAAAAAGAAAACAGGGAGAGGAAGGAGAAAAAAAAACATCTCCCAGGAATCTTCCATCACCCTGCTTCTTCTTTGCGGCGGCCCACATTGATCCAGCGCATTAATCATGAGCAGACAAACAGCATGTTGTGTCTGTTGGTAATTGTGACTCTCAACCATACTTAGCCTATAGCTACTCTCAACACGAGCTGATAAACCACTCTATTACTACCGCACAATGTAGGACACGTTCCGTCAATGGCAGCTTGAGAGCAAAGAGCCTCCTGCAGCAATATCACAAAAGGCAGTTTATCTGTGTTCGGTAATGGAATAACACACATTCTACCGAGGAGAAGTCAAGATATTTTCTCAGTGGCATTGCTCTATTAGAAGGAACTGGAGGAAACATATTTTCAGGGAGGAAGAGGTTTGCTACTACCAGCTTTCCAGCACGGCGTTAACAGCCGACCCCCCTCATCCCCACTCCACTTGTGAAATTCACACCTCCAGCTAGAGTCATTATCATAATTGTTACCAAATACTGTAACTCCCAAGTTTTAATTGCAATACCATTAATTTCCAATCTGAACGATTCCCTTGCACAGACAATTTCATTTCCAAATTGACATCCCCACTCAAATGATTTCATATAAACACACTGATAAAAAATAATAATATTTCAAGGGCCAAATAGCAATAAAGAAGGGGGAGGAGGAAAATTATTTCAACGTGGTTTCGAGGCAGGCAAATTGTATCAAGAGCTAGTCACGGTTACTCTTCCAAGGCTTTAAAACAAATATGCCCTTCAACTGACGCGTTATCATCGTCTCCGCACTGCAAATAAACTACACCTTGCCTCATTTCTTTTCAAGATAAAAGACCAGTCGTTCGGGCATAATGGTCAGGGCCAACAAAATGAAATAATAAACCATTCATTAAATCAAGCACACAAGTGGTAACTTTTCTAATAAAAATTCTGAAAGTTTAATTAATAGCAGTCGTTAGCGCTCGTTTAAAACTTATCGATTTAAACATAACAATATGTTAAAATAATGTATCCTGCAACAGTCATCACCCTCCCTCGGTGGGGGCCTCTGCTCGCACCGCATTGTAATCAACAGATTGTTAGACATGCATTTTCTGGGCCACTGACAAAGCCTGATGTATGGGGTCGACGGGAGCGTTCGTAATCCATCCATTGCTGCAATTTATTATCTTATTTTAATTGTATACACAAACATTGAGGTGATTTAGGTGACACGGTGGAAAGATGAAATCCGTTTATATTAAAAGGGTTGCTCACCCCTGGAGCCCACTGCCAGCAACACCTTTCAATGACTGCTTTTAACAACATGGTTATTGTTTTATTGATCAGGGTTTTATTACAGATTTGACACCCATGTTATGTGTTAATCGAACCGCATATAATTTTTTGACACATATTTTACGAGATTATGACTGCAATTAATTTAATAACTATTATTTTTTCGGTGATTTCAGTCTTAACGAGGTTTGTGGGAGAGTGCTCCATTCGTCTTGGCCGTGTTGTCACTCATGCACTCTCCGGCACGGTGGCGCAGTGCGTGACCTTAATGGAAGCCACGGAAATGGCCAATCGAGCCAGCGTCCGCACTCCCCAGCTCATTGCGGAGCCACCTTCTTTTGTTCTAGGAAGTGATATCACTATTAAGGAAGCCATTCATAGCCATATAATTCCTCCTTTCTACACTTAAACGCTCCGAGCTTATGGGAAAATTATACAACTCAGCCTTTGCTCAAAAGTACTTTGAGGATGTGTCATTTTTCAGGCAGTGTACATTTAACCTGGGAGGGAAAAAAATAACCATTTTCTGCAATGTGAAGAAGGATTAATATCTTTTCTTAAAACACAAATTATGCAACATTGGCTTTACACACAGTAAATCAGGAAAACATGGACGCCTGCTGACGGTACGTGGGCAGTTAAAGCAGGACTTGGGGACAGGGAACATAACAGCGTGTCAAGCTGAGATAAAGCTCACACATCTATAAAGGCAGACACTGAACGGGGGCCACTGTTGGTCAATAGCTTCCATCTGTGTCTCCTCTCATCTCTAAGAAGTGCACATCTGCTGAACATGGCACAATTTATCTATCAGAAGAATTATTAATTAATAGTTCATCTCATCCTGTATAATTGAGGACAGATCTGGAACGCCATTAGCTGTGATAATAAAGAGAGCGATACCTCCCGCCCACCTGAGCACACGGGAAAAGCCTCCCCTGCTCCGGCTCTTTGTGGCCTTGTCAGCAAATGTATTCTTTTGCACTGAGCAGTAGTTAACAACTTATAGGTTTGTCAAACCAATTTCATTCTTTTTAAATCTTCATAGCAATTATCTTTTTGCATAATCAGTTTCAAGACCTTGGGGGTCTACTGGGTCTTGTAACGTCTTTAAAATAATTGTTCAGATAGTAATTTGAAGTTTTGTGGAAATTGCTTAATAATCAGATCCCAAAGTCAATATTTGGCTGAGGAACTAAGTTGTAGATGGAAAAGACTTCATGGGGCTCTGACAGAAAAGAGGACCAGCTAAAAATAAAATTACATCAGAAGTTGGAGCCGGCTCGACATAAAAGCATGCATGTGTGTGCGCTCAGATGTTCGAGTGTGTGTGTGTCTGCTTGCACGCTCGGGCTGGCGAGTGTCCATGTGTATTCACATAACACAGCAGTCCATGTGGTGAGAGAGAGAGTTTAGCTGCACAGGTGCACATCCAGGAGACAATGTGCAGATAAAGTAGACCCATTTGAACTGGTTTTAATTTTCCATTTTAACATGCCATCAAAAGAAACACAAAGTCAGAAAGATATCAGTGGGAATAAAGCTATATTATCATGAAATATTAACAGCTGTTGTGGACCTAACACAGCGGTTATCTACTTTGAGCATTTGAAAGATATCCAACTTAAAGGGAGGGGGCACGGATTTTATGTTTGTCCCAATTACCCTTGTAATGAGATGTATCTGAGTCTGGAGTAATGACAGTAATGAGAAAGATAAAATGACAATGTGTAAAAACAGAGCTGGCATATCAATGACTCGCCAGACAGAGCTTTCCGTCTGATGTACGCAGGGACAAAGGAAGTACAAGATCCATGATCCCCAACAGCAAGGACAAATAAAAGAAAATACAGGTCTAACACGGTGCTCCCCTTGACTCCTAAAGTATATATGAATCACTACCCTTATTATCACTCTGACACAGCAAGGAGCTTTGCTTTATGAATGCTACTTAAGGAGCATCTCATAATGTGCACTGACTAAACCCAATCATAATCTGTCTTGCCCAATAACAACAAGACAATGCTTTACAGAAAACGTCTGATGTCATATCATCATTACACTAATAGCAAAAGCCCGGGCTACTCTTAGCCCCACCCAATTAGTCATTTTAAACTGCTTATTGGTGAGAAAGCATCAATGATCAATTCAAGCATTTAGCCTGTGGAGCAGGGCCTGAGTCAGTGCCAACATTGATTATCTGAAGGAGCAAATTGGTCTGTAATAATGGGTATTTCTCATGATGTCTGTGTGAAGCTGCAAGGACTGTTCATTTGGTACAAATGCCACACTGATGTAGGGGTTTCTTTAATTTCAGTATAAAAGTAAAGCTCGTTGTATTATTACATGCCTGTCATTGTTCTTGTGGCACTTACTTAACACTTAAAACTTGATATATATAATTAGGATGCATGCAATCAGCTTTAATGTAATAATTGGAAATATCAATTCTCCGTTAGCAGAATTGCAGCATTTAAAAAGAAAAACCTTTAGTAAGTACAGAGTATTGAATTTAGTGGCGTAAGAGGTGGATATCTCCCTTCAGAATCTAATAGAGATTACAAGAAAATAAATAGTGAATATTGGACTTACATCTTACATTTGGCAGGTATACACACATCTTTGTCTGTTGGATGCGTCAGACAACAGTTTGCTAACACATTAGCCAAACCAACTCTGTTCAGAGACAATGTGTCAATTTTGTGTTTTCAACATTGTTCAAGTGGCAAAAAAGAAAGTAACAATGCTGATTGACTGTTGATTAAAGACTATTATTACTATTAATTTTTTTGAAAGTTACATTAATTTTTTCTGGTAATTATATGAATAAGGATGAATACGGAAACTCCATCCTTCATTTAAATTTACAGATCTAATTGAGTATCAAAGTTGTCTGGTAGTGAATATTTCCAAAATGTTGTAGTTTTAAAATATTTCTTACAAGAAGAATCTCGTAAAGCTCGTGTTTGGATGACATTTAAGACTTGAGAGTTTCTTTGAGAGAGTGCTTTCTAGAAAAGCTCAAATCACATCGGCACCAGTATAAAAACATTTCAAATGACACCCAGCCCTGGTTATAGGAGCACCCAAGAAAGTTTTACAGCTACAGTATAGTGCTATAGCAACACTACTGTTTTACAGATATATTCTTAAAAATACAATGAAGAATACTCTAAGAAAATTTTATGTCACAAATGTAGCAAAACTCATTAAAAAGAAGATTTGACCAAACACTTTTTAGGTTTACCATTGTTTGATCGTTGTTGGTGTGATACAATAAGACCTAAGACACTAACGAACCTTTCAGCAATGCAAATTAAATACAGAATATTGACTGAGTAAAATGAAATAGATTGCCTGAAACCAGCACAGAAGCTCTGAAATCAGAGCAATACAGCCTAAATGTTAATAGAAAAAAATCTATTTAGCCTTTTAGTGGGTTGAATAACTTCAAGGCTTTTTACGAACACCCCATGGATCATCAGGAGGTCCCAGGTGGGGCTGTTGCCTCAGGAAACTCTCACTTCCTCCACTGTGGAGAGAATCCCCAGTTGGTTTAAGTCATATACTGTTAGACGCCAAAGAATCCAATTTACCCCATTCCCATACTTCTTTGATTTCCTTTGTTTTGTAAGGTCATTTATCTGCAATCTTAATTTGGAAACTGTGATTTCTTCCCTTTGTGACAAGCAGCAGGAGTTTCTCCCCCCCTCCTCGCTCAGCTGTCATAAAGGTAGGCAGGTGTCCTTAAAGATGTTGAAAAAATTGAATCTAACAGACACGTTCAATTAGAGCAAAATGATCTTGAAAATGAATTATTGTGTTCTTAATGGGCTGAGCAGAAACACTCCCCAGAGCACACAAGGTGAGCTCTGCTTTAAGGTACGGCACTTTAAGTGGATCAGAACAAACTGCTCCACAGTCAACCCGGTGGTAGTTAATGAAGACCATGAATAACTGCTGAAATGTGTACTCTCACCAATAGTAGAGCAGTCGGTCCATCAGACGGGGATTCTTTGATTTCATATTTCATCCCTTCTTAAGCACAGCTCACTTTCTCAGAGGTGATTTTTCAGGATTATCACTTAATCCTGTAAGGCAATAGCTATTGGAGGCAAGTGATCCCATCTCTTTTGCACTAAAGTTTACCAGAAACCTGAAAACAGACATAAAAGTCAGTGTTTAAATCAACAAAGAATCTCTGGAAATTGTTAAGACTATTCATTACTTAGGAATTAAAACCAAAACCAAGCCTTTAGGCTGTTGCATCATTTTGGCTTTTGTGATTCTTGTGCAGCAATTATCTGTCAATTCAGCACAATTAACACATTTATTTGATACATGATTTTTATTTTTTAATTATTTGACACATATGTTGTCATTAGTTTGTTTTTATTACAAATAAAGCAAAACACATATTAAGGTAATATTGCTTATCAGTGTTTCTAAAGTGTTATCGTTTAAAAATGTACTTATTATAAAGTTATAATTCAAGCATTAACCTGTTTGACAACCACATACTCTCACTTTTAACATTAATCCAATACTGCAAATGTTTGTTTTTCTACCCCCATATTTTAGATTTGCACCTTTTATCTATCTGAGGACAATGACATCTGCCCATAAAAATAAACTTGGCCCACCAGGGTTAACCATGTGTAAAAGGAGAGAGTGAATATGACATCAAGTGTCATCTTCCCTTTGTCTTAGCCGGCCTCAAGGTGACATGGGAGTCTGCTCTCATCACCAGAGCCAACTATGACATTTATTCTCTGTGGAACTCATTAAGGGCCAAAGGGGACCTCTGCACCGGCAGCATGTTCAACAAACTAAGACATTTTACTAAAACCAAAAAAAAAAATTTCCATTTAGTTCCACGAAACACCTGCCGCAACCACACACATGCATGGAGTAAATGTTAGGTTGTCCTTCCAAGGTGATCCAGACAAGACAGAAATAGAGGAAAAATATTGTCTCTAAGACTTTCATGTGGTTGGATTGTGCCTTAAGGCTGCATTTAATCTAAGATTTTGTGTAAATACAAGAAGTCAACTGATGGATATTTGAGATAGGATGTGGATGTTTTTGAGGCATCACAAACTGTGCAGATGTATAAACACAGGTTGCATTGTGACAAATGTACCAATTTCTGCAGAACAAAATAATATTAATGCAGTATTAAAGTGAGTCAGCTGCAGCGTTAAAAGTGTTTAAAAAAATATTAATGAAAAATGTGTTAGATGTTTCTGTTTAACATTTTGTTCCACCTTTGTGAATGCAACCCAAAATTTCACCTTTATGAACCAACAAATCATTTGCTTTCATGCAACCCTACATGCTAACACTTAACACACTACACACAGTGTTGATCAGACAGCTAGCACTGTCCAAAGTGCTGTTCACCATTAAAGTTGCTAATCAGAAACTTTTGTTAATCTCCAAACGCTATGCTTTGTCATATTGAAAAATGAATACAACTTTCCATCTTTCAACATAGGTCATGTTAAACATTTAGCACTGACTTCAGTAATGACACATGCAGGATGTCTGCTCACTTAATCCTGGGCATTTCCAAGATTAAGGTATTGCTTTGATCAGGGTATGTTTTATTGCATTGTTCTTCATGTGGATGAATTTATAAATCATTTTAATGCAAACTATACAGCATATGTTTTCAGCTACATTAAAGACTTAGTTCTTTAGCCATTTGTGGCTACACATGACAACACATCGTAACACTCAACAACACCAAGCAAGTCCCCAAAAAAGGACATTTGTTTGAAGGGAAATTAAGATGGAGTAACAGTTTCATCCCAGAGCCACAAACAGCACATAAACACTCCAAGACTGAAGCTGCACTGAGAAGCAGAGGTGGATGTGTATGAGTACCTGTTTACAACTGTAAATAATGGAGTGGACTGTGAGTGGGTAAGGGGGTCAGAAAGCTTTCACTTAGATGCTGTGTAATTTGTATCTGAACTTGATCTCAGGCTGTCACTTCCCTCTACATTAGGGAAAGCTCTAATGGGGTGGCGTGTCAGCCACTGTGACTTTTCTGCAGACGCAGGGCCACACAGCTCATTTCACAGAGGGATCATTTCCACAGGAGCCAAATTAACCACGCTACCTGCTGAACCTCTCTGACGGCATGATTGACGTTGACCGATAAAACAAAACCTGCTGCGTCAGCGAGAAACAACAAGAGCGGGAATATAGCGTTGTCACATCAGGGCTGTAGGCCTTTTGATGAGCACAAGAGCACACTCTTGATTTGTCTTTTCTCTATCACATTATATCACCATCACAGCACAGAGGAAATGAAAGGAGGAGAAGAAAGAAAGAAAGCGCTAGAAACTCTGGGGAAGTTCTCTTCAGGAGTTATATTTACACTGAGTGCAGCATAGTGGGAGCTCAGTAGACAAATACTCTCACATCTTAATTTTTCAATTAGCATGGCTCTTGTTCTCTAAACATATGCAAACACAGCGGGGCGTCTATTAAAATGCAACTCTAGTGTTGAGCCTAATTAGAGTAAATTGGTTGGCTTGTATTCGGAGAAATTTGAATGCAGCTCGCTATTCATGTTTCACTGCGTGTTTCGCCCCAACAAACAAACTGGCACTGGTTGCCTCATGCATATGTTCAGCAGAATCACAGCCTTGAAGGACTGAGTGAGATGTAGTGTGTGCATGAGTGTGTATCTAAGTATGTGCTGTGTTGTCTTTCCTTTACAATAGTCTGTATCTGCCAAATATTTTAATGTAGTCTGCAAAAATCACATTAATATAACATCACAAAAGCTCTTTATAGTGTGTCCTGATTACTTAATAATAATTGTATACAGAATAACAATTTTAATGTGATATTTCCTTTAATTATGCAACACTCTACATTTGCCTCTGGCTTCATTATTACTTCATAGAGGTATCTAACCCAAACTAATAAAATGTTGCTGACTTAGTCTCGGTGATGTTTTAATAGGAGTGGATCCTCAGTATTTTTGCCAACGTCATTGGAACATTGGAGAGGCTTGCAGTACAGTAGGCAGCAGGCCAAATGGACCCTGTGCAATGCAAAGGATAATTTGTCCTGGATGCTCTCTGCTTTGCAGAAGTAAACAGCTGCCTCCACAGCCAGGGCGAGAAGACTGTGCCTCAGCCCGCTGCATGAGCACCTAATCCCGAGAGCTGACGAGTGGATGAAGACACCGAGCTGTGGTAACACTGTGTTAGACATTAACTCACGTTGGCCTCAGTTGTGTGCAGCCCCATATTTTCGGCTTGAGGTAATCAGGTTTGTCATACGAAGTGCATTTTTTATTTGTGATGCAATGGACCAGATGGCAGATGAAATGACTCTGAGAGCCGACGTGAAAGACAAAGGGAGAGTAAACACTGCTGAGGGGAGCTCTACGTGGATGAGAGGAGGTAAGTTATTGTGACTCAGGTCTGTGCAAAAAAAATGTGAGCATCACTATTGAGTCAGAGTGTTTCTTGTAAATCTCTGTTATGATAATGCATGGTATTCAGTTTCATCCTTCCTGTTCCGGGCAATTTCACAACTGCTGCTTTCTACTGTTATCTTCTGCTACATATTTAACTTGAGAGATTAAAAAAAAAAAAAAAGTTGCACACTTTCAGAACAATTTCCTCAACAAATCACATTTTGCAGCAATGAAACAAATTGATTTTGTCAGCCGCTTGCTTACATACATTCTTTAAATTGTGTAGCTGTTTTGTGTTCCACGGTTCTCGTGTGCTGCAAATTCCAGTTTGCATTTTGATTTAAAACGTGAAGTGAAATTATCGTCAGATCCACTGCTCTGAGTAACTGTGGTGCCTAATGAGTGAGCGTGGCTCGGTGAAACACTGGAACAAAACGTGAAAAATGCATAGTATGCCTGCAGGCCTTATTTCTCTATCAGCTAATGGTCATGGGCATGGACCAGCTTTACTTCTTACTTAATTCATTAGATAACCCGTGGGCATCACACTGCTTCTCAGCTCAAACACACACCCAGACGGCACTGATTTGAAAGTTCGTTTTAACTTGTTGTACTTCAAATACCCAGCCCTGCCTTCTTCACTTCTCATTCAATCACTGAGAAATGACAGATAAAAACACAGACAATCCTAATGAGAGATAAAAGGAAACTGTGAGCTGACAAAAGGAAATAACAGTGGAGACTATTTTGAACTTTGCATTCTGTAAACTATGTTTTCATATGTATGAAAAACAGCTAATAAATTCTTAAAAATGTCCAATACAGCCTTGAGCAATGTCCATTTGTATCTCTCTTTCAGCAATTTAGGTAAGACAACAAATACAGTTTATTTGACTTTCAAAAATGTGTCCAGAGTGTGAATAAATCATTAGGCATTCAGTGTTAAATAAAACAGGGGAAAAGGTGTAGCTCCCCTCCAGTTTAAATCACAAACACAAGGCTTTCTTTTGCTTACAGGCATTTGTTTTTGCACATCCATGCCGTCAAGCATGCCATGAGAACCAGATAAAATAAAATACACAAAACCAAAGTCTCGTGACAAAAAAGTCACGAGTCCAGTGCAATGCAGAGAAATATGTCACAAACACAACATATATCTTACATAACTCTAACTCTGAAGACCATTTTTACTATTTTATTTAATTTAACCTGTATTTGACCAGGAATATTCCCACTGAGACGCCAAACAGTGCTCAAACAGCGAAATAGCAAGACATGTGTATGCAGTGGTCAAATGGTCCTTAATCCTGTTTTTTTTTTCCATCTTCAATGAAAATAAAGTAAATAATCTAGTTTAAGGTGATTCTGTAGCTCACACCAAGATGAGGGTGCAAACAATTTGACAGTACTTTCACCACAGACAGTGTGGATTGGAGGAATGACATACATAATTTGTCCATGTCACCAAACGTTGCAGCTACTGATAGCCAGGTGTAATATGGCCTTGTAGCCTCGAGTAAGGAAGGAAACAAATTGCTATGGACATTATTATACAGCGTCCACATACACTATAGTATGCACTTGACCCACTGTAACACAGGAATATTGCTTCTGCTATGGAAATATTAGACAGGTCCTTTTAGACATACTATATTTTCTTATGTATATGATCTTAGCTATTCATGCTTAACAATTTTTTTTTTCAAACTACTAACCTAAAAATATGAAATAAATGTAAACTGTGCAACTGACTCTTTTTCATTCATTAATTCATTAATATCTATTCAAATGAGATGTTAACAAACAGATCTGCTCCAGCAGAAATTTCACAGCCCAACTCCATATTCTGATGTCTGGTTTTCTGGAAGGTTCTTCAGCACATGTATTGTACATTTTGCAGTGTGAAGAGTATACTTATATTTTCATGGTGTTAGTACGGTCGCTTCTCATCCACAGTTTCAGAAGCTGTACCACACATTTCAGTCAAGACTCATTATGAAGCTTCACAAGCTCCCCTGATCTGTGTCCCCAAGCCTCCACAAGAAATACAGCTGTTCTGCATCATAAAGTCGTTCTTGAGATAATGGACAGTTGTCAAGTTTATGTCAATCAATAATTTCCAAGCAATGAATCTTCCTGACTGATAACTTTCAAGAGTAGCCACAGCTACTTAGGCCTGTAGTTCAATATTCTACTGATCTGCAGCGTATACAAATATAACAGTTTGCCAATATATCTGCCAAGCAGTGGCTTTTTATGAGTTGCAGAATTAAGTCTTGTGCAGTTTATCACACATATGATAGGTTCTTGAGAGGTTCTTCACTCTTGTGTCATTTCCTGTCATATTGTGTCATGTCCTATTGCAGTGATCCTCACTATTTTTTTCCATAAGAGCCACATTGGCAGAGCAAAATCAAGGGAAGAGCCACTTTTACGACAACATACCAAGTCACCTTTGCAAATGTGCATTTCTACATATACATTGGACATCCCACAAAAAAAGAAACAAACACAGCCAATACATTTTCCATAAAGACCATATTTACCTTAATACTGGGATGAGCGGAAGCTGGCATGCATGTCCTTGACTTTCTTCATGTTGTATTTGTAGTTTGTTGTTGCAATCACAGTGAGGCGTTCAAGATGAGCATGGGTCAGTCGGTTTCTCTGTTTCCTCTTGATAGTGTTCATGGTTGACAATGTTGACTCACATGTGCTCATGAAGAAAGACATCACTTTCTGTACAAGTGGTTTCCTAGTGGGAAAGTCTGCTTCAGAAACCAAACTCCAGAAGTTCAGCTTGGAGAATGGTATTTGTTTGCAGCTCAATTATTTCTGTCTAGAGCGGCATTATTATCATTGTTGTTAAATCAGACAACTGTAATCCTTCTATTTGTTTAAGGATCGCATCCTTGTTGTCAAAGTCTGTGAACAGTATTTCTGCTGGAGCCAAAAAGCAGTCTTTTACTATTTCAGAGTCTGAGAACGGTTTTTTGGCCCGCGCCACAATCCACGCCATCTCAAAAGACGCCTCTGTTAAACGCTCTGCAGTGGAGGTTGTTCTGTGGATAAGACTTTGACTTTACAGTGAGCTGTGCTATTTTCCTCCTTCTTAGTTCACTGCCAGGCGGAAAACTTTCACTGAATTTTGGACGCGCCATTTTGAATTGGCGCTCCAAGTTGCTTCGTTTGAAACAGGCGCGGGTTTGTTTACATATTCAGCACAGAGGGTTCATGTCATGAAGAACAAATAAGAATTCGTCTGTCCACTTCTCTTGAAATTTCCTGTGCTCATCTTGTGTGCTTCGTACCTTTCGTTTTTTACTGGGAACACCTGACATTTGCCTGCTCGTCCCCTCTCCGGTGTCTTCATGTTGATTTTCGTTTGCTGCTTCCTCAGACTCTTTTTCCTCACTATTCGTTACAACACTGTGTGTCTGTCCGTCTGGTTTTTGTGCTGGTTTTTGCCCCTTTTTTTATTAGAAATCGATCCATTTTGTGCCTGCATCTCACGCTGGCTAGTGAAGTTAACGTAACTTTGCTGCAAGCGTGCGCTGCGGTCAAGTGTGACGCTGTAAACAATGCCGGAAGCGGGCTGCGTTGCCAGGTTTGACAGTGCCCCCTTTAGGAAACACCATTAATTAATCCTTAATTAATACTTCTCCCTTCACCTTAATTATTAAGGTGAAGAGAGAAGTATAATGCAGATGTTTGCGTTTTTGTAGTGCGGTGTTCACTGTATGTTTATGTAACACATTTGAAAAAGTATTGGCTGTGTTACCATATTGTTATAAGCTACCATGCCAGCCACCAATTAATGCGTAATGAGTATCTCTGCCCTATTGTATCGATTTGTATTATGTCATGTCCTATGTACCTTCTGTCACTTAGAGTCATATCGTATTGTGTCAAGTCTTTTTGTGTTGTATCGTGTCATATCGTATTGGGTCGCGCCCTTTCTGTTTATTTGTGTCTTATCATGTTGTATCCTGTGATGTCATGTCCTATGGTGCCGATTTGTGTCGTGTCATGTCCTACTGTATTAATTTAAATCACATGGTATTGTGTCGTTTTGTGTCATACCAGCAGCTTTAGTCCAAAGATCACACCAGTGTGTACTTTGTCTGCCAGTCTTAAGGCCTCAGTGCTCATAAAACTAACACATGCTGGGGGTTGTAGTCTTTAAATACTCAATTAAGTTGTACTTGTACTTGTACTTAACTTGTGCTTGTACTTAACATTTGGTGTCTTGGACAGAAAGGATACAAAGTGGAGCTCAAGTCAGCGACTGGAGACTTGGTGCCCCTGAAGAAACTGAGCCTGGGGAGACCAGCAGAGACACAGATGCTCAGACGTTCTCTTTGAAGATGTACCTGAGGAGATCTTCCTCGGCAGAATCCTCCTCCACAGACTCTCTGTCTTCTCAGCAGAGCAACATGGGAGGTTAGTGACACCAGCACTACACCCGTCTGATGCCCTCAAGCTGCACACACAGCTGTTGTGGTCTGTTGCCAAACCCCTCTGTATAAACACACATTGAAATTGTTGAAGAAAAAAAAAATCTTGTGTTGAGTCCTCAGTAAAAGTGTTTTACTGATTAACTTTTTCATCACAGCTTTTCTACTGATGAAATAAACGATGATTAATATGCAGAGTAATAATTCCACAGACCACAGACAGAATAAAAAATTTGACAAATTGCAAGCTTTATGCCTCACCATGCTGTGAGAATGCTTAAATACAGTTCATATAATCAATTATGAAAATGTGTGAATAATTTAGAAACTGAAACTACAGCAAAAAAGAGAAAGACTGCAAAAAAAAAAAAAAAAATGGCCACCAAAGTAGACTCGCTACTGTAGATGCAGCAGCATAAGTGATTACACCGCAGACTGTTTATGTTCCGATGCACTTCTATTAAATTAAATATTAAATAAACTGGTCATTTATTTATGCTAATTTGCTTTCTTTACAAGAGAGGATAAATCTCATGTCTGTCTTAAATACAGAGTTGGACTCAGGACATGGTTAGCCTAGCTTAGCATAAAAACTGGCAGCAGGGGGAAACAGCCTGTTCAAAGTTAAGAAATGTATCTTCCTGCACTTCCAAAACTCAGTAATTAACACTTTGTATCTCGTTTGATTACACAGACTGAAATGTGAAAATTACTTTGTGGTTTTAGAAGATGATTTAAAAGTTGGAACTACTTCTTGACAGTTTATACATCCACCCAGTAGTTCTGTGCAGCATGTGTAGGTTCAGTGTGGGTTGCCAGATATGGTCAGTGATAACAGGTTTTTGGTCTAGGTTACAGGGTACAGCTGTATGCAATTACTGCACTTGTGTTTTTTTCTCTTTTCAATCCATTTTGAAATTTAGATCCAGCTGTAACTCAAGTTAAGTTGCAGTTGCATGTGGATGCATCCATACATTCATGAGACAAAAGGTCAGAAGGTGGGAGCAGGCCCCATTTATTAACTGATTCAGGAAAAACCATTGAATTAGCTATTGTTGTTAATGGACAATGTATTACACTGCCAGATGGCAATGTCACTTCAAGACCTCAATAGCATGAGTTCTATTGTTAGCAACTTCATGTTTGTGGTCTTGTATATTTGTTTGTCTGTCCATTAGTTATAAGTGAGCAGATCTCAGTAAGCATGATTCCATATTTGAGCTGAACCAAATTTTGGAAACTATTAAACACATAGTGTCACCATGTGGCCATTTAAAAATAAATATTTTCCACTCTTAACTCCTGATGCGCAGAAGCAAAAATCTTTATTTTGTGTGTCATATTTTCCACCATTTTCTTGTAAATTATCTTTTGGATGCATTGTGAAATTGCACCGAAATTCACATGCTATGTATTCACATCAACTACGGGTGATCCTGCAAAATGTAACAACAATTTGCCAATAGGTGGCGCTACAGCAACTTCATGAATTTAAATCACTTCAGTGGTCATAAGTCTGAATAACTTGAAATTTTGCGTAGCCCATACTTGCACAAGATCCTTATAATTACATAAAATATATTCTCCAAATATCGGCGTGTTTGTTGCCAGCTTTGTTAATCCAGGTGCAGATTAAGAAGTTCCAAACATAAAGGTTATTTTAAGGGATCATGCAGCCTTGCAGGAGGTACGCCTTCACTAAATTCTTTTCAGCACAAGCCATAAGGACTTTCCTACAGCATGTGTTTGGTGAGTAACTGTCTGTTCATGGTCAGTGTCATTTGATGATCTCATGCTTCATAGCACCCATGGGGCCACCATTTGGCAAAGGCTGCTGGGAAGACACATCGCACATTGTTTCACTGCAACCACAAACGCAACTTAGAGATGCTCTTGGCAAAGTGTACAGGAGAGACTTCTGGTAATTGATTATGTCTCCAAACAGCTTTCTCGCTTGTCTCTCTGTGAGGGATCAAGGCTTGATTTCCTAAATTATGCATGCGTAAAGGAAGGAAAGGAGGCTTTTAAAATGTTACAAGATGTAAGTGAAGAGCAGCAGCTCTTATAGCAGCACAGGTGATTTATGTCCCAAGATATGGTTTAAACACAATTCATCATACATCATCTCAAAGAGGTTATTGCAAATGTGTGAAGAGGGGATGCCTTTTTGTTTGAAGACCAACACAAACAAAGTAAATAATTTATTGTTGAATAAATACAATAAAGCAAACCATATTTAAAATACCCTTCCTGGATCTATGTGTCTCCCTCAGTCGACTGCGCTGGAATCGTCCTGAACTGTCTCTTCTGCCGGTTCTATGATATGATCCTCATGCTGCCTGACTCCTGTGAGAGAGTTGCCAATCACTGCTGCCCCAGCTACAAACAAGTCATCACCGCAGTGGAGCCCACGCCCGATGATAATGATGACTCTTGGATGGACTTGGACTGTGGTCTGTTCAACTCCTGTCAGGACGCAAGTGACTGCCTGGAGTTGGCTATGGAGGTTTCTGAATTATGTTATCACTAATAGCAAACTGGTCGGATCATCAAAAATCAGACTGTCCCAGGTGAAGTGGAGGATTTCTAAGGGCTAAAATAGAACAAATTAAAGCTGTAACGTGCAACATTTGTGATATTAAAATGATGGTAAACACATACATAATCCATCTGTGTATGCATGTGACCTTGTGTTTGTATGTCTCCTGAATGTATGCAACAGACCCTGAATCAGTATTCAGCCAGAAGATTTTATATTGCTGCTTTGGATGGATAGTTGATAGCTGATTGATGCATACACATCCCAAACCACCACCCTTGTAAATAAATATTTCTTGATCTCTAACCTCCTCCTACTTGGTCGTTACAAAAACTCACATCAAAGCTTTAACAGCCACCATCTATTCTAGATACTGAATGAATGAATGCCTTAACAGTCTGACTAATGTAATGTCTTGAATTTCAATTGTACAGTACCAAATCATTATGCAGCGAGGGAGCACTGTCATCACAAACAATACACCGGCCTTGAGGCCTGCGAATTCCATCTCTGCTCTGTTGATACGCACACTGACACACCAACAAGCACTCCAGCTTCAACATGATAGTCTTTCTGAAGTATGGGGGAAAAAAAAGATCTTGAAGCCTGTCCCCTGTTGAGCGTGTCTATTTCAGTTCAAGTGCCACTGGAAACACAGGAGCTGTTGGATATGGCATTTGTAGGACACTCGTCCTTGTCGCTCCCCTCGACCTCCGTTCTCAAAGACAGTTCTCTCAAGTGGTAGATCACTGTTTGGATCACTTCAGCCTGATGTCCTTGTCACGTAATGGGAAATGCTGCTGCTATGTCAGTGTGAGAACAGTATACAGGACAACATTGTTCTTGAGCATCATCTGTTTCCCGGAGAGGTCAGTGTGAGAGCCGAGGCGCACAACACAGTGTTACTGGATTATCTTCAATTACCAAACATTTGTTTTCTGCCATTACATATAAAGACCGGAGTCATCTCGCTCTACAAACAAGGAGGCTATTATAGTGCAGTTGTCGGAAGCACTCCTGCTGTTATACACTGTGGTAATGGTAGTGTGTTAGTACAGTCCTGAGACATACTGTATGAAAGCAACATGGTATGGAAATTCACTTTCATGTGTAAAGCATGAGTTATCATTCATGTGTTCCAAGTCTGTAGCTCAGAAATGGTTTATTCTTCTCTTCCTTCTGAATTACTACACTGCCCATGAGCCTTAGTGAGTCTCACCCGTGCAAGACAACACCTTTAGCACTGACAAAGAAAGGGTTGTGTTGGACTTGGAGTTAATTAGCCAGCAACCAGTATCAGTGCTGCTTCACTTTGATTTCACTATAGGTCTTAAGGTCTTAATTTTGTAATTTAATCCTAATTATTTACTGTTTGAAAATAACATAATGACAACCACTGGCATTCATCTCCTCCTCAAACAGGCTATACACAGTGTCTCACTCTATGGCCACATGTCAGCTCTGTTAATAATTGGTACATTTTTCCACAGTTCATGACAGTGTCTTATTAAAGTCAGTTTGCAGAAACTGGAAAGTCGTCGAAATATCATATTGTCTTTGTTTTGTTTTTTTTCTTCCCATTCACAGCAGGGACTTTCTGACCCTATGGCATAGAAATGTTTTGCACAAAATGGCAAAAACAAAACCAGTACAGTCAAACCAAAAACAACATATTGTGAGCATGAAAAAGCTGTTATTTACAGCAGAGCTGCCATTCACTGTCAATGGACAAGGACACATAACCTGGTATAAGAAACTCTACATCTAGAATCCTCTGGTACTTTGACAATACATCTTTACACTGCAGGAAGTCTCCAATCTACAGTCTGTCACTATGTGCCGAACATGTTGGTAGATCTATGCCAAGATGGGAAATGAAGCAAACTGATTTCCTTTTAGATGAAAGTCTAGTTTCCACTGAAAATCATAAAATGATTGTGTAGCAGGCAGCAACTCTCATTGGTCATCAATACACATTTCTCGTCTACATGCATTTCCCATCAACATTTGACCCAATGAAGTAACCTACTGTGAGAGATGTCCAAAAAACAACTGATATTAAATGACTACTTTTGTGTTCCACCACCTACAACGAGGAAAATGTGTGGTGCAAAGATATGTCGCTCACATTCACATCTAGCAGACAAAACAGGTGTGTTTAATACAGGGTCAAAGGATTTAAAGTCCAGCATGTGAGTGTGGATTCATCTCAACATGATAAAAACCAAGCACAGATCTCTCTCATCTCTCAGCCCTGATGCACATTCACCTGTCAATGATGACCCAAAGCCAGCTATTGAGCTGTGGATGGCAACAGCTAATCAGAGGCTCAACCAAGGACTGGGAGGTGCATCTTCATCATATTGGTCAATATAATTATTCTGACCTAAGACATAGATAATGTCAAATTTAAGCAACATTTTGCATATGCTGCATTTTCTAATAGAGGCTGAAAGCTGTTTGACAGGTAATATTAAAACCAGGCTAGAGCAGCTACGGAGATAATAATCCAAATCCTTCATCTTTTAATTATAATACTTTGATCAGTTGTGTTGAAAGTCGCAGTTTAGTCACACAGCACAAACAAGGATTAGTCTGCATTCATCAGGAAATCATCAGCAACTCCGAGAGAGGCTGCTTCAGTTCTGTTATTTCATGAAAACCAGACTGAAGCATTTTGAAAATGTTCCAAATTCATACAAATACAAAGGGTTTACACATTACTCACAATTTATATTCATTCCAGAGCTGGTGTGTGTTTGAGTGTTTGACACACAAGAAGCAGGAGAGGGGATGGAGATGTGTATTTTCCTTTACCATTTATAAGTCCCTATATTGTGCGACATTACATGAAAACTGTTGTGTCTGCACATGTATTTTTAGAGGGTATTAGTCCTCTTACAGTACATGAATTGGGCTCTAAACTGTGACCATGTTAGACCTCCTGAAAGCAGCACAGGAGCTCAGACAACACTGCACAGACAAAAAAAAAATAAAATAAATGTAGATGCTGCACATGCTGTGCAAAATTGTATGTTGCGGGTTACATCTACAGGGAACACTGCTTGTGACCAATTTTCTCATTACCTGGTGCGGCACAATTACAAAGCTGAGTGCTCTAGCTGATACTGCTCCATAAAACCTATTGGAGGTCCTTTGTGGTTTTTCGAACATAAAGTGCGTCTGCATAAACAGATGCCAGTTTTAAAGCGAAAACATCTGCACATCTTAAACTGGCTGGATCTCTTTCAAATTACCTGATGGCTTTGGGAGTAGCATGGGCTTCAGGAACTCTAATGTTTTTTAATAACATCCAAATGGCCTGTCCTTTACTGGCCAGGTTCAAATGCCGTCCCATCCCGGCCGAGCAGATGTGGACAAGGTCAGGTGGTTTTCACTGCTGCACAACACATGCATGCACCTTAATGGCCGCTCGGAGGACAGTGTTAACCCATTAGCTCGCGTACTACTCCTCCGGTTTGCAGCTTAATTCAAAACACTTGTGTAGAGGGTCAGAAAGAAACCGTAATACTGAAGTGATTAAATGTGAAATGTGTTGTTGCTAGCAAAACACTTCAAAACGCCGCACGCCGCTCCGCTGTTGTGTTTAGTGACACAAGACTCGCATTAACAAAGTGATCTAATCGCGTGCTGCTTCACCATGTTTACATGCATCTCTGCTCACTAATCGGATATGAGGTTTCTTCAGAGTTCAGGCCCTGATCGCTTCATTAGTGTGAAGCTGCTCTTCCTCCAGAGCACACAGCACTAATGCCGTCTCCCTTCAGACACAGCGCTGCAGCCCAGAGTGGCCTCCCGAGGAAGCAGCACCATTAAATATTAATGCCATGTGTTTAGAGGTTTTTTATTTCAAACAGCGGGTTTGTCAGCATCTTATGTAGTGTTTCTCCAGATTAAGTCCATGTGGAAAATGGGGTCCCAAAGCTTTGTGCAGCATCGTGCCTTCAGAATAATTTAGGCCTGTTTTTCTAATGGTCTTTCAGTGTTAATGTCGCCAACATTTTCACTGTGATTTTAGTCGGCAAATGGAGAATTTTTAAGTGGCTGAGAGTACTGCTTTCTGTACCTTGCAGCGTGCAATGTAGCTGTCACAAGGTGAAGAATGTTTGGGTGCATTTAAGTTGACGTCACCTCAAATATTTGATGCATGTGTTTCTCATGAGCCTCTTTTGCAGTTACGCCCATGATGCAGAACACTGTCAGAGCATGATGTCTAAGAAAATAACATTCAACTCCACCAATTTATGACATTAGAAGACAGTGAACATGACAAAACTCAGTTCCTCAATATAATTTCATAGCATTTAGTTTTACTTCCATTGCTGGACTACCACCCTACATCTGTGGACATGTCTAAGTTTATTAAAAACCTATCAAGAAATTTGTCATCTGTCCTCATTTTCTGTCATTTGTTCTATTGTCCCAGTTTACATGCCAATTTCACAATTACCCCCTCAAATGAACCTGACCTCACTCTCATATAGTGAAGTAGTGTGTGCGAGCATCATCCTCAATTAGGTCAGGGGCGTTAATAGTACAGTGGAAAACGAACACTCCCCACAACATCCTCCAGGAATTGCGCCTGACACTACTGACTCTCTTGAATCTATATTTGGGCCACGCGCGTGGATGTGTGTCACCCAAGACTACTCGCCTAATCTCCGCCGGAGAAAGTAAAGTGAGTTGTGTGCCCATGGGCGGAGATTGTCAAGGCACAAAGGGAGCTCCCAGCAGGCACGGCAAAAACCAGGCCCTGGGCAGGTTTTTATGATACCTTTCAATCAGCAGATGATTCCCAGCTGAAATGACAGGTGATTTGACTCAGTCTTCAATTAATGACCTCATTTTAACAATTAAGAGCAGAGGAGGAAGGGGAAAGCCCCGTGAAAAGACAGCGAACAGAGCCGGGGGGCGACTTTTGATGCCTTGATAGTACAAGGCGCTGCGATCCCGCCATGTCGAACGTGATCGGAGCCCGCCGTCCTGGCTCAGGTGACCTCTCCCTCCTTTAGCCAGGTGGCGTCCTGTGGGGAGAGCACACACCGGTGAGGAGCTGGCATGGGGACGGGAGGGTGGGAGCAGGAGGAGGGTGTGGCTCAGATAAGGAGAAGGGGTGACAAGAGGGTGGCAAGGGGATGATGGAGTGCATCAAGCTGTGTGTGCCCCCCCCTTCCACCCTCTCTTGCCCCCACCCCCCACAGCATAGAGGAAATTAAAGAGCTGTGTAGCAGGAGGAGAAGAGGGGAGGAGGGTGGTGATTTAGAGCGTGGCGCAGGGGGATGGGGACCCGGCGCATTGGAGTTAATTACTGAATAATGAGGAACAATTTATTGTGTTCTTGTTAGAGACATCAAAATGCTGCCGGATACTGCCTATAGAGAGGAGCATGCCTCTCTCACTCCTCGTGCATCGGTTAAAATGGGGTGTTTAACTCAGAGCCATTAAAAGGCCCCCGCCTTGCTTTGCCTTACCTTACAAAGTGGGGGTGTTGCAGGTCTTCTGAGCTGATGAAGGGACTCATCAACATTGCACCTACATACTTACATCCTCTGGGTTCATACGAATAACCTAACAAGAGATACACTGACTCAGGATCAGTCTGTATTCAAGGCTGATGATGTGTAAGCCTTACTTGTTTTTTGACTTTTCACTACACCTGTCAAGCTTTCAACTATATCTGTTCATTCACACTGATAATGGTGGCAGGTCAAAATTCAGAATTTGTTTTGAAACAATGGGTTCTTGATTTAAAAGAGAGAAATGGAGTAAGACATGTAAATAAAGACATGACATTTTGTGTTGCAGTGTGGTTAGTTCCAGAATTACAAATATGAGAAGTAAATATCTAAGATAAGACTCTTATTTTATTCTAACATAACCCCATTTAGCTGCTTATATACTTCATAGAATTCATATTTTCACGCAGTATGTTTCATTTTCATTTTCATCTTGGGGAACGTTGGTCAGGGTTGCTGGAGTGTAAATGTCTTCAAATTCAATAAATAGCAGGACAGAGCCACTAATGTTACTGCAACCTTTGATATTGCAGCATCTCTGGCTTCCATTCAATGGGGCAATACTGCACAGTGGATGTGCTAATCCTGAACAGACCTCTTTCTGTTTATGTAGCCTATAACCCCCCAAACTAATGTAGTTGTTTAATAGTATGCGGATTCTGGGTCCCAGAGGTGATCCTGGGTTCAGATAAATACATTCCTTACACTTTTGCTCCTGAGTTTTTGGTTTTGGTAAGGCAGAAAAAACACACCACCCTCCAAACTCTGTGTCGCTCTTATTGCAGCCCTATGCACGAAGCTTCGGCCCAGCCAAAGCCTGACAGGCCTGCTGTGCCGAGTTCTGGTTGATCAGCTACAATTGGACGATTGCTGTTTTGATCAGGTTTTAGCGAAAAGTCATTTCTTTCCTTTTTCACCATGTCACCGGTGTAAATCATTCTTACTGTATAGACACTTTCACAGTGTCACCCCCGGAGCATGTCATGTTCGCAACAGTTATCAAATCCACATGCAAGGGACAGTTTTAAGTATGCTTTCATGCTGGAGGAATTTCCTGCCAATAATTCTTTCATTATCACTGTAAACATGACACTTCCTCTACGATGTTTACTGCGTTCCTTGTAAAAGAGTGCCGGAGTATAACTTCATTCATCTGGCAGGAAAGTGAAAAAAGGGAACACTGAATGCAACTTCACTTTATTCTCCGCCAGAGAAAAGACCAACTCTCTCCTCTGCTAACAGCAAAGTGTCAGACTTGCTATCAGTCCTTAGCCGAGTGTGAAGTATCCCAACTCTTTGATGTGTTAAATATGAAATCTGACCATAGAACAAAGCAGCTGTCAGCAACCAGCACGTGTCAAAAGCAATCCACGCCAATTATTATTGAGTTTCTGTCATGCATGCATCTGCCGTGCAGACACTGAGGTGTGTTACAGTATCGCGGCGCTAACAAAGACTTCAGACAGTTTTCAAAAATAAACATCACAGGCTTCACTTGTCCTCATCAAAAGGCTGCTGATGATCGTCTGCAAACACAGCCCGAGATGCACCTTTTGTCCAGAGCGCTTTGAGAAAAGGTTAAATGATTTGCTGCAACACAGTGAGAAGTGTTAGTCCCAACACTGTACTGTGACCTAGAGAATATGACTTTAACTTTGTCAAAGGTTCTCCACATTAACAGCAACACAATCACTGGATCACAAATCACACACTGTAAGTTATGAGAGTTACATGCTGTGTCTCTCATGACATTGAGGGGGGAAAGCGAGAAGGTGCTTGCTGAGTGTGTAGCCATGCTGTGTTGCCCAAATAGATACGTTCCATCCGAGAGTGATGCAGCCTTCGGAATGATCCCGCTAGACAGATGAGTGCTACTTGAATGTTAATGAGGGCTCCTTTAGACACGCATAAATTAAATGATTAGATGTCTGCAATCATGCAAGGTCCTTAGGTGTCCCCTATTTATGGCATTTGAAATGTAGCTGCCTTTATTTACGACATGTCTCCCCTGCACAGGCTTCGCCACCTGAGCAGCCTAACGCTTTCAAAAGACGAGTTTTTTAATGACCTGCAAATGAATCACTCTGGCAGAATCGTAAGAGAAGCGGAGCCCTCCCCCTTTTTGAAAACAAAAAGGGAAATCGTGCCATCCACTGAAAAAGCTTGCAGATGTCTGGGATGAAAGCTGTGCTACGGGAAGTGAGGGAAGCAGTAAAACATATTTGTTTCAGAGATGCTGCTCACTGAAAGGTACACTGTCAAGCCCGGGAGAGGGCCTCAGAGGACAGCACAGTCTCCCAGCGCAGTCACCTAACAATGAATCTTCCTCCTCCTCACTTCACACGCTCTTCATTGTCGCTTTCTGGTTGCAACAACAGCTATTTTCATCTTCATGATTGCATTAATTACAGCATAACTCATGTCTCTTGGCTCCAGTGGTGTTTTCCCCATAGAACACAGCGTGTCAGGGCTTCAACAAAGGAAGGCAACAGTACATATACTCACTTGGCACTTCATTAATCAACATACGAAATCAGCATGGCTTGACACTTTTCTAACTCACAATGAATCTACTACTGTATTGTATTTTCTTTCATTCTATTCTGAAGATTTTAATGAGATTTAGGCCGCATTCTCATTAATGTAATGATCAAAGAGATGCAGCCAAATGCATCCAAGTCGTTCAGTATGTAGACATAAAGCTTCGTGATGGACAGGCAGCAAGTGACTGCTTTTCTATTGAATCATCAGGCACATTTTAAAGACTTCTCAGGGTCTCAAGAAGACCCTTGGGTGCACGGGCAGTAATAATGAGAAGCGCCCACGTTACAGTCATCCACTCTCAGGCCAAAGTGAAGGCTTTTTTTCGTGTTTTTGTGGTGAGAGAGATAGAGAGGGAGAGAGAAATTTCTCTTAAGATTCTCGCTTTTTTTCCCCTCTATTTATTAGGGTAATGAATTTCCGACTGCAGTGCCAGTTCCACTGAGCCTGCTTCTCGGCCTAATTCTCTGTAACATTTCCTCATTGCCGCTGGGGAACATTATATGAAGGCAGGGCTTACAATACCATCAATATGCCCAAGACGACAATCGGACGTCTCATAGATATTAATGGAAGTGCAAATTAAATCAAAGTTGGAGTGCAGCTATCGGAGCTATGATCAATGCCTTTTGCACAGTCAGATTTAATATGGAGTTTGTAATTTGAGTATCCAAACAAAATGTGCATCTTAATGGGAAAGATGAAAGTAATCCCACATGGGGAGGAAATAACACATTAGCTGCATTGTAATTAGAGAACTCAGAGTGCAATGTTTCCCCGGTTCAGTATTAATGTTGAATAAAAGCCTGATACATTTACGATGTGGATACAGGATGCGGACACTTGAATTGTTTTCGAGACACCTCTTGAGATGTCAGAGGAGGCTTCTTTGACCAAACCGATCATAATCATGTTGGGTAAAGGCATTAGTATCAAACCTACACAATACCTGCACAAAAAGAAATAAAAATACAGGGCTAATCCAGTCCTCTGACTGACTGACTGTTTTTGCAATCATGGAAAATAAGCTAAGAAATATGTCAGGTATGTTTTGATTTGACCATGAAACATTTGATTTGAATATGAAAAATCCTGTGTTTTAAAGCCAAGAAACTAAAAGGGCTCACAACAAAAGTACGTGAAAAGTAAGGTTCTTTATGAAGCCTGATTGTTCAAGTCACCACACAAGCATTCAAACGGAATACGATATAATACCGTGGCTCGACAAAGTCCTCACACTTATTTATTGGCAATCCATCTGAGTACACACAGCAGCCAGTTAAAGTCACCCCATGTGAAGTCAGCAGGTAGCATGAGGAGAGCAAACAGCAAAACAGCTTTTCAATGAATAACACATGAGATAACAAACATGGGTAGACAATGATCCAGTGCCTTCAGCGAGTCAAGCACGCACACACACAAACACACACACACAGAATCACATGAGCACGAAAGGGTAATTAAACTTGATGCAACTTCTCATGATCAAAAAGGAGCAGCAGTCAATAGTTACCAATCCTTTGTAAGAAATTAACACGAAGCTTATTAATTAAAATTTTTGTATAATTTCTGTATTAAAAGAAGAGAATAGTTTGAAATATTTATTTGCTTTCTTCATTAAATGAGAAGATCAATAGCACTCTCATGTCTGTCTGCCATATATGAAGCTTGTTCTAACATCTGGTTAGTTTTGCATAAAGACTGGAAGCAGGGGAAGCTCTGTCCGGAGGTAACAAAATGCCTACCCTCGCTTCTACAGCTCCCTAATTATCACATTATATAATGTTTATCCATGTTTAATGTTTAATCCATACAAACATCAAAACGTAAAAATGCCAAGTTGTGGTTTTATGCTGACCTAATCTAAGCTAATGGTAGTTTCATATTCACAGTACAAACATGTTATATCGATCATCTCATCTTACTGAAGGCAAGAAAGCGAATGAGCAGATTCCCAAAATGTCAAAATGCAAATGCAGAAAACAGCATCACTGGTGAATAATAGATTTTTACAGTGATATTTACAGGTTTTTGTGAAGTCTCTGAAATGTCTGCTTCATTTAGATATTGCCTTATTCATTTCAATGGATTGACGACATGTTCTTCAAATGAACGAGCTTTAAAAGTAAAGTTTAACGTGTACTTTAAAACAAAATGACTCAATGTTTTGTCCTCAGTGACGATCAGATTTTCCATCAGGTAATTAGTCAAATTAAATCGTCTTGGGTCATTAAGTTGGAAGTTAACACAGCACCACCGGCCCTTATTAGAAGATAAATGTTGACATTTTCCTTTAGCTGTTGCACAGTCCTACCTCTGACGATAGCATCAGGGGGGCTCGACTCAATTTATAAGGGGTAACATTTCATCCTCAAACACCTCACGGAGTGGGTAGGTAACAGGACGCTGTAATCCATCAATAAAAGTGTATTGATATTGTCAAATGTTAATATGTCAACCATAAACCCTTGGGTCCTCTTGTCACCGGGACACAGCCTCCTCAGCAGCGCACATTGCCTCACCGTGTTGTTGGGCATCGACCCGGGTCTCCCTCTGAACGGCTGCTGCTGTAAAATGTTGCATGCCGTGACAGAGCGGAGCATTAATCAAAGTTGATTTTCAGTGTGAGGGCGCAAGTGCCTTTTTCTGCTGGAGAACTGTTTAGCACAACAGCGCCGTGTACAACAGGGTCCCACTCTTCACTGTAATGGTAGCAAAAGGAGGTCATAAATAATGGATTCAAGATCACTTACACCTCATGAAGCAGGCTATGGCATACGAGGGGATATCACATTTTGCTGCTCAAATTATAGATTCGGCTCTTCTGGCTGCAATTGTAAAGGAAAACAAGACCTTTCCAAGAGGGCTTTGAACGAGTTTAATATGGTGCAAAACATGACGGCAAAACAACAGTTTAGACACAACCACTGAATGATGATAGCAAATAGCTGGAGATACAAGGACTGTGGGTATAAGAAGCTTTTAGTTTCAAATGGGTGGGGTTTTTTTTGCAGACTTGCGGATGGAACAATCACTTTTATTTGCAGTAACTGTCAAAACTAACCACAGTGTGTCCCAGCTTCACCTTTATTCAACTAGGAAAAATGTAAATGAAAAACACTAAGGTTGTTAACTGGAGTCCTGTTTGTCTTCACTTAAGATTTGGCCTGTGTTGCACTTTATCAACTTGTGTTAGATTCATATTTGCACTTCATTGTCTCTGAACTTTAAAAGACTACTCCAATCTCCTCTTGAAAAATGATGGATATAATTACATTTTTAATGCATTTGAAATGCAACTGTCCACTATCAAACCATATTTAATTGAAAATATGAATATTTATTCAGCATTTCTATGATTGTCTCCCATGTTGAGTTGTTTGCATACTAGAATTGGAGAGGTGTTGCTATTTTATCACATATACGTAAGACAGAGCTCACCGTTATTACCTTTAGATGATAGCAAATAATGTGATAACCTCTTGTTGTAACTTTGTGTCCTTGTGTCAGTGCTGCAGCTGCCTGTCTTTATACTGCCCCTCAGTGGCAACATGGGGGAATGGCCTAATAAAGCCTCCGCATGAACAAATTCTGCAAGACCTTGCATGCATGCACTGTGGCAAACTTCAACATTTCACCATAAAATATGAGGATAAGAATCCCAATAATTTCTAATGTGGAAATGCAGCTGGAGATAAATAGCACAGAGCAGAGGACATGATCAGATCTCACTCCATATCTTAATGGGATCCTCTCACACGCCATTCCCATTAATGACCAATCCCACAATTATGTAAATCAGAGAACGGTCACTAACAGTGAGAAGTTGAAGTTGCTCACATAAACACCAACAGTGTCACATTGCAGAGAGTGCTAATTGGCCACTACTTTTCATATAATTGCAGCGGCTGGGGTCACGTCCTCGGCTAACCTCTCCTTTAAGTATTGTTTTTCAGCACACAAACAGTTAATGGAGCAATTAAGATGGCGCTCACAAGCACCACTTGTGGGGACCATTTGGCAAGAAAGAGCCAGAGAGAGGCGGACTGGGATGCTGTAATCCTGCATATGGTACACAAGTGTCTTGGGCCAGAGAGAGTGGGAAGTCAAGGTGCAGACAACTCACTGGCGTCCTATTCTGGTGCAAACTGGTGGTCATCACTGAACAGGTCATTCTGTATTAAGCACTTTACATCTGTTTTGGTAAGAACATGTAGACCTAATAAACAAGGTTCTTCTTTTGGTGCCAACCTATACTGTAAAATGTGTAGCAAGTACTGCAGCTTAGATGCAGTTAGTCATGTTATGCACTTTTCATGTGCTCATGGAAAGGAGCCACCCCTCAGCCATCACCATACAAAACTGTCATTTATTGTAGAATCCTGTAAAGCGCCTTGAACTGCATTCGTATGAAATAGTGATACAAAAATAAAAGTCAAGAAAAATCAAGTGTGGTCAGCCTTTTGTAATAGACACAACATTAAAGAACAGTATCTTTCAGTGGCATTTAACAGTCACTTTTATCAAAATTGTTGTTCTGAGAGCATTTGATATATAAAATAATGTCAAGAGAACATAGAGCAGAACTTGTGACGAGTTTGAAGGCACACAGAAGTAACAATTTTTCCTTTACTTTCCTGGACTGGACCACTGACATGCTATCAAATTTTCATTGTATGACAAGAAGACTGGCAGCGGTTATACCACTTTTTAGTATTTAACATGATGCAGTGTTTTTCAATCACTTAAATGTTCAGTGGGCCTCAGTCATGACACACATGACAGCAAACTGAACCTATACAGGACACACAGAGGACAAAAAGCTACCAGTCACCTCATCACACTATAAAACAGATGTTAACTGGCCAAAAGTTAAACATCCACACATCCACATGTATATGTGTCAGAAGGAGATAATGTGAATGCCACCTATTTTGGAGACTAATCCCAGGAGAGTAAAGAGGGAAAAAAAAGTTTTCATCTCTTCATCTACCCCCTCTACCACAGACTTTGCCCACCCTCTATGACTAAGTTATGCCCTGTCATGTAGTCGGAGGCGTCAGATGCCAAGTAGACCACTGCAGCTTGCAGGTCTGTCACTTGAGCCAGTCTACCAGCAGGGATATCTGACAGCCAGCGCTGCACCAGAGGCCTCAGACTCTCCGAGTGGATGAGAGGGGTGTCAACAATCCCCCTGAAAAGAGAGACAGACAAAGTGTGAGAGAAAGAGGGGGGAAAAAAAAAAAAAAAAAAAAAAAACACACACAATGAAATCAGAAGGCATCACAGTTCAGAGCCAGGAGTGACAGCGTCGTTTCAGAGCCACCACTTTGGTGACAAAAATAAACCCAATTATCCTTTGAAGAAAGGGCATGGCATAGCATCTCTGATGATATTTACTGTGGGACCGGTGGCACTTAAATGACTGGCACATCTCCGGAAGAGCCCACGGGTGTGAGGCGACGTCTGGCATAATTTGCTCAAAGCCTTTGGTTAAGTACTTATTATAAGCAACTCCCTCTTACAGTATTCCTGCTCTGACTCCTGATTGAAATGAGACAGCTTTTAGGTGGAAATTATAAGAAAACTGATGCTCTGGGTTTTGTGGCCGTACTGGCGACCAATAGCTCTGCTCAGTCACAACAAATGCAGATCAAATCTTCACTGTTAAATATCACACAGCTTATATTTGAATAAATATGTCAACACGGCCGCCTGTGCCTAATACGAGACGACTTCTGACTTTCCACACAATCGACGTGACAGTGACTAAAAGCCGTAAGGCCTGAATCATTGTTCGATGTATCCTGGTGCCTTGATATGGAATTCCAACATTGGATAAATTAGCACTTCCAAGGAGCGTGTGACACCTTGGTTAACATATTCCACCTCAATTATATTTCTCTTCAGCTGCCCTGTTATCTGGAACCTTTGCTGGCAATCAGAGGTACTGTTTTCCCTCAGCCAATTTTCTAGATAATGCAGCTTATCACCGCTGCGGCTAAAGTTGCCAATGGAATCAGGCTCCAGTCAACCTCGTGAGCGCTAATTGTGTCCCTTTTTTATGCATATTTACCGACTGTCACTTCAAAGAAATCAGCGGCCCATTGAGACACCCAGTTAGCGAGGGGAGAGAGAATTGCTTCTTTGCAAATTAAAATTAGCAAACAAGCTGCCGATAAATAAAGCTGAGCGAGGCGTGTGTGTGTGTGTGTGCGTGTGTGTGAGGGCTTTGTTCTGGGGCTGTGACTGGGCCTGGCTCACCCGGTGCCACCGGACGGATTTGCTCAGGGATGGCTGGGGCTAAGGGATGCTCCACACACACACACACACACACACACACACACATATACAGCTCTTCCTGTGTTCTCCTCTTTTCTTCCTCCCTGCTCAGCTTCACAGACAAATAGATACAAACAAGGCGCTATTGTTGCGCCGACACTTGGAGTGAGGTTGCAAATTTGATTCCCTAATTGAATAGAACAATTAGAGCAAGTGTTTGGTTGATTCATCCCTCAAGACGTCATCTAATTAAGCACTGATGTATTGTTTGAGGACTTAAATTAGTGCATCATTCTCAAATGGGGCTCTTCACGTGAAAGCAAACACACTAATCACCACTTCCTTTCGCAGCTCAATCCCTCACAACACTCAAGGTGGACCGAACGTTTTTGGCACAAAGCAGTGAGAGGAGAAGGCCGAGAACAGACAGCACTTACGGTGAGATGCAGTTGACACGCACTCCTCTGTCAATCCATTCAGTGCCCAGAGTCTGAGTCAGTTTGACCACTCCAGCCTTGGATGTGTTGTAGGAAAGCTGCTTCTGGGGATGGGGGACTGCAGGGCAGTGAATGGAAAGAAAATCAGTTACCCTGAACAGAAAACAACTAGCATTTACTACATCATTAATAATGGTGCGTGCTTTTAAAATTCTCAGGTGATCATTAAAAAATATATACATTTTATGAGTAATTTCTTTAACAGAGGAAAAAAGAGACTAGCAATAGGTCCCTTCTCACAAAAGCTGACAACTTATTCATTTTATACTGCAGCTCATGCGGTTTCTTGTGGATACAACATAAAAGCTTCTTCCATTAGCTGCTGAGGACTCTGCGGATGAAGCCATGTAAAATTAATTGCTTATAATGTCCAGTTATGCTCTGTCCTCAGCAACAAAGACAGGGAGCCATTTGTTTGCCTTGACCATCACAGATGCTGCACACTGCATGGGATGCCGGGACAGGGGCTCATTTTCTGCTGGTTGATTAATCATCGCAAGGAAGGCTCCAAGTTACATACAACTTTAGTAGTTAACCTCATCACCCGCCGATCTGACTGCCAAATGGCTTCAGTGTGAGACCGGGATGATAAATACCAGCCAGCTGCAGAGAGGCAGGGACCGGTCCTGGGGAGGAGAGGCTGGAGCATCCCGCGTACGTTGCTCGGATAAAAAGGGAGAAAAATGTGCAGCATAGAGGTAAAAGTTGGAAACAGCTAAAGAAATGAGATGTTAAAGGGTGGGACGACGGCGCTGTAGTTGAGAGCGTGGTTGAGTGGGATTGTGTAGAGTGGCGAGATAGCAGAGGAAGGTGAGATTGGGCTGGGCAGGGCTGGATAAGGGTAGGCTAGGACCTCAGAGGAGCAGGCGAGGAGGAGCAGAGCCCAGGGCTTACACGCAGATTGAAGGTGAAATCCGACTTATCAGGACAGGAAACACAGCTCAAAATGCCTAACAGCACTAATCCTCGCTCAAGACCTGATGATACGGCCCCAAAATACCATTCAGAAAATGCCTTCATCCTTTAAATAAACCTGCATTGATGTTTTCGCCGTCTTAAAGAGCAGTAATCCCCAGAGAAGGGAAAAGGAGGTAGAAGGAGAGCATTCTCCAAAGCCCTCTTTAACATTCACCCTGCTACTTATTGCCCATTTCAAGTGGGAGAAAACATGCTCTTTATCAGGCACGCCTTTACATTTTGAATTCTTCTGAGTTCAAATGATGCACTCTTTTTCCCAGAATGGCGTGGCTGTTGTAATGTACATTGCTATGTGGCTGAGATGTGCAGGTGTGAGGGTCACAAATCCCTCAGTAAGGTCATCATGCAGCCAAAAAACTGAGTGTGACCATATCAAGTTGGATATTTCCTGTCTGGGAGTCTTTGAGCTGCTGGCCATTATTCAGGAAAAAAAAAAAATGGTGCTTGATGGTCAGGACTGTGTGTGTCTGTGTGTGCGTGGAGGGGGAGTTTGTGGGCACACACACACACTCTATTCAGCAGATGGACAAAAAGCTGTCATTGTGCATTTTAATTGGGCATTTACGGCTGCTTTTTGGGCTTCCACTTGGCGAGAACAGGTCCCATCTGATTACACATTATGACAATATTATAACAGATGTCCAGACCAATAAAGTAAATTCCTGAAGGACTGTACGTAATGTGAGTAATTGATCATTTTTTTTGCCGGCCTCTATTTACCAGCATGCTCCTGTTTTACAGATTGCCCCTGCAGTCGGGACTGGGGCCCATATGGCACAGCGGTTTACTGGCGATTTGACTATACTGCTGATGAAGTGTTGCTGTTCCTCTGGAGGAACCTGTTGGAGGAGGAACATTACACCGGTGCTGCGAATTACAAGGCTTTTACTAGGCTCTCACTAAACTCTGAAAGTGTCTTCCGCTGTTCAAACAAGGCTGCTGGCACAGGCTGAGGTTTTGCCGCTGCACAGGAACCCTCCCTTCCCAAGTTGGACCTCAGGTTGCCTTCCACATCCTCCAGACAGCTCCGCAGAGAGGGGATGTTTATTATGATGCAAAACCGCCTCGGCGAGACGCAATCACAACACTTTCCTGCTATGCTTACTGTATGAAGGGGTGGATGCATCTCTATAGAACTGTTTAACTGGGGTAAAAGTTGCAAAGGAGAAAAGCTGGCTAATCCTGTTTTGAATGTGCAGGTTCAACTTAAGTTTCTCATAAACAGGAAAACTGCAGCGGATTTTTTTTTTTCTTATTTCAACTTTGCCACAGTAACGATCTGATCAGATATGACGACTTTCTGTCCGATGATAAAAACTACTTAATGCGACGTGTACTCCCGCACATAGCTGCACAGCACAAATGTATTTAACTCTCCCTTCCTCCCCCTCCTCCTCTCGACCCAACTCTCCACGCCAAATGGAGAGATTAAAAGCAGACATGGAGGGGCTCCAGAGAGAAGGTGGGGGAATAGAATCATCACTCACCTATTAGACTGGCCATGGAGGCTGTGTTGATAATCTTGCCGTATCCTTGCTTCAACATCACTCGACCTGCTGCCTAAGGCAAGGATTCAGGGGACACATTAAACACCTTATTATGGCGCTGATATGCTACCGAAGGCCTGAGCACGGATCAACACAAAAACATGCAGTTTATCCTCAGAGACAGAAAATAGTGGTTAAACAACATTTGGGGCACTTGAGTGGATTTTGAAGCTGCACACAAGGGGTGGTAGGGCATATATATATTTATATACATATATAGATGTCTGACAGCGGCTGGATAATTCAGAACTAATTTTAGCAACTACAGAGTAGCTAAAGCTGGTTGGACCATCAGTAATTAGGTCACACTCTAACTGGTTTTGACAGAAATAAATTACTGAAGGTTTGCAAGATGAAGAATCAATTTGGTTCTTTAAGCATAGTTTCTTGATGAGAGAATTATTATATTTAGAAATGCTACACAAATACTCCATTTTTAGTTTTTAATATGACTTACATTACCAAAGATTATTTTGTAAGTAGTTAAACCCAGATGTTACCTTTGTAGCTCTGTGTCTTTGCATCATTTGCACCTGCTGTACTT
The DNA here is from genome assembly GCA_025331565.1 of Holacanthus passer. Lineage (NCBI taxonomy): Eukaryota > Metazoa > Chordata > Actinopteri > Pomacanthidae > Holacanthus > Holacanthus passer. The sequence goes on from JAFREQ010000011.1 coordinate 3,082,217, forward strand.
TGTGTCTACTTAATTGTTACTGTCCGGTGAAAAACATGCATTTCTGAATTTGAGGACTGTGAATATTTCGGATAAAAGGATTAAGTGTTCTTTTATAGGCTGAGAAAATTCTCCTGCTTCTAAAGCTACAGACATCGTTTAAAAACCTATTGGATTATGTTTTTCATAACTCATGACTGAACTGAGACACTTTCCCATTACAAAGCTGATGTGATCTATAAAAAATAAATACATTTATCACACATCCATTTTAAGTCTAACTGATTCTATAATGCTGTATGTTGTTGTTTGTTAAAGACGGGAGTTTAGTCTGATCCTGAACAATAATTCCAGGTTCCCAAAGATGAACAAAAGATACGTCCATATTAAAGCAATGCATGCATAATTCTGAAACAAACTCAGTGTCTCATTGTTTAGGGAATTGCTACCAGTATTGGTGCAGACTTTCATAAAATTCAATTTTTTTCTTAAATACTATTTTTCATTTTTCTCCTCTGTCTGAAATTCAAAAAACCCATAGGTGCAGTGAAAAGTTTACAAAGTGTTTGTCAAAGCAACAGTAAAGTGTTTATATTGTTTGGAGCAGAATTTTTTGCATCTAATTTCACAGCAGTACGTGACATGAGTGGAATCCTTTTTCTTCAGTTTTTCAGTTAAAACATTAACATAAATAAAAATCTAACTCCAACTGAATACAATATTTATAAGTGCATTTTTGTTCATCTAAAAATTGTACATCATACCAATAAAACACAGTGCAATATGGAGGAGCGAATAACACGTCTCTACAATGGCCTCACACACACACACACACACACACACACACACACACAGCAGATGATACACACCTGACAGCACATGAAAGTCCCCCTCAGGTTAACGTTAAAGGTTTGGTCCCACTCGTCTAGACTAGTGTCTTCGCTGGCTGAGTTCATGTTGATGCCGGCATTGTTACAGGCGATGTGAATCGCCCCCCATTTGGAGACAATGTTGTCAATCATTCTCTGGACATCATCTGATTTGCTTATGTCAGCTGTGATCGAAATGGCATTGATACCTGCATCAAAAGACGTGGATGTCCATTAGAATACTTTGTACACATTGTAACATTATGCATGATATAAGCAACTTCTAACCTTGGACATTTTAGAAATTTTAGATATACAAAAAAAAAAAAAACATGACGAACACAAGTTATGAAAAATACAATTTAAATGAATGGTGCTTTCATTAAAAAAAAAAATAGGATGTTTCATTCTCAAAGAAGAAAATATAAGGAAAATCAACCACACACAGGAAAAAGTAAAACCTGACACAGTATATTTTATGCTTTAGTGTGCTGCCATCTGCTGGCCAAACACCAAAAGCTGACCACACTGACAATTTATGACATTTGGCAAAAGTCTTTAAGTATTTAAACCCTGTTTGAATGTATTCACTTGGTGGTTTGAAGATGCTTGAGAATTGATAGGACCGATCATAAATGGCAATAAGATCTGATGAGTATCGTTGCAAACATAACAAATATGTAGTTGTCTCATGTCGCCTCAGGAGTCTTGAGGTATGATAGTTTTGCACTTTCAGCATTCCCATTTGATTTATGGCTGACATCTGTTTCTGTGACATTGTTGCTACATATAAAGAGCTCTTTTTCAGCTAACAAACAAAAGCAGTGTGAAAAGAAAACATTCTCCCATCAAGTCAGTACATCAGGAGGACAATTCCTTTGGACTTCTTTACAATCAAGACTGGAGGTGTGTACACTATAGAGCTAACTAAAGTAAATATGCAAAAATACATATATATCATGACCATAAGTAGCTATTTTGCAACATACACAACCAAATTTAATCTAATAAATAAATCATTAAAGACACACTCCCTGATTTTTGTTATAGTGTCAGTTAGAGCTGTTGTGTCAGTTAAATCAATGACACATTAAATGTTGATGTTAATTTAAAGTTTGTGATATTTACAAACATTTTAAGGGTTTTGTTAGAATTATGTTTCAAAAAAGAATACATACAAGAAAATGGCTAAATTTACAAGTAACCTTTAATATTTTCCTCCAAAATTGTTTTCTAACAAGCTTCTTGTTACTAGTTTTAAATATGAAAGAAGCTAACAATAAGTACTAATGTAGTTTTCTTTACACAACTCTAGAAAAACAGAAATACATGTAGCCCAGTGGATGATCCAAACCAAATTTACTATCATGTGTTGACTGAACATCTTTGATTGTTGAACGCTTGGTGGAAATTGTGATCAGGATTTTTCATCATTTTCTCATATTTCACATCTAATAATTAATCAAGAGAATAATCAGATTAATTGATTATTTAAAAAATGTTAGTTGGAACCCTACTAGTTACCAGTCAAGAAGTATATGTGCAGTCATACAAAAACTAGTACAACTGTGTGAAAGTAAATTGAAAATGCTGACCAATTGCAAGTATTGGGAATATAAAGCCTGCACAAAATGTGGCCACTACGGAGTTTCTGTTTGTTGTAAACCTGCCCTCTTGTGAACTGAGCTACTGAGTTCATATGAGTTAAAGAAATGGTGGTAACAGGATGGGGCACACTGGTGGTGTTATTAGCCCTTACCTTTAAGAAAGAGCTCTTTAGCCACAGCCTCAGCTTTACCCTGGTCAAGGTCTACCACGGCCACCTTCGCACCAGCCTCACCCAGGGCGTGAGCAAATGCTCGGCCTATGCCCTGGCCGGCACCTGTCACATAGGCCACCTTTCCATCAAGACGCATCCTATCGAGGATGTGGCGCCCATTGACCCCACGGAAAACGTCATCATCCGTTATTGTACTCTGATACAAATAAAGAAGATTAGCAGACATGATTAGTGAGAAACAGAAAATCCTCAGTGAAGATATGATGGTTGCTTCCATATCAAATTATTGAGGCCTGAACACTGGGGTTATTGAAACAGTACCTGTGTAAATGAGCACTCAGAGGCCACAGATACCCGGCGGATAACACTGATGCCATCTCTAAGAGGGATAATGACCTTTAAAACAAGAGGGACATTGTTAAAATAAAAGAAACCTGTCAAACACATACAGCTGAAGCACGTAAAGGTTTGAAACTTACCTGCTCCACACGTGGATCATTGCAGACAAACTGGTTGAATTCTCTAAGCGCCAGTCCGTTGTTATCTGTGCTGTCTTTAAGATAAACCTTGGCTTTGAACAGCGAGTTATCTACGCAGATGACCCCTCGCAATCTCAGCAGATTGTGGTCCAGGATAAAGTTGTAGTAGTTGATGTAATTATTCTTGTCAGCATCAATGAAGACCATGTCAAACTGCTCACCTGCAGCAGCCAATTCCTGGAAGAGACAAGACAACAAGTTATTCAGAAATGGGCCATGTGCCCCACGGTTTGTTAACTGACACCGAAAAAAGAAAAAAGAAGAGTTAGTGTTGACTTTTGCCTGCTGGGGTTATGCAAAGCACCTGACAGAACACACAGTAACTACAATAGCAGATGCTAAAAGGGAAAACATAAGCATTTGCAAAATAGTTCACTTGATCTTCTAAAGGATCTTCGAACAATGGTCATATCTTCTCAGACAGTCAATATTAATAGGTTTCCTTTCTCTCACCTTCAGGGTGTCCATGGCAGATCCAGTCTTGACAGTAATCTTCTTGCCATGTGGAGACTTGTCAAAAATGGGCTGGGAAAAGTCTTTGAGGTATGGCTCCAACTCGCAGGCAATTAAACAGCCATCCTCAGGAAGCCCCTCAGCCATTGACAGAGCACCATAGCCGGTGAACATCCCAATTTCCAGGACCCTCTTAGCTTGACTCATGTGGATCAGCATCTTCAGGGTCTGGCCTGCCGAAAACACACCAGAGAGCAAGTTATCAGAATAGGTAAACCAGTGAATACAATGACAACGAGCAGTTAAAAATGTCCAACCTTCAACATGTCCAGTGATGCACTCTTTGGGAAGTCGGAACATGGTTTTGCCCTCCTTGTGCACCTGATCCCAGTCATGGGAAATTGTTTTTCTACAATTAAGTATGAATGAAAATATTAACAAATTTAACTGAAACAGTAAGTGTGTTGAGCTATCGATGTTTGGGAAGCGAAGACATACCTATAAAGCTCCGCCAGAGGTTCACTTTCCTGTGTGGTCATTTTCCCCAGGTAGTCATCCAGGCCGCTGGCTATATCCACAGCCTTCTGCAAGTGGCTTGTCAACTCTTCTGGCACATTACCACTCGCTGCGGCTATCTCCTTGGCTTTAGTTAGGAGATCTACAAGAACCTCCACTGGGGTGTCAGGAACTGGGGGAATAACATAATGCAATGTTTGGTAAACTACTTTCTCTACTCCTTAATATGATGTAGGGTTGCAACTGTGAATTATGTTCATAATCCAGTGATTTGATAGTTATTTTCTAAATTACTCAATTGTTAGGTCTATAAAATGTGACATATGCAAATTGTTTGCTTTGTTCAAGCCTGATTCCAAAAAAGTTGCAACACTGTGTAAAACATAAATAAAACAAATGTGATAATTTGCTAATCCTTTTTGACATATAGTCAATTGACAGTACAAAAACAATATATTTCATGTTTGGCCTCATCAATTCATTGATTTTTGTAAACATATGCTTATTCTGAATTTGATGGCAGCAACACGTTTCAAACAAGTTGGGACAGGAGCAACAAAAGACTGTGAAAGTTGTGGACTGATCCAAAAACAGCTGTTTGGATCATTCCACAGGTAAACAGGTTCATTGGTAACAGGTGATAGTATCATGATTGGGTATGAAAGGTTCATCCTGGAAAGACTCAGTCGCTCACAAGCAAGGATGGAGAGAGGTTCAACACTTTGTCAAACACATGACTGTATGAAGGAGATTACTAAATGGGCTCAGGAACACCTTTTAAAAGTGATATAATAATAAACAGATTGGTTGCAAATGATGGCATTCTGTTTACTTGTGTTTTACAGAGACCAAACTTGTTTTATAATCAGGGTCCAAAAGCCAAGTAGATCCATTTGTTATCACACAAGATGAACAAAAGCTTGATGGAAACATGCATATCTGCAAGAAAAATAACCTTTACTATTCATAACTATAAAAAAAAATTCAGCTTAATATGATTTACTGTCAAATCATTAATAGATACACTCTTAGCATAATTTATACCTACTTTTTAGGGCATGAAAACTTTTTAAGACCACCAGCTAGTCAACATATGTGTGTGCAGTGTAACATCTCTTCCAAATGATCGACTCATTCACACACACACACACACACACACAAAGAGTTTGATTCCTAAACGTGGTGATCCGTGTTCAGCTCTCTAGATATTTCGGTCTCGACGCAGAAATGAACTCTTACCTCTGTTCGCTGACATGCTGCGCGTTTAGGGGCGGGACGCTTTCAGGAGCAGAGCTGGTCCACGTAGACACGCTGCAGGAGGTTGCGTTATATCACAGCAGCTATGCAAATAGTGGAGTGAGGGGAGTGACTGACACTGGCTTGTGCAACACACTACAATATACATCACTATAAGTCACATGCTCGATTCGTGTCAGAGAAGAATGATTCTCATAAGTTTTGAGATTCAGAGTCAACTGCACGTGAGAGATCACGTGGTGTTGCTCTCTGCTTCACTGTGCAGGTAAACGTGGCTCTTGATTTATTTTGGGTCACGTGATCGTCCGGTTTGAAGTGCATGCAAAGGTTGACATGTCTGTCAAATATTATACTATCAGAAATGTGACCATTGAAATCAGTTAAAATCCACATGCCACTCTTCAGGCATTAAATGATTAAAGGCTGCATTCCATTTAGGTGGATAAGATCCATCATTCATTCGGCTAGCCATACATGTGATGATAGTGTCCACTGTGGAAAAACCCCACTGAGACTAAATCTAATCAAATGTAAGTGATAAAAACCTTTGACTTTTGACTCTTCCTCATGGAATGCTGTCTCTCAAGCAGCTTACTGTTCAATTAAAGCTGGGTAATCTGTTGATTGATTCATTGGTCACTCAGGGGCTGCAGGACAAGCTGAAAACATTACATTGGCATTTTCTCTCACTTATTAGAAAACGGTTATTTATGTGCATATCCAGTATACATACATGAGCAGCATTAGCCTTCATGTGGAGGCATGTTTCTGTGTGACAAATGGTTCCTGAGAAAAATGTGGCTCTGAGTTGGTTGTAGGTAGAAAGCTTAAAGTCAGTTTGTCAGACTGTTTTCACAAGGGCGGAAAACCAAAAGAAAAAAACCGAAAGTAGATTCAAATGCTCTTTTATAAATCTCCGTAGAGCTGATGGGGACAGCGCTCAGGTGATAATTCTGTGTGGCTTTTTATGAATGATCATTTTTACATCACAGACATTTGATCTATTGTTATAAAAAACATTATTAGTGCAGCTTTAGGAGAGACTGAATATGATAGGGAGTAAGCATTTGGTGGCCTTGCCCTCATTACTAATCTCACCATACTGGGACAAAGAGAGTTGTTTTTATGTCAGGCGTCTCTTTTTATCTGTATTTATCTGGCACATTTGATTGAAGGCCATACTGTAATCTGGCACCAAGCAATCCAACTATAAACTATGTAATTCAAAGTGAGTACTGGTCACACCAGAACCAGTAAACTGTAGCAGCACTGTAACAGTGTATTCATTTGAGCAAAGATGTGTGTGTTTTCAACTTTTCATTTGCAAGAAGAAGAAGAATGTGTTATTTCTCCTCTGTAAAGTTACACAAGTTGATTACCTAACTGGGTTAAATGAAGTTTCCCTCCAAGGTTGACCCACACAGTTGATTCAGAATGCACTGAACATTTGTCATTCTTGGACAATGGTAATGAGGATTGGCTTTCAGCTCAGCGACCAGATAGTGTGTTATCATTTATAGTTGCACTTTTTATTACCGTAAATATGTATACTCAAAGCTGCATTATATTCTTGACAAATTGATCCACTGATGGTAAAATGTGTAATATTAAAAGTTGAAACAAGTTATTTTGCATTGTCCTGGTATTTAGATTTTTGCATAGCAAACATTTAAATCACTTCTATTATTCATTATCTAAATGGTTTGCTAAACTTGCTATTGAATGAATGTGAAAAAGGTGCTAGCTAATGTTAGCGCTACGATAATCCATCAGCATGTCTGATGTTGAAATACAATCTAATTTTCACTCTAACTGGCAAATACCAGGCTTGTATACTTTTATAGTACATTTATAGTATATGCTAACCAAATAGATACAAATAGATAATTGTCTATTAAAAGATCATAAAAGATTTATCAGCCGCTGGTCTATCAGAGTGTCTCAGCTGTGTCAGTAAGTTAAGCTGTATTGTAATTTATGAGGGTGTACATGCCAATAAAACGACTGCAGTCTGCCATCAGCTTCAGCTGGGAATACAAGGTGGAATAAAAACTCTGATCCCTTAAAACAAACAAACAATAAAAAAACAGTAAAAACTTATTGGAAAATGCCAAGTCTTTTCACCCTCATTCATACAAAACCAGAAATACTTTCACCCAACAACAGCATGGAAATGCCATTGTACAATTCCCAATAGTGGATGAATGTATCAGATTACTTGGTGTAAACGTGTGGATCAATGGGTCTCCTTCATCTCTCAAAATTCAACTTAACTACTTTTCCCCCTATATAAATTTGAAATTTGAAAACTAAATAAAAATGTGTCATTCTCTGGACCTTAACCACATTTATCTGCATTCAATGACTGACATGTTATACAACTAAATGATGCAATGCACTGAAGTGGAAAAGTGGCATTTTGTCAGTCACAGAAACAGGCATTACCTCACAGTTACACAAAAAATTGTATAATTGAATAACACATGGAATGACATGTGAAGCAAACTGAAAGGAAATGCTCCTCCCTTGTCTCATCATCCTCTAAATACTATACTGTATTTAAGGGCACGTGGTGAGTGCTTCTCATCATTCAGACTGTAAGTAGTCCTGTTCATACCTCTCACTTACAGCCACCACAGCAAGATGGGAAAGGTTCACCTGGAGGACAACGACAGCAAAGAAAAGAAAACTGAGTTTAGCTTAGTACGGGTCAAAGATACCTGGAAGTGCAAACTAGGAAAGAAGGTGAATAAGGACAGCAGTGACTGTATCTCTACTGCAAAAATGTGAGTTTAACATTGTTCTTTACTTGCATCGGTCTATTACTCACATTCAATCTAAATGACTGTAAGGAAAAATATGATTCTGTTTATCTCCTTTTTTGTTTGCTTTTAATTTGCATATTTGTTTAGATTTCTTGTTTAGTACAAAAAGCCTCTCTCTGACTGACTGGTGATGGCAAGACTGTCTGAAACATGATCACATAGTCTAACATTTACAAAATGCATGTACTATTTATGCTTTAGTTAGTAGTTACTAGTCTGTGTTCCACAAATAAAAACAAGCCAACCAAATTTTACTGTGCAAAATTATGTGATATAGCAAAAAATAGTAAAAAAAAAGTTTTTAATTACTATTCTAAATGGCAGAAAATGCCCAATTTGAAATAAAATTTATTATAGCATGGAGACAGGAGGTAAAAGTGTATCGCAGGTTTCAGGACTCATTAGTCAAAAAGGATGTAAATTGGCCTTATCCTTATCCAAGTGGTTAAATGTATTGCTTTAGTAGTGCAGAAGACCTGAAATCTATATGATAGCATATATAGTGGTGAGGGACTGTTGCCTTACTGGTTAAAGGAAACCAAGGTCGGCTGCTGGTGGGAGATAAGATTAGAACTTGGTCTCCGGTGTCAGTGTCACATGCTGTGTGATCCCAACCATCCACCCTGACCTCTAACCTAAAGAGGCTTTGCACTTTAAATACTTTACACAAACACAAGAGGTAAATATGCAGTAAGTCATTTTAGCATTTGAACAAACAATACATGCTGTCACTCTCTGATAAAAGTGCTCACCCCGGTTAAGCTGTTCACCAAAACTTTCAAACAGCATTCTGGGGATTTATGTCCTCACTGTATTAGAGCTAAGTACACTCTAGTACTGGCTAGTGAAAATGTATCACCTTAATTTGAACAAACCGTTTGTGGCTCTAAGACTCATGGGATATGTTGCTAACAATTTAATTATAATCATCAAAGAAGAGATCAAGAAGTGTGAGTTTCTCTGGAATCTGGCTCTTGTCTGATTTATGTGTTGCACAGGAGACAAACTGACATCTTTCAGTAATTGAATCAGAGTTTGAGACACCTGGAGACAGAGACAAGTATTTCACTTTATTTTCTGGCCCGAAGTCATTCATGTTTTCAGTGAGAGGTTCCCAAGGTGCGGGATGACTTCAGGGCAAATGATAGACATGCAGAAATTCTGCTGTCAATCAACCTAACACCTATAGAAAGTCCTTAAAAGCACATGTAGTGGGCTCAAGGACTGCAGTCTGTTTCACACATTCACATTAACTACAGTAATGCAGAGAAGTATAGGAGCTAGGGGAGAAATAAATTGACTTTGGAATGGAAAACCTGCAAATGGAATAGATTCAGATGAAGAAAGTGGTAAGTTTGTGGTAAAGTGATGACAATGAAGTGTTTATGAAGTCAAATTAAAGAAAAGAAAATGGTTTGAAGTCAAATTAAAGAAAAGTGGACATAATGGTTGAAATACAACCTCGTTTTCAAACCTTCAACTGTGAAAATTTAGTTAGTTGTTAGGGTCTGAGTTTTTCCCCATTCCAAGCCAGGTCTCAGTTAAAAAATTCCATCCCAGATTCCTGACAGAAATAAGGTCATTAATTGTGACCTTTACATGATACAGACCTTATTGTTGAAAAATACCACATTACTCTGTCTATTTAATTTGGACAGAAATATTTGAATGTTTCGCCATGTTTATTCCCTCAGGAAAAAAAGTTTTCTGATAAGAGCTTGTTTATTCCACTTTTAGTCAAAACAGGGACAAGGAGTGACGTTTAATGTCTTCGTGGTTGAGGCAGAAAGATCTTTATGATGTTCTAGTTAAATGTGGTCCTTGAGACTCTGTCTAACAGAGGAACCATTTGAGAAATGGATGGTGAAGAGACAAGGGCCCTGTTGATATCAGCTGCTGTTTTTGATCTTTCCAGCTTGGTGAGGTTTGGCCAAGTCGGAGGATAGGTTGCTGATATCAAAGAAGAGTTAGATTTGGCTACAGTGTGCCACATGCACTTTTAAAACATGTATTCAATTCACTCTTTATTTCAGTGTTTTTCAGGAATACTCTCAGGAGGTTTTTCTATTCACCTCCTGTATATTGGTTTGAGTTTAATTTAGATTCCTGTTTTATGCCAAATGTAATTTTTGATCCCAAATGCTAAAGTCACTGTTTTGTCTTCAGAAATGATAAAGAATACCTCTGTCATTGGTTGTACATCTTTTTCATAAATATAATATGTTAGTGGGTTGGGTAGTGGGTTTTGGCTAAGTGTACCTAATAAACTGGCAAGTGCAACATCTACAATAATTGGTATGCATGCCATTATAATAAATATTTCTTCATGTGTTTTGTGTGGCAGCTATGAGAGCATCACAGAAAAGGGCACCACTTGGACGGTGGTCAGCCCCATCGTCTTTACTTACAAAGTAACTGAGACTCAGGACCTGCTGGACCCCATCAACAACACACTCCTGCTGGGCCACATCACAGACCCGCAGCAGCTGGACGACATCAAAAAATCAAACAAGCCAATCAAACGCTTTGTGGTGGTTGACCAAGAAGTCTACAAAATCTACGGTCCCAAGCTAACTGAATATCTGGAGGCCAACAATGTTGTGTACAAGATCTTGGCTCTGCCCACCACTGAGGAGAACAAATCCATGGAAATGGCCTTGAAGATCCTAGAAGAGATCAACAACTTCGCTCTTGACCGCCGCACAGAGCCCATCATCGCCATCGGTGGAGGGGTGTGCCTGGACATAGTAGGCCTGGCTGCCACGCTCTACAGAAGACGCACTCCTTACATCAGAGTCCCAACCACGCTGCTTTCCTACATCGATGCCAGCGTGGGGGCAAAGACGGGGGTCAACTTCGCAAACTGCAAGAACAAGCTGGGTGCCTACATTCCACCCGCTGCAGCCTTCCTCGACCTGTCCTTCATACAAACTGTTCCTCGACGACACATCTCCAACGGGCTGGCAGAGATGTTAAAGGTACATTAACATTTACCTTAAAGGTGATACACATTGGAGAATGATAGTGCCAGTATCATTGTGATCATCGACTAACACCAAGACATGCTTCATAACAACATAAGTGAGGAAATTCACATTGTCACATTCACATTGTCCATAAATATTATTATTAATATATAGGGCCCTCTAGTGCAGAGTGGTAGGTCTTGGGGGTACTGGATGTCTCCAAGTGCAGCAGCTGTTTTGGTTCATGCATGGGCAGCAGCGCGAAGTACAAAAGGGCTGGGTAAATATAAATAATAGGGTTTGGTGAAAATGCCACATGGACAGACAAATTGAATTTCTAGGTCAGGAAAATAAGGTCATAGCACAGTCAGAGCACCACTTGTGCCATCACAAAAGTAGAGCCCATAATATTTAATTTCAAAGAAAGCCTTGTACACATTAAAGCTATTCTAAGAGAAGGGGTCATAGGTTAAACACTGCTTTTTCACACATACCATTTACAGCACTTGCACAGGAGTTGCCAAAGGGAAGTTTCAAATTCCTCTCAGAGCTGCAGAAGCCGTAACCTGATACGCTCATTGACTCTGAAAGACAATGTTTCTTTTCGTGTTTGAACTGCTCATTTTAGTTTTCCACACGTTCTTTGCAGATGGCTTTGATGAAACACAGAGGCCTCTTTGAGCTTCTTGAGAAACATGGACGTATGCTGCTGGACACTAAATTTCAGGCTGACAACAGCATATACGGGCGCAACCGCTTACAAGCCGCATCACAAGCAACTCGCATAGCCATCACGACCATGCTGGAGGAGCTCGCCCCAAACCTTTGGGAGGATGACCTCAACAGACTTGTGGACTTTGGTCATCTTATCAGCCCAGCATTAGAGATGGTAATTGATCCCTAAGGGCATCTTGTGTTGATTCATGCTATTGTGCATATACAGTTTATTGTCTGTGTGAGTCTATAACACTCCTGAGATTGTACGGGGTATAATGTTTTCACATTTCTTTTTGGTGACACCCTCACATTATGTCACTTTTCTCTACTTGGTTCAGCAAGTTCTCCCATCTCTGCTGCACGGCGAGGCTGTGAACATCGACATGTCTTACATGGTTTACGTGTCCAAAGAGAGCGGCCTGCTGACAGAAGAAGAGAAGCAAAGGATCATCAGCTGCATGGTGGGCCTGGAGCTGCCTGTGTGGCACGAGGCCTGTACCATGGAGCTCATACAGAGGTCTCTGCAGGACAGGCTGAAGCACTCTGGAGGCCTGGTCAGGATGCCTCTGCCTGTTGGACTTGGGCAAGCAGGTAAGAATCGCCAGAATGAGACTGTCCTTACCAGAAACACAACAGCATTCACAGTTTTATAATAAGCTCAGCGTTAAGCAGGAAGTAATATGATCTTCTTTTCACTGCCACGAAACTCCTTGACTTTATGTAATATATGCACAGTTTATATTAAAGCATGTTCTCTTTGCTCTTTTTATCATTGCAGAGATTTTCAATAACACATCTGGTGAGATTCTGCACAGAGCCTTTGAAAAATGGTGCGATGAGCTGAGTGTCTCCTCTGACAGCAGCTGTGACCCTTAATCTGCCAAACCACAACTGCATCGGTTCAGTCTGTTTGTAAGATAATGTGTTTACATTTTGTAGGCAAGTGTGTGTACTATGAATTTTTTCAAAAAAAAAAACAAACAAAAAAAACAACTTGTTGAACGCATTCACCTACTGTATTTTCACAATATGGCAACAAAGGTCAAATGTGAGCTAACTGTATTAGCACTGTGATAGCACACCATCCTTTATCTTCAAATGGTGACAATGTCAAAGGATTTGGAAAGAAAGGAAAGACATTTTTGTTTTTGATAGTCATGTATGTACAGTACCAGCAAGGAGGTAAAGCAACAAGCTGCTTGCTAAGTGCTCTCTTGTCATGTCTTGTAAGTATAAGGCGTTTCATTACCTTCATTTCCAATGGCATGTATATTATTCCAGTTTTCGCACAATAAGCCAAGGCCATTGCTCAAAAATGAAAGTTAGACTAACTTATCACTACTGTCAGTTAAATCAAGTAGGATGCACATTTTAACACAAACCTTATATTGTGAAAACAGGAGAAACACTGTTTACCCAACAATAGTTCTGCAATGCTCATTTCCAATTAAAGAAAGTTGTGAAAGAGGATGGGAAAATTGTAACATTATTACTGATTAAATCACATATTTTGGACTGTTGTTGCTTACTTTCATCATTTTTTGTGGGACCAAAACACTGAGGGCAGCCATCATCCACACTGATCTACAAAAAAAATGGCAGTTGGACTGCTCTGTTAGAGCTTAAAGAGTTAATGTTAAGAGTACAAAAAACTGAGAACAACTCAGAACCAGCCACCTGTAAGTTTAAGTAAATAATGTTATGTCACGTAATGTATAATGTGTGTATTTATGTACTGTAATGTAATACTTCTTGGTACCAGGCATACAAATTCCATGACCTGCTGACAAACCCACAGCACAGTTATCCATTAGAAAACATTTGCCTATTTCCAAATCTAGCAGACAGAGCAACATTAGCATTCAGTAAGAGTCCTGTTTCTACCTTTCTGACACTGTTCCATCCATTTATTCTGGCGACACAGCGAGTATGAGCCACCATGTTGGTAAATCGATGTTTTATTTTTCTTGTGTTTTATCCATTGACTGTGTCCAAACAAATCTGCAGTGTGCTAGATAGTGTTAGCCAACATAATCCTGCCAAGTGACATGATGAATTCATGTCAATTGCTGAGAGGACATTATATATGGCTTGGGGATATTGAAGAAGAAACTTAAGCAAACCTTACTCAAACACAGTTTGTCACATAGTTAAGCTAAATTTGATGGTGACTGTATTCACTATGATAATTCTGACTGAAAACTGGGGAACTAGGATTGTTGGGATTGTTCACGAAGAAAGCACATTGTGATAAAGGTCATTGTAAGTTGTTGGTATAGTGTTTAAAAGATAAGGTTAGGTAATTCAAATGCATATGGTACATAGGAGAAGTTTTTCATTCAAGGCTTTCTGCCAGAAAGGACTGTTTGTGTGTGATGATGAGCCTCAAAGTTGAACACATACGCTCGAGCTGCAGCCAAGTGGTAGAGGGTGGGTGGAGATGATGATTGTAAATGAAGGCAAAGTTGTAGAGTTACATCTTTGCCATTTTGAGGCATGAAAGGAATTTTTGTCACTCCAAAAAATGTGTTTTGATGAGCAAAGATGAGTTTTTAGGGGTTTAATTAATGTCAGGAGATGAACTTTAAGAAAACTAGATTGAACTGAATAATAGACTAAACGACATGGAAAGGTGAAAGTTGTGTCTCATCTGACAGCGGATTTTTTAGGGACGTGATGAGGGAAATCCACATCTGCTATAAAGTTACTAGCCTTTCTATTGCAGGTACAGTAGGAAACCTTTTACATTTTGGTATTCATAACAAAAATGTGAAATTTAACTGTTTTTTGAAAAATACCATAGTTGCAAACATTTTTTTTAATGTCATTACAGTCATTGCATCAGAAAGATGAAGACTTAATTTGGCCATGATGGTACATTGCTCACATTCAGTCATTTCTGTTGCATTAAAATCTATACCTACTCAGATATTAACTTTACCTCCCTGGTAAGAGAGGCAGTGATTGTACTCTACATCATGTCACGTATGTAATGAGCAACACACTCACAGAGAGAGGTGACAGTGTTAACCACTGAGCGCTGCTCGAAACAACATGATAAAGAAAGTTTTTTACAGTTTATTACTAATATTGAATAAAAAGTAGCAAAAGAAAAGCTGAAACAAACTTCATTTTTTACAGTTTTCTGATTATGAAAAGTGACATTTCATTCTATGGTGTCTTGTCTTGAGGAAATGTGGATGCGTGATGCGAGTTTTTAAGAATATATTTTAATATTATTTTACAATATTTAAAAGTGAAGTTTAAATACATGACAAAAAAGTAACCAAAACAACTTAAATGATAGTTTGAAGCATTTTCTTCTGGCACACAGTTTCATGTACTGCATGCTGCCCCACAAACATGATATAAATATTCATAAATATTCATCAAATAGATCAATGGATCTACAGTAGAACACAAAAGCAACATTTTGATCTTTTTTTTTGTAACAAAAGGCACTATATATAATATACCAGCATCCCAAGTGTGATAACAAACACTAACAGAAATGTCTCATATGGACTAAACCAGTTCTGTACAAAAAAAGAGACATGAAGACAGAAGATTCCCCTCAGTATACATGTACATCTACTCAGCTCTGAGTCATGCAAGATAAAATGAAATCAGTAGTTGATCAGTGCTTGCAAAGCAATTGATGCGTTTTATTTTTGATTTATTATAAACATGTATTATGATGTATCATTTCTGGACTAATTTAATTAGTTTTGACCAGTGGACCTAAGGCCATATTTTTCTGTCTCTGTCTTTATTTGGTAACCTGTTAAAACAGTTAAAAATACTGCAGTACTACCTTATATAGTATAACACCAGGACATACCTATCCATCCATGTGTTTTGCCTTTACCCATCACAACTTGTTAACAAATTAATTTAAGGTTGTGACATTTGAGATCATGTTAGAATAAAAATCAGCGATGGGTTTGTGAGCAGGTATAAATTAAAATCTCTGAATTACTTGTATAAATCTAAAAAAACAAAAAACAACAGATCTCCCACAGAGGATAAAAGAAAATAAATAAAAAATGAGAATAATATAATACTTACTTTAATATAATAATACTATAATACTATGATAATAAAAACAATAATACTTATAATTTGGTCTTTGTTTCTTCAAAATACATTAAGAGCATGGTGTAAAAAATAATATAAATTTGAACACATTTGGAAACAATTACTAATATGCAGTAATATGTAACACTTGATCTATATTTAAATACCAATTTATATTTTGTGTGTTTTGTTGCAGTGAACCATCACTGTTAGTCAGTAATCTACTATTCTGACTACAAGAAGTATTTTTTTTTCCTTTTTCGGGGCAAGTTTAGTTGAGTGTTGCACTTTACTACCAATACATTTTCACATATATGCTATCTTTACACAGTTCGATACATACATATTTTGGACAAATATGACAAACTCTAATTTACAAGAAGAATAAATAGTTTAAAAACTGTTGACCGATCTATAATGACAGCAGATTGTAGTCTGTCCACCTATATGTCATGTCAAGAAAACAGTATTCAATATTTGAATATTAGAGTTCAGCAATAAAGGGGGAAAAATTAGAAAAAAGTATGGAGTCACTTTACGGGGAGGTGCCTCACTGGGATGCTACAGATAGAAAGTGTCAGCGTGGCTCGTGGCATTGGACAGTGCTAACAGCCTTGCTCCTTCTCCTCCATACTAGAGCAGGAGCTGTGGTGGCTGCTAACATTGTTGGAGCCATCTGGGGACATCGAGGACAGCAGGGGATCACTTGGGGAAATTGGTGACAGGGTGTTGTCCCTTACCAATTCCTTAATTTTACAGGTCCTGGAGTTTCCATAGGGGCCGGGGTCCCCGGCGTCTGCAGGGATCTGGTCGAAGGTGATGGTGCCATTGTTGAGGTCCAGTGTGGTCGGAGGGGACATGTCGGGGGTCGAGCCGTGCTGGTAGAGATCAGAGGGGCAGTCACCGAGGACGGGCTCCTGTTTAATGGCTCGCGCCATCAAATCCGATGTGCAGACAGATGGGGATGGCACCACTGTAAGACCATGAGCACGGGCCTGGATCTCCAACTCCTGGATGATTGTACAAACAAAAATAAAAGTGATGTAGACAACACATTTGTGATGGTCCTGTGTGTCACATCTTAGATTTAACTTCTATTAAAACAGCATTCTCACATTTGCTAATTAGCAATAAACACAAGCTGAGACTGATGAGAATGTCATTAGTTTTGTAGTTTTGCAAAACAAAATATTAAATGAATTGAAATTGAGCTGATGGTCACCTTACAGGATAATCACCAAATAATTAGGATTCATCATCTGGGAATTAATGTCTGAGACTTCATGGCAATCCATACAGTAATCAGAGAAGGGCAGTATTTCAATTTTGATTTATTAATCATTATTATTATTTATTTATTTCATTGAATTACTTTTGAGTGTTTTGTAATTTGTATGTTGCTGGGAAGAAAAAAATAAGATGTCATGTAACAAAATACTTGCTTGTTTTTGCATTGCTTATAATACTTAAATTACATTATTTAATATGTCATTTTATTCTCAAATAAGATAAATAATCGTATGATAATAAATAATAATTTAAAAAAACATAAAAACAATTGACCTAAAATAGCCTTTTGCTAAATGCAAGTGAATCATGTCAGGTCAAAGTGAACTACAATATATATCAGGAGATGAACAATATACGGCTTTGGTGTTTGGTGCAAATTTCCCCAAAGATAATAGTTTGGGACAATAATGTATATCCATCTATCTATCTATCTATGTAATCAAAATATGATCAGATATTGAATGCTAGGGCAAGCTTACTGAATGACACTAAAGTACAACAGAAGAAAAGGGCAATTAGAGCTCTACAACTGGCAACATACAGTTAGTAAAGCTAATGTAACTGTGGGTTTTTGTGTTGTTAGATAGGAAAGCTGAAATTAAAGAAACTAAAACTGACATGTAAAAAAAAAATAAGTTAAATATTTGTTTGCTGAAAAGCTGATCTGAAAGGACTGCAGTGTCTGGGGGTACATAAAGGAGGTTGTTGTTGGTATTGAGGGAGGGTGCTTCTATTTTTCATCGACTAGTTTGTACTATATCGTACTCTGTTATAATGCTACTGTTTGTGTCTTTTGCACTTGTTGCTTGTAAAATTTGAGATCTTAGAAATGCACTCCACTGCACTAATAAAACGGCATGCAAAGTCCCATCACTCTGCATCACTGTGGCCTCAGTGTTCAGTTTCTGCAGTTGCATTTATTCACACAGTCAGTATATAGTTAGTTTGACTGAAAGAAACCATCCAGCATGCACTTCACAGCCTCCCACCTCCAAGATATATCGTGGTTGGCCACCTCAGATCTATGATGGGGTGGGAAATTAGCAGAGCTCATCTTTTAGACCCATACTGAGACTGCTGATAAAATCAGTTTGTATAGAATATATTTTTGCATTTTCAATTTTCTTGTATTTTCAGCCAGCCATGTAACATTAATATGACATTATATATAACTACCACTGCAACAGCTAACTTTAGCCTCTGGTTGATGAATTAGGCACTAAAATACCCAAATGCGACAATGCTGTTTGTTTTCTTGAAGCACTCTCTGGGCTCAATTTACTGTCCTGTCAGGTGGTTTGTTCCACTGAAGACGAATGACCTACCTGTATACGAAGCAACAGATGGCGGTTTGTGTGCTCCAGCTTCCTCTGCCTGCACTCCAGCTCCTTGGCTCTCTGCTGCTCCCTCTGTAGCCTCCTGATATAGTCCACCGAGGCTTTCAGAATGGTGCCCTTATTCCAGCGCATGTCTCTGGGGGAAACAGGAGACAAAGGTCTACAGTCAGAGTCAGCTGACCGGCTGACCAGAGCAGGATTCTTTACGGCCCCTCTGAGCAAATAAACCCTCATACTTTAAGGACACTTGACGTGCGAAGAGGATGTGATAACAAAGTTAATGAATAAACAGACAGATAGACAGATGGACAACACATGCATTCATAATTATGAATACACATAGACAACACTCACGGATCATTTGACTTGGGTATCAAGGTTCCCAGCTCCTTAATACGATCATTGATGTTGAATCTTCGTCTTCGTTCAACTAAAATTTGTCAAATAGAATACACAGTAGGTACAGAAGTCTAGTGAACCGGTTTTTGTGATATTTGAATGTGTAATTACAGGTTCTACTATTAATGTGCATGAATTCGAATTTTACATTTTTTTTATAAATAAAAATGAATTCAAATTTTAAAGGCACACTATGCAGGATTTGTTGATCGCTCTTTGTAAACACACAATTCAAAGTTGGCCCCGCATCCCTAGCTCAACTAGCGAGTGAGAGAGAGAGAGAGCAGTGGTGGTCTAGCGAGCTAGAGAGTGAATGAAGAGAGGTAGTGACATTATAGATTCTTTCACTGTGGTTATGATCTAAAATGCTAATGACCACATTCAAATCTGCATTGACGGATTTTTTTGTGAATGCATCCAAAGTGTAAAATTCTGTCCGCTTCTCTGCTCTGCATGTGTGTGTAGCTCAGCCCCACCCTCGCTCAAACAGACACACAGACCTGAAGCTCTTTATACATCCGTGACACAGACACTGCAATATAACCTGGTCACCATGTTTTCATAGAGTCCCTGTGTGCTGTTATTGACTGGGAGCTACACACCCACTGCCCCAAAGTTGATGCCACGATGTGTCCCGAGCACGGCAATGTGACAAGAAAATACAGTCTGAGGCAGGGTCTGTAGATACAGACACTGCCACACACTTCTAGAAGGTCAAAAGTGATGATTGAGAGGGACTATTTTTGTAGGATTATAGACTGCTTTTAGTAAAATCCTACATAGCATACCTTTAGTTTCCCTACTTTTTTTGAAAAAGGAGATGAAAGGAAAGTAAAAAATGTAATAATAATAATAATAATAATAATAATAATAATAACAATAATAATAATAATGATTTTGATTGACTCACTTAAGTTGTGGTTGTCTTTCTTCTGTCTCTCTTTAGCAAGAGCACGAACTTCTGCCTCTGTGAAGCAAAGGGAAACGTGAATGTCTTTGCACATTGAGACAGCATCATAATTTCATTAAATGGGTATTAAGGCACTAAGTCTATAAAATGAATGGAATTGCATGTTAGTTTTTCACATGCTGCACATGAAATCCGTCTACCAGCACATGGACAGCCAACGAGAAATCATTATCATGTTCTATGGATTACAGAAGGAAATAAAACTAAAATCATGCCAATTAGCTTCTCGTTTTCTATAATTACAGTTGATTCATATTGTGTGCGATTTAGTTATACACAAAATGCTTCATGTACAGTTTCAGAAAATCGGATTGAAAACAGCTTTTACAGATTAAAAAACATCATCTTTTTCACTTTCTTCATTTTGCTTTGCTTACCTACTGGAAAGCCCTCTGGCCTTTGATAGTTTTCATACTGGCCACAGGATCCAGGCTTGTCCAGTACTTGCTTCATGCCAGGAGCTGGAGTAATTATTTGGCAAATAATTGACTTAATAGCGCATTGTGCATTTCCAAATTGCACACAATACTGACACTGGCCTATCGTCATGCTCTCACTTTCTAATAGAGATGTGTTGATTTTCTCTTTGATTTGAATTGAGTCATAATAAACAAAATCATTTACAACAAATACGACAAATAGAAATGATAAACTTTTCTCAGTGTGTATTCCTATCAGATTTGACTACTGGAAGAGGTGAAGTTTACTTTGCCAAGAGAGCTTGCTTTCAGTCAGTGAAGTTATAAGTCACAGAGAAGTGGCAAAAAAAGCAGTATATCAGTAAAGCAGTAAATCAACAGTAAAAAGAATGAGCACTCATCTAGGATGTTTTACCTGTGTATTCCCTCTTACTGTTGGGTGGACAGGAGTTGCTGATGGCGAGGCCAAGTCCTTGGTTGCCATACACATCAAGAAGGTTACCAGACACGGGGAGCTACAGAATATTTAAAGTATGTCATTCCATGCTTTAAAAGAACAACTGTCTTGTATATAAATTGAATTCAACAACACAGGTATCAACATTCATAAATCTTCATAAATGTAAATAGATTGCAAGTGCATCCCTTCACAGTCATATTTACAATATATAATATCTTAAAAAATTACCGGGTTGTTCATTTGGAGTCCTGGGTCCATAAGCCCAAGAACGTCTTCATTGTAACTTGACTCCAAGCTAATAATATCATCAATGACATCATCCATCTGTGCAGCACAACACCACATTTGATTTAATAATTACAGTTTTTCAGGGTGTCTGAATGTAACGAAATTAAACGTTTTTGGCAATGAGTGGGCGTACCTCTTTCTCACAGTTGGAGCTGAGGGTGAGCAGGGCCATGGGACTGTTGGGGGCGCTGCTGCCGGGCCCGGGCGGCATGCCGTGCTCAGGTGGCTGGCTGGGGCACTGGCTGCCGGCTTTTCCACCCAGGGTGGTGGACAGATACTGCCTCACCTGCTGTCTCTGGGCCTGTTGGATGTGGTACTTGGTGGGATTCTCCAGGTAGGACTGCACCTACACAAGCAAGATGTAAACATTAGAACCTGGGATTTCGGATTTGTTCTTTTATCAAGTCTAGTATATGCTTTTTGTTTTGTAGAATAAAAAGGATTATGGATCAAAAAAAAAAAATAGGATTTTGATTTTAAATTTTAAACACTGCCTTGAATGTGACATTGAAAGTGTGAAGTAAAACTTGTAAATCTCAAGACATTTTAGAATCTGTTTCAGTTCTGTTTCAATCTAAATCATAAGCTTAGTTTACAAGGTAAGCAAAAGGAAGCCAGTTCTACTGCTGAGTTGCAATTAAATGACTAATCTCTATATTATTATTTGTATTATGCCGGTCAACAGACCTGAAAACACAACTTTAAAAATCAGCTTTTCTAGGCTGACTGCAGACTTGCCTTTGAACACTTATCATGTATATGCAGAAGTTGCAGAAATGTGTTTAAACATAACTCTTTCTCCTTACATTGCAATTCAGTTATTGGAGTTACAGGGAAAATGACGAACTGATTTTAAATATGCAGTGCAGATTATTTCGACCAAATCATTCACCCAGCCACTGGCCCATTTTATTTACCCGAGACAAAACCTCTCCACATAAGGAACACCGCGGTTCAATGCAGTTGTGTCACATGATCTTTGATAAGTTAAAGTTCATGCAGCAATTAAAAAAACAATTTTGCATCTATTAGCTTTTCTACATTACTGCTTAGTCTCCGTAACATTGACAGATCTGACCTGTCTTTAGCAAGCGCAGATGACAGTATAGACAATGACACAGTCTTTAACAGTACATCCTGTCAAAATAAATACCATTTCAACCACATGAAGGAAATAAAATATTACCTTCATCTTCAGACATTTCAGTCCCTACATTTTCGTTTTTGAAATAATATTTAAAAAGAAAAAAAAATCAATCCATCTCACCTGGTAGTGGCTGTATTCAAGCATCTCCAACATATTATTTGAGTAGTAATCGATGAATATAATCTACATACAGTGTATAATCCCTTTATCTTGCTAGCCTACACTGTGGACAGTAAGCTAGTATGTGCAAATCTGAGAGCAGTCTTTTATCCAGTATTTTATCCAGGGCTCATTAGTTATGCAAGTTAAGAAATGGAGGAGGACATTGAGACTCATCCTCCTTCAGTGTTGTCCCAGTATAACTATGAATTTATATCTTTAAAGAGCCCATTTGACGTCACCACCTCCAGCTCACAAAGAGGTCTTTCTACTGGTTGGCCAGTAGTCTGTGAACTGATGCTTGCTTAAGGCCAACTAATGTTAAATCTTTAGTTCTGCTCATCTAGTATAAAACATTATTTGTTCTGAGCAGCGGGAACACAATTGACACCATTGTTCTGCTACAAACTTGCCATATGAAAAACCAAATGTATGGGGTGTTTACCAACCCCACCCAGTTTTGAGATATTTAGAGGCTGACTACATTTAACAGTCAATTGTTATACAGTCGCATCTACAGGGTAAAGAACGCAAACAGCTTGATTTAAAGGAAAAAGTTTTTCCATCTTGAGGGTTCCAGACAACGTATTGAATTTGACGAGCTATAAATGCTCTTGTCCAGCCTAGGTCAACTCTCTTTGTACCAGAAAACATTTAATATCAACCCTGATATTAATAGAGCTGCAGTGAAAGGGAGTTTGTCTCAGTCAAAGATTTTTATAGGCTTTTTTTTTTTTTTTTTGTGAGTCAGTTGATCATGGTGCCAAGTACAGTCAATGATACAATGCAAGGGGCCCAGAGGGTGTGATGATTGACTTTTAGAGAATCTATGGCCAGAAGTGCATGGTGGAACTGTGGCACTGCCTGTAACAGATCAAGATCCATCGAATCAGATGGAGTGAATCACAGAACAATAAATGTTATCCCAAATGGACTGCATTTATATGGAGCTTTTCTAGTCTACCAACTTCTATACTTTATAAACTGATATTTCTACACTCTGCTATTCGCACACACACTCACGCACACAATCGGGAGCACTGTGGGATTCAGTATCTTGCCCAAGAAAACAAGCATGACTGGAGGAGACGGGGATCGAACTAACCCACACTATGTCCTGATTGGCCAAATTGCTACAAGCTACTATAAAGTATGATACGTTCAATAAGTAATCTTGGAAGAGTATGACGAGTTGAATGATCCAATGTCAAGACGAGTGCAATGGTATTAGGCAAAGAGGACAGAACATATTAAGAGAACTCAATGTACAACACCCATGGTCGTAGGAATGGGGAAAAGGGGGTCCTGAGTATAGAGGACCCTTGTGTGAGGAGGGCCCACAAAGAGACTAGAATGAAAAGCCATAACATGTACAGAAATAATAATCATGCATTAATGAGACTGGGAGGATAAAGACATATTGATGAATCTATTGGCAGTAATTCCATGTGTTTCTAGCGCCACGTGTCAGCACAAAAAAATGAAAAGGCAAAAAATGAAAAACCCCATTATCCAAAGTTATTATTATTATATTATCTAATTGGTCTAATTGGTCCTCTATGACATGACTTAGTGTACCAATGTTTCAATGTCTTGGTCAAAGACAAACTGAGGCTGATACTAATCCTCAGAAAATCAATGTCACACCAAAATATTTTTCAATTTGGGCTCTTTTTTAACAGTCGTATATTGTGTCAGTGCTGTTATTAATGCACTCAACTGAGGCTACATGGAAAGTTTTGCTCCACAGAGAATGAAAGCATCGATTTCTTACACTATACTTCAACTTACACTTTGTCACCGTTGATGATGAGGACAAATGTAGCAGAACAAGGCATTGAAGGATTTTTTTTTTTCACAGGATGACACTTTGTTATATTGCAACAAATTATTATATTACTTATGTTTGAAAGTAAAGACATGATAACTGTTTTTTGCTGTTCTTATGTATGTTTAGTCTGTTTTTAAGAGCTGCATTGAAGCAAATTCTTATCATCTGTGCTGACATGGCAGTGAAGTAACTGAATTGATGTGAATCTGTTATCACAAGCAAAGCAAACAAAGTATTAAAAGTTAATGCACTGCATTGAAAAATGATTTTATGCTTCTTTACTCATGATGTTGAAAAGTAAACTATCCTCAGAATCAAACATTTATCAATGGAATTAGGTTTCTTATCAGGAATCAGTCATGTGATGACGCACTATCAGATGTGCAGCTAATTAATACACGTCTGCCGCCACATCTCGTGTAAGGCTGCTGGGAGAGAGAGCATCACATCTTTGTCTGGATTATTGGAAGCTCAATAGGAGCGGGAGAGGTGAACACAAACACAGGGAAAGTGCCCCCTGGCTGGACGGAGCCTTATACGATAAAACAGAGAAAGCATTCTTTGTAAACTCATAGTAGAGTGTTTCTTTGTCTCCCCTCCACAGTGTGGCCTTTTCCTTTAGCCAAACCTTTGGGTTGAGAAGGAACTATTAACAAGGGATGTATTTCATTTATCCCTACAGCAAGCCGAGCTCTCACTTTATTTATATACTCTTTGTGAGACAGAGGTTTATTACCTTCTCAAGGAGAGCACATGGGTCCGTGTTTTAGACTCATGCCTTGAGGACCAGTAACATTTCGAGAGAAAGTCGTCACTCCTTGACCCCTGAAAAGAAACAGATCCATTCATATCTCGCAACCAGCTCCAGCCTGTTTATTACTTTGCTGGCAACCAGCCACACTCGGGGGCATTTTGTCAAAAGAGGGATGCTAAACATTTATTGTGAGTTAAAATTTAAGGGGATGGTTACTGTAGAGCTACTGACTACCAAGAAAAACATCAAAAGCAAAATGAGCCAATGACACAAGTGCACAGTGGAGGGATGGATAGAGAAGTGATGTGGTGAGAGATTCGTATTGCTGAGGCAAATTATTATTCTTTATTGACTAAGCCATATGCTCTTATTCATGACAACAGCTAAATAAGTACATCCACTGATGGAATTGTTGATTTATTGGTGCTGGCAGGGATTCAAATGTAGAAAAGAATACATTTTGAGATTGTGGTGGAAAAGGACACATAATAGGTGGTCATCAAAACCAAGCTTCATAATACTCGGACCATAAAAATATAAATGAAATTAAATGGTGGCCAGATGTATATTCTTAGCAATACATACACTGAAAAAACATGTGCACCATTTCCCACACATGAACTGGTATTTATACTGATGAGAGTGTGCGTGTATTTTTTGTTCTTGATAACGGACTTAAATGACTAATCGATTATCAAAATACTCGGCTTTGTCCTAATTTTAATCTGGATGCTATTTAACACTTTATTATACCACACTAGATATTATTACAATTTTTTTACTTAAAAACAAGATAAAGTGATGCTGGAATTGAAATAACGAGATATATTATTGACATATTGAATGATTAATAATAAGGCCAGTTGAACAACAATTCAAGAGATTTTCAAGCAGAGAAAGACTTGTGTGCACACAACGGTGCCCCCCCCCACACACACACACAATGTCAGTTTTCATAACTAAAATACAGACCATAATTCACAGAGGCCACTTGACAACTTCACCAGATCCCCTGGTTGTTTTCAGCATCAACCAGCTGTCGATCGAGCCAGTGTGAGCTGGAGGAATGCTTAGACGATATAACCATCAACTAAAAAACTATAAAATAAATAACCATTAAATACAAGCAACAGACATTTGTTCCAAACTTCAGCGACTCTTCATGAACTAATGCACATGTAAGACCTGAATCCTCTGTGATTCCATTATTTACCATGCACTCATCAGCATCTGTAGGTGCCAGGAGACAAATGTAAACTGTTTGCTTAGCAAATGTGTTTTTTTTAGACTTCCTGCCAATGAATGATGACATTTACAGCAAGCTAGGCTTTTATTCGATTAGTAGCAGAGCAAATCCGCTGTGAGAGAAATAACAAATGCCCACTGGCACAGTAAAAAGTTGCAGGATCAATATCATTACTGAACCTTTTTCCACTTTTCTATGGAGAGCAGATATTCAGTGTGTATCTTATACTACAGAGCTGCAGAAAGTTTTCCTATCCTTGCAACACATCAAATAAAAACACAAGAAAAATCAATGGTAGAGCATATTGTCACTGTTGCACAAAATTACAGACTGTACTTCCCCCAATGGAAACCATTGTGATTGTGTGTGCACGTCAGACAAAATATTTGTCCAGACTCTTGGTGCCAATGAGTCTTCAGGGGCCTCACCAATAACATTCAACAGTCACAACATGTGACTGAGTCATAGACACAACTAGTTTAGAAAAACTGAATAACAAGGTTAGCTTTTGTCAGAGTAGACAGTTACTATTAACTTCCTCTAATGTGAGGTGAGGACACATGGACCTGGCAACTCTGTGTGTACAGATGAAAGCAACCCTGCAGAAGGATTTGCATCAGCATCTAATTTGTGTGGCATTAATTGGTTACAGATGAATACTAGAAAAACAGAAAAGTAATTTCATTGTAAACCGTGTTGTCCCCCCACCTCCCATCTTTATGGAAGTATGTTGACTACAAAAGATTTGAAAGGGCACAAAACGAATTTGAGCGCTACTCAGTCTGCAAGTCAAGCTTTGAGAGTGCAGGGCTCGTTCTCAAAATGTTCATCCTATTTTGCTTCAGTGAATCGACCACAGAAGTGATATAATGACGGACTAAGCCTCTTAGTTTTACAGTAACAAAAAGTGAAAAACAAGATATACTAAACTTCGTCCTGCAGGTGAGTTATGTTGAATCATATCCAAGCTGTAGGAATCAAGGATTTCTGTGCATTTTAGAACTAGTGTGCATTTAACTACAGAATGGGAGGATCACAAGAGTTTTAAAGACACAGTTCAAAAATACAGTTTCAAAGTTCTAATCCTGTGTCCCTGTGTTCAATTGTCTCTTCTTATAGTACATGCCAAAAATGTCAACAACAACAAAAAAAGTAATGTAATTTGAATATTTTCCAACAGAATTCTTCATTTTTTTCTCAGTTTGAAAGATGTTCAAATATTTTTGATTACTCATCTTAAACTAGAATAGCTGACCTGGGCCATCACACATAGTAGCTATATGGGTATTATAATAAGAGGTGTGTGTGAGGATATCTATTGGCAATAATTGTTTATATTTCCAAAAGAGCGAAGGTGTCACTTGTGATGCTGCATTCAACAGGTGACACCAACATTTGAATGAACTCTTTCTTTTAACTAAATCCTGATCACAAAGTCTGTCTCATTTAAAAATATGTCACATGACGAAAACTAAAGATGCTCTGATTTCTTGCCAACGAATTAGGCAACACACATAAAAAAGAGACAACTTTAGAAGTTCCAGGAGGCACATCTCTTCTGTTTTGGTGGAGGCTTGCTGTCTTCCCCTACCTCCAGCGCCTGCACTAAATTAAGACATCCTTGAATAACATGTTCTTACTGGGATTAGTATCTGTAATGTTAGTATTGAATTGTAACCCCTGATGCTTCTCATCATCATTTAAAAAAAAAGTACATTACTGTAACTGGCAAGGCAAATTAATTTCTACAGCAATTTTCAACAACAAGGCAATTGAAAGTGCTTTACATAAGACCTAAGGGAAATATATGAATATACAGTCCCAAGTTTAGCCTAATAAAAAGCAGTGGCAAACTGAAAAGTCTTGATTCAAAAGGACTAAGAGTTGGAGCAGAAGTAGAACTTAGAATTTGTTCCAGGTATGTGGTGCATAAAAACTGAATGCTGTACCCAGCAAGCATAAGAATAAAGGTTTATCTTATCTCATCTTAAGCTGAGAGTAGACTGATTTTGCAACTGTCATAATTTAGGTGTTAAAATTTAGTCCATAACTAAACCAAGAATTCTGGCTGTGTTTGTGGTCTTTAACATTAACAATTGAAGGTGAGCACTTTTATTTATTTATTTTTTTGAGTCAAAAGACATTCTTACCTTTTCTGTTTCATCTTTTGTTTAACTGGAGAACATTTTCTGACATCCGATCACTGATTTGCTCAATGCACTTGTGCTTGTATGAGACAACACAGTGTTCACCTGATGATTATGTCATGTAAAGCTGTGTGTCATCTGCATAATTGTGGTAAGTGATTTTATTGTTTTCAGTAATCTGGGCTAGAGGAAGCGTGGCAATGTTGAACAGAAGAGGCCCGAGAATGGAGCTTTGGGGAACTCCACATGTCATTTTTGTATGCTTAGATATGTGATCACCAAATGACACAAAGTCCCTGTCCCTGTCCTTCGAATAGCATTCAAACCAGTTGAACAAAAAAGGTCCCACCCAGTTTTTCAGTGAATATGTTGTGGTCAGCTGTATCGAATGCTGCACTGAGACCTAATAATACCAAGTCTGTGTTCAATTGGATGTCATTTAAGACTTTAACAAAAGCTCTCTCACTGCTTTGGTGTCAAAACACTGACTGGAAAACATCAAAACAATTGTTTAGGGCCAAGAGGATGTTAGGCTGTTGAGAAACAGACATCCTTTATGGTGATTTTACTTAAAAATGGGAGGTATGGTATGAACATACATGATTATTGAGTTGTCTACTTTATTCATTTTTAGAGGCTTGATAAATATAGTTTCAAGGCCCATGGGGAAAAAGCCTGAGAGGAGACAAGTGCTGACTATTTGCAGATCTGATGTCATGTAAAAACACAAAATGCCCACAGGGACAGTCTAATTGTCAGAATTTTCTCAGTCAATGATGAGGCAAATCAATTGCGTGATTTAGTGGATAAAAGTTTTGAGGTGGCTGACATGGGAGGGTTTGTCAGCCCAAGCAAATAAGGCATAGTAGCAAATGAGGCACGCATATTTTTTTTTTATTGTTTTTGGAAATTATGTCAGATAAGGACTGCCCTGCATTTCTTAGTTCTAAAATAAAGATACAGTCTCTCGTTACACATGTCACAATGAACCTAAAATTTGGTTTTTAGCACCTGCCTTTTCAACACTCTCTTCCATTCATTCCTACCAGTGTGGCATTTCTCCATGGTGTTGTCTTCTTATCAGACCCTATTTTTTTGTTTAGTGCAATGCAATGGCATCAATAACATTTGTAATTTGATCATTATCATCAGATCATTGACTGGTAACCAAGTGGTATGGTGACCAGACTCCCTGTTTCAAGCTGGATGTTCCGAGTCTTGACAAATTTCTGTAATACTGAAATGTCTCAGCTTTCACCAAAATTAAAATAATAATTACAATATTATACTTATTATTCTCAGCACAAATGCTTATCATGTTTTGCCCCACTGATTATAACCTAACCTGATAAAAAAAAAAAACCCCATAAACAATGCACCACACGTCTGAATTCAACACTGATTACACTGGTACACTTAAGGTTCCCGGTTTGGAGGTTTGAAAATATGGTCAGCCCACCAAGCAGGGTTGGGTGTGGAGGAGAAAGCCTGAATGAATAATTCACTGGTCTTTACAGTGATATACCATTTTGTGATTGAGATAATCATCTCAAAGAAAACACAGGAATGATCAGACAGAGCAATAGAGCAAGAGCACAGGAGTAAGAATCAATATTGCTGGTTCAAATTTCTCAGTTTTGCTTGCATGTTCAAATCAACTGCTACGCTCACAAATGTAATTCTTGTCTTACAAATCTGTGTCTGTGCACTCTCAAAGCTTGGCTTGCAGATCGAGTAGCGTTCAAATTCGTTTTGTGCCCTGTCATCAGCATACTTCCATAAAGAAGGGAGGGGGGGGGACTTTTGGTGACCTTGCTTGCCTTATTTGTCTCACTAGCCTGGGCAGGAGAGAACTGTTCTCTCTTTTTGGTTGCTGTTACAGAGTGTGCTCGGTTGGTATGGAGGCTGGCGATATTGCAGTGACCTGTGGCCAAGTTTGATACGAGGAGTGGGGATGGACCCAAATGCAACACACCAGAATTGATGATAGATAAAGTCTTTTAATAAAGACAAACGAAATCTTAACTAACAAAAAAACTCACTGAAGGTTAGTGTCCAGGATTATCCAAACAATTTCCAAAGCACAGACCAGCATGAATGAAAGACGAACAAATCCAAAAATGATGAGAGCACTGATAGTCATGAAGAAACAAACAATACGGCAAGGGCTGAAAGAAATGGAGTGGCTCATGTAGTGTCCTGATTGCAGATAGAGTGCAGCTGGGTGCAGGGGTGTGTGATGAGGTGGGAGTGGCAGGTAGGTAAGGTGAGGCAGAGCGAGTATGGCAGGTGAGGAGTGACAACTATGACAGACAGACTATGATAGACAAACTAAGACAGGAAAACTAAGACAGAACTAAGGCAGACTGAACAGAGACATATACTATAACTGACAGAACTATGACATAGCACACAGACAGAAAACCAAGACATAGAACTAAGACAGAAAACTAAGACACGGCATGACAGCAGAGACAAGGAACTAATACTGAGACCATGAACTAAGACAACACTGGACTACGCCCTGGCAAGACTACGACGAGACAGAACTGAAAAACCTACGACATGAACAGGACTCAGACATAACCACAGACGGAGACTGGAACACTGGACAGAGAGGGACTGAACAGGGACTGAACACTGGACGGAACTGTGGCAGGTAAGAAAGTGATATGGCAAAAACTAAAGCTGAACAAAAACTAAAGGCTGAACAGAGGCCTGGCTGGCAGAACTGTGACAAAGTCTAATTCCAGCATTAACCGGCGCTTCCATTTTATCAGTGAATCCCAAAAGGGGTGAGGCAGGGGAGAGTGAAGGGAAGAGAAATTAGGAGACTGATCCATGAGCTGGTTGTCCACATGTGACACCAAGGCTGTGTTAATAAGAGAGATTTTGAGTTGAACAACTACTTGAGTTCCGCCATCGCCTCGAGGAAGTAGATTTTCCTCTCTTCCCTCATGCCCTTAGTAACAATTCTCTGTAGCAAACAGCAGCTACAGCCAAGACATGCCACTTCATCAAGAGGAGGAGCTTGGGACAAAGAGACGTCTTCTCTTCTCCTTACCCTGTGGCTACAGGGGAACATTAGCAAGATTGTAACATCCTCTTCCAAGAATGAGCGACATTGTCCACTCTGTGTGAGATTAGGAACATGCACTTGCTTAAGTGACCAACAATAGAGCTTAATTTAGCAGCTACATAAACACACAGAGCTTCATTATCATGCATGGTGAGAGGATACATAATCAGCAAAGCTTTTTACACACAATTAAAAGTTTTAAACA
This sequence comes from Holacanthus passer, assembly GCA_025331565.1. Classification (NCBI taxonomy): domain Eukaryota; kingdom Metazoa; phylum Chordata; class Actinopteri; family Pomacanthidae; genus Holacanthus; species Holacanthus passer. The sequence continues at coordinate 3,113,926 of JAFREQ010000011.1, forward strand.
AGACGTGTGTTTCCACTAAGCAGCAAGTGTAAAGGTCACACAGTAATCACATCATATACAACAAGTCAACAAATATAAAATTATACATGAAGTAAACAAACTGCTGGAACATTCTTGCTGTGGTTTTTGGATCTTGTGCAGACATGTCCCACTTTTTGAAAACTTTATCATGAAGAATCTGGCTACTAGAAATTGAGAACAGAGCTCTAGGTATACTCTGATGAGTTTAACAAACAAAAGGCTCTCTGAGCTCTTCGTCAGCTAAGTTTGAGATCTCAGAATGAAAGAGCACAAAGATGGAGCTTTATTCAGCTCAATGTGCCTGGAGTTTGAGGAAAAGGTCAGTGTAAACCACAAAGGTCTGCACGTGGAGTTGAATCTGATGATTTTTAAAAGTCAGGATTCTTCTGGGCCATCTAGTATACAACTTTCTTTGATCCCAGTTTTAGTTAGTTTGAGTCAGAAGACTTTGTGTTTCTCTCACATTTCCAGTCAAAAAACTATGAAACTATGCAATCATTATCTGTCATGTCTTGTATAATATAACTATAATAGTCAAAGATGTCTGTCAGCTTTACTTAACTACTGTACATGCTGCCACTATTACAAAAGTGCTCATAAAGATAGTAAAGAATGTAACTAAAATTACTGTTCCTATACTTTACAACAATTTGAATACACGTGTATTAACTGAAATGGCTGATGTTATGCATAGACAATCAAAATGAGAATCAATAAAAACAAAAACTCTTAAATCATTATCACGCAGGTAGGCTGCCATACACCACAAACTGAAGCACCATACAAAGCATTACTCTTTCAAAACAATTTGTCAAACCTGTATTAATTGATTTTTGTTACTCATTTTGTAACAAGCTGTAACATTAACATATTACAACCACATAAGTTTATATGGCTTAGGTCATGTTTCCGGCCACTTAGTGAATGTAAGTCCGATATTCACTCTCTTTTTTGCTTTGTTTTTGCTCTCCACCAACTCCTGGTGGACATATCTGGCTGTTTAGCTGCTAAATGCTCCACTCAGTAAGAGGGGGCAATAAAACCAAAACAGTGGGCTGAAAGATGCTAAAACTCTCAATACAGCCGAGGGAGAGTTCAGTTGGATGAAACACGGCTTTTACTGATTCAGATCTGATTGAGGATGTCTTGTTCATCCATTGCTCAAGGCACGACCACAGGTGAAGCTCTTCTACAGTCATTGTTCTGTAACAGTACTACTCAACAGGCGGCCCAAGGGCTGCATCCGGCCCGCAGGTGCTTATTTTGCGGCCCCCGACATGCCTGGTTATGAATGTATAATTATTTTTGTGAAGGCTATCAGACGGAGAAAAAACAAGACGGATTTGTAACACACAAGACATTACTCTGAAAACAAAACCTAAAGCTGAGTACCCCTGTTCTATAACAACCCTGATAAAATCTAGGAAGGTATGGATGTACGCACATGTCAGCACCAAGGCGAACTGTTACAGCACAGAGAAACACACAACAAACTTTTCTCGTTTCGGTGCACAGTGGAAGCACAAGAAGGTCCCATTGTATAAAGTAAGATCTTACTTAATCTCAATCAGCCGATAACTGAGATCTTATTATCCTCATTGTGGTGCGCCTGTTGTCTCAGATCTCTTTTAGCAACAGTATGTAGAAAATAGAAAGTTCACTTTGTTCGAGTTAAATTTTAGAATCATACTGTTTCTTCCGATTTGAATTCATTTAACAACAAGACCTTGTTTCTCTATTTAACTATTTGAATTTCACCTTACAAATGGTGTAAAGCATGTGTATGGTTTGACACTTAAAGAGTGGAGTCAATTTATTTAGCAAATTTAGCTTTACTTGATAATGTAGCACAATGGCGGCACCCGGGTCAGACAGTAAGAATTCACAATTTCAAATCTGTTACTTAATCCAATATTCTCTCTCTTTTAGCGCTGTTTCTCTACCAACCCCTGAAAGCTGCTAAATGCGTCACAATGTTCACCAACTGTGTCTGCTGCTTAGAGCTGGGCAGATAGTGTACAGTGAGTTTTTAGAGCTTTCTAACTGAAAACAGCTGCCTGATGCGGTTGAAAAAAAAAGTGTGGCAGTAAAACGAAAATAGTGGGCTGAAAGATGCTAAAACGCTCAGCACAACACACTTTTTTAGTTTTGGTTCATGAAAGCCCAGACAGCTAAACAATGAGCTAAAACTCGATATAAAGAGTCGTACAGCCGATGGGAGCTGCAGATTTAGGTGACGATCCACATTGTCACATTGTTATTATAAAAATGCCAATAGTAGCTGCTTTAAAGATGCAGAAATACACTATGCTACTGTGTAAAAACAAAGCTAAACAGATGAGCTTTCTGAACTTTTATTCTGCTGGGAACATAGGAGGCACAGAAATGGTAAGGATGGCAGGTGGCTAGTGTGACCTATGTCCTTACACTGCTTTTGCTTAGGTCAATATCTGATTAATTTATATTACCTTGCAGAATGTTAAATTTTTTCTTAAATGAGCTCAAGATTCAACCTAATTATGAACGTTTGTTGCCGACTTACGAGCTGGACGTTTGATCAAACTCTGCCTGCCTTTGTCTTGATCCCTGAACTGTTTTTTTCACTTCATTCTCACAGGGGTCAGAGGTATCCTGGCTAATTAAGGGTCCCCCCTCCCCTTTTGGACAACCTCATCTGAGCTTTATGTTTTCACTTTCATGGTCCAGTAACTCTGCCTGGTACTTCTAAGCTAATTTTGCCCTGTCTGCACAGCTTTGGGGGGGTCTTTGATAATCCACAGACAGGTTAGGTTCAATCTGTCAAAGAGTGTTTGCCCAGGAAACTGGGATCGTTGTCTGGACTCTCTATTGTAGAAATATGAAAAAGTTCCTCTAAATTGTTTCCCCCAATTTGTTGTCCTGCTTTATATTAAGTGCAACTCTCTTTAAGAACAAGCGGTGGAAGAGAAAACAACATGTTTCTATTCCCAGCAAAACCTCAGCACAGAAATATTATCAGCCAGAAAAAAAAACAAAACAATAATTTTCTGCTTAGATGCAAAGCCATATGAAAACACATGCCAAGTAACACTTTGGCAGAATTTGATTTTCATGCTGAGATGACTTGAAGTGTCATAGTCCTAAAGGATTATGTTACTTTGCAATCGATAAACACACTGATACATCAAATCCGTTTCTCACAAGTCGACAACTGATATTACTCATGACCTTAGCAGAAGGTCTCCATCACCCAATGGCAGAAAATTACACCTATATTTGCAGGATGTGTTGGACTTGATTGTATCACACGCGTATCTGTGGTAATTGGCAGAAACATTAAAATATTTTTTTAACTCATAGGCATTGGAAAATCAGTAAAGCCAACATAGAGAACTGCACATCAAATTTCTGACAATTTTCTCTCTACGCTTTTGGAAATTCCCAAGGGGGTAAAAACCCTTTAGCAGCTTCAAGATCCTGACGTATGTGTCTTGGCCACATAGAAGCATTCTTTGTAGTCCAATATTGATATCTAAGAGTTTTTAAAACCAGTCATTTCAGGATATGTGCGGACGTCTTTGTCTCCCAAAAAACCTTTTCTCATCTTTATATTCTCGCACTTTTTAGAGTCCATTTGGTCATACCAGGAATGAAATGAATGAAAACACGTCAGTGTAGTGGAGCAAATAGGATTAAATGTGTTGAATGCCAAATGTCTGGAAACAGGAATTCTGTCAAGAGATAATCCCCCCTATGGACTTAACACAGTGTCTCAGGAGCTGACACAGACGTAGGAATTTCTGAAGCCAAAGTCCATAATCATGTTAAATTTGTGATTTAAAGAAATGGAAAAATGTATAATCCAGTTTGGAATATGTGGAATCAAGGATCCACCACCATGTCGCCTAAAGAACACTGTCACCACATCACGGCAGCCCCTCATACAGGTGTACCAGTGTGTTGGTGGGCTTACCTTGAGAACTTCCATGGGCAGCTGGCTCACAGCAGGCCGGCCACAGGGAGGCGGGACATGGACGGTGGAGGTGTGTTGGGTGCTGTGGTGCCGAAGGTCCCTGGTCCTCCTCTGTCGGTCCTCCCTACGCTCTTGACCCTGGCGACGGGCGAACACCGGCTGCTCTTGGAGTCGGTCCTGCAATGTCACGGCCGGTAGAGGGTGGGAACTCTGGAGGCGCTTGTAGAGGCCAGGCAGGTCCGGGGGAGTGCTGAGGACCCCAGCCCACCCAAGGGCAAAGAGAGGAGGGAGTAGTTAAACAGAGCAGGCTGAATAACATGCTGGCGTGTATATGCACTGCCAGTGGCATTTTTCTGAGCCATCCTGAGTCAGTGAGCAATATGAGGTATTGTAGTGGAGTACAATATAATGATTGAGGGAGAGGGAGGCCAGAGATTCTTTTACTGAGTATATGTTATTGTTCTTTGAATGAGGGTGAAAGATGCATTTATGTTTCAGGGAGGTTATGCAGTATGAAAGACGGGTGCTGCCCTGATTGAATATCTTAATTATATAAAAAGTATTGCAGTAGAAAAATTCTATTTCATTTCTCTTTAAGGTTGATTCACTTAATTTTTTTTGTAACAAACAGTTAACACACCCATCAGACATGGAGAAATATTAACTTGGAGTCATGTTTGTGTCCACTTGATGAATGTAAGTCCAATATTCATTGTCCTCTTAGTTCTGAATTGGTCTCAAGTAACTCCACTGTGTTCACCAGCAGGCTCCAGCTAGATGCTAACTGCCATATTATACTGGGCAGGTAGAGAACAGTGGGCGTTTGTAGCTTTTCCAGTGAAAACAGCTGCTTTGTGGATTCATCACTACATGCAACCATTTTACACACACATTCACAGTCGTTTGATCCATTGTTGCATATAGAAATATATAGATCTTTCAGTCACTACTGGATTGTTTTACCCCTATTTAAAGGCAAATCCAGAGCTGAACTGAAGCATTACATCAATTATTAATTCTGTTAATTAGCCCACCATTGGCGGCCAAATCTGTTTGGTAAGATTATTAAGTCTAAATTTGGTTTATCCTCAATACTCTGCCAGCTAAGAGTATGATTTGGAGGTAAGCTGGTGTGATTATGTGTGACCAGACTTCCAATAACTGGTCTGTTGTGAGGTCTGAGGCAGTTACCTGTGCCCTTTGGAAAACACAATGCATCTAATCACCTCACAGCTTTACTCATGTGCAAAAATACACTGAGCAAGAACTGAGCTGTGAATCCATTACTCTCCTCCTGTCCACTGCGAGTTCACCTTTTCAAAACTGCAGCACAGTCGAGCAGACAGCGCCTGCACATCCCAAACCGAAATGGATCTGGCAGTGCACACGCTGTCAGGATGAGGCATTCCCCGGGAAAATGATCCTTTTGATAAAACCACTTCAAATCCTCTCAGCCTGTGCAGCTGTGTGATAATCGCACTAATTAGGCTGGCATGTCAAATCTAGCCCCGGTCTGCAGCTATCGCCTCAACATCACCAATGACAACACCTCAGGACTAGCAGAGAAACTCACTGATCTGTTTTATTTTTACCCAAGAATATCTTAACTATTCATATAAAAATTCTGAAGACTCTTGTGGGTCTTGTTCATGAGTAGTGCTGCTTAACTTACGTCTGTTTTATTTTTACCCAAGAATTTCTTAACTATTCACATAAAAATTCTGAAGACTCTTGTGGGTCTTGTTCATGACTAGTGCTGCTTAACTTACGTAAATCCCATTAAATCCCAGTCCCTGAGGAAAAGTGTGATTTATTGTGTCAAAGTGATCTGAGTAGTAATATTCAGTGTTTGTCCGGCAGCTCAAACTCTTGACTCACGTATGATTATGTATAATTATTTTGTCTGTGCCAGGGCTTTATTTATCCGAGAAAAGAACTTTTACACTAAAATAAAATAAGGTTTTTATGCACTGATTATTGTTTAAATCATAATTGTGTTGTGTTGTAATAGTGAAGAATGTATTTGTTAACCCTTGTGTTTCAGTGATTGGCTTAACTTCTTCATTATTTGGGGGTTATAGATACCGCTGCTGTTTCTGTTAAAACAATAATCACAAGTCACCAATTTTTTTCTTGATTTATTTTTCCTTTTATGTAACCTTATGAAAACCCAGTATGATTTTTTTTTAAAGTAGTGTGCCTTTCTTCTGACACAAACTGGGATTGCAAATTTAATGAAGGTAACAAAATGCAGAACTTTTATAACCAAATAAGAAAATACTACATGTTTATCTGTAATATAGGCTGTACATGCACTAATATATATTCATTTTGTCTGGAAAAAAGGGATCCACCTATAAAGAAATGTACATGTATGTTATCCTACATACTGATGGTACTTACATTTGGGATCAGTTACACTCTAGAGAGATCTAACATTTGGTTGGATCACTTATAAACATACTGTTATAAAACTTCAATAACCAAAGCCAAATTTACTGCTGTCTAAAGTACTGACGACATGAACATCCATTGTAATGAATCAAGTTTTCCAGCTAAGGTCTCTGAGACCTCATACAGAAGTAATGTGTTATTTTATGTAGTGCACTTCTGAAACATACCGTCCATTCAAAATTGGGTTTATGCACAGTTTTGAAAAAATTAGGAAGAGTCATGACGTATCAAGTTGATAAAGGAAAGTTAAATAAGTTTTTGAGCTTGGGTTCTCCAAGATTCCAAAAAGAACATTACAGGGTTAATTTCAGTTGTTGATTATTGGATTTTGTGTTACAAAAAACAATTAACTACATCTTCGAAATTTAGTTTCATTGTATGCATATATTATGTGTTAACGCATTAACATCTGTCACAGTCTTGTCTCTAAAGTTATAGCAGTGTAACATTTATTAAAACTATTGTTTTGTTGGCACAAAATAACTGAAGATGTGCAGCAAGAGTTTATTGGACCACTGCAGAAGCTCCACCTCTGCATCAAGTGTCACACTTACTATAATTATAATAATGAATTTACAGTATTTACAATATATCAAACCTGCATTGGTATCCATAAGAAAAGACTGCATTTTAATTTTCCAAAAAAAGGTCAGAGTTGGCTAGTGAACACATGTTAACAGTGAGCGGTTTTTGAAGAGCACATTAAATGTAATGATGCATGTCCAACTGACCTCTCAGCATTGGTCATGGCCTTGATCCATGATGAGGCCAGTAAGGTCAAATTTTAAACCTTAAATTTCAGATGCATGGCTTTTGGTAGTATTAGTGCATGTCTTTCTAAGTGGGTAAACTTGTTAATGAGGTTACCTATTGTGAGAATAAATTGAATTAGCAAAATGTCTTTAGATTTCAATTTATTGACTTACAACTTTTGATTCCTTACTCAATTTCCTACAAGAATTTATTGTGAGCCAGTTCAAACAATCTAATACAGAGATTATTGTTATAATCATTCACATGCAACAGTGTTTTAGTGTGTTCACATTGAAAACATAAGCATATTTGTAGATATGCAGACTAAAATGGTTGGATTTTTGAATGTGATGTTGATAAGCACTGCTCTACAAATTGAATGATTGAGCCTCTATAATGTTGAAAAACGTGACAGAAAAACCAACAAAAGTAATAAATCACTGACAGATATTTTGAATAATAGTGACATTTTCAAATTCTGTTCCAAAGTCATTCTGACTTCACTGACAGATCTATTTCCCTTTAATGCAAAATGGTGAAGCCATATTGATTCATTATAATAGCTGCCAATGTAGTGCACTGTTAGCATATGTACATACTGTACCCTTTATAACAGTGGTTGTCAAATCACTGTCATAAAGTAGACTGCATGCTCTGATGCTAACAAGGTTATCTTGCTTACTTGAATCTATTTATTTAAATTTCAAAGTTGGAGCCTTCCTCAGAAAATATTTGCAAAGCTGATTTTTTTTTTAAGAAACCCTGCGTTTTTCATTGCTTCGTAGTGCCAATCAGTCAATCAGCACGATGACATGAAACCTAGTGGCAAGGGAAGCAGAAATGTGTGTTGCATTGCCCACGTGTGTGCATAACTGTGCAAATTCAGGATGCACTGTGGGAAACCAAAAACACAGATTGCTTTTAATGTGTTCATATATTAGTGGTTTCCCAATATTGTTACAAGTTACATTTGTTTTGAAGGGGGCATGGCAGACGTTTGACATCTGCTGCTTTATAGTATTATTACAGTATGATAATTGGGAGAGTATGACTTTCCTACGTAAGCTGTCTTGCACCTGTCATAGCTGCATGCTTACACTTAAAGTGACCTCACAAAATTTCTGAACCAGTTTTCAACCTTGAAGCAGCCAAAATTAGTGAGAATGCATGCGTTTATTGACAGAGCCTTGACCTAACATTCAATAGACCAGTGACACATATCTCTGGAGGCCTAAAGATGTTAGAGACACAGTTTATATTGTTTTCATTTATATCCATTGATAATGCTCATTGGTTGTGAATATGTACATGAAGACACTCTTGTCTCAGCACAAGTCGCAAAAAAAGATGAGTAGTGATGAATAGCATGATGAGTCATGTTCTATGCATATCCTCTGTGGGTAACTTGTTCCTCACATTTGTATTAGGAAATATATTTGACATTTAAACTCCAAAAATAAATATCTCTGATATCTAAGCCAAATAAAAAATTAGACTCAGAAGTGCACTTATGCTTGACGCAGCCACTACTGTTGACTGTTTACTGCTCATGCTTCCCCTGAACAGCCAGAAAACTGATTTGTTGTATCCACTGAAACTTTCCTGACCACACAACAACGCCTTGATGAACTAAGCACGTCAATCATGCTGTATCCACGCTGAAACACTGTGCTTTAACGACTGAGTACATCACATAAATACATAATAGTGCCTGCAGAAAATCAGTCCCTCTGACTTCTGTTGGTAAAATTCAGATGACCCTGATGTCTCCAAACAAGGGCCTTTGGATTCTGTGAAAACCACAGAACAGACTGCTTTTAACTGAGGCCACTGAAAATGACTAGCATCCATGTATAGCTCAGACACTGTTGTCAGTTGTTGTGTGAATATGTCAAGCATAATGCACTCATAAACACTCATCAGTTAAACATGGAAAAAAAAAGTCTGCAAGATGAATAATAATCACCTGAGAATTAATTTTCAAAGGATAAAGAAGGTTTCTTACCTTTTTATTTTCATATTCGTTGGTGAGTCAAGGGTCCTCACTCACTGTTGAGGTTTGAGGAATTAGGTCCTTTTAAAACACTTTAGGATGTCAGAACTTCCTGGTGTGACACAATCATGTCTCACTCACAAGTCGACACAATGATGAGTCCCAGATGTCTTGCCTTTTGTGGTTGATTGGGCATATTGGTTTAGGGAAGGAGGATGAGCAGTTCTGTAGTTTTGCAACAGCAGCGTTTATCTAGCACACTATCTTCATTCCCTGCTGTGGTGGATTATGGGATATTTTAGCTAAGATGTTTAATAAAAGGTCTAAACACCATCTTGGTATCTGCAGGACCTTGACTGTATCCACTGGGTATTTGGGTAAAGCGTGAGCAGTCCTAAGAAAGGAAGGCAGAACGAGAAAATGAAACCTTAATTATGTTTAAAAGTGATGTTAATCTCAGTTTCTGTCCAGGCCACATGTAATAAAACACTACTCACTCTTATTCCCACATTAAAACAAGCTTCAGAGTCCTACAGAAGTGCAAAATAGAGTTTGGGAAAGTACTATTATTTTAGATTGAATGCATGGGAAAACAGACTGATGGTTAAAAAAAAATCCACCTTAAACTATCTGTTTAAGCTGTATCCTTATATTTAATGGGCAGATGTGAGAATAGTCTTGACATTTTTCAGCATTGTTTTGTTGCTTCGTATAATAACAGTCTTGCATGAAAGCCCCTTTGGATTATTGTGGTTTCAATCAGTTGAACAAAATTCATAATAACTGTATAAAATGGATCATACTATGCTCAAATACCATCAGGGCGAAGAACTCTAACTCTTTCCGGAGCAGCTGCACTGGAAATCGAAGGCACAATATATCTAATCAGTGGATGTGCTTCTGTGTCTGCTGAGCTGAATGTGATCAGACTCATCATATATGAATTACGATTTACAATTTTGACTATTGTATTTCTTGTAAAAATGCTGTTTTACTTCATTTACATTTCATTAGCCTTAATCTTAGTACTGCTTATAATGGGAATTATACAGTATATGTATTTTCTGATTTGTTGTACAGCAAAGCAAAGATCCCAGTCTCCGCTGTGAGTACACAGGTGGACAAATGCATGAACATATTGATAATATGACTAAGGACTGACTTCAGTTTTTCCTTTTGAAGCTTGAATTTTCCAACATTGAAAATGTAGCACAGCTATTGCAGCCACTGAAAACAGGAAGCATGGGTTGCTCTAAAATTGGTGCTTTCTTTTCCAGACTGTTTCATCACCTTCCTCCAGTTGTGACAGCCTGTTGAATACCTTTCAAAAGGATTTCACAACATAGCAGCATGTGAACATATTCTGAAAGTCTGAAGTCTGGCATCCTGCTGATATAAACTCTGGCACGGGTTAAGAATGGGTTAAAAATCATCTTGTTTTAGTGATGTTTCAGTGACAGATACACTTGGGGATCCTTCCTCATTTCTGATTACCAGAAAAAATCTTTCAAATACAATGCGCAGATCACCATTTAGCACATCAAATAACAATAATGTGTTCCACAGACTGTTTGGAATAAGAAAATATGGCTTGTCAGATGTGCTTTGCTGCATGTAGGACTTACTGGAAGAGAGTACCCCTGTGTCTCTCTGTGCCTAACTGGGTGGAGCATAAAAATTAATTTTGCTGGTTGATGTGTGAGGATGCGCCTCATTACAAGGCCAGCTGTCTGCAGACAAAAAGACAATTCAAAGCAACATTGTGTGTTCTCTCGCAAGGATAAATGAGTTATCCACAGACACTAATGCAGAATAGTACGGATAATACTTCCTTTTCCTAATTATCCAGCGCAGCAATGTGTGGTCTAGGAGTGCACAATACCACCAGCTGAGACCTAAAAGTATATTTGTTGCAACTTATGTATCTGATAATTTATGTATCTCATTCAGCCACCAAGTGAAGCTAAAAATAGCTATTGTGAACCTACATGCTTTTACATTGTGCTGTAATTCATAAGTGACACAGATGGTTCCTATCCCTAATCAACAGACCAGATGTTTTCAAGTCGAACAGAAAAGAGAAGAATATTTAATAAATATATATATTATATTTTCATTGTCCTTTTCAAGCTCAGCTTCAGTTGGCTGTGGGGTCCCCCAAAGTTCTATACTTGGTCCCTTTTTTTCCTCCACCTACAAATATATGTTCCCATCAGATTACATTATATTACTGTTACACTATCGACACCCAGATGACCTGTAGAGTCTAATGACTGTCGGGGTGGCTGCCAACTTTCTCCTGTTTAATCAATTGTTATTTTACAAAAAGGCCGAGAATTGAATTATTTCCATTAAGGCAATTTTTTGCTTTCTGTGTGATTTATAAAATGTCAATGTTATAAACATTGTCAAAATTACAACAAAAGGTTAGTTTTAGTCAAAAAGTAATGTAGAAGACAGTTGCCTCAATTATTTGTCTTCAGTTACAGCAGCACTGTAAACTGTGATGTGAACAATTATATGCACACCTGCCTCAGTTCATGAGACTGTTGTGAGTCCAGGTGGCTCACAGGTTCCAGCTATCTCATAGGGAATTTATTGGTCATATCTTTGAGAGGATGAGACTTTTCTATGGGCAGTCCACAAAGGCATGTCCATCTAGAAAAGACATGTCTCCATTTTAATTGATCAGGGATACGTGTGGAATGTATGTCACTGTTGGGGTGAGCAAGCATTTAAATGCTTGCTTGCTAAATCATTTAAATTAACACACAATGTTTAACCATTTGAATTAATTCAAACAAATTATATGTTAGCTCTCGATCTCTTGAACTTTGTTTATGAAGAGAGCCCTGAACGGGTTAACCTGTTTGGACCTCTCTTGCTCGCCCTCATCAGCTATACTATGACTTAATGCACACAAACCCACTGTTAAACTGCTCTCATTTCATTGTTTTTTGTTGTTATTGTCAGGCAACTGAATGAAAACAAATTGTGATTTGATTCAAAAATGAAAAACACAAACCAAAAAACAGTTACGCTGAAGCTGTAATTTTGAGTGCAAACCACATTTCTTTGCATTTCACACTGTAGCTCTTTCTATATTCTGGAATGAAAGGAATTTTGTGTTGTAGCTTTTGTTGGATGGTCTTCGATCCCACATTTCTTAACAAGCATAATAAACCCCATAGCCTGGCTGGTGTTTGCTAAAGAAAATCTTCCAGTAACTCCCCCTAAAGCTACAATTCATTCTTTTTACATTTTTGTTTGTGTCTGGATAAGACAAATGAGATATGATGTATTCATCAGTGTGTGTAGCTGTATTTTTTAACTTTGGCGATAGTCGTGCCTTCCCCTAGTTCCTGTTGTAATACAAAGATTATAGACTAACTCCAGACTAACAAGACTAACTTGTTGTTTCCCAACTTTTCCCTTCATCCTTCGAGTAGAGAATGTTATCCAAGCCTTAATACCCACCCACTTTGATTAGTCTCTTTATTTGCAAAAACTTTCAAAAATCTCCAACTTGTTCAGAATGCTACAACAAGTTTCAGAAAAGAGGACCATATTACTCCACCTCCCTCCACTGGCTCACTGAAAATCCGGCTGTTTGTCTACAAAAGCATTAAAGGATCTTGCCCCTGTTTACATTTTTAAACTCTGTCCTTACATCACGCTGTTTTATGGCTCCTGTCTGACCTAGATCCAGGACTGCTCTAACCACTAAGGCTACAGGACTTCCTTCAAACTATATTGTTTCCTTGACTCTGCCTTTCTTTTTTCTCATTCTGTTGATACTTTCAATAGTTAACTTGAAACACACTTTTTTTGTCAGCCTGTGGGCGTTTGTTGTCTCTGTGTACATTGTTTTTAACGGATGATTTCCCCTTTTACCCTCTTTTGTTCTACTTCTCTGTGCGCTGGAAAGCACTTCAAATTGTTGTGTTTCAAAGCTTCACAAATCAAGTTGACAGTGTAAATTCAGGTTTGATTATGATTCATACATATGACGTCAATGAGACGGTTCATTTTTTTATGTCGTGTTCTGCTGTTCCTTTTGTCTTTAAATTGAGCATGACATTGTTTCTGTAATTATACATGGGTTAGCCACATGTTTCCACCCCTGTTACACACTTTGCATATCTGTATTCTGTATTTGACAGAGCAGTGAAGAGTTCATCTAATACTCAAACATGATTTCAACTAACTAAACTGTTGGAACCATGATGCAGGGAAAGGAGAGCACAGGAAGGAATCATCAGTTTATAGGCATTCACACACAGACAACAAGCACAAACCCTGATAATAAGTTGTTTTTTGTTAAATGTCATTCATTCCCCCCCCAGGGAAGATTTTATCTCTGCTGCATGAAAGTTTGAGATTAAAGGTCAAGCAGGCTGCAGGGTCTGTAGACTGTCATGCAGCTGAGAGACGTCTGCAGTGCACAGCTTGAAGCCAGGTGAAGTTGACGGCAGCGTGTGGCCACCTGGCTGCTCCACACGTTTCATAGCTAATTTGATTTGTGTTACTGAGTATGTGCTGTTAAAAAGGACACATTAATAACTGTTTTTAGTTCCACTTTGGGATGTGTTCAACAATATTGTCCATGTGACTTTTCTCTGGTGATTTATTCAGCTGTCTATTGCCATAGCTAAAAAATGTTCACCAGAGGGCGCCAAAGACAAATAAGAAGGTAAAGTCACTATTTGTGTCAACATCACTTTGAATTTCCATTGTTTATTTCACTAGTATATAATGTAACTATAATTCAGATTTTTAACAATTGGTCATGATTTTCTTTTTTTTTAATTCATAGGAATAATTTTTAGAAGCCTGAAAGGGTAAAATTATGGTATTTGACAGGGAAGAAGAAGGGATTAGAAAAAAGTGTGAAAGATAAACAGAAGCTGTCTGAAGTTAAAGACTGAACAAGCCATGTAAGTGGCTGTTTTACTCACAAATGACAAGAGGCCTCAGTACCGTGGTGATTGAAATAGAAGTTAGCAAATTTATGTGGCGCAGAGGCACATAGTGTCACATGTCTATTAAATGTATCTTGTGTGGTACTGCTTAAAGAATATCTGAAAACACCACCAGTAGGAATTTTTAATAAACATGATAAAATCTTTTAACTAACAGAAAAGTTATTATTTCTATAAATTTGAAAAGAATGAAAACAAATGAGTAAATAAGGCTTAGAAAGGTTTGAGTACAGCGTCTTGTTTCTGCAGAGTCTTCTGGTTGGTTTCACTGTTTGAGAGTGATGTGTCCTTACTCGACTTCCTGATGATGAACAATGTCTCTCCAGCTGTGTTGTGATAATCTACAAACGTCGTAAAGGTTTCGATTCTCTCACAGTGTAATCACATTATGTTTCGAGGCAAGCAGCCAAAGGAAAAGTCTATGTCACGAGACTTGATTTCCCAGAAGCTGCACATCTCAGTACAGTAGCCGTACACATCTCATGCAGTCGGCCTTTTAGTTCTCACTGCACGATAACACAACTACAACAAGACAACGTGAGGCGTAAGGACACTTGAGGACACTGACTCGAGGTCCTCTCAGCAGCTATACAAGGCGAAGTCAGACGAGTTGACACACACAATCGCCTCTTGCATGATCGTTTCTGAAATAACAGATATCTCTTGTTACAAATCCAGGAAATATTTTATCTGCTAAAAAGAAATTTAGATTAAGAAGGCTAATTCAGTTCAGTGAAACTACAAAGTTCAAGGCCATTTTTATCCAAGGCTGACACTAGTTGGAGGCAATATATTTCAGCAGAAGAAAAGGACAACTGTGATTTCATTTTAGAATTACTTTTTTATATTACATTTTTTATATCACATACAATGTATGTTGAATATTGGACCACATTTACGTGTACGGGAAAGCCCCCAGAAAGTCCTCTAAACGTCAATGGTTTTCTCAAGAGTACATTTTCAGTTGTGATATCCTGTTGAAAAATTATTTGTACTTACCTCACCTGATTAAGCTGTATTTAACACTGGGTTGAAGTGTACTTAAAAAAAATCCCTGTGGTTTTCAGAACCAGATGTTTTCAGGTGGCTTCCCTCCGAAAAGGAGAACAGAGAATTATCTTTTGATGGAGTTCAGTTTCAGAGGTTTTTTCTGAGTTTTCTGATTATAAATGTTTGTTACTGATAAATCCAATTGTACATATATATTTGTTAAAATTATTCCAACAGAATGATTCTTCTGAAATTTTGCAATATTTTTCAGTGGCAACACAGTCACAGTTTAGAGAAATCCAGGTGCAACTTCTGTCTAAAGGGTAAATCTTAAAGTTTAAGGAAGTTCTCAGTTGGTGTTGTTTGAATATAAGTCAACAATGGTTTGTAGAAAACTACAAGAAGATTATTTTTTATTAACAGCCAAATTAATTGTTGCATCACCACACAGATGAGCCCGGCTGACATTTTTGCAGAAGCTACATTAACTTAGTTTTATTCTATTTATTCATCTTTTAAAAAAAAAAAAAAAAAAAATCCATGTGTTGTCTGTTGCATGATTGTTATATTCATTCAGCTTAGCTATTGCTCTTGTTCATAACTAATATATGCACTTCTTGTGTTTTGTATTTCACTTGAATGGAGACTTTAATGGAGATCTATGCAGATTGTTGAAAGTGTATTTGTACTGTGACCAACAGCGACTGTCTAATCAGCTTTCCAACTGTAACTGGTCACAGAAGACACATTATGCTTTAAATTCAAATTTAAATTTTATCTTCCAAAAGTTGCCACCATAATCATTGTAAACAGAATATGGGCCATGTAAGAACAGAAAGACTGCTCAAACTAAGGAGGGCGAGGCTTAGTGAATGGTCCCTTGTTTGGTAAAGTTTTTAAAAAAACTGTATAGTCAGTTGATAATAAAAATCTTTGCAAATGTTTTCCCATTGTTTTTAACTGACAATAATGTTTTACATATCAACATATTCCTGCACCCAGTTTTTCCAGAAGAATGTCGTAATTTTTACAATAAGATGTGGGGGAAGAGTAAGACATTGCTAAGAACTACTTAATTCATTCACCATGACCTGGAAAATACTAAAGACACACTGAAATGACCAAGCTATCAAGAAGAATGGAGACTGGTGCCACGAGGACAACAGCACAACAGCTGACCTGCTTAGAGGTCTGATGAGAGGATGAGATGGGATGGAGGGTCAGTGCTCACTTATTGTTGATTTTACTTATTGTCTTCCATCCTTTCTTTATCTCTATAGCCATTCATAAATGCATGAAGTTAGCTTTAAAGGGAAGCATGAAAGTTGGCAGGAGTTAATGTCTGTCAGAGCACAAAAGAAGATGACATTACCAGTCCATCAAGGTCAAGGCTGATGGTAGGGGGCCAGAGTTAATCTGTCCTGGAGGGGGTGGGGGCAATCTGTAACTAAAGACTCAGAAGACAGGATGCACATTGACAATGGGCCAATGGCTGTGGGACAGTGTGTCAGTCAGGGGCCGCTCTCAGGAGGGTAGATCTCTCTCGTAGATCTGTCTCGTGTTAACATCTGTTCTACGAGCACAACATAATCCCCTTGTACTTAAAATTCATAGTTTCCTCCCTCTGCACAAACAAAGCTCCCCTCACTTAGACTGTTTGTAACCTCTGGCATTCTCAGTTGTTTAACTTGGGCTACAAATCTCTGGTTCTGTGTTAATTTTTATTAAATAGATGACTTTTGCATTTTCTTCAAAAATCAAAATACTAGCATCCTCGCATGATGTAGAAAAAAAGTTTTGTTCTTTTCCATCATACCTACATTTTTTTCTTGCATATGTTTGTTTGCACTTTTTAAATGAACTGCCAGATAATACTACAGACATTTATTCTGCAAAATCATCAAATAATACAATGCTGCCTGTGTATTATCATAATGAGAGTATAGCTTATATAGGAAGTGTCATCATAACAATAGATAGTGGGCTAATCTCAATGGAAGCTGAGGCCAAGCAGAGATTTGGTGTGCATGTTGAGGGGGAGTGGGGGCACTTGGTGCACACATGGCACCGCGGTGAGCCTAATCACGGGCTAGCAGAAATCCTCACAAATGGGGAGGGGGATGGGGGCTATCCCTGGGGTGACTCATTTAGACTTCGAAGAAAGCATTTTGCTCCAGTAACACACCCAGCCTTCACCTAGACATGAAATCTCATCTCTTTTTTTCATTTTTTGTTCTCTCATCTGTGTGTATGCACAGCTGAGATAGCCGAGGAAACGTCACCTTGTAGCTGCCCTGACATTAGGTTCAACTGGTTTATAATAAAGTGGGCAGTTTCATCCCTCCCATTTCCTTGCTACCGCAGTTTCTGTGGATTACTGGGCTTTTCCATTGTTCAGCCTGCCATGAAGCCACAACAGAGTGGCACTCCTTTCCTTCCCCTTACAGTGTGGTCCATGGAAAATCATGTCCAAAATGTTACAGATAATGTTCTATCAACCCAATGATTCTCACTTCAAAAGTGTGACATGTCTAAGAGCTTTTTTCTTTTATGGTATTCATAACATTTTGTAAAATCAGATAGATAGATAGATAGATAGATAGATGAGGAAGGAAAGCACCTAATTAAACAAAAAACAATAATTAACAATAACAATTTACAACAACTAATATAAATGCTTAAACAGTAAAGTACACTTACTATATGTACACTGAAAGAAGTCTGTTAGGCTATGTAATAACCTAGGATTAAGCAAGCAGTTCTACATTTCCACATCCAGAAGACATTAGCATTCATTTGTGTGACATGTTTCATGGCTCTGTTTTGATCTTCACCAACTCTTGAGAAAAAAATGACCTGCTAACTGTTCCACTATGTCCACCTGCAAGTTGCAAACTGTGTGTGTTTGCTGTTTGGTGCTCAGTAGTGTACAGTAGGTTTATCAGAGCTATTTTTGCTGAAAACACAACTGCCTGCTGCTGCAAATGACCCTGATGAGACAGGTGAGAGTGAACCAAAACAGTAAAGTTTCAGGGAGAAAAACCAAAAGATTGACTGCAGAGTTGTAGAGTCAGGTGATAATTCGCTGTGGGTTTGTCCCTGGGAGAAACTCCTCATATGTTACACAATAATTGGATCCATTACTAATAAAAAATACAGACTGATGCAGCTTTGACAATAGTTTAAGCCATGTAAATCAGATGTTGCATGACTGATATTGTGCTATTTCACCACTCTAAACTCCTTCTCAAACCAATGTTCTAATACATTCACCCATCTGTTAATTGAACAATGAAAAAAAAAAAGAATATTTTATTGCACTGAGAAAAAAATGACTTCTGACAAGATTACCACACACAGACAGCAATGAGAATTTACCAGTCATTTCTATCTATCTATTTATCTATGATGCCCAGAAAGTGGCTCCATATACTTTGTCTACATTGTGCATCTGTCAAATTAAGAGCACATTAGACAATTCAGGCAAATCAGTACCATACATAGAGAAGGTCAACATGTAGTGTGCATAAAATACCATTTCACACTAATGATCCACACATGCACTGTATGTTATTTTATGTCATGTTGTAACCTCGTTGTTCAATGTGTTGTGTGTTGTTTTGTTTCAACTGTAGCTGCTCCAACAAAAGAATTTCCCAGTTTGGGACAAATAAAGTACATCTATCTATCTATCTATCTATCTATCTATGGGCTGCATATTTCAAATTAAGATGCATGCAAGATAAATGTTAACACACTATGTAGGATCATAAATTGATGAAAGGGCTTTTTTTCTACCATGCAAAAGAGAGTTTAAAGTCTTTTATTCTCCCCTTCATTTCCTCTGTCGGTGTTGTGTTTATCAGCAGAGAGCGCTCCTCCACCGGCGCAGCGGCAGGGGGACGCTCATCTGTCCCATCCTGGGTGTGTGGAGGAGGAGGCGGGGAGTGTGGATGGATGGGACCGACTGCGTGTGTGTGAGAGAGACAAGGTTATTATGCCGAAACAAGCAGCAGTCTCTCTTCCTGGACTTTTTTTTTTTTTTTTTGACCCCGATCTGTGATGAACTCCAGCCTTCATTCATTCTCGCTCATCTCTTATTGTGAAAGTCTCGCTTTTGAAGCTGGATTTATGTGAGTGACCGGTGCCGGCTGAGACAGACAATAAGTGGGAGCGATCGGATCACAACAAAAGACACAAGGTGAGAAACCGACAAACACAACAAATCCAGAGATCGTTTCTCTTTTATTTTAACAGTAGAACAACATCCGGCTGTGTGATCACCTGTAACAGCTTTTCATGCAGACACACGGTTTGTTTGGTATCTTGCAATTTAATCACACTTTGTTCTTATGTCATACTTTAAAACGTGTGTTTGCTTTATTGAAATGCCCCTTTTTTCTGTGTGTCTGTTTTGTGCTGATTCCTCATTGCATCCATGTGCTCTATGAGAGTAATGAGTATAAATGTGATCTTCATGTCTTTCACCTGTCTGCTGCTGACTGAGTGACAGCCTGGTGTTGACATGTCAACATGAGTGCAAACTTGTATTGGAGGTCTTTATTTGGACACCTCAAACAGCAGATTATAGACACTTCAGTGCTACCTGTGATGCACCTTAAACTGAAAGTGATGGGAGAAAATTAAGTACTTTTTTTTGTTAAGTGAAAATGAATCTCTAACCCTGTCCTTTCTGGCTCTATGGTCAGCTCGTCCGCTCTGCTCTGTGTGAATATCCTGTTTCCTGCACAAAACAAACAATGGGCAGGCAGGCATGGCAGGCATATGATATCCTGTATGGGGAGTGTGTGGCGCTGGTTAGAAAACAGGATGAATTCTTTCATACAGAGCTCCATGCATATTATGCATTTGTTGTGACACACAGCAGGTCCGGCATGAGGAATCCCAGTGACATGAGGCATGTGAGTGATACAGAACAAAAGCCTTGGACTGGTTTGTATAGGTGACTATATTGAATTTGTGCCTCATGAGAGCAACATGTGCTGTGTCTCTTTCTCTCTTTCTGACACATACACACACACACACACAGACAAACTGCAAAGGCAGCTCTGCTTTGTGTTGACTTTAGTCTAGGATGTTCAGCTGATTATAATGAGGTCAGCGTTTCCGATTCAATAAAGCCATTAACTGTCACAGAATATTCCAACGCGACTGCTCGGCTCGGCACAGAGCACAGATAGGAGTTACTTGCCAATCAGGGTCCATTAGCAGCCTTATCCATACAAGGCGGTCTTTGAAAGGGTAAACAGGATCACATCCAGTCAACCTGGGCAGTGTGACCTGAGCTGCCGATGTGTTCCCACCTCTCCTAAAGTGCCCCTGTTTTGTGTTTAAGTTGTTCGTCAGCATTTTTCTTTTTCTTTCCCACACACCTTTATTATAACTCTGAATGAGAGAATTTGTCAGTTAGGCTACGTGATACTGTCGTCGTGCAGGTTCATACAATTTGACACTTATGGCAGAAAGCAAGTTCCTGCTGGACTGGTTTTCACAACAGAAGTTAAATCGATCCGTGTTAAACAGCTGTTTTTTTTATGTACAGATAACAGTATGAGTTAAAATATGTACTTTTTACAAAAAAATTCAATCCATATCTTTCCACATCCGAATAAACGCAGAAGAGGGTCAGACATTAAAAACATTACTTACAGAAAAACTTAAAGGGTTACTTCTGCAATTTCGTATTGCACTTCCATAAAGTTGGGGGACTCATAAGGGAGAGATTAAAAAAGAGAATGATCAAAATCAAAGCAGCAGAGACCAGTAAATCCTGACTTTTAGCCCCAGTATGAGTTAAGCTCCAAAAAACATTGAGTCCTACCATTTAGCCCTCATGACATCATCAGGGTGAGACTATGGAGTGCTGCCTCCAGAGCCATAGAAGACATTATACAACCGTTTTCATAGGCTGCGTAAGACGCCTCATGACGAATAAACTGAACTCGATCTGTAAAATTGGTGGAGTGGCCCTTTAAAGCAAGAGTGTAACTTTTGAATTGAGCAATGGTGCATTTTATTGCTTACGAATTGTACTTTTCATTTATTACTGGGAAATGTGTCACGTCTTCTCTAAAAAGTTACATAGTCTTGCTTCAAGTTACAGAAAATCCAAGCATAAAGAGTCACATTGCTCTTTGCAATAAGCTTAGCTTTTGTCAGAATTGGGAAACATGGATGTTGTGGATTGCCACTTTATTATAGATAAACAGGGTTGCTGCTTGAGGCCTAACTCAGGGTCAGGCTGGACTGTGTTCTAGTTTATGTGTTTGTGGGTCAACAGTAATCTATAGGCTTAGCAGAGGAAATCAATTCAGATCCCCAGACCAGAGGGGACATGAGTGAAGAGGCTGGGGCCTTGCTTGTTGAGGATGTTAAGGGAAAAGATGTAGTCCAAAAAGTTTTATCACATGTGTCTCAGTGCTCCTATGTTTTCTGTAAATGTCCTCAGTGCTTCTAGTGCCTTCTGTAACATAATCCCTGCAAACGTGGTTCACACCAAAAGTTGTGTCAACAGGAATCTGTTCCTCATTGGCTGTGAACCAGCTCAGCAGTGTACAGACACTACATCTCTTTTCCTTGTTTCATGTCTGCTTTGTCGCGTTAGACAGGACATCCTTAGTAAAACAAAGAGTCTGGCCCTCAGTTTGCAAAACACAGTCATTGTGAAACACCCCGAGTTCATTGCGTGTTTCAAAATTTACGATGGTTGTATACAAGAAATACCACGCGCAGTGACTTTAATGAGACCAAAAACACTGTTGTCTTTTGTTTGATTTTGAGGGATTTGGTCCTTTTTATGTTTGGCTTTAGCGAATGATGTGTTCAGGGTTGGTTTGTGTGTTTATTTCCCTTCAGAATACAGCCGAAAACGCTATCATCAGCCCTGGAGAGTGGCTCTCAGCTGGATGGTAAATCCTCCGGGAGCTGGTTTCCATATCATTTAGATGAAAGAGACTGCATTAAAACAAGCTACAATCTGTTTAAGGACAGACGCTTGCCAGTTTCCCCACAAAATGCAGCTCTGACACCCACGTCCTTATGAATTATTTAAAGAATGGACACAAGGATGGATTTATAGGTTAGCCATGTGTATCAGTGGCTATTGACCCAGGCACTTCAGAGTAAAAGCCTCCTGTCCCTGGGGATTGTTAGTGGAAAATTAATCACAATTCCAACAGTGCGTGGTTTATGCCAGTACAACAACCTATACAAATTAGGTTATAGGTTGGTGATATATCATCATCATTAACCCACCATACAGACAACTGTTTTAATGAAGAAGCTGGACAGAAACCAATTAGTGATCTTTGTTTTATGCTCCACTCTTCAATATCAGTCTTTATTTGTGATTTCTGGCTAAGATGTTAATATGTGGCTGTTATGTTCTATTTTGATGTATGAAAATTCAGATACAGCTGTTTGTAAGTTAATTCCAAGAATAACTCTCAAGTCTTTCAAATGGTTTTGGACGGGAACTACATTGAAAGAATATTTCAAGCAGAAGATGGTGAAATCATTATTCATAAAGGATGCTTTAAGGATCCTGTGTTGAATTCAACCTTCACACAGTGTCAAAGTGAAACTATAACTTCCAGGTTCTGTTTCAGAGGAAAACCTCATTTTATTTGATATTATTGTTGTTACAGAGCAGTCTAGTTCCCACAAACCTAAGACCGTTGCAGGTCAAAGGTCATATTACTTTGACAGCAGAGATCACAGTGAAAAAGTTGTCAAGATGACATTAGAAGAAGGTGTTGATGGATATCACAGATACAACCATATTACTATTATATACAAAAACAAATCTGTTTTGAAGGAAACAATGTAATATGGAATAAGTTTTCCATTAACATAAGGAGTTCACCTAGTTAACCTATCTGGCAAGTTGCACAGTGTTGATACTGAACATATAAAATGTGAATTGACAATTTTATTTAATTTAAGTTTTATTTGTTTTCTTCCAAAATGTCCCATCTTGTCAATATTCACGTGTAGCAGCATTTGTCAACGTTTTATGGTTATGTTTAGGCACTGTCAGCACTTGATTAAGATTAGGAAAAGATTGTGATCTTGGTCCACAGTGACCTGAGGCACAAGACAGATTGTGTCAAATAAGATTTAACCAAAACCATGATATTTCCCTAACCAATAAAAGGGCTTTTGTTGCCTAAAGCTAAGCACAGACAAGACTCAGGATGGAGGAACTCCAGTATGACGGTCCTGGGCTTTGTACACCCACCATCCACCCCAACCACATACCTACGACCTCTGTTTGGTACATGTAGCGCTCCATTAACTTGCCTGTCAACATAATCCAGCCAGCGATTACATTTGCCACCACAATGTCATTGGAAAAACAAATGAGTTGTATATAAATGTCATTTATAGGAGACAGGGTTGCACAAATAATCGAGGAAACTGTCATAACAATGCATCTATAACACATGTTCTTTTGCTGGGAAAATGTCATGGGAGCTGTAGTTTTTTGAATGTTAACAAATTCCAATATAAATGAAAGAATACCTCAATGAGAGATTGCATTGAGTTACACATCCTGGTGGAACAGTGGCTAGCTGTCAGCTTTAGCTCTCTAGAATTTACCACAAGCCCAGGAAATGAATATGTTGAATAGGTAAATAAATGAGTTATTACAACAAATTAAATTGTGTTCAGTATTTGTGTAAAGAATGAAAGTAGGTTTAGAGAGTAAAGGTCAAACCCTGGCTCCTGCTTCACCTCAGCACACCTGGTCAGATTGTCAGTTTTGCAAAGTTACAGAAGGACAGAGTTTTGCCAGTTTGCATGTTGGAAAGGGGTGAAAGGGGAGCCGTTCAAAGATCCAATAACCACTACTGACTAAGCACTGGGGTCTGGGTCCGATAACTTTCCGACAAGGACATGAACAACACACAACAGTTGGCCAGTTGTGCGGAAATTAGAAGCTCTTGTTTTTCATTGTACACACAATTACCTCTGTGTACTTTATGTGTGTACAAGTGCATTAGCGCAACACCATGAACGTCTTCGAGGAGAGACTGTCTGAGTGCACCATTTTATCCCCAGTCGTACAATTAATCACGTCTCACCTCTGTCTGCGGTGACCGGCTTTTTGCCCTGAGTGTGGCCATTCGTAGCGGACATAAACACTTTCCCTTAAGCCGCGGGCTGACAGGTTGTACGACCTAGTGCTGAACCTTTAAATCTCTCGTTATGTGTTTTCACTGGCGAAGTTGCAGCATATGAGGCTATATGGGATTGTTGTTGTGTCTCTCCTGGTGATCACGTTCTAGATTTCCTGGTTAACCCAACTCTCAGCGTTGAAACATCAAAATAGTGTGCGCTGTTGCACAGGTGGGCAGGTGAGATGTAGATCTGCTACAAGATCCAAGTGGAGGAGCACCTGCCTCCTGTTGGGTTCATCTGAAACCTCAGGCGGTGGAGGTAGCCTTGAACCCAACAGATCTATGCAGCGTTACACTCCAGAATATCCCTCTTTTTGTTTGTGTTCTCCTCCTCCTCCTCCTCCTCCTCATGTGTCTCTCAGACTGGGATGTAATTGCTGTGAGGCTGAGAAAATGAAAATAAGAACAAAGCAAAGCCCTCTACTACCCTTTTCTCTGTCTGTGCTGCTGTTGGCTTGCCTACGAGGTTTTGGAAAGACGAAGAGGAGGGGGTGGTCTTCCCTGTAATTATGCCGCCTATGTGCCTCTCTCCATCTATCCATCCATCCGTCCCACTCTTGTGATCGCTCTCCATTCCTTCCTATTTTCCTCTTAAATACACACTACACAGATCACACCAGGAGAACTGTGAGGTGATGATGTTGAGGGGATGTTTGAAAGCCTTAATGGTAATGACCAGAATGAGACTCCCTACACGGCGAGTGCGTGTAAGGTAAAGGAGGAGGGGGTCGGAAAAGGGCCCGAGCTGCTATTATTACCCTCTCAGGCGCAAATAGAGAGGTACAGGGTGTCGAGGCTGGAAACAATCAACCGTGCTCGTACAGCAGACGTACCCCACAGCCTCCGATTCGCAGTGATCGATAGTGCTCAACGCTTAAAACCCCATGTGAGTGTTTCACACGTTTAGTGCCAGAAGGGATGGAGGCATGGTAAGAAGAAACCGCTGGAGACTTCTGTGAATATGCGATGCTCTGAATCTCTCAACCCCCCCACAAACTAATTTCCTGTTGAGTTGGTGTGCTAGATTTTTCTTTTTTCAAGCCTCGCCTCAATGAGTTAATTTTGTTTGGGCTGTATTGTCAGTGGGTTTATAGTGTGGGTGTCGTTAGGGTGCAGTGTGGTAGACAATAGAAATAGAGGCTGGATAGGTGCTCACCCATTAGAGCTTAACATTCATCTTTAATGGGCTGTTATGTGAGCCTCCTCTTATACTGGGTTAATACTGGAAAGCAACACCCCCACCTGGACCGACGCTCACACACAAATACAAGCTAGATCCCAGACACCGCTCACCCTCAGATCCCCTGCAGTTTAGAAAGAAAGAAATCATCCAGCTGCAGTCACCTTCACCACTGCAGCCTGGGATGAGGAGGAGGAGGAGGAGGAGAAGAAGGGAAGGGAGGGAAGTCATTATCACCTGCCCTGTGGACCGAAACCGAGCACCCCGCTGGTCCACTCAGACAGGCCGCTCTGAGCTCTCTGACAGGGACAGTGGGTTGTGGACAAAGACTGCGTGTTAGCTGCATCACGCAGGAAAGATGTAGGTGTGCGGCGATACAATGACGAGGAAACCATATCTGAGATTCAATAGAAAAAGCCGGCTTTGATCTGGAGGTCTTTTCAAGGTTGCATTGTGCTGCTAAGAGGCTTGGCTACTTCCTTTTGAAAAACATGGGTTGTCCTATATGAGTGTGTGTATAGCTTTTCACCTGCTGTACTCTGTTGTAACAGCAGCACGCATGTCTCATGCAGCTGGATTGGTCTCATTTACCAAAGCAGGCCCTCTTAAGACAACTACTGAAGGTAACTGTCAGCAACATTAGCCCCTTTAGTCATAGTGGGTCAATGGGCAGACGTTAATGATGTCAGACCGTGTTTGGTGATGCTGTGGACTGGACTGTGATGGAAAGCTGATATGGAGGTGGTGTGCAGGCACAGTTGTAACAGGTGTCGAGCACACTGGGAGGAAAGATAATACCGTATCCCCAGGGGAAGGCAGGGGTTGGTTGAGGTGGAGAAAATGAATGGTGCTGTTAGCGTGTGTGTAAATATATTTATTTATGTCTTCCAGACCAGACTGGGTTTGGAAATGTTTACTTGTGACAATAGTGCTGAAACAATTAGTTAATTTATTGATGACTACATTATCCGTAAATGTATTGATTTCCTTTCTAAATTGAGTCATCAATTACGTCCTTTCTTGAGCAAAATGGCAATTATTTATGATCCCAGCTTCTCCAATGTGAGGATTTGCTGCTTTTCTCAGTTATATATCATTGTAAATTTTTAGATATTTGTTTTTTGGACTATATTGGTTGGACAAAAATGAAACATTTGGCTATGCTATGGGAAATTGTGACTTTAGACTATAGATTAAACGGCTGATCGATTAAGCAAAAGGAATAATCAACAGATAAATGCATTTTGAAAACAGTCATCAGTTGACAGATTGGATAGGTGAATGGTTACGCGAATGGAAGTTCCACTTTACGTTTTTCATATTTCACACATTGCATAGCCATTAAATAGATTATCACTCTTAGTGTATCATAGAAAACTCTAATGTTTATTTTGTTACAGTGAAAATTTGTAGTTTGCTGAAGCTCTCATATGGAGCCGGCTGAAGCAGGTAGGCCTTTTTTGCTGCACTGTGGTTGACATTATGTGGCACGTCCCCTGAATAACATGGACCCCCTCTAATTTATTTAACTGTCCAGATGACTGATGATCTGTGAGAATGACTATAATGAAATTACTGGCATCCCCTGGTAATACTAATTCTGCCCAGATATGACTTTTACAGTGCATGCGGGTATCCATGATCGGGATACAGATGGGTGCAAACTCCTGTAAGGCTGCCTTACCACTGTTATCAAAGAGCATCAGTAATTAGACGAGACAAAGCAAAATTATAAATATTTCATGTTGAGTAGATAACAGAAGGCTTTTAAATGCTGCTTTTGTATGTAGTGATAACACCGCACAGTATATTGATATGGCCTCATCAAGAAGTTCAATGAGCTATGAATGCTTTTTTTTGTTTTGTCATATGAGTGTATAAATCTGAACTGGTAGACATGTTAACAAACAGTCATTTAGCCATCAAGCAGACACAAAGGACAAGCTGTTTTAGATGATGAATGGATGGATGGTATCCAATTACTGATGTGTTTCTGTCCACCTGATGAATTTAAGTACAATATTTACGCTCCTTTTAGCTCTGTTTCGGTCTCCACCGACTCAGGACAAACTACTGGCTCTTTTGATTTTAGCGAGATTGTCCACTTTTTTCACCCCCATTTTTTTTTTTTTAGTTGCTGCCTGGTCTCTCACCCTTGTCTCTTTTGTTGGATCTTTGCTCAGTACTTTACCATAAAAACTGTTCTTTGGCTTTGTCATTTGAGGTCAGCCAGTGAACCATTTCTGCATCGAGAGCAACTCTTTCTCTAATAATATCTGTACAGTTAAAAACTTGTGGTGTCTTTTGTAACCAATTTAAATATTGAAAAGCAATGAGACATGTTTTCCATCTGCAGTGTAGCAGCTGTTTCACAATATGCGATGATGTAGTCGCAGTAAAAGTATTGAATTAGCAGCAGCAAAGCAGGAACAGATGCTCTATTTTGAGGCTCTTAGCTCCACAAACTCTACCTACTGATAAAATCCCCATTTGACGCCCAGTGAAGTCACCCTCCTTTCAATTCATGGCACCTCTTGAAATCGCTCTGACAGAGCTGGAACCTTTGAGAGCTTTCAGCCTGTCGAGAGCTTTTGTATTTATACAGCAGGACAAAAATAGAGGTTTTCTACCATATTGGTGGCTTAATGCTGACAGCTTTTACACTTTTTGTTTTAAAGTCATGTCTACTTGTGCCGCACAGGTTCTGCAGTGTGTCTGTACAACACATTGACTAGCAGTTTTCAACCTACAGTATCTGGATCAGTTGTGATTTCTCCGGCGTCTGTTATCTGCCCAGATGAGGCCGTGTAAGTGATCTGATTATCGAGTTGGTAAATTGGATTGAGAGTGATAAGAGCCAGAGGGTCTCATTACTGTACATCATCTAAATGCAGATATGAACTGTCAGAACTCCGCTAATTGCAGATTGCAGCAGCAAAATGGATTCAGACACTTCAGTGTGTCTATACAGTATGTAAATGTGTTGGTTTAATTGAAGGGAGCTATAACCCTGGCAGGGGGTGACACGACTCCACAGTTCTAATATCAGATTAAACCAGGCTAATATAAATTATTGGTGTCAGACAATTTCCCCAGGTCCAAAATCAGATTACCAAGAGTCTATACACAACATCTCAGAAATTAACATCCACAAATAGGATTTTACAGCAGCAAAACAGGGAATATCCTATGGTATTAGATACCAGCTTAAATTACCATTGTACCGTTGTATAATTGTATAATTTCCCCACTGAGGTTTATCTTATCTTATCTTACCATCACAATGTGGCTCTGAGGACAGTCACTTTGATCCAGATTGAAATATCCCAGCAACTATCAGACAGATTGCCATGAAATCTGGTTCAGACATTTATGTCCCCAGGCAGGATGAACTGTAACAACTTTGGTGATGCATTGACTTTTCATCTAGCGCCATCATCCAGTCAGCGAGTTCTCATATGTTACAATGCACACACTGTAACACACTTTACCAAGATGGTGAACATTGTATACAATATACCTGCTGAACATCTGCATACTAGCATTGCCATTGTGAGCATGCTGCATTTAGCACAAAGCACCACTGTGCCTAAGCACAGCCCGGGTGAGTTGCTAGTGTGTCTATAGACTTGTTAAAGAGGTTAAAGGGTGATAATCAAATGAGGTTTGGTGAGGTGAAAATATTTGTCAATGGATTCTGGTGGCTTTGAGGAAAGTGATCTAATGGCTGTTTTAACTAAAAGGATCTTACTCTTTAACAAATCTCCACAGGGATCTTTTCCTTAATGTTGTCAGATACTTAGAATAACAATCTAAGTTCGTCAGTTGCAAAAAATGAGCATGTTTAGTGGACATACTTTGATGTTTGTTCACAAGGATTATGTGACAGGCATCACAGCCTGTTTTGCAGCTGCCGACTGAGGCAACCTAATAGACCACCTCCAAAAATGTTTGTACATATTAGTCATTTAGACACTAAAATATGTATTAAAGAATATGGGCCCAGGTTTAAAAATATCAGAATTACCCTTTCACTGTTTCTCTTGACTGTCACTTTATATATTAATATTAACCTACTGCGTTAGTCCAGCGTCAAGCCTGTGGGAGTAGCCACATTAGCCGTGCATCATGCTAAGCTAACCAAGCTTACCTAAAAAATAAACAGTTAAACAACGTAAAACTTGTCAATATTTACAGCTTCCAAGTTTGAAGTCAGGTAACAGACAGACAGTATCGATCCATCCTTAAGCTTTTACTGCTTGAATTTATTGACAAAGCAGTCAATAAGATGCAGTTTTCTAGTCCTGGTGGGGACGTTAATCCAGTGGATCCTGACCTCAGATGGTGGGAATATATGAAGACTATGGTGTTGGTTTTTGCAGCCAACAACAGAGAAATTGGTTTGCTTTGCTCGCACCTTCCACATCTTCATATAACAACGGCAGGTGGAGGTAGATGAGGTAAACCAGGTGTTAGTGGGCGGGACAGTCACCTCGCTGGACGAGGTCATGTGTTAGTGACGTAGACAAGTAACCGGAGCAGGCTGGACTGTTGACAAAGTGTTTCAGGCAGTTCAGGATTAAGGAGGTTCATTGGGTTGGATTAGCTCCTTTGGCGTGAACCTTTGGCTTTGTAACTTTACAGATGTTTAACATGCACCAGAAAGCTATATGACGCACTAAAGGGCAAAGGCCGACCAATATAATATGGCTTCTTTAAACTAAACGGTTGAGGTTCAGTTTTGGCTGTGTGGCTCTTAAAAACTACAGTGTTAAGCAGCTTAACTGTGACCTCTTCCTGGCTCCCCACACATGCTCCTTTGGGCATGATTCACAATAATGGGTTGGAATTAAACAGATGATGTTTTTGATTCATTTAAAAATTTTTCTACAAGGGATGTAATTCATATACATATACAGTCCCAGCATAGCTCTGAATGAAAACAGCTTTGTGCTGCTGTTATTCACAGTGAACTATGAGTGAACTGTGATGGTTTGTTGCATGATAGATAATTTATAAAAGTTATAAAACATAAACATGGGAATGCTTTTTAAATATCTCTTGGCTTCTCAATTTTAGACGTGAAACCCACCTCATATTTATTCTTTCTTTCAGACACGATATCAGTTTAATACATTTCAAAAGCCAAACAATTTAGAATGATTCTGTAGTTTTGTTTTCTCCCTGCAATAATTTCACCCCCTCCATCGCTTCAAGGCTCATTATAGCCCCTCACTGGTGTTGTCTCATCCCCTCCCCCTGCTCTGCTTCATCTCTCTTGCCTTCTCTTTGTTTCATTTGGACGCCTGTGGAGATGTCAACAGCGGCCATTCATATTTTCCATCACTTGGCTATGATATTGAAAGCTAATGACACAGGCTCTTTATGCTTCTTCTAAGAAATGTTTGGGCAAATCTGGGCACCCACAGTCCCTCGGGGCAACATTTTGTCACGGCAGAGGTTGTGGAGCTGCTGGCCTCTGCTCCCCACACGCTTCCCCCGCCCTGACCTCCTCCTCCTCGTAGCATCTGGTTTATACACGCACATGGTTTGTCATGGCCTGTGGCCTCCAGCGAACCCCTGAGCGCCGTCCCGTACAGCAAGAGGATCTGGCCCCAAATCCCCAGACCCAACTGACAAGCCAATAGGTGGATGGTGGCAGCCTGAAGCCCCCAGGCCCTCTCCTCTTTCCCTGCCTTCTTTTCTTTATCTACCCCCTGCCTGGCCACACAAAGCTGGGCCTGGCTGTACCGCCTAAACAGGCACAAAAAGCTCCATTCATTTGCCAAATGGAGCTTTATCACATGTAGTTAATTGGCTGTAATTAAGATGTCTTGTGGTTTTTTAAACAGATGCAGTGACAATCTCTGTCAAGATGTATAATGGCAGCCTCTCACTTACTGGCAAGGTTGTCAAATATGGAGGCCTTAGGGTAGACATATTTTAAAATTTGTTGTTCCTTTTGTGTTGATTTAATGCTCTCAAAGACTGTGTCTAGGAGAGGATAAACAACAGCAAAGACAGACAGAAGGCATGATATTTTATTTTCTAGCGACTCACGCATGAGGCCTGCAGCAGCAAAGCCCATTAAAAGGTGACACAGAGATGGCCCTCTTTCATGTTTTATGAACTTAATCTATTCATGTATGATGTATGACTACAAATCATCCTCCTATGCAGTATCATGATTTCTGACAGCTGTGTCCACCTGCTCCATTTCTGAGCACAAGTGACAGTCAGGAAGCTTAAAGGCGTGCAGCCAGGGTCCTGTGAGGCAAGGACATTATAACTGGGAGTGAACAGTTTGTGTGTGCCTATGTATGTGTGTGTGTGTGTGTGTGTGTGTGTGTGTGTGTGTGTGTGTGTGTGTGTGTGTGTGTGTGTGTGTTATGCAGTGTGTCAGGCATACTGCACAGAATGTCTTCCATTCAGCGTGTCAGCTGCAGTCTCAGTATGTGGCATGGCTCGTCAGCTGTGGGCCCGTGTGGATGACAGCTGTTTCCCTGCCCTGCTCTGGCTCTCTTACGTTCATTCGGAGGCCTTCTCCTTTTAGATAATTAATCTACCGCTTACTGTACAAGGTAATTGCCATCCCATGTTGAAATGAGCCCAGGGACAGGGAAGTGTGATGATCTTGGCAGCGCGGCTGCCCCTGTCATGCCCTGCCTTGTATTCTCAACAGATTCAGGCCTATTAATACAGAACTTCTGGGACTGAACAAAGCAGTGGGCTAAATTGTAACAGCCTGTCTGTATTCGTATTAAACTTTCAATTCGGGCATCACAAGCGAAATGAGGAACTTACATTAGAAGAAAGGGCATGACTTTGGTTTAAAGATAATAGAAAACCCCTCCAGACAACATCATTTCCCAAACAATTTCCAGAACTAAATGTATTTCCCCTTTATGTCCCTAGGGGTTGTGTGACACACTCGATTTCCCCATCTGCTGGCTACAACGGGGCATTGCAGCGTGAACACTAAGTATGTCAGCCACTGCTGCGCTTCCACAACAATTGATTGTGCTCAGCCTGAAGGGGAAAGTATAACAACAGCTTGAAAAGAATGAGCCTCTAAGTGAGCACAGTCTTGTGTGCAGCACATGACCTGTGTGGAGAAATGAAGTGACACCAGAGTGACATCAGAGAGGGTGACGGGCCGCGGTGTGAGGTCATGGTGTTTACGGCCGCGGTGCCAGGCTGGAGATGGAGAGAGGTGGAGACGGCAGCCATGTATACTGAATTACATAGGCAATGGATGCTGCTTGCCAAAAAATATTATTCAAAACACATCCCCAAAGTAAACATATGTCATACAAACACTCCAACATGTTACAACACAGCTCATTTGACTTCACAGTTGGAGCATTTCATAGTGAAATTGTCAAGGCAAAGTCATCCAGGAGGCAAAGAACCAACATAATAAGCTGAAAAATTTAGATTATTGTGTTGATTGTTTAATACACAGTGTTTAAAGCTGCTATCATCAGTATTTTAGTAATAACACTGGATCAAATGACTATGTGTAATAGTGTGTTCAGAGTGACAAACCCAGAGAATTATCACCTGACTTTGCAGGTCCCCTTGGATCTATGGAGCATTTTAGCATCTTCCAGCTCTGTTTTTATAAAGGCTGTTTTTATAAGCAAAAAAACTCTAATAAAGCTACTAAACACCACCTATTCAGCACAAAGCAACAGGCAGACAAAGTTAGCAACTAGCTGGTGAACACAGTGAAGAATTTTGCAGTGGAAAAGGAAAGTGAATATTGGACTTATCTTCCTCAGCTGGCCAGAAACTGAAAGACACTCTCTGTCTGCTCGATGTGTAAACTTAACTGTTATGGTTCATTGCTACCAAAAAGTTAACAACTGGCTACTGAACACAGTGGAGAATCTAGTCCAGATCGATCCTCCATGAGTTGGTAGAGACCAAAACAAATCTAAAAGGAGAGTGAATATTGGACTTGTCTGGTGGACAGAGACACAACGCCGAATGAATGCAGATGCCGCTATATATTTGCAGGCTAATACTTTCACCACATCAACTTTAAGGTGATAATATAAAAAATGTGTTAATAAGGGTTTAATGAGAAAGTATGCATGATAACAATGCATACGTAAGGAAAAGATGCCAAAGAGAGTGTTCAGACATGGACACTTGTAGACAGACAACTTGAGGATCAGATAGACTGCTTATTGTGTGTCTCTCAGAGTTAGCGCAGACAGTTAATTCCCACTTTCCCCTGGGATGCCCTCTCTGAACACAGACTCCCACAGACTGATTCGAGCTGAGGTTGTTGCCCCTTCCTACACGTTCACCCCAGTGAAACCCCAGTATAGAGTGTGGAAATCATCAGGGATTATCTGCCGCCTGCAGGCATTTGGCATATGTGTGAATGTGTGTGTGTGTGTTCACAAGAAGTGTACGTGGCTCTAGAGACAATGCCTGCATGCTCTTACACTGAAATATAACCGCTCTTTGTATTTTTTGTTTGACTACTAGACTATGTTTACGTCTTTGAATGGTTTTTGTTGTCTTTTACTCTCACTTTTAATTGAATATTAGTTGCATATTTCTAAATGAAACTTCTCTTGATTCTTGATCGTACAAGTGGAATGTTGGCAGATAGTTTAACAGATTTCTTGTTAAGACATACTGTGCTGCCAGATGCATCAGAAACCCTGTATTTATTAACATTTTGTGGACCAGAACATGCTGCTCTCTACGCACGTGGCGATCATGTGTGCGATCAGCAGCAGCTTGTGTCCACCATATGTTTGGCTGTCTTGCCCGCTGTTGCTCCAGGCAGCTGAGTCCTCGCACATCTGTCTGTGTTTATCATGGTTAGCTGGTTATGGTGCATCTATACCTTCAAAATGGGTCTCAGATGATGAATCGTGTCCTCTAGAAATAGAGTCATCCAGTTCTTCTTGCAGTGGCGGATTACAGCATCAATAGTATATAATCCTGTTAAGACATTTTTTACACTTTCAGTGACAGAAGAGGAATTAAATTGTCTCCCCAGGATGGTACAGAAATAGCACAGCTGTGTCAGCACTATTTCTAGTTAAAAGGTGAACATTATTATTCTTAAGTTAGATTTCTTTCACATAGCATCCAGTATATGTTAAGACATTTAGAATATCTATTGTTTTTCAAGTACGTAAAGAGTATATCAGGAGATTTATTGCCAACCACAGACAGCTTGGGATTTATTTTCCATATAGTGGAAGCAATTGTTCGATCATGCCAAGTGTTAGATGAGAAGACTTATATTGCTCGTGTCTGTGTGGTTAAAATGAAGCGACAACCAGCAGCATGTTAGATTAGCTTAGCACAAAGATGTGAAACAGGGGAAAAGACCTAGACTCGAATTGGTTGCCCCTGACTAATTTTTGAAATGGGGTGAATTTCTGCCAGATTTGTTTTAATTTAACAGTTTGGGAGGGGTCAAGACTTCTGATTAATTGCCTGAACAATCAGCAATCAGGCTCTCAGATCATTGGATGGATTCCCGGCATCGGAAATTTAGGTCAGCTGTCTTTCAGTTGAGCAGTTCCACGATCAAACCACCCACATAATATCTGTTCTAAACTGCAGCGAGATTGTTTTCATGATACTGGAATAGTATTTTACATGTTGCTGGCTGTGATATTAAACTGCTCTTTACTGCAGAACAGACAATCAGAGAAGTCTGCCTCTTCCAGACATCTGCAGCTCCATCCTTTTCTTCTTTCTTCTTACTTTCCATTTTGTCAACAATTTTGATCATGCGGTTGTCTTGTTTGAATAAACCTTATTGGATCTGCCAGTGGAAAAAAAAAAGAAGATTGGGGGTTCTGTGTTTACGTTCAGTGTGAGCGCCCACATTATGGTGGATGGATCAA
This sequence comes from Holacanthus passer, assembly GCA_025331565.1. Lineage (NCBI taxonomy): Eukaryota > Metazoa > Chordata > Actinopteri > Pomacanthidae > Holacanthus > Holacanthus passer. The sequence continues at coordinate 3,149,341 of JAFREQ010000011.1, forward strand.
TTGATCCCTACAGCGCAACCGTAAAAGTTGCAAGCTTTGGCCGTGCAGAGAGGCAGATAAAAGACATATAGAGTGAGTTAACACTAGTTTTACGAGTTTGACTATTTCTTGGCCCGAGAGCAGTCACTGCAGTCTCTGTTAGCTGCCTGGCAACCTCACCATATGTACTATGTTAACTGGTGAGTGTTATGTCTTTATGTGAAGCTAAGCTGAGTCAGCTGTCTCCTGGCTTTATCTTTAATGTACAGACATGAGCGTGGTATTAATCTTCTCATCTAACTCTTAGAAACAGGGCAAATAAGTGTATTGCGCATAATGTTGAAGTAGTTCTTTGAGAGTTCAGTACAGCATATGGATCTGTTTATGCCTGGATAAAGATTTATGCATATTCTTCTTTGAGAATAATCCCATCCTTTATAAACGCTCAGTGTCACATCTGCCTGTCACTGCTCAGTGGAGCTGGTTCACTGCCTGCATAGGCGTGGTAATTTATGTGTTTATTCCCATCATGTTTGCTTCAGAGAGGATTTACACTTACATGCATTACTGCATGCACTAAAGCAATTAGATGCATGACTGGTCATGATGGACGCTAAGATGTTATTTATTATTTGTCTGTGTAGTGAGGGGTGACTGAGCACATATGGAAAGTTAGTTTGCTCCTGCCTCCTCAGTAATAGTTGAGGCTCACTTACTTTCCTTGCCTTGCTTTGGGGAATTATTAAAAAAAAAAAAAAATCAGTAACAGGTCTGCTTCTCTAACCTTAAGTCTATATCCTTCTTCTGTGTTATTACTGCAGATGTGGAGGTCACAATGTGCCTGCTGTGAGACAATTATGGTCATCATGTTCAATCAAACAAGCACCATGCTGACTGTGGACTCTTAACCGTTCTTGGAAACTGGGGTCACATAAACAAACAGCAGGATATTGTTGCCAGATGAACTGCAGCACGTCGCCGCCGAGAGCTGTTCCACCTCTTCTTTTTCTCCCGTGTTGCTTTTCTCAGTATTGTCTGACTTGTTTATCTGAGTCAGGTGTACAGCCCGTGTGCGACATTCGCTTATTAATCGCAGCTGTACAAAGGAAGACGTCTGCTTGTGAGTCATAAGAGCTTTTCCTTTTTACATCAAAGCCTTTCAAAATGCTTTTTCCTGCAGTTTCACTTTTAGTTTTTGCCCTGTCAGTTTCTGCCATCCCTGCTGATCCAAACAGGACCAATTATTTTTAGCGTTCCTGCAGAATATAACGGGTGGAGATGTCTGGTCTCGTCAGGAAATTGCTCCCACATCCCAGACAAAGTGACCATTCCCACACCCATTTTCAGACAATGAAACTGAAATACATGCTGAAAGTAAACAATGAAATAAGAGATGAAGTCATTCACTTAGCAAAACTGAAAAGGAGTATATTTTTGGTGCAACTATATTTTGTGGTCTTTATTTTAGTAGAAGAGTAAAATCTCAGTTTGGACCACCAAAACGAAACATTTTCACAATTATTGTACTCTAAGTCACAGAGGAAATTATTTATGACTTTAGAAGTGGAGTGGGCAGCCGGAGTTTGTTTCCGTGTACATTGTGTTTGTATACAAGTGTGTTTATGTGGAGGGGAGATGGAGCCTCTGCAGCAGGGGCCTCACGGTTCTGTCCTGCCCTCCCCTGCACTCTATGAGGCAGTGTTTTGGACCGAGGCCCAGGACCAAGCCTGAGGCACGCTGCTCCGCTCCAGCCTCTCCAGAGCGCCGACTCTCACTGACATTACATCAGCTGTGGAGACACAGTAGGCTATGTGTGTGTGTGCTGGAGTGTGGATGCTCCTTTCAGTTTGTTGCTCTGGAGCAAAACAAAGTGGTCTGCATATCCATCTTTGCTCCCGGTTCTGAATCTGCGAGGTGTCATCAGTAGAGGCAGGAACTGGCCATCAGGGAGAGAAGGCAGCTAACCATGGCTGTGCGCATCATACGTGGAATGGAAGACCTGGTGGCATCGGGCAGCCAGCTCGTCTGGAGCCTGGCACATCAGACCTTGAGGAGGTGGTACAATCGCGGGCTAATGCCATGCAGACGCTTCCTAGAAGCCTGGTTCAGGATTGGAAAATGCTATGAGGTATGCTATGGCAGTATAAATAATTTCTGTAAAAAAAAAGAAAGAGTTTAAATATATCGGATTTAGTTGATTGCTTTATTGACAGCATGTGTGAATGATTACTGTGCCTGTGCCAGACGGATTTCTTTAATTACCCATTGAATTTTCTAGGTTTATCTTACCTCTAATCTCCCTTCAACTTTCCCTCCGAGTGAAGTGAGTCAGTCGTTTTTCTCATCTGGCTCATTAGCGTATGCACGTGTTTATTTGTGTGAATGTGAGGAGGCACAGGCTGCCTCTTGGTGAGTCACAAAGCCTGTTTTTAACAAGGGTTGCTCTCTCCCAGCACATATGGCAGTCATTAGAAAGCAGCATGACCAGCCTTTTGATCTCACTGTCTGGCTGAAGAGGAGAACTTTGAAAGTTGTCTTTGAAATGCATTGTTGCTGGAACACCTGAACACTGTCTGTGTGGTTTACACATCCTACTCTGTGAAAACTTGAAAGTGTTCAGGTTCTTCTTTTTTGTTTTTCCCCCAGCATACTGCCATGTGAAAATATCTTTAGTCTTGGATGGCTGTTGGGACTTTTAAGTTCAAAAGGTTTTCCTTAAGAGTTACAAGTTGCATCATCAATGCTGCAATTTATTGTGTAATTTATTCTGTTACATTCAGATTAAATTGCTTTTTTAATGTGTGCAAAAAAAATATATATTCAGTTAATTTCTCTCAGGTATGCAATTCAAAGTTCATTCTGTGCCACCCTATAAAAATGCATATAACACTTGACACTCTTTGAACAGCTTTCTGATTTTCTTGCTTTCTCTTTTAAAGAGTTTTCAAAAGTACCACAGGTATCAGATCCCTTTTACTTTTAAGCCGCAAACCAGAACACTGTTTTTTTGTGGAAGAAGTATTCAGAGTATTTAGTGACGTGAAAGTAGCAAGTCTATTCAATAAAAGGTACAGCGGTATTGGCGACAAAATATTTTCTAAAAATCTTAATCAAATGAAGCACTCGTTATGTCTGTGTTATGTTATTATGCAGCTGGATTGTTATTATAGATGCATTAAAATGTAAGTGCTACATTGATATTGTAGTTGGTCGAAGTAGAGCTAATTGTAACTGATTTATACACTGTGAATCTATAACAATCCATCATACGTTTTGTTTGTAAAATCTTAATCTGAACAGTGAATTGTAGCTATAGCTGTGAAATAAATGTTTTGGAGTAAAAAGTACAAAATTTCCTCTTGAAATGTGGCAGAGTAGAAGTATAAAATAGCATTGAATGAAAATACTCAAGCAAATCACAAGTACTTACTTACAGCGACTTACTTACTTGAGTAAATGTAATGAGTTACTTTCCATCACTGTGGATACATGTATTCTGTGTCTACTCCACTCAACCTGTGGTTACTTGCGGTTAATGAGTGAAGTGTTGGGTTGTAGGTGAGAAGAGCAGGGTGGGCCCGGCTCAGCCTGACCGGGTCAGTGTGGCCGTGGGGTCATGTGAAGAGAGCACCATCAGGGCCCTCTGCTCATAATGGCAGGGCTTCAGGGGATGACCTCCCTGACACAACCCTGACCTTTCTTTTATCATCTGGGATCTCGCTCTGAAGCTCAGGTCCTCTCTTCACCGCTGGCAGCTTTGTCAGTGCTACTTTGTGAATGCAGCGGTGAATATTCTGCAGGAGATCCATATCATAGGATACACTACATCTCTATAGGGAGAATTCATTTAATGTTTTAAGAATTCTTTTAAAATTGTTTGAGCATTAAGACTAGAAGATGAAAAAGAAGTTTGGAGTAACAAGCAGAGATTTTAAAGGTGAATGTAAATGTCAATGGCCGGCTTTGAGCTTGACATCAGACTGTTAACTAAAGGTCTTTGTCTATTTCACCATGTCTCCATTTGATGTCACTGCCCTGCAACAATGCAGCATTGACAGGCTCTTGAAAGTATTGTGCTCTGGACAGCCACACCAATTCAGGAAAAGGTTACTATAGTGATTAATCCCAGATTAATCTATGGAAGGCATGTAATTAACAGCCGCAATCATTTTCCCTATCAAGACAAATCAAATAAGGCTGTTGTTTTCATTGAGCTTAAATTCAGTAGTTCTTTATTTTTCCTATTTTTGTCAGTGACTAAGATTCTCGCCTCTTCTGGACCACTGAGATATGGAGCTTAAATAAGGGTCCTGCTGTGCAGAACGACTGGATATGGCATAGAAATCTGAAGTGAGCATAATAGCAAGTTAGCGTGACTGCAACCGAAACCCTTTTGTTGAGAAGTACAGCTGTACCCACAGAACCATAAATCTCACTGAGGTTTAGGGCGTTGAAAAACAACAAAGTGGGAAAGTAGCTTGTACAGTATAAAAGTGAAATGGCAGCTCTGTTGTGGTGCAGAGAACAATATGTCCTGGACAACTGGAGTTTTAACACCACGCAAGAAGGCGTCATTCCGGCCTGCGGCCACGCTGGACGTCAACATGACCCTCACTTTCCACCATAAAGGCCAAGCAGTTGGACGCCACATGTTTTTCACTGAAGTCCCAGAAATAAAAGGAGTCCAGGACACATTCCTGGGCAGCAAATAGCATCCAGTCAACAGGAACACACACAGTCTTGGCATTCAGGTTCTGCATAGTGTCACCCAGATCAAACAGTAGTAAAATACTGCTGATGCTGTAATGTTAGATAATACAGAGAGGACTACCATCATTGAAATGCATATTTTTAATGTCTTGGAGCCACATCACATCATTTTATTGCTTTTTATTGCAAAAAAACCCCAACAGAACAGTCCTGTTAAAAATTGACGCCTTTCGCTCACTCAAAGGAACTGTTGCTGTTTCATTTTTGATACTGCCATTTGGGGGCGCCAAATTCAGGGATGTTAAAATTCATACAGTGGCTTTAATTATGTGGGTTTGTTCTGTTGTAGTAGACCTGTTCAACCAGACCTTGCCTTTACCCATATGGGGTGTTGGTTGTGTGGAATTTAAGGATTTGGTAAATGACCTCAAGCTTGTCATACTTAAAGTAAGACCACTTCATTTTTGAAAGAAGAAATAACACAAATGAAAAGTTGAATTCATAAGAAATAAAATGCATTGCTCAATTCGGTACATGCAGCATTTTTCTTAACAGCTGTAGCCGTAATTTGTGCTAATGTTAGCAAACCTTTGATACGTTAGATATTGCTGTGTAACTGTTATTATTGAGTCAGTTTGATAGCTTGTGGTTGCTTTACTGATTATTAACTATACAGACATGACAGTGGTGCCACTATTCTCATCTGCATCTTGGTAAGAAAGCAATATAGAGCATTTCCCCAAATGTTGAACTGTTCCCTTAACATGACAATGTTTTAATATTGATTTTAACTTGGCTTTACAAAGGGATTGAGTGAACAACTCTTGCAAATATAAAAGTGGCAAAGTGGCTTTATTCTGCATTGTACAACTCATGGTGACACATCAGGCATAAACTATGTGAACACAGAGAAATGAATAAACAATGTCACAATCCACAATGCTACATTACTTATAATTCCCTATATTGTTTATGATGATGACTACTGGAGTACTGAGATTACATTTCACCAATAGCACTCCAATACAATATATATACACCATGTCTTTAGAATTTGCACAAGGGAGTTAAAATTCTTTTCAAATATCAGACTATGAGGCTGAATGTTGGCAACAGCTTAACACCCTGAAATATGGGCTCACTAATATTCATCACCACACGGTTATATGTCTATCTTGTCCTGCACTGTAAGACAGTTCTGCTGACTGCAACAAAATGAATCTTAAAGCCATTCATCTTAAACAATACAGCGGGAATTCAATTAAAGTATGCACCAGGACTTCATTGTCTTTCGGTTTTGTTTCTTAACAGCAGAGGAAAACGTGGGATGTTGACATTTCAGGGATTTTCATTAGACCAGTGTTGTTGCAGAGGAAGGATATGCGGGGGGAAAAGACAATAGCATGTGTTGAGCCTTAAAGGCAAAAGAAACTCAGACTCTTGTTTATGATTCATGGTACACGCATAAAAAACTGATTTATGGCTGAAATATCGCTTTTTTTTTCATTTTAAACAAATAACAATGATGCTCTTGCAATGACTGTGATGCTTTGCTCCCATATGGATACTGTCCTAGTGTCTCCTCTTGCCTTTTCATTCAGCACAAAGACAAACATGACTTAGAGGTGAGTCACTGTTCAAGGGGAGAAAGAGAAGTGGCCATTTTACCCCTGGGCTAAAACACAGCTTTGAGTGGAGAGGCACAGGTGAAGGTGGAGACAGTGCGCTTTTGCAGTGGCTTTGTTGTCTAGAATGAATTGTCATGTCTCATGTTATCTGTCTTCCCCCAGATGACCGAGGGCCGTCTGTGCCAGGTTCACCTTTTGGATGGCAGGAAGCTGGAGCTGCTGGTTCAGGTAGTGGACACTTTCTACTTGCTTCTAAAGTCACAAATTATGCTGCATGCCCTTGAGGATTATGGTGGTGCACTGATTTTATGATGTGTGTCATTAATTATGGTAATACAGTCTTAATTGTAGTTCCCATGGCTCATGTCCTCTCTGTTTAATTTGTCAATTTTTCTGTGACATTTTCTGAATGCCACATGTCCACTGTCTTTAATATTTCTATTGGGTTTCTAGCACATGATTTTTGAGTCAGCATACAAATGATCTCAGCTGAACTCCTGTGTTTTGATCTAATCTTCACAGCCCAAGCTGTTGTCTCGTGAGCTGTTAGACTTGGTGGCTTCACATTTCAACCTGAAAGAGAAAGAATACTTTGGATTGTGCTTCATAGATGACACGTAAGTACATTTCCTAACATAATGAGCATCATAAAGATAAAACATGTAATGTCATAGTAGCGTACTTGTGTTTTGTTTTATTGTATTTTGTTTTAATTAAAGGGACTGGGTGATTTAGAACCAATCCTTGTTTACAGAAGTCTTGGGAGAGGGGAAGAAAAGAAGAGAGAAAAATTACGATAGCAGTTTTCCAACATATGATTTATTCTTTTATCCCTGCTCAGTGGCCAGAATAACTGGCTCCAGCTGGATCGTAAAGTCCTTGATCATGACTTCTCCAAGACTTCAGGGCCTTTGGAACTCAAGTTCCTTGTGAGGTGAGTGATCTCGCTGCAAAAGCTTGCCATATGGAATACTATCACATCATATCAGATAAGTCAGCATATAGTGACATTTGTAAATCTCAATGTTTTACATGTTAGACTGAGTCAGGAATAATAGAGACCTACTTTGAAGCAAGTTGGTGAACTGAGAGCTTCCTGGCATCTATGGCCTGTTCTGACCAGCAGGTGGCAGTGATGGAACACAAGTCCTGCTGCCAAACTGCAGTATATAGAACATGATCAAGCCTGTGAATAGTCCTGAGGCATTGGCAAAATGTATTGACGGTCCATTTCAAGTGAACCTTCATGACCCCCAAAAAAACTCTCCACAGGTTTTATATCGAGAAGATCACCTTCTTGAAAGAGAACACAACAGTGGAGCTCTTCTTCCTGAACGCTAAATCTTTAGTGTTTAATGTAAGTGTATTTAAGCATTTGTTTTCGAAAATATTTATTATATTTATATATTTCCCTTTGTATCCTTGTAATCAGCATGTCCTCTAGTTCCACATCATTTTACAGAATAGCCTAATGAGAAAATGCCTAATCCAACTATTGATCTGACATCATTCTTGATAGTGCCAGAGTCTCATAAGAAACAGATTTCATTCAGCTGGGGGTTGATGGTCAGATGATCAATGTTGCACACATACAGCAGTGTTCATACTATATTACAAAAGACCTACCAAAGCAACGTTTTAAGTGTCCATTGTTCTTGCAAGTAGTATAAGAATGATATTTCCTAAAGTCTAGATTTTTCATGTATTTTCATGACTTCATCTGTCCTCTTGTGTTTCTATACTGACATGTTGTACATGCATTTAGAATATTTGATTCATGGCGTGCTATTTAATGAAGAAATACATGCCTCTGTAATCCCCCTGAAACAATATGCACTTGCAATAAGCAACAACTCTGCAAGAACACACACTGCTGCTACATGTTATTGAGATCTTAAGCAGTTATTCAGAATGCTGCTTTCAGAGGCTGTTGGAAATTTCACTATTTACGCAAAGTTAATGAATCACTGCCGTGCAAGTAATGCGATTGTTTATCATTCATTGAAATATACAACAGTCACAGCTTAGTAAATATTTACAGGTTCAAGCTATCACTTAGAGAAAATGGGGTTTTGAGGTTTGAGCGCGATTACGTTAAAAATTATTGTGCGGATTTTTAAATTATTATCAGTAATGTAGTAAAGTTACGCTATGTTCAGTCAATCACGTGAGAGTTGTAGCACCAGCGATTCCAAGTGTTTCCTGTAAAGGGTAAATTGAAAGGTAGTTGCTGTAAGCCGATTTGGGAGTTTTGGACCCGTACGAGGAGTGAATGCAGCATGTGATCAGACGTTGCGGTGCAGTTTTTTCTCGCGCGGACAGCAGACTGGTCACCATGGGAGACGGAGACTGTTGAACCTGCTTTCGGATCGTACCACTTTACAGAGGGGGCAGTGGCTTCAGAAAGGACCTTTAACTAGGCTTTTTATGGACGGGCGTGTGTTTTGTCGCCAATAGAAAATGTCACAATAACTTTGATGCTGAGAAATAATACTGAACACACTTCTCAGCCAGTTTCAAACAGCGTGCTGTCTCTGCGGCAGTGGTTCAGTCGGTAACGGTGGGATCGAGGTACGGGACGGGAAGATTTCCTCTCAAGTCAAGTGTGTCGGACAAGCTGCACTTTGTGTGTGTGTATTTTTTTAAAAGCTGCTAATTTTACTTTTTTTTTTTTTACATCAGGAGACCATCGAAGTGGAAAGTGGGAATGTTTTCAAGTTAGCAGCATTCGCATTGCAGGTAAGAAAGAGTTAGTCGCAGGATTGCTGGAGTGAAATTTTGTCACTCAGCCCAAATGTGAATGAAGACGCTCGCAACATTTGAAAACAGTTGTCTGTGAGGTCGCTTTGGACGAAGCTATTGTCAAAGAAACTGACTATTTTTTATTAATATTACCCACTAAATCGAGGTAGTGTGGGTTATTAGAGAAATTAAAATGTATTCAAGTTAAATGTGTTGAGGTTTAATCGTGTAACGTTACCTTTGTGCAGAATGTGCAGGTAGCTAATATTAGCATACAGGGCAATTAGCTAGAGTCGCATTTTCTCACAACGATTTTACTAACCGCATTTTTTTTTCACTTTTAAGGAGGCCAAAGGAGATTACATCAGGTAAGAAGTTATTAACATTAAACAATTAAAGCTCTTAATGACATAAATGGAAAAAGGTTTGGTGTTGACCTTTCATCTAAGGCATGTTTGGCATGAGTGGGCGATACAGGATAAGTTAGCTGAGAGTACATCAAGTACAAGTACATCTACAAATCCATTTTTTATGTCTTTCTTTAGAGTTACATGTGCTAAAATGTTGATATGTTTTTGCTGTATTGGTATACACAGATCTCTAAACCATTTGATGAACTAGTGTCTGCACTTGAATCCAACCTCTGCACAGTTTATTAACTGTTTGCTTTTGGACTCTGACAGGGAAGCAGGGTTTGGTTGGTCAGCTTGTTTGGTCAGTGCTCATTGTATAAATGATGCCTATGCATAGTCAGTTAATGTTCAACTTGACTCGCTCAGATTATATTTTACGCTGGGCTTCCCTCAGTTAATAATTCCCTTGATTGTGTTCTCCTGACATTGAACTGAAGTCCTGCTGGCTTGCTGCCATCCACATGGTCCAAACGTTGCCTTTTAAATCAGTTATTTGCTTGCCTGTGAAGGAAGATGCATCGTGTTTACAATTTCAACAGTTCTCCACAACAGTTCTTTTCTGACATGTTGAGATTGCATCAACTTTTAATAAGCGTCGCATATCCTTGCAAGCAAGGTCTATGTGACACTTATACATATACATGGACTTTCTGTACACGATTTGGTGGGAGAGTCTGTGCAAAACCTCCATAATCTGTTTACTAGTGGAGATAATGCTTTCATAGTAGGCCATGCTCTCAGAGGCTTGACCTGCTGATAAGGTATGTTGTTTTTTGCCAGCCATAGGAGTGAAGGGTATTGGCTGTGGTTAGTAAACACTGTTCTGTCTGTCAGTGAGTGACTGAGCAGGTTGAAGCAGCACAACCTGTGTGTTGCCCCAGTGCTTTGCCTCTAAAGGCCTCTCTGTCCATTATGTGAACACAAAGATTTGTGCTCTGTAAGGAATTGCGCGTGTATGGTTTGAATGGCGATAAATGCAATGCTGAAAATGCAGTTTGACCCCTTGTCAAACCATTGCCTTTGTTCTCTTGAAAAAAAAAAACTTGGCTGCATCTGCGTGTGCTCATTAACCGCCCCATTATTTCCAGGCATGATTGACCTGATAAATGTTAATTATTATTTATTGCAGCTTTAATACAGATCTATGCCTCAGTGTTTTGATTTAAAACTTCTTTACCCTGGAGTGTCGTGTGCAGTCTGAACTTTCAGCCCATGTGGGTGTGGGGATGGGCTGTACTTTGTCCTAACTCTGAAAGGACAATAAAAGACAACCTGCCAACAAATCTGGTACAATCAGAGAGGATCGGAGTGTGTCCAAATCTAGCTGTCTTTTTCTTTATTTGTACAGACACTGCTTTTTCTCTGCTCGGACTGATTATGGTTTCTAGATATTAAGTTGTATTAAGCATTTGCTCTGTTTCATTTGAGCTGTTCCTTCTTTGGATAAATGTTTGCAAAACAAAGTTATTTTCCTCACACCTCCCTCACTTCCCTCACTTGAACATAACACTGGCTCCAATATCTAACACTATTATTGCACTGAAGCAACCCCTGCTGTCCCGTGGCAGTATTTCTCATTCCTGTCTGCAGTGTCCTTTGTCTCTACTTCTTTGAGAGAGCAGACCCAGCAAATCCCCTCATAAAACATATAATATAAATGTGTCTCCTCTACACTGTATCAGTAAAGGGCCCTGGAGCAGTGAGATTAGCTGTGGAGGAGTTAGGGAGACCTCCTCCTCCTACAGCCAGCTGCCTTAAGAGGGATGAGCCAGACCTACTGTCCAATGGTAGACAAGTTGGCGTCAGGAAGACTCACTGTAGTCATGTTATTGTGGTGGTGTGAGCCCACCCCCTGCTGTGCATTGAATTAATGCAAATGCACCATTAGGTTTCACATTGTACTGTATCAGTTATTGCATTGCGACTTGTTCTTACCAAACAGATTCACTCATTATTGCTATTGCTCTCACCACCTGCAATTATAATCCACAGCTGAATGCAACAAGTTCCAACTCTTCTCTGGGGGTTGATGAAAGGGATTGTGAAAACCTAGGAAATCACTGAATTGATTGAAGTCTTTAATTATGCACAACAAGAGTTTAAGAGCAACCGAGCTGGGATTTTTTTTTCTTGTACAACTGTAATCAACTTCAAAAGTGGGCTACAGACATTGTCTGTGCCACTATATATTAACTGCTGGTAATTTTAAATCAGCTTTGATTAAAACTATGTCAGTTGTGTTCTGATTGTACCCACATGAACCAATATTTCACCCAGACAGTTTTAGTCCTCAGTTCTATTTGCAGGTGTAGCCTGTAGTTAGTGGTTCATTCACGGCAACAGCCTCTCTCATTGTGCTCCCTCCACAGTCACCATGTCTCAGCCCTGTGGAATAGCTGACACATGAGTATTATCTCTCCCACACTGGGTAGCCTGCGCTGGGCTGGGCTGTACCGGGTCTAGGAATTGCCCCCACGCTGCAGGCTGCGGGGAGATAACCGACGTAGTAATGAATTCCAGATTGCTGACAGGGCAGCGCGGCTGCAGAGTAGATCACGCCGACAACACCAGGCCCCAGCTCCCTATAAAATGTATGCCATCAAACACACAGCGAAGTGCCGTGGCAGCAAAACCCAGTCAACCTAGGAGAGGTAGCTACAGGGAAGAGTGATTCAAGTGCCTTTGCCCTTGCAGCAGCTCACCCTGTTTTTTTTGTTTAGTAAGCTGGTTCACCTAACTGGATCATCATGCTTCTGTCTTACCGTATCAGCGGCTGTTTACTCTCATTATTGTTTAAAGAAGAAGACTTAAATTGATGTCCATAAAAGTCAACTTAAGGTCAAATGACCCTTGGCCTGAAATTGTTCAATACTTATTGTGTTATGTTGAAATTGTTATAGCTACAAGAATACTTAAGGATTTTCTAATAGTTTCTCTTAAGTATGTTGTGACCTACACATTTGAGTACTGTCTCAGAGGCCGTGGATTGTTTCGTATCAGCGCTGGGGGCTCGTACTTTTCAACAGAGGAACAGGCTGCCAAGTGCTTGTGAATGGCTTTTGTTCAGGTCTCCAGTGGACTGGCCCGCCAAGCCAGAGCCCTTTTTGTCCAGAAGAAACTGTAGACCCAGTACTCCCTCCTGCATGTTGTTGGACTGACTCATAGTCAGCTATCATAGACCTTGACAGTGACAAACGCCACAATTTGTCTGTACAGATAACATGGCCAGCTTCTGTGTTTCTTACAACAGATGAAGCCTCTGTTTAACATTTTTGGCAGAGTTTGTGAGTGAGACCAACTGTACCTGTTGCATCTGTCATGGTACGACTATTGGCTCATCTGTGAGGGTGAATCAGTAAAAAGTAGTTTACCTACAGTTCGTAGGATAACTGGAGTGCATTACTGTTGAGAACCTGCCTGGCTTTGATATTTTTGAAGATTTCTCGCCAAGACCCTTAAAAGGCTCCCTATGACTTAAAGGCCCTGCATGTGCTTTTATTAATTAAGTCTGGCAAGACATGAGTGAAGCTCAAGTTTAGCCTTGGCAAGCAGTACTATGCTTTATAGATAAGAAAGATGAAAACAATATCCTGACGCTGCACCTTTTCTAACGGTTTGCAAACATGAATTATTGCTGTCATGCCTTAAGATAGAAATTCAAACCACACTGTGAAAGCACAAACATGTGGAGAAATGTTCTCTACGCAGTTTTGGACTTTGAGTTGAAATTCTTGTGTAAACATCTACCTTTGCTTTCCTTATGGTCCACATGCTGGTCTGGAGCACTCAGTCAAGGTCATAACAGGATGCCATAGAGGTCTAAATGTAGAGTTTCTCATTTGTGTGGGAGTTGGTAACTGGGCCATGATAACATGTTTCATCAGTCATCAATCAACAGTGTAATTTGGGTGCTTTTTTGTGTCTCTACCAGCTCTAAAGCATAGATGGGTAACTGGAAAGGACTCTTGTTATTGTGAATAAATACATTTGCTCTTATTAAAGTCTTAAGAAGAAAAGTCATCTTAAAGTTTGTTTTGTTTATGTTTTTTCAGTGCTGAGACTGCCAGATCAGACCTGAAGCAGCTCCCAGTTCTGCCCACCAAAGTGTTAAGGGAGCACCCATCTCTCAATTACTGGTAAGTTATCTGAGCTGTTGAGGTTTCTGAAAACAAACCACAAAATACACGAGGGTCAGGGATACAGGGGTCACCGTTAGGGGATCACAACCCTATACAGCACTGACAGTTCAACCAATACCACAGCCTTTCCTCCTCAAATCGCCTCAGTGGTCAGTAACACCTGGTTGCACTAAGCAGTCATTTCACCAGAAGAGCAGTTTTGGGTGGTAAGGTGGCGACAGACCTGCCTGGTACTTGGCAGACAGTTTTGCCTCTGATGGCGTGACTAATTAATGCCTGGGTTGCGTTAATTACGTTTGCCTATTAGCCCTGAAAGAGCACAGGGAGGTGCTGACAGCCTCTGGCTGTCTAAAGGATTGCTGTCTGTCGCTTCAATCCACACTGCTGTGCTTGCCCCCCTCTTTTGGCTAAACGGTCATCTGAGGCTGCTGCTGCTTCTGAAGCGGATACATCATTTTAATCTCCAAATTAAAATTCTAGTCTTATGGTGTATGGGTGAGCACATGAACACGCCTGTCTCTCCGTCTGTTAAGCTGCAGTGAGTTTGCAGTTTCACTATGCTATTAAAAAGGATGATTACAGTGGGGAAGTAAATGGGATGCATTTGCGGGAGAAGTAGATGAGAGCCATCAGCAGGCCAGTAGGCCAGACTGCATTTTCTGCATGAGCAGACAGAATGTGTGTCAAAGAAAGGGCCCTCTCACAATCCCGCCTGTGGCTGGAATATGTAACACTTGATGGATTATTCATTAAATGTTTTATCTATCTATCTATTTGCAGTGAGGACAAAGTGATTGAACATTACAAGAAACTGAAGGGGCTGACCAGAGGACAAGCCATCGTGCAGTAAGTTAAAAGCAACTGTAGTGTTTTTATGATGGAAATTAATTGAGTTTGGCAAATGAACTTGTGTGTCCCTTATGCACTACTGCCTGACGTTCTCAAGCATGTACATCAGGCCTTCCTCTTTAACCTCATATGTCTGTACTGTGGTAGCTGTTGTTCTAAGAGGTGGCTGTCACATGCCAGAATGTGTCATTAATTAGAGGAGGTGCTCTTAGAGTAGGCAGCCGGCCAGGAAAGATGTCAGTCCTCCACTGTGTTTTTCCTGGGACTGTAACTCAGAGCAACCCTGGGTCATTTACGCTCGGATGATTTGTGCCCTTGGACTGATCAATGGACTTTCCCTCGCTCTGTCACGGCCCTGAAACAAATCGATCAGCTTGCCACTGCGAATGACTGTGGCTTCTCAATGACTGTAGCTTAAATCCCACTCTGTCTGTTGTACAACAGCCACCAGTTGACAGTGATGAAGTGTAAGTGGTAAGTATTCCCGTTAACCTGTTCCTCTGTCTCTGAAGGTATCTGGCCCTGGTGGAGTCCCTGCCGACATATGGAGTCCATTATTACCCAGTGAAGGTAACAGCGGTGCCCCGAGTCATACAGAAGCTTAACCTTTGAACAAGCTTCTGTCAACATGCTGTCTTCATTTCTTTTTCTGCATCTAATCTAACACATCAATCTAACCTTTATTGCCTTCATTTGATTAAGTTTTGCTTGAATCATGAGGCATTTTCCTGTTTCAAATTTGTGCTGCAGCTAAAGCAGCAACACATGTCTGTTACTGTAAGAACACACAGGACTATACTCTGCCTGCTTGGGTGGGATAAGAGAATACACACAGACTGAGTACAGAATTCCACCTTTAATAATTCAAAAGAATGAAGTCAAGAATCCAGTAAACCACTGTAGCACATGTTCAGTTTAGCATGTTTTATGTGTTTCCTCTCACTTTCTTTGCTTTTACTTGCATCCACTAACTTTCCCGACCGAACCCTATTAAGGTGTCTGAGGAGATCAAACAGTGGCGTTCAAATGACTCAGTCAGGCTTGCAGAGGTTTTAAGGCCTTTAATGCATTTGATCTCTTCTTGTGTTGCTATTGCTGTGAGCCTAATGGGGTAATTGCTTTTTTTTTTTTTTTTTTTCAAACTCCCACCAATAAAGCTGCCTCTAATGAGTGGCGATGTGGTGTGTGTGTGTGTGTGTGCTTTCATGCAGGACAAGCAAGAAATTCCATGGTGGCTGGGAGTCAGCTACAAAGGCATTGGCCAGTACGATTTGCAGGATAAACTGAAACCAAGAAAGGTAGGTTGACCTCTTTTTAAAGCTGCTCTATTTGCCTAAACTGTATATCATTTGAAAGGTAAAACTCTTTTTGTGAGGAGCTTTTCCTTATCCATGTCAACAATCTAAGGATAAGGGTTTTCATATATTGTACACATTGTAAAGACCTCTGGAACTAAGATGAGGTGTGGTCTTTAAATAAATAAGCTTGATTTAACTTGGGTTTTCTTAGGAAGAGACATTTAATTGTAAAAAAGTAATACTAAGTTATTAGCTTTTAACTTCTTGTGGAAGTATGCACTATTGAACACTATAAAAACATGTTACTATTTGAAAACAGCTTTCATCACTGTGCCTCTTGTTAGCTGGTTAATGATCCATCCGCACTGTAAATAGGCGTAATCAAGACCCTGGTTCCCATGCCCGTCAGGAGAATGAGGAAGACAGATGAGGCAAAATATTTTAGAGTGCTCACCTCACATCAATATGTGCTGTGTGAGGCCAAGGCTGTAGGTGTAGTAGCAAATACAGTACACTACGTACAACAGTGGATTGAATTGTCATTGGAATTATAACAGCTCAACTTGCAAAGTTTAAAGGTGAAAACATACAAACACAGCACAAACATGTGCTTCTCCTATTCAACAGTATTTTATTTAGTTTCTGTGATGGCTTCCTCCCCTTTACTTGAGAGCTGTTTTTAATAGTGTCCCATCCAAGCATTTCTCCCCAGCCTCTTCCATTAGACTCATGATTTGTTGTTATATAGAAGGAACCTGTTGACATAGCAGGGTGTGTTGTACACTGAGGCATTAATGGGCACAGCCCCACTGTGTTTTCCCCCCCAACCCTCCCAGTGGAAGGTGTAATTATGATTCTCTGTGGGAAGCAGTAGACCTCTGGTACTGGGGTTGGCACTCTGCCAGGGTGGGTGGGTGGGTGGCTGTTTGAACTTGGGGCACAGCAATGAGGATGTAGGGATGCTGAGAGGGTTCAAAACTTCTCAAGTTCCTTCACACAAAAAGGGGACAGTCACAAGAGTTTCCTGTTGTGGGAAAAAATGTTGCCTTTTTAAAAGACCCTTTTTGTTGCCCTTACTGATATGGAAGTGTATGGCTACTTTCCCTTTGCCTTGAAGGGAGACCTCTCTATCTGCTGAGTATTGATGGTGCTTCCTGCCTTAGTTCACAGCCCCTGTATTCAACCTAGCCCATCCCTCCTTACCCTCTGCCCAGCCCCTCTCAGCATGCTGCATTCATTATGCTAATTTGTCTGTGTGTGTGTGTCTTGGAGGGAAAGACACACAATTGATCAAACAATACAAAACAATTATCAGTGTTAGGGGGGCTGGGGGCTGGATTTAGAGGTGGTACTGGTGGGAGGTCAGCAGTTACACATTTTTAAAAATTATTTTAAAATGTTTGAGTTCATAAAAATCATTTAAAATAGCTACAGTAGCATAACCTCGCATTATCTTCTCTGCATGCATGCCAGTTTCTTTGCTCCATGTTGAATAGCCTGAAACTCAAAAGCTCACTCACCCTGCTGTGTTTAAGAGAAGGGGCACTTTTAGTAATGTGAATACCCTGTCATTTCCATTATGTATAGGTGAAGTGTATATAAGCACAGTTTATTGTAGATAAATGGCATAGATTGTGTATCCCAAAGATCTGGAGAGGATAGAGGAGAAAATATATGTTATTTAGGAAGAGGATGAGACACTATTCAGCATGAGAAACAAAACTGGAAAACCACAACAGTGTAATGTGTTTCCAGCATGTATGAAGGAGCTGGAAGCAACAAAACAAGACTTAATTCTTTCTTGAATTAAACCAGGAGACTTTTCTGTCTCTCTTCACTCTGTGTCAGGCTCTGTCCCAGCGGGTAATGGGACACTCATTCAGGCCACATGCTGGTTCACATAGATGATGAGCCAGCAGAACCAAAATAAATCTTCAGTTTATTATGGGTGACACTGTCAGCCTTGGGGTGATAATGACATGATGTGAAAGACCTGAAAGAATTGTGTTTTAGTGAAAAAGGAAGTTATAATAAAAAATAAACATATCCTCTCACTAATCCTTTTGTTTTGATTAAATGCAACCCCTCGTGAATCAAAACGGGATAATATTCCGTCCAGTGTCTTCTTCTTGTCACGTTTTCACAACTTTAAGCCATGCGTCATGTTGTGGAAACGTACAGTGTTGCCAGTCAGCCAGAGCTGGTATGTGACGTGTTATTTGAAGGGTGTGGCAGATCTTTTTCTGTACAGCCGTGTGAGTCACGGCCTTTGACACATTTTCATCCATGTATGATTTTGTGGGCTCGTGGCCCTGGGGGTCCTTGGGTTGTGGGTGTGAGATGGATCTGAACAGCCTGATCCCATCTGAAACCACAGGCATTTCTGGCTCACTTCCACCTGCCTGTAACGAGACATTTGGCAAAAACAAGCGAGATGCAAATGCTAAAGATACAAAGATGCAGACATTCTGTGTATTCACTCAAACCATTGGTGTACTGTTAAGCTGGCGTGTTCACATTTTGAGAAAATGGTTAATTTTGTTTTATTGTTTTTTTTTTTTTTTACATAGGAGTGTTACTGGTGAGTCACTTGCTGTGTCAACTTGCTTGTATGCAGAATGATTTCTTGGACTGTTTCCTCTTTGAGTGGACTCCTTGCAGTCTTGTGATTGTAGAGATTGAGGTGTGTCACGTCCTTCAAATATTTAAGCAGCAGCAGTCACTGGAGAGTCCTCTGTTAGTTTCATCTATGTGCTCACACACAGGTGTGGAGTTTCTCTAATAGGAAGGAGGAATGATCAGCGAAAATGTGTTCATTGCCTTGCCCCTTTGTTAAATGCTGTTTCAAATGATGCTAGTGATAGCGACTAGGGGGTGTTAATTGGTGTGGAGTCTCCTCTACAATGGGGTGAGCTTTTTCGAGGTGTCCTGCTGACTGGTTCCCATTGTTCAAGTACCATGCTCTTCATTACACTGGCAGACTGACTGTGTAATTGATAAGGAGTGCAGCATTGGATGGAACAGCATGTTGAGTGGCCCATGCTCACAGTCATAAACACAATATTGTTAGACTTTTGGCTAGAAACCAAACATTCAGACGTTCACTATTTTCATTCATTGATTAAAATCCATGCAAAATGGAAGCATCCTCTCAAAGTGCATGAACAGACAGATTAAATGTGTAGCTTGAAACTCTGAGGTGTCGTGCTTCCTGCCAAAACATAGTGCATAGTATTTCTTTTTCCTGGTTCAGTGACCTGACAGAGTGCTCCTGTGTCCGTGCTATGAATGATTAGACCATAGTAACAGATTCCTAACATGTTTGCCCTGGTTGGGAGGAGATGGGTACAGTAGATTCAGCTCCACAACAGTGCTTTGTGTGGTATTTACAATATGAAAAGCAGAGAACTTCCCAGATGGAAGTGGAGTATTCAAAGTCTGTGTAGGATTGCTCGCTTATCTGTGAGTGATGGGAAGCGGAGCAGAGATGATGTGCCTTCAAACAAACCCTGCCCAGCAAATACTTGTGTATACAACCTGCTCATCTGGTCTGACTAAAAAAGAAGAGAGCTGTGTAGGAGAGAGAGAGAGGGAGACAGACGGAGAGAGAGAGAGAGGGCAGAGCGATACAAAGCCTTGAAGGCAGTGTGAGGTATCTGTGATGTCAGAGGAGGGGGGGTGGTCAAAGGGGCGTGGCCAGCTCAGCTGAAACTCTTGCAACACCTATCTGGCTCCAGACAGACAAGAGAGAGTATTGTTCGAGGAAGCTCTAGCCCTGTGGGAAACTCAGAGTCAAAGGATTCAATACAAACCCCAGAGAATTCAGCAGGGATTTGATCAGCAAAAGAAACACCCTTCACGGTAAGCCTTTTATTGTGTCCACCTATTACCTGTTTAGCTGTCTTAAATAGTCAGTGGGTTTTAATGTTTTATTTTGTCCCCATGCTCCTCTAAATGTTCTCTTTAGTGTGGTGTTGTACCTGCTCTCAGTGTTACATGCACTCTGTCACTGTGTGGGCCACACTGTTGTGAAGGGCGATATGGAATGTATTATGGTTGGTTTGTTGAGTATGAATTTGACTCAGGAAATAGGTTATGAGATGTAGTATATGTTTTTATAGTTTGGAATAATTTCAGTTGTTACCATGTCGGTTGGTATCAGGTGAATCAGTGGTTGTAAATGTTTAAACATTACTCCAAGCCACACTGCTGTGCAGCGTCTTTTCTTTTTACCAAAATGAGAGCAGGGAAGAGTTGTTCACAGGCAAGTGGCTCCAAATCTGTTTAGTGAGCCCAGTATCATTAGAGCAGATGTTTCATTCTGACACAGAGGTCCTGCCTCCTCCACAGCAGAATGAAATGAGAAGCTGGCCTGCCGCCTGGCACGATTTTGCTCCCTGCCGTTGCAGCAGCATTATAATTGCTCCTGCGTTAGCCCGAACCTACACCTGACTGACTGGCCCGCTGAGCCCCATTCACAGCTTCAGCTGTTATGTTGTTTCTGCTAATGTTGCAAGTTGATCAGCAAAAACTGTGCTAAAAGGCAAGCTGCTGTGGCTGAAACAAAGCGAGCTGTTTTAATATCTGCCTCCCTGCTGTGTTGTCTTTTGGCGAGATTGATCCACCTCATATGTTAAGTTTCTAGTTTTTGTGAGTAAAGTCATGGAGTTGTGTGTTTTACAGCCTTTGTGGTATCACGTGTCCCTTTATGTA
Source organism: Holacanthus passer (assembly GCA_025331565.1). Classification (NCBI taxonomy): domain Eukaryota; kingdom Metazoa; phylum Chordata; class Actinopteri; family Pomacanthidae; genus Holacanthus; species Holacanthus passer. The sequence goes on from JAFREQ010000011.1 coordinate 3,169,812, forward strand.
CTGTAATTCCACATTTAATCAATAGTACAGGGTTGGCTTGTGTATTCAGTGATGTGTAATGTCTCTCTACTCCTCCCCTCCCCCTTTCCACTGGACTGTTTCTTTCTCTCTGCAGTTGTTTCAGTGGAAGCAGTTGGAGAATTTGTATTTCCGCGAGAAGAAATTTGCTGTGGAAGTCAACGACCCACACAGGTCAGAAAAGGCAAACCACTTAATCTATCTTAACTGATCTTAATAGGTCCTTTCCCTGTTTTTAAGTGTTCCCATTTTAGCTGCTGCTCTCTTGCTTCCGATGCCCTTATCCTACACCTTACACACAGTGAAGGGCATCTGCAGCCAGTGGCCCATTTAGGACACCATGTTAATAGCTGTAACCTGTTTGTGAAATGAGTGTTTTCCTGCTGTTCAAGGGCAGCTTTATTATTCGACGGTTGTTATAAGACGTCTGCTCCTCACATAGGCTTTAATGTGGCACTTCCAGCCCCTAAAGCTGTTATTAAATCCCACTGTCTGTTTCAAAATGAATTAGATGTTGCTGCTCATCTCCTCTTCAGTATATTATTACATAAACACCCACAAGTTTAATTGGATAAAGATTTTATTTGTATTCTTTTCTAATCTTTGCACAACACGTCTGTTTTATCTTAATTAAAGCCTTGTTTTTCTACCATCAACTGTTCGGTTTTTGCATGCAGTTATTGAACAGATTTGCTTCTTGGCTCAGCACGAGTACTGAGTGTTTGTCTCATTATCCTCTCCAGAAGAACAGTGACCAAGCGAACTTTCGGACAGACTGGCCTGGTTATTCATACATGGTATGCCAGCCACTCTCTGATTAAAACCATCTGGGTGATGGCCATCAGTCAGCACCAGTTCTACCTGGACAGGAAGCAAAGCAAAGTGAGTGTCTGTTTTCTTCTCAGCAATTCACTTTACTTTGTTCACATTTCCTACCCACTGAGATTTAGTTCCTTTCACACTGATGCTTGACCTCTGTACAGAGCTTGCCTCATGTTGATTGACCTGTGTAGGCAACCCACCTACAGATCAGGGTCAGGCCTGTGCCTGTGTCTGTGTGTGTGTGTGTGTGTAAAAGCATTGGTGCTGGAGGGACTAATGACATTGCTGATACACACACTGTGTATGCGTTCTCCACTGGTCAGCTTCAAGTAATGTCACCCTATTAGAAGCTTAATTTTTTGTGTGATAAGACTGATTATCATTCAACTGACTTCAGTATGACCTAGTTTTTTCTTTTAGACAGATTAAAACATGCCAGGCCTGTGTTTCTCTTTCACTATGAATATGGACTAAAGTTCTGAAAGGCTATTGTGCAAGTGTCACGGCCTGGTGTAACAGTGACTGTTCATCATGTGATGCACTGCCTGATCCGTGTCCCATGCCTGTGACTTGTGTAAATAGCTTGGTGAAGGGACATCACAGGCCTCCAGATTTAATGCTAATTGGTCCCATGCTGGTCAGCCAATTGTCACGTCCTTGCTTTAAAAGGAATACAAATGTCGCAATTGAAATAACAGGTGGTTAGGTAGCTAAAATTGAAAGTACACAAGAGCTTGTAATTGCTCTGAGTGCTGATATAGTTGGTAGGATGACATGGTCGTAGTAGTAGAAGTGCGTATTACTATGTCTATTATTGTCTTGTCTGTGCCTTAAGAGGAAACACTAACACTGGTGCCTGGGGCTTCCAAGGCTTGTGCGTATATGAATCTCTAGAGTACTTGGCTGCCAGGCTAAATGTTTATGGGCGTACCTGTTGCCTTATCCGATGGCTGTCACTCAATCAGCTCGCTCTCCATAGGCTGACACAGTTTATCATCGGTGCTTCATTGACAGTTAATTTGTAGACATGAACACATGGATAAACTTTGATGGGGAAAGGGGAAGGCCCTTATCCCCATTGCAGAAACATTTCTTCAAAACTCACTCAAATTTGTCACGCGTTAATGTCGACGTTGCATGATTGCATTGACTGTTTGCGTGTCACCTGCAGCAGGCTCCATTATCAAGGGATATGATAGGCTGTTTATGAGCCGGGGTGTATTCATCATCTGCTTTCATGGCAGTTTGCATTTTCTGCTTTTAAGTGAAACTATTGAACATTCTGTGGAGCAGTTTTCTTATTACTATTGATGAAGTGTGTGCCGCTATTTGCCTCGTAAAATGCAAAAGGGTTTTGAAGGGATACATGTTTTTTATGACCACACCATTGAGAATAAATGGGAAAAGGCACAGTGTGTTCACAGCCTAGGTCTCTGTGCAAGTATTAAAAGTGGTCCATGTGTTTGTTCTCATGGTGGACATTTGCATGAATATCAGGGCTGTTAAACAGTATGAGTGGTGCGTGATGTGCACTTCGTGGAGGAGATGGATGAGTGTGTGTGGCTGCAGTCAAAAGAGGTTATTCAGCCACTGTCTCCCTCAAAGGCAGATGGTGTGTCAGTGTTCATCCAGGAATAGAGCCCACACTGATTGATGAGGGAGCGGTGCGCTTGGAGTACCAAGCATGCAAATGAAGCCGTCGCTATCGCAGTGCGCGATCATTATAACTGAAACACTCATAATCCCTCCTTCACTCCTCTTCTCCCTCCTCCTCATCCCTCTTTCCTCCTCCTAACTGTCTATTTCCTCCCCTCCAGTCAAAGATGACCACGACCAGGAGCTCAGGAGACATTGCCATGGACCTCACAGAGATCTGTGCCCCACGGATCAGTAAACTTTCCGGCATTGAGAGCAAAGACCAGCTTATCATGGCCAGCAACGGAAGCCTCATCTCAGCCGGTAAGCAGAGAGTTAATCAGCTAATGGTTTCTGTTCCATGTCAGATTGTGAGTGATTTATTGCTATAATTTGAAGTTAATTGGACGTGTGCTTATTCCAGGCTCTGCTGACTCTGAAGTCAGCGAGGAACAGAAGAAAGAGAAGGTGGCTGAATTGAAAAAGAAAGAAAAGGACCTTCAAGACACACTGGCACAGAAACTTGAGGAACTGAAGAAGATCTGCATGAGAGAAGCTGTGAGTGTCGCTCTCATTCTGTTATTTTCCCAAGGTGTTTTAAATGTCCACTCCCTCAGCTGACTGTTGGCTGTTCTCATTTGCAGGAGCTTACAGGCCGATTGCCTAAAGACTATCCTTTGGCCACAGGTGAGAAGGCTCCTCAAGTACGACGCCGTGTTGGGACAGCCTTCAAGTTGGATGACCTTTTCCCTTACGATGAGGTTAGTATAGCTGTTGCTATGTTTTTGTTGTGATATATTTCTGTCTGTTACGTAATGTAGCGTGTCACACTTTGTTGAAAGAGTTCTTACACCACTGTGTGTGTTTACCTGAAGATCATTTGGATCATTTGACTATTTGAGTCTAAGGATTAAGAGTTGAACATGTGTTTTGAGGTTTATTATTGCTTAATGCTCTGAATGAACCATGGTTTCCATCCATAAGTCATTTAGAAAAATAAATATGAGTGAGGATATAAGTGTGAATATGAATATGCCAGCACAGTGAAAATGAATGTTTTTAGATAAATTCTACATTGTGTCTTTGAAGTCAGTTTCTTTGTTCAGCTGTTGACAAGATCTGTCTTATTTTTCCGGAAATTCCCCCGTCAAACTGTGTGCGTGCTGTGTATTCCCCTGCAGGATCCACATCTGAGGAATCTGGAGAGCAGGTTCGCCTTGCAGCAGAAGATCGTGGAAGCAGCCATCAAGTTATCCAACGAAGATGACCTCGGCAAGACAGTGAAGAAAAAGAGGAAAAACAACTGTCTGGATGCAATGAGGAAGCTGGAGGAGATTGAGAAGGAGATCAATGCCTACAGGATCAAGAAAGGAAAGAAACCCACCCAGAGAGCCTCACTGATCTTAGCAGGTAGATGTCATAAACAACTGCAGTGAAGGTGATGCTTTACGTTCATGTCAAATTCATGAAATTCATATTTAAGGACTATGAATCTTTTTTATGGTAATTGATTGAAAGGCCTGTCACATTTTATGAAAAGTGGAATAGTCTGAGAGCCGTCTCTGAGGACCATTTTCTCTCCTCTGTTATCAGATGATGTCAACCCTTCAGACCTCAGCTCTCTATCTGACAGCCTCACTCTGGATGATGGTGAGTGCCCAGGCATAGCCACACTTATTATGCATGTGCTTTTAGTCCTTCCTCCCTCATTTACTGCATTTTGCAATTTTAACCAAGCAATCATTTTTATGTCCCAGATGATGAGCTTGTTTCCCAGAGGCAGCGGTCCAGATCGGTTCAGTATTCCCCAAGACCGCACCATGCAGAAACTCTGGACATCCATTACAACAAAGACAGACGGGCCTCTGCCAACGACCAGAATGCAGACAGCAGGTAAACAGCTAGCGCTGACGCCCATGAAAGATATTAATATTTTAATTTACAGTGTGTGTCTGAGAGTTGTTGTTCTAGAGGCCCGAAGCATGGAGCTAGTACAGACCTGTAGACTCGATCCAGAGCTGCATTCCTGCCAGTCACCTCCTCCCTCCTTCTCCTGCCTCTCCAACAATCTCCTTCTTATCAGCCCAATGCACCGGCTTTAAAAATAGATGGAAAAGAACATGTCGCTGCCTGTGAAGGAGCAGACAACAATCCCAAGCTGAGAGGGGAGAGGAAAAGGGAAACAGGAAAGCGGCTCTGGAAACTTAGTTTAAATGGCAGCTACTTCATGCGTGTTTACAAGATGATATGGGTGATGTGCCGCCCTCAGCTTCAGAGATGTAAACTTGTTTTAAACAGACCTACTGCTTGCTGTTGCATGAACAGAAAGATCAATGAAGTATGTAATGGCAAGTATTCAGGTGTAAGTGATGACTAAAGTGTTGCATTCAGGCAAACCCAAGGTGTTTTTTTGAAGAAAAAGGAAAGTTCTCTGTCCTAAAGAGGCAAATGCCCTGAAATCATTGTTCTTATCTGTGTTTCAGATTAAATTATGGCCAAGTCCAGGAATCCCTCCACCACAGTCACCGTGATGCCTTATCCAGCCACAGCAGCCCGTTCAAACCGGCTTCCAGACAGCCACGTGATGCCCGCAGCATGCCCCCCACCCCCCTCCTCACCCGCAACGCCTACAGCAGCACCCAGCTCAGGTGACTGTGCATTTCTTTATATCCTTTTTTTTGTATTTGCTTCATCAGCAGCTCTTGGTGTGTGAGTCAGAACACAGCTGTTCAATTAAATGTTGTCCAATTGCAGATCTGAGGACGCTCCACAACATTTCCGCCAGCGCAGCGGTAGTCTGGAGTCCCAGTCCCAGTTCCTGACAGAGCCCGACCCTCCTGTGCCAACGTTCACCTTCTCCCCAGCCCGACGCAGCAACAGCACCGAGGTCCTCGATGACGGCTCTTCCCACACCAGCCAGTCCAGTGTGGAGTACAGCGTCCCCGGGAACCACACCCACAGGCGCAGAGCTCGTGGCCGCCACAGAAAAGACATGTACGCCAACACAGGCAGCATGCCCAACCTGGCTCAGCCAGACACCCGCTGCTACGCCTACCAGCCCCGGGCTCGACCCACCACCACAGCTTACTATGTCACAGGCTATCCCAGCTATGCAGAACCGGAGCCTTACTCTAATGGAGTCTACATGTACGACAATGAGATGGAGGGACACTATAACGTCAATCCTTCCTACCACCCAACCCCAACAACTTATCACAGCCACGACATGCACAGTCACTATGGTAACGACGAGATAGACGGCATGTCACACAACCCGTATGCCACACTGCGGCCCCCCAGGAACCGCCCGGTGCCCCGCAGCAACGAGCAGGTCAGCAAGAACATCCAGAAGGCTTTGGTGGCGGAACACCTGAGAGGCTGGTACAATCGCAACGCTGCGCACAAACAGGCGGCATACAACTACGACTACGACAGAGGCTCCCAGCAGAGCCTGGGTTATCAGACCATGCCTGCACCCTACAGCCACAACAACAGAAACACCTCCTACTCATCAGGTTGGATCACAGCACCATATGTCATAGTCTCTAGTGCATTATGTTGTTGACCCTGGTTTCTCATGTAGTTGGGTCATTTGCTGACTTGTACCACTTTTCTCTGCAGTGTCCTCAGTGTCCTCTAGTGGAAACTGGCACAGCCACATGAGTGGTGGTGGTATGTTGGAACATGACATGCCCATGCATGCGCCGCAGTCCTACTCTTACAGTGCAGCCCCCTACAGCCACTCCACCCACAACAGGTGAGAAAAAAAAACTTCAGCTCCTTATCCAATAAGCCACTCCCTGATCCGCCTTATCCCAGAGCTAAGCGCTAGTGTTTAATTACCTAGAATGGATGGCTACAGAAAATATAAGCTGCGATTTGGTTTTGTTATTCCTTAAAAATAACAGTACTTTGAAGACTGATGCATAGGCAGTGTTACATTTTCTTCAGCTTCCCTTAAGTTAGGAAATGAGAAAACACTGATCTGCTTCACGTGACAGGCTGGTTCAGCAGTAGGATTATAGGATCTGTGCAGCCAGCACTCAGTTCTCCCTCAGAGCTTAAGACTGGTTCTGCTGTCCTCCTTAACTGTCCACTGGCCCCTGCTTTCTTATAGATATGGTGCCTCCCAGGTTTTTAAGGGCTCCTGGCACAGCCCTGATGGCCAGAGGCGCTGTGCCTTTTTCCCTGCTAGTTCTTCCTCCTCAGCTTCCTCCTCCACCTCCTCCCTGCCCTCTTCCTCCTTTCCCTCCTCCTCCTACTCCCCTGGCTGTCGGGTCAGGCAGGTGGCCTCCAGCCCTGCGCAGCCACAATCCTCCAGAGGGCACAGGCTCAGTAAGGTGTCCTTTGTGAAAGGTAGTTCATAGTAAGTAAACAGCAACGGCCGGAGCCTGTGCGTTTGCCTCTTTTAGTCTGTCTGCAACGTGACTCCATAGTCTGCTTGTTGATGCTTTGAAGTGAACTTTGCATTTTTGACTGATCCTTCATTGTCATGTATGATAAGGTAACTGCATGGCTTAAAAAACATGCCTGTCCTACTTCCTCTTCCAGCTGGCATCTTGTCATCCAGTGGTCACATTTCTCTGCAGTGTGCCTTTGTTGCTCAGATTATTTTTTTTGTTTGCCTGCCTCTTGGCCCATACAGAGGCTCCCTGCCCATGTGCTGCCATTCACCCTTGACCTTTGCCCCTTCTCATGCGCAGATGTCCCCCAGAGTTTGAGTGGCGGAGCTGTGATAGGATGGCGCGCCCTGCGGGGCCTTTAGAGAGGTGTGGTGCTGTTGCCTATGCCACTGACCAGGAAAATTAACCCCCCTCCCCCCAATAATCAAAGTCACAGCACAGAAGAAAGGGTGAGAGATGAGAATGTAAAACTTGCCCACATGGTTAACCTGGTGATGGTGATCTGTGTTTTTTTTTTGATGTGTCAGGGACTGACAGAAAGCTCCAAATCATGTCATATTAATTCCTCTTTCTGATTTTTGCTTTACTCCTCTGGGTGTCTTGTGGTGGCGGGAGAGCACTTGTGTGGCAGAGGAAAAAAATGTGACCCCTGAATATTATCGCATTTGAAGGCTGTGCGTGTGCATATTGTCTGTGTGCATCTGCTGTTTTGTTGGGTGGGAATGGTTGACCCTGGGTTCCTCCTTGTCTGAAACTGACATTCACATTAACATGCCTGAAACAGACAAGGTAACACAGTACATGATTTAAAAAAAAAAAAAATTAAACTTTTTTTTTAACATTTCTTCTTTTAGTTTAGTTCTTCATCTTGACACTACAAAGCTGAAATATGACAGGATGGTTTTGACAGCCCAGGGTTAATTTATTCTAAGCTCACAGTAAGCTCACCAGGCACAAGCTACACTCAGTTTGCCACCTGTCTAATGTATTTTAATCTTGTGTTTATTACAGATCCTACATAGACGTTGGCCAAATGGACCCACACATCAGTAACCAAATGAACACCAACCTGGAGCCAGAAGACCAGATTTACTGGCATGAGGACTCAAAACCGGGAACAATAGTGTAGTTGCCTATCTTGTCATCGTGCTGTGTTCATTTTTTTCACCTTGACAAGGTGTCATTGTGCCTTAGACTGCACTTACCTGTTTGTGTACAAGGGGATCCCAAAGAATGAAGGAACTTAACTTCTGTGGAATTCAGCGTGTAAAGGAAATGAAGTCTTTTCATTTTCTTTTCTCTTGAATGCAATTGCCAAACTGTTTTTAAATCACAACAAAACCCCATGGGAGCGTCTACATGTCTGGATTGCGAGCGTTTGTGGTGATGGCATTTGTGCACTGAAACCAGGACCTGCTGTGGACTGTGTGGTATAGCCAAAGGGAATGTTGGACTAAAAGTTCTCCAGTGTTTCTCTGAAGAGAAACTGGCTTCACAAAACAAGGACTAGGACCGTCTCTGTAAGAGGATACTGAGCCGCAATGAACACAGACACACACACACACAAGTATGAGCACTGTAACCATGAAGGATTGGACAAGAACTGATAAGGACATTATCAAAAATGAAGGATTGAACTCATTAAAAATGAGTCAAAAGGGCGACTACTTCCTGGAACATTCTGCAGACACCAGATCCAGTTTTGTTATAGCATTGCTTGTAGCTGCCACAGTGCTTCCTGTGCTCTTGTTTGTTATTTACAAAGTATTCAATCTCACTGTCAGTACTTACAATACAATTGAGCCAAGTGCTTGTCGCGCCGTTTGAGTATTACCTAAAGTCAGCAACTTTGATATCACTGCCACATCTGATCAGTCAGTGCAGGAAGACAGAAAATCCAGTTTTGTTATTTTATTTTGACATGGTTATTTCATCCATGCTGGAAATCATGGACTGGTGCTCCCAATTTCTCTCAAGAGAATGAAGCTGTATGTAAATGTTGGTATTGTAAATACACTGGTTCTGTCTTTTTTTTTTTTTTTTTTTTTAGAGCATTTTTATGTATTTGAAAAGCATGTAATATATAGTAAACAATTGTTGTTAAGCTGGTTCTTAGTAATTTGTATAATTGCATTTGTTTGAATTAAAAAAATCAGCATTTGAATCAGCTGTTCGGTTTGTATGTCATATTTATTAATAAGAACAGTACGCAGACTTTGAAACTTCTCATTTAATGAAAGGGGAACAATCCCATCCAAGTGTAGAAAAAAACACAGGATTTGAATCCAAATCCATTAAATTAGGTAATTGAACGTCTGCTCAGCCTGTTCAGTTAATGGAATGGGCTTTGAAGAAAGTAGGATTGCCACCACTTATCGAGGAAAATAGCTAAATAACCTAAAGTCTCATTTACATTTTATTGGCCTGCAGGCTTTGTCACAGCAGCTTACGATGGTGGTCCTGGTCAACTGGGACACATAAATGCATTCTCCACATATAAATGGTTTGGAAACTGCTTATCTGGGCTTCATTCAAGGAGGCAGATTATAGTTTGAAAGATAACTGCAGAGTACTGGCTACATCCCACTTTATTTTTCCTTTTTTTTTGAGAGCTGCAATCAGTCATGATGAGAGCTAATTATGAATAAATGATCTGTTTTTAGAAATGCTCTCCCGCTGCAGAGCTCTGTCGCTGTCTGCTTTATGTTCCCACCGCCTTGCTGTGTTGCCAGGCTGGTTTTTGTGTGTCCTTAAGCTGTAAACCGACCAAACCAGTCTTTAAAACCTGTCACGCCCATTATGGGCTATAACCTGTTCTTCTGCCCTCCCTGTGAATGACAAGCTAGTGTTTACTGCACCAAACCCTCCCTGGAGGCATTCATGACATCGAAGTCTGCTGTACACATGTAACCCCCCCACCCAAGCTCGTAGATTACACTATAACCCTTCACCTCCTTTCCCTCCCTTCCTTCCCCAGCCGCCACATATTTTCTGCCACTACAAGTGTATCCTGCCACTGGTTGCCTCTTTAGGAAGGCCGCAGCCGAGCAGCTCTGCTCGCTCGCAGTGCCCCTCAGTGTTATGCTTCTCGAGCAAGCTCAGGGGAGGTCTCAGACACTTCCAGCTCCTCGGCTTTACCCGAGGCAGCGAACGTGGGGGAGTGCTGTGTATCCAGCTGTCTCCCTCTGTCTCTGCACCTCTGCTGCTTCACACCAGCTGCAGCCAGACATCAGGCGAGGCTGTTCCAGCTGACACTCCACTGTATTAAACAGTGAGCTCTGGTGTACTTTCCCCTCATCTAACACACTAAAGCTGAGAGCAGATTAGGGTTGGGTTTTGAACCTTGACACTTTCCTGGTACTGACTGAGGTGTGTTTATAACACTGTGTGTCAAGCTGTCATCAAACATCAGGTCACATTCAAAGCCGTGTTTAATTATTCTTTGAACACAGACTTCCCAGTTTAAAGCTGCGCTAATCAATGTTTTTATATCAATGTCGGATTAAATGACTGTGTAAAGTGAAAGGATTTGTTCCTAGTGACAAACCCACAGAGCATTTTAATGTCTTTTGGCTCATTGTTTTGGTTTTACTGCCTGGAACTTTACTGTTTTGGTTCTGTCTCGCTGATCACCAAAAAAGTTCTTAGCCGCAGCAGGGAGCTGCTCCTCCTAGGATTCCAAAATGGCACTAAAAGTGCAGTGAATAAATCAATCAGGTGGACTATAATATGACTGAATTGAATGGCAGTGTTGCTCTGTGTCTAACAAGTTAGCCATATCCATGTTGCTTAGTAGCAAAAAATCACTTCATGCTGCTTTCAAACAGTTATAGTTTGTTTAGGCAAAGTATTTATACAGTGGCTTGTGTTGCAACAAAATTTGCAATTGAGAACTTGACTTTCCTCTTAATAGGTTTTTGTAGAAAAACGTGTTTACATTTCTCAATAAAAGGTATTAAAATAAGTGTTGATGTCAGTCCTGAAACTTATGTCAAACCTGCCCTCCTATGTAACATCTTTAAACAATACCCACAGAGCAGATAGAGGCACACATGAACTAAACCCCACCACAGGGCTCAGCCAAGCTCAGATTAAAGTGACTTTAAATCACGTTGTGCTGTGGCTTGTATAAGCACATTTACCTTGATCCAAGGAGTAATGGCTCTGACAAGTTATGAGGGGTGAGTAGTTGGATTAGCAGAGCAGCCACATGCACTCAAGTCTTGTTCGTGGGCTAATATGGATGACCTTCCCTCATGGAGACAGTAAAAGCAGCGTGGGTGTGCAGGAAGGTTGAAGAGGATACTGCAGACCACAAAGGTCACAGCGGGTCATCATTATTGTGTCACATGATCAGCCGCAGTGTAGGTCCAAGCAGCCAGATCTGCTGAATGACAGGCTGTTTGAGTTATGAGGCTTGCTAACCAGCTTGGCCAGCAAGAAGCCAAAGCCCCTCAGGCAAGCTGAGGAGGGGGGGGGGTCAACCCAAAGGCTGCATGCTGTCAGAGTGTGCCTGACCCAACAACATTAAGTATTGTATTATACTAGACTGCTCCGTCCCACGCCTTTGTGTTGTGGGAACTAAACAGGAGGCAGATGTTGGAAGTCAAAAGCCTACACAGGGAGATACAGTGTAGTTATTTTGCAGCTTGTGCAAAAAACAGTACACAGGTTTGTTTTTGTGCCACATGCACCGACTTCTGTTGCCTCACTGAAGACTACCATCGCAGGCAATTATGGTTGTTTCAAAATGACAAGTTAGTCAAGCGTTGTTGATTTGAGCAAAAACACCAAGAAAGGATAAGTGTTGTTTTGCACAGTGTAAGATTGCTTCCTCTCCTGGATTACACGCATGTTGAGGAGAAAACACCAAAGACACACACCTGTTGGGTGTGCAGCAGCACACGCGTGTTGGTGGGATCCTCACAGCAGCTGCAGCAACAAGAACAAGGGCCTCCACTGTGCCTTTGGAGACATGACTTTACTTGAGTTTATTACCACCAGTGCTTATGTTCACTCCTCCAAGTTGCACAATATGGAGATGAGACACCACGGGAAAGGACATAAATCACTAGTATAGCACAGAGGGGGAAAAGCCTCGCAGCTCGAGTCAAAGTTAAACTGGAGAGCCACTGGAATATTGTTACACCTAAATGTGCAGAGGTCATCAGAAGGGTTCATTTCAAAAAATACCATGCATTCCTGACAGAGTAAAGATGCTGCCTGAAATTAGTCATTTTGAAAGCAAAAGGTTAACACGGACACTAAGTTTGAAAAACCAGCGCTCTGAAGTGATTACTCTTTTTAATGTCCATCATTGTTATCTTCACGTTTCCCCCAGTCCTTACACGCTGCCGTTTAAAACCAAGTAACAGAGCATTATGTTCCAGATGGATTCACGTTATCTGCAGTCAATTTCAAATGGAATCCCATAAAAGAAAAACAGCAGAAGTAGCTGACGCAGCGACTAATTCCAGTTTGGAGGTGAATGACTGCAGATGAATCCACTCTGTCACCATGCAGCGCTCAGCTCTCCACACTATAATCTACTGCAGCCCATTGATTAGTATTGGGGTAAGTGGAAAGGAAAGCAAAGTTAGCCAATCCATCACCCAGGGGGCACTGTCAAGATTACTCAGTCAGAGGTGCACGAGGTATACTGATGGGCATAGGTTAAGACCTCACACTCCTTTGAAGTCTTCTTCTTTTAAATATTGACTCAGTGATCTGTGTCACTGATCGAAGTCCCACATATTTCAAAACTCAAGACAAAGCTACGCTTTCTCTTATGTCTGGCCCTTTTATTTGCATGAACATAAGGTTGGCTGGTTTCTATTCAAAAGCGTACTTAAATGAACAGTTAAATTTTATTTGAGGAGACATTATTCAAAAACTTGAAACGATCCAGCCTGTAGAGTAACTTGGCAGAGATGTGTGTTGAGTGTGCACTTTTTACTCTTTGTTACAAAGCAACACTTGCATCGCTTCCACAGTTTTAGTTGAGCACAAACTGGCAGGATGACAGTTGTTTTTGAGGCTGATTGAACACAGATTTCATACACGGGAAGGACTCTGCAGCTGTGCTACACAGGAACACAGACAGACTGAATAGCAGAGGTGTGAGGCAGCACTGAGATGCCCCCATTACAAGAAAAGTGCCCTGACAAGTTCTGGGTGGAGTGACAGATGCCCTGAGGTAACGATAAGCCCTTCAGATTAGAGGCTTTCTTTTTCAAAACACACACAGGTAAACACACTCTATTTGAATGAAACTTCAAGAGGTTTAGACTGAAAGATACAGAATTTTGTTATATCCAAGAAAAAAAAGTCAGGATCTTTGGCCAGAGGTGTGTGCTCCTTTCCAAGTCCAATCACTCCTTCAGTTTTCCTTCCAGGAAGCTCTGGATCTTTTGAATGTTCTCCTCTTGCTGATCCAGAGCCTCCAGCAAAATGCCCATAGGTGACCTCTTCAGTCCGGCTCCTTCGATCTTGTTCTCCAGTTTATTCTTTATGTTGCGTAGGCGAAATGATGCATGTGCAAATATCACTGAAAAAAGCAGATGGTAAAGTGACTGTTAATGTTTTAAATGTTTGGCAAAAACAAACCTATAAACTTTTGTTCAAGTCAAACGAAAAATAACACCAGTCTTTGAGAATCTGTGAGGATTCATTCCAAAACATGTTTCATTGATTTTGAAGGAACTGTGTTGCTGAAGGTGACTTTCACAATAGTTCAACTGCACTGATCATTACAATTTAAAAGAGATATCCATGTTGCAATAAAAGGATATTCATTCTGCTAATTATTAGCTTTTTTGGCCAATAAACATACTGTAGTTATATATTTTATTTATGTGATTAAAATGATCTTCCCAGCACCATAAAATTTATTGCTCAACATTATCCTCTTGAACTTACAAGCCAGAGGTAAAGTGATTGCAGACATAAACACCATGACGCTTCCCAGCATAGAGATTAAGATGTAGCTGACAACCATCACAGCAATAACAAACGCTGTGGGATTCTGCCTCTTAAAGTTGTTGATCACAGATCTGTTCTGTCCGGCCCACACTGAACCCAGGAAGACGCCCGACACCACGGCCATGGCAGTGAACATCCCCAGAGGGTTCAGGAACCTGCAGGGCAGCAACAAAAGACACGTGAGAGCAGAGGGGTCAGTCTAAAGCTGCTCTGACGCAAGTGGAGCTCAGTGTGTGGTCACTGGCTCCGCCATGTGGTTACATGCTGTTCCTACAACAACATGACCCTCAGTGTCACAGACCGGTATCATAAAACTAGGACAGGAATAGGACCACAGATGAATAGACTGTATGTGAATTTAAATGTGCTAGTTTTTCCTCCATTTCAATAGTACAACACTGGTACTAGTTTTGACAACATGTGATGCAAACAAATCAAAAATTTCTGATTTGCAAAATAGTAATAATATTCTGCTCAAACTTGTGTTATATTCATCGCCACTATGGTAGCTCTCTGTCTTATGTGGTATTTAGCTGAATGTCTGTGGGTTCTGGACTAAAACAAGGAAATTATAATGCGAATCTTTTAGAATTTTTTGTGACATTTTTTTTTTTTTTTTTTTTACACCAAATGATTCATTGATGAATCAAGAAATTAAAGGGCACATTAATTGTTGAAGAAAAAAAATCTGTAGTTGCAGCCCTGAAAATTTACACTGGCAATAAATTGTAGCAAAAAAAATAAAATAAAATTAATCACGTATTGTAGGCAGTACATTCACTGCTCTAACAGTCATTTACACCAGGATCTCACATCTCACCTACTGTGCTCACCTGGCCATCACACCTTGGATAGAAAAGCTTTGTGTGACAAATCCAGGTTTGGCACGACTACAGTGATGTGATCAGGCAAAGTCCATGACCTCAGTGAGTGGGACCAAAGGGCCTGTCTCACAAAGCAAGGTAAATCTATGAGGTATCTGGTTTCACAAGCACTGGTGATCCTGTATAACAGGTCTTGCAAATCGATGACATGTGTGTGAGATCAAAATGTAGCATGAATAAAGCAATTACACTACACAGATACTTCTCTCTTTAAAAGTAAAAGGCTAATCACTTTCTGCCACTAGGATACAGTGTGCCTTTTATGTATTTGACATTATATTACTGAATTTATAAAAATGTTTCTATTCAAAGCCCAAAGTTACCTGATAGATATTGGATATCCGGGAAAGTTAATGACATTGATGTTAAAAGACTTGATGACAATATATTGAATATTTTTTATTACATAAACACATAATGCATACGAACATTTCTGATAAGGATCCGCTATTTTCTTGTTTTAAGGATGGTGACTGAGATGCACTAACCGTGACGCTTTACAGTTGAAAAACTTGCCACTGCCCTCTGTAGGACAGACTATGCAATAGAAGCACTGTTTCTTCACTGTCTTTCTTCTTTATTAAACTGTAAATTCAACTGACAAATGACGCTACATAAAACTATCTACCTGACATGGAAGCAATGTTTTATGCCCAGAGTGGAACAATGATTGCACTGTAAACATGTTCTGTATTTCCAATATAACAGATTGTCATTTAATGCAAAGTCAATCTGCTGATTGGTACGAACATATCTCTAATCTTGAACAAACCTGCTCCTCGTAGGTTTGGCCTGCAGCGTGACCTATAGAACTCAAGCTATCTTTGCAAACAAAGCCCAAAAGAAGGAACATCAGCAACAGGACCGTGAAATGATAAGCATGTTGGAATATTGATATTCTTGGATGGGCTTGAAAAACTCCCCTGAACTGCTGCATTACAGTCTGATGAAACCTCTCACATCCTCAAACATGTCTCTGTAACAACTGTCACCTCTTCACAGAATTTCTCACCTTCACATCTTCTACCTCTTCACCTCACGGCTTCATGTCCTACTTTATGTTTTTGTGACATACAGCTGGTGATCAACCTGGTGTGTTCCCTTACATGTGACATGTCAAGAGTTTTGTTCCTCTGCACGTCACACACAGTAAATGTGCTGACACAGCAGAAACAGACTGTTATTCACTGGAAAACACCTTGAGACTGTTACGAACAGAAGACCCTCAGGTGAGAGCTGCACACTGTGCCTGCAGTGGTGCTAAATGGTCTGAAACCGTGCTTTCTATGTTATAATTGCATGAGGAGACCCATTAGAGGTTGAGTGAAAACAATGTGCTTGATGTCACAGTTAGAAACAAATAAGAACTACTCGAACATGTGTATGAACACTTATGGCAAACCAGTGGCTAATAATGTGTACAAGTATTTGAATATGGTCTGTGTGTGGGTCGATGAAAATGCAGAAAAACAAAATGTGCTTCCTCATTCACACGCTCTGAAGACTTTGGTGAGTGAGGTCTACAGTTGAACAGTTTCGAAACTGGATTAAAATAACATAATGAGGTGAAGATACCATAGGGTGTTACTAAACAAACAAACTGAATGTCAGCCTTGCTTAAGGTCATGAGTCAGAATTGACTCAGTGAGAAAAATGATCCAATACTGGATTATCTCCCTAATCAGGGGTACTGGGGGGGGGGGCAGCGGATTGAGGTGCTGTTTTCCATAACTGTGCTGTCTGCAGTGCAACAGCTGCTGGACAAAAGGCTTATGAGGCCTTCATGACCAGAGCACCAACATGTCATCATACAGCTCAGCAGACAGACCATGACAGGGCATCACTATTTTTAGTAAGTTGGGCTTTAGCTGGAACAAAGTGCCAACTAAAGGCAAGATATTTCCCAGATGAGAGACTTAGCCTCTTGCTCTCTGATCTAATTAAACCTACCTTGTATGGAGCTATCAGATAATAGACTAGTTCTTCCAGCTGCCTGCATTAATCTAGGAACGTGCTCCTACTTGAGAGCAATGGAAATATTGATCTTGTTGCATTAACGTATGTGTCAGTGCCCTAACATTGGTTTCCTTTCTCCAATTCACTGAGGTGTCATCATATTTGTATTTTAGCACTTTTATAAATAAATAACCAATGAAAAAGTCAATGTATCTTCCTACAAAGAGGGACACTACTGGGAGTGCATCACATGCTACCTGGCATAGTGTCTTTCCATTCATTCTTATGGGACTCCTTCCAACTGCACATAAGCAGAGCCTACATCCTGCCTGCACCCTCATGTTAAATCCGTTTTAAGTAGGCTGCATCCGTGTTTACACCAACAGGGCAACACTAACCACAATAATAGGCCAGTAAAGGTGACGAACAACTTAAAAAAGTTAAAATGATTTACTGATAACTAACATGAACAGATCAACATTAAACAACGGCTGTACTGATGTCTCAAGTTTGCATTATATAACTTACCCCACAATGAGGAAAACAACGACGGCCATAGCTAAATAATTTGTCTGATAATAAAGCAGGTTGCTGATGACCCTGTTGTTCCATTTGGCCAAATCTTTCGTGTCAGGTTTGGCGAACCTGTCCGAGCTAGGGAAGAAGTCATCCCACGGTCTGAGCGGCGTCAGCTCCACTTTTGCCATTTGCCTCCTGCTCCGTTTACTCATCTGACTGTCAAACACAAACAGCCGCAAAATCACCTGAAGCTACGCACCGGAATCTCGCGAGAGGTCAGCGGCAGACCCCGCCTCCTGCGCCTGATGAAACCTCGCGCTATTGGTCAGCGGCCGCACGTTGGCGAAACACTTCCTATAAAGCTTCACGGCAGAGTAGGATATGAAGCGATAACTGCGTTGTATGCTCATTAAAACTTCAATTGAAGCTGCAGGTCAGTTCTGTCTGTTATATTTGGTATGTTTACGTTGACATGTTGGTGTTGTTAATGTGCTGGCAATGTTTAAACAGCGTGACCAGTCCACGCGGACCGCTAAATGTCTCAAGCATGACTTCAGTGACACAAGCTAACGTTAGCTTTAAAAGATGGCAGGCTAACAAACAGAAGCACATGACGATGTTTTTGTTGTTTGCGCAGATGTGGAGCAGAATACTGAGTCCTCGTGTGATTGGCAGGACAGGTTTCTATTGGAGGAGTCTCTTCACCATGCAGCTGAAGACCAGTGAGTTCCAGTCCCTGTTCAGTGATGGACTGAATGGGCTAGCAGGTGAGATGCAGCTGTGACCAGACACCTGCCAGTTGTGATCACTTACAACTGTGTCAGTGAAGGTTGGTCATGGAAGAGTGTTTAAAAATGAGAGAGCCTTTTGAAGAGGAACTATATATTGAGAGGAAGCAGGGAAGCTCATAGATGTGTCCCATGATCTGGTTATGTTTTTGACAACTTACTCTGATGTCGGATGTCAAAAATACAATATATTATGAATGCTTAATATTCCCTGAAGGAAGACTGATAAATTTGCAGGGTAGATGTTAGCACATTGCAGATATGGTATCGATGAGTAGCAACAGTTGCAGTGGCCTACAGAAATATATACAGAAATACAGATATTTTCAATAGATATTTTAGAAACACTGTCTCTGTTACATAGGTTGCCCTCCAGAGAATGAAATCAGTTATACATATATACATGTATAGCCCAATATTACAATTTGCCTCAAAGTGTTCTACAAATTTTACAGCATATGACACCCTCTATCCTTAGACCCACGATTTGGATAGAAAAAATCCCCCCCCAAAAAGTCCTTTTAACTGGGGGGAAAAAATGGAGAAACCTCAGGAAGAACAACAGAAAGACATGCAGTAGATAAGCCAACATAATGAAATTATAGTACCATACCAGTACAAACATGATGACAACAGCACTGACTTACTCACTTTTGTAACTAGTACATATCAATATCAGTAGCCTATCTGAAATCCAGTGTCAGTCAGGCTCTATGAAATCCAAATCTCCAAAACTACAGGCATGTCCTCCAGTCCTAAAGGCTGCTTAGTCCTAATTACTATTCTGAAAAGAGAATTCCTTATGAAAATATATTGTTTTTTAGGTTGAGCCCTGCCACTTTTGCTGTTTTGAACTCTCAGACACAAAGGGATTCTCCAGCTTTTTAATATTGCACTTCCATAAAGTTTGTGTATTGGGCCAGAGGCAGGTTAAAAATGAACAGTGGCCAAAAAGATTCTGATTTTTAGTCCCAAGTGCCAAAAAAGATAACATTTCCCATAATGCAACCACTCATGATAATGGAATTCATTACCCTCCAGGTTTAACTCAACCAGTGAGATAGATTATGGCTCCAGACACGAGCTGTTAGTGTGTGTTTGCTCTTTCCAGAGGTGTTTGAGAAGCACCATCATGAGCTGAGGATAGCTGGAGGTGCAGTACGGGACCTGCTGTCTGGGAAGCGGCCAGAGGATGTGGACTTTGCCACCACAGCCACTCCAGAGGAGATGAAGCGCATGTTCCAAAGTGCTGGGATCAGGATTATCAACAACAAAGGAGAGACACATGGGACCATCACAGCAAGAGTAAGAGGCTGACCTGTTTGAGCAGGCAGGATGTAGCTTTCACTTTTCTGAATCACTATTTGGAAAGCTGCTTTGAAGATGACTTGAACTGCTATCTATTTACTTTTGCAGTAGCATATCTAAACCAGGCGTAATAATTTAACGGTTGAAAAAGTATTTCATACTGCTTTTTAAGAAATTATAATGTTACTATTTTCAAAGCTGAAATCAAAAGGTATCAATTTAAAGGGAAAAAAAGAGTTTTGGGTGCAAACTATTGGACAGTTTTCTTGGAAGGACAATGTAAACGGCATAAATCCAAGGCTACAGAGTAAATATGTGACGACAGGCATTCAAACACATACACTTCAAAGTGTACATGCACTTACATACCCAAAATGGAATTGTACAGGAGGATAGCAGCAATGATACAAAGATCATTGTCATGATGTTTGTTGTTCAATCAGCCAGTGGCATAATGGGAGGCTAGAGTACTACATAGGCCATTTTCTTCTTCTACATGCAATCCATCTGGTCGATCTAATAAGTGGGTCTTCAGTCTGGATTTAGAGACCTTAATGGATTAGCCATCCTTATGGATTGTGGGAGAACATTTCACAGATGAGCAGCCCAGTAACAGGAAGCTCTACATTTGATGGATTTATTGATTTTATTCCTGAAACATGTCAATAAGTTGTGAGCAGAGGTCATGGGCTAGAACATATGGGTCCATAGGGTTCATGACATAAGGTAGCTTTACCACGTACAGATTGTAACACAACTATGTATTTCTGAGTGCCTATTGAAATATTGCACTCTCCACAATTGAGAGTAAGTAGACAGGGACTGACTTAAGAATGGGGACAGTATGTACACGTCACTGGGATCATATCACAGCAGCACAAGGTCATCTTTGTTTTGTTTATTGTCCTCTTTCATAGCTACACAACGAGAACTTTGAGGTGACAACGTTGCGAGTGGACGTTGAGACAGATGGACGACATGCAGAGGTGGAATTCACCACTGACTGGCAGAAGGACGCTGAGCGGAGGGACCTCACCATCAATTCCATGTTTTTAGGTATTAGTGTCTTTGTTCTCCACTGAATTCAGTGAACGTTGTTGAGGAATCATAGTGACTCATCTCAGTTTGCTTGTGTTGTGGAAATGTTCAGCATGTGGTTTCTGTTCTTGTGCATTCATGGGACATTGTCACTTATTTTATTACATTTCTTGCACTTCACCATGTTTTGTTGACTTTTTCCCCTCGCAGGGCTTGATGGAACATTATATGACTACTTCAAAGGATATGAAGACCTGCAGAACCGTAAAGTTCGGTTTGTTGGCAGTGCTGAACAAAGAATCAGAGAGGATTACCTGAGAATACTGCGCTATTTTAGGTAAGATCTCTAATTTCACTGTCAACTTAGTTTTAACGAAAAAAAAAATTACTCAAAAGGTTTTAATGGAAATTTAATGAAAAAGAAAATCATCACTTTTTATTTTACTATATGCTATTGCTACTTTTTATATTACTATTTATTTGACATTAAGACATCTTGACCTCAGGCCTTTAATTTCTCCCCAGGTTCTATGGCAGAGTGGCTGTGGAGCCCGATGACCATGAACCTGAGACACTGGCCGCTATCAGGGAAAATGGCCGTGGGCTGGCAGCCATATCAGGAGAACGAATTTGGGTTGAAGTAAAGAAGATGGTGGTTGGGAACCATGCTGCTCATCTGCTGGAGTTGATGTACAGTCTGGAACTGGCCCAGTACACAGGTGAGAGGGAAGGCAAGGAGGACACAATTTCTGTAGCGAAATCCCACTTTGGATGAAGAGGTGGTGGTTAAGGTACAAAGTTCAACAAGGACAAAAAAAAAAAAACAATATCAGCACATGCAGCTTCAACAATTTATCACAGAAATTTTGATTTTTGGTCTTATTCAAAGATACTGGTATACACTTGATTAAAGCGCACTTAAATATCTCTCCACCACCACCTGATGGAAGGTGTGACATTGCTTACATCCATGGTGGAGTAGTTTTTAGTTCATTGTTTGTGTGTGGGGAAACATAATGATAATCAATCATTGGATCATTCAGTGTGCACTTGTTTCTCTTGAAAGGATTTTATCATTTCTGACACTATTGTTAATTCTGATTATTGACCCTATTCTTAAAATAGGTAAAAATAGTACTCCTTCCCATAAATTTATATTATTCTATTATTCCCATAATGCAACTCAACATCATCATTTATCATCTAATTTCATTAGACCTGTCCTACCTATTAAACATCCACCTCTGTCAATCCCCACATCTCCAGTTCATCATGAATGTTTTTAAAGGTGTGAAAATTTAGTCTCAAGTCCAAGCAGAGACAACCCTGATGACATCATTATAAAGTGCTCAATACTGTAGAACCAAGAGACAACTATACAACTGTTTTCAGAAGCTGACTAGTACTTCTTGTGACAACTGAACTTATTGTGTAAAATCTATGGAGTGCCCCTTTTTAATTGCTTCCTTTTTTTATAAAACCATTTTGATTGGTGGGAGAAATCATGCATACATGTACTGTATATATCACTAAATTTAGTTTAATTGCTTAATCTCTTTTGAGTATAGATTAAACTCTGAATAAAAACAGAATACAGAATCTTGAACTAATCCTGAGTCTAACAACATCCAAGTTGATTAACTAGGTAAACATGTGTATTATATTCTTATGTAAGGGTAAACTGTCTGTTTTGGCTCAGATGTCAGTGCTAAGTTTTACCATTAGATTGTTCCTGAGGTTATAAATACACTCATACACTCAGATGGGACCGTCATCCCTGCCTGAAATAACTGTTACTAGTGTAATACTGCATTTTGCCCTTGTTACCCACTGTGATAAAAATGTTCTCATTCTGCGTCTTTCCCTTTTTGTCATGCCTCAGATCCCTCTTGAAAAGGGTCTGAGAGAACATGTACCCTGCTTTGGAGTCATTGTTTGCAAAATACAGCCATCAAGTAAAAAGGATCAGTAGTGCCGAAGCTCAGCAATTCTCAAGGATCTGACCATTTGGAGCTGTTTCTAAATGGGGAAAGATTCAATTTCCATCCCTGAGATGGACTGGATTCAATGCCTCATGACTCCTATAGCACTGTGAACTAGTATTAGTCACCACTAGACCGAGATGATTCAATTACTCTTGAAGATTTAACTCTTCACGGGTTATTTAATCACTGCAAAAGACTTCCACCATGATACCAATACTTCAGGCATGTTATCATCATAATCCCAATGAAATGGATTGTAATCATAACCAATATTAGTATTTTGTTTTCTTTGTTTTGATCACTTTCTGTAGCTGTTGTAAAAGCCAGTTCTGCCATCCCTCCTGTCTCTGCCCTTCCTTAGGTTTACCTCCAGATGGCAATGTTGAGGAGATGAAGCGAGTGTGGCAGAACGCCAAAGACCACTCTCCCAAACCCATGACCATTCTGGCAGCTCTCTTCCACTGCCCAGAGGAGGTGGAGAAGATGGACATCCGACTGAAGGTGTCCAGAGAGGAGAAGAATCTGGCTCTGTTCCTCATTAAATACAGGCGGGAACTCCGCAAGAGCCAAGATGAACCGGACAGCCTCAAACCCTTCACTGACTTTATCATTGATGTGAGTTTCAGCCTCTTCCTGGTTAGTCTGTAGAAACAATCAGATGTTAAGCGTTCATGTGTTTTTAATTAAAAGAAGAAGTCAGAAGCGATTTATAGTGGGACACTTAGCAGAACAAAGCTGTCAAACAAATCTCTCATTATTCCTGCTCTTTTTTTAAATGAGCAATTACTAGAACAGTTCTTAGTTTAGTACTTTAGCTTTTCTCAGAAGTTAAAATCTGGAAATGGAAAAAAATGAATTCTAAATTATTCAGATGTGAAACTCATTCAACAGTAGATTTAGCTTCAATAAAGTCCTTTTCCACCCCAACCCTATCACTAATAGAAGCCCAAGTAGACAAGGCAGGAGGAGAGAGCACACCAAAAAGAAAATGACACTTCACTACAGAGTAACTAAAATGCTTTAAAGGCCTTGAAACATATTTTCTCACTCTGCTTGTTATCAGCATTGATGTGGGCCAAGTTGCAAAATTGTTACAGGAAAAAAAACCAGTCAGGATTTAGGAATATATTGATCAAAATGTGATGACAGTTGTGGGGATGTTTGCTTTTGCTGCCAGATTACCGTCAATCAAATGTGATTAAACCACATCCGCACAGTCCTGATGAAGCAGATTCGCTGAGTGTTTAACTGTAAATCAGCTTTTTTCTAACTTTGATTTTTGCTTATTTAGTCATGCATATTTAATGTTATAGAATACTTAAAATCTGAAATCAAGTCTTTACTTCTTAAATCTTTTCAGAGTCGGGAGCTGGATTCCCAGAGTAAAGTGTGTGAGCTGCTCAAGTATCAAGGCGAGGAGAAGCTGCTGGCACAGCTCTGCAGATGGTCTGTCCCTTCCTTCCCCGTCAGCGGTCACGATCTGAGGAGGATGGGCATCACGGCTGGCAAGGAGATCGGCGCCACCTTACAGAAGTTGCGCGACATCTGGAAGAAAAGCAGCTATCAGATGGACAAAGACGAACTCCTCAGTTACGTAAAGCCTGAATGAGCAGAAAACAGGTGTTCTTGTGTGCCAGACAATAATTATCTGGACACCTGACACTGTAATCATGCTGCTCTCAGGTATTAATTGAACCATCTGACGCATATTGCAGAGAAAGGACACTACAAGTACTCAGACATACATCTAAATTACCCCAGGGCCACTTTTGTTCACCTGCATCACAGCTGCCACCATGTGAGGAACTGTCGACAAGGCAGCTGATTTCAAATGCTTGCTGATTTATGCAAATGCCTCCGGATGTTATGTCACTCCGTCACTAGTTAAGAGTGGTGTGATGAGAGAAGATGAAACCGACAGGCAGGACTCGGTGATGAATAGTGAAATGAAACACCAGATGTGAAACTAGAACTATAGTGATTCTCATTGGTAAAACAGTTTTGGAAAGCAGAAGTTTGGTTTTGATTGTGTTGTTTTTCGCTTCAGTTTAACTACATATCTGATATATACGTTATACTGGTATATGGATATATAAGTTATATCTTATTTCCTTGCTATGTTTTCTATAAAGAAAATGTTCTATAAAGAGGTTTTATTTTTTTTTTGAAAATATATGGTTTCTTTAATTGCATGCACTACACAATCCAAAGCTATAATTCATTGCACTTCCATGTGTTTGACACTGTGAGAAATGTTGTCAGTGATGGAGTGAGGTTGCTCCTCCCTCCTCCACACATGATATAAAGCTCTCTCCCTCTCCTTCACTAACGCCTCTGTGGACACTCAACATCTGTTGCTCACTGGAATTTCACCCACTAACATTTTCTTTCGAGGAATTACCTTTGGATGAAGTTGTTAAAAGTTCCATCGCTTCCATTTGCCTTGTGTGTTTTATAAATGCCTCCACGTGAGCTGGGATGGCTTGGCTCAGTGTCAACATGAGTAACCTGAGCGTGGAGAGCTCCGTGTCCGGGGATGAGCCTCGGGATGAGCGCCTGGCTCAGGTGGAGATCGCCCTCCTGTCCATCATCTTCATCACGGCGGGGGTGCTGAACCTGGGGGTGCTGCTGGTGCTGTGGAGGAGGAGGAAGCAGCTCTCCAGGATGCGCGTCTTCGTCCTGCACCTGTGCGTCGCGGACCTGGTGGTCACCTTCTTCCAAGTGTGTCCCCAGCTCATGTGGGACATCACGGACAGGTTCGTGGGTCCGGACGCGTTGTGTCGCGCCGTGAAGTACCTGCAGGTGGTGGGGATGTTCGCCTCCACCTACATGATCGTGGTGATGACCATAGACCGCTATCAAGCCATCTGTAAGCCCATGGTGACCTTCCAGCGGGGCCGGGCGCGCTGGAACGGCCCGGTGTGCGCCGCCTGGTGCGTCTCGCTCCTCGGCAGCCTGCCGCAGGTCTTCATCTTCTCCCGGGTCGAGGTCGCTCCGGGGGTGTACGACTGCTGGGCTCAGTTCGTCAAGCCGTGGGGACCGAGAGCCTACGTGACCTGGACCACCTTGGTCATCTTCGTCCTGCCCATCCTCACGGTGATCGTGTGCCAGGTGCGCATCTGCCGCGCCGTGCACTTCAACCTGCACATGAAGACGCAGCAGGTGGGAGAGGCGGTGAGCAAGCCGCTGTCCTCCCGGGCCAGCAGCGTGGCCGGGGTGTCCAAGGCCCGGGTGAAGACGGTGAAGATGACCGTGGTCATCGTGCTGGTCTACATCCTCTGCTGGACGCCCTTCTTCACCGTGCAGCTGTGGTCCGTGTGGGACGTGGAGGCGCCCACTCACAGTAAGACAGCAGGGCTCAAGATCTGAAGATCATAAGTGATGATGAGATGTTTTCAGAAAAGAGTCTTGGATCAAAACTAATGCCTTTGAAAATTGACATGCAAACGCCGTGAAATCATTTTGATCGATGCAGTTTTGGAATTCAGATTTGAATCCCTGTAAGTAAGTTAAGCAACATCTTCACTTAAAAAAAGACAGCAGTAATGTAGAACCATGCTGTTTCCCCCCCAACAATATAGGTAATAGTAATAACAGTAATAATAGTAATAAGAATAATCATGATGATGATGATAGTGATAATATACAGTAAAGTGTGCCAACTCCACTTTAACTCACTCATTTTGAGAAGTACTTCAAGTCAGTCCCAGATAGTTAATTGCTGGAGGTTATTCCTAGAGATTAAATGAAATGAATTGATGACACTAAAACATTTGAGCCTATCCAAAGGACAGGATCGATCAAAATATAAGAATTAGATAGATATACTTTATTCATCCCAAACTGGGACATTGCTATAGCAGCTAAAATATAAAGTGGATGCAAAAATATCATATTAAATAACAGGATGACATAACACAACATAAAATACCACACTGTAAAATTTGCAAGAACTTTTTAAAAAATAAACTAAAAAAAAAAAAAAAAAAAAATCACTGCCTCTATAAGTAGTAGAGGTTGTGCAAGATTTGTGCAAAGAATATAAAGTGACTAAATATAGTGCAAGCAGATCAGAAACTACATATAAACACTGTGAGTCCTGAGTGTTCTCTGTCAGACTGTTTTCTCCCTCCATGTTTGCAGCTGCAACCTTCACCATCTTGATGCTGCTGGCCAGTCTGAACAGCTGTGCCAACCCCTGCATCTACCTGCTGTTCAGCGGGAAGCTGCCCAAGCGACTGGTGGCGCTGGTGTGTGTGGGTCAGCCCGACGTGAAGGAGACCATCCAGGAGGAGGCCACCATGGTCAGCTCCCTGTACCTCAGCCTCAAGAGCCTGTCGGACAGCAGGTGAAAGCAGTGACGCCTCAGACGCTCCTGTCATCTCAGGCTCGAGACTGACTGAAATCCTCCTCAATAAGTGCGAGAACAAACATCACAGCAGCGCTACGAGTCCCTGTAGTAACAGTATATTGCAGTGAGACCATATTGTAGGAAAGAACAGTAAATAAAATGCCTTCATGTGGAAACCAAACATACCGTAGGTTTATATGGGGATATTACAGTCAAACATCAAGTATGATACAGTTGTTTCACTATTACATAACGCATTTTTTTTCAAATATTGAAAACTGTCATAGATTAAGCCACGCTAGTATTGTGGTTATAGAGACGGTGGCCTGTTGATCGGTTAGCCCACCACTTTGGTCCAGACTGAAATATCTCAGCAACCACTGAATGAATTGCCATAATGTTGTACAGACATTCGTGGTCCCCAGAGGATGAATCCTACTGACTTTACCTCTACTGCTATCAGCAAGTCAAAATGAATGATGAATGAATGAGTCAGAATGAAAAACGTCTACTTGCTGAATCAGCACACAATTTTGTACAGACATTCGTGGTTCCCAGAAGATGAAGCCTATTGACTTTGGTGATCCCCTAACTTTCCCTCTATCACCACCATGAAGTTGATATTTGTGATTTTGAGTGAAAAGTCTTGATAACTGTTGGATGGAGTGGCATAAAGTTTGGGTGAGACATTTACAGTCTCCAGAGGATGAACTGTAATGACTTTGGTGATCCCTCAACTTTTCCTCTCGTGTCATCATCAGGTCAAATTTTTAATTTGTGCAATACTTTGGTATGTGACAAAATATTTTCAGAACTACTGACATTTCCATCAACCTCAGCTGTGCTTTGTGTTTAATTCTAATTGTGTTCTTTGCTCTTGTTTCTATACTTATTTTTTTTCTTCCTCTGTATGTTTTTTTGGCTCTACTTACACATTTTACAAATTTTTGCAAATAGACACATCATTTGAATTTTCAACTGTAAAACGTGTCTCGTGGTTACTTTCCTTTTCAATATCTGTTACAGTTATTGAGATGTACATTTTTTTACTGTAATATTTTTTAATGGCTGTCTATGGGAGTGTGTGTACATTCATTAATTTGCGCCTACACAATTTTTCTACCATTTTGGTTTTTTAGTAAACATGATTTTTGCTTCTTTGGCACATGTTTCACCCAATCCTCCCAAACATCCCGTCTTTGGATGGTTTCAAACCAACTGCTTGAATCCATTTTTGGATATCGCTTACTGACGCACTAAACGGGCCATAACTCTTCAATGCTAATGCCAATTTCGGGAATGTTGTGCATAAAGACACATTGCACACGTGTGTTTAACATGACATTTCTACAATTCTGTTGACTTTAAGAAAATGAAACTTGATAAATGAGTTCTCCATGAGCATGTGTACTGCATATTGAAGCATGGGACCAACAGCCCCACCTTGTGGCCATTAATAAAACACTGCCATATATTTTTAACGCATGATTCAATCACCACCAATTTTGGGTGGTATCTTCAGAAATAAATCAATGACAGGGCTGTGAAATATGCCAAAATACCCATTGCCAATAGTCTAGTTGCATAACATACAAAGGAGGAAAGGAGGACACAATACAAAATAAACTAAAAATAAGAATACTATAAGGTCAAGATCAATGGACCTAAAGATATTGTAGACATTTTTCAGAAAGACCATTATTTTGTTCATGGGTCAGTATTGTTTTTTGTAATGTTGGTCCTTGTTAAAAGAAAAAGTGGTTGGCAGAAAACAAACCTATCACAAGAGCTCAGTGTCAAAGTAATGATGTAAAATGTTTGACCTTTGACATTTCCAGTGAAAGAAAAGGTGGAACACATATAGTTATCACAGTCCTGTCTACTCTGTAATATCCTCAAATAGTTTATTATTGTAAATGAGTCACCAGAAGCAACAGCAGCAGATGCAGCAAACGCACACATTTTCTTCAAGAAATGCAAATATTGTAATTAGAAAATGTTTGTATGCTAACACACCTGCGTAACATCAGCATGTAAGCATTGTCATGTGAGCATTTTGCTGACATCTATATTTACTTCAAAGCACCACTGTGTCTGAGTACAGCCTCGCAGACTTGTTAGCATAGCTGTAGATTTTTTAGTCATCAATAATCGGTGAAATGTGACAGATGCTGGCTGTGCATTCCTGTGGAGCCCAGTATTTGTGGTAAATGATGTTTTGATTTATCATTAGGCCCTGCAGTGAGTACCAGGCTGTGCTGTCCTATATCTCCTGGGCTTTCTGAGAAGTGACACCATCCTCTTGTTCTGACCTAACACTACCTTAAAAGTTGCCTTTAAATCCCACACTGACCCAAGCAAAGAGCAGATACTCTGTGGCTTGACCTGGCCAATGCCACAGCACAATATGAATCAGGTTATTTTGTCAAGATGACATGAATTTTACTTATGAAGAGAAGAATCATTAAATTGACTCACCATTTACATTTAAGACGTTACTTATATTTCATTGCACGTAATCTTTTTTGTCAGAGGTTTATGTAGCAGGTGATCTTGTGTGATGATGTGCTCTAATTTTCAGAAAGTCATCTACGTACTATGTGAGTTGAAAGTGTTTCACTCAAATGTAAATGTGGTTTATCCTGTAAATATGTAATAGTTCATATGTGTCATATGTCATTTGAATATGATCCTTCAGTCTACTTTCCATCTGTATATAAGATCATATGTATGGTGATGACGTCTGATGGGTCCGTGTTTGTGAAATCTTCAGTATCATCCGATATGCAGCAAGATACTCAGTGATAAATGTAACATGTTTATGTTTTTCAAAGACTTTTTATCTCAACCCCCGAAGGAGTGATTGTCTCTGAGGCGCTGCCAAATAAACCGTTGTGACTTTTCATTCTTCCTTTCTTCCCTATTTTGTTGAGAAAAATGTCCCTTTGGATTTAAAGCTGAAGCACTTATTTGCACATACTTGCAATATGGGACCTTTTAGTTTCCTCATCTTACATTTGGAGAATGGGAACATGGTGATATTGTCAGGTTACAGACAGGCAGAAAGACTCTTTTTCACAGATCATTTTGTCCGAGTGATTTACAGATGTCTCATTAGCGGCAGCATGTCATAACTCAGGCTAGGTGAGAAACATGAGCAAAACCTGGCTTCAGAAATGAGAGGAGAAGCATCAATGTATAAATATTTGGCTCAAAAGAATGTCATGTACTTCAGTATAAGGAACATCTGAATATTACATTCCTGTGAAATTGTTTCCTGCAAAGAATGCATCTGCCTTTATCCTCCTCAGGCCGTCTGGCTGCTGGTCAGAGACGTGGCAGACGGATCACATCATCATCCTTCATTTAATTACAAAATTCATGTTTAATAAAAGGGATCATGAAAATAACACCGTTTTCAAGAAAAACTCTCAATTACAGCCTGCAAATTACTGCATAAATATTTTTTACATAAGGGGTACAGATGAATACTTACTACTCACCTCTGTAGGTAGACAGGAAGAAGTCCAGGAAAAAGTGGGTGACAAATTTGCATTTAGATGGGACAGAGACATGAGTTATAGTTTAATATAAATATATATTTTCACTTTCATTCTACACAAGCATTCAAAAAGATTTTTTAAAACTGTAATAGCTACAGAAATCTCAGTGTCAATCAATAATAACATTACTACCCAAAATTTCATTACTTGATTCGTGATATGTGTCACTGAAAGAGAAAAATGCCCTGTAGGAATGAGGATGTTAGCTATGTTGTTGGTAGTGTGTGTCATACATGGATATGTGAATTCCCACTGACCACCAAAAAGACCTTCAGTAAAACTGTTGAGAGTCGAGCTGCGAACAAGGTCAGTCATTACTTTGTGTATTATGGATTTTTAATCCATGAAAATTTTGTGTGAAACTTGTGAGTCCAGAAAAAGGGTTTCTGTGAGCATCACAATGTAAAGATCAGTGGTGGAAGAAGTAATCCTTTACTAAAGAGAAAGTAGCACTAAATCAATGTAAAAATACTCCATTACAAGCAAAAGTATCCTACATCCATGGTACCATGCTAGTGAGATATGCTAAGTTCATCTACATTTGGAGCTGTGCCCAGTCTACAAGCTCTACCTTGTGTGTTTTTTGCACACAAGAGAAGAAAAAAGGTGAAAACTTTATGGCAGAAATGTCACGTCTCCCATATATTTATTTTATAATCGCCATGTTGTTCCTTATATTGTATGTTTTTTTTGTTTTTGTTTTTTCATTTCCAATTTTCCAATTTCCATTAATATGAATAGGAAGTCAAAATAATCCCTGCTTTGTTCTTTAAAGTGTTGTCATTAGTGTTGGGAATAATAAAACAGAATTTTCTTGTAAAGACTCAAACTGCAATTGTCATGTAAAGGTCATCTATACCTGCTACCTCTGTTAATTAAATGACAAGTATTAATAATTTAACACACGCTATGCTGTAGAAAGTTTGTTTTCACCAGCGAGTCTTGTTCATTCAGTTTTATATTTTGAATAATGATCATGTTCCTGTGAAAATACATACAGTATCTACTTCTGTGAGCCCGTAAGATGACACGTGCAAAGTCCACATGGTTCTTCTTGAGAGATTCAGAAATTGTCTGAAATTGCTCGTCACATACGAATCCACTTATACAGACTGTGAAGACTAGTTTTCAATTCAACACAATTACCACTGTTTCATTCTTCGTTTACATCAGAGAATGTTGTTCACAGTCTGGATGTAAATGAGGATGCTGCTGTCAAGGTTAGAAACATTCACTGATTTCTAAATTAGTAGACATCTGTTTAGACAAAACACATTGAAAATGATGCAATTATCCTGTCGGTTAGTCAAATAACTATCAAATTGCTTGACCTGCTAGATATTCGCTTTCTTTTTCTCTTGATAGAGAAGATCTCCTAGTGGCTCTTGACATTTATCGGAAAGACCTCTGTCAGAAAAACACACCATGTATAACTGGAACGTATTAAATGTTCATAACGGCACACTCATCTGCGTCTGATGTTGTTCAGAGCTATCGTACATAAATGCTTCCTCATGTATCATGTATATATATTTGACTGAATTGTTAAACACAAGGAGGTCATCTGTGTGTGTGAACTGGACTGTGATAGAAATAACAATAACTTAATGGTAATGGTGTATGACCTTGCTGCCATTCATACTGAAACTCCTCTTTTTCCCTCCTGCATTTCAGCCCCAGAGCAAAACAAACAAACAAACAAAACATGTAGAGCCTGTAATCAATGTATGTATCACATGTCCAGGACACCTTCATGAGCAGGACTTACATATCAAACAGATGTGAATTGAGATGAAACATGGCACATTTCCATAACAATTCCCTATAATTTCCCGAATGTACTTCACCTATTGGGTGACTGGATTGGATTAGATACACTAAAGACACAGAGCCAACAAGAGAAGAAAAAACCCCACCAAAGCTGCTGTGGTCCAGATGTTTCACAGCAGGGTTTTAATATCGTGCGTGAGTTTCTCATGAAACTTTTAAATAGAGTGCAAAAATGAGTAAAGCACTGTATAATTCATGCTTCTGACCTCATCTTAATTAAAATGAAACAGGGCTGTGAGCATATGATGGCTGCTAGACCCAGGAATAGGTCTGACTCCTTATTATCTCCCTGGCCTGAGGGATGTGTCCATTCATCAGAGCTGCTATCAGGCCCAGCTGAGGGTTGTAGTGGCTCTGAGATATTCCTACACATAGGTTTGAGGTCAGGAAGTTACAGCGTGGGCACTGATTATGTTTTAATGCTTCACAACTTTGTCCCAGAGTGGATGTAATTACGATTTTTTTTTTACACAAATTCCCCTAAATTGACAATAAATATTATAGTATTTATCCCCTTTGCTGTGTCGCACCAAAATCATCAGCCGTGCAGCAAATTAGTCACATAAGCTGAATCACCTGTGCGTAATCAAGGTCTGATTTTCAGGTTAACTCAATCCTGCAACCATCTGCTGTTGTCTGAGGTGCTGAATTCAGCTGCAGGTGATTCCTGTGGCGGATGTTGAATAAATAAGTGAGGGAACATTTAAGCTGTTTTTCATTTCAGTGCAGCTTCATCATGCATTGGCTGGAGTTCATATGATGTAAAAGAATGTGTAACCAGTTGCACACTTACAAGTTTATTTCAATTTTCTTATCTTTGCTAAAGAATGGCAAAGCTGGCAAGAAAAGAGAATGGGGTCAGTCACCATTTAGGAGATTCTTTAGAGCACATCCAAATGGCACATGTGCACATTTTCAAGAACAGGGCAAATGGCCTAACTGGAAGCACTAGGTGATCAGTAGTGTGTAGGTGTATTCCAGCTAATTGTCCAGCTAATACCTGAAATCTTTACTGGTTTAATTCACTCACTGTTGTGTGCACAATCTAACTAAGTCTAATTGGTCTGATGCACTTTTATATCAACTGCTATTATATGCTTCTCATTTCTGTGTTAGCAATCAACTTATCATAACATTGATCTCTTGGACACCTGTAAGAATTAAAAAGTCAACAGTAATCCCACAGCACCTGACCGCCAAGATACCAATGATACCTGTTTAGTACACACATGATCAGGCTATCTGTATGTTAATGAGGCTATTAACGAATGTGGTCGTTTTAATTAATTTAAAAAAACTCTTGGTTAACTGTGTCATTGTTTCATCTCTTGAACACGGACCAGCAGCGGTGAGGTTTAAGTGGCTGATACCACAGCACAGCACAACATCTCATCAGCCTTCTCAGAACGCCCAATCCCTCTCTGTAAGGAGTGCTTTCCACACTCGAATATTCCTCAGCCTGAACAAAGACACCTGCCACGATAAATAAATGTGTAGCCCCTGTCTAATGGTCTGGTTGGCAAGGAATCAACCAGCCCTTTGTGCTAACTACTGATGGAGCCCACAGGGGATCCAGGTGAGCGTGGGCACACTTGCTGAGCAGTTATCTGCTGATTGCTCCAGTTCATGTACATGTAATGTGAGGCACGGATCCTCAGTGGCACTGAAGAAACACACGTCAATGTAATATTTTGCTAGTGTGTATATGCGTTGCTGCCATATATTAATATACATATTAATATTTCTTTAATTGTTAGAGACCCACAGTTCTTGTTCTGTGATGCATTCCTTGTTAGAGAAAGACTAATCAAGGAGGCCACGAAGAGGTCTGTTATGAAGGAGATAATGTGCAGATAACAATTGTTGCTCCAACAGCTGCTTCCTGTCAGAGAGCCACTGTTGAATAAAAGACATGACTACTTCCAAAAAGCCTGAAGGACACAGAAATGAAGTGGGGAAATTGAGCATTCTGACAATCATTTGAAAATAAAATGCAATGTTTACTGTATGGCTTGTGAAGTGTAAAATGATTACAACAAAATACAGAAAGCTGCAGTCTGCAGGGGACCTGCGACTTGGGAAAAGATTCATTTTCCAACATTGGCCCCAAACATAAAGCTAAATGGCTTCAAAACAACAAAGTCGATGTCCTGGAGAGGCCAAGTTGAGGTCCAGGCCTCACTTCACTTAAACTTTCTTGGCAGAATTTGAAAACGTCACTCACTATTCCCTGTCTGACAGAGCTTTAGCAGCTTTGTAAAGACAAATGTGGAAACAAGAGAAAGTGACACAGACCTGTCCACATTGCTTTAATAAAGGAGCCACCACATATTGAATACAGCGAATATCTGTGCAATCAGTTATCTGTTGTCTTAATTTTGTATGCAAGTTAGATACATTTGTGAAGTTTCTATTTAATGTAGTGTTTAACATAATTAGAGTGAAGTTGAAGCAGGACCTTCCACATGCATTTGTATCAGTGGAGGCAGACACAGAGCTGCAGTGACATCCTGATATTTCTGCCAGCTCTTTGTAACTCAGTCAGAACCATCAGGGGATGAACAGACCCACCTGTTGGGTTCATGTGTTTGGGATGGAGCTCTGTGCCGCGTGTTGTAGTTGAAGGTAATGCCAACAGTCAGAGTAATCTAAGCACCGGCAGCTGTATGCAGGAACGCAGTGGGAGATGGCTACAGAGGTCGATCGACCGGGAGATTGTTTGTTGCATCAACAGCAGGCAAGCCGAGAGCCACAGGAGTCAGTGATGGAAAACAACTTGCCTCAAACTCAACAGCTTCCACCAACCCTAATGCAATCTTTCTTCACTCAGCTGATTCCACTTCATCTCTTATGCTGAAGAACTGTGTCTGATGATATGGTGTACTTCCAGCCGCATTTGACCACTTATGGTGTAAATGCTGTCAAATGAACAAAATAAATAGAAATATTTAGATGATGTCAAACATCCCTTGAAAGAACATATACATAAAAGTGGTATTTTTTTCCCTGCATATCAGAGAGAAGCTTTCATCACAAATCTGCTACATGCACTGATCTCCAGAAAATCTTCATCCGTTACACCATTTTACGACTTATCAAACTAACTGGATACAACACTAACGTTAATTTGTTAGAGCGAGGCAGTATTGATGCTGATCTTGGCAGACCACAAGAGAAAATAAATGATCAATACAAGGACAGCATGGGGATGTTCAACCACTCTCGAGTGTTGTAGGCTTAGCAAGAACCAGAGCTGTAGTATGGCATATCAATAAGATGGAGGCTGTGATAAATTCCAATTGAAATTCATATTCATGCATCAGGTTCATTTATCATTTTTATCTACCAACCTGAACACCTTCTGATCATAAACAGAAAACTGACTTTTCTTACATAGAGCTTTTTTCTTTTTTCGTCAGTCTCATGGAAAAAGAATGGAAGTCACTCTCTATTTTAGTGTCACTCACATATGAGGTCAATTCGTCCTGTCTTTGTTAATTATGCATGGACTGTTCCAGCACTGTGGAGGGTTCATTTACTATCGAAGAAGTGAAGCAGTCAATGTCTTCAACAAAGTGATGAGCACATAGACTTTGAGAATGTTTTATTAATTTTTATTTAGTTTTTTTTTTTTAAATAAAATGTAATAACACCAAAAGACAAATGGCAGCTCAGTGTCTTCTCTCTCATGATGGAGAGCAATAATCATACTGTGTTTCATTTTGACTAATAGTCCCTCGAGCCAAGATCATTTTCAAAACTACTGATCACAACAGTTTGTTAAATTGTTGTTGCATATGGATTCACATCAAGTTCCCAAACAGCGTTCCACAGGGATCCATGTTAGGTCCCCTGCTATTTAATATACCTAAAAAATATTTCAACTATGGCAACTGAGACATCTTAATTTCGACTGGCTAGCAGGTGTGGATTAACTTTTCATAACCTGACACCTGTGATGCAGGTATTGGTTTGCCATTCTAAATGAATGTGCCAATATCAAACTCTGATTACACACAGCAACAGTGAGGCTTAGCAAAACTGCTATCAGCCAGGGTTGTTTGTGTAACTAAGAAACAGACTGCTGTTGACACTGCAAGGCAACACTGGTTGCACTGAAAACTTAGACAAGCCAGTGAAGTAGATCTTTATTTTAGCCATTATTTTAGGATGTGGCGGCAGTTGGCTATTAATAGGCAGTCAGCTGATCTGTTTGACCAGTTGCCTCTTCTCTTTCTTACACCCATTCTGCAGAGAAGTTCAACAAAACTGCTCGAGGAAGGAGGCAGCACACACTCAAAGGTTAAGTGTGAGTCGAGGCTGGATTGAAATGCCTGCTGCATGTAAATGAAGCCTGTGCCTTGAGGAGCACAGGTTCATTAGCGAACGTGTGATCGAGTGCCTGTGCAGAGCCAAACCAAACATCCCACCTCACGCATGTAATGCTTGAAAGGTTTCAATAGTCTCTTTCACTGGTGGATTCCACTGTCTTTTACATGACTCACATTACTGTACAAAACTTGTCCATTCTTGGATGTGTGGTATATCATTATGTGTCCCTTGCACATACCTGGATGTATGTGGTTGGCATGGCTACCGGATAAAATCCCCTCCTCCCATGTGCAGAGCTCTGTGGATGGAGAGGTGATACTTCTGCAGGTGCTGGTTTATTGCTTGTTAAACTTGGACTTTTCTATCCAAATGTGCATGTACAGTAAGCAGCACTCTGCTAGTTTATGCATGGCAAACCATAACTGCTGGAAAGTCTACATACACTACATTCACACCAACCTGTGGCTGATGGAAAGAGTGCTATTCATTTGCATACGCATTTGAAATAATATTACGGAAGATTTGTAAAGAAATTTCTACACAAAACCACAGAATATATATCATCTGGATTTCTGGTGAGCAGCAATATCAAATATGTTTGGTGCTTATCAGTAAGTGTGTTTGAATTTTTTTATTAATATAGCAGGACAAGAACATATTTGATTGCTTCCAAATGCAGCATATACAGTATGTATATATATATAATAAAAATGGTATCAAGGAAGGATACCATTTCAGGGCATGCGGCCAGAGTCTAAATAATGCAGCAAAGGCTGATACAGTATTGAAGGACACCCTTCTGTGAAATCCGCTAACATTACTGACAAGACTGCGTCAATTCCCTCAAGCCTGATAGTACAGTATGGTTTCTGACTTCAGATCAGATATGAATGAGATGATGCCTTTGGTTCATTTTTGCAAACCAGGATTTTTTAAATGTTTTTCTAAAATGATGCATATATTTATGAACACATCAATTTATTTATGTTTATTTTTGTTTTCTAACACATCACCATCACCACTAATGTCATACATGTCACCAAATGATTGAAAAAATGTTCCCTCCCTGATGGCCTACAGGAACTTTCTATCTTGTCTATGAAATGGTTAGTAGAGATGTGCATGATAAGATAAGATAAGATAGCTTTCATTGATCCCCCTCAGGGGAATTTCACTCTAAATTCACTCTATGATTGCCAGATGGACACAGTAGCTGGAAGAGTCATAAGAGATGGATCTCTTCTTCTCCCTGGCGAAAGGCGAAAACTTTCAGGTAAGAGTCATGCAACAGGCTCCTGTGATTGCATTTGAATAAGTATATGAGGTTTTCAAGAATAAAACTTTAAAAGAGATGGTTTATGGATTTGAAGAATTTTCTAAGTTGCCAAATTTGTTTTGGCATTTGGACAGTGGGAATTCAGAATAAGATATGCGATCAGCTCCTGTGTGGTTTTGTAAGAACTTTGTAAGAATGTTTTCGTACTGATCTTTATCCTCTTTTCTCTCATCTTTTTCCTTTACTGCTGAGAGAAGGGCTGTCTCGAACCTCTTTGGGGCCTGCACAGAATTTGATCTCCATTACTATTTACTACCTCCAAAAATATGTCTTATACTAATATATTATATATGGCCCCACAGACTCTACACTAAAGCAACAGCAAAAAAAAGTATAGAGAAATGTTGTCTTAAGCTGAAAATGAAACCATTCTTGTTTGCTCCTCGCTGCCTGGGAAGAAGCTAACAAAGTTAATTTACAAACGCAAATTGAAAAATCCAATCTCCAAATGAACATTGACTTGCAGATAACAAAGACAGAAACAGAAATACAACTACTTGAACACCAATTAACGGTGGTTGCCCAAGGGAGGATGATGTAACTTAATTGTTGGCAAATGATAGAAGAGAATAGAAAAGAAATATGTAAGTAGAAGGCAGAGCCCTGAACTCCAGGGGAGCAGCACCGAACCACTGGTTTGTAGACAACACATGGGTCAAAATCAAAACTCAGGAAATGCAAGCCAACACAAAAGACATTAACTCACATAAGGACTCGCAGAAGGATCATTGTGTTTTTCAAATCCAGCCACACACTGGAAACAAACTGGTTGCCGGAAACATTGCACAACCAAACAGAAGAAAAGTAATCTAGTGTGTGTAGTCCAATACAGTGAGGAATGTACAGACTTGTATATTGGGGAAACCAAACAGCCATTTAACCAATGCATGGCTCAACACAGGAGGGCCAACTCAGGTCAAGACTCAGCAGTTTACCTACACCTGAAACACCATAATGTACATATTTTGGATAGGGAGGACAGATAGGGGAGTGAAGGAGGCTATGCTGTCCTTTCATCCCCTCACAGGAGATTGAACAATTCACACTTGGTCTCATGTGACAATTCCAACCACGGCCATTTACACAGTGTAAGGGTGGGATCAATGACCCTGATCACAACACTGCAGAGGATAAACACCTGGGACTTCCCACCAGCCACTTAGACCTGAAGAAGCCCCTTCAGGTGTCTACAACCAAGTTCACCTGCAGCTTTCACTGTAATAATCCTCACAAGTATGAGGGCCTCTGTCTATACCTCTAACCAAGTAGTTAATCAGAAGGATCAGCCAGGCTTAGATGCTCCTCAGTCTATGAGTCTGGCTTAGGCCCAGTGAGCCTTGCCGTGGCTCTTATCACATCCCACGCAGGTCACACTGTTGATTTTGTCTCTACTAAACTTCCTCAACTTTAAGAGATTTTTGTCTCTGATCACAAAACTGTCATGTTCAATATTGCCGTTCAAGTAGCTGCTCCCTCCCCCCAAAAAGTACCGTCTAATTTTCATCCTTAATGAGAGATCTGCTGATAATTTCCCCCTGTTTTCTGGTCCCAGTGCAGCAGCAGCATCTTTCATGATGTAAGCAACCTGGTTTATCAGCTTCAGGTTTTATGTTGCATTGCTCCCATCCCAAATGGTAGTCTAATGATGCACATCCTCATGTAAACCTTAACTCCAAGTAGCTAAAGTAAACCTGGTAATGAGCGGGTATAGTACAGGTAATGCCACATTCAGCTCAGCTTTACTTTTATTTACTGTCTGAAAAGTCTGAAAAGCTCATGCAACATGAATGCATGTTAGATAGGTATAGAACCAGTTTAACGTAATGTTCACTAAATAAATTAGACACAACAATAAAGGTAGCTGGACATTGGAACTTGCTTGGATTATGGTGCATTGCGATGTAGCATTGATAAATTGTTTCCAGTTGCCTTTTGACTCTTTCATTAAAAGAGAGAGTGAACGAACATCAGAATAGCACAAGTTGTTGATGGCAGTTGAACAAGTTTATGGCAAGAATATCAAGGCAACTTCATCATTTGAATATACTGTAGCTACCAATGAGATGTTGGTCAGCTGGTACGTTTTATTTTTCTTGTGTTTTGTCCGTTGACTGTCCAAACAAATCTGCAGTGTGCTAGATAATGCTCTGCACTTTAGCAGTTTAGTTACAGCATTAACAGTTTAGCATTAGGTAGCTAATAGTTATGACATGGTTGAAATGCATTTATAAGCAGTGAGCCAGACAAAAGTTTTCTTCATGAGCCCTCACTCACCCACACAGAGCTAACTACTAATCAGGGATGAGGTAAAAGCTATGGCAGCTCAATGTACCTTCTGTATTATCATTGTTACATATGGGTGGTGTAGAGATTATAATAATGGAGCGATGGATGCATTTACACCTTCTTAGCTTTATGCTAGAATGCATCTCAAACCACATCACAAGGGCAACTGGATTTCAGTCCATCTCGATGCTTCTTGGATGCATTTACACCTAGCTTTTTTGAGATCGGATGCCATCCAATCACACCTGTGCAAGTGTAAATGGGGTAAAAAGGCCTATGTCTCCATCAGATGCCCTCAAAATGTTCCTGCCTTTTGTCAGTCACCCGAAGGCGCTCCTCTCTGTGCAGCCGTCTCTGATTCCCTAAATGAGCCCCAGCTGTCCCATGTTCCCTCATTAAGACCTCAGCTTAAATGCCAGACACTTCCCCTCTTGCCTTTTGCCACTTTCAGCATGTTCCTACATTTTCCTGTTTCCGTACACCTGCCTGTTGACTGCTTTTTTAACCTGCTGTGACCTGCTTCCTGTCTTAGCCCTGTTGGATTAGGCTGACCTCAGTTGTCAAAATTGTCCACAGATTGTAGTTTTTCCTACATCATGGATTCAAACTGCACCACCAGTGTCTTCCTTTGAGTCCACTTCCCTGTTGCCTCTTTCTGACAAGACGCTGATGTAGATAAGATGGCAGGCAATACTATTGTCATTGCCCTAACACACAGGTTTGCACAAAGAAAAATCTTGTCTTGGGCTCCAAAAAGGCAACAGTCAGCCCTGGTTATTGGAAAGAAGCAAGAACACCCTGACACGTACAACAGAAATTCAGGAGGCAAAAGAACAGTGGAAAAAAAACTGCTTAAAATTCAAAGGGAAATTCTGAGCTCTATAACCTCAACTACATAGAAAAAGTATTTCTTCAAAGCATGAGTTTTTGCTGTGTGTCGCTGGTCTCCACGCTGCTCTTGTTAATTAAATTGAATGTTAGTTCACACCAGATCATCTCACGGCCTCCCCTGGACTTTCGCTCTGAATTTAAACATGCAGTCTGCTTCAAAGAGTTTCCACAGGGTGCTGAAATGGTTGTATCTGCCAGCACTAATCTCAATGGCAGTCAATCAACTCAATTCAATGAATCATTCATTGCCGCTGAGCAGATCATATGCAGTGAATATGAATATGTCACATTTTTTTTCTATTATCCATGAGTTTCCTTACAAGAAGTGAAAGCTCAACCTTATAGAGAATCAAGACACCTGCACCATGTCACTGTATTAACTATGCCCTTTTTTCCTAGACTCAACTGAACTCAACTATTTAATGGAAATCTAATGTTGCTCTTTCCAGAGTGTAAGATTATAATCACTGCTGCTGTTTCTATCATATCTATTCATCCAAACTTTACTTTAAACTAGATGCATTTGTAGCCTTCGGGGACGTCTTTCAAAACACTGACTGTATTGTTCATTGAGAGAGAGAGGCCCTTGTTAGTACTCATTTACCCATCACTCCCACATGTATAACCTTAGGCAGGAAATGAGAAGTTGCAACCCAGTTTACAACATTAAAATCATTATTTTTCACCTTACTCCTTTTGCCATATTCTTTCAGTAGATGTCAATAATTATCGATTCAATTACAAGCTATTGTACATTGTTTGTCCTCTGTGGCTTGACTTTACTGCCAACTCATTCATCATACTTAGCCAGGTTCAGAAATTGTGTGAGTGACTTATCTTTGACATCTTCAACACTTCAGCTGCGTTTTCATGACGCCCGACTTGAAAGGTTGTTGAAATCATTTCTTCTTGTTGCAGTCTGTTGCAGGAAATTACTGTTTAAAGAGGAATAGGTTTGATGCGGTGTGTTTCCCTCGAGGCAGCGTTACTGAGCCCATCAATTTCAGCCGTCCTCAGAATGATTGCACGTAAGTATGTCAAAACAAAACGGTTCTTCAAATTATATTCAGAATGGTTTTGTTATAGGGTAAACGAACAAACTGTAACTCAGTGTGTTTACGTGCAATTATATAGTAGGACAAATAATCAGGTTGCATCGTTACAACTGACTTTTTGTTAACAACACCAACTGCGGTTATGACAGTTTTTCATCAGGTTTTTCTTAATGAATACTGAAAACAAATTTGCCGAAAGGTTTCGTCTTTTCTTTTATTCACATATTTCTCTCTCCAAGTGCATTTTGCCTCATTCAAGTGAGAAGTTCAGTTACATTTAATATATTATCTCAGCCACTGGGTCTGTGCTCATGATGTATATTTGGGCTGTTCCTAAATTCATTCAACAAAGTCATTTCAGATTAGAACAGTAATAGCTGATTTTACGTTTATTCTTTTCCAATGTATATTCTCTTCTTTCAGACATAAACAGAAAACAGATATTTAGTTGTTGCTGTGGCTCTAACCAACTTTGTCTACAGTATGTGACCAGCAATAGGTCTATAATCGGACAAATTTTCCGAATTTAACTATTTCTACAAATCAAGAGTCATCCTCTGAATTAATATACTCATTTAGACATGAAAAGAATGAGCATTAGTATTGGTAAAATGTAAAATGTGTATTTTCTCCTCAAGTTTTCATGCATCAGA
The DNA here is from genome assembly GCA_025331565.1 of Holacanthus passer. Lineage (NCBI taxonomy): Eukaryota > Metazoa > Chordata > Actinopteri > Pomacanthidae > Holacanthus > Holacanthus passer. Next base: position 3,212,446 of record JAFREQ010000011.1, read on the forward strand.
AATGTAAATGTTATTAAGTCTGACAGGGTCAATAATTATTTTAATGTGCTCAATTTTTGATTCAATAACCTGCCTTTCATATATATACAGTACATTGAAATCTATCTATCGTAAAAAACCTCCTTGCTGTAAGCTCAGCAACTCCATTTTTTTAGTCACCAGCTCCTATAGTGGTTTACTGTGTATGATTATTCACTTTTATAAGGGATAATGTGAACAATATTCAGATCTTATTTTCACCTCTTCTATAATGTGTGACAATGACTGGCAGCCTATAGAGCTGTGCGTCATCAGTGCGGTGACTGATGGAACAAAGATGTGCCATTCTATAAACACTCCTCACGTTCCTTTCTTTCATCTCTCTCCTGCACTGATTGGAGGGCGCCAGGAAGAGATGTGGGTGAGAGAAGCGAGGATGCCATTAGTTAAAAAAAATGCACCCTGTGTGACAGTCGAACGTGTGGAGGTGCTATATTGCGCGCTTGCGCTGCCTCCCTCCATCTTTGCCTGATGTTGTGAGTGGGTTGATTTTCTGGTTCTGAAACCAGTATACAGAGTCAGGCAGGAACTGGCCTCTCTGGGCCTCTGATCTATTTCAGTGGCTTCACTGCTAACATTTACCTTGTGAGGCAGCTGTGTTAGTGAGATCACACCAGAATCCTTGTGTGACCACAGTGAGAATTGACTGTTGTTCAAAAACAACAATGGTGGCTCCTAAGAAATCGATGTAGATGTTGCTATAGTATCAGTTACATCAGAACTACTGTGTCATATGGATTGTTGATCTGACTGATTTTCAGGTAGACAGATGATTCTTCTACGGCCAAATGTTTTTTTTTTTTTGTTTTTGTTTTTTATTTTTAAAGTATCCACCCTTTTCCAAAGTGTTTTCCACGGACGACTCTCAGACCGTTCTGACACTTCAGGTTATACTAACCCAGTAACCTGTTTTTTCTTCTTTTCAGACTCACACCAACTGTTTTAGGTTTTTTTAGTTTTTTTTTTTTCAGCCATGCTAGTGGTGGTGTTCGAAGGATGACCATGTCAGTCGGTCAAATCCACCATTCACCACCAAAGATCTCAACAAAATTAATTTGTCTTAATTTGTCTTAATTTGTCATATTTGGGCTGATCAACCTGAAACCTGTAAAACTAATGCTCACATGCAAATGAATGAAGATGAACATGGCAAACATTATACCTGATCAGCATGTCAGCACGTTGATGTCACAGTAGCATGTAGCACAAAGCACTACTGTACATAAGTAGCATGGCCCACACACACATTTCACACCCCACTCATGCACACATTACAATTATGACTAATACCCCTAATTAACATATTGAATTCTTAAACTGAGTGGTTTAGATTCTTTATCCATGTGTGATTCACGTGACTTTGCTGCTCGCTCTAGGCCATGTTTGTGACATGTGATAGACCTGAACACCAGCTGACATACAGCCCTAATATCTATGGCACAGTGCTGCTATAGCAATGACAGGAGGCATCACGAAGTCCCGACCTTAAGGTTAGCACAAAAAAAATCAGTTTACCTGAATCTAATGAAAACACAATGTGTAACCTTTAGGTTCTTCGTGCTTGACCACTAACAACATCCCTTATTGACAAAAACCTGTGCTAATCTCACAGGGGGAGATTGCCCGTCTCCTTCAATAAGGACAATCTCTGGAAGGGTCATGTTTAGGGACAAACAAACCCGGTAACCAATCTCACTTGACTCCTTGAGACAACACTATTTGACTCTTAAAATAGTAGCTATTGCTTTATGTCTTAAAGCAATGAGTTTGGCATGTATATCACTTACTTTGGATTATTAGAGTGAATGAGCTTTTTACACCATCAGATTGTCATGAAGCTGTTTGTCATTCCTAATTTTTCACCTCTACACCCGTAAATAACCTAGTATGAATAATGAAAGTGAAAGATATGCATAGCCGCAGATTAATGTGAAAGGAGTCAGCTTGACGAATGAAGCTGTCATCAACTTCTGTATCTGCCTGGATCAGATAGACGGTGGTAACGAGCCAGCAGTTCTGCGTCGGTGCATACTCTGAAAGTCAATAAGAGACATAATTATGGCAGAGGGGAGGGACAGTGGAGCAAAAAAAACACCATTATGCCATTGTCATTAAACCCTGCAGATGACAGTGTTCAAACTGTCAATGTTACACTCACCAAGACAGGAGGCAGGGGTCTATTTTCGGCTAAGGATTTAATTATGTTAAAAATGTTGAATTTTGAAAACCTGAAGAAAGAAAGCATCTATCTGTATCAACCACAAGACGTGAAAACACTGCACTAGACCGAAGGAAGTCATTGAGCCGTGTTAAATATTAGTGTCTGCTGACATTAACCCACACCGTCCCACATCCTCCACGTGCATCACCATCTTCTCACCATCGACTTTAAAAAGGGGCCCTTTTGCATCTCAAAAGGTTTTTCTGTAAGACATCAGAGAGTGAAGTGTTGAGAATCTCTTACCTCCTGTTATATAAGACACTTCTCTTCATGCTCCTGTGGTCCTCAGCTGCGCTTGATCAGGCTCCTCCGAGCACTAATGCATGTGTCAAGAATTCTTGCCATTTCCTCATACTGCGCTGAGAATGTAAGTCTTCTAAAATTAGAGCAGAAAAATACATGGCTGCTTGAGATCAATTATTTTTCTTTTAAACTTCATGTGTTGAAACTTTAATAATAAGAATTTAATATAATATCAATACACAACATACCAACTGCATGTAATGTGATCAGTAAATGTCATAAAAACCACTTTCTTGTCCATAATATAATAAAGTGTCAAACATAGTGACATACAGTATTGTCATAACAGGGCTTCCCACCAATGAATACAGCCAGTTGTTTTTGGCCCCTTAAAAGTGATGTTTTGAAAGAAAGATGATGCAACCCAAAGAATCTTTTTTTCAAAGGACAGGATGTGTACTTTCAATATGTAATATTTAGTCCATGAATGTAATTTTCAGGGATGGATGGGAATGTTTGTCCCAACTGAAATATATCAATAACTATGAGATTGATTGGCATGATATTTCCTACAGACATTCATGGACCCCAGAGGATGAATCCTATGACTTTTGGTGATCCCCTGAATTTTCTAGTACCAACATGAGGTTGGCATTAGTGGTACAAAGAGAAATACATATGCTGTTATCTCAACAACTGTTGGATGAATTGCCATGATATTTCAGATATTCAAGGTTCTATTCAAGTTTGATTGTTTTAGGTGATGTGCTGGCTTTTCCTCTAGAACCGCCATGACTTTGTATTTATTTGGCATTTTAAATGCCAAATAAATGACTATTTGATGGATTGCCATGAAATGTGTCACATTAATGTCACCCTCAGGATGAATTGTACTTACTTCGAAATGGGAAAAAAAGTAATAAATAGTAATTTTGAAATTTCAACCTGATAAATGTACTTTGTGAAAAGTCAAGGGGTCAATTTGTCCAATAAATGCAAAACCGTGACATTCCCATCAGCTGTACTTTGTGCTTAGTGCTAATTATTGAAAAAAATGGGATTATATACTGTATACATTTTTTGATTTGGATGAACTGGCCCTTTAAAATCTTGGCATTAGAGGTTTTGAACATGACTCAAGACGTGTAGAAGTATTTGATTGCTCTCTCTGCTTCCAGTTTTTTCTGTGAATCGATTAATGATCCAAAATAGCCTTTCTATCACGTGCACTCTGACATGTGTGATACTGTATGTGCTATGTGCTATGGCTAAGACGCCGTGTGGTCTCTTGGGTAGAAAAAAAATTTCTAAAGCCTCTAATGGCTCAGTGGTTGTGAAGCCACACGAGGTGCACACTGTGTACATAGATGCTATTTCCAACCTCCCCATCCACCATCACCACTGTATCCTTCTTTGTCCTGTCCACCTTTTCTTCAACACAAATGTTGTCCTTACAAAATTCCACACACGTTTAATGGAATAATTATGAGAGTAAAATACAAAATCGTTTTCTAATTCCAAACAACTATGAACCAATTATGTTTACACAGCAGCAATGAGAGAATTAAAAATGAGAGACATAAAGTAAAGGGGTCACATCAAGGACACTTTCTTTCATTTCATTAATCGCGTCTGACCACTCTTGCTACAAGTATATCAAGATATGTGGAGGACAAAAATATCTAAACTCATCAAAGATGGATCTCACATTCAGTCTCGCCCTTAAAATTCCCTTATCTTACTAATTTGCTTTATTGAAAATGGAGCTTTCCTTGAAGAAAGGTCAACTTAATTTTAATCAAATAATTTTTGAATCCTCTATTTTGCAACAAAAAACAAATTACTCATTATCTAAAGTTGTTTTATCGATGTTACTAAAGTGAAAGCATTTGACATATTGTAATTAAAATGTTATTTATTTGCATGATTCATTGAGCTCACTGACAAATAGAGTGGATTATACTTAATGCTTGTGCTCAGTATGGTCTGAGTAGGTGCTGTCAAAGTGATATAGACTGGTGAATCATATACATGACGGGGATCAGGCAGAGCATTAATGGATCAGAGCCACCTGTTCCCTGACATTTACAGATGAAAAGGTTATGACTTGTACCCCACCAACACATGAACTGGTGTATAGAGCAAGTCCAGTTGTTTTATATACTGGTATTTTTTTTCATGTATTTAATTGCAATCAATAACGTGAAAATCTCTGTGATAGTTCAACAAAATTCAAAAGAAAACACTTCCGTCTTACTGTAGTATAGAACACAGTGAGCTCTGGATTAACAGCTTCCTTTTCATCTGAAGATATTCTACTGAATCATATCTGCTGTATAGAGCAATGCATGATGATCAATGCAGAGAAAACCTCCATGAAAGCCAGAACTACAGCTGCTCAGATCAAGTTATGGTATAAACATGTGAAAAGTTGTCACATAAACTCAGTGTTTTGAGTAAAAATATATTCTCATGTTTAGATGACTAGAAAGTATGAAGAAAAAAAATGAGAACATGACCTATCCTGTCTGTAAAGAGCCACTGCTCTTTCTAGTGAAGACAATAATGTATGGAAATAATATAATAATTAAACACTGGAGATCTGGTTTGTAGCAAGTGAAGTGGAAGCCTCCCAAATTAATGCCAACAACCGTGAAAATATCCCCAAGACACGTCAGGCCATTAGTACCCACACATACGCAAGTTCTCCTATTGGAGTTGTGTGGTCATTATAAAAAAAATATCAAAGCAATGAGCTCAGCTGCTACATGAAATACATTTACAACCATTATAGATGCAAATAGTGCAGCAGACATCGCCCACAGATGTGCAGCAGAGCAATAACACTGCAATAAGCTGTTCTTCTAACACACTGAATGTCAAGCACATTCCAGCAACAAACAGAGCAACTGGACTGAGAAAAGAGCCCACAACAAGGACTCACATTTATCTTACTGATATTCAACATAACAAACACGCTGCACCGAGAGCACCGCATCTGATGCATGAAACAAAGAGCAGCCAACACCCAAGTCTGACAAAGTCAGGTGTCTATAGTGTTCATCAAAGATACTGTGTGATACTGCAGTGCAGACCTTTCTAATAACCTGTGTGACCTCTCAGTGCTCCTCTAAGTCTCCAGACAATCTTCTCCTGCTGCTCCAGTGTATGAAGTTGTTTTCGATTAGGTTCAGCTGTGCTCAACATCAGCAGCATCTTGCCTCATGATTAGATACTATCAGCTGTTGTATGTTTGTTGAAGTGATTAAACTCTACATACAGTATGATGTACTGCTCTGTAAAGAACAGATAAGAGTGCCCTCTAGGGGAAATTGCTAGTCAACACCACTACATTTTAACAGCTCAACCCACAGTCTGCAAAATGCTTTTTAAAAGAGCCTCCCATATCAAAGGATGGTTAAAATACTGAACAATTTTAATCCAATATTTTAATTAAGGATGGAGCTTTTATCACCCAGTAACCATGACAGGGACATTATTTAAATAAATATTACATAAAACACGGAAATATAAATAAAACTCAGATTGATTTTAAAGACTAATTTAAGAGGGACTTACCTTTGGATCTTACTTACAATTTAACAATTTCTTAGGTTCTTGACTGCGTTATTCAATCTGTATATTTCTATTGTCAGTGTTGCAGGTTTGCTGTTTGTCCAGGAGATGTCAGTACCATCATTTACATCAGAACAAGGAAACACCAGCAATGTACTGTTATGAATTGGATGGTGATGGGAAGTGATGATAATCTGAGAAGGAGCTGTGGATAATTGTGTGGAAAATGGATCTGTTAGTATGGTTATCACTCCTCCTGAGCTTTTGTCAGGATCCTGAAAACAACAAAGGATACAGGAACAACTGAACCACCTCAGTTAAATATCAATCTTCTGCCTCAGTCAGGCTTTGTAAATCATCATTTATTGTCTATTAATTGTGAGATAATGTCACTGATCATCTTTGCAATAAAGCCCTGAGTTTTCAAGTGTGATCACTGCCAAGATAAAACACTTAATCTTGGTGTTCTAACAAAAAAGCAACACGTAAAAATAATGCAGTGTAACAGGACAAGATAATGTGACATAAGACTTCCTCTGTGCTGTGACAGTTTAGCAGGTCTGGATCTCAGCGGGGATCAGCGAGTGCTCGGTGAGTCCTGGCCAGATCGATTACTCTATCTTTGTTGTGCTTGGCATCTATCTGCCATCAATCAGACAACGGTAGACACCTCCCAAGGTCAGAGCCCAGGTTGTCAATACTAGACATGATTCAGCACTTTGTCAACAGGCGGCACCGCCAATGTGTCTCTATCAGATGCATATTTATCCAGCTGCAATAATGCACTGCAGCTGACAGATGAAGACGTGCATTTACTTAAAACAGAGAACTAACAGATTGAGTGAAATTCAAAGCAACGCTGCAGAATTATCTCAGCCAGTGTGTTGGACTGTGGACCAGGATACAGAGGCTCAGAGCAATCAGCTCCTTGGAAGGATGCAGAGGAGGCTCTGCTGCAGCTGGCAGGCCGGGGCTGCCACTTAGTGTACATTATTTATCCAGATTATTCACAGGGCTGCATTCAGCCAGCACCAGACGCGAGCAAGGAAACTTGTGCTGATCCTTTGCTGACCGAGCCAAATTGACAATACACACAGACAAAAGCGGGGAAGAAAAGCTTCTTATGCAACTGTCATTAAATGACTCTGTTTGGAGGATGTGCTGCTGATAATTTCTTATCGCAAATATGCCAGAGATTGTGCTTTTATTTATTTTTGCCACATCACTGCCAAATCTAACAACTGCTAAATCTATGAAAAAATCTGGGTTTGATGTATCTTTGTGGAAGAGGTAGCCTAACATTTCTACAGACGTCAGTGGTCAAAGACTTGGTGCAGCAGAGGCACTGCAGGATGTGTTGATTCTTGAGTGTCTGGGAGTTTCACAGCTGGTGTCCTCCCAGCCATCCTGCAGCACAGCAACAAAGAGCCTAATGAAGCTCCTTGTACTGTCACTATAGTCAATCAATAGCTGTGAAATAAAGACGAGATGAATACAGTGGTTGCCTACTTCCTGGTCCTTATGTTTCCATCTACAGTTTGCATCTTGCAGCACCTGTGTCAGGGCGGGGTGAGGGGCTTGACCTTTGGTCAGTGTCACCTGCAATGCATTGTCAGTCCTCATGGAGGTGCATCTGCTACCCCTGTTGACGTCTCTCCTGTGTCGTCATCACATTCTTAACCAATTTCCTTAAGACAAATGCAGGTATAACACAATGAGAGCATATATCAGTGTGCTGAGGCAGATATTGCAGGGTTTCACTGCAACACTCACATTTCCAGGCAGGCTCCTGATAAACTCCCATAAAACCAAGCATGGGTCCACAAGTATTAAGTTCTTATCAAGTTAAATCGTCTAATATCAACATATTGGGCTTTCAATACTATTCCCCAGCCATGGAAAGCTTGTAAAGCCTGGAAGGCAAATGAGAACAGGAGGGGAGCACTGATGCTTGAGTAGCAGTGCTGTAGAGACTGCAGGGACGAAAACAGGTTGGAGGAACAGAGGAAAAAAAAATATTGTAAAAAATAGGCTATACTTCATTGGTTTGACAACTTAAAAGAAATAAAGAGCACATATTTGGTTGCAAAGCTTTGTCTAATACAAAGCATATTTGGAGCTGCTTGTCATATAAAAGGTGCTCTAACTGTGCAGTATGGGAAAATGTAATGCTGTTTACATCTGGAACAAATCTGTTCTGTATTTTAAAGGTAAAAAAAATAATAGATAACCCTTAAAATAATAGTTTGTGCTAAAGCTCAGTGTAGAAACAACGCATTGTGTTTTACAAGGGGTTATGTGCTGAACTATTTCCTTGCTAAGACAACTTTTAATCTTTTAAACAAATGAGCTAATTGAATGTGTTAATTAGTTACCTTTGTACAGAGCCAGACTGTCCTTGTTTCCAGTCTTTATACTAAGATAAGCAAACAAGCTGCAACCTCATGTTTACTATACAGATCGAGATCCATCTTCTTATCTAACTCACAAAAGCAAATAAGTGTACTTCCTAAAATGCCAAACTATTGTTTTAAGATGTGTGATCTACCCAGACAGAAAATATTATTTACTAGAGTCATTCAAATTAACTGACAACTATCTATAGGCAAGATTGCAGAGCAGGCCTCACATACTTATAATAAGAATTTCAAAACTGTCTGAAGTTCAGGACACAAATCCAGCATTAGAGTGGACTGGAGCAGGCTGGTGTGGATTGAGTTGTGAAGGGAGGAGAAGAGCAAGTAGCGGAGCGAATGAAAATGACAGCTTCATGCCCCCGTCACCCTGGCAGAGGGAAGACTGATGAGCCGCTTTTCCCCAGCAACCTCTGTCTCCATCCGTCATCTCCTTTTAAACTGATTTGCCGGAGAGAACATGTCTCTGTCATCAATTACAGGGGATTTTACCACAACAAAGCTGATCAGATAAAAATATTGCAGAAGTTTGCTCTCCTCCAGTGAACATGTCAAGCATCCCTCCCTGCTGCGAAGCCGCATGAATAAACTGATTTCCAGGATTTTCAAAGTCGTTGTGTAACAATCTGCCGCAGAGCTCAGATTAGACTTGTTTATTCATAAGCTATGATTTCCCTCCCTCCTTTACAGTAACACAGGGGCGCACATTTGTGCCAACATGAGCTATGTGTGTTAGATCAGCTCCAGCCGTGCTATCGTTCTTAATTATTAATGAGCCATTATTACGGCTAATTACCTGTTGAGCTGATTATCTGATATAATGTCTGACAATTTTACAGCATTAACACGTTTGTGTTTTCATTCTACAAGGTGATGGCTGGTGTGACATGCAGATTTGTTAGCAGGCATTTATTTTTGTGTAAGAACAGGGATTATTTATTGATAACATTTTCATGTCAAAACAGACTCTTTGCAGGATATTATGTAGTCAGTAATTATAGTTCATAATTCGAAAGACCTAGATGGATCTTGGGAAATTTGTTTAATAGTATGTGTGAGGAAGTTTCCAATGTGAGCTTTATAGTGGATCTAACCTGAGTAAATACAGTAAATATTAAAGCTGCACTAATCAATATTTTTGTTTTAACAATGGATTAAATGGACAATTATGTAGTCAATAATATCCTATATACTGTTATTATAATGTTACCATACAGATCTGTCTGTTGGAGAAGAGATCTGGTTAGATGAGTTCGACTTTTAGACCCTCCTCATCAAATTTGCTCAGAGGACAACACATGAGCTCCTTTGCACATCGGATCTGTGCTGAAGTTTAAGACTTTGAAGACTAAATTCCTCTGCTGACAGCAAAACCTGACTCATTTAAGCACTTTTTATATCAAAATAAGGCCGAGTATTTGAAGGCTGCAGAAATACCAAATCCACATATTTTCAAGAACTGTTCAACTGACTTTGCAAAAAGCAATCTTTGAGAAATATGTATCGTACGACAAAGGACAACAAGAATGTTCTCTGTTAACTCAAGAGTAAACATGGTGAAAAATAAGAGCTGTGGTTACTGGAATTTTATTTTCAATTACTTTTGCTGTCATACATGTATGTGAGTGAGACTCTCCTTGAGATCTGGGACAGTTGACAAAACATAAACACGAGGATTAAACATTCAGAACCGAGTAATTGTTTGAGGTGAGCAGCTCTGACAAGGTTGCAGTTTCCTGGCAGCACCCTTGACTTTCAATGAAAGATGAGTAAAATTGGACAAAGATTGGATCTGACAAATTGAGCGGCTGAGGTTGAAAGAACAACATTCTGTCGGGCCCTGCTGATTAGATTTGTAGCTGTTGCAGATGGCTACTAAATGACTTTACTTTGTTCCCAGTAGAGCTGTTGATTGCCATGGGAAAACTGACTGTGGGTCCTCGCATGTGTCGGTCCTCATCCCAGACATCTTGAAGTGTAAAAAATGCACCAGCAAGGTATTTATGTAAAAATTAACCTGTCTTACAGTATCTAACAGTAAATGTAGTTTTCTCATAAATGGGCACAGTATTTTTGCCTCATAAAATAAAAACCTAAATAAAATCCCAGTGTAAGTTAATAAGTGTAATAAGACAATTTAGACCCATTTATCTCAATCAGTGCCATTTAGATCCACAAATGTATAAAACTGCTGCTCCACAATCAAGTTGCACATTGTTGTTATCTCATCTTTTTTTCAAATCTTTGAATAGATGTATCAAGGTGGTGTTGTTAGCAAACCCAATCAGCATGACAGAGATCAATGGAGTCACAGGGTACAGGAATTGAAGCCAAGACAATAGAGGACAAGGAAGAACAAACCCCGTCTCACTGAGACACAGTCAGACAGCAACGGGTTCATGATCCACCGACAGATCAGACTTGATCAGACTTGTTCTGAACTGAATTGAAATAATAAGATCAGGATTGAAGCCAAACTCACAATGATACAACTTTGGCTGCTGTAGGTTGGCATGGCAGATGAAGATGCAGCAGCAAACAGCAGTGACTGATTAGCAGAGTGTTAGCAGCCTGTAACAGCCATGTTGTACACCTGCATGAATATGATTGGATATTACAAGTCAGCGGATAGCCACACAACTGCTGTATGAGCCAGTGATTGTGAAGCATGAATGAAACAGTAAAAGCCAATCAGCTAATGCAAGCACGACATCATTCTCTAGTTCTGGAGCACCAGTACGTAGCTCCAAGTTGAACCAGGACATCGGTCTGTAAACTGTGATGGATGCTTACAACAGACAGTTTGGATAATAAATTTACAGCTTTGTCTTTCACCATATTATAACCAATAGGAATGATGATCAAAACTATGAAGCCACAATTTCTCTTTAAGCCTGCAGTGAACAAATTGCTTGGGAACTTGGGGGCAGCAAAAACAAGCTGTGAACAAAACATTGACATATCGTCACCTTTTAAGTTGCTGTGGTGAACTTGCTCATGTAGACATCCAGCAGCTACAGAGCAACATGATCAGTCGTTTGGAGTCATGCTTGTGGCCACCTGATGAATGAAAGTCCAATATCCACTCTCTTTTAGCTGTTTTTGGTCACTACCAACTCCTGAGGGAAACATCTGGCTCTTTAGCAGCTAAATGCTCCACAATGTTCACCAGAACTGTGTCTGTCTGCTGTTTGCTGCTGAGCAGGTGATGCACAGTTGGTTTTTTTTAGAGCACGCTTTATGCTAGATGTTACAGTATGTAAATGTAAAATGTCATTTAGTCTCATAATCATATACATTTAATTTTAATTGCCTGTTATCTGATGCTTCTGGTTCCCTTAATTACCAATTGGTATCACACAGAGAGAGCAATATTAACCAGTTCAAATATGCAAATTGGCTTTTGCCCTAAAATTCGAGACTCAAGAGTACAGTATGTACATTTAGTGTATGTGCAAAGGTAAATGTGTTTCACTCATATTGCAAATGACAACAAGCTTAAGACAGTAGCTAATTTGCAGTAGGTCTACAAATAGTGATAGGTAGTCAGCACTGCTGTAGTTTAGGGAAAGATTATTTGGCTTCCTGGCATGATTTCCTGCTATGAATGCTTTAATTGTTCAGTCATGCTGTGATTTCCTCCCTCCTGCAGCACTGCTTCATGTATTGCATGCATATTGATGAGTCCAGCAGTTTTCTCACCTTTTTCTCTCTCTAACCTGCCTCGAGTGTGGAGGCAGGTATCTGAGCTTCCCATTCAAATCACCGCGGAGGGTCCCCTTTGGATGAGTAAAACAGAACACTTTCTGTCTTTTGGTGGAGCCATCGGGGATACAAGCTAAATTACATGTGGGCCAGAGTGAGATCACAGTGAATTATTTATGTGCTTCCTGCCCTGTGCCCTGCTCATCTCGGTATGGCATTGCAGGGGTAGCAGAGTCAGGCCAGGACATGCCTTCAAGCTGTTATTACAACCTAGTGCTCCTCAGGCAGCCATCATAGCAATCGATACGGTCAGGGTTTTACTGGACTTCAAAAGCAATACAGGGGAGATGAGTTGAGTAAAAAAAAAGACGTTTGTAAAACATTGAGGTGGTGGTTTTACAAAGCTGCACCTCCGTTTCTTGTTCCGAGCAGGTAATTAAGTAATCGTTTCACCGCTGTTTACCGCCATCAGTGCGATTAGCCATTTATAGCGTGCAATTCAATTATTTTCTCCGAGCGATCCATTGCATTTCAAAGATCATTGGACCACAGTTTCCCCCTCTCTCCCTGACATTGACACAGATACATTGTGGAAGTGATTGGATTGTTGGATGTGGCTAAATTGGTTTGGCTGCGGGTGTTGTGGCCTCAGAGCAGAGCTGGAGGACAGGCGCTGAGGGAAGGAGATAAGGGACAATGGCACCTGATGAAGATGATGGCTGAAGGGGAAGTCTTGGGACAGAGCACAACATGTTATGTTTGTCTTCTCACGACCACGGCTAATCCGATTACTGTCTCCATGCACTGCGGGATGTCATTTGACTTGGGTGCAATAACAGAGCCCAGATGTACGTGACTCAGGCCTAGGGCTCTGTTTTGATGCCTGTGTGATTTGCCTGGGGCTGGGGGGTTGGCTAATAATTTATTTTGCTCAAAGGTATGAGGAGACCCACAACGTTATTTCATTCTTGAAGGAAAATTCTTAAAATGGATCCTAACACATGAGCAGGCCTTAAGCAGACCAGAGTAGATGAAGTTTTCATTGCAGAGGCAATAGAAAATATACTTTATTGAGGTTGGAAGATCAGGTCCAATTTAGTTCAGTAGGCAATAAACCATGTCCGTGCATTTACAGGTAAATTTAACAGTGTTAAATGGCGGCCCTTTTGAAATACATGATACTGTATATGGCACAGTATAACACATTGTATGATTCAGTTAGTGAAAGATTGTGGTCATGTCTAAACCATGACTAGACTTAGACAAGAAAACATTTCTGTTCTTTAGTGGTTACAGTGCACAAAAGCAAACATTAGTCGCAGGTCTGTGATGGTGCTCAAACTGCTTGAAAGCCAGATACTCAACATCCCAAGTCACCATCCTCACCTTATGCCTTGCTACATTAAGGGATGGTACTTTCTGCAGAGGCCCTGAATGTGTGCACTTTACCTGCAGAATCGTCCAATATCAGCACCATTCCTAAGATGCTGGCCTATCCTATGACTTGCAAACACTTGGACCAAAGGAAGAAATTTCCTTTTCAGATTGCTTTATTTGAATAGTTGCTTTTGTTCTGATAATCTGGGGTAATAAAACTATTCCAGGTTTTACAATAAAATAGCGAATGGCCGGATTTTTTTCTTAGGAGTTAGTGAAGACCAAAACATTTCTTTTCAGCATAGCCGTAACTGATGTTTCAATAGCACAAAGTAAAGATAAAGGTGAGAGTGTGAGCACACCAGTTTGTGTCAATATGAAGGTGCGCTCACACTCTCACCTTTGCTTGAGGAAGACCATCTGTGGTAGGAGCTTTGAAACTAAGAAAAGCCCGAGTCAAAAGAGGCAAATATTGACGCTACTGGAACCAGGCTCACATGCTGCTCTGCATCCGAGTATAATGTGTGTAATACAACCTCATACAGTCTTTTATGTTTGAGATAATCTGTCAGGTTCACAACCTAAAAGTAGGCTGCATCCTCAACCAGCAACTCCAACACGTCTCTGCGTCTGCACACACAGCAAAGCTTTGAGAAAGGGAGAAAGCTAAAGCAGCGCTGTGATGGTTTCACTTTTGAGAAGCTGACAGTTTTATTTGTGTGCTCTAGTTTCTTTGACTTGCTGTCATAAAGTCTTAACTTTATTTGCCGACAACTCACGTTGTGTTGAAAGTAAAATGTTCTCATTGATCACTGAATCGTGCAGAGAGACATCAGATTTTCCGTCACCGTTAACTAATCATTTATTAGAACGACATAAGAGGAAAGATGAAAAGCCTTCATGGTTTGACTTTAAAGGGTTTAATGAAGAGTTTTAAATTGTTTCTTCATTTGCAGTTTAACTAAATGAGTCACAGAAGGTAAGAACAGAGTATCAATCACTTCCAGTCATAGAAAGCTTGGTGTTTCATTTTCACTCATTTTCACATGTGTGCAAAAAAGTCTCTAAATAAATGTCTAAATACGTCAAAGATCTGTTTTTAAAATAGCATTCATCTTCATAATTACCCACTGAGTTTTAATGAAGTTGTTTTCAGCGGTTCTGACTGTGGTGTGATTGTCTCTCCCAGTTGAATCTACATTATTGTATAATGATAAGATTTCCAAACAACAGTTGAATCTCATTAGAACTTTTAACGAAATGCTCTCACACTTCAGTGGCCCAGCACCCTGCAATGATAAAGATTTCCAGCATGGATCACATCTGCTGAATTTATTAATCATCTCCATCTGATTATGATCATTCCCACTATTCGTCCACTGAGATGAATATGAATGAGGGAATCAGACACAGAACATTAACTGTCTTAGTGAAGAACATTTTCCAGAAATAAAACCTCACTTTTAAAATTTACATCTTTCAAGTTCTGCTTTAGGTTTTTATTACCTCAAGGGACACAAAGGTGGAGGTCACAGAGTATTCTTTTCTCTTCTAGTAAAATACCTGTTTTGTTGTTTTCAACACATGTTTTTTCTGATCTGACACCCCTAATGATTTGGCTTGGTTTGGCCAAAGAACAACCTAGTTGGTTAGGGAAAGGTTGTGGTTGTGGCTAAAAGAAACCAATACTGACTGTTGGGAGCAAATGAGAAGCAAACAGTCGTCTTCCATATCAGAGTCACATTTTATTGACCCATCCAAACCACCCGACCTCCTCCCTCTGCTGACTTTGTGGCTTTATAATGTTGCACTTATTTCCTTCTTTGCTCTTGATGGACAAGAGTTGTAGTTCCTAAGATCATTAGAGGACTTTGTCACATGAGTGTAAACATTTGCTAATACAACCAATGAATCTAATCACTAATCAATCATCAAGTCTCGATTGAACCACATGTTGTGCTTCCTTTGTTAGGACAGTAACTTACTGAACAATGTACCCTGGTGCTGATCAGTAACCAAACAGGATTTCAGACCAACAAACAAACTGGTCGTTGGTTCGGTCCAGTGAACAAATATTATATATATAATATATTTCAATAAATTTATGATACATAAAAGATACATTAAAGGATAAAAGTCCAGTTGTTTTTTGTTTTGTAGGTTTACAGGTTACAGGCAGCCTCCTGGTTTTAGATGGCATAAAAAACTTTAAAAGCATAAAACAAATGTTGAGCAGCAAAGTTGAGGCAGATACAAATGAAAGTAAGGCCTACCTTACTTAGAGGAATAGTTAGACAGTTTTGGGATATTTTTTTTTTCTTGCTGACAGTTTGATGAGACAGCAAATATGTAAGTGGAGTCCGCAGTCAGTTAGCTAAACTTATCATAAAGACAGGAAACAGCAAACCACCAGAAACCAGCACCTTTAAAGCTCAGCGATGGACTAGTTACATGTTGATTGATTGTTAAAGCTGTACAGAAACCCGAAGACAGCAAGAAAGACTGACAAGAACTCGTTTGGTTTTAAATGAGAAATTGGATGTGTTGGGATTTAAATGACTCACTTACAAAACTTACAAAAATCAAATGCGCGGAGCACCAGTGCAACAACAAATAAAGCAGAAAAATGTTCAACTATAAATGGATTGTTACCTTGAGGAGAAACTCAGTGAAAGCCTAAAAAGCAACAGGTTATAACAGAGCAGAGTGACACAAAGCGTAGATAATGTGTAGTGTACTAGCATATGCCTTTGTTCAAATGCACATATAGCACATCCACAAAAGCATACAGTGTGTGTAGGCACTCATACACAATTGTAACACACACACACACCAGCAGGTACAGTAAGACCGAGCTCTTTTCGCGAAGCCCCAGCTGACAGCTTATCCAATTACGGCGGCAGAAACACTGGTTACAAGGGAGTCAACTCTGAAATTGCCTGGTGTGATTCAATGTGGCCCACGCGACATGTGTAAAATTGACAGTGTGATTTCTGACTGGGCTCCCAGCAGAGATTACCTCCCACAGGACGCTGCTGTTTCAGAACCCTGGGCTGCGTGCCAGACAAGAAAGGTGAACGTTGTACGGTGTTGTAGGCTGTTAAAAGCAGAGTGAGTGATCTGTAAGAAAGTCATAGATTACAAACTGCAGCGCTCCGTGCATTCACTTGTGGTTGGTGTTTAACTGTGATTGATATCACTTAGACTGTTGAAGGCACAAATTGTTTTTTGTCTTAACAGTTAATTTAACGCCAGGGTTCAGACTACACCATATATATAGCCTGATTCGGCAGACGTTGAGTGTCAGGTCAGGTTGGGAACAACAATGGTTGACAATTGATCATTTCACCCAGTTAATGTGTCAGCGTTGATGCCAACAGATAATGCACCTGACAAAAAAAACATGTTCTATTTTTTGCCCTCCACAATTTTTCACGACATGTCCAAAACTTTGACCCACAGGAGAACAACTGTAAAGATGCCGAAAAGGAACGTTTTTAGTGCTTCGAGGGGGAACTGTGAAACAAAAGAAAGGTCACCGTCACTTTTTCTTTCTTTTCCAAATACAGCTGGTTTCATACTGTTCACACCACCCTTCATTCGTCAACGCTGTTCTTCCTGAAAGTCAGTCGCACCTCCTTCCCAGTGACATCACACGTAATGAAAAATGGCAAGCGATGATTGATCGAGGAGCAACATGAAGTCTGATGTGTCTCTCAGAGAATATCATGCAAATATCATGTCACAATATACCTGTTGAGGAATTTATAGTGTTTTTGTAATGTGCATAAATATCCTTGTCTTAGTCAACTTGCCAGTTCAACCAGGAGAGACGAGTACGTGAAGAAAGATAATTTATTACAACATGCAACATTGATGATGATATTGATATTGAAACTTGACAGAGGCAAAGGCGAGAAGGTGATGGGGAGGTGGAGGGGCACGCAAATCACGGTCATGAAAGAGCTAGGGCAAAGACAGATCGTATTTTAAAAGGAGAGCATGAAGATGATAGACTAGTGATGAGGGTGTGACACCCAGCTATTGGCATTAGAAATTCTCAGTAACTTTTTAAACAGTTGCAACTGTTAAAGACCATGGTCTTAATTGTCAGACAGAGGTAGACGAAAGCAGACATCTCATTTCAGCCAGCAGTTGCCAACTGTTGTGTCCACACAAGTATGTTTTCACTTTTAACATTGGTATATGAGAAAAAGCTTGAAACACAAGAGAAGTGCTCTAAACTCTTGCAGCATTGAAGACCAGCTCCGGGATCAGCAGATCCAAAGTTTGAGAAGCCTGTCTGTTGTTCATAAGGTACAATTGGACAAGCGCTGTTCAGAGGAGGGTTTTAGCAAGCAATCGATTCCTCTCATCTTTCTGCTCCTCATCACTACTTTGTAATTGTAATGAAGGTGGTAAAAGTTATAAGATGAGACAAATGAGAAGAGAGACTGTTATGAAATGACAGTCTTAACCTGGCGTATAATAATTCAGCAGCACAGCTTGTGCAAGCTTCTCTAAAATGTATGAGTTGCTGTTGCAACGTTCCAGCGGGCCTAAACTCCTGTCTTCTTTGGTAATAAATAGAGAATGTGCTTTGCTGTGAAGTTGATGTGCAGCGGGCACAACATACTTGAAAAGGCACTTTTTTTCCGCCTTTGTCAAAGTCGCAGTTGCCATGCAGAATATTCATCAGTTTGCCTCAAATCTGACGCCCCTTTTGATGTGCCTGAAGCTTACACTGATTTGCTGTGAAGACGTTCCTCTCATTAGAAATTCTTTAAACTCGCAGCCTCAAATCGCATTAGCCGAGCATGGCAGAATCCCTGGTGATGCAACCCCACGCAGTTACTGTATGAGTACACCTACTGCGCGCAAGGGAGAGAGCTATTTATCACCACGCACCCTCAGGAAACAATTGAGGAAGTGTGCTCAGGAAGCTGTTTTTGCTCTCGTCTCGTCTGTTTACCCTCTCAAGGTCAGGAGAGTCAGACATGCATATTGATGATGGAGATGATAGGCCAGCCCCATGCGTTGGATCTGCCCCAGAGCAAGTGGTAATCAATGCAGGGAGGAAAACAAATTAGCTTGACAAAATGTGTGGCAATTGAAGGCAATCAAAGCGTGAACACAGACACTCGTTCACACACAAAAACACTCACTCAAACACTTGACCTCCCCTAAAATGATCTCTGCAAACCCGAGGGTCACTGAAAGAAATAGGAGAGCAATAGCTGCAGGTTTCTGCTGTTGTCGTCGGACAAGCGTGGAAAACAAAGTCCCAATAAATGTTCCAGCTTGCCAAGTCAATAATGCATAGAGCCCGGTAAATAATTGATCACACACTTCATATACTTTCAGTTCGTCTCTGTGTTGAATAATTGAGGGGGGAATTGTTATCTTCTGGGGTACCTCGGGGTTCCTGCTTCCCTGCCGTGGCTGGAGATGTTTTACATTTCCAAGTGTCAGTTACAACAAGGACCCCAGTGTTTGGGATTACAGGGCATCTCCCAGCTGGGCAGAGTTACATCACTGCACCACAACAGACATGATCTGTGAATGAGAGCGGGTCAGGTGAGGTAACATGAGATGACATGGTGAAAACATAAGGGACATAATTCACCCACTGATAATAGCATTTATCGTATTCACCATGCAGCTCCTTCGGTTTTACTCAGCAGCTTACTTCACATATTGATGATATTGTTTCAGTGCTCAATTTTGTAGTTATATTGTGACATGGGATGCAATGTAAATGTAGCCACACATTAAACGATTGAAAAAAAGAGGATTATTCACAAAAATAAACAAAGAAAAAACCCGACATAAACACTGCACCCTGCTACAACCTGTCTGTCACACAGCTCTCTTCCCACCCTAAATGTTTTTGTGTATTTCACTCAGATTTGCATGATACTCTCAAGCAGTATCTTCTTCATGTGGCTCCCAGCTGTGAGGTAGGCCTATGTAATGAGGACTTGTTATAGAGCACCAGATGTAGGCGATTAATTAGCTCATCCAACTGCATTTTCACAGTTGGGATGGATGTTGTCTTTCTTCTATGAGGTGAGAAAAAAAAAGGCAGAAAAGCTTCCGAGCTCTAGTTAAATTCACTTCTGAAATGGTGATAATGAGAAAGCATCAGTTAATATTAATAACCTTGGTATTGTAGAATTTACATTTTTATACGAACTTGTAAAGCAAACACCTTCAATGAGAGGGATGACGCCTGGGTTATTTTTTTATCAACATAATGAGGAAACAATGTTATATCTTTCAAGTCATAAAATGTTCATATTAAACATATTTGTAAAATGTTGACTAACAACATATTTTAGTTGTTCTCTCTTTTGTAATATATTATTGTCATATATTAAGGTGCTATTAGTGTTTTTTTAAGGTGTTTTTTTCCCCTCAGTTTTTCCAGTCTGCTAGCGTCTCATTCACTACATGTGTTTTTCACCAGCTTCCTGCCTCTGCCCTGTTGGATTTGCTCCCTTGTTTTGACTGGCTTCAAGTTGCAGACTGTAAACCTGTTAACCTGCCCCTTGTAAAGTCCCTTTTATTCAGCCTGCACTGAGTGTCTGCATCTGGGTCTTTCCTTCCTGCTGCCCCGTACCTGAACCGTAGCATGGTGACTTAGTCGTGCTTTGAGATGGTTATCAATTATTTATCTGTTTCTGGATGTGTCTGTACATAATCTAAACATAATCTGAATCTGATGATCTAAAATATGTGAGAGGTTACATTTTTTTCCCCAATAGTGCAAAAAGGCAAATATACAGAAGATGTGCAAGGTCTCATACCAGCTTCTTTTCTTGCCCAGGATGGCAGAGTTAGATATTTGTTTAAAACACATTTGCAGTTGAAAATTTTTAGGAGGTTGACCTTTTTCAGTTCCAATTTTACTCATTTGCACCTACTGCATTGAAATCAGTCCAGGAGGAATAATAATGCTACCTAGTGTGTGTTTTGAATGGATTTTTATGGATTGTGGTCATGGTTAAATACTAAAAACATCAGTGTCGATCATTAGTATCAGTCGGGACAAAAACAAGGCAAACACTTGTTTTCAGACTTTCCCCACAAACAAAACTCCATTCACTTCCATTATATTGGGGTGGCGGCATGTGCTTTCAGCAATAGATAAATAAATAAATAGACAAACAAATAAAACCAAAGCTTTCTTTGTGGAGAAAGCTTCACTTGGTGTGAGTTACAAAATGTGCCCTTAAATCAGTTTACCATCAGCAGTTGCTGCTTCGAGACTCGTCAACCAGATTTTATTTCTTGCTGTTTTCACCATCAACTTAAAATAAGAGTTCAAACTCAGAATCACAAGGTGCTAAATACAGATGATTTCTTTCTTTGTAAGACATATGTGATGATGGACAGCAGCATAACGCCGTGGAGAAGAGCTGCCACAGGGTTAAAGTTGAGGAGGCTTACAGCTGCTTGCCACAGTTAGCTGTTTGTTTTTGTGTATGTGATGAACGAGCATGAATGAATAAAGCACCATTTGTGTCTTTTTGAGTGTGTGTTTCCGTGTCAGTGTGATGGTTTCTCAGTGGGACGCTGCCAGCGTGTTGCAGCGTTGCATTTTGAGATTAACAGGAGCTTGAGTGGAAAATTGCCAGGCGGCTGACAGCTTGTCACACACGTATTTTCACAGTCCATTTCTACACTTTATGAAGTCTTAATTAAATGACGTTACCTGTGAAATTTGCTTACAGAAGGTGTTATGACTGCTATCGTACAGTGCCATCAACCCTCATCGTGCAGGTGCTTACGAGTCTGCCTGCTTTCTCTATCAGCCACTAAAACAGCTGTGGCGCTGCAATAAAGTGCTTTATAGAGACGTGTTTGTCTGTAATGTGATGCATTTAAAGCTGCCTGGCTCAAATCCAAATGTGTGACGCTAAAAGCTCTTTATTCTGACTCACATTACTATTTAAAGAGAGAGATAGTACGTGTGTGTGTGTGTGTGTGTGTGGTTGGTGAAATATCATCCTGATGATTCAGCAAGCAACACTGTAAGTATAATTTGTTGGCTCACCAATCACATAGCAGCTTAAGATTCACAAACGCAACGTCTACTTACTCAAACTGGAGACTGGCCAAGCATGGAGAGTGATTTGATCTGTTGTTCTATGGTTTATGATATAATAAAATACTTCTAAAGGGGTGGAATCTATTTTCATGGCCGCCCTAATCAGACAGTTTATGATCACTTGCTCATGGGCCACTCAGTCTGTGGAGTAGACACTGTAAATCTAAATGCATTTTTCATACACATAAACGTGTCCAGATTTTCAGTGATAAAGCTTATTAAATGAACTGGCTTCATTCATTTTTTTTAAAGTCCAGCTGACATTATATTGAGTCAACATGGAAGCAAGAGAGATATTTTTTAGCTCTAACTAAATAACTTGTTTCCGTGCAACCAACCAGTCAACTTTAAACAACAGTATAAAGTACTGTAAAAGTACTATACTATAAAGTACTATTAAAAAAACCTACAGTTTGTGTAAAGCAAACTATCTGTCACAGGCAGATGGTCAGACTGACTAAAAGCCAGACAGCAGCCTGCGACACAACACAGCAAAAGGCTTTGAAGAACAAAAACCCACGTTAGCTTTCCTTCTAATGTCTCCTTCTTTTCTACATTATGCCAAATGTTTTGGTCCTTTTTTCTTCAATACCACTGCAAACAAAATGTCGTCCTGCCTTCGCTTGCAAGTTACACTTACCCAGGACCAATCTGTGTACTTTGTCTCTGCGTTGCCCTGCCAGGCCTCAACCTGAGGTCGATCAAACAAGGACACTAAGAGGACAAAGAGAGAAGAAGAATTTCCCCAGCATTTGAACTGTCCAGCACACAGTTTTCAGCACAGAATAAAAGTCACATAAAGTGGACTTTCCTCATTGCAAATGATGGACCATTTGTTACCCCTGGTTAATGCCCACTCACCGTGGATGCTGCAGTACTTGTTAACGCCCCCAGTGAACCTGCTAGAAACGCACTGATGAGTAGTCTTCATTGTTTCGTCAGTCCCACCCCCCACTTGTCTCAGTGTTGTTGCTGTTCTGTGGTCAGCAGCGAGTAAGCTGGACAGTTGCCAGGTATAATTGTGTGTATAAATACCCTCCTAATCCCGTCACATCTGTGTTTTCCTAGATTCAGGGAAGAATAGCTTTTGTTTGGCTTTGTCTGATTTCATTTGTTTCTATTGCAAGTCTGCTATGATGCACGATCATATACTGAAATGACCCTGCTGGACTTAAAGAAAAACAATTTTATATAACAAGATGTATTAGTGGATTTTGTAAAAAAAAAAAAAACCCTCTTATGTTAAAACATTACATCAGTTTTTAATCAACTTCTGCCAAACGTTCAGATGCTGCATGGGACACAGAATTGCAGGAATCCCGACATGTTGAATTTCAATTTACAGTCTATGCTGAAATGTGAGACACCTGGCATTTCTTCTTTTACTGAATTACTGGGATTCCTGTTGCAGTTAACTTTCTTTTCTCCAGAACGAATCTCACTGAAGCAGGAGGCTCATTATAAACTGTATCAATGAGCAAGAATCCAGGCGAAGCCGAAGTCAAACACGGCAAACAAATGGCAATCTTTGTGATGTGTGTGGAGGCCCTTGAAAGGCGCATATGGATTGCGGTGTTTAAAGTGACTGGATTGTTTGGTGGAATCTGTTTGCACGGAGGATATCGTTCTCTTCCCTTTCACACATCTGAGGCTTTATCCTCTCTTTCTCCCACAGTTTGACTGATTTGAAAAAGGCCTTTTCAGGGTGTGTTGATTGCTCAGTTGGCTGTGCTCTGCAGGACTCATATGAATTGTGCTTGCTCTAATTGTTAGTCATTTAGGATCCATAAAGCCACAGAGTTTCCTTCTTTTTGATGTTAATGGCTTCTAAAATTGCCCGAGTGTATTCTAAAAGGGATATTTGAGCTTTTCCAGGAAGGCGGCCGTGTGGTCTGTTTGACAAACTATGCACCATTACCAGCCACCATGAGGGAGCTTTCAAGACACATGCTGCTTCTGTCCCTCCGCGCTCATCAACATCTTCCACTTACAGCAAGGAGTTGCCGTCATCTCGCCGCAAAGCTGAGCCAGAAAACTAAGAGGCAGAATTTGTCTTCATTTGCGAACAAAAAGTCAAAACTAAGAGCAGCAGACAGAGCGTACACGACACTTTCTCCCTGCTTCTCTGTCTGTTACCCATTTACAGTAGACGTCTCCGTGAGCAGATGATCATCTGAATGATACATTTTAAACAGAGATCCTGTTATGGCTCTGCTGACTCCGCATGAGTGAAGCCATTAGGTGTTCACTGACTCCACTTGTTTCCGATATGTGTCCTTATGTTCAAACTCAGTCTGCATTTTCCTGCTTTTGTTGTGCATGTATTAGCAAGTGACTACAAAGACTTTATGATATTGAACAGCTGTATTAGGACAAAATGGCACACAGCTTTTTAAACTTTATTTATACTTCTGTGAGATAATTCATCAAACATGTACTATGACTTTACTTACAGACAGTTATCAAGCGGCACATCTTGTTTGGAAAGCATTCTGTGCCTTCACACAGCATGTGCCTCAGCTTAAAACTGAATACAGAGAAATCAAGTCCATTAGGGTTTCATGATGTGTGCATTCTATCGCTTCAGAGGTGGCTGTTTTAGCTTTAGAGATTAGTTTGCAAAATCTGTCAGAGTAGACAGATTTGGACGAAATTTGGCAAAGACGATGTTAGTGATGGCTGTACTAAACAGAAAAATGCAATGAATTGAAAACATTTATAACAACCTACACATTTAAAAGATATTACCCAATTAAATACTAAAGCACAAAATGCTTAATTAAATGTGAAACCATAATGCAATTTCAGCATGATTGTTTTTTGACCTATTGCAAGCTTCCATGTATAGACACTTGTGTACATGTGCTGACTGACGGGTGAATAAAGACCGCAGTGTACAGAAAAGCCTCTCACACAGACAAATAAGCCAATTTTAACTCCAACCAACACTTACTACATAAAATATCAATGGTGAGGAGCCTCCTGCACAGAGCAGAACATCTCATTAGCGAGGAGGAGGATGGAGGGAGGGAGGTGCAGCGTGCCCGAGCGGATGATGAGGATCTCACTCCAACTTAGGACCGGGACTCACACTCCTAACTCAGCAGGGGCCACCAGACACATCACAGCAAGACAAAGTCAAAGTCATTGACCGAGAGTCAGTGGACGGCCGGAGATAGATCAAGACCATCCTGAGCAGAGGCAGGGGTTACCTTGCCATTTGTCTTGTACAGTAAAGTCTAAAGCTTGGAAAGTTTAATGTGCAGATGTATATTTTTTTCAAGAAGCCTGCTCAGATTTAGATTAATAGTTCAAAACTGTCACACCATGAGGCTGACATTTGTGATTCTCAACAGCTATTGGTTGGACTGGTTTATTGAATGAGTTGCCATGAAATCTGGTCCACAGATTCATGCTCCCCTCAGGATGATCTGTAATAACCTTGATGGACCCTTATCTTTTCATCCGGCGCCGGCATCAGGTCAAATGTTTTTGTCCAATACTTTGATTTATGACCACATACCTGTAAAACCAGTGGCATTCCCATCCAGCCTTAGCTGTAATTTGTGTTCAGTGCTAATTAGTAAGTGTGAGTAGGCTAACGAAAGTAAGATAGTGAACATTGTACACACAATATCTACAAAACACCAGCATGTTAGCATTTAGGTACAGCCCATCTTCTGGAGCTTGGCTCATTGCTCTACAAATGTGTGGAATATTAAAGGTGTATTGAATGAAAAAAGCTGCAGGGTGAGGTAATTATTTTTCATGTCATTGTGAGAATAATTTTTCAGTCCTCTCTCTTAACACCTGTGAACTAGGCAGGCGGCAGACAGTACTGTATATTGAAAATGGCACTACCAGTACAGAAATAACCATGTTCCTATACATTTCAAAACCTCAGACACACTTTCGTCAAGTAGCTTTTTGATTATCTATTTGCGTCTTTTTCGTTTTGGCGCTGTCATCTATTTTTGGGATGAAGCTGATTTCGCCTTTCTGTTCTCCTTCAGCTCGTGTTGGTCCCATCTCTGTTGCTCCCCTTTTATGAGAACTTTCAAAGCCGTCAGTGGGACACAAAGTGGAAGACATCATTTGAATTTCAAAGGCCTGACAGAACACATTGCCTCTATCAGGCAAGTAAAGGTCCTCTTGACAAGAAAGTGCCTTCAGAATTAATCACCCACGCCGAGAGTCCTCCTGGATGCCGCTTCCTCCGCCGGCACGGCGAACAGCCAAGGAGGTGGCTAGAGAGAGCAGGAAGTCGGAGCCAGACTTGATAAAGGAGCTGAACCCCTCCCACCCTGCTAAGCCGCCTTTTTGACGAGAACCAAACATGTGTTTTATGGGGCAAACAGCATGGGGTCATCTTGTTCTCATTTGCGCTCCTCACCCACGTCAGTGTGTTTCTTCTATTTTTCAAAAAAACGGATCTTAAACTGTGTCATTTTCAGTGCACCCCGGGGAGATGTAAAATGACCCATGAAAACACAAAGCTGGAGCTTCTCCCGAGCCTCCAGAGGTCCTGTTCGGGAGACATACGGCACCAGCGAGCAGCACGCAGCTTCCAGCCGTCATTGCTATGAGCTAATTAGCCATCACTAATGTGAATCAGCTTCCATTTTTACTCACTTTGATTTACAGGGCCCATCCCTATTACATCTCCATGGAGACAATGTAATCTTTATGGACTGTTGTGGGCTCTGCCACTGAATGAGCCATAAAATAGCATTTATGGTTGCTTTGTATCACCGGTCGTCTCTCTTGGAGGAGAGCCCTGTGTGTGGACTGTCGGGGTCAGATGTCCTCATCGCCCACCAGGTCTTCATCTGCCAGTTTGGGCTTTGGTCCAGATGATGAGCACACGGGAAAATGTTTTGTTTTGTCTGATCATGTGACTAAGCTGTTCCTATAAATAGGTTTTAATCTCAATGTGTTGCCATAGTTGCCTCTCTCTTTGCCATGTATGTAAAAGTGTGTGAGTTGAACTGAAAAATGGAGAAGTGAAAGAAAAAAATACAAACGCACGCTTGATGCAAAAGTAAATAAACACTTCTGACTGCAATAAAGGCTTATGGGTTTGATGCGTCATCTGACCGTGTCTAAAGGCAAATGTGTTTATACCCATTTGGAATGGCCACACTTGAAGGCAGCACTTAAAGCCTGCCCTCATAGTCTCCTCCTGCCTGTACCCCACTGCCTCCCTTCCACAATGAATCGCACAAATGGGGATAGTGACACACATTTTCAGGAAGTCTTGCCAAAACGTGCATGATGTTGCACTTGGTGCTACACACCATAACTGCTGGAAACGAGTTGTGTGAAGAATGAAGAGAACTTGAGAGAGACGTTCTGCACATAATTATCTGCACAATTATGTTGCCCTATGTACAATGTAGGATCAATTACATTAAAAGCCCATTAATGTAAAGCAATTTTCACTTATTCATTATATGCTAACTAATGATAACTATGTCCATAATGTATTACAGCAAACTCAACCTGGATCTGCTATTAATAATTCAATCATGCGTCTGCTACGATCTCCTGAGAGCCTCTGTCACCCCTCATATAAACTCTTTGTTACTGTGTTAGACAACTTTCCTTTGGTTCAAGTATCAGACCATTTCATTTAGTGTGAATATCCTCAAGTCCTGCTTGGTTTGCAATACAAAAATGCTTGAACTTATCCAAGGATGGATAGCGTGTCCTGTAGCTACAAGCACAAAAGAGGAATCCACTGATTTAGCATTGCACTCCTGAACAATTGTTGGACTCATGATGGACAGTTTTTTAAAAAACACAGTTCCCTCTGGTGCCGCACAAGACTTTCTCCAACTTTTTTCACATATGCAGTACTAGTCCCCAACACCTGTAAACAGACTCTGAAGTGTAAAATCGGTGGAGTTCTCCATAAAAAAAGACCATTGCAGTTAACTTGGTGAACCCACGGATGTGTTGTGAAATGCGGGACATACTGTACCTCTGGCATGGGTTCCTATACAAATAGCGACTTCATTTTTTGCTATGCTGCAGTCTGGAGATGTACCTGTGTGGTTGTTTGGTTTTTAACACTTGGCAGCACAAAATGCTGCCCACCTTTCCACCACATTCACTTCACAATGTTCAATTTGAAGTTACAAAAACTGTCAGACAAAGCCTCTAGTTCTAATATTCAAAATGTGTGGGTGAGACAATCCAACAAGCACTTTGTCACCCTCACTTTAAAGGTCTGCTAAATGTTTAAAACATAATATGACGAATACCATTATAGAGTAAGGTACAATTTGTAACAGATACACTTACAACAATTTTGGTTTGCTACACGTTATTTAGTTGTATAATTAGTGTTTAATTCTCTTCATTTTCTGCTCTGCTTTGAGCCTAATGAGCGGCACATAGAGGGAACCATTTAAAGTTTATTTCTCTGTTGTGTGTTTAATAACCAGTGTGTAACAGCCTCGAAATTAATTTACAGCGTTATGTCTTGAAGCGCACTCTCTCCCATCTTCAGTCGTCATTACCTTGCAAGTGTGTTACCAAAATTCTTCCCTGCATGCGTTGGTGTTTTGCAAATGTCAAATGCGGAGCTTCGGAGCCTCTTTAGGAACCAACAAGTGGAGAGCACGGAGACTTATTGAACCGCAGTCTATTAATATTTGAGACCATATTCTGACTACTGGTTTGTTTACCTTGTGGATATTGCTCCAAATTTTAAAGTTTGAACTTGTTCTTTGAGTTGAAACCAAAGTTGTATGAGACACTTACTTTGTGTCTCTCTCATCATTCTCTCTTTCTACTTCTGGGGGGTTCTGTCAGGGGAATCAATCTACAAGACCAGGGGAGGGGAGGAATGACACAGCACCCATCGCTCACCCACACAAGCCCCGCTCTGCTCCTGACGGTAAGCCCTGCGATGATGGGAGGAGTGCGTGACAAGATGGGGAAGAGGAGTGATGGGGTCTCTCCATCACAGCCAAGGCCCTGTCAGCACGTCTCAACCACTTTTTTAAAGTTGAAGTTGGAAGGAAAAAAAAGCCCCCGCCCCCAATGAAACTGCTTGTAGCAAACCAGGAGGTCCACTCCCTATCCCTCGATATTAAAGCAGTTATTGGGGTGATTAGTCAGCACTGATAAAACCAGGCTGCCTGGTGAGATCACTTGATCGGGAGTCGGGAAGAAAGAACAGCTGCTGCTAATCCAGACAACAGGTATTAAGCAGCAAGTTCCTCCTCCCTGCAGTCCTCATCATCGGATCCTAAATCTAATTTACCGTTTAATTTCAATGAACTTTTCATTCTCTCAAAGCTGTAACTCATCTGACTTGCACAGCGTCCTGCACCCATGTGGGAGAGAGCAGATAATCATTTTAGAAGCGCCATCATTTCATCTCCCAACATCCCCACCCTGGTGACTTTGAAAGCAGTATTTCAACAATCACAAAACTGCGGACGTGAGGGGACTCCCCATTTCACACACAAACCTTGATGTCTGCTGTTAAGACGACTTTTTCCACACCCCACCTGTCAGTAAGGGAAGAGACCTTCAGCGGCTGCATAATTTTTGATATTGAGAGCCACGGTGGATTAAAAAAATATGATGAATATTCTATTTCATGTGAAGCAACCTGCTGTATGGTGCAAGTAATCCGAGAGCAGTCTCTGCTTCTGAGTGCTTCTCTGTTTATGGGCAGCAGTCCATGAGCCCCAGCTGAATACTAAATGCTTATCAGAGATGGTGACATCCAGAGGCCAGAAAGCAGCACAAGTAGCAGCTGTGTTGTGCTCAATCAGGCCACAAAGATCCACAGAGCCACTAGCTGCGATCCCAAATCCAGCTCTGTCGCCATAAAGCCCTGTGTGTCCCCTTGTACTGCCATTTCTCTTCACTACATCCACCCACAGACAACGAAATAAATATAAAATAAAAGTGAATAAATTAGGATAAATTAAAACAGTTTTCATCATGGAAAACAAATAACCTGAAAATATCTGAGTATTTCTCATACTGAATATTTCTGATTGGTAAAACAGTGACATTATCCTAAACCATACAAATAGCCCAGCTGCCATGGTGACAAATACAAAACAGTTAGCTGATGTAAATGTTTAAATGTTCATGTTTACAGCAACATTAACATTATCTAAGGTTAATGTTAACTTTAAAGAGGAACTCTGCACTCATTTTTTTCACAGTAGACGTAATCACATAGATTGTAGTTGGGACATATGTTGATTCAGGTGATTTTCACAATGCACATATTATGTGTACTCTTTGTACTGTTTTTTGTTTGTTTGTGGGTTGTTGTTTTTTTTGCTTAATATTAGCTTGAATTTGAAAATTCATGTCAGTCAAATTCTGTGCCCCCTCCCATTCTGTGATGTAACAGTCCAGACCTTGAGGTACAGTATATTTTCTACCCTGCAAATATAAAAAGACAACACTGTAGACCCGGTTTGTTCTTCTCAAACAGAGCTGCTGGTAACGTCATCCAGCCTTTACAAGTGCTGGCGGAGAGAGGATGTCGTACAACTGTACATGAATGAGAGATTTATCCTTCTGCAGTAGCATTAAAAACAACACATATCTCTGCAAATAACTGTGCTATATTCAGATCTCAGAGATATTTAGGGCTGACTGACAGGAATGTTAACAACAATAAGCTGCAAGGCTGTGACTATGGACAGGCTCTTTCCACAGACACACACACACACGTCAGGTGAACACAACAACACAGGTACCCACACAGTAACTCTCTCAAAGAGGCATACAGTAAATGTGCTTGGAGTAAGTGTCAAAGCACCATCAGATTCCCTGTCCTTCTAGCAGAGAAACAGAGAGCTCGATAGTACAGCAGCTACTCGTGGCTGGTTAGCCGCCATGCACAGCTCCAGCCATGCTCCACTGACCAGTTTACATCAGCCAGCGCGGAGTATGTCAAACACTGTGCAGCCATGAGGTCTTGCAGAAACCACTCCAGTCTGGTATAGACACCTGAACTGGTTGTAACTGTACACACGTGACAATGTTAGAGTGTTAGCACACAAAAATATATGATGACAGACTGAAAACACAAACATTTCCCGAAAACCAGACTATATATCTTTAGTTTTTTCAACAATTAACAATAATAAAAATGCTAACTAAAACGAAAAGATTTTTGTAAAAAAATCTAAATCAGTTGGAAAAATGATGAAAGAGAAGAGAGACATATTCACATTAAAATGTTGGCAAGGTAGTGCGACAGTCAGTAAAGGTCACATGTACACTTATGCTATCTATTCCCTCATGATGGATGGCAGCGTCATCATACTGTAAATACAGTCACAATGCAGTTTGTGATTAATATGGAGGGAGGTGGGATTCATTCATCTTTGATTTCCTATCAGTAGTAGAAACACCATCACTTCATATGCAAATTGAAACCTCTTTGATATTAAAATTTAAAGAGGCGGCGGCAGTCTTACATGTAGTATGCAGATTTATTAATTTATGCTATTTGGGTTGTGAAAAGATACACAGTGGTGTCCTTTCAAAGTAGATAATGCAACATCAGCACTTCACTGGTTGCTAGGAGGAAAGTATGTGAATGGAGGAAGATAAAGAGAAGATTCCCTGGTTGTGAGGTGGATTTAGGTCTCTGGGGAAATATGAGGCCTCGGGTCGTAAACTGACGAAACTAGGTTTTAACAGTGATAGTCTTGTAGGTACAGTGTGTGTTCAGCTATTTTAGGACCAATAAAAGTAAGTATAAAAACCATGACTGAAACTGTGCTTTTCTGAAAATTGAAATTGTGGGATATGAGAACTTGAATTGAGTCAGTTACCAGATGAGGCTTTCTACGCTTTACAGATCTCGCTGTCAGCGGTGTCTTTCATCCAAATAGAGATATACTAAAGAAAGTCTGAGTATGACAGGTGAAGGACACCGAGTGGCATGAGTAGTCAGTGTTCACTTGGAGAGACGTGGATCTGGTGGGTGGATTCGCTCCCTCGTTTCCTTCCTTCCTCGTTTCCCGCTTCCTTGAAAGATAAAAATATGAAGGGCATGTGCTCAGGTCTCCACTAGGCTAATTAGAGGGTATTTTCGCTCTCATCATTTGTTTCCTTTGGACACGCTGTATCTCTCCGAGGCACCTCCGCTGATGGATGCTATTTGCAATTCATACGCCCATTATTTGCACGATTGCGGCGGCACGTGAGCTGGAGATATTCAGCACCTGTGAAGGAGGTGGGGATGGTGGAGCTGCAGGAGCTTGTCAGTCAACAGCCGGGGTTCCTGCTGAGAATGAAAATGAGGCGGATTAATAAATAACCTAAAGGAGGAGGGGAGTTAGCACTGTTGTTGCAAAACCATGTAAATAATCAACTGTGCTGCTAATCCTCACTTCAGCTCACTGGTGATTCCACAGTTTGCTCATCCACTGTCTTCAAAACTACAGAACAACAGTTCTTCCTACAGGGAGAAAAACTGACTTTGGATGTGGAAAGTAGGACAGTCAACAGATGAGCAGCAGTTACAGTGTGTCCTTCCCCCAGGTAAGGAGGAGCTGACAGTGATAGTATTGATTATCATTGAGCTTACCTAGCTTCTCCGGGTGATGGAGTGATCGCTATCCTCGGTGCTAATGCAGCTCTCCAGTCTGCACAGTGTCCTTGGTCACTGTTGTCTTTATACACTGTATATATTCTGTGTGGATGACACGGTGACCCAGATAAGATGAGTGCTCCATAACGGATGGTAAAGATGAACATCCACACCATAGACTTCATGGTCCAAGTCTAATGGAAGTTAAAGGATCAGTTCACACAATTGACAAAAAGAACCTTCTCATTTAACAACAGTGGGTTTTAATCATGCAGATAATTTTTGTTTTATTTGGCCAGGTTTTGAGAAACCGTTGAATTGAAAAAAAAATCACATTCATACATTTTAACAGCAACGCAACCCACAGACCTCACTGAAAACTGCAGTTGCAAATTTTCTGATCTCTCTTTAGCATTTCTCAATTTAAAAGACTTCAATTTTCTGTCTGCATGACATTCATTTGTTAACTCATCTGGCATTATGAAAGGCTGCAGGATGGTTCAGCAGGGTGGTCAGCACTGTTGCCTTATGACAACAACATCCTAGTTTCAACTCTGACCTTTCTGTGGACTTTGGGAGGCTTGTTGTAGAGGAGGGCCAGGAAACTTAAAAACTTAAATTATACGTAGGTTTTAAAGTGCTTGTCTGTCCATGGAGAACACTGGAGAAGACCCTGAAGGCCATGTTGAACGAAGTTATCCTCAAACAGAACAAAGTGTTTATACTAGTGGGAAACACTGTGGACATGTTGGATAATAGCTGTGTTTAAAGTACGTGATGTGCTGTTTGATGAGTTTTCTGTAATACCCATTGCCAATAGTCATGGGACACTGAGAGCTGCAAAAGCACACCTAGATATACTTGGGGAAGCCTTTGAAACAGGACAGGCCTTTCCAAACTTTTATGAAGTGTTTTGGCAAGAAAGTTGGACTTTTAAGGATCCAGTCCATCTACTGGGACACATTTAATATGTTAGTCCTGTGATGAACTTGCCACCTGTGCATGCTTGGTTAGGTGTCATTACCCAGTGAGCCTGAACTGGATACGTTTAGAAATTGGATGATGAAGATGGAAAATATAACACAATATAAAATGTGCTACAGGCACTGGTAGGAAGCTTTGGTCTCATTATCTTAATATTTATGTTACAGCTGTTGCATTACCATTTCAAAATTACCGCCATAATAATTTAATTTAATTGATCTTTTCAATATAATTTTTGACAGGCCGCACCATTAAATGATTCAATTATGCCAGTAAGTGGAAAAAATCAGTATACCCCTTTTAATTTCCTTATTTACACAATCATATTTTCATTATAGAGAGACACCTGAGACGGCGGTGAGAGACGAGCGACACGAGTCAGGCTCCTGTGGGGTGTGGTGACGACAGGAGCATGATGAGACCGAGGCACCCCTGACTGTGCTGAGAGAGACGAGCACGCACACACAGATATTCAGACCTCCCACAGCACGCAGACAGTGATCCTATTTGTCACAGAATTGTGTGGGGGCTTTAATTAATAAGGTTTGTGTTGGTAGAAAATTGAATTAGATGATTACAGTAAACAATGTGGCTTTAATTCCAGGAATGAAACGGCATTTGGAAGCCTTGAATGTTGCCACCTACATTAGTCGTGGAAAAATGCATCGGCTGTTTCGATACACCACAAGACAAGCTGTCCACGCTCAGTGTCGTGAGTTGAGTGAGCTAATATGTGCCGAGTAGAAGCACTTTCTGAATGCATGATCTCTCTGCGTGATCGATCCTATCAGGTGTTTAAGCAACAGTGCTATCCTTTCTTTGCTCTGGTGCATGCACACACACACACACACACACACACACACAATGCTCAGTGTCATCTCCCAGCTTGTGTTTGCCGTCTCTTTGTTCTGCTTTCCTCAGCAACGTGGGTTTTCAAGGAGACACACTCCAGCCCTCTCCACAGAGAACTTTTTTTCCCCTCCCGCTCTGGCTGTGAGGCAAACTTCTTGTTTTGCTGTGCATCACAATGGCACCATGCCCTCATTTTTCCAGCCAGCTTTGCTCAGCAGGATGCACGTACGCGCACGATCGGAGCAGAAATACTCCCTCCTTCCACATGGGAATCCCTCGGTTACAGTGACTAATGTGTTGTCGGTGTCAGCGCTGGGAATACGGACAAATATGGTGCAGTCAAAAAAGTGATATACTGCAGCAGTTAAATAAAGTTAACTGTATGAATCAGAAGGGGAGCTTATATCCCATATGATTCTCTCTGAGTTGAGCCATAGGTCTTCATTAATCACTACTTCTCTGGAGCACTATATAAGGAGTGTGTACAGTAATCCTCATGAATGTGAATCTTATTGTGAGTTTATTTCACTGTGAGAGCTACAGCTTGGAATAGGTCTGAACTAGTCACAGGTCTGCTGTAGTTAGCCATTGCCAGTTGCACCAGCTCTGTGCAAGTTAAAGCTTTACCTATAGTCAGCGTGTAGGTATTTAGTTGTGGACATTTTACACATCATGCAAGTTAAATCTTATGTAGAGATTAGATGTCACTAAATATTCACACCCAGTAAATGACCAGTGCAAATGCTGGGTACCCAACTGACAAAGTTAAATAGATGAAATCAAATATGGTTTGAATAGCACTAATTCTGAAGCATATTTCACCATACATGCATTTGAATAAAACAAAAGTTTTATGAAGGATTGTCAGTTTGATCAATTGTTTGCCTCCAAAATTTGTATCTTTAGGAAGTCATGCCACAGCTTGTGATGCTACAGTGACTGCTTTTGACTTGACAGTGCCACAGATGTTTCTGAGAGCCAGCCTGGTTAAGAGATATGTTTTAATGGTGCATCCTGAGTTATTAAATCACTAGTTTGGAACCACTGAAGGACACAAACATAATACATGGAGTTAGGTAAAACTGGTGAAACCCAGTCCAAGGCCGTGTGGTATGCCATAGCATTCAGTGTTAAGTTTGGCACCTGATTTTGATTTAGTCTATTAGTCTTTTGCCAAAAATGTATATTAGTTTATTTTGGTCTTTGATTTGATTTAATTTTAGTCTAAGTTTTTAATGTCTTCTAAGGTTTGAAGAAAAGGCAGTTTACTTGTTCACAGCATTTGCACACACACACACACACACACACACACACACACACACACACACACACACACACACGCTGTCCATGTCTATTACAACTGACAGATTCTCCTCAGTGAATCTAATTGTGATTTCCAACCTCTATTGTTTTTGTAGATTATCACTGTTTTGTTCCTGTTCTATAAAAAAGATTGTCAACAAATATTTCTTATCATAGGTTTGACAAAATCAACACTGGCCGCATTGGAAATCTGTGGAAATCTATCGACTGGCATGTTTGGATATATATCATTCATTTCTCCGCTGTGTCATTACAAAATGACATCACTGTCACTGCGCCTCCATCTTTTTTATGCAAAGGTCACCTCCATTGGCATTCTGAGGCAGAAGGGCCTTTGAAGACTGGAAATTAAATTCTCATCACTGTGAGAGAAATCTGTTTCCACAGAAGGGACCGAACGAGGTCGAGACAGCCCTGTGAAAAGTTCATTTAAATTATGGATTGCAGTCATTTCTGTTGCATTTTTCACCGTGATTGTTTTTAGTTTGCCTGGAACTCTGTAAAGGTTAATTGTGTAATTAAGTGGCTGTTACTGCCTTTTGCTTTTGTCGGCTTGACAGGAGGGAACCTAAATTATCGAAAATATTGCACTATTGTTCCTTTCAAGTAAATTTAGGTAAAGACTGTGGTGATGATGTAGAATATGTGAACACATTTTTTAAATATATGAAACTATCCGTTGTAACAGCAGAATGAATTTTGTTATGTTTTACAATTCTTATCTCTTCTCAACATGTCTTTTTGAGAACTGATCATTCTGGTTGTTTTTCACCCTCCATCCCTCTCTGAAAGCTGCGCTCCTTTCCAAGGCATCTGCCTGAGATACAGAGGTGTCTTTGTGACATTTTCTCATGTCTCCTCCCCTCCATCCATCATTTACTAACATGAATTGCATGTGACCAGGCAGGTGTTGGAGAGCAGAGGAGCATTCCTCCGCAGTCTCGATCACAGCTTGGCATACTGCTGGACTCACGAGGCTCAGCCACTTTTCCCAGTCCCGGGATAAAGCCTGAACACCACAGCTCAGACTGGTCCCATTCTCTTCCATTGAGTCCAAGGTCACAGTTCCATAGCAAGGGTCAAGGTGAAAGGCTGGCAGCCGCCTGCCTCATGCATATGGATGACAGACGCTCCATCTGTTCCACTGCAGAATGCAAATACACAAGCCTCTTTCTCTGCTCTCTTTCTCTGCTCTCTTTTTCTGCCTCAAAGGGCGACCCTGCCAGACCTTACATGGCATCAGTTCCACTTGTTGGTCGCAGAGTGACGATTTATGCAAAACCATAATAGAAATGCAAGTCATTGCTGCACAAAGTCCCCAATCTAACCCCCCGGCCCCAACACAGCTGACTCTCACACTTATCCTGCCTGATAACATTTATTGTCATCTCTGAAAATTAAAGCAAGTCTACATCATTTGTACGCTACATTTATTCTGGTTAAGTCTGTGTAGTAATGGATTGCTAGCTCATATTGGTGTGCAGTCAAAGTATGACTCAGTCTTGGCAGAAAAGCTCTATATACTTTTTCTGCACCTTGACATATTCCAGATCCTAGTAACTTTAAGTACTCAAAGTACTTGACCCTCGTAATTTTTTAAAATTTAATCTTTTAATTTAGGAAGAGTAGAGTCAATGAGCACAAACGCTCTTCTCCAGGAACACTCTGCTCCACACTCTCATTCACACTTGGAAGCCGCCCAGTGCAAACACAATCGGATTTGTTGGCCGCTGCACCCACACTGGACTAGATGGAGGTTAAGTGCCTTGCTCGATGGCACCTCAACAGGGTCCCCTCTTTAGCAGTGAAAACACTGTGGCTGCTCTAAAGTACCATTGTGTGAATTCCAAGAAAGTTCTTGCTAAACAAGAGCTTTACAAAAAACTTTCCCTGGAGAAATAAATGTAGCCCTTCTGTTGCTGTTCTAATTCTGTGGAAAACATTGTGCCCCAATGCAGGAATCTTTACTGAGCCAATAACAATCTCAGGTTGTGTTTACTGCCCACCAGCATGAAACAATTTCATAACTGCACTTTTGAGCTGTTACTTTTTTGGGTGTACAATGTTTTTTGAGTTTATAGGGATGGAAAAACCAGTCAGTCAGCCGACCAACGTCTTCCTGACTGAATTATTTCCACAATTAGTTGTTGAATGGCAATGAAATTCCATACAGGCATTCATGGTCCCCAGAGGATCAATCCTACTGACTTTGATTACCACCTGACTTTTCATCTATCAGCAACATCAGATAAAATTATTTTTTTCTAATACTTATGACCAAATACCTGCAAAGCTAATGTCATTCCCATCAGCCTCATCTGGACTTTGTCTTTGGTGCACACTGAACTAAGATGGTAAACGTATCGGCATGTTAGCATTTTCACTGATAGCATGGTAACATACTGATGTTAGCACATAGCTCAAAGCATAGTCTGATAGAGCTGCTATCATGGTAAAAAAAAACCAACCAAAAACCTACAGTGTTACAACTAAAAGTCAATTGACAGATGTGTGGTGTTATTGTTTCTTGTCATGGCATTTTTTGATACAGAGCAACAGCAAACAATATAAAGAGCCAAGACTCAACATCAAGAGCAGTCATTCTAAACTGGGACAAAAATATGAACAGATTAAATAGAGACGGGGAAAAAAAAACAGCAAAATATCAGAGGAATTCTGCACAACCACCTTTTAGCTATACCACGCTCAACAAATCATTATTAATTTACTGATCAATAATTGATAACTCCTTGGCTATAGAAATATAATATTACAATGTTAAGATGCCTTCTAAGGATTTAGTTATCACCCTTCAATTTTACAGGAAATCAGTTATAAATTCTTTGTTATATTTGTTATATTGCTCTGTGTAATCAGTCTTAGCAGATCAGCATTAATATTCTGCAGCAGTATGAAGCGTGTAGTTATAGTCTGACTCCTCGTACAGTAAATTATCAAAAGATCATCATCCAATAAACATATGGGCAACAAACATTATATGCAAGATGACAGATGGTGTGTTTTTGAGAGTAGTATGACTTTATTGTTAATCAAGAGCGGTTTAATGGTCTTTTGGGGGTGAGGGAACCAATCACCACTGCGGCCGTGGTGAGATGTCATGCTGTTAACCAGTCTGCTTCTTGGTCTGTGGGCTCTATGTTTGAGCCCCATGAGGTCGGCGTTTAAGCTCCTTCTGTCTGAAGTGCCAGTAATGGGAGGGGGGCTGAACATATACGCAATCCTCTTTTTGCAAATGTGTTTCAGAGAGCCGCATTGTGCTCTGCCCATCGAGAGCCAGCAGGTGTAATCACCACTTTTGTGTAGCATTTACAGCCTGCTTAATGGGAGCAGGCGTTTGCAGTTAATCTAATACAATTTGCAACCTCAGACTTCTTACTACCACATATGGCTGAGCATGCTCACTTGGTGAATGGATGATCTTTTTGTTTTCATGTTTTGGTGGGTGGTGGCAGGGTGGAGAAAAGACACTCAGTCATAAGTATGGATTCTTTGGTGGTATTTCAGCCTAAACGATTCTGTCTTGTCTTTTCCAAAAATCCTTTCATCACAGCAACGATTCTGTAATGACCATGTCTAAATACTTAATGTTCAGTGGAGGAGAAAATAATGATAGAGATGATGTGTTGACTCTCAGTAGTGAATGAAAGTCATCTGCGGTCAGATGATGGTAATAGGCTCAGGACAGCGAGATCCAGTGAAGGGCAAAAACCCCCAGGAGTGAGGGCAAATAAAGATAACTTTCCCCTTAGTTTAACAAACTTACTGTAAGTGCAACTCTGCGTGGCCTTGAGAAAATCTGAATGTCACTTTGATTCTTTGACCTGCTGAGACAGAGCTGTCAAGTTATTTTCAAATTCAGTCAGTTACAGTTACAGTTTACATCCTTAAGATTGTAAGCAGGACTGTGCAGTGTGGATATAATTTTATTTTAACGCCCTCCATTTATCATGTATAAGCATTATAGAAACACATACAGCCATAAACTGTTCATAACATGCTATAATGTAACATATAATATAACCTTATGAAGCGTCCATAGCTGGTGCACAAACAGTTCATAAACATAGCAGAACATTGTTGTAATCACAATGATAACATAATATGATAAAGCATTTATTAAGTGTTTATTTACATGTACAAATTATTGGCTGGCAGTTAATGAATGTGTTAAAAGCACACAAAGACATCTTATATATGATTACAACTGTATTGCATTGTGTTCTCAAGCAACTGTTCTCTGTTTGTACACCAGTTATGGAAAGTTCTTGGAAGGACTTATAGTGTGTTTATTAACCATTTATTAATTGTTAATATATTGTTATCAATACTGAATGGGGGATGGGTTAATAAAGTGCTACCACTATGCATATATGTGTTTTATGCAGGAAAATCAATCAACCAATGTAATTTGATGCTTTCATTTTCGCTCCAACATCTGTAGCTATATAATGAAAATATGTATGTTGTATTGTTGTATGGGTGTAGTGAGGTCAGCAGTGATGTTTGACTCAGGCACCGAGCGACATAAGCATTCATTTAAATCAGCATCCAAAATCCAAAAGTAGCACGACACTGTGCACCTAACAAAGCAATGTTAGCAACTGGACTCTCAGCAGACATAACGTCGCACTGATCAGATTATATGGATTAAGGACATGTTTGCACATTTGGCTGCAAAAGAGGATTTCTGCTCAGCAAATTCAGATTTAAATACCCATAACATTTTAGTTGCATTTAGTTGCATTTTGGTTTCAACAGCCCTTTTCGTGCTTTCTTCTCTTTTCAACAACTGGACAAATAAATGAATATACAAGTATAGCTTTGCCTTTGCAAAAATCTCAACTTCACTGAGGAGTAGCTCCACAATGTGCCACACATCAAATTCTGAAATTTCAACAAGGAGTTTGAGATTTTAAAAAATCCATCTTACCATATCTGGCACAAAGAATATATAAGAAACTGACAAAAACAAAGACATTTTGAGTGAGAACACTTCTCGAGCTGCCAAGACTTCCTTGTGGGAAATTCCCATCTTTAAAGCAGCAGCTCTGCCCGAGGTGCTGAAATCACCTCGGCCTCCTGGACTGTGATTATACATCTTAGAAGTGATTCCCACCAGAGTGTCCCAGGAAATGGACCATCCATTCACACATCAGTCTCACTCCCAACTTTACCCTGCAGGTGCTCGGTGATCACAGGGGGATATCCACCGCTGTGTGTGTTGAGAGACCGGGGCTGAAGCAGGGAAGGCAAGAGCCGATTATCAGTTAGCTTTTGATCTGTCTTTGGGACTCCATGTGGGAATATATGAATTTCATTGGTGGTGGGGGTTTTCTACACCTCTTGATTTCCCCGCTATAAATCTGTCCATTTGAGTG
This sequence comes from Holacanthus passer, assembly GCA_025331565.1. Classification (NCBI taxonomy): domain Eukaryota; kingdom Metazoa; phylum Chordata; class Actinopteri; family Pomacanthidae; genus Holacanthus; species Holacanthus passer. Next base: position 3,253,280 of record JAFREQ010000011.1, read on the forward strand.
AACAGCTGACCTCTCTCTCAGGCTTGACAGGTCTTCGCTGCTCTGCGGGCAGCAGCGGCGGAGCATCCCATGGAGAGCTCATGTTTGGTTACTAGGCAGATGTTATTAATATTTAAAGACAGCGTTCTTGTGCATGTTGTGGTGTAAATCCACTTCTTCAGTGGTGCAAAGGCTGCACGCTCTCTTGGGATAAGATGGGAGATTCCTCCGGATGCAGGATTGTTCCTGTGCCGTTGTCACACACAGTCGACAGAGTACAGAGAAACCCTCTTACTGTGTGTTTGCTTATTCATATTCCAAAGCCCTGAATCCTCAAGCAGATACAGTAAGATACTCTTCAGCCTTTGGAGCCATGTTTGGCGGTGTGTTGTTTTTTCTTTAAATGCTGTGTAGAAGTTTGAATTATTATTTACAGTTGGGTTTGGATGGATTCATATGCATGTCTTATTGCTGGGATGTGTGACTGAAGCCAGTGAGGGAAGTGACTGAGTAATGAAACACCTCTCAAATCTGTTACATGGAGAGAGGGCTGCTACATGGGAGGGGACTGAGGTGGAAAAAAACAAACAAAAAAAGAACAAGTGAGAAAGTGATCAGGCTGTCTAACCAATGTGAAGCTGCCAAATCTGCCTGGCAACTACGGTTAGTTTAGCAACCGTCAGCTGACTAACTGTGAGCTTGGTTCCTCCCTTTGACCTTCTCGCCCTCAAACTGTAATGTCACCACCCGGGTTGCTGGTACAAGCTGAGTGGCTGTATTAGCTGCAGGAGATGGATGCAGGCAGCGTGTACTTTATTTCAGACTGCAAGTCATATGAGTTGTGTGGGCGTTCATTTCCAGAACATGCCCATGCATGCACATCCTGACTGTTGATTAGCGACTGCAAAGAGATGCAACCCAAGCACATAGATAGAACACTAAATGACCTACAGTATATCAGGGGAGAAAAGAAAAGATTGGAAGTGGACAGTTTCTAGATTACTGGCACCATGTATATAAATAATTCCCATGGTGCACTGCAGTTTTCAGAATCAGATCTTTTCAGGTGACTTCCTCACAGGAGGTTAGCAGCTCTCTGTATGACATGTGAACTGCTTATGGTCGAGTCTTCAAAAGTAAATACATGTTTTCATTTAGTTTAGAGTTTAGGAAACAGAATGATGGAAATGAATCCAAGCCTTTTACTAAAACTGGGTTACTGCTACTTTACACTCATAATAAACAGTATGATATATCCATCACGTTGTTGTGTGTACACTGTATATGAGTTGGAGTTATTATATCAGTATGATTTTTCTTTTTTTTTTTCTATATGTTTTCTATGAAAATACAGTCACTAACTGGGCAAGTCCAGGGTGATGCTGGTAATACAGGTGATGATGACCCAGCAAAGCTACATTTATGCACAATAACAGTTGTGGACTGTGTAAAATGTTTTACACATCGCTCTTGTCAGTAAGAAGTGATGTGTCATTAAAAGCCTTTTATGTAACATTTGCACATCTACTGTCCATCCACACTGGTGTTTTCCCTTATGTTGCTGAATCAAACCTCTTCTCAGGACTGTGCTTGATTGACATCTCTTGCATCCATCTGTTGTTTCTGTTGTACATGTTGGGACAGTAAAAGTTATGTTGTTAGAATTGTTATTAATCCATCATGTTTGCTGACATCCCATAATTTCAGTAAAATAAGAATCTTTCTATTGCTTTGTAATGGATGGGACCATTATCCAACCCATCACAGCTTGTGATGGATTATTAAGAGGAGATGAAGGTAAAACTGAGAGGAGCATATCAGTGATTTGCACCAGCACAGCCTCAGGTAACAGATTAAAGGACAAATATGGTCTCCACATCCTTTATTGTCTGTGTCTTCTGCATTCTGTCTCACTCACTCATCTGTCCTCTAAAAATGAAATCAAGTTTCACCAATCAGTGAGGTGCATTGTAACCTCTGCGTTGGTGCATTATGAAGGAGAAATCCATGCTAAGCAGAAAAGCAGACACATGAATAAGCCCTGGGAGGATAGTTTGCCTTGCTGGAGGAAACAGCAACGTGAGCGCTGAGGCTAACTGGAGATAAACAGAACAGAGAGCGAGGGCGAGGGAGGCAGAACTGGGCAGCAGATGAAGAGATCATCATCTCGAGTCAGATGTTTTATAAAAGAATTCAGCCTCAGGAACGTGCTTGGCGAAAAGGTTTGGTGCTCCCAGCCTACGGGGCGAGATGCAAGCACTGAACTGTGGTCTGAAAATACAAAACACTTCACACCATTTTCACTTTCTCAACTGGGCACAAATTTGGCTGCCGTGTTCCTTTTCTTCTTCTTCCGCTCCTGCCCCACAACAAGTCACACTAAATGAGGGTTGGGAGTGTGGTTCTCTGAGGCTCCAGCCAGCCGGCGAGCATCTCCGTCTGCTTCTGCCTCCTCCCGGCTGCATCACTTGGCTCGTGCTCAGCTGACTGTCAGTTGTCCTGACAGCCTGACCTCCTGGAGGCTCGCCAGCCAAATGCCACGTCACATTGGGCTCGGCTTCGCCCGGGTCTGGCCCTCAATCATTTTCACACCCGCATCCACCTCTAACAGCAGCCTCCCCCTTCCACTTGACACTACCTGAAAAAGAGAACTGTTTGTTTGTTTCTCTCTATTTATTGCTGTCTCTGCTGTGTACGGACTATCTTGGTCCTGTTGTGACTGTAAATGGAAACACTGATATTAAACAATATAGTGCCATTATTCTACACCCTTCCTCCACAGGCAGATGATCCATATTTGCTCTCCGCCTTGAAACTAGAACGTCTACAGTTGCATAGGCACACACGCTAATTTCATTGATGACTTGTTTCAAAGTTGCCATAAAACAAAACTATCATTTGCCTGGCAGTCATGAGAGCAAAAAACTTTTTGATCAATCCAGCTACTGAGAGATTAAAGATTGCTGGAAACTGAGAGACACAAAATGCGTCTGTTCTTGGCACTCATCCTCTTTTGAAGCTGATTATGTTATCTGAAGCTTAGCGTGCACAGTGCCTCATCCTGCGAGGAGATGACAAGGCCTGATAAACCTCAGTGTTTACTGCACAAGTTAACAGAGGCAATCAATAGCAACACTCGATACACTCTTGCTTCAGCCATTACGTATGCAGGGTATCGCCACCTGGGGTGATGGAGAGGAGGGGAGGTCTTCATGAAAAATATGTCATAATAAGCTTTGAAGAAAAAAAACAATGGTTTTCCAAAGCAAAAATTAATTTCTTCATATCCAATAATCTTGTCTCGCTCTAGATCAGACAAGCTGCCACCTCAACAGAGAGCCAGCACACAAAAAGATGGGACACAAATGGAGAAGAGGAGAGGACACAGATATTGTTAGTCCACCCATGCCCCTCACGCAAGCAGGCCTGGTAATGACCAGTGATAACAAGAAAGAAGTGTTAGATTGTTGGCAACAATAGCAAACTTAACAAACCAAACTACACTCTTACAAAAGCCAGACTGAACCAGCCCTAATGGTAAAAACACAGCAGGAATTTCACGTGGAACCAATGTTGCCGAAATATTTTCCCAAACAGATTTTTGCTGTCATCTCTGTTGTTGTTGTTGTTGTTGTTGTTGCATGTCTCATTTCAGAAAGGGACTGAGTAGACTAGGCAACACAAAAAGAGCATAGCATGCTGCCAGACTGAGAGCGCTGATGGCAAGATTTTGCATCATGAAAAAATCCAGATTTTGCATGAGACAAAAAAAGACTGTGAATGTGTGTTACAAAACTTATGAGATTGAACGAAAAACACAAACACAACAGCAATCCTGCACAGGCTGACTGACTGACTGACTGCGTTTTTTAGCCATACGCTTGCCACCCTTGGAGCCCTGCAGTAAATTCAAATGGGGGTAATTTTTTGATGGGGGTGAACATGTGCATGTCTCAAACACAGTGTCTGGCCATGTGTCAGGGCCTCTTAGAAAGTGCTTGCTCACAGACCAACACGCAAATATTCTCTGATACTCTGATACTATGAGATGTTAGACTTGCTCTTGTTTTCAAACCTCTCAAGAGGTTATTTAAATGCTATTATGCCAGTTTGACTACAGTACCAAGGTAGGATATTTGGAATCCGACTGTGGATTTCTGGAGCAGCCAGATGTCCTGATCACAGTATGTCCTGATCATTTCCACATGTAAACGCTGTGTCCTACATGTGCAAGTCAAGGCTTCAGGGAGAGACGCTGTGGTGATCAGATTTGCCAGAAAGAACAGGGAGAAGGAAACATTGATGTATTTGCACTGCGTTCAGTTCTCCCTCTCGCTCTCTGTCTCTCTCTCTCTCTCTCTGCAGCGCTGTGACGCTGCCACAGGTGAGCCACTGTGTGTGCTGTCCATGGTGCTGAACCAGCTGCTGAAACAGTGTCGTCTGAGAGAGACACTGCAAACATGATGGGTGCTGAAACTAGCTGTACTTAAAACTTGCCCTGTATGCCATTCTTAACTATCACTGGTGGTGAGTTTGTCCTCAGTATGCTCAAGGTTTTAGTGTTGGATTTGTGATAAAGACGGAGTTGCCTCTCTTTGGCTGCAGTGACTTGACTCACAGGCGACAACATTTAAAACAGATTGCTTGTGAGCATTATAGCTTGAATGACTTAATCAGTGCATTTCAAAGTTCCTCTTGATATGACCCCTGTGGCTGCTCTTACTAGGACAATACATAACATATAGCAGCATACAGCCTATGGAATGAAAAACAGTCCAGAGACACGCAGACGATCTGACATTTCCCTCTACCTTTACTGAACGGATCGGTGTGTGTGGGTCCAGCTGCACACAGCCTCATTGCTCTGACAGGGCCAGAGCGGGCCATCTGTCTTCATCACTCTATGGATGAGAACCAGAGAAGAGGTGTACAGATAAGAGCCTTTCTCCCCACCTGCCTCCTACCCGCACACATTTCTCTTCACCTCACCGAGGGTGGCTTTGAAGGTAGAAGATCCTGCTCCTGGTGGACAGCTTTAACTGTTTGAAAATCAGCAGCTCCCTGCGCTACGATGTTAGATGTTGTCTACCTGCATGGCATGATAATTAGCATTTTGGCTCATGTGTCATATAAGCAAGTTAAAAGAATGATATACAATGAGCACATGCAAATGTTTGTAGCTATTTTCAAATGTCTCAAATCTGCAATATGTGTGAAATGAGTGCCTGAAATAAGTGTTTGCAGTTGAGTTTCGCTTGCCCCCTGCTCCCAAGGTTTCAAGAACACGCAGCTCTATCATGTGAAGGAGTGCATTAAGAAGGTGGTGCTTCAAAGTGAAGGACACTCATGGAGCAAATTGATTCTAGAGGACAGTGCATGCAGCTTTCCAACAGTGCTGCACCAAGAAAGAGGAGGCACTGACAAAGATGTGTTTTTCACTATAAAGACAAATGTTTCTAAGAAATATCCTCACAGTTAAGATGATGCTCACGCTGCATGTTTTTTTTTTTTTTAATGGGAGGTTCAGTGGAAGGTGGATGCGAGGGGAGGATTAGGTTTTGAGGCTGTGGACTGGAGAGCAATTATTCATTCAGGGGTTCTACTTCAACCCCGTCACATCTCATTTTTGCCTCGCCGCAGTTGCCATGCACTTTGGAACGTGGCAACAGGCCTGAGCAGGAGCAGTCGCAGCACATTCTGCTGCCGCATGTATGGCAACACCGGGTTCATAATCTCCTTGTCTCGCCGCAACCGTGAGCAAATGGATTCTTCAAATCATGCTAACGCTTTACAGATGTCATCATACATGGTCGCACAAATGCTAATAGGGCCAGGATGCTTTTCAGCCCGAGCTCCGCTTTAATGTGATCCTGTATTCAGTTGAATTTATATTTAAAGGTCACTGCATGATATTACTAACTCTGATGGCCTGTGCGCATTTTGCGTGTGTGTTCTTGTGTGTGGTTGTTGTGTGTGCCATCTCATTATTTCTCATGTAAAATGAATGATTTGAATATGGCATTAATTGGGGAATCTTACCTGTAGCTTTTAACACAGAAATTGTTGCCAGTGTGGTGATATTTGGTGCAATTTTTCCATTGATTTCGGCTGCTAAATGGAAAAAGACAATGGTGCATTACCTAAAATACTAAATTATTCTCGACAACTATTTTGTTAGCCATTAAAACTCAAAGCCACATAAATGTGTGTGAGTATACTATGTTAAAAAAAATATGTCAATCATCTCCTATGTAGCAAATGACAAATTCCACAAAAAAATAATTTGCCTAACCCAGGTTTATAATCAATAACTGTGCCATATACATTTTGAGATGGTGCAAAAAATGTCTGAAAATTCTCCCAGCATGTCCAAAAGATATGGTTGATGTTATCTTGATCCTGCATTTATCAGTGTCTGGATGTTTTTGCTCAGAACTGGGTTCATGTATTTTTGTCTGATAGAATACAGAGAGAATCTGAACTCATGGTCTAAAAACAATCACTATTAAAGAAGGAGGTGCCACAAGGTTCTGTGCTGGATCCTTTGACTATTTACACTTTATATAAAAAATATTAGTACTCAAACACAGATGTTTAATATCCATTTATATGCAGATGGAGCAGTCATGTATGCATTTGTCTCCTTTTCAACTTAAACTATTTCAAGATTACAATCCTTCTTTATCTTCTTCAGACATCCCGACATAATCTCAATCTTGTACCGAATGCTGACAAGACAAAAATGTTTTATTCCCAAGAACCCATATTTCCATGTGGACATCCCTCTGCCATCCATCCACTTAACTGTATTGTAATTGAAACTGTCCGGTCTTTGAATTACCTGGGAATTTTGGGAGACAGCAGTCTGACTTTCAAACTTTCAAAGCACGTGGAACAACTGGCACAGAAAGTAAATGTCTGCAGTAGTCCATGCAGGATGCATACTGAAACACAGAATGACCCAAATATTGGCAAAGTTGACGGCATTGTTTAATATCCTGTTTTCACCTTTTATTTCCTCTTAAGTATTGAAAAACTCTTCTTATTACATATCATCTGACAACATCACACATATATTCTGTATCAGCTTGTTCCAACTCTTTGCTGAAGTTGTATCATGTTTACAGAGTAAACCCAAGACTCTTTTATTTCTATGGCTTCATTCCATCAAATGTTAATATTCCAGACATTTCACAATCGAATACATATTTCCTATATTTCAAGGTGACATGTTTATTATGTTTGGAAACTTTGGGATCATCACTAGAATTGAGAATTAAGTTACGCTGCTTGTTAAGGGGTGGTGGGCTTGTGACTGTAAAAACCAATGAACTTGAGTGTTAGGGTTTGGGGACATGCTTGTAAAGTCAGGCTCAAATAAGAGAACAGGTCAGAGAAGAGGAAACTATATGGCAGAGTTTACTAAAACTAGAGTAGGTTCAAAATGGAATTTCAGCTGTTTCCATCATTGTCTGCTGAAAATTTGAAGCAAGCAAACTGATCGTTTGATTGTCCACCAATCAAAAATAAAACTATAATCTTCAGAAAGAAAATATGAGAATAAGACAAATGACTCTTGTTTGTGATCTTTAAGTGACACACTGCTGTATCATCCTAAAGGTTGGTGTATGTTGAAGGAGGCACAGAGGGGAGGTTTCTTTCCAGCAGTAAAGCCATGTACCCCCCCCTCCTCCTTCCTCCTCGCCCCCTGCCCCGCCGCCCTCTCCTGTCTTTGTTCTCATCACAACAAGCCCGGAGCAGATGGTGCTCCGCTCCGCTCGGCCGACGGTGACAGACAGCCGCTCTCGGCCAATCGGCTGCCGCGGAATCAGCTGACGGCTCTGGACAGCGCCAGGTGTTTTGATCGCTCTTCTTCTCCGTCCGTAGGAGGAGCAGGCGGAGCGGAGGAGCACCGGGGCTCAGAGCGGTCGGCAGAGGCTCGCAGCAGGTCTCTCTCTCTCTCTCTCTGTCTCTGTCTGTCTCTGTGTCTGCAGACCATGGCTCTCTACGAGGAGGCGCCCTGGGACTGATCGGATACACAAGCTACAGATCGCTGTAAACAGCTGAACCCCCCCAGGATACCCCCCCTCATCCTCTTCCTCCTCCTCCTCCTCCTCCTGGCACAATCACATTGATCTTATTTATCGTTGCGTATTGACGCGTGGATGTGGATAAAGGAGCTCGGGAACAGCGGACTGGAATGCCAACAAGGTGAGAGCCCTGAGGAGAGGAAAGGCTGGCTTTGCTTAGTTTCTGTTTTTAAGCTGCAACAAAACCCATCTGATTGGCATCTAAAACCTCTGTTAATCGTTTTGGTAGCAGATCATTGTTGTTTTGATGCTTAGAAGCATGCACACTTTGTGATTCTGTTTCTGCTCACAACACATCTCCCTGCAAGGGCGATGCATTGAGTTGGGATATATTTGGGATGCAGACAACTCAAGGGCATGATCAATTTTTTTTTTAATAAATGCATGCTGGTGATCACTTCAGGCTTCAAATCTAGACTGAATGCACATGAGAACATTTCACCTCGCAGCTTATTTGATCAAATGTAAGGACCCTGTATAATGCGTCAAACGATATCCACAGAAAACTAACTTTGATCTGGTTGCGGTGCTTCCAGCAGGAGCTGCGTGCGCAACGTCGTGTAAATGTGATTTGCATATTAATGTTAAAGTATGTCGGCAGATGTCTCGATTGCTCCGTTCTGAGCAGAAAAGAAAGAGTGTTGTTTGGTGGGGGGGAAGAGACAAGGCCCTGTGTTATGGATGCTGTGCTGAGAATGGGGTTGCATTAGCAGGGGGTCCATTGTGGCTGCTTCTGTCCCTGCAGCTGTTGCGCTTTTGTGCAGGAGACTGCTGACTGGCATCACTCAACTTTGGGCACACACACTGTAGGAAGGTTAAGATGATGAAAGGGTTTGGGGGTTTTTAATGGTTTAATGTGGGGTTTTCTGCTGGTCTGCCCACGGGACTCCATTTCTAACCTGTGTGACAACCAAGTGCTGAGAGTCCTCTTTTCTCTGAGGACCTGTGGGTCAAATAAGAGTGAGTGTATGGTTGAGAGACTTCACAGGATAATGACACAAACAGAGTGTTCAGTTAAACACAAACAGCTTCATTGTGTGTGCAGGTTTTCTTGAGGTTTTAGGGTCAAGCTGCTGTTGCTCTCTCTACCCTGGACATGTCACATTGGAACTGTTTAATTCTTCCAAACTTTGTCTCCGTTGGCGCTGTGATGGCCGTTGTCCCACAGAGCTTCTTCAAAACTGAACTGCACACACAACATACTGCAGGTACACACACACACACACACACACACACTGAAGATGTCTATTTTCTTTTTAGCTTGATTACAAGGATAGAGGATGACAATGGGTGTGTGTGTGTGTGCTGCAGGCAGGTGTCTCCGTGTTATAGTGTGTGTGTGTATGGGCGGGGTTGTTAGGAGACAGCAGGGCTCATGGGCTTCACCCCCCCACCACCACCAACATTTATATCCCAAGGGTATAAGGCAGGGTGAAGAGGGGGGAGCTGGGTTATTGAGCTCAAGCCTCCACCATTATTCCTATAAGAAGGGCTGAGGCATTAACCCTTTGTCCTATGTGGGCTACAGGTCTGAGAGAAAACAGACACAGTAACAGTTGAGCTCACCCTGCCCTCTATGATCTCCTGAGACACTAGTGTGTGTGTGTGTGTGTGTGTGTGTGTGTGTGTGCTGCAGCCGGCACAGGAGCTATGAAATTTTTCATGGCAGGGCAGTATGCTCATGTGTCAGAGCCACAGCTGTGCTGCCCTTCGGCTCTGGGGAACAGGGGTGTGAGCGGTGGTGGTAGCAGGAGCCCCCGGTGGGCGGCCCTCTGTGCTCCTTTACACCCAGTCAGGTGCCAGGCAAGACAACGAGATCGGGCTCAGCTGCCTGAATCACAGCCCTAATGGATATTCGCCTCACATACACAACAGTAATATGAAGCAATAGCATTCAGGACTATCACATTTATGATCACCAGCTTTGTTGAGTAGCTTATGCCGCAATTATATGGCTAGTTTGAACCTTAAAGGTCAACCTAATTGAGGAAGGATGGAGGCTGCATGCAAACTCACTGGCCTGATGTGACAGGAAGCGGCGTTGGTAGAGATGTAAACACAAGCTGTGGAACTAGCATGGCTGATGTGCAACAACACCTTCAGCCAAGGTGTAAATTATAAAGCCTCTCATCAAAGCCTTAATACTAATTGACTTCTATAACCGTCCTGCACTCACTGCAGACCAGCAGCATCCCTCTGTCTCTGCCCTGCTGGCGTGTCAAAGTTCAATCAGATGGAATTCTGCATGAAAGGCGGCTCGATTCATAAGTGGAAGCAGATTTATCTCACCCCTGTCTTCATAAAAACAAATGGACAGGAAGAACTGCACTGTAAGAGGAGGTGGTTGTAGATCAGGTAGTAGAGGTGATTGGCCATTGGTTGTGGTTGGTAATTGTTGGTGTTTCAATCCCCGACTCCTCCTCTCTATGAGTCGAAATGTCCTTGAGCGAGACACTGGATCCTAAATGTCTACTGTTTTAATGTAAATGCAATAATATAATATATAATAATATATAGCTGCCCTACCTTTTCCCTTTGATCTGGCTCCCTTTGACCTTTTTTTAGGTAGAAAAGCACATTTTTGCTTCTTTCCACTCAGAAGTAATGGCCTAATCGTTAACAATCTGACCATAGAAATGATTCACATTTATGAGATTTTGATTTAAAAAACGTTTTTCAACTGATCATTGTTGAAGATCAAGTTCTGTTTTGCATGTCTACAAACATTTCTAAGGTAAACCAAACATGTATCAGAAAATGTAAAAAGCTTAAATTTCGTTGTGTGCATTTGCACTTTAAAATACCTGTCAGTCTTTTCATAGCAGGCTCCGCTCCTGTTTCAAATTTTGGTGGCAGTGCGAAACTTTAGCTTACATTTACACTGCTTACACTGTTTGCTCTTCTAAGTATAATACCTGCCTGCCACTTGTTCCACCAAGACATTCAGTCAACCACAAATCAAATCAATCAGCCTGTGGAGAGGCTGAGGATTTCCACACAAGTGTCCATGAGATTTTACGCTTCCTGGTTGAAGGTGAACCAGTTTGAGAGGTGCAGCAATCAAGCTGCTGTAAAATCAATACAATGAGTGTCGCTGATGACGAAGGGGCCCGGTTGTCTCCAACCAGGGAAATCCTAACGTGAATCATCCAGTGTGAAACCAGCCAACGCTGGCACGCTCACACTTACTCATACTTACACATATGCAAATCCAGCAGTGTGTGTGCATGTGCGTTTCAGTGCACCTCTTCAAATCTATTTGTGTTACTTAACATAATTATCCGACACATTTTTCAACCTTATGTCAGTGGAAGCTATCTGTACAGTCATACTGTACACACACAAATGGGGCATTGTTTCCTCTCTGTTGGGCTCTGGACGGGCAGCCACAGCTCTACGGGAACAATTAAACCTGCTACAAGCATTGTTTAAAAAAATCTGGATTCATTTTTAAACTTCTGCTTATTTGATACTCCTGCGAGAACGTAGGTTATATTAATCCTTTGAGGGAGCGGATGGAGAGAGCAGGTGTGAGCACGACCGAAGGAAGAAGTTGTGATTCCCTCATCACCCTAGAAAAAAAGATGTAGTAGCATGATTGTGTATCCAAGGTGGGTGCAACTGTGTCAGCTGGAGTGTGGTTGGATGTGTGTTTCCTAAAAGGCTGTAAATATGTTTTCTCCCCATTTATTCTGGTGTTACAATGGAGACAGAGGAGAAGAGGATAAGGAAAGAGAGAGTTTTCACTTCATATATTAGCATTATTTTTCTCTTCATTTAACCTTCTTGTCACAGTAGGCAACCAGTCACTTCTCTATATAACATATCCCCCCTCGTGGAGTTTCCTTGTCACTCAGGTTCAGTCATCTAATTCAGGATTGTTTTTGTCACCTCAATTTTGTTCAGTTTGTGACAAGATGTGTTCATAGGCTCCCTGGGGTTGTTTATCTCACCTGCTCCACCTGTAATTTGTTTCCCCTCATTTCTGTTTTATCTTTTTTTGTACATGTGTGTAGATGAATAAACTAATGTTCAAAAGCCCCAAACCTGGGCCAGCAGGGTTATATGTGCGTCTGCCGAGGGAGCCCCAACCAGTTTAAAATCACATTTTTATTTTCTCACGTCACTCTCAATTCTTATCGCACTCAAGGACGGATTTCCTTGACGATGAGACTGAGTGTCCTCAGACTGAGTTGGACAGGAATTTGAAAACTGAGCCTCGGACTTAAAAGTCGCCCAGAGTGATATCTAGTTTTTGGTGATGTGTGTTTGGAAAAAGATTTTCACATCCTCCATCAGTCACATGTCAACCAAGATTATTTAGTGGGTTCACAGGAGGGAAAAAACTTTGATATTAGATGAAAATGCTTTTCTCTCATCAGTGCTCATCATAGACTTCTGGTAAAACTACATATTCTGAGCACCTGAGTAACGGGAATGACTGCAGTTACTGTGATTTTCATACACTTTATAGGTGAAACGGTTGTTACTGCACCACCTGCAGAGGATATTTTTAGTTGCTGTCTCTCAGAAGTCACATCTCTGAACTTCGTGTCAACGCCGTACGTCAGGATGCCAATTAACAAGTTGGATTTCAGTATCACTTTAAGTGACAGTCTCTCAAGTGGAAATGACAGGGATCCTCTATCATGGCATGCAGTGAAAATGAGCATTTTCATGGCTGTCATATGTGTTGAGACTGCCTAATGTATATGTCCATACTAACTTAAACCATTCATGCCATGAAAAGGTTCTCATCTTTGGAGGTAGCCCATTGAATTAGGATCTACTGTAGTTACTAGCAATACTGGCAAAATATTCATACATCATAATAACCAAAATAACAAATAACAAGGCCTAAAACAATGCTGTTTTAGTGCTGTTACTTTAAGAAAATAGATGAAAAAAACCTACTATCTAGAATCTCGATTTCTGCAGTATAAGTGACTTTGTTTCCAAAGAAGCATCTTGTATCTAGTCACTGCAGCCAATTAAGACTCATTGTCATTATACAATCATTGCTGATTTAGTTAATAAAATTAAAAATCTTCCCAATGATGTCTGTACATTATCAAGAGTAATTCAAATGTAATTCTGGGATCCTTCAATTACAGAACACAGAAAAATCACGTGTTATGCTGTGACTTTTCCAATGTGAACACACCATGTACTAAAAACCTGCTTTCAGTTAGTATGTAGTATGGATTTGGGACACACCAGTAGACTTTATCAATACTGCATACCTATGTTGTAAAAGTGACAAACTGTGACAGGGTAATGTACAGTGTTTTAGCCTTGTAGTAGTTTGTCACTGTGACTGATTAGCTGACCTAATGATCATATAACCTGTTTTACTATGAATATAGACATTAAAAGCACATTGAACGCTATAGGTGCCAGTGAATAAACACTGTGATGCAGCAGGTACAGGGTCTGTATAAAAGATAAATTAATTGCCTAATAATGCCTAAATTTCAATTTAATGATATGAAATAATTGTGGAAATCACCACAGCATTGCATTAGAGAAATAGTCATCAGGCCCTCATGAAGTGTCGCTGCACGGATCCATGAAAATTAAAATGCTCATTCACTTATTTTCCTTTGACACCATGAAAAAGTACTGCTTTACCATAAAATGATGTTAATGCATTTTATCCAGCCGCAAGAAATTAAACATTCGGGTACTGCCAAGATGTGAAATTTGCAGCTTACATTAGCAGTAATAAGTTCATCTGCCATTTCTCCGAGGACCGCTGTGACTACTTTGTATGGTAAATTAGCATCGATGCACTAACTCACTGATGATGATCACCAGCTGAACCCAGCACAGAAAATAATTCAGCATCAGATAGAAGGAAATTAATAATTTTTGCAAATATTTTCTGAATCATTTAAAAAGTATGAAATAATTATGTGTATGAATATGTATCAATATGAGGTTAGGGTAGGTTTAGGATGTAGGTCCAGGTGAGGTAAAAATGGAAAGAACTCAAAAGACTAAGTGGCTGAAAAGTAGGTATACTGCCTTGTCTTAAAGATGAAACATTTCCATATTCTCATTACTGATCCACTTCTGTGCAGTTAGTGTTAAACACCTGGCCCACTTGTGAGTCTTGTGCCTTTGATTAATAAAAGCTGCACTACAGTCACACCTCCATAACAACCCATATAACAAAGTCATAGCAAACGATCCCTCAACCCACATGTTAAACGGTGTTTTAGGCCACAGTGTTTATGTCTGAAGCTGTTGGTGTTTATTTCAAGTAGTATCCTATTCTCAGGTTCAAAGGTGGCCGCGGTTAAAACCTCTGGGTTTTTCCATTTCCTGCCTTCCTGCCTTTGGTGTTGCGTTGTGCTGTTGAGTGTTCTTCCACCTGCTGTGTGTTTTTAAGCTTTCCTGTGGCTCTGGGACTCTGATCACAATGGACCTGTACAGCCTGTGTCAGGATGTCCCAGACAGCTTTTAGCTGTTGTTGAAAAAAAATCAACCAACAGGATATTGACACTGATTTTTTTTTTTTTAGTCTTTTAAGTGCTCAAAGTTACATCAGAACAGCATTTTTTAAAATTTCAGCTAACCCACCTTTCAGTCTATGTTTTGTCTGTCCAGTTTTAAATGGGGTCAGAAACTTCTTAATCTTACATAGACAGACAAAGCTGTCAGCATTTACCAAATGGGAAGAATCTAAGATTAACCCAATTTGTGGTAAATACATGAGGATGTGAAGAAGAATGTGAGAATAGATGATTATGTATGAATACATCTTGCTTACAATCTTGATTAATAGTGTATTTTTAAAGCCTTTTGGGGCAACATGTAGTAGATCTGCTGCAGGTACAGTAAACTCATCAACACACACAAAACATATAATAAAGACATAGACACAGATTTTTTTTACTTTTTGCTTTTGTCTGTCCAAAACTATGTACTGTACGCCATGCTCTATATTTGGGGTGTTCAGTAGGTGTGACTGTAGTGCAGCTTTTATTTCTCAAAGACACAGAACTCAACAGAACTCAAGTGGGCCAGGTGTTTAACACTAAACAGAAATGGATCAGTAATGAGAATATGCAAATGTATAATCTTTAAAACAAGGTAGTAGGCCTAGTCACCTAGTCTTTGAGTTGTTCCCTTTTTCATTCCCTCACGTGTATATATATGCTGTACATATACTAGTGTATACTTCTACTACAAGATTGTGATATGAGTCTGAATGAAAAATGAATGAGTCAAATGCACACTTATGTAAATTTATTCGCACTATTAATCCTTTTATTCAAAACAATCATTTTTGTCATTGTATATTTAATAAATCGGTTAGTTACTTCCTGAAACAGTTGTCAGTTGTCATCAGTGAGAATGCAGTCGCTTTATCAACAAAACCAGCATTCTTTAGAATAGATAACATTATGCATAGTGTCTTGATTTTATAATGAGAATAATGCCAGAAACATTCTGTTAAGGTATTTTAATTGGATTGTGGTGCAGTGGCACCAACAGAACAAACTACAAAAATGTTGAACTATATCAACTTTTGTATTCCAAACAACATTGTTGTCAGTACTGTAAAGTTATTTGAAATTTTGTGTCGGGACAGAATATTTAGACAAAATTCCACAGAAGCACTTAAGGAATCATTTTCATAATGAGATTAGCAGTGAATTAACTCTCCTCCTCTGTGCTGCGTGTGTCTTAGATTCCACTGATATGTTGCTTTTAAATAAAGTGCTAAGTGACCTGTTTCTCTCTTCTGGGTTTGAATCCGGTGCACTGCCTCTAGCTAATCTCCACTTCAGCATCTCCATCCGCTAATCCTGACTGGCGCAGCCATCGTCGCAATATACAGCACTTTAGCTTAAAGACAACATAGTGTGCAATCCCTGTTTCACCCACGCTCCGCCCTGTCCCATAAAGAATCCCCAGTATAGGAGGAGCGGGGAGGTGTTCCCGTCTCTCTGGTGCTGTTGCCAGGCAGTTTGCATTCGGATGAATTAGTCAGCTCTCTTGTTTGAAAGCCTCTTAAGCGCTATCTTCTTAAGCTGGTGTTGACCATAAAGCTGCGTGGTGGAGGAGGCAGTGGTGCTGCCGTATGGCTCTGAACCGGGTGGGGTGCCCCCTTTAGTAAATAGATCTAATTGAGTGATGGGATCTCTTAAGTGTTGCTGTAGGATACTGCAAGTGCACAGGCTTGTTAAAGAAGTGCTGGCAAACTAATCCCTTTTAAGAAGCAATTGTGAGGGATGAAACTGTTGCATAGACACGGTACGTCTATACACAGTATTTGCATGTGGACAGAATTATTGAGTGAGTGAGACACATATCTGATGTAAATGAGATAAAAGTAATGCAAGAGGTGTGGTTACTCCAAATCATCATTAACAAGACTAAGTGTCTAAAGCCATGTTAGCAGCTCTATAAGGGTGTTTGGACACAATAGTGCTTTGACCTAAATGCTTATCTCACCATGCTTAAATGCTTAGAAACACAAACTAAACTGCTATACACAAAGTACAGCTGAGGAGGCAATTTTGTAAGTTATGCAGGTACGAGAGTGTTGGACCAATTCAACCTGATGATGGCACTAGATTAAAAAGTTAAAAGATGGCCAAAGTAATTGGAATTCATCCTGAGGAGAACACAGAATAGCAAATTGAATGATAATCCATCCAATAGTTGGTGAGATATTTCAGTCTGGATCAAAGTGGTGGGCCGACTGACAGGCCAATAATTGCCATCCCTAGATAAAAATTTTGTGACTGTAATTCCCATGTTTTCATAGACAGTGAGGGATTTAAAGCATACTGGCATTGAGCAAAAAGCTGTCTATTGTTTGCCAGAATTAATGCTTTATCTTCCAAGTCACTGGAGTTACTGCCATATGGGCAAGCAGATGCCCATTGTACCTCTCAGGTGCTCGCATTTACTGAACCAGGTAACTGGGCTAGATAGATAGATAGAGTCTCTAGTCCTCTCACAACCCTTTCCTGAAATGTCTGTTTGCTCTCAAAAGTCTTCTTAATGTTGAAGAATACTGCTCAAAGTTTTGACAATTTTCCTTCTGTACCCAATCATCCTGGAAAAAATCATAGGCCTGATGAAAACTTTTTTTTCATGTTTGCCCTAAATTCAGAATGTTGAAGATGTTGCATTAAAAATTAAGACGTTTGAGGCATGGCACACACTAATATCTCATAGTGTTTAATGATGTTCGGAGAAGCTAATGATCGAGTCCTTATGGGCCTGTTGGATAGATGAAAGCCCTCAATGGAATTTGATCTGTTTCCAAGTAGTTCAGAGCAGTTTTGTGCATGCATTGTAATGAGCTGAACTTGCATTTTCTCAAAACTGTTGATGCTGCACATAACTCGCAGTCTCACAAGGGTAGTGGGAAAGCAGTTGTTGTTCTTAGTCAATCTGTTGTCTTAAGTAATTGCTGCATTTACAAGAAATGTGAAAGTTTGTGTGATAAATCAGTACTTGTTACACACAACAAAGAGTCTACAGTCCTGCTACCTGCTCTGTGAGGCTGTACTTAGACACAGTAGCAGCTTATGTTTGCTGGTATAATGATAACTTTGCAGGTATTTTGTTATAAGCCGAAGTATTAGAAAAAGTAACATTTCACCTCATGATTGTGCCACATTTTATGGCATTCCATTCAATAGTTGACTGTGAAGGTTCTCAGTCATCCAGGTCATGTTATTCAAATAAGAGTTGAATCGACAGCAACTGGACTTGATTGTAGGTGCTTGAAGAAGCTTCTTGAAGCACCTACAAACAAGTCCGTTTTCTGTTAACTCAGCCCTTTGGACATCCAATAGTTGTTGAGATATTTCAGTTCGGAGCAAAGTGGTGTACCAACTAACTGACTGTCAGACCAACATTGCTATCCCTATGGCAAGGTTGCTAGCATGTCTGAAAACATAATTATGTTTTATATCAATACTCCATTCAAAAATTCAAGTGCAATATTCATATTGATATTTAATTATTGGGCATCTGTGCATTACTCTTTTTGTGCAATACTCCACTCCATCAAATCAAGCCAAGATATTTGATATTTAACATTTCATATTTTTTATCATAGTAAATAATCCCGTTTAAATTTGTTTGATAAGCCTGTTTATTTTTCAGTCTTGTTCTATCACCTTGCTGCTGTGCTTTGCAAATTTCCCCACTGTGGGACGAGTAAAGGTTTATCTCTTATACCCTCTGGATTATAAACATTGGATAGATGTTTTTTTCCAGTATGATGACATATATGTTTTGTCTTTCTTTCCAGGTTATTCTGCAGCTTCAAGATCTTCATGTTGAATTCTACCCACTGCTTCAACTCCTGACCATTTCACTGGACAGAAAGACCTAATCAGCAGAAAGTCTGGTTGATGACTGTAACACACTTTCTCCCAAAGTCATCTGCCCCTCCTCTTGTCCCTCCCCAACATGGCTAGATGGAGGTTAGACTGCTTTCTTCTAGGCCACGTGTTTGTTGGCCTGATCCTGGTATCAATAGGACTATCCTTCGTCCAGAGCAATGAGTGCCCCCAGCTCTGCGTGTGCGAGATCCGCCCCTGGTTTACTCCCCAGTCTACCTACAGAGAAGCCATCACTGTGGATTGCAATGATCTTCGCTTAACACGCATCCCAGGGAACCTCTCCAGTGACACTCAGGTTCTCCTCCTACAGAGCAACTACATTGCCAGGACCAGTGAAGAGCTGGAGCAGCTCTTCAACCTGACTGAGCTGGACTTGTCCCAAAACAACTTCAGTAGCATTCGTGATGTTGGCCTTACCAATATGTCCCAGCTCACCACGCTTCATCTGGAGGAGAACCAGATCACAGAAATGCCAAATTACTGTCTGCAGGACCTCAGCAACCTGCAGGAGCTCTACATCAACCACAATCAGATCAACAGCATCTCTGCCAATGCCTTCTCTGGGCTCCACAACTTGCTCAGGCTTCACCTCAACTCCAACAAGCTCAAGACCATCAACAGCCAGTGGTTTGAATCCACGCCCAATTTAGAGATCCTCATGATTGGGGAGAACCCCGTTGTTGGAATAATGGACTTTAATTTCAAGCCACTGGGCAACCTTAGAAGCCTGGTTTTGGCTGGGATGGATTTGACAGACATCCCCGGAAATGCCTTTGTGGGACTTGACAATCTCGAGAGTCTCTCTTTCTATGACAATAAGCTGGTCCGAGTTCCTCAAAGAGCCCTTCAGAAACTACCTAACCTCAAGTTCCTCGACTTGAACAAAAACCCAGTGCACAAGATTCAGGAAGGAGATTTCAAGAACATGCTGAGACTGAAGGAACTGGGTATAAACAACATGGGAGAGCTGGTTTCTATTGATCGATACGCTCTGGACAACCTTCCTGAGCTCACAAAGCTGGAGGCTACAAACAACCCCAAATTCTCCTACATAAACCGTCAGGCCTTTCGCGACGTCCCAGCCTTGGAGAGTCTAATGCTGAACAACAACGCCCTGAATGCCCTCTATCAGTCCACTGTGGACTCTCTTCCCAACTTACGTGAGATCAGCATCCACAGCAATCCTCTGCGCTGTGACTGCGTTATCCAGTGGATGAGCTCCAACAAAACCACCGTCCGCTTTATGGAACCTCTGTCCATGTTTTGTGCCATGCCAGCAGAAGTAAGGGGTATGCATGTGCGAGAGGTTCTCCAGAAGAATTTAGCAAACCAGTGCGTGCCCCTGATTTCCCATGATACTTTCCCAAGCCACCTCAACCTTGACATTGGCATGACCGTGGACTTGGACTGCAGAGCTATGTCCCAGCCTGAGCCTGAAATCTACTGGGTGACACCAATGGGGAACAAGGTGGTGATTGACACCCTATCTGACAAGTACAGCCTCAGCAGTGAAGGGACACTGAGAATTTCTCATATCCAAGTTGAAGATTCTGGCAGATACACCTGTGTGGCTCAAAATTCAGAGGGAGCTGACACAAGAGTGACAGCTATACGAGTGAATGGCACTCTGTTAGACAGCACTCAGCTTATGAAGATCTACGTCAAGCAAACTGAATCGCACTCTATCCTGGTCTCTTGGAAAATAAACTCCAATGTAATGACCTCTAACCTCAAGTGGTCATCTGCCACTATGAAAATAGACAACCCACATATTACTTACACTGCCAGGGTACCTGTGGATGTCCACGAGTACAACCTTACGCATTTGCAACCAGCAACTGAGTACGAGGTGTGCCTCACCGTCTCCAACATCCATCAGCAAACGCAGAAGTCATGCGTGAATGTGACGACGAAGCAATCAACCTTCACTGTGGAGATATCCGACCAAGGGACCAACACTGCTCTTGCAGCAGTCATGGGAACAATGTTTGCAATCATCAGTCTGGCCTCTCTGGGAGTGTACATTGCCAAGAGGTGGAAGAGGAAAAACTACCACCATTCTCTGAAAAAGTACATGCAGAAAACCTCATCAATACCGCTGAACGAGTTGTACCCTCCTCTTATCAACTTGTGGGAAGCAGACAGTGAGAAGGAGAAAGAGGGCTCATCCGAGACCAAACCCAGTCAGGTGGACACCACACGCAGCTATTACATGTGGTGAGAGCTGCTACCCAGTGGGAGATGCAAAGACATGTTTCTTTCAGGAGCACAAATATTCATACTTGCTTCTTTGTGTAAAAGTGAACTAAGTCATTTTTTTGTTTCATGTTTCTTATTTGTTTTCTTCGGTTCCCACAGACTCGGCTCTTGAAAGCGAACGACGAACCGAGATTTTAAGATCTTTAGTTTAGCATATTGCCTTTTTACCTATCGCCCATTTTGACACACAATATGGCAGCTTTGTTTAGCTTCCTGGACTTAGTAGTCACTGTGCTTTATTTTTAGTACTTGTTTTGATGAACACAGCATGAGCATTGTCACGGATTCAGCATACACGAGCAAAGGAGAAGCTGAAATCCAGCCCGTTTTTGA
The DNA here is from genome assembly GCA_025331565.1 of Holacanthus passer. Lineage (NCBI taxonomy): Eukaryota > Metazoa > Chordata > Actinopteri > Pomacanthidae > Holacanthus > Holacanthus passer. The sequence goes on from JAFREQ010000011.1 coordinate 3,274,320, forward strand.
CATGTTTCTCTGGCAGAACTGTTAGAGACTGCCATCTTTCTTTCTCTTGTAAAACAGTTTCACTGTTGACTGTTGTGCACTGAAATATATATACTAATTTGTCTATCAACTCAAATATAAGCTGACAAAGTACGTTTAGACTTGATACAGTATACTGTCTATTGAATAATGTTAGCAATTCCTCTGTAATGTTGTATCAGCTATGATTTAATTTACTTTTTGTACATTAAATAACAGTACGTTTAATTTAGACTTTTAAGTTTGCAGAGCAGCTACTGTAAACCAGCAATAGAAATATGAATGTTATGAACTAGGTAAATAGATGTAAGGCTTTTTAAATTTCTTAAATATTTCTTTTCTTATTTTGCTAGAATATGTCTACAATCACTGGTTTTGTTGTGGTTTACACACACAAACATGTTGTTTATTGAGGAGCAAGTTAAATAAAATCTTCTTTCCTCATATTTTTTAAACCATGATTTCAACACCAAGTGTCATTTTTATAAATAGTACATATAGTTAATTGTGTATACTGTATATTTAATTAGAAACAGACATTTACTGGTTGGAAGCGAAGGTTTAAAGATTTAAATTGTTGTTGCTGGGAAAAATCTTTTATTTATGTCTTACATTAGGATTTTATTAATTTCACTATGATGAGCATTGCTGTAGGTGTTAGGTTACAAGTGTTGATGAGAGAGTGGAAGATGCAGACTGCAGCGTGTTTCCCTCTGCAAAGTAATTATCAGAGAATAATTTAAATTCTAGTCCTGGTACAATATAATTACGGAACAATATGCCTCAGAGAACATACAGTAACTTCAAAAACAAAGGAATTAGTCAGTCAAAACCAAGACAGTGGATATTGTGCCTGCATTTTTGTTCACTGTCTGTTTTATTAAATCAGACATGCCTCTGCAAGAAGCAACATAGGGAGTACAATGCAGCCGAGACAAGATCGAAGGCAACGATGATTATGGATAATGGACAGCATGTACAGACTGCAGCAGTATTTGGCACCAAGCAGCCTTTCTATAATCCCCCAAAGTGTTTCACATTCCAGCTACTGTACGTGTTATGGAATTTACGGCACATCTAAGACTGCAAATTATTCTCTGCAAATACTAGTGAGACAGTAATATGTTAACTTGCAACCCATCAGTGTCTCTGCAAGGTCCGTAACTCCACCACAATGCAAATCCCAATCTCGGTGTCTCGAAAAGTGGATCTCCAGCGGGAGCCCAGAAGCTCTGTTTGTTTCTGATGTTGACTGACAGCTCTGGGCTTTGTGGTGCAATCAAACAATCTCCGTTTAGTCTCCCCTGACAACGTGCTTGTTCCTGTGCGTGCGCTCCTCAGTGAAGAATAAGTGACTGGTCTATAAACAGTTAATGAATGAGGAGCAGTTTAACACAATCAATAATCAGTAATAATTAGTAATCAAATTCTTTAAAGAAATATTTCTTTATTATCTCTATTAGATTACTATTTCTATTGATAAAGTATTTAGCTATTTAAATACTTTTTCACTCATGATAAGTGAACAAAGTCAAGCTGCTGATGAAGGCCATGAGATGCGGCTGATAGTGCTGGGAGAAATGGAGAAAGTTGTCCTTGAGTGCAGTTTTTTGTCACATGCACATTTATAAACAGTTAAAAACCAAGCAAATTAATTAGTTTAAGATATTCCTTTTTCCTTTATTAGTCACACAACGGGGAAATTTGTAATTAAACTGAACTCAAACTAAGTAATTTGTTGACAAATTATAAACATTTAAAAAATATCTGCTTAAAGCTACTTTAGTTAGTTTTATGTACAATGCATTACTTGTTTGTAAATGCTTATTGGGGAGTTAAAATAGTGTCATTGATTCACATTAAACACGCCTTTTAATGCCACTGCTTTTCTTTGTGTATAAAGATGTCAGGAGACGCTGCAAGAGAAATGTCAGCAAATGTCGTGAACTCTTTAGGGAGACCTGTGTCCTGTGCCGAGAATGATGGACAGACGAGGGCAAAGCAGCAGCAGTCTGGCATTTGTTAAACCTGCACATTGAAACTGCTACTTTGAAAAATCCGCTGCCGTCCTTTTATCTGCACGGAGCGGACGAGCCTTTATGCCGTCTCAGTGGGTAGCCTAGTAACAGACCGGAAATCAGCTCATTGGGACAGCTATCAATGAGAGCTTTTCAAAGCGTGTGCTGGAGTCTGCACCGTGTCCCATCCAAGTGGCCTGTTTCCATGACAACCCCTCCCTCCATCCACCTGCGGGTGCTGGCAGCCAAGTGAGAGAAGTCCCCAGAGCCTGAAATACCACTGACAAGGTCAACACCCCGCAGGTGGGAAACCACTAAAACATCATGTATGCTTTCAAAGGTGTGGAGCGAGAAAAGCTCCATCTTTGCACTGAAGGTGAAGCAGAATGGCACCGAGCGTTCCTCAGCTGGGCTTCATGCCTCTTTCTCTTCTGTCATGCTTGAGGTCAGCTACAGTATAGGACTGCAGCTGGAGAAAGGATGAAAACTCGACCTGGTCTCTTCAACCTGCATACAAATGAGCCACTTTACATTTAAAATTGCATGCAGTGCATACGCCAAAGTGCAATTTTGTGTGCAGGTAATGTGCCAATCCTGCCCATTAACTTCTGTGGAGAGCAGATGGATTAATGTTGTGAAACAGTTTGGTTAGATTTAGGCACCCGAACTACTTGATGGGGTTTTACGGAAGGCTCACGGCTTGAGTTAAAATATGTATGTGACATAAATTAAACTTGTTACATAAGTAAAAAGAGTCCTGTGTTCTCCTCACTCAGACTTTCTCGCTCTTAATACTGTATGTCACTTTTTTTTTCCTAAGACATTCTCTCATTTATGTCAAATTGGACTTTGGCGCATGCACTGCACACTGTTTGAAAGTGTAAAGTGGTGTTATTTGTATGCAGATTGAGGAGACCGTGCTGGAATACTGCACGAGAAACAAAATGTTTTTGTGCAAATATTTGTACAGTTCTCGTTTCAAGAGCCACTGGTTCATCTGCATTTCAAGGTTTCAATATAGTCTAATTATTTTTTCAGCGTTATCTCAACTGACAGAAATGGGACAATCTTAAAAATAATGCGAACAGAGCTCAGTTTTACAAGCACACGAGCAAAGACAAAGTTTCGTTCTAGTAGCTATCTAAGCTGCTGGTGTGTTGACGGGGTGTTTGGGTTAAGGTTGTGATCTGTCTGTCTGGCCTCAGCTCTCTGCTCTGATAGATGGCGAGCTCCTGGGGACTCACAGCCTGCAGGGGGACGTTTAGTCTCAATTTCCAGCTGAGTTCTAACACACCCACTGCAGTCGCTGTGAGAAATTAATCAAAATTTAATCTTTGTCCAGTGAGAAAGCAGGAGGCAAGTCTGAGCCAGAACCTAAAGCTCTCCATCCACTTACGGCCTAAAAGATCGAGGGCCTGCTTTAAGAGCCGAGGATAAACCAAAGAGAGGGTGAAGGAGCAGTCTGAGCACAGGAGAGTGAATTCAAATGAAATCCCAATGTTAACCTGTGCACACTGTTGGCAACGCAGCTCCTCTGCTCCCGAGACGTTGGTCCTTTTAGGGTTAGTTCAGAGCTGAACTAACGCTTTGAAACACAAAAGTCACACAACAGCACAAACAAACTAACAGAGCAATATGGCAGCTGTTTCTGGTTAAACATAAAGGATCTTACTCTTTAACAAAAAGGTCAACCTCTGTAGGGATCCTGTCCATAATGTTGCCAGATACTTAGAATAACAATCTGAGCCTGTCAGTGGCACAAAAAAACCCCAGCTCCCTTAGTGGACGTACGTACGTCTAAGGCGATCTACTGGACCAATTCCAAAACTTTTTATTTTAGTCATTTAGAAGCCGAAATATGTAAATAAATAAATAAATAATTTTTAAAAGGGCCCAGGTTGAAAAATACAGGAATTACCCTTTAAGGTTAAATATAACATAAGGCTCAATATAAACAGCTCCAGCTCGATTTGCTCCACAAAAAAGCCTCTTACACCATAAAATTCCACCTTTTTACATTTTTTGAATAACACATTTTTCCTCCTAAACCGTAGGTCCAGTTGCTACCCAACTGTCTGTGGATCATTACTGGACCAAGCTTATTAAAAGTTGCATAAAGCCTGTTGATAGTGTGTTTAGTTTTCAAGATATTGCCCAACATACTTCAGGGCTTAGCAAGGAAATAGCCATGACTTATAACAGTGTATCCAGTCTTCATGAATCTGAGTAAATGCCCTCAAGCTGTGAAGAATTTTGAGCCCAACCCATAGGGGGCACCACAAAAATCAAAAATGTGTCCCTCACAATCCACTGGACATGCATGCTCTGGAGGCAAGTATTAACCATAATCTGAACTGCCATATTAATTCATGCAGGTGGGCGTGGCCTATCACATATTTGCTCATAACTCAAGATGCCTGTGAGCGATCCTATTAAATCCCCTGAACGTGCCACAGAACTTTGAGTGAATTATTGAAATGATAGATTTTGATGATGAAACAAGTGTGTGATTGGTCTCACGCCTTCTTTAAAGAGAGTTAAACTAACAGAAGTGGCTTTGCTCGGCTTTGTGAACCCTGAAACTCACTCGTTGCCGCTCGTGGCTTTAATTTTAAACTGCTTCCTTCTGTTGAGCACAAAAGGGCTTGAATCTGGAATCACCGCTTGCAGCTACAGAATATTTGAAGTTGAAATTGTAATTTTATTTTAAACAATGAGTGCCTCCTCCGAAGCTGAGTGCAGTCATCGGCAGCTACATGAAACTGAAGTGAGAGGAGCAGAAAGCATTTCACTGCCTTTTGTAATCCACGCAGCACTCAGCTTTTGATGGCTCAGAGTGCCCTGGCTCCTCACTCCACGTATTTGGACAATGTGATGAGCTCCACTTTTAGAGAAGAGGTGATCATCAGCAGGGTTCAACAGAAGGTCATCTCACATAGATTGTTTATCCCAGCGAATGAGGAGGCGCGCATAACCAAAGTTATCACGGCTCCTTGTTGGGTGCAGCGATCACACCGGCCCGGGCTCGGCTATTTTCATTGTTCTGGGCAGAGTGTGGGTGTAACTTCACACCTCCTCCTCAGAGCCACTGGCTGCCCTGCAGAGACAGCACCTGTGAGCCTGTTCTCTTATTATTCCCATACTCTTACACATGCAAAGATAAATTTAACCGCTCACAAAGTGCTTGTTACCCAGCAAGCCTCTGATGAAGGACACTGTGCAGAAGGTGGTGAAGTTGAAGCTCTTAGGTTTGCATGACCTCCATCAACTTTTTATGGGAGAACATTTTATCTTGTATTGGGAAAAATCAGCATTCAAAAAAGATGCAAGGTTAACAGTAAAATGTAGTTTTAAATTGACCAAATCTAGAATTTTTTAGCCACACTAACAGTGGCTCTAGGGATGGCAATGTCGGTCTGTCAGCCACTTTAGTCCAGACCAAAATATCTCCACAGCTCTTTGATCTATTGGCAGACATTCATGCTCACCAGAGGATGTATGCCAGAAACATCATGAACTTGTTATTTGCAATTTTGAGTGCAATGTCTAAAAACCTGTACTTTTTAAACATCACAATTTTGGCAGTGTCATTTCAAGCGTGTTAAAAAAAAGCACTACTGTGCCATAGTGCAACCTCATTGTAATTCTGATCAATTATATTTACATGGGTTTTCAGCACTGGTGGACATCAAATATTTGAAGTTTGTGAGAGGTGTGCTTTTCCTTTCCTGCCTTGGTAAACACCAATCTATACAAAAATCTATGTGCATAGCACGCCTTCATTATCTTATATGAGTTTTTCTATCAGAATGCAAATGGCCTATGCCATTGCCATCACTGAACAGTGGAATAGATTATGAAAATGATGGTAAAACAAATGTAGTTTGAGTAGTGGGACGTCTCTCTGCAACAGGGACAATCTGAGTTGAAGCTGGGTGGACATGTGACATTGTAGTTTATTGCAGCCTTTACTAACAGAAATTCAGTGTGAACAATGTGGAATACAATCACCAGGAGAGGAGCAGGTTAGTTTCACTTGTCGTTGTGTGTCTATGTATATGTAGGGCTTTATTGTGACAAGATTATTGCCTCTATACTGTCGGAATAATGGAGGCGTACTGTGGGAAAAATCACAATAGCAGTGTGGAAGCATAATGCATTGCAGTGATGTTAATCATCTGTTAAATGCATAATGAATTGTTGGACGGGTTGTTGTGCTGTTTTCTCCCAGGGCCCAATTAAAATATGCCTGCAGCATACTGTAAGTGTAACAGAGGCAAGAAGCTCATTTCCATCTTCTTAGACGTAGCTCCTACTGTTACAGTTGTGTCTTTATTCAAACAAGCATATAAAGTGCTCTGTCGCAATGAAAGTTAAAATCCATGGGAAGAACTGTCTAAATTCAGAAACAGAATATACAAGTGTACAGAACAAACAAGAGGGAGTTTTAATAAGCACACACATTTCTGTTTCAATGGGGGAAACAATTTTACAGACAATACTACCAATTTGACATGAAGGTGAAACAATAATGGGACAATACAATCAGAGGTGGCCTCGCTCCATTACTCTATTGATTGCCTAGTCAACAAAACAGAGCAAAATGTTCTCTTCACTATTGATTGCTCATGTGTGTGGGCATACAGTAAGAGGCCACACACATACCTACAATATGTTTGCATTTGTCCACAATGTGCAGTTAGAACAAATGAATGCTGGTAGATTTCAGCCTTGCACAACCACATTTTCGACAGATTTCGGCCTGACCTTATGCTGCTTCTGACTTTTCCTCCAGCACAATGGTGACATTAGAAAGCAGGTCAGAAAAGGTCAAACATCTGTTGACTTGCAAAATCCAAATGGGTCTTGCCTTTACGATGCCTCTCATTTACATTGGAAAATGAGGCAGTGAGTGTAGGAGTGTTCTCGCTGCTTCGTTATCTTATCAGGAAGACGAGTGTGTAACTTTTATGATATGGCAAAGTATCTCTGAAGTTCTCAGGAGCTGAGAGAATAACCTTTGGTTTTACCCATGAAGCTTAGAGTTAGTACTGGATTGGTCAGCATTGAGGCTACAAGTTTAGAAAATTTTGCTAAAGATTGCATCCCTCTTTTGGTTGAGATTGACATGACATTCCCATCAACTTCACTTTTGGTCTAGTGTTAATCAGCAAATACAGGCAAATATGAACATTTCATTGTCATTGTAATTTGGCACAGTTTCAAGTTCAAACACAAATATATTAAGAATGGATGTAAGAAGTGAAATTAGAGACTGTGGCTGTCTTTATTATAACACAGTCACTTCTTTGTGACAGTTTCTTCCCCCAGCAAATAGCAACTATTTACTCAAAGGACCATATTAACTAGGTTACATTTTATGCAAGAAACAAAAGCAAGTCTCCTCTGTTGTTCTAAAGCTTTTCCCATTTTCCACGATGATGACACAACATTAAAAAGTGTTCATTGCAGTGTGTTGTAATCATTCTCCGCTGTGTTCAAATTGACTTCTCATAGACAGTCCATTTCATGCTTGTGCGTGTGCTGAAGGCAGAACGCAGAGACAGCTCGGAGAAATATGGAACCAGTTTAGTTGCATGATCATTACTGATGAGGGGCTGGAAATGAGCAGAGAACAGTGAGTACGCACACTGCTTCCTGCTGCCACTACTGACACTTACAGAATCTACAAGACAGAGACTGGGCTAATGGAAAATACACACATTTGTACTCCTGCGATCCGGGGGCATCTCGTGTTTGCTCGTAACTATGACTGACAGGTCGCCCTACTGCAACACCGGACTTGAACTGGCCTGCAAGATTTAAATTCAAATGTTCCTTCCATTTATTGTAGCTACCAGCTTATGTTGTATGACAGGGCACGGTGATCATGTCTTTTAAACAAAGCGATATGTAAACAGACTGTCTGAGGTGAGACACTCTTTTGTCTCTCTACAGCACAAGGGGTCCTGCAGAGAAAGTGTCCACTGGTTATTACACCCCATTTAAAACACAGACACTGACCCATAGTCAGCTAAGTGGAAACAGACAAAGGGTATTGATTGGATTAGAAAAATGGTTTCTCTTGGGAGATTCAACATCTTTACAGGCAGCACGACCGGCTGACTTGATTTGTGAAAGCGGTGCATTGATTGCTGGAGATTATATATTGCGGTTCCCTTTTATGCTATAAAACATTGTAATACTTGTGTTACTGCATGTTATTCTCGTGAGGGTGAAAGGACACTGACTACCGGCTCACAAAATGTGAAGCAACACATGTGAAGTCCTGAGCTGCACCTGAACATTTGTCATCTTGTATGCCATTTAATGTCAGTCATTTGATTTGAATCATGCTGTACAGTATATTTTAAACCTCAATTAATTAACAATATTTATTTTTTCTTTGGGCACTTATGTTAACACGAGAAGTGACTGGATACAGTTGTAAGATTCAATGTACAGATTTCTATCAGAAAAAGATGGCTTGATGGAAGATAATTGCTATCTCAAGCAGATAATCAGTGTGCTTTATTAACTGTCACCACAATATTATTATTATCATTTCCCATGATTCTTATAATAGTTCTGTGTATTTATTTGAATTAACTAATGCCTGACCCTTAACAATGTTCTCATTGTATTGAAGAATGCATTTTGATGTTGGTATTGACATTGGGGTAAATTAATTTCTGTAACAAATACAGTTTAATAAAAGATTGTTTCTGTCAGGACCAAGTTGTAAAAAACATCAGACAAAACAGAGAAACATCTGAAGTGTGTGAGTGCATCAACAACTGTCGACAAGGAAAAACTGAATGCGAATGTTTGAAATCAGCAGATTGTAGATTTAACTACGCCAGCATGTAACACTTTCTCTTCTTGAACTGAGTAACCTTTCTTATCTTGTCTTACAGTCTACTGTTTATTAATAGAAGCATAGATATATTTAGAAAACTGATTTATATTGTCTTGATGTTGCAGCTAAAGGCATATTTTTTCACAGTATTTTTATTTAGTTTATTATTTATCTTGTTTTTTATTATAATATGACCATACGTCTGTGGCACAGACCCAGTATGGTAATACTATGATAATTCTAACAGTATAATATAGTTTTTAATTTAGGTTAAGGTTAGTGTGATATTGAAGTGTGACTGCTGCCTAATGTATGGTTGAGTTTGGAGTTTGGCTTGGTTTTAATTAATTTGTCTAATTAGTGTCATAATGAAATTAATTTCGGCTGAATGCATCGACTGATGGTCTGAACTTCGTATCCAACATGCTCTCTGTACTGAGCAAGATGATAAGACACTTCATAACACATAACAGTCCTGCAAAAAAACATTGTGGAAACATTTCAGAGTAATGTTTCCAAAAGCTGATTGCAATGTTAGGGGAACGTTGTTAAATAAAAAATATTGTGGCTTGGCATGTTGTTTAACTTCAAACCTGGCATAAAGTTGAAGATCTTGTCCAACTTAGACCACAATGTATTTTTTATTGCACTTTCAGATGGCCTATCAATATTTGAACTGGTGAAAACTCTAAATTGTGACAACTGTAAATTTGGCATTGAAAAAATTCCCATTGGGAATGCTCTCATAGTCTTTGGAAAATATGAAGTGGTCCAGATGTTTAAGGTACTGTATGTACTGAAGGTACCAATATATGTGACATTTTTGCCAATAAACAGAGCAAGGATTGTCATAGTGGAGAAGCCTGCATTTGTTGTCGCTCCAGTTTTTCATGGCAATGCTGATAAATCTGCTTTGTCTTTTTCGCCTAGAACAGCTTTAGTAGCGAAGCAAAAAGTTTTGATAGAGAAACACAGATTTTGTTTAGCTGCGTACAGTCTCTCATCTCTTAGTAAATTTCTATCAAACTTCATTCATTCTTCAAACCCAGACTGAAGAGCTAAATATGTTGCTCGCCTCAGGAGGCTGATGAACCCCCTTGACTCCTCGCTTAATTGCTTTGCAAAATCTTGTCATGTGAGTGAATCACACTGTCACTGCAGTTGCCTGGCAGCGGAGGAAGGCACCCAGGAGTCTCGTGGGATGACTGCTGCAGGGTGCACCAACGCAGGCTGAAGTCTGTGAATCAAGTTTCCATCTCAAAGTTTGAATCTTTCTTTCTTTCTTTCTTTCTTTCTGTCTTTCTTTCTTTAAAATACGCTCTCTGACTTTTCTAATCTTCGCTGCAGCTAATCGCAGCATCTCTGCTTCCCTGTTTGTTTGACTGCCTTTGATGGCCTTTGATGAACTCAGTGGAGCAGTCAGAAAAAGGCCCTTTGAAACCTCTGGGGTCGACTCATCATAATATACTCAAGCTGACAAAGGCAGATGAGGGAAACCTTTGAAATTTCCTTTGTTCTCCACTGTCAGACCAGGCAAGAGTGCATCCACCAGGCCACGGCGCAGCTTCCCTCACAAGCTGGGAGAAGCATCGCAGCCAATTTGAGGCCAAGTCAATCAGCACAGTAGCAGAGGGAGTGCTGGACTGTTGTTGATAATCTCCCCAGAGAACGGGCTCTATCATGCCTTTGGTTCATTAACTCTCCAACCAATTGTAGTCCAGCCTCAAAGTTCAGATCCTTTGTGTGTGTGTGTGTGTGTGTGTGTGTGTGGGTGTGTGGGTGTGTTCTCATTAAAACCAAAGGATCCCTGACAACAGCCCTCATGTAAGACCCCCAACAACCTGCCTCATCTGGAGCCAGGGAAGCTGTTTCACCCTATTGTCAGACGACACAATGAGAAGCACAGTGTCAAGTCGTATTATGTACTGCAGGAAAGGCCCTTTTAAAGGCTACAAGAAAACAAATGAACACGTGTTAAATTATTCAATTAAGGGACGTACATGCAAAATTAATCTGAAATATTCAAAATGTTGTTAAAAATTCATAAAAGTTTGGATTGAACAATGAAAAAGACATCACAGCTCTAAAATATGTGGTACATGAATCAGATTATGCAACTTTTTCACCAAATCCTTAAAAATGCAGTCATCATTAGTAATCTGGCCTTAATTAAGGCCCAAAGAATTTAATGAACCCAAGGATAAGTGGGAGGAATGGTTTCATGCCCCTGGCCCCTGTTGGATCATATTTTGTAATGTAATGAGAAATTGCCATTTTATTTTATTTTTAAATAAGTTATTCATATTTTAACATTTAAAAGTTTTACAGAACATGTACATTTGTTGAATAATCATAGTGATCATAAAGGTTTTTCCCATACTTTATCGACGGTTCGCAGTTATGAGTTTGTGGATGTAAGGCCAGGGCTCGGATACCTTTTTATTTTCATCTTGACAGGCACCTCCTTTGAAACTGCTGTTATTTTTAGCCATGCTAGCGGCATGCCTCTAGTGACTGCAATGTCAGTCTGTCAGTCGATCGGTCCACCACTTAGGTCTCAACATCCCTTGGATGGATTGCCATGAAACACTGTACAGGCATTCATGATCCCCTGAGGATGAATCCTACAGACATTCTTAATATTCTGACCTTTTCTCTTGCGCCACCAGCTGGCCAAAGGTTTTACTTACCCTGTGAAATATATGTACATCCACATGATGGTTTGACAAATAATTTTTTACACACATTCATGTTTCCAGAGGATGAATCCCAGTGACTTTGGTCATTCCCTAACCTGTCCTCTATTGCCAACAAGAGGTTGACATTTGTGGGATTAAGTGAAATATCTAGACAACTATGGGATGGATTCCTATGAAATCTGGTATAGATTTGTTACAGCATGTTAGTGTCCCGACATACACAGTTAGCTCAAAGCATTTCTGTGCTAAAGTGTAGCCTCGCAAAGCTGATGTAGCTGTTGACTTTTCGTCTTGTTTGATTATCTTATAGGTTTGTATGGCTTTTTTGAGATTGAGTGCTTTTTTATGTTTAATCATATAACTAAATGACAATCATATGATAATCATTTTTAGTGGTGTGCAAAACTGTATATTAAATGATACTATAACTGTTGAAAGTGTGGATTGATTTGGGGCATCACACAGGACGCAATTCCCAACTGATCAATTAAGGTGAACTCGCCCATCTGTAGAAATGTCTGTTGTGTATTTTAAAAGCTATTTCATCTGGAAGCTCTGACTGTGCAGCACAGCACAACATCTGAGTCATGAAGTCCACATTCTTTTCTGTATGAACCTCTGTTGTTGTCAGATCAGTCAAGCTGTCAATCAGTTCATTGTCAATTACTTGTTCCATTCACTTCTAACATCTCAGCTTGTGATTGAGTATGCAATTTCTGAAACCTAGATGCAGGACTAACAACTGACAGCGCTAATTTTGCCCAAGGACAAAGATGAAGGCTGATTCTCAAAGGAAAATCCTTGGTCACTTGTGTGCAGCGTGGAAATGCCAGCTGACAATGTGACCTCCCCCCATCTGCCTCAGATAGCCACCAGAGAATTAACCACTGCATATCAATTACACACGACAACACTGTAACACCTTACAAAGGTTAGCCACGAAAACGCTACACAACTTATTGTGTCGACTGAGAAAAGACGTTCCAACAATATCACTTTTCATTCTCCTCTCAAGTAGACCGCTCATGCCTGTGCAAAACATTAGTTGTTAGCCCAGTCTGGAATCCTCAGCTGTTTTCTGACACCAGAGTTCAACAAACACACTTGAGCTGTGTAACTGAACTTCAATGAGAAAAGGCCTTGAATCAACCTCAGCCTCAACCACGACTGGGCCTGTTTGTCTGGCCTGCTGTGAATCCACAGGAGCCCACGGGCGTACTCATGTGGGCATGTTTTCAACTTTGCTTGGTCATGTGGGTCAGAATATGCACAGTTTTTCTAATTTGCTTTTTTTTTTTAGAAGGAGCATGAACGATCAAGAGTGTAAAAGAGGGTTTTTGAATTAAAGAAGTCTAGCCTTTTAAGCAGTTTACATATTTTAACCATTTTAAATGTGATTTAAAGATTTAGTCTCTTTTCATATGTTTTAACTGATCCCTTCTCTTGTTCGAGCATCTGTTTCTCAGTTCAGCTGTGGATTCAAAAGTGGAAAACCATTATTTTCCCTAATAACTCCTGCCATCTGCAGGCCATATGTTATTACTGCAATTGTCTGAGCACACTGCTGGATATTTTAAAATGATTCCTGCTCAGAGATGGTGATGATGATTAACTGGAAGTGAGTAAGGACAAATATTGAGCAAGGAAATAAAGAAGTAAAGAAAGAAAACACACATTGAACAGATGGGATAACTTATATAATTGTATAAACAGGTGTGACACTGTGAGACTATGGTTATCTTTTCTAACTAGTAATTTTCTCCAGTTTCACCCTCACGACAGTTTAGATGAAACAATCATCCCACACAGTGCTCTAGTTGACCTTAATGAGCTGCCATGGTCAAACCACACTGTTTAGTCACAATGGTGTAATAACACAAATACAACGTTAGAGGGAGCTGGTTGGTAATTATACTACCGGAAGTTGCAGTTTCTTGCTCTGCGTGTTCGTTCATCCCAGCTGATCTGTAGCCGTAGGAAACTTCAGATATGAATGTTGACAGAAGTAATGTTAGTGTGAATTTGAGCAGCGGTCTCGAAAGTGTTCCTGTTTTGTTTGAGTTTAGTTCAGACGTGCGGACATTTCCTGAGTTTCAGGTAACGTTTCTGAGCTTGTTTGTCTGGAGCTGAACCTCATGAGTTTGAATGAGCTGTTGCTACAGTAACTGTTGTACAGATGTTTTAGCAGCATAAACATCCCTTAAGTCGACCATGTTTTCGCAGCTACTGTTCTGTTATTTTGCCAGAGGAGTGTGTTATTTTAGCTACACTATGAAATAATAACCCTATGTTGGAAGTTACAGGTTTATACAAGACAGGTTCGCTGTTGTTTTCTTTGCACAGCAGACTTGTCAGATTAGGAAAACACATGTGCTACTAATAACTTTAAAATGGCTCTCTTGTATTCAAGTGGCCTAGTGAAGTGAAGTCAGTCATCCACAATATCAGAATATATCAGCTAAACAGAATTCAGCCATCAGTAATTTTATTATTTTCACCTGCATCTTTCCTACTTTGACATGTCAAAACGTCTGCTATTAAAATGCCTATTCTTGCTCACTTGTGAGTCATGTGCAGCATTGATATGCCAGCTGATAGTATGACGTCATCCCATCTGTACCTGCCATGAGCCAGAAAATAAACCTGCATGTCAATTATGCATAACAACACATGATGACACACAGATGGACATGTAGATACATCCAAAGAGCAGTCTTTTTGATACTGCTGCCGTATGTCATCATTGTCAGTCCCCTTTAAACTGAGCTGATATGTTAATGTAAACAGGTGCTGTAGCCCAGCAGACACAGATGATTAAAAAAAACACAATAATGATCATTCACAGACTAACATGTCAATATGCATTGAGGTTGAAAAATTGTAAAACAAAAACAACTAAATGAATAAAAAAAATACATTAGACTTGTGGTCTAATCTGGTGGACAAACTATGTAAAGGCGACACTGTTTCTACCTTAAACATATCTTTATTATTTATTAGACACCATATACACAGATATCAATATATTTGCAGTAAGCTAGTATCACCCAATGTATGTGTCCAGCTCTAAAAAAATACCCCCTGAAAGTTATAAAAAATTACAAAAAAAACAACAATTGTGGAGATATTGTGATGCTGCTATGAGAGACATACTCAGACTTCAGAAAACACACATGTTTAAGAATGAACATTAAGTATGTGCTTTTTCCATATTTATTTCATCCATATCCATGTACAATACCATATAATATATACAATGGCAGAAATACACTGCAATAAAAGACTCACTTGGCATCTGGTAGAAAAACATGAGATAATAGGGAAAAATATTTAAAAAATGAATTTTGAAAGAATAATCTCAAAGTTCTACTAACAACTAAAGTTTGTCCAGAAAACATTTGACTGTTGCAAGAACTCATCAAAACCTGGTGGTTATCATCTCTGTTAGACAAATACATTGTTTCATCAGCAGATGGCAGCAAATCATTACAGGCTGCAGACTCATTATCTGACGACAGTACACCCATCCATCCATTATCTATAACTGCATATCCTCTGCAGGGTCACAAGGGGCTGGTGCTGATCCCAACTGGAATCAAAAAATAACTGCATCTTCTAGAACCAAAGGAGTTGTCCTAGATAACACTCTTTGCTTATGTTGCTCTGAAAAGCTTTCTGACTGCATTACAATGCATCCAGCTTTAAACAAAATATCCTAATGACATGTAAATCTTATCATTGATTGTAGTGAATCTATAGTTGTAAGTAGGTTAATGGCTTTCAAGTTGACATTTGCAAACTATTCAAACCAGTGTCCTATAACATGCGTCCCATAAATATAAACAAATCGCAATTAGGGACTGCAACTACTGATTAGTTTTTAATTAGTTATTAATAATTTATCTGCAGACTCTTTTCTTGATTAAACGTTCAGTCTATAAAATGTCTGTCACGATTTCGTAAAGCTCAAAGTGGCGTCTAATTCCAGATATATTCCATTTTCTGTCCCAGAAGACAAAGAGAAGCAGAAAACTGAGAAGCTGGAGCCAGTGAATGTTGAACAGATTTATCAATTATCAAAATAGTTGGCAACCAATTTTCTGAATTCATTGTTTCAGCTGCAATGTGAAGATTTCCATGAGTTATGGGCATTTTGACCTGATTAAATTTCTGATGTTTGTTATTTACAGTTTTGTTAACTTTGACAGCTCTTTGTTGGCATTTTTCAGTATTCTCCAGATAATATTCAGGGACCAGGATGCCCTATTGACCCCAGTGAAGTCACCCTTCCTGGATGCTCCTGCCTTTCCCACTCCTGCTTCACTGAGAGCTGCTCCTGCCTGCAGACACATGGGCAGGCATATGACAGCACGGGCACACTGCTGAACCTTAGCAGAACAGACTCTGGTTACTGCTCACCTGTGTTTGAGTGTAATGCCCTTTGCAGCTGCAGTGATGCCTGCTCTAACCGGGTGGTGCAGAGAGGACTAAGACTCAGGCTGAAGGTTTACAGCACCAAGAACAGGGGCTGGGGTGTACGGACACTCGAGGCAATCCCACACGGGACGTTTGTGTGTGAGTATGCAGGAGAGGTGATCAGTTTTGAGGAGGCCAGGCGCAGACAGCTGGCCCAAAAATCTGAGGAAAATAACTACATCATTGCCATAAGGGAGCACGCAGGTATGGACTCCATCACTGAGACATTTGTGGACCCCGCTGTGATGGGAAACGTAGGCCGCTTTCTCAACCACTCCTGCCAGCCCAACCTGTTCATGCAGCCAGTCCGTGTGCACTCTGTGGTTCCCAGACTGGCGCTGTTTGCTGGACGCGACATTGATGCACAAGAGGAGCTGACGTTTGATTACTCGGGAGGATACAGTAACCAGCCTCCTGTACAGCTGCTGTCCACTCAGAGTGACTCTGCCTTACAGGCCAGTAGGACAGATGGACATCAGAGGAAAGAGTGCCACTGTGGTGCCAACAACTGTGTTCAGTTCCTCCCACTGGATTTATCTATTCTCAACTGAAATAATCCAAATTAAATTGATTATCACGTTTGTTTTTATCTGAATAAAACTGGAGAACCTATCCTTATTTAGTTATCGCTTGGTTAATTTTCAGCTTCCCCTGAAATCTTGGCTAATTCAGACACTCATTAGAACAATGCAACATGTTGGTGGCACCATGAATACAATCAAGTGGATGAGTCATGTCTGTGCCCGTCATTGTTTCCTGTTTGGTTCCCCCTGGTGTGTCCTGATCTGGAACTGTCTCCCACTCAATGTAAGACGATGCAATGAAAACTAAATCTCCAGGCAGAACAACAAGTTTTATTTTTCTTAGAGAGTAAACTTGTTGACATTCCTGTCTGTTCTCTCACTTGTACAATCCATTTCACCTATCAGGGGATGCTTGTTCTGTGTAGGGCATTTCCCACCAGGTTTACAGTCTCGCAGCTGTAGTCTTGCCCTGGCACATAGAAGTCCCATTTCTCACACAACACATGAATCCAGAAGGAGCAGAAGCATCATTTGCACTGACAGAGATGAGAGGAATGATGTTTAATAGGTTTCTTTAAATAGCCACATAGGCCACAGAATCGATTTCTACAGCTTATAGTTTCATAACCTCTTGCAACAAGATGTCATCATGTCAGTCAAAAACAAAACATGAAGTTCTCAATTAAAGTAGTAGCTGTCATATGTTTCCTTCAACCTGACATTTCTCTTCATGCTATGCAGCCTCCCCTTGTAGATATTCTCAGCTTCTCATCACACTCAAACCTCTAGAGAGGTGGGAGCAATTAAAAAGGGCCAGGGGGGATTTTTTTTATATAGAAATGGACTTTATTCCCCTGTCAAAGGAGGGGCGAAGGTGTCCCACTTTAGTGTGACCATTCTGAAATCAGGACCTTCGACGTTCAATCTGCCCCGTTTCTAGTCTAGACCTGCTTTCATCTTATTAATATCCACATCTGGGTTAATTAGGATGGAGACCGTGTTTCATCCAGAAATGGGACCAGTGCTCCAGCCACACTGGGGCTGAGAGAGACTAAGTGATGGGGGGAGATGGAAGCCCTCTGCTGATCGGAGACCACTGTCAAGTTGATTGGTTTCTGTGTCACCCAGTGGAGAGCCAATATGGTGCAGGATGCTGTTGTTTTGACCCATATTTTCTCCTCTGTGAGGGTTACCTGAGATTTTGTTCTGTTCAAAATGGGATGTTCTTTGCATTATACCTGATCTAATCTACACTCAGGGCTGAAAAACTCAACAGAAAGGAATAGTTGGACAACCTGCATATTCACTTTTGTGCCAAAAGTTAGAAGAGAAGACTGAATACCACTCTCATGTTCATATGGTAAATATGAAGAGTAATATCTTGTTTGTTTTATCTGAACAAAGTGTAAAAATGAGTCACTGTGACATTAACAAGTATTCTAGCACATAACTACATGTAAAACCACAACATGTCACTTTTACACTTTGGTTTTGTGTGTATTAAACAAACGAGATATAAGGTGTTAATTAGGAAGCATCAGAGATGTATTGATCTTCTCATCTAACTTGAAAGCAAATAAGCAAATTTGCCAAAATGTCGACCTATTCCTTCCAAACTAATTGAATTACAATACAGAGCGATTGGGCACAATACAACAAAAAATAAATCAAACATATGCAAGTTGTCTGATAACCCCCCGGTTTGAGAGAAAGAACAGTCAGAACAGCAGTAGGAAATACAGAGTTTTTATAATAGATGCTGAGATACAGTATATAATCAGAAACACTGTATTGCCATGTGGAGGAACGTGGCCCTATATATTAGCTGTGGCCGTGGCCTTCGAGAAAACTAGGACAGAGATTATGCAGAGAGGAAAAAAAAATACCCAGGCATTTCTCAAACCAAAGGATAGAATTGTATAGGAAGTTCTGGGTCAAGGTGTCTCTCTCCACCATCAGCTAAACCATGCGTGCAGCGGTCTGGTGTTTTATCTCTGCCACCAACTGATTCAACATTTAATTTGAAGGCAAACAGCAGCCCTTGATCCTTTCAATTTGTGCCCCTCTTTGCTGTGTCTTTGTGATAAAGCAGATTCCACTATCCTTTCAACGAATCTACTATGAGCGTAAAAAACAAAAAAAACAAAAACGTGTCTCTTCAAAAACATGACTCATGTCATTTTTCAGTCAGATGTCCCTGGAATCCCTATGGCAACTGGCTGTGTATACAGGAGGTGATCTGGACGGCAGGGGCTGGTTTGGAGGTGCTGACTGCTGAAGAGCTGGACTGCAAATGAATGGCTTCTTTCCAGGATGGTCCCCTAGCAACCAGCCGTTAATCACATGAGGTGAACTTCCCCTCGACACCCCTCCATACAAAAACCAACATGTCAGTGAGACTCATGTCTCACTGTCATGTCATGTGATGGCATTTTGAGAGTGGTGAAGGGCTGCCTGTCTTGAATCTCAGAAAATAGTTCTCTGAAGCAAAATCAATGTTTTTATGAGACTAATTGTCCTCATTGTTTGAATGGTATTGGAGGTGCACTTCGCATATCACATAAACACAGCAAGATGTAACAAGTTGTTTCCTGCCAAAGTGACCACTGATCCATCTGTAAACACAAATCACTGAGTATTTAATACTTGAGTGAGACCTGACCTAAATATGTATTTCACTTCTATGTACAGGTGTTGTCACTTCTAGTAGGTGCAACCTTCACTGGAACTGACATTATTTAACTTTTGAAAGCCACAATATAATAGTAAATCTACAAATGAACCCAGTAGCTCGCTTGTAGACATGCTTGTAGGTTCCCGCTTGTGGTCACACTCCACTTGCTCTCAGTTTGGATGCCTAATGATGATGTGTTTAAAGCAATAGTTTGACATTTTGGGAAATATGTCTTATTGCTTTTGTGTGTTAGATGAGAAGATCCATACCACTCTCAAGTCTGTCCATCAAATGTAAGGCTACTGCCAGCAGTTGTTTAACTTAGCTAAGCAATGAGATTGGAAACAACTGCCCAGGCTTCATCAAGAAATGTGTCTTTTTATGGGGGAATATGCACTGGACTATTTCCCTGCCATTACCAGGTGACCAAACTGAGAGAAAGTTACTGCTCCCAGCCAAGACATAAAATCATTGAAATGTGTACAGATTAAACTAATGAGATATAACATGTTAGTGAGCTTTAAAGGTGTTGTGAGGCACATATAGTTACTTTTGACATGGTCTGGCTGTTTCCTCCTGTTTCCAGTCTTTAGGCTCCACTTTAATGGCTCCAGCTTACTGCACAGACATGAGAGTGATATCGATCCTGTCATCAAGCTCTCACGAGAAAGCAAATAAGGATATTTCTCAAAATGTCAAACAATCATCCAGTAATTATTAATTGTTAATTAATAAAAGTTGCATAGTCTCAGTTTAAGAACAGATTTTGATTTTTGCAAATAAGGTGTGCTCTGAATATGGGATCACTTCATTGCAGCCAAACAGCCCCATTTGGACTAATGACACTTTAAATAAATTGCTACATGTATTTTGAAAAGACAAATGATACAGATCCACCTCATACTTAGGAAAACCATGCATCATGCTGATAAAATAGTGAGACACTATTTTAGGGTGAGTGACCAGTGGAGAAATTACAACTGGCAGTCCATTTGTTCAAAAATAGAGCACCTCTCTTATGAGGGAGCAGATGTCCTTGCCTTGAATCCTGCAGCCAAATCAAAAAAAAAAAAAGAAAAAAAAAGCAGCTGGGCCTCAGCTGGCAAAGGCATTTCAAAGTCCAACTTGAAACCTCTCTTTCAACTCTTGACTTTGTTGTGATGTTGGCTGAGAAGAAAAGAAATACTGGTATAAGTCAGAGTCTGCATAGACAAATTGGAGTTAATTGCATCTTTTTCAGTCAGTGTCTGTATACCATGACAAAAGAAAAATGTAGTAGAACCCATGAGTAAATCTCATTAATGAGACCTTCGTATTTGAATAATGAAATCAGTGAACATATGAGATCAGTTCTTTCTTTGAACCACATGGTTCTGTAAATTTTCAATTATCTGTTCCTGTGTCTGTTGTGTTGACTGCACCAACAGATGAATCAGCACATATCGAATCAGTCTTGGTCATTAAATTGCTCAGTAGCCAGAAAATGAGCCAACTGCTCCACCATGAAAGTAAACTCCCGTCAAAGTAAGTGAGCTGGTTGTTCAAGAATTTCAAGATGCTTTTTGGAAATTTGATTCTTCACTCAACAATGCACTAGATCTGATTGTTTACTGTACCCTGTACATTGTGCATAATGGAGCAGGTGGAATTATGCAGCTTCACATCAGTGTTAGAGGAAGGGGATGTCAATGGGGTTTTTCAGATGGGCTCCTCCCATCACAGATGTTAAGTTAAATTTGGCCCAGGACACCTGCAGCAGCCTCAGCAGGAAGAGAGGCACCCGCCTCCACAGCTGCTCTCACCACTGATCACACCTACACATTCATGCATATCTTAACTACACCTACACTATGTTTAGAGCTCACAAATTCTTAATTAAGCAGTTTTGGAGTGCACATCTGCAGTCTTCAGTATGCTTGAAGGCGGCTGAGTGGAATTTAAAAGTAATATTTTTAAGATGTAAATAAAAGGGAAACACAGGTAAGAATGAATATAAGGTATTATTTTCTTAAGAGCCGGGTAATTATGGGTCACATACCCCCCAAATTAGCCTTGATTTAATCACTGCCATTATGTCTCACTGCAATGACAGTCTTATGCAATGATCCAGTCTTACCTCAAATGATCCCACTGAGTTTACATGCTGAGGCATGTTCATGCACTTGGACAATGTTGTTGCAAATGTGGAAGACACTTACTGTATATGTCTGGCTGAGACTAATCATGTGTGACCTATCACACTTGAGCATTTTTAAACCTTGTGCAACCAAGTGTTTCTGTGCAAGCTAAGCTGTGACAATCCCATTACCAGTCCTGTCTCACCTTTTCAGCATCTGACACAGACTTTGTGTACACTCTGAAAATGTGAACTATATTATTGTTATCATGTTATTGCTATAAAAAGCAGCTACATTTCTTTATATTAAATTTGTGTCATCGCTAATGGTGCAAACAAGTAAATGAACTGTAATATGATTATAATATATGTGGATCTAAGTCAGAACAATGTTCATGCCTCTATTTATTTGTATATTATGAACAATGTAAAATGTACACAGACTGATTTGGGTAACCATGTTGGCTATAAAGTGTAGTGAAAGTGAGGCCAGGAGTCCTCCAACTCAACTGATCCTAATGGATTACCTGCAGTTAAAGCAGCTTACAGAGCATGTTCTGCAGGTTAAAGAGGTGACTTCAGACCACTGCCTCCTTGGCTATTGTTCTCCTTCCATTTGCGCAAACAGTGTTTGAGTAGCAACAGTGTGCAAAAACTCTACTTGTCTCCACAAATCAAGCACCTGGCAGATCATTTCCCCTGGCATACTTTATCTGCATGGTCTGGCATCTTGATTATGCCGTAACCAAGTGGATGTGGTGAAACGATCCTCCCCTCCGTGTGCACAGTGTTTATGAAGAGAGGACTAGCTCCATACACTGGGTGTTTCATCTCTTCTGTTTTCTATACACCACCTGTAGAAAGAGTCTGATATATAGACAAAATGTAATGCTGTTAATAAGACACATTTTCAATCAAATTGTCATACAAGATACAGCACAGAATGTAAAACTTATTTTTCCTACATTGGTAACAAGTTATGGCACAAAATCACAAGGCCTAATTAGAATATCTCTGCAGCTGGTCTAATCAGATTATTTCCGCTGGGACTATGCAGGCCATTATACCAGCATAATTGTCTTTTATTTTTAGTGAGGTAGATTTCTACCTTATACTAGGGTGCTGTACCAATACCTGTTGTCTTGCAGGCAAGACAGGAGGTGGGACCTCTCTTTTATAAGGGAGCATCTGCATGAATATCAACTAAAAGGCTGCAAGTTCATAAAAAAAAAAAAATGAGGACCACAAAAAGTCTTCAGTGTATCCTTCTCTCATGCCTGATGGTTCAGCTGTTTGTTCTCACTTCTTGCTCAGCGGTTGAATGTGGTCCGCAAAAGAAGAAGTGGAAGCTTCTTTAGAGACCGAGTTTCATGCAGGGTTTCTTGGGAGGGTCTAATAACTAAGCAATAATCTGCTTGCTCGTGTCTGAGTCCGTGTGTGATCTGTGTAAACCGAGGTTTGGTAAACCCGTTAAGCTTTGACTGTGCGACTCTCTGCAGGGACATGATGTCATGAACAGATTATTAATGACATCACCTCCTTGTCACAGACTCAAAAAGGCTGGCAGACAGAGAGATGATAATAGACTGTTGTTTATATGACCTTCTTTTCACACAACGCTGGAAGGTCCTGTGCTCAGTCACTCATGTCACAGTGTGTTTTGTGCCACACCACACGATTCTGTCCTGCAGTTGTGCGTGTTACACACTGATCCTGAGAAAGCATTGACTCATTGTTCCCATTGTCAGAGTACCAATAATAGAGTTTCAATTGTCAAATGGAACAAATCTGTACAGAGCATACAACTGTGGATGTGAGATTGCTGAAGTTAAAAGAAGTTTTATCAGTATTCTACATTTAGCATGAAATCGCTAATAAGCCATTATCTATGGTTCTTGCTCCCAGCGGCATCATGTCTTCAGTGGTTCACTGTCCCAGATCCAGAACTACAGTTAGAGGCCACCACATTGTTTATAGAGTTATAGAGTTACAGAGCCCTCCATCTCTCCTTTTAACATGACTGGGCTTCATGCAGACTTTGGAACTTAACATCTCTGACATGAAATTAAGAAATAACAAGAAATAATGAAAACACAAGAGATTCTTTGTTCCCAATATATTTAGCCCTACGCTGACATTTCTGATGAATGCGAGGATTAGTTTGCAGGCATGGCCCACACAGAGGACCATCGCAGCCTCAGACAAGAAAACTACCAACCATTGTGCCCACACATTGCTGCTTAGGGAAGGCCTGAATCTGCACACGAGAATAGTCACTGTAGCACATGCACAATGATAAATCTCACAATCTGTGCACCCACACAGATGGCCGTTGCATTTTGTCATGCCTCTGTCTCTGTTGCATTCCAAGCATGCAGATGCTGTATTTATTAATTTGTTACTCATTTGTTAAACCCAGCCCATGTAGTCAGCTACAAGTCAGACTACCAATCAGGATGAATCATCTCTCCCTCCCACCAAACTTGTGCTCTTGTTCATGACCCTTACAGTATTTGGGAAAGCAATCTGTCTCCACACCCATCCCATCTTCTGTCTACCTATATCAATGGTTGTTGGCTGTTATAGGATGGGGAAAAAAACCCCTCTGGCAGCAGACAAGATCTTGAAACAGGTGACTACAAAAAAACACTGACCAGAATACCCAGAGAATAAGGAAAGCATTGTGTTTAAGTCAAATCATGTCTGACATCAGAATTGCTGCGATTCACAAACACAGCAGCAGTTGTGTCCAGTTTTATATAGATACAGTACAGCCCATTTTTTTGCTCAGTGGTAGAATGGTAGCCAGTCGTCTGTACACTGTATCCATGACAACTGAGTACTCCGTGATCAGTATTCAACTTGACTTAATGTCAGATTTAACCAAAGCCTGGGAATACTTTCTGTGGAATAAAGGTTGGTCTCTCAGATATTGTGATGTCATGAATTTGACATCATAGCATTTAGACACACACGCTTGTAACAAGGATGCTCTGAGACAAAGCACTTATCCTTCATCCTCGCTTTCACATTGATTATGATTCAACAAGGGGAAAAGCATAGTCTGTTTTTGCATAAGTGGTTCTGAATGCACTTTTAATATCATTTGTGATATAATCCAATAATAAAGACTGATTGCATAACTAGTAAGAGGGGAAAGTGGCACCACATGCATAATATGTGGATTTTCTTTTCACCATTGCATCGTACCAGATGCAGCACATTAAAGCATGAATCACAGTGTAAGATGTTTGTTTGGTCTCCGAGTACTCCAGCATAGCAATCTGCAGCCATTTACATCTTAAAGATCTCACTGTGCCCAGTAAAAAGCAGATGTGGAATGTAGAAATAGAAGTGAAGCACTTTTATGGTAATGACCACTTGTGTACCCCCACTTTCTCCACTATTATTATCCCTCTAGATTCTGTAGCTAAGAAACCAAATTAACAGCTCATCGATGGGTTTGGTTAATGCTGCTGAGCCCATTTTAGGGAGGTGTTCTTTCTCTTCCTGTGCTCTTTATATCATTCATATTGCAATTAGGAGTAATTATGACGTAATGAAGCTTTTACATGTTTTCAAATGTTACCATCTACTGCATGCAGGCTTTCGTGGAGAAACTAGAGTTTTAGAAGAATTAATGGGATCACCATGAGAACGGCCTGCCTACACTTTATTTTAATCTAATGGTGAGTTATGAGTGAGTTCAGTCTTGAACAATGCTTCTGAATATTTCAGTACAAGAGTCTGTTCCATTTCCTCTAGCTGAAAATGTCACGGCGTGATGAACCAGATCACTCAAAGTTGTGAGAGAGTCAGGTTTCCAAAGCTTACATTACAAGCATGGAAACCTCAGTTGACCAGAAAGAAAGAACAGAAAGAAAGAAACATACAAATATGGACTCAACTAAACAGCCTCCTCAGGCCTGTCCTCATCACAAACCCAGGAATGCGACTGCCAGTGTTTCAGTCAGTGTTTCTGACAGGGGACTGCACACACAACTGATGTCTTTATCTCGTGTCCTTTCACACTTTGACACGCACAGCATGACCCCCTCTTTTTTAAGACCGTATGTGTGCTTCTGTTTTTGACATTATATACATGAAATAATGTAGACATTGACAAAAAAAGCTCTGGTCACATGGAGTTGATCATTCAGAAACACGTTGACTACAGTCCACAACATGTGACACATCTGAAGGAGATATTTGGAGTTAGGAGTAGACAGACATACAGAGTTTCTATTCTTCTCTATTGCAATCATTTGACGATTGAAGTGTCAGCTGATTAGGATCAGACAAGACTAAGAGTGAGTTAGTCTAGCTGCTGTTATGTGAGGCGATATTTAAGCGCAGTGATGCTTTGAGCTAAATGCTAACATCAGCATGAAAATGTTGACATACTGATGTTTAGCAGGTATATTTACTGTGTTCACCATCTTTGTTCGTGTTTATTACACCATTTTAATGTTAGTATGGACCACACATTTGCTCATTAGCAATAAACGCAAAATAGCCTACAGCTGAGGCTGATGGGAATGTCATCAATTTTGTATCACTGGAAAATGGAAACTTTGAACTGATGATGGCACCAGAGGAAAAGTCAGGGGGTCACCTCAGTCACAGGGTGCATCCTCTGGGAACAATGAATGTCCGTACCCAATGAAAGTCCATTAAATGTTTTTTGGGATAGAATAGTCTACAACAGTCTGTATCAGCCAGTGATGGACAGCTGACATTACCATCCCTGGAGCCATGTCACTGTGATTAATAAAAATATAATTTTTATTATTTTGTAACATAAAATAAAATAGACTAAAATCAAATCAAATTTAAAATAAAATAAAGCAATAAGCTACTTTAAAGACAACAGTGCCTCTTTGAATTGGAGTATCAGCTACTTATCGTGAGCGTTGCCAAGAGAACTCCATTACCCAGAGTGCCGTGCTGCAGTATAAATCGTGCGGAGAGGGGCGGTCCCTTGGTGACATGTGGAGGAGGTAAGAAGCGGATTGTTGCCGAGGACGCATTCAGCTGTCAGAGATAACGCCGCTCAGCCTGCGCTCACCTGGAGTTTCACTGCCATGGACTTAACCGAGGATAGCACTGTGGAAATTATCCTGTGCTGACCCACTTCTCCTCACGGCTCTGTCGCTCTCTGTCTCCGCCGCCTCCTCTCCTCTCTGCCAGGTAAAGTAAGCCGGCAGCCCGTGTGTGTAGTTTGGCAGCTCGGACATTGTTGCTTGTGTCACTGAGCTCGAAGCATCATCCCTGTCGAGGAAGTGGCCCACGCGCTCATTTGTTGCTGCTGTTGTTGTGCTGCAGCAGAAAAAACAAACGAGGCCACTTGACATTTTAATTTAGCTAACAGGGATGTTTGTGTCCCGTTTGGCTTCGCTAAAAAAAAAAACACATTACAAACGTTCAAATGACTTGACATATTGTGGCAAAAGGCCATACAGAACAACATACAAACTTTATCTACTGTCAGTGTCACAGTTGTGTGGAATGAATCTGGTAAATGTGACCTTCAGCATCATAAAGCACAAATGCATGTTGTAGTACTATTTGATTCAAGCTAAAATTATGTTAAAATTTCATCTTGGTGGGTCGTAATGAGAGTAACATTCTTGAGAAAAGGCCATACAGAGCAAAATACAAACTTTGTGTAGTGTTTGTATGTGTTACAATTGTGTGAAATGTAGGATATGAAAATTTGGTAATTATGACTTCAGCTTCATGAGAACAAATAAATATTATAGAAATAAACATATATTTAATGAACAGTGTTATATTTTGTGTTTTCCTCATTTTAACACATTTTCATTTGATAGTACACTGCTGCGTACTGTGAGCAAAATTTGGTGGTTTTAAGGAGAAACAGATCTTTGTCAATAGAAAAAGGATAGACCACATTGACCACTTAACCTCTGGTAGTTGTGTTTGTATTCTCTCAACCTGGAAACAGACTAAAGTGTGGTGACCTAAATTGAAGATCTACATGTATTCATTTCACACAGCTAACAATAGCACAGTGAATGCACAGAAGACGAATTTAGTTTTTTTAGCAGGGGTTTTTCATTGTTTCACTTTCTAATAATTCTATGCAGATGCTTTACGCAAATGTACTTGAACAGCTGTAACATTGAGCACACATTCATTGTATTTATGTCTATTAAATGTTTATGGTCTACACTGAAAAGGAGAGAGCCCATATTCCAAAATACACAAGGCGTATTCCTACAAGGGCAAAGATTAGCTTTATAGCTCAGTTACTTGTGTCTAATGTAAATAGCAATTACTCCATGATTGTTACTCATGAATCATTATCTTACAGTAGGTGGTGCTCTGAGGATGGGATAAAAAAAAAAAAAAATTGTCACAACTGACCATAATGTCCAGCAGTTGCAAAGTTAATGGCATAAAAGTAATGGTAAATCTACTGCTCTTGACAATTTCTTTTAAACTAAATCAGCTATTGACAACCTATGTGTGCAGCAACATGGAGCTATAACCAACAAATGTTTAGTAATTTTACTTAATGAATGACTTATACGACTAATGGACCATCAAAATTGTCATTGGCTAATTTTCTGTTGATCATTTAATTGACTATTTGAGTGAAAAATTTAATAATGGTTCCAAGTGAATGATTTGTTATATGTAGTGACTGCTTTAAAGACCTTTGGTGTCAATCTTTTGCAGGTGTAGTCAACCCTGAGGAACCATGTCGGACAAGATGTCCAGTTTCCTCCATATTGGGGACATTTGTTCCCTGTATGCTGAGGGCACCACCAGTGGATTTATCAGCACTTTAGGGTAAGTCTGCCTGTTTTTACCTGGGTTTTCATGACACTTCCTCTCTACCTCATGCTATAGGATTCCAGGTGATCTTGGTTGATGGATGGAGCTCCACACAGTAATGTCCCACTTTGTAAAATACACACCTATAACACAGTACAGGCTACAAAGTAAACACAGTAACTCATGTAATGATCTCGATGGCTGTGCTGAGTCGACGGCGTAGTATAATAATAGATTCGTGTGATGGATGGATTTAATGCCTCTGTTCGGTTGGTGGCAATTACCGAATGTCAACATAAGCATTACACATTTGTTCCTCCACATTTTATGGTGAATAATAAGTGATCCTCTCAGTGAAACAAAGGAACCCAGTTCTCAGAAGCAAAGTAGTTTTCAGTTGTGAGAATGTATTTGAGGTATGCAGAGTTGGGCTTGAATTAATAGCTAAACTAGAGAGGGAAATGAAGGACGGCAGAATACCTTTCTATCTTTAAAGACAGACTGACAACTCACCTCCTCAAAGTGGCTCTGGACTGAGCCCTCTTGAGACTCAAGTATTTATTTTGCCCAGCGTATTCGGCAGAACCTGTAATTTGATTGCATAATTTAACAGCAACTTTCTGAGCCTCATCAGCTGGCAGCTGTTGGCAGCATGCACTGTATAGAGTAGAATGCTGTTCACCAGGTTTCAAGTCCTTTAAATATCCTTTTTCAATTAAATGGAAGCTTTTGCAGGAGAACCAAACGAGGCTTGTTTTTTCAACTTCAAAGCGTATGACTCTGTTTTGTCATATGTATGAATAGCGAGTCACTCTTCATAACCATGTCAGCCAGATAAATGTATATGATAAATGTAAATGTTCAAATAAATAAGGTAGTCTCATTTGAGAATTGGTGGATCCTGCAGCAGTCATAGCTCTCCTTTTATTTCCTTGATATTGTGTGCTCAGTTGGCACCCTAGATTCAAATTACCCTGTCTCTTCCTGCTACATGCTGAGCACCATTTATAGAAGTGCTTGACATCTTCCCTCCTCCTTAATTGTAGGCAACGAGTTAAAAGCACATCTAATTACGTGCAAGTTGAGCAAACCCTGACGTACAATTGACAGTCAAGAAAGAAGGCTAAAAGAAGAGGATGCAGCCAGTGAAAGCAATCATTGATGTGAATGTGCCTGTCCACCATATCTGACAGCATATCTGGCACGTCAGACTCTCTTTTCTCGCATCAAGTCTGTCTCTTTCCTTGCTATCCCAAGGTGAAAATGAACACAGCATCTGTGTTGTCCTCTCCTCTTTAAGTGCTGCAGTCTTCCTCCTCTTGCCGTGTCAGTACTCCATTTGCCACTCACCACAGGCCGTGATGAACCCCTCTCCTGCCGGCTCTCACAAACCGTGCTCTTTCACACTTTGTGTTGTGCGTCACCCACCATGGCAACAAATGTGTGCACAGCTTTGAAGACTGCCACCATGACAGAGCTTGTTTGTCAAATTTCCCATCTCATATTGTTATGCCTAGTAATCAACCCCCTCCCCCCAAAGAAAAGAGCTTAGAGAACAGAACTATAAATAGCATTATTGTATTAGGTGCTGCTTTTGCTGTCAGCGTGCTGAATGTGACCCCTGAGAGACAGCTGCAGCCACCTGGACCACTGCTGGCTCAGACAGGATGCTGCCCTATGGCTTGATGCTGGGAGACTGGGAGGTAGCTATGAAGCTGTATCCCAGAATGCAAGAGGAGGCTTCTTCTTGACCTTGGATGCTGATGACCCTTGAAACTCCTGCTCTTTTTGGACCTTCGCCCAACAGTGCATCAGTGTGATCAAGGCTATGGCTCTTTATTCCTATAGAGGAGATTCTCACACCATGTGTTTTCTTCCTTCATGACAGTGCTCCCTGGTGCAGTGTATGCTGCATGAGCTATAAAAAGATGTAACTGACTGGACCTGCTAAAGCATCCTACTGAAGTGTTGTGTTTGTGCTGATCTACTATCTGATAGTATTCCCAGGGGTTCCCCCAGAATTGCTGGATATGATGGTGCTATCAAGTTCAAAAAGGTGTTTAACAACATATTTTGTTATATTATTTAGTGAAATTGCAAGACAAGATTTGATTAATGGTTGACAGGTGCAATGACGGTACAATCTATCACTTGTGCCTCAGTTTAGAAATCTATGATCTCATCCTCTTAGTCCTTGTTTGACACCTTCTGCTGTACCATTACAGGAAGGAATGCAGAGGAAACTTGTTACTCTTTCTCTATTCATTTTAAACTTCACAAAGCTATGTTAGCACAGCCTTTTTTTAGTGTGGTGGATTGCAATTTTCAGAAGAGACTGCCAGACATAACCAACCCTTTGAACTCAGGTGTTGGAAAATACTGAATGCAAGAGCCTCCCTGTGTCTCCCCACGTAACGTTTGATGTTAGTACAATGAAAATATTTCTTGGTCCTGCCATTTCTGGCCCATGAATGAACTGACACTTCTGATGAAATCGAGCAGTTTCTATGTACATTAGGCCTTTTTCACTGAAGACATTTAGACTTGACATAACAGGAAAAGCATGGGGGCTGTAACTACTTGTAAAGATGGCTCTCCTCCATTTAAAGGTGCCCTGTTGAGTTTTCTTATAAACAAACAACATTACATGATCTTACTCACCAAAACTCATTTTGTGTGTCCTTGAGCTCTATCTATGTCTGTTACAAGAAACATTTGCAAATCCAGTTTTTTATGTGTTTTAAGGATTGTTTACATCCATGTTCACTAGCTAGCAGTCTTCTTCACTGCCTTTCCTGGCATGTTGCTGTATATAATGGTGTCCACCTGTGGGGTATTGTGACACCATTGACAGGACTTTGTGTTGTGTCACCCACTCACATTTCACCAATGGTTTGTATTAGCTAAATTGTTACCCTCATTCAGGATCCTGTGATATCAGTTTGACCTGGATGCTCATGTACGGATAATGAAAGCTTTTACAGGGTGTATTAAGGTTTAAACTCTATTTAAGTTGCATATGTCTTGACTGATTGACTCATCATAATGATGGCTGTGTCCCCAGGCTTGTGGATGACCGCTGTGTGGTACAACCAGACACAGGCGACCTCAACAACCCACCCAAGAAATTCAGAGGTAAGTATTTGATAAAACATCCAAATGAGGCTATACACATAGATAGGATAGGATAGGCAATGGAAGTCTTTACAGTATACAGTTGTGTGTCTTGTACCTTGTACTGTTTTTTTGTTTTTTTGACTTTTTAATGTGGCTGCACAGATGATTGCATTACTTAAGGTTTGGTTGGATGATTCACTGTTAAGTCGTTTTGGACATTACTTGGACTATATATGTAAATCAATTCATAATTCTTTCCTAATATCGGCTTTTCATGCTGTTACATCTTTACTAAAAAGTAATACTAAAGTAAGTGGCTTTACTGGGTAAGAGCCCTTTTTGTCTTCAGAACAGCTTGAATTCTTTGAGGCATTTTTCTGTTCTCTGTACAGATTTTGCTTCACGCTGGTTTAATATTGTTGGTTCAATAGCGCTTGCACATTTTAAGCCTTTCATTCATGCTGTGACCCTCCCCTTCAACCAAAAGGTGCTTTAGTACATTAAAATTTGGAGTCTGTGTGGATCACTGGATTGAAAAAAAAGTCACATTTGTGTGCCTGAAACCATGTTGAGATGGTAATGCTTATATTGGCATATTGTCTGGAAGCATCTGTTTGAAAAAGGGGTTGACTGTAGCCGTGATGGTTAGCAACATGCCAGTGAGTGCTTTAGCGCTGAGATATGCTCACTTGGAAAAAAAGGACCTAAGGACAAAAACAAGACGAAAAGGTGCCAACATAAAATTTCATGGTAAATTTTGACCCTGTCATCAATCACTACAGAAATCATCAGACCAGATGACAAGAGGTGTAGCTATTAGCTAGCTATCAAACTGGCTGCCACTTTCCAGCAAATACATATCTAGATGTTTTGGCAGGTTTCCGAGGGTTTTTAGTACATTAGAGAGAGTGAAATGATACAGTTGCCAATGTCATATCCATTTATGTAGAACAGTGTACTTTCCAAATGGATTAGATTCAATTTACCTTTTTTACACATAGGAAGCCTTGCAGGACCTTATTAAGCATGTCCCTGTCATTGTCATAATGTTTGCTCCGTCTTTTATCCTTGAGTGATGATAACCAGGAAGAGGATAATGCATGCACAGACTCACTGACCACCGTCCTCTTACTACAACATTTGTAAATACATTTGCACATTGTTTGATATCATATATCAAGGGCTCATTTTGGTCACAACTTGAAGTGAATCTGTTATTCAGAATTCTGTAGTATAGAATACAGAAAATGCAGATAATACTAGCTAGTGACTATTTGGCTTAACAAGGCCAAAAAATGACTTAAAGCTCTCTAACATAGTTGGTTTACAGGTGAATATCAATTGGATGTACTGTATATCAAAACTCTATTTAATTCTAAAATGAACAGAATCGAAATCTTTGTATAATCATTACTACCCTGTAATGTAATGCAATTGTAAAACATGACTGACGTACTGTGTAAGAAGAAATGTCAGAGCCCTTATTTTGTAAATGTATTTATAGTTGCTTTCAAAAAAGATGGACATTTTTATTTTATGACCAAGGGCTAGCAGTTTCCCAAGCAGAGGACGGGCATTTTCAAACTGAATTCCTTTTAGTGTAGCAAGACCTTCTGTTTACCACATGCAGTATTTTTGTTTGTAGTCCTGGATCTCAGAATGAATGGTTTCTTTCCAGCAGACTGCCCGTCAGAATTAAGCATCAGGCCCATGACAGCAACCTGCCATTAAATCTAATAACAGGCTCTAACCTGACAGCATGATCATCTGTTTAGATTAGCTAGCAGCTATACAACTAAAAATAAAATAGAAAATATTGTTTTTTGCAAAGACCAAGTGCAGTTCTATTGTTGAATTGTGTCACCATTCAAACTAATAAAGGTATTTCTTATCTTTTTGTACCCCACCATATGTATCTATTGCATTTTATTTGGACTCCAAATAAATGGCTTCTTAGCGCTTGATGACCCACTAGTATGATAGCTGGTCATGAATAAAGATTGAAATGATCATTGCTTGGTTTAATGACATGCTTATTTACAAGAAGGTTATAGGCTGTTGGCTGCTTCATATTTCTTGCGGTTTTACACATGACCTACTCACTTCTTGTCACAGGTTATGAGCTGGGACCAGTTATCCAAAGAGTTTTTAGGTTGTTTGTTTGTGAGTCCCAAAGAGGTAAAACTCTAGTATATCTCAAGTGATAAGACCAGGTCAAAACCAAGTCTATAACTGGACCATGCAGTCACTATGCTATATTATGGCCAAGTTGTTACACAGATAGTCAGTTGTTGTGTTTGTGTAATGTGAATTCCTGAATATTACATGTTCGTCTGCAATTTTCTGTAGTGGTCCCTGTGATATGTTTTCTTCAGGTGTCTGAAGTAGCTTGAAAGAGAACTTAGTTTTAATTATAACTTTTCTAGTTATCTATTAACTCCCCCTCTCTTTTATTTGTTTCTAACTGTGGGATGGTTCTCATTTTTCTATGACTCACTCTGTATTGTGTGTTTTGTTCGATTGTTATTTGGGGTGCGGCTGTAGTTTTGTGTCATTTCCAGTTTATTCCCTCTTGGTGAATATCAGGTATTGTACTGTTTCTGTGCGATCTCTGCGCATATTGTTTCTACGCAGCTCAACATAGAAACAAGGTGGGGCTGAGATGGGGCCCTCATAGTAAGTGGGCATAGACTAAAAGTCTTAAGCCTGCGTGAGTACAAGGGATGAACCCACTAGCGATAGCATTAGAGGGTTGTACCTATAGAATCGGTCCTGCCCCTGTTTCAACACTGAATTCTGCACCATGAAGGCAACTGATCGCCAACTGGCCTCACTGTCCGCTCTGAGGCCTTTAAAGACCATGTGAGGGACCCACAAAATCACCCTAGGATGCTGTTCTGGCTACAATGCCCCATTGAGACTTCCTGTTCCCGGACTTCTTCCAGGGGATTCTTGGACCCCTCCTTTTTCACCAGTGCCTATCAGACCTCCTCCACCCCTATACCCCACCTTGGACTCTGCAGTTCTTGGACATGGGTCTGTTCACCATCCACCACACCATCCTGCGGACTTATGGGGACAGAGCCTTCAGGGTGGTATCCCGCACCCTTTGGAATGCTAAAATGCATTTTTGAATGCTTCAAAAAAGTGAAAACCCACCTGTTCACCAAGGCATATGGTCATACTTACTGTTGTCATCTTCTGTTCTTGTTTTGTCTCCCTCCCGTACATGTAGCACGTCCTTGGGTCCCTTGAAAGGTGTTATATAAAGCAAGCTGTTATTATTATTCCTATTATTATTGTTAGTATTGTATGTTCTATTGATTGGTCTGTTTTGACAGACTGTCAAGATGTTCCCTGTCGATATGATTTTGCAGTTCCAGTGGTTATGCACTGCTTGTTGGTTCACAGCAGGTGAAGAGGGATTATTAGACATGGATTTTTCCTAGAACTGAGACATGGCTGCCAGACCAAAAACATCCTTGATGATTGAACAGCATGCTGTGCCCTGCTGGAGCTTGATCAATGCATGACCAGTAAAGGTGTAAATAACAGTGTTTTCAACTGTCTTAGAGCGAATCCATCCTTTAAAGAATGAGGTTCTTTGTTCAGTCATATTGATGATCTACCTCACAGAATTTGCTCGGTTGTCATGAATTATGAGACTATTCTCCTGTAG
Source organism: Holacanthus passer (assembly GCA_025331565.1). Taxonomy (NCBI): domain Eukaryota; kingdom Metazoa; phylum Chordata; class Actinopteri; family Pomacanthidae; genus Holacanthus; species Holacanthus passer. The sequence goes on from JAFREQ010000011.1 coordinate 3,309,304, forward strand.
GCATTTTGAATAATTCAGCAGTGTTTTGACTAATGTGCCTATTTGCCACTTTTCAAGCACAGATGAGTTGACCACATGAGCCTCTGTTAGTTGCCCCATATTGCTTGAAAAACCGCTGACTGATTTTACCACTTCATTGTAGAAAGTCCCTCTTCCCAAAAATCAATATTTAGACTAAGGTTCCAGAAGTGTTGCTAATAAATGCTCAGCATGACCTTATCATTATCTACCACTACTGATGCACTAAGGGTACAAGTACAAGCTATTACTCACAGTGATATCTGCTGCTAGCTGTAGTGGCCCTGTGCATTCAGAGGCCTATATGCCAGAGTTCTGTACCAGGAGGATGTCTATAGATTGGGTGAACAGCAGATAGGTAAAACTGTATGGAATGCATAGAAACAACTTCATTGGTTTCTAACTGAGTTATTCAAATCATATTCAAAACTCTGGATTAACATCACAAAATGGCAGTAACAGCAGAGTAACCCTGCTGAAACTAAATGTGCTGTTGGCACCTTTAAGTCATACAAGTAGATGTTGTCAGATATGCAACTACAGTACCAATAATTAAAAATGCATGGAGTCACATGTTCACTGTTTCTATTATTTTTGAAAAACATAGTTTCCACATTAGATATTCTGGCACATTTAGAAATGTACACTTAAATTGGAGATCAGCAATGAGTTAAGTCAGTATTCAGAATATTTATAGTCAAGTCAAGTCAGTTTGATTTATATAGCCCAATATCTCAAATCACAAGTTGACTCAGGAGGCTTTACCATCAGTAAAGCATGCTACAAGCATGCTACAAGCATGCCTTAGCATGCTCTAAGGATACTGTCTATCCTTAGAGCCTTGATTTGGATAAGGAAAAACTCCCCCACAAAACCTTTAGTGGTGAAAAATGAAAGGTATTGTGAGGATATGTTCAACCCTACCTCAGGTTGCAGTCTCACCTCTCTTATTAAGGCCAGTGTTAAACCACAACAAAGTGTACCAGGACTAAGTCCTAACGTCCCTTTTGAGTATTAATAGCACACTTAAGCTATTTAAAAAGTCTGTATGGCAGGGAGCTGTAGCACAGCATTTTAAACCTTACTTCCTCCTCGGATCTGAGTGGCTGGTACATGAAATGAAGTGTGTGCTTGTGTCCCTCTCGATTTGCATATCATACTTTTTATGTACTGTATATTGCGCATGCTGCAGGAGTTCTGTAGTTATTATGCCGGTTTTGTACAAAAGGAGGCAAACGGTTTATTTGAGCAATATTTGATTAATCATTACAAGCTCATAAAATACAAAGTAGGTCTTTGGTATGAAGCAGTTCCTAGGAAAATAGCTGACAGCATGCCAGACATCTCAAAACCTGGACAAATATAATTAAAACCATCGTCATGGCTAGCTACCACCAGAGGGAGGTAATAAAATGAGGCAAACCTTAAAGCATTGTGTTTAAATCATACCGAAAATCTACATTACAAAATGATAATAGAAGTTGACCATGACTAATTTAATGAAAATAGTAAATGAAAACTAAATCACTCATTCACTAATAAACCAGTCGTCACTGACAGGTGTGGAGTTTTTTTCACATCTATAAAAGTCACTACATGGAGCATAAATTTGAGGGACAGTAATTATGGTGAAGTATAGAAATAGTTATAATAAATAGAATAAATAGGGAGTGATGTCAGTCACAGTCCTTAACTACCAGCAAGCTGGTCTGCTCAGTTAAATGTGTACCAGGAAGTGGTCATTATGCACTCTGTTACAGTGGTTTCATGGGAGGACCTGTACAACTGCAACATTGCCACAATTTTTTTTTTTCAAACTAAGGTGTGGCTATGGACACGTAAATACACACCTGCCATGCAACTAACTATACACATAGTTTTGGAAGTATATCCAGACATACAGTGCATAGAGGTGGTGCTGGCAGATTTGCATGTCATAGAAAGAATCATAACCCCAATTGTTCATCCATGGCAGACAGATGCTTTCCCAGTGCCCCATTTTCTTCACTGGTCCTTGGCCTCCTCTCCTCCACCCCATGCCCCATGATGGCTAATCCCTGGAGACTCTTGTGTTGGCCGCATTTCTGATGAATGTCAGAGTGGTTATTTTTACCCTGGTTATAGCTCATCAGGTCCCCTGTACCAGTTACCATACAGCTATACTGTGTGTGTGAAGACACTGGCTGCTAATTAGTAAAACATTTTTAACATATTCATATCCTGTGTAGTAATTTGTACTAGTACTGTTGCATACAATGTTACTTTCCAGTTCAAACAGAGGATGCAGAGCTACACAACAAGAACAGATTTGCATATATCATTCTTTCTGGCGGATAGGGTTTGTTTAAAACAATATGTAATTGCTGGACAGCTGAGGAACTAAGCCAGAAAGACTAAATATCTTCTCTGAGTCTCTATTGTTAAAATGTCTATGTGTGAGATGAGGTGTGATGTTTTGGCAGGAAGTTTGTATTGACTGTGGGTGGGATGTCTGAAAGCATCTAGAGTGCAAATAAGGTGACCCAGTTGCTGTCGCGGTTAATTCACAATATTTAGTGTCTGGTGTTAATGCCAAGCTTGATCAAAGATGTTGCCATTTTTAATATTCTGTTTCCTGCCCATTTTGTATCAATCATGTTTTGTCAATTATAATAATGTATTAAATCATTACTTAGGAAGAATAGGCAAAGAGCAGTCACCTGCTCTGCCCAGATGGTAATCCCACCTTGATGTCTTTTGATGGCCACACCACCAGATCTGCACAATCTCATGACCTATGTTCATATCATAGGAAGATAGAATAATGCTTTTTTACAATATTTTGCCCTGAAGGAAGTACAAGAGGAGAGATCTCGAAAGGGTTCAAAATCAATGTTTAATCTGTGGGCAATATGAATCCTGTCAGAAAATTTCAATGTAATATTTTCTTTAGATTTTCATATTTCTCGTGTACAATTTTGCCCAGTAGTGAAGCTAGAGGAAGAGGTTACAAAACTGCTGTAATTTCTCATTCTATTATTAATATGTTATTGTAACACTAATCTTGTAGAACATCCGGAGAAGATAGCCCAGTATCTTTTGTGCAGAGAGAGTCAAGGGCCAAATAGCTCAGGAGTATATGTGGTCTGACTGGTTAAGATTTACCTAGTCTTGTTTTTACCAGAATTTGTGATTTAGTGCTTTCTACCTGAAACTGCAAAAATGAATCACATGTATTTTGACTTTACATTCATCATCACTCATATTTAGAAAAGCTCTCATTTTAAATGTTAAATTTGAGATCAAACAAGTGGTCTGCTATTACTATTATACCACAGTGAATGCCAAAGTTGTTGTTGTCTTTTGAGTTGCACCTCTTTAAGATGGGGTCAGGCATGTATTTGAGAATAAGTAATACTACCCTTCTCTTCTTGTCTTCCTTCTTCAGACTGCCTTTTCAGACTGTGTCCTATGAACAGATACTCAGCACAGAAACAGTTCTGGAAGGCGGCAAAGCCTGGAGGCAACAGCACCACTGACACAGTCCTCCTCAACAAACTCCATGTATGTGCACTCTTCACCTTCCTTTGTCTGCTCTTATCTGGTGAAAATAGTGGATTAGTGTATTAGTGACATAAAACCACAGTCTTGTATTGAAGTGAAATGTCTTTGTACAGTAGCATCATTCTTTCCAAAAATAATATTTTTGAAAAATGTCTGCCCTCTGATTGCAGAGTGTTTACTTGAGATCTCTGCTCCCTGCTCTGTGTTTCAGCATGCTGCTGACCTGGAGAAGAAGCAGAATGAGTCTGAAAATCGCAAGCTGCTGGGAACAGTCATTCAATATGGAAATGTCATTCAGGTGTGTTAAAGAGCCTATGAGATAAGGTGCTTTGGTTAATAAAACTGCAGCACCATGTATGACACTGTATGCTTGATAATATTGACTATAATTCTGTTTTAATCAGGCGAGAGTTTTAAATAATTGCCACAGCACTAAGCTGTGCTACACAGTTGCCTATTGTAATGTCTTATCTTGCTTTGCTCGTTGCCCAGGAATGGTTTGCACACAGGTATGAGATCATATGGAACAGGAATGGTAATGCATTCCTGCTCTATGACATACACAAGGGAGACTGTACGTACAGTGTAGGGTGTCCTAGTTGCAAAGAACTGATATCCCAGTAATAGAGTGAGCACCGATTCATTCCTGGTTTGCCATAGGAAATAATTTTAAACATAGATTTTAGAACATGTCCTTGTAAGGGTGCTCTAACTTTGTTATGTATAACCTACTGCCTAATACTGAGAGCTGCACCCGGCATTTTGCAAAGTGTCATCAGGTCTACTCTGCAGACTCACTCACACCATGCTTAAATCATGTTGTAGGATTAAGTTGAGCATTTACGTAGTTAAATCGGCTGTGGGCCCCAAAAATATGCAGAGCTTATGTGTTTCCAGTCTAGTTGGTAATAGACTATTTCTGACAGGTCTGGGAACTGTTGATTAAATGGGTGGACCAACATAGGTCATGAGAAGCATTTAAGAATAAGAGATTTTAAGTGCTTGTGAGAAGAAATAAAGACACCAAAGAGTCTTGTGAAGTGTTCCCCTGGGCCCAGTTGTCCCAGACTGTGACATATTTCCATCTTTGTTCCAACTTCTGTCATTCTTTCCACTGTCTGCATTATGTCATTGATAGTAACCATGTATCTTACAACCATCTAACGCTGTTTCTTGTTTTGCCAACAGTTGCTGCACTTGAAAAGCAATAAATATCTGACAGTGAACAAGCGCCTACCTGCTCTGTTGGAGAAGAATGCCATGAGAGTGACTCTGGACTCAGCGGGAAATGAGGGATCCTGGTTCTACATCCAGCCTTTCTACAAGCTGCGATCCCTGGGAGACAGTGTGGGTAGAGTGGGGTGTGGGATTCAAGTTAATGCTACATTACTTTTCACAGGTCTCGAAAATGGAAGTCACATAGACTCGCATTTAGCTTGTTGACAATGAGTACAATCTGAGCACCAGTTCGGGCTGCGGTTTGCCCTTTATTTTGTTTAGTTATGCTCAACTTTCCAAGTATGAGGAACTGCTGATGAACAGATATCTTATCTGTCTGCAAAAATCTATGTTTGTGAGTTGGATAAGATACAGTGTATTCTCTTTGTCAACAAAACAGCATGCCACGAGTGGCATTTTTATTGCCTGCCTAAGAAGGCAAACTGAAAGACAATATGAAACAACCCCTAATGATATTTTAGCACCATGATGGTTCACTTGCAGAATGCTGGATCAGGTGCGTAGGTCATGTTGGACACCCACGGCACTAGGATGAAGACCATATTTGAGATTGTGTAGTTTAATAAGAAGTTTGTGGTGATGAAAAAAAAAAAAAAAAATAATAATTAATGGATTATATATGCAAAATGTATTTAATATCTTGGAATCAATTCTTTTAGAGGTAATTAAAGGGGAACTAAACATATGTGAAAAGTTGTACAAAGCCTTTTGTGGCTCCAGAGAGAGCCACAAGAAATCTGATAAATTGCCTCAAGTGATGTCACTTGAGTGTGAAAGTAGAAAAAAGTGAGCTTACCAGACCTCTGTAGTCTGTTCTTAATCTCTGTTTGGGCTAGCGGCCCGAGGCTTAGCTGCTTCTAGCATAACAGACCTGGATCTCTGATCAAATCGTCAGTGGTCTGGTTGCATTGTGGGTAATGTTTGTACCAGGTTTTGACAAGGAAGAAGAATAGATGGAATAAAAAGATGATATCTCTGCCTCCGCTGCACTGATTTATTACTTAAAAAAACAACTCTCCATCATGAGTTTAACCATGCTATAGGACTGCAATGAGTTGGTGGAGTAGCCTTTTAAGGATGTAAGTTCTGCTGCTGTAGACACATGAATCTTACAGATCTTGCTGCAGGTTATGCTAGTGGCTCATGGAAGTTGATGAAGTTAAGACTGCTAATTGGCTCATTAAATTGCACTTTATTAATCCCCTTGGGGACATTAGGGCAGGTAACATAGACGGGGGACCAGTTCCAGTTTTGAGGCCACTGTCTTGGTCAAGGGCAGTGGAAAGAGAGGCTATATGAAACCATAAAAGTTTCCTTTTGGGGTCAAAATGTGCACTTTTTTCTTAGGTGGACCAATTACGCAGAATCCCATTGGTTATCAATTCCATGCACATTAATCAAACATTAATTAATCACTGGACAGAAATAAACATAACGCCTGTATAAGATCTAGGCGTTTACTTTAAAACCCTTTCTCACATCAAAAGGAAATATTTTTTTCAGCTGCTCGCCATCGTACTGTGGATCTCTCGAGTTCATCTGAAAGCGTGTGCACTAAGTGGTGTGAGCACACACAAATAAGTTACTGATGAGTAGACCAAAACTTATTTATTGATGTTTGCTGTTGCCTACACACATTCCTTTGTGGTTAGTGAGTGCTGCTCAGGGTCAGTGCTACACCTCAGTGATTCCCTGTCTGATCAGGTCTTTTCACACACACTATGGCCCACGACTCCCTCTAGTGCATATCTGGAGCCTAGCATGATCCACTGTAGCTAGATGTCCCAAACCTACCTACACGTTCGCCTTGTGAGGAAAGGGAATTGCAGTGGTGAAGAATGATGGCTAATATCTTGGGAGTTGACATACTAATGGAAATTTAATTTAAATGGAGTGCTCAGTCCCACGCAATGACTCTCAGAGCATCTGTATTCCTTGTTGTTTTAATTGACCTATACTCAATGAGTCTGTATTTAAGTGTTAATTGAAAAAGGCACATTCCAATTGATATCGCACTATGGTATCTCTTTATGTTTTTTAGTGACTGTAACAGGTTCCTTTTGATTTTATTTATTTAAACAAAATACTCATTTGAATGCAGTATCTTCTGTGTAATTATGTTGCCCCTGCAGGTGGTGATTGGAGATAAAGTGGTCCTTAACCCTGTGAATGCAGGACAGCCTCTACATGCCAGCAGCCACCAGCTAGTTGACAACCCAGGATGCAATGAGGTACATGAACACCAGACAGGGCTGTCCAGTAAATAAGACACAGGATAGGTTCTGCATTTGCTTCATTAACTTAGTTTGTTTACACCTATCTCCTCTGCCTTTCAGGTTAATTCTGTAAATTGCAACACGAGTTGGAAAGTTGTTCTGTTCATGAAATGGAGCGACAACAAGGAAACAATACTCAAAGGGGTAGGCACCCTCACATTTTTGTAGGACATCAGTGACACAAATCAGTTTTCACAAATACAAAATTCTGTTTCATTAAGAGGCTACACAACAGACATCTTAGAACATATTAAACATGGTTAAAGCTCAAACATTGAAAACACAGTATGTGAGATAAATGAAAAAATAAACAGAAAAAGAATATAAACTACAATAAAATATCGGCATATGTTTGAAAGTTTTTATGAGTTACCCACTGTGCTTGTACTTGTGTGTGTCTTTGTGTGTGTGTGTGCGATGGCAGGGTGATGTAGTCCGGTTGTTCCATGCAGAGCAGGAGAAGTTCCTCACTTGTGACGACCACAGGAAGAAGCAGTATGTTTTTCTCAGAACAACTGGCCGGCAGTCTGCCACTTCTGCCACCAGCAGCAAAGCACTGTGGGAAGTAGAGGTTAGCGCATGTTCTCCAGATAAAAGCTAATTCGCTTTTTGGTGCTTGTCTATCATTGCTCTTTGAACATGAGGTGTTTAATTATCTTGTTAATAAAAGCATAGTGCCCTAACCATGGAGGAGAGAAAGCATAAGGTTGTTTGTGTTGGTTTAGTGCAACAGAAATAATCATACTAAAATAACACAGATAGTGTAGCTTTATACCAATTTGACATTAAACTTATTTATGCCTTGTTGTCCATGTGCTTTGCCATTACCAGGTGGTTCACCATGACCCATGTAGGGGAGGTGCAGGCTACTGGAACAGCCTGTTCAGGTTTAAACACTTGGCCACAGGGTGTTATTTGGCTGCTGAGATGGGTGAGGTGTGTGTCAACTTCTTTACCTTTTTATCTTACAAATTTCCCCACTGTGGGACGAATAAAGGTTTATCTTATCTTATCTTATCTTACACTAATTATGTGCCTTTCATACGTATGTATCTGACATAGTAGCATTAAGCCCAGTTTAAATCAGCAATATAAACTGATGTGGTCGGTCCAGAGACATGCAGGTAAATTGGATGGCCGGTTCAGTGACCACAGTTTGAAATGAATGATGCTAAGGAGTATATTTGACATGTGGGTGTTTTCCAGGTGAATCAAGACTTTGAGGAGGAGAGTGCTGAGCAGCGCTCCTCGGTAAGACTTCATCTCTTCTCCTCTGAGTGCTTAGCAACATCACTCTGGTTGCCCCGCTGCTATTGATCTAATCTGTTCAATTCTGTGCTGGATCTTTGCTTCCTGCTCTAGGTGGTGGACTTTACACCCTTTAATTTCCAGGTACTGTCATATAATCTTTACTTGGCTGCAGCGACCTAGCACGAAAATCATTTTCACATCTACACATGCATCAATACAGCCTTTGCTGATTTGTTGTCAAATTTCTCTTTTGGCACCCTTAATCATCATTTACTCTTTTCATCTAGGTTGTATGTGCCTTCATTTTAGTAGCAGTAGATTACCACAGGGTGTCACCATGTCATCAACTCAGCTGATGTATGTCTCCCTGAAAATCACCATTAGGTGGCAGTGTTGTGCAGACTAAACTGACCCCAACAGGAGTACTGCGTGTACCTGGTTTCTCAACCACATGCCAAAAAGGCCCAACAATCTGTAGTGATGACTGAAGTATATTTCACTTTTTTTGTACTGCTTCAGTCAAGAGTGAGAGCTTATCTGTGAAATCAGCAACCAGTAGTACTAGATAGTCACTCGTATGTTAAAGTAAAAACATGCATACTCCTAGACTCATCCTGCCTCAGGAGTAATAGCTTATTTTATCAGTAGTCAGTATATTTTGTGACCTTCACTGCAGTTTGTATCCAGTGCTTTGCTCCCTCTCACTGCACATTTTCTCACTCTAGCTGGATGCAGATAATGAAGCACTACGAGGTCGTCTGCGAGCTCCACAGGAGAAGATCATGTACACTTTGGTGCCTGTTCCTGACGGCATGGACATCTCCTCCATCTTTGAGCTGGACCCTACCACTCTGAGAGGCGGGGACTCCATGGTGCCCAGGTATAATATACAGTATACCCACTCACCAAGCATACATCACTTCTTCTGGAGTGCCTCGATTCATTTGAAACTCACACAACATCCTGATATCACAGAGGTGAAACATAACTTAAGGATCGAAAGATAGAAACGTGGTAACCTGTCGGTTTGTGTATGCAACTATGCTAAAGGCTGTTATATACTCACACCATCAGTGCACAGACATGCTCCAGACTGCTAAGACATGAAGAAGATGTGATAGTAAAATATCAGAGACATAGACAATGTCAGTGACTGCTCAGGGGGAAACATGTTGGAAAAACATCTTGAAAGAAAACATGTTTGGGATGTTGGAAAAAATGGGGGGAAATGGGAGTAATGACAAATGTCTGTCTTATCAAAAAGGTGTTGTCGAGACTACAATGACTCAAACACTTGACTCATGCGTAGAGTTGAAGGGAAATTTGGAACTTTGCTAACAAGACAGTTGCTGATGTAATGAGGGTTTGTTTGTTTGCAACTATGGACAAGACTCTTTTTTTTTTATTATGTCAGCTGTTTGTTCTGGTCACTTATTGACTTGACATTCAAGCGAGAGATTGTTGCCTAGTCTTCTGTGTTTGGTTGAATCAAAGATAGCGACAGAACACACTGTTAGCAAGAGTGTGGTCATACAGATCTATGGGGTAATTTATTTATGGCTTTCTTTTTTTTTGCTCGGGGTTGGTTACTTCTGTGGCTTTTCATTGGATAGATTTTTGGCTTCTGTGCAGACTTTGCCCTGTGTAGTCAATACAGTATTGTTTATTATTCCTAAGATATCATGCCGCAAAAGTGGAAAGTCAAATTATTATTGACACGTGTGTGTGTGTGTGTGTGTGTGTGTGTGTGTGTGTGTGTGAATTTCAATGTCCTGGCCACCTTTTAGATAGTATGATACTGGACAAGGAGAGCAAGGAAAGTCCCACCATGCCATGAAACAGGAAGCCATTGTATCAAGCTGAGAGTAGGCATAGATAGTGGGCACAAGAGGGGAAAAAACAAATTTCAAAATGCCATGTAAGACACTTGTTACTGACACTTGTTAGTTGCGTCTGAGTTAAACCACAAACCAGAGGTTGTGTAAACACTGCATACGCCTTCACACACAAACACATCATCTGGCTGACAAATGTTTTATCAGGACCTTTGCTCTTAACTTCCAGGTTCGCTTGAAATTAGCCATAGTGAAACACTTAAAACTGTTTAACTTTTACTTGGTATGACAATTCTGATATTTCATGTGCTTTTTTTATTACTCTTCACTGTTGAAGAGGGTGACCATACATCTGCAATGAGACTCTGTTTTGTTCCTTTATTCTTGTTGTGTGAGAGGGACTGTATAGTTCTAAAATTACAAAGGTACATTTGTCCCTGTCACACATCAGATAAAAACAGCGGCTCGTGTCAAAGCCTCCATTGTGTCACATCGTCAGGTGTGTGCCTGCATGCTGCAGGCTACTACTGCACCTCCCACTCCTACCTGAAATAACCCTGTCTCTCAAACTTTAGCCAGGGCACTAATTAATGCCTGGGAGAACCGGTACACAAAGGTAAGCCTGTTAGCTTCAGTAGGCGTTTACGTAATGCCTGCCAAGAATATGACTACGGTCTGCTGTCTGTGCTCAAGGCCTGACAAGCTACACATACACACGTGCAGCGGCCATGAAAGACGTACTTGGCCCAGACTTTACTATGTGTAAAGGTTTAGTGCTTAATGGAGGAGAGATGATACTCTACAGGTCACTACTGGCTAATCTGTAATGCCACGCACATTGTAAGCAGTCTCTTCCCTGCCATTGAAGTTTGTTAACATATATTGCTCACTTGTCACTTCTGAGTAGAAAGCATATATATATATATAAACACCGACTTACTACTGTATTAGATCCACCTGTCTAATGCAGTGTGCAATAAATCCTGTCTTTGTGTTGCACATAATCTTTTTCTGTAATCATTTTTGTTGGTGCCATTTAGAGAGGTGTTGATTTATGATCATTTTATTATAATTTAATCTCCATTTATGAGGCCTTAGGAAATGTTGGTGGAGCGTTGGACTGTGTTATAATATTCTGGACTCATTATGCAAATGGATTTATTCATCATGTTCTAGTTGCAGTATTTCAAGTAACAACTGAAGGTTAAGGAGTTGATTACTAGTAAGTCTGTTTAAATCCCTAGATGAAGGCAAATCGACATCATCATGTCATGTCATCTCTCTCACTGTACTGTATGTCTTGGTGGTACTCTACTATATGTACAGTCAGTCCTAACCATAGACTAATAAGGCTTGTAGCTGCTGACCTTTGAGACACACACACACACACACACACACACACACAGGTGAGCACAGGTACACATCCATAATGTTGGTATTACTGTATTATAGCAGTAGGTTTATTGGACCTGGTCTCTAAACACATACTATTGTCTAACTGACATTCTAACAAAGCACCATTGTTGAAAGGTGATGATTGATATTTGGTTACTTGATTACTGTTCATATTCTATTTACCTTAGCTTAATCATTACCCATTATTCTAGTGTATTCATTTCACATGTACTGCACCTCTCATTGTTATTTATATATCTCTATACATGTACATCACTCTGCACTTGTTTATTTTGCACTTCACGAAAATGGTGAGAGAGAAAAAGAAGGTATGACATACAGTGAATGTCCCTGACTGTAATCAACCATTCTGATCAATGTATAGCATCAGTTTCATCTAAACACATACTACAACTTTCTTCTAGTAGTTTTCTTCCTCTCTGACTTCCAGTTTAAGTTTATGTACATTCATATGTGTCCGGTATGGTGCTAGAGAAAAGGCCATGGGATCAATAAAATATTGATTGGAATTGTCCCATTAGATTGTGAGATATCTTGCATGGTGAGGTTATATTTTGTCATGAGGGTGGCTCTAGAGGAAAGCTCATGGTGTGTCTAAAATGAAAACATCCGGAGCATGAATGTGCTCTTAATTTCTGGAGGAAAGTCCAGAAATCCAATGTCAATCCTAAAACGGAGGTAGCCTTTTTAATAAGCCTGTTAAACCTTCTTAAAGTCATCTTGTGATCAGTTCCAAAGTAAGTTCACTCACAAAAGGATATTTTAAGAGGACCAGTGACTGTTGATGGCCATTAAGTTTGTAACTTCTCTATAACTAGTTAGGTTTTCGAAGCACTATGACATGACACCTTGTCCTGTGCCTTGTGTTTTTTTTTTTTTTTTAATCATCTCAGACAATTTCCTCTTTAACTTCTAGGAGCTCCTATGTGAGACTAAGACACTTGTGCACCAACACATGGGTTCACAGCACCAACAACCCCATTGACAAAGAAGAGGAGAAACCTGTTATGTTACGGGTGAGTACCTGATGGCTAGGTCAAGATTTATAGCACAGCTGAGGTTTTCAGAACAGAGAAACAAAAAATGATTGATTATTCCAGATTGGAACATCGGCAGTGAAAGAGGACAAGGAAGCTTTTGCCATTGTACCAGTGCCTCCAGCAGAAGTACGTGATTTAGATTTTGCCAATGACGCCAGTAAAGTGTTGGCGTCAATCGCTGGCAAGCTTGAAAAGGGCACGATTACACAAAATGAAAGAAGGTATGTGTGGGAAAAATATCAACTGCAAACTTTAAATCCGACATTATTATGTCTTGTGCATGTAGTGTTGCTATATGCTGTATATATTAGTAAATGTGTAAAGAAAGAAAACCCAGATATTACTGAAATAGCTGCTGCTCTTAAAGTGGTCTGTAATGTTTGTGTTTGACTTCTACACTTACATATGTGCACTCTTCAGGTTTGTGACCAAGCTCCTGGAAGATTTAGTTTTCTTTGTGGTGGACATCCCCAACAGCGGGCAGGATGTTTTAGAGATCATGGTGAACAAACCCAACAGAGAAAGACAGAAACTCATGAGAGAGCAAAATATCCTTAAGCAGGTTGGTCTTAAACCTCAGAAACTGTAATTACACTGATATTAAGTAAATGATTAACTTCATGTTTGGGTATTAAAATTCTCCCTTTCCATTTCAGATTTTCAAACTTCTCCAAGCCCCTTTCACAGACAGTGGTGATGGTCCCATGCTGCGACTGGAGGAGCTTGGGGACCAGCGCCATGCTCCCTTTAGACATATTTGCAGGCTTTGCTACAGAGTGCTACGCCATTCCCAGCAGGATTACAGGAAGAACCAGGTAGGAGCGCACAACATCTCCACTCTGACCCCTGATACTAAGGCCTTTTCTTTGCAGTAATCATCCCCTGTTTCCTTCTCTTTTCAGGAATACATAGCCAAACAATTTCGCTTCATGCAGAAGCAAATAGGATATGATGTGCTGGCAGAAGACACAATAACAGCACTGCTGCACAACAACCGGAAGCTGCTGGAGAAACATATCACTGCTGCTGAGATAGACACGTTTGTCACTCTAGTGAGGAAGAACCGGGAGCCGAGGTGAGACCCACAGGAAGCTGACCAGTCCTGGCTAGTATCATAAACTGGCATAGAAGAAGCGGCTGTGGCCAGTTTGGGTCAGATCTGTTTGTATAACAGCTGCTAAGGAATGTAAATTTATGTAAATGCATTCAAATGTGTGCAGACAAGTATGAGTGGAACCGCTTGTGCATGACCTTGGCACTGTAGGTAATTTGCTGACGGTGTGTATTTGAGTTGTGTTAAAGTCCTGTAAGGTGCAGTTAATGATACGTAAGTGAGGCTGATCCAGAAGTTAAGACAAAGGAGGACCTCACATTTGTTATAGTGCTGAGAGAGTGGGACCAAAACAAGGCATTCGAATTTTAACTTTGTGTAACTTAAGTTTCCCAGCGCAGTTAAAAAATAAATTGTAAATAAATTGTATAAATTGTAATCTGTCCCCAGGTTTCTGGACTACCTCTCAGATCTCTGCGTGTCTATGCACAAGTCCATCCCTGTGACACAGGAGCTCATCTGCAACGCAGTACTAGACCCTACCAATGCTGACATCCTCATCGAAACCAAGTTAGATTCTCCTTTTCCTTAATTAGAATTTTTACAAAACTGACTCGAGCATTCAGAAATAACATTTACACTGTTCACCAGATTGGTCCTGTCGAGGTTTGAGATTGAGACACCGACAAATGGAGAGAGTCCGCTGGAGGCAGAGGATGAAGAGGAGGTCTGGCTATTCTGGAAAGACAATTGTAAGGAGATCCGAAGTAAGAGCGTCCGGGAGTTGGCCCAGGATGCAAAGGAGGGCCAGAAGGAGGACCAGGAGGTTGTCAGCTACTACAGGTGAGATGTCTTTGATTTGAAAACGTAGACACTGTCGTAAAAATCCTATTATACTGATTTTAACATTAATCTGAAGAGAGTGTTTGTAAGGTAATATAGTACAACAGAATCCAAAAAAAACATATGTCTTGTTCAAATAGGCATGCTTTCACTTCAAATTTCAAATTCATATGTATTTTTAAGATATTATCAGTGAAAACCTGACCTGACATGATAACTGACCAAACTATGATCTTCTCCCTTTATTGTTAGATTCTTAACTACATAACGTCTTTTGAAATACAGTAACATGGTACAGGAGTAATATTCAAGGATATTGAATATGACAACAACTCAATTCTGATTGAAAAGACACCAATAATTCTTATCTCACATAATATTTCCTCACAGGTGCCAGCTGAACCTCTTTGCCCGAATGTGTCTGGACCGTCAGTACCTGGCCATCAACAAGATCTCTGGTCAGCTGGATGTGGATCTGATCCTGCGTTGTATGTCTGATGAGGACCTGCCCTTTGACTTACGGGCATCTTTCTGCCGCCTAATGCTGCACATGCATGTGGACCGTGACCCTCAGGAGCAGGTCACACCTGTCAAATATGCCCGTCTTTGGTCTGAGATTCCCTCTAAGATTGCTATTGATGAGTGAGTCTTCTCATGAATACTTTTAATTGACTCCTATTGCCTTTCCAAAGATGTCACAACACCTCTTAGCTGTAATTCTCCTCTAATTATCCAGCTATGACAACGATGGGACCACCAGAGATGAGATCAAAGAGCGATTCTGCCTCACGATGGATTTTGTGGAGAACTACCTGAGAGAGGTGGTGTCACAGAACATTCCCTTCTCCGACAAGGAGAAAAACAAGCTTACTTTTGAGGTAATGCCTCTTTGTGGATAATGTGAAAAGATGAGAAGTCACATTGGTTTAATTAAATTATAAATCATGGTTTTTGCATGTTCTTTTTCATAGGTAGTGAACCTGGCAAGAAACCTCATATACTTTGGTTTCTACAACTTTAGCGACCTGCTTCGGCTGACAAAGATCTTACTGAACATTTTAGACTGTGTCCATGTCAGCACCATTTACCCCATCAACAAGATGGAGAAGGGAGAGGAAAACAAAGGTAAACATCCTGCTTAGATGATGTATCACAAACAAGAGAGAGTAAGAGAGAAAGATTGTTATAAGTAATTTTTCTTTCTGTTAGTCTTAAACTTTTCTCGCAGGAACACATTATTCACAGTCTGACTAAATACTAGTTAACTTCTCATGTTTACAGCGTTGTACAGATACAATACTTGCAAGTGATTTGAAGATGGGCAAAATTTTATGGCTAATTCACTTTGGCCTCTCATATCCAAAGTAAAAACAAGGAAGATCATTCCAAACAATTCTGCAGATTTGAATGTTACTGATCTGTTTCTGCACGTACTGTAGCTGGCAGCAATGTGATGAAGTCCATTCATGGAGTCGGGGAGTTGATGACCCAGGTAGTGCTGCGAGGGGGAGGCTTGTTGCCCACCACACCAACTCATCAGCCAGAGGGAGATGTGGTTAAAACACAGACTGAGCCAGAGAGGGAGGACATTATGGTCATGGACACAAAGCTCAAAGTCATTGAGATTCTACAGGTAGGACATCTGGAGACTGCTCCTTCCTTGATGGCAATGACTTTGTTTTATTATTTGTATTGTAACTATTTACCTTTTCCTTCAGTTTATTTTGAATGTACGGCTAGACTACAGGATCTCCTGCCTGCTTTGTATTTTCAAACGTGAGTTTGATGAGAACAACCCACAAGCGGACAACACTGCCAGTCAGAACGGAACTAATAATGTAGCAGGCCAGATGCCAGGTATGATGCCACTT
This sequence comes from Holacanthus passer, assembly GCA_025331565.1. Classification (NCBI taxonomy): domain Eukaryota; kingdom Metazoa; phylum Chordata; class Actinopteri; family Pomacanthidae; genus Holacanthus; species Holacanthus passer. The sequence continues at coordinate 3,325,687 of JAFREQ010000011.1, forward strand.
GGTTTATTAGACCTTTTTATACAACAGACATTGTGGTTTGTCATAGCAAGGAAAACACAGGTGTAATTAATAACATGAGCGCATTCCATTATGGTGAGCTATATCCTGTGCACGCTGGCACACTGTCATTGTTACTGGGACACTTGATGGAACTGAGTCATTATGAACAATGCTATGACAAGTCAAAATGTCTGCTGTGGACTATAATAACAAAGTCCGTTTTTTGTCTCATATAAATGTTGAAATGTATTTATTCGAAATATTGATTTTTTGATTATTATTTTTTCAATAACTCTAGGAAACCTTGACTTTGAGAACATTGAAGAACAGGCAGAGGGGATTTTTGGAGGAAGGTAATCCATAGTTTGTTGGTCTTTCCTGAGCTATTCTGAAGCAAGATAAAGCAGAATAAAGTTTGTGTAATTTTTTCTCCAATTACCTTTTAGTGAAGAGAACACTCCACTAGACCTAGATGACCACGGAGGTCGTACCTTCCTGAGGGTCCTGCTGCACCTGACCATGCATGATTACCCTCCCCTTGTGTCTGGAGCCCTTCACCTGCTCTTCAGACACTTCAGCCAGAGGCAGGAGGTCCTCATGGCCTTCAAACAAGTAGGCCTGTCCACTTTTCAATGTTTCATTTTAATGTCTGACAATGCACGCATCTGGGATAGCATTCGGAAGCTCACACGTGCAAAACTAGCAATTGCAGAATGTAAGGATTTCTGTGATTACATTGGTGCAAATCTACACTCTTTACCTAAATTTAGGTCCAGCTGCTGGTGACCAGTCAGGATGTGGATAACTACAAGCAGATCAAGTCAGATCTGGACCAGCTGCGTTCTATTGTGGAGAAGTCTGAACTGTGGGTTTATAAGAGGCAGGGAGAAGATGGGATGGACGGAGATGGACCTTCAGAGTCTGACAACAAAAAGAAGGTACAGTCTATGCAAACATGAATACAAAATTTTGTTGAATAAATGAACAAGAAAAGTTAATTAAAAGGCTTTTATAGACTATATTAGTCTCTATCTTATAATAATGCTATCTTCTTATTCCTTCCTTGTTTGACAGGGAGACTCACCTAGTTCAGACAAGAAGAAAACTGAAAGCACCAGCAGTTACAACTACAGGGTTGTAAAAGAGGTATGCTCATTTAGGGTTAGGGTTCTGGGTTAGGGTTATGTATTTTAATCTTGTATTTTCATGTTTGTGATTTATTGCCTGTGATTAAAATCCCCCTGCTGTTTGCGTTCAGATCCTGCTGCGTCTCAGTAAGCTGTGTGTCCAGGAGGGAAGCTCAGGGAAGAAGAGCAAGAAGCAGCAGCAGAGGCTGCTGAGGAACATGGGAGCTCACAGTGTAGTGCTGGAGCTCCTACAGATCCCCTATGAGAAGGTGAGAAGTTGCAACTAAATATTGTACAATAATTAGGAAGCTTTTCCACATTTGCAATTCCCCATTAGTGTCATGTAAATACAAAGGGAATATGACTCTGTGTTCTATGCTTTAGGGCGAGGATGTCCGAATGCAGGAGATTATGAAACTGGCTCATGAGTTCTTGCAGAATTTCTGTGCAGGAAATCAGCAGAATCAGGCTCTTCTCCACAAGCACATCAACTTGTTTCTTAACCCAGGGGTGAGTAGTACAGGCCTGATTTCTACAGTTGACACCGTTCATTTGACAGAACACCGTCTTTTGGGAAAACAAAGCTGAAATTCACTTATCATTATTCATTTTCACATGACTGTCCATCATGTCCCCACTTTTCCAACTCTCAGATTCTAGAGGCAGTCACCATGCAGCACATCTTCATGAATAACTTCCAGCTGTGCAGTGAGATCAACGAGCGAGTGGTTCAACACTTTGTCCACTGTACTGAGACTCATGGTCGACATGTCCAGTATCTCAAATTCCTGCAGACCATTGTGAAGGCTGAGAACAAGTTCATCAAGAAGTGTCAGGACATTGTCATGGCTGAGGTCGGTCCTATAATCTTTAAAGCTGCTCATACCTACTACAGAGGAGAGGAGATAGTGATTTAAAAGAACGCAGAAAGATAGATCTGTTAGTAATATCAAAGAAAAGAGTGGTGATACTAATGGTAATATGAGGTTTTATGATGCTGACAATAATAGTAACTGACAGATGTACTATAATAACAGGAACCTTTGATGATAACACTTTACTGTCTACTGTGACTCTCCACCACTCAGCTGGTGAACTCGGGCGAGGACGTCCTGGTCTTCTACAACGATCGTGCCTCCTTCCAGACCCTAGTGCAGATGATGCGCTCAGAGCGAGACCGCATGGATGAAAACAGCCCTCTCATGTACCACATCCACCTGGTGGAACTGCTGGCTGTTTGCACTGAGGGCAAAAACGTCTACACTGAGATCAAGTGTAACTCCCTGCTGCCCCTGGATGATATTGTACGGGTCGTCACCCATGAAGACTGTATCCCCGAGGTGTGAATAATGAGCTTCATTTATTATTATTTGGTATTCAGAATCTTTGTGCACTGAAACAGTCTGACAGCGATTAGAGGTGAGGTTACTGTGTGTGGGCGTGTTAGTGATTCAGCTGTTATATATAAAAAAAACACATACAATGTAGTCTCTATATACAGTATTTAGTCAGCAGCAAAGATTTTTTTTGTTTTGGCTCTATACTTTAGCTCACTGAAGTTGAAATGAAAAAAAAAAAATAGGTGCAGGCTGTCAACTTGCTAGCAGTTATATCTACAAATATGCATTTGCAAAAGGTGTCTTATATTCTTAAAAACTGAACTACCAAAAGGGATTGTTCTCAACAGATGTCAGTGCAAGTGAAATAAGCCTACTTGAAGTTTAACAATAAGATAAATCCATCGGATAAATATATCCATATATATAAAATTAGAAGGGCCAAAATTTCTCATTTGGTGCATTTTTAAGACACAAGAACACACGGGTGTGCTCAATAACAGCAAACAACATGGTGGACCCTGCAACAGCACTGTGGAAGACAGTAGTTTTAGTTGTGAGATGAAGATAAAGCTGTCTTTGCTTTTGAACCTGCATGTATTACAGCTAAAATGAGGGGAAGACTATATATGTGATAAACAGATTTATTCCATGTTTCTTAAAAAACTTTTAAACACTGTACTGTTCTGGACTTATAATGAGTATTAACCTGTATCAGACTGATGAACAGAGAAAAGCTGATAATGAGCAGCTCCTTTCTCTTTTTTCTTTGTTGAGCATGGTGGAGACAGTATTATAGTTTGGTCATGTGTGGTTGCCTCTGGAACTGGCTTACTTACCATGATCAGACAGGCTTACATCATCTGTAGTACTTATTTTGTAGATCCCTATTGGTGACGTGGATTATTCAAGTAGTCACACTTCTTTATGTTTCTTTATTTTATTAGATCTGTTATCTATCATCTGTTATTAGATTGGTTATCTAGCCAACATTTCTAAACTGTTTTTATGCAAAATACATTTTTGTCAAAAGTGATGCCCAAATACTGTCCATATACTTACCAAATATGTATCTGCATACAAGTCCACAGGACTGATTCCTGTTGATTATTGTGTTTCTGTCTAAAATCTATGTTTTGTCCTAAATTTTTGATACATTCAAACTGTAGTCCTCCACCACTCCACCACAAGACTATGATCAGTTTTATCCTCACTACACAAAGTTTCAGTTTACTGTAGGGGACAGCACACACTCTCCAGGTGCAGCAAATCCTAATAAAGGGTTCCAGCTTCTTTTTAAATGCATGTCCCTAAAACATCAGACACTTCTTAAGACAGATGGGGGTCCTACTTTAAGTTAATCAGGTGTTCGAATAAATGAAGATGATCATGTGAACAATGACACAGCATGCGTATCTTGCAGTTTTGTAAGCTCTGACCCTGTTATTAAAATTCTAAGGAACTAACACATCTTGCGGCATACATTGCCAGATGTGTATGTTTACAGTGTGTATAGGGATGTTTGAGAACTAGCTTCTGTCCATGAATCGCCATCCCACCCCTGATAAATGTGCCTTATCACGTTTGTTTGTTTGGATCCTAATAGGTGAAGATTGCCTATATCAACTTCCTGAACCACTGCTATGTCGACACAGAGGTAGAGATGAAGGAGATTTATACCTCCAACCACATGTGGAAGCTGTTTGAGAACTTCCTGGTGGACATTTGTAGGGTAAGCCACAATGTATTTGACCTTTCAAAGTGAGGCAGGCAATGTGATCAATAGATGGAGAAAGCTATCCTGCTTTATATTATGTCATGGGTTTGGATGATTATGGCAACACAGCATGCAGCATCTTACCTGTCGCCCACATGCAGGAAGTGTGATCCAGTGGCTGTGCGTCATGCTAACATCTTTTCTGTCTTTGCCTAGGTGTGCAACAACACCAGTGACAGGAAGCATGCGGATACCACGCTGGAGCGTTATGTAACTGAGACAGTCATGAGCATTGTCACATGTTTCTTTAGCTCTCCTTTCTCTGACCAGAGCACAAGCCTGCAGGTAATCTGGACTATGGAGTCTAGAATTTGAAATTTATATTACAAGCAGTCTGTCATTTGTCATTTAAAGTCTATAAATCATGTATATGCTTGAGTTGATTTGTTTGACATAGAGAGACCCTACTCAGCTACACATATATATGTGTGTGTGTGTGTGTCTGTATACATACATACATAAAATATGATTCTTCCCTCTGCATAGATGGCACTCCATGTGTATGTAAGTAATAGTGATTCTCCCCCATGTTTTGTTTCCCAACCCTTGGTGCTTATCAGCAGGCTCTAAATGTTAACACGTATCCTCACTGTGTGGGTTTTCACGTTTTCATAGCTTAGTCAGCACACAGACTCTGTTGTCTGACTCCGATCTGTGGGTGTGTTGCACAAGCTTTTATTGGGACATGGTGCAGATGATGTACTCGTGCAACGTGGTCTCTCCGTTTCTTAGACCTTGGTGTAGTGGTGTCCTGTTGCCCACGACTTTCCCAATAAACCGTGACCAATACCCTCTATAGATTTCCACATCCCTCATACAGTAATTTTCTTGTTTATCACGTACAGCTGCCCACTTGACAACCCGTTTTCTTGTTATGTGGAGTTGTTTTGTCCCAGTTGGCCCCAGTAGAAATAGTTGATTTTCTTCTATGTAAGCCTTTGCACTTTCTGAGAATTCTGCTTGCTGAGGTTTGCCAATAAATGATGACATCACGACCCTCTTTCTCTCGCAACAGGCCGCCATTCTTGGAAAGATAACTGAGGTATTTATTGTACTCTAGGGCTGTGGCCAGCTGATAGATTGCTCTTTCATCATGGTGGTAGAAATCAGTTTGACTGAACAGTTGGTCTTCTGGACCCACACTGCCACAGTGTCCTCACACTGACATCTCGAGTTGGGTTAAAAGTTCAACCTATTTGGGAAACACAATAGTCACTGTTGCTTATTAATTTATTGTTCCGTTTTTCTTCTCCATCTATCCTGTACAGTATTTATTTTCCATTTACTCTTTAATCTCATTATGTTTGTTTTTCTTATCATTTCCTCTCTCTGTCTTACAGACTCGCCAACCAGTATTTGTACAACTGCTTCAGGGAGTGTTCAGGGTATACCACTGTAACTGGCTTAACCCTGTTCAGAAGGCCTCAGTGGAGGCTTGCATTAAAGTACTCTCAGACGTGGGTAAGACGCTCGACTATCTCCTACCTCCAATCTCTTTCATTATATCAATATCATATGTTCATATTCCTCATATATTTCATTATATCCATAATATCAATCTACATTCTTACCTCTACCCAGCTAAGAGCAGAGCTATTGCCATCCCAGTGGACTTGGACAGTCAGGTGAACAACTTGTTTGTCAAGTCCAATAATGTTGTGCAGAAGAGCATCCTCAGCTGGAGACTATCTGCTAAGAACACCTCCCGACGAGACTCAGGCCTGACAACCTCCAAAGACTACAGAAACATCATTGAGAGGTTACAGGTTAGTAGCAAGACATACTGTTACTGTACTTTTCACTTTATTTAATAATGTGACCAGACATCTCATCTGACAGTGATTCCCCCATGTAGGTGAGAGGTGGTGGATTGACAACAAAAACACCTGTGAAATAAAACATTGATAACATAATTAAATTGGTGGAAAAGCAACTGTAATTAAAATGTTCATTATAATGTATTTTTTTAAATATCCAAATTTCTGTCAGCTGTGTGTATAAAGCAGGGCAGTCTATGGAGGAGGACAGGCAGTAGTACTGGCTTTTATAAAGTGCATTAGCAACACATCTGCTGTGGTGGTACAGGGCCTGCACTTCTTTCAGTAATGGGTATATGGTCATTTGTGCCATAGTCAGTTTGGAAGAGAGGGGCTTGAATTAGAATAAAGAAGGTGCAAGTGTTTTAAACCACCAAGTGCACAACATGCACATTCTGCCTTTGTTGTTTTGTCTGTTTTGGTAAGATAGACAACCCAATAGTAGTCCTATGTTTATACTTTTGATTTTTTTTTTTTTTAGTCACATTTTAAAAAATACAGAAAAATAAATAAAATTAATAATTTGTCATAAATATTTTCTTTGTTCTTGTGGAATAATTCTCACATATATTTGGGCTATTTTTATTCAACCACAGAAAAAAGGACAAAAGATCCGACCGGTGTGAATTTCAAAATATATTTGCTTGCTTTTTACTGCCATGATGCTTTTTTTAAACGTTATTCTTTGTATGAGTCCAGGCTTTTCCTTGACCAGACAGTTGATTGTGCATTCTTTGTGAGGCATTTGTCATTTGTTTTTTTTTTTGTCTAATTTTCCTACCTGAAATGCTGAGCTCTTATCCAGAGGGCGTCTCTCAACGCTCAAGGAGCTGAAGAAGATTAAAATGCAGGAAAAATAGAAACCTTAGATGGGTCCTCAGAAAAGTTATATTTGCAGTGTATTTATTAATTAATTATTTATTACCAAATAATGTTACATGGTAAGAGATAATACAAAAATCTAAATTTTATGGTTCTTTGCGAATGGTGCGATTTGTGTGCTGTGGCCGAAAAAGTCAACAATAATTAGACTAAGCTCAGTCTGTATGTACATCTTGACTGAAATCTGTATAGGTAAAGAAAAGTGGTATGTGAGACCACCGTGGACCTATCAAGGCTCCCCACCAACATCATTTATTGTTGGAAGTGTGCCAAGAGTGATGTAATTGTAAAGCAAACAAAATACTGTAGAAGCGGTTTCTACTTGCATTCTGGGAAAAGTGTTTTTAGCCAAGCTGTTACGCCCTGTTTTTTTTGTCATGCATGACTCAGTATTCACTGGAAGTCTGAAAAATCTTTGAGCTGTCTGGTTCAGTTCAGCTGTTATCTCTACTTACACAGGAAATGCAGGGGTTTGGCCGAAAGTCATTACTACCCTCAATGAAATAATTCCCATTCCAACCTAGTCATAGCACAGATGTAGAGTTTCCCACAATTGTTTTGGATTAATCACAACCCCTTCCCAGACAGAATGTAATGTGGTTCTGGAAATGGTACTTCCCTTTGGGAATGGTATTTCCCATTTATCTTCTTGCCTTTATTTGAAGAATAGCATTTCTCTGAATGTATGCTTCAACACTGTTCATTTCACCTGCTAATAGCCCTTTTGTTCTACTACTCACTAGACAGCCTACACAGTACAACAATCACCACCAGACCAGAAGTCTTCATGATGCAACTTCACGTATTTGCATAATTTCACACTAATCATCGCCAGACGTGACAGGAAGTGTATACAGAAGTGAGACATCACACATATAGCCAGCTTTATTTAGTATGTAGTGTACTGGACATGTCACCTTCTGCTTTTCTTACATTAATTCATTAGGCATCCTGGCAGCTATTTTGAGGTTCGTTGCAGCTGGATTCCTTGGATGTAATAACCGATGTGGATGCATGTATACAAGATAATGAAAGATGAAGTCAGAGGCTGAAGTGCCGTAAGAGTTGTCTTTTAGCTCTGCACAACAGGCTAGATAATCTGAATCTCTCAGAAATATTATCTACAAATATATATTGATATTATGTCATAAATCATTTATAAAAAGCTGCGCTGAGGCTGTTATGTCACAGTCAGTATGTGGGGATGTGATGATAAGTTGGTTTATTTACATTTTAAATAAAAAATTCAGGACTAATGATTATTAAAGACCATAGTTTCATTGGGCACGTCAACATGGAGACTAGAGTCTAATCCTATGAACTCGCTTTAGTCTTTTGTTGTAAAACTACTCTTTCTGCTCATGTCTAAGCTCTGGTTGTACACTGTAGGACATAGTGTCAGCGCTGGAGGACCGTCTGAGGCCGCTGGTCCAAGCTGAGCTCTCAGTGCTGGTGGATGTCCTACATCGCCCAGAGCTGCTCTTCCCTGAGAACACAGAAGCTCGCAAGAAATGTGAAAGTGGAGGATTCATATCAAAGTAAGTCTAAATCTGCAATTGCCAAAATATCTTTGTTTGTCCTGAGCTCAGAGAACATTTACAGCCTTTCATTCATTTGTTTATATACTATTTATGTATACTATACCTTGGATATACTAGATTCTTTGTATTGTGCTGTTTTTTCCCAAACGTCTGTATCTCTACAGTGGAAAAATCGATTTGGAGAAAAAATGAGGAAAAAAGGCAGGATTTGACTCAGGCAGGACTGCACCTGCTGACTTTTCAAACCAATTTGGCCAATAGTAACAACAAAAAATTGTAATTGATACATTCGATTTCTAATCAACAACAAATGTAGGAAAAATATGTAAGAAAATCTTGCTCCAGGAAATGTAGTAATCAAAAATTAAAAGTATGCATTATATGTAATAATTATTCTTAAACATGAATAAATTATTATTAATTACTACACTAATGTGTTTTTTTTTAATCCCAAATGAGCTCAGATTGGATTACAAGGAACCTGGCGGGACACTAAAACTGTTGTTGTTGTAGGGTTTCTGAGATCTCAAAAACATCTGTCCTGGTGTTGAAAAGTTCCCCAATTACACCAAATAACCCATTACTTTATGGTTTTCTGTTGTTTTCATTTACATCCAACACTTTTAAATGTGCTGTCAGGCCCTTATCCTCCAAATATGTTGTTTTGGGCATAAAGAAACTCACTTTCAGCCAAAATAATATGTTGTGATTTTCACAAGTTGAGCTATGCTCAGTGGTGCAGTTAGGTGGTTGGAGAACTGCGCCTTTCATCAATCCATTTGTATGTCCTCCCTTTTCTTTCTCTTTCCCTGACCAGACTGATCAAACACACCAAGCAGTTGCTGGAAGAAAATGAGGAGCGTCTGTGCATCAAAGTGCTGCAAACACTGAGGGAAATGATGACAAAAGACCGGGGCTATGGGGAGAAGGTAGGTACCTTCTGTGTTCCTGTTTCTCATCATCACCTTGTAGTCGTGCCGTCGTTCACCCACACATGAGATAAAACACTTTACTGGCATCTGAGGATACAGTGTCCCCGTCCCACTGCACCAAACTTACTGGAAAGATCAAAAAACGTAACTAAAAGAAGATGCTGAGGTCTGCTTGGTTGCCTCTGGAGCCTGTATAGCATGCTGAAAGGAAGAAATCCATACCTATAGAAGTTGTCCAGAGATCTGAGACTACATTGAAAATCTCTGATGTTTTCACGTGAACCTGGAAAGAATCAGAAAGTTTGAGGATTCAGAAACACAAGAAGTTATGATGTAAAATGAAGAAGAAATATTTTAGATTTCTGTCTGCTTAGCAGAAGCTGGATCAGTTGTATCCAAAGCACCATCAGGCAGACCAAAAGTGACCACACCATCAGAAGATCAATATATCAAGCTTAGTTCACTGAGAGATAGAAAAATAACTTAATCACAGATGCAGAATTTGCTAAATAAAGAACACAAAACTCCAATCAGCCAAAGTACTGTCAACAGAAGCCTGTCTTGTCGTGGTCTGAGAGAATGAGTAGCAGTTTCTAAACTTGTTCTCAGGAGGTGAAACAAGGCCAAATGCTTGGGGTGGGTTAAGAAATACCAGCATTTCACGGTGGATGACTGGAAGAAAGTCCTGTTTACTGATGAATCCAAGACTGAGATTTAGGACAGTAGCAGACGGGTCACCTCAATGCATTGCAAGAACTACTTGAACAGCAAAGAAGACAGCTTCCTGAACAGCCTCCTGACCAAAACCCCACTGGAACATTTATGGGAGGCACTGAGAAGGCAAAGCAAGTTGAGTTATGTGAACGAGCCTGATGAGTAGATCGAATCCACCTGAACACATATTTCAATGGAAGGGATACAACTCAAGGACATCTGACCTTTTGTCCAAAGGTTACAGATCTGTTTAAATTTGATTGCTGACCCAGGAATGGTGCAGCATGTTAAATATTTCTTCTTCATTTTACATGTCATGTCAACTTCTTCAAACCTTCAATCAAAATATTAGAGATTTTCAATGGGGTCTCAGACTTTTGGACCCCACTGTATGTGACCATGTCCTTTATTTGAAACCACTTTATGGATACTCGGAGTCATATATAGTTTTATGTTCAGCAAACATATTGTACATATTTAATTAAAAAAAATAGATTCCTTCATTACTTTTTTCCCCAAAGTACCTTATCAAACAGTAAATCCAAATGATTGAAGTAACAATATTATTAACACTATTAACAGCATGCATGCCTTGACTCTCTCACTCAACCATTTGACACAACATCCATTGGTTACTAATTACCTCATTGGCTGATATTGACTTCTTGTACTAATCTCTAATTGATTGCATCAGCTTGTTGCAACAACACAACAACAGCAATAAGTCTTCACAGGCTGAAACACACTGAATATAAATTTTGATACATGAACTTGAAGGCAATGTTTTTTGTCACTTTTGATGCATTGGCTGGCATTATGTGTTAAAGGTACCTGTGGAGTCTCTGCCCTCTAATAGCACTATGGAGCATGTTTTCATGAGCAAGTCCCTGTTTATTTTGTATCTCACGCGTGTGTAATATGATGCAAGCACTACCGAATGTTGGTGGCAACTAAAGCCAGAAGGGAGGGAAGAAAGAGACTGCTCTAGTAAACATGGATTGACAAGTTTCAGATTATTAAAAACAAAAAAAAACAGTGTTGCAATTTTTTGAGGATGGACATGTGTAAAAAAGACTTTAAGAATGCACAAAATGTGTTTTGGGCAGAAACACTCAATGGAAATACAACCTTGATTTCAAAATGTACAGATCAGTGTGTGTTCATTCTAAACAAGGTCAGCCCTAATGTTTGTACTCATGACCAACTTCTAATCATGAAGCACGTCAACAGATACAGTAAATACATTTCTAAAATGCAGCATTTTTTATACACATGCATATGTTTACATTCCTGGCAAACCAGTTCTCGTCTGTTTTAGTTCAGTTCTGTACACATACATTCACCCTTGTTTTGGGTCTACAGAGCACTTCACACTTCATTCATAGAAAGAATTTTTTTGAGAACATTTGCATATAGCGTTGGAAGGAACATGAATTAATCACAGAACATAATTCATTGAACACAGTGATAAGGTGTTATTACTCAAATTTAACCCAGAATCTATAATTGCTCTTGTGACTGTATGGTTCAGGCAGCTCTATTATTTTCTGAATCCGTTTTGTCTGTGTATTTTAATAGACTCACAGCACAGCTATATTAGAACAGACCATCCACAAAAACTGTCAGTGTGAGAAAGGCCAAGCTTATTACAATGTATGATTTCAATATTGTTAAACAATTAAATGTTAAGGTGGGAAGGTGTTTATTCAATTATTAATTATTGCACCTACAAATTCATAGGTCCAAAAGTGTTCTAGTTTTGAGCTTTAACATGCTGTACTTTGACTGTTTTCACTAACTTGACATGCTGCGTGTGCATCTGTGACAAGCTTTACATTTACACACCTGTGACCGAGCTTTACTGTACCTCACTAATCCAGTTCTACTAACTCTGCCCCCTATACTTTTTCTCTTGCAGCTGATTGCCTTTGATGATGAAATGGATGTGGCTGAGGTTGATCATTTTACTTACTATTGTGATGTACATTTGACTTGTCTCCCACTAACAACATAGACCGCTTTGTGCTGCAAGTAGCCTCTCTAGCATCACATTCTCATCTGTGACTCCTGTTGGTCGCTTAGTCCATCCCTCCCTGTCGTGTGCCTGTAAGAGTTGCTCCTGATCCCCATGTTAAAATGTAGCATACTGCTGGCATGTCTAGCTCACATTATGCAATATGCTTGTCTGTTGTGCCTGTACATGGTCGTGTACTTACTTGCTGTATTGGAGTGAAATCTTTAAGAAAGAAAGCTTTTAGAAGAATATTCATTTACTGAATACATTCAGGAGAATGCAGGCCTACCACACTACTGCATTTTACCGACCGATTTTAGATGTACTATAATTATCCATTTTAACAGCTTTATTTTGAAAGTCTGTTTGTAATAGTACAGTTTGAGAGCTCCTGTATGCAGCTAGGATTGCTCATCATGAAATGTGTAGGACTTTTGAGCCCTGGGATTTCCATGGAGGGGCAGAGAGTGAAATCTAAACACTCACTTATTGTGTTCAAGCTGTAACAACCAGTCAGAATCTCTTCTCTTCAAACTTCATACTCCTGTCCCAAGGAGATTTATAGCAGTCACGCTACCTGATTTTTTCACAATTGACCTCGTTCTTAAGATGGAGTTGGTAATCTTGATGATGATTATTATTATTTTTAGATTTTTTTTTTTTTTTTTGATTCAGTCAACTGTTCAGTGGTATTTTATTATTTCCCAACATGTCATCTGAATGCCGTTTCAAAGCCTTCTTCCCCCTGCCATGAGTACAATTGTAATCTGTTTGAAATTTTAGAGTGTATACTGGTAACAGCCTATAAAATACCCAGCATGTGTGAGCTTTTAATTTAATAATCTTTTAATTGTAGATATTGTTAAAGCCCCAGCGTCCCTGATGATAGTCTAACACACTAACGATTCTCTCTAAAAACTGAATGTTGTGAGCTGGTATTTATTAGGGTCATTATGTTACACTACATTACATAAATGAGATGCTTCTGTTTTTCTGGTCACTCAATCTACATGCCGCAAAGCCCCTTTATGGTGGATGATAGTGAGAGAGCATATTCTTTTAAGCCTTGTGCCACCATGCAAGAGCAGGTGTGAGTGTATATATAGCTGGGGATACTCCATCTAACAGATAGTTTGTAACACAGGAGGGCTGCACTGCGTGCAGCACCGTGCATGCCATGAGTGTGCATTGCAAAAATAAGTTAGTGGTCATGACCTGTGGTCTTAAGGAAGTGGATAAAACAGGCTTCTCCTTTCTATATTTTGATAATGAGTGTTCACAGGAATTATGGGTGGGACTATAGGGGAACTATAACTCACATGTCTCTGTTGACTAATATCATAGGAATATGCTGTAGGAGTGACATTTTAAAGGACAAGAAACGCTAACAACTGGTAGTAGAGTTCGTCTAAGATTTAGAGTACTAAAAAAACCGTCTAACCGACTAAATCAGCCAGTCCACACACCTTTAGCTTACTCAAGGTTGCCATTGTTCCTCAGACCATTTCTAGATGACTGAGACAGTCCATTTTAGATGTGTTAATCCCATATGTGCCTCTCGTCAGGGTTTTTTGGTTGCTTGATTACACCACCTCACCATTTTAGTCTTTTCTAACTTTGCTTTTATTTCTTTTATGTTTTTTCTAATTTTGAATATTTTATTTTTCTACTACTTTGCTCTTTAAACATTTTTATTGTAAAGCACATTTTGACAAATAATCCTAATTCAGTTTTTTCTGAAGCTTTCAACCATATCACAAGGTCTTCATCAGCAGAGGGAGTGTAAGCTCAGTATCTATTATGATTTAATTGGTAGCATTTTTTTGGTACATCTCGTCCATGTTGGCTTAAAGTTAAGTATCAGAGTTCTTTCCTGACCTTGGAAATAGTAGTTTGACAACATGGTCACATCTCAAGGTCCACACAGTTGCCAGCTTTTTTTCAGGAGCCTTTTTAGATGGGAAGTCCTAAAAGTGATATGGATAAAATGAAAGCAGCTATTGTACTCACGTGTCAGCAGATTCATCTCAATAACAACTGAGTACACTCTGTCCGCTGATGACAAGGACTGTGTAATGGGTTTGAAAGCCTTGGAGAACAGTTGGTAAGTGGACCTTGTGTTGCGATTGTTTTGCTATAGCTTTCTTTGGCACAACACATTAATGCTTACAGGCCATTTGGTAGCTTCTCTTGAAATCACTAAATTTGCCAGAGCTGTAAGTACACATTGTCAGAGCAGCAGAACCTGTGCCAGTGGGAAAATAACACTGAAGAGTGAAAAACAGGCTGACAGTAGACTAGTCACTTAATGATGAGTGTGGTGAGTGCAAGGGAAGTGGACAATGATGATAGTTGGGGAAATGAGGAAATTGTCAAAAAGGGTCTTTCCAGAGTTGCCAGGAAGCAACATGCTCTCGGTTTCTCTGTTATGTCTTTCTGTCTTATTTTCCCCTCTTCCCTCCCTCCTTATACATGCCGCTTGGTACTGTAGCAATGGAAATCCCCAGCTTCCACAAAAACAGGGCTGTTCTCAGAGACCAGCGCTTTGTTCCATCAGCTCCTCCCAAATGCATCTTAAGAATGTACACATATTCCCTCACCCCCGCAGCACATGCCGCGTGTCACTCATTCTCACACACACTCATATTAACATACAGTGCCCTGACTGTTGGCTGGCAGTGTATGTGTGGATGTCATTCAGATAGAAGACAGGCCAGCCAAAACCCCAACTTCCTCTCAGCAGCAGCAGTAAGATAAACTGCCATGATAGCTGTTATGTAACCCTAGTGTTTAGCCGGCTGCTGCTCTCTGACCTGCTATAACACACCCCAACTCCCACCCAGGGGTCTCGAGTGCAGCTGTCAGTTTCACTACTGTTTGACAGACCCCATCATACTTCTAGTTGTTGCATGCCCAGTCTGTGGGCTGGATTTCGTGAGTGTGTGTGCATCCAGGGAGAGTGATGAGAGAGCAGGATAAAGAGGAGTGACGGTTCAGCCATTATCAGAGGTTATCTCACTCTCACAGAAATAGAAACGTGATAAAAATGCGAGCCAGGGGAAAACAAGACATGACTAGCCTGCCACCCTCATTGTCAGGCCTGATCATATCATTCGCTGCTTGTGTTAGTGTTTCCTTCATGTGCATGTGGACTCTTTGTTTGTGAGACCGAGGGAGGTCAAAGGGGTCAGATGGAGATGATGTCTCTGTCTTATTCTGGTGATGTAATACGGTTCACTGAGGATGGTGCTGAACACGTAACCCATACATGTAGTTAGGGTTATATAAGGGACTATTTCTAAGCTAGTGTGGTGGTCTGTCTGTGTGTGTGTTGTGTTTCTCCATCTCTTCATCTATTTGTGTTTGTCAGCCCACCACAATCTCATTATCCTGACCAATTATTATTTGTTTAGCTAGAGATTTCAAGATTATTGTTCCCCTGTTTTTCCTCATGTATTTTTCTGATCACATCCCTCCCGGTACTTTGACAAATATTCTTCTTTTGTCCATTTCACTTTCACTTTCTTCGTCGTGTTTTTTTTTTCTCCACTCTCCACCATCTGCCACTCCCATCACTAACTCTGCCCAAACTGCCTCACATAAACTCTGCTTGTCCTGGTTTATCCTCCTGCCTGCCACTGTGGGTGAAGTCAGGAGACTCGGGGCTGTTGTTTTTTTCTTGGTCAATAGGGGGAGCTGCAGACGTTCCTCAGCAACACGCAGCACTGTCCCAGTTTCCTTAACTTAATGCTGCACGATTCTTGGGCTCCAGCCAGCTCTCAGGAAGCAGTTACATAAGAGCCAGCAATTTTCTTTCCTTTTTTTCTGCATTTTCCTGGAATTTTAAACTCTCCACTGATGTGTGACCTTCAGTGGTAATTGGCAATAAAAGTGCAGCAGAGATGTCTTCCAGGAGACAGTAGCAGTGGTGCGCCTCGATCTAGGCAGCACAGGGTAGACCGGGGGGCCATGGGAAACTTAGGTATTTACTTTGGGTGGTGAGTGAGCACTTCAGCCAACACAACACCTGTTAATTATTTGAGGTCTGCCTCTGTTACAAGCTAATTTTACATTGTCTATCCAGTGCTACACAAAACTATCCTTCTGGCCTTTTCCCTGAAGTCTTGTTTTCTTTAATTATGAACAGCCAATTTTCTTTATGACTTCCCAGTGAGGTGATGTAAAGCAGTGCTCACTTTGTTTGGCAGTTTTGGGAGATCGTTTAAGGCTCTTACTTATGCTATTGTCATGGCTGGTATGACTACTGGCAGCCCCTTACAAACATTGCACCATCCCCGGAGGAATATACCGATTTTTCTGGTCAGTGAGATCATCTGTATGACCTTAACTGCCTCTACATCTGCAAATGTCCTTTATTTGTATGCTATTTTATAACAGACTCTGGGAAGCATAACAAGTGAAAGTGATGCTGACAGTTATTATCCATTCAGCTGATACATCTTTTATATGCCAAAACAAATTTAGAGGTAAAATTGGAACCGAATAAGACAACGCTGGCGACGGGTGTTGAAGAAAGCCTCAGTTGCATGCATGATGCATCACCATTTTTCTGTGGAAATCAATGTGTTGACGTACAAGGGGGTTTGTTATAGGGAAATTCCTGTCCAGTTGCACAATTAATCAGCATGAAGCGCCATGACTGGGTTACAGAGGGACCATGTTAGGTTCGCTGTGAGGTTACGTGTGTCTGCGTGTGTGTGTATGTAGGTATTTTTGTCAGCTTAGTTGAAAGAGTTGTTCGCTTTCTTGAACAAATGGATTTTGAATGTCCCTATTCTTTGTAGGCTGTCATCATTTTATTTTATTCTGTTTTATAAAATTTGAATTTAGTTTTATGAATAAGGACATTAGTTTTATTTTGCTGAGAAATTATTGTGCTAAGAAACTGTTAAGTTGTTTTATTTATGCTTCATTTTTTGGTTGCCAATGTGTGTTTTTTTTAATTATTATTATTTGATCAGCAAACCACAAAGTTAAGTATTATTGCTTTTTAAAATTATTTTATTTATAACTAATTTTCTACTGATTTGTTGTAGCAATTTTGTTGGTTCTACTCTTTTGGGAAATGCACTGAAAATGAGTTGTTCAGATTTTGAGGAACAGGTGACATTTGGTGATAAGGGAATTTAGTTTTTGTTTTGATCATTGTCCTATCACTTTGACTTTTGTAAAGAAGGATTAGGTTGATGAGTGTACATATTGTTACTCAGATGAGTACCAGTGATTTTTCCTTTATCGGTTCCTGTCTTTCTTGTCATGTAGGGGGACAGGCAGCAACACTTTGCAGCAGGAGGTTAATATTAATTAAGAATATTAATCACTCCACAATGTAGAATTACAGCCAAATGGCTGTAGTGTGGTTAAGACGAGGCAATTTTTATTTTATTTTTTTGTACACAGATTTTCTGCTTTGTTGCTGCAATAGCCTAACGCTGCTTATCATCCATGCTGTCCCATAGGGCTAGCTCCATGTAAACACAACAGGAGACAAATTGAAGTGAAATATATACATACACACTTTGGCAATCCATTATCAAAAGGATCTCAAAGAGCAACATGTTTTTCGGCCTCCTTCTCTCTTTGAGTCATGTGCATTTGTGATGTGCATGACCTGTGCATGTGACTGGCAATCTGAGCGAGCAGTAGAAAAACAGATACAGGTAGATTCATCAGTAAATAGCAGCTTTTAGTTTGTTAGGTAGAGTTTTTAGGCAGGGTGCTACTCTTTGATGGCAGAAGCAACATAACTAATTCAACATCTTCAAACTTTGACTAACATCATCCTTTTATTTCCAATCAGCTGGCACCTCCACCTGAGCCTGAAGTCCCTGCTGAGGTGTGTTTAAGACCCGTATTGCCCCGTTGCCCGCTAATATGGGTCAATGCTGATCAAAGATCATCTGTCATATTTATATACTAACTCCATCTCATTGTGTTCAATCTTAAACTTCTCTTTATCTGACTAGATAAGAGTCATAACTCATGTCATGTTGTGTTTCCTCTTGAGGGCCAGCTCGTGCATATTGCTCACTGTGTGGAACGTGAATTATGCTACATATCAGCTCTTGTTTGTTCACTGCCTCCAACTTGTGCAGTCATCCATTTTTCACTTCCTCCCTCCCTCCCTACTGCCTTTCCTTCATCTGTCCTTCCACCTCGTGGTTTTTGAGCAAAGTCCAATTTCCTGACCTTCTTTCAGTGGGGTGGGGGGAGTTGAAGTCATGGGTGAGGTGTTTTTCCATGCCAGATTGGTGCTTACAGTGTGTGTCAGTAGCTCACAGCTGCATTATGTAACCTGGACAGAGCTTTTTTTCTTTATTTTTTTTCCCCCTCATTCTCATGGCTTGTGTTTCTCCCCCTCCAGAAGCTTGTCATTCTCTTATGTAAATAATTCTTTTGCCACTGTGACTGTAACGTAATGAGGGAATCACTACATGCCAGACTGTAATGTTAGAAATTTCCTCCACTGGACTGCCAAGAGTGGCCATCTGAGTCGTCAAAGTTTATATAAGTTGAAGAAAAAATGTTGATGACATAAAATGTTTGATGTCTTAATAAGCTATGAAATGTACTTTCTGAGTATTATAATCTATGTAGGCATAGGATCTTTTAGAGTGAATATCAGTCCTTCCTTGCATGAAGCCTTGCATGACTTTGACTTGACCTTACATCTTTCCTGACACAACCACTTCCCTCTTAACTGCATGATCTAATTTGCGTCCAATTTCCTGCATGCTCGTAAAGTAACTAATTTGCACTGTATTAACACCCTGTTTTGTTTTCTAATTTCTTTTCCAAATTTCCTTTCCAACCTTTTTATTATTATTTTTTTCTTATTTTCTTATTTTATTGCTTTCTGCTAACTCACCTCACCTTTAAGGAGCTTGATCCCAACCAACCACAGAAGCAACTGGAGGATCAAACGAGGGTAGGTACTGAGTTTGGTTTCCTGTGGTCTGCTCCAGGCCGCCATCTTATCGATGGTTGACAGCTGACTGACTGTCGCGATGCCCTCACAGTCACACAGCTTCCTCAGCATGGCACTCACTCACTTCCCTGTCAGTTATACGATATGTAACATGTGAGGCACATGGAGTGGACATTGACTTCGAGGGCTCATCTCTTCTTTGATGGTGATATGTTTGGCCCAGTGGGATCATGTTTGTGGCTGCGCTGCACTGATTTACACCAAACCAATATGGGAAAACACTGAATGTCAGCATATGTTGAGATGGGAGAGGGCACAGTGTCGCCTTTGAACATCTCTGACTGAGGTCAGAGGGCAAAGGTCAAATAAGAAGAGGCTGTGTGTTGTTCCATGTTCTTCCAAAGGGGATGTCTTATTCCGATTAGCCTTCAAGGCTATTGCAGTCTAACCTTTTCTTTTTTGTGTATTTATTTTGTTTTATTTTTATCTATACAAGATTTATTTTTTTGATTTTCATTGCATTTTATTGCTTTGAAGAGCTATATAAGGACCAAAATAGGATGAACAACAAACGGCAAGGCTCTCAAGTGGATGTACTCTTAAGAGGAGATGGGAGATTTTTTTTACATGTCCATCAAACCTTGTAACTGTTCACTGCTTTGTATTGTGTTTTTTTTAATATGGGATATATAAGTGTATTCTTGCATTGATTTTCTTGTCTTGTACTGCTACATTAGCACAGCAACACTGAATTTGGGTTCCAGCTCCATTTCTGTGACATGGTAACTTTAAATGGACTCCATCTCCTAACATCTATTTTCACGGATAGGGTGAAGCTCTGCGGCAGATCTTGGTCAATCGATACTATGGAAATGTCAAACCTGGCCAGAGGAGAGATAGCCTCACAACCTTCAGCAATGGCCCACTCACTCCTGGAATGCAGGGAAAATCACCTACAGGTGTGTATAACAATACAGTGTTTGTGTGTCTATATGGTTATGCTCATAAAGATAAGATGATTTTGAAACTGGGCCAGTGGTGCAACAAGCTCCATACACAGCACAAAAAATTAAATAAGACTGAATTAGATTAGTTTATAGCTACCAGCTACAGTAATGCAGACAGGAACTGATTAGTTTAGTCATAGATAAAGAAAAACATCAAGCTTTGCAGCTTTAGTCATGCCATTTGAAATTTATGGGAACTAAAAATAGAGAAATAACTGCTGGCCTAAATTGTTGTAGAAGAAAGCAATTTTCAGAAAAGTTGTTTTATAAACCCTTGGAATCTTTCAGAATCTCTTCCTGTCTGAGAAACTGTGTGAAACAGTGAAACTTGACTCCTGCTAATGTGGAATCTACATAAAGGAAGAAGGCACAAGAAACATTTTAAGATGAATTCTATTTAATTTAGTCAAATGCTCATGTGCAGTTTGAGAGTTTCACCAGTTGTTTAAAGGGGTACTGGGTCAAAATTTGTTCAAAAGGTAAAACTATTTTAAATCATCGTATGAATTTCACAGGAAAGTGTTTACAGCTGATGTGGAAGTTCCTCTCATGTGGTAAAAAATAGTCATAGTGACAATTTCCACCCAGCAGTAAACATAGCAAACTAAAAGATAGCTGCAATATGGGTCAACATCGCCCACCTGGATTATCTACAATAGTATTTATTTTGTGCATATGTGCGTAGCGTTCACATTTACAGAAGGCCATGCATATGTACAGAAAACAGTTGCTATTACAAACTACAGCGGTCTCTCCATCCACTCGTCTCCCAATCTTTGCTCAATCGAGACTGACATTCACAAATGTAATAGATTTGCTCGTAACTGATGTTTATTCATTCCGGCAAGTCGCTCCGTGTCTCTCATCACAGCTATGACTCATCGTTCATCTCTAATGCTTTAGAGTGGAGGAAAAAAATGAGATGTTATTCACAGCCATGGCCTTGTACTCCTTTAAGCCCTTGGACCTCGGCTCTGCTACTGAGCATACTGCGGGCCGTGTTGTTGCCAGGCGACCAGAGAGCCAAGCTCCGTCTAGAATGGGATGTGTTGTTGATTCAGCGGCTCGCCCAACCAGAGATGGCTCTGATGGGCGCTGTTATCTCACCACTGCTTCTCTGGCTGGCTGTGGTAGCCAGCAGCAGCAGCAGTAGGAGTTAAAGTGCCTCCATGGATTACAAACACATCTGACGTTATTTGTGTGCTATGGTTGAATGGACAGAAACCTGACACCTGTGGCTCATTCCATGCAGCATTAACGCCTTTCATCAAATGGCATCCTATATAAACCCGATTTAAACCTCCTATGGACTCTTTGTTAAAGCCGCTATATGTAGATTTTTTTATGTGGCAGTAGCATCTCTCTGATCTTGAATCCTGTTGAAAATTGGAACAATTAGTAAGTTGCTTGCAGTCCTTTCATGGATAGGATCCATGGACGGGACGTGGCAACTTCTGTTATTGTCACTATTGTTACAGTTGTTTGTGTTGTGTTTTGTTTTTTAATAGATGCCACTGGGGGGCGTTGAGGCATCATTTGATTCGTTTTCCTTCATACCCTCAAAAATGTAGCTTGATAATTATTCTGATGTGTTCAACTGCTGCATCTGTCTCATCCACACATTTTTTTGTCCAGAAAACTCTTAATTGGTTGATTGAGCTGCACTAATTCAGTGATCAGAGTTATCCACTAGCATTAATGTTCACTATCCTGCTCTCTTTGATAGCTAAGTTTAGCATGTTCCTGCAAACAAAATTCCGTACGTATGTGTCATATGTATTATACTGTATTGTAGTAGTAGGCCATAACGAACAACAACACTACCTTAATTCATTCATACTGTGGCAACACGTGTTAAATATGAATGCAGTGGCTTCTGTTCTGAATAAAGACATCCATCAAACTCCAAAAAGCCTGCAGCATTATGGAAACTCATGAATTGCATTTATCATATTTATCAAGTATGATAATGAGTTGTGCCCCATGATCTTTCAGTGTAACCTGTCTGAAATCTAAATACATCAGTATTAATGTTGATGATTAATCATTTTCACTCCTGTGACCATAGTTGTCAGCTCCGGGGTTGGAGGTCGAGGGGAGCTGAGTTTGGCAGAAGTCCAGTGCCACCTGGACAAAGAAGGGGCTTCTGATCTGGTCATTGACCTCATCATGAGTGCTACCAGCGACCGGATCTTCCAGGAGAGCATACTGTTAGCCATCGCACTGCTGGAGGGTGGAAATACGGTCATCCAGGTAAGTGGGGGTTACTGGGTTCAAGAGTACACTGCGCAAACAATGCAGAGGAGGGTGGGTGTGAAGTGTTAATGAGGTCCAACACTTACACGTCCAGTCTGCAATTAAATGGGACTACTAACAGCATGACTTTCAGAGAGGCATGAGCAGAATCTCAACAAGGAGATGTTATCTCAGAGGTTCGGCGCTGTAGTGTGAAGAATTTAAGTTATTGCCCTGGAGCTCCATTTCGTCCTTTCAAAAAATGAAGTGACCAAGGATGACTTCAAATAGGAAAAGGAAAGACAATCAGTTGTCAGTGTAGCGACCTGGGCACATTTTAAAATCTAGATATAACAGTCGGGTGCAGAAAGCATCGTGATATTTTTGAACTTATTGACATTTGGAGTTGTGCAAAAAAAAGGGAAAGTGAAGGAGAGGAGAAAGGGAAGTCAAAAAGGAAGAGGAACAGTAGTCTGCTGGTGGAGGTCAACGCTGTGCAGCCGAACACGTCATCGCCTGCCCACAGCCAGCCAGGGGTTGCTAAGGCAACGCTAACTCTTTGCTAACCTCACAGCAAGCAGGTGGAGAGAGAGCTGCTGTGTTTGCAACTGCATTATTTCAGCTTTGCAAGGCGTTGTGTGTGTGTGTGTGTGTGCGTGTGTGTGTTTGTATGTGTGTTGCGTGTGTATGCGTATGTGCTTGTGTGTCTGCATGCATGAACTAGAATATGTGTATGTATGTGCGTATTTGTGACCAAATGTGTGAATACACGCTGCTTGCAAGCCATCTATCAGTGTATTCTGGTTTTGTGGTTTGTGTATTTGTGCTCTTGTGTGTTCTCTTGCATAAACAGGCCTGTTGCATAATAGCCACCTATTTGCATAGTGTTGTTACTAGGCGTGGGAATCTTTAGGAATCTTACGATTTATTTGATTCTGATTCTTGTTATTATTACGCTGTTATTAACGTTACTACCTCTCTGCTGCAACATTCGTACCAGGGAAAGACATTGTTATCCAAAACGCTGTACAGACGCAGGTCTTTTGAAATGATAGTTATTTTCTTTATTTGACCAGAGTTAGCTAAAAGTTTTGTAAATTGCTGCATTGTGAGTTGGTCAGATGATCTTATTTGTTTGTTAGTGCTGGAGTTCGATGCTCCACTCCACTAACATTAGCTAGTCTGTGTGATGGGCTACCACAAAATACTTCATCACGCAAAGCTAATCATTGAGTTATCGCTGTCTTTTGAAGATGAACTACAAAGTAACTCTAGCATGTGTGTATTGTACATCATGTGGTTGCTGCCCTGTGCTCTTGCACTTGAGTTCCACTTTTTTCTTTCCGTTTACATGACTTTATTAACAAAATATTTTTGCATTTGTGAATTGATTGGGAATCATAAGGGGTAAGAATCGCAATTTCTCTGTGGATTGACCCTGTAGAAAAATTGAACGCTACTGGTTACATGGTGAAAAGTTTCACCTCAATGCGAATTAGAGCCAGTTGTTGTGCTATCCAGGGACATAGCACTAAGTTCTAAAGTAACGTAAAGTAAAGTAGTCTGAATTTCTGGCCCTGAGTCCTGCTTTTGTCTAGACTAGATTTGCTGATGGAAAAGAACCTCAAAGTGAACTTTAGAAGCCGAGCAGTTTATTGGCTTCAACAAGGACATGACACAATTATAAAGAAGCTCCTTGTTTCAAAATTGAAGTTAGGTGTTTTTCTCCTTCTTTGGCATGGTGTAGGGACAAGTGAGCTTTGTTGAAGGATCATGCATGGTTCAGAGTGAATTTACAACATATCAGCAGATGCACCACATTTTCCTGTCTTACATAACGATGGCTTGCCTGCCCCCTTTTCAGGACAGAAGGGTTCTTGTTGTCTAAATGAAAAGCAGGACAAAAAACATGCCCACAGATTTCTCCAAGCAGTCTGTTTGTTTGTTTTTGAGGTAATCCAGGGTCGTAGCCTAGCCAACAAAATTTCTGGGAAAAAACAAGTATAAGAGGAGAGGGAGATGGAGAGCTGTTAGTTGCCTTAAGAATCAATTCATCCAGGGCCTAGAGTTCAGTGCTAGGTGGACTTGATATAGCAGTCCAAAAGAAATGAGTGAGGACACAATCCTACCAGCACTTTCCAGGCTTGCCCCCTGCATGATGTGTCAACACACTGAACCACTAGCCCCCTCCCTAGAGATGTTTATCTGCTGGCCAAAACAATTAGAGACTTGGCCACGGCATCATAAGGGGGATCATCAGGTGAAGGATATTTAAGTCTCATGACCTGAGTTGCAGGATTCAGCCCTCTCTTGTTTATATCCTATAAATCCTAATAACTGAATCTGTTGGGTTGTCTTTCACTCACACATTTACTTCTTGTACTGAAACAACAAATTGCACTCTTTTGCATGTATATGTAAAATGCCCTTCATTAAGTGTCGCAAACAGTTACCGTTACAGTCATAGTTATTGTGAGTACAGGCAAAAAAGTGAGTTTCAGAAAAAATACATGATAACTTTATTTCACTGATGTCGCTCATATACCTAATCAATGCACAGTCACAAGTGGGCAAACAAGAAATGTTTTTGACGCAATCTAAATACTTGCTTTATACTTTAGACTTTTAACTTTGAACTTAAAACTGTTGTGTAGTTTCTTGTCCTGGCATCTGCCCATACACTGAAAATAATTCTTTGGTGGTTCGCTTAACACGGCATAACTCAAATGCAGGTTACAGCTATCACCAGTGAAAACCAACCCCTCATATCCACAGTTTGCATCTGTTACTTATGGTTAGTTGTGTAGTAGCAACCCTTGATTTGTTAGTGTGATTAAGATATAGACTAAAAATAAGAAATAAGAAATAAGAACACTAAAAGTAACAACAAAAATCTAAATAAAGTAAGTATTTGGTGACAGTGCTTTAACAGAAATAATGTACTGACTTATTGCAAAACTTGAAATCCCCAATGACAAACTGCTTTTACAATGGCACACACATGTTAAACATTAGTTATTGACCTACATAACTTTCCATATATAACCTAAGCCTGCGAAGATCATCATGGGCAAGATAACATGTTGTTTGACACGTATGCTCAAACCCTCCAGGCTGTTGTCCAGTGTAACTCAAGCAGACATGTAGCACACGTACCGCATCATAGCATAAAACTACACTTCTTACATCTGTGCACCCCATTAGCACATGCACACACGCATGCACACACACTCCTGGATATACTGTACTGAGAGGCTAGAAAGCTCATTCCAAAAACAGCCCTTAGAGAGAGAGTGTGTGTCCGTGTGTGTTATGTAAGAGAAGAAGTGTAGAAGCACTGCTCCTCCCAACCCGCCATCCATCAACTCAACGCTGTCTTCATGACCTCAGATCCTTAACTGTCACAAGAGCAAACAGGTGCCACCACTCTTGCTCAATAGGCTTGTTGTGGCACGCCGCTCCCCTCGGCCCCTTCCAAACATGATTTACTCCCCCCACCTCTGCTTGGTTCAAGTTCACTTTACAGCTACCTCTTGGAAAGCTTTAAAAAGCTTTTGCAAAGTGAGTTTCCAGGCATCAGCGTCATCAACATACCACCTCTCGTCTAACTACAGAGTGGGCAGAGGATTCTCCTTTTAAAATCCAGTTTATAGAGGTTTAATTATTTCAGTCCTGCTCTGTGCAGCTTTTAGTCAGATCCGTGCATTTACTTTGTTGTTGTTGTCAAAGTCACTGGATACATTTTGGACTTTGCTCGGCTTTATACCTGTGCAGAACCTTAAGAACACACACTCATGTGTATTTCTTTTTCGTTTTAACCTCCTATCTGGCAGTTTTGTTGTAGCTTCAAGGAGCAGATCTCTGTGGTCACCAGCTGGGTGTGGCAGACTACGCCGCTGAAGCCCTCCAATGAGCACAGAGATGGCTTTGTCACTCGCCAAGGTGTCGGGCTGGAAAGGCGGGAGACGGATAAAAAGAAAGAGGGAGCCGGTGGTGTAAACAGGCCTTACATAACTGGCCCGTGTTGATGCCAGGAGCCGGGGTGGCAGCTGACAGGGAACGGAGAGAAAAGTGGAAGCTCAGAATAATCAGAGAGGAAGCCCTGCTGTGCCACCATGTCCAATCTGTAGATATAGGAAAGTGAATCATGAGTTGACCTACAGTAAACCTGCTGTGCTGAACATGACTGACAGCCGCAGGATCAGCAGAGCTCCCATGGGGCTTAATGGCTCTGTAGTGGGACGTGCAGAGGGCTAAACTGCTTCAGGAGGAAGGGCTGAGGCTGATTGGCTGACTGATCATTTTCTTTAAAGAATGACTCAGCAGTCAATGGACCCTGAATTTTGTACAGATTGTTCAAAATGGTTGTCATCAAAGTCGTTATCTGAACATGTTTCCTTGGGTATCTTTGAATTCTGTCTTCAGTATGTGATTTCTGGTCACATCTGCTAAGTGGAATCATATTTTAAACAAACACAAAATCTTCAATGTGGCAGTTAGCTGCCAAAGTACAGCATAGAATATGCTCTCTTACTCACTGACTATTGACCAACTAATATTAATATAATTACTTAATACTTGCATAAAAACACATTGAAGGCAATTATAGAACCAATGATGTCAATCGTAGAGCTGGCTATCATTTAAATAATTATTTTCTACTGGTAGTTATACAGTACTTGCAATTCAGCACAGACTCTAAACTTTTCCCAGCACCTTACTTTGAGAAATAATAACATGTTTTTCTCTAAAAATCTTTTTTCCATTGAATGACAGAAGTCACACTTCCAAAGGGTTAAATGTTTTCTGAACACAAGCAGCCATGCAATAACTCGAAATGAAATACAGTCTGACATTGACAAAATAGTGATTTAAACCTGTGTGTAAGTATGTGATTAAGTAAAGGAGAGTACAAATCTGAGCATGTATTTGATGCTAGCTTTTAGTATTTGACAGTTTTTTAATACTCTGTGCTATGGACACATTTTGATTAACTACTCAGGTTTTATACCCAGACCTAGTTTAAGCGACTCTGCAGGCAGAACAAAGAGCAACAGTTGTTGCTTGCTATTCTTTTTGCCTTTGGCATGTATGACAGACAAGTGTTGACAAAATGATTCCCTTGCATCAGTGTAGGAAAAAAAGTTTTTATGCCCATCGTCATGAGGTCAATTTTATATGGTAATCTTGTAAAGCTGCTGTCCCACAGCAGTTGTCTGGAGAAGTCGGCCTGCTTGCATAAGTCTTCTGCTGACTCTTAAGCAGATCATTATCAATGAATGGCTCTATGTTGTCAACAAGCTGATGTTAACACTGTGAAAAACAAGCAAGAAGCATTGCATAAAAGAGAGAGGAAAAACAACTCAGATTTGCTTAATGCATTAAGTGTTCTGCATCCCACAGGACTTGAATCAGGTGACACTGCAGAGATTCTCACTAAATGGGTTTCATATTTTCAAAGGGTTTCTATGCAGTGCCGTGCTCTGCACTTGCATGCTTCACTGTGTACATGTCTTCCATTTCAGAAACTTAGAGTCGAGCTAATACTGGAAAGAGTCTTGTGTAACAGCCTTTCAAAACTGCCCCAGAATCCATTGATGTGATAACTCCTGCTTGCATCGAACCCCCCACCTCCCCCTCCCACTTTCGGACCCTCCCTCCTCTCTCTCACACCACACACTCACTTCGTGCCGTTCTGGCACTGAAAAGTAGGGCAGGGTTTTCCTCTCTCCCTCTCTCCAGTGCTCGCCCTCAGTGGGCTGATGTAACAGTGTTAGAGCTGAGGCGCTGTGTGCCCTCTCACTGTAACCACTCAGCTGATTACAGGTCTTATGTAAGGAGGGATTGTCGAGAGGAAAATGGGACAGAACATATGAGCCTGTTGCAGAAAAACAACAGCTCTGTGCGTACAAGGCTTTAAAACAAGATAGCCCTTTGTGTAGTTCAGCTATAGGCAGAACATCTCCTTCCTCACCTTGACTTCACAACCCGCTTACTCATGCTGGATCAGTTTTACTGTTACATTGTTGAAAAGCTCATAAACACAAACGTTTGTGGAGTGCAATCACACAAATGTAGTTTTTATTGCAGCGCAAGTGAGGCCAATTCTATGAAGATGTTCATACCATTGTGTGTTTCTTTGCATATATAAATGTGTTGTGATGGCACGCCTTTGTTTGTGCAAATACACGTGCACACTTGTAAAGTTAGTGCATGCACAGTAGTGTGTCCAGTCCTCAGTAAGGTGTGTAGCTGTGTCTGTGTGTGCATGCAAATCCCAAATCTTGTCTTTGTTTTTGCTGTTGCTTACCTGTTTGTAAGTGCCAACACCCAGCATAGTCCTCAGGGTGCCAGAACCGTGTTATGCCCAGGGAGCAGAGAGCAGATGGTGTAAAATCAGGTGAGCATGGTGAGGCCTTGCAGCATGTTTTCCTGGCACTGTGAGAGGAGGCTTATGTAACTGCTTCTAACTAAACCTCTGGCTCTCAGCACTGCGTAGAAACTATAAGAGAGACAATAAGGCCATGATAAGAAATGGAGGGCAAGAACTTGCTAAATATAATATCCTCTGACCTTGAAGACCTTCTCTGATCCTGGTGAATTTTGGAAAAAAAAACAAAAAAACAACCTTGCTGGTAACATGGTGGTGTTGAAAGTCAACTTCTTTGAATCAGTATTTTGATTATTTTCAAAAAAAAAAAAAGTAAGAGCAGAAAGTGGTGCGTAAACTCCTCCATCCACACTTGAATAAAGAAGAATGTGAACTGCATATTAAATGCATTGTCCTCTTTTTTTTCTTTTTTTTCTCCAGCGATCATTCTTCCATCGTTTAACTGGTGACAACAAGTCGGAAAAATTCTTCAAGGTGTTTTACGAGCGCATGAAGCTGGCTCAGCAGGAGATTAAAGCCACCGTGACGGTCAATACCAGTGACCTGGGCAGCAAGAAGAAGGATGAGGAGCCACCAGACAAAGACACACCAGCACGCAAGAAAGGTGAAGGGTCAGGAGTTTGGGTCAAACAGAAAATGTTAGATCATATTCTTAAAGGGATCACACATGAGGCCATCCAACAGGCAAAACAAACCTCTGAATCTTCTGTGTAAATGGCATTTAGTCTCTTTCAATAATCAGTCTAATAAATGTCCTATGTATTAAAAATGAAACTGCCACATCATTTATTTAGTTTATTCATTGTTGTACATTTTCTGTAGGCATTGATTTAAGTCATAAGTAAGTCTTATTTTTCTTAAATTAATTTTCTTATTAATTATTATATAATATTTCCATGAAAAAGGATTCTGGATTGACTATGTATGTAAATGATGATACGAATCAGTACATGACTATGTGACTTGTCAAATGAACATTCTTTATAACACTGTGTCTTATCTCCAATGGTCTGTGTTTGACTCACTCTCCTAAACTTGTGGTTAGTCAAAGACGTGCCTGTGGTAGCAGTGGTGACCGAGGAGGTGAAGGAGCAGCTAGTGGAGGCCTCCGCTGTCACCAAGAAGGCCTTCACAACCTACCGCCGTGAGGCCGAAGCCGAAGAGCACCAAGCGGCCGCTGACGGCTCTCCCGTGCCGACGGCTGATAAGGGCCAGGAGGAAGGCGAGATGAGTGTCATCATCACTATCATGCAGCCCATCTTGCGTCTAATGCAGCTGCTCTGTGAGAACCACAATAGGGATCTGCAGGTCAGCCTTTACACCGGCTTGTTGTCTCTATAGCACTTTTGTTTTGCCTGAACGCCTGCCCCAACTGCACTGACCCATGACATGCTAGCATTTCCTAAACTTGTGTTCTGAATTTCTATCACCATGCTCAGTTATGCAGAAACGAAACCATGTAGAAAATAGGCACCATTTGCAGAACTTCCTGATGCAGCTGTTTCCATATCTGGTATGTCTTGGTCTGGTTTCACTATGAGGGGTGTGTTGTTGTTCAGTAATGGCTAGCCCCAGCAACCCAGACAGAAGACTTCCTTCTTGCACTGATTCTGTTTACACCCGAAACCAGGGCTGGCCTTCATTAAATGATGGTTGGTTTGGTGCTGAATCATTCTGTCTCGTCCATCCTGACCCAGCGTGGGTGCAAGATATTGATTTACTGTTAGCCATGCAGCACAGACGATCAATTCATTGAGATGGTTCTGTTCCTTCCAAAGACATGGAGTAATTGTCTGGCTGCTGTATAGGCTTGCATAAGAAGACAAAAGCAAAATCAGCCTCACAATGCTTAACGTGATATATTTATTTCTCACTTCAGAGAGAGAAAGAAAATGTTGGGAAAAATGTGTTTTGGATTTGGAGTAGAAGCTTAAAAGAGTGTTTCAGGTGCCAACTGTCTCTTCAGATCCTGAGACCATGACTAATCCACTAGCTTTAGCTCTGTCAAACATTTGTTCAATATCAAGTCTGACAGTTTTTGCCTAATTGTAGTTTAAAGTGAAACGTTGTCTTGATGAAAAAGATATATCACACTGCCCAAATAACATGACTCCTGAGAAAGAAACCTATGTCTACTTAGTGTATATTTTATCTCCGTCCATCTCCAGAACTTTCTGCGCAACCAGAATAACAAGAACAACTATAATCTGGTGTGTGAGACGCTGCAGTTCCTGGACTGTATCTGTGGCAGCACCACAGGAGGACTGGGGCTGTTGGGACTCTACATCAACGAGAAGAACGTAGGACTCATCAACCAGACTGTGGAGAGCCTGACTGAGTACTGCCAAGGTCCCTGTCACGAGAACCAGGTGATTAATGTACACACAGAACGCAAGTGTGCAAGCTCACTCTGAAGATGTACTTTCAAGTATGTTGAGTCTGCCATTTGCCTGTGCTGTCATTTGTCTAACTGCAGAGAGCCTTTTTTTTCCATTTGAATGTTAAAATGGGATTTTCTACTTGCACGTCATCACATCACCTCAAATTATCCTCCGTTTACGTCAGAGTGACCTTTTCATTTTAGCAGTTATACCGGTGGTTTTGCGTGGGTAGTGCTGCAATTTGTCCCGAGCATGTTGTCTTTCCATGCCCGGCGCTCAGCTGCCACACAGAAGCTATGCAGCCGCTTGTCTTTCTTCAACAGTGTAACACCAGCCTACTCTGGGCTGTGTGCCTGGGTTTGTTCTCTGGTATGGATTAGCATTGCTCGGTCTTCTCACATGATGGTGTCATCCTCTGTTCAAGCCGCTGTGGGGTCATTTCATGGCAAGTGTGAAACTGGCATGACTAAACAAGCAACTGGCTAAATGCAGACGCTGTTTGAACTGTTTTCAGTTCCCTCAAACAGTGCTAGAAGGAGGACTGCCAGACTAAACAAAGCTCTTTGTTTGGATCCACTGAGACAGAAAAGGGAGGGACAAGTGCTGGAATTATTTTTGTTTGTGTGCTATTAAGTGTCTTTGTTAAGTAGTGTGGAGATGATACTTACTTCAAAACATTTGGCTGCCACAGCTTCCTGTTTTGCTATATGTTTGGCAAAATAAACGTTGTTTGTGAGTACGAAGCCAACACTCATGAAACTTTACCAATAGTTATGAAATGTGGCCGATCTCAATCAGCACATGACTGGGTTGGTAAACTTGAGGGGATTTGATCAATATGGTGCACCACAGAAGAAAATGGAAAATAGTCACATTTCTTCAACTGAAAAACACAATTATTTTTACCCCAATCTTTTTATAACTTGACTCATATATGTATTTTACTGCTATCCAGATACCAGTTTGAGATTTTATTGATGACTGGCCAACATAAGGCCAGAATCATTGGTCATTAAAAAGATAATTCTTAATGGCATGATTTTCCAGTTAACACTTGATAAATAGATAAACACAACATATTGTTTGGCTCCCTGCAATTCCAATTTTTTTCAACTTTTTTGCCAATCTTCCAAATATCTATCTTACAGATATTTGGAAGAATATAGAACACAACTGATTGATACTAACATCTGTGTTGTGACTTACGTTTGTTAAAATACATATCAGTAATTTTGCATCAGTATATGGAAGTAGGGGAGGAGTTTGACCTCTAGATTAATAGATTCTGTTTGTTATCTGATCACAACTGAAAATACCAGCCTGCTATACTGCTGTGTTTGCAGAGGCATGACCGCAAATCTCCAGCAACATCAGAATATGTGAGATATGACATTTAATTGTTGCTGTTTGCCCAAAGTCCTATCAGTTGGGACTCTACCTTCAGTAATAATGATACGACTGGTTAAAACTGATAACCCTCCTCTTCTAGTGTCTACTTTCATTTACTTTGATTTCATTTGTTCCGCAGAACTGCATTGCCACTCATGAATGCAATGGTATTGATATCATCATTGCTCTCATCCTCAATGACATCAACCCCCTTGGCAAGAAGAGAATGGATCTGGTGCTGGAACTCAAAGTGAGTGCTTGTTTAAAAGAGGTAACAACACTTCAAAAAACTTCTAGTGTTAGATAACAGGTAAAACAGTCTCTGTTTTGCTGTTTGATGGCATATTTTTCTTATTGTGTCATATTTTTCTTATTGCTGTTCTCATGTAGACATGACTTCACATTGATATATTGATTGTTAAAATTCTTGAAAGCTTTAAAACAAACATCAGACACTACATTGAAAGGGAGAAATTAATCATTGAGTTGCAGAGTTGCAAATGACATCACTGACGGTAGTCCTAAAAAGTCATAATGCAATGCAGCCGCAAAGTATAAAGATATCACAGTCACACTGGCTTGCTAAAGTTATGACACATTATTCTCAGGAGATTATCAAGTCAAGTGATGACTTAAATTAAGTTGCCAAAATATGTTATAACAGCATCTCATAAAGTGCTCCATCACAAATGATAAAGTAAGGCGAAGCAAGAATATTTACAATTGAGATGCTGCAACAGGTTGAGAAAATAAGCCTGAGTTGATTCTGTTTGTGCTGTTATCTGTAATCTCTCATCTTTTCGTAGAATAATGCCTCCAAGCTTCTCCTCGCAATCATGGAGAGTCGCCATGACAGCGAGAACGCTGAGAGGATACTGTACAACATGAGGCCTAAAGAGCTGGTGCGTATGACACCATAGAAATCATCACAGAGTGTTAAGTGGATGTTTTCTGACAGTCTATATTCTTGCAGGTGGAAGTGATCAAAAAGGCCTACATGCAGGGTGAGATAGAGGTGGAGGAGCCTCCGGAGGGTGAGGACGGAGAGGAGGAGCACTCTGCATCTCCACGAAATGTTGGTCATAATATCTACATCTTGGCACATCAAGTAAGCCACCTACTATCTGTAAAACCAGCATGAAGACAGACGCCCATGAGTAAATGCTGGCCACATAATATAGTACATAGCCAGTGGATATGCAGTGGCCTGACTATTAGTGTATGTCTTTTCCTGTGGCTGCTAGAGACATGTGATACCTGCCATTCAATTCTCACCTCCTCTCTCTGCCCTCAGGCTGTGCGCACTCAATAGTAGCGTCCATTCAAACCATGATTTAGCTTAACGACAGCAGTTACAGTTACGCAATGCCCACTGTCAATCCGCACCCTGCAGCGTTGTGGTTGAATGGACGGAAGATCTTGCATTCAAAGAAAAAATAAATGGCATGCACTGTACCCAGCTGTTAGAACACACACGTTGACTGAGTTTTGCAGCACATGCTAAGATAGCACGTGTACACGTTTAAGGCAAACCTTTCTGCTAACAATAGCAACAGTCATTGTAATGATTATCTGTCATTGAGCTGTTTGTCATTGATATAATCATGTTTGTTGTCATTTCAGTTAGCCCGTCACAACAAGGAGCTGCAGGCTATGTTGAAACCAGGGGGGACATATGGAGAGGGTGACGAGGCCCTGGAGTTCTATGCCAAACACACAGCTCAGATTGAGGTCAGTCGTTTTGTCCATGTCCGACCTAGACTGTGCCATTTTGGACTTGCTACTGTCATTGTTGTATATTATTTTTAACTTTGATGTTTTATCTGCCCACGATCTGACATCTATACATGATGTCTGTGTTAGCTGCAGAGAATTGCGACATGTTTTGGCATCGCAATGGACTGGAGGCATGTGATGATATTTTTCTTGGCCTGCTTTTCAGTCTCATGGCGTACCTTGACAGAATGGCAAGCACCCTTGGCATGTTTGCTTGTTTTCACACTCACACTTTTGTGCACTTAATGAGAAGAAGGAATGCTGATTGTTGGCAGTGTTCTGAACTTAAGTTGTTGGTTCAGTCTATCAATCACTTTTGTAAACAAAGGAACCTTTTTATTTGTATTGCAAAATACAGTTGTTACAATAACCAGCCTGACCATTTGAATGAATGAATGCTCTATGATCTACACTCAACACTTTGCTTTAAAGCAGTCCAGGGTCAAGACTTATTTGCCCTCCACAATGGCCGAGAGTGTGTGATTGGTGGCTTTTTCTATGGTTTTGTCCAGATTGTACGGCTGGATCGCACCATGGAGCAGATAGTCTTTCCTGTGCCCAACATCTGTGAGTTCCTCACCCAAGAGTCCAAGCTGCGTGTTTATTACACCACAGAGCGTGATGAGCAAGGCAGCAAGATCAATGACTTCTTCCTGCGCTCTGAAGACCTCTTTAATGAGATGAACTGGCAGAAGAAGCTGCGAGGTACTCAAGAGGCTACTGGTAACACAAACACAGTTCCCTGTGCGTCTTTCTCCTCAACTCTTTATCTCTTAGTTCCTAGTTTGCATGCTGTCCTCTTGCATCCCTCCAGGCCCCTTAAGACCCTGAATGGGAAGCAGATACTGAAGCCCCTTTCACACATACAAATCAGAAATGTTAGGCTCATTTGACCTGTTGGCATCATGTGTGAGCAGAAACTGGAGACTAAATTTTCCTCCACGTCACTCTGTCAATTCTCCAACTCAGTCTCGTAAGATTTCCCAAACTCTTCCTCCACACCTCCAGTACACAATAAAGGAAGAAAAGACCTCAGCCAGTAAAGAAATTCTGTTTCTGAAGCTGTACTTGCCACAATGGAGATGCCATTATTAAAATGGTGGGGCAGGAAGTATAAAGCACCACACTCTTCTTTGAAGTTATTTCTGTGGTGTCTAACATGTTTGCTACTCTGAGAACACCATGGACAACCAGCTGTGATAAAAACCACACAGCAACAAGAGCAACCACAGCCACAGAGTGCACTCCCGGAACCCCAAATATGACAACAAAAAGAAAATCATACACACAGATGTTAGACCCTCAGACAGGTCTAACACGTAACTTTAAGTTTCAGTTGTACCAACCACAAAACTCTCAGCTTTTTTCTCAGCAGGTGAGCAGAGCAGGATTGACAGAGCCAAAGACTTTAGTTTTTATTAAACAATTAACATGGGCATCATCATACTCAGTAGAACAGGCTTGATTCACAAAAATGAAACATTGTCATAGATAAATAATAGTAAAAGAATTTCCTGGGGGATTTGACAACTTGTAGGAAAGAGAGACAAGCATACTGCCTGCCACCATCTTCTTCTACACCATAAAAAACTGTAACTGAAGACCATTAACTTACCCTGATAATTGAACCCAGCAATGTTTAAGGTTCTGTATGTGACTCTGGAGGGATGAAAGTGGAGAGAGCATGTAAACCTTGATAAGCTGATTATCAACATATGTAAACTACAATATAGCATAAGTTATTTAAAGGCTAAGATGAGATAACGAAATATGTTTTATAAAGGTCTAAATTGATGTTTTCCAGCCTGTAGAGAATGATGTTGGCTCTGTGAGTGTGATGTAATAAATGATAAGCATGCAAATTGTCCTACATTGCGAGCCCCTTCACAAAAATGTCTTTACTTTGCTTTTACACATGGTTCCTGTGTTCTCTTCGTCCAAATATTTTGTAAGGAGATTACCGTGTCAGGTTTTTTGTCTTTCTGGAAACAGAAAACAGAGAGGGCAAAGCAAAAGAAATTTTTCTGCCAGGATTTAACTCGGTTAGCTGGGATTCATGTGGTCACAGAGTGTTAACCTTTACTCCCTACTTTTTAGTCCCACTCGAGTGTAGAATGTTGTTTTGTCTGGGGACAAAAAGGCCATGGATGGCATGTGAAGCCTGTCCTGAGTTTTTAATAAGTTATTATTTGGTATCCCTGCTTTATTATAATGCAAAAATAGGACAGCCAACTGTAAATGGGGACAGGAAAGTGGCAGAGAAACGGATGTGACATGTGATAAAGATCCTTGCCTGAATTCAAACTCAGGATGTTCTTACATGTTACATCTTAGCCAACTGAGTAAGCAGGATGCCCCAAATATGTCCCATCTTAATGGGATTAATGGGGCGACCTGCCTCATCTACCTGCCGGTTTGAGGTCATGCTCAGTCACACATTCTTTATTTCTGATATGGCACAACCTTACTGAAAAAAAAATCAAGGCAGGGTAGTGGACACAGGACAGCTCCCAAATCAGCAAGTGCAAGCCAAGCCAAGCCGAAAGAAGCTGAGGAGGCGATCCAGAAAAAATTCAAGTGCAACCTCATAAGTCTTCTTCATTTTAAACCAAACATTTGAGGGTTTTTTTTTACTAATTTTAAATACAGTAATCGTGCAGACTTGAACACTATTTTGAATTTCCCTTTTAGTAGGGCCTGGCTGATTGTCTGTCAGCTCCTGTAGTGAAGTGATGTTTTAGCAGCATTGTCAAGCCTGAGCGATGATGGCTCATCTATAATGTGACGACACGTGATGAGAACTACCTCTCTCCTATCCAAATGAATCAGCACAGCTCAAGACCATATTGTTCCGCTGGTGCTAACCGCTTGTCATGAATATAGTGACTTCTTTTGCTAAAAGTCCCCACCCGCAGTTGTTCTTTTCTAATGAATAGTTGGGCTCAAAATAGCATTGGCCATGATACTGATCTGCTGCCCGAAGTCTGAGAAGGCTGTGTTTGTCTGTGTGTGTGTGCACGGGGTACATATATGCAATTTCATGTGTTTTTACCCTCCTAAAAGTAGAAAATTGTCTAGTGTATGTGAAATCAGCATGACAGTTTTGTGTACATAAATAGATTAAAGTTTTGCCTGATTTTACCCTCCAAAGTTTATCCTATGCTTACAGTTTTGATGCTTATAATGGCACCTAAAACCTCACAGACCCCGTCCTTAGTCAGTGTGATGAATGTGTTTCACCCCAAACTGAGTATATTTCACAAATCGCCAAAGTGGCTCTCTGTTGAACTTTGGAGTGATTAAAATGAAAGTCTTTTTTGATGAAACATTACTGAAATGTTCTGTGGAGAAACATGCCATACATAAGCCACTGAGATTATTTCTTTCATGTCAAGTAAATGAAAATTCAACAACAAGGGGTTACATAATTACATGGGAAATCATCACCATCTTTGTCTTAGCTTTGACTACAGTTAATTGACATGAGATCAATAGCACAAATTCTGTGCATTTTGCTCCTCCTTGGTGTGAAACACTGATCAATTTTACTGTAAACTTGTGTTCTGATCTGTGAAAGTATTACATAAACCGGTGCTTGTAGTGTTTGGATCCTGCAGCGTTGTCTCTGCAGTACAATGACCTGTGTTAATTTGCTTCAACACACTGTCCTCCAGCTCAGCCCATCCTATACTGGTGCTCCAGGAACATGTCATTCTGGAGCAGCATCTCCTTCAACCTGGCTGTGCTCATGAACCTGCTTGTGGCCTTCTTCTACCCTCTGGAAGGCGTCCGTGGAGGTCAGTCTGAAAAAGCCTTCACCTCTTAAACATTCTCATCCCTTTAGCCCTTTAACACTTGTTGAACAACAGATTGTTGCCCTGATCTGATCTTATGTTTGTGTGTGTATATACACTGTGGTTAACACAATGAGTGTGACTAATCCAACACAGGAGGTGGGAGTGAGTGGTATAAGCATTAACTGTTTAAGCAAGGCCAGGGGTGGGGCAGGAGGTGCATAGTACATATTGTGTTTGTGCCACAGGTTTGTGAAACCTGTATGGTAAAGATGAACAATAGAGAAATTGGGTCATGGATTGTTGAACTCTGTTTAAGGTTTGGAGAGATAGTGCTTGCACGTGATGCCCTCCAGGTGCAGCTATTGTTGCCAGATAAAAAAAAAAAACAACATCAAGTGACTCAGTATGTGTAAGAGGAGGTTGTCCTCTGCTACCCCAGGCCAACAGTGCAGTTAAGGCCACTATCAAGTCTCTCAGAAGTTATTTTCAGATTAGTCAGAAAACGGTGAAAATCTTCTCTCTGATATTTTGAGATGAAGGTGCATTGTGTTGGCCAATTTTCTCAAAGTTTTCAAAACCAATAAATTGGTGTGAAAGTGAGCAGAATTCTACCACAGTTTCTTTCTCTTATGTCCATGTCTGAAAATGACACAGTGAACTTAAAAAGAAGATTTGAGCTATTTCACTCAAAGTATGTTTACCAGTCCTGGGGAGTACCACTGCGTATGTGAAATATATAAAGCTCCAGGCTTCATTAGCCAGGAGTAGCATAACACGCCTGAGTCTCTGACCAAACTGTTGTGAGCCGAGTTGCATTTTGGGTAATGAAGGTGCCTGGCTTTGACATGGAAGAGGAATATATGTAATAAAAATACAATATTTCTGGTGCTGCTGAATTTCTTTTGATCCTTTTTTAACTGTCTAACAATATTACAGGAGTGCAATGCTAAACTGGTGGAGTCTCTTATAAGGACTCTTTGGTCTGACAGCAACTTCAGATCAGCTTCAAAAAACTGAAAATCCAAAGTAATCATGAACAACATAAGTTTTTTAAAAATTTGAGAAGTGACTGCAGAAAATCAGTCACAAGACCTTTTGCTGTCCTACTTGATGGATGGCTCCTTGAATAACTCCTGATGTGGCTTGGGCATTCACATCCTAGCACTTGCAATCATGCAGGTACATATTCATAGCAGGTGGCATGTGATCAGATCAAGTAGGGCAAGATTATTAGTGTAACGTGTATACAGGACTTTATAGTACACGCTGTGCTCTCGTGCCTGTGGTTTGGGTGTAGCCTCACACCTCCCTAACCAAAGTGAGTTTCACCACCAGTGGAGGTGTGATGAGAATGTAATCCTAGCTGAAGATCTGGATCTTGAACTGCGGTGCAGTCACAAAGGACCAAGATGGATTTGTTCTTAATTAGGTCCTGACCTGTTTATTGATACTGTACCTTTCCTGAGCTTGACCGATGACTTAACATGTTATCACATTTCTAGTCTCATTCATACTGGTCGTGATTTGAGTTGTCCACTTTTCCATATGTATCACTTCTTGTAATTAGTTGTGTGTCTATGTGTGCTTGTGTGTATGTCGCAATCTCTAGCAGGAAACATAATACCATCCTACTGGCTGTTTGAAATACCACTGAAAGTGACACCTACCTGAAAAGAGGCAGATACACAAAAAACCCAGCAAAAAGACTGATGTCAGACCAACTTTGCTCTCACGTAATCCACATTACATCCTTTAATTATTTTGTTAATCTGTGTCAGAGCTGCTGTAGACCATGTCACAGACTCAAACTTAAACTTCCTTAATGGAAGTTTTTTTGCTGATTCCAATGGTACAGGAGAAGGAAAGGTCAGTGTCATTATGCAGGCATTTTAAAGAGGCATTTTAAAATGACCAGTTTCAGACTTGTAAATGCCATCAGCTTTCAATTCATAATTATTGCTGGGAAAAGCTCTGAGATATCCAACTTGCCTTGGAATATTAAGAAAGTGGCACAAATTAAATGGATTTAGCTCTGTATTTTCAATACACACTATTTTTACACAACTCACTCAGTATACAACCGTCTTTAGTTTTCTGATTTCCTGAAAGCTCCTAAGTTGAAAACATAGAAATCTTCTACCATCTGTCCCACATGACATGTACGCAGTATCAGACTACATAAATGAAAATCCTACTCTAAGAACACCTATGGAAAATCAAGTGTATGATAATTTAATTGGTTTTTGATATCTGTGGTCAGTTCCGAAATATCAATGATATATGGATTTCATCAAACGTTTTGAGTAATTTGCCAACCCTGAAACATTTTAGTCAGTGTAATCTCAAATATACTTTAATGAATATCTATAAAGAACTTAGAGCTAATCTACTCTCAAACACTGAGTATAGATAAAAGAAACGAACAGAATTCTTTGTTTAAAATAAAGTATTTTAGCAGGAATTACAGAGACAAAAACAGAGGTAATTCAGTTCCTTTGTGGGATCTACATATTTGACCTTGTTGCCCACACCATATTAACCCCTGGTCACTGCTCAGTCATGTGGCCTAAATGTAAGATTTAAGGTTGGGAAACTTCTCAAGGTCACAAGGTGCAACAGATTGCTTTAGAGGTAAAATATTCATTCATGGAAGTCATGCTAATTCCTGCATGACAGGGGGTTTTTCACAAACCAAAGGAATGAGTGACAGATCTGCGCTTGTTTTGAAGCACAGCTTCAGTTTTCTGTATGTTTTGCTGTCTCTTACTCCTTTCCCTTTTTTCTCAGTTCTCCTTGAGGGCAGCATTTGTGGGGATGTGAAAAGCCACAGCCATCAAGGCCTTCATTGTTCCAGTGCAGAGTAGCAAAGAGAAGACGCACATTGTGATTCGCATAAACTTTCAATTGTTCGGTCTGGGGTCAAACGGCGAGGTCCCTTTTGTTTGAACTTCCTCACAGCAGTAGAGAAGAGACAAAAAAAGAGGTTGTTAGCTTAGCTCCAGAAACTCCATGTGGTTTTCAGTGTCAAAGGTCTTCTGAGAGCTTAGCAGTTCATTCCAGGACACACCAATGTTTGCTTCACAATGAAGCCAGTTATCAAATGAAAAGAAAAAAATTGCCACTGTTAAGTTGCTCATTGGGGAACTTTTAATGTCTAAACGGATGCATACACACACATAGTCACACTGCATCCTGGATTCATATGAACTCAGATGCCTCTTCTTAATATTGATACCAAATGTAAACCTTGAATGAACCTAACCACTCCAGTGAACTTCATCAGGGCATGACAAGCATTTGCTGCAAGCTTGACATTTAGACGCTTCAGTGCTTTAAAGGTGCGCTTAATTTGCAGATTGTATAGACTTTAACACCCAAAAATTCCCATGACCATTGTTGTATCAGCTGCGCACATCACTCCCATGTCTATCGATGGATGGTGGTTTGTTTGAATAATGACTGTAGTTGAGAACCTTTCCCAGTGGTGACCAGATGTGCTGAAGTCATAAAAAAAAAGCACCTTGAATATCTCCAGGCTGCACATATTCTGGAGGTGAATGCTGAGGGTCAGGTCTGGTCGGTTGTATGTTGTACGCGGTTTGTATGGAATCAGGTAAGCCTTGAGCAGTAGGAGTCCCAGTGCCAGAGCCTCCACCATGTCACAGGCACTGATCAAATGTGAGCATGCAAGCAGAAGCAGGCATCAGAGCTATAGCTCAGACAGACATAAAAGAGAAAGTAAAATCAATTCATCATGTAGCAAACATCAGACTGTGTGTAGAATTTGCTTTGAAGTGTAAGTGGTTTAGTGTAAAGGTCAGCCTCCCTATCTTCTAATAGCTGCAGAGTAAGCAAGAGAGATGAATGGTCTCAGACTGTAGGTGTGTGACGTACAAGCTGCTGCGTCTGGGTTGGCTGCCAAGTCCGAGCGCCCAGGCGGCCTGTTACGATGCAGTACCCAGGACCATCCCTGATGAATTTAGCTGGAGCCAAGTGTATTTTTAGCCAACCGGGGGCTTATGTAACGAGTACCTGTCATGTGATCTGTACATAGAGAAGCAAGAAGACGGAGGCCTCAGCAGGGAAGGGATGGAGGGACACGTTCAGAGTGGTGTTCTCGGTGCCTCTGTGAAAAGAAAACCTGACTGAGGAATTAGATTAACCTTAACAAAGTGATGCAACCTTTACACTACATGCTCGTCAGGACTTGGCACTGAGCTAGTGCCTGGTGAGCCCATGATAATTCTTTGCTGACCTACAATGGTTGATGTGGGACAAATAGCGATCATATAAAAAACCAACACATACACACATAGGCAAATAACTGTGCTCATAATATACAATTCCAAAACCACTGGGTTCATATCAACACATGGAGCCCATCAATTAAACATCATCCACAAATGATGTTCCACAAATGTTCTTCATCTGGCATCTAGCTTAGTCATTGTACTTCTACTTCATAACCTGTGATGACACAAATGTGTTGGTAAAGGTTTTTTAGTTGTGGTAAAGGTGGAGAAACATGAGAACTCAGAAACAGGCCATGACCTTTTTCTGAAAAACATTACCTTACTTAAAGGGTTGTCTACATCATTAATGATTGAAAGGCTCACACAGCTCCCTCACATGACCTCCTTCATCCTCAGGTACCCTGGAGCCCCATCTGTCTGCCCTGCTGTGGATGGCCATGCTGGTTTCTCTGGCTATAGTCATCGTCTTGCCTCAGCCTCACGGCATCCGGGCGCTTATTGCTTCCACCATACTGCGCCTGATCTTCTCTGTAGGCCTGGAACCCACGTTGCTCCTGCTGGGGGGTTTCAATGTAAGTGTGCATCAGTGTCTTCAGAAAGGCGACGAGTATTTGTACAGAACTCATGTCCACTGTCAGATTCAGATACACTTTATTGCCCAGTAGATGAGTAAATGGAATTTGACTTGGCAAAAGGAGCAGTCACATGCCAAACATTAACTAAACATCAAACTTGTTGATACAGGACTTACATGTACACAGTGCAAGACTCCCAGTAATGCAGTGCAAAATCAAACATTCAGCCAGAATTTGCATTCAAGTGGACATGCAGACACGCCGGTTTAACATTTGAGGTAGCATTACAGCTGCTAATAGAAATGTCACTCATAGCTGTTAGCTGTTGATGCATGAGCCAGTGAGATTCCACACCACTCTGGCAGTCAGCCACATCCACTTTA
This sequence comes from Holacanthus passer, assembly GCA_025331565.1. NCBI lineage: Eukaryota > Metazoa > Chordata > Actinopteri > Pomacanthidae > Holacanthus > Holacanthus passer. Next base: position 3,368,964 of record JAFREQ010000011.1, read on the forward strand.
TTTTTAATGGTACCTAAAGATACTAATACTGCTATGTAAGACTTCGCTTCTCAGTTTGAACATTCTGTACACTATCATAACACGACTGCCATCTCTATATGTCGTGTCTGTGGTGTCCATTGTTCTTCAGTTATGTAATAAGGTCATCTTCCTGATGAGCTTCGTCGGGAACCGTGGAACCTTCACACGTGGCTACATAGCCATGATCACGGATGTGGAGTTCCTGTACCACCTGCTCTACCTGATTATCTGCAGCCTGGGGGTCTTCGTCCATGTCTTCTTTTACAGCCTGCTCGTACGTGAGCTCACACAAGACATATCATCTTAACCATATATACGCATTTACACACGTGGAAACAGACACTGTCACACAGAGAAATATGAGCTAAAAGTGAGATTTAGATGCCATTTGATTGGTCAGAAAGGTGCGCATATTCTCTAACATCATTTAACTATGAGATGTTGGCAAAGAGATTTAAATAAAGGCATTGATCCAAACCAGAAATGCATCCTGTGTTCACTGTTGCCTTTAGAAGCCTACGTGTTCCCATTATCACACACAGTTCTCTCTTTTTCTTGCACATTTTCCACAAACATGCTATACACTCATCTCTGACTCCTTCCTCTTTCCAGCTCTTTGATCTTGTTTACCGAGAAGAGACCTTGCTGAATGTAATAAAGAGTGTGACCCGCAATGGCCGCTCCATTGTTCTGACAGCCGTGCTGGCTCTTATCCTCGTCTACCTCTTCTCCATTGTGGGCTATATCTTCTTCAAAGATGATTTCATTTTGGCTGTCGACAGGATACCCAACAAAACACTAGGTGCGTTGAAATACAGATGTCTTCATTCCTTTCCCGGGACGAGCATAAATTACTTGCCCTCCCTGACAAAGACAGTCAAGAGACTGAAACATGGAAAGTTTTTCTGCAGCACAAATACACGCAAACAGGATGCCTGTAAAAAAATACATGTAGCATAAGTGGTGCTAAGCAATACAGAAACTGTGTGTCTAGATTAATGTAGATGCATTTACTTTCTATGCTTACATTGCTTTTAGTATCACCAGCAATCTATTCATATCAAGGATGTCACCATTAATATACTTTGGAAAAAAAAATTGTACACTATAGATTGTTCAGTTACATAATGTCTTGTGTTCCTAATTGAACAGAGCATGGAGCCAGTATGGTGGGAGAGTTCTTCTCCGGTGCGGTGTGCCAGAAAGAAAATGGGGAGAACTGTTCAGCAGAAACCGTGATGGATGGTAGGTTGACAAAAGTAAAAGGTAACTTAGTGTGTATATGTGTGTGTGTGACTGTGGTGGGGGGTGGGTGACAAGGTCGAAGAGTTCTTTTGAGTTTGAATCCACGTGTTTGTGCTTGCATGTCTCTCAAGAGATTCCCAAGTGTTTGTGTGTTACTGAGTGCATATGTCTGTCTGTCTAAGTGCAAGCTTGTATGTGTGAGTGCGTAAAGATCTTTATGGTCCTCGCAGTCTGATACTGCCAGAGGAGGTTCGTGCCACTGAGCTGTAAATCTGGGTAGCCGGGTGGTCATGGGATTAAACGTAGTTGGGCCAAATGGGGGCTTTCAGGGAGCTAGGCAAAACTCTGGGGGTTTAGACTCCTTATGTGTCTCAGGGGACTGAGCCAAAGACTTGTTGTAGGGGCCCAGGGTTGAAAGGTCAGGGATTAATTACCATCAGGTACAAGGAGGTCAATGGGTCCACTCAGTGATGGCGCAGAGAACTTCTCACTGCAAACAAGTTCTTGCAAACCTACAGACCTTGGGAATGGGAAAAATCTTTAATCAAAGATGAACATGTGCACCACCTTAAAATTGATCAGCCAACCATGTCGAATCCTCAAACTGCCTAGGGCCTGACCTTGTCTAGGCTTCCCCATCCATCACCACTAGGCTGGCTAATGATGGTAGTCTGGTGACTTGTTTTTGTGTGGATAGTTGAGGAAATTCCCAGTCTTGTTATGCCCTTGCAGACCCCTGTGAGGCTGATTCAATAAATCAATAATGAAGTATGTAATAGAGTATGAAATGAGGGTTCAAATGCATACATTGTGTCTGTTGTATATTGGATCCAAGGTTTTGTATTTTTAGTGTCGTCTTTAGTGGTGTTTGTTCTTTATGGAATTGGATTTAAAGACCTTGTTGACTGGTTGTAGCAATGCAGCTGACAGAGCAGACAGTTTTGCTGTCAGTCTATACAAGAAAGGACTGACAGTATTGGTCTGTTTCCATAGCTTCCCTTGCTGTCCAGCCGTCAGCGGTGGTGATCGAGGACAAGGAGCGAACATGTGACTCCTTGCTCATGTGCATTGTCACAGTATTGAGTCATGGCCTCAGGAGTGGAGGAGGTGTTGGGGACGTCCTGCGGAAGCCATCCAAAGAGGTACAGAGCACATGAACGCAACAAGGACAAATCACAGCCAAATCGAGTTCATTCATTTTTTTCCCCTTTTGACCTTAAAATTGTAATCTACAACCTATTGGATTATAGTAAACTTGGACCTCTCTGATACAAAATACAACATGCATCAAAGATGCTTGCACAGTCCTCTCCATTCACACAAGGATTAAATTAAGCTGAATTAAATTAAAGTGAATGGAGAGAGGTGAAGAGGGTGTTAAGTTTTAATGAGGCCATGATTTTGTTTAATTAACTCAAACTTCAAAAAGTACGTGACTTATTTGACCCAATAAGCAAATTTAGTCTGTTTGGCTAATTCCATGTAAAATGAATGAGTTGGCTTGTAAGAAGTGCAGTGGAAGGCTACAGCATGCCTAAGGATGCTCTCTGCAAGAGAAAGATGTGCTCTGCTGGTGGGTCAAAGAGGTTGCACAGAGTACTTTCATAACTCCGAACATGCCAGAAAAAGCATTAATGGTACTTATCCAGGATGAAGACAAGCTTGTACGTTGCCATAACGTGTACTAGATCTGCAGCTTGACCCATAGAATGAGGGCATGACTCATGCATACTTATATAAACCTCAGTTAGTCTAACATTCGTGTGAATTCTCTGTACTGTTTTCACTTGTGTCAGGTTGTGTTTGACACACAAGGATGGTTTATGTTTAACTGGAGAGTACCCTATAAGCAAAGAGGGCACTATAAGTCACTCTAATGTGACAGCAGTGAAATTAGATATAAATGGGTTCCATAATTAAAAACATACCTTTTTCTCCCCTCTAGTTTTAAATAGAACTTGACATCTCACAGTTAAAATGTTTAGAATAGTTTCTAAGATTCTCTTCTATTTTCAAAATTAATCTACAGTCCAAATACATAAAGTGTGCATGTAAGCTAAAATACATACATATAATACTATCATTCGTGCATATTACTAATAAATAAATATGACTCACCTAAAATGAAATCAAGTCTCTAAGTCTCTCTCATCTTCTATTTAATGCCTGTTTGTGACATCATTGTTTTTATTTTATAAATTTAGCAAGCAGCTCCTTTGGCATTTTTCACAATGGAGAAAACAAATACTATAAAACCCCTTTTACACTGGACGAAAAACCCATTGACACCCACTGGCTTTTTGTCTTCAGTGGAAAAGGGTCGAATCTGTATTCCTTCCCAGGTCAAATGACTCTGCAGTAGTCACAGGTATTTACCGGCTCCAGCTCCGACTGGCCATGATGGAAACGTGACACCCAGGCGGACATGCAATTCTTTGCCCCTTTTCCCGTGCAATTTTGTTTTTTTACAGTCTGGCAACAACATGCAACGGCAGCTCAATTCAATTGGAGTTGAGAAGTAAAAGAAGTTACTACCATAACATTACAACATTATCACTGGCCTCCTTGCTGCTTTCTGCTGTTCCCTATTTTCCGGCACATTCATGAGGTCGAACATGACACACCAAAAGCAGCAAACTCATCTACTGGTGTTGGGAAAGGAGTCAATCACCTACAATATTTTTAGCAGGTTGATTTGTGTTTAAAAAAAAAAAACTTATACGCACAAATTTTGGTATAAAAATTGTGGTTCTTAGTCAAATATGAAATTTGTTAGCAGTGGATTACTTGTAAACCTACTTTTTAGAACAACTGAGTAAAAGTTTAATACAGCCCATATTTCCACTTTGACACCAGCTGATGTTGCTTGTTCTTACAAGTTTTCTCCTGTTTGGCTTCAACAGGAGCCCCTTTTTGCCGCCAGGGTGATCTACGACCTGCTCTTCTTCTTCATGGTCATCATCATTGTCCTCAACCTCATCTTTGGTGTCATCATTGATACATTTGCTGACCTGAGGAGTGAGAAGCAGAAAAAAGAGGAAATATTGAAGACAACATGTTTTATTTGTGGTGAGGAAATAAATAAAGATTCACTGTCATTGTTGCTCTGCATGGTAGTATTGCAAAATGAGTTTAAAAAAACATTTTGTTAGACCATTTAGTTGCTTTCTTGGTCACGTTTTTCAAGATGAAAACCATTCTGCCTACTCTGCATTTAAAGATGCTGCGTCTTCGTCAACATTAGGGGAATGTGACTCATGACCTTTGACACATATTTTCCTGTCTTATTCCCATCATCACTGTATGCTAGTTATACTTTCTTCTCAGAATTGAATAAAGTGGAAATGCCTTACAGTTCTATTTGAATCAAAGCTGCAATCGATACTTGACACACTGCTGCATAGCATTAGTCGTACATTCAGCATGTGTGAATGCGGAGCTTTACAGATGGTGACGAAGTCAAGCGAAATCAAACGAGTGGTCTATTCCGTGCCTGCTCTTGTATGAGCGTGCGACTGCTGTGTTGCAGCTTCACGTCAGGGCTCTGTGCAAAATGGGGGCTGTTTTTCTGGGTAGTATAAACAATGAAACGCCTCCTCTTCCCAGAATGAATGGTTAGTCATGGCAGGTGCTGCTGTGGAGGAGGAGTGTTTCTTCCTGTTGCCATATGGGTCTTGACCATGTTAGACTGTACACTCAGACACTGGCCTCATCCATCACTAAGCAGTCACTTTTGAGCATTAAATCTGAACAATCTTTGGTCAGTTCTGGTCATTCTTACTGCTTTATGTTGGGCAACTCTATCGAGGATTATTGCACATGCAATGCAAGAATGTATATGGACTGCAGGGTGACAAACAACGCATGAGCGTTTTTAGTACATCTCACCTCTGACGTTGTGTCTGCCCATTCCCATGTGACCCAATTTCCTCTTGTTTTTTTCAGTTATCCTCATTTAGGTCACAAGAATGGTTATGTCATCTATCCACACAAAGTTGATTTCTTCACTCTTCCAATGAAATGAGAACACTGTGCTAATTTGGGGTGTGTGTGGTTGACTGTGTATGTGTGTGTACGTGCTTCTGTCTGTGGGGTTGTGTCCTTTCATTTTTAGGTTTGGAGAGAGACAAGTTTGACAATAAGACGGTCACCTTCGAAGAACACATCAAAGTTGAGCACAACATGTGGCACTACTTGTTCTTTATCGTCCTGGTGAAGGTGAAGGATTCGACGGAGTACACTGGCCCGGAGAGCTATGTGGCTGAAATGATCAGGGTAAGAAAGTTGTCATGAACAGGTACTATTTTCTTTTTTTTTTTTTTACCTCATCTGCCCCAGATTACCAGGTCTGCATTATGTAATCCCTGCCTCCATGACCTTGAATCCTTCCAAAGTATTATCACATCAGTCAGCTTTGTGAATGGAGAATTAACTTTCAGACAGAGTCTGCCATTGGCATAAAATGTGTTAATCCCCCGAAGCAGCCATGCCTTGTTCAATACACACACACACACACACACACACACACACACACACACACACACACACACACACAGGTCTCACCCTGCATATCACCTCACAATAAGCACTTAGGCAAACCAGAACACAGCCTCATAAGTTTTGTCAAGCAGCAGTGTGAGGACATCACTTTCAAAAATAGCATTTTGAAAAAGTCAGTGGTTTATCCAACCTAAAACTTATAGGATTTCTATTATTTCTATTCCTTGTTTTCATTCTATAAAAATAAACAGGGTAAGATATATAGCTTGTGATATGTGTATTATACTTTTATTATAACTGTACTTATAAAAACTAAATGAAATCAAAAAGTAATGGAAGTTGTAGCCCAAGTTAATCATCAGAAATGTGTTGAAATCTCAACTAGTAAGTATTTGTGTCTGGTAGTACAAATAATAAATAAGGGCGACACTTCAGATGCACACATACAGGTTCAATCTGCCTTTTTTATGTCACAATTGATTCAAGCAGACAAACTGTGGAAATTTCCCATTAGAAAAATAAAAACCAGAAAGAAATTCGAATGTTTGATTGTTTTTATAGTTGCATCATACCCATAGGCTGTGAGCAATTAGAAAGCATTTTTAACTGCCAAAGGAAAGCCCCTTCTTCTGAAGCGGTTGCTTTCCTGACGCACTTGTGCTGCCGTCAGTTTCTGACACAGTTTCTCATTAGATGCCTTTTAGTCCACTTCGCTGCTTTTTGACTTGATCTGCTACACTCAGTCTTGTGAGGAACCACCTGATTTGGGATTAACCCCCATCCTCTCTCCTGTTAACCTTCCACCCTGCTGAGCCAAAGTTTGTCAAGGGTGCAGGTTGAGGGGGCAGGCTGAGCAGAGAAGGGACACATTGTGCAAAAGACTTCTATGACCCATCAGGTGACCCAGTCATCCTCGACATTAACTCTCTGCTTCACATGGGAGTGTTTGATGCAGGGCCTCCGTATCTTGTCTGTTGTTTGAGTTGTCTGCAAAGATCGCAGTATTCACAGAGCTGCTTTTATATAACACATTTTGCTATGTCATTAGGTTGAGTCAGGTTACATGCAAGGAATACATTTTTTTGTTAATTTATTTAAACTTTTAAAGATTTTTTTTTTCCTTTATTTGACAGTGATAGTAGAGATAGAGACAGGAAATGCATGAAGAGAGTGAGGGAGAGGCAGGGACGACATGAAACAGTTATTTTATTTTTTCAATCGATACAAAGTGCATGCAATGTATATAGCATATGTGTAAATAATTGAGTTTAAGCTTCATTAGATGTGCAAATGATATTTTTCCTTTATATCATGAAAATGTATACAAAAACTGGTAGAGACAAAAATAATGTTAGATGGATTCATCAAAATGCTCTCTCTACATATATATCTATATTTCTGTCTATCAAGACACATATATCTTACACATCTCTAATCTAATTAAGCAGTGGCATTTGTGATTAACTTAATCAGAACTGTTTGTGTTAGCTGGCTATAAACCTTCTCCATTATTCCTCACATTTGAAGTTTAGGTACTATGTAATATACATTATAAAGCCCTAAGTTATGTTGTATATTTCACTCAGGCTATTTGTAGCATAGTGTTGAGCAGTGATTATAAAACCATACAAAGCTTGACAATGCATGATGAATGTGGAAATCAAACATAGTGCAAAAATAATTTTGGGGTAATTAATAAAGACAAAACTGTGTTCAAATAAATCATTGGTTATATCTTACTATAAGTTTTTGCTGCTGTATTTTCCGCAGTTTATTATCCATATATAGATCTATATCTATCTCTATTCATCCCACAGCATGTGCTGATTATTTGCATCAGAAAAATGATTTGTAGACCCAATTTCTTCAATCTGTTCTGCCTCTCTCCCACCGTGTTTCGATTTATTTGATGCCGCTGTACCGTGGAAGAAGCAACAGGACAGAAGGGGGTGTAGAAGTCAGACTACTCTTACAATGACTGGGACTGACGTCAATGGTGGAGGACTCTGAGTGAAGTGTCACATCTAAGGTGTAAAAAGATGATGCTAGGCTCACACTCATTGCCCTCATTTTTTATTGCGTTCAACGCTGCAGGATGCCCCAGCTCCGTGAGTCGACTTGAAACATCCGTAGCCACAAACATTCAAAACAGTTTTTATCTGAGCATAGTAAAATAGGCCTATAACATATCTGTGTCTGTGTGGCTGTGTGATATTTTTTTGGCATTTATTTGCATATTTGTTGACTGAGTGGGCTGTCAGCTCGTCAGGTGGCTTGTGGCATGACTGTGACATTTTCTGTTGCTGTTTTAACCACACAGCATCCTGTTTCTCTGTCATGGCCGTGCGGTTTTAATAATGAAAAATGCACTTCCGTCATTTACATTGAACCAACGTGATGTCAAGTCTTAAAGTCGTGGCTGCACTTCTCAGTTTACTGGAAGTGCCTTCATTTGTAAACACTGGGGATGGAAAGAGGGCCAGGCTACTGGTGACAGTCGTCAAACAAACGCACATGTGCCTTTGGCTGGAAGGCTGAATCCAAAATGGGGAAATGACCTCCGTCATGTTTAGTTCATATTTTTTTGACAGCATATGAGCAGAACTGTGTTTTCCACTGGTGACAGCAGGTGAACTAGGTAAACACAGCCTCTGTCTCTTTGCATTCAGGAAGTGGAACTTGCTCACAGCACTTGTCTCCTCCTTTCAGAATGAGTGTGTGCTCATTATTTTAGTCTTATGTGATTCCCCTCGGGCTGCAGTCTGACCCAGGACTGGTTTGTGGTTCACATGGACACCTCACTCGCCCGTCACATCTCCAAATCAACCACTGAAACCTAGGGACTTTTCCAGACGAGTTCTTTGGCACGCCGCTGTTTCTAGCCTGTGACCTCAGTGGCTACGCAGCATCCTCCCTTTTCATTCATGCTGCGTTTGGACTGATGGTTATGCTGATTGAGGACCCATGACATTGACATGGCTGTGTGGGATGTGTGTTTTTGTGTAGTGAAGAATTAAACATAAATGTCTTCCCATGACTTTGGTTCATCTGGAAGCAGCTTCAGAGAGCACACTGACAATGGCATGTGGTGGTCAAGATAGAAGCATGAAAGAATGCAGCTGAATGGCCCTCAGCCCTGTTTGAACGCAGCAACCCCTGAGGAAGCAGCTGGGTTTCATGTCTCTGCCACTTTTGCATATGTGTACAAATAGAGTGTGTTAAAGTTACAGTAAAAAGTACTGTGTATTTTTCTATATCATAAGACATTCCCTTAACTTTATTTTATATTACTTCTGTTCATCTTCACTGGCTTTATTTTCCAATGTTTTTTAAAAAATGCTATAACTTTTCAAAGTTACCCCTAAGATTTCAGTCCCAATTGATAAAGCGACGATTCCTAAAAGCCACCTGGTGTTTCACCAGTTGAATGCTTTTAATGTGAAGGAGCTGTGGTGAGAAATTTTGGGTTTGCATTCGCCGTAACTTCATACAGCTCATTATGGATCACATGTATGCATCGCTTCTTGCGAATCCCTCGTACATCTGGTGGAAATTTAAATCCAGTGCAGGAATGGTGCACTCCACCAGGAACAATGGAAAACTACTGTATTACTGCCTGTAAACACATTGAATGGCTGTTACTGACATGTTAAGAAAATATACAGTATCAAAAACTGTATGATTTTCTGAAATTTTTTTTGTTTTTGCTGCATTATTTTATCATCCATAAAGCACAAGGGTAAAAATTCCAACCGGCTATTAAACCTTTCTGAATAATCTCACACCTCCCACCATGTACAACTGCCTTTTCATTCTTAACTGATATTACTGGTTCAGCAGCACCATATAAACCACTTTGTTCTCAACGTATGCAAATCTTCCACCACCCCACTCTTTAGTCAGAAATTTGTCAAATAGTGAGTTCAAATGTTCAAACAATGTATATGGTCTTTAAATAACTTTCCGCTGGCATTCGTGGCATAACTGGCAGTTGATATCTCCTTCAGTTCTGACTTTGCAGTTCTGACACGAGCTTGCCAATAGTACAAGTGTCAGAGGTCTCATTCACACCAGGAGCTATTGTACTGGAACTTCTCTCAGTGTTACAGCCAATATTTTAAAAGTCTACTCCTATGTTAAACAAATTCTAACCCTCCACCCCACATATAAAAAAAATCATTACACACATAACAGCAGCATCAATTAAAAACTCACACCAGCTCAGTTCCAGCTTCTGTGGCTAATATACTTGATTTCAATGCTTGGTGAAACACCTTATTACAGCTCGTCTGTGGCTCACAGGAGCATTCAAGAGCTGTGTGTTTATCTCAGCACTGCATGTGAGGCGTGTGTGTGTGTGTGTGTGTGTGTGTGTGTGTGTGTGTGTGTGTGTGTGTGTGTGTATCAACAAATGAGGAAGTTTGTTCCTTTGTCTTAGTTTACAGATTTTTGGAAGTTTGCCAGTTTTGTTGTGTGTCTGGTGATACTAGACGTGAGGGAAACATATCACCGATAAGTGAACTGCACGTTAGGAGTGATTTCAAGAGTGCCCTCATATCCCATGTGATTCTAATGCGGAAAGTCCCTCATGATTAATTTGATTCTGCTTTTAAAGTAGGCTTCAAATCACAGCTAAAGAGACAAAACACGGTCTATGAACAACACAAATCTAATAGCGCCTGGCACTTGTGGTGTAATGTGTGAAGCATTTTCCATTGCACTGAAAGATAAAAATTAGACCACTTTATTTGAGGAATTACATTTAGAACAAAGAATAATCACTTCTTAGAAAATGGCAAAACACAGCGGAAGTCACACGAAAGATGACGAGATCGATGTTTTAATCATAACCACTGAGATTTCTGTTTACCAGGAGCACAACTTGGACTGGTTCCCACGAATGCGGGCCATGTCCTTGGTTAGCAGCGACGCAGACGGGGAGCAGAACGAGATCAGAAACCTGCAGGAGAAGCTGGAGTCCACCATGAAGCTGGTGTCCAACCTGTCAGGCCAGCTGACCGAGCTCAAAGAACAGGTTGGTTAAACTGAAGGGAAAAGCTGACAGAGAAACATCATGGGGAAATTATGAAGAGCTCGAGAGATTCGTTTCTCTAGATGTGGACAGCAGATGTTGCTCGAGGTTTGTTTGTTTGCCGCTCATTGCCCTTTAGATGCAGAGCTTACTAAATGCAAAAGGCGATGAGTCATAGTTCACAACACAGCTCATGAGGCTGTCAACCTGATTTTGTTTGCAGTAATCTGGATTTCAATATTGATCTGTTGGCTAAGATTGTAGATTTTAATTTCTTATCTGTTTATTGATTGATTGATTTACTGGATAAAGCCATGGTCACTAATTAGATGAGCACAAAATGACCTTATTTACAAACTGATTTTCTTCAGAGGAATTGCTTTTTATTAAGCTGCTCAGTGAGATAGTTTTTCTGTGAGACTAATTTTAAAAGACTGTTGTTGTAATAAATTACACATAAACCTCACTAGACTTCTAAGTTGTGCAAGAATACATTCTGCTGATATTGCGTATCAGGCCGAATGAGGCTTAAATTGCACAATTGCTGCAATGCACTGCTTCTAGTAAACCAAATTGTAAAAATGTCTTTACCCTTGAAATGAGAACTATCTGTGAGGAAGTGAATGTTACTGAGACGTTTTGACCCAGACGGGGGAAATGATTATTGTGCTGCTGAAAGTCAGGAAGGGCACAGTGGCGTCAGGCACACTTCAGTCGACATTTGTAAGGCCTGGCTTGACTTAAGCAACAATTCAAAAAGCACAATGTAAAAAAAAAAAAAAAAAAATCACTTCATGAATTTCAATTCTCATTCTTTTCAGGAAGAAATTCATTCATTCTCAATAGAGCACAACCAGGAAAATTGTGATACAATCCTTCTCTGTATTGTGTCATTCCAAAGAAAATTGGCTTAATTAGAAAATTATAGTGTAAAAAAGCCCAGCATTCTACGGCTAACTGGGTTTAAACTGTCCACTTGAAGTGTTTTAATGAGATTTTTCTCTACCACGTCCGTCTACACAGAACTATTTCTCCTGGAACACTCATTACAAGACCACTTTGTCTTCTCGCTTTTAATATCAATCTGTTTCAGTGTTGAGGTGAAAATCACTACCTTATGTTACTTAAAGTTAATTCTTAGCAGAAAGCCCATTCTTATTTCTTCTGGTATAAAGGTTAACACCTGTGTTATGACTCATGTGCTTTGCTTGATCTCTGAAATTTCTTTTGACTGAGTTTCAGTATTAGTAGTTTGTATTCTGCTGCTTTCGTCAGAAGACCGAGCAATGTGGATGACAAGATTTCAAAAGCGTCCGTTTCAGTTGAGCAGTGTGCACAGTTTGTGCAGCATTTGTTAGTTTCTGTAAAGTGATATGATAGAATGATTCGGTGAAGGCTGCAGACCAGAGAGGCTGCTGGTACATTTAGCGGAAGAGGACGTGCATGCCAGCAGAGGTACAGATGGATTCATTTTTGTAAACCTGTCTTTTCTGTGCTCTTCAGATGACAGAACAGAGGAAGCAGAAGCAGCGGATTGGCCTGCTGGGACACCCTCAGCACATGAACGTCAACCCCCAGCAGCCCGCATAAGATTCAGCTGACACGGCCCTGAAGCAGCTCAGCGTCGGCTGTGTTGTGGACAGAGTGTGCGGCCCTCGCTCAGAGGCTGCACGCAATGTATGCTGCACTGAGTGTGAGTGTAACTTATAACAGTAGGGAAACACTGTAACGTAGGTAGTCATAAGGCAATGTGTAGCTCTATCCCACGCACGTCTTACTCCTAACAGTAACACTCACCCACCTCGTTCTGTTCAGTCCAGTTGGAAATGGTGCCAAATGTTTTCTATGTAGAAATAAATTGGATTTCTCAACACATGGCCTTTACTGGTTGAACTTGAAACTTGATATAGCTGACTGGACAGGAGGAATTAGTCCCATTTGTTTTTTCATTTTTTATTTTATTTGAATGTTTTCTATTTATATTTCTGGTATAACGAGCAGTATTAAATGTCTTATTTTTGTATGTTGTGCAATATATTAACGTAAATATGCAACCTCATTGGTGTGTGGATTTAAGTTCCATCAATCATGTCTTATTTAAAAGCGTGGGCCAATGTTTTTGTTTGTACTTTATTGCCACTGGATAAAATAGGGAGTAGTTGGTCGTGTTTACTTACGCAAATATAGAGATAATATTTAATAAGCTGGCCTTTTCAATTTAACTTTATTTTTTCTTGAATTTCTTGAAAATGTGCATACTTCTTGAGTGTCACCCACACTCAATAGAGATAGTATATTGTGTGAGAGCAATATATATACAGATAGTCTTCTTTCACCTGTGAATCCAATGGGGTCATATCTCAGTGCTAACTTATTTTATGATATATTTGCTTTCTTATTTAATTTGGATCTAAAGGACATTTAGATTGTTTAACTTGTCAGTCAAATATATGCTGTATAATTTATTCGGGATCACTCATGCTATTACAGTTTGCTCAGGAGTTGTCTAACCTTTACTGTAATGAACATTATTAGCATAATTTCCAGTCCTGCAGCAAACTTGTTCCATTTGTGCCTGTTTTAGTCCTCATTTTAAAGTCTGATCCAAGTTTGCTGCTTGTGCAGAGTCACTAACTTTTATGTTCATGTTCACTAAAATGTTTTCGTTGGTTTTCGTTGCTGTTAGATTTTTTTTTTTTTGTTTGGACTACTTTGTGTACATAAAGTTTGTTGCTTATCTTGGCTTTTGTATAGAACAATGAGATGGAGAAAAAAAACTTACTCATGAATGTTAAGATTAACAAAAAATCTAAGCACTGTCAATTTGTATATTAAAGTAGAATTATTTATTAAAATTGATGTAATTATCCTTTACTTCATGTTGTGTTTATTGTTGAGGTGATATTATGATTAGAAATTATCCAAATGAGGTAAACCATCAGTGTGCCGTATTTAAAAATGTTCAACAGTGTATTTATATACCCTTGTAAGCAATCACCCAACCACCAGTAAGATAACTCATTTCTGTTATTACTGGTGTTTTCCTATTTTCACTACAGTAGGCAGTAAAATGAATCAAGAAACAGCCATCAAAGGCACATAAATATCACTGATAGGAATTTAAGAAAAAATATAGAACAACATGTCGTAGTTGATTGTACGAAAATTGAGGGAAACGTGGTCAAATGTGTGTAATCTTAGTGATGTTTTAGACACAACTATAAATGACACCTGTTGACTATATATAATATATTCCATGAATCAAATGCAGTGTTTTCCATTTCAGAAATTAAACTAGGCCATGTCCTGAATTCGTTTTTTTGACTTACAAAGAAACTACTTCTGTGAGCCGTAAAACGTGCTCGTCTGAAACCAGCAAATGACGGCAGTGCAGTCCCCAAGTAGAATGTGTGAAATTAGGTGGATATAAAATTGCCTATACCCTCATTAATCAGGGGTTTTCTTATAGAAATGTCAGATATTTATCAGCCTCTGTTTGCCTTCAGATGAGCTCATGCTGAAGCAAACAGTTATGCCTTATAAATGACTGTCCCCATTTGACTTCATATTCAGAGTCAACACACTTTCATGTTGAGCTTTTATTGTCAAACTAAAACTGATGTAATTCTAACCGATGCTGCGAATCAGTGTGTCACTCACTGGGTCATGGGTGAATATTGGCAGTAATGGAAAGTAACTAAGTGTATTTACTCTGATACTTTGCTGAAGTACAATTTAAGGTCCTTGTACTTTACTTGATTATTACCCTTTAATGCTAATTAATATTTCCACTACACTACACTTCAGAGGAAAATACACTCTTTACCCCACTACATTTATTTACCAGCTATAGAAGTTTCTTTTCAGATTAAGATTTTACATACAAAAATATGACAAAACTTTTTATAGATTAAACAACAGTATATAGTGTAGTTAACATTAGCTCCACCTCGACCACCTAAAATATATTAATATAAGATACCACTTTTACTTTTTAAGTTCATTTTGCTAATACATTTTCATGATTGCAGGACTTTTTATATATATATATATATATATATATATATATATATATATATATATATATATATATATAGTCAAAGGTTTGGACACCTTCTCATTCAATTGTTTATTTTTATTATTTTCTGCATCGTAGATCAATACTGAAGACATCAAATGACACATGTGGTTAACAGAATAATGTGTAAATAAAGTAAAATATGTTTTCGATTTTAAATTCTTCAAAGTAGCCACCTTTTGACTTGATGACAGTTTAGCACACTGTTGTCATTCTCCCAACCAACTTCATGAGGTCGTCACCTGGAGTGGTTCTCAGTTAACAGGTAATTTGTGGAATTTCTCGCCTTCTTAATGCTTCGAGACCATCAGTTGTGTCATGCAGAGGTAGTGTTGGTATTCAGTGAATATTCTACAACTGTAGTAATTCATATCATGGCATAAGCATCACCCCAGGAAAGGAAGTTACCCCTGCTGCAGAGGACGAGTTCATTAGAGTTTCCAGCCTCAGAAATCCCCAATGAACAGCATCTCAGATTAGAGTTCACATGGCATGGTACACCTCAGCGTGGCAGTCTGCTCTGACATGCCATCCCAAAGAGGACAATGACTCCAAAACACACACCTCCAGACTATGTGAAACTATGCTACTTGACCAAGAAGGAGCGTGATGGATGATGCATCACATGACCAGGCCTCCAAAGTGCTCAGCAAGTATGTGAACTCCTTCAAGCGGACTGGTGGAAAACCTGACTGACTGAAGCTGACTGACAGAATGACAGTGTGCAAAACTGTCATAAAAGCAAAAGGTGGCACTTTGAAGAATCTAAAATATGAAACAGATTTTGCTGTGTTTGCACTTTATTTTGTTTAACACAGAGGTCTGATATTTCATATGTGTCATTTCATAGTTCTTCAGCATTAATCTGCAATGTAGAAAATAATAGGAAAAAATACATTTATAGTGTATTAGCAGCAAATGTGCTTAAAAAACAAAAGTGCAAAAAGTGGTGTCCTATATTAACTGAAATATATGTAAATAATAAAAACACGGGAAGAAGACCCCCCTCGTGACGTCACCGATCCTTTCTTCCCATGGCTTCTGTCCACAGAACCACAGCAGCTCAAAGTCAGAGTGTAGAGTTTCATTTTCTCTGAGATCTTATCGTCTCTCAGCAGTGTTGACAGAGACCTCTCTCTCCCGCTCTCTCGTTTCCGGCTCCCTTGTTTTGGATCAGATCTGTTTCTATCTTTAGTCTCCGGCTGCTTCGGGACGTCGGCGGGTGGAACCGAGCGAGCGGTCGGCCGCTCTCGGTTGACTGCGCCGTGACGTCACCGGCGGGGCTCTGCTCCGGTTTG
Organism: Holacanthus passer; assembly: GCA_025331565.1. NCBI lineage: Eukaryota > Metazoa > Chordata > Actinopteri > Pomacanthidae > Holacanthus > Holacanthus passer. Next base: position 3,385,138 of record JAFREQ010000011.1, read on the forward strand.
TCTGTCGGCCATGAGGAGCTCAACGTGACCGGCCGGTGGGTACAAGTCGGTTTAACGCTGTCGGGACAGGAGCTGGGAGACAGGACGCTCCGGTCCAGCTGCAGGGGGACACTGACATGGACTGAAGTCTGCACGAATCCAGTCTGACTCAGTGTCGTGTTATAACTGTGTTACTGAGTTTGATGATTTGCATTAAAGCCCATATAATTCAAACAATAGAAAAAATAAAATATATATATAATAATATAATAAAACGCGCCACAACTTTTTAAAGTCGTCATCGTTTGTAACAGAGCAAAACATTGGAAATAATCTTCTTCGTCTTCTTGTTCTATTTATTATTATTGTTCTTCTTCTTCTTCGTCTTCTTGTTCTGATTATTCTTGTTATTGTTATTGTTCTTCTTATTATTGTTGTTCTTCTTCCTCGTTTTCTTCGTCTTGTTCTAATTATTCTTGTTATTGTTATTGTTCTTCTGTTTCTTCTTCTTATTGTTCTTCTTCTTCCTCGTTTTCTTCTTCGTCTTCTTGTTCTAATTATTCTTGTTGTTATTGTTCTTCTTCTTCTTCGTTTTCTTGTTCTTCTGCTTCTTCTTATTATTATTATTATTGTTATTGTTATTCCAATTCTTCTTATATATAATAAAACATCGATTACATTGTGGTTTCATATTCTGATATTATTACTACAAAAACAAAGTCTCTTACACACACGGTTCATTTTATTATGACTAATATGCTAATAAAAATCTCTTTGGTGTTTGTGTTACCTACAATGTTTTCAGTATAAAGCCGCCATGTTCGCAGCTGTAATAATGTTTCCTCGCCTCATGGCCGCTAACTGTTGCTCCACTTTGTGCCTCTGTAAACAGGCTCCTCTCTGCACACAGTCCTCAGCAGCCGGAGCGTGGTGGTACACGGGACCGGGCCCTACTATACACACACACACACACACACACACGGCTTGTACTCCAGCAGCAGCAGGGCGAGGGGAGGAGGTGTGTGTCTCTGCGTGTGTGTGTGTGAGGAGTTGAAAGCACCGTCCAACACGTGAGGCTCATGTGACGGTGCGGAGTGTGTGTCTCTCGCCCTGAGACGTGCCTGCAGTCACAGGGTTTATTTAACACGTAGTCACAAACCCACCCAGCTCTCACACACTGAGCCGGGCGAGGAGCCTCTCCCCAGACACACTGCCGAGCCTGGACCTCGGGGTGACAACACACACACGCGCGCGCGCACAAACAAACTGGAGATACTTTTTTCATCGTTTTGTATTTTTTCTGCCATCTTTTTCTCATTTTTCGATCGCGGCTGCGGAGGCGCATTTGGGACGTTTTGAAGGCTTTTTTTTTGGAGTCTCTTGGTGTTGACAGTGAAGAGACATGGAGAGGATTACCAGTGCGCAACCACCTCCCTGTGTGCCAAAACACACATCTCTGGATATAGCTGACATGCAAGGGTAAGAGGAAAACTCATTTATTATATTCTGATCTATCCTGCTGTGTAAAAGCACTTTATTCTGAACCCAATCCTGCTTTATACAAAAAACTAAAAACTATTTTTCTTCTCTCCAAAGAATGGATTTTCCCATTTATGTGTACAAACCCAGAAGAGGCATGAAGCGCGGGGATGAGAACAAGGTAAAATTAAGTTACATGCATTTTCCTGCATGTCTGAGTGGAAACCGTGCAGCCTGGATTTCACTGACAAACACTTGAACCCCCTGCAGGAGACGTACAAGTTGCCGCACCGACTGATCGAGAAGAAGAGACGCGACAGAATCAACGAGTGCATCGCCCAGCTGAAGGATCTGCTGCCAGAACACCTCAAGCTCACTGTGAGTATAATCTGCTGCATGTCTGCTCACAGGCAATGTGAGAGGACACATGCTTCTTTCTGCTCAGCACTTTGTTTGTCAAACCTTTGGGTTCAGTTCTGGAGTCACAAAAATAAAAAAGTTTGGGATTTTAAAGAAAAGTAAACTTGATCTAATATTTATATGTATTTTTTTCCAATTTTGTAATTTAAATTAATTTTATTGTCTGATTTCTATTTTAGATGTGAACTTGTTGTTGAGTATTTTGATGTGTGTGCGTGATTGCATGACTTCCCGGGTGTTCGAGGCTTGTCCTCTGCTCAGCTGCAGAATGTGTTACATAAGAAAGATCAACATGCTTATCGAAGGTCTTCCTGTTTTAGACGCTGGGTCATTTGGAGAAAGCTGTGGTGCTGGAACTCACTCTCAAGCATGTGAAAGCTCTGAGCACCCTCCTGGAGCAGCAGCAGCAGAAAATCGTCGCGCTCCAGAAGGACCTGCAAATCAGTACGTTTGATAAACTGATGTTGTGTAAAACACATATGTTCTCTATCAAGCATCAACAGACTGAGCGCTCTGTGATCTGTTGCACGTATCTAGTATGGATGATTCTTAACCTTGTGGTTCTGCTCAACCAGGTGATCATGGAGGTGACAGCGCGGAGAACAGTGAGGAGATGTTCCGCTCCGGCTTTCACCTGTGTGCAAAAGAGGTCCTCCACTATGTTGCCAGTCAAGAAAGCAGCAGGGACCTGACTCCGTCCCACGTCATCAGCCACATCCAAAAGGTAGCAGCTGAGGTCCTGCAGCATCGAAGCAGCTTACACCCAGACGAGCCTACCCCTCAAGCTTCAGAGAAACTAAAGAAACCCGCCGGACAGCCCCAAAGGGTGTTTGAGGGCCCAGCTAAGAACTGTGTTCCTGTCATTCAAAGGACTTACCCTCATGGGATGGGGGAGCAGAGCGGCAGTGACACGGACACTGACAGCGGCTATGGGGGAACATGACAAGCGTGACCCCAAAACCCGGTGGTCAGAAAGCCATGCGAAGGAGGGGGAGCTCAAGCACGCCATGTCCGAGAGGACGGCCAGTGCCATCAAGCAGGAGGGCGATGAGCCTCAGGCCAAGAAGTCAAGGTCTGACTCCTCAGAGGACGAGATTCTCTCTGGTCACACGGCAGGAGGCCCCGGCAGCTACATGAGCTTCTCCCCCAACCAGCCCCCGTTCTGTCTCCCCTTCTACCTCATCCCCCCCGCGGCCGCACCAGTGGCAGCCTATCTTCCCATGCTGGAGAAATGCTGGTATCCCGGGGGCATGCCGGTAATGTACCCAGGCATGAGCGGCTCTGCGGCGAGCTTGCCCCCGGAGACTCTCCCCTCATCTTTGGTGATGTCCCCAAGGGCAGGGTCTCCAGTGCCCCACCAGAACCCCATGGATTCCCCTGCACTTCACAAAGCTTTAAAGCAGGTCCCCCCATTGAACTTGGAAACCAAAGACTGAGCAAATGTGTTTCTTTTAGAATCTTGCCCTCTGAATGTTGATGGGGTTGAATGGTGGACCCACTGAAAAGAGGGTAAGCAAACACAAACGCACTGGTATCCCTTCAAACCACCGCCGTCGTTCGGCCTGTCAGAGCATTGACCCCAGCAAAGAACCCCACTGTCGATCACCAGCTCCTCGCACACTGAAACGGGACTTTCGTGGGCAACCTGGAGCGCTCATGTGAAGGCTCATAGATCACCTGTTGCATGGCTCTGAAACACTGTGATGGTCAGTTTAAAGACGATGAGTGCGCAATAGATCGCACGAGGGTTTTTTTTTTGTTGTTGCAAGGTTCGTCTTCTCCGCCCTCAGTGTTGAATGTCAGAGGTAAACCCAGAATGTAAGCCACAGATAAGCCCCCCAAAATTATTTGGACCTACTTTTTGCACACACACCAGTCTGTAATGAATGTAAAGATTGAACAAAAGCCCCTTGTAGATGCTGCTTGAATTATTATTACCTGCTGTAGATCTGTGAATGGAGGATCTACCTTCCATGTTGTCGCTCCTGTAACTGCAATGAACCATTGTTTAGACTAGAATGTTACCAAAAAATAAAGTCTGGCTCATGTTGACCACTGACAAAAGACATTGCTCTTATGACCCTACAATTATCATTGGAGCTAATTGAACACAAATATTCATGATGTTCAAAGAATTCAGGGCGTTGTCACCGTACGAGGTGTGTCAACTCATGTCTGTTGAAGAGTGATGTGGCCGTACATGCTTTAAAATTTCTTTTGTGACTCATGGCTGTTCGTGCATCGAGATGGAGTTCCTGTGAAGTCATGTCTTGTAATTATTTTTGTTTATACGACTCGTACATCTCTATTTTTGATACGTGACCCACTGAGTGTATTAGCATCGCTACTGGAGGAAGGTTTAGGTAGTCTTTTGCTGTATGCCACGAAAACGTCTACAGTATATAGCATTGTGCTCAAGCAGATTTGCATCTTGCCCACAAATTCCTGGTCAAGTTAAGGCCTGACCTTAGCTCATGCTGTTGCCTTTACTCGTTTAACGCAGACACAATGATGGCAGGTGTTTCAATGTATTTGCTTTAAATGTTGTGTCTGTGGCAAAGAGAGTGAATGTAAAGTTCAAACAAAAATAATAGTTTTGTATAGAAAGAGGTACTTGGGATTTTTATTTTGAAATGTAACAAAATGTTGTTTGTTGTACATATTTTGTATATAAAGTATTATTGATATATATTAAAATATTAATAAAGCTTTTTTCCCCCTCTGTAGAATTTGTGCTTCACTGCCTGATGGCTTAAACGTGTTGTAGGCAGCCAACCTGACAGTTCCTCATAACAACACATACTTACATAACACTTACGTAACCCATAAAGCAGCAGAGCCTGTGTAAATCAATAGCATGTCTTAGATTACAGGCTGTAAACATTTCAAATTCTGAAGCATTTCTAAGAAATTATCTGTGGGATCTTTGGAAAAAGGCTCACATTTATAAATCTTTTTTTGCTGTTATTAACAAGGCAACTTTCAGCTCATCACAAATGGCAAAATCATCGACAAGAATTTGTTTACTAAATACTGTCATGAGTATTATCCACCAATAAAAACTGATCCTGAAATCCACAATATTTGTTTAGAAACTAGAGATAATAACTTTTGGTTCTCTGTAAAAAAAAAAATGTAGACAAAAAACCCCAATAATAATAATAATAATAAAATCGACTGAATTCACTGAAAACACTGAATTATCTTACATGTTTAGTTTAGTCATTTCTCCCTCATGCGTTTATATGGTTTGCACACACTGTATGGCAGCCACTGTAACAATACTGAAAGTGGCTGAGTAGGAGCAGAAAATGTGTCTGGCAACTTGAGAACACCACAGTAGATGGAAATAGTATTTGAGGTTGCGGAGGTAAGGACTTTGTATCTTTGATTTACTTTCACATTTGATATTATGGAAGATCCATCTCCACCAAGTTGCTGCCACTTGCTGTCTGTTTCCTTGGTGGTAACGCTGGGGTTGTAATGACAGTGAAAACATAAAGACCTTTATCATATGCTTACCACCCACCTTACCTCCCAGAGAAATGTGGAAATTGTACTTTTGTTTTCTTGTAATCACAGCACCATTTTGTAATTTGCTCTGCTGATCAGTGAACACCACATTTTGAGATTTACTCTTCGCAGGCCTGTTGACAGTCCTGATGTGCTTAATAATGCAGTACTAGCACCACCTTGTGGAATTAGAGCTTCACTCTAAATCTTCATTCAACCACAACTGATATGATATACATTAATGAAGCCCAACTAAGAATATATGAGTAACACTTTTTGTAGAACTCTATAAACGTCAGTGTGAAGCTCTTTATCAATATATCATGCTCATTATTTTGGTCAATGTCCTCTTTATCAAATATAGGCTTTAAAGAGAACATAGAGCTGCTCTAATCAATTATTTTATATCATCAATGGATCACACTACTTCATTTAATGTGAAAGGGGTTGCTAGTAGTGACAAACCCACAGAGAAATTTTCACCCAAATCTGTAGCTCCTCTGGAGCATTTCAGAGTCTTTCAGTTCACTGTTTTGGTTTTTCTGCCCTCAACTTTATTGTTTTGGTTCACTTTCACTGCTCTCATCAGTCTCGTTTCCAGCCACAGCAGGAAGTTGTCTTCAGTGAAAAAGCTCTGATATATCCACTGTTCACTACTCACCCAGCACTGAACAGCAAAAAGACAACATTAGCAGTGAGCTGTGGAGAACCTAGCAGCTGAAGAGTCACATTATTCGCTCAGGAGCTGATGGAACCAGACTAGAGCAAAAATGTGAGCAAATACTGGATTTGCACTCTGCAATCTGACAGAGACGCAATTCCAAATGAATGCTAATGTTGCTTGTATCAGATAGATGTATAAATTAGCAACTGTAAAGCAAACAATATCACCCTAACTTTAAAGTGTTTACTTACAAGTTATTTTACTTACAAGGTTACTAAGTTTACTAGTTTCTTCTGCCCCCAAGTGGTCAGAAATAATAATAACAATAATGATAATAATAAATGTAGGTTTGAAATCCCACAGGAGCACAAAGATAACTGTCACAGCAGATGAGGCAGCTGCATCATTAGAAAAGCCTGGACAGCTTGTGAGGATGCAAAGGACATGAAACCAGTCAAAGCTGTGGTGGTGAGTCCAAAACATTGTCCAACATTTTGTGAATATAATGGAGTTTCCGTTAATAAATCCCTTTAATCCTTTCCCATTGTCTGTGTCTTGCTCCTGGGTCCAGTTTAAGAAAACCTCAACGGCCACATTGTCCATTATAACTATGAAGCTACGTACAACTATATTTTGAATGAATATTGTTTGTTTTGGTTTTCTGTCATCCTCAGTCAGTTCACGATCTTATTTGAATTCATCCTTTACTGACTGGAAGGGAATTCATAATGGAGTGGAGGCAGGTTGTGGCCTCTCTTGACCCTCGCTGCCTGAGGTGCCTACTGCAGAAAACACTGACACCAGTGTAAGAGAAGCAGTGAAAAACCATCGTCACAAGATAAAGACTGGCTGCCAAGCCCCACAGAAATGTAATGGCATCGAAAGAATGACCTTGTTATTGAGATGCTGGCTGATAAGTGTCTAGATGTCTATTTTTAACCTATGTTTCCAGCCATGCCCTGAGGAAGGCACAGTGTGGGCCGAGACTGGTCGCCATTTCCCTTTTCATGATCATTTTTCGCTTTGATGTGCTCTGACTAATAAAGGCTTTTTAACTACATCCTTGGCTCAGCGCTAGTGTGCCTAAAGTAAGCCCAGGGGCTTCCCTTTTTTTTGCAGTTGCCCGGTTTAACTTCAAGTCTGAGTTTTCCACTTTATAACCGAGAGCACTCAGTATTTTTGCTGTTGCCTCTGATGAATGTCTAACTTTGAAATGTGGTGTCACAAAGGACATGACGACTGTGGATGTGCATGGATATAGATAGCCTCCATGCTTTTGTTGCTGAGAACAGTGTGAGCACTGTGAATGACACAGCAGGCAGAGTTGTCATGCTGATTTCTCATAAGGCTCAAAACACTTTTAAAAGAAAAGGATGAACTTAAAGAAAGAGTCTAAAAGCATCCATTCATCCAGCCACATGGAGGACAAGCTAAGGACAAGAATTGATTGATCAAAAGATCCTGGGTCAGAAGCTTGACAACTATATCAATCTGTACAGTGCAGAGACAATTTGTTAATGTCACTGCTGTTCGATAACTTCAGTTTTTATTAATCATAACAAATGTATGACTGGTCAACTGATTTTAAAGATAAATCAAATCAATAAAACAGTTTGCAGTTCACACTATTATATATTATATATATATATATATATTATCTTGTCCACACTGAAGATCTGTTGCTTACAAGGTTTAGTCAGTGCAGTTCACAGTACCTTGATGCATTTTTGTTAGAGGTTTACAGGTTATGTTACAACTTCATACATCATCTAAAACAACAGCTTGAGCTGCCGACACACACAATTTTCCAGTCACAAAAGACAAAATGATTAGTGTCAGCATCTCATCACATGCCACTTCCGATATAACAGGCTCAACTGCATTTTATTCAAATTGCTGGTGGTGTCCAGTTCCTCAGTAGGTGGGGGTGGGGCAGGTTCACTGTTGGCACTCTTCCAAACAGGGAGTGATGGTCATGTGTCCCTGTTTCTACCAGCCTGATGCAGTCATAATATAGCACATTTCCCTACTTAACTTAAGCTATACCAACCACTTACTCTCCCTGGAGAGTAAGGAAGTATATACCTGGAGTTCATAATTAGACCATCCACAAATCCATGTACTGAGAAAGCTGAGTGCATGTATGTGCAGTATTTCTGGGTTCCATAGAAAGAAAAATAAATAGAAATATCTATACCAAAGTTCTTTTTTGAAAGCCTAAAATACCACTGTTTTGACTCTTGACTAAACAGGAGCGGGGAAGATTTTAATGTATTGGGTTTAAAATAAAGTCACTCATTCTGTTATGCCATTCATCAAACTATACAGGCATTATTGATATTGCAGAGCCATAATATTAAAGCACATCAGCCTGAAAATGTGTTTCCCCTGCTGCCCTAAAATGTTCACTGAAATTGTGAAGAACAGCTTGTCAAACATCTAAAAAGCTCACTTATTAAAGACAAAAAAACAAAAACATAGTTGAGAAGATTAGAGTTGATATCTCTAATCTTCTCAACAAAAACATAGTTGAGAAGATTAGAGATATCAATCATTACTTCATTCAACTGGCAAGAAGAACACGAAAACTGACTGTCAACCGCAGGCCAAGTGGAACCAAAGACTTGGGTATCGACCCCACAGAGGAAAAGTACCCGGATGTCTGTGCCAGTCAGAACTGAAGAAGCTTCTGGGATGAGAAGTGAAACATCTTCAAGAACCTACAACCAGGTCCAGCTGCCTTTGATTCAACTCTTGCTTGAAGAATTTCATTTAGTGGTGGAAAGTGACTTGCTGCATTTATTCAAACTTTGTAAAGTACAGTTCTGAGGTGCTTGTACTTTACTTGAGTATTTCCATTTTGATCCTACTTTATACTGATATTCTACATTTTGGAGCGAAAATTTTACTTCAAGGTAAAATTTTACACAACACAGAATCAGTTTAAAAAAAACATGATGCAAAGTTAAAAACGTTTTGACAGTTCGGCTAAAATTATAGTTCTATAAATGTTTGTGTTTATTATTAAATATTCTTATTATTATTATTCTGATGAGCATTTTTATCATAAAGATATATGTCTTTATGGCCGCAATAATAATAATAATAATAATATGATAAAACCCAAGCTGCAGTTACAAGTTTGTGTGAATTGTGTAACCTGCATATTTTACCAGCTTTTATTGTGAAACTGCTGCAGCGGAACTTAGCCTTCCTGTAGCAGTCTCCGCCGTCCCCGCCGTCTCCAGTGTCCCCGCCGTGCCCGGTGTGTGCGGGTGTCTCGGCGGTCGTCATGGTGCGGGCTGCGGTGCTGCTGCCGCTGGTGTTTGGCCTCGTCCTGTGCTGCCGGGCGGACCTTCGTCCTCCCACCCTGAACATCAGCCTGGATGAAGACCCTGAAGTACGATGGACGCCTCTGACCAAAGTTTTCGACGTAGACTTCCTGAAGAAAGCCGCGGCTCAGATCATTGAGTGAGTTCGTTCACACGCATTCAACACGCAACCTCAGCATGATGGTAAAGTAAAGTCATGTTTGATAGTCTTTCTGGAAAGCACTTATTACAGTGTTATGCTCGGTTTATCAGATGCTGCAGAAGTTAGCCATTAGTTAGGAGGAGTGCAAAGCTAACACATAATATGATGATTCATAAATAATCTACTGAAAATGAGATTATCAGGAAATACAAACATTCTTATGAAGGGCACAGGTTGCAATGTTTGACTCTGTAACATTATCAGAGGTGGTAAACAAAGAGGGTGAACATTACATAACCACACATAGAAACATAATCTGTTTGAAAGCCAACCTAATGTTAACTTGTTATTAACACATTATGTCAGCCTTGAATCAGCAGGTAAACTAACCTCTGGCTCAGTGAGCACTGTGTAACTGTGTTTGTCCTCCTGTTGCAGTGATTTCACACAGACATACTTTCTTTTTGTTTTTCAGCTCCACAGTTCCAAAATGGGTGCATCATGCAATTGCACCCGTGGTTGCTTCCTTGGAAAAGTACGTCCCTCCACCTTACGCGGGCGAGATCCGTGGCATGGCCTCTCACCTGGGAGGAACCATTTCAGATGTCATCATCCTCAACTTTGCCTATGAAATATCTGCGTACGTATGATTCAAAATCTAATTACACATTTATTATAGAAACATCTGTGAGGTGCGGGGGCACAGAATGTCTAACAAGTGTGCAGGATTAAGGTGAAAGCCCTCTCATGCATGCAAACAAACTTTATGCATTCCTAGATTTTGCACTAGCATCGTAGCTCAGGACACAAATGGGAACCTGTACCACGGCAGGAACCTTGATTATCCACATCCTGTTCTGAAGAATCTGACTGTCAACATAGTTTTCCTCAAGAACGGAGAGGTACAGTATGTATTCATAGCATGTAAAAGTGTAACAACTCTTGTACCTCCTCAAACTGAAAAACAAAAAAAAATTGCTTAGAATCATTTATCCAGTATCACCAATCAAGTCAGTGCATTTTAGCTGGTGTGACATGAAAGTGCTTGTATAATGATGAGGTGGCCAAGGATACACTTTTCTTGTTATTTGTTGACCCGTTCAGGTGGCGTACCGTGGAACCTCATTCGCTGGCTATGTTGGTCTGTGGACAGGACAGAGTAACAAGTTCACTGTCTCTGGTGACCAGCGGGGTAAGACCACACTCCTTCTCAGCAGCCATGTTTGCCCAGAAATGCTGCAATAGTTAATCAATAGTCAAGTTTTATAGTTGTCTTTTAGTTTTCATATTTATTTGTCATCATTAGGCACTGAACACTGGTGGAACTGGTGGAAGAATGTGGTGTCTGCTGTCCTCTTTCGGAGATCTCCTGTCAGCTGGCTGGTGAGGGAGGTGAGTGTGTTATAGTTAGAAGAATGAGGATGTTTACTGTCTGAGGAAGTGAAACTCTGACTATTTGGGTCTAACTTGTAGACGCTGGAGGAAGCGGAGGACTTTCAGGATGCAGTGATGCGTCTTTCCAAAATCCCCATCATCAGTGGAGTGTATTACATTGTGGCTGGGGTGCGACCAGGAGAAGGGGCCGTCATCACCAGAGACCGGGCGGGCCCCGCTGATATCTGGCCACTTGATCCCTTGAATGGAGGGTAGGCTAGATAAAGAATCTGAGAAAATCTGATCTGAGAAAAGCCTCAGAAGTGAACCCAAGCATAAAATTGTGCATTCTTGTTTTAGGTGGTACAGAGTGGAGACAAACTATGACCACTGGCTTCCTCCTCCAGCCAGTGATCTTCGGAGGTGAGTCATCTCACATGATGAACACTTGCACAATATTGTTGTTCCTACTATTATTATACTGTTGTTATGTGTTCATTTCATAGAGAAGCAGCCAACAAAGCGCTAAACGCTACCGGCCAAGATCGCATCAACATGGAGACCCTTTATCAGGCAAGTTTGCACTAAAAAAATCAATGGGACCAAAGTGCACGTGATAGTGAGACAAATTGCATATTGCCCATTTTGAAAGTGCGGATTTGTAACAAGAGTCTCGCCCTCCAGGTTTTGTCGCTGTATCCAGTGTGTAATGGGTAAGGATCTGTTCATTATGCTCTCATCTTTGTTTCAAGGAATCACATGACTGTTCATGTTGCTGAGATGGGATGACTGTGTGCATGCCAGTTTCTGTTCACTTTGCCCCACATCAGCAATAATGTCAATAGGCCTTTGTTTGGCACCGTACTTCCGCACTTAAGCAAGTAGCATGTATGACAGCAATAGCTGAGTTTCATTCAAAGCATAAATATTTTGAATGCATGACCTACAGTTCTACAGGCTTATTTTTTCATAAGGAACTATATATAGCTTGTTTTAATCAAGTTTATGTTTTGCATGGCATTTGATAATATGTATTGTCTGCTATGTTGTTATTCTCCCAGAATTACAGTTTACACAACGACAATGAGTGCGGCAACACCCGAGAAGTACAATACACTTGTCAGGCCAGCGGTAATTACATTACATCTTAAATGCATTTATACGTACAGTATGTTTATAATCTCAATTTCCCTCTCAATCATTTTGTCCTGACAATACAAGACCCTCTGTTACTCCTACTTTCTCTTTCAAGTCCTGCCGACCGAACTGACAGACATCCAGCAGTCAACAACAACAACAGCGCAGATCTTTGCTGCCGAGTGTCCTTTTGGTCCGAACATCATGATTCCATGCAGATTCGTCATCCTGTGGAGATTATATAATCAATGAGCGTGGAAGGGAACCGGACTCAAGCAATTTAAAGGTGAAAGTGCTTTTCTGTCTCTAAACTAAAACTAAATTGTTGTAATCATTTTTGCCAACTTTATGTACCCATTTCTATTTTAAGTCATTTTCTTTCAAATGCAATGGATGACAAGGAGAACTGAGCAGTAATTTGAAAGGAATTTTACGTATTTTGATGCAGTGTGCTCATGTTATTATCACTGAGAGTTTTGAGAATGTTTTCATGTAAAGCTTTTTTTGACATCAAGCATGTGTGCTATTTAAAAGCAAAAGCATTCTGTTGTAATTGTTTTTCCTTTGCAAACTACAAACTGCAAACTATTGACACTGACTACAACTGAGAAGGGGATAGTCCCTTCTCAGTTCACGTGATACCACCTAACTCAGGAGACGCAGACGTGACTAAGGATGCACCATTCGACTTTTTTCAGTTACAATCTGATTCCAATACTTGAACTATCTGCCTTTAATAAAATGCTGATCTGATACCAGTGTTTGATTAAACAACTGTGTGCCTCACTGTGTGCAAGAGAATGGGATTACTGTTTTATGTGTAAGGCAACATCAGGCTTGACTTAAACATTGCTTTTCTCAAAAAAAACTTGATAAATCACAATGTACACAAGTAGTATAAACACGAAATTTGGTAAACACAAATAATTCAAAATAAACAGGAAGCAAAATTCTGTGAAAACATTTTTTCCAGTGAAACATTTCCCTCAAGAACAAATCAAATTCTTGTTTTTCACCCCTAGATGGGGCTAAATCCCTTCTGTAAATTGTCCCTGTGGGGCAGTCCAAGGCCCTCTGATGTTAGACTGACACATATCAGTAAGTGAGAGTATGACCAGTTTTCTTCTTTATATTTCAAACTTGCAGTGTGTTTGTGTGGATGGCAGTTTAAGCAGTAATGGCAGGTTCTTTTTCATAAAAACAAGCATTTCTGCTGTGTTGGACACTGCTGAATGGTGTCTCGTTTTGTGAAATATGCCTGCACTTGGACAAGAGTGCCTGAGCTGCTTGCTGAACTGAGGTCCTCGCGTCCTCAAATGCTTTTATAAAACTGCTGCTCTCTGTTTGGTGGTGCTGCTCCTGCTTCCACATGAGGGCCCTTTTCTGGTGGCTCCGAAGCCTCTGGTGGTCCAGCTGTGGTCCTCCTCAGATGTTCCTGGGTCAGCGCATCTTCACACTTGACAGCATCTGCTCAAACAAGGATCTCAAACAAAAATAAAACAGGTTCAACTGTAGGCTAATAAACAGTAATACATCATAAAACTAAAAAAGATCACCTTATCCTTACTTAAAATCTTATGGTCAGTTTTAAAAAGGGAAAAAGATTTCAAACAATAAAGAAATAATATATCTGCTGTCATATTAAGCTGTTCTTTGGGAATGAAATCAAGTCATTTGTAGCATAAATTCTGGTTGAGTCCTCCTTTCAACATCAGAACTATACATAGAAATATTAGACATATAGAATGTATCAGTAGTCTGAGAAGAAACCAAAAGCAGACCACAGATGAAGCAGGATCACACTAGAAACTTATCTTTTGAATTCCATTCCACAGACTCCTAGAAGTGTGTTTTTAGGTACTGTCTCATTGGTAATCCAAATCCTGCTCCCTTTGAGCAGACAGTGGGAGTCTAATTAGTTTACTCGGGACTGAACTGAATGTCCATTTAAAAACACTTGTAACCTACAAAACTGAAATTTACCTAAAGCTACAAAGACAATGGCTGCAGGGAAACTGAAGAACATTTGGACCACTCCCAAAGAGGAATTCCAGATGTCCTGTGTTTTGATCACAAAGAAATTCAAGTGACCACTCATCATTTTGACCAAGCCATGGAAATCAACTTAGAGCTCCCTGAAAGGTTAGCCATATGCAGGGAGTCAAATGAGGACTCCCAGAATGTGAATCTGGAAGTTTCCCTATGAAAGTCAATATGCTGCTATCTCCAGATCTAATAGGTCAACTTCAAATACCAGTAAGGAACTTAAACAGATGCACACCGATGTTCCAGTTCCAATATATCTGACTAAAAACCACATTCAATGGTATGAACTGCAAGGTAAATTGAATGCATTTATATAGCACTTTTCTAGTCTGTCTATCTATCTATCTATCTATCTATCTATCTATCCCCATTCATACACACACTCACACACCAACAGTACAGCTATTGGGAGCAATTTGGGGTTCAGGACACTTGGAAACACAGACCAACCCTCTGACTGACAGACAAGCTGCTCTACCTCCTGAACCATAACCAACCCAATGTGTCTTGAGTGTGAATTAATTGGTTTTGGAGGAAAACATAATAAAAAGGCAAGGTGAAAGTGTGACTTCTAAAAACACAAATGACCCATTCCAATATGTTAACTTTTAAAACCAATTTTAATCTTTGATAATTATGCTGTATCCACTGTAATGTACCATATACACACATTAACTTAGCCAAGTCATTCATTTGCTCTTTATATGAGCCCTTTAATCGCTTTGTGATTTAATTGTATTTTATTAAATTTAATTCTCTGTACTCTTGTTTACCTAATTTTATTTAATCATCATGCTGGAATGTTTTGATCTTTTTTTCCTCATTTTTTCCCCCAAAACCCTTGTTACAGGTGGTGCAGGAATCCAGTTAAATATAATTATTTTTTAAAGTTAAAACATATTGTTGCTGTTAATACATTTTGCACAGTAACTTTCTCGAGCACAAGAAAATATTTACAAAGCAGTCCAGTAGTTGTCAGTCAGGTTCCGCTGTCACCGCGCGCGCTCCCGTCAGGTTCGTGCACGTGTCCGCGCTGTCAGTGGATCACATGATATGACAAAGCAGCTAGTAGCTACTTCCTGTGTGTAGACTACTACCCAAGTCACATCCAGACGGCCGCGGCCACTGCGACTACCGTGTCATCCGAGATGCTGGCGCTTATAAACAGGCTTTTGGACTGGTTCAGGTCCCTGTTTTGGAAGGAGGAGATGGAGCTGACGTTAGTGGGACTTCAGTACTCTGGAAAAACCACATTCGTCAACGTGATAGCAGTGAGTATCGTTAGCTAGCTTGCGAGCAGGCGCTGTCAGTGTGGGCCCGGACTGCTAATTACCTGGGAGAGGTTGTCGCTTTGGATGTGTTACAAATCACACTTTATAGCTGTAACATTTATAGGTTATTGTTGCAGACATTCAGGGACAGGAGGACACGACTGGACAGTGTTGGTGTCTGTATAAAAACAGCTCATACTGCTGCGGTAGTCTGCTGTTGTTTGGCTAGCCGGGATGACGAAGTTCTCGGAATGACTGTGCTCTTACTCTTGAAACCGGTCATGTGAAAGGACGTGTCAGTGCTTTGTGAGAGCTGCCAGGGTGTCAACATCAAGGATCTGTTGACAATACGAGCTAGCAGATAACTTTGTCAACAGTCTGTCTTGTCTACGTCATCTGGCTCGGGTGGACTGAGGCGACCAGGCCTGGATCCATCATGGACACAGGCTGCTTGCTGTCTGTGCTGTTAGAAGATTACTAATATAGATGTATTTGCTTGAAACAACCCTATGTCACGAGTTCAATACTGCCATCGTCTCCTGTTTTTGCCTCCTAGCAGAAATGTTCTTCTGTTGTTGTGTCTAGATTTATGGCATGTAAGGTTTTATGATAATTGCATTCTGCCTTGTTTTGTTTTCCACAGCCTTGGCTGGATTATAGTTATGGTCTAGTCTAGTTTTGTTTGTGTCTGTGTTTCTAGATGAGATGACACAGTCGTCTTAAGAGGAAGTCAGGTTCTAGGCCACAGTCCTGCAGCCTCCGCTGTATTCATCATAAGAATACACTTTTTTTTCCCCGGCTCTGTTGTGGTCATGTCAGGTGATCTGTAATTAGGTTTGAACAAAGCTGCCTTCTCTTTCACACAGTCATTGCAAGGCTGTTAGTCCGACCCCTGGCCACACATGAGCCACACAGCCAAGACTATTAAAGCTATAGAGCATATCTGAAATATTTTACTCCTTACGCTCTTAGGGTGTCGGTAGTGCCTATCAAAGCGGTTTACACTGGGTGATCCCACCTTTAGGATAAATGCCATGTATGGCACTTGTGGAATGTTTGCTTACAAAGCGCTGGGTGGTTGTAGAAAGCTAATGTAGGCTGATTCATAGATGGTATCATCTTAACATGATTCATGGAGTAAAAGGGCAAGTATTCAGCAAGAGGCTTAAGGCAGAGAAGAATGACTTAGTAATCACATCATTTCATTATTTATTTTGACCCCATGCACAGAAATGATTCACTTCCTTTTCATGTGACTTCTGAATCAGATGAAACCATGCTTTAAAATACTGATGCAGAGACATTAACGACATACAGAATGTCGGTACACAGATGCATACGATGCAAGATTGATAGACAGATTACATGCACAATTATATTTGTCATATTACTTCAATGCTTATAATTTCACTTGATGTGCATCTCTTAACAAAGCAACATGCAGTATTCACCAGTATGCTGCCTTTTGTCTTGCCTTTGTCTTTTACAGTCAGGCCAGTTCAGTGAAGACATGATTCCCACAGTCGGTTTCAACATGCGGAAGGTCACTAAAGGCAACGTGACAATAAAGGTAGGCCCCTAAGCAAAAGTATCCAGCTGGATGCTTTTACTGTTCAAAGGAAATCAATGTTACACTGGACCAGTGTTGCTGCTGCTGCCTATGACTATATTGTGCTTTCTCGCCTCAGATATGGGACATAGGTGGACAGCCCCGCTTCAGAAGCATGTGGGAGCGCTACTGTAGAGGAGTCAATGCTATTGTGTAAGTTTGTGGACACTCCAGAGTACAGCAAGTACAGCAGGTGCCCTTTGTAACCACAGATGTACCATTTGAATTTCCGAAGGTCGCTGAAACCTGGATAAGTGAATGGAGATTATATATTGAGGACAAATAAAATGCATTGCTTATTCAGTATGTTTGTCTGACTTGGTATCTCTCCATATAATTGTGTCATTACAAAATTAAAAATTCTTATGTCAAGACTTTATTATTCAATTTTGACTTAGTGAAACAGGTATTTTAGTGCTACCAAACTCTAAGTAGTGTTTTTGTCTCCCTTGCAGTTACATGGTGGATGCAGCAGACAGAGAGAAGATAGAAGCTTCCAGAAATGAACTGCACAACCTCTTAGACAAACCACAGCTACAAGGAATTCCAGTAAGAGGCCCTTTTTAATCTTTGGCCCAAAAACTCATGATATTACAGCCTCAACTTGGTTCTTCACATTGATTTCAGAGGGTCCAGTTACTCCAGTCACAATCAGTGATTAAACTCATAATTACTAATCACTACAGCTAATGGGCTGCAGTGACTCAGGCTTGACGACACTACACTAAGTGGTCATTTGAACCCAAGCCAGGATTTTTTTAAATGAGTTTTCAATGTCTAGGCTGACAGGATAATTGACCTGACAGGGTTTGATGTTCTAAATCAATACGTTTCCAGCTGATGTGACTTGACACCACACCATTTATTTCGTCCTTACAGTAAAGTTTCTGTGATGAGTGAAGCATATAGTTAAGAGAAAGTGAAACATTGCTGTGCTGGATATTAATCAGCCCATTCTCTTTTTTCCTCGCCTTTCAGGTTCTAGTACTGGGCAACAAACGAGACCTACCCAACGCACTTGATGAGAAGCAACTCATTGAAAAAATGTAAGTCACTCAAGAACTCTGTATTTTTGGTGATAATCTTGCGCAAACGTCAAAACTTACTGCAGACGTTAAGTATCCCATAGTCATAACTACCACATGATAAATCAGTGTCAGGGGTATTATACAAGTCTTTCCCAGTGGTGTTCCAAAAATGATCATATCACAGCTTCCCATTGCATTAAATTATCCACTGTGTGGACATTAGAGGTTGACCTATAGTGGATTTTTAAAGGCTGATGTAATAATGACAGTTTGGAGTAGGAAGAAGCTGATAGCTGATCAGTCAGCTGATATCATCCCCCCAATGCTGTCGGAAGTCTTTTTTTACTAGAAAAGATTTTTATTTAGATTACTTTATTAGAACCTGGATAACTATTGAACTGAGTAAGTCGGTGAAAGTCAAAATACTTAATGCCTAAATAAATTTTAAAAAATCTGTATCTCTGAACATAACATGCAAACTCATGGTAATAAATACCTGAAAAATATGTAAATGTGGAACGGAACATTCAACTCAAAGTAATAAGTAAATTTGGAACTGAACTTCAGACTAAAAAAAATCTAGTGGGAGGGATTTTTCTTTTTGGAGCCTTTACTTTCCTTCACAGTCAGTAATTCCAGTTGAGAAGTCTGATATTATAATGGAGGAAACAGAGCTCTTCTGCATTCTCTCCAGAAAGGTGGGTCCTGCACTTGTCATATGGGATCTCGAGAAGCTCTCAGAAGAGTCCGTGGTGTCGATAGCAGCATATTAATGCCCATGGTTTTGGAATGACATGTTTAACAGTCACATGTAATGTTGGGAAACTTCTTGCCATATAGCCATACAGTGAAGGTGAATCATTGACTGCATCAGTCAATGAATAGTCGTAATTTGGAGTTTTCAAAATAAAACTGAGCACAAATGTTAGGAATGCTGTGATTATTGGTATTATTGTCCTGAGCCGATCCTAAGAATCTGTCTCTGGCCTATCTCGGCGTATTTTAATGGTCAGTGGACAGTCTATAGTGCAAGCATTTAGCTGCATATACAAGTCAAAATTAAGGGCACACTGGCTCACTGAGCTTTGATGCTAAGAAATGTGTTATCTCCACACTCTGATTAGCAAAGAGCAGCGTATAAAAGATTCAGGTAGCAGCTTCTCAGTTTTAGCCAGTGCTGACCATCACTTTCACTGGTTAGAAATGTGTGTAATGTCATGTTAATGTCCTCTCTGACAGTGTATGTACTCAGCCAAAGATCTATTGTGAGGGAAGAAGCTCCACTTTATAATGCCATTGTACAATCGCAAGTGGTTTTGTAGTTCCAGCAACTCAATGTGAGCAATTTAATGTGATCAACTTTAATATATAATTGTAATTATTAACTAGTATTTGGATCAAGAAACTAATTTCTTTAGCAGTTAGAAACTAAATAGTGGACAGCTGATATTTCCATATGTCAGGCACATTTTCAATCAACATTTTAGTTGATTATAAGCATTGGATAAGCCAACAGAAAAACCTTGACCGAGACATCCTCAACTCTCTTATTTGTACGTGTTCCTTTTTCAGGAATCTATCTGCCATTCAGGACAGAGAGATCTGCTGCTACTCTGTCTCCTGCAAAGAGAAAGACAACATAGGTAAAGAGCAGATCAGAGTTTAAAGGATTCTACATCCAACCATAAAGATACAAGTATTTATATTTTGAGGTCATAAAAATGTCTTAATGTCCCCCTCCCCGTGCAGATATCACACTGCAGTGGCTCATCCAGCATTCAAAGTCAAGGAGAAGCTGAAAGTGAAGCCTCCTCAGTCACAGCTCTGGCCTCAGCCCCCTAATGGTCATGGGTCCTTGACAGCCATCCCTTCCACTGCCTCTGTGAAGTAATCCAGCTCTCTCTGCTCACTACCGTCACCACCTGCACCACCCAGTACACTACCATACTGTATATGTGTAGCCCCTGTACAGCACTACCGCACCCCAACTATCTGGAGAAAAGTTGTTTCAGTACTGTGCTAGAAGGTGGATTGTCCATACCCATCATGCCTTATCGCCCGTCATTACGGACATGCTCTGTGTTTGTGTACATCATGGAGTTGTTGTTGTATTTTTTTTTTTTTTTATGGCTTCTGTTCCTTTCGACACAAGAATTTAATGGTGTTGAAGCGTACTGTTTCCTGGCTACACTAGGATGGATCTCCTCTGATCCTACATTCAAACATCTGTTCAACGTTTGATGTTTACGTCACAAGGTTGTGATTGTAGTTTTTAACAGGTACTTGCCAAACGATAATGATGGTTGCTTGTGCTAATGCCTTTGATTCCTGATAAAGTCCTAGCAATGTAGCCTGCATTTTATTTGCTGGCGTATTGAAGTATCTATTTTATTAAGTGACTTAAATTAATGTTTACACATAACCTAAAGATGAGTAGAAGATAAGACTGAGTGCTTGTTGTGTCTGAGGCAAAATCCTAAGATCGGTCAGCAGAGTTTTAAGTGCCTTCGGCTAAGTGAGTGTCCCAATCAGACAGTTATTGCCCAATGCAACTTCTAACCCACTATTATAAATAAACACTTGGTACAGACGCAGCATAAATCCCTTGATTACACTTAAGATCACCCCTCGACAATCTCATTTTATGTTTGGTAATCACAAACACATTATGATGTCTGAGAAAAGGTGGTACTGTACTAAAGATGAAAAATGAGAAATGAAGTCATGGATGACAGAAGCGAGGTGAATGAGAAAGTGTTACAATTTGTTTGGTTGATGGGTAATTTGTATGCTGTTTCACTTGTAGCCTGTGACTCTTTTATGTAGCTTGAAATGTGAGCTAAGTTTTGCTTGCAGTTCTCAGGTTGTTATAGGTTTTGTTTTTTTTTGTTGTTTTTTTTAAAAAACAAACTGTCTGAACGCAGAATGGGTGTGCCCAAGTTCATAATCCCTATTTTGTTCGGGTTGGATAACAGAAAGCCAGTGTTCGTCATGATGGCTGAGCTTACAGAGAACAGAAGACAGTCCATTAGTTCAAAGCGTTGGATGCTTGATGTCATCCATGCCTTGCCACACCCTTGTCTGAATCCTGATGTCTTTTTGTAGAAGCCTTAGCAGTCCAAGGACAATGCTGTCTCCTCTAAAAGCGCTATATTGATTGACAGGTCTTTTCCTTTCAGCGACAAGACAATGATTTCTCACAGGTTTGACCACTGTATATTTATCTGCCCCTTGCTTGGCCAGTGCATCTTGATCAAAGTTTTTTTTCTATGTGTGTGTTGCTGGGTCAGGATAAGTTCTCCCTTCTGCTACAATACAGTATGTAGGCCTACATGGCTTCTGCATTTCACTGTAATATTGTCTGCACATCCATCACACGCTCTCTGTTATCTCATGTTGTTCTGTGTCTGTTGGTGATCGTCGTAATCCTAAATGTCGATTGTTGGGACCACAGCAGCAGTGAGGGGCTGTAAAATTTTGATGACTGTGTGGGTAATTTGGGGAAAGCTTTGTTACCTGTGTAATAATATAGCCTATTTGCAATTTGTATGTGCATGTGCTGAAATTATTCACATTCAATTGCAGACTTTGTAAATAAGAAGTTAGCATTTTTATTCCCACAAATGCTCCTGTAGATGTCATGCATTCTTTCCCTGTGATTGCTAATAAATTTGTTTTTATTTTTAAGGAGTTCAAGCGTGGATTCCACATTCCTTGCAAAGTCAATTTAGTTTGTCACCACTAGGTGGTGGCAGAGGACCTTAGAAGGATTATAGTAAAGGGTGGGAGCTTTGAAGTCTACAGATGGTGAACTCCCAAGTTTTTCCTGAAGTTCTCTTTTGGTCCATCGTGAACCTGCTTTCCTCTTTTTATATAATGATTATTGTCGGGCAGTGTTTCTGTGCAGGGCTGGCAAAGTGAATCTTAAAGAGGTGTAGAACTAAACTGACTGATCCCAGCTCCGTTTTCAGCAATTGTCACAGTCGATTTTACTTGAAACTTTACAGCACCTTCACCCACAAAGGATTTCCTGATGAGATGCTCTTCAGGCAGCCTACCTGCATCCACAATCCCCTCGATAATATCCAGACTAAATTTTGTGCTGCCTTTGTAGATAGACATGTTTCTGTGTTTTCCATTAAGCAGCTATTGTTACTTACAGATCCCTTAATAGATGGTTAACACCTCTTAGTGTTTCTTGGCAGAAAAATGGCTATTATGCATAGAAATGTAACACTCTGCAAAGCGGGGAGTGTGTCACAAACTAGGGGGCAATAAAGCGAGTCGTGTTCTCACAGCTGGAGCTGCACAGAGCCGTCGGAGAGCAGGCCTGTGCTGTTAAAGCAGGAACACCTTAATTAATCTCATTTCTTAAACGCAGCATTTAATGAACAGCTGCTGGCATTTATTGTATGCCAGTGCAGTAGTTAGAACGTGTGGACAGATGTAGGTGTTGTCCGATGAATTCCATGGGTCAGTGGAGACTGTGGCGTGTGTGTCCGTATGGGAACTTTATATACGTATGAGTGTGTGTGTGGTTTACAATTGCAATGACCGCAAGGGATTAAGTGGTGGTTACAAATCTGCCACAAGGATTTATGTGAGGAGGTCACAGAGAAGACCTGAAGGCGTGATATACTATTAATGTAGTTACACTCCATTACCAATGGGCTCATTATGTAATACAACATGTTTTGCACCTACCACCTGTCACAACTGACTGCATTTTTTTTTTGTGTCCAAGTGTCCAAACTCGTCAGTCCGTCCTGTGAATGACCATTCATCAACAAAATTACAAGGGCTGCTAGAAAATGAATTATGGAATATTCCTCCAGACATGATTCACTCCTTCATAGCTTGCACTCTACTTAACTAAAACAACCCTGAGCTTAGTAAATCCTCCCTAAAACCTTGATGGATGCCTTAAATTATGAGGAAGTAACTCAGCTTTCAACAGGACTGCTCATACTGATGTAATTAGCAACACACCTACATAGTGCTGTATTATAATCAGTTATGCTCGAAAGTCCAAGTTTGAGTTTACTCTGAATTAATATTGACCCATAACAACATAAAGCAACAGTTTGACATTACAAGCATCTATTCAGCTTCATGTCTATAAAATATCTGCCAGTCTAACGCACAGAAACGGTTCCAGATTGAAGCTGCTGTCGCTTGCCATGACTGGTTCACGTCTGTCTTTCAAACAGCAAACAGCCCTGGACAGTCTCTCTCAACACTCAGTGTAGGAAGCCTGCGCTTTACTTTCACTCAGTCGTCCGAGAGCTCTGAAAAAAGCAAACGCATCACACCTAGTTCATGCAGCCTCACAATCGTTTCTTTGACACATCTTGTGCAAAATTGTGCAAGGAGAGGTCACTCTGTTGTCTGCGTAAGCCATTTACAGAAATACAAGATTGTTTTTTTCCTCCTGTCGTATGTTCATATATGTGCGTTTGTTTGTAGCATTAGTAACTCCTGTACTATCTCTGTCAAGTCTGAAGCATCCCTATACTTCCTTCCTCTGTAATTCTCTGTGTCATTAGAAACAGTTTTTGAATCTTCCAGACAGGCCTGTAATAATATTTAGTCCACTTCCAGCAGTTAAAAGATCATAATGTTTATGATATACAACAGTTACGGTGCAGCCGCAGAGCATTTCATTAAATCCCCCAGCTGCCAACATGTGGCTCTAAAGGTGAAGGTCATTTCATGTCAGATTTATAGCACCTGTATTGATGCCTTTTAAACAGCGAGATATTAAATCTAAAAGTGCGCAGAGAATTACAGAGCGGATGCAACCTGACTTGGTGAAATCTCAAGTGAAGCATGGGTGGAGTTACTCTCTTCTCCACAATGTCGTTCATATACTGCAAACAGTCATTCAGGTTTAAGACATGACTTCACATTGGCTCAGCCACTCGCTTGTTTATTTACCGCTCTTTGCCAGTAAGTCCTCTTTGTTCGTGTGACAACAATGACATCAGAGCACCACTGTCTTTAACTGAGCTAACTGCAGGGTAATTTGTCCCAGGATCTTAAAGGCGCTGTTTTATGAGACGTCAATAAGTTGTTCCAGAGTTGTTAAACTATAGTTTTGGGATTAGAGGCTTGAAGCCCCAGCATCAGCAGGCATCTGCAAACACTCCATTCAGGTCCCGGTGTGGACCATAATTTGGCACTAATCACTATGTGTGGAATGTCACATGATTCATATGGAGCTGCATGGCACATATCACCATCCTTTACTGCTCTACACCCTGTAAAAGACAGATGGTTACATGCACACACACCCTGTAATCTTAATAAGACTCTGTAGACGAATACATTCCTCAGCTTAGCCATTTGTTGACGTTTATTAGTGCAGATAAACCAGTGAGAGTGTTTGACCCAATGTGGTTTTCAATTCAATTTTCTGTTTTTAAACAATCTGATTGGATTTTTTTTTAAATTACATTTTCATGCTTATTTCTTGACATCTGTGGATTTCTTTTTAAGACAAGTAATAATTTGAACTCTTGCTCAGAGGATCAGCAGATAATTATTTGCCACCTGCATGGCATTATGGATGGCGATGACCGTCCATCACTCTGGTTCAGACTGAGGCTTTGTCTGAAACCATCCATTTGTACACTCTTTCACTGCCCCTCATATAATAGACACTCAACAGTTAACTCAATGGTGAGCAGTAGACTGAGATTTGTGACACTTACTGATCGTCACCACTTTGCGTCATCACTGACAGGCAGAATCGCATAACAGTAATTTTCTCAGGTATAAAACGCAGAGCATTGCATTATGGGATTGTTAGAAAGTGGAGAGCACCTTTGGTGATTAACTGGCTTTTCCTCCAGTGCTGCCATGAGGTTTATATTTAGGGTTTTGAGTGAAATATCTTTACAACTGTGGGATGGATTGCCATGAAATTTGATCCACACATTGGTGTCACCCTCTGGATGAATCAGAGTGACTTTTCAGTGAGTGACATAGTCTAGTCAAAATTTCAATTAGTCCAATACTTTGGTTTATGATCAAATACCTGCATGCTCATTATCAAATGTAAGTTTGCTAACATAACAAATTAAGATGTGAACGTGGTAAACACACTTTTTAAACGTGTGTGACCATATTAGCACGATGATGTTTGCATTTCGAAAAGCAACATGCCTAAGTAACATTACAGCTGTCGTGGTTGTAGACTTTTGTCAGATAAACTAAAAGATAAGTATCATTAAATGTTTTATCTTTGTGTCACGTGAATATTCTTTTCCATTGCTTTGATCGATTAATCAGCTAAACCAATAATGTTTGAAAATGACTCTGACTTAATCATGTCTTGTACTCCAACACAGAGGTTTTCAGTAGGTATTGCTTCAGTCTGAGTGCCTGCAAGCCATAACAGAAAAACCACTGTTTGAGTGTCAACGAGAAAGTTATTTTTTATTGGACGTAAACCATGACTTTCTCTTCTTCTTTCTGATTGTGGGAGTGCAGGAAAGCTGCTGAGACCTCCAAATAATTCCGTTTCCACTCAGTGCGAGTAATCTTTCAGGTCCATTCTGTTATCCGGCGTCCTCTCAGATAGCCAGCTCTCCTGTGAATGCTTTCATACTCTCACCTCCCTGCCTCGGCTCCGACACTCTCCCCTCCTCAGATTCCATTAAAAAAGCATAACTTCAGCTCCTGGGGCTCTGATCAAATAGGGCGGCTAATGCATTTTTCCTGCGTTTTGATTTTTTTTTTTTCCAATGTACCTCATATTTACATATAGATTGAGTATTTATCAGTCCGCATTTTAAGGCAGATTCACTGTAGTCCACTTTATTAAACCATGTTGGATTTATGTATATTTAATGAAAAGTTGATGTAGGGAGTGTAATTCTTTGAACAAGGGAGTATACTTGGTATGTGGGGTGAATAGTAATGCAAGGGCTGAGAACAACTGAACTTGGTCTTAGTCTTCAAATGTGTTTGGTGTGGTTTGGTCAGTGTTCTTATTTTACAATGTCCTTCGCACCATGAGCATTGTTCCACCATGATCTTGTGATTAAGCATACGAAATCAATCAATCTTCAATTCCTTTATCCTGCTGTAAAAGCAGATGGAAAGAGATAGATCATTAGCCACACCTCACAAGTCATACAAGCTGGAGCAGGTTTGATATGATCCATATTCCCTGAGGTCACCTGCCATCTCTCCTCCACTGGGATGCCAACCACGCAGCGAGAGGGCCAGAGAAAGAGTTTGACATTTTGGCTCTAACTCTTTGCAAGAAAGTGAACAAATGTATTTTCCAAAATGTTAATTATTTAACTCTTAACTAATTAACTATTTAATGTAAATTCTGATGAATTCAAAGACTGTTTTAGTCCACTAGATTACATCCAATCAGGCCCAATCAACATCCAATCAAACATGACAGTATTGTTCATAAAGGGCAATTCTTACACATCAGTCTGATTTTATATTCATCACTCCATGCGCACAATAAGCTTTCGTAAAGTGACTTGATTTATCAGCCTCACTATTCTCTAAAACTGAGCCTCAAACTCAATGTAATTAGACTGGATTATCCATTAACATACTGGACCCCGGGAGGTCTTTAAACTACACAAGACAATTGTAAAAAGAGAGAAAAAAATCCCAACATGTCACTAAAATGTGTCTTTCCTGATAAATGTTGTCCAAATCCCTACAAAGGATGTCCTCGCTGTGCGCTCGCAGTTTTCCTGGCTGGAGGCTTGAGGAATCTGCTGCTCTTTGTTTGCATGCAGCATCAGGTATGAGTGCGTTCAGAGGACTTTGCAGGGGCCGTGCGAGCCCTTTATCCTCCAGTCACCGTGGCTTCAGGTTGACAATGGCTGAAAACCCCGTGGGTTGTGAATAGAGGGGCTGACAGGACAAATGGTGCACTACAGGCTGGAATGTAGGGGAAAAAAAGAATAACAATAGGGTCAAAATAATGTAGTGCAAACAGTGTAACAACTTGAAGGCACTTGAATGCCATTTTCAGTGTGTAAGGTCCTATGCAAACTTATAGGTTTTGTTTTGCACTAGACTTCAGGAGAACATTTTACTTTCACGTTTGTCTTCCTCTGAGCGATGAGCCAGACTGCCAGAAAGAGCCATGCATCATTCCCACCACCCCTTCTCTTCTAAATGAGAGTTTGGATTCAGTTCAATGAGAGGGACAGATGTTCCCTCGGGCCAGATGAGCTGCAAACCCGGTGACAGCTGGATTCAGACCAGGTAACCTGCCTTTGATATTCGCAGGACCTTTCCTCTGCAGGTAGCCGGCCTTGGCAGACAACATGAGGCCAATCAGATGGAAGAACAGCCTTTACCTCGGTCTGATCCCTTGCCAGGATACCTCCTGCAACTTTCCCAGAGTCAGAGCAGACACAAGGTGATCATACATTTATCCTCGCTGTGCATCGCGTTGCATGACCAGCAATGATGAAGTAAACATAGCTCCAGATGAAAAGTGATTTGTGAATACGACTCCAGTATGTGATGCCATTTTAAGAGATAGGCCGTGATCTGCTGCTCTTCTTCTGGCCTAAATCTCTTGACTACATTTATTTGAATTTTTTTTCATCATTCATTTCTTTAGTACACGAGGGAAATATGTACAGGACTGTCTCTTGAGCAACGTGATTTACTCTTGCTCATTCAGTAGAAGCAAAGGTTTTCTCAGTGGGTTTGCGCTCCATTATTAACTGTGAGAAGGCTGAATTTTTGCTGATGAGAAACAGCTGTAGCCTAAGGTACCTCAGTCATAGGAACAGGAAAAATAGCACTTTTGCAACTTTCAACCACCTGCCTGAACATACGCTCGTTCCAGCTACAAGCAGCCTGCAGAGAGAAACACAGAAAAGTACGACAGTGAAGCCTTACTAATACATACTAGATACTGAGTTTCATTATGACGTCCTTTTTCCTTTCTATAACACGTTCATGTTTTCCACGATGTATTCTGTGTGGGTGAGTTTAATGGATTGTCCATTATAATTTCACTCACTTGCCTGCAATGGTTTCCAAGTGGCAGTTTTGCTTTTGCATGTTGTCATTGAGACATTTCCAAAGCAAACTTTCCAGTCATTAATTCCGTTGCCGTGTTGTGTGTGTGAGTGATTGCCAATCCAACCACCTCCGTGTGTTATGGTGCAATTAAAGAAGTGTTTCGACACGATCTGACGAAGAAAAGTGTTTGGATACACAGGAAAGGAGATGAGGCATGGCAATCTGAGCCGAAGAGAGAATTACATTCTTTTGACGTAGTTAGCGTGTCCTTCACACCCGCTCTGCTGCGATGTTAAAAGCATTTCTGGGAGCATGATTAAAGCTTGCTTATAGAATAACTTTGAGCACAGAGTCCTTCCGTAAAGAAGCATGATGGAGCAGGACTGGAATGCTATTGTTTTACAGGAATGTTGTTTCCTTGCTGTTGGCATTTGACTCTGAAATGAGGACAGGTTGCTATTTCTGGTGGAGTGCGACTCCAAGTTATTGTGCCAGGCCGCAATGAGCACGATCCCCTCTGAAGGTGACACTTCATAGAGGTTGGTGGTAAACAATAACCTGGTGTCCTAGGATACACGGGGCAGGGACTCATTAGGCCTCGAAGCCAGTTCTGACAGAGAAGTCGAGACTCGCTGAAACTTCACAACCACAGAAGAGTTCACAGTGTTTCATACCCTCTGAAATCATTGTAAGGGATTAGTTTGTCATTTTGGGAAGTTCGTATTCGCTTTCTTGCCGGGAGGTAGATGAAAACCTCAACACCACTCAGGTAACAATATCCTGCCAGGACCTCTAAAACTCACTCATGAACAAGTTATATCTTGGTTCCACATAGAAACCAAAGTGCAAAAAACAACAGTTTGTGGTTTTTGAGTTTTTGTATGGATTATACAACCAAATGTAAAGTATTAATTAGTGTTGTTAGTGTTAGTTGCTTCTTCATTTTTCCAGCCTTTATGATAAACTTGCCAGCTGCTGATTGAAGTTCCATATGTAGTGATATACATCCTCTCATCTCGAGGCAGGTGGCCGCTCATCCAGAGCCTGGTTCTGCTCCGAGGTTTCTGCCTGTTAAAAGGAAGATTTTCCTGGCCGCTGTCGCCAAATGCTTGATCACGATGGGAAATGTTGGGTCTCTATAAATGATATTATAAAGAGTATGGTCTGAAAAGTGCCTGGAGATGACTTCTGTTATGATTTGGCACTATACAAATAAAATTGAAATGAATCCTCTAATTCTCACCAAGAAAGTTGCTAACATATTTTCCAAAAATGTCCGACTATTCCTTTAATGTGTTAAAGTGGTACAAAACCAGTGTAATATCAGTATTCAATAACGGCCCCAATGACATACACCAGATGCCAGCGACAGGGACATTTTAACAGCCACACACTTCCACTTCCCTAAGTTATTAGAAACATTAACCAGCCACTGTAAACACTGAGGCAAACAATGAGCTCATTTATTGGAAGGCTCTGACTCAAACACACATACACACACATATAACGCTTTTGGTGTATTTGAATATATTTTATGCATGAAAATTCATTTAACTCCTGGAAAATATTCACATCTTCCAACAGAATCGAATCGTATTCAGCTCAGTCCTCGCTCCACTCCTGTAGGTGCAACTCCAGGATGCTCATTCTGAGTAAACAGGGGAGGGAAATTGTTGTTTGTTCTTGTGAAATTGGTTATATTTTCTTTAGAGAAATACACAGACAAGTTCCTGGCTTGGGCTCAGGGTGGAGAGCTGTGCGGGTACAGGCAAGCGAGATGTTGTCCATACAAAGGAGGCAGTGAAGAGGCATTTCCAGGTGAAGATGTTTGCACTGAATGATTACATTTACGCAACTGTGTATCCACAAGATTCTCAAATTTACATTTCAAAACAGTTTTTTTGTGCATCCAATTATGTGGCTTTTATCTGAAATCATCTCCTCCTCTGTGTGAAATTTCGTAACATGCTGTATCCATACATCCTTTGGGGAACTCAGAGATGGTATTTCCTTTCATTTCCTCGTGACACCGGCTTTGTCTGCCTTGGCGCAGCCTTGACGTGTGGAATGTATTGTGTGACATTTGCAGTTTTCCATGGCTTATTGCTTTCACATTACGGTATGAAGCGTCTCTAGTGTTGGCCTGCTGTCGGCAGCCATGGTGGTCCTCTTAGCTAGAGACGTGCCGTGTCCCCGCCATTGTCAGCGCCATCTCCGTCCTTTCACCCAGAGACGTGGCACCTCTGCCTCTTAACAGGCTACGCGTCACACACTCCCACTAATCTCTATGCATGATTCCTCCAGGGTGGGTTCACAGCCATCTTTGTTCCTCCCACCGCTGCTACTCCACAGCAAGAGGCTCCGTGCATTCCAGCAGCGACTGGTCATTGAGTCGTCTCCATTGAGGCGGGAGAGCATGGGTCCGGCTCTCTGTCTCCGGACTGATGGATGGCCTGTCCGACTTTATCTGAGCAGGACGGACGCTGCGTTGGCTGGGGCCCAGAGATTGTCACTCCTGACTGCTTTATCAGGGTCTGACTTATAGAGCTGTCATCCTCTTGGAGCAAGGTTCCCAGGCACCTCGTCCAGCCACCCCCCACCCGCCTCCTGTCTGTCATGCTGCCATCCAGGGACCTTGGCCTGCCTGCCTGCTTGACTGGCCTGACGCCTGCCTCCCACCCATCCAGGGACAGATACGCTAACAAACTTGTTTTGATTCATCAGCTCCACCCTTGGGTGTTAGGCAGCCTGTTGTAAGAGCCTGTCTTTTGCCAAGTGGTATTAACTCCAGATGAGGCGTGGACATTCTTATTTTAGATATAGATAGGCCCAGACTGTGGCTAAATGACGTTTCTTATGCGATTTTTCACAGGGTGTCCACTTGAGTTGTATCCTCCTCATCTTGGACATACTCAAAAGGCACGATTTTCAAACACTTTTTAATAGAGTCTCTTTCTCTTGTGTTCCCACTACAAACCCTGAATGAAAAAAAAGAGAAAAAGATGGCAATTTTTCAAACATCTTCTCAAAAGGCTGAGCCCATGTTTGAGCTTGCCATGAAACCACAGTGGAGTTCCTTCCTTATTCTCACTTTGATGAGCCATTGGAGAGCTTGGGGAGAAGCCAAGTGAAGTCTGGGGCCTCTTGCACATTCTGATGTTTTGTTTCAAACAGAGCAGCTTTTGTTCGACTGTCAGAAAGGGAGCAATTCACAGTGTGTCAGAGTGTGTTTAGTAACCACAAACGCGCGGCGCGTGTTGATTTTCATTTCATTTTAAGGTTATATAGACATCATTAGACGTGTGTTTCATACTGTTTCCATGGGTGTCAACAATCCAGAAATTATGGGATTTTGAGTGTCAGCCAGTCTAGGTATTGTTAAGGTGAAAGGGTTAACATCAGGACGGCTTTTAGGACGTGCCAGAGGTTGAAAGATCAGACAGAGATTATCATCCCCACATCTCACCTCTGACTCCTCTCTCAGTCAACCATCTAACACCCTGGGGGTCACACTTTAAAGATGGATCCATGAATGACTGTGAAATAAATTAGATGAAGTATTCTCAGTGTTGTGTATCTTCTAGAGCTAGACCGGACATAGCTATTTAATTGAATTAAATGTAGTGTTGTGGTTTTGGTTTTGGTCACATTATCTATATGGTAAATGGGATGGGATACAATGTCAGCTGATCGATTGGTCTGCCACTTTGGTCCAGACTGAAATATCTCAACAAAAATTGCATAGACTGCCATAAAATTTGATCATTTTGACTGTCGCTGACTTAATGTGATCTCTTGACTTCTCCTCAGCATGAGGTTGATGTTTGTGGTTTTAAGTGAAATGTCTTAACAACTATTAGATGGATTGCCATGAATTGTGATACACAAATTTAAGGCTTTGTCAAAAATCACTCCCTATTTACTGTATAGTGCACTTTATTTACCCTACGCCATTTTGGTTTAGTGTCCTATTTCTGACTGTGAAATTTAGTTCCACAAAAATTCCCACAATTAACAACTTAAGTAGTTCAGGATGACGCAAAATGATGATGACCATCAAAATCTGTCCAAAATCTCATTTTTCTTTTTTTATTATGTACTTAATGTTGATTGCCTATCAAATGAGGAGTTGTGAATGAGTGAATTTGGAAGCAGCATTGATCTTGTTTTGATCTTGTCACATGAAATAAACAGTAAACACACAGCTTTATTACTCATAGTGTTCTTCTCGCTCATAGTGTGGGACAGTGGCCCAGTGATCATCAATACTTTGCATTAATGCTGATTGTGACCATCAAAACTGAGACAACAGGGACTCGTTAAGACCACTCAGCATTTTTCATCCAGATGTCAGCTCATCAGAGTGCATTCAGAATAACTTCCCCCAGAGGCTTCCATGTTGAGAGTGCAAATGGCTGCAGGTTGTGTGAGAGCGGTTGTGCTGGTGAAGTGTTATCGCGAAGGGGAAGCTACTTTTCTGGCTCAGATTGTTTCAGATTGTGTACTCACCACGAGGTTTGGGGGGTATTTATCCCTTTTAATTGCGCTGGTGCAACCTCTAAGAGATCAAATAAAGCTCTTTAGTAAACTGGGACTCCTTACTACTTTGTGTGCGTGTGTTGGTGTTTTACTGGGCTTTGAAACTATTTCTATATATACTCATATCCAAACTATATGTCAGGTGTGTGTGTGTGTGTTTCGATACAAATAGGAGCCGGTACAGACACAGCGTCATTCCCCAGCTCAGCAGCATTTACCATCAGTCATAGTGCTTTATTTTAATGTGCTGATGGCTATCCGTTACCTTAACCTTGGATATTCCAGCTGTCTGTCCATCCATCCATTCTCTATTCATAGTCGCAGGTGTGTTAATCTGTCACTGTGTTGCTGTTTTATCAGATGGCGTAATAACATATCATATATCTCATGTGTGGACATCTGAAATATAAAAAATGTTTCTCGTGTCCAGTCCTGTTTGACTATGTGGGTCACCGGGCCATTACATTATAATACATTTATAGATACTCTATGACCCTTCCTTTAAATTTGATCTAAAGCACTAGGCTGTATTTTGACCATTAGCAATCAAATATATTGGAAGGCCTCCTGTAATAAACCTGTTTGTAGGGCTGAGAATGGGGCACAGAATGGGGCCAGTGTGTCAGCCAGAGTCATTCCAGGAAAGCTGGAGTCTTTCCTGTAGCCCCCCCCCCCTCTGCTTTCCATCCAACCTGGATCATATGCCTTTAATAGTGTGTAATCTCTTATGGGGTGAGATTTATGTCCCCCCCTCTAGAGCCGGGGCCAGGGATATTCAGGAAGAGTGAGCAAAGGCTCTTGCAGAAAAAAATGATTGACCCTCTGTAGATTTGTCAAGAAACAAACAAGGCATCAAGTCCTGCATGACCTTTACACAAAAACACTGTATTTAGAAAAAGTTCTCAAGAGAACTCATTTTTCATTGTTTCCTGTTTTTTTGTACCACCCAAAAACCTTCAGATTCTAGATACACCGTGCAGGTAACAAAGGTAAGTGATGTGGACAGCTTGGCCATGGGCCTGCAGCTTATATAACCTCCTTCTCAATAGCTGTATTGTACCATTTTGTTCCCCCGTAATCGTTGCTGTGATGGTTCTGTGAGGCTAGGTTTTGTGTTAGATGATGGAATTTGTTTGGAGACAATACACATTTGTTGAACTTATGAAAGAGCAATACGCCGTGTTGATGTGCGATATCGCTCTTCGGTGGGTCGATATTGCTCATAATTTTGACAGACTGGCTAGTTTCTCAATAAGCTGCTGTGCCACTGTCCCCACGGGGCATCCGGGACATATTAGCTGTGGGAAATCAAGACCAAATGTAAACCGAGCAAAGAGAAAAAATCCTTTGTGTTATTTATTGATAGGAGACATGTAGAATTAATGTACCTTCAAAATAAACTGCACTTGTCACATTATTTGAATTTCACTTGAAGTCAAATTAGTTTCTGAAAAATGTAACTTACATTAGCGCAAGACTAAAAGTCTACAGCCTTGCATGAACATTCATTCATCCACAGGTCATTCAATAGTTTTTGAGATATTTTATTCAGGACCAAAGTCGTGGACTGATTGTTTGCATCAAACCACTAGAAAAATCAAGTATTCCAAGTTTCATATCCCACCTACATTACAATGCAATACAACAACAACAGTTTTTTTAGAATGCATTATATTGTGAAGGTGTTCCTGTTAATTTGTCGACTCCCTGATGGCCCCTTTTTTTTGTTGGCAGCGTTCCTCATCTGCACACTGTGGTATCTTTCTCTGGTCAAGCTGGGCTCAGCTTTCTCAGTCGAACAAATGAAGCACTTAACAGACTAATCCGAGCCAGCCTGTTGAGCTTAGCCGCTAAAATGTTACACGTAACGTCAGCCGACAGGATGTAAATCACTGCAGGCAAATTTCTGGACCTGTAGCATCAGCTTGTCCTTTTTCCCTGTGATATTCTAACCTTTTGTTATTGTAGCTGATACATTAATCAAAGATTGCTTTATCTTTAAAGCAACATAGTCCTGATGAACTGAACACTAGGGAACATTATTTTTAATGCCTTTGATGGCCCATTATAAAAGGCATACATCTATCACCTTGGGGTGATGAATTTATTTGGCTGAAATATAGAAGCCACACGATGAAAGTGGCTAAATTGAAATGAATTAACTCACCTCGTTCTCTTAGGCTGAGATCAAACTTTGTTTGTTGCTGCAGGTGTTGTAAGATGAAAGTAAGAAATGACAGTATCTGATCATTTTGCCAGATTTATCTGTAGGTTGTTTCAAAGAGATCATTTTGATTCACACTGGAGATGAATCACTGTACTAGTCTGGTGCTGTCACTGCTTGATAGAACTATTACTTTGAGAATAAATCCACTCTTACTGAAAACAAATCTGGAAATGTATTTCCTTAATTCAACTCAGCATAAATACTGATGAATGTCTGTGTCCCCAATAAAGTACAGACACAGACAGTAATGTGTCTTTTGGTATATTCCTCAGTAGCAGTACAGTAATACATTTTTCTATTTAGTTTATTGTAATCTATTGGCCTGAAACACACACTTCACCTCCTTGCCAGGGGCTCTTTCGTATGTTATGGCAAATGCCTCTCTGCTTTTATTGATCTTACTGAGAGTCAGTGAGCCAAAATGAAATCATACACTCTATCAATCACTTTGTTTGCATCCAGTAAAAAAAAAAAAAAATCAATATGTAGGCAGTCCTAGCATTAGAAGATCATGTACAATTAAATATTTAAATTAGGTTTGACTGGAGATGTTGTGAACGTGTTGTGAACGTGTTGGCTGATCTGAAGTCATGATTTCTCTAAATTGAAAATGTTTGCCTCTCAGTAGTGATTTTCACTTCTTTGTGTGTTCTAAATGTGTGTCTTACTTAATTTTGTGAAAATTAAGATTTTGTAGTTAATTGGTGGAATGTTTGATTGGCTGGTGTCTTAACCCTACAACTAGTAAATGGCAGTGACATGCAAACTCAAACTCCAGACAATAAATATAATTTCACAAAGTTATGGGTGACTTCACAGATACTGTGTCTTACAGATAATGTTCATTCATGTGCTTTTATAACTTTAAAAATCCAGCATTTTACCAACTTCTATACATGTTAAGAATGAATAATATTGTTATTTGACACTAAGAAATCTGTGTAATGATAAATACAGGCTTTGGTCTGAACTAGTGTAACTAGACACAGACCACCTGTTGGTGTGTTTCTCTCCACCAGCATCTTGATGCTGAGGGTGCGTGTCTGTCCACAGATTTGACCCATGTGACCCAGCGGAGTGCCCGGGCAGACAGTGCCACCTTCTGCCAAGGTGACCTGTCACCACAGGCTTTTACACAGGCCTGACATGGGCCTTAAGTCGCCCAGGGGAGCTGTAAAAGTGTTAACACCATGCTCACTCTGCATGCTGATATAAGGGAAAGGCCTGGGTACAGGAATAGCCACCTGTTCCCTTCTGGTCTGGGATGGCTGCCCCGACTGTCCCCAAGGATCCCTGTTCCTACCACAACCACCACAGTTACACACTGAGAGGAAGGGCAAAGCAAAACAAACACACCACTGCAGTCCTGAGTAGACCTCAATTTGTCACTCAAAGTAAGTATTTTGGTGCAACCTATCAGGCTCCAACGGAAAACCATTTGCATAATCACAAAACTTATTTTCTAAATCAATTTTGATAAAACATTTTATTTAAATTAAAACCCAGAGCGTTTAAAGTTTAGTAAAATTTACTTGCTGCACCTGACCTTTGACCTTCTGCTTAATCCATCTCTCAAGCAGCGATTGTCTAATCATAGCTGAGCAACTATAACTATGCTGAGGCGGTGAAGTGTGAAGCGGTGTGCACTGACCCGTAGTAAGAGTTTGAAAGTAGTGTCTTTTTTTTTTTTAACTTTCCAAAAACCAAAATCACAAGAGCAATAGTATTATGAATGTATTAAACTCTGTTGGCTGCTTTGTCCTGCTCTTTGCTGAGGTTTGTACTCCAGTAATCAATCAGCCATATTAGCACATTAAGTCCTCATCTTACTTGCTTACTCTTTGAAAATACTACAAGTAAGATAAGCAGCGTAACAGTGTTATGTCAGAGTCAGTCTGATCTTACATTTTTTTCTTGTCATATCTATAATAGGTTATAATGCTGGAACCAATTAGCTCTACTCTGCAAAACAAGAACAATGCTCCTCCTGTATTTCCAAGTCTTCTACATGCATCATCATACTTTTTGCTTTGGACATGAAGCTGAGTCTTTTAGCATGATAACATATAGGTCACCATTAAGTGCTACATATTAAAGACCACCATATTTAGGACATGTTCACGTCCACTTTGAAATGAGTCAAGTCAGCTTGAGACAATGTTCTCATCTTTCATGTAAATAATGTTTTGGCCTTATAGGCTTATAGACTAGACTAACACATTATCTGCTTTTACCTTAAGAGAAAGCGTCTGGAATAGTAGAAGCCTATTATCTCCAGCTGTAAGATAACCGAATGGCTGGTGTCACCCCCCTCCCTCCTCCTCCTCCTCCTCCTCCTCCACGCTCACATAAACACACAAATGCGCTCATCATGTTTCATGTGGACAGCTGCGACAACATACAGATGTTGGCAGAACCGCTGGTCACTGAAGCTCCGAGTTAATTGTTTCCATTTATACTTTTCAAAATAAAGATGGTGAACCGTGTTTATTTTATGCATGATGGCTGATTGTACCGTCGCTAGTGAGTAATGTATATTTAGATGACTGACTCGAGACTAAAGCAGGATTTCCTGACTATTCCCGTTATTTATTATTACAGTCTCTTAACTGCGTCCTTAAGCTGTTTGTCAAATTCAATTAAGGGTTTATTATGGGCTAATTGTTCTGGCTGTTTTTACAGTTCAGTCATTTACAAGTCTAATAAATAGTTAATATGTTCATTTTTCATGAAAGGCATATTATTTAATCTTTTTGTCATCACGGATTTTTCTAAGTATGTGTCTTTCTGGAAAGTATTGTTAAGAGGGAAATGAAAACAAACCACCACACCTTCTTTCCTTCTTTTTAAATTGTCAGCTTTTGACCTTGCACCTTTTTAATTTGTAATCACGAGCAGGTGCTACATCTACTAGACTACACCTAAACTACACCTAAAAGACTGATGATCAATGACAGATATTTTATCCTGTGTTTTGAAATTATCTGAAGGCAATTCATCTTTTCCCACCACCCAACCCAATACTGGCAATTTGCTGGTTTCAGAGTGACACCTTTTTATTCTGTTCCTGTTCTGTGGTTTCTGTGTGAATAAAATGGATTTCAGCACTTAGGTGTGAGGAAAAGGGTGCAGTCCATTTTAGATCCCCGGGTCTGGGGCCAATGTCATCCTCGCTGCAGCTGTTGGTGGAGGCCTTCCTTTATAGCCTATTACCTCACCATAACCGGGTTATGAAAATATCATCAGTCTTTATGCGTGTGCGTAAGGACAGAGGGTGGCGCTTGACTCGGTGCTAAATTGAGAGCAGTGATGGATCTTCGTGGTCACCCCCAGCTCAATGTGTCACTTGTCGGAGTTAGAAGGCTTACAAAGGAACAGTCATGCACGGCAGTGTTGCTTGTGCACACTTTTTATTTGAATTCATTTTCAAATAAAGAAGTCAAAGCACTACACAATCCAAACAAGCTTTTTTTCTGAATTTTCCTTATCCGACTCGCGGGGCTAAGGATAAGATGGTGTCATATGCTATACGGATTGTAAAGCCCCTTGAGGCAAATTTGTGATTTTGGGCTGCATAAATACAATTGACTTGACTTGACATCTATGTATCTTCCTTTAAGTTTACATCCTCCACTTTGACATCACTCATTGAAAAATTGATGTCACTCCCATTGTCTTTTCACACTCTCATTTTCCTTCCTCGATGTTCCAACATGATGCCAAAATCCTCCACACAGCATTTTCAAGAACAGCTTGTTTACAAGAGCAGAGACGCTAGAAAGTGAGTCTCAAAGGGGGTGAGAGTTGCTGTCTGTGCAGAGGTGATTACAGGCGGGTGACAAATTAAAGGAAAATCAACATAGAGTGTCTTGGTAAGGCGTTGAGCCACCAAGCACCACTAAAACAGCTTCAGTGCGCTTTGGCATTGATTCTACAAGTCTCTGGAAGTTGCCTGTAGGGATGAACACAATTCTTGCTCAAGATATTCCCTGTTTTGATGATGGTGGTGGAGCGCGCTGTCTAACATGTCGGTCCAAATTCTCCCTTAGGTGATCAATTGGGTTCAGATGTGGTGATTGAGAAGGTCATGGCATATGATTCACATCATTTCCATACTCATCAAATCATTCACCGACCCCTCATGTCCTATGGATGAGAGTGTTGTCATCCTGGAAGAGACCACTCCCATCAGGATAGACATGTTTCATCAAAGGATAAAGGTGATCAATCAGAAAAATCTGGTATTGATTTGCAGTGACTTTTCCCTCTGAGGGGACAAGTAGACCCACACCATGCCAGCAAAATGCCAGATCCCCGAGCATTCAGGCCCACACCATGGTACAGCGCCTTGGTGTACGCCACTGATGCACTCACCCACTTGTTGAGCATATGTTGAAGGATGACTCATTTGACCGCGTCACTTTTTTCTACGTCTTTGGAGACCAGTGCATCCATCTTTGCAATGAAGGGTTTATGCACTGCAACCCCACTATAAGATCCCTCTCTCTGTAACTGTGGACGGACTGTTCCTGTTGAAACAGTCTGATCACGTCCTGCATTAACATTCTCAGTCACCTGAGGAAGAGTTACTTCCTAACATATTGCACTGATGTGCTGTCAACCACATTTTTTCACCCTGTTCACTGATGTCTTTCCCATAAACATCTAAATGCAGATGTCGCTTTAGTCACTGTTCCTTTTGAAACACCGGCCAGTTGAGCAGACTTTGTGAATGAAGCTTCACCATCTGTGCCCCAACAGTGAACCCTCTTTTGATGTCACTTGGATCTTTTCCTCTTTCCATCTTGATACAAAATCAGAATCAGCTGGGCCTGCTCACCATTTTTATACATACCACAGAGCATGATGGGAGGTTAATTGCCTAAGTGAAGCATCCAGCGCACCTGTGTGGAAGCATCTGCATGTGTTAGGTTTCTCCACTCATTAATTCAGGTTTTTCCTTTAATTTGTCACTCGTCTTTGTGTGAAAACAGAGTGGGTTTTTTCTAAATGATCTTCAAAGTTTTCCAGCAGCTGTTTAGGGCTCTTGAAAAGACAGACTGAGAGGGAAAAGGAGAGAAAGTAAAAGGCCCAGGAGTCATATTTAGACATAAAACAGAGAGGAGTGTGACAGCTACGATATGTGCCTCGTGAAAAACTAGCATCCATTAGTTATAATGCCTTGTGACAGTGTCTCACCGCTTTTCTCCAAACCTGGAACGAGCCTTTGAAATCTTTTAAAATGCTCCAGATCCTCGCCTCCCTCACTAATTAACGTCAATAACATTGTCTCTCTGTGCAGCACATAACCATCCCAAACCTCAGCCTGAACCTCAAAATTACAGACTCAGCCCTTCACTTTCTGTCTTGGAGGACATTCAAAACAGTTTTTTATTTTTTTTTAAAGAAGAGAGTTTAGTTTGCGCCATGCAGGACCTCAGAGTTCAGTAAAACTAGTTAAGTGTCAAACCTCTAATGCCCTGTCAGCGGCTACCACATAAACAACATGAACAGGCACGTGGCCTCGCAGCACAGCCGAGCATAAATTAGACAGAGGTTGTGATCTGGGGCCCTGAGGCCTGCCAGTCGTGGGAGTGAGTATGTGCTGGTGGAGAGGTGAGTAATAGACTGTCCAGAGGTGGAGAGAGGGGGGGGTCAGGAGGACAGAGGTTTGTAACTTCAGCATTACAGACCTCTGTTCCTCTGTTTATTCCGATATCCAACCTACAGTTCACGACACTTTAAATTCACTTATGTACTTATGTGCAGAGTTTTGCAGTTTGGTAAACCTCACAGAGCGGATGTGCGATTGATGATTTGATTAACAGGGATTCATGGAAGCCCAACCCAGTGTGCTAATGTGTTTGAGTTCTATAGTCAACACATTTCCAATGTGCAAAATGGATGTGGCTGGTAAAACATGGAACTTAAATGATATCCAAAGGTAGTACTACTACGGTTACTACTACTGTGAATATCAGGAGGAGGGTTCATCAAGATAAACAGCTGTATCTGCATTATGAGATGGCCCTTAAGAGACCTCAAATAATAGAAAGCCATGTGGAAAATGTAATGTAAATATGGCATTTATGTTTGTTCCACACAGATCTGATGTTGTCATGGCAACAGTGAACAGACACTTGAGTAACAGTAAAGTTAGTTGGTTCATGCACGTCATGATTTATTGACCAAGTCTGCTTCCATTGCCCTTTGTTGCCATTTTTTGTAGTCAACATTTCCACATCAGCTAAACATAAAAAAAATATATACATGTTAAAACTTTCTGTCATTTCCACTCATTTTCTTTTTTAAAATGAAAATGCACATAAAAAACAAGTGGATGGAAATGTTCTTATTGAATTTTTTAGAGGCGAAAATACAAAAATTGTGTTACCTTGGGGCTTGTTTTCAGATTTTGGCCATCACTTCTATCAGTAATGAAAACATGTTCACCAAAGAAAATCCTAACACCTCAGGACATGGTGACATGACACAACTGGCAAACTGTTAAATTAGAACCAAAACTACTTATCATAAATAAGTCTGGCTAACCTTGAGGCTTGTTTATCCTTGCGTTCCCAGATCTCAGCTAATGAATACAACATATAATTACTGACTGGAATGAGGACCGAAATTAAGAAGGTGTAATGAATTATTTCTTAAGTCATAATGATTTTTTTTTTTGAAAAATATTCTTTTACTAATTTGTTTTTTGCTCTTTGGAATGATCAAGAAATCTGCCTAGGCCCTGGCTAATACTTGAACCTTTGAACCTGCTGACTGTGAGTTATTAAAATCTTTAGTATTTGCAGTAGCAGTTCATGCATATATGTCTATGGATTATCATAACTGTCTAACATACTCTCAATAAACAGAATGAGTTCCCTTTGAATATCAATCTGAAATACATTTGCAGGCACTTGCATCTATACAAACACAGCGAAACAAATGGAAACCCTACAAACATGCCTCATGAGCAAAGGTCACTGACTACATACTGAAACACAACAGAGAGAGTAGTGGGTGCGTGAACACGTGCCTTTACGCATCACCTACATTTATCCTGACTGGAGCACAGCCTCTTATCTTTGAACCGTAAGATGAGTAAACAGTATCTTTGAGTCGTAAAACCGACGGAACTTTTCCTGCAGCTTTTTATGAAATATGAGCCAATAATTACAAAAGGTTCCAGCTATTTTAGCTGTTGATGTTGGTGAAAGAAAGTGGGTGATCTGACCTCGGGGCACTAATTCTACCCACTTTCTGTACGTTCATCACCTGCCACGGGATCATTGTTGTTACTTGAAAGTTGCATTACATGCTGGAGGAGCCTTGTTCTTTGTGACTGGCTTCATGTGGGGCCTTTTGTGCCTCTGGGCCATCTCAGCTATCATGTGCAAGCAATAACTGCAGCATTCCTGCTTTCCTAATGTTGATATTTTCCGCTTTTGCCTGACGCTTATTGTGCCACCTGTGGTTTTGAGCAGCCAGAATGACTCTCTTCAACATGGCATTACTATACTATATATACAATATAACTCTGTTCAAAAGACCACCCACTCATTTGACTTTTTAAGAAGAGCTTTGGAACTTTTAAGCACTACGTCTCTGCCTCTGTAATCAGATTGTAGCTTTGATTTCGATGTCCCTCCACAATGTGACATAGTAGGCACATTATGTCACTGGCCACATGGAAGCCAACCGTGACAGTCTACTGTAATGTCATCATGATGGCGTCTTCTAACTGGCATTATGTGAAGTATGATAGTGTAACTGGTTATATTTGATATATCAGGGTGATTCTGTCGGGACAATGAGCAGCTCAAGTGTCTCTTTCTGCTTTCCTTGTGCCATTGTGAGAAACAGGGTTCAAGTAAATTGGATCCAGCGTCTCACAGGGCCATACATCTCAGGCTGACTATTTGTCTGTTGCATTCGCTCAAAATGTTTGTTTTCATCACGATAAGACAAAACACATGACGCATATCTTTTTTCTCATGATCTCATCACAGTCCAAACTGATTAAACCTCGTCGCTTTGTTCGGTTTCCCCCTGGAGACGGAAAGGTTACATATTTTAAATGTTAGCGTGCATCTTGATTGCAAAGAGTCTTTTATCTTTTTGAATGATATGCAGCAGGCACCGATGTCTGTGAAATCAGCAGCGTCTCTGTAGCTGTATGACAGTTTTCTCCTGTCTGAGTGTGTTTGTGTTTGCCTGTTTACCTAAACCTTTATCTTCCTGTCTCCTGCTATCATTTCACTTGAGTGTATTACATGACAACGTCTAGTCATCTGGATCTGAGACGCTCACAACAGCTGTGTCACCACTTTAGAACAGACACAGATAAAAGTCACAACAGGTAAATATAAAGGTCTGTGAAATGTGCAGGATGATCCCTGAATGGAACACAGAGCGATATTGTTCAGGCAGCCATACTATCCAACCATGGTTAAGACTCGTGAATGCTCTTTCAAATTATGATATTTCTTACAATCCATGAAAGTACAAGTCATGAGAAGATAATAAATTAAGCATTAATGAACAACATTTACTTAGGCACAGTGGTGCATTGAGCTAAATACTAACAACATGTAAAGATGCTCACAATGACAATGTTAACTTGTTAAAGTTAAGCAGGTACAGCATAATGTTTGCCATGTTCACTATCTTAGTCAAGCATGATTTCCTATTTAAACACAATGCAGGCTTAGAGGAGGCTGATAGGAGTGAAAACCTTTTGACTTGATGATGGTGTTAGATGGAAAGTTGATCACCAGACTTACAATTCATCCTCAGGCAAACATGAATGTCTGCACAAAATTTCAAGGTAATCGCTCAAATAGTTGATGAAAAGTCAGGGGATCAACAAAGTCATTAGGATTCATTGTCTCTGCCCCACAAATGTCTGTACAAAATGTCATGACATCAGTTTCATAGTTTTGAGATGTTTCAATCTGGACTGGTGGTGATCCATTGATAAAACAATTATTCCTGTTGTATGTTTTTGAGACTCAAGCGTCAGGTCGATGATGTTAAACTAACTTTTAGTTTTTCAGATTCTACTTCATCATTTTCCATTCTATTTCGTTTTGATGTGTA
This sequence comes from Holacanthus passer, assembly GCA_025331565.1. NCBI lineage: Eukaryota > Metazoa > Chordata > Actinopteri > Pomacanthidae > Holacanthus > Holacanthus passer. Next base: position 3,429,023 of record JAFREQ010000011.1, read on the forward strand.
GTGATGCTTTCAACATGTGGTGAAAGAAGACATATTTGTCTCCACACACCACGAAGGGAGTGAGATGTGCTGCACAGCAAGGATAAAAAAAAAAAGCAGTTCAGCAGCGAGTGATCATATAGACACGGTTGGAGCTATTGGTGGATGAAATGTCATTTTGTTTGTCCCCTGTAACCTGTGATTACATACTCCAGTGTGAGGCACTGAACAGGACCTGTTTTCATAAAGACTTTTCCTAGAGGGGCACCGCAATTTTCCTTTATTAAGCCTCAAAGTTAGAGAAGAAGAAGGATTGTATTTCCCTCATACTGGGGGACCACTGCCAAGCATGACTAACTTTGGGTCATTTAAAGAGTTCGCTCAGTGTGTGCACACACTATGCACGCATATACACACATATGCTGCGTATGTGAAACATGGTTGCTTGCATACACACAAGGAGCAGCGTTATTTTCTTTCTCACACGCTTTGCACGCACTCCCCGAGCACTTGTGTTCTCTTCGAAAACCTAATTAGGGTTGTCTAAAAACCGCAGCCACTGCAGGTAAAAAAAAAGGAAAAGTTTTCATATCTGTGATCCAAAACAAAAGTCACATTGACCTTTTCAGACTGACAAACTGTTTCAGCCACACCTATTACCTGAAAGGATGCCAGCATTCTCCTGACATTTCTGGAACAAAATCTGACATGCTCGAATTTATATGTTTCTAACTGATATAATACAACAACAATAAGAGCTTGCCAATGAGAAAAGATGGATTGAAGACTAGATTTAACTCTTGGATTTGATCTTTTGATAACTGCGTAAGGAATGTTTGGGAGGAAAGGAATTCCAATTCCAGAAATTCAAACCAACACAAGAAATGATACGCTTCCCACTTCTTAAGCCCCCTGCTGGTTAGCTAATAGGCCAGGAGTGATTGACAGGATGGAGTCACGCCTTCTGCCTCTCAGACTTCTCCTTGTTAGGATGCACGGGTTCCTGCACATTTCAGTTGTAAATGAGGCTACACAGGAATGCAGCCTTTTTTTTCTGACATTCAGAAATATAATTCTGTTCAACTTTTGCTACGAAACGTAGGCCAATAAATAATAATCCCTAAATTATATGTACCCAAGCTTTAACAATAAATCTAAGTCTGAGGGAAGCTGGAAAGGCTACAAATACCCCAAAGCGTTAAACACCAGCTGTCTTCACACCCTTTTACCGCTCAGCTCTTCCTGTTTAGCACTGTCCCTATTCTTATCCCATCCCACATGTCCTTTTGTTTCATTGCCTGATGTTGTCCTGCCTGCAGATGATAGTCCCAGGAGGTTTAGGGGCTCCACACTCTGTTACCTGCTGACACTAATCTACACTGAAAGTCTCCAGCCGCTACAAGACCCAGCAGCTAGCTGCAAAAAGCTTTTCAGGTCCCTCTGTACGTCCATTTCTTTCCAACTGGGTGGACACAGAGAGGTTATATTCTCCTGTAATGTGGCTTACATGCTGGTGAACTCTTGGAAATTCTGTGCATTCTGTGCATGAGTGCATTGGCAACTAGGGATGTTTTTCTTACAGTTTTTGGATGTTAGAGCGCCAATACGTCATTAAAATAGCATTAGAAAGAGCTTCATGCACAGTGCATGTGAACTCATATTGGAATATATGTGTGCATATTTACCAGTGAAACAATAAAATATGTGTCGCACAAAAAAATGCTGAAGCAGCACAGCTAATAAACAACAAGAATTGGATGTTGGTTCTTATTATTCAGTTACACAAATATCAGCTTCCCACGTGACACAAACTCTTTTAAACACATAATTGCTGTGAAATGTTCAACAAGGGTCAAAGAGCAAAGAATGATTTGTGTCTCCATTTGGCACAGCCTGTCCTGAAGAGACTCCTCCTTGTCCCGAAAATGCCTGAGTTTTAAACGTCCAAGAACACTTCAAAAAAACTTCCACAACAGTTGTAAATATGGCAACGCACGCAAGTGGTGCTCACCAGCATCAGGGGAGGAGTCGGCATCAACTAGGTTTCCATCCAAATGTGTTGGAAACTTTAGATTAATTTTGAGAAGATTGGCAAAAGAAAATGGGATTGAGTGCTTGTTTCCATCCACTGCTGTTATGGGATTAGTAGGATTTGGTTCATCAAGATAAGCAGTAGGTGGCGCTAACTCCAGTCTGGTGTGATTATGCCATTGCAGAAGAAGCGGGCACAACAAGATGACGTAATTAAATGAGCACTAGTCAAACCAGTGAAAACAAGGTCGAAAACATGATGGACTTTTAGCGTTTGTGTTTGTCTTGTGTATTAATTTGATAAAAGTTACAGTCTTCTCATCTAGTAATCAAAACATGAAGTGATACTTTTTTATTATTCTCGACTGGTTCAATGAACTCATTGTTCTACGATAACTTTATATATATTTAAGCATAGAAACAGTGTCACAACACTTGGTTGATTAATGGCACCACTTAACACAAAATACTGTCAAATTCACATGTCACTTTTTACGAGACATAATTACTCTGTGTCTTGAATAACAGTGTTGCAACTCTCACATGTCTGATTCTTGAGCTTCTCCCCAGCACATATATATGAACCATAAGTCAGACAGACATAAAACAAGATACATTTACTGTAAGGCTTTGCCCAGCACAAACAAGTTTCAAGTCTCTGCAAGTTGATTTTCCTAGCAGAGTGAATTAAAAGGGAAACTAATGGCTGCTTTGAAGAGCAAAAATGCATGTTCAGCAGTTTGCGACTATATTTAATGCTTTGGAAAACGACATGTGAGGATGGAAAGTTTTGTGATGTATGGATAAACATACATGCAAGAACACGGGTTTGGTCTTTTAAGAAAAGCCAGGATAAAGTGATTTTCAATGATCTATAGCTTCATTCTTCTCTGTCCCCAAGACAAATAGAGCAAAATGAATGATTAATTATCAATTATTTGTGCTTTGTAGAAAAGTGTGTTCTGAATCAGGGTTTTCTTGATTTACAAAAATGATAACACTATACAAAAGGTTACAGCAAAGAAGTGAATGTGTTCAAACATTTGTCTGCAGGCAGTAATTTGTCAAAGCAGAGCTCAATCAAGTCCGGGCAGAAGTAATACCATGTATGTACCCCCTGCTAATAACCTAATGCTCCACCTCTCTGTTCAGTCAAAATACGGCCCAAGAGCTCAAGTCAGTAAGCAGTCCTGGTAATTAAAAATGATTGACAAGCAGCCAGGTTAATCCAGCAATCCCAGCCTTGCATAAAATGTCGCCCTGAGCTGTTTTGGGCCCTGGCTCCGGTCCACCCGGGTCCTGAGCACATGTGGCCGCCAGATGTGGCTTCTGGGATGGATGTGGTCAGGCTCGTGGATGACTGGGTGAAGAGAAACACTCAGCGCAGACACAGTGGTTAAAACACCGACACAGTCACATCCCTCATGTGTGTCCCTCAAGGGACAGTCCCGTTGACAAGAGCCTGTAGTTTTCTGAGAGAAGAAACTGTGGACAGTCATAGAAAAAAAGCGTTGGCCTACATGAACCCCAGACAGCTGTGAAGTGAAGAAATGCACCTCATTTGAATCCACTAATAAGATATCATCTAATTATCCAGATGACACACTCAACCCTTGGTGGAACATCTTTAAATTAATTCTGAGTGATTCGTGCACATGGTCTCAGGAACTGGAAAAAATATGCCCAAAATGTTAAGTCCTCTGGCTATAAACTAATTAGTGGGGTACTAACATCAAAGGCTTTAAACAAGTCTGTGGCCATATCTCTTCACCAAACACAACTTTTTACATTTAAGGTGTTCCAAACAACAATGGAGAAAATAATAGTGCGCCGTTAAGAATGAACGACCTTGTTGCAGGATTTCAGTATGAACCTGACCTATGACACAGCATCAGTCTGCCGCTACTGTTACATGATATCTGTAGCTGACTATCTGGGAATATGGGATAAACACAACTATTTTACAGACTAGTTTAAAGGTACAGAAAGCTTTAATGAACACAGCCAGCCAACATTTTAAGGTTTAATAGAAGCTAATAAGACGACTTCCATTATGAAACAGCCTGTGTAAATGTATTTGCAAAATGATAACTGAGACAATGTCCAGACTATTGTACTGCATGGTTTTATATAAAAAAAAATAAGCCTCCATAAATCCATTACTACTGTTGTTGGCATTGCAGACCTAATGTCATTCGGGGTTCGACCTGCAGGTTGACCTGGATATACACTAACGCTTAGTTTACGGTGGAACATGCGATGTGATCAGGCCAAAATAAAGGACAGGTTGTCTTTATTTTGTTGAAAAAAAATTGCTTCAGACTCACATTTCCAGAGTGTCCTGGTAGCTAAATTGTTACAGCACAAGGCACATAAGAGCAACGTCCACAGATTTTTTTTATCCCAGTTGGGGACCTTTGTTGCATGTCAGTCCTCTTATTTTTCACCCTTTCCCATCATTTCCTGTTATCCATTTACTGTCACTATCACATTAAGGGCGAAAAGAAAAAAGAATCCTGAAAAAAGCACTTTCAAAAAAATCATTGAATGGTAAACATGACATCTTGGTATCTTGGGTATGAAGATTTCACTCGGTGTAATCATTATAACCTCAAATGATTGGTGGCTACATCATGTCTGTTGTATATGCTTATATAGTCTCTACAATTTATTGTAGTCAGAGCCACAAGAAAACAAAAACAGGCATAATGTTCACGAGCCTCTCTAGTCCATAGAGCTCACACTGAAATAGAAGGCAGACCATAATTTGCGTGCGTATGTGTAAATGCGTATGTTGGTAAAGCAAATGCTGGAAGTGCCTGTGATCCTGTGGTTAAGGTTTAGTTATTTGGTAGGTTAGTGGTCATGGAGAAACTGAGCATCGTCAGCATCCAAACTCTTCACGGTTTTACGGGGTAACGATAAGTTTGAATGTGGAGCCAAGACCTCTGAATTGTAAAAGTATGGGCTGCCCCCAAGATCTGTGGTCCGCCACAAGAAACACTCTGTGCCACCATGAGAGTTTGTGGATCGAGGGTGACAGGATATACTTATGGTTAAGTCTCAGCAGACAGAGCGGTTTAAAAAGAAAAACAGGGTTGCAGACACGAGAGGAAAGGAGCTGTGAAGAAAAGAATTTCGAAAGGGAAATAGCAATTGTGTGTTTTGAGAAACTACTTGAGTATAATGTCTTGCTGAGAACCCTTCACTGTCATATTCCTTTTGGGCCGAGATGAAGGACGCTGCAGGAAGAGAAAGCTTTGCTGTCATTCTTCCCTGCGATGAGAGCGTTAAAAAGCCGAGGCTCTTCCCTCTCATTCGGACTTCAGAGTTTGGACAACTGGACAGCACTCTCAAGTCAGTGTTTGCAGCTCCGTTTGATCATTTCATGCAGTTTTTTGCAAACCCTGGAAAGACTCAGAGACATCCTCACCACGTGGGTGCATCCGTGTTTGAGAGAAAAGAGCGCACACATCTCTGATCTCGACAGCAATCTCCAGAGAACAGGTTTTCATCTCTATTCCTGATAAATCTCTGAACAAAAACAAGAGATTCTGATATTCTTCAAAGGAGGCTGAGAAAAATCTATAACCCGTCTGGGCGGAGCCTTTCATCAATATCACATGAGGATCTCACAGCGTTCTCATGTGAAGCTGGCAATGGGGTTTTGTTTTTCTGCTGCAGCTCTGACCGCAGAAGGCTGGGTTTTTGTGTGGAGCTGTGGGAATGTGGCAGTGGAAGACATAGTGTGGACACTGAAAACAAAGTAGGTCTTGACAGGTTGAAGGTTCTGCACAATGAAGGGATTGTAGAGGTTCGCCCACAGTGTTTTAATTGGCTGAAGCTGGACGGCAGCAGTGGTACCACTAACTTATCCTTCAAAGTAACAGATCAAAGTTGTTATCATTACCTGCCTGTTGTGACCTACATATTGGATGGATGGATGGACGGACGGATGGATGGATGGATCAAAAAAGTGATGATCTATCAGGGCCATTTTCTGGGCCACAAGGGAGAAGCTTTTTACCAACGGGTGAATTATTTGTTAATTTAGTTTTACAACATTAGCTGTTTGTGGTCATACAGCAGGACCATTGTGTTGAGTACTCCACTAATTTAACATTGCATTAATACAACATAGTCAGACTCGAGATGGGAAAAACCGATGCGCCTGAACCAGAAGTATTGTCTTTTTTAATTCTTCTTCCTTGTCAAACCCTGGCACCAACAGTACCCACAATGCACCTTGAGTGCCAACAACTTGAAGACTTCAGTGTGTTATGATAGTAGTGGCAAATGTAGCCATGCTCCCTTTGGAGTCATAAAAGGCTTTGTACAATTTTTTTTTCACATACCCAACAACACTCCCCAAATAGACTTTGATATGTAAAATTGTTGCTGTTTATTAACAATAGTGACGAAATCAGCCAGAAACAAAAGGATAGCTGAATGTAATAACTGTAGTAAAACGTAGTAACTTCTTGTTTGTAATAGTTTGTTTAACATAGGTAATTACATATGAATTGTCCTGTTCCTATTCAACGGGCCATACTCCATTATCATCACAACATGTACTGCTACACCTGTTCTTTTTAACCTTTCATATACTAGATTCTTTGGCCACTTGGGGACAGCAGAAACAAGCTGTAAACTCATTTCTATCGTATTAATCATCTTATAAAGTTTATGTGGGGGAACTTAACTTACTTACTCATCCAGCCGTTACAGAGCAATATGATCATTCATTTGGAATCGTGCTTCCAGAAACCTGATGGGTGTAAGGTTAATATTCACTGCCTTTTAAGCTCTGTTTTCGCTCTCCCCTGAAGCCTAAAGTTTGAGCTAACAGATCCTAAAACGCTCCATAAAAATTACAGAGGAACTATAGAGTGACGCCATAATTAAATGTTATATTTGTCACTACTTATACATACACATATATTTTACATCCATTTTGTTAAAATAAAAATATGGAATATATCAGCTTTAGAGAAATGAACTACTTGTACTAAAGCAGATGTTGTGAAGGTTGCTGTCTTTGAAACATGCTGGACTTCAGCTATTTGGCCAATGCCTTTTCAAGTACATGGGATATTTTAGTACTTTCCATGATGCCTGCATCCATATATGTCCACTTATACATAATTTTATCAAAGCTTCCACAGTCCATATTGGTATTTCCCTACATCACAAGTCTGCCTCTGCTCTCTTCCTCCTACCTGTCAGCTCTCTAGAGGTCAAGTATTATCTCTCTGTTCAGAATTGGCAGCACCGCTCATCAGCAGCAGCCACACCTGTGTGTCTGTCAGTGTTGTGACCTCTCTGCAGCCCCTCGTGGGCACACAAAGACGTGCACTGTATGACCCGGCACACACAGAACAAACTACTTTATTCATCTCCACTCGCTCTCCACCTTTCTGTCCTCCTTCTGCTCCTTCGCCCACTTCACAGGAGACAGACACCGAAAGACGTCATTATCTGGAGGCGGGCTAAATGAGCCACTGCTGACAATGATGAAAATCACAACAAATCTCTCATTACAGGAAGCAGCAGCCCAGTAGATTAGTATGGGTCCTGAAGGTGGGACATTCTGGTTGGTTGACCTGGAACTGATGCTGTTCAGGGGACAGCGCAGAAGGAAATCCTTGAGCCCTGCAGGAACAAAAGTGAGGGAGGGTAGCGTGAAGACCTCTAGTGTCAGATTTTCACTGTGATGGGCAACATTTACGCTGCAAGAGATCCTTAAGTCTTCCTGCTTCAGAACACTTCCTGGCATAGCCTTTATGCTCCAGTATGCACATTGTCGCCTTGCAGATTAAGCATGGAAACAATAACAGCGCCTGACCACACATCACATACTGTATCACTTTCTTGAGACAGTCTATTGCTTCCTCAATGTCGTGTCCCCTGAGAGGAGAGGGAACAGAGTGCATCGGTCCTGTTATGGACAAACAGAGCTTGGTATGTGCAGAATTTGTTCGGAGGTTTCTATGTCTGAGCTGTGGCTTGACCTCTCTCTGGGTCTCATCTGGCCTCTCTCGGCCTGAGACGAGGAGGCATGAGGGGACTGGCTCTTCACCCTAGGACTCGAGGTATCAAGTCCCCGTTGACCTCGATCCCTTTACATTGTCACTCATAATGACCTCAGAGAGCCTGCCTACAAGTTGTATGTCTGTCAAAGGGGCCCCCTCTGCATGTTTTAAATACTTAACAGTCACTCATTATAAAAAATGCATTCAACACACTGTGGTGCTTTCAGATGAACTGGATGGGAGGAACGAGTCTGCTGCCTATCAGAGTGAACATTTCCTCTCTCGGTTTGACACATGACAAAGTAACACCTGTGTGATACAAAACAGAGCCCGCAGCCTTTTCAAACCATCAGCTATGGAAGCTGCTTAGATTTAACAGTCATATACAAACACACCCTCAGTGGCACATGGGCACCAAGCACCCAGAAACAGAGCCGGGGCGTGAAGGGATTTCAGCATACTGGTTACACGGGGTATTGCAACTTCCATGTTCATCACGTGACGTACACTGGCCCAGAAGGTATGTTTATCCCATTCATGTGTGCTCGACCAGCAGAAGTTATAGAATTTACTTTTCAAATAATGGGTCCTCGATTGCAGACAGGAGTAGACGTGAGCATCCCCACCAGTTGATGATCCGCGTAGAACACATGGAAGTAAAGGTGCAGTTACTATAACACAGGGTCGAGCTGGTTAACCCTCAGATGAAGTATTGCTTTTACTGCAGCCCCATGTGGAAAAATCCAAACAGGTTAAACTAGTTTTGTTTTAGATTTAGTAAATGTCAGATCCTGTTTAGAGGCACGATGCAAAGCAAAGATCTTTGAAATGGTTGTCATGGGTCATGGCTGTGGTGAAGGTATCATCATTCTGTATGAGTAACATAGTGAGTCAGGTTAAGTAAATATACTATAAATGGTTCCTGTTCTGTGCCACAGGGTTAGGGTGGTGCAAAAAAGGCTATGAATTGAGCCAGTGGCCTTGCTGTGTGTGTCCCTGAGTAAACACAGAGTCATTAGCCACTTCCTCCTACGTCTCCTCCGCACAGCCATGGCCACTTGACCCTCATAAAAGTGATGAACAGTGTGTCTTGAGATGCTTACTTGCATAAACATTCGAAAACCTAGAAAGGTTAGACTTTCACCTCATGGAGCACCTTTTACTGTTGGCTCACCTCAGATTGACAAAGACGCGCAATAACTTCTCGAACTCACATGACCTGTCTCTCAGTGCCTCCTCGAATCAGTATTTAAATGCTCTCCCGCTGTCTTAGAGTCATGAATGGGTTTTAAGACGTCTCCGGGCAGAGCGGCCCATCGGGCAGTAAACATGTGACATTGGTTAATGCACAGCCAGCATAGTTTCATGGGGTTCACTGTAATGCTACACCACAAGTTGGGGGGCATTAACTCCGCTTGTGTGACTTTAATGGAAACAGGGGAGAGCGGAGCCTCCACAGTCGAGCCTTCAGTTCTCCAGTGTGTTGGCTAACAAGTCTGTTCAAACATTTTCCTTCCTTTCTCACAAAAGACATACATTTCCCCTCCGTGTCTGCTAACAATGACTTTTATAGATCATAGATGACAGGCCTTTCATTGGTTTATATATCGTGTTGCCTCAGTTTTCTTGCTTTTAAAGCCTGTCATGTAGTGTGGGGGGATGTCTTGGTGTGTGTACCATATAAGCATGGAAGGATATATAAGCAGTACTATATGGCCATATTGTTTAATTGACCTTTCGTTAAGCCTTTTGGCACCCTTAGTTACTTAAGCTTGGCCTGTCATTCTCACACAGCGCATTTGTAGTTTACAATAATAATAATGGCAGATTTACCGCTTGAAGTTCACAGATACTGTATCTCTGAGACAAGGCCAACCTGAGGTAGCAGGCTTCTCATTGCTAGCTGGCACACATAAATTTAGTTGGCTGAAGTAACAATTGTCGCTGGCAGCTCTTGCTAGGAAGCTATGTAACATTAGCTCTGTGTGTTAGAAAGTGATTGACTAAAGTGTGTAAGTATTGCACTGTGCTACAAGACGGATGCTGAAGCTACATGTCCCTACAAGTAAGTGCAGGTTAGAGCCACTTCTCGTTGGTATTAGTTTTATTATTATAAATATAAATTCTTATAGATGAGAGTTATATTAAAATTGTAATATGATAATCCATGTTTTAGAAGACATGGAAATAAAAGCATTGTTACAGGTCAGAGCTAGTTATCCCAAAATCTGGAACAACCTGTTTCAATTCTCATCTTTGATATCATCCAGGCGTTACCTGAAGTTGGCAATGATTGGGTGACAAACATTATTGAACCTGGATGGTTTTGGAGTTTTGCCTCTTCACTGATCTATTGATCCATTCAGCATCACTAAAGAAAAAAATGTGTGATAGTGGTTTTAGGGTTGTCAATCTGCTTTTACGCCAGCTTCATGCAGAGCTCGGTTATTATTTTTGCAGTGGCACTTGCCCCAGGGCTGCTGCACGAGCCCTAGTGACACACACTGACCTGATTTTCTGACAGGAAAGTCAACAAAATTGAACTCTGACCTCCACAATGGGGGTCCAAACACAGTCCAGTATTGACATTAGAAACAGACATAGAGAAAGCTATGATGCTGCTGAATTTCACACATGGCAGAAAACATCAAGTTGGAAAATTAATATTGCCATATCTGCTTTGTATCATAGATATTGCTTTACATAATATATTTCATCCTAAATAACTCTACCTTGCTGTGCCTCTAACTATGCATTTTTCCACATCTGATGATAAAGACACATTATCTAGTAAAATTATCAGTAATACCACCATCCTGCCTTGTACATCAGGATAATTTTTATTTCCTCATTGGAATTTATCAGCATGCTGTCAGACACCCTACACCAGCCACGCCTTAATTACATTCTATTACTTTAATGGTGGAGTAACTTAACACTAAACAGCATACCCAATAAAGACGAAGTATTCCCACCCTTACCTGATCTAGTAAGCAAGCAGTAGTAGGAGGGCTCATTACGGCTCACATGGGGCACAGTGTCATACCACGACTCATAAAAAAACATGGTCACAGCAGCTGCGGGGGCTACGCAGCTCACTTACACAGGCATTATTTATGCTGGGGGTGTGTAAGGGGGTGGTAAGTGCAGTTTGGTGCCCTGTCTGTCACGCTGCTGGAGGGGTCCAACCTGGGCTCCGTTTTATAAGCCTTTGGTGCCAGGGGCCCCAGCTCACACTGGCGTGGGAAAGGAGGCTAACCATCAGGTTATGTGGAGGGTTTTTTTATGGTGCATTGTCCAAAGTAAGAGTTGAGCTTGGAGCCTCAGAGACCATGACCTTTGTAACCTCCATATAAACATATACAATTGGCCACATCCACATATTGTTCATAACCGCAAATTCAAATCTTCCAGTTCCTCTGTTTATTGAACATCAAGCAAAGACGGTAATTTATGTGCTTGTTGGGCCTCTTGATCGTAAGCTTTAACTCTTGTTGCTCATCTCTCTCCTGTATCGGATGTATCCAGCCAGGATGTATGTGTGTTTGTGGTATGAGCAATGCATCAGTGGGCTTGAAGAATCCACATCTTAGAACCTCAGTTGTTTTGCTCCAGTCCACCACTGAATCATCTCTTTCTTGGAGAATGACTCTGCAGTGACCAAAACTGAGGCACGTTAACTTCATATCCGCATTTTCACTACGACCACTGAAGAGTCATTTATCACCATAAGCAGCAAATTCTGGTTCATTCGTGCTTTTTGCAGGAAGGAACACAGAGTGGGGTAATGTAATAAAATCTAATGTGTGATAAAATCGCAACTTTGGCTGTCAGAAGTATCTGCTCTGTCCACTGCTGGGAAAATAGGACTGTCTATTCAAGAAGTGCAATAATGAATGATATCATAATAATAAAAGGAGGACAAGGCACTCAACAACAACATGTGAGAAACTTGTAATAGCAGAGTTGTGTACTGTTTTGCAGTATTGTGGCATCCTGGATTGCCTACAGCCTTGTTTTTAGCCCATCTTTCATGCTTAGATTTACAGGTGTGAGGGCTAACTTGGCTCTATGATAATAATAATAATGATAATAATAATAATAATAAAAAGAGTTTTTAGCTTTCGCTTTCTCCCAATATTTGTTGGTAATATGTCTTGTAGCTTTTGGATGTAAGTGACAAAGGCTGCATGCATCCATTTTCTTTCTGCTTTTGCTGGGAACCTCCAATAAACCAGCAACAGATGATCCCAGCATTAGCAGTGTGGCTTGGTCCTAGTCCATTAAAGGCTTTGTATAAATGGAGGAAGACCTTGAAATCAATTCTAAATGTTACAGGAAGCCAGTGCAGAGCAGCTAAAACTGGACTAATGTGCTCTCTTCTTGGTTTTATTGGTCTAGCTGCAGAGTGTAGAATGAGCTCAAGCCAGTGTGTAAAAATGCGTTAAAGTGATCAAGACGGCTTGAAATAAAGGCATGAATCTTTTTTCGCAGGTATTTTGACAGTATTTGAATGAGTCTCTATGTTTGGAAGATCCTGTGACACCTAGAGTCTTCCTTTGACCTGCAAATCTCCAAAACAGTTTTCGATGCTCATTATGAATTGTGTGGTGAATGTTGCGTAGTGAATGTGTGTTATAAGAGAATAAGAATCCAAAAGAGGGAGATTTGGGTAACTCTGTAATTGACTGGTCCATTATTTCACAAACATTTTATGTAAAGATCTGTGCAATTTGTTACAGATTACAGGGGAAAAGTATTACACTTTTCTTTCCTGAAAACGTCCCAGGACATTATTAGACCTGTAGAATAAAGTGTTTGTTTGTAAGATTGATTTGTCCATAACATGTCGGATGCTGTTGAGCTGCGCTGTTCCCGCATCCACCCCACAAAAAAGGCAAGAATTTGTGATGAATCTCTCCCTCCACATACTTTTCACCCATTGTCAACAGTGATTCATAGTGAGTGTCATGCTTCATGTATGAATGAGGTGTCCTCTTTACACATAGTTGATCTATATGCAGTGTAGCCCAAAATCCAGCTCTTTGCACTGAAGCTCCAAAAACAAGTTATAAATACCAGCAATTACACTGAACTGCAACAGCACTGTTGCACAAATGTGATTATGCCCTGAAATGTTTCTATTTGTTAAGTGATTTTGGCCACTTTGTTTTGACTACTTGACAATGCTGACAGTTCATTCTCAATATTTGATGCACAGCCAGTTGCAGTATTTCCTGCAGTAATGATTAACTATTAAAATCCCCCCCCCCCGTTGCTATAACTTCCAGGGAAACTCAGGAAACACCAGATGATATGTCAGAGAGTGAGGAAGGAAGTTGTTGGATGTGATTAAGTGCACCATAAATAAAACTTAAATACATGACCTCGTCCCTGAACATTTCTGCCTGAGTCACGTCAGATAGATTTTTGTCTGCAATGTTGGTTGTTCAACAATGAATGCAACAGCTCCCATGATCCCATGTTACTACATGAGACACTTACTTACTGTGCCTTTAAATTTCCTTAATTTTCTAACATCCAATTTGAAATTAACAAATTGCATCTGTCAGCATTTAAGCTTGGTGGGGATGTGTAATTTAATTGAAACCATAATTATAAAACCTTAGAGAGCAGAAGCACAACCTCACCTTTATGCATGAATGAACATACCTCTTAAAAGTGGCGTGTACATTTAAGGATATTTAAATGAGAGATGGACAATTTATTGGCATGGGTAGAGAGAGAGACAGCATAGCCTGTCTTCTTCCCATATGTCCCATATGTTCCCTCCATCAAAGCTTAACATTTGACTGGGCTTCCCCGTGCTCACGGAAGTGCACAGACGCAGTCAGGTTCCCAGGGTAGAGCATGAAAAAGCCTTTAGCAGGATGTGTTCATGCACTGGAGTGTTTGTGTGTGTATGTGTGTGTGTGTGTACTGGCGATGTCTGGATGCGCTCATTGAGACAGTCTGATGAACGAACAGGTTGAAGATTGATGTTAGGACACATTTGTTTCAGGATTGAGACAAATGCGTTTTTGCACCTGCTTTAAGCACTACAACTGTCTTGTAGTAAAAAAAAAAACATCCAGCATTCCTTTCCATTTATAGAGTGCATTGATGTATTTTGATAAAATGAATAAATTTATAGATTAAAATAAATACATTTAGATTCAGAGATTTGTAACATTTTACATATACTGGAACTAATTTTTTTTTATATATATATATAAAAATGACCATTTAACAGATTTTCAGGATTTCTTATCAATGCTCAATTTTTTATTAAGTTACCACACACATGCTTCATTTGTTATAGTGTAGGAAAATGCCTTTGTTTCCACAGATGTTTCACATAAGTCCCATCTGCTCATCTATATTACACTATGATAATCCTGCCAACTGCCACTTATCTCTTCCTTACTTTAAGAAAATCAAAGATATCCCCTGAGCTTTTAATTCATCTGTGTTGCATCATGGCGTACATCTGGGGCCAGTTGTTTGTGGCATTTGAAGCCTCCCGATGAGCGGATGGAACCTGAGCCTTATACGTTCCCATGAGTTCATGATGTGCTTCATCTCCCCTGCTCCACCATGCTGCTGAGCCCAAACCGCAGCAGATGTTATTGAGCGCACATTTGTAAATATTTACCCTGTTAGGGAGCCTATGAAACTGAGGGAGGTGCACAGTCAATGGCGACGCCGACAGAGCGGCAGATATTGGCCTCTGAATCAGGCCGTGTTTTTCGATCTCGGAGGTCGTGTTGAAAAGGAGCCGCAGCAGTACAGCACATTGCAATTTCACAGAAAAGGCTTGGAGGAAGTTTAAACCCAAACTATAGGAGGCGGTCATTAGGCTTGGTTGTAGAAGTGGCAGCAATGTGCTCTGAACTGAAGCCTATAGCTGGAGGGGCTTAAGTAGAGGGAGTAATAAGCTTCAGATAAGCACTTTCATACTGCCCCCTGCAATGACTTCACATTACACAGTTCCCTGCTGAACTTTGAGTGGTTGAGATATACTGATATGCACTTTATCATATCAACCTTACAGCTGATTAGGCTGATTTGAACGGCTAATGTTGTTTTACCACCGTTCTTTTAAATAGCTGGAAGGAAAACCTTGGGGAAGCTTAGTAAAAATCTTTATTTTAACCTCTCCCAAGAGAGCATGTAGGAAACATGTGCTTTAAGAACAAGGAAAAGAAGGGGGGGAGGAGGAATAACTTTTAGTCTGATATGAAGCCTGACCTGCTGCCAAGTGATGTTTCCCAGGAGAGGGGGGGTCAAAATGTGCCTCGCTGCTCACGGCCCCCTTCTTTCTAATGAAGATAAAACAGGCATGCTGCACCGCAGTCCGCCTGGATGCAAGCCATTACCGCGGCTAACTGGTAATTACTAGATTAATCAGCAAAAGAGCCACCTTTCAAGGAGTCAGTCAAAGGCAGGTTTTTCAATTAGTGGAAGTTAAGTGTTAAATACTTGCTGTGTCTGGATTGTGTGTTGGCTGCAAACACATCGGAACATCTTGTTTCATCCACTTAAAAAAATGATGTAAAGGCCATGTACTCGTAAGCATTTGTACAGGCAAACATAGACTTACATGTATGTTGTTTCTGAGAAGAGCGTTCTGCGTGCCTCGGGAATGTTCGGTGCATTTCTTAAGTGCCTACATGGTGTCAGACATGATATTGCATGTTTTGCCCATGTAGCTGGCAGAATTCCTTTGCTTGCCAACATGAAGCTCCAAAAGGGAATAAAAGCATTAATTATACATTATTTGAATGATTATACAAGCATACAAGATTAGGAAGTGCAGTGATCTTCCATGTTGCATTAACAGCCTGTCTCTGTTGGTACAGCATGCCTCATTAGCACCATTCCCACAGCTGGATGTGGGCTAACCAGATAGCCGACATTCACTCTCTAATTAGCTCCTCTGGTACCTGCATTCCCCTCCCGGAGCTCACCACCAGGCTTCGCTATCAGGGCCTTGCTTTGCTTTGCCATGCAGGGGGTGAGAGATATTGATTGTGCTTCTTTAATGATAAATTCCCTTTGTGCTACGGAAGCCAGTTAGTGAGGTCTGTAGTACCGGGCAGACCGTTTCTCTGTGAAATGGAATTGGCAAAAAAAAAAAAAAATATCGGGTATATCCTTGGAGTTCTGAATCAGGGAATCAGAGGCGTGTCTCTGTGTGCTGTTTGGAATTGGCCTTGAGTCTTGAAGCAAAGCAGTGCTATAGGGAGGAGGGTCAATAGTTTGCTTGTGCACAGCGGGCAGAAAATATTCAGTACATTTTCAAAAAAGTATCGAATTTTAATGCCGGATCACCAAAACTGATTTGTACATACTGGAACATATACAGTACCTTTGTGTTTAATCCTTGTTAGTGACGGGCGACTGGGCCCTAGCAGTTAGGAAGCAATTGTTGGCAGGTCAGACATGACAGGAGCAGCAATGGACAAGACAGAGATGAGAGGTCGCGAAGAGGAGAAGGGAATGAAGGGGTTAAGAGGGCACAGGGAGGGTCAGAAATTGGGTGCTGCGAACAACTCGGGGTGAGCAACCCTTTCAGCCAGGGTGTAGAGTGTCTCCACACAACATGCCAGCGTTTATTTAGCACCAGGCAACAAGTTGTAGGGAAACCCAATCTCCTTGCCGGGAGCCGGCCGCTCCTCCTTCAGAAAGGGCCGCCCTGATCTTCATGGCGTCTCCCCGGTCTCTTGTCTGTCTTTCCCTGCATGATGTCCCCTGTTGGGTGACGTGGGAAGCCTCTTATAGCCCACCACTCTAGCTATTCTACTGCGGTCAAGTCGCCACCTCTCGTGTTACACGGGATGGTGGGTACTCTGTCAATGATGGCCCAAGGGCAGATGCATCGGGGGGAGTCATCGGTTACTTTCCAAGTATGGCCGCTTGAAAATACTCCAAAGAAAGTGGAGCCTGTGGTGAACCTCCCTGTTCTATGTGCTTTCTGGACCTGTTTCAGGATATGCAACCAGATCGTGTACATGTGACCACAGAATCACCACTCCTCAGAGTAACACTGACCTAACGCACTAATCATAGGAATGTGGTATAGTTTCCAAATGATCTGTGTCCTATTTTAGAGGTTGGGTAGTTGATTTCTCAACCGTATATTCAATATCAAAACTGTTCATGTCGTCAACAGTGATGTAGGATGACATAATTGATTTTTAAAAATGCTCATTTTGTTGAAGGGAGAAAGTTACACCTCTAAATACTGTTTCCCATCACATAGCATTGTTTATAAAATGGAGGCTGTGTCAGCCAGCTGTCACCCAGACTTTTGACAGGAATGACCTTTTGGCTCACTCATATCTCATTAGCATGCTAACATTTATTAGAAATTATCTCTGCAGTATTTGAAGGTTTAACTGTTGCAGGGTGGTGTTTGGGGCGGCATGTCAGGCACACGCAGAGTCGTGCTCGGTCTGCTTGATTAATGATGGGAAAGGTCAGCCAAACAAGCTCCCTGGCTCTCCATTTCCAGACAACCGCGGGAGGTGTAGGGTTCACTGTTTTCAATCAGCGGTGGATTTATCAGGACTGTGTTATCACCGCTGCATGTTGCAAGTCTCAGGGCCAATGATGTAGCTGTAGGTGGTAACCCTAAATGGACTTTTAAAATGAAATCTGATGACTAGAATGACACTTGGGTGACCTGATGTATTATTTTAAGACGGTCAGGTCTAGATAATTTGTGATGTATGAGTGTTTTGAGAGAAAAACAAATACACGTGTAACACATATATTTGGTGTTTAAAAAATGACGCAAGAGCTTTTGAAATTATGAAAACAATAACTTTGCAATTGTAATGTCAGGCATGGTAGTGAGGTCATGAAAGTCAAGTGAGAACATGAACCCCCCAAAAAAAGGCTATTTAGGCTATTTAAGTTGTGTTTGCCCTGTAATGTCATTAGTGCAATATCTTTTCTGAATTGGACCTTGAGATGAGTCAGATAGCCGTTGCAAGTGATATGCAATTCACTGTGCTATCATGCTGCGATGCTTTCTTTGTGAATTCACCCCTGAATATCTTCAGAGAGAAAGAGTCAGAAAATATGCATATATGTTGTCCTCATTTAAGCAATACTGCATCCCCCCACTCTCTGTGACAGACAGCTTATCACTCTGCCTTCACGTGTGGTCATTTTTAGATTTAATTTGGGACGAGGTCAGACAGCATGTCATAAGTGAGACACGCCCACTTATGGCTAATTCAGAGCTTTGGCAAACAAAATACAACCAATCTGAAGGCAACATGAAATGACACAGAACACATTGGTCGATCGTTCATTTATGAATTTATTACTAATGGCATCTGCTGAGGAAGTAAAAGAAAACAATTTTTTTCCATTTCACCCCTCTTTACTTCATCAAAATATACAGTACACGGTAATAGGTGGACATCTTCAGCACACATTTGTTCGGCAGTGATACGTGTGGCTCTCATTTAGCTTGTAGCTACCATCTGTCCACCTCATGAGGGACAGTCTTTGAAGCTGTCTTTTGATGGTCAACTGATCTCAGAAACTTCATAGCTTGTACTGTCCCCCCTCTGCATGACCTTCCTGTCTGGTGAAGTGCCAAAGTGTGGAGCATTAGGAATAACCACAAATTCACATAGGAACACCAGATTGCCTGTGACCTCAGAGTACTGCATTGCTGCCATACGCTGTAGGTCTTTTCATTGGTCCGTCCTGGGGCTGTGGTCTTGATACTAGCGCCAAGTCTTTCATAGCTGGTTCTCCTGAAGCTTGATGTAAGTCAGGGAGACCGTGCAAGATGCCAAAGGTTACTTGTGCCTGTTGTCCAGTCTCAAGTTTTAGAGCTTCCGACCCAGGCAAAGTGATGGTCATTTTACTGCAGCTAAGTATTTCATTATACTATTTTCATTATCACTCAACACTGTACAGACATGTGGTAGTTGTGATGGCAAAGGAAAATCAAAGAAATTCCCAGGCTGGATTGCAGATAGTGTCGATTTAGATGTGAAGTGCCAAAGTGCCAAAGACAGAAAGCCGTAAAAGGGATTTATACAAATTATTAACCTAATGTTTGTGGTTATTGTGGCAATCATAAAAAAGAACTGTAGACTCTAAAGGAGAGATTTGCAGAACAGAAGCCGGAGATGTTGAATCTGAAGATGGAATGCAAAAGGCCGCCAACTCCACTTGCTTGGAAAGGAACTTCAAAATTCCATTGGCCCACAAACACAGATTCCTCTCAAATGCAAAATGGTAGACATCAAGATCCAAAAAATGTCTCATGTAGTAAATTTTTACTCACATTAATGAAATCAAGACAAACAGAACAAGGATTTAGCGTTTAGATTTGACATTTGTTTACAGTGTCAGCACACTGATAAACTACTGGGTAGATATGTGATTTCAGAGAACATGCCTGCTAACTTTAAATAAGACTTACCAAAGATATTTGTAATACTGGGCTGCACAGAAGAGAGGACAGAGAGACCCAGCTCATTGCTACAGCAGAGTCAGACCTATTCTACTGTCTACCAACACACTGAAGTCTCTTGTTGCCTGTGACCCACAAGGTGCATAGTGTCCGTGCCTGCCCTCTTCACAGGATCCATCTCAGACAAATAGATCTTCAATCAGTGTAATATTGTATGGAGCTACTTCAAGGTTGTAGTCAGTGTGGCCGCCTTAAAGTTGGATTAATGGCCAACACAGATTCTCTGTTCATGTGGAAAGAAAAATTGCCAAAATTTAAAAAAGTTTAACATCTTCAATCTTCAATTTTTCTGCTCTCTGTGTAATGACAGTCAACTGGCATGTTTGGCCTTTGCAACCACCAATAATCACAGTCTTTATTTTCCCACCCTATGATGTGTCATTGTTGTGGAAAACTTTAATGTGTAGGATTTAGTTGGGCTTTCCTGTTGTGCCTCAATGAAATCCAATGTATGGATCAAAGCCATGATGTGGGAGCAATATCCTGGCGTGCTGTAAAAAAATGGAGGAGTGGGATAATTTAGTTTTGCTGGCAATGTGCCCAAGTATTTATTAGACAAGGAAAGCTATAAGTAGTCATAACTAAACGTATCAAACTTCCCTCTGATATTAGAAGCATTATTACAGAATTTTTCTTTCTTATTTTTTATCATTGGGAAAAGGGAAAGTTTGACAGAAGTAGTGATCGTGACCAAGGGGGGCAAGTCTAAATGATCATGTTTCTCCTCTCTTAAAATCTCCCATGTCTCTGTGTGTATTATTAGCAAATAAGAGACATGTAACATCCTCCCAACTTCCATTACAGTGTTTCAAGACTGCCATTTAAATGTTTTTCTTGTTTAGTAGTGACACCTCATCAGCAGTTTGCTATGAACCACACATTTTCAATCACTACCCCCATATGAATTCTATTTTCACCTGATAATCTGTTAAGCAACAAGCCATTTGTGGAATTTGAATGGAGACCTGATACTGCGAAGGTCTGTGAAAAATCAAGCGCAAGCAGTTGTCTGATGAAAAGCAGATGTACAGAAACAAAACAAAAAGTAAGCTGTAAAGATGATGTACTATGTGGCAAAACCCTTGTGGTCGTACGACCCTTGTGACTGACGTACAGTCATAGCTTCTGAGGCGGATAACCGAAAGGCTGTGAGTTTACGGGAGGCATGCAGCCTGTGCGTGAGCGGTTTGGTCAGACAGGCTCCATGTGCGAGTGATAAAAGTGTAAAACCGTCCAAACAAAAGGCGCATGAGATGACATCTCTATCTGTGAGGACCTCAACATTCTCACAGTAATGATAAGGCCAGGTCCCATGTGTGCCGGCATCGGTGTCTGACAGACTGGGGTCAACTCCACACCATAAGGCCAATCAGTCACAGCAGAATACACAAGTAAAAAGCAGGCAATTAATAATAAAAGACGCATTCTAAGAAAAGTGATCATTTGAAAGAGTTATTTATCTTTTTCCGTTTTTAATAAAGATTAATTTCAATGCAGCCATTTGGATAATAAACATCACCACTCTGAGATATCATTTTGCTAATCTTCTACTGTATTTTGGAGTTATGGTGAAGTTAAATTATTAATGCTTGTGCTGAAAGCTGTGCTGGCCCGTGCATTCCCCTGCAGAGACCTATTGAGAGCTGCAGCAAATGGTGTGTAGCCATAGCCCACAAGCAATCATGGAGATCTAAGTCAAATACCCCTATTCCCCATCATGGCACAACAAAGGTTTTCCCAGCAGCCACTTGTTATTCCGTGCGGAGAACTTGCGTGAAGATGCCTCGACCCACAGCGGGGTGAAGCCTCCCCCTCTTTTATATCAGGCGTTGTTTTTACATATGTCTGTCTTTTGTTTTGAAGTCCAGAGATTAGGACTCGCCAGGAACAAGGCAAGGTAATCCTCAAAGCAATACAGGCAATTAAGGTGATTAAAAGATAAGATCAATTTATGAAAAAGTGGATGTTTAATGCCAGTTATCGCTGGGGATATAACTGATGGCTCTGGAGACATGCAGGTAATTAACAGGGCATGATGGGTGTAAACACCAAGTGGTCACACGGGAGTCACACTCAGATGGGGCCGTGTTTTGTTCATTTACTCCCACAAGCTGAAAGCACAGTGTTCTGACACAGTGCAGACCTGAGACATACAGTAGATCGCTTATTTGCTTTAAGCAGACGTTGTACAAACATTAGCATTTGGTGACAGTGGGCATGCTCAAGTGCCAGGAGAGATTGTTCTTAGCAAAGCCTGCTTTCCATCTACTGTAGACTGTGTGTCGAAGTAGAAGCAGAAAAGGTGCCAGAAGTTTCATTCCCTGCTGGTGGAGCCAAGAAAGCTTGGCAGTTGTGACAAGTGCAGAGAGAAACATATAAGTGTACCACATATAAGCTCAGCATCCATAGGAATTATGTTCATATCAGACAAATTCACACCTCAAAATTTGGCCCATTTCATTTAGAGTGAGTGTGGAGAAGTTGCTTCAATGGACTCAGTGACGGACTGAATGAAATATGACCCTGGACTTATTGACACAGACCCCTTGAAAATAAAGTATGTAAGAGCAACCACAGAGAGTGATGTTATAATAACTTGCATGCAGCTTTCGCCTCAGTCTTCCAGTATGATGTCACATATGTGGACATGACATCCATATTTCAGACCCTTTTACAACATTCTCATTCTAAAACAAATCAGCTGGAAACAATGAAGTCAGCTGAAGACAGCATTTCTAACCAGCTCATGGACCTAAGGTTTAATTGGCTTAATTAACATGTCATAGCTGATAATTCTGCGAGTGACAGCCAACGAGATCATTGATCGCCAACTAGAAACGGGAAGCCTGCTTTTGTCTACCTCTGTCTGAAATCACTGACCCATGGTTTCAAAAATTACTAAGAATTTCAAGTGTCACCGTTATCATTTTAAAGTGCCTATGTGCCATGTGAGAAAAGAACAGCCCATTCTCACCAGGTAAATGGAAATAGGTTGTTTTGGAAGTCACTGGCAATCAACCTTTTCAGTTGTTTAGGTATGAGGATGTGTTGAACAGAGAACTTAACATGTGTAGCAACGTTTTTTGGCTGTAAGCAATGATCTTTTTTTTTTTTTGCCTAACCCTAACATACCTTCACCATATTTTATTTGCCATGATCATTTTTTATGATTTAGAAATTGTCATGGGAAATAATCTAGGGTTTTTCACAATCATTCAGTACTGACTTTCTCGTCAACCTTCGGGTCGTACGTACACGCTGATGATCCTACCTCACAGTGGACCTCTCATCTGAGCTGCCCAGCACAAGTCTGAACCAGTTATTGGGGGAATGAGATATGTTGAGGGTTAAGCTAATTTAAATTTGAACTAAACTTTAAACCCTCATTCTGTTGTGTTCCCAGTACTTCCAGTAATGAAACCCATAGGGTCTTCTGGTCCGTTTTAAAACTGCACTGAGAGCACACATCCATATTCTAGGTCATGGGCTTATTAGGAATCCCTGTATCACAAGAGCACCAACTGGTTTTAATAAAGTTCAGGATGAGGCCAAATTCATTCAGTGTGGACTGAAAAGGTTCAAGAGCCCCTAATATAGAGACTGGATTCCCTCACTGTTAACAATTAACATTTCTGAAGTGAAGCTTGAGGAAATTACCCAAACGTGTTTATTCAATGTACACAATCTCTCATGTTTTCTGATGGAAACATGCTGATTTCAAATAGACAATAGAACTCAGCTGCATCTCAGCTGTGCATTGCTTTTGCATTATTGATGCATTGTGTTGCAATGTAGAAGTTGTAGGTGTTTGAGTTCGATCTACTGCTTTCACAGTGATAATGAACCTGTGCATTAAGCCTGATATGACTATGAAACATACTAAAACCATGACCTTCCAACCTTCCACCTCTCTGCTTCATTCAAGGGACTGAGTGAGAGCATTGTGTGTTCCCATAATGGCCACACACACTGACATAATTCTGAACAGTCAATCGTAAAGAAATCACAAGCAATAAAGATCTACATTAAATATAGACAATGTTAGCCTTGTGCCTCGAACACATGATGGAACGAGTTAACGGTCCCAGCACGCCAAACTTTGGTTCAGCCTTGAAGGACTTACTCTTCTGGTGATCTTTCCAGTTTCGAACAGCTTTATCTTATTTGTCAAAGGAAACTGGTATTTCTGCGATAAAACATGCTACATTGTTGAAAAACATCCAAACCAGAAGCACGGGCTGCCCAAACTGCCATTTACAGTATGAATGTGAAGCAGCGGTGGCGACTGAGCTTTGCATGCGGAGTGTACTGTCGTGCATTCAGTCTTGAGTTGTTTTGCCTCCAGAGCACGCCTGACTGATAAGAATGGAGAGATGATAGCTGCGATAGCAACTTCTGTACTCCCAGTTTAGAGTTAGAGAATTGGAACTGAGCTGTACAGACTGTTCTGGGTAAACTGGGAGCTTTTAGTGACTCCTTATTATCAACATTAATATCTCTACAAGTTAGACACCATACAAGCTGAGAATGAGGAATCTAAGGGTTATGTACTTCATTACTTCATTACACTACTTCATTTCACATTAAAAGCACAAATCTCATGAAACATGAATCTTATTTCAACGTTGGACTACCCTGAGCAATTACTGAGATTTAGGAACAGTACGCTGAAGTCTAACGTGACCTGAAATTAGTGGTCTGACAATCATACAGGTGGAAACAAGCCAACAGTTTAGCAAGATTATCATAGCCACTGTGGAGATAAAAACCAAAGGGAGCACACAGAAATTGGCTAATAATCCCTCATTGCTCAGGAAAACTGTGTGCTCAACGAAAATATTCGGTGCAAAAACATCCAGATTGAGTGGGTTTCACCGAGCAAACACACACCCACTAGACACACTCATGCTTTGATCAATACATTTAAAATTACTTAAAGCAACAAAGCAGTTTCATAGGTATTATAGGCTCACTCACCACAGGTGTCAGCTGGCTGGAGATGGAGGTGACATATAACTGCTCTTCAGCCCTGACTGTACCTGTGATTTTTCAAAATGTTTATTAATGGTTATCAATGTTTTATTTGTTGTCTGGCTTCAGCTTGAAAGTTACTGGCTGAGGTTTACAAGGTGCTGCAAAATGACACGCTTTAAGAAACCACAGGGTTAAATTTAGGAAGGTTTATCTCATAGTTAAAACTCTGCTTTGACATTGTGTCCATGATTCTATTTGTCTTCATTAGACAACAGTCAAGACACAATTTCCTGTGGATGCCTAAACTCCAGAGCATCTATGGAATCCGCGTCTGTGTTGAATTGAATTGAATTGAATTGAATTTCCCCACTGTGGGACGAATAAAGGAATATCTTATCTTATCTTAACATTTTGGCAATGATTTTATTGTTTGCCTTTGTTTTCTTATCTCTTCATTTTGCTGACATGGCATTTTGTTTAAAACCTGTATAAATGTCTTCTTACACATATTCTTTGCATTGTCTGACATCTTTTTTTTAAAAATTGGAATTACTGTAGTGAGTAGAACATTATCATAACAGATAGAAGTGATGGTCAAAACTACAGAAAAAAAGACTGAAGTTGAGAAAAAAGCCCTGAATTTCCCTTAAAAGTATTGGTAGAGTTTGAGAAAGGACCAGAGCCCATGGGGCATGACATATTCTAGACAAACTTAGACAAACTTGGTTTGAGTTTGTTCTGGGAATGTCATTAACTTATCCATGATTGAAATATGCATTATTTAGTAGAACAACCTTATATGTAAGCCTTTGCCAATATTTCCAACCTGGTGTGGGAGACTTGTTTAGCTCGACCAAGACGGTGTTGGTTTCCTCGGAGGGAAAGTGAAAAGGTCTTTGTGTGTGTGTGTTTTCTGCGTGTGTGTTTGAGTGGATGAGAGTGCATTAACCAGACCCTTGGGCTTGACAGCTCTCCCTCGGAGGCTGTCTGCAGAAGCAGAGAAGCAGGCGAACAGGGACCGAGGCCTGTCACAGAGCATTCAGCTGCCACCAGTTTACACTAAAATCAGCCAAGTTCTGCTCCACATCCACTGAGTTGAACACTGCAGACTGCAGCCAGAGGTCAACGTCTGAAAGGCAGGTATCCGCTTCACTGTAATACGATGAACCAAGAAGAATGTGGCCACCTTTTCTGCAAATGTAAAACACATAAAGCTGCTCTGGCTCATCTTTCCAGTCACACGGTGTGGAATTCATGCTTATTCCCTGATGAAAGTAGGATGCCGAGGCTTACTCATCTACATGCTAGGTCAGGCCTTTCTCAGAGTTCACTCATTTAAAAAAGCTCCATTGAGCCTCTGCTGGCACGGAGCGACCGGACCTCTGCTCCAGATCACACAATGTTGCCTGTCTTGCAGACTGTGCGTTTATATGTTTGGGGGCCCCTTATGTTGTCATTCAACCTCTTTTTCTAATCATGCTGTGTTGTTTTGCCAACGGTTTTGTTTCACTGTATCTGTTTCTGATTCCTCGGGTGGAGGCAGGAAAATAAATGCATCTCTATCGGTAAAGATTTAAAGGGAAAGGGTAATTGAGATATGGGGATTTAGGTAACACATTACTGTTTTAAGACAGAGTGATGGAATGTTTTAACCGATCTCTTAATTTTGATCTGTATGTTTTGTTTTTTTGTTTCGCTTGCTTTTTGCCACACTTCACACACTTAACAGTCTTTAGAATCACAGTTCTTCCCTGTTATTCTTCTCTGTGGGTTTTAAAGGCCGTCACAGATGTAATGTAATAGTTGTGCTTACTTTAAAATCACACTATTTGTTTTTTTTGGCCACCCGGAGGCAGCAGAACAAGCTGTTAACACAACATTGGCATATCATCACCTTATAAAGCTAATTTGGCAAATGTCCGCAGACAATTGTCTCTCTACACATTCAGCAGAAACAGTGCAACATCAGCGCTCTCCTTTGAGCTCTCTTTTGGTCTCCACCAACTCCCAGGTTAAAGATGAGAGCTTCTAATATGAAAGCTATGATTTTGATGTGAAAGCTTTATTGCCAGAAATGAGTGTGACAAAACAATGAGCTAAAAGATGCTAAAATATACTGTGCCTGCTTTCAGCGAGGTAGGCGCTCTTATTTTGTCACTTAACTTCTCTGTATTATATTACTTATGGACTCACTAACTTGAGTGGGAAGAAATGACGGTGGCGAATGGTGCTGCAAGAATCAGCGTAAGACAAACTGGGAAATAAACGAGGAGACCCTTTTGTACATTGGCTAAAGTGAAAGTGATGGTAAAATGTTGTCACATGCTGAAAACAAGGCACCTCTCCTCACCTCTGTCGCTTGCCCTCTCTTCAGCCACTGACCTGTAACTTGACACTGAACTGTGAACAACTACGACCCTATTTCTATTTCTAAGAGTGGGTCCTGTCAATTAAATGACTTGGTCATATTTAGCACTGATGGTATCGACCGAACCACCCTGCAACCTTCACACACTCCGTTGTGTGAATTCTCTACAACATCGGGCCTTGCTAACATTGTTGCTCATAATTTTACTCAGTCGTTGCCCCGCCACCACATGCACATCTGTATTTGATGACGCTTTCAAGCTGAGTTCAAGGTAGGGTCACTACAAATTACAAGAAAGGTCACTACGTTTTATTACAGAATGACAACTGGTATTTCAACTGAAGACGGTGAATTACAGCCATGCCTCCCAGAGAGGAGAGTGACATTCCTGTACTGAGATATTATCTTCTCTTGCCCATGAGATATTTCACTCTGATTTTAAACAACCACAGCTCTGCCCACATTGTTTTATCAGAAGAAGTATTACAGTCCATAGGGACTCCAGCCAGTCACCACAATATCCTGTGCGACTTCCCTTGTGGAACAAGTGTGCTTTCTAATTGCACCCAGGAGTACGGGTGAATGGGGGGATTCAACAGAGCAGTGTCAGTGGGTGCCCTTTGCCAAACAAGTACATTTAGATGACATCAGCTTGTTCATTTTAATTATCCTCTAATCCTCTCTGCTTTGAACAAGGCTCATGCTAAGCCTGGCAGTAATAGGCTGTCATAAGTGAGAGTAGACAAGGTTTGGGCTTGTTTGGATAATCAGCTGATGAAGAATGGAAAATCTGGGAGGAGGAAGTGGGCAGTTTTTTTTTTTTTAACTCGACAAGGCCTGCAGATTCAATGATTATGAGCTTGTTTTGTCAGTGAGTAACGGTAATGAAGGTATCGAACGGTACAAAAAACCTGTCTATTCAAGTGTATTCAACGTCAGTAGAGGAAGTGAGATACCTTTGCTACCTTTATGAGCAGAAGGATCAATCAAATCAACTGATTTGGATGAGAAACAAGTGAAGGATTTCTCCTGAGTGGTGCTTTTTTCACTTGAATGAAGAAAAATACTGCAAGATTTTGAAGTCTAGCAATGTTCATTGATATGACTAGTTAAATGGATTTTAAAGTTATAGTTTCAATTCTCCTTCATTTGGTGACACCTGTGGAAACCGATGGTAAAGCTATGAAAATTTTAATAATACAGACGAGCTCCATTGTAAATGACACATTTATCTATCACGGGGGTCAGGGAGCATGTTTTGAGCAGCTACTCTGTCAAAAGTACAGTAGAGGAAGTGCAGAAACAGAAAACAGATCTCCGGCTGAGAGGATTCAATGCATTAAATTGATGTAGTTATGCTTGCTTAATAAAGACTGACGCAAACAATCAACAAAACTTATACACATAGAATACGTGCAATTGGCCAGCTCTCATCTTCTGAATTTCATGTGTGAATCCCCAGTGCTTCACACCATCTGGGTTCAGTGTGGGAATGGCTGATTCCAGCACTGACAATGCAAACTACAATGCAAAGTGGTAACTAATGAGTATGAATACATTTAATGGCTGTAGCAAAATAAATAACAGCCATGCTAGTATCACAAATTAGGTTTGATATGATGAAAATCTTGAGGATTATAACTTTTAAAGATGACCTCTGCAAAGACCTTGCTAACTGTTTCTTTTAACAGATGGAAGACCATCTTAATAATTGGAAATCTTAATGTCAGCTTTTTTGAGATGAAATATGAAACATCTTTGCATTTTGTTTTGTCTATTTTACCTTTTACACCAGCTGCATTTTTGTTCCATGTGAGCACTGTGAGAAAGTCTGTTCTAGTGCTACAGGGGAACGTTTTAGCGGTGAATTCATATTGAGATTGTGACATATTATTTTCAAAGTTTGCACAAGGGTGTAGTAGTTTTAATTGCAAAGCCTTGCTTGGCTCTGCTGTGCAATGAGAGCATAACATGAATCCTTGCATTGCCAGCGAGGTAGTAAATGTAAAGCACATTTAAAGAAACATTTTTTAGACAGCTTTACTCATTGTTGCTTCGTCACAAAACCGCGCAGCTGTGCATAGAGAAAAATAAAACTGGAAATCACCAGCCAAGTGAGTGCCTTCTGCTACACAGTGCTTACAGTGTTGTGCCTTTAATATATAAAGGAAGCTTCGCCTTTAATGCAGCAACTTTGGAAATGAATGTCATTCTGCTTCTGTGACTGCTGTAGTCAAGGAGTTATATTTTTACTCTGCTGAGGCAGAGAGTGTACCGGACGGTAGCTACTGTGATTTAAAATGTAAAAGCTCTTATGAGTGGGCTGTAGTTACTGAATAAATTACTGAATATAATTTTAATTTTAGTGTTGAAATTGAAATTCAGTTGTTTCTGGTAAATCTTTGTTTGTAGTACCAGGCTGTGTCCAGATCTCCAAAAGATTTGTGTGTTGTTTGCGTTTTCAACATACAGTAATACATTCATTACATGTTGTAGCGGACCTCCTCTGCACTCTTTAACCTCTTGAAGGGATGAAAAATGACAGAAATGTTGTATTGACTGAAGATCCAGGAAAAGCACACAAAGTCCAGTGAAAGGCAGGAATTTGACCCCTTGGAGGTGTTCACCGCAGATGATATCGTAACAGCTGTATTCATCTTCAGAGTGAATGTGTGAGGGCTGCTCTCTTTTGAAGTGTGAAGGGTAGAGTCAGTTAGTCTTTGCAGGTCAAAGTAATTACAGAGCAGCTCGAAGAGAGAGGCCAGAGAGGTCAGAGAGAAGTGCCTCAGATTACTACCTGCTGCAGCCTCACCCTGCTCCTGAGGTTACTGTTAATACTGTTAACTTCTTTATGTCTAACCTTGACATCTTGTAGAGGGAAATAGTTTTCATTTACAGATAAAAGGCTGTTTAGAGTCAAATATCTGGAGATATCGACCATAATGGCCACATGGTTAAAAAGAGGGAGTTTCCTTTTTGTATTTGTTATAAATCTATATAAAGAGAGTGGCTGCAGAGTGCTTCTACACAGGTATGAAAACAGGGTAACCTGCGGAGAAAGCCACCCTCGCACATGTAAACTAAACTCTACACTCTAACTAAGATCTCTAAAGACTCTGCATCTGGGGAATTTTGTCTGTTGATTAACTCGGACAGAGCCCTAATGCTCCCTAACGTGAAAAAATGCTACTTTTTTGTGACTAATTTCACATTTTAATGCCGCACTTGATGGTTTGGTACTTCTGAGTGCCACTTTGAAGTGAGGTCTCACAGCAGAATCAAGCATCAGAAATACAAGACAGATGTTCTGTTCTTTTGTTTGGGATCTCCAAATACAGGCCTCACAGTGTCAGTTCATATAGTTTACAACGCTACCACTACTACAAACTGCTAGATGCTCAAAGCCACATGAGATCTCAAGGGAGGAGTGATTATGTCGGAATTTCTGAATTTAAAATACTGCGCTCTTTGATTTAGAACACAAATTATGATGAAAAGACAGTCATAGCATTATAGCTCATACATGGCAGTAGCCTGTTAATAATTAAAGCAAATTAACTGACGACTGATGATGATGATGATAAACAGTTTAACTATTTAAGTAATTTACCAGAAAAAAAAAAGTTTAAATATCTTTTGAATTTTTCTCAGAGGTTAGTATTTGCTTGCATGTTGTTCTCCATCTAAAGTCATTCTGTTTCTACAGGTGGACAAACAAAAAAAGCTATTACAAAAAACTAAAAACAACAAACACTTTAAGCCAGAAACTTGTGATTTCTTCTTTTCAATATTCAATCCATTCAGTAAACAATTATATAATTATTGGACTATTGAAGAATAAACTTAGCTATACTGAATTACCAATTGTACTTATGAAATCATACCTTCAAAAAGAATATTGGAGACAATATAACCAACATATCTGAACATCTACAAGTGTTTTCAAATGTATCAAAAAACACACACAAAAAAAATAAAAATCACAAAATCCGAACATTTTATTTTCCCTGATAATTAGATGCATCTCTGCGAGTGCAGCTGATGAAACAGTGGTGAAACTGGTTCCACAGAAGTCAAAGATAAAAACCTGTAATTTATGTCTACTTCATGTTTTGTGTGTCAGTTGTCCATGTTACTGTCCTGCTGTGTGACAGAGCCGCTGCTGGTCCACAGCTGTCTCCTGGCTTTAAGACTCTATGATGAAACACTGTAGCATGTGTGCCAACCATAAGGTCAGTGTGTGGGAAAGCATGTCATGTGTGTCAATGTGTGTGATAGGTCATAACTCTGGACAGCCCCAGATACCATGAATAGTCCTCTGACGAGCAGCGTTTCAGCACATTCATAAATCACTGTTAGATCAATACAGTGCAGTTTGCCCTGGCTTTGACATCATTAAATGTTTCCTTAAGTGTGCAGCATGTGTCTCAGCCAAAAAGGTTCATATAAAAACACCTCACGTGCTTAGCCAGACAAACAAATGTATGAAAATCCAGGTGAAACGTGCAGCTGAGATATGATGCAGCCTCCATCTCTTTTTCTGCAGCTCTCTCTATGTGAGGCTGAGACCCATAAAAGAAAGAGCAGATCTGGGCCTGAGATGAAAGGGGATGTCAATCAGCATCTGCAACAAGGCTGCCCACCTGCTCCAAATACCACACAACCACATAGCTAATGAGATACCTGACTGGATTAGCAGAGGGATGCTGGAATACAGTATTTCATTAAGGGTCACTGCTGCTTGGCTGATTTCACTCCGGCTCTGGTATTGAGTGGTGGCAGGGCATGGATGCAGCACAATGAGGTGATTATCTGTCGCTCGATAACGCTGCCAAATACCAGCAATGCCATGTTGATTGAGCTGCTATCAAATGCCAGGATCTGCAGCTCTGGGGAACAGGTGGTAAATGCTTATCAGAGCCTAAAGAGACCCCCTCCCAGTCTGCAGATGCTTATCTCATCTAATATGTAACTCCTCTGTTTTATTCTTTTGTGGCCTTCATTGGCTGTGTTTTTAATGCTCAGGAAGGAAACACGGGCCTACAGGGTCTTCTCAGTTAATAATGAGTGTGACCATGTTCAAAGATGATATTTCGTTAAATTATTCCAAAGTTCATCCAAGACACATACAGGTAATTAATCCATAACTTCTATGACAGCGAGAAAATCTGCCAAAAACTACTCAAGTACCAGCTGTCAACACATCCTGTATGCCATTGGGAGGTAGACTAATTGTGACGAATTTCTCAGCGTGGGTTGGCAATTATATCTGAAACCAGTCTACATTGGTTTTTCAATTAGTTTTAAAGTATATAAGAAAATGAAAATTCGGCCTGAATTAAGTCATATTGTACCAAGTTTGCAAAAATCTCTTTAGGGCACTCTGCTGAAAATATTGATAAAATTTGGTTAAAAAAAAAACCTCTTCTTTCATCACTCAGAAGCCAAATAGGTGACAACACAGTGCTGACATGCTGCGATGGCTTTAGTTTGCAAGAGATGAGCAGCTAAGCCTGCAGACATGAACAGGTGTTTACATCCGACTGAGACTTGGGCTGTGGCTCTCTACTCATAACTTGCTGCTTGATAAGGATCAGCTGTGCTCTGTCACCTTTCTTACAAACACAACAGTTAAGGATATCTGGACTAAACATTAAGCAACTGTACCCAAAACAGACTATGTTTTAATATTGAGTCTTTTGGCTGATAAGCTCTATGAACTGACGCTACCCTGGAAGAAAGTATGAATAAATCTGCATATTAAAGTGTACTCCTGTCTGGCTGAATGCAGAGGTGTAGAAATAAAGGAAGAAAATAGCAAAATTAATAGTGAATTTAGATTTTGTTGACATCATTATGTATTTGTAATGTAGTGAAATGTAGTTTGCACAGAATGCAAGAGAAAGTTAAAGAATATGACCCACGTATACCACATTAAAACAAGATGTCTAAAGTGTTTTTCATAAAATGGTTATGAGTTTAATTAGTCTGGATGGCGTTCATTAAAATCTTTTAAAAAGCATGATCTTTTCTGGGATTCTCTTATCAAAATCCAGGTTTGATTTTGGATGATGGATTGAGTATTTTAAGCACACTGAGCTTTTCATTTTAGTTCCCATGTCTTCATCCTTAACAGAAACTATGAAGTAAAATTGTTAGCATCGAAAATCGATATACCTATATCCAGTTAATTGGCTAACTGAATGTACATCACAGTCAAGTATCTTGCGTTGTGCCCACACATCTATCAGTATCTCCCTGATTTAAACACACACATTTAGACATCCTGATCAGGCACATCAACGCTGCTCTTGGACATGTCTGCTCACGGTCAGGCTGAATATTTGGCAGACTGCTGGGATGACAGGGTGGTGAATAATAGCCGTTTATGAGAGAGACAAATCAGCTCTAGAAGACACAAGCTGTAAATTACTAATATTATTCAGAGGACTATAACGTGTTCATAGTAGGAAAGACTGAACTGAGAAAACTGTCCTTTCTTTATGAATCTGTGATTCCATGTCAATTACATGTGAACCCTAAGTCCACAGTGTGGTTTACAGAGCAGGTCTGTTGCTGTGAATCAAATCAGGCATGTGCATGAGGACATTTATAAATACCCATAAACCCTCTCTGATAGCCTCTTATGTTTAGAGAGAGGCACCAGCTATTTACGGGAGCTGTTTCCCCTCACTAGTGAAAGCTTGATTTCTCTTTTAAAGATGCTTTTGCTGTCTTCACTGGGTTAACACTTATGTTTCAAGCTGTCATTAATAATTCAGATGTAAATCAGTGTAGCAGCATATATAGCAGCCAACATAAGTAAGCCATAGGATTTTTGAATTGCTGTAGGCTTACATGTACGACAGTGTCACAATTATAGACAGTATAATAAGCAGGCAAAGCTTCCGGGTCTGAAAAGTGAAGCCAATGCAGAAGTGCCTAAAACGTGCATTCCTTATAATGGCCAGCAGGGGCGACTCCAGTGGCTGCTAAAAGATTTCCGCTTGTATGTATCCTTATGAGAAAATGACCATAAATCTCAATTTATTTATTACCTCAGTAAACATTTTCCTAATAAGTTTGTGGTGTCGGTAACTAGTCTTCCATAAGGCTAGGCCTTCTTCCCAACAGCATAATGTTCATTCTGTAAATTATTGTTATTATTAAATTATTAATTGTTAATATAATAATATTGTAATAATGGTTAAAATCTGATTGTTATTAAAATACATGATAAAGCATAGTATGCTTTAGGGCTTGGCTAGTTTTGATTGACAGTTTGTTACCAGTGATTCATGTTCACAGACAGATCCAATCAGGATAGAGGCATAGCAATGCATATCCTCCCCAGCTCCACAGTAAAATAATACAACATATGTATTATCTATTACTATTTACAGTTTATTTTCAGTTCAAGTCACCAGCTTATCAATGAGACTAATATTAGTTAAAATATTCCATTTCTAAATTGGGTCCTGAAAATCAGAATGAAAAAGGCAGCGGGTTCAGTGACCTGCTGATTTAGGCATTTCTACTCTTACCAACAAATAAAAAGCCAACAGCGTTATTCACAATCACCGGTTGCTATGGGCACACGACAATGAAAGCGAGGCTGAGCTGAAAGCTGCTAATTCTGCTGAAAGTAACATTAGCATGGCTCTGATCTAGCACATGAAAGCGAGACGCGCCAGACTTGCTTCACCCAACTGGAGACGCTTACATGGTCTAGACACACAATGCTGGCAGAGCAGGAGGATCCCTCCCTTTAACTATGGGGTGGTCACCATGGATACCACATACTCAACACCAATTTCTATTACTCTCCACATGGCACCGTGTGAAGGCCACACTACCTCAGAAATCCAGCTCAAAGCATCAGAAATGAAAGCTTCGACTCTTCATGCCTGGTGAACTATCTCAGGATGGAGGTCATGATCAAACTGACTGTTGAATATGCTAAAAAATTGGAGGTATAACAGGATGAGGAGGGATTTGAATTTGACTCGATCGAGACACATTCTTAACTCCGCAGCACACCTTCAGGATCAGAGTCCGTGTGTTACTACAGTCCTGCATATACACATCCATTCATGAGGTCTCCCACATGAAACACAATCCAGTGCACACACTACAACCTCGAAAAAGCCTCAATAATTCAAAGCCCAAAGTTTCTCTGCCTGTTTCTCCTCTCTGTTTTTATCAGATATTCCTTTTGCTTGGTTGCCCTCCTGGGAGAAACAGTGCAAGGCTGGAGAATTTCAATCTGGTTTATTCATTTTCCCCCTCTTCCATCTCCATGTCAGTCTGGATCAAACAGTGGCATCTCGTCAGCTCCAACTCACCTAACCTGCCATGGCCACGTTTTTATTTTTATTTTTTTTAAGAAATGGCTTGGTAGTCTTAGAAAGCATCAGGTATAACATTTTGCCTCAGCTTTCCGGTTGTGTTGTAGATATAAAGAAGACAATGGGCATGTTTTCTGACAAGGATATGGGAGGGTTTGTGATGAGGTTTGTATTACAATGTAATTCAGAGCATTCTTCTGAAGGGTTCTGAACAAAATTCACATCAGCAATTTGTATAATATATGAAGCCTCACCCTACAAATAAATATACTGTACACCTAAACAACACATAGAGTCTACAGTCATACCAGCAGCTCTGTGAGGCTGTAATTCAGCATAGTGTTGCAATGCACTAAGACCGGTACGCTAATGCACTAAAATGTTTATCGTCCTCGTTTAATGTGTTAGCATGCTTTTGTATGGTATTTGGTCATGAACCAATTTTTTTGGACAAAGTGATAGAAAGTTAATGGATCACCAAAGTCAGTAGGCTTCATCTTCTGGGGACCATGAATGTCTGTTCAAAGGCTCATGGCAATCAATCCAATAGTTCTTTAGATATTTCAGCTAGTGGATTAATCTGATAAACCAACATTATCATCCCATGGCATGGCTTCATGTATCTGTATATACAATATATCTAAATTGTGTCCAACTTACAGGTTGTTTGGTTAATGGTTCTGTCAGTTTGGTTTTGAACAAGTGAAGCTTGTATATTTAAACAGCCTTCGTCACATAGACTTCATGGGCAGACGACCCCAAATTCTGCAAATCTTAAAGTGCTGGGTGATATGGGAATTTGGATTCAGCTTATGTTTCATAGCTTCTCAAAACAAAGGTCATAGTTAAAGGCCAATAAGAACGGCATCCTATTCCTGTGCTAACTGTGTGTCCACTTTGCAATACTTCACTTTACTGTCCCTTCCAATGAAGCTCAGCAAAGCAGTAAAAAAATACAACCACAGACGTGACACATAAATGCATATATTATGTAAAAGCCAGCAAACATCAAAAATAAACAAGCCAAACACCTTGAGGCAGGAGGCCACTCAGCAACAACTGTGGAAGTGAAATAAAAAAATGTCCCCCATGCCACAGTGAGCTGCTGTTCCTGGAAAGACACTTTTACTGATCTCCATGTGATGCTGTTAATAATCCACTGTTTCCTAGAGACAGACACATTTCCCTGTCAATAGACCCCCAGTGTCCTGCAGCTGCTTGTCATGTAAATACCCACAGCAGGGAGGCCTAGAGGTGAGGCACAGGTAGTGGCCAAATGAATGTGTGTGCATGCTTGTGTGTGTGTGTGTGTATGCAATGGGAGGGGGTCTGTGTGGAGTTGCGAGTGTGTGTATTTGCATGAATGTGCATTAGAAAGAGGCAAAAGAAACAAAGACAGAGAGAAGAAATGGGTCAAAGAGACAGAGCAAGACTTCTGTCAAGCATGAGTTGTGTGAGTCACATCAGGCCAGGCCGGAGTTCACCGAGCAGCAAGCTCACTAAAACCTCTGGCAATGTCGCCAAGTGTTTGTTTGCTCAGGCTGAAAATGGCGGATGGGTTTGTGTAAAACTGAAGAAAACCAAATACAAACCTATGGCAAAATGTGTAATTTAAATTGATTTTTTCTGCTTAAGTCAGAAAAATTTATGATGACATGATTGAACTGTTTCAATATACCAAATAAAAAGATTTCGTTTGCACATGTTGAATGTTAATCACACACTGATACCAGCCAGCTATTTCTCTAGTAGTAAAAATTCACGTATGTCCATCTCTTCCACTCTTTTGTTGTGAGACATTATGTTTAATCCCCTCGTCGTCTATCTCTCCTTTCTCATCTCAGAGCTGTGTGTCACTATCAGGCCTCCATCAGAGAGGTGCTTGCTAATACTCGAGTATGCTGCCAGGCCTCCTGCTGGGATACGGGGATTATCTGATCACCTGCTCCACGCTGCATTCCCTCACCGGGAGAGCTGCAAGTCTTAGTTGCAGGTGGCGTTCTCCTCTTCGGCCCTCCCTCTGTTATATATTCCCCTCATTACCTTTTCTCACCTGCTGAGGAGGGACAGTCCTCCAGTTACTCGCCATTGAGGGTTGCTATTGACACCATGAATTTGCATGTATCCCTGCAGGTGTTTCTCACGAGAAAACTTCTGCTGCAAAGGTAAGGACTCCTTCCACGGCCAGAATTGTTACCTCAGAGCCCAACAAAAGATCCTTTCATCCTTTCTTATTCGAGAGGGAAATAGTCTGTGTGCCCTGGAGATATTTGCCAACACATTCCTGCAGTGGGTCATTTCCTATTGTAGTACTTCCAATAATGACAAGCCAGTGGTATAAACATTTAAGTTAGATGGCAAACTATTACACTGGAGCCATTACCATAGCATTGTTCTCTATTTATTTCTAAATCAAATATCTCAAAGTGATGCTCTGTACTTTGTAGTCCAAGCTGGGGACAGATTGTTTAAACCCCAGGACATTCAAACAGTGATCCTGAGAACCATGCTCAGCCGTTGGCTCAAGTCTGTGCTGTTGTGAGCTGCACATGAATCACATAATGGATCGGTACGCAGCTGATTTCTTTTTTCCTTTTTGTTGTACTTTTTATGAAGCATTTATGAAGAGTCATCAATATTGCCTGCAGAGGACTAACAGCAACAGCTCCACCCTTGGAAATAAGTTGTGTTTTTGACTTTGCCTCATCTGTGGCTTGTTTTAATGACCTGGCATCCGTCCGACTGGGTGACATGCTTACATTGCCCTCGAAACCCCTTCACACTGTATACCATAATTAGACATAAACTCCTGAGGCAGTTGCACAAATATGTTTTCCTTATGCAAAAAAACCCCCAAAGAGCCTGCTTTGAAGTTACAAGTGAAGTATTTTCTAACTGTGGGTGAAAGGGTGTTTTTCGAGTGTGAGTCACACTAACGTGCCAAAAGTCTTAGTAAACTGCACGCTGATGCCAGGGAGCTGATCCATGCTGGAAAACCCTCTTGAGGTGGCACTGCCAATAGGTCATATAAGGAGAGCACAAAGGGTTTCAGGGAAGGACACAAATACAGCCAAGCCTAGAAACCAAGACAGCGTGTGGGTCACAAGGTTCATGCAGAGTACTAGTTTGATGAAGTCTCCCGCTCTTGTTTTTGAAAGAAACGAAAGCCAGTGTCATTTCAAACTGTGTGTTACTGACAGGGTTGCTGTGGTAATGCTAAATTGAAAACTATTAAAGGACCTGGCAGATGGTGTTAAGGAGAGTATGGGGGGCTTTTTGGCGTAGTCCTTCACATACAGTAACTTGCTCATATATCATCTTATTAGAGGGCGATCCGCTGTGGCACTCAATAATTAGCAGCGCATTAAACCCTAATTACTTTGTCACCTGGAGCCCTGGGTAAAACATCTGCAGCACATGAGCCTGAGATGACATCTGATCATGATGTCTTTTCCATCTGTCTGCCGGGTCATCCGCTCACATCTGAACTAACCCTCAGTGACTCTCTTTTATTTTCATTAATGGAAAAGAATGAAAATTTGCCTCTGATGGAAAAAAGTTTGATTGGTTGTAATTAAAGACTTGGTTTATCCAAATTAGAAAAAAAAAATCTGATTTTCCAACTGTAGTGGTATCTGTTCATGCAGATGGTTTTATTTGTACATCTTTTGAGATTTCTGTTGCCACACTAATACAATAGAGATGAGGTGTCTGTGGGACTCCCAACCTTGAAATATTATATTTAAAAGTTCAACGCCAACATTTCTTTCCAGAATCAGTGTCCCCAGGACACACTGTCAATAGTTAAGGGCTGTTTTCTGGGTAGAAATTTCACTGAAAACTGCTCACAGTGAGGTCTGTGGGTTATCGTGAGCAACTGGAACATTGTTTGTTGAAAGGCACACTGTTAGATTTCTTAAATATAATTTTCAATGCCAGGAAAACCACAAATAAATTTCAGCTCAGCTCTAATGCATTCAAGAGGAAACAGAAATTTCACAATTTCACACAAATATCAAACAAGTTCAGTTTGCATGTTTCTCACAAAAAGCAATTTATCTTTTTTCATTGTTGGTGGCAGTTGTACACTGGTTTTGTTCCTCCATGGAAGCACAATGGCATTTGGTGGCTTCAGTGATGTGCAGTAGCTCCATGCAGTTGTATCATGGAAGTATAATGGCATGGCAATGTAGTTACTACATGGACACACAGCAGTATTACTATGGAATTGTACTAAGATGGTAGTGACCAAATTATTATTAATTAAATTAATTATTAATTATTTTCTATTGTGTTACCATGATACTCACAGGTCTATGGCTCACATTGGACTTCCTGGGTTGTATGTCAGAGTCTTGCTGCTACCTGAAGCAACATATCCACACCAACACAGCCCCTTGCATTTTCAAAGCAGTGCGGGTTTTGGTCTGATCACCTGGTAATTCCTCAGCTCTTGTGACATCATTATATGTTTTTAGAAAAGTCAAAAAGACTTACTGAAGACATCCAGGGGTACACAATGTTCAGCTCGTCAGCCACTCCCATGACATCATTGAATCTCACACCCAAACACAATTATGGATTAATGTATTAAAAGGGATTGATCGTGTTTGTGTTTGAGTCTGCGAAAGTCTATTGTAGTGATTAAGGATAAATCCAAACTTGAAACTGTTAAAGTATGTGTATCATTTAGTGATGTTGACAGTTCCCAAAGAAATTAATTCAACCCAGGCTTTGGCCTTTAGTGCTGCTGGCGCTGTGTAGTCTACAAACTGAGAAGCAGAGCGGCCCAGACATGCAGGGCCCACAGCTCCTCCAGCACTATAGCAGACAACACAAGTACCTCACATAGAGGCCAGGAGTTTTCACAGTGCTTAAAATGCAATGTTATTAAGTTTCCTGTCACCCTCAGTGCCCTGATGCAATCTCCGCTGTCCTATACATTTCAGGTCAGGGCTCTTCAACTTCAGTAGCAAATGGGCCAAATAGAAAAACCAAGTGGATTCTTTCAATTCTCAATTAATGGCTACAAATTGCTATTACTGTATAATTGTTATAGATTGATTACTACGTGGAATAAACTAGTCACATCCATCCCTTTTCTGTCACTTTGATTTAGTATCATTATATTCACTTCAGACAGCAGCTGGTCCACACAAAACAGTAGGGAAGCTGTGGTTACAAGGCTTGATACAGAAGTTACATCTATAAAAACAAGGAGACATGCAGCGTTTTTAAACCGATCTGGATACAAGACTACCCAGATTAACAATAAGTAGTCATAGTTGAGTAAGATAAAAGCAATCACTAATGGCATCACATGCCCTATCAGATGATTTATCACTATGAAACA
The DNA here is from genome assembly GCA_025331565.1 of Holacanthus passer. NCBI lineage: Eukaryota > Metazoa > Chordata > Actinopteri > Pomacanthidae > Holacanthus > Holacanthus passer. Next base: position 3,469,614 of record JAFREQ010000011.1, read on the forward strand.
ACCATACATATCAGACATCTGTAATTTTGAGCCTGTTTGAGTCAGTGAGGGAAATAATACTTCCTTAATTTTGCTATTTCAACATAGTTTGGCCCATAAGTAGTAAGGACAATCCTGAGGCACTCATGCAACTTCTCATTGGTCATGGAACAACGTGCCCTTGTTTTGATGGCATTCATATACGAAAAGCTAGACTCACACATATAAATCCCTAAGTCCACTGCACCGTTAGACTACAAGTACTGTAAAAAAGGAAGTTCTTACAGTTCCACCCTGGCTGATGTCTGGCCCTACCTCTTTTGCTTTTACACAGAAGCCTGCCTCAGGTTTAATAGAAAACAGATCATGAGCAAACTGCAATATCTAAATGTCAAAACTGAAGCCTTGGAATCTCTCTGTGAGTTTTGTCATGAAGTCTGTCATGACTGGTGTTATATGAGCCCCAGGTGTTTTTATGAATGCTCATGAATGTACGGAGTTGTAGAAAGTGAAGCAGTTTTGTTGTCATTGTATCTGTTGTGAAACTGTCTGTCTTGAAGGCACAAAACCTGTCAACCAAATCAGCAATAGACCACTGAAAGACTATCAGAAAACCTGACATAGATGCATAGTTGGGCCATGATGGTACAGATAATTGATTCTTTCACAGATATAAACCTAATCTCTGCTTTTCTGAAAGTTTTTTCAAAAGCTTCCTTGATACTTCATTTGAAAGTAGTTCCCTTTCCACAAAGAGTTTCCAAGATAGGCACTTTTTTAATAGATGAACTGACAGTTTCCTTAACTTTTTTTTTTTTTTTTTTTTATCAGCAAGCACTTTAATAATGCCATCAAGCCGGCCCTCCAGCCAAGTGCAGGCGCAGACCGGGTGTAATCCTGCTGCAGCCAATCACAGCACAAACGTGTAACATAACATGGTGACAGCTACTCTGGTTCCAATGTCTCAAAGTAACTCAGAGATACGGACCTTAGTTTTATTTATCATATCATACTCATACCAGCCTGGTTTGCAGCCAGTCTTGCAGGCCATGGAAATATTCAAAAGGGTCATATCCAGCTGGGGGCCATGAGTCGAATAGGCCTGCTTTAGGTGTCATGGGGTTATTTTACTTAAGCTGAAGGGCATCCACGTGTACAGAGACACCAGGCAAACATTGCAGTTGAAGGTGGTTATGAAATCATTTTGAGGATGACTGTGCAAATCCTTCCTGCTGCCAGTCTTTATTTGAATCTTGCTGAGAGATTAATGGGCGATACTGATGTGCCAGTATGCGTGTTTTTATTATTTCCTCAGGCTCACACCTACTGTATCTCAGTCACAGTAGCACAGCATCATAGAGATAACATGAGTCAGCAGACTTTGATTTGGCACAGAAGGGAACAATTGGTTTTGGGATGTCATGTCGTAACAGCTTTTATAAGAAGGCGTGAGTTTCCATCGTTTTTGGGTGGTGTACCTGCAAGTCACCCACTAATGTGTGTAAGGCACACCCTGACACTGGTATCCTATGAGCTGGTGAACAGGAAAGAGGTCGACGTCAGCAGGGAAGAGGAAATAAGGAGGGTATTTCAGCATCCTTCCTTTATGGTTTCACTGTGTGATATGATTAAATGTCGACAGCAATTCTCATTAATAGGACACCTTTGTATGAAGCATCTTAACAGTAAAACCCATTGAACCATAGATCAAGCAGATGCATCCAATCCATAATATGTGGCCTGACAACAAGTGCGCTATAGTATGACAAGAAAAGCTGAACTGAAATTAAAACACATTTCTGCTTAGAAATCAGTATTGGTGTTATGAACTTTTGGACAACATAGGTACTAATACAAAAAATAGTCAAGGATAGAATATTGATTCAATTCACACAAGCCACACAGGTAGTTCATCAACCGGTGACCCATGCTGTTATTTGTAATTTGCAATCTGAGCACAGCCCTCTGTAACTCTGATTCTACATCACTCTACAGCACTCCATGGAGCGCTGAGGATTCAGGAATGAAGAATCCAGGTTTTGTTAACAATATTCATCTATCTTAAACTCAAACTAAACTTTTTAATTTGCCATGTGCATTTTAATTTAACTCACCATGAGCCATGTAAAATATGCCTGTAATAATCTTTGGATACTATTTGAAGACCAACAGCAAATAAACAAATGTGCACATTTGGGAAAAACAGTCTCTGAAGCGTGTTTTTTTCATTTGGTCTAGAGGCCTTTCGTCATTAAAGGTCATACAACTTATGATATGTTGGCTTTTAACGTGCTTCTCCACGCATCTCCCATAGGCGTCAGTAGAACTGGCACCAATCACAGCATTAAAACACTGGTGTTATGATGTAATGACCCTTCCTTCATTTATAGTTTCCTTGAGTGCATCATGGACATTGACGCCGACTCTCAAATGTCAGTCAGCCACTACCATGCGACAGACCCACCCAAATGTCTTAAATGTGACTGCTATTTCCACAAATGTGTCGAAAAAAGGCTTTATCCTCTTTTTGAAAATTAAAAATGTGCAAATTAGCGGCAGTATCGTTATAATGTATATTTCATTACAAAGAAAGTGAATTGAAATTGCAGTTAGATGTAGAACCACAATACATCACTGAGAGATGTTGTTAAATATCCGCCCTGCTGCTACATGTGGTCAATCTGTAACATAAAGTGCAATGAAAAGTTTTTTGATGTACCCACTTCACCTCAAACTGCACCTCTGCCATTAGATGTTTCCAAAAGCCTTTCACCAACTCCTACAGGACACATCTGACCTTTCCTCCAGCTGGATGTGGGCTCTTCACTTAGGTGGAGACAGCAGTATTAAGAGCAAGACAGCGAGAGATTTACCTGGTGGGAAAACTGAAGCCCTTTATTTGAGGCTTCATTACATTCTGGTCAGTTACTGTAGAAGAAGTAAAGAAGTGAGCAACTTTTTTTTAAATTTTGTATATGACAACTGAATGAGAGTATAATATCTGCTGCAGTAGAAATAGACCCAGAACAACAACAACAACAACAACAATAATAATAATAATACCTTAGTCAGGCTGGTGTACTGGGCTCAAATCAAGTCAATATAATTAGGTTGAGAATCTGGGGGTGACTTCATGGTGGGATGGGTGAGGGTGTGGGAGAGGAAGGGAGTATCCTGTCCCTGCAGAAACAATACAGTGGTTGCACAAGCCAGCATTGAGAGTCTGCAGGATTAGTTCCCATAGAGAGTTTAAGATAACCTTTCAGCTCTCAGCTCTGGCAGTGGCAACTCCCAACACATCCACCAGGCCAGTTTACATGGTTGGCATGGAAATAGAGATGCAGAAAAACAAAAGTGGCACCACATTTGTGGTTTCGCTGGGTGGGTTCACTCCACTGATTGTTGCATTGAGTATCTGTAAAGATTTCACCTTTGCATTACATCATTTAGGAGGATATCACCGGGCATTTAGATAAACTAGAGAACTTCAATGATACAATGATTTTTCAAATTCATATTCTCTTTAAGAGCAATTATTATCAGGGGTTTAGTGATCACGAATCACACCAAGGAATATTGAATTGGAAAATGAAAATAATATTCATTCTCCTTGCAGACATTGTAATTATGCAGCTTGGTTAGACTTTTTAACATGGGATTGTCCCTTAAAGCGATCCACTGTGTGACTGTGCTTCAATGCTTATACCAAGTTAACAAACAATGTTGACATTCATTTGAACTCATCTGTCTTCACTAATGATGTCTACAATCAAATCGTGACATGCACCAAAGGCGCAACTGGCCAAACAGGTTTCAACAGTTTTCAGAGTATTTACCCCCAATGCAAACAGGAGCTCAGTCACATTAGTAGAACTTGAATATGGGTTCGATTACTGGGGTCGTGACCTCTGTGTCCTATCGAAAGGCAGGAAGTGAACGAAAGCCTGGAGGAAGTATTGCACTCTTACCCACTATGAGTCCCATGACGTCCTCAGGAAGCGTCCATGGAGGTGAGCAGTGCCAAGTCAATACCACAGTAGATAACAAGCCAGTGGGAGAGAGTGCATGCTTTTTTTCAAACTCACCGGAAAGCCAGTCAGGTTTAAGGCAGAGCACAGAAAACTTTGTAGAGGAAAATTTATGACCAGGACTCACTGCTTTTCTGTGCGCTATCAACCCAAAGAGAACGTACAATCCATGGGCTGCTGACAGAGGCAGAAAGAGCGGTGGTAGTTATTAGTTTGGTGGTCGTGTAATGGCTTTCAGGTAAATGTTTGAGAGTTGTAGTAGCAACTACTGCAGCTGTGGGAACAAAGTGGGTATCTTGTGGCCTGCTTTTTAATATGATCAGTACAAGATGAGGGGATGCACTTCTTCTCAGAAACACGGAATAAATTGAGCACGCCTTGAATCTGGCAATGAAACCACCTAAACTGAAAGATCAAAGATGCAAATAAATGGTATAAATACAATATATAAACAATACAAATTTCAATTATTCATTTAATTATCCGTGCAAAGAATATGAAGCTGGAAGCAGCAGTGGTTTGTCTTGGCTTAGACACGAAACAAGGGGAAACCGTTCGTCTGGCTCTGAACAAAGGGAACAGAATCAGGCTACCAACACCTTTAAAGCTCGCTGATAAACACATTTTATCTTGTTTGCTTAATCTGTCCAAAAACCAAAGTATAAAAAGGCCATGTTGTAGTTATACGGGGGTTTGTGTGTGGGACCATTTCTGTGTTGGGAGCAGTTGCAAAGTAACCTGCAGAGACTCCAGGAAGTTATTGCTACCAGTCAAGAGACAGTTTTGCACTTAACCCCCCCTAAAACAGCAAATTGACATTTTTACACTTTGGCTTTTTTAGGGGTTAAACAAACTAGACAGAACATGTTAATTAGTGAGATGTGGAGGTGCTGGTAGGGTATTTTCTTTTTTTCTCAGGCTTGCTGTTTCTCCCTGTTTCCACTCTTTATGCTTAACTGGTTCCAGCCACATATTTATTGTAAAGACATAAGAATAGTATTGATCTTCTCATCAAACTCGACATTAAAGTGGATAAACCAAAGTGTTAAATTATTCTTTTTTTAAAAATTGGATTTAATTTGTTAGATGAATGGTTGATTTTTTTTAATGGATTAAACAAATAATTAAGTGAACGATTTGATCTTGGGTCACATTCAAATGAGACTTTCATGCTAACAATATTGGGTAGAAACACTCCCGCTGGTGGTGAAATACTCATCTTTTAGAGTAAGAGGCAATGCAGCATTTGGCAAAATGTAGCAGCTAATCTGTTTGGGAAAAAGGCCCTTCCCATTTCTCTGTGAATTTTATGGTTAAATTGTCCTGGGATGGTAGCAGGACCTCCCAGATAACTACTTTCACAGATTCTGATACATAATCATTGTATGTGTGAAAATGTCTTCTGCCACATGCGTATCTAAACACTTCAGTGATTCAGTGATGTAATCCAGTTTTTACCTCTCCCAAAGGTCCCAGCAGCACAACATAAACTCTGTCCCAGTTCAGTACCTCCCAGAAAGTCGGCGTGAAGAGGAAGTATGACGCATACTAAGTATGAATCATATATGACCCACCTAGAAGACTTGGTTGTGTTTCTTTTTTTATAATCAGACCCAGTCCTCTACTGAATGAAATCACCATTCAAACTTGGGTAGATGGATTATTTGTTCAAATTTTGCCACTCAACTTTACAGTGACAGCCAAAAAAAGACCCCAGACGGCCAGCCTCGGAGAACAGAGGTGTATTGAGAATCTCAAAGAGGGTTGCTTTTTCTCTGCGGCCTGATGTCTCGGTTTGTGATTTTATTCAATTACACAGTATTTACCTTTCACATAATGTCAACACTGATGTAGAGCAGCGGCGGGTAGAAATGAACTCACCTGTTCCTCAACACACATTATATTGTGTCCAACACACACACACAATTTAAATGACACAGAAATACATATGCGTGTGCACACACCGCGGCATAAGTTTGTTTATCCAGCTCGGTCAGGACCAGCGTTCGCTCCTCGTTCCCTTCCCCATTTGATGTGTGAAAAGTGGAAGGAAATCAAAGCCATTTCCTTCATTCTGGCCGGTGTGGGTTGTGGTTCCCTGGGGCAGGAGGGGCGAGACTGGCAGTAAAGTATCGTCGAACCTGCAGAGTCTGGGAAGTGTATGGAGCGCCACATGTTGCCAAAAACAACAGAGGAAACTGTTGGTCAAAGGCACAAACCGCAGGTAGGGGAAAAGGAAGGTGGCCCGAGCACTGAATTGTAATCCGCACTCCTAGGAGTTGCATACTTTCATTCAGTGTGTGATCAGAGAGCCTGAAATCCCCTTCTTCCCTCCACTCCTACCTAATTTTGTTCATTTGCTAGTTTAACTGAGTCACTAACACACTCACATTTAGTCACTCACCTCAGGAGATGAGAAAAGTTTGGTCTAAACACAACTTGAATTGTTGAACAAGTTTTATACTATTGAGAGTTTTCCTGTGATCTAGATATGATGCTTTTCTTTTCTCATTTAAATGCTAATAGCTTTGAGGACATCATCGACAGAAAGTGCTGGGAGCAAAGCTTTTCTCCTATCTGGTGGCAGCACGAGGTGAGCACCTGCCTGCTGAATTTGAAATATTACTAAGACTTGTTGGCGCAACAAGGCAGTTTTGGCTTTTTTTGTTTGAAGGCTTTTTGGATGTGTTCGTGCACACAAATATTTGGGTGTGTTCGTGTGTTAGCTGCAGACACGGGAATCAGTATTATGTTCAAATGCCTGGCAATGAGGTAGCACGAAACAAAGAGCACATTGTGATTTAAATTCACTTTTCCGAGAGAGCGCCAGGGTCTGTCCAGCACCTCAGGTTGTGATCAGAAAGCATTACTTAGTAACATGCTAAATTGTGATGAGATTAAATGACCCAAAAATATATAAAGAAGTTAAAATTAGTTTCACCGTGACCAAGTGCAACATTCAAATATTACTTGTACATGAATGCATTGGTAATAATGAGCAAAAAATCTAAACATTCACGACAATGAAATACATTTGTACCTTAAGTACATTCATCTGCTGATACTTAAAGCCAGAATGAGTAGCATACAAAAGTAGTCCCTCTCAATCATCACTGATGACCCACTAGAAGTGTGTTGTAGTGTCTGTATCTGCCTCTATCTATCTATCTCTATCGGAGACCTTGCCTGTATTCTTATTTGATTTAGTTACAGTGAGTAACAAAAGTAGATAACAAGAAATGTAACTAAATGTTTTTTCAATGAGTAACATTCAGTGAGTTACTGAGTTTTCAAGTTTCCCAAAATGATACACATTTTAGTTTAAAGAGGGATAAGAAGGAAAGATTATCAGAAAGTTCTGAAATAGACGGAAAAGAGCAACAGCCACAGAAAAATGTCATCTCCACATTTTTACCTCATCAGCCCAAGATAGAAGCCGAAACCTTCACATGGTTCAACAGAAAACAAAAACACCAAACTGCCTCTATAGAGCCTGCAACGGAGTGTCACATCTCTCCACACACATTGAAGCTGGGATTGTGTTACGGATGATATCTTGAGAATCCCAAATGCTGATATAACACCTGGCATCTCTTCATGCCCTGCAGGCAGAGCCCCACAGAAAGCTCTGTTCACACCTCAGCTGGAATGAAGGTTCTCCTGCAGAACATTAAAACAACTTCATACGCCGCTTAGATAGATGTCAACGGCAGCTTGGAGTCGTGCACTGGCAAGATTTTTTACCTCAAATATTACAGTTCAGACCCGCTTAGGAGCAAGAAGTCGAGAAGAAGAAGTTCTGGGTAATGTACACATCTCACCTTGGATTTCCATCAAGCAGAAAAAAATCGACTCAAGGCAATCAGGGCTGACAGCTGATCTTTTTTTTTTGTTTCTTTCAGAAAACCTGGACCGAGTGAGGAATGTGTAGCGATGTGGCTTTGGAGGAGCTGAAGGCCCTGCTTCTCACAAAATCTGCCGTGTCCTTACTGAATAGATAAGTTGTCCTAAAGAGGAAGAAGTCTACTTGGACTCATCAAACGGATCCTTTTCTATTTGACTTCTGCCAAGTCACTTTAAAAAAAGAACCTTTATGTCAGGTCAGACTGCAGAGTGAAGGCTACAGAGCCAATGTCATGGCTCCATATGGAAGAAAAGTTGAGCTGGACAGCTTCTTTTGACCCCATTGAGCTGACACCTGAAAACCTGACAAACTTTCTCTCTAACTCCCCGACGGGCTTCATGGTGAATTGAGTACACGTAATTTAAAGCTCCGGATTGAATGAGGGGCAGATAATGCAGGTGTGAAAGGACACTGAATGGAATATGATTAAAAATGGGAAATTGTTTAATTTTCTCAATGAGCTTTAGAAAATCTTCACAGGCGGTAACTCCGTGACTTTGAAGCGTCCAATCAGTGTTTGAATAGAGCAGCAAATTAAGCATTTTAATCGACATTTTCCATGTACCATCAAATGAATTACATTTCTCAGGCCCTTTTTTTCAAATCAGTGGGAACATAACCAAGATAAGGCTTTTAATTTCTGATAAGTGGGACCTAACAATCATTACATTGTCTGCACTCTATGTCACTAAAATTGACTTGGCAGGTCAAATATTCAATGGAATAAAGTCAATTTAGCACTGTGATAAACTTGTTTAATGAAACTTTTACCCAGTGAATTGTCTTTATAACATACACTTTTAAAAGTATAACTCAGGTAGGTAAAACTTGTGAGGTTGTAAAAAGGCATAAAAAAAAAAAAAGAAAGAATTTATTTTAATGCACTCACTTGTTGATTGAGAGAACACATGCGGGCCCCATTTAAGCCAAATCCTGTTGAACAGTTTCCCTCCACACCTCATGTGTGGGCGGCAGATGGAAGCTCGCTGGTTGTCACAGCAATAGAAGATGGAAATACAGGCGACTGATTTCAAACACCTCCTTGGTGAGAGACACTCTGCCATACTACAGCAGCTGTAGACAGGGATTGGAGACCTGAACTGAACACGCTGACAGTCAGGCAGGAGATGATTTTTTTTTTCTCTTATCAGTTTGCATTAAAGCATAATTTGATAATGTCTTGACAATTAATATATACATTAAAACAATAGCAGTGGGATAAAAAACACATTACTTCATGCTACCTACTAATAGACTACTATATTTTCTTGGCATCAGCTGGTGAGACTGTCACTAAATATTTCTGTCATCATCTCATTGCCATATGAGCTGTATTTCTTTAGCCAATCAATGGATCCAAAATGTTTATGTTAATATTGCCTTCTCTTTCTGTGGACACTTTACAACAGGTGCTGTTATGTGACATATGGACTGTGATAATGTATGTTTTACAAGTTTAAATTTCAGTGTTCATTGTTTCTGTAGCTTGTAGCTTAACAGTATTCAGCTATTAAAGCTGCTATAATAAAAAAAAAAAATTTATCACAGAATTGATCAAATGATAATGTGTAATGTGAAAGGTGTGACACATTATGACAAACCCACAGAGAATTATCTCCCGACTGTGCAGTTGTCCTCAGGTCCAAACACTGTTTTAGCATCTTTTAGCTAAGTGTTCTGATTTTCCAGCATGCTGATTTGATGGACACCAAGCAGCCCAGTCAGTGCCTGAAACCTGGCCGATCATCATAAATATATATCTTATCATATCTTATAAAAGTAGCACAATTTTTTAAATTTCCAGTTAGGAAAGGAATTATGGCCCGAAAGTGCACCTTCAGTTTCTATTTTTTGTGTACATGTTAAGTGAAACTAAACCACAGTTACAATAATGAAAAATTATCTCAATTAAGTGTTTTGGGCAACAACATGGACAGAAGCACAACTCCAAATGAAGAATAATATTTCTCCATCTTGTGTTTGCCATATAAACTTAGAAGACGATACACAATATGTGAGCATTGTGTTTACAGCTTATTTCTGTGGCCCAAAAAATCAGATAATGCAAGCCACATTGTACAACTATAACACCAGCTCAGTGAATCCCATATGCACACATCACATTTCAATGTGCTCTTACAGATAATGTTTCGATAAATTGACATTAATTACACTTTTAATTACCACTCTCTAATAATGGTGCTTAAAACATTTACTGGATTGGTTTTACACATTGATTAGTAGGAACATCTGTATATTTCTGTACTATCATACAACTTAAAGCTGCATCCTATATTAAGTACAATCTACAATTTCATTCAGCAGACGCTTTCATCCAAAGCATACTTCTTTTACACAACACAAGCAAGGACCTAGTCAGAAGAAAGAAGAGAGAACATCCTGGGTAAGTGTCATAAAGCAAAGTTAAAGTCTGATGTGCAAGAGGGACAGAGACACAGAGTCCATATTATGCATCAGTTGTTTTCTCTTTTTTTCTATCTATCAATAATTACACCTTACATTTATAATTGCAGGCTTATTCTGTAAGAAACCAACAAGCATAACAGATTTAGCTTTATCACTAATTATTAATGCCTTATAACTGCTGCATACATTTAATGAATTAACCATTGCTTAGGTGGCATAAGTGATAAAAACCTATAAGTGGCTGTATTAATTGTTTTTTTTCCCCTTGTGGAAGTCTACATTACATTTATAGCTGCAATTTTATTCTGTGAGAAACCAACAAGCATAGCGGATTACCAACATTTATAACTGCTTTATTACCAATTATTATTATTATTATCTTATAACTGCTGCATGAATTCAATTTATTAACCATTCATTAAGTGACATAAGTGATATAAACCTATAAGTGGCTGCTTTATTACATTTTTTGCACTTGCTGTAATAATAAAGACCATTTGGTAGATAAAAGATTAATAATAAAACTTGAGTGTTGGTTTTGGATGATCAGTGTCCACTCTCTGACAAACAGGGCAGTAAGTCATGCCCCCCCACCACACCCCAATCCCTCCCGGCTGGCTGGTCCGTCTGATGGGCGGCTCGGCTGCGGCGCTGCCCGCCCCCTGGGTGTGTTCACGGGCCCCTGCATCCACCTGCTCGCGCGCTGCCTCCCTCCAGTCAGGAGCGCACAAGTTTGCAGCACGCGTGTGTGAGTGAGTGTGTGTGTGTGTGGACCTGCGTGTGCGCCACCGGGGACTTTGTTTCAACTGCTTTTCCTCCCTCCTCGAGATGTTGATGGTGGTCGGACGGCTGCGTGTCCTCGCCTCGCTTTCTCGCAGCTGATTGCATTAGACAAACATTATATATACATATATTTATATATATATTTTGACCTGTGATTTTGTCAGTGAGCGGCGTGAACTCCGGGGCCAGTGACCGCGCACAGGTACACTGTGAGCGTGGACCGTGCACAGGCTGCACCCGGGCTGTACACTCTCATTCTTCAGTTCAACTTGGACACCAAAAGTGACCGATCTGTTGGGATTGCTTTGTTCAATGACTTGCACGGTTGGATCTGAAGTTATATTCGAACAGCTGTAACAATAAGGTGAGCTTTATTATAGTGCTTCTTATTCTATTCACCCTCTTTTATTATTAATGATAAAAAAGCACTACCTGTGTGCAGCTGCGCACTTTTTTTATTTCTAATATCATGTCCCTCATTCCTCTATCACTGATTTGTTTTCTCTTTTCATAAAAACATTTGATCCTGATTTTAATATCCATTTCCGATAGATCTCAACCTTAATTCTTACATGTTGTTTTATTTGTCATATATCAGTATTCATATTAAGGAATGAGTCTTTTTATTGATCACATTTGTAATTTCTGTAATGTGGATCCTTCATTGTCCCCTGAATAAACCAGCAGGATTCAGGAGGAGGGCTGTGTTGCAACTTTACACACTGAGCCCTGAACAAACTTGTGCTTTTTTTCTCTTTGACTATATGTATAAGTTTTAATGGGTGCTTTACATTTGCGCAACATGTGGCAGATAATAACTTGCAGACACAAACAATGAAGACGATGAGAGCATCAGTGGACGGGATATGTTTTTCTGTTGGTGTATGGCTGTTTGAACTAATGTGATGGATTTAAGTGGTTATATTTTTTCATAAATGGTCCTTTTGTGAACTTGAATTTATGTATTTATACAACACAACATTTCTCAGGAGAGTAGATGTATTTATTTTTATACTATAATGTGAGCTTCTTTCAGTCTCCTCAGTGTCATTTGCGAGCAGTGCCCTGTTTGATTTCATGTGCTTGTGTGAAGGACTTGGCCTCAGTCTCAGAATAAACAGCTGGATGGTTAACAAATTGTCAGTAAATAGCTGAGGTTTAAACAGCTGGTTATGCTCATGAAACTACTTCGGCCAACCAGTCTGAAGACTCCGGCTCTGCTGACGTCTCCAGAAGTGTGTTTGAGATGGAGACCTGGTCCGAATGTCCAGTGTTTTTAGTAGAAACGTGGGGAGAAGAGCTTTGTAGACTATGAGTGTCTGATGTTGTGGGGAGTGAGTGTGGTGAAAGTTTCGTCCGACCTTATGTGAGTGGATTTGATTGTGAATGGACAAGGGCAAGAGTTGACCTGTTAGACACATCTTTCTGGTGATTTGTGATGTACTGTATGTGTGGATCATTGTGGGCGCTCCCTGGTGTCTATCATTCATTAACTCCAGACTTTATTGATGACCACCACTGCATTGTTTGGAAGACTTGTTAAACTGTCACAGTTAACGTTTGAGCCTGTCATCATTTGTAACCCTTTTAGTGAGAAGTTAATATTTTATTCTATTTGCACCAATCACACTGTTTTTTTAAGCATGAGGACGTGGTGTAACCCGGGATTAGGTGAACCTATAATTACAGAGCAGCACATACGTATAGTGTCATGAAGTAGGAATGTGTTTTGGGTGCGTGGAGAGGAGCAGAAGAAGCGCTTCTTTCCATCAGTTCGTCACACAGGCACACACTCTGAAAAACAAACATAATTTTTACCAAATGGAAGTGTGTACACATCTCTAAAAGCTTGGCTCCTCTCCATCCACACTCATCAGTTTTTGCGAAGCTCCCAGAGATCTGGGTGTAATCTCCACACCTCGGTGCTGCATCGCCAAAACTTGCAGGGATGGGGCCCTTGGGAGCCAGTGATTTGACATGTCACATAAATTAATAAATGAAAACAGACTTAGTGTGGCAGATCTTTTTCGCAGTGTCGGGTTGAGAAAGTATCTTCTTCTTCTCACGCGTTTTTTTTTTCTTCTGTCCCTGCAGAGATTTTTTTTAAAACACTCTTTGTGTGCTACTGGAGGTTGGTCGACCATGCAGCTGGACGGTCTGTGGACGGTCCACGCCCTCCTGGCACTGTCCAGCTTCGCTCTCGGGAACCCAGTGATCAATGACCCACTAGCCGCGCCTCGCGTCTTCATCTCCTTCAAAGGTAGGAACCTGAACCATCCTCCACTCTCTTATTCCCACCTGCCTCTCATTCCTGGTTTGGTGTTCTGATGTTCATTTCTATTCTGGTATGCTGGTTTCTTAAACTCTGTTTACTCATTGTATGACTGATGACATGACAGTTGTGTAATTGGAGTGTTTGTGGCTTTGATAAGTGCTGAAGGTTTTTGCAGAGAAAGAACCAGACTCTTGTGTTACACCACAAAGCAGACCGCTAACAAATCATGCAATTCTCATTTGCTGCCCCCTCCTCCGACCTCCAGGCATTGTAATAATCACCAGATGCTTCCAGTGGCTTATATTGTACAAACAATTAAAAAAGCTGAGTGACTGAGTAGACGCACATATTGAAGACTGAAGATTGTGTGCACCTTTTTGGTACCCATTTTGAAACAATATACATGATTATTGTTTTACTTAATCAAATGCAGCGTCTTTATCTTCAATCATCTTTATTATGGAATCCCTAAATTGGAGCCACAAAGAGAGATGGGATAATAAGGAGCATGTAATAACTCTATGGCCATTATGTGATTATTCCCTGGTGAGGCAGACGTGTACTTTAGGGAGCTGTGTTTGTGCGTTTCGTCGGCCGTGCAGATTAGGTGAGATGGGTTGCCGAGTTCTGAGGGGTGCAGAGTGAGAGAGGGTATTATCAAGAGCAAATTGCCAGGATCAGCCAAGCAGAGCGACGTCCCCGAGGCCTGTCCTGCTCGGAGATCAAGCCTTTGATTAGCATCCAGAGAAAAGCCGAGGGAGCGAGCAGCAGCGCCCCTGTTTGCTTTGCTTTCCATTTCCCACCGCTCCCCAGTACAAGTTGACTTAATTAAGTGGACTGGCACAGTTCATTGTCGAAGGCGTTTTCCTGCTTTAATCAAGTCGGATTTAACACATCAGTGAGCTCACATCCCGAGCTCAGCAGTTTTTTTCATCTTCCAAATATCATTTTAGTCCGTTCTTCACACAAACGCCGTGTTGTTTTCAGAAAACTCTGCAAATTGTGTTTTTCTTTTGCTCTATAGGCTTTTCTTCGAGCACACTCATTGGAGGCTTTTGTATAGGTGCATCTTTGGATGGCTGAGCTCACTCGAAATATATCTGAAAGCAGCGGACTACAGGCACTATTCTTTAGCTGACAAGCAGGGTGGAAAAAGCTCGGCTCTCCTGCTTACCTGCGTGTGTTTGCCTCTCCAGTCAATATGAATTTCACAGTCTACTGCTGCTGCCTCTCTCAGAGGAATGCACCCGCCTCTCCATTCAATATTATGACTCTCTCTTCCTTAATTGCTTTTTGAGAGGCCCATGTAGTCCTTACCTTGGCAAGCTGGCTGCACTTCCCCTGATGCATTGTGATGGTGTTAAGTTTTTTTGCTTGAGCTGTTTGGGAAGGCAGTTTGCCTCTGAGCAGCAACTTTAATGGAACACAATACAAGTGTGGACAATGTGCAGGTTTTTTAACGTGAGACTGAGGGAAGGAATGTGTTAATTATCAGTCCTGTGTTTATAATTATTGATCATTATGGCAGCGTGTCACACTGTGAAGAAAAACTTAAATTGCAGCTATAAAGCCAAACATTTCTCTCTCAGAGTTGAACTAAACACATGTTCCGAACTGATTAACTCAGTAGCTGAGGAGCGAGGTGCAGAACCATGACCTCCATCTGGGAGGCCCACACTTCCCTATTAAAGTAGGTACAGTAAATCATGGGACCTAATTGCTTTGCTTTGGCTTCATGTAGTGTGCACAGCTTTTATGACAGGGAGAACACCTTCTGTGGTATTGGAGAGAAAAGCCAACACAGTCTTAGAATATTCATGGGATACAGGGTGAAAAATAAACACATTTCAATAAGATTAGAGTTTGTAAAGTCTGAGGGATAAACCTTGGAAGTAGACTTTGTTCAGGCTTATCAAGTTTTCTGCGCTGGTAAGCCGAGGAGGAAGGGCAGAGTTAGCGAGAAGAAAGACGTCTGCCTCGGTTTAGACGGCAAATAGGTGTAATCAATGTCAGATGAGCAAACCGAGTGTTTCATGGAACGAGGAGAGGGAGGGAAGCGAATGCGCCATAGATAATCAGTTGACATTTTAAGGTTAGTTGAGACAAGACTGCTGTCGCCAGCAACCCCCAAGAGAGGAATCATATTAAAAAGTCAACCTGGAACTGCTGAGAATCTGATCGGTTGAGTTAACACACACCCAAAGTGACTCCTGGCATGAAATGTAAGAATACTGTGGGCTAGTGGTAAAGAGTGAAACCAATATTTGATTTTAAAATAGTTTATTGTTGGGGAACATTTTCTTTATTGATGAATCTGCCAAGTATTCTCTTGTTAAATCAATTCATTTGTCAGAAAATAGTGAAATATGTCTTTTAAAATGTCCCACAGCTCAAGGCGATATATGCAAATTACTTATTTTATTCAACCATCAGTCCAAAACACAAATATATTGAGTTTATTGTCATATATGGCAAGTTAATCAATTATCAAACTAGTTGCCATTTTTTATTGACTTATCTTTGCATATTTAATTTTAAGTAGAGTTTTTTGTAAAGTGACACAATTTTGTAATGCTTCCTTCATTTTGGCCACAATCACAATCTGGCAACTTCTAAACCTTAATTTCTTCTATGTTCTCTCAGGTGTTAAATTTGGTGACAGTGATTGATCTTTGTGTACAGGAGTGGAGTTGTAGTATACTATAATACAGTATTGTACATAGTAAAGCCATTATTCTTGATTTAATTCTGTTCAAATTTAGTGCCACCAATCAGCCATTTTTTAAGCCGTCCATCACTGAAGTGAAACACTGAATTAACATGTGAAAGGGTTGTGTGAGAGCATTGCCTCTCTGTGAGAGAGAAGTCATGCAAGTGCCTTTGTAGCGTTAATCCATTTAGAGGTCAAGTGATTCATATGTGCAGTTTTTTTTTTACATTCTTGCTTTTGTATCACACTGTGAAGTACAGAACACATCACATTTTGTGAATGGACAAAGCGCTCCTGAGGGAAGTTTTTGCAAAGAGTGTTACATTACTGCTGCTGGCCCACATTCCCTCTATGTCATGTTTGAGTTCATGCGTTAAGTAGATCCAAATCTAAATCCGTGCTTATGGCTCTGCTACTTCAGGCCTTTCACCACACATAAACCTCCGCCTCATCTGGCCTGCCACGACTTCATTCACTTCAATTCATCATTGTACTACAGTGTATGCAACTCCATCCAAAAGTGAAACGAGGGGCCGTCCATTCTTTATATATGCACTTGTTTACAAGGAAGGTGTAACTGGCGACTAAAAGCCCTAAGTGACGTTTTAGAGATCTTTAAACAAGGGCTAAGATAAACACACAGCAGGTAAACATTGGTTCAGAATGAACAGAGGCACAGGCTCAAGAATCACCGCAATAGCACTTATCACTTTGAAAAGCCATGCAGACGTAAGCTACAGCTGAAAGCCTGAATATACACCCAAACGGATGCATACAGAGACAGTTGCGGACACCAATGGACGCATATTCTACTTTCTGGAGTCTGCTTGGAGGACGCACATGCACAGTATCTCTAGCATATTGTATTCTAGTGGCACAACAAATTGGAGGTACGTGGATGTCTGCCACCCTGCAGACCCAGCACACCTGCGGATGTGTAAAGTCTAATTTCTTAATGAGGGTGGAGCCGTGCGAGAATTAACGCGGTTCACCTCTCACTCGGTGTTAATGAAATTTGAAACGCTGCTCTGACAACTACAGCAAAGGAATTATGGTCTTTCTGTAAAAAAAAGGAAAAGTCCTTTAAATGCCATAACTGCACACAGGATTACAACACACACACACACACACACACACTCCCCTCCTCCCGCTGAGTACGTACAAGGCCAAATCCACAGAGACGACACCAGAATGTGGGTCAAACTTGCCACAGCGCACATGCTCACCGCTGCCCGGGCAGGTGGCAGTGAAAGGAAGCAGCTCTGGCTCATCATTATTCCAAATATTTCTCATCTGCACGCCCTCCTGTGAAGGGCTAACAGCAGGCTCCTATTTTTACTCCTCAGCAAAGTCTTTCGTCTATATCGGGCGTGAGTGTGTGTGTGGGTGGGTGGCAGCGTCGAGGGTTAGAAACTCCCCTTTGGGGTTAAATGCCAGGCGTTGTGGTGTGTGTCAGCCCTTGTTATGCAGTAGTTATGCTTTTTAATGCACAGGAATAACAGATGAGGATTAAATCTGAAAATGTGACCTAAAAGCAGCTTAGGAGTGTGTCCATACACTGAAGTGGCTGTTTTGATAAATCAGCAGTTTCTTATCAGTTCATCTCTGGGCTTGCCCTTTTACTGCCGCCCTGTCACTTATACTAGTAAATGTTTAAACTGTTATTACTGTTCTCATGATGCATTCCACTGGTCACTTTCTTCTTTTGCGCTCACATTAGTGGTCAAATTTATCTTGCACTCTTATCACTGCTGAGCTGATTGTATATGACATCATGTATTTTTGATGCCTGGGTGGAGTGTTTGCTCAATATCGACTGTTTGAGTGAGCGACTGTGATGTGGCTGTAGCTGTGGCTATGAAGTAAATGCAACGTGACTAGTATATTGTTCAAAGCGATCATCGCTGAAACTTCCTGTTTTGCCGCCTCTTTCTGTTTCTAATTTGCAGGATACCTCGAGCACGTTGGCCCACCTTCGCTCTGACTGTAATATCGCAGCATTGTCAAACCACATGCAGAAGCCACAAAACCGCTGCCCCAGTACTCTGGCACCGCTGCTGATGTTTGGCTGTGAACTCTAATTACTGTTTGCGAGGGCTGAGTCCATATCCCATGGCAGCAAAGTAATGACTGACAAAGCATTGAAAACCACTATTACTCTGGCCACGTCCCAGACCTCAGCTTCTCTCCACAGTGGCTAAGCCAGGTTATATTTAGTGTAAAACTCTTCCCCCTCAGCAGGCACACAGCAGTCATTTGTAGCACCGTGGTTAACCATTGAACACAGTCCGCAGGGTGGTGACGGCGGTTTAAGTGCAAACGCAGCTTGGTCCGGCACAACTTGCACTCTGCTGTGATTCGGCTGTTGAGACTGTCACTTTATTGTTAGGTCCCGGTTGGCCGGGAGCCATCGTTAACTGTGTAAAACATTTGAAATTTGATTGAGTGGGTGTAGAGAGGACAGTTGAAGCAAAAGGAGGCTGTGGTGTGAGGTCTAGTCCGAGCCCAGCGTTCCAGAAACAGTGTTAATCCTCCTCTGTGGTGCACATGACTTCAGAATTGCGATCCCCTCTTGCTAATACATGTGGAGGTGGAGGCTTTGTATCTGGGAGGTTACCCAACAACAGCTCCTCAAACTTTATGGAGTGGAATTTGTTCCACGTTTAAATTGATCCATTGCTGTGGAACAATATAAAATTCATGCATGGCACTGGTGCCTTTACTTGCTTATCAGTTTTTAGTCCCATTGCTTTATCTCTGCACTGAAAAACAATAAGCAATGATTTGTTATTGAAGAATGAAATGCTGAATTCGCGTCAGAGTTGAATTTTGACCACCTTGAAATGCAGTTATCTCCTTGGCAAAGCTGAATTCTGAGCATGTAGTTGTACATCTCAAACTGTCTTGCTACTCTTCATTGCATTTCAATCAAAATCATCCAACAATCATCCTAAAATGAAACGTGATTGCTGACTGGCCAATCGTTAAATGCATATATGTCCAGTGGCCTCAGGTTGACAGGTCAGGAATCAGAGATTGATTAGCTGTCCGCCTGTGAGCCCCTGTTACCTGAACTACGCCCCCTATTTGGTGGATGACTGATAGGACCATGTTTACACTTATTTCCGGACCAATTGGTACATTGTTGTCATTGGAATGCAATGAAGATGATCATGACTGCTGGAGAAAAAAACAACAGCAGAGCACTTTACATGGGGTTTGACCGCATTTAAAGCACAACACCAGTGAATTCGGTTCAATTCGTTCAGTTCTGTGTGTTTGTTATTTCAATGTGAGTTTCATCTGGCACAGATTCTGAGTTTTACTGCTTTTAAAGCAATAAATGTTTGTTGGTGTAGAGATTAATCAACATAAAATAATGATCATTTTAGCATGTCTTACATCCATCAATAATTAAAAGTAATGTTATGTGGCACAAATCCATCTCCATAAAGCTTTGCAATTAACCTAAACTATCAAATCTGCCAGCCATGTGCATCAGTATTACAGAAGACAGTACTGCTCCTATTCTCACCCCTCTCCTTGTCAGGTGTGTGTGTGGGACAGACGTGTGATATTCCTCAAAAAAAAAAAAAAAAAGATGAGCACGTTGGCACCTTTCAGCACATTGCCCCTGAATCCAGCAGTAATCTCGTGTCCGTCTTCCGATGGTGCCAGTTTTTTTGCAAATAAAAACGCGGTCACAGTGTCATCCCATAGCTATGTCAGCCAACCATGAGTGCTGTCTGCGCCTCCCACCCAGCACTGATGCTGCAGCTCCTGGAATATCTGTTTTATTCTCTCCTTCCCATGGCCGTTAAACGCACACAAGCCTTTCTTTATGACGGCCAATGAATCGAGTCATTGTGTTTGAGTGTTATAGAATATAGCCACTTGGCACCTTGCTCTGCTTGATTCTCATGCCATATGGCTGCAAGTTTGTAAAGTGTATCGCCGGCACCTTGGGTGGTCCTGATGTTTGATAAAAGAGGAAACAGCATCAGTGCTTTTGTCTGGGCTCTCCAACATCTGGCCAGTGGTTGCTGGTACAGTATATTGTGTGCAGGTGCGGAAGTGTTAGTAGGTAACAAGGTTCTTATACATCTCCAGGGGATTATTGTGGGCAGGGAAAAATGAAGGTGACAGAGTGTCGTCTAAATATAGTCAGACTCATCTTTGAATGCTCAATTTCCTGCTGCAGTTCTCTCTCTGTGTTCCCTCGCCTACTCATTTCTCTTCACCTGGCATGGGAATTGCAATAAACGCACAGGGACCAGGGTGTTTGGGATTCCTGGCATGGAAACCTCGCTCTCTTTTAGTATCTGCAGAAGAAGGGATATGTTGTGTATAGAGCCTGGTGTTCCCTCTTAGGTCAGGGTTTCACCTGTGGAACAGCCTCCTGAGTCGGGTTACAGGCTCTGTCAGTGCCTTGCCTCTAGTGAAACCAAGATCGTCTCCCAAAAAGACTGAAGACCCAGTGTTGTCTGTGCGTCTTGTCTTTCACAGGCATGTTGTTGCATCTGTTACCCCCAACCCCTCCCCACCAGACTGGAAAATACCAGCCAAATTGTCCAGATACTGTGAATCACTTTCTCCTCAGCATCTCCTCCCATGTGTTTTTATTTATGAAACTTCAATTGTACTTTTTTCCCCCAGCTTTGCATGAAAAGGCCAAAACTTCAGAATTAGAGCAACTATTACAAACGGAGCGAAGCTGATGCAATTATGTCTTTTATGTCTATGCAGAATATGGGCAAACATGTTGGAGCAGTAAATGATCCCACATGGTCAAACCGAGTAATAAGACAGCACTTGGTTATTTCCTGTAATCACAAATCCTGCCAGGGCGAGGCTTTTCTCTCACTGTGGTAGCCGCAGACCATGTCAGTCACATCGTGGGAGCCCTGTCAGGTGTGATTAAACTTTATGAAACTTTTCAGTGATGTGGAGAAAACTGTCACTCACTATCTTTTGTTATTAGACGACCTCTTTGTTCAGAAAACTGTGAACAGACAATGATGTAGCATTCCCGGGCTTGACATGTTGGTTGAAGCAAACAAGTGGCCGGGTTCATCTGAGTCTGCGACTTGGTATCTAGCACAACCACCAAGCGTCAAGGTTGGCTCTTTTTCTAGGTGGCATAATTAAGACTTCCTGTGGGATTTTGTGTCTTTTCTCACCTGTGAAAACAGGGCATTAGTGGAGACTGGATAAACAGGTTGAGGACTCAGACTGGCTTTGTCTCTGTAACGCCGCTGGGGCTGAACACTGTATATTCTTAGCGCTGGTGTTTCTCTTGTGGCAGATTAAGGTGTCAGGTAGAATAATGGTCCAGACGGATTAGACGTGTTTGTGGATCCAGCTCAAACCTGCGCCCAACTTTCATAAAGGGTTTACACTTTAGAGCGTTATCTAGTGTGATATTTTTTCTAAATGTGTTACATAAGAAAAACACTATGGATGAGCGGAAAAGAAGTGAAGGAGTCAGAAGAGGTGGGGTAAGAATATGCATGGGGACATTAATTTCATGGCCACTCTAAATCGAGCCCCGACTATGAAGTGCTTCTTTATTTTGTTGTCTGGACACAGGGGTGATTTAACCATCGTCGTCATTCTGCTACTCGCAGAAAAATTGTGTTATCTTGTCAGCAGACGAGAGAATGTGCTCGATATTTGGTGCATGAAAATATGGATGATATTCAAGCTTTAGTCATCTTCCGTCTGGGCTTCAGCAGTTCACTTGTAGCCACCCCATCAAAGTACTCCCTTCAGTCCTTGTACAACTCATCCAGAACGCTGCAAACTGTCTTGTGTTCAACCTCCGCAAAATCTCCCGTATAAACTCCCTCCCTCCACTGGCTTTCTGTAGCTCATATCATATTCAAAGCCCAGTGCTGGCATGCCAGTCTTTGAAGGCATCTGCAACCCCGTACTTTCAGGCCTGTAGCTCCAGCCCTACAAACCACACCACCCCCTCCCTGCTCTGCGTTAAGGTACAAGTAGCCCGCTCATTGCTACACAAACCCAAGTCATCACTTGTTCACGCTTGTTCCTTCCTTCCGGCTCTCGAATGGTTACAGCACTTTGGTTTGAACAGCAGAGTCACTCCCTTTCTGCGGTTGTAGGCTTTGAAGTCCTCATCTCCAGAAGTACCTCATCATCCTCATCATCACCTTGAATCTGAATCATATTTGCTCTCAACAGTTTTGGTCACGCTAGTTGCTCTGGAAAGACTTTGCTACTGTGCCTGTAGTTCTGATTTTATTCTTTCATTATTTTGCATCACACTTTTTTCTTACGTGGATATTCTGTGGCCACAGGCGTAAAGAAAAAAGACATTGGATGGTTGCACTCATTACTACTGGTTTTGGCTGTAATTTTGTTGATGTTGGAATAAAGTTTGTTGCACTGTTGCACATATTGTGTATATGTCCTCTGAATAAGCATGTCGTCCTTTAATGTAAATATAGATCACCTTAAGGGTCTAGATTAAAGATTGATCAACTGTGGCAAAGCAATGTGGTACATTGCTTTGGATATCTGCCAAATTGATAAATGTACATGTAAGATCAGTATCCACAAATACTCAAGCATGATGCACTTCCCGACCAATAAGAGTTCAAGTGGAGGTTTGCTTAAAGCTTGTCTTCATGCATGTGTAGATCCCAGAAGACCTTAAGTATATGGGAGTTTCTGAGAAGGGTCAAGTGGGAGGGCATGACCCTGGCTGGGGAGGTCAAGGCCACTGCCCCCCTCTGATCTACAACCTCAACATAATTTCTCACCCTCTGTCAGTGGGGGATTGAGTTTCAGATGCGTCTCGCTGCCTCTGAGTTCAGACTTGAGCCTATTAATGTGGCCTCTCTTCTTTGACGCCTACAGTAAATACACCACGACTGAGGCAGGGCACGGATCTGTAACCTCAGAATGAAACGGAAAATAATTGTGTGTTATTTACAGATTAGACACTGTTGATAGACTTTGCATTTTGCAAGCAGAGCTAAATGTTGCACAGTTTGACAGTAGCTGTTAATAGCTGAGGCAGGAATGTTGCACATATTAATGGATTGTGCATTAGGCCCAGCAAAAATGTCCAGTTCCCAGTTTTCAGAATTATAATTTAAATTTTCTGTTCCTAACATCTTGGCACAATTTGGTGTTTTTCATGTTTGAACTTGCACAATGTACAATATGGTACTATGAAACATGTAGATTCCATCATAACAGGAGTTGTTTGCAGGCTTCAAAAGATAGTTTTGCAAGATTTGTAGTGAACCAAAGCTATTAACTGGATAAAACAGCAGATAAATTGTTTACAGTTCACTCTCACTTAATCTTTGTTTCATGATCATCTTGATAAAGGTTGCATATGGGAGCATATCTGATGCATACACAGATAAGAAACTTGTGTGTCCGGACTCTCAGACTTGGAGTTCAAAATATTCCTGCTCAAATTTTTAATGACACATACGTAAATATTTCTACAGCTCCAAAATATATCTTTGTGGGCAAAACTTTTTCACAGGTGCAACAACATATTTCTACAACAGCAAAACTGTATTACACACTCAGCAACTTGAATTTGTAAGATTTTTTTTTTCGACATGCACACCAAAGGTGATGTACAACTGCAGGCTGTGACATTATTTGTGAGGCATCATTTCACAAGCTCGAAATATTAATGACGCTTATCTGCTTCAATAGATGCACAAATGCTGATTGCAAAAGCTGCGTAAACATTATAGTGAAGTAATTTGCTGACATGTGGATTAAGTGAGTATTAAAATGGCTGAGTATGTTCAAAGCACAGAGCTATAAATGCGCAGTATGCAAGAATAGAAGCCACGTATAAATAAACGCTAGATCTGCAACTTGTTCTCCATCGATGATGTGTCTCGTTGCTGTTTTATAGTCTGCTGTTAATCTGTAGTTAATCAGTGCAGTCGGTTCATTGGCTCTGGTTGGGTTATGTATCAAATCAAAAGGTGAAACAGAGACTGATTGGAACCAGACACGGTGTAATTTGTAAGTTCAGAAAAGTTTTACCTACGTGATAAAATATAGTCACAGTTTCTACTCAAGTTATATTTCAGAACATGGACTCATACCCATATGACTTTGTCAGAAAGTCAGCGGAAATGTAGTTTTCAGTTTAGGTTGAGTTCACTCAAGCATGTTAAGAGTAAATTGCAGTCAGCATTTCACCAAACCCTCTTATCCCATCCTTTCAGCATGTTTGTCCCTGCTTTCCACCTCCTCATCTGGTCACTGATGAGGTCATATACTATTCCACTTTTGTAAGGGGAAATGAGGCTGTTTGGAAGACACACTGAAGAGTTCAGCCCATAAGAGCACTCAGGCATATTACAATGCGTGCACTTTGATGCCTTTGTGGTGGCGTGGTTTTGAAATGCTGATTTGGAGATTTCCCTATTGCTGCATCCTGTCTGTTGGTGGAGTAGGTGTTAATTGCAATGTGTGGGGATGGACTTTCATTCACGTCTCATTGAGGCCGGGCCGGGGCCGGCGGTGACCCCCCGACAGACCGTTTTTGTCAACGACCCCGTCCTTTCAAGCCCCGTCCTGTGGCGGTGCCTCCTCATGATGGGTGAAGGAGTGAAAAAGAGGAACCCTGGCATGCAATTCCCCTTGTTGTTGTTGTTGTTGTTTGGTGTCGCCCACACACTCTTCCCCCTGTGAAGGTCCTATAGCTGCAGGGGTGTTTGTGTAGGTTTGCCTCTTATTCACAGAAGTTCATTCACATTCTGGGAGACCTGGGGGTGGGCGTCAAACTGGCATCAGGCCTTTTTTGTCAATGAATGAGGCGAGCAGCATCCCGCAGGCCTTTCTCTGCGCTGCCTATAGATTCATCAGTCCAGGTCCAAGGAGCACCACTGTGGAGCCGCAAAGGGAGGACAGCGGTTTAGAATGGAGGTGAAAAATGAGATGCTGGGATGGAGGGAAAATGAAAGTCAAGAGGAGCGGAGGGCATTGTTTACATCCTCCACTCCAGCCTGGCATGCTGCCAAACCAGTAGTGGGTGATGTGTTGCGATATGAAAGGAAGGAGGATTATGAGTATCAGGGGTAATGTTTGTGAAACTATTTGGTAATGCCCTAATGTTGCTCAGTTTGTTCAATAACTCACCCCCCTTCTTTGATTCTCTGATCTCCCTGCTTGTCTGAGAGGGATGTACATGCTCTTGAGCTCTGTGAGTCCTCTCATTGTTTTGTAAATCTTAAAATGAGAGGGGGGTGGTGTTACTGTGTGTGCTAAATCCCTGTTTGACTTCTTAACTCAGTTGCTTGTTTTCCTGCTTAGCCCCTCAATGGAGGGTTAATGAATACTTTATTGCCACTTTACTGTGTGGATCTTAGTGGCTGTATTTAATTTCCCCCCCGGGGACGTCCTGTGGCGTTTCCCAGAGTTTCGGAGCAGCCTACTTTGCATTTCCTTTCTGTGAGAAGACAAACGGGCCTGGAGTCCAAGATGAACCACTCTAACAGAGGGAGGGTGAGACAGAGAAAAGGGGACAGAGAGAGGAAGGCTAGGATTTCACTCCTACTTCTTTCCCTCCGAGCTCTGAGTCCGTCCAAAGTCTCTCTCGTGGGCTACAGTGTGGATCAGGTTTTACCCCCACTTGTTCTCTCCAACCTTCCCAGTTTTGACATGCTTATGCTTACCTTCCAGGGTGGAAATAAAAGACAGACAGCAAGGGCGCTCAGTGAGGGATGGAGTTGCAGAAAGTATAGATGAAGTTTGTTGGATGAGCTTTCCAGGGTAGAAAGTTGCACGCACAGAAAGTCATGTATACACTGTTGGACGCATCCATATTCTGTCACTTAACTTGAGCTGAGCTCCACTGGTGTGTAATCAGGCAGCCATCCATACATGTGTCACCATTGTGGTTGTATTTCTTCCTTCACTGCTAGAACAAACTTCCCAACTCCACCTCAGGTGGGTAATGACTGATATCATCACCCACCTTTGCAGTGTTTCTCCTCTTCAAGCTCATAACTCTGTCAGATGAAGCTCAGTAAAGCAGCTCAACTGTGACGAGTGTTTGCTATTTTAAAGCCTCTAATTAAGTCAGTTAACCTCCCCTTTTTTTCTGTCATAACGCGCGACCAGAGAGGGGTGCCAGGGGGTCCCAGCGCCCACCTCTGTCACGTGTTAGACCCAGTGGTGAGCGATGGCTTTTTAATGGAGGCCTCCCAGCAGAAAAAAAGGACCCTAGCTAGTGGAACCAACTCGAGGGAATATTTAAAAGCCTGGCAAAAAGAGCAGCGATGAATAAGGCTCTTCCTGTTTTCTTAAATGTGGAAGCAGCATTGAGTAAAGGTAATTGATCAGAACTAATTAGCGGTGGCGAGATAAATGATGGTTAGGTGAAATGCAGCGCTTTTAATGATGCACTGTGGGGATGGAATGCACTGTGGAATTAACTCTTCAGTGAGTCTGTCGAGGCTGCGAGCCCACAGTAAAGCTCAGTCATGTGTTTGTGTTTGTGGGTTAATCTCCAAGGTACCTGAGGACTCGCTGGCTTTGCTGGAGCCGGTGGAAATTATACGTAAATCAAATGAATTTTTCCGACATGACTTTTGAGTTGTTCTTGAGCCACGAGACGAAAGATTTTTCGTTAAAATATTGCACTGGAAAAATAAACTACTGTTGAGGGAGTGTCTGTTTTGTGTGTACTTTTCCAGGAATGTGGCAGGTGCTTCCAGTTTAAATACAGACACTTGTTGCACGTGACAGTGTGTAATCCTGCTGATTGCGGTCATCAGCTTTGACACAGAAACGATGCTAGTGTGCATCAATGCCCACTGACACACTTTTTGTTTTGTTTCAATACCATGATCATCACTATATCAAAATACATCCATAACTCGAATGTAATTACATGATGACTCCATTTCTTTTGATTTGCATGGTTGGAGGAAAAAGAGTGTCTTCTGGCTGGAGCTAAAGCAACAGTACAAGAAGCCCACTTAAATTGAATCAACAAGGCAGCAGAAACCGTGGGATTTTTTAATTATATGCTGTTTGAATTGCATAATATCAGCTTGCTGTTTTCACCTTGTCCAAACATGGCAGGAAGAAAAACTGTTTATAGAATCCAAGTTGCATTAAGTTCTAGAATAGCTTTACCTCGCAGACACCAGACTTGCTGATCGGTGCAGCTATGACTCCTCACAGCTGGGGCCAACCTCTGACTCCTTAGTTTAACACGTCCCCAGTTCTCTCTCTTAGCAACAGATGCGTCATGCCTGTTTTTTCTAACATGTAGTTATGATCATTTTATCAGTCAGTTATTCTTTATTATTATTTACTATTATACAGCTACAAAGTGCTTTACAACAAAGAATTTACATGCACAAACTGCTTCATGTAAAAAAACATAAATGAACATATAAACATGGATTGAATACTATAATTAATGTAAAATAAGGGAGTACAAATGTAAAATGACTTTAAAATCTCAAAATAAATATGCAGTGTGAGATTACTGAGCTACGGAAAGTGATTTAGTGAAGTTTTAAAATAATCCCCCCCAAAGTCTTTGAATATGACAAATCGCAGAATTAACCCCATGCCCCCTGCTGTAATTGTATACATTGTATAAATACGTGCTTCAGCTGCTTGGCAATGGTTGTCTCTTGAGATGTCAAGACAAATCACTTTCATGGGTTAAGCAGAGGGGATGTGCGAACTAGCTCTGAAAAGACCTGTCATGTTCCCGGACAAACACCGACGCACCTGATAGTTTACCTGTCAGAGAGTTTCCTCTCCTTTTTAATTCTCCTATATAATTAGAGTTTATTGTGATAGGCGCTTTCATGTGATATTACACGTGTGTTGATACGCCTGTGGACATTATCATTCCTTTGTCAATGGTTTGTGTGTCTCACATAAAGTCTATGACCAATCTCAAAGCATTCAATTTTGATTAAATGCTGTTTCCACAGGAGCAGTGAGATACCAGACTACGCCAGTGTTAAATCTTTATTCTTACTAACGTGGCACATGATTTAATCAGAAACTAGGATTGGCAAGAGATGAATGTTATGAAGGGAAGCACAACTGTTAAAAGCTCCATTTCAGTGGAACTTGAAGCTGCAGCCTTGGTTCATCCTGCAAATGGTTGTTAGAAAATAAAAAGGCCTTCAGCTTGATTGTGATAAATATCATCTGAAAAAACAGGCCCTTGCCAGCAATACATCATTTTTAACCTCACTGGGCTATGGAGTGAGCAGATATTTATTTATGACCTATATCTCCTCCATGTTAGGGAAACTTCTTGGAACAACTGCTGCTATAAAAGCTATGTATTATATTATCTAGGGAACATAGAGTAAAGTGAATACACAATGGTGTGCACATGTCGAAATGTCTTTTAACTCATTGTCTGCATCATAATACTACAATAAATGTTCCCAGATCTTTTCTTCCTGTTGTACATAGCAGCTCACCCACATTTTGTTGCTGCCAAACCAAGTGTGGTTTATGCAAAGTGAAGTGAAATGGATAATACTGTATACTGCAGTTCTTTAAAGGAACATTTCAATAATGCATGTCTTACTCCCTTAGCAGCAAATTGCATGGATTTTACAACTGACCACAACCCAAACCGCATATGTCATGTTGTAACTGCATGAAAACCACCAACATCAGTGTGGTGTACAAATCAACTTGAAACTGATTTTATTCAAAATTGGTGTTTCACATCTCAAATGCAGTTGAGAAATGTGAACTCTCTTGTGAATAGCAACCTTTGTACCACAAAAATTCACGCTCAATTTGCATCTGCATGTTAGTATTGGTTCTAGAGGTTGGAGGTTGTATGAAAACTGAGCATTATCTTGACTGTAATTGCTCCAGCAAGTTTCAAGCCTATGTAAACTGATTTTCTGCGCAGAATTGAATGAAAAGCTTATTGAAAGTAGACAAGAAGCATAAAGATCTGATAACCTGTTTGGCAAAAATGTGGCAGTTATCTAACACGCATAATTTGTAGTAAATGGGCTTAAATATGCAAGAGCACTGGTATGACCCTTTAATGGCGATGCACTCCAATTAATCTCCCACTGCTCTCAGTGGTGATGTACTGCAGTTAATCACACGCTATTCCCAAATATTTTCTTTGCAGTGAGCTCTCTGGCTGAGACACAAGCCGTACTTCTCAGATGAATACTCGACATTCTCAAGACAAACTTGCCCGGGGAGGCAGATTGCTCTCCCTTCGCACAGAGGTTCCAGAGGAGCGCTGTTTCGACTTGTTTTGCTTAATTGCTGTGTCAATTAAAATATTTTTCAGAGAGATCATGCGGGCGGGACAGGGGCCGGGAGGATTGCGAGAGGCTGTGTCTTGTTCACAGCTGCGCGTCGCCTGCAGTGTCGATGCAGAGAGAGTGGGAGAAATTGAGGTTGGCTTGCCGAGGAGCCGAAGTGATGAGCAGCCAAAAACAAGCATTAGTCGTGTTTTCCTGTCCAAATCAGATTAACATATAGTTCTGAGATAGCTGTAATGGAGAGGCGCCTTTATCAAGATGAAAATGCAAAGAGATGTGAGATAAAGCCTGGCTCGTGTGCTGTTGATTTAGGAAGTCTAGATCTACTGTCAAGTAAGATGGATTTTTTAGGAATAATTTTTGGCAAATTGGTAATGAATAGAATGGATGAAGCCACTTAAACACAAGGAAAGTGTATAGCAGTCACCTTTATAACCAAAGTCAAATTGCTAAATGCTGCAGGGCCGTGAAAGAATCTCAGAATGAGACACTTCAGGCAGGCAGATCCTCCTACTGTGAACGAAAGTATAAACACAGTTACTTTGAGGAATATAATTAAAGCAGGATACAGGAGAAGAATGCCACAACCCCAAGCACCATCCTCCAGCAGCTCTCTGCATTGGCCAGCTAAATACGTACAAGCACACATTCCTGGCATATTCTGCCACTAAACTCATGAAAGATAAGGAGGAAGATGAAATCAATTATACGCTATAAGATACTTCTTAATAGTATTGTAAACCACTGTGCAGTGTTTTGGTGACTGATAAGCCTTCAAACTCATGGATCCATTACTCAAACTGAACTTCCGAGATCATATTTAATCTTCCCCATACCTGTAGCGACGTGCCCCCGCCACACAGACCAGTGCCTTTTTTCAACACCACACTATGTTTGGTCTGAACACCCACTAAGGTCTTAGCTCCAAAGAGGAGCCCTCAAGGTCCATCAAAGCCGAACATTGCCTCAAACTGGGATAAAGCAGAGATAACGGCAATTATCTCAGTTACACTTGTCTCCCGCTGAAAAAAACTTTTGGGCCCGGGATGCCTCCTCCCTGCTGGTTTCTTGTCTGCACCATCTAGGAATTCACCCTGAACAAAAGCTGTATTTTGCAATCTATACTTCCGACCTCTCCCGTAGCTCATTACCCGGTGCCAGAACTGCTCAAGAGGAGGGCTGCGGGGTCACAGCGGAGGATATCCTGCCTGCCAGTCAAATGTCAGGGCTGTCAGGTGTGTCTCGCTGTTGCAGATTTAAACCCAAGTGGGGAAAGACTGACTAGTCATTAAAATCTCGCAGGGAGGCCCAGTTTTGATTTTTGCCAGAGCTCAGTATATTTCCACAGCTGTCAAGCTGTCTGTATGTCTGCTGCCATGCGGATGCCACCTCAGGCACGACTGAATCGAGAGAGACAGCTTTCCTCCGGGTTAATGAGGAAGAGGGATGATGATGGAGGGACAGAGATGAGGAATTGTGCAGATTGTGATCGGCTCTTTCTTTCTAAAAGTGTTTTCTTTATGTAGGCCCTCTTTATGTAGAGCCAGCGCTGACCCCGGGTCATATGGGATTAATACTGTGGCAAGTGGATGGATGCAGAGTAGATGCACCACAGGATGTAGAGTGTTTTTAAAGAAATGCATGCTGGGGCTACACCACTCTTCCTCGTGGTCCAGACCCTGAAGGAGTATGGTATTAAAAACACACATCATATAGTCTCCAGTGTTTGTAGTTTTGGTTCTTTGACTCCATTCATCAAAGTGCTTTCTACCTATACTCTCAGTAGCACTGGCCAATAGGGAGAGCAGGCAAAGTGAGCCCGTGGAGGGACATGTTTTGTACTGCACTGAACTTGTTTGCTCCATATACACTTTCTACTCTCCTCTCCCCATTGGCCTCCTTCCCACATGCTGCGTTCTGCTGTCATGCCAGCCTCAAACGTTATAAATGACTGTGGATTTGGGAGCCTTTCATGGGTTTGTGTAGGGGAGTCCCTTTGTAAGCTTCAAATGTTTGGGGTCAAAGCGAGGCTATCATGCACCCAGAAGAATCATGGATGTGAGAAGTGCGAGTTTGTTATTGAAATGATAAAAGGAGGTCCTGGAGGGATACTATATCATCCCACTCCAAAAAACAACAGAATGGTTGTTAGAGGGAGTGTGAACCAGTCAAATAAGAAGAGCAAGTGTTCAGAAAGATGCGTAAAGCCTTTTTTTCCCCCACCTGGTTGTGGTGCAACACTACTGGTAAAGCGGCTGCACTGACCTCTAAGTGCACTCAGTCTCTCGGAGAGATTGCAGCCTGTGACAGACCACGATGCCGCCCCATTAGCTGAGATAAGGCAGGCAGGGATTGAGAAGCTCAGATCAATGAGTCATTACGGGGAGCCGCAAACGCTGCCAGAGCGGGATGCTTATAGTAGTGGCTTAGTGGCAACGCAGCCCGGCAATCCCTCAGCCGCTTCCCACCAACCTGCAGCGAGGCCATCCTGGTAGAAAAACCCAGCAGGATTTTCTCTGGATTAACGGTTGATTCCATGTCAAATATGCTATCCAGGAATAATGAGACAGGACATCAACCTTTTCACCTGACACTTTTTCAGATTGCCAGAGCAGCCAATAGGTTTATTACCTTGACGTTGTTTAGCTTAATTCCCATTTATGGATTCGGCTTTTCTGTGGAATGCAGCGGTGACCCGTAAGGCTTGGCTCTCATCGTCTCAGGTGTTCTTTCATGTGAAAAGAGGATTTATCTTCTATTGAAAAGAAAACTGGCTGGTAAAACATAGATACTTAACAGGTGTTTTCACCCGGCTGAGATCTCTGTTAAAAGCTTTAAAAGGATAATTCCGGGTTTATTATATAATACTGGTAATAATCTCTCATTGTGCAGAAAATTGCGAGTGTGCAGTAGGTCAAATTAGAAGCAGGAAGTTGGTCTGCAAACTATAATTGATGTTTACATCAGACAGTAGAGGTAAAAAATTTAGCTTAGCTTTCATTTTCTCTTCCAAATAAGTCAGGCTAAGGATGGGGTTTGATTACAACCTGTCTGATCGTCTGACTGCTCGTGTCTGTTGCCCATTTTGAACCTGAGACTGAAATGAGACTCGTTAGTTGTAACAGACAAATGATCCTCCATCAGGATCTGCCTCTGGCTTTTGTAATGGCTCTGACAATTTGTTTAGTGCTCATAATGAATAGAACATTTAACCAAATGAGCAGACAATTGCTGCTTGTTTGTGGTCACCATGCATGACCAACATTATCCTTAAAAGCTGGGCTGTTGTGTCCACATGTTGGCAGACGACAGCAAGATAGTTGCAGGATCAAGGGTGTCTTCATTTTAGAAATCCGTTGGTGCAGTTCGATGGGTGGTGTACCGAGACCCCTCCCTCATCCCATTCTCCTGCATAGGCTGCCCATTTAAAATGCCCTATCTTCCCTGTGGCTCAATGCTCCCTCAATACCCACTCCTCTGTGTTACTCTCTGACTACTTTTTGGCTGATATTGATCAAACATGAAAGGGGAGCCCTTAAGTGAATGTGTAAAAAGTCCTGGTAATCAATGATTGACAGTTGGTATTTCCCTCATCAAGGTCACTTTGCCAATTTTGGTGTGTAGAAGAGCTGCAGGGCGATCAAGCGATGAGTGAGAGAGAGGGTTTGTTTTGTCTCTTTGGATTTTGCTGTACCAGAGGGAGGTTGAGCTGAGAGAAGGACTTTCAATCACAGCAGTGCTTCAGCTCCGAGAGCAGGACAGAACACGGCTGAAAGGAGAAGCGAGGAAAATCGATCTTTGTGCCACCAGCATATATCTTCACCCGGCTAGACATAATGCTGCTGGGATGTGCTGTTTCACTCGGCCATTACAGCTATAGCTGATTGAACTGGGACACGACCACAGTGCAGTTTTTGTGCAGTCACAATGAGTAAAATCACACTTTAGAGAGTGTTATTCTTAGCGATTTGATTCCTGTAATATATACACATTGTTGAAAAGAAAATGTACAGCCCTGTAGCTGGAGGCCAAGACAACCTGTGGAGTGGCATTTCACCCAAGAAGTTACGACATATTACTGTTTAACGTGCTTGTAACTGAAGTCACTAAATACATTTTGACAAGCACATTTCCTCTTAATGTGTTGAAATAAAAGCGACTAAATGAGGTTGCGCTGTCGGTGTAAGGTAAGACCCATCAAGTCCGCCGCTTATGAGCTTCTTATTCAAGATTACATGTTTGCATTGCTCCTGGCGCAGACAGGCAACAGAGTTTTGTTTATAAAGGTCCCACTTCTTCAGATTAATTCTGTTTGGCTGGGTAGGTGAGGGAAAAAAAGGACATGTCTCCCCTGATTTAGAAAGCATATTGCCTGAGTCGGGAAAGAAATGAAGTGTTTATGGTGGGGCAAAAGGGGGCCGTCGTGAGGGGGCTGAAGAGAAGAGAGCGAGGATGCTTTGGCTGTGTCTCTCTCTTTTTCTCTCTCAGGGCTGAGGTTTTGGTCAACATTGCCAAAGCAAACACCTCCATGTTCCACCTCAGAGGAATCACTGTGAACCTTTCACACGCTTCTTGCTTTCGCCTGTTCTGTATCTTCCATCTGGACTTACCTCATACTTAGTTTGCTTGCTGGTTTTGCATGCATTGAGGAACTGCTGTGATGGACACTTTCAATTAGTATTCATTATAGCCTTGCCGCATCTCATGATTACATTGTGTTTAAATTTCTGCAGCTGTCGCATGTCTAAACCACAATGAGTCACACTTGTTGTGTGTGAGGTGCCTAACTTGCGTGTGTATATGTGCATGCTATGCATATTATCTGTACGTGTGTGTGAGAGACTGAGGGATGAGGTCCAAGAAGTCATGCACACACACACACAGATCTCTCTCACCCACTCTGTCTGCTTCTCTCTTTATCCATCTCCTGCAGTTATCAGGCTGATTTTACCACCCTGTTAGCTGCAGGGAGATTACCAGTGACAAACTGGGATGGCTAAATCGGCTTGGTAAACTCACTGACCCTGCAAACCTCCAACCCCCTGCGCCACTATCTCCTTAACACCACCTTACATGGGCGTAGAGCGTGGCCAGCCAAAATAACAGTCTTAACACAGATAAAGGTTGACGCAACTATCTAGGTGAAGACTGAATTAAAATGATGAACATCCAAAAAAATCAGGCCGATGTGATGCACTCATTTGCTGCAAATTATTTTGTTGAATAGAGGAAATGGACATTGAACAATTGCATTTTCTAAACACGATTTAGAGTTAGGGTTATGGACAACATGCAGGTATTAATTTGTAAATGTTCCAAAAGTCTGTGTTATACTTGAAAGCAATGTTTTGCATCAACCGAAATAGAACCACTGAAAAGACCCAGAAACATAAATTGGTCAGCTCAGGACAGCCTCTCCCACCAGATTGATTCCTCACGTCTTGAGGGAACCTATTATCTCGTTCTAACTCAGAAAGAGGATAAGAGCGCAGAGCCTTAGAAGGCCCTTTAAAACGACCGTGGTTTACGAACAGCAGGATTATAGCATCAGAGAGCACGGCGGAATCAGGGACTTTTGCTCTTCACTGTCTTGTGACCTCCTCAGGTCTCCTTTAATGACTGCAGAACTGTGCTGGTTCAGAAGGGGTCGGGGTGGATTCTGTTTGAAAAGAAGCAGTTCGTTGAAATCAGATGTGTTTGTAGCTGTTCTGAATGGCCGCACTGAAGGGTGGAGTCATGGATAGGCTCCTGAAGTAGGTATGAATGCTGGATTGTTGGTCGGAAAATCATAGAAATATACCGGCAGCTTTAGCCCTGTGACCCTCCATTCCCATGAGGCCATGTGTTAGAGATGTGGACCAGTTTGGGATTCCCCTGGCTGACCCAGCACCCAGCGATGTGGTGGCAGCTGAGAACACAGTGATGTTTATAAAAGGCTAATCACCTTCATTTCAGATGAGCGCCCTTTGAATAGAGAAAGTAAGTGATGAGGCAAAATGCAATGACGCTGCTGACATGCGCCTGGAAAAATGGGATTTGTCTTCTAATCCCACTTCCTGTCCCAAAGGCCTGGGAATCAGGGACGCATCGGAACTCAACTGATCGCCTCTGTTCAAAGAAGGGATGAATGAGAGGGATGTCCCAGCAGCCTCCTGCTTCCATCAACATCAGCTGCCTCTTGTTATGTATGATTGTAGGCCAGTAAACTCGACATGGCAAATAAAATAGTGAAGGCTTTCCTGCCCCAACCCTCAACTTCTCTTTCACCCTGCCCCCTCAGGAACTGGGTTATAAGTGCTGAGGTGGCACCGCGTGCACTTACCCAGGGTGGAGGAGCAGCGGGAGCCTGGTGGGAGGAAGAGACCTGGACTGGAGCCACAATGGCTGCTGTCACAATCTATCCTGCCTTCCTGTCATTCTCAGGAAGAACAGGGACAACAACTGGCCTCCCACACTGTGACCCCACACTGCTTCAACAAATAAGGCATTCATAACCAAAGGGCATGATAGCGGGTCACTGGTGTCACATACATTAGGTTGCCATATCCTGTGTCTGTTCATTTGTAAATCTTTCACTGGCCTGTCAGGATGCACCTGAGAGACACAAGGATGTATTGTTGCAGTGAGACATTTTTCAGTCTTCCCTTTTCCTGACGTAGTTTTCTCAGCCGTGGATTCAAGCTGCCAAGAAAGCCTTTTTCCTTTAAATTCACTATTTTCAAGGAGACGATGTTGCTCCATTGATACAAATAAAACTTTCAGGTACTTTCCTTCTTTCCTCTTGAACTGCAGAGGATGCAGACTTACTTTACCAGAGCACAGTGTGGAAAACTGTCAACGCGAAGCTAATAACAAAAAAGAAAATTGAAAACTCAGGCGGAAGTCAGCCTGTGGCAGCTTAAACCTGCCTTTTTGATCCCTTTTAATGCACTTTGTTGTGTGTGGCAGTTGACATTAGCATAAAATACTCTCTGTCATACCAGAAATATCACAGAGATCAACACAAGGCAGCGTCATTCATGATGAAAAGCAAATATTTTTCCATGAATCTTACAAAAATGACACATCCACTGTAGATTCAGCTATTGGAATAGTTTGGTGCTGATATTTGACAACACATTTTGTAAGTTCAGCTGAACTGAAGGCTGAATTTATGGCATGTGAGACAGTGCATTCATTCAGCTTTAATGGGCTACTGGCTGTAAACAGTCTTTCTGTCTGTGTGTGTCTGTTCTTGTTCTGTTTTAGGTTAAGCACAGCAGGGTTCAGTATTTTTTCTTTTTTAATTCCCATAGAGTTTCAAACCTCTCCATTCCCACTAGCTTTAACATTTAACAGAGAGAGAGAGAGAGACTGAGAGAGATCCATCTTCATTACAACGAGGCTGTGCTGGTCTCATATCTGACAAAGATCCCAGGTGCACCACCCTCAGGAACCAGACAACAGAGCCAGAGATGGTGGAGAGTGTCTCTGCCTCAGAGTGTGTCCAGTATGTGGGGATTATAGTCTGACATGAAGCTGAGACGTGCCAGGTTAAGATAAGGGAGACTAAAGGGCTCTTTCACTCATGTTTAGTCTTTGTGGCTGCTCCCTCAAACTTCTTCTGCTAATTCTACAGAGCTGTTCCTTTGTTCCTCCATTACAAACACTTGTGCGCATGCTCGCCTGCCTCCTGTGGCCTCTGTACTAAATCAGCATTAAAATGAATTCACCATGCTAAATGTACTCAGGAAACCAGAAGGTATGCACATAACTGTGGCGAGACAGATACCATATACCAGTGATTCATTGGTTCACAGGGTGTAGTAATTCACAGTCTTGGTGCATGTGGATCTCTGCTCAGCTGGAACTCAGGGCTGGGAAGTGTTGGAGCGATGGCAGAGAGGTTACAACCCTGAGCCCAGCGTGTCAATCTAGACATGCACTCTCTCTTTCCCTAGTTCTTTCTATTACCCCTGTTCAACACAGGCTCATTGCAATTCTGGACAGGCCATTCAGTAATGCCACTTTACCCCAGGCAATCCCTGTTTCCTGATTCCACTCAGGCTGAGGAGAGATAACCCTGACCCTGAGCTAATCCCAGATTAAACCAGAGCATAAACCTCTGCCACTGCTGCCCGGTGACCGCTGACCTCCTCACGTCTCCTGGCCCAGGCTGCCGCACTTGCAAAAGCAGCATTTGTAACATTTAAAATAATCTAAAGGGCTCAGATTGTTTTATGTGGAGGCAGCAACCAGTAACATTTCGGTAAAATACCCTGTGACTGAAAATTGCAGTTGATTCACAACAACAGTTGGTATATAGAGGTTGGAGATGGATTGCAGGAGTTGACACGTGGGATGGGAATGGGGCAAGATGTGTCACTGTTGAGCTGGAGACTGTTAATAAAACACATGTCAGTTAAAACACAGCCGTGTTTTTGCAGATGTGTGCGATTAGATCAAGACCCTCATGGGAGGATCTCCTTCCCTACTAGTTCTCCACATTTCACATCCTCCTCAGCTGGATCTCCACCTTTATATGTTACTGCTAGATTGTGGAAGAAAGGTGTTCATTTCTTCGGAGAGAACTCAACATATCAAGAACTCAACATACTAACATATCTGCACATTATTGGCTTTAAATGTGTTAAGGGCTCTAGTTTGAGGTCTGAGGAAGGGGATGATGAAAAGACACTGATGGTTTGTGTGATTTAAGTTTTGGTCATAAATTCCTCGTTGACTCTTGTTTCTGTTGTTCAACTGATTCTGTACCAGAGCACATCTGTCTGGTGTTACAAAAGTTTACATGAAAATGGAGACAAATGTGTACCTCCTCCCCCACAGTGACCCCCGCTCCCGCACCCTCTCTGCCTGTCCGTCAACGTGCTGGGCTTGGCAGGCAGCAGGAGAGGGGCTTAGGTGATGGGAGCCAGAGGCCCTGTGATAAGGCCATCTCTCCGCATGAGAGCTCATCAGAGCTGACAGTGAATACAAATTGGTGCCATTAGCAAAGGGGGGGGTGGCTGGACAGGGGAGGAGCGGGGCACTACAGTGGCTCCTAATTATAGAGCGGCTGTGCTCCCCAGGTCGAAGGGGAGTGGGCGGGTGTGGGGGCGCGGCGGTAACGAGGTGACGATGGTGGTAAACAGTGAGGTGTCATGTCTCACAGAGCATCATGGTGCCACCTCTAGACACTGTGCGGTGCTTAATGATGTGTGATATGGGAGCACTTTAAGTGGGTATCCATTATGACGGATCACATTCACCATGTGTTGAGACAAGAGAGGGTCACACCTTTTCCCGAGCGAGGCAGCTCACAGCAACATAAAACAAACAACATGCCATGAATAGCTAAGTTGCTTCACTTTATTGTGGTTTAACAGTTGAGAAAGCCCAGCAGGGAGTCAAGTCACTTATACTCTAAATTACAATCATAACTTAATGTAGAGTCAAATGGGAGGAGCACATTTGATGATTTTATGATTTTTGGGAATTTTGAGGATTAACTTGCTGTTACAGTATGTGGACTCTGGATGTAGCATCAG
Organism: Holacanthus passer; assembly: GCA_025331565.1. Lineage (NCBI taxonomy): Eukaryota > Metazoa > Chordata > Actinopteri > Pomacanthidae > Holacanthus > Holacanthus passer. Next base: position 3,508,539 of record JAFREQ010000011.1, read on the forward strand.
GTGTTTCCAGTAAAACTACAGCCTTCGAGTGCAAAAAAAACAGTTTGTCAGCCAAAGTGCTTTCCAGATGGTGAAATAGTGTCTGAAACCAACTCGCCCAATACCTTACATTGGAACCGGGGCTTCTTCTGACAATTTTTGTAACTTTCCAAAACCGACAATCTGACAATTACACTGACTTCATGTGTTGATTGACCAGGTTTTGAATGTCTCGTATGCTCACAACTACTTCACACTTTTATAATAACTTTATTTGTATAGCACTTTTCAAAACAGAGTTACAAAGTGATTTTAATACGTATAGGTGAGCGCAGCACTATGATGCTAACTAAAAATGAGACAAGACAAAAAGTTCAACACAACCAAACAGAAGACTGGCTGAATGCCCTCAGCTCATACGGTCTTGCAGCTGGACCAGGTGAGCTGATCCCAAGGAACCCTGTCCCAGCCTTTTTGGAATAATTATGAATAAGCACCTTCAGATGTGATCAGATGACATGTCATAATTAGTTTGCTTTGAGCAAGATCACGCCTTTATTGTAGTAACTGCACTCAAAGTGCAAAAAGCTTATCAAAAACATTTGAAAAATTCTACCTTCATTGCAAAAGACCTGTCCTGTTTTTTCATCTGAAATATATAATAAAATAATGTATTTCTTAAAGAGGAACTTCTTAACTTTTTGGCTTGAACCTGTTCAGATTTACTGGATTTTCTGTGGCAAAAAATAATTATTTTGCATGGGATAAACATGTAATAAAGCAACCATGCATGTAATTTTCACAAAAGTAGATTTAGTGTTAAGTAACTCTTCAAACAGAGACAGATAATCAGGAGTGGCAATGATCATCATAGTGATTCAAACAGTTTTTAGTTAACTGTGCAGAATTGCCCTGTTCTTGGTGTCTTGCCTGCTTCATTTCACCAAGTTGAAGATGATAGCGAGTTGCTTGTGTTGATGCTTTGTATGTACGGGGCAGGTGTTTGTACAGGCATGCTGTTATGTCTGTGTTTTCTCTCCTGGCAGCAAGCTGCAGAGCCCGCCTCTCCTCCTAAGATGCACACACACACACACACACACACAAACAGAGGGTTCAACGAAGCTTGACCACGTCGCTGAGCGCACATCACAAAAGATTACCATTCCTTTGTGGGCCGGGCTCTTTGGCATTACCAGTGGGTCAGATCATATCTCTGGATCCTGTACTCTTGCATATTTGTTATCTGCTGAATGACAAGTCCTATCTGATGTGACACAGTGGCCAAGCCTCTGACCGCTTTTATTATCCTCCATCCCACAGAGTGACTAAGCCGGGGCGAGCAGCTGCTGCGTTCACATGCTGTTATCGTTCCTTTTCATTTAGCAGCACAGCTAACCTCGTACCCACTCTCCAGTAATCACACAGGCATTCTTTAACAACTGTGTCACTTCTCTACTGGCTTTGAAGCGTGCAGCTCCACAACACAAACCCAACTAACTCCTGTAAATGTTTGACATGAAGAGAAGTTGTGTTGAAAGGAGCTGTTGAAGGAGAGTGGAGGAAGGCGCTGTGGGCCCAGAGAGTGGCTGATTAGACGTGACTCTAACAAGATAGCAGTGCAGGTGCTGGTTCAACCTTCCAGCGGCCACACACTTGTCCACATGCAGGAGAAGGTTCTTTAATCTCCATCTTCATGATTGTGAGCTCGGCGATCGCCCCTATATTAGGCACTTTCTTATCCAGCAGATACAGGAAATCACTGTGAGAAAGTTTTGCGAGATTAAGATAAGAGGGAGCGCTCAGATAGGGGCATCTGGATATAAGCCAACTCCTCTCTTACTTTGTATATGCAGTAAATTCTTGGACTTTTTTGAATAAACAAACTGTACTCAAATAACTCAGCACATGCAAAAAAAAAGCTGGTGTGCAAGAGGATAGTTTTTGTTGCATTTTACAACTTTGGAAGGACACACAAATTATTCAAATCAGACCAAAGCATCAGTCACAGAAAAGCCAAAAATATTCTCCCGCTGAGAACGATCGGTATGTTTCTCATAGATAAGTAGACAGAAATCTGCTGAAGCAACATTAGACGGCCATGTTACAGTATGATGAAGACAGGTTGACACCAACAAACAACCCAAACTGTGCTCAAGAGAACAAATGCACCTTTGTACAGGTACATGTGCAGCAGACACTTCCCAAAATACATTTCGCTGACTAAGACTGAATTAATGAGAACGTCTGAGACTTCCATAAAGCCATGCATGTCATGTCGAGCAAGTCTCTTAAACCTGTGGCACCGTCGCCTGTGCCGTCTCAATTCATTACTGCTCCTTGTTAAAAGTGGACCCAACTGCCAACTAGGCAACCTTGTAATTTTCCAAAAAAAACGTCTCAGAAGCTATTTTGTGCCGAGCTCTATCACTGCTGTTGAAATGAAGTGAAGACTTCTGAAGAGTAATAAGACTGTCTTAACTGGAGTTTTCATCCTCTGCATTGACAGCATTCAAAATATTTGGCCAGGGTTTCTGACAAGTGCTGCCTTTGATGTGTGAGAGCATGCCACCTCTCCCGCCCCCTCTTAAACACCCCAATTATCACTCCTGCCGCTCCGGTGTGTGTGAACTAACACACCTCTTTGTGACGGGTTGGAAAGTGCCTCAGGACTGTGCTCAGGTAGAGCAGCTTGTTTGTGATGTGCCAGAGGCTAAAGCAGTATTTCTGTTGCTTTATTGCACAACCTTAGACGACTAAATTAAAGACTATTTAAAACAAGATTCTGCAATTTAGTGTGTTATTTCAGTAGAATAGATCATAGCTTATGTGCTCCAGCTTTAGTGCCTTGCTGTGATCTATGGACAAAAGGATGGACTGATTTCTAATTATCAGCCACACGTTCCACAAGAGAAAACCACAGACCCGTGAATGGAGCAGGTGATTGCTGCACGCTTTGCTCCACATTGCTCATCGCTCCCTTCCTGTTTCAGTGTCAAAGCAATCGGCCGCAAACTTTTGTCTCATCCCATCACCATCCCCCATCCTCTTTACCTTCAGCAGTTCTCTACAGGGAGCAGTGCAGGCTTCAAGCAGCAACATGCTCTGCACTGTCATTGGCAGCGGCCTGCGCTTTTAATTTACCCAATTTGAAACCAGAGAAGTATGCAGTGGGGTGGAACGCCCATATCAGTGTCATGTCGCAAGTGTGCGCTGCGCTGTCAAGTGGCAGGATGTGTACTGTATTGACTCCCCCTGAGTTCTCTCTCTCTCTTCAGTGTTTTGTTTAAACACACAGTCCAGAGTTTTCCATGATCCAATCACTTCCCCAATGCTTCTTGTGAATTTGCCAGGAAAGTTATGAGTGGGGTTGGCTGTGTACTGTTAAGTCACGCTGCGTGCAGTAATCGCTCCTTAATGAGAGGAAGCTCTGATCTTACCGGCAGAGTAGGATGCATTAACAGCTGAATGTGATACATAAAATCCTGTCTCCTCTTTCCCTTGTGTGACAGCATGGTGGGAAATCATTTCATGTAAGACAGCATTAACCAGCGTGCTTTCTTATTTCTGGAGATGTGATCTTGTGAGTGCACCGCATGCCAGTGAACTTTTCCTGTCCAAACATATTTCCAAAGTAAACTCGGCCCGTTGGCTATTAATTTAAGATGGAGAGATATGCTATAACATGCAGGCCTGCAGCCCCTGAGATCACCGTCAGCAGCCAAGTATTCTCTCAGGAGGAGGAGGGCTGGCTCAGTCTGACATTGAGGCATGTCTCTCTTCTGTGTTTCTGTACCTCATTTAACCAGGCAAGCAGACAAGAATACATTCTTATTTATAATGGTCTGAGCAAGGGGCTGCGATCACATGGTTGGACACATCCAGTGCTCCCCAGTACAACCACTGTATTGTACTGGCCACTGACCAGCTCCACCGCAGCAGCAAAGGCTTTAGCAAGAAGCACGCTCACACAAGTCTGCAAACATGCACGGGTGACATTAATATGCACACAGGAGGACAGTGTTGCAATTACCAAAGCAGAATTTACAGGTACCCAGGTACTCAGTCACATTAACCTGCTTTCAATCTCCGAAAATAAATCTAATGAATGCAATAAAAGTATATTGGCCAATAAATAAAATAAACCATCTGTGTACTTTTAGCTATTTGGCTCCTTGTTTTAGTGTTGGCCCAGCTTCAGTGCCACTGGATAGACTTCCCACATTTTTTCATTTTTCGTGCAAAGACCATATTTGCAGTTGAGCTTTTGCAGTTGTAAGTGCAGGCAGAGAGATAAAACAAGTCGCCTCAGACATGGAGCGGTTGAGTCGGCGCAGATAGTGATGGTGTGTGTGAGACGTTTTAGGCACGATATGCCTAAGGACTCAAGAGCCTTATGAGTATTTCCTGGAAGCCTCTGTAAATGTATGTGCATGTATGCCAAAGACCATCTATTAGAATTAAAGCTGTTGCACAGAGTCCATGTTTCTAATCATAAACATTGGACAGTGAGCGAGTCGTGAGCCAGTGAATTTGACTTTAACTTTGAATAAGCAGGGATTGGCTCCAGCCCCCTCATGACCCCGCGAAGGATAAAGTAAGATAATGGATGCATTTGGTCTATCATGAAAACTCAATAACCATCACTTTATAAAAAACTCAGATGTGCAAAGACAAATGCTCTTGCTTGCAATGGACCTTAACCCTCATGTTGCTGCTTGTAGCAATATTCCACTCTGCAAAATTCTTTTGAATTTTTATTGTGCTATTGATAAAAAGCTCCACACATTAATCATCAGAATTGATCTGAGTATTTTCTTCAGGGAAGGTCATGCTGCTTAGTCCATGTGCCAAATTCACTCAACTGAACATTATTGTCAGTGGAAGATGTATTCAGTCAATACAGATCCTAAAGTGAAAGCACTCATACCACAATACAAAAATACTACAAGTCTCAAGTAGCAGTATTATTAGCTAAATTTACTTAAAATATCAAGATCAACATAAGAAAACATGTCCCCTGTGACTTACATTATAAACTACATGAATAGATTGTTAATACCAATGCAATGATATGCATTTAGCATTATACTGTTGTGGCAGGTCAAGGTGGAGCTAGTTTTAACTCCGTTATGTACAATTAGGTAGTTTAGTCCAGTGGTTCCCCACCTAGGGGTCAGACCCCCTCCACTCACGATATAAATCTGAGGGTCTGAAAGAAGGAAAAACATTTACTAATTTTTGTTGTTTTGGAAAAAGTATGTAATTTTACCTCCTTGGGCCTCAGGACAGATATTTAAATGAAACCATCTAAGAAGTTTGGAAGGGAAATCACTCTTTTTGTGGAAGTGCTAATGCCTCCTGGACATCTGGAACACGACAAGGGGCCATAGCTTTTTTTTTTGTTTTGGGGTCACACGCCAAAAAGATTGGGAAACACTCTGTGTTTTAGCTTATAATATGTTGGTTATCAATAAAGTGACAACAGCTGTGAAACAAATGTAGTTTCTTTCCTTCTGACATGTTGTGATGTAGTGGAGTATAAGCATGAAGTAGGAAAGAATGGAAATACTCAATTAAAGTACAAGTAACTGAAAACTGTAAGTGTCCTCAAGTACAGTACTTATTAACCAGTAAATATTTTTATTTACTTTCCACCACGATTATTTTTTTTAAACACAGGAGAAGAGCTATGCAGCTACCTCTTCAGAAACTTCATGCTAGTGTCTCACTCTCTCACAACAAGCAATTGGCTCTGATGCAGACATTACACTAGGATATGTTCAAGGCTCATCTTACCCAGCTCCTACTTCTCAAACACTGGCAGAAACCTGGTCAGAGCAGGGTGTTGATTTGTGGGAACCAGCAGCGGGCTGCGTCAGCCAGCAGCACCTTGAGATGCTGGGAGAGAGGAGAGGATTGTCTGTGTTCAGCAGACTGAAGAGAGTGGACCGGATTGCCTCTCACTAGTGGACCGAGAGGTCTGAGCTCCCTCCTATGTAATCACTTAACTTTCTATGTACTACTACACGTGCGCTACTGAGATTGAAAATGAGACAAAAATGAGGGAGGTCAAATAGACTGACCTCTTCTTATTTACGTGCAAGTGCAGGGGTACGAGCATAAAAAAGTAAGTGAATGAGAGCAAAGGCAGAGACTTTGAGTGCGAGGATCAGGTTCCCTCACCGGCTTACTTTCACCTCTAATAGAGCCATTGCCATTCCTCAGAGGGAAGTGGTGCGTTCCCCCGAAACAAAGCACCCGCTGTGTGTGTGCAGACCCCCCAGAGTGAACCTAAACCGTACACGCAGTAATGGGCTACTTTAAGAGTTTATCTGGCTCTAATAGACACAGTTGTACACTGCTCCCAGCCTCTAAATCTCCAGGATAAGTCTGTGTGTGCGGAAAATACTGTCATGCCCTAATGTGGCTGACAAAGGGCACAGTAGTTCAGCCTTTCCTGTTCGAATTGTAATCCCTGAGTATGTAGTTGTGTGTTGCAGGGGAAGCAGTGAACCGAGCAGGCAGTTGAATCTGAGTTCAATGATATGTGGCTGGTGACTTGCAAATTTAATGGTCATTTGAAAATTCACATTTTGTATTAATAAAGAAAAAAAAAACATGCTTCTGCTACCTTCTAACACCTAAAACCTACAAATACCTCTTCATCTTTTCAATGGAGGCGCCACAAGAGCCACTCCTCTGCATCGGTCTTGATCTGGCACATTGCACAGTCTCTCTGCATGTCTTTCCAAGCTGATTGTGACTGAGTGTTTGCCTGGCACCAGCCTCAGTCCAGGGACCTGCTGGGCTTGTTTCCACAGGCGGCCTGACCTCCGGAGCAGTGTAGCAGCCGAGCTCAGTCTGCTGCCATTATACGTCCTTGATCAACATTTCATAGGAGCACAATGCTGTGTGCCCCTGCCTGGGGCGAGGGTTGACTTTGGGACTGAATTGAGAAAGGGCTGACAGAATAGCGAATGATGTCTAATAGCTGGAATGACTTCACACTTTTTTGTACCAGATTTCTTAATCTATTTTTTCTTACTTTTTTTAAACTCGTGTTGAGAGGTTTCAGGACTTTCATATTCATGGTATCAGAAGACCCAATGGCAATTTTTGGCTTTAGCATGAGCTCCATATGTAAATCCTGTGCAGCATTATTCCTACAGAGCCTAATACAGTCTTACATAGTTGAAGATACTTCAGCTGTGATTCATTCTTTCATAACAGAAGACCAAGATTTTCTGCAGGGTTTGATTTCTACAACAACACCATTATCTAATAGTGTGATGTAGTCTACATTACAATTAGATTTGGAGGATAAGGCATGAGGGAAGATATTCATTACAGCGGGTGATGTTTTTGCTGTGATGTACGATTTGAACATGCTGTCAAGTGCATTCAGACCAGACTACATGTGAATTATTATATGATTATGAGATTAGCTTACATATGTGTTTGTTTCTTAATGTGTGGCTCTCTATAGGGTGTGTTGTTACTATGCACCGTTCACATTCGCTCCTCAGCTGACAGATGGTCCCATCCAGTTACTCTCTGACAGCAAACACACACAGAGGAGTTGCTGACAACCTGCCACAGGAAGGACTTTGACTGGCCCTCGGAATGTGTGTGTGACTGTGTGTGTGTGTGTACAATGCGCTCTTATCCGGTGTGTTTCACTCTATCCGCACACACACATAAACACAGCTCGAGTGTATGGGGACTCATCATTCAACTTAAGTCTCCAACACAAATAATCACAGGGTCTGACCACATGTTGCAGCTCCTCTGCTGTGGGCTCTGACAGCTGTCAATCACTCTGCTGACCTGTAAACATTCCTTTGGTAGGCACAGTTATTAAATCAAACTGTACAAATATAGCAAATCTAATGCTATTAATCTTTGCTTATTGACGTAACCCTGTGTTAAATTTAGATCTGGCTGCAAATACTGGTAATATCAGATTCCATAGGGAGACTGTTTAAAAAGATCTCTACATGGTGTTTATTTTAAGGCCCAATGCTGGACATGTTGATGGCTTTGCATGCTTTGGTGTCCAGACCTCTTCCACAGAACCACCTAACAACCCCACAGGAATGTTTCTTAGTAACTTCAAACATACTGGACATGACTTCACATATAGAGCTTGCACGTGGTTGTTTGTCAACTGCCTGAAACATTTTCAATTCTTGAAATGATTCCTATTTTCATAAGTCTGGGGTGTTGCTTTTAAGGTCCGACACCCCACGTTGACCACATTTCACACTTCCTTTCTTTTATTATGCACTGGCACACCTCCGTTCTGATATATCGTTTGCAAAAATTTAAACAAAGCTAACTGTATTTGACACTTTATGCTCTGGTTTCCCTTCACCACATTTTTGACTGCTCAAACAACCCAGAAGAACTCAGGGTAACCTCAAAGTGTGATTCCCTGTTTCGGTTTTCTGTGGTCGGTTGGTTGTAGAATAAAGCTAAACAGTGAAACGGGACTTTCCTGCTGTTTGAGTGTGTTTGTCCAACAGTATATGAGTGCCACCCCTCTAATGCCTCTCCCCTATAGATTGTGGAGGAGTGTGTTTGTCTATGGTGTGGCATGGGGCTTTCTGCTGTCTGAGCAATGGCCTCTCTGGCCTGTCTGTACGTGGTTGCTGAACCAAGACGAACATATCAAACAAACACTCCAACACGGAGCTGTATGAAGATTGGGTTACTCTTGACATGAGAGAACGTGTCGACTGTATTGTGTTACCAAAGGCGCACACTCCTCTGACCTTTTGTCCAAGCAGGGACATATTATTATGTGTTAAAGGTGACATATTTTGCTCATTTTCAGGCTCATACCTTTATTTGGGGGTCTACTAGAATAGATTTCATGTTGAAAAAACTGTCCATTGCTGCAGCTCTATTCACCCTTTATCTAAAATGCTCTGCTTGTAGCTCCTGGCACCCTCCTGGAAAAGTTCAGTCCGCTATCGTCTGAGCAAGCTAGCTGTGGTGATCGAAGTTGCACAATGTTGCCATGCAAATTAATTCCTGCAGTGTAAAAGTAAAGCCAGGTCTTGACATCCTCAGATGGTAAGAGTAGATGAAGACTTTTGTGTGCAACAACAAAGAAATGGACGCTCTTTGCTCGTACCTTTGGCATCTTTATGTTACCGGAGCTGGTGTTAGTGAGGAAATAACAATGGTGACTGCAAAGTAAATTCACCAGGCATTCAGTGGTTGGGACAGTCACCTAGCTGAAGGAAGTCACTTATCTAGAGGTGGTGCGAAGCCCCATAAGATGTCAGATAGGGACTTTTTTTTTAAACATTTAAAAGTGTATTGAGCACAATATGTGATCTTTAAACCCATCTTAGATCATTATATCCACCTTACCCTACTTTATACATGATATGAATTTTCAGTAAACATCAAATCTAACTGTCAAACTACTTTGTCTTTTCTGACTTCCGACTAAAAGTCATAGACAGCCAATGATGAGAGACTTTCTAGATCTTCTGATCCACTCAGGCGGTATTAAGCCATCAACACAGTGTGACAGACTCTCAGTAGCACTTGTGTCTAATGTGCGGTGTTAAGTTACAGTGGTGTTGGTGGAAAACCATCAGATAACTCCACACGGGCATGCAGGAGTGGCATGAGGAATGTGTCAGTTGTGCATACATGTGTGTGTGTGAAAATGTGCATGTGCACCACAGCTGTCATTAATGGATATATTTCTGTCTCCAAACAGAGCTGAGATCCACCGGTACTGCTCATCACTTTGCCTACCTCCTCAACACGTCCGACTACAGGATCCTGCGTATGGATGAGGACCATGACCGCATGTACGTTGGCAGCAAGGACCACATCCTGTCCCTGGACCTCCATGACATCAACAAGGACCCGCATATTGTAAGACTATTCCCATGTCTTGCCTCCCCTCACCCCAAACTCTGGCCCCTCGAATGTACTGTTATACTGGGATGAAGCAAGCGCCTTCACCTCAGCGCTACAACAGCTGCCCCCAGGGCAAAATGTTCTGCTCTATTGCCCCAGCAGCAGCCATTTTAGTTAGCTCACATTGAGTTTTTGTTGGAGTGCACGTTTTCTAGTGTCAGGTCATTAAAACACTGTAATTGGGTTATGACAATCCCAGCAGGGCTAGTATTAGCCTGGGTGGATATCCCTTTTGCTTTTTTACCCAGAAATCCCATAAATGCCAGTGGTGTATAACAGGTTGGATTGTAACTATAAAATGTCCTCTGTTCCCCCCTGGCAGATCCACTGGCCAGTGTCCGAACGAAGAAGGATGGAGTGCCTTGTGAGTGGGAAGGACGCCAATGTAAGTATGCCTGTTGACAGCACTTATAACCTCAGCAGGGTTGTTCAGCAGAGGTGATTTCCATCAACTTGATAGGCTAAAAAAGAGAATATGTTTTTCAAATGCATAGCATTAATTGCATAATGTTACAGCTGCCTCCATTGTGTACTTTGGTTTTGACGTGAGGAGCCTGTAAAAATGGCACTCACCTGTGGGGTTCGGACTTGGCCCAGTAAAAGCGCTGGTTCCCTTCTGTCTAGCCAAGGAGACAGGAATGGATTAGAGCAGGGAAGCCCACTCAACCTCGCCTTCCTCCTCTCTGCCAGGCCAGGGTGGGGAGCACAACACCACGATAGTTTCATATATATTGTCCAAACATATACACATATGTAAAAACACAGTGTTAGTGGTTTGTTTTTTGTCACTTCAGTATATAGTAAATCTGTAGGAGGTGTGCCAGTAAATATGACTGTGAATGGCCTTATATTTAGATGTTTATTGCAGTTTAATTAACACTGGTCCTTTACGTGTCTCCAGGAGGAGTGTGCAAACTTCATCCGTCTGATCGAGCCATGGAACCGGACTCAACTGTACGTCTGTGGGACAGGAGCTTACAACCCAGTCTGTACCTTTGTCAACCGCGGACGCAAACCTCAGGTTAGAATTAAAGGCTTGAGGAACGCACAAACCGAAAAGATGATCTCTCAAACAGCTTTCTCCATCTGCATCATAAAGGGCACAGCTCGGCCTCGCCTTTTTCTCTCTCTTACCCAAGTTCTTGCTCTCCATCCACCTTACACTCCTCTATCATTAAGCCTGCTTGTGGTACTATGTCTCGGCGTCTGGCAAAGCAGCCGACACAGCTTCACCAGCACACAGCTGTCATCCCCAGTGAGCTGTTAAAGCTACTCTGTTTAGTCTCAGCTTTTAATGGGACCTCTTGAATTTCCTAAACCAAGCCAGGCATCGCTACCTCGCCATACTCCCCTTTAACACCTCACTCTTCTTTAAATATCACACTTGTTCCCTAATGATCACCAGGGGACTTTTTAAAATAGGATAAATAAAAAGTAAATTTCCCATCGGACTCTCCCTTGAGATATACAGTACGGGGCAGAGAACTTGCAGCGTCAAACACGGCTTGCACGAGTCCCTTGTTGCATCCAGGTTCCTACGTGACCCTTTACTAACGAAGGGCTTCCTTCCATTCACTCACCTATCCATCCACCCCTTCATGCATCCATCTAGGCCACCCGCCAGCCTCCACCATGTGAGACGTTGGGTAATTGGGAGTGGGAGCTCCCATTATGGGGTGCCAGTGGAATGTTCCAGTTCTAGTCCATTAATGAGAGGGCTGTTTTTTTCTCCGTCACGTTGAACAGACAGGTCTGAGTCGTCCCCCCATGAGCACCTTTCTCAGCTGGGCTGGGGAGTTAACTACGACTGCAAAAACATGAAATGATACTCTCCACACAGATGCATGCACATGTATCCTGAAACACATAAGAACACTTGTTTTGTCATTATTAATTCGGTTCAATTTAGTTTAGATGGACTGTCATTTGATTACACCACTGCAGGGTATATTCTTAAGTTCTCCAGCGCTGTAAGAAGGAGCCTTGTAGCTTTTGTAAACTGTAATAGCCAAATGTTTTACTTTGGCAGCAGCTTTGAGGGGAATGTATGTAGCATACTGTGAGCCTTTATTGACTCAACCACAGGATAGAGAACTATTGTTGCCTTTTCCACCATCTGGTCAAATAAAGCCACACACATTCCCTTAACAGTCTTGCACACTCACATATATTTTCCTCATGCACTTGCATTATATTAATTTCAATAGTATTGGTTTGGGGAGTTTCTCACTGTGTCTGGAAGTCAGGACAGACTCGAGCGATGCAAATGGAGGTCAGGAAGGTCCTTGATCCTTCCTCATCAGTGGCGTAACATCCAGACTGTGTTGCTGTCTCCTGTTTTAGACGTCCATGTATCTGCAGATGGCCCAGGCCAGAGGAAGGGCTAGCCGGGCAGCTGAACCCAGTGCGGTGCACGAGACTCTCGGACTAAAGGTGCGATGTGGGCCCTGTCTGCACCGCAGCCCTGCATACTGCCTGGGCTCGTGGTCACCAGCAGCATGCTCCCTCTCTTTGTGTCTGAGCACATTTTGTCAACGCCATCTTTAACTTGGCCATCATCTTTTTTTTTTATCTCCATAATAACGTTTGGCATGCCTTTTCCAGTCCGTGCGCAATCTTGTTTAATGTGGAATTCATTTAATTTCATGTCACTTTGTGTTGCCCATGTTTCACCCATATTTTCTTTGTGTAAGCCTCATTGTCTGAGCACCCTTTCATATCCGTCTTTGTCCTTTTTGTGCTTTGCATTTGTGTTGAATGTCATATTTTGCATGAGAGTTGGTTTATCAAGTGGAAATGGCTTCTCAGGCTGCTGGAAAAATCTGTTGACTTTTGCTAGGCGCAAATTTAATTAAACAGGCTTTCACTGCTGTTCAATGCATGGCATGTTCATTTTTATTAAGCATATATTTAACATTTATTTAACGGCAGATACCCGAATCATTCATCCCGCTTATCTGAGACAATGCAGGATGTCCCAGCCATCAGTCCCTCACCCCACCAGCCCTCCACCTTCTGTAGGAATGTGGTGCAGTCGCTCCCACAGAGGCGGCAGGACTAGTCAGCATCTGACCCACTCCCACAGCAGGCCCTGTTAGCCCAGAGCAAACACCAGCCATCTGTAGCCAACTAGCTATGCAGTATAGGAAATAAAAGAGCCGCATACTTGAACGTGTCTCCACTGTTTGAGCTCTCCAAGCACTTTGAAACATTGAAAGAGACTTTTGAAGGACATAAGGGCTTTAGGTGAAGTGGGACACTTTGAAAATGTTGCAGGTTTTTTCTAGTCTGATTTTTTTTTTTAAATATGTTGCAACTTTTCTGAAGGGTCATATTTTACAACAGGGTTGTAAAAACATGTTCAGGGCACAGTTTCCCTCTGGTACACATAAATGTTTGTGACCTTTTTTACACGTCAACATCTGGCATGGCTGGGAGTGAGCTGCCAGCACCTCCTTATTTGCACGAGTGGTGATTTTAATCAAAGATGAGTAGGGAATTGCACAAGGGCGCGTGTATGATCCAATGAAGTGAGTTTGGCACAGTGCCATATTCTCTCCCTTGCTTTAGCGCTGATGGACAATGACAGAGATGTCTCCATCTCTGTATCCGTTGGGAGTGAAAAATGGGGATTGGACATGCTCTGGTCTGTGAGGCGGAGCTACAGGACATGTCATCGCATGCCACTGATTCATTTTCCCCCACTCTCATACGCAAATTCCTGCCAATCACCTTTCAGTGCTTGCGTGCAGGGATGCCACGAGCAGTGAGCATCAGTCATCCAGCCTCCATCCCAGGTTTGTTTTCACTGTGCTGGATTACAGGTGTCAGCAGTAGGCCTGCACAGCCATAGGCACCACGAGGCTGAGAGATATTTGGCATGCAGCTTATTATGCCGAGAGAAGCGGCCCACGACACATTGTTTTCCGCAGTACAGTGGCATAGAGATGGATTAGAAATTCCTTGCTGTCCCTGCATGTATTTTTCTGTATGAACGCACGCTCATTATTCTAATACTTCATCCCCCAACAGGCCGTATAGGTCCCACAGGAGTCAGAGGGAGCACATTCACTGCCTCATTTTCCCTACGCAAGAGAATTACAATGACAAGATGAAGAGAGCTGAATTTATTGCCGTCTCCATATGATTTTTCCATTTCAGGAAGAAATCTTCCATTTGGAGCCGGGCAAAGTGGAATCTGGGAAGGGAAAGTGCTCTTATGACCCGAAGCTCAACAGCGTGTCAGCTTTGATCAGTGAGTATCATCTGGGTTTGGTCACATGAGGGCGTATGCATGGGCACAGTCTGGCCCAGCAGTGTTCATAGCAATAGCAGTGTCGTCCCATATGGATTCTTCATCTTTCATCTCCTCTTTCTTTATATGGCCTCCTCTCTGCTCAAAATTTATATTTTTCGTGAATTTTATTAACAGAAAATATTTGAAGAAGTCAAGAAGGTCAGGCCAAGTGTCCTTTCCATCCTGTTCCTATTTCCCACAGTGAGCTGCTTAGTCTAATCAGCCTGATCATTATATCCTAAGGAATTTTTCCTCATTAAGGGGATATGGACACAATAATATGTGTCTGTTGATAATGAATCCCTCGCTTGGGAATTAGTGGTTTCCAATGAAAACACAAGACATGTTGGGGAAAGGTTTCAGCACTTTTATCACCATCTGAAAAGTAAAAAGTGTTTGCACATGTGTTAATGGTCAAACAATCATTCACTTGCAAGCCATCATATTTACAGACAAGTGGCAAATTAAAGGGAAAACCAGGAAAAATGAGAGGGGCCACTGAATGGTTTGATAGGTATGAACATGATGAGAATCATATGCTATTGCTTGTGTAGTTACTGGATCTTAACCCAATGGAACACCTATGGGAGCCACCACCACCATCATCAAAACATTAAATGAGGGAATATTTTTTTCAAGGAATGGTGTTCATCCCTCCAGTGGAGGTGCAGTTGGAGAATCAATACCAAGGAAGGTGTTCTGGAGGCTTATGGTGGCCCAAAGCTTTACTAAGACACTGTCCTAACATCAGTATAATGTTGAGGAAAGCCATTGTACCAAAATATCAAAAATAGTTGTTGTAATTTACTTTAGTGAGGACATGTGTATTCCCACTTTCATTCACTACCTTCTGGATACTGTAGCCACATTCATGAAGGCAGTGTCCTCTGTCCCTTTGCCCAAGGTCACCTAGTCAGGTCCAGACCACACAGTTGCCACTAGTGAAAGGCGATCTTCTCTCTGTGGGGTGAGACAGCGGGTGTAAATCACCGCCACTGCTTTCCCACATTAGCACAGTGCCAGCTGACCAGTATGGAACCAGTACTGTCATCCAAGATGGATTTACCTCCCACTTCCACCAGTTAGCATCATACAAGGGACACTGTAGTTAGTGTTGATAAGGATTAAGAACCCTGTACCACAACAATAGATCCACCATTGACCACTGACTGCTCAGCTCTCCACCACATTAGACATCTCATCATCCATGGACGTTTTAATGATATATCATCAATCTCCATATAGCGCTGCCGAGGACCATGACATTGAATATAATGGTGGTAGGACAGTGTTTTTCGCTTCCTCTGCTCCACCTCCTGCTGTCTCCTCACTCCATCTCTTGGAGCTCTGACAGTCACACCTGCTCTCCAGTGGGGCCCTTACAGCAGCTGGAGACCCAACACCTTGCCTTCCTGCGGCTTAACAAGGCCATTGTATACATTTGTCAGTCTGCACACATGGATGTGCTCATATTTTATGTCTTCATGGAGTGAAGGCTGTTTCAGGAAGTTTTAACACTGGTTCTGGTAATGATTTATTGTACATGTCCTCTAATGTCTTACTAGTTTCCTGGAAAGAATAATATAAGTTGATACTAATTTCAAGGAGAACACGGGCAGTAAATACAGTAAATACCCATATATTTATTTTAACTTTTAAGAAGAGAACTAGAAAAAGAACCAGAATGAATGTTATAGTGGATTAATAGTTGGGAGGGCTTTACAAACAGTGGTACATTACTTTGGGGTGTCACAGGCTATGTTAAAAATGGTAGTTGGTTTGAAATAAGAAGCTTGTTTGTGTAAAATTGAACAGTAATTGTTTCCAGAATGACTGCGAATATCGTTGTAAATGTGCCCCTGTCATTGTAAACTGCGTCATGTGCCATGCTAGAATGTAAAGCTTGGCAGGCATAGGCATTGGGGGATGTGGCTTGGCGAATAGTCAGTTGGACACTGTTTACATTTTCTCTGTGATTAATAAAAAACTACATAGTACAAATACATTATCAGTTCCTTTCTAATACATTTTAAGAAACTATTGGACACATGAAATTAAGTATTATCCTGCTTTGCAGCCTTTTCGAGAATTGATCACTTGCGTCTTGAGTTACAATATCATCCACTTTTCATCCACGTTTTGTTCAAATGAAGACAAATGTGTTGATGATGATTTGCAATGCTGAGCTTCTTTACTGTGGAATAAGTCATGAGATGTTCTAAATATAAATTTTGAAATAAATGCCTTGGTGTTTTTTTTGCCAAGGGTGGTGCTGGAATAATGTCAGAGTCAAGGAATTTCACTGAACTGAACTGTTTTCTCTCTTTCTCAGATGGTGAACTGTATGCTGGGGTCTATGTTGATTTTATGGGAACAGACTCTGCCATTTTCCGTACTTTGGGGACAAAGACTGCCATGCGAACAGATCAGTACAACTCCAGATGGTTAAATGGTAACTGTCCTATTTAGCCTATAAATGATACATGCAGCATTCATCCAGCTTGTGCGTGATATTTCAATATCCAATCCAAACATGGCTCCATATGTATCGCTGAAATGTAACGATTCTGGTGTTTGCATATGAATCCCTCAACAAGTGATAAACAGGAAATGCTGACAGTTTATAAAAGATCTCAGCTAGATGTTTCCCTAAACATCTCACCGCCTCTTCTCTCCACAGACCCCACGTTCATCCACGTACACCTCATCCCCGACAGCGCAGAGAGAAATGACGACAAGCTGTATTTCTTCTTCCGGGAGAAGTCCTCAGAGATGGGCCAGAGTCCTGTGACCCAGTCTCGTATAGGACGCATCTGCCTGGTGTGTACACAGTGAGAGGCGTGTTTGTTTTTTGGTGTAAACATAATGAAAAGAAAACCTGCATCGATATGAAAAACAGGCTGGAGACTCCTGAGGCCAGTCACCCGCTGTGTTTGAATGTTTACGGGCGCAGAAGTAGTATTTGGCCAACGCTGATGTGCTGGAATCCACATGTGTCTTTAACCTTCCTGTCTACAATGCATCCCTCTGTCTGTGAGATTGTCCTCTGACCTCTGACCCTGTGATCTTCTGACCTCTTCTCCCTGGTAGTCACAAAACACTTTTAGTGCTTTTAGTGTACATGGCAGCGAATAACTCACCGCCTTAAAAAACAACCTCTCATTTAGTGAGAGTCCTTCTCAGTTAAACTAGACTTCCTCCACAAAAGCCTGCGTGCCCTAGAAATACAAAGTGAGCTGAGCAACAACAACAGATAAGAACAAATGTCTCTGGAAAGCTGACAGGGCAGAGGTGGGGGACATTGTTGCCATTTCTGTTTTCATAACATCCTTTGAGGGCAATACTGTATTATTGAACACATTTATCAGCCTAACCTCTGATGCAATAGCTGGAACTGCTTCTCTTTTGCGAGGCGTCTGATGTCAGATGGTAGTGATGATGATGCTACCAGCAGCTGCTTTTCCAGGTTGGGTCCAGTCAGACTTCAGTGGAATCGAGTCTTTACAAGAGTCTTGAAAAGAACTGCTCACAGCAGTAGGTTGTCCCAAACAGAGATGGAAACGTCAGTCTCCTCGATTTCATGTTGCAGGTTGTCAGACACAAAAACTCCGACAAAGAGCGTTAACTTATCCAAGCGCATTTGTCCTTTCAACTCATCCAGTTTAGCTTGTTTTGAACTACAATGACGCTTGAGATTGGCCTTTTTTGTCCCCGCAAACACTTCCCCACAAATTATCCTAGGCAAAGTAGCTTTCCTTTTGCTTTAACAAAAAAATAATCGCTTGTCCATTTCTATCAGAAAGCGTGATATTCCCCATCTACTTTTGTCTTGACAGTCGCCATGATGCATGTTGTCCACTGTTGTGTTCAGGGACCGCCCAGAAGGATTTGTTGATCTACTTTTTTTATGTGATTTCATTTTATCGCAGAGAAAAAGTAATTAATGTCTAGAGAATTTTTTTGTGTTTCTGAATTGCCTCGTGGGTCGCGTACAATCCCGAGGCCAGACGTTCCCCAACCCAGCATCTTACAGTGTTCATACCGTGTGAGTGTACGTGTCCCTTATGGGTTTGCGTGCATGTTGGAGCGTTACAGCGGGTGTGTGAGCACGGGTATGAGTGAGAAAATGTGGCGTACGTGTGCTCGTCGCCTCAGCTGTTCACCATTGTATTTATTTGAGGGGGTCAGGCGCTGACCCGGCACACAAACACTCATCCCCCTCTCAGTGGGCTCTGCCGCGACCTCCAGAGACCCAGTCCTGTCATTCTTAGTTCGACACACATCTGGATACTCTTACTGCCTTTCTCTGCCGCCTGCAAACCACCAAAAATACGCTCAGCCATATACTGTAATTACACTGGAAATTACGAAAACATTTCAATTCCCAAAATGGGATTCATCAGAAGTGCATGAAGAATGTGAAGCTTACAACCATCCTTTAAAATGAAATGCTAGTTTTTATACATGCTTCCTCATCAAACTGCCACATCTTCTAAAGATGCTGATTATGGAGGAGGACTCTGAAGCACATACTGGTCTCAGCTCTTTCTTACTGGGATAGATTCTGGCCTCGCTCCACCACAGATGGAAGAGTCTAAATAGGAGGAGACAGTGTTTACCATCTCACCCACCCCTCCCTCCTTTTAGCTTCCTGGCTTTGCAAACCAACATGTACTCTATAGTGTGTGTGTGGGTGGCTCCACCTGGGTTTGTTTTCAGTAGGAAGACAGAAGAGGATGTGAGTTTGAGTGATGGAGAAACTGTTCTGTGTCTCCACCCTCTCAAATACAGAATGATGATGGAGGCCACTGCTGTCTGGTTAACAAGTGGAGCACCTTCCTGAAGGCCAGGCTCATCTGCTCGGTGCCAGGGGCCGACGGCATGGAGACGCACTTCGATGAGCTCCGTGAGTACAAGACCTTGAGATCGTGCTGTGGTTCCTTTCACTATTTTTAGTTGAAATGGTAATCTCTAGGTTACTTGGCGGGGGTGTTGTTTAGACTTCTGAAACATGCTGTCAGCCTAGTGATGTCTTTTTCCTCTGAATTTTCTCTTAAGTGGTGCTTCACTGGTCTGCCAGATTACATCCTACACATCTAGGGCTTCAGCTAATGATTATTTTTGATTAAGCTACAGATTATTTTGGATATTAATTTAGTAACCATTTGGTCTATAAAGTAAAATACATATATGGAAAACATGTTATCATTCTCAAGATAGTTGCTGATCAACCAATCAATACAACTTTAAACTTTCCTGCTACACCTGACAGAAGTTATCTATTTTATGTTTTCTGAGACTGATAAGGTGTTTAGAACGGAAAATGTTAATACTTATATATATATAAAACATTACTGTGTCAATCTGTGACATGGACTAGTGAAATTCCAAGAATATTTTCCAGAAAGATTAATATCTCTAACACATCCTCTAAATATTTTAACTTAACTTTTTAATGTGCAACTTTTGTTACACCCAGTTTTTTTTTTGAAAGAAACTAAATCTCTTCTTCGAGCAGTTAATCATTTTGACAGTAGGTTTCAAATGGCAAAGGAAAAAGACAAAAATGACATGACTGGATTAATTTCAGACCTACACTATTCTTTTTTTTTCAGGTTCCTGTCATGTATGATCACATCTGAAATATTAAGTAGAGAACAGTCTACTTCAGTTTCTACTGCAGCACCTGCCAAGACTCTACTTGTGCAAACATACTCCAGACCTCAGTCCTTGGCCCATATGGCAGCCCACTCCCATCGTATGGCCCATACAGCATACTGTAATGGGAATGACACACACAGTCCCACTACTGTAGTTGTCATTTTCTTTCAAGATGTCTTAAACAAAAGTGTCTGTTTTATGCGTGTGTAAGGGGGTGGCCTGGTGGCAGGCGGATCCGATCACCGAGCAGGAATGTCTGTGACTGTGAGACTATTGGCCTCTCCAGGGGAAGCTCTTTCTCTTTCTGTCTCACAGGTTTAAAATAGAGCCAAAGAGTGATAGGGGACTGATGCGCGAGGCTACTGTTGCTCTCAAACTAATCTCAAGAATGAAAAGTGCCGGGACTGTTGAATCTGATGATAATCTTTCGTCTCTTTATCTGGCTGACACATCCCCTTCTTTCATCTCAACCTACCTGCAGTTCTAAAAGCACTGCTTTTGTTGTTACAGGTGACATTTATTTCATCCCTCTTTGAACACCTGAAAAAGGGACACACACTTGAAAACTCTGCTGCCTTTTCGTGTATAAAGCCACTTCATCTAAATGATGTGAAAGCAGTTCTGAGTGGGAATGGGCTCACTTTGCTTTTACAAATGAGGGTGCTGTCTTTGACGGTCAGGTCAGTGCTGACACAGACGTGATGTGCAGAGTGGTTCTGTGAGAGAGCTCTAAAGTGTCTGATGATGATTTTAAGGCGATTGCTTGAATAAGGCTGTAAATGTGTAGTGGAGCGGGCTGGTGAATGACCAAGGACAGGCATGACAGGGTAGACATGCCCATAGAGAAGGAAAGACTGCACATGTCGTCTTGAAGAGCAGCCATCCCTGCCAGGGACTCCTAGAGGGGACAGTAAATTGGATATGACTGGGTTTCATGCTAATGGCTTTTACTGCCTAGTTTGAATGTTTATACAGCTCTCTTGCTGGAGAGTTTGTCTGTACAGAGGGAAGTGGAGATTTTAGGATTTCACAAGGACAAATTGGTCTTTCGTTATTGCACACTGAATGCACATTGAATGTAGGTTGTTAAAGGAATAGGTGCACATTTCAAGAAATCAGCTTATTTCACTTTTTTACTGGGATTTAGATACGAGAAACTGGACACAGGGGAAAAAGTTAGCCCATCCAAAGGTAACAAAGTCTGCCTACCAGTATGTCCAACACTCACTAATTGACATGTTTTATATGGTTTGTTTAATCTGTGCAAAAACCAGAATGTAAAAATGTACCCAACCAAGAAATATTCCTGCATATCATCCTACAAAACCACAAATCATGATGTCATGAGAGCAGTGTTAATCTTCTCTTTGAACTCTTGGCAAGAAAGCTCATAAGCATATTTCCTAAAATGATAATTCTTTAAAAGGTCTACATACATAGAGCATGTAGTAAGGAAGCATTGTAGATCCATTATGCTGCACAGATGAAGAGTCTTTCAAGCCAGGACAAGTTCAGGAAGATCACTCAGCCATGCATGAGTGAGAAGATTCTTAAACTTTCCCACTTTTTTTAAAGAGCTTTAATAAAAATGACTATACGAATCATTGCTGAGAAGTTTGTCGAAATGTCCAGACCAGCTGTATTCCCGGTGTGGTTGTCTTTTGTAGAAAGGCGTTATGGCAAAGCGCGCCTGAGACCTGGGGAGTTTTTACAGTTGGAATATGTAGCACTCATTGGCTCTACCTGAGGACTTGTACCTAGATGACCCACAATGATTTAAAACACAGTTAAAATGCAAACAATAGCTGGAAAGATAAAGGAAAAAAGCTAAATGAAGAAAGAAGCAGAGACACTAAGAGGAACAGATTTTTTGATCAAGTGAAAATCAAGAGGAAATGGGATGTATGGCAGCTGACATTTTATAGCCATACAAGCATAGGAAACGGTTGTGGAATCTGGATCCTTTCTAGCTGTTATTAACACACGAGATCCCCTGGAGCTAAGTCATCACTGCCCTGTCAGGATAGCTTTTATTGCAAATCACATAATGTTTTTTTTCCCGAAGCCTTGATCTGTTTTTAGCAACTGTCCATGATAGCTCTATCTTGGCCTCAGTGGTATCTTGTCTGCGTGTACGGTGCACACACTTGTGTTTTCTTGCGTGCAAATCGCACATTTCTCTCAGTACAACAGCTGTATGTCATGACAAGGATCATCTGTTGTGTGACACCCATGACAGCCCGTTGTGCTGCATCCATGCTAACCCATGACCGTTCCACTGCTCCGGCTGTGGCAGCTGTGGAAGATGGCATGGTGGTGTGTGTGTGTGTGTGTGTGTGTATGGGTGTGACTTTTGGGAATTTGGTAGCTACTGAGAAATAAGGACGACGTGCCTGCTATCTCTCAGCTTCATCCTTTTGTCCAGGAATGAGCTCACGGCTGTAGACAGTCCCCAGAGGAAGACTCACTAATGTGAGCAGGACCAGAGCCCAGTAGTTCAGATTCAAACACGATGCTCCTCCATGTATCACGTACCTGCGTGGCAGCCTGACACATAATTTCTCATGCTGGTCTAAATGTGACTGCAAGTGCATAAATCTGGATTGTTGCAGCACACTTTTTTGCATCGATCAGCTCTCCTTCTGTTTCCACACTTTCTGACCTCTGAGAGTCACATTTTTACCTCGATCCCCCAGTCTCTCGCTTCCTTCTCGCCAATCACATCTTTACTCTGCAGCCATTTCTCTGCACAAATAGGTTGGGAGCACATTCTCCGTTTTGTGCCGACAGCCCTCGTCCTATTGTTGGCAGTGAACATGCCTCCTGGGACTAGTATTTAGGTCAGGTACCGAAGAGTAGAGAGACTTATCACCCATCACATGTTTAGCTCCTCTTTATTTGTTGCTGTGGACCTTTCCTCAGTATCAACAAAAGGATGATCTAAATCAGGCAGCGTCCGATGTCAGAGCCCTGTAGGACGGCGTTCGTGATTTAGAGACCTCTACGATTGGCTTAAGAGTGTATGATGCAGTTCTCCTTTGGGAGAGAAGAGATATTTCCTTTCCCTCGAAGTGGAAGACATGAACTATGGATGCAGGAAGAGGTGAATCTCACCACATCGTGTTTAAATGTTCTGTCTCCTAAGGAGCAGTCTCAGGCGGTTCAGCAATCATGTTGTTCCAGTCTGGACTTCGAGGACCAGACTGTTTGATTTTACAGCTCTACTGTTAAATATCGTTGCTCTGGTGCTTGGATTGAATTGCCTCATTTTGGATGGTTAGGCGATAAAGCCTCTCAAGGTTCAGTTTCAGTTTGTTATGTTGTCAATAAAACCTTCACGTCACGTGTCCTTCCTGAGGCCGTTGTTGGGTTTCCTGTTGCACAAAGTCGATTGCTGTAGTTTTACACCGACTGTTTCCATCGGCATGTTTTGAGAAAGACAGGAGGGCTGTCTGGATGAAACACACACTCTTGTCTGAGTTTTTTTTTCACATTAGCTTAGATTCAAATTTATTGCATTTGCTCTGAGTACAAGTAATGAAACAACGAAAATGCAGTTTAGCATTAAACCAGAAGTGCAAAATGCAGTAAAGTCCAGAGTAATATACTTCTGTACCTCTTATTATTTCTATTAGATTAATGCTTCATGTTCTTTGAGCTTTTTGAGCTACACTAGGAGAATAACTCAAGGGATCCCAATGTCAGCGCAAATGTGTTGGTCAATTTTTAATTTTACTGAAATATGTTAATGCCCATGAAATTTGTCTTGCACATTCATGCCCCTCTCAGGATGAATGTTTTTTTTTTTTTTTTAATTTTGTTCCACCCTTGAGTCAAGATTTTAATTTGTCAAATACTTTTTGACCAAATACCTGCAAAATTAATAAAATTCCCATCAGCTTCAGCTCCACTTTGTAGTTAGTGCCAACCAATGCCGACGCAAAATAAGCAGCATAAAAATTCTCTCATGAACGCCTGACCTTTATTCCTCTGGTGCAGTTATGGATTTCAGGGACTCTCACAGAAGCATGAAGAAACAACACAAGATCCCACTTTGCTTATTACCCAAATCCAGCAGTGCGTTCCATGTGTTTTCAGCAAAGATGACGTTTCAGCTTCTTTGTTAGTGCATCAGTCCTTTCAGGGATGTGTTGCTTAAAGAGAGGCTGGATTGACTGAAAGCTGTGTAAATATTAGTAAAGAAGAGTGCTTGTGCTGTGGAGCGTGATGTTTCCTTCGCCAGCTCTGTTTGTACTGACGTGATTTTCTCTTTTCTCTTACAGGAGATGTTTACATACAGCCGACACAGGACACAAAGAATCCTGTGATATATGGAGTCTTCTCTGTCTCTGGGTTAGTGTACTATAACAGATACTGTATATGCACAGCATGTGTAATCGGTTCTGTTTTAAGAAAAATTGTTCTGTTTTTTTTTTTTATTATATATGTGAGATAAATTTTCCTAATCTTTTTTCACTTTTTCTTCACAGCTCTGTCTTCAAAGGCTCAGCAGTTTGTGTCTACTCCATGGCTGACATCCGCATGGTGTTCAATGGACCCTTCGCCCACAAGGAGGGTCCTAATTACCAGTGGGTGGCCTATACAGGGAAGATCCCCTACCCTCGACCCGGCACGGTGAGTTTCAAATCCACACTGACCCCACACAAAATCCCACAGCAAGCTGGCATAATAATGACTTCAGCATTGCCTGACTCATAATATTATTATAAAACAGGCTCTCAAATATGCTTTTTTATGTGATTATGTCCATTTTTTTTCCTGGGTTTGAATGTTAATGCTTCTGTTTGTCTTGCAGTGCCCTGGAGGTACGTTCACCCCCAACATGAAGTCCACTAAGGACTATCCAGATGAAGTGATTAACTTTATGAGGAATCACCCTGCCATGTACAATGCCGTGTACCCAGTACACAAGCGCCCCCTGGTGGTTAGGACCAATGTGGACTATGAGTTCACCACCATCACTGTGGACCAGGTGACAGCTGCGGATGGCAACTATGAAGTGCTCTTCCTGGGAACCGGTGAGTTACAAACTTCAAATTTGATGTAATTTGATAGAAATGAAGAAAGGAGACAATTTTTTCCCGCTGCTTCTAAAAATCATCACAGCTTTTTAAGGGTTATTTTTAAGTGACTAACGTATTTGTGAAGTCTGAACCCGAGAACCCTTTGATCAGAGTCAGAATAGAGAATGACAGTGTCAGGGAAGTTGAATAATGGAGAAAAAAAATCCCCCCCCTGGAAATAAATCCCATGTAAGTGGAGGGCTTGTCTGCCCTGCAATCATTTATCATTAAGAGAAAAGCATTCTTGCCTTTTGTGTGTGAGTGGAAATTTAACCAATCAAAGGGTTTGTACCTCGTTCTATTCACATGAAGTAAACAACAGGAGATTTGTACCTGGAGGGCAGGGGTGGCTCAACAGATCAACAGGAGGGAGAGAAAAGAAACGGGGTAGGAGGGGGAGGGGTACAGTTAGGATATCCATCACCTTAATCTTGCCCACTGGTGTAAGAGAGGTTTTCTGTTTGTGTGCATGCCTTGAACCTTTAATAGGCCCCAGTATGACAGCAGCAGCCACAACACAGTCTGCAGCCTTCACATGTTGCATATGACGCCATCTTTACTGGCTTCTTTGTTCATGTGTGCGTTACGGGGAGGAGACTAATGGGTTTGTGTGCGATGGCGGCCGCTGTGTAGGAATGTATGTCCTTTTCAGCTGCTGTCAGAGGCAGCCATTCAGCCCAGCACTGAGGCTCAATGCAGGAGTCACAATAAATCTCAGGTATCCTGCTTACAGGAATGCCTAACTGTGCACAGAAATCAAACATGCCAGGGAAGGCCAGAGAATGTCTTACGGTATCCAGATGAGGACGAGAGAAGAGAGGTTTGTCACGTCGGCAGCAGCGAGCACACTAAGTGGAGCTGAGCTTCACGTCATTAAGTAAAGTTTGAACTGAAGAGAAACCACGTGACAGAGGTGAAGAGTACAGTGGAACCTGTTGATATAAGGATTATCCCTTGTTGGAGGCTGCTGAGAGACTAAAATGGGAATCCAAGGGGCTGTTGACAGGCGGAGGGGTGTGAGGTTGCAGGTGTGTGGCTCACAGGTGTGTGTTTTGGTCCGCAGACAAGGGAACAGTTCAGAAAGTCATCGTTCTGCCCAGAGATGACCTGCAGACTGAGGAGCTGGTCCTGGAGGAGGTGGAGGTTTTCAAGGTGAACTTTTATTTACTCTCCTCCTACTATATCTTACCTTCTTTGCACACTCATATTTGCCCATTTGTCTTAATTTTCTTGTCCTTTCTTATCTTCTTTTTACCTATGTTCTTGTTTCTATGTATACCCATTTTCATCTGCTATAAAGATAACACAGTGTACTCACAATAAATTGTTGTCTCTATCAAGGTCCCTACTCCGATTACAACAATGAAGATCTCATCTAAAAGAGTAAGTATGTCTGTCCAACTGATTTTCTTAACCTTTGCTCACATAAAGGCAAGAAAGGCAATGAAAGGTCACAAGCGTCACGTACACAGCTGTGCTTCACTGTTGCTTGCCTTCATAATTTATAGAATAGCTGTAAGTCTGAGGGAGACAAATAAGAAAGAAATATGGAAAAGACACTAAACGTTTAGTGTTGTCTTTCAGTGTGATTAAAATGCTTGGCCTCTTCCACACGCTATGACATCATTTCACAGACAGAGAGTTTGTGTTACACGCAGCCTGCCAGACTGACAAATTTCAAACAGCTGATCGTAAAAATTATGATGGCAACCTGAGAGAGATGAGCTCAATGTTCTCCCAGATGATCCAGAGCCTCCTGCTGTTTCAGCACAATGCAAGACAAGATTTTACACTTATCTCATTACATCCGTCTGGGTTTGTGAAGCCTTTGTGTGGAATTAAGTTGTGGCCATGGATATTTGAATCTTACACATAAGCCATTTTTTTAGGTTCACAAATTCAGATAGCAAATTGAAGTACCTAGGCTTGATTGCTCATCCTTGTTATCCCAGATGTCGAAGTCTGAATCTTATATCATGAATTTTTTGAATTTGAGCCACTAGATTTTTTTGGCTTGAGCATTTAAGCATTTATAAATCTTATATTTGGCTTAGTAAATTATATAAAATAAGCATTTTATATATAATTTAACACTAATATCTATTTAATTATTTGCCTTATATATTTGACTCCTCTCAGTGCAGCCGACCTGAACAACTTCTGAATGTTTTCTCTTTCCCTTATTTAACATTCAGTATGCTCTCCAGCCTTCTGTATAACACCATATCCATCCTCTTCTCATCAACAGCAACAGCTGTACGTGTCGTCTGCGGTGGGACTGACCCAGTTGGCTCTCCACCGGTGCGATGTGTACGGCGAGGCCTGTGCTGACTGCTGCCTGGCCAGAGACCCTTACTGTGCCTGGGATGGCAAGTCCTGCTCCCGTTACTCGGCCTCACAGAAGAGGTGAGCACCAACAGCAGTGTTAGCATGAGGTGCACTAACTTCATAACTAACTGACTGACTCAATTGGTGTGGTGAACAGATTCTCAGATTAGACTGCCTGGATGGCTGAATGGCTGTTTGAATGGCATTGTAGTCTGTTTTAAAAGCATAGTGATCATAGGCTTTGGGTGAAGGTGTTTAACACTGTACTAATAAAGCATATACTTGTGTTATTATCAAGTAAATAATGCAAATTCCCATCCCTGTAATGCAATGAAACAATAACTTAATGGGTGGTGGTTTGTGGTATTAAATTTGTTACTGTATTGGCTTGATGTATTGTTGAATGGCTTTGAATGGCTTGCGGTTGCTTTATGATGTTTTTCTCTCCTTATTCGGCAACACTGGTCTGACCCCTTTAGACGTAGCCGGAGGCAGGACGTCAAGTACGGGAACCCCATCCGCCAGTGCCGAGGCTTCAACTCGAATGGTAAGATGCCCGTTCCCCAACCTCCCCGGTTTCCTTATCTGCTTCTCTTGCTTCTATTTTTTTTAATTAATGAACTCTGATATAATGACATGTCTCATTATTGCTGCTCCAAACAGCTCATGGTTTTCATTGTCATCTGCTGTAACGAATGTAATGTTCTGGCAGCTTTATGATAATCTGTGAAAGCCGTATCACTAAAAGGACTTTGATTTGCCACAACTGAGATTTTGGTCGTGAGGACTTCATGGTAATGAGTGTTTTGGTTGCCATGGAAATCCCTCTCTCTCTCTGCCCTGCAGCCAATAAGAACACTCTGGAGATGGTGCAGTATGGGGTGGAGGGAAGCAGTACCTTCCTGGAGTGTCAGGCCCGCTCTCCACACGCTGTCATCAAGTGGCATCTGCAGAGAGATAACAGCGACCGCAGGAAAGAGGTGAGCTGCCACACAGTGTAGTTTTCAAAGATGCTGATTATATAAGCATGTTGTATTTGTGGGGACTTTATTCAAATGCATATTCAACCAGTGTAAAGCACAGTATAAACTTCCTGAAGTACTGAATTGGCTTTAACTTTACTGACATGGGTTAGTGGCAGATGAGCATTTCCACAGATGAACATTTCTTTTGCACATATCCATATGGGGGTGGGGGGCATTTTACAACCACAGTATTTCATTTCATTTTGTTATTTTTTTTGTCATGGAGAGGTGGAGATTTATATGCAGTATGACACATTTGAAAAATGACCCCAGTGTAATTCTTTTCCGGTTATCTGTTAACACGATTAAGTGATTCAGGCTCTGATTGAACGATGCCTGATTTCTCACACAGACCTCCGACTGTCCTCAGGCCCAAGGGAAGGACACAGAAAGGGGAGCTGTGAAAAAGCCCTCTGCTATGATATATAACCCTGAGGCACTAGTTAAAGTTTTATTGTGAAGCTATGTAGTGTCGCTGCCTCTCTTTTATTGACTATTCTGTTGGATGGTCTCTATTCCCACAGGCAGAGCCGACTTTGCTGCTGCTTCGCACATCTGAATCTGAGCACAAAAGCTGTCATCACCTAATCAGATTCCTGGGTGTGGTTGTACAGAAAGAGATGGATTAATAGAGTTACAGCCTGAGTTACTGATTTAATTTGGATTAAATGATTTTAAGGACACTAATCCAGCATACAGCCCAAGACATTATACATTATACATTACATTATATTATTTGGATATGAACACATCCAACTAGGAGTCAGATTTTTGATCTTGGCTCACAGTCATCAGATTCAGACTTTTTCTTCAGTATCAGGGCCAAGTGTAAACAAATGGACTGAAAATGAATGAACAAGCTGATAATATTGGGGTTTAGCTGGATAAGCTAGATATTTATTCAGCCAGGTTCATTCATACCAACGTTTCATCATTTTCACCAGATTTGTTTTACAGTTCAGGATAAAGGTTGACTGATGTTGCGCAGCTGTTATTTTGATCTCATGATCTAATATTGAAGCCTGGCGTGACAGCAGATGAACTGAAGTTAGGAACGGTCTCTAAGTACGTCCACAATAGCCAAAAGAGCTTTGAAGATTTTTGTCAATAGTTGTTTTCTTATTTTTTTTTATTTTAAACCAAGTGTATTTTTATTTTGACCTTTTCCCATTGCATGCACATCATACCACCACACCATATCACATAAAAAATGTATTGCCCAGTTAGCTATCATTGCCCATTTTTTTGTCAATAGTTCCAATTATATACACAACCTCCAGATTATATAGAAAGATCATGCAACATGGCCAAATTGCAGTTCTGACTTTTAGTTTCCCATTGTTAAAATTCCCTTTGCCCACATAGTTTTTCACAAAGTGGCGCGCTCCATCCTTGCTTGTGAACGACTGAGTCTTTCCAGGATGAACCTTTCATACCCAATCATGATACCATCACCTGTTACCAATGAACCTGTTTACCTGTGGAATGATCCAAACAGGTGTTTTTGGATCAGTCCACAACTTTCACAGTCTTTTGTTGCTCCTGTCCCAACTTGTTTGAAACATTTTGCTGCCGTCAAATTCAGAATAAATTTACAAAGTTTAAAGTTGATGAGGTCAGACATTAAATATATTATCTTTGTACTGTTTTTCACTTCCAGTATAAACCCATATAGATACAAGTAAAAATATCTTTGTGAATTAAACAGATACAGATGGTAGCTTTTTGCGTTACACCCCTAAGGCACACAATGTCACATCATAGGTGTTTCATGAGCTGTTTTTTACTCTGTTTCTGCAGATGCGTTCTGACGGGCGGGTTTTGAAGACAGAGCAAGGTCTACTCCTGCGGTCTCTGCAGCCCTCTGACTCCGGCATGTACCAATGCACAGCCACGGAGAAGAACTTCAAACACTCGCTGGTCAAGCTGCAGTTGGTGGTGCTGTCAAGCCGGGCCGTGAACAACGTCCTGGTGGAGGGAGCTGGAGGGCTGGTGCCGTCTTCTCTGCACTCCAGCAGCACCCAGTGGACCCCCAGCGCAGGCCAGTACAAGGACCTGCTGACCATCCTGAGCCAACCAGAGATGACCCTGATCAATCAGTACTGCCAGGACTACTGGCAGTTCGGAGACCCGCTGCTGGGTGCCCTCAAGGCCAAAGACCTGAAGGAGCTCAAGGAGCAAAAGAAGCCTCGCAACCGCCGGCATCATGGGGAGGGGGAGGAGAAAAAGGAGCAGGAGGAGGTAGAGACATGAGGAGCCCAGCTTTGTATCTGAAACACCCTCAACCACCCTTCCCCCCACCCTGTGAAAACTGGGAGAGACTCATTGAGAGTAGCAACGTGAAAAAAATCCACAAACCAAAAAAAAAGCAAACTGAGAAAAAATAGGCTTACAAACAAAACCCCACATACATCCTCTCAAACAGTAAGATATATGATACACAGTATTTATTGTAGGTTGTATATAGTATCATTCTGTGGATTTCTTTGTACTTATAGAAAAAAACATGCTCTTTGTGTATAGGTACCTTTGGGGCAAATATTATTGTTATTATTGATGTTGTTAATTTTATTGTTGCTGTTACTGTCATTACAAAACTCATCTGTCAGCATCATATGACCTTGGCGACTGTTTGGAATGTGTTATCAGGCATGTAAGCTGTTAGGAGCGAGCTCCGAGAAGCTCTCTATGACGGGGAAATGAGATGTTGATAAGAGGTGATGGGATCTCTGTTGTTTCGTGCTTGCTTTGACTTGGACGCCAGGACTCTTTTATTTCTGGACGCTCCAGGAAACGCCTGTGGCTGCATGCGGACAGAGACTTAATATTGCAAAGGGACCATCGACACATGGTCCCAGTTATTGTGGGGATACAGTCCTTTCTCCGTGGGAACCCAGATCTTCAGGTGTCTGTTCAAATAGTCTCACTGGTGTAATTGGGTCTTTGAATGGGAACCATTATTTTTTCTGCTCTTCCCTTCCTAAATGGACGATTGATTGTAAAATGATGCAGCATCTTTGCTACTTTTCAGCCCAGATACTAATTATGATTATTAAAATCTCAATTGTACTTGCAAGTAACCTGCAGCTTCTTCTGGCCATGAACTCAAGTTTTTAAAAGATTAGATGAAAGAATAGAGCATCAGATCAGTTTTTACGAAATCTAATGAAATATAATGGTTGGGTTCTTTTTAAATATAAAAACATCCTTTGAACTGAGATTGAGGTGCAATACAGGGTCAAGGTTCTGCACAAAGGGCATTATTCTTTTACTTTCAAGGGACATTGGCTGGGGCCAAATGCAACAAGCACACTCGGGCAAGTTATAGTTGACTTCTGTGAAAAAAACAAATCCAAATTACTGGTAAGATGAAAGAGGCGCCCAGATCAGGCAGCAGTTGGTAGCTCTGATGCACACGAGACATCCTTTGTTCTTTCTTCCTTTGACATTCATATGTGGAAAAAAATAATTGCCCATATACACAACAGAGCATCGTAACAATGTTGTGACACTAACCAAAATATTGGGAAGCTGGCTTTCATTGTGTGCATGAACCTGTATTTGTACTGTAATTCTGATAAGATACTGTGTGGTCTTTCTTTTTATTTCTGTTTTTCATCTCTAGGGGTGTACAGTATGGTCTCTGAGGGACATTCTCAGTACAGGAAAATGTGGAAAACAAATGCTTTAAAGTTGCCCCCATTTCAGATATACCCTGTATGAAGCATGATGCCTCTTTCAATCGACAGAGTATTCAGTAAAATTATCTTGGGTGTGTGTTTGGATAGCACATAATATGGGAAAGTATCATTTAAAAATCATGCAGTGGCACATTAATTATGTAGAAT
Source organism: Holacanthus passer (assembly GCA_025331565.1). Lineage (NCBI taxonomy): Eukaryota > Metazoa > Chordata > Actinopteri > Pomacanthidae > Holacanthus > Holacanthus passer. Next base: position 3,540,706 of record JAFREQ010000011.1, read on the forward strand.
AAGACAGTTTGAATTTGACAAGAGGGCTGTTATTAAAAGATGAGTGATATTTCTATTCATTAGAACTTTTATGCTCACCCCTAGTATATTGTGCTACTGGAACAGGGTGCAAATTAATTTTCAGATCATTCTGACATTTCGAGACATTTAATGCACCTCGTCTAGCGCGTATTCAGGCTGTATAGAAGTCGTCTTGAATGCCTCTGGGAAGACGCATCCATAATTCATACAGGGGGTATCTGTGTCTGCTCCTCATTTTGGGATGTCTGTCTGCATTCCCAAAATCAATCGCACCTCCTGATTGTCTCCTTCAAATGAGACCGGGGTTATACAGCAAAAAAAAATGCAAAGAAAGGTTGTACAATTTGTTGGTATTTTTAAAAAAATGTGTCTGTAGTTTTTGAGTGTTTTTGTTTGTTTTGTATTTTTGCATCATCAGACTTTATGGAGAAAAAGAAAAAAACTAAATGCACAGAGGTGATGTTATTGTAATGACTTGTGTAAATTACTCTATCTTCCCTTTCCATTGTTGTTGCTGACTAATAAATTAAAGCTCTATATTTTATAAGAATGGAATGCTCCCCCCCTTCATTGTGATTGGCTTGATACTGGATGTTTTTTCCATGTTCTGCCCAGAACCCTCTGGATCCTTGGAATAAAGTTGTACCTGTTAAAGAGACATGTATGCACATTTGTATAAAATATATACACTGCATTTGTGTTTGTAATGAAACTACTGGGAAAGGACACTCTCTGCTGTCTGTTTCCATCAGAGTGTCTCACCTCAGGGCCCAGTAGGATGGATGGATGATGCAAGCTCCTAATCCCCATATGTTAATATGTTGAGATGGAACTTGGTCAGTACTTAAAGGTTCATTAACTCTGAACGTGTATGTGTTGAATAGTGCTAGAAAATCAAAATATACCTTTGGGAGACTGATTGTTAATCAATACTCATTTCTCAATGCGTTGACCAGAGGCAGACAGTCTGCCTTTGAAACATCACTACAAACACACCATCTCACATTTTCAACTGTTCACTGATAAAGTATAGTGTAACAAGCCATGACAAAACTATTGAGCTATTGTGCATCATCCTGTCTTCATTAGACTTAATTAACTACTTTTAAAAACAAATCTCATTTATATCTGTCCTGCAGGCAACTATACGCTGAGCTAAATGGCAGTCAATGGGTTTTTCATAGAAAACATGTTGACACAGTATGAAATGCAGACAAATTAATGATGGCTGAATTCCATTTAGGTGCCTTAGTGACTCTTGATATTACTGTTGTTAGTAAAACCTGTGCTTGTCCTTCTGTGACAAGTCTGTTGTGAGAGGCCTATATCTCGGTCACTCTTCATACAACAGGGTTCGACTGCAGACCACATGTCTGCTGAGCCCAGGTCTGCCGACCAATGGGAAGAGAGTAGGTTCCCCAGCCATGAGGTGTCTAACTACAGTTAGTGCTCTGGTTTTAATGAAACTTTATTTAACCAGAAAGTATGATTAACATGTTAATGTTTGACAGGTTGACAAACATTAGCTAAATATTATTTCTTGTGTTAAAGCTATGTTACCTAGATAAATGCTACCTGGATGAGCTTAGGTAGGCTGAAGTGCAGGTGGTGTCAGCCTGTTGGAGAAGTTCATGTTTACATCAGTCCAGGACTATGAAACCATATCAAACAGATGTTAAACATAATAAATCCTCTGGAATAAAACTGAAAACATAAACCTTTCTTGTGTTGTCAGTGTTAGTGTTTGACTTTAGTGAATTAATATATATGTTATTGTTATATGTGCCTAAACCCACATTGCCTTCAAAACATATACATATAATAAAAAAAAAAAAACATATTTTCCACTAACTGTGCAACTGTGCTGGCAAATCAATATCACCGTATACAACAAACTAATCTTTAATGGCTGGATAACCGTTCATATAAGCATATTGATAATCTTAAGTGCTGGTGCTAGTTAGAAACAGTAGACGAAGTTATATTTTCCCAGTAGAACTTGAACATTCAATTTTAAGAGAAGGTTTTTTGTTTGTTTGTTTGTTTTCTTTTTTTTTTTTTTTTAACCACAGAACTACTGTTACTTTTATTTTCTGGACAATAAAAAACAGTCATATTAACTGTCAAAAAAAAATAAATTTGCCTTTATACTTTTGTGGCAGAAAAGGAAGTGGCACACCTCATTCCTGGACCCTTAATGCTTGAGGAGCTCAATCTCTCAGAGAAGATGATGGCAAGAAATGAGATAGAAATCTTGAGGCAAGCCTTTAGTTACTGATTGAGGTTAATAATAGTTAACATATCCGAAAAGTACACTTAAAATTTAAAACTTCTCCCACACGGCCATATGCTTAAATCAGGGCTTTATTATTTATTATTATGGCTTACAATTCTTATTCTATGTTCATCTACAGCCATGAAGCTCCATGTGTCCAACTATCAACAGTATTGTTTCCATCCCCAAATGAGTCATAAGGAATGTGTGATGGGAGCACATGAAGGCGAGTCTGGCTCACAGCACCCGAGGGAAACCGGCTGCTGTCAGGTCAGAGAAGTGTGCTACATTCAAGCCCATCAGGGTTTCTTCACCTCATAAAAGCCTTGATGTGCAGAGCTGACCCCTGATCAGCCCAAGAGTGACTCACATTCCCCCAACGCTAATCTAGGTCAGGAGCAAAGTGGCAGAGAAGAGGAAAGAAAGAGAAGGCCATTGGGGAAGAGCACAGGAGGGGTACACAGAGTACAAGAACGTAAGAAGATAACCTTATGTCGGCACGGCATCTAGTGCTAAAGGCTTCAAGGCACAAAACATCCTTACAATGCTTTGATCAGAATATCTTCAATGTCAGCGCAGGTGTTTTATTTTTTACATTAAGTGCATATTCAAACCTGTAATAAAAGGTGATGATGTTCATCACATTAATTGAAACACCTTGGCGTAATTAATATACCAAAAAAATATGTGAATATGTGCGACACTTTTAGTCTCTAAAACAGTTGTTGCCCAACCCGAAGTTGGGACCTCAACAAGTCATCAGGTCATCACGAGAATATAAAGGTCAGAGTATGCTTGAAAAGGGAAGTGTTTATGCTTGTTCCAAATGATAACACAAAAGCATTCACAAGGAGAGGTAAAATTCAATGAATCACACCAATGGGAATATTGCACACGATATTGGTCAGTTTGTCTTCAAAGACAGTCACAGTGTTGCATTTAAGGATGTACAGTATAATAATATTTAGATATTGTTCAGGTATGCACTCTGATCAAACAGCATCCAAATCCAATTGACACAATGCAAACATCACACATCTGGACACACGCTGCATTAAGCGTGATGCTTGCTGAATTACCGGTTTTGTACAAAAATTGCTGAATCTCCACAGTCCTGTCAGTTGAAACACTCTGTTTGAAGAATGCTGAAGCCTTAAGAGGTCATTAAATGATTTTCAAAATTTTCTCTAATCTTTGCTTTTTTTCCATGTGAAAAACAATTATACCTCTTCAGGCATCTAAATATTTTTCAGATGAAACCATTTTCAACTGAACTATCTGCTACTGGAATGTCTGCCTGCAAGAGGTCACAAGTAGACACAACATAATTTCACATTAATGGTGTTAAAAAGGCTGGGAACCAGTGCTCCCTGGCACACCTGTGTTAGTGTCTGTATTGTGCCATAATGGCACCTTCAGGCATAAATGTTTGGCCAGTATAGAATGCAATAACAAACTGGGATGTGAAACAGTTATCTAGGAATAAATGTTTGCTGAACTCTCAAACCAACTCAGATGGTTCATAATTCATGTAATTTTAAAAAATAATGAGCAAACCAGAAGAAGCAGTGATGCAAAGCATGTATTCTTGTTTTTACTTGCATACATTATGAGTAAAAACAGATCAGAGTGAAGATAACATTTGTTCCTTGTTTGAAGGTGTTCTCTTCCTGTATTTGACTGACACTTCACAAATGTGTACGACGTAGCCATGTTACATATGATGCATTGTGTATGTCACAAAGGCCATCCCACAAAAAGAACTTCATCTGCTCAATTTAGCCGCGATGACATATTGTAAAACGTGGAGATGAGAACATGTCTGGAGACACCTTTTCACCCGAGCATGGGTTTGTTTCAGGACAAGCCAGACAATAGATGAGACAGTTTTGAAAACCATCACAGGGCATTCCAGGCATCAGATGACATTTGGGCTTTAGAGAACTCTGTTGTCCTCATTTTCATTCCTTTACATAGACTGAGCTCTGTTCCCTTCGCTTATCTGATCCCCGCCAAGGAGCAGCAGAGCAGACGAGGAAATTCAGGGTGGGAGTTTGACAGTCATGAATAGAAGACACCAATATTCAGGGTCAGCCTCCCCCACACTGGTTAAAATTATATCTGTATCATCACCACATCACTTCAAATCCATCCACTGCCGCCTCTGAATCAGAAACTGGCTTCAAACCAAGAAGAATTCAACCCACAACAAAGGTTGACCATCAGAATCTGATCAGACGTTTCTGTGCACCATTCTTCACAACACAACAGAGATGTATTTCTGTGGGGGCATTATCTCCACAGTGGCATATCACATGACATAAAGCCAGGCCATGGCATCACTAGCATCATTCAATTGACTTTTCAAATGTGCGGTCCAGCTCCGTCTTATCGTCCCGTCTGATCTGGCGCTCGGTGGCTCAGAGGCGGCCGTGGCATTCTCTGCTTATCTGCTCCGTCTCTCTCACAGTGAGAGCTGCCGGACACTTACTGCATTGTTAGAGCGGAGGAACTCAGAAGTTGGATAGTGAGAGGCAGACGTTTGGCATGCCATGAAACTGCCTCTTTGTTCACAGGCCTCCTTCTGAAGAACTACAGGACCTGGCAACTGTTGAAAACTAAGCTCAGTCCATTAAAGACTTGATGAGCTGACATTAATTTAATGCCACAACCTGGGATTTGCTATAAAGTAGGTTAAAGAGTTTAGCCCTTTAAGTGACTGAGTGTTTTATTTTTATGCATCACACCACATTTTGGCCTTGATGAGCTCTGAGTTCCAAAATTGTCTGAGTTTCTCATGCAGGTCAGACTCTGGGGAAAGTGTGGAATAACCATTGTCGACCAACAGTGCAAAGTAAAGCGGAGAAAGAGGGAGCACCACTGCTCTCTGCTGCTTCTCTGCGATCACAACAGGAGTACTGCTTACAACTGCATTACATGCTGTCAACCAGCAGATGGCAGGATGCTACAGTGTCTACTGAACTGTTCATATGGACCGATAAGCCTTGACTATTGAGTGCAAATGTACAGAGCATATAAAATTTCCAATTCAAAATGTGGCCAAAATTATGCCAGTTTGATACAATAATGTGTTAGTAGCATTTTGCTGTTGTAGCTGGTTGAGGTGGAACTAGTTTTAACTACCTGATATAACTGGTTTAGACCAGTGGTTCCAAAACCAAAGGTTGGCACCCTCCAAAGGTTCACAAGATAAGTTTAATGAAATGGTTTATGAGGCAGGAAAGAAGATACAAAAAAAATCTTTTATCTTTAATCTTACATTGGATCATTTACCTCTTTGGGCATTTAACAGTTATATAAAAGAAACCATCTTAGAAATGTCTCTTTCATTGAACTGCTAACAACTCAGTCATCTGAGACATGACAAGCGGCTCAACTTTTTTGTAAGGTGCCACAAGCCAAACATATCACCACCGATTTGGTATCTATAATACAGTACTATATCCTCATTATACACCTCATTTAACCAACCTGTCTTATAATGCAAAACTTAATTACTGCAGGTTGATTTTGGCATTGATGATTTTAGATTCATGACATTTTTCATTACAGGTGAGGCTCTGTTCCACACAGTCACTGACATTAATTACAGTTTATCACTCAAGAAACTGCAACATTATAGGCATGTGTTTTCTGCAGGACATGCACGGGAGTCAATGTGATTGATTGCTTTTCAACTTCTACATGCTAATAAATCAATGCTACGCACTGCATCCATTCATCACTGTCATAGTTCTTCACTTGGACTATTGTCGTCAGTTTGAGTCTGATGCCTGAAATATCAATAGAAGTGTAGGAAACACTTATAACAAGCAGTGATGTGTTAAACCCAATCAGCTGTGTGAGTAGATTCATTCTTGCTTGTTATTCCAGTATTTCTGTATTGATTGCACCACATAATTCCACAATGAGCAGTTGCTATTTTAGCTCCTTTTTTAGTTTAGTTAGTATGTAAGTTTGATTTTGCCCAGAGGATGCAATATATGAGTATTCCTTGTAAAATTCTCTTTCCCTCTCAGCAAGGACAGACTCTTATCAGTTGCCTTTCATCTCTACGTTGCTAGTTGAGGCAAACGGGAAACTGTCACTTCTCTCAGCCTACTGCTTTTAATGAAGCCATCCAATGACGCAGAGCGATACAGAGTTAGGATCCCCCTGAGCCTGACGAGTGTATGGATGGCTGCATACCATTGTACAATGGGCATGAAAAAGAGCAAATCTCCCAAGAGGAAGCCTATTGAAACCCCAGAGGGCCTAGAAAGTGAGCTCTCTGCATTATTATTCCAACGTGATGCAATTCAAGTATCCTGGAAAGTGTCACCAAATGGCACTGCTGGGATTTTTCAAACACGAGTTCACACCCCACCAGGATGGGCGCTAAGCTTGTGCTAATTGAGAGCGTGTAACACAGATGCTCTCCTCCGAGTTAGGGGGAAAGCAGAGTGCAATGACGCAGGCTGTTTCCCACATTTTCTCTAAATAATCCTGCAGATCTTCGACAGAGCCATCGGTTTTGAAAGATGCTATGCTCCCTGTCCACTGACTCAGAAAGAGAAATGAGGATCACAGCTGAATAAACAGATGAATTAGGATTTTATTACCATCAAAGTCATCAACTCAGTCAAGGAGTACAGTACAGAGCTCACAAATGCAAGACAGGACCTACAGGTGACCACTGGTCCTGGCAAACATCACATCTACAAATACACCTGTAAGTGCATGGCAAAATGAACAGACATGGAATACTAAATACAGTGAGAAATGTATTGGAAAAAGCATTGCTTTGAACTGTGTAACAGTGTTTAAACAGTATTTATTTGCCATCTAAACAAAGAAGAACGGACTACATGAAATAATCTATTCACATAAAAAAATCTCTGATATTCTTATGTTTAAGCCTCTTGTTAAAATCTAAATATTCATCTTAAACAATGTAAGAAATAATACAGTGGTTTAATCTGAATGATTGGCGTGTCTACCAATCGACCACAGCACAAATCAAAAGGAGATACATATAGAAATAAAAGACTCTGCAGCAACAAAGTCAAACTTGATATTCTATGGATAATAAATGTGATCAGTTTTCTCCAGAGCCCCTTTTTATCTGAAATGGACATTTTCATATAAAGTCACAGGTTTTTAACAGTAAATACTCTCGACAACAGACTGGGTAGAGTCAGACAAAGTGGTCGTGCACGAGCCATAACACACTATACTTTAATTATATAATCTCATTTCATCATCGTGACAGTGCAGCTGCTGTCTTGTGTGAACAGGGAGTGTTAGCACAGGAAATCATGTGGCCACTCGCAGGCCAGGGGAGCAAATATGGCCTCATTCGCCATTCCCCACACACACACTTATCTGACAGCAGCCTTGTGTTAGTTAAGTGGCCCTGATGGGCCTGACAGCTGGCAAGGACTATAGACTTCTACTTACAGGTACATGGACTGTATCGAAAGGACACCAGGAATCACAGTTTCTGCAGCCAGTCGAATATTGCTCAATTTCCTCCAGAGTGATTACAGAGAACTCCTTCTGTAGATCATTATTAATGCTCGAGGGGACCAGTGACAGGAAAGGATAGATCATTATTACTGTTTATCAAGTATAAGCTGAAAAATCTATAGATTAAACAAATGACTGAAGGAGTTTGAAAAAACAAGGCTAAAATAGATATGAAAATAACAAAAACGTAAATAAAAAAAAACCATAAGGTCTGAAATGTCAAACGTATGATTCGGTACATTACAGGTCAGCAAAGCTGATTTGGTGAAGATGACCCTAGTTACCACAAAGTCAAAATGATGCGTGTCTTCCCTTGAAAGCCGCATGTGGTCAGTTAATGCACATTTTGTTTACAGTTAGAACCAAATATTAAGACATATATGGCATTTGAGTCCGTATCCTAACACAGAGGTCATGATTAAACCAAAGTAGATACAAGTAGATTGAGATATAGCCAAGAAAAAAAAAAAGACTTTCTGTCATGTGATGGATAAAGATGTTGTGAAGTGATGTTTCTAAAAAAGGAAAGCTACAAATTAATTTGGATGCATAGAACTGCTATGTGATGAAGACAGATCTTTTTCCCGTATAACTTACATTGACGCTAATGGGTGCTAAATGAACAGTAGTGATAGACAGTATAATGTGTAGTGTGCTTTTGAAAAGAACATCCCCGACATGGCTTGTGGCAAGAGGTGAGGGTGGCAGTAGCGCATCTTTATCCACCAAGTGGCTGTGAATGTAAAATGAACAGCAAAAAGTGAGAATGCATGCTGTTTTGGCTACTTCTACAAAGGTCTCTATATACAGAATCTTTACACTTACAGCTATGAGGTTCTTTCCTGAGCAGGAACTTAGCAAAGGAACATAGTGTTTGTGTGTGTGTGCTTATGTGTGAAGCTGCCTAGTTCAAAATACAGTACTGGGCATAATAACTCCCAGTCACCAATCTCAGCATTGTTTAATGCACAATAACTGCTTAGTGTAGACAATAACAGATAAGAAAGATAATCACATTTCCTGTGTCAGGAATATGTGATCTCCTCCGTGTGTGAGGACCAGCACTTACTGAGTATTACGGTACAAGGTCAAAATTTCAGAAGCAAAACTTTCCTACTGATTCTAAGAACAAATACTGTAATGGCAAGACTGGCAGAGAGAAGTTTCCCAAGTTGGCTCATTAAAAAGGAATCAAAGCCATTTTCAGCACATTTATGTCTTCCTATATTCTCTCATCACTAAGAGAAGAATCAGAAAGAAGACTTTAGCTGTAAGCCACAGTTTGACAGCAAATCTGTTTTTGCCCCTAAAACTCAAGTGTGCGGAGATAGACGCGGTTTATATAATCTGACATAAAACACCGGAGGGTCAGTGAAAAAAGACACGATACATGTAAAAAGAAGCAACGCAGCACTCGGGAAAGGTAGCACACAGCCTCCATGAGATGATACTAATGCTGCAAGTGAGAGAGAAGCAGAGTCAGTGTCACCATGCTAGCAGCTAATGTACAGTGTGCAGGAGTTGGTGGGGACTGAAGAGGTCACAGGGAGGGGTGGGGGGGGTGGGGGGGGCATCTAACCCTGCTCGTCCCCGGCCTCGCTGGCTGCGCGAAGAGCAGCCGAGGCTTCTCCGTTACAACGCGATGTGGGCTCGGCCTCCTGCGGCGCCGGGTTCGGCTGCTGTGGCTCTGCGGCCGACGCTTCCACCCCGGCTCCGGCCTCGGGCGCCGGTTGACTTATCTCCGCTCCGGCGGGGAGCCCCGTGACGGCGGCGGGCGCTCCCTCGGGTGTAGCAGCGGATGAAGGCGCGGAGGGGTCGGTGGCAGCCTGGGGAGCTGCGGCGTCCGTTGGCGCGCCGGCTGCAGGGCTGGTCGCCCTCGAGTCACTCTGCTCAGGTGCTCTCAGTCTCTTCATGATGGTGGTGACCCGCACGGCTTTCTGTAGAAGGAGGGAGAACAAACTGAACTGAAATAGGTGCTGTCGGCTGAACACTTGCTCAGAGAACATCAGCTCTCATCTGACTGCTTTAACTCTTAAACAGTACAGCAGTGCTATATTTCCATATTCCAAGACCGAACGACTACTGTTGAACTTCTTGGAAGAGAGAACAACAGGGCTTACCTTCCATTTAGCTCTGGCAAAGTTCTTCTCTATTTGTGCACACACATTTTCCTTGATGTTCTTATCTGAAGCTGCACCGCCAGAGATCCTGTTGTACAAAGTAGGAAACACACAACTTCACAACAGAGCTTTATTCTTCCCCTATCTTTGGATGCCACAGGCTACTGCACACACTATTACTCAATGTGTTGTTCGTTTTATTGACTGGCAAACTTTTGCAGGAACTGTTAAACCCTTTTTGGGATTATTGTGATAATTTTTCAGCTTTTTCTTTTTTGTCACTGTGACTGTCAATTTGTGTAGAAAATGTGTAGTTTGGTGGATGTGTTTTTGTGAGATGCACCTAAGCAGAGCCAACAGTCTAACTGAGAAAGTGACTAACACATTGTTTTTTAACACAATAATGAATGTCTTCAAACAGTTGAAATTGAACAACCAACAAAACATCTAAGAGACAATGCACAATGAGGCGCCCTTATATAAGAAAACTGTGAATAACAAACTAACAAGCTCACTATATTGTCCTAAAAGTCGATGACATGTCAATGCTGCGTTCGCTACTTCTTTCGCCCCAGAGGCCTAAAAAATCAGTTATTGCAGGGTTAGCTGTGTGAGCTGTCAGGATAGCTGTTTGCTACTTAACAATGCATGAATTGAACAATGGATTTGATGGAATGCCATTAATATTTGTTCATAAACCAAAATATAGGACAAAGTGAATTTTTAACCTAATGATGGCACTGGATAAAAAGTCGGGGAATCAGAGTTATTACCATTCACCCCGAGGGGGACATGAATGTCTGTAGCAAATTCAATGAAAATTCATCTAATATTTGTCAGGACATTTCAACCTGCCAGTGGCATTAAAGTAAAGGTCACCAGATCACCAAAGTCAGTAGAAAACTTTGTCCGGAAGCCATGAATCTCTGTACTAGGTTTTGTGCCTATCCATCCAATATATGTTTCATATATTTCAGACTGCTAATGTGGTTTGTGGTTAGTAAATCAATATTGTTGCTACAGTAACTTACAGCCTAATAGACACTGAGTACTCAATGAGAACAGTGATTTCTGATCTTTGAAGTTCTCAAAGTGATTTTAAGGGACACGTCAAACAAGAAAGAAAGTCTGCTCTTTTGCAGCTGCTCAGATCACATTAATAAAAGGTCTTCACAATATATCAAAGCTCTGCTGCCTACCATTCATGGTTTATAGCCTCCTGGGCTGTCAGTCTCTGGTCTTGATCCACCTCCATCAGACGAGCAACCAGGCTCTTAGCTGTCAGAGGAAAATCACACAGAAGAAACTCAACAAAAAAGGGTTCGTTCCCCTGATGGATGGGAACATAAACATGCCATGTGTGTTTGACCACTCTTGAGGCAAGAAAGGAGAAACTCTCTTGAATTTGAAATGTTTACCCAGCAAGCTGTCTTTGTGTTCCTTCACAGCGTTAACTTTATCCTAAAGGTACCTGAATCAGAGATGTCATCCCAGTACGGAGAGTCAAACTCATAATCTCCTGCCAGGATCTTTCGGAACAGGTTCTTGTCGTGGTTTTCATAATCGTCGTCATCAGTCTCATCGTAGAAAGGAGGGTTGCCAGACAACCTGAGACAGCAAAGAGCATCAAAAAGTTAAAAAAAACACCAACATACCATATTCTAAAAAATGCCTATTATGTAATTCCAATTTAATTTCATCAAATTATTCAACATGCCAACAGTGTCTTATGTTACATTAATAATCTTCTCACTACTTACAGTATGTACATAATGACACCGGTTGCCCAGCAGTCCACGGGCCTGCCATACCGCTGTCTGCCCACCACCTCTGGAGCTGCACAAGAGCAAAGAGACTTCATCATCCACATCACATTCACTGCTGATCTGCCTTTACAACAATGTCTTATTTGCCACTTGGTGAATTTGTATTCTCACCCAGGTATTCTGGCGTCCCACAGGGGTCCTTGATTAGTCCGTTCTCCAGCTTAGCAAGATGGAAGTCGCTGATGACTATTTTGGAGTGCTTCAGACGGTTGTAATAAACCAAGTTCTCCAACTAAAGAACAGCATATTACAATGACAACAGTTAATGTAATATTCATGTTTAAGGTCTTTAATTTTCATAGTTAATCTTGTAGTGAAAGTTAAGGAAGTTGAATTTGAGTTCTGAGAACCTTTTCTGACAGAAATATAATGAGCAGACTGAAAACATCTAAAACTTTAATTATCCGGTGCAGATTAAAACGAATGAAATCAAATGAGAGATATTCAGTTTAATTTTCTTCATTTGATTATGACTGGATTAAAGCTAAATGCCGATGTATTTGACGTATTTCGTAAAGAAATGCATTGATTTTCATTTTAGCAGACAGTCCCATACAGGGAGATTTGGGAGTTATCAAGGTGGAGAGGTTTTTGTTAGAAATAAAAATCATTTGGAAAACACCTTTTCCTCTATTACTGGTTTGACGAAGGGCTCTGTTGTTGGGAACCCTGTGTTGCAATGCAGACCACATTCAACTGCACCATGCCAGGGGCCAGCCAGTCACACTTGTGGGGCACTTGGTAATGGGGTGGCATTAAAAAGATTGTATTATAAAACATTACAAGTAGCCTACCTACTTTCAATCCCTTTAAACACAGGGTTGTCCCCTTCATGACACACTGACAGTTTGAGACTGTGGAGATTTTTCCTCAGAGGAATCTTACAGTCTGCTACGTGCAGAGAGTTTCAATATGAATACAACAGCTCAAGTAATCAGATAAAGCACATCATTTTAAAAAATCCAACTGAACAAAAACATCTGAAACGCATAAAACTACAGATGTGAAATTTTGGTCCAGCTAGCAAGACATCTGTAAGCCAACAGCACAGGCAGCCATCACAGTGTGACACCGGCTTTGCTCTGCTGATCTATACCATCAGCCATATGCAGCATAGGCAGGTTGCCTGGTTGAATTAAAGTGAAATTAATTTCATGGAGCAGAGGCTTGTGGAGCCTATTGAGGTTTATTTTTGGAGCAGCTGATAACAGCACAGAACACTAAGTCTGGTTTTGTTGCTTTGCAGGTGAAGGGATTAAATTTAATTGAAAAGTTTATAATCTTTGTTTCAAAAACATTTTGATCACTATATTTTTCACTAGCTATATTTTCAGCATGTAACTGATTCTACAGGATCTCCTGGACATTTTTCTCAATAAAAGTGGCTAAAAGGTCAAATCTTTTACATAGATTAGTTTTATGTGTATCTTGGGTTAACAGTGAGATGCCACAGTTATAGCTTCTTGTTTACTTCTGCCTACAAACAGGATTAGTCTATATCTTCTCAGTCCTGCACTACTGTGGTGTGTTACCTTGAGGTTTCTGTGAACAATACGCAGGGAGTGAAGGTAGGCGACAGCCTCCAACACCTGGCGCACCACATTGCTGGTGTCTCGCTCTGAGTAGTAACCTTGGTCCAGGATCCAGTCAAATACCTCTCTGCCTGTCGCACTGGGGAAAAAGAAGGTAATGTGTTACATGTTTGTTTTTGAAAGTTATGAATGTGATTTTGTCTTTGGAAAATGTGCAACATATAACTGCAATGTTATCAGTTTAGATCTGACTGGGAACCTTTTTGTCATCCACCATTCTCTTCCCAATATTCCATCTGCTCTCGACTTTTAACTATTCAGGCGAGGGCAAAAAATTGATCTAGCAATACAGAAAGCTCTGATTGTAATTTTACATTGCATATTTACAGTGAATGCTAATTATATTGGTACAATAGTAAAGCACACACCACACCTGTTAAAGGAAAATTATTTTAAATGATTCCCCCATAGATTTTTCTTTTGTGTTTGATCATTTTCTTTCTACCCAGAATTCCTAAACTCACTAACGAAACGTCGTTAAAGGATGAGAAGAGTATTGCACGTTTAGCATATCCATGGAAATGTATCAAATTCCCCAAGAAGTCATGCTGATGAGAATGGAGCAGCTAGCAAGCAATCATATCTGAATACCAAATGAGTGGAGTTCAGAGCTGTTTTCATATCTAGCAAGTCTCAGGCTACAACAGCTCATTCCCCACAAGTGTATAATCAACACATCCAGTTCAGCATGCCCGAGCGAAGGCAAAGACAAGCAGAGAGCCTTTTCCCATCAGACATCTCAACTTACAGTTCAAGGAAGAGGAAGTACTCTTTTTTGGTCTCGAAGACGTCCACCAGTTGAAGAATATTGGGATGTTTCACCCTGAGGTGTTTCACAAAGCACAAGACAGAGACAGAAACACAAAGAGACAGAGAGAGAGAGAGAATGATGTCAGGAGTCGTCATTCAGTCAGAGGAATAATGTAAAGACCTGCTTTAATGCTCATGAGTAACACACTACAGCAGACCAAGAGACGGAGCTGCATGTTCAAATGCCCATCCATAGCTAACCAGATTTATGTAATCCGGTGCATCCATGTGGGCATGAAGACAACCATGTAGCAGCATGGTGTCAAGCAGATGACCATGCCCTCGACAACCACAGCGCCAGATGGGAAACTTCACGGCGAATTTGGCCAATAAAGCTACACTATTTGAGGCTACAGAATGTTATTCTTGCTTGTCAATCCCCCGGGAAGCTGGCAACTTATTCTTGGTCCTATTGCTGAAAATCTATGCGTCATTATGATTTTGCGTCACCACTAACAGGTGGTGAAAATGTTGCATAACCGTAATTAACATGTCTGTTACATCAGGAGCCAAGGAAAAGCATTGCATTATGGGATTTTTCTGCAAAAAAGTAGTGCACGTCCTTTGGACAGTTTCATTCCAGTGTGGGGATTTCTAAAAGCACATACATTTTGAATTTAAAAAAGAAAACTGAAATAAAATGGCAGAATGTAGTCCAGCAGATATCATGAGGGAGGGGAGTCATTTTCACTGCATGTATTGGCCTACAGCTCTGATACATGTTTTTTTTCCTTCCTTCCATAGGATTGCTCTATTCATTAAATATTACCCGGACCAACGTTTCTTGCACACCATCAAATATGCCCTCCAGACATACTTTAAGACATGTGAAATGACCCTGCTTGGAAAAAGAATTTGTCTGATATGGCTTTTCCACAAAAAAAAAGTTCAATTACCTCATTAAAAATTCTTAAAATTACATCTACTCTGCTCCATCATGAACAAATCTAGAATCAAGAGTATGCAAATTTTTTTCATTCCAAGACAGCATTTGATGTTTTGCCAGCAATTATGCCCAGCCTTTGACAGTGTCATCACTTTTGATTAGGTTGATGATTAGGTTTTACTGGAAAATTAGATAATCACAGAGAAGATGAGAAATTGTGTCTCAGGCTCATAGAAACAGTGGCTGCGTGTGATCACTCAGCAAAATGAGGTTCGCTTGAATTTTGTTATTAATGCAACCATTGAGATTTGTTCTCTGTTTTGTTTTTCTTCTCTAATATTGTTGTCTCTGAAAATAGTATTTAAGAGAATTAAATGGGGAAAACAAGAAAAATCAAAGATAACAGTCTCATCACAAAACCACTCATGCACTAACACTGACTCCAGAGAACATTAACCACAATGAATAACTTACATCTTTAAGATGAGGATCTCATTTTTCGCAGCCTTGCGGACTTTCCTTCCATCCTTTTTCAGGAACTTTTTACATGTGTACATTTTCATTGTAGTTTTGTCCTTGGCCCTGAATATCTCACAGAACTCCTCCCTGAAAAGAAGCAATTACAGGGATATAAGCGCAGATCATAGGAACTTCTTGAGAAAAGATAAAGCATCATTCCAAAGTCTGTTGAGAAACTCACGATTTAACAATCTGACCCAGGTCATATTTATCTGTCACGTCCGAAGGATTGTTATAATCCTTCTTCTCCCCGATTGTTAAACAGCCAAATGGCATGGCCACTCCTGACCTGTGAGAAGAGAAACACAAAGAGAGACAGAAGAGGGAGAGAATGAAATGAATCAAAGGAGAGATAACACCTTCTTCAATCTATCATGTGTTATGTCCTGGTGTCCCACCTAGCTGATGATTTCTCTTCAATGTGGCGTCACACTGTGCCATATTATTACACTGAATGATGACTGGGCAAAAAATGTGGCCTCCCTCCCTCAGTCATAAAGAATTACTTCCATAATGCTGAGAAAGCCTTTCAAAAGTGTGAGAGCTAAAGAGCCACCAGAGGCAGTATCAATGCAGAGAATTGTCTCACTTCCTGTAACAGAGCCTTTCATGATCCTGCATTAATAAAGGGCATAGCCATAGTGGGATCTGCTGCACAGGCTCAATTTTATGCTAATATCTAACTTATATGACTAATAAAACAGTGAGGGGAATGTTTTTGCAGAGAAGCCTGGACCAAATGTACCGGTGCTTCTCTGCGGGGTGAAAGGTGCAAACCATAGGGGTCAGGGAGCAGAAGGAGCAGTGGCTAATACGGTCCGAGAGCCCAGCGAGGCCACGGCAGCAACAAGTGAAGCATTTCCAAACAAGAAAGGGAGCCAGCAATTACAGGCACAGCGCACCAGGACTCCGAGAGGAATTAAATTGCTTTACCAGCTCTGCATCAACACTTGAACACCTAACTGCGGTGCAGCCTCTCCGTGCCTCTCTCAAACAGCACGGAGTGAAATTTGAGACCAGCCTTTGCAACTTTATTATGGGTTTGTTTTTTTTCCTGAGAATTAAAGGTTTTATAGTCAGTTTAGTTAGAGTTGTTATTTCTGTGTTTCCAGGGAAGAGATGTTTGATGATTTTTGTATTCCTCTCCTCCGAGACACTAAAACAAAGAGAAAATTATTTGTTTTTGAGGGTGCAAAAATAAAACATTCATGCTCCCCTGCAGTTAAGAAAGTGTGTGTGTGCATAAGTGTAGCTAAAAACTTGAATCCAGTCTGTACGGAAAAACCCTTTCAGTTTAACCCTTTATTATTTGTGACAAGAATGTGTATTAAGCAGGAAACTTTGTACGGTGGACTTTACATGGTCATCATTATGCTATGTGTAATTTTATGTCACAGTGTCAATATACTGTACAGTATGTCATGACATGCATTTTGTATATTTTCCGGAAATGCAATTAAGCAACCATTTATTGATTATCCATGAATCCTGTAAATTTAAGAATGCATAAAGTAGTCCTGCTCATTGCCCTGCAATACTGCACACAATGGACTAATAGTGCTAGGACTCAGAATGAAAAGGATAGGAGATCATGATAAAAATGAAAAAAAAAAAATGATTATAAGTTTTGGACATTCTTAGTATGAGTAGATCACACAGCAGAAATAAACAAGACAACAGCCAGTCAATCTGCAGTTTTTGGCTTGAACGTCATAGCACATGGGCATTTCTATCTCACAGCATTGTTTGAATCTCACTGAAGAAAGTGGACGTGAATGCGGATGCCCTCTGGAAAAGAGGAAAAATAATGAGTGGAACGTCTGCCTCTGCTCTCTGTGTGCACAAAGTCAGGGCTGAGCTCCTCTGCACACAGAGTGGACAGCAGCTGCACTTCAGAGCAGAGGGAAGGGAAACTTTCAGTCGACAGGATGATCAATTCGTCAAGCACCTGTTGAACAAGCGGAACACAAACCTGCAGAAATGTGACGTGCTGAAAGTGTGAGCTCACATTATCCTCCAAAGCTGAGGAAATTATTGACAAAAAGGTGACACGACATCAATTACATGGAAGTGATTTCTCAAAAGTGTGGAAGCGCATATTAAGACGGTCTGCAAACGTGCCGTCGGTCAGTGGCAACCAAGACGGGACACAACAAATCTGTCACCTGAAATCACCTGATCAGATGAAAATGCCTGCGACCACGCCATTGCTTTAATAAGAAGCAAGGCAAGCTTTTATTAAGGCTGTTAAAGCATGTTTGCAAAGTTTAATGTTACTCAGTATGTTCTTTCATCACACAATATATTCTAAACCAAGCTATGTTTGTTAAATGTTTGTTAATCATTTTTTATGTTTTATATATTCAAAGAGCCATCTGGTTTCTTCAGGCTTCACTCATTATCAGGATACTCTTTAATAATCTACTTTATACTCAAATTATACATTGTGATAAAGATGGATATCTATCAATATGGAAAAAAATGATCATGAGCATATTTTTGCCCAGTCCTAGTGTCACTACATATTAAAGGGCTCAATCTTTTACATCTCTCTTCACAAGAGGATCACATTATTAGCCAACTGCAGACATCATGAGATTCAACACTTAATAAAAAGGTGATTTTATTACTGAATGCAATTGTAATAGCTGGCTTCTAAATGCCAGTAAATTGTTTTCAAAGGCTTGCCAAACCAAAAAAGAACAAAAAAGCAAGTGGGATCAGTTACAACAAGTGTGTGAAACTGTGTGATTAAATGTTCTTGTGGTTCAAATCCCTGGACATATTTGTGAAATCTGGAGGGAAAACAGTTGTTGCTTCTACCACTGAAGTGTCCTTGATCAAGGCACTACACTACTTATGACTCCAGTAATGCTGCTCAGGGGCCTACGGTACAACACTGCAGCCTTACTGACTCTGAACTGGTGCACGTATTCTTTATGTGAAGCTACGTGAATGTAAAGCTCAGCATAATTCCTCCAGATGAATAAAGCGCGAAAAATATTTATGTCCCAGCCACACAACATCCATCTGCGCCGACAGTCTGGGTGATGGATGTCCACATGTAAATGAGCGCAGCCAGCATGAGAAGTATGGCGTTATGTGTAAGAAGGGGCAATCTGTTCACCGCGGTTCTGTGAACCGGCTCATAATCCAATCTAAATGGTCGAGGCTCAGCACGGAGACGTCTCACATTGCTGAGGTAAAACGGCTCTTTCTGAACTTGTGTGCTGTGTAGTCAGTGTGAGGGGGCCGACCTTTGCTGGCTACCCATCACTCTCTCTCATTCTCAATGTACTGTACACGTCTCTCTCTGCCCTTTGGCTCAGTGATGTTATGCTACAAGGAAGAAAAGAAGGTTCTGCAGGACCAGCAGTTAAATAGAGGTGATTCTGAATAAGTCTGGCAGAAGCAATGCATTAAGAAGCATGTCAGGAAAAATCCATATCGTGCTTGAAAACATTTATATTCTGCAAGTAGCTATAACAGGTCCACAAGAGAGTTGTTGCATTGTAGAGAGGGGAACAGACTGGAGAAAATCTAATAAATCTAATGAAGAAATCCAGCTAATAAACAGAGCTTTTGTGGTTTAGGAAAATCTTTTTTAGCACAGTCAGTGGCAGACACAATCCAAAGGCGAATTAGTTCAGCAAAAACCTGAAAGTACTTCCTCAAAGTATCTCGGCCAGCCTCTCTCATTTCCCCCCAAGTGTGACTTGCTGTAATGGAAGAAGAATCTGTGAAGCATTTCAAGAGGAAAGAGCAGGATGCTGGCTGTATCATATAACGGAGGCTGCATAATGGGTCCATTTGGACTGACCACCATCAGCAACATTCAAGCATTATCGCCCCATATTCTGACTGTTATCTGCCCTACAGGAGCACCAATCAATGGCTCGCGATGCTTTATGGCCCAGTGTGGGACCCGGGCCCGCCGGCTAGGCCAGCGTGGGCCAGCCCGCTATATCACCACGGATTTTCTGCAGATGCAGTGAAGATATACAGGACGGAAGATGGATATTGATAAAGATCTTTGGCTGATTAGGCCAACGCAGCGTCCTCCTCCAGCCCGACTAGCCGACGAGCAAATTAGTTTTTTTCTTGTGCCTGTTGAAATCGATGAGAAACTCTTGTAGCATTTGTGTCTGGGTGAAGCTTAGGATTAGGCTAAATGCAACGCTTATGTGCACTGTGTCAAGACTTTTTAATGCAGCAGCAGGGGGGATTATTTTACCTGCAGCTACGGTATATCATTGGGTTACACCTCAGGGAAATGGCTGGTATCTGTTAGGTAGGGTAAGCCTTTACAGACATGAGTGAGCACTAATCCCTCCATGAAATGTCTCAGGAACGGACAAGTGTTTCCTTGTTTTGGAAATCTTTCATTTACTGTTTAGTTTTCAACTCTGTTACTATCCTTCTTTCACCCCTTCCTGCGTACCCTCCCTCTGGCTCGGCATCCACTTAATGAGGATGCACAGCAAAGATCAGACCCAATGCATCACACTTGTGCTGACTGTAGGCCATTACGGATTTACTGAAGTGAATCACAGCAGTGCTGAGCATCAACAGTTATGTACAAACTATATTTTACATAGACAACCTTAACCCTGAGCTAGATACAAAATACGATCAAATAAAATATGCTGTATTAATTGCACATAATCTTCATAGATGACTACATGACCAGTTGATTCAGGACAGTGGTGCAATTGGGGACAAAAAGTGGTGTCCTCAATTTGGAAAACTGTGATTTTTAGGTCAACGGTCAAGGTTAAGGTTAGGGTTAGGTTAAGGTCAGGTAGTCCTTCAGGTTAGTCTCCAGGAAATGAATGTAAGTCTATGTAAATTCCCCAAAAGTGACAAAAGTAAAGACTGTGTGTGTGTGTGCGTGTGTGCGGGGCCATTCCCTGGGGTCCACTCTACTCTTGAGTGTTTCGGACAAACTCCTAATTCTGTTTTGACAAGGCCCAGCTCAGCCATCTAAAATATCCTCTCTCTGTCCCTCCCTCTGTTCCTGGTGCGAGCCTCAGCCCCGAAAGGACCGACTCTCCAGCTATTAGGAAACAAACATCCTTGATATTCATTTTCTTTCATCCCTGCCGATGTCCTGGGATTTGCCCAAGAGACTGCGATAGCACTCTGCCTTCAGCTGAAAGGAGAAGATAAGGTCAACACAGATGGACATGGTGGCAATTGTGTAAGTCTTAGCAGAGACCAGTGTGAGAAAGATGCTCAAATGGATGCCTCCTGCTATCTCTTCCTGTGAAAAAAGCTGCTATTGCAAGTGAACAGTGCAAAGTAAACTACGCTTACGAAAGTGGAAACAAACATAAGGACCGGAGGATGATAGAAAACAAGTTCTTGTTGCACATCAGCTCTGCCTCGACTTGAAAACTCTCGACTTTGGCAACGCCAAAAGGAAACTAGGGTCAAGTAATAGAGCTATTAAATAATGCAGGGGCTACAGTTATACTTCAATAAGGTTTCAAACCAGGATGTTTAATGTAACAGGCCTGACCAGGCTCTGCAATCTGATTTTAAAAACCAGATAGTAGAACTGACACATGTTCAGGCAGCACATCGATCCCATCTCCTTCTTAAAAACCTGATTTATTAATAAGATTAATTTTGAATTCTAGCCACATGGAGGTTAACTCTGACTGCCTCATAGCATATTTGTCACACAAGATCTCAGCTTATTGGTGAGGAATGATGCCTGTCTGTCTTCAGTGTTTGTATCCATGTTTATTTATGATGATGTCAAATACAGGTCATGGAGTAGGAGGTGAACAAATCTGGCATGACTTGATTTTATATATTTGACATATCACATATCAGCGCAAAAAAAGCAGATTTTATTCACAAATTGACATAAACAAATCATTTTTAAGTCAAGCGTTGACACATAAGACATCAACGAAGTGCCAAGTGTGAAGTGTGAGCAGGTGTAGAGAAGCCACAATCACATGGAGGCAGCTCATACAATTAAAACACAATCATCTAAATAATTTAGATATATACAAAATGAAATATTGCACTTGTAGCTATCAAGCTCCAAAGGTACAACAACAGGCAAATATAAATGTGCTAATGATTGTGCTTGCTTGCTATATAGCAACAGCAAGATCCCATTAACATCAAAGCCGTCCGACTCCGAGTGAACTCTTATTGATGAAGGGCTGAACCGAGGGCCAAGAGAACCCATTAGTGCTGATTTACTCTATGAACATTATACTCAAGGTGGAATACTGGTGTTATGCAACAAATCTAAAGTCCTTCTGACAACGTGGGCAAATTATCGCTGCACTGTTCCCTGAATATTATCTGTTTCTAATGGGCACCCAAGATGAAGGCCAAATCAAAGTGCTTCATATGTATATTATTTCACAGTATATGGTAAAAACTGCATTAATTCAGTGGTGATTTTATGTTTTAATGGAAGCCAGAAACTCCCGGGGGAAGAAGAAACAACATTCTGCAACATCATCACTCCACCTCATTACTGCACCTCACAAGTATTACGTCTTTTTACATGTGACTTTAAAGACCTTTAGACCTCTGGATTGTTAACGTGTCAATGCGATGTTATTATATAATACAAGACAAGACAGGAGCAAAACAGGCAATCAATGCCTGAGTACTTCCACTTTGAATAGCCAGGGTTACATACATCACATATGTAGGGAATCAGCCCCTGTCAATTCATGGGGTGGGGCTTTCTATATTATGCCAACTTTGTCAAGTCGAAGGCTGAGGTTATTTATTAATTATGTTTCTAATGTTGTAGAGAGGAATACATAAAATATGTATCATTCTGATACATGAAGGTGTAGGTGTGTTGTAGGTGACCCGGCACAATTTGCTCTCCTTCTTCTCCTTCTTCTTCTTCTTCTTCTCAGAATCATTGGCATTTCATAATCATATTACCAGCTCCTACATTATGAGCGAACAGTAGCCAGTAACAGCAGAGGGGTGGGTGGGGATAGAGGCGGGGACTATTTGCGAATTCATAGATCTACACAGACCAAATAAAGTGGAGAGTTATAGCTAAGCAATTTTAAGGGATGAAGAGATTTTTTTCATGGACAAAACTTCTAAATATGTAATTTTGATGCACAGAGATGAGGTTTTAGGGGTTTAATCAGTGTCAGGAGAGACTTTAAGGGGAAATTGCTTCTTGGAAAGGTTAACATAAAAGTTTGCATGCACTGTCTCAGGGGGGTTTCAGTGCACTAATTAAAGTTGCAATGCAGCATATTAGGCTTGTTGTTTCAACCTTTGCAGGGCCAGCAGAGGAGTCTGGAGCTGAGAGGTCTATAATGAGGGGAGAAGAGCAGGGTAACAACAGAAGATAGGAAATAAATGTAGAGTTGGAAAGTTGCATCAATCAGCAGCGGGATCAGAATAAAGATGGTGGCAAAGGTTTTCAAAAGTGGGAGCATACACAATTGAATTAATTATTCATGGCATTTTCCACAGTGTGTCTCACTGGGCCTGCGGTTCGTGTCTTTCTTGTATCGAGGAATCGCTGTGTCCCGGGGTGCTTGCTTAACAGTGTGCTTGGAGCGGGAGCATGGCAGCACTGGCAGTGCTGTAATAATTACCAGCCTTATCTCCTCAGCCCTCCTCTAATCCCAGTTCAACGTGCTGCACTGCTTGTCGGTGTCTGCGTCAGCCTCACATACAGCAAATCTCTCAAGAACTGGGAGGATTGGATGGCTTTGCAATCTACCTTTTTTTTTTTTTTTTTGAGGACTTATTCGAGACCAGGGACCCTAATCATTCGTTTAGAAAACGATCACAATCACACTCCATGCGCTGTCAGTCATTGGAAACAAGGCTCTGTATCTGACTCACATTGCTGCATTCTTCTCTGACTGAGAAAACACTGCAGTGGCATCTTCAGCAGCAGAAACTAAGCTTGAGAAAACAGACACTCTTGTCCACTGCCTTCCCACTTCCTTCTATCTTCCTGTGCCACCGCTCTCTCACACTTACACCACATCACAACCCTCTGTGGCAAACCGCTTGCAGCAACAACACCATAGGCTTCAGCTTACACATTATAAGAATCACAGCCTCCTCTTATGACAGCTTCTAAAGGGAAGGTGAGACTGCAGGATCTTGGCACGTATACTGTACAAGCGTCACTGTTCTATAGTCAATATATTGCGCTCCCTCCCAGTACTGGCAGGCTGCCCTCTCCACACCTGCTGCCCACCATACCATTATTTTTCTGCTCCTGAGCAGTCACACAAAAAGCATGGACTTAATTAGGCAGGACAGTACACAGGAAATTCTGTTATCAACTATGTTCATTTTATTTCAAAGCCAGTGCACAGCTGCACAGAGACAGGATGGCAACATGCAGTGGCTGCTTTTTGTGTCTTTTGGCTCAGTACACTTTGGCAAAAAATGACAGAATCAATATCTGCAAACAGCTGATGAGAAGTGACCTTGACATTTGAAATACAATTGTCCACCATGTACCTATGACTGTACCTGTCTTTAGTGTATTCTTCAATCCTGCCAGCACCAACAACTGTAAGCTGCTGATTTCAACAGGGCAAAAAGGCCTTTTGCTGCATTTTGTCTGTTTTTCTGTTTAACTTGCAAGTCATTAAGACACGGTGAATATGAGATGCTGCGGTTTTCTTACATCAATTATTAAACTGATTCAAACTAGTAGATAAGCTGACACTGCCACTCCTGCTTGAATTGTGGGCTTGACTTGGCTTGCCAGTGGGAGAGGTTTTGTTTCCTGCATTTAAAATTTGATGTATGGAGATTTTTGGTGTATTATTTAAATTATTTTGTTCATGAGTTTAGTTTAGTCTTTAGTCATTAAGTCTGATGAACATATGTTTATGTAAATAGGTAAGCCTTCATAAATCAAAAAATTAATGAGCAAAGCAGGAAGTAAAAAGCTGCATAAATGTCCATGTTTGATCAGAGTAATGATAATACATTGTTCCAAACACAATAAATGTGCAGCATAAATGTGTATAAGTAATGACATTATTTTACCAATTACTCAAAGTAATTGTGTTACATTGCTTTCATTCCTCAACCCAGCTCGGTCAAAGTTGCCTTCAAATAACTCCAAATCCTCCACATCCATTCAAATAAGGGTTGAATCAACAGCAACTGGACTTGGTTGTAGGTGCCTGAAGAAGCTAGGTTGATATTGATTTTGTGGTTGTATCTGACCTATAGAGTAACCATGAGTGAATGAGCTTTGTGTAATAATGGAGGGCGGAGATATAGCAATATTCAGTGATGCTATCGTTAAAAAACTCTGATAGTGTACAAGTGAGGTTACTGTCACAAGAATGAGAACTGTCTTTAGTGCAGTCATTTTTCCAAGACACTCAGAGCAGTTCACCTGGATGGTTCACTAATGTGCAGCCAACAGTCAGAATCATACAGTAACATGCTTCAACAGTCTAATGCATGTTATGTTTACAGCATGTCAATGACACAAACGTTGATGACAACAGATCCTGTAAATTGAGCAAGTAGCTAACACGCAATAAAATTGACTAAATAACTAAAAAGCAAACCGTTTGTCAGCAGAAGTGGAACACAAAAAAACTAACAACTAAACAACTAAATCTTGCTGACATGCCAAATTGTACGTTTAGAAATGCGGCCCATGGCTGCATGGCCACTGCTGACCTCCAGTGTGGCTCCCTGAGGGTGCTTCAGTGTGAACTGGACAGTCTATAAATACATTATATCACTCTTCAGGTAAGATGCCTGTAAGTGCCTTCCCTATGGAGAGTGTGTGTGAGAACAAATGCCAGCTGTTTTGATAAAACAGCTACAGACAATCTATCCTGGGGGAGCGAATAGTGTGTGTGAGAGTATAGACATGAGTGCATGCCTGAATGCACACGTGCATGTGTGCATTACGGTGTGAATCCATACAGCCTACTCGACTGTACTATGAATGTTTGTGTCCCTTCCTATTTGCAAAGGATACAGCCACTATTTCTAGTTTTAGCCTATGAAACATCTCTGCTGTCAAGACTCCTGTACCTTTATGTCATTTTTAGTCCAATGCAGGAAGGTGTTGGTGTGAATGTGGTGAATTGCAACAAAGGTGGCAAAAGTACATTTTGGATGCCTCAATTACAGATGCAGCTCAAAGAATGTATAATGAAAGCAGATTCAGACTGACTGGCTTCATGCAAGAGTCTAAGCAGCTCCAACCTGAGACACCATATTTATGCAGCGAAGCTTGGTGAAGTCTGCCTTACAATGGAGAATACAACCTAGACACGTCTCCATATGCATACACATCCACACAAACACACACAGCTTGGCTCACATACGCTCATAACATAATGTTCTATAACTGGCGCCTCCATTACTATACTGTAAAAAATGAGAAACATGAAAATTCTCAGAGGTTGACATCTCAGAATTCAAAGTAATGGTAAATAATTCCCAAAGTAGAAGTTTCAAACGGAAAGCACAGGAGAACATTTACCAATACTTCGGCTGCAACTGTAGTAGTGTGTATGTTTTTAAGCTAAATTATGTTTATTAAAAAATTATTAACAGGGCACATTAAATTCTTTAAAATTCCAATATATAATTAGCAGAGACTATTTTTAGGAGTACACGCCATCGTTTCCATTGTTTATTTATTTTCATGCAAAATATGCTAATTAGATATAATATATATATGTAATACCATAAGAACCTCGTAGTATGAACAGTTACTTGGCAATGTGTGTGGAATTTGAACATTTCAGACTTTGGCACCCCCCAGTGGTAGAATCAAAAAAATACGCTGTGGCATAGAGCAATGCAGCATCAGACCCAAGAAGACGAATGAATAAGACGAAAGCAAAACACAGACTGCACCAATTTTGACTGTGATTAAGTTTAATTTTCTACAAACAAAACAAACAAAAAATTTAACCATTAGAATAATTGAAAAGATCGTAAAAGTTCAGTCACTGAAACGTTGCATTTTTTTTAATATTTAAAGATGTCATATTTGAAAACACTGAGGTAACAGTTGTATTTTATCTTACGACTGGCAGATACAGGCCAACGTTGGATCCCTCTTAGATCCAATAAACAGGTCTCTTGTTTACATGGAGACCCAGCGGCTCAGCTTCTCCTCCGCAACACAGAAAGAAGCCTTTGCACTGCCAATCCCATTAGCTTTCAGCTCCTCTGTGCTGCTTCAGTGGACAGAAACTTTAATTGCCACGCATAAAATCGACATTACATGAAATATTATCATCCGAAGGCAGGGATAAATAAAGCAGACTTGGTTTTAATGTCGTGCTCGCACTAATTGAAAGTCCCCTCAGAGTGCTGACTGTGAAATTGATAACGCAAAAGAGACACAAATTATGAGCAGTAAATTCGAGAAAGCCCATTTATGAAACTGACAGGGGGAGAGTGAAAATTGATAACATTTGAAAGCAAACAATACCACACCATGGTGAATGCCCCCCCATTGTGGGATGAACTATTTCCTGTGAGGAAGTTATGTTACACTGTATCTGAACTGCAGCAGAAGGCAAACTTATTAGACTTGTCCAGCTCTGTATCCTCATATATCATGTACACACTAGCTCACATTCATGACATTTCTGTATTACATCTAGGTATTAGATACATAATTGTCTTGTTGGGCGTAGCATTAGACTCACTGTACAATAAATGCTGCTCTATATTTTAATGGCATCTGCCCTGAGTCCCTGTTTAATAGTGCGTGTGGAGGGTGTTAAGAGGGCAGATACATCTTGTAGGTTATTAACACAGCTAGATTTCAAGATGACAGTCACATTACGCTGTCTTTGCTGCCTGCCTTCACACAAGGGAAGACATTTGAGATCACCAGCTTCCTGTCAGTAATAAAAATTTCTTGCTTTGATTTACATTTCTTGATGTTGTAAAGATGCAAATCCAGATTAACTGAAAGGAGAAACTCTAGTTCTTTGCTTCTGCACCATCTCATCCACTTCCTGAATCTGCTTTCACCGGTCTCAGCTGTGATAGCCCAGGGAGGAGAACAACCCTACAACCAAGGATGTGAGTATTTTATGAGCTCCAGTAGCTGCACCTGTGCAAGCGCTTCAACTCGAGCAAAAAGTTTGTCCCGTGGCTTTTGAATTTGCTTGATGAAGTAGACAAGAGAAAAAGTAGAGCGAATGGAGGAAAATAAAAGAAATAACTGAAGTTCTGGTTAGTCCTAAGATGGTGGTACTAGATGAAAAATCATCTGAGTCTGTGCAAAGTGCCATTGACTATCAATTGGTATCATCAACCAAATAGTTGTTGAGATATTTCAGTGGATAAGAGAAAATTCTGACCTGATGGTGGTGCTAGAATAAAAATCGTCGTAGTCGTTAGGATTCATCTTCTGACAAATAGTCATCGCCTATTCATCAATTTCAACTATCAAATAGTTGTTGAGATATTTAAGTGTGGAACAAAGTCGATCCACTGACTGACGTTACCATCCATAAAGATGCAACAAGGTTTCATAGCTGAGACAAAGAGAGTCATACATCTGTACGAGACTGACGTGATCTTTCTGGAAAAGAAACCAGGGCCTTTTCTGCAGGCACAAAAAAGGGAACACATTTTTCCTTCACTCTGACAACAAACTCTTTCCAGCAGCATCTCCTTGCATTTTCCCACAGACTGATGTGTTTTCCCTCCTCTGTGCAAAGTAAATATATTGTGTCTAATGCTCTCATTAGTTTCTGCTGGATCTCAGCGTATCATTGCGTGCTAGCTCCAGCTTTTATTCTCCCTTCTCATTCAGTTTGAAAAGCTCTATTCTCCACCGGGGAGAGGAGGCTTCTTATATCATCATTTCACTGAACTGAAAATAGGAAGTTCAGAGCATGAAAATGCCTTTGACAGAGGGGGGGGGCTGACGCCGCCGCTGCTGCCGCTGCTGCTGCTGCTGCACCCGGAGCCTGATGTTTAAAACAAGGCAGATCTGGAGGGTTTTGTCTGAAGTCCAGCACAACTGAAACCGAATACGCTATGATGAATACATTGCTCAAAGGCAATGCATGCGTGATGAAGATGTGGGTATCTGCATGGTCTAGATTCATTCTATGTGATGTTTTTTTGCTAATGAAATAGCCTGAATCTACAGGGAGCAAGGCAGTGCAAAGGCTGCACTTTTTAGCAAAATACTTAAAAATATGTCATGTGAAAGATCAAACGATGCTGAAATGTATATAAAATATGCATAAGAAAAAGCAAGCGAACAATAACATACGATTGGTGGATTTCTGAATTCAAGCGGTCAATAACATCATGCATGAAGCGAGTGTGCAGGTATCGGCCCCATGACTAACTGCCAGAACTTGAGCTCTAGTGGAGTAGGTTTTTATATTCAGCTAAAACAGTGAGTCAGCGAAAACAGGAACACTGCAGTGGAAGGTTTAACGTTGTTGTACAAATGCAGGGCAAACCAACACCAAATCAGCACAGTGCAGTGTAACAGATGAAAACCGGTTAGGAGGTAATGATTCAGTCTTACACATACAGCCCTTCGCATTGTTCACAAGTTAAGTTGTTCTAGATTTTGTTAGCTCTCCATCCGAGTCCAGTCTTGAAAGCCATCCGCATGTTCATTTAAATTCTCTTTTATTCTGAGAGAGCAAATAAAACTCAACAGCATGAAGAGACTTCACGGCCAGGGCACCATGCCGCTGCTTGTTAGAAGTGTGTTACGAGGTTCTTGGAGGGGATAGAAACTGATGGGTTGGACTGCTGCAGAGCTGTTGTTGTCTGAAGGCTTGGTGTGAAATCAAAGAGAAGTTTCTCTCTAACGCTTGCTGCTTTGGAGAGAAGCCTAGAAAATGGAACAATGATATTGTATCAGTTCATGTTAGTTACTGCGATGCTTGTCTCAATGTCTTTCTGCCATTTTATTTTGTGCTGCAGCATAACTAAGGATGAACATCTAAAGCATAGTTGCTGAAATGAGATCAGATCACATCGTTTATTAATCACACCTTAAATGTTTCCATTAATTGACCACTTTCAGTGAAAACTCTGTATGTGCAACTGTATGTTCATTTTGTAACTGAGGCGTGCACATGTATTGTGCATGTATGTATGCATATACATTCCAGCGTATTCCAGCCTGCTGTATATACAGAAAGCCTCCAGGTCAAGATGGGACATTTTAATTCAGTCATGAACCATTATAGTAAATGCTCACATAAAGCCTCAGGCAGGCAAAATGCATTACATATGTGTGTTATGAGCGCACACTTGTATTAATTGTGCACGTGTGTGTATGTGTGCACCATCCAGATTTCTCTCAAAATCTTCAGTGTTTCGGCTCTTGTAGAGCACACTACGTTTGAGTGAAACTGCTTTGATTTCAGAGACCAAAAGCACAGGCCAGGAACTGGAGTTTTGGCAGCATACTGTCTGTTAGGGTTCAGCTAGAGTTCAAATTAAAATGTTGGCCACACAAAACAAACAATGGGACTAAATGCTGATAAGGTATCATTTGCTGGTGTGTTACAATTACCTGCTCCAAATATGACATAATGATACTTTCTTAGTTGTGTGTCAATCGTGCTCTTTATACCTTATTTTTAATCTCAAAGAAATGGATTACTGTATACACATTGCAAAGTAAATTAGTGGTTTACATTCAGATTAGAATATTATACATGAATGAGATTGTATGGCCTTATTGCTGCACTTTGCATGTTGTCAGTGGTGAGGCCATCTTGTATGGAAATGTGTGTTGTCCACATTATGGGAATTCTCGGAATAATGTTCTAATGCCTTGTTGAACCAAGTGCTAATACATATGTTTTGCGGGTGAGTTCACATCAAGATGAAAAAAAAAAAACTTTCCAGTACATGGTTTTGGTAGAAATGCCTCACACCCTCCACACTTCAGTATACTATTTCAGCAATTTTTCATGGCTGAATGTGTCAGACCGGATTGACACTATCGAACCTTGGCGCACTTTTTCACTACTTCATGAAGTATTATAAATATCCCGGACTGGTTTCGCAACAAGGGCAGCTAAAGGTACAAGCTCAAGGATGGATCAATACCAGCAGTGACATCGAACTTGGAAGCTGTAAGGTTTGACATGTTTTATGTTCTGCTGTTTATTTTATAGGTTAGCCTGTTGAACTTGGCGTTTGCATGTTGCTCAGCTGATGTGGCTGCTGAGATGATGTTGGACCGATGTTCAGGATCAGACAAAGCAGAGGAAGGGCTTAAAGAAACAGGAGCTTCAGCAATGGACTGTATGAGAAACATAATGTGTTTTGGGTTTTTTTAACATTAAAGCATGTAAACCTATTCTAGTAGACACCAAAAATAAAAGTATGATCCTGAAAATGACCATAATATGTCACCTTTAGGAATGAATGCAGAAATACTGGTCAATGATATTTAAAATTAGATCAAATTAATCAGCTAAAAAAAAATGAGTGGACATGCTTCAACAGTCTGTGTGTGAGCATCAGTCACCTCACTTTAAAGTGAACTAAAACTGTCAGTGCGAAATAAACGAATAAATGAAATAAATTTAAATCATGACACCCAAAAATTACCTTCATCATATCTCTGTAGGTTTCTCTCTTGATTAAGCCTTTTCAGTAGTAATTAGTCAATCATGTAAAAAATACAATTATGTAAATAGCTAACTTTAAACATATTTGCTGAACACCAAAGTCAATACGTCCAGTGAAATGTATTGTTACATTTAAAATGTTTCCTTTCAAAATGAGGCAAAACAAAAACTAAACTGTAAAAAGTTTCAAAAGTAGAGTAAAAAAGTATTTCTTAGAAGACAAAAGGGAAAAAAATCTAAAAACGGTCAGAAAACTAAAAATGCTTTATAATGAAAATAAAATCCTGAGATAATTCAGAAGTTACAGAAAGAACTGCAACAACCTTGATTCCTCTGAAACTTTAGCACATTAGTGTGCATTGCTGTGTTTTCTGTAAAATATAAAACACGCAGTATGGCTTGGTAATGTGATTTATAAGCAGATCTTTGTTTGAGGCGTTAAAATGTTCAAATTTTAAAAACGTCTAATTTCTTATGTGTCTTTGTCTAAGTACATCTATTAAAGTCGTTCTACTGTTTAAAAGGAAGTGTTGTGTATCCTGACAGACTGTCCGAACTGTCCTGAGTACAGTACCTTGATCTGACAGCCACACCCTCCCCTGACACAGCAACACTGGCACTCAACTGTGGGCTGAGTAAAGCAAAGCACACATTTTCAAATAAGTGGTTACTCTTGTGTATTTGTGTGTGTGCTTTGAATGTGGAGGAGGAGAGGGACAGGGTTGCTATCATAGATGTACAGAATATTTCCAGTATGGTGCTTGTGATAATAATCTCTGCTACACAAAAAGAAATAAAGTACAGCGTATGGTTTAAATGAATGAATAAAACGTGAAGTTGATAAGTTTGCTGTTCTTCCTCGAAAATATGACCAGTGGGCCTGAGTAGCCACGTGCAAATGAGCCATTGGTAAATTACTGCAAAATTAATTAGATCAGATGCAACTTGACAGACGCCCTGCAGATAGAAAGCTGAATTCATAAATATGCAGGATGTTTGTGGAGGTCTTTAAAACATTGCCATACCCTAATAATTTCTGACGTGCACTGAGAGCAGGTTAATTCATGGATTGTGTCATATTTGAGAATAATAACTCTCAACATGTTTGTGCATCACTTATAAAGCTTTGGCTGCAGAACGACAGCTCCTGCAGAATTAAAAACCACAGCACAGTCCTTAAAAACAGGATGTTAGAATGATTTTTGTCAAGAAATACATTAAAGGTTACTGAGCTCTAGCTTCCACCATACATTTCACTCAAAAAAAAACTAGAGTATCTTAATATGTAATATAAGTCAGTTCTGCAACATCCTCCACAGCCTCATCATATTTACAAGCTATTCTCTCTGGGGGAGAAAACCCAGCAGGATGAGGGATGTGTAATCTCTCTTGACAGAATGCTCATGAAAATTAGGATCGTGTCACTGCTGTGTGCTTTTGGATACTTAGCAAGAGAAACCAGCTTGCACTGAATTTCTAGCTGCTTTACAAATTATAATAGAGTGGAGCAGCTGTATGTCTCGCTGTGCGCAGGTAGACAGATGTTGGAGACACTGCTAAATGGCTTGTAGAAAATCCAAGTCATAACAGCAGACTGAATAACACTGCAGTGGCTTCAAAGTTTCAAATTAGTGGAAATGCAAGCTGCCCCGACTCCGTGGTTTCACAGCGGTCACACGGGTGAAACGGCGGAAGAGGACCGCCTCTATCTGTAAGAGATGACATATTCTTGGTGTAGAAAGAACTTTTCCTGCTGAGAGGACACGCTCTCCCTCCTCAGACTGGGGTGAGTACATGTGTTGCGGCCCACTGTAAGCACAGGCCCAGCGAGGGATGGCGAGTTGTCCCGCATATGGCCTTGATAGTCCCGGCGGAATCACAGCACCGCCTGCCCACCCGTCCGACCCACCTGCTCCTCGGCAGAGCCAAGCGAACCCGTTCCCCATGCTGGCTCCATTTCCTGTTGTGCACACGCAAACACCAAGCCACTCAAAAAAACGTCATCTAGTTTGCATTTCAGCCAATGCTTAAATTGTTCTAGGCGCTCATGCATGTTTCACACCCACAGTGTGATCACATTTGTCCTTCTCAAAGGGAAAGAGAGCATGTTACAAACTTTTACCGGTCCTGTGCTGAACTCCAACTCAGTTCTACTTATTGTACAATATGCAAAGGATGAAGCTATACAGTAAATTTCCTTTTTTATCCGTTTTTTTCTCTGAGCTGAAAAAGCAGGAAAGTTGAAGAGCGAGAAAGAAAAAGAGCTAATGTCTGACTCTCAACTACTTTATAGCAACTCAGCAAAAGTTCAGGCGGGACATGTAAATCATGCACACCCCTTCACCAGATAATCATCTGATCCCATAAAACACCACTGATGTTCACTACATCAAACACAGCCGTCAACACCACTTTATATCTGCAGTTTCTTGCCTCCATATGCAAAAACGTCTGTTGTGCTGAATGGATTAAAATATAGAATTGTATTCTATCTAGTATATGAATGTACTCTGTTTTTTCTTACATGATCTAGTCTATTTCATACAATAGTATCATGTACCTATGTTTTGTACATGGTTGTATTACTGACATGTTATATTGTATGTAGATCATACAGAATGTTTAGAAAGCAAATAGCATCATATTGCTATGAAGGTCCATTTAGCAGCTGCACTGGAGCGTTTGGTTGTACCACAGCAGATTTTCATTAATAGACGCTGTTTTAAATCCAGTTGTGGATTTTAAGACTGTAATTTCCATTTCAGGGCTTTGGTCTCCACAGATGTAATATCTCAGTCATGACTGAATGGTATGAAATGTACTGTATTCATGGTCCTCAGAGGATGAATCCTACTGACCCTCTCCATTCAACCCAAGGTAGGGCTGTCCTGAAAGGGCCAGTGCTGACCATGGTGCTGGAAGTTTGAAAGAGGCAGTGCTGAGATGTCACCACTAATTTGCCCCGATCGGAAAGAAATGGATGATAATTGTTTACCATCAGCAATGCAGATGTTAATTGAGGATTTATTGCTCAAGTAAACGTAATGGAAGTGACTGGTCTGTGCCTGGTGTACTGTGTTTTGTGTGTGCAGCAGTGAACCTTTTTTAGTGTGGGGAGCATGTGTCTGTGTAAAAGAAGCCATAAAGTGCTCAGTGGGAGCCTGGGTGGACTGGCTGAGAGGAAACTGCTCTTCTGAGAAAGGTGGTTGCCCCTGAAAAAAACATGTGCTTCCTTTGTTCAGCTGAGGATGCTGGCCACTGGGTCTTGCTTCAACGTTGTGGAGCTTGTTAGGCCGCAGTCAATGGAGGAGTGGTGGGAGAATGGGGAGGAGGCACAGTGGCTGCAGGGCGCTTTCTCTTAGAGTGAGCACAAACTTTATCCCGACTTTATGCTGACAAAAAATTGCCTTAGGAAGCAAGATGAAGGCTAGGCTTTGTTATAGCAGCTAGAAAACCCTTTTCCACATCCCCACGGACCTTCATAAAGCAAGGCCACAGTGGGAGATCATCAAACTCCAGGGCTCCCAAAAGTGAGGAGGGAGAGCTAGTACGAGAACCGGAAATGGAGGGAGCCAAGCCATCTGACTGACGGTCACCATCACAGTCCTCCTAGCCTAACTGCTGCCACCCTCGATACGGAGCGCTGTGAAAGCGTCCGCTCGTCGTTGCAGCTCCTCCGTAGGCAACTGGCAGATGGCCCACGGGGTAAGCACTAGCCTGCCGTGGACGCTTCCTCGTAGTGGGGGTGAAGGTCCGACGGGAGGATTTACTGGTTCAGCAGCCGGTGCACCAGCAGACTTCGTGACTGCTTGATGCTAAAGAAAAAATGGTAACAGAGCTCTGGTCACACAGTAGCGTAATGTACAGCAGGAGTGGACCGTCAGAAATCTTCCCAACTGCGTATACGCACAGGAATGAGCCGAGTAGCTTATAAAAAGATACAACATGGAATGTATAATTGTTAATCCAGCATCATAGTTGCTATGTATTCTACCTATGTTGGAGCCCATTAAACTGATATCAGTTTTATGTCATGACATGTGAC
This sequence comes from Holacanthus passer, assembly GCA_025331565.1. Classification (NCBI taxonomy): domain Eukaryota; kingdom Metazoa; phylum Chordata; class Actinopteri; family Pomacanthidae; genus Holacanthus; species Holacanthus passer. Next base: position 3,575,937 of record JAFREQ010000011.1, read on the forward strand.
TCTGTTCGATCTTCATGACGGCAATAAACCTGGCATAAATAACATGAAACTGTCCAGGCACAATAAAACCACTCTGAACTGACTGACTCATTTAAATGTGTGCTGGGAAATTTAAAGCTGTAGAACGCCCATGAGGTTGGTCCTCTGATGCATGCTTGGCCTTCCTTATGAGTTAATGTGGCTGGAAGACCAGGCTCCAAAAAAACCTACTATCCACCACAAGGCTGGACTCATGCTTATTTTCGTCCCACGTGAATGAAAAAAGCCTCTCTGAGGCCTCTCTCCAGTCAATAGTAGCAGTCTGTACCTAAATATACTTTCCTCTGTTTTCTTGCTTTGTCTAGGCAGTGATACAGTTAATCTGCTCTTGGTGTGTTGGTGTGTTTCATGAGGAGAGAGACTGACGTACCACACTGAGAGAACAAGCAGGGAGGAGTGGCGAGGAGCCAGGTGACTCAGAACATGTGACAGGGGGTCAGTGCGGTGGGAGGTGGTGAGATGAATGACTGAGGTGTGAATCCTTGTCGCTAATGGAGGCATCCACCTCCACCAAGCTCTCTTCCTGAAGTATGTGATGAGCTCATCTCCAGCCCTGTGTTCAGCTACGAGCCTTCAGCCTTTGAGCCTGGCATTTAAATACTCCATTGTGAATTTGTATTTAGAATAAAAACTCCATTTATTCCAATACATCTGGTTGTCAAGCGATCGCTGCTGCGCTGAAGCTGCTGCGCTGAAGCGTTCGTTTAAGCAACTTGAAAAACTGACGAGGTATACACAACGTCACAAAGGCTGCTGGAGGTAATATCTACCACGACGAAACGGTTTATTTCAGTTTTTAATATACTGTCTTGATGTACAACAGCTCGGCCGTTTTGCTTTATGTAAAATCTGAAATGCTTCCTCTTCACACTTCACCGGCTAATCTGACCATTCTCTGCGCCTGTTGTTAGTTGCCTTGGTTACAAAGTCCTTCAGTGTGGCATCGTAGTACAGTACCATTTCTGCTCAATGCAGAGAAGAGCATCGTTTGCTTTGGAGGAGGGTACACGTTGTACGCTGTGTATTGCTAAATTTAGAAGATTTCTTTTTGCTCATTTGTCTTTTGGAGGGCCAAGAGGTTTGTTTATGTCTTCAAACAGCAAGTTTTAATAAAATATTCATGTGCATTGCCACATGGATCAGTGCTACTATTGTGTCTTTCATGCGAGAGGAGCAGGAACAGTTGCTTTGAATTAATTTTATTGGATCCGCTCATTAATGTCTACCACCTGTTCCCTCAGCCCAGTTTCCCTCCTCCTTATCTGTTGACAAAGATTTTGCAAAGTGGATTTCATTCAGTGTGAAATTGCTGCATCTCATTAAAACAAACTTAAAGGGACACTTCAGTATTTTTTTCACCTGGACCCTATTATCCCATTTTTTTGTGTCTAAGGGAATAATGAGGAAAGCAATTTTTGAAAAGGCAAAAAACCCCGATAAATATCAGAAAAGAGCGAGAGGGAGGTCAAGATGGTTTTGGTCAGCTGTATTTTGTTTCTGATGAGTTTGAATGAAGTGTGTTTTACAAGGATCTGAGAGCTAAAATTACGATTTTTGTCAGTAGAATCTTGGGGCTTTGAGGAAAACAATATAACGGCTGTCTTTGGTTATAGGAAAAGAATCTTAATCTTTAACACATTTTCATATTGTTGTCAGTGAGCAAGCACTTTTAGCAGATGTACCTTGAAGTTGCGGACTTGCCCCGAAGAATTAGTTTGCAGCCTGTTTCTTTCTTATTTTCGGTTCTTATAAACAATATCTTCCCCAAATATCTTCCCTCTGTCATAACACATATAAGATCAGACTTAGCGAGGGTGTGCTCGTCCATTTCTGTTTACCTCCTGAGTCGGTAGAGATCAAACAGAGGTCAAAGAGTGCATACTGGACTTTCATCAGACGGCCAGAAGTATGGCTCCTAATGAATGATGACGTCACTCCATAACTGCTGGATGTGTAAACAAGTACAAGTTTGCTATATAAACTTAAAAGGTGATGATATATCAGTGTTGTGTTCACAGCTGGTTTCCACTGCCCCAGAGCAGCCAAAAAACAGTTATTGCAGGTTTAATGCTCTGTTTGACTGAAGCAATAAAGATTCTGGCAGATGCCCATAAAGGCTCTTTGTTGTGCATTTTAAGCAGTAATTAAGCCATTAAATCATTTGTTTTTATTTGCAAATCACTCATTTGTAATATACAACGTGTTGTAAGTGATCAAGCCTGCTGGGCAAATATGATTAATTTGTTTTGTTTAGGGAAAAAAAATCACTCTTTTTGCTCCCTCTGGTGACTCAGACCTCCTTTAACATTTCCCATTTAATTGCATACTGTCGGTAAAGAAGTTGCCTGCTCTATTACCAAGCCCCCTTCTCCCCGCCCTCCTCCTCTTCCTGCTTTGCCAGAAGCCAAAATTGCACTGTAGCACCTTTCAAAATTGCAAACTGACAAAGCTGGGCTTGTCATCATGCTTAAAATCCAGCTCGAAAACTGAAAACGCACGGATCATAAAGCCTGTTCAACCTCCACCGTGCTTCCCCATCAAGGTGTCTAAAAACAGTGCAGCAGTATATTTCTTCAGGCCAATGCCGGAGCATCATTAAGTCCTCATTCAAGGGTCAAGTCAAAGCACATCTCTACCAGCGTCACCACGGTGACAAACTGCCAGCGCATGAGGGAGCAGCATCGATTGTAGTCATGCAACTGCCGGTTGTCTTCAGGCGCTGTCATGCAACTTTAATGAAAATAGATTTCCCCTGTCCTTCACCTGTGCAACATGCAGTAGAACATGTAGATGAGACAATATTAAAAGGGACTGAGAATTTAATAACCGGACTGACACATGAAACATGACAAACAGAAACTGAAAGCTTTAATCTTTATTTTTCTCATAAAATAATCGAATTCTCTGCATTATAAGTCTACAGGAGCTTGAGTAGGTTTTTGCACTGATTCTGGTTGGTAACAAAAGATGTCACAGGAAATTTCGATACATTACATCAGTCTTTTGTTGCGCAGAGCAGAACCATGCTGCAGACTTGAGTTGAAGCATAAAGCATCACCTGAGAAATTACCTTGCACACTCAAATATTATCGAAAATGCGTCTTAAGGACACTTCAAACACCACAAGTCAATAATAACACCTTCCATCCATCACAGCCTTTATCGCTTCAATCCATTATCTCTACCACTGTTGTGAATAAGCAAATGACAGAGCAGGCAGCCGGGGTGACAATTTAAGTGGTGATGACAGCGATGCTCCACATAGGAGGCCCATTACTTCTAATGCACAGCAGTGGAAAGGAGAGGATGTGCCAGATCAAGACTGCGGTAACGTCACTGCATGCCTTCGCGTAAGCGACTCGCTCGCAGATGAAAATGTCTACAGTGGCAGCATGAATCAATGTTGAGGTGAAATATTAATCCTCTTCCATTTAAAATTCCCCTTCAAATTTTCTATTTGTGGGTGCTAGGCAGGGTGGCTCTTTGAAGCTGCATGGTGCCACAAGTAACCCTTTCACTAAAGATGAGGTTTGAGGGCAGAAAACACTCCTCCCGTGTGAGATTTCATAGCAGATGCTCCCACTGTCTTAATCATGATTGATGACGTTGATTAAATCAGTCTTGCAGTATTTTTTTTTTAATTGACACTAATTGTTTCCCACTCATAAACAGTACAGGCAGAGCGACATGCCATTAAAATATAACTGCTGTTATATGCTCCCCGTGACACAACCCATAATGACTGATGAGGGGGTCAATGTTAGCAACTTGTTCCTAGATGCCAGCGACAAGCAAGAAACAGCCAGGACAAAATAGTACAGATGAGATTGATTAATCCACAGCTGGCCATCCTAAATGATGTCACCTCACCAACACTGAATGGCAAAACAGACTTCTGCAAAGAATCACAAAATGCGGCCAGAAGTGTTGATGCCTGATACATACTGTGTACACTGTGTACAGGTATATAAAGCTTTTGTATGTAGATCAACAATGTGGAAGTACTGCAACATTACACTCAACAAAGCCTGAAGACACATAGATACCTGCTTTTTTGTATTACATTATTGTTCATGATTAAATCTGAAGCAATCAAAGTGGAATTTAAAAAAGCATCCTTAGGCATTATTTACTAAAAGTTTAATACTCAAAAATCCAGCTAATCTGTTTCATAAGGTCTGTGTGGGTGTTTAAACACAAATTTCATTCAGAGAATCGTTGACTATTACACAGCAAGAAGAAGTATTCATATCTATTATTTGCCATTGCTTCTTTTCTCTTTTGCCATTTCGTAAAGAATTTGAAAACGCCTGAATTGTCTCCAAATCTGTTTGTACAGTTGACTGCACAACAGCCGTTTTTAGTTGTGTTCATGTTTTTTTTTCTTTCTACATGAATGCCCAAAGGCAGATGCTGACTGTTGCCTGTGTGGGGGGCAGTCGGAGTGACTGTGGCCACTTCCATGGTTCGATGACATCACATGCATTTCCTCAGGAGCTGGGTCTAGTCCCCATCTCTTTTTGACCATCCACCAATTGGAAAAATCTAATTAAAATGAAGATGTGGATGTGGTGTGGATTTACTTTAAATCACAACTGAATGAGAAAAATAATTTTAATGATATTTATGATAAACAGATGCAAGATGCCTTAACAGAGAGGAGGCGATCTGAATACATTTACCAACACATAATGATTAATTAGTAACCATCAGAGAACAATGAGAATGAATGAGCAACAAGGATGCTGACAATCAAACCAGTAATGTATGCATACGCTGCACGTTTAGTGTCTTCATTTTTAATGCATCCATCATCTCCGTCACAAATACGAGCTTCTTCTCTTTCATGTTGAGATTAGTAGCTTAATGTCAGATGCTGCGTGGCACGGCCGCTTAACGGCTGCTACAGGTATCACTGCAGGATTTATTCACCGTAGTATCCCCCTCATTTTACTCTCACTCGCTTCTCACAGCAGGATATTGATCCACTGTAAATGGAGAGAGCGCACGCATGGCCACAAAAAATAACCCATGTGTTGCTGCAGATAGTCGCTTCACTGTGTCACTTGCTGTGTGTATGCTTGACTGCTCGAGTCACGTGAGGACAGTGTTTGATGGCCTGTGTTTGATGGATGGACAGCAGCAGCAGTAAAATTGGAAAACCATCAAATGGAGCCCATAAACCAGTAGGTGATTTGAGAGGGGTGAAGGGGGGATGCCCCCTCCCTTGTTTGCCAAATGACCAAAATGTATCCTCCTGGTTAACCTGCCGTCCCCCCTCTCCACCCCCTACTGGCAGAGAGAGTGCAGGGGCAGAGTTGAATATATTAGTCTGATTTAGTCATTGATCCTTTATTTGATTGAGGTTTGTGCAAGTTGGCCCCAACCACGGCTCTGAAATATGAGTAGCCTAACTGTGTTGAGTACTGATAAATCCATGGCGCTGTCCGTGGTGCTAAAAGTAGACGGATTTGTAATTCCGCCTCATTCTCTCAGTCCTGCCCTTCTGTCAGTTTTATCTTGGATGTATCAAAATTCTCTAAACTATGCAATATAAATACTCAATTACATACTATATTGCAGCCTATACACTCTAGAGTTGTATCACCTTCATGATCAAACTGACAAGTAGCAGTGTGTACTTGCGGAAGAGTGAGAGGATGATAGAGAAACACTGCTGCCTGTCGTATTCCCATAACATTCCTATAACATTTCTATGTTAAGAACCACCTAAGAACAAACCACCTCCCTAACAAAATATGTTTGAAACATGACTACAGATATTGTTAAAAATGAACAAATCACTGCCATTAACTAAAACATTCAATCAGATACAACGGTGGTTGCATTAAACACATATAAAAAGAATGTCTACATGATTTACTTTGTAAGTTTACAGGATGCATTCTGCAAAAAACAATTTAAATCATCATATTAACGTTTGCATGAAACAGAATACATCTGCAGGCCGTTGGAAATGTTTTCTAATGAGCAAACATGTGTCACGTTGTTTCATTTCCTCTGCTGAAATGTAGCATTTGATATGTGTGGCTGTTTGTTGAGTGTGGAAAGTATATATATAAAATATACAGTTTATGGGAAAAATCAGTATTTATGAGGTCTACCTCACATGTGGGTTATGTAAAGTCAATACAACAGTCAGCCTCTGCAGTGGCTGAGCATCCACACGCTTTTGATTCTACTCTTCAAAGCGAGAGACTCCACTCACAGTCCACACTCCACACTTCTCATAAAAAGAGCCAGTCCTATCTTATTACTTTAGATCTAACCCTTCCGCACTTGAGGGATGTTGTCTCTGACTTAAGTCATTAAACTCTCTTCTCTTGTATAATATGGGTCCCTCACTCACACTCAAAGGCCTGCTATTCTTATTTCTCACAACACCGGTGACAATATAATTGAAATACCATATTGGGAGCATATCTGGCTCTCCAATAACGTCGGCAGCAGCGGTGCCTCCTCCCAGTGACAATTCCTGCGCTCCAGTGTCAAAATGCGTACTTCACTGTCCATGGAGAAAATGATCCTGCCCTCCCAGGTTGACACAAAAAAGTCAGACAGACAAATAGCAAGATGCACAAACAAGGAAACTTCTCTGTTAAGCATCAGTACATCCACATCCTCCACTTGTTAGAGTGTTTTTGATTAATGAAGTCTAGTATCTCATATATTGGATAATCTCTCCGGCCCCCCCACATGTTATCTTTGCTGCAGTACATCCCAATTTATGCTCCAATATTGCTACTCAGTGTGTGTTTTGATCTAGTACAAATATCCAGCACAGTACACTCCTTCACTCTGTGAGAGCACGCAGGGCGAATTTACTTTGTCGTGTGGCTCTTGCACAGAAGCATTAGTGACTGAGGACTCTCAAAGGTCCCATAAAAATTTTAATGAGCATAAAGTCGCATGCGAGGAAGACAAAAATATATGTGTAATATATTAAAGACAAAGGATACACAGTGCAATAGGTACTGTACTGTACACACAGAGCCACAGGACGAGTAAAGGCAGAAAGTTGTATATTGGAATGTACTGATGCTGTATTTTTAGAGAAAGCATAGATCTGAATGAACAGACTCCCAGAAATTGATCCCACAGCTATTTATACAGGAGCACCCACTCCGCCGTCCTCGGAGTTATTTATTTCCATTGATTTGCAGCATCGCTGTAACCCTAATTATTTCACCAGTATTGTCAAATTTCCAAAGCAATCCGCACACTTCTCTATCATGCCAGCAGCTCACACACAATCAAGAGCGGACGCAACACAAAGTTCGAGCGGCTCTCCCTGGAGATCTAATTGTGTACAAATTGTGAGGCTATGTGGTAATCTGCTGCCTTTTCCTGTGGCTGCTGCTGCCACGGGGCCGCCTGGGGTCCACGACAAGTCTGACCTCCTCTGGGACTGAGCAAACCATTTCACGCAGCTTACTGGTGACCCAGTGTGCATCGCTCATCTCAAAGGGCCTTAAGGATGTGACATATGGATGAATGGCAGCAACCTATGTCAGTTTTTTTTCCCTGTGTGGCTCAGCTGCCTTACCGGGCTGTCAAAGGTACAGACCTGAATTTATATCTAAGCAGCAGATTAATAATAATAATGAATGTCAAGAGGCAGACTGAGACTTGATCGTTCTTATTAAATCCCAGAACTGAATGTCAGAGCGAGCGTCTGCTCTCTAATGTTCTTCTGATGATGGGAACATGCAGGAGTTCAGAGAGATTAGTGTCAGTGTCTCACAGGCTGTTACGGTGAAAAGCCTTATCTATTCACAGCGTGCTGATGGTAGCAGGAGTTATGAACCTGTGCAGAACGTAATTACGCCACGTTTCCAAAAAGATAATTAGATTTACAAAGGTCGTCAGTAAGTGTGTTTTCAATCACAAAAAAAAATACAGTCATGCATGTGGTATTTGATTGTTGTTAACCTTAAAAACTCTCAATGCTTTTATCTCATTACGCATTTGAGGCAGAGTGAGAAGGGCATGCAATTTCCATAAAAATATCACAATTAGATTTCTTGCAATTCTTTGTTTCAATGTCTTGTATCATTATCCACTGCTGAGCGATGTAACATGCCCGAGGTTGCCCTGTTTTAAACCATCTTTAACCTCATCCACTTCTCCAAAGAGATGAAAAAACCACCACAGACAATGTCAGAGAGCATTACTGACCTTTGACGTGGTAGTGTCTACATGGTTTTTCACAATAAAAGCTGGAGGGGGTTGGACTCAGCATAAGTCACTAAAAATGATCACTGTATTATGAATGTTGCTCACTGTTGTGGCATCAGCATCTCCACAGAGTTGCAGCATCAGCACCGATGTGTGCCTGTGGAGCCGGTGAAGACTCAGCGCTGCATAAACTCTTGGGATGAATGAACTGAAAGACTCTTATTGCTGGAATTCAGGATAATGATGGCGTTTCCATTCACACTCAGTGCAAACCCACATTCATGCTGCAGCCGTAAAGTTTGTATTTTTTTAATTTAAGTCTGAATTTTAGGACATTCTTTTGTGGCTATCTTAAGATTAGTTTTGGAAGCATTGTGTTGCAATAGAGTCTGAAATACATCTAAAAACATATTTGTCTTTATCAGGATGGTGTAAAAATCATTTTACATTTTTAAAGCATCAGATCTAATGATGGGTTAATTGATGCCACAATTCTACCTCATCAGTCCATTGTTCTTCATTCTGTAAGACATTATGTAACAAACTTAAAGGATTAGTGTTATAAATAAACTTGAATGCATCGATAAAGCAGGGGGGAAAAAAGACTTTAAGTCATTTCATTTTTGTGCATCTTCTGCGCATTCTGCAGAGCGCACTCATGCCCAAATCTGCGCCGATATTCAGGGAAACATCACAACTTACCTGGACACCAAATTCCGCCTCTGAACGTAGGATCCAGTGACTGTCAAAGTTTCCCCCTCCCCTGTGACACTGAGCGTGGCGGTGAAGTTTGCAGAAATCAAAGTACTTCTACATGCGACGACCGCGCTCCTGCAGCCTGGAGTACCGGACCATCTGTTGTGCCTGTGCGCGTCGAGCTGCGCGCCGTGAGCAGGAGACGAGAGGAGGGGGGAGGAGGGGGAGAGAGAACAGCGGATAGGACGGCGCGCGCAGGAGGAGAGGGTTCAAATCCCACCCTGAGCAGAGTCAGTCTGACAAACTGATAAACCGTCATCTGGTGAAGGATGCGTGCTTCACTTTCACTTTACCAACCATTTTAACCTGTGCGGCAAAATATAAACAAAGATGAATCTTCTTATTTCAATGATAATGAATAAAATGCTACAAGTTGTGAGAATCATACCCAAAAGAAGAATTACTGTATAACATGAGAATGTGCACAAATGTGACGTGATATATAATATGACTTCTCATCTCATATTATTTCTCATACGCATGTCCATGTGCACTACCATCATAAGCTTTATTACATTCATCCTCATCTGTTGCTTTACTTATCCCACTTCTATTGTAAAAACATCCCATTATCATCCCATCTCTATTTTATATTTCATTTATTTTATTGGGTGCTCTCTTGTTGTATCTTATTTGTTGTATTGTATTTTGTATATTTTGCTGTAATTTTTGGAACAATCTGGCAAAAGAATTTGCTTTGAGATTAATAAAGTTCTGTCTCTTGTCTTATCTTAATAGTTTGTCTAGTTTCATATTTACCAGTCCATCATTAGTGTGTCTGCAATCATATAGGCTCATTCCATTTCCACCTGTGTCTGGTGATGGAATGACACATAAAATACTTCCTGGCAGGGTTAATGTAATGCCCTTATTATTTTTCTCAAAATATGCATTTAGATTTAAGTTTGATACAGACAAGTGTTAGAAAAAAACGTCATCAGAACAAAAATGGACAAGGGTCATGATCCATCCATGGATTGTCAGTTACAACAACCACTCTGTACTTTGACAGAAAGTCCAGATTACCCGTCTGCCTCCGTCTGTGTCTGACCAATGGCTGCTCTGCTGGTGGCTCTTACCTGAACAGTCATGTTCATCAATAGCAATTAGTTTTGTTGTCCTTTAGACATGCATTGAACCATTCCTTGCTCACTCGTGTTGATCTGTCAATGAGCTTCAGATAAATGGAGAATTGTAAGTGTGTGTTCCGGTTTTGAGGTATATGTCTCTATCCCAAGTGGAGTGGAGGCAATGCTCACAGCTGTAAAACATCAACAGTAACATCTCTTATACAGAAAAGGTGTCTGGATGTTACTCTGGATAATCCACAGAACAAGCTGTCGACTGTTTTTATCAGTAATATTTTCTCGTAGGACATAGTTCAATGGCAGCAATGCCTATGGCAGAAGAAACCTGTGTGAAGGAAACCAAAATCAGATTCAATTCTAAGCAGAACATGAGTCCAGTATATAAGACTTCCTGCCATTTGGGCGAACCAACCCTTTGAATGCCAAATCGAGCATCTGCATCTGGCCTCTGATTGTTGCTGGAGATGAAAACATGCTCTAACATTCTGCGCCTTATCCAAACCCTCGAGGGGCCACATGTCCACACACATTACAAATGAAGCATGAGGAGAAACATAAACATATACATAAAACTAGGAAGGGAAACAGCCGATGCTCATGGATTGAGACGCTGGATACTGAGAGAGCAGATGGTTTTCCCTCGATGTGACAGATACTGTACGATGCCCCACATAGCCTACGTTCAGAACGATTTAAACTAAGGTCAGAAGAATCGCGTCGCTGCTAGACATACTGGAGTCGCTTGATAAGGTTTTCTAATAACGGTTCTGAATGCATTAACAGTTGCTAATTCTTTATTCTTAAACTGTGTTCCTGCCAAGCATAAAATAGCACAACGGTAAACGCTCTCTCTGTTCTATCACCTCCTGCAAACAGAGCTGGATTCCTCCTCCGAACACTGCTGCCTCCTCACCCACATGTGCAGAAATCTGCTGAGGCAGGTGAAGATGGAGCCTCCCACCCAGGACGAGTATTTTTGGCGGGGCACAGACAGAACGCTGACCCCGGTGTCGCTGGGTGCCATCTGCAACCGCAGAGAGAAGCCAAGCCGCCATACTGGCCATTTACAGCTCCTGCCAACTGGGATCATGCTTCTTCAGCTGTTCCTGACGCGTTCGCCAGGCTCGGTCACTCTCATGATGGAGTGGTAGGAGAGCGTCGCAGCGCAGCGGGGTCACTCATTTCTGAGGGCCAATGAATTAAAGCTTAAAATGCAAGTCACCTTTTTTCAGTGGACCAATTTAAGGGAAATGGTCCTTGTCTTTTTCTTTTCACTGAAGCGGCTTTAAGGGGCTTTTTTTTTTGTACTTTTTGGGAAATAACTCAACTTTTCTTTCAACTTAAAGTTAAAAGAGAAGATCGATACCACTCTTATGTCTACCTGTCAGTTAGAGCCAGGAAGCATACAGACTAGAAACAAGGGGAAACAGCTAGTTTGGCTCTGTAAAAACTGTTTTTTTTTTGTATAATCAAACAAAAGATATATAAGTTAATTGGTGAGATTGGAGCCAGACTAGCTGGTTCTCCTGCTTCCAGTATGAAAAGCCAAGCCAACCTGCCTGTTTGCTGTTGCTTCATATTTAGTGTACAGGCATGAGAGTGGTGTCAGTCTTTTCATCTAACTTTCTATAAGCTTTTGTTGAGTCTTGGATAAATCAGAACAGCACAGTCAGGAAGCAAAGGGAATTCATTTTTGATGAGACAATGCAATTTATATGGGATTAATGATAATGATAGCGCACTTCAAATGAAGCAGCAAATGTAGCTCTTGACACTGCCTGTTCACAAGACAAGCCTGAATATACAGCAGATTGGCAGAACTGTAACAAGTGTGAAACAAGACGAGATTAGCAATGCATTGCAAATGCTTGGGAGCAGTTGGAAAGTCCGCCGAGCGATGTCTGATACGTTCACTACTTATAGTCAGTCACTTTGTGTCCTGTCACGACCGAATAAGTGATGTAATGAAGCAGGCAGCAGTTATTGCAAAATGTAGACTCAGCTGTCATTTCTCAACCCTGGGACCGGAGAGACAGCTGGGGATCTGTCACCGGGATGTCATGTTCTTTAGGGCCGACCGAGTTCCTCCATGCGCGGAAGTCTCAAGTGTGCCGTGGAGAACCTGTGATTTCACCGATCACTTCTTCCTCTGTGGTTGATGGCGAATGGAGTGCTCTCTCTGTGGTACAGGGCCTGAAACACGGGCACAGTGGAGGATAGAGTATTACAGCATGAGTAAGTTCTTCCTGTCAGGGTTGGCTGTAATGCGTGTTTTATCTCCTCTCAGTCCAGCCACAGAGTGTCTTTATTCACAAGCCAATTCAGGCCTGATTAATGCACATTCCACAGTCCACACATCGCATTGTTTATATATGCTGTTTATCTTTTACTTGAAAAGGTTCTTTGTTGTTTTTCTGTCCCTAACTATCTCCCCAGTACCTTTTGTTATCGCGCACCCAGTACTTTTGGTCACAGACAGACTGTGCTGTTTCACTGCAAACGCCTGATATCACAACGACATCCATGGCCTTGTAGCATCACAGCTCTCCAGCTGGAGTTGCTATAGCAACGGGTGATCAGAGGGGTTATTTTTTTTGTGTGTGTGTGTGTTTGCGAACATATTGAGGATATGATGGGGAAAAGATGATTTTATAATCGGTCACCAGCTAGATAGCATTTTGTGGGGGGAATAAAAGATAAAGCAGTTCACTCAAGTACTGCGCTTCAGTACAATTTTGAGGTACTTGAATTTTGCTTGACTATTTCCATATGCCACTTAATACGTCACCTCCACTATATTTCAGAGGCAAATACTGCGTGACGGCATCTCCTGAAGCTTTTCATGAGGAGCCCTTCTGAGATGTGAAATCATGAAGGGAACAGCGTGATTTGATATCACCCCTACAGAGGGGGTGCGGCTCACACTTGACTGTCACTTTTAAAGGTCAGAGCTGGAGGCATCAGCAACACCATAAGGATTATATTATAATGGGTTGTAATTGTATGTAAGTGTTGCAGATGGTTTACAGTTTAACCAGCCATATGGTACATGTAAGGGTTATGGTAGTATATTTAATAATCTTTTAATGTAGTAAATTTACGTGTGTGTGTTCCTCTCTTTTTCACACACACACATTATCACTTCCTCTCAGCTCTCAGTTTTGGCATGTTTTGAGATTTCACACTCACTAATAGCTGTCTTATTTTTCTTTTATCTGTTTCTCTCTCTGTCTGCATACTGACTCTTGTATCATTATTTTTAGGAGAAGAGAGTGTAAATTTATATGATTCCATGACATGGACGTTATTTTTACAAGTCACATCTATCCAGAGAAATGATGAATGTTTCCCCATCACAGGCCATCACAGCACTCACAGGCCTCTTTACAGTCTGTAGATCCATCCACTTCCCCCTTAGCAGGATTTTTTTTAGCATCCTACATCATAGCCAATGGTGAAATTGAAATTAAAATTAGAACAACCCGAGAGGCTGCAGATAGTATATGTAGGATCTGGTTTTTTACTGTGTTATGAAATACTTCAGAAGAGAGTGCTTCGGAACAATTTCGGTGGCAGAAAATGTCAGTAGCAAAGAAACAATATGATAGTGGTTATTGTAGGTAGAGCTGCCTGACCTTGTGACGTATATGAAACATGTTTTACCTGCTATAAATTTATAGTAAATACAAATAGAAATGTAGGACTTGTGCCATATTTTTTTAATCTCTCATATGAATTAGACATGCCAGCTCGGAACAATGAACAAACCCCAGCAAACAGCAAAGACATTCCACCTCAGGATCAATGATGAATGCGTAGAAATTTAATATGAGATTGTCGCAAAATGATTGCTCAAATGAAAAGCTGATCAAAGAGAGTTTTACCAACCATTCCCCTCTTATAAAGCTGATTACCCTCCAGCAGGTGGATGTGTTTGTATCAAACATATAAGTGCTGGAGCTCAGAGAATTTTTCAATGCAGGCAGTCAGCCAAGTGGACGAGCTGTTCAACGTTCAACTTTCTTCATGTCTGTTTATTTATGGCAGGTACTGTATATCAATACTTGCCAAGATTCTCTGTGCTATTTCTGGCTCTCCTGAAATAACACAGTAAGCTCTTTTTTTTCTTCGTCAAAGGCTATGAGGGTTTAGTTTAGATCATATGAATGAATACCCATGGTCACTGTGGTGATAGAGATCCACAGATTTACTTTTGCAACTTCTGAAACAGAGGGAAAGGTTGTGAACATGATTGAAAATTATTTCGCTATGGTAATAACATCACAAATCAATGTAATCAATGATCAATGTTATTGATCCTTTCATCTAACTCTCAGTTTCATGTGTCAAATCACTAAAACAAGGCTGGAACTAAGACCATGTTTGCATGGTGGTTTCTTTTATACCTGTATGTAGTATGCTGGTTCACATGACGTGCTACTGACATTTGGAAGATGTGCACATCAACTTCTCGCAGGTCTCTGCAACCTACAGTCACCCAGAAAACCCTTCTCTGTATAGATCCTCTGAGATTTTTACATGTATCTTCAGAGATGCATAACTTCTATATCAAACCGAACTAGGACACAGTTCTCACTTCCCTCAGTCCTCATACAAGTATACTGAAGTACAAATATGCAAGCTATGGCAGACAGGCTGTCTAGCTAGACATGGGATGAAGCAACCTCCAGCTGGAGCCAGGTTTGCATGGACAAGGACCCTGCAACAGTTTCATTGTTGGCATTCACCTGACATCAGGCTCAGGCTCCCTGTGGAGGCTGTTCAAACTCCAGCAGTAATGTGGTTAGAAGCAGCGATGTGCGAGTCATCAATGAAGCAAACAGCAAACTCTGGGATGACAAGTCCTCTTTCACTGACTTGCCCCTCATAGTGTGAACCGCAAAGATGAGACAGGACCATGTGTCACCCACACAATTGTGCAACTTTTATATCAATGTCGTGGAAGTGTATCAAGTTAGTTAGCTGTATTAACCTGGCCCTGTAAGAAAAGCAACCACACTGGCGCTTGTTTCAACTCAGTACTCGCTCCACCAGCCCAGAACCTGCTCCCTGCTCTGAGCTGAAGGTCTGACTCAGACTGCCCAAAGCACTCACTCACTCATTCACCCACAAGGTCCACGCCACAGTCAGGAACCATCCATGAATTTGAATTTGTTGCTTTTTAAGTTCACTGCTACTCGCTCCTGATTGATCAATCATGAAATCCAACAGTCTGTAATTTCTGATCAGCAGGCTGTGGTGCCTTTCTGAACACAAATCTCAGGGACTGACTGCTGTTCATGTCTTTTATGCAGAACAATTACTTCTATTTTTTATTGTCAGTATTTTGAATAAGTGTTATTTTCTTTACCTTGGAGTTAGTTTAAGTTGTTTAATGCTGCAGTGTGTGTTGGTCTCACTATTACATATTTGATTTTATTGTGTATATGTGTGAGAGAGAGAGAGAGGGACAGAGGGAGAGAGAGATTTAATAATAAATAAACATTGTGCCTTGGAGAACTCTTGGTCTAATTGTGTGAATCAGTGGGGACTGGGAGTGGGTGGAAGTCGTTGGTTGGTGCTTGATACTCAGCTGTCAACTCGAGTTGAGCAGCTCTGAAACAGGTTGCATGCTTCTAAGTAAGCCCCCAGGAAGTGCACCAGGCTTTGAAGCCAATTTGACATAGTGGTCAAACCATTTAATTACAAGATCCCGGTCTGACAGGGGCCCAAAAAGCATTTTCCCACACACAATCGAGGGGAAAGTAGCGGCTATAAAATGGTGTATATATTTTTTTGACAGCCACAACCCCAGCAAAATGACTTATCGGACCTGTCGCTCAGAATTTGATCCATTCGATCCAATTTCTACTTTCCATTTGGAGAGTCTAGAAGAGCAGCACGATTAAATTATTTTATCTCATTCAAGTCAGAGAAGGTCTAAACTGGAAGTCTGCTGGCAAAGCTGGTAGATGTCTCTTTAGTGAGTGACTCATACAAACTCGAGTCAGTAAAAAGCGTCGAACCGTCCATCTGTAGTTAGAAGTGACAACATGTAACAAGTGTATAGTTAAAACAGCCAAGACCTAGTATGGAAGTCACACCAAAGAAATTTTACAAAATAGAACTTTTCCATGTAGTGTCATACAAAGTGTAAAGAGGGATATTTTACTTCATTTGGTTTCATCATTTGCTGATATCTACCATTGTGTTTCAAGGACATTGTCATAAGACCTGTGCATGTGTGTGTGAGAGGAAAAAAAGGCATCTGAGGGTTGCTTCAGCTTGCATTAAAATGACAATGATTACATTTCAGACCTGTTTTCCTTTATTGTTTGTACCTACCTGCCTGTGGCTCAAGACAAAATTCAGTGAAAAACAGATTTTTCGTGGGAATAGTATTATGTGATCTACAGAAAAGACTGTTCGTGCGTCACCACGTCCTGATGTTGGCAGCCCATGGTAACTGCTCCAACTGATCATCAGTCATCATCTGTCAATCATCACACTAGCTGCTGTCCTATTATTTGAAAGGAAAAGAAGCCTCGAAGAGTCATGTCTGCATTCTGATCTGCCCCCTGCAATTCTGCTAAGCTACTGTAAAAGTCACCAGCAGTGTCTTGTGCCAGGCTCTTTGTGTCCATCTGTCAGACTGAGATCATACTACGAGATCAGTGCCAACATTGTTGTAATCCTGTCGTGTGCAAGGAAGTAAGATGACAAAGTCTTCTTGTGCCAAAAGCAGAGGCGTCCACATTTTCAACAAAAGATGCTTGCTTGTGTTACACATCACATTACATTGCTTTTCACTCACTGACCTAACAAAGGATTTAGACATAGTAAACTCCACCATCCCCTGTTGAGGGCATTCAGAATGGCCATACGGAAATTGTTGCTTTACATCTCATGCCTCAGTAAGATCAATGGCAAACTTGACCATTATTGATTAATGGGGCCAAAATTTCCATTTACATGACTCCTTTAATGTCCAAAAACAGATCTGAACATCATGCATTCCCACAGTCAACACTCTGGATACACACATATGAGCCCTTACTCCTCATCATCTGTTGTTCTGATCCACCAACTCACTCAGTCAAATCTTCTTCCAGTCTCCTAATCCTCCTACTCCAACATGAATTTGCAGATTTGTGATAGTGGCCTGTGGTGTGGAACTGTAAATGGGGAGTTCCTCTGAAAGGGCTACATTGTGAGGAGGAAGTGGTGCTTATTGCTGGAAGGCGACCATCTGCAGGGCCTACGGCAAAGAAGAGGTCAGCCATGTGGTAATGGCTGCTTCTCACTGCCATGCTGCTAAAGTACTGCTCAAGGCAGAGGACCACAAGAGTAGCTATTACTTCCTGGCATCGCATTTTCATCCATCAGTGGGAGACATCTTTTTCACAGGAAAATGAAGAGATCAGGGGCATCCGGGTGGCGCAGGAGCAAAACACCCACCTACCAAGTTCGATTCTTGGCAATAGTGCCTCCAGCTTGGTTTTGTGCTCCAAAGAACACAATTGGCAGTGTTTGTGGTTGGGAAGCCAGTTTGGGATCATGTCCCTCTCACTAAATTAGCAGGTGTTCAGACTGAAACCAGCCCTGTGTTTGTGGAGGCATGTTGATTCAGATACCATGAGACACGAAACACGATCCAGAAAGTCCAGTCTGAGTAACACATTCATAAATTTAAAGGCTTCTCAACACTGCACAGTGTTTTCAACTATTTCATCTTTCGTCAAGACCATCTCAAGGTAAAGTAGATATACAGTGTGTGTGTGTTGCGGCAAAAGCTGAGCCAAGTTCAACTTTTTTTGGAGCACTCTTTGTTGACATCCCTGCTCTTCCACTGGACTAACCACATTCAAAGGAATGAGATGTCTGGCAATTTTTGAACAGGGACTCAGATGTTGGTCGGTCTCAGGGCCCTGAGTGGAGTGTGGTGGGGGTCTGTAGTGGTTAGTATAAACCTTCACACATGACATTTCAAACTGATAGAAAACAAGAGGGAAATCCCCCTCAAAAATGTAAAGTTTAAGAGATGAAACATTTGATTTGATTAAGCAAGCTTGCAATTTAGTTGAACTCAACCGCCGACTTGAACTCAACACTACACTTAGGTGGCATACATACACAGCAACATATATCCAACGCACCCTTTTGATCATGGTGGTGTAGGCCTACTTAAGATGTCAGTGCTCTGCTCACTCTTTTGCTGACACACCACTCATCTGAAAGTTCTGCTGACACTGCTGACATTATGTTGTTGCTGTGGTTCATACAGCATTTCAAAAGCCCCACCTTCACCTCAGTGTCAACCTGTGAGTCCGGGTGAAGAAATTAGAGTGTAGATGCAAAAAAAATCAACTCTTTACATTCACAACCTTTGCACATTCCTGCACATACTGCACATCTTTCTGAATAATGGTATTATTGTTAATCTTGTAGATACTGTTTTGTATTTTTTTTCTGTTCTTACTTTCACAACCATTATATTTCATTTTATATTTTCTAGAACTTTGTTTATGGTTAGCACAGCGTCACACCAAAGCAAATTCCTTGTGTGTAAAAATGTACATTGAAATTAAAACACGATGGCTCACACCTGAGATCACGTACAAATTTATAGTTAGATGATCTGATTAGCCCTGCTGTGAACGACTTTTGAATCACAGCCACCTCACCAACAGAGGTTGTTTGCAGACAGATGGTTTCCATGACAACATTATTTGATAAGCTCCCTGAATGTGATCAAAAGTGGGGAATAAAAAGCCACCTACTCAATAAGTCATAGACTGGCGAGATCAACTCAATCTATTTGTGCAATCTGGACATCAGTTTTGCAAAATGACAGAGGTTTATTCAGGCGGAGGGCAATTACGTCTTTGTGAATCAAAATCCAATTGCATCCGGTGTACAGAGCGTTCGCATCAAGGTGCTGCCACTGATGTGCCGCCAGAAAGTGTCACAGTAGATCAGGTGAAATCAGAGTGAATGACAGTTCTCTGAGATGAATGATGAACTGCATAAAGAAACAGGTTGTTTAATGATGGGAAATAGTAGTTCCAAAAGGCAACATTTTTACAATGTGTTATCTTATGCAATAGATTATTTAAACTTGACTAAAACAGTACGGGTCAAGATTAGTTTACTTATGACATTTCATAATAAAATGCTTGTCTAAGAAGCTTATTAGGCATCCCTGTCATAATTTCTCTCTTCCTTTCATTCAGTCAACTTGGAGTGTTTACTGACCTTACATGCAGAAACTGTGATGCAGTGCAAGTACCTTTGCACTGCATCATTAAAATCATAACACGCTTTAATCAAAGTCTTGTGACGTAGCTCATATGCCAAAAGAAATTGCACACTTTAGTCTATACACCAGCATTTGGGATGATTCGTCAGTGTCAACAATTAAATGCAATGATCACAGATTGGATGACACAACTTTACTGATGCAACCATGGCAACCTGGAGAATAGGATCCAGCATCTTGATAGGCTGTCGCTGCTGCGACTAGGCAGCCTGGTTGCATAATGTTCTCAACCTTGACTTTGATGTGTTCCTCTTTATATCTTTATACCTGCAGTCAATGTTCACGTAATGTGTTTGGACAGATGAAAAAAAATTATTGCATTTAATGGTGAGAGAGGTAAAGATGACTAAGAAAGAAAAGGTCAAAGATCAACAGCTGTTTCAACTTCCTATAGGCCTAAGTCTGCATAAATCCGCATTCCTATGTGTTGTCTCAATAATGTTATTCATTGCTCACACAGAACACAGCTAGATAACAGTGAAAACAATTAGCACACAAATTAACAGTCTGTTTTTGTCTGCATGTTTGTGTGTGTGTGTGTATGTGTGTGTCTGCAGGGTGGATCAGCCCCAAAACTTTGCAAACTACTTCCAGCAGACTTGAGCGGCAGAGAGAGTTTAGCTTCTGTCAAAGCCATCTGGTGCTCCTTTAATAAAAATGTGTTTGAACTGTGTCACATTTTTTTTCAGCTGGTCTCTCCTTTTACGCAATGCCGCGCGCCGTAGAGAAGCGAGAACACAGAGAGCGGTGGCATGAAGAGAAAGGGAGGAGAAATAGTGTGTGTGTGTGTGCGCGTGTGTGCGTATGTGTGTGTAGGAGCTGGTGGGTGGGTGTTGGGGGATGGGGGTGCAGAGAACGACAGTATAAATGTCACTTTAAAATGCAGTCCCTTCCCTCTAACGCATGACCGTCACTTCACCCATTTCAAATCTAATTATCATTTCCAGTTCCTTAGAAGAAACACTGCATGGATTTCATAACAAAGCGTGTTATGAATCATGAAAGAAGACAGACAGATTGATATATTTTCAAGGAGTCTATTAACAAGTTAGAGACTAATGATGACAAATTATACATTGACTGAGAATCAAAGGTTTAAAGTTTTACACTGATAATACTTTAGTTTCTCATTTTTTTTCAGCCATGCAAGAAAATTATTCTTCCATGGATTTATGTCCATACAGAGAAGCTATGGGAGATGCAGTTATTAAGAAGCAATTCTCCATGTGTGTGTTAGAGCAGAGATGAGGGGGGTTCATTGGTACCAGGGAAACAGGGAGCAGAAGAGCTGACCTCAGAAGAGGACAGTTTCTCCGCTCTTAATTACCAGCAAGTCCTGAGAGAAAAGATGTTCATGTGCGCTGCAATCACTGTGCGCTCGTTTTCCAGCTCCACAAACCCCCCTCAGCTCTCGCACTTACTGCACTGCTGAAACGCGTGCTCAGCCCTTTGTCACTTCCTCTTTTAATAATGCTCCTGTGGAAAAACAGGAATTTTCACCTGCGCCGACTTTCAGGATTACTCATGAATATTTCAGTGGTATGTGGGGTATGTATCATGGTCCATAGCGGGTGGAGAAGACCGAGTGGATCAGCACTTTATCGCCATCATCGCCCAATGATGTTACAGCAGCTGGAACCAGTCTGGTGCCGTCAACCAGATGGGAGAACACTGGATGTGTGTTGTGGAGAGTGAAGGGTGATTTTAGTCACAGCGAGAAAGGGTCCAAAATGATTTCCTGCATGTTGGATTATCAGCACTTGGTGTATTACTACCTCTCATCTCCAGCATCCCACGGTGCCTAATGAGTCTCATTAGAAAGCAGTTACAGATGGAAAAACACATAAATATGTGAGAGCAGATTGTTTTGGATGGATTTCAGCTTGCACTGGATGTTCCGGAAGCGCTGACCTTGTCACGCAACACATATTTCATACTTAAACAAATTCAATATGGCCCTGAGTGGAATCAGTGTGAGGGCAAATTGTGCTGAAGATAATGTATCAAATAACAGGCTAAATCCAATTTCACAAACACATTCCCTTGAGGTAAGATTCAGATAGCTTGACTGCTGATCCTTACTTGTGTACACACATACAGTATACACACACACACACACACACACACACACGTTGAGAGTGGGAGAAGAAAGAGGCAGCAATCCTTTATTGTATTCCTATAGATATCAGAGAAATTGAATTTTTAAGGGAACGAGCATCTTTCATTTTGCCACCACTCGTCTAACAATGCCTGCTCGCAATGGATTTTCTGTCTATAAATACATATCTTCCATAGCAGTCAGGCGTGCTGAGGTGAAGTACTGCTATTCCATCAATAAACCTTTATTGGCTTGTTAATCCCAAACACACTGAGCTTGAATGTAGGCATTAAGAAGGGAGATTACATCCCACGGGTCTCCCAGGCCAAATGGACACACACACACACACACACACACACACATGTGCACACACACAGTATTATTATTTTATTATCAACATAAGATTTTCCCATGTATCTTTGCACACAATCTGGGTAAAGACACTTTATATGTATTGTATACAATTTTCTAGTCTCACCAAAAGCACACAGTTCATGTAATGTGGTGACAGAGTCCATTCTTATTACACACATGCCTGTAATCTACAAGAGGAAGAAGAAACCTGTCTTAGCTGCTGCTCATTCTCAATGATTGTTCCGTCCTGCAGAAGTCCAGCATGTTTACCTGTCAGCAACTCACTCCGTCCGAAGGTCTCAGCGAGATACTGTAGCGCTGTGTTTCACCAGAATACAGAAACGCTTCAGGGCAGAATCTGGCAGCAGGCAAAAATATAGAGAGTTAAAAACTGTGAACCCACAGAGATAAGATGGGTCATGGTGTTCAGCAACAGTATGTCCTCTAGAATATGTTTGTGACCAATGACATTTTAAGGAAAAGTTAAGAGATAAAGTTTTTTTTCTATGTATAAAGCATATTGTACATATCTGCAAAATATTTACTACCAATAGTTTTTAGATGTTTATCATCCTACAAGACTGTATGTGTGTATTTTTTTGAAGGTTAGGAAAATTAATCATAAAAATTATTTTGACTAGCATATCAGTGTAGGGGGAACATATTGTATGTTGCTTCCTCATTAAAAGCCTATTAAAACAATGCAATACTATTTGGCAGCCGAGCTATTAACCCAATATACATTATCTGTATAAGGTTTGTATTGAACTGAACATAACAGCTTGTACAACTAACAGACTGAAACATACTACTGACATGAATTCAGTCATAATCAGCCATGAACATTATGGCGGTATGTACATTTGAACAGTGATGGAATCACTTAGATAACGACCATGTCAGAAATCAGAAGCGTGTATAGCCATGCTCGAAGCTAATCAACTCACTGACAAGTATATCTGACTACACAGGACCCTTAAACTTCGAATAAAGGTCTGATCTGGTACAAAATGATTCTAATCAACAAAGTGACTCGTAATTTACATCTCTACAGCTGACAATCTCAGCCACCGATGTAATTTCGAATTATAGAGGGGGAACCTTGTAATCAGAAAATTGGTTTTTTTTTTGATTGCTGTTAAAAAAGAAATGCATGGATACATTTGCCCTACAGTGAATTCTTAACATGGCATACTTATGTATGATTGCTTTTAATTCTCTGTAATGCTGTACAATCATAAGGTCTTCACATTTCCTGCCTTCATGCTGAATATAATTATTGATGTCTTGATCCCATTTAACCTGGCAGCCTATACACTTTTCCATCGTGTGCTAAGTGACTCCCGTGCCAGCCTTGTATCTCCTCAGTAATAAGATAATTCACTGAGAGCAGAGGCTGTAGCCCGAGGGAGCGGAGAACACAATGGCTTAGTTAGCAGAAGCCTCAGGGTGAGCAGTGTCGGTCACTAAGTCTCCACAGAGACGCACTGGACCTCAGGATGCTCCCCACTGGGAACATTAGAGAAACAGGCCTTGAGGCTAGACATGCATGTTCACACTCGCACAAACACACCTCTATTCAGGGAAGAGGAGGGAAATCAATGTTGTGAAGGTTTTTGCAAAAATAGTTTTGGTCACTCTGGAGAATTTGGTACCATACATTCATGATCTTATTTATCAAAAAGCTAAAATCGTCACGTTTTAAATCCCAGTGAGGAGCCTGGAATCACACGCTGTCTCTTCTTGTTTTCAGACCTTTTTGAAATCACCTCAGGATGTTCACATGAGCAAACTAGACAGAGCACGACCATTCATAATGCAGGTTGTTTGTCCCAGCAACGTTATCGCACATGCTTCAGGGAACCATCATCCATTATCCAGTGTATCTCTTTCCATTGCTCTGTTCCTTTCTTCATCTTTTTCTGCCACAAGTCACACATGTAACACCAACATACAGCATCACCTCACTTGGCTTCCTGACTCCTGGCTCCCTGGCAGGATCTATATTAAGCCTCATAACAAATACAGTTCTCAAAGATTCAGGACTCTTCTGCTGATATTATGACCCAGTTGACTTGTTGTGTCTTTCTTTTGCTTCACGCCCTCTGGCCACAAATAGTGTTTATCCCTCAGGCTGTCCAGCTGCTCAATGCCTGGTGTTGGTGGTGGGGGGAAAAAAAGCTCTGCTGCTCTCTCCAAACATATTTTGGTTACAGCACAAGTCACATCCTGTGTGTTTATTCTGTTGAATCACCATTTGTCTAGCATTGCTCAACTTTGGGCAGATGCAGTGGGCTGGAAACACATTGGTGTAAACATTTAGCAACAAATGAACACAAACATTGCCAATATTTCACTTTGTGATCCATGAAGAATGCAAGACCATAATAAAGCCGGCATATTAAACCCACCACCAATGCTGACCATGAAATTTTAATGCCGGTGCACACGTATAATTTCCATTTTTTTTCTTTACAACACAGGCAAAAAGGGAAGAGCTGATGAAAAGATTCAGGTTACAGTGTGGGATGCTGTGTTTCTGTAAACATCACATTTTGCTATGTGTTAATGGAATAATTTTCAACCATCTTCTCAAAGCATGTTTCACTAGTTCATGAAAAATAATTCAACTGAGCTGGATACACACAGTGCAGACACACCAAACCATAAAGTAGCATCTTAACTCCTTTATCCAACTCTCTGAAATAATAAGCTTAAGGCTGTTAAAATGTAAACCGCAAGCATTTATAATGAGGTAAATACAAGGGGCTCCAGATCTGAAGTAGAAAAAAAAAACACCCTGCCTTTTTAATACCTAAGACTAATGGGCAAACTGTTTTCATGAGACAGTGCCAGACTCGTGGGCAGGAGATAAGGATTTGAGCATTTGTTGCGGTGTTGCAGCAAAATTCCAGCTCAACAAAAGAGATCTGCTGGAAAAGAAATAGTAAAATATTTAACATAAAATTAATATTGATGAGGCGGGTTGAGGGTGAGTTAAACCAGAGTAAAACAACAACAATGATTATATCTGAGTCATGCGGCACCACTCTAACCTGCATCACCACTCTTCTTTGACCTTTCAGTATAATGTATAATTTCAGTGCAGCATATTTTCATGTTGCATGGCCGCTCTTCACATTGCAAATACATTACTAAACATTAAATTCCAAAACTGTGGCGCATACAGTTGTTGACTTCGGCGCTGTCACTTTCAACCCTGCAGGTGAAATGCCAGCGACCTACTGAGATGAACACACACACAAATGGCAACCACGGGGAGTGCTGTCTTCAGGTATGAATTTTGATCCTATAGTGAACCTCGCTGTGTTCATCCTCTGAGGATGTTTTTGTGGTATGAAATGGAGGCACAAATGCCGACAGACAAACTCCACGAGGAGCTTATCTTTTTGACAAGTGGACCCCCTGCTACTTGTGAGAGCTCTGATGTGCATCACTCTGAATGTTACGAGACCCCTCAAAGCATGGACGGATTATGAGACGATGTCAAAGACCCCCCACATCTCCTACAAAGGAGCAAGACACCCAGAGTGAAAGAGACATTAAACGACGCTTAGTTGTCATTGTGCTTCTTTTTTGTGTCTTTTTGTAGCTGTTTTGCATCTCTTTGCATCACTTGGTGGGATTTATTGCATGTCTGTAGTCATTTCTTCATCTCTTTTGGAGATATTTGTGGTTATCATGCATCTCTTTGTAGTCACTTTGCTGTTGTTTTATGTGTCCTTGTGGCTATTTTGTGTTTGTGACTGACTTTTCAACAATAAATGTTAATAGTCACAAAAAAGGTTCTGGCATAGAGGTCCCCTGACCTGTCAAGCCCATGGGCCTGTACCCAGGAGGCATGTTCAAGCAGTAGGGATGAGCGCTAATTTAAGTGAAAGAGGTGCAGAGCAATCGCACCTGTAGGTCTAGCCTGCTGCTCGCTGCACCCCACACAGTGTCTGCATTGCAAGCAGCTGGTAGGTGGTGAGATGTGGTTGACGTCTGCTTGTGGGCAGATTGTCTGTAAGTTTTTTTCAAGGAGATGAGAGGCTCTCCATTGACTGGGAAGATAGGCTGCCTTCATACAGCCAAAAGTCACAAGTGGATATCTGCTGTAAGAAAATATTAGAAAACATTTTTTTCCCCTTCCTTCCTTATAATAGACCCTGACCGTCCTCAAGACTTTGCGGCTGGTTGCCATAGTTATGGGAGGCAGTGGAAAACACAGCAGAATGATGAAATTATTAATAAATGAACAAAACAAGTCTCCTGCGTAGAGCTCGCCTGCGCACATGCACAGAAGAGTATGCTAATAACATCCTGCCTAAAAAAAGACAATAGACAGTGGATGCAAAAATTACATGGCTGCATAAATACATCACTTGACTTGTTGTTTTGGACGCTGTCCATTTAGTATTTCATTAATAGACTAGTGTATTTTTGGATGGTGCATTTGCTGAAAACTCCCTCCACATTTTGGCAACATTTATAACTGTGTCCTTAATCCAAGATTGAAAATAGCATGATTCATCAAACAGTGCCCAGTGCCTCTTTTATTCCTGGTTTATGTTTAAAACTGATAACAATGCCTCACTGAGAAGCAATTGTTCTGTGTGTGAACTGAAATAACAATGGAGTAATCTGCAGCCCAATCCTCTTGACACAGATACAACATTGTTTGATAAGGCAACAAAGATCTGCAAAGCTGGAGGTGGTCAACATGAATACAGTTTACTATTTTTTTCTATTTGGACAATGTGTGTGGGAAATTACTATTCCATACAAATGCTTCAAATTTAGCAGAAAATCTGGGATTATTGATGCATTTGAGGAGGGGAAAAAAAACCTTATAGTGAAACATTTTGGGTAGCAAGTGTTTTCACTGTCTTCAGACAGTTAGATGAGAGGATCAACACCACACTCACGTCTGTGCATGAAGTATGGAGTTGGAGCCAGGAGACAATTAGCCTTGCTTAGTATAAAACAAAAGAAAACAGCTGACTCACTCTGAGTCTTCATGTTAATGGTAATTAACATGTTGTATTTTGCTTGTTTACACACAAAAAGAAATGTAAAAAAAACCCCAGCAATTTGTGTTATTTGAGGGAGCTATGTGTTGTAAGAAATTTCTTGTAAACCAACAGGTTATCCATCAATATTTTACCCAGTATTTCTGTGCAGCATCTCACTGTGATGATAAGACCTTGGGAAGTCACCCAGGTGGTTTTAGCTATGAAATAGTTGCAGCATGTAACTCACTCTACAATTACAAGGTGCTGTTTTTACATTACTGTGTACAGATTAAACAAATTGGATTTGTAGGTAGGTGTATTTTTAAACCGTGATTATTCATCCTAAATTAAGCTTATTGCCTTGACTGAGCGCACACACATGAGAGTGGCATCAATCTCATCATCTAACTCTGGGAAAGAGAGCCAATACTATATAAGAGAGCATATTTCCCAAATTATGGAACCACGTATGTCTTTGAAACCTACTGAAAAACCTCAGCCTTGGAAAATCTATTTTAAATACCACTGATTATGTCTCATGTTCATATGAAAAGCTAAATGAACCACTTGGCACATAATGTGCAATAATGGATCACAAAGTCAGATCATAAATAAAGAAATCTGAGAAAAGCTTGAGGCTTTATTACAGTAAAGTATCTTTTTTAAAAAAAAAAAATAATGAGTTTTCATTGCTCATTTGTTGTTATGTTATTAAGGTGTTAATATACAGCAGCTAGTAATCTCATCAACAATCACTGATGTGTTTTATGCGTAGGTGGACATCTCAATTTTGAAATGATCATTATTTTGGACAAGTCCTTGAACTCCTCTTGCAAACACTGGACCAACTAGGGACTTGACAACCCTTCTCAATGACCCCTGCTATACCATTTGAAAAGCATCCATAATCAAGGGCTCTAAAGCTTCTCCCAAGCATCAGTTTTCAGTGATGAGTTTCTCAGTTCATGAGAGGCTCTCAGATCAGCCCATATAATAAAGTGGCCACTCAAAAACAACAGGAGAGAAGTGTCTTCTAAAGCCCACATATAGAATAAGAGAATAGGGTGATGATGGTAGTAATGATGATCATGAGGATGAAGATGACGAGGATCAATAGATTCCACAAAAGATTTTGGGTTGCGTGAAAAATTTATTGTACGCTGCCATGGAAACAGGTGACATCAGCAGGGTCAAAAGTGCAAGGAGGTGCGGGGTGGGTGGGCAGGTGGGTGGGTAGAGGATCTGATGGTAGGCAGACCTGTGGAGCGGAGGTGGCGATTGTGGTGCTAATGGTTTTTCAGGAGGGGGATGGGTTGGTGTGAGGGCTCTTCATCGCACTTCTGTCAGTTTAATGACTCCACAGCATGATTACTCAGGTTAGTCCACACAGTTACATAAAGCACCACTCAGGTTTGTGTGCTAAACGCGGTTGTCCTGTTGCTGTGAACTCCAGCTGGTGACATGCAGAAGATAATATTAGTATAGTTAACTAATATTAAAGCTAGACTGCATGACTTTGGAATAGGTATGTTAGTCGGTTACTGGAAATCATCTACTCTTGCGGGGATAATATATATAAAAATGTAGATGTATCCAGGTTGTAGGGGTTAACTTTGTTGATTCCTCAAAAGCAAATGCACATCAGTTATTTTGGCAAAATATGAATATTTTGAACAAAACTGTCATGAATCTAGATGCCGGCTTGATTTAGTAATATGACTATGGTAATGTAATATAAGAAAGCCGCATAAAACATTCATCTTATTTCAGAAGATTGTGCATAAATCTATCTCAGACCAGCATGATTGAACAGGGAGTTAAACTCTCCCTTAACTTCCCAGTAATTATTCTCTTCTATGATAGTCCTGTGGTCCTTTTATATTTTATTCAGCGCCTCCAATACAGCTTACACTAATTAGTAAACCAGCTCATTCTTGTACTGTTGCAGTAATAATGTTTGATAAATGCCTGCCTCTGCAACTCTTATCCCTCTTTAGTTATATCCTGCAACACTGATACTGCTTCAGCTGCGTGCATGATAATGGGTGATATATTGATTTACCATTACCGGACTGGATATTTTTTTCACAGCAAAAAATTGCCATTTCATTCATCTTGCTTAAAATGCTGTCTAATTTATGAGCTGCAGTTTGTGCTGTTAATGGGTTTTTAAAAGATGTAACCTGGTTTAAATATCCAGTGATTGATGCCTCTGCCTTTCCTTTCAGTCAGTACTGAGGAGAGACACTGAGCTGTTTTAGCTGTAACTACAAGCTTTATCTATCTCACATACTTGGAATGGAGAAATTCAAGTTCCTTGGCAAGTTGCATTGAACATTTTGTTAAACATCATTGCTACTGGATCTGGTACCATGGGTAAACTGTAGATTGCATTTGCCCCATAAATGATGACAAATGGCTCTTTGCTACATGGTAGTACATCAGTACTAAAAACAGAGAGTATTTGTATAAACACTGGTGATTCTGGCCCAGGTATTACTTAGTTATTCATTACTCAACAGGACACTGTGACCATCAGTGAGTCATTACATCATGGCTTTAATAGGTAGAGGAACTGTTATTTGTAAAAGATTGTATGAGCTAGCGGTCTTTTTTAATCAATCACATTCACACACACACACACACATTCTTACTCAGGTATGCCGTGAAACCAGGATACTGCTGCAACCCTAGCCACAACCTTAGGATTTGCCTGTCACCAAGCACCATTTCACATAATAGTACTTGGTGTGAATTGATTCAAACATCAGTACTGGCTCAGTTAATATGCCCTAATGTAGTCCAGGGCAGTATCCCTCCATGTAATTTTAACAGGGCTGAGAGAGTGTGTAGGCCATGGAGGGGCCACTTTGCTTGTCACCCTCTGCCACTCTCCAAAGGTCGACAAGCCAAGCTCTAAGGAAGCTCCAGCCCTCTCCACTCACTTTAATTAAAGACTTCTACCGGACAAGAGTTAGCAATTAGAGTGTCTCCTCAACTACTGTATGTCCCCAGGGAGGTGCCGGGAGGAACTCCCACTCAACCATTAATGTTTAAACTGGCCTGATTGAGCTGAATTATTCAGTGAATCACTCGTCCTCTGTGGGTAAGTACCTCCTTGGTGGTTTGGTCCGGGTAACTGGTTTGGTTTGGTGGCTGGTGTTGTCAGCAGGGGACTGTAAATGAAGATGGATACTGGGAACCGGGAAACAGTTATTATTTTAAAAAAAAGTGCTGACAAGGGTCAAAAGAGTCTGGAATCATTCAAGACAAGATGTCTTTTGGTTCACTCTGGCCATTATTTGAACTTGGCACTGATTTGTTTATTCATTATTCACATTGTCACCATTTTGAACACTTACAGTGGGAACACTCACCAAAAGCCATATGATAAATAAAGTAGGTGCATGTGTCTAAGTGTTTACTTTTTTTGCAATTGTCAATTTGGCTTGCTATGTCAGAAACAACACCTTAAATGATGCTAGAAGTTGGCAATTGACCACACACATGCCCCAGAAATGATGCATCTGGTTTGTCTTGTGTTTGGGTAGAAGAAAGTTTCCTCTATTAGTGTAGCTATTTAACCATAAACGTTGAATGGCATAGGTTTTGCTTACGAAAACCTAAATGGAAGATTACAGGAGATTAAGATTACAGTTGCGTATTCTAGTTTGTAGTGCATGACTTGTTTCTAGCAAGGACGAGCACACAGGAAGTCACTGTGCCCTGTTTGTAACTCCCTGTAAAGCCACAACTTGTCATTTTTGCATAACACATTTTACACACAGATACACGTTAATTAGTGAGCTTTAGAGAGACTGGTAGGCATATTTTGAAATACTTATTTCCCAAAATGTCAAGCTGTGCCTTTGGCCATGGCTATAGACTTGTAATGACTATAAAAATAGTAAGTAAAGTGTATTAAAATGTCATTTTTTAGCAGCAGGTCTTTGAGATGGTATGTAAATTATTTAATGCTGCACCATACTATTGCTTCTGGGTTGTACTTGAATAAGGCCAGTTAATCACTGATACAATTGTTGTTATTCTCCATCCTCATAATTTATGAACACTTAGAGGCAACAGTGAAACAAAGAAACTGTTACAAGTCAAATTCGAGAGCCGCTTTGTTTTCTACGTCATTTTCCGATTTATTCTACATTTGTTTGCATTTCATGACCCAATGGAGCTTATGTAACATCAGCATTTCAGAAGGGGTGCAATTTTGCCTGGGGTTCAGCTTGTCCATGCACACACAATGCATAGTATGTCTCACACTGATCCTAATCCATTATTTACAACATTTCTTCCTCTCACAGAGGCAATCAGAGCAGCATTTTTTGATCTGTTGGGAGAAGAAATTCCTTCACAAGTCAACTCAGTTGGCTACACGTTCTTACTATAACTGGAGCCATTTGTAGTACATATCCATTTTTTACAAATCTGCTGCAATGTGCAAGTAAAGCCTGGGTTATCTATATTGAACCAAATTCTGGCATT
Source organism: Holacanthus passer (assembly GCA_025331565.1). NCBI lineage: Eukaryota > Metazoa > Chordata > Actinopteri > Pomacanthidae > Holacanthus > Holacanthus passer. The sequence continues at coordinate 3,607,305 of JAFREQ010000011.1, forward strand.
GCTTCTGGCATCCTACACATTCTCATTGTGAAAACAGCAGTTACCTTGGTAACAAGCACACCACAATAAGGGCATCTTAGGAGACAAACAAATCGTGCTGCGCCGTGGAGGCTGGGGCCGTGTGATAGATTTACATAATCAAGGACATTTACTGTACAAGCCACTCTCATCATGATCTTGAACATCTCAACAGCAACACCCATGGAAGGTGTTCTGTTATATGGACACGTCTCTATCTCTTCTAACACCTCGCTCATAGAGATTTATTTCTCACCAACCAGCTTTAATTCACTGGAGCTCTTCCAGAGTTTAGCAAACAAAAGAATAAATTAATAGCACTGACTCTAAAACATGTAGCGACAAAGTTTCCTCAACAATGTAAATGCACAGCACTATTTTTTCATACATATATGCCTGGGGCAATCTTGATGGGGGTAATTGGATGAGTTTGTTCACTTAAGCCAACAGATGTTCCTTTGCAATCACAGCTGTTAGCGTTACTTGGTAACTGAAGACTTTAGAGTAGATCTGGAAGCTGCTATCCAAACACAACATCTTGCTTCGTTTCAATGGGTTTGTGAAGAAAGAAAGAACTGTGTTTGCAGTTTGCATTTGTCACAGCCTGCGCTGCTATGCTTTTGTTTTTGGTGGCATTTGTTACATACAAGTAGCTGGAACTGTCTCTCTAGGTTTGGATCTGTCAGTGTTTTCAAGCCAGGAGGCTGTTCTGGTTTCTCCTCGCACCGTCTTTTTCAAACTCCAACTCCAGTGTAGCTGGGACATGTAATGTATAGCGGGCTTCATTAGAGGCCCATCACACAGTGTGGACTTCGTGGATGTGTGCTTGTGTGTGTGTGTGTGTGTGTGTGTGTGTGTGTGTACACATGTCCCAGTAACAACAGAGCCATGACGGTGGCCTCCCATCACAGAAACAGCCAAGGACAAATGTTGACGACCTACATTCTGTAAGCCTGAAGGAACAGCACCCATCCCAAATTTAATTACCACAAACCTTGCTTCTCTGTGCGGCAAACAGGATTTGGTCTGTGAGTACTCCATCACTGGGAAAGTTCATTTTAGGCCTATTATTACACTCCTGCCATGAGGAGGATTTTTTTCTTTTCTTTCTGAGTTAGTTGTATCATCTTTATGTTGATGTGATACGAATATTAAGTGATGTGCATTTGGATTTTTCTTTTCATGTGCACGAGGTGGTAGAGCAAGTACTGAAAATAAAATGGTTTGATTTTTTCCCTGTCCCATCACACTAAATTGGACCATTTTAAAGTGTCCCTCCACTGATTTTTACACATCAGAATCAATTTACTTGTCACAGGGAGTAAGTACTGGTCCACCTGTGAAAACGGTTGTTTGATATCTTCTTTAGCTCTGAAGTGAGCTTTTTTAAGTCTGAAAAAACAATCAATTATTTAAATTATTTTTTAATTCTATTGAAACATTCAATTCTTAACACAAAGCTTGTGTTATAAATTGGAGGCAGGAGTTTCAAAGACATGGGAGAGTCTCTATAATAGCCTATATTGAGTTGAATTATGAGAATTGTAGTATACAGTTTACAGATCTATTCCCATAATAGGTACTCAAGCTGCATTTCCACCGAGCAGTCCAGTTCAGTTAAGTTCATTACACATTAGACCAGTTGTTTTACATTTCCATTTGCAAACGTTGTGCATGGCACCAATAAAACTAATCCATTTCATCCCGTTTTTTGTAATCCCTCTGCTGAGATTCCAACCGTGCTGAGCTGTAAATAAGTTTTAAAGAAAGTCATACATAGCTATGAAAATGACACACCAGCGTAAAAGTGGCATTACATTGAAATGGATTTCATTCTTACACGTATAGGCTGTCACACCTGAATGCATTTCACAATTCCAAGCTGTATATCAGTAATCAGAAGCTTCCAGTTTCAGGAAGTGAAATGATTTACGGTCTCAGCCTCAGCCCCTGAAGACACGTTTAAATTGGTTTCGTGACACTGACAATGTGTAGAATTGCTCTGTCACCTAATACAATCATGTTGTGGGGCAACAGACGTACAGTGCCCTGATGATGCCATTATTACAGTGCAAGAGCTTTGTCTCTCTTGATGCACAGTTTGACCTGATCTGACTAGAGGCGCATTGGACACATGCAGGCAAGTCAGCCGACCATATTTAGCACAGATCTATTTTCAGAAAGTAGAAATAAGCAAACATTTGCTGCATTTTTTAAACATGTGCTTATGCATATATAAAACAGCCAAAGCATACAGCATGTTTCTGCAGTGGAAACACAAAATTAGTGAGCGAGCCGACTTTATCTGAAAGCAGAACAGTAACGGGATAATATATGTGAAAAAAGGTTGAGATTAAAGGTCAGTGTTTGAAGATAAACTCTGAGATGAAATCTGCCAAGATGCCTTTGTGTTGCTCTTGAGTCTATAAGAAAACCAATCTGAATCTTATTTCTTATTATATCAACTTAATCTGACTCAACATTTTGGGTTGGAATATATATAGGAACATGAGACAATTATATCTACCTAAACAGCAAATGTAATCCGATGCTGAAAGTCTTTGGGCAGTTTGCTATGCGAACACACAGGGCAGCTGGTGGAAGGTTTGAGTTGACTGGCTGGGACACAGGCAGTGTTTTAATTGGCTCATGTAGAGAACAACATTTTGTGAAAGCACAGTGAGCAGGTTGAGTCGGAAAATACAAATGAGCAGACCTCTTTTTTTTCTTCAGTTTTGTTTGTCACCGTCACATACAGTGTTGGACGAGAGAGACGTGGAGCTGTCCGCGGTGCTGAAACCTGCTGGTGCTGAAAATGAAATACTTGTTGGTCCCATTATGTCGCTCCCTGTTCTGTGAAAGAGGAATCATCACCAGGAAAAGGGGATCACTGGATAAACAGCGTTAATTTCATGAATGCTAATTTGATTTGTTCTCTCAGTGAGAAATTTCTTTTCTATTTTCTTTATCAATATTGAGCCAGCTGCTCATTATTGTTTTTTTCTGTAATTCATTTGTTACTCCCACTACAGGCTGTTTATGTGGGCTCCATACTTTTCTTTCATGCTGAAGGTGATGCATCAACACTGAGACTCTAAATGGAGTCTCTGAACAGACAAAATGATCAGCTGTCCAGCTACAAGGTACAGTAAAAAGGAGCATTTACGCTGCACTTTTGCACTAAATGAAGGCTTCTTTTGGCACAAATGGCTCAGCTAAGCAGTGAGCATCAGGGGCCACATAGAAGTCCAATTAAGAAAATATCTATTGTACGCAATCAGTTTCAAAAAATGTCTATGGCAAATGGAAACTCCTTCAAATTAAAAAACAAATATTCAGACAAATGCCAAGTGTACCAGATGGGGTGTGGAAATAGAAGTTTATGTCAGAAGAGAGGAAAAACCTTCAGACATCCTCTACACTCAACAGTAGATGAGCTATTTTGATACAACTGGTGAATATTCCATTATTACTCGTATTTCCAATAAGAGAATGATACGACAGAAAAATAAAATAGCCAAAAATATAACAAGCAAAAGATCAAAGAAAAAACAATGAAATAAAGTGAAATAAATGAAAGTACTCAACAAACTGATGATGGCACGAAGCCAAGAGAACACCAAAGATCTTACTTTTCATCCTGAGGGGGCCATAAATATGTGTTCAAAATTTCAAGGAAATCTATCAAATGGATATTTCTGTCTGGACTAAAGTGGTGGACCAACAGACTTTGCCATCCATAGGGTCATCCTGCTAGCATGGTTGAAAACAGAGCATTATTTAATTAGGTAAAGTGTTAATGTTCCCACTGTGTCACTGTGTAAATAGGCAGACGATCATCAAAGATGACTAAAGACAGATATCAATGAAGACGTTATAAAGAATGTTGAGATGGCATTTCATATTTTCAGTCTGTTTCCAGGGAGCAAAGCCCTCTGGGTACTGAGACGCCCAAATGTCCAAAGCTATTCAGGGACTTTCTTCCGCAGATCCATCCTGTAGCGACAGGACACAAGTATCTCATCCTCTGAACCCCAGGACTGATTCCCATGGGTCTTCTGCAAAGCTTTTTGTTTAAATCTATCAGCTTCTCATAGAATTGTCATTGCATGGTGCCACTCATTTGCTTTTTGTCTGTCTAGCAGCATCAGGAAATGAAGTCTAATTTTCACTTGTGGTTAATGAACCAGATTTTCCAGTATTAGTCTGCACTAAGCATCCACATTTACAGTAATCATTACTGAATATGGGGCACATTTCAATATTGTGCAATGGCACGCTAGATGAGCTGTAACCACATACTGTTATACAAAGCTTAAATGTGACTGGCAGTGAAAATATTCAAGCTTATTCTTACAGAAAGTCTTTCCTGTGTACTGTATATAGGTTGCCATGCCTCAGGTCTTTAAAAACATTTTAACATACTATGACAATTAGCATGTATATTGTACCACTCATAGTTTTCAAACACAATTTACAGTAATAACATTTTGAAGCTCAGCTTTCTCCAGTTTTGCATCTTACTTATTACTGAAAGACTAATTATGCAAGTCAGACATGATTTTTCTGTCAGTATACCTGAGAGTCAAGCATTGTGTGTTCAAGATTAAACATGCATCATATGAGTTCAAGTAATAATTTAGAGATTGCTTACGTTTTTCTTCTAGCAGCTTGTGTCAGGTTTCTGAACCTAATATTGGCTTTCGGTTTACGATGCTCTTTAGCTGCAAAATTCTCCACTATGTTTGCTTGCTAGTTGCTAACTTTAATGGTTGTTTGGTGCTGAGCAGGTAGCGTACAATTGGTTAATTAGAGCTTTTTGATGAAACAGGTCCCTGCTGCTGCTGAAAATGTGGGCAAAAACAGTTGTGGGCCGTAAATACAAAATAATGGACTGAAAGACGTTGAAATGCTCTGCAGAGTCGAATGAGTCATTTAACTCATTTAACAGAGAAAATATTGACCTGCATATTTTGAACACCTACAGTATCAATTGTTAATGAAGGAAGACCGTGGTTGGTAAAGATTCAGAGAAAAATGCTGTGAATAACAAGCCAGTGTTCATATTCAACATCGACAGTGTGATACCTTTTGAAGGCAGTCCTTCTCTGAACAGTTTTTCCTCCCTTGAAAAATGTATGTTTCCCAGCTCTTTGATTTTCTAGTTGCCGGAAGCAGAACCCTGAGGTCCCAGAGAAACAGGATTTCTCCTCTCTGTATGAACAACCAGCAAAAAACTACTGCAGCACAATGACAAACATGTGCTGTTTCAAAATGCTCGTGTACAGCAGACCTCATCTTCTGACACAGACAGTATCAATAAACCTAATCGCTCTAATCAGCAGCAGAAAAAGCCCATGCTGTTCCTTTTTTCTGCTTCCATATCTCTTTCTCGGAATCATCACCTCATGAATTCATGAAGGATAGCCTATGTAGGTGTTACAGCAGAATTCTTATGCGCTTTTGCTTTACCCCAGAGCCAATAAGCCTCTGTGAAAGTGAAGCTATATTACATGCCTCTCCTTCCCACCAAGCAATTTGAAGTGTAGTGAGACTGAGAGACCTCTGTGACGGCTCCAAGAAAACAAAATGAATGAAGTTGGGGGAAACAGCTTCACCTTGTGAAGTTTGGTTTCCACTGGTTGGTTTATTTTCCTTTTGCAAGGTTGTCACAGGCTGGAGGTATTATTGTTACACTTTATTTATCTATTCATTCATTCATTCATTCAATACATACATACATTTATTTATTGGTTTCTGCAGGAGAGAAGCAGGCAGGCGGATGAACACAAACTCCCAGTGCTCTGTAAGTAACTCATCAGCAGCCAGATTTACAAATTGCTTGAGGCAACTTTGAATTAACAAGAGACACAGGCTGGACTGCCAACTGTAGATGCCTGTTGCCTTGTCTAGACTCACTAAAATCATTGTTTACTGTCTTATACCACAGTTTAAGACGTACAGTTATGAAAATCTGTTGTGGATAAGGCAGACAAAGTTGAGTAAAGTTGGCAAGTGCAGAGTTGAGAATCTACGAAGGACTGACCTCAACATAGATTCAATATTATAACCTTGAATGAAGGTAGGATTTATTGCCAGGCTGTTGTATTAGATTGCATTGGTCTTAGCTCAGTGTAAGTAATGAACTAGCTGCTGAATGTATATCTCTCCATTATTTATTTATTTATTTGAAACATTTGTGCGAAAATGAAAAAGTATGTGCTGCAGCAGAGACTATTACCACACTGTTTCATCATTTTTACATACTGTAGCTTTTCAGAAACATGACCTGTGCTCAACTCTCCGTTAATTGTTAAAGCCCTTGTGTCTGAATCCCATCGTCTAAGTTACACTGCAGTATTTTCAAGTTATTTTGAAAAATTCTTTTGAGAAACACAAGCCTGTCTGTAAAGAACTGGGCCAGCAGGCTATATGTAGCTTTAAAAGCACATTCATATAGGAAGTAATAATGAATAAAATGGTTGAATCATTATTATTTTATTTTTTGAGTTTGTATTTATTTGTTTATTTATTTTGCACCTGGGAGCAGTGGAACAAGCATGAAAGCAAATGTATGGATTTGTCACTAAGAGAGATCTGTTGTGAATTTTTGCAGTAGGCAGGAACGGAAACAGACTGGTAGTTTGGAAAGTGTCTTTAATGAGAACAGGCAAAAGCAAAAACTCTGGTAGAGGTGACTGGAGGTGGGCTGGCTGGTGGACGGATGAGATGGTAGACTGGCGATGACTGAAGTTGGAGACCGGGAGACTGGAGACACAGGAGGAAGGATGGCAGTGAAGCACACGGGGAACTGGAAAGAGACAAGAGGTGAACAGCGAGAAAAGCACGTGGCAAAAACTTTTCAAAGGCAAACATTTAGCAAGCGATCGCAGGAGAAACACGAGAGCTAGATTCTGCTGTATGGGACAGAATAATCTGGCAAAGGAGTGGAGTCAGGGCCAGGCTTATGTAGGAGGTGGTTAATGACAATTGAGCACAGGTGTGCCTCATCTGCCAAGACTCAGAGGGTGAAGTGGGAGTCGCACCAGCCACAGACACTGAAAAAGAAAAAGGGAAAAAACACAGATAACAGAAAACCAAACACAGAAAATCCCAGACCATGACAAGATCCTCTTCACACACAAGAGTCGATCTATTGCTAATAAAAATATTACACAATAGATTTATTAAAGCTGCTCATTCAAGCGATGCAGACGAACTTTAACTGTTTTGTCATTTTTAACAGCACTGCTCAGTATACTCACTGACTTTATGGTTACTTTGTTGTTGAGAAAGTAAAAATCTTTGGAATTTCACTGTTTATAATGCCAGGGCATGATAATCATTGCCCTAAGAGTAAAACCGGATGAGTCATGGATCAAACACATGCATTTAGACATATCTTCCACAATTACCATAACAATAACCATGGGTAAACCTACTAAATAGCTAACAACAGTTGTCTCCTTTGCTTAAATCTGGCACAAAATAGAAAACATCTGAAACATATATTAGCAGGAATAATGGGGGATTTTGAGTTGGATGTGTTTGCAGAGCGCCCAGCTACTCATCCTCGTGATGATTGACAGACGGGTTTTCAGTGGGAGATAAGAGGTGAGACTGTGTGAAGCAAGGTGTCAGTGGAGCTGGAACATTAAGTCCAACAGAGACGACAGAAGCAACGCTGCCAACGCAGCACTCAAAGGAAAAAATGCAGCTGGAGTGTCTGTCCTGCTGTGCAGTTAAATAGGTGATGTTCATCACCAATTAATGTGAAACCATCTGGTGTCATCTGCAGCTTAAAGTTAATGCCAGTTGACCGTGTCCTGTAAGAGAGGTTAGTTATGTAGTCAGAAATGAGACTGACATTTTGGATATAGAACTAAACAAGGCACACGACGTGCAGTATATTTGTGCTCTGACCCGTCTCATGAATTCTCTATTGTCATTTTATGTTTTTTTCCTGCCTCCTCTAGTTTGACTTCTGTACATTATTTTTACCCAGAATGCCTTTTAACAACCACCAGAGAACAGATATTAGCTTGTTCTGTCATTTTTGTTACATTATGTTTGAAGGTAGAAAGAGTGCATGGTGACCCTGAATTCCTGAAAAGTCACCCTTTACTAAAATAATTCAAACCTGGTCTTGTGAGTCTCTGGTGTTGAATTGTACCCTTTGCCTCTACAGCAATGATCTGTCCACACCTGTGATAGTGAAAAAGAAGACATCGCTCTCTGATTCTTTTGGACTGACAACATCTGACGTTCACTGTTGATGTTTAGAGTAGCTTTTTTTTTTCTGTTGTCAGACTTTATTGTATCTTAGCTGGGATTATGTGAACCTGACAACATATCATCTACATTTGGCCGGCTGTATGGCATAGTGAAAAATACACCACGGAGCAGCCTGACAGTCAGACCAAGTTTACACCATTCATTCAGTCTGTTCATGTTTGCTGATCTGTTCTAAAGAGGAGATTTTGTTTTGCATTTTTTTGTCCTTTAGAAGCGTGTACCCATGCCATTAACGTAATTTTCAGTTGACATGGCTATTTTTACTGAAGCTGAATTATACTGTCTTTATACTTTCGTCGTTCCTTTGCTGTGATTATTATGCAAATTGCAGGGATTGAGGAGCTTCAGGTTTTCATTAGTTTCGGGGATGAGTGGAAATTATTTAATGTGTGGAAGCCTCGCATATATAATCTTGTGTATAGATGGATCACAAATGACTTTTTTTACAAAGAGGTGGGCGGGCACCGTTGCTTCCAAGGAGCAGAAAGAGCATCTACATTGAGTATACGGTTGTTTCTGGAAGCCTTGATGATGCAGCTGGCTGTTGCTGAGGTCAAAGCTTAATGCAGTTTCTGAATTTTTAAAAGGTGATGTCAGTGTTTGGCCACTGGTTGCACAGAATTGTTGCTATTGTCCAGTTTGACATCTCTGTATAGCCAGAGACGTAGAGGAAACACATACACAGCAGGGTCTTTTGACAAGTCATTGTCTTTATCCTGCTGTCTCCATCCGTCAGCTGTTACCATGATGCCTTGCTCCTGCGGCTTTGGCTCGCACACATGCTTGAAAGACATGCTTTTTAATTACACCCTCTCTTTGGTGACTATCTTCTCTCCCAGCGGACTCGTTGGAAAACTGTCAGAGTGAACAAGCTCCAGGCTACATCATTTAATACAAGCCTGAATGTATCTAAGTATCTGTTGATTTATATGGTGCTATTGATTCTGTGCATATTTCACTCTTAGCTTTCCCTACAACCATTTCCTTAACGTATGAGCAAAATGAGTAATGGGTAATAGGCATATTACTCTGGATATGAAATTATTGTTCAGTCCTGGCTAATACATTTACACTGTGGTGGTCTCATTTTTTTCTACTATATAGCCAAATTGCTGCACTCTGGGTTGAAACAAATGAGAAGAATTAAGAATTATTAGTTAACTATTTAAATTTGTGATCGATTATAAATAGCTTCAGTCTGCCTGGCGCATCTGTCACACAGCATCCTGAACAGTGCATAGTGGATACTGGACCTTTCATGGAGAAGAAAGCCCTCCAGTGCCATCACTGTGGTGTTCCAGAAAACCACTTTTGCAGTTTGTATGGGAGCATTATCCTCGGAAGGATGAGACCATCATGAGAGAATAGCACACTGGGGTGCTACTGGCCGTGTAAAATGGCTTCATATTCTTTGGTTGATATACATCCATGCAATGAAATTATCAGACATAATAATTTACCAGATTTCACAATCTGATCATTCTAGTCTTGCCAGCTTTGGTTCTCACACGTGTGTAACAGCCCTTGTAGAAGTTCTCACTGAGTACCCGATCCCGAATTAGCTTATTGACTCCCTTCCTTTCCAGCACTTCCAAAATGTGTTGAGATAGAGTATCAAAGGCCTTTGCAAAATCAATGAAAACCACACTTAGTGGCTTCCTTTCTCACATGCTCAGCTTTATAAAGCGCTCCAGGATTCCCAAACTGAGCAACCAGTGGATTCAATGAAACAATTCTGCTGTTTATGCACTTGACCAGCATCTGTCAATCTTGCATTCAAAACAACAGAGAAGCTTCTTAGAATAAGAAAGATCTATCGTGATCAGATGCCATTGATTCAAGTTGGATAGCCTCTTCTGATCCTACGCTTTGGGAATCAACATTGTTCGACTTCCATGAGGCACTCTCAAATTAGTAGTCGAATCATTTTCTGTACCTTTAGCTTTTTAGGATCTTCAAATGTGATCTGGGGCCAACCACTTCCTCAAATGCTCTACAGATTACACAAACGTATGATAGTTTGCAAATACAAAATGTACCTATCAAACAATACAATGAATGCACATAATACTTCAGAAACAAATACAGCATGTCTTACAAGCAAATATATATATCCTACTAAGACAAAAAAAAATCTGACTTTTGGAGCAATCTTTTTCACTGTGATTTGTCCTTTTTTTGATTTTCTCACCAATGTCCTCAGTAATGTGCCCTCGGCAAAAGCAGGTGGCACTATGAGTCAATTTCAACACGCAGGGAGGTTGAGCCATAGTAGAGGAGACCAGAGCAGATTGTAAAGCCAAAGCCACATTTGAACTCTCTATTGAGCTTGAAATTATCATGCACCTGGTACATAGAGCTTTTTTTTAAAATTGTATCTTAAAACTACTTTAGTGCTTGATTTAAGTGCAGAGTTGTGGCGACATTTTGTATTTACAGTAATGGGAATGGGTGATATGTCAAAAAAAATGCCAGTCTCCAATTTTATGTAAAACTTGAGCTTAGTTTTTGCAAAAAAAAAAAAGACATCAACTAAAGTACAGTTTTGGTCAGAATACCTAGACATTGAATGACAAAATGCTGTTAAAGAAAATTTGAGACAGAAATTCAAATTATTTGAAGGACTTGTTAGCATAATGTGGGAAAGAGAGGGCCTGTTGTGAATGCCTTATGTAATAGTCAGCGAGCGCTGCCACTCCACAGATGGTCCAGGAGAGGTGGGCAGTTGTACCAGCACATCTATTTCCACATAGCAGCAGTAAGAGCTCTTATCCTTCTCTGCAAGCCCAAACTCTGACAGGAGGCTGAGGCACTTGACAAGCAGCAGTGAGGCCAGATACCATGATTAAAAATGGATGCTGATGCGAGAGAGAATGTCAGCATGATGCTGCCATAACACACTCATATTAAAAAAGCAGTCAGATTGCAGTCTCTGGCTGTGGCGCTCATTGGTGGGTTATTGATTATGGTGAGTGAGCAGAGTGTGCTAAGAGACAGGCTGGTCCCCGGAGAGGATTTGCATGATTGATGCTTTCTTTACAAGGTTCGTATCCTGTGCTTGTCAACTAGTCAGCTCAGCAGAAAAACAGACACACACTGTACCTGATGATAAATGGGAACTTGTTGAGATGTGATCTCTAAAATATTGAATACCGGTAGACCTACATACAGTGTATGGCAGCATGAATAGGAAATAGTTCCTCATTATCAAATATTTCCATGTGTGACATTTGAGGAGAGGACAGCCTTAGTCTCCATGCATGAGAAAAATAGCTGGTGCTGGTTGTTTGTATATGCACATCTCACTCTCACACATGGTTCTGATTAGAGGAAGAAATCTGAAAATGTGGTGCAATTCTGACTGAAACGAACATGATATGAATTTCTAGATAGATTTCTAATATTTGCAGCACTGACCTCAAACACAAAAACATACAAGACTATGCCTCAAACAAAGGCACATACGCATCCAGTGGTGAAGAATTATTCAGACCCTGCTGTGAAGGTGGGATGAGACATTCTAGAGAAAGATTGTTGGTATTTGAACTCAACAAGCAGACAAATACACCCTTAGTGCTCCTTCAGAAGCTGCACCCCCAAAAGTCATGGATGCTAACATGCAGAGATCGTTTCCCAAAGCCAGCACACCAGTTCCAGACAGAGATACTCACAAACTCTCCTGCTGCTATAGCTAACATCACAACAAGAGCATGTCTTGGCAAACTAGAGAGTAATCTGAATGTCTGCGGACGAGTAATTTAACGTTTCCTGACACAAACATCACAAACATTGGCTGGAATAGTGTTGTGCGACTCGGTCCAAGCCAGTTTGTTTGCTTCATTTACAGGGCTGTGTACAAACACTGGATTTGTTTTCAGCACACACAGAAAATGGACAGTTAGTGGGCCGTGAGGAAATAGTTGCTGAATTTGACTAAAAGTGTATTGAATTAGAATGACTCACCCTACCTTTAAGAAAAAGAACAGTATAAAATTACTCCATTACAAGTAAAACCTTACATTTAGTTTTAATTCAGCAAAAGAACATATAAAAAGTGAACAATGCACTGTGTACTGAAATGGCCTAAATGAAACATAATATTCATAATTATGTTTTGTTGTATAATCACCTGAAAATAAGAACCATTGTGTTTTCGTTACCTTAGAATGAGTCTGTTACATCTACAGAGGCAGTGGAGGGAGTCTGCCATGTTATGCCGCCATGTTACTGACTCTAGAGAGGGCTTTTATCGTGGCCACTCTTGGTTCTTCTGCTTGCTTGGAAGGAGAGGATAAAGGGTATTCAGTTGGTTTAATGTACAAAAATATACATAATTTTTCTCATACTGTGCATTGTTGCAGCACCTCTATTCACCCTTCGTCTGAAGCGCTCCATATTAGCTCCTGTCTCTTTAAGACCCTTTCCTGAAATGTCCACATTGCTCTGATTGGTCAGGCCACAGCAGGTACAGCAGTTAAGATAAGATATGCCTTTATTCGTCCCACAGTGTGGAAATTCACAAAAAGAAAGATGATAAGCATATTGGAGATGCTGGGGATTGAACCCAGGACCTTGTACATGCAAAGCACATGCTCTACCACTGAGCTACATCCCCCTGAAACAGCTCACAGTTCACAGGTCTGTTGGTGTTTTTAGCCTCCAAGTTTACAGCAACAGCAACATATAGATACACACACATATATACTAGCGAGGATCCTGGAACAGAAAGGGTTTCTGTGTTACCGCATCTGACCTACTCTCTTTATTTAGTTGGCTTCAAATAAGGCCTAACAGTCACACAGTTTCGCTTGACCGTCCATAAATATTACAGCAATAGTCTGACCATCCCTCAGACTGTGCTAGTAGCCACATAAGCCAAGCAACAATGCCAAGCTCAACAGGATAACCTACAAAACAAAAAGTAAAACAATATGAAACACAGCAAAACTTACAGCTTCCAAGTCTGAAGTCGGGTCACAATCAATCCTTCACAGCCCTTGTTAAGAATGCAGTAAAATGCATGCACAATTTTCCAGTTGTGGTGGAAACTTTTCTTTCATGTTTCATTGGTCTTTCTTCATATTTTATATTTTCCATATTTTTGCTGAAAAACCATCAAAAAGTGTATTTTGACCATTAAAACAGCTATAATCAATTTTCAATATCAACTTTCTTATAATAACAATGGATGAAATTACGACAGTGTGTGTGGAAGAGGTCGCTCATAGTGATGAACCCACAGAGAATCATCCCCCAACTATGCACTTCCCTGCAGCTCTACAGAGATTCATAATGTGTTTTAACTCGAGTGCATAGGTTTGCATAAGGACAGGAGGAACACCGTCCCTACCAGAGTGAAGTCATATTAGATAATTCTGATGTGATCTCCCAGAGGCTACGGTCAGCACCACTGTTCAAAACCACGGACAACAGTGAGAGAGACAGAGAGAGGGAGAGGGGAGAGAGAGAGAGAGAGAGAGAGAGAGAGACAGAGAGACAGCTGTTCCCCCACCTCCCCCTGCTGATTTTGACAGAGAATCGTCCATAAATTCAAAAAATGTACGGCTCTGCTGGTGCAACATTCTGATGTGAGTGCCCTGATTAATAAATGCATTCTTTGATTTTGAAACAGTAGCCTTAGGGCTTGTGTCCATATAGCGTTTTTCTCTCTCACTGCACATGCGCTCCAACCCAGTGCTGCCCAGGGCCCTGCCGGCACTTTTCTGCCAGAGATGAGACTATGTGGACATGCCCTTATAATAATAATCCACTTTATCTATATAGTACCTTTTAAAATACAGTTACAAGGTGCTTACAATAAAAACAGAACATATTTGAAACACAAAGAAAATACAGCAAACTAAAAGCCATAAAAACTAAACACAAAGAGAGTAAAACCAACTAAAAAGTCATAAAACATAAGTTTTAGTGAGTTTTTAAAAAAGTGGGTTTTTAACAGTTAACAGCAGCAGAATTTGCAGCCCTGACCCCATGAGGAAGGTCACTCCAAAGTATAGAAGCCCTGATTTGCAAAACATCTATCACCTTTGTGTATCAATCTGGATAAATCACTTTCTGAAACAATACATTAATTTCACAGTCAGTTCAGTTGAGCTTTTGTGAATGTGTGTGTGTGTGTGTGTGTGTGTGCATGTTTGCAGCACTGCACACAGTAATGTTAAATGTTAGCCTACTGGAACTGGATTGCAGTCGAAGACCAAAGTTGTTGAATCGTAAATGTTAGCAACCTGCACCAGTTGTGTCTTTGCTGTCTTGAACACATCTCATTCCTCTTGCAAACGAAAAACGAATGAGTGAGTGTATCCGTGCATGTTTACTTGTAACTGACTGAGAGAACGGTGCATGCACAATGATTTGTTCACTGAACGAACATAGTGAACGTGAGCCCAGAGTGACAGACTTGCATACTTACTTCTGCTGTAGCTGAAAATACTAATATACTGTTATACTGTGTATTTTGTAAGATGATAATATGCCTTGCATTTAAAATCACAGTCAATCAGAGCAATCAAAGTAACTCATAGCTATAGTCAAAAGGTCAAATTGAAGACCCCTTCCAATGAAAATTAAGTTTTAGCCTTGTCAACATGTTCATGTGGTGTTTTTTCATATGCTAAAAGACATCATGAGCTAAATAAGCAGTCAACGCCACGGCTGAGGATTTACACCTTGGAACTGCAGTGGACCAATGACAGTCTCAGAAACACAGATTCAGAGAGCCAGGCCTTCATACGTAACATATCTAAGAAACCAGTCCCATCAACTTGCAGGGTTGGGCTACGGTATCAGAGGAGATGCCAGGTGTAGCAACGTATTGGTATTTTGCAAGCTAGGTTTTGCTATTTTTAACCATGGCAAAGAGTTGCAAAAGGAAGAAATTACCAAAGGGTCTGAGAATACGAGAGCCAAACTTCCCATTTGCATATTCCTAGATTCGTACTTGAGAGCAAAGGTGTAGAGTTACATCTAAGTAAATGTAAGATTTAATTTTTTTCATGGAAAAAAAGTTAAATATAAAAATTTGATCGACTGGGATGAGTTTATTCAGGAGAGGAAATTGTAGTAATTTAGTGGAGTAAAAGTAAGAATAGTAGCTGGAAATGTGCCAGTTCACTTCCTGGGCACTGCAGACATGCCCGTGAGCAAGGCACAGAACTCCTAAATGCACCACAATGTTCACCAGCTCTAACTGTGTCTGTCTAACTGCGTCTGCTGATTGGTGCTGAGGAGGTGTGCACAGTTGGTTTTCAGAGCTTTTTCTCTGAGAACAGCTGCCTGCTGCAGCCAAAAGCGACGCTATGAGAGCAGTGAGAGCGAACCAAAAGAGTAAAGGTGTGGGCAGCTGAACAATGAGCTGAAACTCACTAGATTCAGGTGATAATTCTCTGTAGGTTCATCACTATGAATGACCCCTTTTACATTATCACTTTGTCTTCACATTGTCATTTCACACATTGTTATTGTAAAAATATCAATTATGGCCACTTTAGGTACAGTATTTGACTACATATAGTTCCTTTACACTGCTGATATTCTATGCAATCCATACATTTTGATATACTGTACTTTACTATTTTCAGATAATTTTGTCCAGTGTATTTTGAGCACATTTATGATCAGCAAAAACCGCATCTGGATTTCTGAGCAATTTAACCAAGCCATTTCCAAGAGGCTGACTCCGATCCAATAAACCTAAACCAGCCTAATAGCTTTACACATGCACCCTGCTGCCGCTGATTAACCGCTATGATAATATGATTACTGGAGAAAATTGGGCTCTCTATCACGTCATCGGTTTCCCATAAGATAAAGGATGCAGGACATAAAGGAGTGAAAAGAAAATTCCATCAAAGTAACAAGGCACAATAGCTGAGAACTCCCATTACCAAGTGTGACAGTTCCACAGATGAGCCAAATGTGTACTCAGGCAGGGACTGTGGTGAAATTAACGTTTGAATTTGTTGTAAGAATTCATTACCATGTGGGCTTGTTTATTTTACTGAGCACTTTCCCTAGAATGATGAGTTATCTGATATTCTCTTTAAAGGTTAGTTTTTGCCTAAGAAAATGAATGATATGCAGCAGAGGGCCCAGGCAGGAATCGATCCCAGGCTGCTGCAGTAAGGACTCAGCCTTAGTACATGGTTCACACACTCCATCAGATGAGCTCCAGGATAAGACAACCAAATAGATGAAAAGATGAGCGTGCCTTAAACCACAATCGAGGTGGTATTGTTGATAACAGAAGTCTCTCAACTCCCTCTGCTCTCAGCAAGGTATCATTAATTCAATATGTTGCGAAGGCTGTGAGGTATTATGAGAAAAAAATTTCTCATTATTTATTTGCTGAGGGAAGATTTACTGTAAATGTTGATTTTCAGCATTCACCTTGTATTCCACTCCTTCAGCCTTCACATACTGTATACACAAGAACTGAGCCCCTGTGCTACAGTGACTGAGAATAACCTTCTGAAAGACTACCTATTCCAACCTAGGACAATGACATGCTAATATTTCTACAGAAAGAAATTCACCTTTGACCATAGTTCAGTTTTAACGTAAATGCAGTGAACTCAATTCGACTTTACCCTGGTTGTACTAAGTAGAAGCTGCTCTTACCTTCAGAAAAGCCAGATTTATGTTAAACCTAGATTCAACAAGGAGCTAGAAACCTACCACAAGGATGTGAATGATGTCATTCCATTTCCAAATGGGCCTAACAGGGTCGAGATCTGGGGACGATACGTTCTTGTATCTATGTACTGTATAGATGTACAAATCACAAACCTTCCCTTTTCAGTATTCCTCAAGATAATTTCTTCTTTGAAGGACAGCTGTAATGCCTTTTTAAATATTACATGAAGCCCCTAATGGAGAAGACGAGACTGTGATCAAAATCACATTCAATACATGTTTTTGTTTGGGGCAATGAATTATTCAAGTAATATGCAATTTCACTAAAGCTTGTGGACTTACACACTTCACTTCTACTACTTGCAGTACATTTCTGTAGACATTTTGGTGAGGGGTGAAAAGACACAAGTTTTTCATCTTTTTGGTCTTCTTGTACTAGAAACCATTTTCGATACAGTATGATATCACAGCTTGGAACTCTAGTCTACATAACTAAAATCCAGGATACTGGTTGGTTGCAGAGGGGAGAGAGGTTGTACAGTAGGAGTGAGACTGTACCCACCCCATCATGCCACTTGTGAGAGTTGGGGGATCAGACTAACTTTAAAACAGTTTCCACTCATGACATGAGCTGTTATGCACAGGAAAGCATTTCAGGTCTGCAAGTCAAACCATGTGTCAGTACCTAAATGTCGAAGGTAATATGTACAATAATTTATTGATCTTGTCTTCTTTTTCTCTTGTGAATCCTAGGGTCACTTGTTTTGTCTTTACTGAATTATGGCATTAGCACAGAGCATACATCAGCCTAGTATTTGAAGCATGTTTCATCAATAATAAACTAGGTGAATAAGACTACAAGGTAATTAGCTATCAGCTCTTATGAGCAACTGGAGTTTTCCTTCGTGTTGTTATATTATCTTCTTAAGCAGTTACTGTTAAAGTTAATGCGGCAGTTGTTGCTGATCTATTTTCAGGTGTAGGTATCCCACTGGAAACAAGATTATAATGTGAATCCTCAATTACTAGAATTAAGTCAATGCAAAGTGTAGTTTGAGCAACAAATTATTGTAATGTTTTTATGGCCAAAGGCCCTATGTTCTTGACTGACCGAGTCACCTGACCTCAACCCAACTGAGCATGTACGACTTACACATGCTCCCTGCTACTGCTAAAGTCAACATGCTGAACACTCACAATGTTAACATGAGGATGTTTGGATTTTAGATTCTTTCATATTTTAATTGCTAGATTCATCTTTATTTTAATATCTAGTGTATTTGTTAGACTTGTTCTACCACTAGGCACCTAAGAAATTCACTATACGTTATGTTGTGTATGATAATAGTAATACACAGTAATGACTAACCATGATCACTTTGTTTAATTTACCTGGTTAGCACTTTACTAATTAATACTAAAGCTTAGAATGATAGTAACGTCATTATTTTTGCAGGGGTTTACATTTTGACCTGATGATTGCACTAGATGAAAAGTCAGGGGCTCACCATTTATAAAAGTTCATCCTGAGGGGAACATGAATGTCTGTACAAAATTTCAGGAAAATGCATCCAACAGTTGTTGAGATACATAAAAGTGTCAACCTCATGATGGCACTAGTTGGAAAGTAAGCCAAAGTCATTATACCCTTATCCTCTGGGTCCCATGAATATCCTTACCGAACTTCATAGTAAGCTATCCAATAGTAGTTCAAATAGAGTACGGGCCAAAGTGGTTTACCTACAGAACAAATGACAGATTAACATTGCTTGTCTTAAATTCCTGAACTTTGCTAGATTAAGAATGTCAACACATCAACCTCACAGTCATTGTTTCATTTCAAATGACTGTTTCCCTTTTCTAGCTAAGTGTCGTGTGTTGTCAGACTGCTTTACATGAAATACACACGACATGACTAAAAAGGAATTATTGGCACTGCAACCAAAATGGTCAAAGTAATATAGCCAGTATGAATATGTCAGTCATTGCTGTATTCCAGGAGGACCCCTGACCACTTTAATGCACAGTTCACACTTCAGTGGTTTAATGAACTCTGCACCATAGCGTAGAGGTGTGAATGGACCTGAAGGACTCTCTTCTTTGCTCTCCTGTTTACAATTTACTACTGTGTGGGGACAACTGAGGAGCCTGCCACTGCTAAATAAAGATTAATAGGGGCAGAAAATCATTAATCCCCTGTCCCATATTTTTTGGTGAGGACGTAGCTAAGTCCTTCAACAAGTCTTGAGATGTAAGGAGCGATTCAATCTTGTTTTAATTATTTTGATTTGTATTGAAAAAGAAGAGATGAGCTGAAAACTGCTGAAGGAGCTTGGCACATTTGCCCCAAAGTATGACGTACACTTACAGGCACTTGTAAAATAAATTGATGACCACAAGGAAGACGTGATTTACTTCACAGGAGACAGAATTTGCTGGTGTTGACATTTTCCTATACCATTTTTTGGCAGAGGTGGACAAAGTTCGCTCGGAATTATTTGGAGATAGAAAGGCCTTTCACATTTTTCACACAAGCTTCTCCTTTCACCTTCTTTATATCTATGTAAAAGGACCCCCCAGATGAAAAAAACATTAGCACTATGTCTATAGCTCATATTCCACCTCCTGGGTTGAATAAGTCAGGCGTGAGGCTGTAAAATCAATAGCTTTTAATAACATCACAATATTTCAAGCTCAGGTACTGGACCAACATCAGCTTGACAGAGTGCATCTCCTCTCTGCTGTCAACACAGGCTGGAGAGAAAAAAGTTTGATTTTTCTTCTCTCTGTAAAAAAGAAAAGAAGATGTGTGCATTATTAATGGCTTGTATTACAGATGCAGGCCAGAACTCTCAAGGGAGTGAAGTTTTTCTTGCCAATACAGAACTGACAGCGGCCTAGCAACAGTTTGCATTCTTCTCATCTGCTGCAGCTTGCCGGGCTCCGTTCAGCAGAGGTGAGCACGACTGCTCAGAGGCCTCGACAGCTGATGGATGGCTCATATCTACACTGTCAGCTTCGAGGCAACATAACTCCTACAAGTTGTTTGCACGGTGCTATTGTTTCATAATCATTGATTCATAACAATCAGGTCTACACTAAAGGTCATGAGTTTGTAATGGCTAAGAGGTTTCAGGTGCAGACAAAAGAGTATAACGTTTTACTTATGACTTCCAGTCAGGTCAACACTTAAATGCAAATCCTGAGTTCTCTTAAACCACCTTTGTCTTTTCAACCCATGTGTTACGTTAATAAAAAGCTTTTTAACAAGGGGTGGTACGTCGGTGCAGTGGTTAGCACTGTCATCTCACAGCAGGAAGGTTCTAGGTTCTAGAACCGACTGGGGGCCTTTCTGTGTGGAAAGGCATGTTTGCCCAGTGCCTGAGTGGGTTTTCCTCCTCCAGCTTCCAGATTTGGTTAACTGGTGACCCTAAAATTGACTGAAGATGTGAATGTGATGGTGAATAGTTTTTAGTCTCCAAGTGTCAGCCCTGTGACTACGCTGCTCACCCAGTGTCAGCTGGGATCTGCT
Organism: Holacanthus passer; assembly: GCA_025331565.1. NCBI lineage: Eukaryota > Metazoa > Chordata > Actinopteri > Pomacanthidae > Holacanthus > Holacanthus passer. The sequence goes on from JAFREQ010000011.1 coordinate 3,627,805, forward strand.
CCAGCTCATGAGACCCTGCAAAGGATAAGCAGTAAAGGATAATGAAATATTTAACAGGGTTTTTGTAAATGTTGATGAGCACATTACAGCCCATTACATTTCATATGGTGTTCCACAGGGTTACTGACTTGGTCCCTTTTACACTGAATGTGTAATGTGTTCACAGCCATGCAGACAGCATTCAATTGCACACATTGCTAGCACCTTATGAACCCAACAATTTAAATTGCTTAACAGACTGACTGCCTTCAACAATTTGTATGTGCAGCAACCATTTGAAAATAAAATAGGACAAAACTGAAATTATGGTTGTTGGTACTGATTCAAAAAGAGACAGCTCGACAGATCGAAGAAGACTGAAAAATTCTGGCAAAACCTGAAGAAAAAGCTTGGGTGTCTTCACAATAATATTTATCTTAGTAAGCATATTGACTATGTTAGGACTGCATTTCCCATCTGAAAATTTTGCAACAATAGACCATATCTTACTCCTCCTGATGCAAGGAATCATTATTTTGTTTATTTCTTGCTTGGAGCAATGCTATTTTAACTAGATTACCTCCCAAAAATCAGCTAATAGATTTCAATTTGTACAAAATTCTGTTGTCAAGGTTTAACAAAAACATGTAAAAGAGAGTACACCATACCCATTTTAGTATCTTTGCACTGGCATCCTGACTCTTTTAGAATTGATTTTTAAATTTTATTACTTAGAGCTTACAAGGCTCTAATTTATTTAGTACCACCATACTTAGCCAACTGTCTGTCCATCTCTACTCCTGGCCTTAGGTCATGAAAGACCACAACTTTAAATGCACCACCAGATAAGACACCTTTTAATTTGGTTATTCGTTTAAATGTTTTCCTTACAATTTAATGTGAAGCATTGTATGTATGAAAGGTGCTATAAAAATGAAGTGGCAATCATAAGGAACAGCCACATCCACTTACTGAGACAACCATTAACCACATTTAGTGTAATTCATGCCGTGTAGTGTATTGTCCGAGGAAATCTTCTTAGCACAAAATAAGTAATAAGTTGAAATATAGCAATAAGTGCTGAGAGCAGGGAGAGCTGGATGCACCAATTATGGCTGAACATGGCACAAAAATATTTTCCTCTTCATGTCTGCTTCTAACAGCCACTACAAAAACATTAAGGTCCAAAGACTGTGCAGTCTATTAATGCTGAATGATTTTGTGTGCGGCTCTCATAGATTCACTTGTTTAGCAATTGTTGTCTGGGACTGAAAGTGCAAAGTTGCAAAACAGATTGCAGCAGATTGTAAATTCTTCAGGTTCATTTTGTAGTATGTTCACAGACCAGTTTAAAGGAGAGCAGTGCTTCAACTGAAATGTTATCCCAGTATCCTAAAATAGCTTTATCTCGCCAACTTACTTGTAATGCCACAGTGGTACTTTTCTGCAGAGGGTAGATGGATTCAGGATGAATTGTTAAAGATAAAAAGTGGCTCTGACGGTATTCAGGCTGGGTGTCTAGGGTTCATGAGGGTAACATTACTTGCACAAAATAAGCTTTTTTAAATGCCAGTGCAGAATGTGTCCAAAAGACCTCTATTTGTTGTGGTTTTATTTGTTTCCTGCTGCACAGTGTAACATATGACGAGAGTCTTGCTTCTTCGGTTCCATAGGGTTTTTCACAGGAATCCTTTATACTAGATCCTACTGGAACAGAATCCCAGAGCTCCCATTTCAGCTCCAGCACTTATTTGTGAGGGCCTGCCATCATCACATAGCAACGGAAATAATTAGCCTACCACTTTCAGAAAGTCTTGTTCTGGTGGCCAATCTCACAGATTGCGGTCCCTCTCTCCAAACTTGACACAGCACTCGAGCACTGGTTATTCATGTTCCTTCTGATGAGACTGCCATATAACCCATACAGCATACAGGCATAAATCTGCATCATGATCAACCAGCATCAACTGTCTTAGTCTCTGGTTTGAAGTCCATATAAACAACCACAACAAAGGAAGGGAAGGAGAAATGAATGTGTATGAGATGCACATTAAAAGGCCTCCAGGATGGGACCTAGTGGTGAACCCAGCTCAGGAGAAAAGCTATGAAGCTTAAGATGGCCACACAGCTGACAGCAGCACTCCTCACAGGTTCTGCACTTTTTATAGCCCAGATAATACAACAGGGAGCAAGAGGCACAGAGAGAAAAGGCGAAAGGGGGGAGATCATGTCTCTCTTGAATCTTGTCTATTGTGGATCCTGTGGGCTCTGCCCTGCAAAGTATGGCCTTACACACACACACACACACACACACACACTTTGACAACATAAGCTGGGCTCACTCTCTCTTTCCAAATCAAAGGCCCCACCACGCGGGGATTGACTTTTGTTCTTGGCAGTATGAAAAAAGAGGAAACTTTATGATGTTTATTTCCCCCTGGTTTTATTTGACTCTGGGTTTGTTGTGGGGGAAGTGTGCTTGTTGTGTGTGACATCTGTTTACAGCACAGGGAGTTGCTACTGTATGCTGGTGAGACGTTTGTTTGCTTTCTTTGTGAGACTGACAGATTGTCTATGTTGGCTGTGTCTGCAATTCATTTAATTGAAAATGCAGTCATTTGCTCCTGCCAAATGTCTGAAGGCAGAACAAATGAAAGAGGAAGGCCAGAGGAAGACATGCATGCTTGGTCTTTTGTACTGTTCTGGTCTGCTTTTAATGTCTTATGTGGCATCTAGAGGATTTAATGTTCAGAAATGAGGGAAAGACCTGGGTCATTCATGGATCTATGTTACTGCAAAATAAAATAAAAAAGCACATATAAAGAATGTTGCATCCATGTTGCTTCAGGAGCAGATCAGCTGTAATGAAGAGAATTTCTGACACTATGCTGACCTCTAGTGGAGAACTGTAACAAAAGCCTGTGAGTGAATTTACATAGCAGCCTGAGAGAAAATATTTGACTATGTGACATAAATCAGCTACAAATGGCAAATGAGTTTTCATAAATTCTCATATTTACTTACAGTCAACAGCATGAGAACAAATCTATAAACAAATAAATATTTTAATTTATTACGCTATCTCGAAGACGGTGTGTCAGAAATACAAGCAACAGGGTGATGTCAGATTGCTTTGAGAACATCGTGGTCAACATTGTGCCTTACAGAAGTATGATCCGAAACACACAGAACAATCACTATGCTGCCAAAGAATTAAAAGCAAACGTGGGGATGCCATACCTAAACATATTTACACATGGCCTCTGCTTCTGTAACAGTACACTATGTTGTCGGTAGTAAAAGATGTGCCACTGATTACCGTGGATTTTGCTTGTTTGAATCGAAGCTCTGCTTTGTGTGACTCCTTTCCTCATTACTGTTTGCTAATACATAACAAGTATTAAGAACAAGACTTGTTTGTTTGGCGAGCTAACAAGACAATGGATTAGATGTATCATCAGTGGCATCTGTAAGCAGTGAAAAATAACACAGAAACTAAGTGTCTATTCAATACTTTTAAGATGACTAAGTTTGGAAGCTCTCACTCAGCTACTGTTGCAAAAGTGACGGACCTCCAATATGGCTGCCCAAGGGTGTGTTATGTCAGCTGAAAGGACCTCACTACCACGTTGATGCACACAAACATTAGGCAGTATATCTGTTTCAGACGCTTTGTGGTAAGAGACGCTGTTGTGAGCTGGCAGAGGTTTTTTTGTGCTCCTGCTGTTAGCACCGATACAAGTTTAAAGTTGAGAGCAGAAGAAGAGTGGATCAGGAAGAGACTGAGCCTGAGTCCTCAACATCTGTGGAGTCGCATTCGTCAGCAGACTCTGTGAGGGCGGGGTAGGGCCTCGGCTGGTCCAGGTTGACATAAGTGACGTTCAGACTGATGTAGTGTTCCCCCTCCAGGCCGGACAGGATGGTGGACACAGCCGACACCAACGTAGCAAAACTGGGCCTCAGCTCTGGATCAGGGTCCCAGCACTCAAGCATAATGCTATACCTGGAATGAAAATATGGACAGAGTCAGACGTGTCCGAGCAAGAAGGGAATGGCCAATTTAAAATAATCTCTGATTATTTTCACATCTAGTATTTTACAAATTCCTGAAATTCCAAACTTACTCACAAGTCTACGCATTTCTTTCTTTCCAGCAGTTTCTTGACGAAAGTTAGATGAAGAAAGTTTGCTTGCTAACTTTTGTCAAGGAAGCAATGTATTTCCAAAATGTCTAACTATCACTTTAATGTCCAATGTTGGGACATGGAACCATGGGTGACACATGAGCCCTTAACCCATGTTGGCTGTATGACAAGGCCTCAGTGAACATGGGATGTGAATGATTCATTTTTTTCTCCATCAATCTGTAAGTTGGTGGGCAAAAGCTTACAGTCCAAAGGATTTATCATTAAAACAGCAAAAACATGACTGCTTTTTCCTTGTAAAGTCCGGTGTGTTTGTGGTTTTGTGTGTGAAAGTTCTTCAAGGTAGTTCGTAGACCTACACATTAACTCCCTAAATTGCATTGCTTAACTGTGTTGGGATACCAAGTAGTGGACAATTTACGCGTTTAACAATACTCAGTGACCATTCGAACATCTTGTTATTACTAAATGGACTTTGTCCTAAGGCCTCTTCTCTTCTGTCTTGTAGCTGCTGATCTATGTTCATATTATTGTAGTATTAGTATTCATACTGAAGCAGGCCTTAATTCTGTGAAGTTTTACAATGGAAGAATGCAATCTAAGCAACAGCAACTTAAGAAGAAACTTAAAACTATTCTTTAGACTATTTCAGCAATAATGCTGAGTCAGCCAATAGGACTGCCAGCTGCATGACTAACTGAACTTACGAGCTGATGGAAACTCCAGAAATCACCTTGTTACTGTATTCCCTATCATCAAACTGGCATTATAGTATTCAATGACATCTTAATGAAAAGTTCAAAGTGTACCACTGTAGTTGAGGTCAAGGGAATTAGTCATGACATTGTTATAAAATGATTTGACAGTGTAAGGTTAATAAAACTTAATAACATCTTTGTGACGAATCCTAATTGTATCACTGTAGTTGAGGTCAAGGAAAATATTCATGACACAATTATCACAGTCTCATGACCGCCAATGTCAGAACCAACCACATATGACAGTTTTATGTAATGTTAACATGTTAATGGCAGGTTATTTGGTCTGGGTTTAAGCCAAGTTGTCATGACAAAGACATCTCATGCAATTTCAGGTTTGCATAAAAATTTACATGATGGACCAAGTGACGCTTAGTGACAACAGTTATACACGTTCATAGACTTTCATGTTCATGACAGGTGTCATGCCATGGTTATGATGGTGTCATGACAGTCTTATCCCTTCAGAAAAATTGTTTCCCATAATGCTATTACTCCTACTACTTACAAAGGGTCAGGGCAGTACTGAGGCTGGGGAAGCCGCCTGCCCTTCAGTAAGTAATGTGTTATGTCATAAGGGTCCACCTCTGGGTACGGGCTCGCTCCTCTGGTCAGCATCTCCCACATCAGCACACCGAAGGACCACTGCATCAGGAGAGGCGACAGTTACAGCAAGTACCAGTACACTTGCACAGACCTGAACTCCTAACTAGTATATTAAGTATGAAAAATGTATAAACCTATATACAACTTTAAATGTGCTGAAAGGAGCGATTTGTGTCACCCAACCTGCTTACTATCACTTTGCGAGATACAGTTAGGATGGTGGGCCTGGAATAAATTTGCCAAACAACAATCAATGTAAAAATACTATTTTGATCTATGTTTCCAAACCTTTTGGCTTGAGACCCCTTAAACCAAAAACTACTGCAGAAATCTTGATTATGCTGAAACAAATCTTCGTTTGCTCACCACATCTGACTTGGAGGTGAATTTCTGTGTCTGCAGACTCTCAATGGCCATCCACTTGACAGGCAGCTTTGCCTTCCTGTGATCCTGAACACTGTAATACTCCTTATCAAAAACATCTCTGGCCATGCCAAAGTCTGCCACCTTCACTGTGTACGACTCATCCAGCCTAGACAGAAAAAGTAAGATGATATTTTTGTTGCAAAACATTGTAACTAAGTACTATGATGTAACAGCTTCAACCAAATTTGTACCATGAAACATCTTCTTACACTACATCAAAGAGAAATTCAGGCGGTGAGTAAAGTGCTGATTTCTCTGCACATCTCAGTGACTCACATGCAGTTGCGTGCTGCGAGATCTCTGTGCACAAACTTCTTCTGAGCCAAATACTCCATCCCCTTGGCAACCTGGAGCCCGAAGCCAATCAAATCCTTTACGGTGGGGTTCTAAACAAATCCCACAAACACATGTCAAGAACATACTGTATAAAACAGGACAGGACTATGTAAAATGTTACATAGTTTACTAGGTAGTAAACAGATGGTTGTACATAAATCAGATGATTAATAGTCATTGCTTTGATGTAGCTGTCACACCCTCTTTTCACAGCGTATGAAGTGCCGGAGGTCCCCGTGTTTCATGTACGGTAGCACCACTAGAGGGAGCCCTTCCTGCGGCAGGAGGATGCCCAGCAGAGACAGGACATTACTGTGGTGGAAACCCTTCATTATGATACCCTCCTTCAGAAACTGCTCCACCTCCTCGACATCTGTTATTCCTGATGACACACACATGTATAGAAATATTATGGACTAAAGGAAGAAAGTGGCTCTGACATCACAATTTTGAATAGCATCCTTAATCCTTTGGCAATTTGTTCCACAGAAGAGAAACTGGAGACTTTCTGGTGCTTTCTTAAGGTGCATACATCAACACTCGTGAGGCAGACACTACTCACTATTCAAAGACTTGACAGCACAGTGGATTTCTCTGTTGTTGTGGTCAGTGAAGTAGCCATGGTAGACGGTGCCAAAATGACCTGAAGACAAAAACAAAAAGACCAACTAACACAGGACTACTGCTGTTCCTTCAAAATAAGATATAACTTTCACAAGGCTCAATAACAGGTTTTTTGTTTCAGATAAAGGCAGCGGGGTTCCTTACCCTTCCCTATGATACGGTGGTGCTGCACAAGAAGCATCTCAGCGGGAATAAGGACGTCCTTCACCTCCTCCAACAGTTCCGGCCTAAAACTGGAGATGGAGATCTTCTCTGGGGGCATGAGGGGAGTGAGGGTAGGATCTATGCTGCCTGCAGCGTAGGCCCGGCTCGGGAAAACCACCGGTCCCACCAGCGGGGTAGGTGGACTTAGGGATACTACTGGTAAAAGTCCAGAGAAGAAAAGGAGTTTTATTAATGAGAGTTACAAACGTATGTGTGTCAATAACAAATGAGCAATTTAGTTTTATAGTGGAGTACAAAAAGTGCTTGGTTTGACAGTCACCTCTCCTGTAGTCCCCAACAGGCGACAGCTCCACATTATTTGTACCAGAGCGGTTGGCACTGTGAGACAACCGGGTCTCTACCATGGAGGCTGAAACATTTCACAACACTTTTCAATCATCAACCCCAGGAGAAAAACATCTGTACATCCTATGCAACACCAGAGATGTTCTAGTTGACTTCATTCCAAATTCCCACCCACACCCGGTAGCAGTTGCGTAAACAGGTCTGACCAAGGTCCACATGACAGAGAGGAGCCCACCTTTCTTCTTCTTCCTTAAGTGTTTCATGACAACGAAGGCCAGCACCGCCCCTGCCACCAGAGCCGCCAGGATCCCCAGAACAATGCCCACCATGTAGTGGTTGCTGACCCTCACCACCGTGCCAACGTTGTGGACCTGCCCGTTGATGGAGATCTAAAGAACATCATAGACAGCGAATAACATTATTATTATATTATTATCAGTCTTTCATCACTGCTCCAATGGGAAAACTTAAATGTACATGTTTCAAGCTATTTACACAGAGAAAGGGTGTGTTTTCTGTCACACATAGATGAGATTTTGCTATATGCACATATTTGCTTTCTTGCCAAGTGTTAGATGAGAATATCAATATCACTCTGTGCTGATCTATGTTCCAACCCTAACCTATGCTCATGGGTAGTGGTAGTTTGGGTAGTGACTGATACAATGAGACTGTGGATACAAGCGGTCAAAATAAGTTTTCTCTGTAGGGTGGCTGGGCTCATCCTTAGCTGGGAGCTGGGAGTAGAGCCCCGGCTACTTTGTGTCATAGTCATGACATAGACATAGTCGAGGTGGTTCTGATCAGGACCCTCATAGGCACCTCCCTTTTCCACACATCTAACCCGTAAGAGATCCCAGGGGAAGATCCAGAATATGCTGGAGAGATTATATATATCATCTGTGGAGAGGGATGTGTGGACGTCCTTGTTTAGCCTGCTGCCACCATCGCCAGATTTGCAGCAGGAAATGGATGCATGGATAGAAAATAACTCTCATGTGTGCCTGTTAAAAGTGAAGTTAAATAGTGTGCCTTGGCTGCTGGTGGTACTCTTGAAATCATCATACATACATGAGCTTGCTATCAATCTTATTATCAAATTTTCAGCAGGAAAGCAAATAAAAGCATTCCCAAAATGTTGTCCTATTCCTTACTTATGGACTTTGGAATGCATAAACAATCCGTTGTCCGATAATGTGTCAGAATTGCCGGGTTTTGTGTGTAGAAAATTAACAATGTGTAATTTATTTTGCTAAACATCTTGTTGATCTTTACTAGACACATATTGAACTTTTCTTATTTTCTTTTGCCATCTCACGGCTGCTTGACAGTGTACTTGCACAATGTATGAGAATGGTTGGTGACAGACACATAAGTCAGCCTAAACCTCCAGCCTGACTAACCTTCACTGGCAGTCCCTCGCTGGGGATGGTCATGTTTTTGGGGATCCTGCAGGTGATCTCATTATCCAGGACTTTAGCATCACAATTGACACCTGCCACTGTCATAATGATGGTCATACAGGAGCTCACCAGATTCAGCTTTTGATGCTGTGTACAGAGAGGTCAAATCAAGATAGGAGACAAAATGAGTTATTTAAAAATCTATAATCAATATGACAAAAACAGCTTAATTTTGTCTTGAATTCAAAAGCAAACACCCGCAGAGCTGTCTCTTACATGCAATGACACTTCATCAAACCCAGGGTACAAACTCAGCACGTGTCCCTCTGTTTCAAAAGGTATGGGCTCGCCGTAGGGGTGGTAGGAGAACTCTTTGTCCCAAAGTCCCAACGCTCCGTCCATATCAAAGGAAAGCTCTCCTTCCTCTGTCTCATCCCTGGGGAACACAGGAGAGATACACTCCATCCTTGTGGGCAGGGACTTACCTATACACTCCTGAAACAGAACAGTGTGATATACTTTAATGCTGAGCCCATATAGTAGAATGTAAGCATATGACCTCGGAGAGAAATAAAATAATTCTAAAACTGTGCACTGATCACAAGAATAATGCTTTTGAACGCTTCTGCTGTGCACTGAACATTGTACCCTTGTCACAGGTTTCAAGTGGCTCTCATTGGGTTTGAAGCGGATGATGGTGCGGTAAACAGAATCCAGGTTCTCCCCCTCAATCACAATTTTTGATCCCCTGCAATTCAGACAAATGTGAGAGATGGTTATTATTATTATTATCATTATTATTATTCATAATGTCAGAGGAAATATAATGCAAATGCAATATTTTTCTACTTGTGTTCCCTTTGTTTTGATTCAATTGGTTTATTTGCAAATCAGAATACACATGCACAGCAGCTGATTGTGCTGGACGTCTCACTGGCCTACCTGTCAAAGCTACAGCCTGGCAGAACGGCTGTGATCTTCGGGTTCTCTTTGTAGTAAAACACCTTTGTCGTGAGGACAGGAGACTTGTCAATGAAAACACTCAGAGGAACGTCCCTCACCTCTGAGATACGCTGGGACAGACAGATGATGGAGGACACGTTGCCTTTAGGCTTTGTGACACTGTAGAGAGACAGAGGTGTGTGAATTACATACCAGAACAGATAAACTGTGGTTGATCAAAAAGTTCCATGCTTTAATGTTTTGCGTGTTCAATGAGATAACATCTCCAGTAGAAAATAGTTCCATTATGAGTAAGTCTTTGGATGCCAAGACCTTTTTAAGAGTTTGAGCTAGTAGTTTCAAAACCATTTGTTTCCAAACCATAATTATTCTACCCACCAGTTGGAACACGTTTGCTTAATATGTCATGGCAATAAAACCTGTCAGCAACTCATCTTCTTAACCTCTAGAAAGAAGTGCAGCTACACTAAACTGTAAGGCAAACAGTTAGGGTTAGGGTTAGGGTTAGGGTTAAAAATGGGGCATGAGAAGATGTATTTCCAGACCTCTTTATGGGACACGGCACATCGTTGAGCGTGACTTTCCTGGTCTTCCCGGCATCTAAATGTGGTCCAGTCACCGTGATGAGTGTGCCCCCAACACGAGGGCCGTAGTTGGGCTGGATTTCTGTGATGTTGGGAATCTGGAGGGACAGTTTATTATTGTATTACAGTAGACAAACATGTTGAAAAGTGGTTCCATAGATTAAATAGCTTATAAAAATATGCATCATTTGTATATTGTAATGAGGATATAAGCAGATGATAATAGCCCACATATTACCACAAATGTGAATCCCGGCATTTCTGCCTTCCCGTCAATGGAGTAGCGTCCCTCCACCTTGCCCTCATGCACCTCCACTGTAATGTTGACTGGTTTGGACAGCTCGGTGGCCCCTGACCGAATCTTACACACCAGGCTAAAGAGCAGCACAACAAAACACCTGTGTCAGTGTGTCAGTGGAACTGTGACACCAGTAAATTAAAATTGTTCAACTTTAAACACTAGTTTAAAGTTTAATAATATTGTCTTTATAGAATTAGTCTGTTGGTGATTTCTCTTACAGAAAAAATAGCTTTATTTTTTCAAACACTTTTTCTAGGAACAGAAGCCTCAATAGACCAGATCACAGTGCAGCAAAGATACGTTCTGTTTTATCACTTTCTCAGAAGGCTTCTGGGAAAGAAATTGCAACCTTTTTATTTAAAATTCACAGTTACGATTTCCTGGCCCTTTGAAACTATAACAGATTGTACTTGGAACCAGAACAAAATCTGCAGCGTTACTCACTGTGTGTTGTTGCTTTTGGCTGAAAGCACAGTGCAGGCGGTCTGTCCCAGTCGGACCTGGTGGGTTCTGGAGGTGATGGCAGGTCTTATGGGGGACTGGAACTCCCATCCACACACCGTTAGCTCTGTTTGACCATCAGGGGGAGCAGTCCGTGGAAAGAACTGCGTCAATAAAGCAGAATATATAGTACCACCTTGAAATGAAATGTTTTTGCTAGTTGCACAAAAAGATGCTTGTATCCCTGCTAACCTCACCCCTGTGATCCCTGGTGGGCAGGACTCGTTCCTCCAGCGACTGCGGCACTCGCTTTCCCAGGAGCACACTCCGGAGCACCAGCCACAGCCCATGAACTTTGGGGCGGTCAGACACATTGCACAGGTCAGGAAGTGTTGACAGCCCGGCCCTCTCTGGGGCACCTGGATCATCTGAAATGGAGAGATAACATAGGCTATTGAGTCTTAGGATACAGATGCCCTGTGCTATTTTATTATTAATGTGGCTATTAACATGTCAGCTGAATGAAATGACCTAATATACTCGTTAATAATTTATCCTGTTAGTGCACAGTGCAACAACTGATACTGGGCCCCATTCAGCACTACATGGTTTTACAGGTCACATGGAGAGCTGCTGGTGCTGAAAGGCCAGTAAACTCATCAGATCAATAACAGATTCATTTTAATTAAACCACCTACATCTCTTTAACACACATTCCACAGCAAGGCGTCTTCCAAACATCTGTTTTCTTTAACCACTATTTATTTGCATGGTAGGTGCTCCATTTTCCTGTTGTGTCCCAATAACATGGTAATAGTTCTAACGTCTCACGTGCCACAAGACCCTTGTGGTTACCAATCCATTGTCAGCCTCTAATATCCACCCTGCCCCAAACTACAAAGCCATATTAAGTTTATGGATTTTCTTTAGGCAGTGATTCTTTCTCCAGGTCACAGGGGTGATAACATTCCCAGCATGCCCCAAACACAAGAAAACACCCTGTACAGGTCTCCACAACATCATAAGGCCATCGACAAACAATCAGTCAAACTCCCCACTCCCAATTTGTAATTGTAATGTAATCTAACATGCATGCCTTTGAAACTGTGGGAGGTGAGCGCTCAAGTGACAAATGACAGTAATATCCACTAAGTCATTGCACACGTTTATAAAATCTGCCCAGAAAGACTGTTTTACACTCATTTAAAGACATGGGGTTGCTACTGTACCTTGTCTCCAACCACAAAGAGAAGATACTCTGATGAGTAAACAGCAGCAATGGATGAGACCCTCTGGTCCTCTACCAAAGAGTAATTGGCAAAGATAATAGGGCTGGATCTTGTCAATACCAGCTGCCAATACAGACACAACATATGGTTATTAGTGTATATTATTAATACATACACTATAAATATCTATATCTATCTATATATATAAATCATGCTGTGTACCTGCAGCAGGCGCCCGGTAGAGGTGCCAATATGGGCAACAGTCTTGTTCTCTATGGTTGTGACCAGCAAAGATGTGAGCAGGACATCTGTCATCTGTCTGTTGAAGAGGTCCACTCTGTAGTAGGGCTTTGACACCATGGTGGGATGGTCTCTGCACGTGGCGTTGTTCTCCATGCTCTAGTACCAAGGTCACAGGCAGCAGAGGACATGAAAATGAGAGAATGAGGAAGAAAGTCAAACAGAAAATACACTCAACATATTTAAGATATAGTACAGTCTCTCATTTTCCTTTAACAATATGAGCTTCTATTTTGTGTCACTCATAAAGTTTCCTGCATCCAATCTGATTTATCATGTACTTTAAATTTCAGCTTGACAGTTCAGAGTGCATATGGGTTCCACATTCTCAGACAATAAAATGTTATCTTTTACTAAACGTACACATAAAGTAAGATAGGGCCCAGTTGTTTGCTTGTAAGGACGTGGTATGAGCTGCACTGGTCACCAGGATAATCATGAGAAACAAAGTGCCTGGAACACCAGAGGCACAAGGTGAATCTGTCATTTTAATGTGATCATTTCATAATTGAAGAGGCCGTGATAAATGATTCTGTGCTGCACCGCTGACAGGGTTGCCTTGTAGCTATGGACATGGAGCAGGGTGAATCATTGTTTGATTAAAGGGAGTCTTCACGTAAACACTGACTAATATCTCCGAGGCCGAGATATAAAAACAAAGATTAATAATGATAACTCTTTTCTTGGCGAATAGAAGATGAGACAGGAAACTGGGAATGAAATCAAATGGATGCATCCTGTCTCATGATGTGAGCCTAGAGCTTAAGGAAAAAACACAAACAGCATTGCTATTGACTTAAGTCATTCACCTCAAAACACTAGAGGAGCATGAAACCGTTGTTATAATTCAGTTTCCTGAATCCTAAAACTCACATTCCACTAACTTCAAATTGAAAAACACCATTATTTGGGAAGCTTACACATACTGCACTTCATCAACCTAGTCAAAGAAATTAATGTAGGTAAAACGATCAACATTGACACCTCTGATGTTGAGAAAAGGTATAAACAAGACTATTATTACAATTTTTATGTTTTTTTATTTTATCTTATCCTAAATTTTTTCAGTGAGAGCCCAAAAGCCAAAAGTGGCCTGTTATTGAAAGAACTGCACACTCATAAAGGTCAAATGTTTAAGTTTACACAGCATTACTCTAATACTCTTCTAATGTCTAAATAATTTGATGACGCACAAACAAGCAGAAAAGCATAGTATTTGTGAGGCACAGATGACGTTGTTGGCAAGAAAGGTGTTTTGTTCGGCTGAGAAATGGAAGAACCAGGATTTCAGATTGTTGGACAATCCCGCTGGCCAGTTACTCAACACTCAGACCGGCAGCCAAAAGCAACAAGACAGAAGGAGCCTCAGGAGAAAAGTTCACTAGTCCAAGTAGAAAGTGTTTCTCTGAAGACAAATAGAAGGAAGAAGAACATTCAAGCGACCCAGAAAAATTTCCAACCACTTCCATATTTTCATCAGCTGTGAAGAAAACAGCTAAAATCCAAGCCAGTGGCCAAGCCAAATTTTTATCAGTTCTGAGTCACAACATCTGTTTTCCTGAAGACAAAGTCCAAAGACTCAACATCTGAACCAAGAAATCAGAGCTGCAAATACAAGAAAAGCAACTCACTTCTGGGAATTTTACTTAATTCTCAAACTGGCCAGAATTTACTTTTACTAAATAGGGAAATGGAAGTCTTACCACAACCCCCATCCCCCACCCCTGACAGACAACACTGAATAACTTAATATAATAAACTATATTTTGGGAAATATGCATGGTATCTGGAAATACATAGCAGTTTTCCCTGGAGACTTAACACAAGAAACCAATGCTATCATAATCTTACATTTAAAACATTTACTTGAAAGTTACTGAATACACTCACCCCATGGCAGCTATACAAGGACTGACATAATGGGAAGGAATGAAGCAACTGACATGACTGACATGAGATACATTTTGAGTTATTCTTTTACTGTCTTCCCGTTTGACCTGACAAATTGACTCAGCGGAAAACAAGTCATAACGCCACTCACCCTCACTCCCACCTGGCCACCATCCAATGTTCATTCCACAGGTTGCTTCTGAATAAGAACTGTGTAACTTTTTCCATATTTATTGTTCCATCCAAAAGCAATTTGTATTTTGGATTTAAGAGTCAGTGCTCGCTAAATTCTGATATGAGTGCTTTTAGTTGCATTCCTCTGTCAGCTGGGACGCAAATTACCTTAATGATACGTCACAGAAATTTCTGAAAGTTTCCTTTCATGGGCATGTCATCTAGAAGATCTGACACATGATGAAGGGTATAAATAAAGTAATACAGTAATAGTTCTGGGGAAATAGGCTTATTTGTTTTCTTGCCAAAAGTTAGATAAGACTGATACCTCTCTCATGTCTGCATGCTAAATATGAAGCTCGAGCCTCACTGATTATCTATGTTGTGTCTTCATTTTCTAAAAATGTCTCCGCAGGTTGTGCAGCAACCCAGGAAAAGCTTCCCATCTAACTCTCAGAAAGCAAACCATATTTCAAAATGTCAAACTATTCTTTTCAGAGGAAAATAATGCTCTCATCCAGGAAGTGCACAGCTGTAATGTACAAACATGGTCTTTAGGGAAAGTTTACTCTATTTCACGTTTCTGATGTCAATGCTTTCATTTTCTCCATTCATCTTGCATAATAATTGGCAGACAGATTGATCTTGGAAAACCGTGAGTTGCACAATAACCACATGCAGCTGGAGCTATCCCTCTTCTACGATAAAATCTATTTACAGTTTGTCTCACTTTATTAGTTGTGTTTGGCTCAGCCTACATATGCACAGTGATGTTGTGATTACTGATATTCTTCCAAAATAACCATAGCAAAACACATGACTAAGGTATTGTGATTTTTCATTCATTTTTGACCAAAATCATTACATTCAAGAAACTTCTGTAAGTACTTCTTTACTTGGATTATCTTCCTCAAACAAATTAGATGTACATGTACAAACAAACAGATTATGGCTTCAAATGAAATGAAATCTGAATGAAATCATCCAGCCACAACAAGGTCTCAGTGACTCATAGTGATTTGTAGCTCCACAACCACATGGCAAGATTTTTATCAGTTCCTGTCAAGGTGCCTGTCCCCAGAGTCAGCAGCAGCTATGCATTTGAAGGGGTGCGGTTCAGGGAAATACATAATATTAGATATTTTCTATTTTTAGTTCTCAATCTGAAAGTGAGTCATGTATTGCTGGAAACACATGGACCATCTTATCCAGCAGACGCTACATACTTTCGCTTTTGCTAGTCCCCCATGAATCAGCCACACACAACTGGATTTACCTTTGTTCTTCACCTGTCTGTTTGTCTTGGCTGACTTCACTGGGACTCATTCGGGTAATAAAAATAGACCTCACCTGAGCTCACATTAGTCACTTGGAATTGCTGTGTGTCAGTGGACTGATGGGCTCACCTCATGTGGACAGCTCTCGCAGGGCTGGAAATGGCAGAGCCCTCTGGAGAGCTGCTCTGGTCCAGACTCGCAGCAGTCATCCACCCCGTCTACGATTGCTTTGTTCACGTTGTCCATGGGGAAGGCGCACAGGGCTGAGTCGTGATCCGTGACCCCGTTGTCATCAGTAACAGCAAAAACCCCATAGAGGATGTCATCCTCCTCCTCCGCCCCCAACTCCTCTGCCAGCTCCCTGCCTGCCTTGCCAAAATGCGCCGCCTGGACCACGTTGTACACCACATCCTTGTAGGGTTCACTGGCGACGTTCCTCCTCCGGCGCTTTGGTTCAAACCGACACTCCAGGATAACCTCACGATACCTTTTCATTTCCCATTCATTCCGCGGGAGTCGGCCCAGGCGGGTCTGAAAGGGAGATGAGTCCTGTTCGGGGCTCTCTCTTTGAACTGACAGGAAGTAGACAAACTCCTGAGTGAAAAAGCTGTAGACATATTCTATATGGTATGTTCTCCGCAAGCCTGGAAGGACAGTCAGGCCACGCACATCATTGTAGAAACCATCTTCTGTGGCCAGTGGTCGACGCACAGATATAGACTTCCTTCCGTAACGCTGGGTCACACTGTCATTTACAGTGTTTGCAACAAAGAAGTAGACTGTCTGACCCTCTTCAACCATGGTGACTTTGGTACCAAGAGGGCTAGCCACACAGTCAGGACAGTAGGCAGCGGAGTTTGAATCCTTTCTGAACAAACACTTAGACAGATATGGTGACTCTCCATTTGGGGTAAGTTGGTGGAAATAGCATACGCCATACTGAGAACTTCCACAAGAGTATAAATACATAAAGAGAGTATCCAGCAGCAAGACCTGATTGTCTGTGTCCTCCAGGAAGTTGGGATCCTTGTCAACATCGCACAAATCGCATATCTGACATTCTGGGCTTCCCACCGGCCCAGTGCGGAGTTCCCACACCTTCTCCAAGCTTCTGTTGACAGCTTCGATCACATTCTGAGAGGCAACATACACCTCCTGGTAAAACGAGTTGTTGACTATGTTCTGGATGGGGCCCCGGGCCTGGAAGAAGGGCATGGTGTAAACCACAGAGAAGTTGACAGCACTGGGGGCAAGTGAGGAGCAGTTGGCCAAGGCAAAGGCAAGCAGAGTCTGGAGCCAGATGCATGTCCCCCACAGTGTGGTCCAGTGGACCATCTCCACTCCGAGGTGCACGGGGACAACAGCACAGACAACGTGGGGTTACCTCCAGGTCGACTCTCGGGACAAAAGCATCCTTAAAACCAGCCACTGATACCTTAATGAAGAGAAATGACAGAGTAGAGTAAGTCATTAAATCATCAAGAACTTAGGCAGATTTTGTGATTTTTATACAGAGCCAGGCCAGCTAACCCTCTCCTGGCTCCTGCTTCATATTGAACAATCATCTTATCTAACTCGGAAAAAAGCAAATAAGCATATTTCCTTAAGTGCTTGAACTGTTCCATTAACTCAAGGTCCACTCAAGGAGTTTTTCTTTAAAAGGAGGCTGAATTTTTATCAGATGACTGAAATGTTTTAATTCAAAACTGACTATATCTAAAAACTCAACTATATCTATTTTCTTCAGTGACACCAGACCTCCTGTAAAGCTATAAAATTAAAAATAGAAAAAAATGTGTTTTATGGAAATGGTGCTACATAGGAGTGTGCATAATTAAGTAGATTGATATTGATGTTACAAATAATGTACATCAATATCAATCTATTTAATTATGTTCTGCATTAATTCCTAATAGACCTGAGGTGACAAATACCAACATCTTGGTTGAATCAGATGATTATAAAAGTCCATGTGGTTATAAAGATAAAAGCTTCCTCTGACTCAACATAAACGCTGAGAGGAAATGATGACATCATTAAACAGAGAGCAGAGTATACAGCACCTAAAACACTTTTTATTGTGACATCCTGCACAAGTCATACATATCTGCCAGGTCATATCTATTCTGGATAATCAAACACTCCATCTTTTTCTCCCCCCCTTATGAGTCATGTGTTTTTATACAAGACAATTGGCAGTAACAAACCATGTTAATGGCCTCAGTTTGACTTGAATGAACGTATCAAATAAAACTGGGTAATTTTCCGTGGCTCATCCTCCTCAGTCTCTAAACAACAACCAACCAAATGGAACCATGTTTCAAACTCCGAGCGTTGTTTTCATCCTGAACAGACGTTGTTGGGTGGATCATTAACTAGACTCATCACGGTAAGGCTGTATTCAAGAACCCCAGCCTCTCTACTTTACATTCCTGTCACAACCACTACGTGCCTTTCAGGGGGAAAAGTGCGCACAGACTGATGGTCATAAGACGACATGTGCCTTTTTAAGTCCCAGGTGAAGAAGAAACGACTCGTCTGCCCGTGCCAAAGAATTTCATCAACTCTGACTGTTATATTTAGCCGAAGAGAAACTTCATTTTGACCAAAATTCTTTTTAAAAAAACGTATTCTTGCTATAAGCATTAATATGGAAAAGAAGTCAAGAGTCTGGGGTCTTTACATCAATAATTCATAGAAACCTACTAACGTCACGTTACATTTTAACATTTGCAGCTCCATGTGAAACTGAGGTTAAGGTTAGAGGACATGGGCATACATAGTAATGGCACTGATTGACTTTCTTCATGTTCATGGTTAATAAAGCAAACGGTTGAAATTGAGTTTCCATTCATTGTAGAGTGCTATTTACAGGCGCATGCAGGTTTTTACTGAAGGCTGCATCACTTACAAGTGAATGAAATATACAGTCATACTAGTGAAAACAGCAGCTTCAAACCAGATTTCAAGCAAAACTGCATAGGATGATTTGGAGTAAATGTGTTAAATCCGCCCATGTTCAGTTTTCAGGCTTTTGCATTTTTATCTTTGCAACAATACAAATTTACCTGTCTCATTTTTTCAATACACAACGCAATGTTTCTTTACTAGTGCAGACATCGCAATGGCTGCAACATGCAACAGCGTTATTGGATCAGTGTCTTGCTCACAGGCACTTCGACAGCAGTTAATTAGAGCAAGGAAGAGCACCTCTCTTTCATTAATCACAGCACAGACATCCACAGGGATCTGAGGAGGCAATCTGCTGTGCAAGCAATCAATGTTCAAAACATATTGTACCCAAAGGACACATGTATTGATTGGAGGACATGCATCCCAAACCAGTACAAAACCACCAGAACCCACCAGTGCAGAGAGGCAACAGCTCTGCATTCGAGTTATTCTGAAACGTCTAAATTCACATAAGAAATATCAATCAATCAACAACCAATTCTGAAAACGGAACAGAAGGAGCATCATTTCCAGCCTGTGTCCTCATCCCTGTTATTTTCTTCCTTTTGATAGTGCATACTTTTTATCTCCATGTTCACGCTTCTGTTTCTTATTTTAACAGTCTGCCTTAAGCTCGTGCCAGTGCATCCTGGCTCCAGTCCACATGTAAGATGGTATTTGATTCCATCATCAGCCTCACGAGACCAGAAAGGTTGAACAATGCAACACCTTGATCTGTGAGCTTAAGGAACGATTAATGTCAGGGAATGTGAGCTATTACACAAACTGCACTGAGAATAAATCCAACTATAAATGCAAACTGTATGTATCACTGTATTCACATTATGAATGGAATAGTAAATGAAACAATCCCCACCCACACACACACACACACACACACACTGAATCAACTACAGTTTCAACACAGCCTATAATAGAATTAAAACTCCTATTAAAAGCACTAAGATTGATTTAAATTCCATTAGTGCTGCACAGTAATAAGTTTTCCTGTTACAGTATTTTTCTGAGAAGTAGTTGTTTGCCCAGCTGTCTTTTCTGTCTTGATCACAAATATGCATGCAGCCATGAATGTAATGAGAAACTTACCTGTGCAGGTTGGAGTCTGTCCTCTTCAGGGAAGCAGCCGCTGCCAGGTGGGCTCCTGATCTGACCTTTAGAACAGCGATCGGGATGATCGATCTGTTGTCAGGATCACGAGATGAAATGATTTCCTGTTTAGGTTTAAAGCCTGTCCGTCGTCTCAAACATGTACAGTGTGTTGGTTTCGGGTTTGACTCCGGCTCCCGGTGGCTGCTCCTCTCCGCAGCTCGCTCCGCCCCTCTGTGCCTCTGACTGACAGGCGGCAGCCACAGACACAGTGAACACCCACACACACACACTTCTGCTGGTTAACACACCTTTGAATGAATGCAATTATTCTTTAATGCGCATTTTTGCGTGTGGCTTTCTGTTTCACTTCTGGCAGCCAGTGCAAGATTTCCTCATCTTACCACTGTTGCGCTGTGCAACTCAGCATCAGAGCCTCTTGCACTTCATTCATCAGGCTCCAAGTGTACATTGTCCTTATTGTTTAGGCAACACACCCGCATGTCTTTATCTTATGTTTGTCCCTGAAATATGATGGTACACTGAAAAAGAAACAATCCTAGAATACATTTTACAAAATATATGAGGAAACAGTAAATAAATCATAACTGCACACAGTAATAAGTAAATAATGACTGGATTGTGACACTGGGATTAAAGTTGGGTTTTTAAAGCAAGTAATGAAAGTAAGACAGAGCCTGGAAAAGAGTTTTCTTTCAAGCCATTTATTTATTTATATATAGTAATTGCAGAATTGCGCAGCAGCACTGTTGCAATCTTATATTGGCTTTGCACAATAGTTAAGGCATGATTAGTGGAGGCAGATGTGGCAATGTTGGATACCATAACCAAAGCATCATCGCGTGAATTACAGTAAACCTTTATGATTAGGCACAAGCAGATAAAATGTCACACAAAACTTTTCTTAATTAGTATGGATATTATGTGAGATGATAACACAAATGTCTGAGGAAAAGTTGTAATGAACACTTAAAAGGTTACTGGACTGATATTTTTTTAGATTCCTCTACGCTGACATAAACAAAACATGTTAACACAATCAAATGACAGCAGTAAACAGGTTACAGACGCATGAACACATTTCTCTTGGAGTGCCTTTTGCATAAAGGAAATGCATAGAGGTAAAATGACAATGGTTCTTTGTTGGTCATCATGTAAAGAGAAAACAACAGGAATGTGGTTAACACATATTTTGACACTATATCTTATAACAAGAGAATACATTCTACCACAGGTCTTCAGAAAATTCCAGTTTTTGAATTCAATATTTTATTCTTGATTTTTAAGAACTGAGCTGATAGCATTTAAAAAAACAAAGACAGCATTTTTCATATTCTGAGAGGCGTAATAGATCTGTTACAGTAAAACAATCATATATGAAACAACTTCAACAGCATACAAACACGACCGTTTATGTTGTTATTGTGCCACTGATGATGCTGATGCTGCTTCCATCTGTTTATCCAAATTTAAAGTAATAAAAATCTTGCCAGATAAAATACAGCTTTAAATTACCGTTACTCGTTGCGTAATCTGCTCCATCACAAACTCATGAATTAGATCAGAGGAGCCCAGAAGCAAGAAAAAAAAAAGCATAGCTTTGACAATCATTCTTAACACTGAACTGACCACTGCACCATCCACAGCTGTTGTTAGCACCAAGCCGTTGGCATTCAGGGTGTAGCTTTTTGTTTCAGGAGGTTCAGCGGGCAGTGAGGGCTCAGTATGTGAGAGGACTCAGGATGAAGAGGCGATCCTCCTCCTTCCTGATCCACTTCAGCAGTTTGTTGACAGCAGAGACGGCCAAGGCCTTGGTCCCCAGCGGACTGAAGCAGAGGTAGAGCTCAAAGCCACTTGTCACCTGCAGGACAGAAGACAGAACAAGACAAGGTCTGACAAAGCCATTTAAATTACTGTTGTAGTATTTTGCAATTGCTTGGGCTCAAGTTTTTGATCTGTAAAATTCTGAATGCAAAGAGCCAAACTGAAGCTAATTTCTTACCCTGAAACACAAAATGCACTCCACCTCAAATTAGCACAAATTTTAATGCTTATTAGTAATAGCACAGATAATAGTATCAAATCAACGCAACATGTGTTAGCAAGCATTTACGTGATTTAAACAATGTTAACCTTGTGAGTAGTATAATAACTGCTAATAACCTCAGCACCACCTAATGACCAGTGGTCAGTATAGCAGGGGTAAAAAGGAAAAAAAGGGAAATTGCACTATAAGAGGAATGTTGTACTGAGTGTTTGTTACAGTAGTGTTAATTGTGGTGTAATGTCATATGCTTTCTAACATTGCAGTATTACTGTAGCTTATACAGAACAGACATAGTAAAGTGAAGTGATTCGGTGAAGTCCAAATCAGCGGGGGAGGTACAGTATTTCCTAATTTCATGTCACGTGAAACTAAAAGACTGATAGCATTGTATGTCACAATGCCCTACCTACCCATGCCAGCAGGTTTTCAGATTCACTGCAGCGGTAGAAGGAGCGGAGAGGTCTGGTTGGATGATGCAAGTGGCTGTGAAGGTCCTGGTATAATCCCATCAGCCTTTCCTGCTCTTCATCAGACTGGTACACTGCAGGAAACTCTGGACTGGGGGAAAAGAAATAAGAGTAACTTGGCAGGGAAGCACGTGAATATTTGCACAAAACAGGTTTTGCACTCAGGGGTGCCAAGAATTAAAGAAAAAAAAATACATGACTGGTGAAGCCTTGGCATGTTTCTTAAGGCAAAAACTACAGACATAAATTGAACACAAGTATAACTCTGAAAATGTTTAAGCAGACAACCTGCCCACCTGGTGTACAGCCCTGAGCTTTTTGATTTGTACAGGAAGTGCCTGAGCTCCGGGATGCCGACCTGCTCCACAGAATAGCTGGGAAATTTAAGTGCCTCTTTCAGGGCCTGGTAGGCACTACGCTTGCTCAGCCTCTCCAGGAACCTTTGCTTGCAGTCGGACATGTTAAAAAAGTCCTCTCGATCAGTCGAGACCAGGATGAGGCAGAGCTCGGACGCAGGCTCCAGGTAAGAAATGTGAGCGTGGAAAAATCCTGCAGTGTTGAACTTTGGCAGACAGATCGGCGTCCAGCCTTCACCCTCTCGAAAAGAAGAGGAGGAGCCAACGAGGTTGAAGACCAGGTGCAAGTCTATGTGGTGCAGGAACTGGTCCTTTTTCCTCACCAGAGTAACCAGGCGATCCCCTGCCAGCAGGATGGAGAACACCAGGTTTTTGGCTTTGGCGGCCTGCAGGCTTGATGAGACCACGTCTCTGGCGGAGCTGGCCAGAGGCAGGCAGGTGACGGCACTGAGCAGCAGACCGGGGTCTCTGTCCAACCGATGCAGCAGGTTGTCGGTGAGATACTCGGAGCCAGCCAGCAGGCGACGCAGGTCGTAGTTCTGCTTGTGCTGGAAGATGTGGTTGAGCTGAGTGAGGGTAAGCAAGCTGACGATCTGGTAGTAGATGTACTGCAGCTCCCGCAGCAGCTCCTTGTCTGACTGACAGGTTCGAGATACGCCCACCAGGACCAGAGGGCTCTTGGCAAGGAAAACCACTTTACAGCCATCTGACACACAAAATGTTTACAGAGTTGACATGGATTCAACAGATTTCACAGAATGCACTTTTAACTCACTTGTGAACCACGTTCTAGAGCCAAAGTATATTCTGACCTGCATGGATGGAGCGGATGATGTTCTTCTCGGCCTCCACGAACGATACAAGGGCCATCATCACACCCATGGTGCTGGACAGAGCCTCCTCTGTGCCGTAGCGGGTGTAGATCGGCTTTCCAGCCTCGCTCAGCACAAACACGTGTTTTCTGTGTTGCCTCCACGCCTCACTGGATACGTCTTCCTCCTTATCCCTACTCTCTGATGAAATGTCGTTGTTGTGTTGCTCCTCTATGGTTTTCTCTCCCACCAGCGCCTTGAGCTCCTCCGCACACTCTCCTGATTTGTCCAGTTCAGCCTCCCTTTCAACCTCAGCCTCAGCAGTCAGATCCTCAAAAGACTGTGCATGGACGAACATAGCACTCTTCTGACCAGCACCTGAAATTAATGGAGGGATAGACATCTGTCAGTATAATGCATAAATGTGGGAATAAATAAGAAAGCCTATAAAAAATATAAAGCCTTGTTGAGAGCTGTCTTTTTTTGTTTGTTTCCACATTGTGTTGGCCTAACCCCTGTTAAGGACTGTTTCGTTCACTTAGTCTTCATCCTTTAAGTCTTTCCTCTCGTGAAAATGGAAAGAAATGTTTGAAAACACTCCCAGTATAGCAGAAATCTCGGAGATTCATACTTTATGGAGTGAGTTTTCAAACAATATTTTTTGGATCTGTATTTCTACTGACAAACATTCACCATGACAAAATCACACCTCTTTTTAAAGACTTCAGTGAAAAGTCTGTTTTATTACAGTCTGTATTATTACAGTTCTTGGGAGAGACCTAGTTAAATGGTTAGTATGGCAAGGTCACATAAATATAGATGTATTACTAATAGCATTACAGTCTATACTCACAGAGTCTCAAACTAAAGATGCATTCATGCTCCTTGTCAATTAATTCCAAGTTTACCATGAAGACATTCCACTGAAACAGTCATCAAAGTGGCATGCAGAATACAAAGGATCCATTATTGACAAATGGAGAACTTTCTAATTTAAAATTGGTTCACTGACAAGCTCAAAACAAGTCAGTCTGGTTGTTGTACACAAAACCACAGTAGGAAGCCTTCCAATGGAACATTTTTAACCCATGAGAGAAGTATTACTCTCTCATTTTTAATCATGGTACAATTATGTATCCACACATCCAAACATTATTATTGTAGGCTTAGCGTACTGCATAGATCAATCATCATCAATCATAAAACCTAAATATTGACTGAATGCCAAATGAGGAAATAACAAAAGGTTTCATTTGTGCATCAATGACACTTAAGAGAAGTTTTTACATTGGATTCAAAACAGTGGATATGTACAACTCTATTGATTGAAGTATGACCAGCCCAACTGGAAGCTGATTCTGTGCATAAGGGACACTGGTGTACTGTAAACAATATATCCGTGTACTGTAAACATTTTTGATGTTTAGTTATGTAATCCCATGGGGGATGAGCCACCAGATGGAATGACACTTAAATAAAATTACATTCCTTCATCTACTTGTGTATGATATGGATAAGATGTCCAGACAGACCTCCAGTTTAGGAAATAAGCATGAGAGAACAAATGGTGGTAAAAAAAATCGCATTGAGAGTCTGATTGCTGGGATTTACTTGTTACTGCAATGAAAGACAAAGAGAAAACCATTCCATATAGATGGAAGTTACACAGTAGTTTTGTCTGACTGTCTACTGACAATCTGCAAAGTGGTGAATATGGATCAGCCTCACCTGGTTCAGTTCCCTCCACCAGACCTGGCGTGGGGCTGTCCGCCCTGTCGGAGCGAAGGCGGTCCACGGGAGCCAGAGTACCATTCTCCCAGGAGGCAGACGCCCTGTGGGCTTCTCCATCCATCACTGCTATTTATGGCAGGGACACACAGCTGGTAGGGCAGACACACAGAGAGCTGTAGGACCAAAGTTCAACAGCCTTAAGACTGAGACTGAAGATCAAGGTTATGATTTCCTGTTATTACGACATGGCCACCAGTGTCGAGACATGTAAATGTTATGATCTGACTTATTTTTGTTTTCTGAGAAACTTCAGTCTGACGCTTGTTGCTACAAACAATGGCTGCTTAACTGGAAGATAAAATAAGGAAGTAAAACATTTCTCCTTCTTGTTTACAACCTCCTTCTCTTTATAAAGCATTTCTCTTTTCTTCTTTCACATCCTTCAGTCTCAGAGAGAGACGTCTGATATGCTGATGGAGAACTTCAAAGGCTACTTTGATAGCTAACTTTAGCAGATAAACAGCAGTATGAAAAGCTAGCTGGGTCCGGCTTCAATCTGACAAATGCCATTTTAAATCGATTACAAATTAGTACCTTTCATTTCCGGAGCTGTCTACATTGGATCGTTGTGCTGCACAGCTCGCTTGTCACATTTACTACAACTAAGGTTAGCTAACAAACAGGGACAAGGCAGAAGTACAAGTACAACTTCTTCTTCCTTCTCCTTTTTCTTCTTCTTCCTCTTTTTTTATGGATTACATCAATGACTTTAAAGGTGTATACCGCCACCTACTGTATCGGAGTGGGATTATATATTTTTTTATACCACTAACTACAAGTAGACAAACAAGATATGTAAATGAATCCACTAAATCAATATAGAATTATCTAGATCCTGTTATATGATATTTATCCTTCAGCAATTCAATGACAGCTGTCTGTGCATCCATTACTCCTCTCCAGCTTGTCCCCAGCATTCCTCGGGGTTCCATTCACCACCTGTAATCCTCAGGAGGAGTCGTTCCCTCTCTTCCTTGTCTTTATTGCATTCCAATGAGTATATGTTCAACATTTTCTGTTGTTCAGGAATGAGAGAATTCTTCTGAAATATTTCTCCCCACAAGGACACAGAGTCTTGTCGAGACCTGTAGGATGAAACCTTAACCTAGTTAGAATGACTTATTCCCTCCTGTCCTGTGCATTTGAGGATTTCTGTACTTTATAGTACGATTGTCCCTTATTGTCCCCCTCCTGTCGTTCCTGACATTGTTCCTTTTTTAATTATTGCTTTAATATATGGAGGAGCCATGAGACAATAATATGAAGACTTAGATGTGGACACATTGGACTAAACAGTACACTATTCAAAAACATGATGCAGATAGATATGACTACTGTGGGCAAGAAGAAAAAGCAGAGCATGTTAATGCTACACTGTCAGAAATATGAGAAGAAGAAAGGCGGGTCTGATTCAAAGATACAAGTACATTTTGATCTAATACATACTCTACAAAAGAACTCAAGAATCTCAGACTAATATCATTCAGACGATGTGAGTTTTTCATGAATATCATAGATACTAGACTCTACACTCCCTACCAGTTGGTGGCGGTAAGGCGCCACGTCGCTGTTTGCCAAGAAGAAGACGGAAGGGGCGGGACTTGCGTTTGAACGTACAGCGGGGAAATAGAGCATCTATGGAGGAGTGACTATTGTGTTTGCGATAGTAATGACGGGATCTGACTGATAGAGTAATTTTAATCCTTCAAAATGTCACATTCTGCACACGATTAGGGATGTTTGGTTACATTGCGAAGAACTGCATAGCAACCTAACGTCTTCTCTTTGTAAGTAACGTCACGGCGACTGTTAATAAGACAACTAACTTTAACTGAAGCTAACTAGAGTTAGCGTAGCTAGCGTTAGCTGTGTGGGGACCAATTCAGCGTTTGTCAAGCAGCTGTATGTAGCCTACGTAGACGAACACGGTTATGCTTAAGAAGAGAAGTACCTTGTTTGCTGTAGCTGTTTGTGTGCCAAGTAATACAGCTTTTTGTACTATTGAAAACAGGGCGATCCTTGTGACCGTAAGATGCCGATCCGAGCATATTGCACTATTTGCTCCGATTTCTTCGATCACTCCAGAGATGTTGCTGCCATCCACTGCGGACACACTTTCCACTATGAATGGTAACCTAATATAGAAAACCAGATCTTCAACAACACACATTTGTGGCGTTTTAAAAGGCTAATTGTTCTCCTCTCTTCTCAGTCTTCTCCAGTGGTTTCAGACAGCCCCCACAAAAACCTGTCCACAATGTAGAAGATAAGATAAGATAAGATAAGATAAACCTTTATTCGTCCCACAGTGGGGAAATTTGCAGTGCACAGCAGCAAGGTGATAGAACAGGAATGAAAATAAACAGTCTAAAAAAGTATTTACAAATTTACCAAAATTTACAAATTTAAACCGGATTATTTACAGATGTACATGAGAAGATGAATATGATATGATATATATGACCAGTACAGAAGGATAAAATATGAAATGTTAAATATCAAATATGAAATGCTTGGCTTGACTTTGATGGAGTGGAGTATTGCACAAAAAGAGTAATGCACAGATGCCCAATAATTAAATATCAATATGAATATTGCACTTGAATTTTTGAATGGAGTATTGCCCAGTAAATGAAATCTGGAATAAATATACAGATATTGCACAGAAATATACAGATATTGCACAGGTACAGACATGGTGGTGTATTGCCTATAGGGAGCAGTGCTGGTTGTACAGTCTGACAGCTGCAGGAAGAAAAGACCTGCGATATCGCTCCTTCACACACTTCGGGTGAAGCAGTCTATCGCTGAAGGAGCTCTCTAGTGCTGTTAAAGTGTTCTGAAGGGGGTGGGAGTCATTCTCCAACATGGATGACAGCTTAGCCATCATCCTCCTCTCTCCCACCACCCCCACTGGGTCCAGAGGGCAACCCAGTACAGAGCTGGCCTTCTTGATCAACTTGTCCAGTCTATTCCTGTCTGCAGCCGAGATGCTGCTGCCCCAGCAAGTAACTCCATAAAAAATGGCTGATGCCACAACAGTGTCATAGAAGGTCTTCAGGAGCGCCCCTTGCACTCCAAAAGACCTTAGTCTCCTGAGCAGGTAGAGTCTGCTCTGACCTTTCTTGTACAGTGCAGCCGTGTTATGAGTCCAGTCCATTCTGTTGTTGAGGTGAACACCCAGGTACTTATAAGATGTCACCATCTCGATGTCCATTCCCTGGATGTTCACTGGTGTTGGAGGGGAGTGAGTGCGCCTGCGGAAATCCACCACCAGCTCCTTGGTTTTCCCCACGTTGATCTGGAGGCGGTTCCGCTGGCACCAGTCCATAAAGTCCTGCGTCAGTTCTCTGTATTCCCTGTCGTCCCCATCTGTGATGAGGCCGACGATGGCAGAGTCGTCGGAGAACTTCTGCAGGTGACAGGTTGGTGAGTTGAATGAAAAGTCTGCAGTGTAGAGGGTGAAAAGGAACGGAGCCAGGACCGTTCCTTGTGGGGCCCCCGTACTGCAGACAACTGTGTCAGACACACAGTCCCGTGTCCTCACATATTGTGGGCGGTTGGTAAGGTAGTCCTGGACCCAGGATGTGAGGTGCAGGTCCACCCCTGTGTTCTCCAGCTTGTCCCTCAGAAGTGCTGGCTGGATGGTGTTGAATGCACTGGAGAAATCAAAGAACATGATTCTCACAGTGCTCCCAGGCTTCTCCAGGTGAGAGAGGGCTCTGTGCTGGAGGAAGATGACGGCATCATCCACCCCGATGCCAGGCTGGTAGGCGAACTGAAGTGGGTCCATCGAAGGACCCACCAGGGGGCGGAGATGGGCAAGGACCAGCCGCTCCAGGGTCTTCATCAGGTGGGATGTTAAAGCCACCGGCCTGTAGCTGCTGAGGTCCTTGGGGTGCGGAGTCTTAGGGACAGGTACCACGCAGGATGTCTTCCACAGCTGTGGCACCTTCCCCAGCTCCAGGCTCAGGTTAAAGATGTGCTGAACAACCCTGCACAGCTGGTCTGCGCAGGACTTCAGGAGCCTGGAGCTGATGCCGTCTGGACCCGCCGCCTTCCTTGCCTTGGTCTTCCGGAGCTGGTTTCTCACCTGGGTTGTTGTGAGGGTCAGGTTGGAGCAGGGGGGCTGTGTGCTGGTGGGTGTGGGAGGGTGGGTTGAGCTGATGAAAAACAGGTACAGTAACCTTTACCCATCCAAACACCACCAGACTGAAACAACTTGCCAAACAAGAAAAACAAATTCAAATTAAATATTGTGCTCTGTTTTTTAGGTCAGCACCAGACACATTATCAGCAAGCTGTACTTTGACATTGGTGGAGAGGAGGAAGGCTCAGCAGACCCGGAAAGCTTGCAGGTACCAAACTTAGAGTATCTAAACAATATGTCTGCATTGGAGTTGATGCTCCAGATAGCACTTGTTTAGAATCCTTTGGTTTAGAGTGTCATCTTCTGTGTTTTCATTGTGTGTTTCTCACTTCCTCAGAATGAGGTTGATCGAATGAAGGTGCTTTTAAGCTCTAAAGGTAAGAAATCCAACTATGTTGACATACGGTGATGCTTCAGTGTTAAAAGCAGGCAGCAGTAGTTCGTCATCTGTCTGTTCATTTTTTTAGAGCGAGACTGGCGAGACAAACAGAGGGTGTTGGACAATTTGAAGGACACAGTGGACAGGCAGAAGAGAGACCTGGATAGTGTGCGGAAAGAGATTATAGAAAAGGAGATGCTCTGTTCTGCCCTTAGAGTAAGCTGTCTCTTCTCTATTGTTTAAGCTCATTTACTGTACTAACTCATTTCTCCTTGCCTATGTAATGCCTTTTTATTTATTTGTATAATTTTGTCTTTGACTTCTCACAGAAACAGATGACATACCTGGAGACACAACAGAATGATGTCCAGGCTGCCAAGGAGGAGGTCCGGAGACTCAGGACAAAAATGAAAACATTTGAAAGGTATCTGTAGTGATATAACCTCTAGACTAAATAAATAAACTAAACAGAGAGCTTAAGGTAATGTCCCAACAATGATAATATTACAGTCAGATTTCTTAATATTTAGTCCTGTATTACAATATTGGTGATTTATCCAAATATCTGCAGTGCTCGTGCTGTGCACTAATTCTGTTTATTTGGCCCCAGCCTGGACGTGTTGTTGCAGGGCCAGAGAGCAGAGGTGGAGTCCATGATCACAGATATGGGTATCAGCCAGGCAGCAGTGGAGCAGCTCTCCATCTACTGTATCTCACTCAAAAAGTAAGGAGCCCAAAAGCTCTTGATCAATAAGTGACAGATCATTTTTACACCACATTGCTCAGAGTTTCAGTCATAATGAATGCAACTTGCCTGTTGTCATTCACATTACACGTACATTTATCACCTCCCTTACTTTTTTAGAGAATATGATAATCTAAAAGGAAGCCTGAAGTCTTCAAATGACATGTGTGAGAAGCTGAAGAGAGAAGTGCTCACCTCAAACAACAAGGTAACTCTATGTTAGTGAGTCACCCACAGGGATCAATTCATGACTGTGGGATCTCTAAATAACAGGGTTTTTGTGTCATTTTAGTTACACAAAGCCTCCGTGGAGGTGACTCAGACCAGAGAGGAAATGAAGTCTCTGCAAAATGATTTGGCCAATGCTGATAAAGAGATCTCTGTAAGGCAAATCTACCAAATATGCTTTTACTTTTAATGTCGGCGAAATGCATTGTTGTGATTCCTGTATGTATGTACATCCACAGAGTCTGAAGAAGAAAGTGGAGATTCTTCAG
This sequence comes from Holacanthus passer, assembly GCA_025331565.1. Classification (NCBI taxonomy): domain Eukaryota; kingdom Metazoa; phylum Chordata; class Actinopteri; family Pomacanthidae; genus Holacanthus; species Holacanthus passer. The sequence goes on from JAFREQ010000011.1 coordinate 3,659,075, forward strand.
AGGACTCTGAGCACCCCAACGCGGACAAATGAAGCGCTCAGTCGGCTCGTCTTTGAAAGGTGTGTGGCCCAGTCACTGGACTGAACTCTCCACGTGCTTTGACTTATCGTTCTTGAAAAAATATGTGTAATTTACTCATGAGTTTTCTCTGCCCATGGTTCAGCCCGGCCCCAGTGGAGCTGAAGCAGCCTTGCCTCCACCAGCCTGCAGGTAGTGAGGACATTGACCTCAACATGACTTATGACATCACTACACCTGATGATGTGGCCAAGAGACCGTCGCAAGTCCCATCCAAGAAGATGCGGATTGGCCCTCCGGTGTAAGTTTAATGTGGCTCATTGTGGGAATGTGTATGTTTATCTCAAATTTTCTCTTTAATGTTTTTTTTTTTTGTACACTAAAGAATTAACTAGAAATACCTTTAAATGTTAAGTAAAAAATGCTTTATTTTTCAGGCCGTCTTTGTCCAAACACAATGAAAAAAGTTCATGTCTAAGCAAGGTAGGTTTGTAAATGTCGCTCAATAAGGTCCATTTTCTGGTGTAGTGCACTTGTCCCTCAAGATTTCTTTCTGACTTCAGGCTCGTGACGACGATGGATCCACGGATCCTTTTTTTAGGAACTCCATGCTCTTCAGAAAGAAGACTTTCGGTAGCATGTTGGACCCACAGAGGAAACCTGGAGCCGTATGTACAACAAAACCATCTCCTCCCATCCATCACTTCAGATCTAATGTTTTAATATGTCACTTGTACTTTTAGTGGTTTAATGACAGAAAATATTTCTTGTTTCAGGTGAAAACTGGTTATGATGGTTTAGGAGGACGTACTAAATTCATCCAACCTGTATCCTTTTTTCTATCATGTGGAATGTTCGTGTCAAACAGGTGCTTCTTGATTTGAATTACTTAATTATTAATTTGATCATTGATGGTAGAGCTGTTTACCAGTTTGGGATTTCACTAATCATCTAGGCTGTGGGGGACTTGCGTTTAGTGGAATGTTAACCCCAATAAATTGCCTATTTATGGTGTGATGGTCCACAAGTTTTTAAAGCTTTTGATATTGATTTGTCTGCTGGATGTGAAATTGTTTGCTAACAAACACTTTATGCAGTGATAATATGTCGATGTTGTGTTTTAAACTTTTTCCACTGTTCCCATTTGGTAAAGATGAATGAGGCTTTAAGTAAAAACACACTTTGATAAAATTAATTTTAGTCATTTTCAGGGTCTAATCATGGAAGAAGTGAAAATTCATCAGCAAATATTCATGTCAACAAATGATTAGCGCAGAAAAAAGCATACATAGTGCAAATATTGCATCATTCCTTAACCATTTACTCCACTTCAGTCTCCTTTATCAGAGATTCGCCCACTGATGAAAGCTAAAAGGAAAAAGGTAGTCAGGCCTCCACCCAAGATTGCAACTTGCCTGACTCTGGACAGCTTCCTTGAGTAAATGTTGACCTCCCATCCCATAAATGTTGAGTCAAAGGTGGGATGCTGTGTGTGAAGTAGCATGTTTGTGCTATTCTGGCACAGAGAACCAACCTGGCAGTGGTTCTCCCACTCAGGACGAAACAGGACTTTATGATAGAACTTTATTTAAAAGCAGCAACTGACCTCCCCCTTTACAACAAATGTTGAGCTTTTGGTGACATCAGCAAACCAGCTGTACATTTTTTTAGTGATGACTTGAACTTGTGTGTGGAGACTGTGTCTTGACCAGACTTCTCTTCTTATTGTTATGTATATGTGTGTATTTGTGTGAGACAAACAAACTTATTTGCAGATCCATTCGAATGTCGGTCCTCTGTATGATGTCATTGATAATCACTGCTGCAGCTATTCTCTTGACGCCGAAAAATCAATTTTTCGCACTTATTTAAAAACCATCTCCTTAAACACCCACATGTGATATACTGTTGGTATTTTTAGTTTTAATGGTCCTGTCAGACATAAACCAATTCAACTAATAAACAATATTTTTTTATTAAGGTTTGTGTGGGGTCTACAAACAATTCCCTCAACTGTGCTTTTATTCACAAACATTTCACTGAGGTGTGCTCTCCTGCAGAGGGCAGTGCATACAGTGTTTTCTCACATGAGGACATGAATCTCACAGCTCTTATCTGTGAGGAAAAAAATGCACTGCACATGGTAGCTGCTAAATCCATTTGTATTGAAAAGGCTGCGCCAGTACAGAAGGAAATGTTCAAGAAAGTCGTCTTCAGTAAAACCTGAGTTGTACATTGTGATCAAGTAACAAAAAGTACACTGCAAATCATATACTGGCAAATAAGGGACTGGTAATTTTGGGGTTTACCTCTACCTATGTTAAATGACTTGTAACGTTTGCAGAGATGAGAACTTGAAGTGATAGAGCTTTATCATGGCACAAAATCTATCAAATACAAGAGATGACGTGAAGCTTTCTCACAAGGTTCCCATGCATGAACATACCATTAACTTGTCCATGATTTTGGCATGTCACCTTACATGCTGCCCCCATAAACAATATGGGGAAATGCCAAACATTGTTTTCCACTGTGGAGTAAAAGTACCAGGTAGAAAATAAATATCCTGTTCACAATCACTTGTATCCTGTTTGTACTCATGAACTGAGTTTCCGCAACCAGCTTGTACCATAATTACATACTTAACACTAATTTAAATAAAATACTTGGTGATTGGACATTGAATGATTCTGTTGTGGCTGATTATAGTAAAGTGGTTAATTATACCATCCCAGGAGATTTTATCAGAAATAGTAACAGGATGTGGTGGTGCGTTTTAAAAGCTAGTTCCTTCCGGTGCCGCAGAAGAAAAAGTCACAACACCCCATACAAACAATATTTCAAAACATTCATGTACACATAAAACACAATTCATGCAGTGCTTTTGGGGCCAGTAAACAATGCTTCAATGACCCCATGGGATTTCCATATACGTACATGTACATCTTCCTGCAGGGCAAAGGTCGCCAACTCTTTTTTTGTTTTTGTTTTTTTTTGTTTTCCTAAATAGTATTTCCCAGGGAAAGTTAAAACTAACAATACCTCCTTGTCAATTTGAAGCATGTATGTAAATGTTGTTACAAAAAAAAGAAAAACTCTTAAATGTAGTCCATTCTGGACAGGTGAACATCCTTCCAGTTATCAGTTGTCCATTTTAAGGGTGAGCATTTCTGTTTCTGTTTCATTCCAGGTTCAGTAGATCTGAGTTATCTAAATAAGTGTGAAAAGAAACAACATCCAGGATCGTCTTTGCTGGTGTTTTAATCCATAGTTAAAGGGGAGAGAAAAAACAATCCAGCCAAGATCACAGTAAAAGCTGATTTTTCACTGATCAGCCATCTCAGTCTGGGCAGTTTCATTCGTTTCACTGTGATCTGTCCGGCTCAATCTTGGACTCTCCGTTCTGTTTGTCGTTGGACTTCTGGGACAGGTGCGTGGACACGGTGGCAGCCTGCACCACGGCTTTGAAGCTGCGCTTTCTCTTCTGGACATTCTGCTCCGGGTGGAAGATGATGACGTAGACTTTGGGGATGTAGAGCATTCCCAGGGACACGGTGGCGCTCAGGCTCATGGACACTGTCAGGGTGGTGGTCTGGATGAACATCTGCAAAAGAGACACGGCAGGTCAGAAAGCTCCCTATGCACACATACTTACCGAGCAAATTATCGATTCATTTCTCAGAATTCTGTGAGTATCCATCAGTGTGCAGTTAATAATTGATTATATCATCTTGCACAGGTTCAAAGAAATGCTCTATATGTCATCTCATAGGTTGTCACAATGCAGTCTTGAGTCATCTCACAGCACAGTAGGCAGTGTTTTTCCTCTGATGAATGATTTATGACCTGCTGTATGTAGTCAGGAAAAAGGCTCTATTTATGGGCTTTGACCACGTCTACTCCTTACTGTTCTTCCTCTTATTGCAAATCCAACAGTAATAATGAGAAGTGACTTCTCCTGAGATCTGCCACCAATAAATTATGGACTCATTACTCAACCAAACTGTACAGGTCATAAATAAATCAAGACACATGTGCCATAAATAAGATATACACTATTTGTGCCATAAATAAGTCATAAATTGTACAGTATCCTCAGCAGGAGCACATCCTGGTATCTCTCAGGCTGATGTCCACACAGTATAGTTTCTTTTATCGTCGCAGTGATGCTTTTTATCGGTTCCTCTCAGTGACCTCTCCCTTTCTGAAAGGAGCTGTGGTGATTTATGAGCACAAAGTGGATTGTATTCATGCGCTTCGCCCGAGGCGAGCAGCAAGACTGGCTCTGGAACAGTGCATGGTGTATGTAAATACAGACATCAGGCAGGTAAATCACCTCCTCCTACACGTGGTCTTACACATGATGGGAAGATAACAGCCGCAATTTCAATGAGCCAGACCAAAGTTAGTGTCTATTTTTAGCTCTTTCTCTAAGTGATGATTAATTGAATGGGATGGCTGAATTCGTTGACGAGGGGTCCTTACAGTTCCACAGCTCATCTGACCTCTTTTCTTTCCATCCCTCCCTTTTCTTAATTCATTTCATTTCCATTCGGAGGAGGTGAAAAGACTTTGAAAGCACCTCGGGCTTTAATTGTTTCAGCCTGACTGATTCATAATACAGCTCTCTATTAGTCAAAGCGTATCTCTGTTTTTCAAATATTCCCCCAACAGTCTCGTACTTTGTGATGGCAGAAATAGCCCACAAGCTAAATTAAACTCTCAGTACAGTGGAGGCAGGATGTCCTGTGAGTACAGGAGGAAGCAAATATGACATGACAGGCAACAAACTCAGATTTCACTTTGAACATCTGAGGGATTCATTTACTCTCTTACTACTAGTGTGTGTTATTGTTATTGCATAATTTTGATTCACCAGATTACTCAAAATATTCCAATTAACATATAGGATCTACAGTAAAGATACTTCCAAATGACTGTAACAAAATTAATGTACTAATATTAATTTTTAATTTTAATTAACAAAAAATCTTTTTCATTTCATAATTTTTTCATTCATTTTTTGTTCAACTGTAAAGATGGTAGAATTCATTTCTGGCATCTTTACAGTTGTTTAGGCTCACAAATGGTAACACTGCCAACACATCCAGGTGATGAGAGCTGCTGTTTTATTCAGCAGCAGAAAAGCACTTACCTTGCAAGGCAGCTGGATTTGCAAGATCATAAGATCACATGTGTGGAAGAACAGGGCTGAACACCTGACAGGCACACTGACAGGCTAAAAATTCCACCTGAGCACTGTGAGAGACTAGTTTCTCCATACAGAAAGTGTATTGAAGCTGTCATTGCAAACAAAGGCTTCTCCACCAAGTTTTAAATATATTTCAGTTAGTATTTTCAGTACTTTTTTCCTGTCATTCCACTTTTTTACAGATTGGAATGTGGATTATTTTATTTGTGTAGTTTTATAGAGTTAATACCAATGTCCGGTCTAAATTTTAGGTAAATATTTCCATTGTTAATAAGTTTAATGAAAAGAAAATTTTGACTGTATTGTATTGTGACTGTGAATATGTATACATTATATATACACACTGTGTGTGTGTGTATATAATGTATACATATAATGTATACATATTACATGATAAATAAGAAGAATAGAAAAGAAGAAAAGAATCCCTCTCTTGATTTTCTTTTTAAAAACAGTGCTGCAAAACATTCTCTGACATTTTAAAAATAAATTTGACATATAATCTGCAAATTCATTGATGATGAATATATTTTAAAGTGAAAGTAGCAATAACACTCTGCAAACTATATTTAAAGTATTGAGATTAAAAGTATTTATTTGGTGGCACAGCATGATTGGATAATTATTTCCGATGGATTAATGTGAAAGCAGCATTTTAATGATTGAGCTGGCTGAGGTAGAGCTAATTTTAACTAGTTTATAGACTGTTGGGTAGTTCGGTTGACATCATATTTCAGAAGTTGATCATGTTTTATATGCAAAATCTTGATCTTCAAACAAACTAGTAAATTCCCTCTGAAATGTAGTGCAGAGCAGTATAAAGTAACATAAATTACCGATTAGTATTCAGTACTCAAGTAAAGTATGAGTACCCCCATCCCATGGGAAGTGACCAGCAATGCCAATAAAAAAAGTACATTTCCCACCTTTTCTGTTGACTGAGCAGTGCCAAAGAAGATAGGCACAAAGGCCAGCCAGATGATGCAAGTTGTGTACATGGTGAAGCCAATGGGTTTGGCCTCATTGAAGGTCTCAGGAACTCCTCTGCTCTTGATGGCGTAGACAGTACAGGTGATCATCAGTACAATACTGTAGCTCAGACACAAGATGAGGGACAGGTCAGACATGTCACACTTGAGGACTCCACGGGCAAACTCTGGGTTTGGTGGCTTCTGCTCCTCGTAGTCAATGATGGTGTGGGGGGGCATCACACCAAACCAGATGAACACCGCAAGTAACTGTGGAGAAAGGAGCATAAGTTGGGGTACTACAAAGGATCTTGGTGATATGTGTCAAAAAAGTACGAAATTGCATACCTGCACTGAGATGAGTATAAAGGTGATAATCAGCTGAGAGGTAGGACTGATGAATTTTGGGGGTGTGACAGACTTCTTGCCCTGTTCAAAGATGCGGTAGATCCGGTTGGTCTTGGTGAGCATGGCAGAGTAGCTGATGCACATGCCGAGCCCCAGCAGCAGCCTGCGGAAGGCGCACACGGCCACGCTCGGCTCAGCTATCATGAGGAAGGTGATGAGGTAGATGAGGAAGATGCCCGTCAGCAACACATAGCTGAGCTCTCTGCCGGAGGCCCTAACAATTGGCGTGTCATTGAAGCGGATGAAGGTGACGATGACTCCGGTGGTGGCCAGGATGCCCAGGATGGCCAGGAAGACTGGGATGATGGCCCAGGGAGAACTCCACTCCAGCTTGATGATGGGTGTTGGCCGGCAGCCTGTGCGATTCTTTAAGGGCCTCATGTCAAAGGGACACATGTCGCAGGAGAACTCATCCAGCAGGTATTGGTAGCCATCACAGAGCTCGCAGTGCCAGCAGCAGGGAACACCCTTCACCATCTTTTTCCTCTCTCCAGGTTCACAGGGGAAACTGCACACCGACTCAGGGATCTTACGGTCACCACCTGACCACTGCATCTCCTCTGGCTAGGGTGGATGTACAAACACACAAACATGGTCTTACTATACTTGAAATATAGCAAGAACTGGCCAAGACTTTTTAAGAAACTAAAAAGTGCTACCATTAAGCCAGCCAGGCTTTAGCCATGAGTTGGTCGCCCCCAGTTTAATTTTAGAATCGAGATCAATTTTTGCCATATCATTTGTCATTTCATGTGTAGTTTGAGGGTGGTGACGACACCTGATTAAATGCCTGAACAATCAATGATCTGTCAACGATCAGACAATCAGGACATCTTGCAAAGAGTCAGCTGAGAAGATTCATATCACTGTCATGTCTGTATCTTACTATGTAGCTAGAGCCAGCGGCAGGTTAGCTTAGCGTAGTATAGGGGTTGGAAAAAAGAAACCGCTAGCCTTGCTCTTGCTAATTCCAGGAAGATACTGCACCTAGCCAGGAAATAGTCCAGCGCGTGACCCTCTGTAAAACCACAATGGGATGTTTTCATACTTTTGTTTTTCTACAGATTAAACAAACAAGATACAGTGGAGCTTTACAGGAAACCAGATGTTGCTACCTTTGGACTGAGCCAGGCTACCTGTCTTCCCCGCTGTTTCCAGCTAAGCTACTAACTAACCAACCCCTGGCTCTCGCTATATAGTTGGTCTACAGACATGACAGTGGTATCAATCTTCTCAAAATGTCAAGATAGAAGTAGAAGTAGTAAAACATCAAGCTGTATCTCAAGTGGACCAAAGGAAAATATTTACATTGAGTCGGAGGTGGTTTGTCCACTGGCCAATAACCTTGTAGCCAGGGTTGCTGACATTAGACAGCTGGTATTGGAAGATGTCATAACGACCGGGAGCATCTCCATTTTCGTTGAACATCACTCCAGTTCCTGCGCTGCCTGTTTGATGGAGACAGAGTTTTAATGAACTGTGCGCGATCAAAAAAACAAAAAAGCGAGTCAGAGGGAATGTAGAATTCAAGGTCTCTAAGCTGGCGACATGCATCCCCATCTTTAGCGGCAGAGAAAACACCCACACACTGTTGAATACAGCTTCTGTTTGCTTTCCTCAATCTTGTGCAATCATGCGAAAGCTGAGTGCAGGATGCTCTTTAGTGAAGGCTCTCCTCCACGCGCACAGTCTTTCAGTGCTCTCTGGTCTGTTGCCCTAACATGATTGAATGTTCTTCTCAGGTCCCTGCAGGCGCTCATTCAGAAAATCTTCCATACAAGCCAAGGTCACCCAGCAAGAGAAGAGCAGTAAATAGGATGCTTTCATAGAACACTTTTCTTTTTCCAAACTGTGACTTTTTTATGAAAGACGAGGATGAAAAGCAGGAGCGCTGTGTATAGGGAAAAGCGAGGAGGCAGCCCTGGGGAGGGGACGTGCTTTGAAGAAATGTGCTGTGTTCTGTAGCTAGGTACATTAGCAGGAACATCTCAAGGCTTCCGACTTCAAGCTGACCTCCCTTCTACCGTTTTCTTTTTAAAATCTGCTTCTTTTCAAAACTTCTGCAGAGATGGAGAGCAGCATCAGGAAAGCAACGGTTTTGACAGCATCAATCTCGCAACAGTTAAGGTTTCACAACCAGTTTGATCAAAGAAATTAAACTTTTGAATCTCGATCATCGCACATTGTGTAAGAAAGGACAAAAACACAGATTGAAAGTCAAAAGCTCACCGTTGAAGTTGACAGAGCGAATGTATTGGAGAAGCATTCGTCCTTCCACAGGGTCCATCTTCTCACAGACACCCATGGAGCCAGGACACAGGTCCAGGTGCATGCTGTGTAAGGCGTGGGCCATGGCGTACACAGCATCAATCACAAACTGTACTTTGCCCTCTTGTTCGTATTGAGAGTCTCGACTAATTCTTTCCTCACCTAACAGACGACAAGAGTGTCAAAAGCCGCAATGATGAAAGACGGCTCACAATCACAGTACTATGATAAATCTAATTTCATTTTCAAGAACGCCCGTGTACCTTATACTGTAGCCTGCTTACCTGTACATTTTCTTCTACCAAGTTCATACTTTATGCCCGGGCGGGTTAGTTTACACTTGAAGTCGTCCTCCCAGAATTCTGCAAACCAGATGTTTCTTCTGTTGTTTTCTAGAGATCTTGAAGTGAAGTACTGGTCGAACCCTGGATTGTTTCATAAACCAGACTCCATTTAATTTCACAAAAATATCATGTATACTTTCAAACCACAGCGCTCAGACTGATATCAGCAAATCAATAATCATACTGTAGCAGCAATGAAATATGGCTATGACTCAATTTACCCAATTTTAAGTGACAGGATGGAAATATCACTCGCAGTCTTATCAAACATCATTCATTTCCTTTCATTTTTGCATTGGTATTAGACTCATCTATCAGTGTCATGCGTCAGAGTATTGCAGATATTCCTATAGCATCCAGTTGGTTGGAGCTAAATGTAATATTTTGATTTATTAAATGTGCAATACCATCAATAGAGGCTCTTTTGGGCAGGATGGTGACAGCGCCCTCAGCCACATCCTCCTGGTCTTGAATGGGGGAGTTTTTGGCCCCCCAGCTGTCGGAGCCAACAAACAGGAAGTGGCCTGTCAGGTTGGCTTTTTTGGCAGCCTGCAACACCCGTCTGAAAAAGGACAGATTATACTTCATACTTTACTCCTCTGCTACTGGCCAAGTTCTGATTATCATACAAGAGACTTGACAATTAAATATAAAGCAGTATTCTTGTGCACATTTTATTATCCGGCCAATTTCCTTTCTCTAATATGACATGCAGCAGAGCTTGACTCACTTGATGTCGTCCTCGTTGGCAAAGATGATGACCCCACGAGCATTAGAGGTCTCCATGAGTCTCTTGATGATCTTCTCAAACTCCCCTGGTTTGGGCTCTCTGGGAATCTTTATGGACTGTGCAATACACAGCCCCCCTGTGTAAGAGGCATTGAAAATATCTTGGTATTGTTGTTGTTGCATCCCTGTTTTCTGCCCTCACTGCACAGGGACGTAATTATGCTTATAATACTTCTAATAACCAATACCATAACTGAAACCTTAAAAAGTACATTACAGATTACAAAAAGGATGATATAGCACACTGTGATATTACATAATCTTAGATATTCATATTCCCCTTCAGAATAAATGGTGTTACTCAACTAGCATCACTATGAGGTCAAATTACAATTTGTTGAATACTTTATGACTAAATACCTTCAAAACTAATGAGTCTCACAAGTCCAATTAACTGGCTAAACCAAGATGGCTAACATGATAAACATCATACTTGCTTAGTATCAGCATTGCTATCGTTAGCATTTAGCTCAAGTACAGCCTCACTGAGCTGCTAGCATGGCTGTAGATTCTGTAGAACATTTGATGTAAGGTAGTATTGAAACTAGGAAATATGTCTTAATGACTAAATATTTCTGTGAACCAGGTACAATGAATTATTACATTGAGTAATAACAATAATACAAGACTGAGAGTTTGTAGCCATGCTAGCAGTTTTGAGAAATCTTAGTTGTTTAGTGCTATTACTAAACACAAAGTACAGCTGGAGCTGATGAGAATGTCAGTTTTGTGGTAAATTTGCTCATAAACTAAAATATTGTATAAAATGAAATTTTGACCCGATTATGGTGCAAGATGAAAAGTCAGGTGTTAACCAAAGTTACAATTATTCATGCATTTCTATAACAAATTACATAGCAATTCATCAAGTAGTTATGCAGACGTTTAAAACCAGAAATGTCAACGTTGTGGGGCTCCCCAAAGTCATGAAGATACAACCTCTAGGGACCATGAACGTCTGTACAAAATATCATGGCAATCCATCTGAGAGGCCTAGTTGCTGAGATATTTCAGTCTGGACCAAAGCGGCAGACCAACCACACCACCAGTGTGACTAAAAGTAACGTACTGGTGTAGCAGTGAACTGTCCAGCATTTGTAATTATTGAGTATGAGTTACTGTGTATGAGTTTTGAGAATATGAAAACTGAACTCTAGTAACATCATCTGAACTTTCAAACCCATATGAGGTGGTGACTTCTGTTTGCCCTGTTACTTCTTGAGTATTAAAGGATTTTTGTTTCCTATTTTAGTCTTTTAATGAGGGAGAACAACACGGCTTGATAAGTGAGTAATCCCTCTTTGTCACAGCAGTGAATTCGCATTCATACAGCCAGACACACAACCTGCTTCTCTGGATATCTGGAGGAAGGCGTCGACGCCGCTCTCTCCGTAGTTGCCCTCGGAGGCCAGCGTGGAGACGTAGTTCCAGCCCATGGCTTTAACTATGTCCACCATGGCCTGGGCCTGGTACGAGTCAGGAGGCACCACGCGGGAAAAGAACTCGTAGCGGCTGTTGTCGCTCAGCTCTGGGGCAGTGGAGGCATAGCTGATCTGGGGGATCTGAGACACAAGGATGGGTCAGTGGTTACGAAAGGGTCGGGTGAGCAGCTCTGATTATTAGGCCAATATGTGAAACCAGAGAATGACTAGAAGAGGCAGTGAACCATGTCAGAGGATGATGCACCACTTACTCACAGACAAAACCTTAACAGGGTCTAAATGGAGGCCTTCCACATTAATGCTGATGTGTTGTAGTGCATTCAAATCCCAAAATTGGACTATCATAGAGAGCATTCATCTCTTGAACAGCCTGTGTTCTCAGTAATTCTCAGAACTGAGGTAACTTCACAGTGCGATCTGTTCAGAGCTGCTCTGTGCTGAGGCTATAACGTCAGTGAAATACAGATGGTTGGAAACACAGCTGTAAAAGCATTTGTTTGGAAAAAATGGATGAGAAGATTAATTTACTGGTGCGCTACTTCTTTAATGACACAGTTTATGTCGACAGTCTCAACCCTGACCCTGCTAATGCCGGTCCCCCAGCGTGGCTTAGTGTTCTGCCCTCTGGAGGGGACGAGGAGATAAAGGTAGACACAAGGGGTAGTGAAGGGAGAAGGAGAGAGGACCGAGAGAACCATTTCACAGATTATCTGGAAGGATTATAGGGGTTTTAGTCAAATTACGTTAAGCACAGAGGGAGAGACAGAGATCAAGAGACTAGAAAAAGGCTAGCATTTCTCAGCTGTAAGCCATACAATATATTTAATTCTGATGGCCACATGCAGCTTCAATTTGCTGCCGTGCGTCAACTCCGTCAAGTTTGAATTTACTGGTCAGCCTCCATGTTACAGACCACATCCTCAACCTGAGGCGAACTTTCCCCCCCCAAAAAAGTTCTTCCATCACTGTTTGTCAAGTCTGTTGAGTAACATATGACATCAGTATCCAGAGGAGTCTGTGTCAGTGTCAGTGTCAGTGAGGTGATTCAGTTGTTTGCATGCAAATTTGTAATGAACAAGACAACATATAATCCTCTCCAAATTAATCCCACAGAAGCATCTGCACCAATTCACTTTGTAAAATCAATGAACCATATCAGTAACAAAAGTATCCACTTACAGTCCAGCACAGCTGAAATCTGCTCAGTATCACTAACTGATTGAAACTGTCCAAGATAAACTGTCCAGGATCCAACCCAAAGAAACGATTGTGGTTTAGTCTGGACTTAATGGTCTGATTAAACTTTACTAAATGTTAAACAGAAGCGTGTGCAGGTACAAGATACAGATGTTATGACAAGCATGAATTTTTATGATGCATTTATTTCTATGAATATTTTCAAGAAAGGGGTATTACAGAACGATCAAATGTTTATTCAAAGTATCAAATGTGCTCTGAAAGGAAATTGAATAGACTGATTCATGATCACTTTGCAACAGACTTGAAGTATTAATTTTAACTTTAATATCTTATATATATATTATGAATTTTAATAACTTTAATTAATTTTGACTGCACAGTCTGCAGTTGCTGGGATTCAGATTGGGCAGTGCATTGAAATATTGATGATACTAAATAAATTGTGATATTATAAATATGCATACAACTAATAATTATTTTATCAAATACATTACATATGCATTATTTTTTTTTAATGAATTATTTAGTTTTTTAGTTGCTTTAAAAAATGTCAAAGTGATGTTTTCAAATCACTCATTTTTGTCTGATCAGTCATTCAAAACCCAAAGATACTAAGAGACAAATGCAGCAAATCCTCAAATTTAAAATGCTCAAATAAAATCAGTTCATAAGCTGTTGATGATTTAATTGATTAGTCAACTAAACATTTCAGCCCTGAATGGTCATTTCTTAAAGGTTTGAGTGAATCTATTGATCAACTGTATATCCTATTATTTAACAAGCTAAACTGTTGATTAAAAACGAAACTGATATCATACACACTTCATAAATTGGGATAAAGACAGGCTACTGATTATATAAAATGATCTCCATCTGCAGTTTTCACTTATTGCAAAATAGGCAGCATGCTAACAGTATGTGTCGTAGATGCTGAAACGTTTCCTGCTCCGGCTGAGAGCAGATGTTCAATGTATAGTGAACGTCATTCTAGAAGCATCCGCGGTCCGGAGAGCAGCACATATGGACAGTAGGAGGAAACACACCATTTAGCTAAATCTACTCCACACCGTCCGGGCTACAAGTTGCTGTTATCCTAGAACCAATGTCATCCTGCTGCCCTGATGCTCTATTTTCAGCCCAGGGTCCTGAGCTGCTGAGAGGGGCTTAGTGGAGGTTGGGATCCATAATTCTGTAGTTAACATCTGCCCTTGGCTCTAAACTCAGCATCCTCACTATGAAGAATGCTGTAACAAGTAGCATCCAGGAATGTAGGCATTTGATTTTCCATGTAAAACTAATTTGGCCCAGGCTAGCGTTTATTTTAGACATGTCTAGATTTCCAGCAGACTATGCCAGTAAGTTGATGAGAACATGGCATAATGTGGGATTTACACAGACTCAGTGTCCATCATTGTTTAAGCAGTGTAATCAATCATCAAAGGTCAATCATCTGTTAAAAAAAAAAAAAGCCTGTACGGTGAATGCATAACACGGATTAGCCTGCCGAGGCCACCCATGACAATGGATTCAAAATCCTGTTAAGTGCACCAAGCATCAATACAGCAACCCATTCAAATTATTTATGGTTTTAAATGACCTCTTCCATATCAGGTTAAATATGCGCTAAATGTGTGTCTATACAGCAGCAATAATGTGATATGTGCAATATTATCAGTCTAAGTATCCAGTGTCATTGTCCAGTGATGGTATTATATGTGAGGAGTACTTTTAATTAGGTCTGTAAAATCTATAACTGAACTGCAGCTGAACTCAACCATGTTCATGCTGAAGAATAAAGACAATAATAATAATGAAAATTTAATGATGCCCCCATTCATCATCTAACATCAAATGACTCAGACCTTCGTGTGCACCAATAGTTTAACTAGATCAGCTGTGAGCTAATTTAACAGTGCAAACATGAACAAGTGCATTAAGTGAAATAGAAGATAAAAGTTCAGCTATTTTGAGCCCCAACTTTCCTCTTTCTGAGCCCAATAAAAGTTGGTCTAAACTACAAATTTTAGGGACCAGATAGTTGCACAGTTTTGGCACAGTCTCAGCTGAGTCAGTTTGTGAGTGAGTTGGTTTAAAAGACATTGACTAACTCTTTAACTGTGCTTGTGATCCCTTAAAATTAAAGTGTCCAGAATATACACAGTATATATTAAGATTCATGGAAGTTCTACCCTTATTTTGATATTATGACAGACTAGAGGGACAGGAAACACTGGGAGAGAGGATGAAGATGTCAGTCCTGGAAAACTGGTAATGTTGCCATTAAATGGTACACATCTCAACCACCACCAGGATCCCATAATTTAAAGAAAAAATAACAAAAGATAAAAGGCATAATTTACTGCAACCTTCAAAAATGTCCTTTTCCATTAATCATCTTGAGACCTTCTACAGAAAGAAATCAATATTGGGTAATGTCTTTCGCCTAATTCACCTCATCAACTTACTTTCTGAAAAGAGGAACTGTCTCAAATATTTTACCCTTTCAGTGTTTAATTAATATGGGAAGTCAGTGAAAACTCACCGCAAACAGTCTGAGCACATTGGCCACCATGATGGACACCGAGCTGCCAGACGCCCCGATCACCCCGACCACCCTCTCTGGTTTGGGGATGATGGGAGGCTCTCCGTTTGAGCAGCGCACATCTGAGTTGTCCTTCTGGATGAGGGCCTGGACGAAGGTCAGTGACTGCTCCAGGGCGTAGGTGTCTCTGGAGCAGGTATCCAAGATCCGGGCCCCCAGGGTGATGTTAGGCAGCAGGTCCGGGTCGCTGTTGATCTGGTCCAAGGCGTACAGCATGGCCTCCAATCGATGGATCCCCTTCTCTCTCTTGACCTCCCCACAGGGCACTCCGGCAGGTCCCCGAGAGTGCACAGGGAACAGCCCGCCTAAGGTGATGTCACCCTCGATTTTGATGGACTGGGGCTGAGTGCCCTGCTGGGCCCAGGAGCCCGGGCTGATGCCCACCAGCAGCACCCACGTCAGCCGAAGCCATGCTTGGTATCGCGAAGGTGAACCGAGCCAGCAGCACTGATGGGATGAGTGGGCCTCTGTTGTCATGATGATGACCAGCAGAGGTACTGACAGCACCAGGCCACTCCCTCTACCTTTGGCACCTGAGGGCAATCAGAGAGGGGGCTTTACGGTCTGATTATCATCTCATCATAATGACAGCCTCTTTACCTACTTGGAACTTGGAACCTTTGAGAATTGCATGTATGCACTACATGATATTGTAATTACAGATCTGCCAATGTATGTGTGTTGTTGAAGAGTTAAATGCTAAAATTATACCTTTATCAGGTAACAAAATGTATACATGCAAAGAGCCCACTCAAAGATTTTTAAACATTTCTGACATTTAACATTAGCTAAACTATTCCAACATGAAGCTGCAGTCTGTTTTGGTGCATTAGATCCAAACTAAAAAAATATAAGAAAAGACCAAATATAAGATATATATGTATGCACCATAAGAAAGCTGCAGCTGAGAAAAGCATGCAGAATGACACAGACTGGAGCTTTTATCATGGAGTGCTGAGAGCCGATGATGGAAAACACTATAAATTTTGCAAAACAAAAAACATCAACTGAAGCTTCACAGCATTTCATGCTCCAAAAGTTAAGAGCAGGTTAATTTTATCTGCATGATGATCACTGACAAAATCCACAGTAAAGACAAAATCCCACAATCTGTAAAAGTAAAGGTAAACTATTAATGGAGATTATTTTGGAGAATAGAAAATAATTATAACTTAATTTTGTTAAAATCTTAGTATTAAATTCAAATATCTAATATGAATTAAACCTAAATAATAACAGTGTGCATGCTTATACATTTCCTTTCTGTCAAATTGTAATACATACTTAAATAAATACTCTAACCCATATTTATGATATTATGATGCTTTCTGTTTTTCTGCACAGCCCTTGTGAAGTTTGATTTTATGGAAACTAATTGGAAAGATTCTCAAAATCAATAAGAGCATAATATGAATCTGCAGAAATCCAAGATGCATAAGTCACACAACTGTTATAGACAATTTTCCCTTTTGAAAATACCCTTACAGACAAGCTTCAAGTAGAGAAAGGTCTCCATGCAAAAGCACTTCTTACCTGCCCATTCTTCATTGACCGGTCTTGATTTTATCCATCACATGAGCTCTTCCAAACAGGCCTCCATCCATGGTCCGAAATGTGATTATATATCTAGGGGCAAGGCTCTCCTCTCCTCACCAAAAGTAAATCCTCTATCATGTCAGACAGCCACTGTGCACTCTCAAAAATAACCAGAACACACTGAAAACAATGGTCTGAAAAAGAAGTAGTTGTGATTTATAAAGTCAAAAGGAAAACACTGACTTTTGAGGCTTCAGGGAATAATATCATGGCAGAATCAGGGAAAACTAGAGGAAAAACGCAACATAACAGCAGTGAGATTCTACAAATCACTGCCAAATCCCTTAAAAGCTCGCTCTCTCTCTCTGTCCAGGCACTCCCCCCTCACTCCCTCACTCTCCCTCGCTCTCTCTCTCTCTCTCTCTCTGTTGAACCCTCTCCTTGCTTGTTCTCTCAGTGCACTAATGGCCACAGATTGGGATTATCATGCAGGCGTCTGTGAAGAAAGCACGAGGTGGACTAGCCCATTTCTTTTTTCATACAGCTGGACCAAATGCAGAACCCTCCCCCTCCCCAGTATGATGGAACTCTGTCACTTTGAGAGATTAGATGAGCAGCGATTTGATTCATACTCTCTCTCTCTCTCTCAACACACACTTACTATAATGCCACACACACACTCTCACTCACTTCACACACCTGTCAACATTAGCACAATGGTGGAGAAGATCAGAGCACAAAATAGGTTTCTGCATCTCAGGATGCAGCTGTATTAGATTTATTATTGATTGGAGTCGATGCTCTGGGAAAAGCAGCCCCGGATCAGTTTGCAGCTCTTCATCTGTCAATTAGATGCTTGAACATAGTATCACTGCTGCCGCCTACTGTACCAATATAGACATTTCAAAGAATGGTTCAAGTGTTGAGAAGTATAGAAATAAAGTGCAAAACACAAATCATTTGTTTTCCCTTCACATGAAACATCACTTTTAATTTCAGGTTAACACACTCCATGATGTATTAGAAAAACAGATTTAACTGATGAGGTCAAAAGTCAAAATGACAACAGAGGTTTACAAGTACCAGAGTAAAACATGACACTTTTTGTTAAAAACTACCCTAAGAAGACAGATTTCTCCAAGCCATCCTCTGCTTTGGTGTACTCCAGGTGAGATTTGAAGTACTGGCTTTCGTATTGCGGGCTGCTGCGGACATATTCCAGGTAGTCAGGGGTTCCAGGGCAGATGACGTTGTCTGCCAGCAGGACGCTGCCTTTCCTGAGGAGCCCACATACCTGAATAAGTAGTAAAGAGGGTGTCATGGCAGCAAAATTAAGAGTTTGAGCAGCAGAAAATGAGCAACGCAAACTTGCCTCCATCAGTTTTGTGTCAGGAAGGTACTGATCTTTCCAGTGATCCAGGAAAACCAAATCAAATGTGTCTACACCAAACTGCTCCTTCATCTTCGGGATCCAATCACCAGATGCTCCTTCAACTAACTGGACCTAGAAAGAAGAAACACACTGTCCTCTGACCTGTGCACACAATATAAATGATTGCTTTTTTTCAGTTTGGGTGGCAACCTCTACTTTACCTTTTCCTCCAATCCTGCCCAAGCAATGACTTGATGAGCAATTGCAGCAAAGTCTGGGTTAAATTCAACAGTGATGAGCTTGGCGTGACGGGGAAGCAGGCTGGCGATCCTCACTGTGGAGTAGCCACAGTAGGTTCCCAGCTCCAACACGGTGGTAGGATTTACCTCAGACACCACTGAGTCAAGAATGCAGCCTGGGGTGGGAAAAAAAAATGGATACCAAAACATACAGCTGGGTCAAGTGAGGAAATGATTTTACATATGAAAGCACATAGTCATATAACAAGACATCAGTACCCTTCTCATCCCCCACATTCATGGCCCACTCCTTGTGTCTGCAGAACTGATCGATGGCTTTGACCACGCTGCGAGGGTCCCCTCTAGTGGCATTCTTCTGTACTGCACACAGGAGCCTCTGAAGGGAGAAAAAAAACAGTACCACTTTACAATAGGGCATTTTTATAATAGGTGTCATGAACAACCCGTCATCAATTATTCATTCTTTAGTGCTCTTGTAGATTATTAATAAGAATACATAAAACAACTTATGGGTTGCCAGGTTGTGACCACATATTTAAGGGATAGATCCCATTTGCTGGTGTCTACCCTCCATCCTTTTAATTGGGATTCCTAAGATTTAATTGAATAGCAGTGCAATAATACTGTAAGTAAAGCTTGCAATGTCCCTTCGGCAGATACATAAAAACATTTGACAAAGATGATCTGTCTCTCATCCTGCATGTATGTTTTTGCCTAAAGAAGATCAGCCACTGTGTGGATGTGCACACAGCTACTTTTAATACAAATGTAATCAAACACTGCACTCAAGGCAAAAGGCGCTTCAGTGAATAATGGGCGAGCACTAATTATCTTTTCGATTTAATTTTATTAATAAGCATTACATTCAGTTTTACATGTGTTATGGAGATGTTCTTGTCCATGAAGGCACAGAGGCATAACAGAATTGGTTTGTGGCCTACAAACTGTGTAAACAAGGCTGGACATTGTTTCTTTCCATATGGAATAAAATCCAGTGGTGGGTAGAGTAAACCACACCAGTACTCAAGTAAAAGTACTGTTACTTTACAATATAATGACTCAAGTAGAAGTAAAAGTACTCATAAAAATAAGTACTTGAGTAAGAGTAAAAAAGTACCTCGTAAAAAAACTACTCAAGTAGTGAGTAACTTCAGATGCAATTTCTTACTTCAAAAACAAAAACTGTTTCCACTGACATCAGCTGAGACATTGACCTGTTCCTCAAAGGAGTTTAGCTTGAAGCTAAACAGTAACATCAAATTTGACGGTGAATGATCTCAAACGTTATTAATTTATATTATTGCTGAAACAGAAATTTTAACTGACTGACTGTGATCGGCTGGAGGCTGAAAAGTTGACATATAACATTACGCCAGCTTATTAAAGAACCGTAACCGGCGCCTCAGCCGGCGGCCGGCACCACCGTGTTAGCCGGCTAGCTCGGTGAGACGCCGGCGGTTCATCTTCTGCCATGTTCTTGAGCTACAGTGAGGTGAAGGAGGGCCGTGGAGGGGCGGGGCACACCTCCGTCCACCTGCGGTGCTGCCGCTGTGATTGGTTAAGGATGTGTCCCTCAGCTGAGAGCTGCAGAGCTGCGTCTGAGCTCATCTCAATTTATTTATAGATAAATTAATGTAACGACAAGCATGTTGCCCAAAGTAACGGAGTAGAAGTACATATATTTTCTCACAAATTTACTCGAGTAAGAGTAAAAGTAGTCTGCAAAATAACTACTCTTAAAAGTACAGTTTATCAAAAAAAATACTCAAGTACATGTAACGGAGTAAATGTAACGCGGTACTACCCACCATTGATAAAATCAGTCTTTTTTTTGGGGGGGGGGGGGTTGGATGTAAGTTGTAGCAGAAAAAGGTTTTTATTTCTAAGCATCAACAAAATGTAGGAAGCCAAATGAGAAAAAGTTGTAGCTCTTGTAAAGTGAAATAACCTGGGCAGAAGCCGAATCAACCAAAATAAGTGAAAACACCAGTGTGACTGCGCAGGGCCTTTGACAGCAGCATGGCCCATAAGTGAGTGTTTTAAAAGAGCTTGTAACATTTCCCAATCATTAAAGGAATTCAAAACAGCAGGCTAGCCTTACACCTAGAAATCCAAACACACAACACCAAATAACAGAAAGTTAGTTAGAAGTTACTATGTAAAACACTTTATTGTCATGTAGTAAATGAAAACTATATGTTATCTGTCTCTCCTTTTTGTAGTATATACTTTATATATGTTATGCGATGTGAATGAGACAAAGTGCATGTTTCATGAGTGTTGCAACATCTATCCATGAAACCATGCAATCCTCAAATCTTGACAGATATAAAATGGTAAATTTAAATTCAGTTTTTTACCAGCTACTTCAGCAGTCAGTGTTTTGCCCACCAGTATGTTAAAGACTTTTGGCTTGTCATTGCAGGGAAAGAACAGGATTACTAAAGAGAAACATAGAAATAACGACAATATACAACAAGGGAGAAAACACAGAGTTACAGACATGACAACAGATTAAAGGATTAGTGGGTCAGAAAGGCCAGTGAATAAAAATGTATATGAATGCTATAGGAATGGTATTAGTTACACCTGTGAAAGGTCTGTTTCATTTTAAATCTGTTCCTGACCTGGACCTGACCTGCATGTACAAGTATACACATATTATTATTGACATTTGACCTACAGTGTGTGGTTTTTTTATTTACAAAGCCCTATTTTCTGTTGGCCTTAATGTCATCATCACTCTGTCTCATCTACTTGCAGTCTACATCACACAAGTGTGTTCGTCAGTGTGTTGAGGCTGCTCTTCTAAGAGGTGAACACTGTACATTGAAGGCACACCTGAGGACGTGTGGACTGGGTCAGTGTGTCCATCATCCGCTCAACGATAACATCATGCCAAGCGAGCGCCAATCCTCCATGATACTGCACAGCAGCGGGGATCACCCATCTGTACAGAGCATACAGGAGAGCTGCTCCACCAGTGCAACTGTAAAGAAGAGTCAGCCACATCCTGCAACCCAGACACAGAGCGTGAACAACAATTCACCATGATTATATGGTGCTGCATTATGGGAAGAGGCGGTGATAAATGAACGGCAGGCACACAGTGCAATAACAAAGCATCTGCATGAGATAAAAAGCTCTCATATCTCCCCTCACTCTCGCTCTCACCTCTCCCTTTGTGTGGGCTAATGAGATGGGTGTTTGCTATGCACTGCACAATACTGTTACTGCTCCTGTTTTCATTATCAGCTGCTGCTGTCATGTCCAAGCTGTATACCCACACACACCTCAGTGTGATGATATCGCTGTAGGATATCATTTAATATCAGCTGCAATAAGCGCTGGTAAACACACAGCACAGTGCTTTGTGTGCAGCTTTCCCACTCTCAGAAGCGATTGGTCTGTTAAGATACCCTGATCACAGATGATTTGGAAAGAACACAGTGAAAAGGGGGTGAAAAGCACAGGCAGAATCCTAAACAAGGGCTCTTTCTGTGGGAAAGCAGTGGAGAGCATTGCTGGAAACGGCATTACCTTGCACTCATAATGCAACTGTGAAAGACCAGTGGTGGTTGAGGTAATTCCTTTTGATTTGGAGTTTGAGTTGCATGGCAACTGGCTGGGGGTTAAGAGCTGTGTCACAAAAGGCAGAGCACTGGGTCTTTAACCTTTATGTTGGCTTCATCTTAACGTACAAAAAAACCAAGAGACTCAGAAGCAGAAATGCAGTTTTGGCATAGATTAATAAACACAAAATGACATATTTTTATCATTGTGTAGATAGACAATTGCACGAGGTACATGCTGTGCATACTATCTAACAGAATTCAATTTCTATGCAAATCAGATGATACAAAGTTTACAAATAAAAGAACAGGTGAAGAACAAGAAAATAAAGGTTATCAAAATATCCAAAAGTTATTGGTTAAGATGATATAATTCATTGTTTGTTGTGAAAATGGTTATATCACCAGCAGTGTCAGTTTGGGACTAAATCCTATCATTGTTCTCCAATTTCATAATACTACGAGTCCACACACTCCAACCAGACTGAGGCATTGTCTCCCTTAAAAAACACAGTAACACTTGTTAGACATTTAAAAAAAACTCATTCAGAGAATAGTCTCCCATTAAAATCTAACAGAGAATAAGACTTACATGTGTGGGCAGGCAGCGCTCCCTGTCCTCTTCTCACCTGCTCTCCCTGCTGGAGGAAAATCTGTGAGTTTTCTACCGGACATATGCCTGCATTTACGTGAGACTAACTCCTCCCTCCTCTTCCTTCCATCCCCCTCTCAGAGCTCTGCTGAATGTGAGCATGCAAGGAATGCACAACAGAGCAAATCTCTACAATCAACACATCACACGCGCGCACACACACGCATACACACACTCAGGGATTGCACAAAAAAAGGAATAATTTCTGTTTGGCATTTAATGATTGCTTTGGGTCAACTGTGAATGTTATCACAACCAGCTGTAGTAGTAATATCTCATTTCCATGTTGATTACAGGTTCACCTTTTTCTTCAAAAGTACCAAAAATGAGGTTACTATCACAGTTTGTTAATAACAGAGTATATAGTACTGTGTGAATACATTCATCTCATACCCTTCAGTACTTAAACAAGTATTTCTTCAAGGTGAGGTCTTGATTCACCTTTTTATAAAAACAGAAATAAAACCAATCTTATGTCAGTTTATTGAAATTCAAGAACATTGTCATTATGTCACAAGGCAGTTTTCCAGTAAGATAAAGCGTCTCTTCCATCAGTGTAGTGCCTGAATTAAATGTGACTGCCATTAAAATGCTTAAAGACCAAGCAACCCGACTGGGAAAAGGTTCTCAGTCAGGCTAATAAATATTTATGAAAGCTGTGCTCATGATGCCAGCACCAGACTACTACTGCGTATCCCACAGCTGTCCCACGAGTCCCATGTCATGTGCAACGTGTCCGAGCCTGCTCCTGAACAGAGAGCCAGTCCACTGGGCTCTGAACGAGACACAACTGGCGAGTCTAGGAGGTGATCCAGGGGTGTTTCAGACACTGGGCAGCTGTGGCTCTTTCCTCTGGCAGCAGCTTCAACATGGTGAGGAGGAACAAGCTGAACTGAACAGCTTCCTCCCGCGGCCACTCGTACTTTTCCAGCAGGATCTCCAACAAGCTCCACGGCTTCAGCTTTGAGATGTGTCGCAGTTGTCCTGCACAGGGTAACAAGTAGACTGATATTTTTACAAAGAAATGTTTTTAATTTATCTCTATTATCTCTATTTTTATCTTTATTTGTATGTCATTTTGAACATTTTACCTTTGCAGTTGAAGTATCGTTTGGAGTTTCTCCCTGAGAGGACAAACTGGGATGGAAGGGGTCCCAACAGCTCAATGATGTGGGCAATGTGATCTGAAAGAACACAGGTAGATACTGTAGTATAAGCACATTCAGTTTAATCAAGGACAAAAGGGATGTAGTGAACAACACTAACCTTCCTCACGGGAGAATGTGGCTCCTGACTGGGGGTCGAACAGATAATCCCCTGTGGCCAGCTCAAAGGCCTTCAGTACACATAACAGGACAAAAAATATGCTTGTGACAAATCCAGAAATGGCAATGCTGGAAACTTTTCAGAAAGGAGAGATGAAGAACATATTTATAAAAACACACATCTATGCAGGCGCTCGGCTCACCATGCAGGCGGCGCTCCAGATGTCGGCCGGCGTGTCATAGTCAGCACCGATCAGAACCTCCACAGAGCGGTACTGGCATGTCTGGATGTCCTCAGTGAAGTGTTTGTGCTGACGACCAGAGAAATGTGATTTCAATGTTCCACTATTTAATGACCTGCATCGTTCGACTGTTAACAAAGCTCCACAAAAAGCGTCTTTATGCTTATTCAGTTCAGTGCAAATTAACTACAACTTACTTAATTTTCGACATTAAACATTAGAGACTTTTTACTCTTCAGTATGTGCATTTGATTATCTTAGCCAAAATTATGCTGTATAGGATATTGTCTCAATAATTATTATATCTAGCATTGCTGTGACTAAAACATGCTGTTAATTACAATAAAACTAAACTAATGAAATCTTATTTCTAATAGCAAGATGAAGAGTCTACAGCCATGCTGGCGACTCTGTGATGCTGCAATTAGGCCCAGCAGTGTTTTAACCAAAATGCTAACATCGGCATGCTAACATTGCTAATGCTGATGCTAAGCACCTTCTTATTTTAACATGTTAGCATGATGACATATGGATGAGGCTGATTGAAATACCATTTCTTTTTCAGGTATTTGGTCATAAAACAAAGTATTAGACAAATTGACAAATTTGGACTTGATGATGGGGTTAGATGAAAAGTCAGTTTTTAAAATTCATCCCGAGGGGCTCATGAGTGTTTACACCAAATTTCATCATAATCTATCTAATAGCAGTCGAGAAAGTTTCACTGAAAAACACTAAACCCCCTGACGCTAGAGGAAACATCAGGGGATCGCTAAAGTCAGTAGGGTTCATCCTCTGTGGACCATGGCCCTAGAATGGCTAAAAAAAACAAAAAAACAAATTAATGTAAAAAAAAAAAAAAAAAAAATCTGTCATCAAAAATAACGTCTGCCAAATCAAATGAGAAGCATAACCTCCACCACTGGGTAGCACAATATACTCTTTCAAGCCACATACATTTTCAAATCAGCCCACACAGTCTAGTCTCACTAGAAACATATGGCAGCTGTGTTTTTCACCGGAGGGCACAGTAAATATGGCTCTCACACCTTGCTCTTCAGAAAGCACCTGTTACATTCAACAGTAACAGTGATGGGTTGAAGGTATTTTATAATTGTGGCCATTTATAAAACCTCACTCTTTGCTTCATTTCTCTGAAAACTGTGAGGTGTAGAAGCAAAATTATTATTTTTTTATCCTGGCTCTTTTTATCACCACTCTTCAAATCTTCACTTAGTTTGGTACATAATATATTGTAATTAACCTGAAGGTAATTCCACTTCATTTGTTACTGTTTTTTTTTTAAATTACAAAATAGTTCTTCTATAATTGATAATTGGTTGGCAACTTCTTATAGGTGTGCTGTTTTTGACGTAACTCGTGAACCCATTGAGCAGTTGCAGCTGAATTTAGATGACATATGCACATATCAATTCTAAGTATTTCTGCAAAAACATTTGATAGCATAATAAAAAATAAATTGATATAACTAAAAAGTCTGATGTGGGATTCAGACTGACAGATTCCTGGTTTAGGACTCAGTTTGATTGTTAAATAATCACTCACCACCCAGCAGGCATTGCCCAGGTCAGCAATCTTGATGAGGATTTTATCAGCATTCTGGGGCTTTAGTAGGTCCAGCAGTACATCCGAGTCACTGATACCTAAACACAACAAAAGAATGTGACAGCTAAGGAGATCAGACTAGGATAGACTTTGAGTCTATTGATGATGCTAGATAATCTATACAGTAGTATACTATGTAAATATTAGCTCATGTGAACAGGCTGACAAAGGCACAGATTTTGCCAAACTGTAAATATGGATTTTCCTCAGGAAGAGGGAGAATCTGCTGATACCATAGTTTAGACAAAAACACAGATGTCATGACACTGACCAAGAGGAGAGGATGATGAAGGTGGAGGCGGGTCTTTGTCTGCAGTCTGATGTAATAACACTGATCTAGAGCCAGAGACAGGAGCATCTGTGTTGAGGTCTGGCCACGAGCAGATGGAGTCTCTGTGGCCACGTGGGGCCGAGTCCAGTCCATCTTCAAACAGCAGGGTGTGCCTCCTTAGCTTGAGGTCAGGGCCTGTTATCTTAGAGTGACAGGTGGTGCTGTGGGTGCTAGAGGGAGCAGTGACGTCAGAGAATGACACGTGAAGTTTGTCTTTTTGATTGTGGTTGGATGCACTCTCCTGTCCTCGTCGACTCCTGTCTTTCCTCGTCAGTCGCTTCATGGGGCTCTTGGAGACTTTGCTGGACTGCAGGCGCACAATCAGTTGTGGGAAGCAATCATAGGTGAGCATTGGGTAAAACCATCAATCAGAAACGTGCTCCGTGAATTAACATTGCTTTGAAAGTAAAGCAAGTCAATCAAATTAAAACTACTGTTTGTAGAAAATGAAAGTGCCTTTGGTGCCCCCTAATGGTAGCATCAAAAAACATTCAACCGTCACATATTAAAGAAGCCTTACATACGCATTTTATATGACATGTTCTTTTACCCACATATCAAATGCAGTGTTATATTGAAATCCTACAACCCTGTGCTTTTTATGCATATTGTTGGTAGTGACAATAAGCCTACAGATTTTACATAAAATCCAAGTACCAGTAGTAATAACTCAATACTAGATTGTGAAGCTGTTACTCTCCATGCTGTAAAACAGTAAGTTGCTAACAACAAGATACACTGAAACCACAACAGTGGTTGTTGGAAGGACATCAAATCTGCAGTTGTGTCCTCTTACAGACGCCTACAACAAGCAACCCCCACCCCCCATTTAACCAATCCTTTTGAGCTACAGAAGCCTGTTAGTGACACAACAATGCCACGAGAGCAAGCGAGCAAATTTTCAGAAATTAAACACAAGCACATATCACAATGCAAAATACAATCAGGAACTATTTCATTATTTCTACCTCTGGCTTCTAATTGTGAGAGTTATAGATACTTGTTTATTATGAGATCTAAGAGCTGTCCAGTACAAATATAGTATGTACTAAAAAAAAGTATTTCTCGGTAGAACCCCTGGTGAAAATATTAAGTTAGGTTGCAAACTGAACAATATTATTAAGGGATTTCCACTGTCTCTTTAGGGCCAAAGTGTGATAGCAAGAAAAATACAGCACTTAATGTGTCCCTCCACTCCTAAAGTCCAAATACAAGATCTCCCATATAAAAACATTCCAGTTTAACCCCCTATTCTTTTATGATTAGACAGCAAAGCTTTTTTCCTCAAATTGTTTTTGATTTGTTTGTGAATTAGATGTGTTGCTCGCATGATTATATCGAACAGGATCAACTGAAATCTCGATGCAGCGTGCTCATCTGGGACTGTAATTTGGCCAGATCCTTTGACAAATCTGACAAATGTCTGATGCCCTGCCTTTTCATGGTTTCATATGTCCTATAGTGAGTTTCAGGCTGTCGATGTTATCAGGATGCAACTAAAAAGGCTCAAATGCAGAAGCAAATGCAAAATCTATCTTACCCATTCCCCAAGAGTGTGGAAAACCCCCGTCAGCTTCCCCAACAAGCTGGACAAACTCTTAGAAAGCCAAAGCAGAAACACACAGGTCAGTATGCAGTCATGACAAAATATAAATGTCCACAAAAAGAATGAATTGATAATGAACAGAAGAATGAATTTCATGTTGCACACCTGCTTTTCTCTGGAGTCTCTGTTCCCTGACAGGAAGTGAAAATGAACAAAGAATAAGAAGCAAAGAATGTGAAAATAAGTGAAACAGCAACAAACATTTTTCTTGCATTTAATCAAAAACACCTCCATCAGCCTGGTACTGTCCTTTATAACTGCACCTGAACATACATGTGATTGCTAATGCAGTATCACTAACCTGAGGAGCTGGGGAAAGCAGAGGACACCGGCATCTGCCACAGCTTGGTGTTGCCTGCCATTTTCTGAATGTAAACCTCATTCACTCTCAGCAGGATATTCTCTGGCTTGATGTCTGCGTGGATAATCTTGCATTTAGTGTGCAAGTAATCTAAACCCTGCAGAACCTGCGATAAGGAATGAAAATACAGTCACTGTCACTGCACCCCATGTCAACGAGGAGCAGAAACAGAAGATAATCTGTTAAAAAAAAATGAGCTTAGTTGGAGGTGAAAGACAGGGAGGATGATTTATGGAGGGTTGCACAGCACCTGTCTGAGGATGCTCTTAACGCAGGGCAGGGGGAGGCCAGTGTAGTTGGATTTGACGATCCACCTCAGCAGCTGGTGGCCCAGCACCTCCAGAACCATGCACACGTCTGGTGAGCAATTAAGGAGCTTGTTTCAGACTTTACAGCCGGGGTATTTGAAGAAGATGGAAACACTTGGACACAATCTTTCTGTCTTAAAGTCATACCACACTGGTATAAGGATGTCATCGTGGTGGCATCTGTGTGTAGGCACACTCGAAAGCAGCAGACCCGAGGAACAATACTTGATAGTTACAAGTCACAGAGTATGTGATTATATTATACAGTGTGTCTCTGTAAAGGATACGCTCTCCATTTTCTCCAGTGATCCTGAAGTCATCGATGAGGTGCACGATTCTCTCACGTTTTGGATCTTTGGGGTCACTGTCCCTTACCTGATGGTCAAATACTGAACATATTACAATATTGCCAAAAATAAATAAATAAAAATGATGAAGACAATCACGCTGTACACACAAACTACTAACTAACTATCTATAAAATTCAATAACATGGCAACTATTTCAGTTTAATGAAAAAGTCACGGTGAGAGACTGAGAGCTGCCAGAGAGTTGCACACACACAGTGTACACAGAGCTTTATTTCCCCCTCATCTCTAATAAAACTATCACAGCGTCTGATCATCTTCTTCTACTTCTAATATCAGACACAACCCCAAACCTCTCTCTTATTAGACATCTTGAAATGGTATCGGAAATTGCTTTTTATGCCACCATTATCAGCTTCACTTATTAGTAACTACCTGCTCCACAACCACCACTGTGGAGAAGTACTCTCATATTTTCACAAGTTACAACTTCACTTTGCTACTTGTTTATTGCGAGAGTACTCTAAACTGACTAAAACCTATTGAATACGCATTGTAAACAAAAACAATCTGGTCACACTGACACATTTCAGAAGTTTGATCTCATCCAGTGCCGTCTCTGTGAATGTTTGAGCACTCTTCACCACCTTCAGAGCCACAAAACGCCTCTTCCTGCATGCAAACAATTATGGCAGTTAGCTAGTATTATCACTATATTATGTTATTATGTTATATATGAGAGGTCAAAAGGTCAAACCTCTACTTACACCATGTCCCAGCAGAGCCAGACAGTTGAGAAGTGACCCCATCCCAACTTTTTAACCACTTGGTAACGGTCGACAAAGATCTCTCCTTTCTCTACACGGTAGTAACCTCCTGCAACACAACACAGCCGGCATCACAACACAGCCTGCATCAGAGAAAAGATCTCGACCAGTGAGCTGGAGTTTGGTGTCGGGGTGCTGCCTACCGATGCAATAGTCTGCAGGGTTCTCCTGTTGCTCATCATAAGATCCCAGAGGCTCATCAGAGTGAGACTGTATCTGTGCAGGTGGAGGGCAGTGGTCAGCTTTGCTGGGCAGGGCAGGAGGTTTGGGACCCCCTGCTGGGTCTGGGGAGGGGTGAGGGCTGGGTTTGGCGGGTGGATTCAAAGAGCTGGCTGATAGGAGGGCTGATATAGCAGCGGCGTAAGAGGATGACATGTTTAGCGGGAGCCTGATGAGTTGGAGCACAGCTGACGACGGGCCCAGATGACGGCAGCTCCCAGGGAGGAAGCTACGAGAGAAATGCATGTGCATACTTTTAAAAACAGAAGGCGTTCTTCAATCATGCTCTCGTCTCCAAAGCAACACTGGCTGCTTATCTCTCGCAGCTTGTTTGTGCTTTTAGTCGCTGATTACAGGAGGTTGTTTTGCGATGACATTTCAAATAGGCCAGTGAATGTGTATGTTTATTTTTAGCTGGCTGAATGGCATGTCAACGTAAATAGCTCCTGACACTAGACCAGCTGCAACTGAACCCTTCCTGATTTTGCATGGACAACTACAGTATGGGTGACACAGTTGTAAACACGAACGACTGGCAATTCAGATTAATTCATGTTTTTTCAAAGGATATCTGGCAAGAGCAATTATTTTGTTCAGACAGTTAAGTGAGAAGAAAAAAACAGACGGCTCTCACTGTACTTAATAAGTGGTAAAGTTGGCTTTTTTGTGACGCTGTAGGTTGCACATTGTGTCATGGGACTGTCAAGAGGTACGAATGTCTACAAGAGATCAAGTCATCTGATATTAAACAAAAAATGGAAAAATGCCAAGTATTAGAAGCACTTCAAAATAAAAGTCTAAAATTTGCACCAGCAGCACATCAGCCTTGGTTTGCTTCATAAAATCTGAGAGAGGCCTGACAATACAAATGCTCAAGCATGCACGTGTTGCCACTTGTTGGCTCTTTTCCCATTTCTCCTCATGCTGCTGGATATTTAAAATTGGGCTAATGACAAATTTGAAACTAATGTTTTGGGCTCCTAACGGACAACATGGCTGTATACTGCATATACATGCAGTTTTTCCATTGACTTCTGTAGCCTTTGGCTCCTGCAACGAGACCATGTCGCATATAGTTTTATTCTGAAGGTTTTTGCAGGAAGTTAATTTGAGTACTGGTACAGCATTGCTGATCTTAACCATGAAACTAATCCTCAGTGAGCCCTTTTCACTCATATTAAATACCCAACAACATTACAGGAGGAGCCTACTTACCCCTGTGTGTGATATATCCAGTTTTAATATTTCTAAGGCGGGAAATAAAGCAGGCCTGGCACGAGGACAGCAGAGTCCCTCAGCCCGCGTGCTCTGTCCCTCACTCTGCTCTGGGTGACTGAAAAACACTCAGGTCCAGGAATAGCAAGCTGCTGCTGCTGCTGCTGCTGCTGGACATTTATCACTATGTAGCTACCAGGGCTATTTCCAGAGGTGGTGAGGAGGTCATTCTCTTATCTATTTATTTATTCTATCATCTTTGACTTTCCTACAGCCTAATCCAATTACAAGTTTTAGAAGTAGGCTACTAATGGTCACCATGAGAGAATTGTTGAAATGCTACTAAAAAAAAAAAACAAGGTCAATATGAACTTATGTTTGTGTAGAAATATATTTAAATATTACATGAATACTTTAAACTATTATAAGTCAAAAGAAAATTAATCGTAAACACTTTTTGCCTCTGGGATTATGACAGATAAGACTAGCAGCAGACCAGCTTGCTATGAGACTAGTATCACTATTACATAAAGTTTGGTGACATTACGTTACTCCCACAATAGACTTTTCTATTTAAGTATTTCTACGCATTAATTACCCTAGAGAGATGCAAAAGGGATGTTGCTGCAGGCTTTTTGACTGATCATAGCAGGAAAACCACATGTGCTATAAATAATATCAATAAGAGCTACATTAGTGTTACTAGTTTCAGAGCCCTGCAGCTGCGTATGCTGGCTAACTTAAAAGGAACAGAGCCACCGTGTTCTACACCTGTACTACATCTGCTGACAAGTCAAAATGTCTGCTGTGAAGAAAAGATATGATATGACAAGATAGTATTTTATTTATCCAGATGGAAATTATTGTGCAGCAGTTGCAGTACAAAGTAGGAAAGATACACTATTCAAACATGTTAACAGTAAGGATCATTCTTGGTGAGTAAAAGTAAAAAAGTATTAGCCAGGATGAATGAAAACACCTGTTTGGATGTGTAGGGACTTCAATGTTCACCATTGTTCAAGGTTATCTTAAAACAGTAGGCGAGTGGGAGATTGAGGACTGTGGATTTTGTCTTCATCTCACATAGCAAGTTCTGTAGGAAGGAATATCTTATTGTCCAGTATAAACAGGAGGAATGATTTCAGCAAGCAAAGTCTGTTTCAGTGTTCAAATGGACACCTGAGTTGTGTAAAGACAGACTCGAAAAATAGTGAACCTCTCCTTTTCTGCACAGTGAGTAAAGTCATGTTTCCTTTTTATGTAGAAAAAAAACAATGAACTAAAGAGTAATAAGACACAGAAACGAAAGCTTCATTGCTTCCACTATCGTCTAAACGAACATGTCAGACACATTCTGTGTTGATTTCAACATGACACTTTATTTAGTAGAATGAATGCACAATCTCATACATACAGTATAGGGCGGGCCTACAAGTCTTATTTCATAGGCCTGGTTATAAAGAGAGGAGGGATAGAGAAAACAGCTGCACTTAAATATCTAAATAAAAGGATAATCAAATATTAACACATCACACTGCTGAATGAAATGGTTGTAACACACATTACAAATTCATTGATGAGAAAGAGCTACAGTAGATACCTACAAAATGTTATAGATTCATAAATATAATATAGTTTGAATAAATTTGCTTCAGAGCTAAATTTATATCATTTACTTTCAACTTACAGAGTACATTATATGAAAAATACATTTACGACCCCCAGTGCACAGCAGTTTGGTCTTTGATTTCAGGTTTTAACCAGCTGGAAGAAGCTGCATGAAGCTGGATACTGAGAGGATGTGAGCACACCAGACAGCAGAAGAAACCAGGAGACATTCAGTGTGCTACAGTTTGTGACAGAGTGGAAAACAACATCACTTATGACAAACAGAAAGAATTACATTCAAATGAGTCTCATGATGACCAACATTAGATGGGGAAAAAAATACTTTAAAAATATGTTAACTTCTGTTTACACAAAGACAAATACTGTCTTTTTTCTTGAGGGTTTCAATTATTATTCTGATTTTTCTGAAGTTTACGTTGCAGCTATTAAGACTCTGATTACAAATATATTATGACACATATTATGAGAACTAGTCTGATATACAAAAAAAATGTAAAGTTCATTTTTTTGAAACAACACAAAACCAAGCACATGAAATGAGTTGAAATCATTACAAATACAAAAAAATCAGCCAGCATGAATTCTCATTAAGAAATTTACTGGTATGAGACCTGCTCACACCATCATTCAAAACCACAGCAGCCCTATTCTGTTCACACCGCCAACCTCACTTTTTACAACCAATTAAATAGTGCTCACTTGGGGGTGGAATGAGTGGGGGAGGTTATTCTGATTAAATACTTATGTCGTTAGTTTAAAAATTACATTGTTAGTACGGGAATAAAATATCAGCATGAAACTCATCAGTACAAT
Organism: Holacanthus passer; assembly: GCA_025331565.1. Lineage (NCBI taxonomy): Eukaryota > Metazoa > Chordata > Actinopteri > Pomacanthidae > Holacanthus > Holacanthus passer. The sequence goes on from JAFREQ010000011.1 coordinate 3,692,468, forward strand.
CCACGATATTATACAGACTAACACTCAGGTAGACCTTCAGTAGATGTTGACAAAAACTCACTTTCATTAGCTTTTCTCAATTGTAAACCCCGTTAAAACCTTCCTACTGCCTGTCATCACTCTTGGAGACAATTTCATAGGGGAATTAAGGCTTAAGATGTTCATAAAGTGCTCCATATGACACTCAAATCCTCTAACTAACTGCAGTAAAAACTGATTTGATATGAGTAAATTATTGTCATACAGTCATGTGCTACTACCATACAGTAGGTCTCACAACAGCCCTCAGGTTTCTTCTAAAACTGGTCAAATTATTCAGTCAAGGTCAGCACAGAGAAAGCTACATTTATCGGCCAGCACTGAGCTGAATCTAGAAAACTAACTGACAACAAAAAAAAAATATCACAATATATATGACATCATTCCAAACACCCTAATTTAGTGACATCGTCAACTGCTTTCAGTTTTTGATTAGACCACAAAGGCTTAATGCTAACATTTGAGATTATTAGAAAGCACTTTAAAGTTTTCTAACCAAGGTTTAGTTTTGATATTAAAACTTTTAGGCACTCCCGTCCGCTACACCAGTACGCTACAATTCATGGCCTGTTTCATTTATCAAACATGTAAAATACAAATGGTTGTGAAGGATGACTACTGAAGCATGTTTTCGTGTTTTATATAGTTTACAAACACACATTCACCAGCATGTATTAATACTTTTCAGATGGCGTGAGCTCATATAACATATTTGTATATCACATGATTAATGAGCAATAAATTACCTCTTTAATATAACTGTTCTTTATATCTCAGAAGATACAAAATAGTGATTTAGAGTTGTATATATTCTGTAAAAAAGTATATCTCGGGAGACTTTTCAGGGTTAATAGGAAGGATTTTACTGCTCGTGTTGGACCAGAAATATCGATATATGAAGTACAGCATGACCATATTGTTATTAGTTACGTCAACTCCAGTGCACGTCCACATGAGAACACTGGGTTCGAAGTTCATATACTGGTGGGATCAATTATAACATGGGGAACTTGCCAAGGCTTTTTCAGACTGTACAGCTACAGTTTGTCATTTATTCCAGTCTCTTTCTGCTGAGGTTGCCGTGTTTTGCTTTGCTGTTGAGGTCACATTGTATCAACTTGTCTGTGTATGTGTGTGACTGTGAGTCTGAGTGAATGTGTGTGTGTGAAGCTAGTGTTTTTGCTCATATAATGTAGTGTGTGTGTGTGTGTGTGTGTGTGTGTGTACATGTTCTGCTGCTTCAGACTAGGGTGCCTGGGTCTGCACTGGGCTCCTTTGGGGTCACTTCTTGCATCTGTGAATGAGGAGTCTCCTGATAGAGAGAGAACTCCATCGACCTGTTGGTGAGGCAAGACAAATCAATAGAGCACTTCACAAACAAGAGGCAGAAAGTGGATGGTGAAACCACATTGAGAATACATCTTCATGAAATAAAAAGTATGGATCAAGGTCAGAAGGTAATGGAGTTTGGTAAGATAAGTCCTTAAAAGTTCCTGTGTAAATTTGATTGCTGTCTCTCACAGGCCACTTCAAGCAACTCAATGAAGCCTGTACTTAAGTGAGAAAACTTGAGTGCATGAATAAATGCATGATCCTGTGGTCAGGAGGCAACGTGAGACAAAATTTTGCTTCTTGTTTGGTGTGAACATGCCATTAGCATTTGTAGTTCAATAAAATGTACTCTTACATAGTTCCAAAAACATACAAAATGCCCCTTGAAATCAGATAAAATCATATTGCTTAAAGTTATAGTACAACATTTCTTACGCTAAGTGCAATGTAACTGTCAAACAAACTACAAGGTACAATAGTGAAAGAAAAAGTTCCATTCATTTAGGCTTGTTTGTTTTGCAAGTTTTTATGATGCATGTGTACGAATTCTAGCCAACATCACATGATGATTCCCACCAATAGACATACAGACACAAAGCAATAAGATAAAAAAAAATACTGACCTTCCATGCAGCGGGTGACCGTGGAAGCTGGCTGACTGGGGTATCTGAGACCTGTGGAGGTTGGTTGATTCACCTTGAACAGACTGGGCCTGGTGCACCAGCGGATGGGGGTGTGAGAGGCGAGAGATCCCTGCCTCATGGCCCTTTGAGGCAGCGGGAGGATAGCCGAGGGCGTTCCTCAGGTACCAGTCTCTCAGTCCCTCCAGAGCCAAGGCTTTATGCAAGCTTCTCGTTGAGTCTTCTGGCGTTGGGAGAGAGAACTGTGGTGGTCTGCGGGTGAAGGAGGGACCAGATAGCTCAGTCTGGTAGGGGTGCAGGTTGGGGATGGAGGATGTGGTGGTGCCAGAGGCAGGAAGGGGAGACTCGTACGCTGACAGCAGGATAGCATCCTGGGGGTGTTGCTGCAATGGAATAAATGGTCCACAAGATTTGGTTCTGGTGACTTTGACCCTGCGCAGCTCAGCTTGGGACCCTCGGAGGACCATGGGGCTGTAAGGAGGCGCAGCACTCGGGAGGTGCACCTGGGAATGGGAAAAGCCGTTAGCATGTGGAGGCACCGCTGCAGTGGAGGAGCGAGGGGAGGGCACGTCCTGCCAGATCCTGCCTGTGGACTGGTACAGGTGGTGCTGCACTTGCATCCTCTGCTGTTTCCCCCAGATATAGTCCATCAGTAGCTCATTGTAGCCACCACCAGCCCCCCTGCCACCCATGGACAGACGCATTTTGGCCTGTTCTACAGAGCCATCGACATGTCTCTCAGGGCTGCCCAGGTGAATGTGTCGCAGCTTGCCATCGGTCAGTGTCTCTGAGCTCTTGTAGGGCCCTCCTCTGGGGGGCATCCCATTTCTAGGAGCAGGCTCGTCAGGAAGGCTTGATCTATCCAGCAGGGCCTCGGAGCTGTTACTGCGCCTGGCCCGGGAACTGTAAGGGCAGCTTCGCCGATCGGAAGAAGAGCCCTCCTGGGCCAGTGGAATCATATAGGGCACGTCCAGGCTGCCAGACCACTGCTTTAGCCCATTACCACCTGATGCATCCGACCTGAGAGAGACAAGCACAACAACAGCTTACATTAGGAGACCTGGAGCAACTGTGGATAAAGAAAAACGAGTGAAAGCAATTTTAATCAAAACCATGTAACTGCATTTCACAGAAAATCACTTAAGACGGAACACAATTTTTATGCTTAAAGACCAAACGATGAGTTGAAGCCCTTGCTGGTGGCTAAATATGACACTAATCGTTGTTACAACCCTGACTCTGCGTCTACATTCAACTCAAGTCATTAAGCCATTTCCAACGACACAGTTATCATAGTGGGAGGGAGCTGTGGCTTTGCTGCATCAGACAGAAGCAGCACTGTATCACAGATTACCTGACATGAACGCTGATTGGAGCAGTTCGGGCCAAGAGAGGAGTAGCTGGAACACTTCTACCTTCAACATTAGATGCACTTCTGGGTAAAGAGTGAGTTGGGCTGTGAGAAGCAACACAAGAAGACATGGACGTACTGTATTTAACTTTTATCACCCATACATGAAAACAATCATGATTGCATGTAGACTGCACAGCTTGCAGTACAGGGTCACTTTAAGACAAATACCTAACAGAGCTTGTGACAGAGTTGCGGCGTGTTCTCATCTCATAGTAAATCTCAACTGGAGACAATTTTCTACTGATCCTGTGGTCAGGGCTGCCCACAGTGAGCCGGGGCTGAGACAGAGAGCGCTGGTCAGCCGCCACACTCGGAGAAGACTCTTTTGGGAGAAGAAAAACAAAGACACAATCTTTCAGTGAAGCTTATTCACAGATGACAAAAAACTGATCACTTTCATTGAAAGCAAAACAAGACAAGGATGCTATTTTGGGTTTACAACTGAAATGTGACTGAATATTCTTGTTTAGTGTCTTAACACTAGAAGTGCAAATGAGACTCCCACCCACTAAGTGTGAGTGATGTATTTTGAATGTGATGCAAATACACTGAGCTAATTCTGCTGCCTGCCAGCCTACTACCACGTCAGTTAAGCTCATAATGAATATGGATACGCAGTCTATCCACCAGAAACAGAGATGGTTGTTGAAAGGCTGTTTGGATTTGGTTGACTCACCATTGTCATGTGATGTTGAATCTGACATCGAGCTTGTACTCTCTGACATGACAGTATCCTCTGAAAGACAGTAAGACATTCACAGGTCACAGATGGAATTTAATATATTTGCTAAACAAAAGTGTAAAGATAAGTGTGTTTTTCAAAAGCATAACTTGCTAATGACAGTGTAGCTTTTATTCACTTCAGATAGGTTTGTTTTTTAAGCGTGTGTATGAGTGAGACTTTAGGTGCTTTGGACTGTAATTATACCTGTGTGACACCCCCGATGAACTGTCCTCTTGCTATTTGGGACATTTCGGTCTGATTCTGAGTGTCTGTATAGAGCACCAGTGAAGATGGCTTTCATCTGCTTTCTTTGGGCAGCCTCATCCTGCAACCAGGGGCAGCCAGCAGTGTTAGACCACAAGTACACATAGAGGTACAGCTGCTGCGTAAACACAATTGATATTCAAGGTGTTGACTTACCTCTGCCTTGGTGTTGGGCGTCAGGCCAGCTCTGCGCTGCACCAGTGGGGGTTTCTCTCCCGTCTCCAAGGGGAAAGCACGTGGCAACTTCCCAGTCAGCTCCTGCAGAGGACATTCATTAGCCCCCAGTAACTAAAATCCATCCTCTCACCGGCCTGTGAGCTCCAAACTGTTATATAAAATAATACCACTTAAGAGATTACTTTAAGTCTCATTAAAACGAAGATGAATGGTTGACTTCACTGAAACAGATATGCCAGAAATAACGTTTCTATCATAATTTACCTCTAAAGCAGAAACAGAGTAACTGTGCTGATGAGTAGTGCTTCAAACTTCTAAATTAGCTACACTGAAAACATTATAGAAAACTTGTGAATCCTCGGAAGGAGCATGCAGAAATAGAGTGAGTCACTACACACTTAGCTGAAAACATGTTTTAAACAGCTGTTAATGAAATGTTGAGGCAGTTGTGTCTTCAGTAAGATGTGCTCACAAGTTTTCTGGAGCAATCAAGCAAATATTAATTAAAAGCAGTCCATCTTATATGAGAAAAATATATCACTGATTATAAACAATTGGCATCTAAGCTCAGAGGTTCAATTAAAAATATGATATTAAAAAATATGCTACAATTTGGGATATACTGCAGGATAATTAGTAAAAACACAACAAGTGAACAAATAAATAGACTGCAGTTGTCAGCTTAACACTTGAGGTGATTATGGAGTGAGAATGCTGTATCCTGAGCCACATATGCTTTAAAAGTGAAGTGTGAGCTACTCACTGCTTCCTGCAAACAGACTTGTTTGAGCTCTCCCACTCTGGTGTTGAGGAGAGCCTCCAGGGCCTGCTTCCTCTCTTGCAGAGCTGCGATCCTCTCAGCCTGCAGCTTGCTGTCCTGGCAGCCTTGAACATCTACACATCACAGCATATGTAACACATCCTCATCTGGCAATATGCTATATTTTTCTACTGTCAACACATCCCATGAAGAAGAAGACTTAAACCAACAATGAATTGATCCTAATGGCAAGTCATGTCTGTGGATCTAAAGCATGATATATCTTATTCCTCTGTGCCATAGAGTTCCATTGCTCAAAAATTATTAAAAACACGTCAGTGAGCCACACTGTTGCACCAGGTGTTATGCTGCTTCCTCACCTCGTCCATGGAATATGTAGTTTATTTTGAGTAAGTCCCATATACACCACCCTGCTGCTTAAATACTCAATACAAAAGAACAGAATGTGTTTTCATCCACATGTAAAAAGAGCCCAACAAATGCACGACTTACCCCTTATTGAGTAAACTTCACTAAAAACTACAATGCCCAGTTTTTTCCAGAAGCCACCGAGCAACTTTTAGAAACGAAACTTTATATTTGTGACCCCTTTTCATCATTACTAACCGGTTGGCTTGAGGTTGAGAGCCACAGACAATGTAGGGAAGTCAGAAAGTTTTAAGAGATGGACCAATACCTTGTTGGTTTTTGTCTTTTCATGGGATTTGTTGAACATAAGAAAAACTCCTTTAACAACATAACACAGCACATTTTAGGCCAAATCATTGGAATGCAGATGTGATGGATTCAAACAAAGAAACATTACCATTTTAAATATTCTTTTTAAATTGTCTGTTTCTAACAATATGAAGTCTGCTCACAGTTACTCAGTGCTCTGATAAGATTATCTGACAGCTGTGGTGACAGCACGTAAACAAAAGGCCTTCACACATACGGCTGTTTTTTCAGCTGTCCATTCCCCTGAGCAAAACACTTTTGTTTTCCTTCTGTTGAACTACTTGAAAAAACAGCTGATAGATTTGCCAGGCCACTTCAGTCTTGTCCAGACATGAAAGTGTTTGTCTTTGCACTATGGAAAGTCATCATTACTCACCAGGAGCCCCCAAACCCATGGATGTGATCAGTTGTCCTTTGACCTCCATGTGATGTAATTCTGGGGACTTTACAACTCACACTCCCAGCCACGCCCTCACCTGATGAATAAGAAAGGGAGAATTAACTCCTGCTGATATGCAGCGACAGAATATGTTCAGGTTCAGATGTTTTCCTCTCTCTAACCTTGGAGTATCAGCCATGTGTGTTTTCGAGGTGTAGAATCAATGGTTGCATTTCTGGCAAGTCAGCAGTAGATAGGCATGGGTGTCTCCTAGATCAGATTACACCAGGTACCATCAGGGGGAGCCACTGCACCTCTCGTCAGGTGTCTAAAGCTGAATCCTTGAAAAAGTTAAAAAAATATATTACGAATACAGATTAAAAAGAAAACAATAGGGACAATATTTTCATTTTATTGTGACTGAAAATTATACATAAATCACCAGATACAGCAGCAATCTCATACTGTATTTAGTAAAAAAGAATCTATTGTCATAAATAGCAACAGCTTCATGAAACGCACCATAAACCCAGACTGAATATATAAAGCCATATTTAAAAGAAAGAATTATAGAACATTTAGAAAATATCAAAAGTTCAAAAGTCTGATCATAACTTAACTTGCACCTTAAGGCATTGTGAAAGTGAGTAATACTCTAAAATTAGCTCTCAGATGCAATTAACAACCAATTAATTTGGAAAGAGAAGGAAGAGTGAGACAGGAAAAGTAGCATTAATAATGTATGGACAGAAACAGAGAGGGAGAAACCTAATCCCTGTGTGTTTTATGGCTGAATAGCTAGTGGTACGAAATAGAGGGAGGAAAAGGGATAGAGCCAGGAGTGAAATGATGGAATAAATAACACAGACAGGTGAGGAATAAAAGCACTGTTCGGTGAAGTTTCCTCTTTGCTGCAGTCATAAATGTGAGGGTTTACATGAAATCCACTTTGCATTGAATTACATTTACTATATTTTATAGAGTCTACATATCATATTATCTGGCTAAGTTCTATTGAGAAAAAGAAAAGTAAAACTGTTGCCTAAAATTGAAGTCCCCATAAAAAAACCCCCATCAACCTAAGACAAGAAACGCTGCCTTCACTTGTCTATAGCAAGTGAGCAATGTCTCATGCGCACTTCTCCTCACATAATGGAGGTTCATTACAAACAAAGCCTCTTCCCTAATACCCAATCGAGACTTGACATCCAAAAATAGCGATAGCGTTTTCTGCCAAAAGTCTCTCATTCAACGCTGCTCACAAATCGCTGCCATAAACAAGCATCTTGCCAGACGAATAAATCATAAAACGTCTCCATTCAACCCACAAATCTGGATGGAAGGCCTCAAGGGCTGAATCAAAATTACCCATCCAAAGACTGCTTCTGCCAGCATCCCATCTTTCAAAAGGAAACATTTATCTATCAGTTACTGAGCAGCTGTCTCAAAGCTCTGCACACAACTGACCAGCTTTTTGTTTTTTTGGGTCACCAAGACATAGCTCTTTTTCCCTTTCTCAAACAACATAAAAAATGGGGCGCACTTTGTGTGAGGACATACTTGAAATACTTGTACTGAGATTGCTCCTGTGCTGGAACTGAACCACTGAACTGCTGTTTGCTCCTGTAACGTGTGAAAACCCCCAGCATGCTTGACCTCCCATTGACAGACGAGACACAAACAAGTGGCAGAGTTACCGCTGCTGAGACAAAGGCTCGTCACATAAACCTTGTTACACAAAACCAAGTCTGTGATAATCACATTTTAAGTTAATCTAATATACCGGGAAGGACTTTCGCCTGGGAATGTACGAGGCAGTGTCACGTCTGTTCCCGGTTGAACAGCGAGGCTGAGCAGTAAACCCACTGAGAGAAGCAGTCAAGAGAAAGACAGACAGCAAAGCGGTGAAGAGACTGGGTTGGACAGTAACATTTGGCATTCATCTGGAAGGTCACCGGGCAGCTCAACACAGGAGCCAAAATGCTGCCATGCCTCTTAAGAATGGCTTTGTCCAGCAACCAAAACATTTGCTTGGAAACTTGGTGCTGTCCTTTTCACCCAATAAAATGTGTCCTTTATCTCTTTATAAAGCTTTGACTTCAGTGCTCTGGGTTAACTACTGTTTCATTTACGCTACTACAGCACAACCATTTAAAGCATTACAATGTAACTTTTGAAGAAAGAAACAACACGTTTTTCTTTAGAAATGAAAAGATAAATCTACATACTGCACATACCTGTGGCGTCCAAGTGCAAGGTGTCGGCTATACCACTGTCCTATTTCACAGCGACAACAATTTCATCACATCCAGCACACCCTGTACCCTGTACAACTTCATCTGTCTGCATGCGTGCCACTGACATCAGCTGACGTGAAATAAGATGACACTGCACAAAACAGCCGGTGTGTGATGCACTTCACACTATGTTTTAGCATTTACCATTATCCCGTAATTGCTCGTTGTTCAGCAAAGGTTGCGCACCAGGTTACACTTAGGTCATGAAAGCTTTTGCATTTGCTTCCTGTAGCAATTCTGGTAGGTCATGGAGAGGTCTGGTAGGTAGGTGTGTGGAGAGATTTCCTACAACAGCTGTTGCTATTTGTTTAAGCAGAAGATGAGTTGAGCAGGAATGGTTATAGCTAAGTTAATAACTAAACTGAAGGAGAAAGGGTGCCAACTACAGGAAGAGAATTGACAGAAAGCTATCATATAGAAAAAATAAAATGCCAAAAAAATGGCATCACAAAATAAGTCACGATTTCTGACATGAGATCACAGCAACAAAGTGCACAGCAAAAACACCACAGCAGCGAGTTCTTAGCACCAAATTTACCACCCACCCCCTCAAAAACACACACATCAAGGCATCGCTTTAAGACAAGTGCGAATCAATCAACTGCAACAGGTCACCCTCTAACCACTACTGAGTCTAACAAATAACACACCTGAGGGGATCAGCGGGCTCACTGGTTCAAGTCAAGCACTAACTGCTTAAACATCTGGTGTACAGATGTGTGCGGAGGCGCAGGTACAACAACACGAGACTGCATCACATTCCAGAGAGAAGCCTGCGGGAGAGATGGCGGGACAATGAGGAATCGGATAAACACAGAGTCACAGAGAGCGGCATCAAAGGGAGGGATCAGAGGAGAGAGGAGTACAGGAGATACGAATGCAATACAATCGTCAAACACATGTTGACTTAGCATGTATACGGGGGATGAGGGCCGGGCTCTGGATGGCGGTATAGATAGCACTGTGGGAGCCATGTTGATTAAAACATGAGCTGTGCGATGAGAGTGAACTGCCCCTGTGCAGCGTACATCACACGAATGCAAATCAGCAGGGAGTTTAATATTCAAGTCTGACGGGCTAAACACTGGAGCCTGTAAGGTAGGTCCAATCATATCGTGTCCACGCAAGGAACTGTACTGCTCTCGATTAGGCTTAGAAGTCATGCATATTAGATCACAACACTCGTAGCAAAGCTAAATTACTACAGGCAACAGTTTGGTACCCAGTTTTCTCATCCCTTAATAAATACAATGCCTCCCGGCTCTTAAAGAGATTCCCTCTCTCTGCTGTCAGCTTTTATCTGGCCCAAGAGGCCCGGGAACAGGCAACTCCTGTCAAAAGCATTTATATTACAGATATAGTCGTGTCTTCATACGTAACAGTACGTTATTCTGCAACAACCTTATATCTGTTGCAAGTGGCATCTGTTTGTCACTCTCATTCAACGGGCAATACAGAGCAGCTGAGAAGTAAAAGAGCAGCTGAAATATCACCTCCAGCATTCTACAGACAGGTGAGGGTGGCAGCCCACATGTTGACTGTTGGTGTTGACACAGCTGCTGCTGTTGTGAACTTACACATGGTAACCAGAGCAGGGTTACGACTCTACAGCTCCTGTCCGAGACGTGCAAAGGTCTGGAGATTGTTTCTGAGCAGTCAAAACTAGGCCGACAGTGTTGCAGAATATAGAGCTTCAAAATATCTTTATGAAATGTTGCAAGGGCTGCTCTCATGATGCCTTCAATGACGTCCGACCTCTGAACCTTGCTTTGTTGATTTGTAAGAGAACAGTAATGTGACCTTTTTTCTGCCCACTCTCCCTGCAACTCAACATCAAACTCAAAGGATGTTATATGCCCATTAGTGAGTTGTAATGAGCAGAAATGTTTTTAACCCAAAGAAAAGAGGGAGATTCAGGTTTCTGTCAGAAAGAGAAATCAGTCAGTGTCAGACATGCAGCTGATTCAGTGCAGGGGATTTACTGAACTACCTCCACCTGACCAACCCTGACCAAAGGACTGTGGAGGGCTTATGGAAGGTCAGGTGACCCTTCTCCCTACCCCCCACACTAATATGATCTCTTCTTGTGCTCTCTATATCCATGAAATACTGATTTATAACACGCTTATCGGCGCACAGCAGGGCAGCTTAGCTCGGGACTGACCAATCGTGCAGCTCACCGTTTCTCCTCCCTGGCCTTGGTGCTCACCTTTGCACGTTTGACACAACTACCGCGGGTGAAACAAAGCAATCTTGGTGATTGCTATCCACCTGGATTCTGCTAAGCTGAGGTGGGGGGAGTAATAAAGAAAGGAATGTGGCTCTAGCGTCCGAGAGGATTATTCCTATGCATTTTCCCTTTGCTCACTAACACCTGGAGGGATTTCTGTACAGTATGTATTCCAAGTCATTTTTATGTTCCACTGTGGCTGTAATCCACAGTGTTTGGTTATGGAGGGAGTTCAGGGCTGCTTACGATGGGCAGCCACAGCCATCAACTTACATTACTACACATGCATAACGACCTGATCTGATTCTTTTATGCTTTTGTGGTAATGACTTAGGAAATGTGGGTGAATTCCCTATCTTATCCATGGCACTACTGCTCTGGTATATTTTCAACACTTGATAAGGTCTGGGATTTGATTCCCTGAGCTCACACACTGTGCACCGTGATAATTTGAATGAAGCCAAAAGCATATTTCCATTTTAAATCCCTGCAAATGCACAGGTTTGCTGAAAGGTCCTGATCTATGGGTGAGTGTGTGACTTTTCACACACCCCACTAAACCTGCATGTTTGTTAGTCAACTACTACCGAACCAGATGCTATAATCATGTCAGTCCGTGTCTTGAGGGCATCATAAAAGGAGCAGTGTCACCTTGATCTAACAACATAGCACAAGCGTAACATTGTGTTTGCACCAATCTGGGTCAAGGTCCAATTCCATGGCATTTGATTAAATTGTAACACTCAAAGTTGCATGAAAATCACAGGGAGTGCTTCACAGCAAAGCAGAGTGGCGTGCTTCTAATTTGAAGATAACAGCGAACGGAGGGGGGACAAACACCAACATGTGTCAAAATCCCCCTGAACAAGATGAAACAGAGCATGAATGGCCTCCTAGCTTCCCCCGCAATAAAACAGCCAAACCAAACCTTGTTGCAAACGGCCTGATGGTCCAAGAATTCAAAGCCCCTGCAAATACAAGAAGCCAAAAATAGGAGCGATCAGCACTTTCGATAACGCTTGGCAGCAAAGTGGAAAATCCTCTTGTGAAAACAGAGAGGTGTTTCCCAGATAGACCAAAAGGTGGACTAGCAGTGAATCACCCCGAAGGCACTGACTGACCCACACAACACGTTCGCATGGAGTTTTTCCAGATCCGGACAGACACCCCTGTTCAGGAATCTGTTAATAATAGGGCTTAACACTGGTGCATGAGAACAAGCGGTATTTATACATGAGGGCAGTGAAATCAATAGGGCCCAGCAGACAGCAGTAGCAGCACCATAACAATGCAGCAGCAGAGAAGTTGTGTATTCCCAAGAAGCATGACACAGATTTTTGACTCCTGTAAAAGCCGCCTGTTTGGATTCATGCAGATGTTGCTGGCACAAACAAGATGCTCCTCTGTTTACAGGCGCCGGAGGAGAGACGCGTTAGGATTTTCATCTCATGCGCTCCTCGCATTTAATTTCCAGATCATGAAGCGCGTGTTGCCACATTTGAGGCTGCAGCAACAGCCATCCCGCATCTGCATAGAGGCTGCTAATGAAGCACTGGGCTAATTAATGGAAGCGGTAACACATCGCAGGTGTGTCGCTGACTGACACGATGACAAACCAGGGTTTTACGTCAAGGTAGAAATAAAATAGCGTCTTACGGGTTCCCATGCAGGCCGAGCTATCTATCTACAGAGCACAGGTTTGTGTTGACGGCTATTCATTAATACGCCCAGTGAGGATGAGAAGGACATCTTGGAGCTGAATCCCCTCTTACCAGGGAGCATGACCGCCGCCGACGGAGGTCTCCACGGTCCTCTGTAGCAAACCCGAGCCGAGGAAAATCATCCCTGCGTGACACCACAGGACAAAATCCTCCCCCGGATAAGGCGGCTTTAATTCATTAGATGTGAAAAAAGAGCCCCTCGTTCATGGTGGCTTCGCGTCCCGAATTGTGATTCAGCGGCAGCCTCGCGCCCTCCGCCGCATCTCAGCAGCTCCGAGACACGAGAAGAAAAGCTTCCCCTCCTGCACCGGATGAAAACCCTCGATTTTTTCAGCCAGCCGACTCGACTCGACACTGTCACAGCAGCGACGCCCCTCCCAGATGTGACATGCCTTCAATGTGCGGCGGCAGCCCGCAAATGTTGTTATCCAGTTGTTGCACAGTCACGCGCGCGTTGACGCCGAGGAGTTCAAGAGGAAAAAGGGGAAAAAAAGCTTGATCTGATCTGAGGGATGTTCAAGCAGTTCTTCTACTTCGGCTTATATAGATATTAAATATAAATATTCTGTGAAGACGATTTTAAATATAGTATTGTGTTCTTTTTAGTTTTGGTGCAGAATCATAAAACCAAAAAAAAAGCTAAATCTCATGTATGTGTGTAAAAACAAATCCATATCAAGCCAGCTGACTAATGTGAATAGTCCACATAAATTAATGAAATGAATGAAAAATGAATGCATTTATAACACTGAGTCAGCAATTAAGAAATTCTTAAGGAAAGGGGGAAAAAAATCTATTTCAAAACGTATTTTTACAACTCTCTCTGTTACCCGTGAATGCTGCACATAATGCAAGCCTTGTTTAAATACTGTATGTTTCAAATCACAAACATGACAAAATTAAAGAAAGCATGATATGTTTTAGTGCTCAGCTCTGTAATATTAAAAGCATTATTAGGTTAAAATGGAGGGGGGGGTTGTTTGGAGGAACACTGATATAAGCTACTGTAAATCCACTAAACTAGTTCCTGAGGCATTCAGAGATGCTTCACTTCAAACACACACAACTTGGTGGACCACAGGTTGAAGTTAAGCAACATAAAATATAGCTTTGGCATAATTGAAAGGCTGTTGTTGTGGTTCCCACTGAAACAAATGCTTAATAATAAAACAAATAACTCAGCCAAAACCAATCTGACAGTCACTGAAACAGGATCTGGCTCAGTTTACTTTGCCTCATCATGACATACACCCCAACAAACAGGGAAGAAAAAGCTAGATATACACATGAAGTAGCAGGTAATATGCGTGGCTATCACTGAATGTAAAATCTCACACTAATTTCTTTTGTTTCAGATGTATTGAGACCATCAGGAATATTTGATAAATATTAGCAAGAAAGGTTTATTTGCACACTGCCTTCAGAAAGACACAGACAGGAAATCTGGAAAACTTTTGTTTGAATTATGTTTTAATTCAAAGACTAAATAAGTTTCATTTAAATAATCAAATGATCCCAAACATTTCAAAATCCGTATAATCACTTGAGGAAACCAGGATAACAAAAATAAATCTGAAATATGTGCAAAAGCATCTACCGCAGCCCAAAAGTGATGATGAAAGTGGGAAGGATTCTGATCTCTTTCTTGGGTGTTTGCTGAAAATATTGTCTTCAGGGGAGTATTTGCTAAGCGTGGGGAAGATATATTTAATGAATCTCTTTACATGTGTGTTGTTAGCTGTAAAATATTCATTAGTTTTTAAATGTGACAACACAACAGCTTTACAGCATTGTAAATACAGTGCTTTTAAAAAGTATCCCACCTGTTTTCATGCCATTATTGAAACACTGGGTCAGAGTGGATGTAATTAAGCTTAAAAATTCAGAAAAAAGGTGCTTGACAGCAAATTGACCTAAATTATAACAAATATATAACACTAACTTAATGACTGCATATTTATTAACTCCTGTCGAGGCAATATTAAATAGAGGTATTTTTTATTAGAGGTACTTATTCTTGCAATAAATGCAACAGAGACCTGATGTCTGGATTCCAAGACAATAGCACAGCTGTGTTTGAGCCCATTTGATCAAAGAACCATCATGAAACTTTGTGTCAGGTCTCCCACATCTTCTGGCAATCACTACCTCAGATGTCTCGAGTTGTTTTATATTAGTGTCTTTCTCTTTGCCTCCCTGACATAAAGCTGGAACCATGAAAGCTGTTGTTGCCTGAACACCGTCTACAAACAGCCATGGAGCCATGTGGGTCATCGTGACTGACCTTCAGGCTCCATGGGATTTGGGTAACACAGGTGATCTCTGTTCAACACTGTGGAACTTCTTAAAAAAAAAAAAAAAAAAAAATTGGGTTCCCCTCCAATGATTTAGGTGTGTCATAGTAAAGGAGAAGAATACTCGACACCCACTCAAGTGTTTTATATTTGTAATTACTTTGGTCAATTTGTTGAGATTTATTTTCCCCCTTTTATTTTTTTATTTTTAGATTCACTGAGATTCAATTAAAAAAAAGCAAAGGTTCACAGGTGGTGAGAACAACTTTTTATAAACAATGTAATCCATCTAATAAAAGTCCAGTATATTTCAGTCTATTTTTCAATTCCTTTAACTGCACATAATTTAGAGGTCAGTATTCTAAAGAAAATATCTCAACCTTGACAAAGCAACAAAGTTGGTGCTAAATGTTTGTCTAAATTCTAAAATGTAATTTTGTCCAAAAAAATATTCTGCTGCTTAACTCATTATATGGGTAGCATGACAACATTGTTGGCATGATGTCCAATATTGCTGGTTAATAGCTAATGATTTCACTTTCATTTTTGGGCTGAGAGAGACAAGATTTGGGGTTAAACGACAACTCAAAATCGTCTTAATGCTAACAGAGTAAAAGTTATAGATTCCTCAAGTAAGAGTATGAATCAACCAACAGTACAATAACCACGGCGTGGGCTGATGGATTTCAGCTCTACTCATCACACTGCCCACAATCGGACATAGCAGTCATGAAGAAAAGCCCTAAACCAACATAATGGAACACATCTGAGAACAAACACGCCTGGATTATAATGTCACAGCTCCTGGAATGCCTTTGGTGATACTTCAAATAATCAAATCATACTATTACAGTCCAGAGGTAAATCTGTAAGACGTCTTATGCATTATCAACAAATAAAAAACAGAAAGAGAAGAAAATGGCACAAAGTTGCACAAGAGAACCGGTGGTCTCCACTGTGATCCACAGATCTTCTTCTGTCTCTGCTGACGTTAAAGTCCTTGCAGCGCTCTGCAGTTAGTACAGATGCTCACTTTCCTTTTAACCAAGAAATCACATGTTGATGCCCGCTCCAGTATGAGTGGGTCTTTATTAGATAATGGCTCTTTTGGGGGTAGTCCCTGGCACACAACGTACTTTTCCAGGCCCAAAAGCAGATTGACTACTTCAGTCACTGAGGCTAAGCGTCCTGGGTACTTGTCATACAGCGGATGTGTGGGAAGCAATGGCTGCTTTTGGACAGTGACCTGATAGCAGAATCCTGGGTCGATCAGCACCATTGTGTCGGCCATGTTGGACTGTTTAGAACACTGGATGAGCTGCAGCTGTGGGCCCTCCACCATTATGGCATACCATAGGATTGGCAGTACAGAGGAGCGCAAAGAGTGTAGCAGCTTCATCAGCTGGTTTTCTATGTCCGCACCACTCCCAGCTAAGTTGTCAGCCAAACTGAATATCTGCGTGATCTGCAGAGAGCAACAGATTGAAAATAAATACACAACAGGGCTTGCATTATTTATAGCTATTCAGACAATATGAAAAGTCTCAGCAGGACACTCACCATGGGCAACTCATCTTCATCCTCTTCTTCTTTGTCATCTTCATCAAGATACTTTTGACCATCTCTGCCTGTGTGTGATTTCTCCACATCCCATCTGCTTAGCTGGTCCTAAATTGATAAGGGTGAACTCATGAGCTCAGCTATTAACTACAACTACTATTGTGAAAACTCAATCTGTAATTCAAGTAAGATTAAAACTATCAAATCATATCAAAGCAATCCTGAACTGAAACTGAGTTTCAGTAGCATCTTCAGTTTTTATTAAAACCGTTTTAGAGAGGTGTTGATTCCAGCCCATCCTCACTATGAAAATTGCCATATAGGCTGCTGCTGATTCACCTGTATGATTATTTAGGAGATTGTAGTTTGGGGTGCTGTTGAACTGTTTTGCATTTTATAGAGAGGTGATTTTACTATTTTACTACAAGTTCAAATTCGTGTCTTGGCAGAAGTTTGCAAATCTGTGACAAGCTGATGTTTGGTATATTGTATTAAGTGTTATTGTGAATAATGTTAGTTACATCATATAGTATTGCTGATTTTCCAGTTAACCTATAAAAATACAACTCTACAACAGTGTCTGTCTACTTATAAAAATTGACATCTTAGCAGCCATTGAGGTAACAGAAGAGTAGAGATAATCAAGATGATTGACAGGGTTGTCAGCAACTGGTCATCATCACTAAACTAAGAGTCTTGATATTTCTGCCTCATTAGCATTCAAGATATTGCACATGACACAAAAATTACAACCCCAAATCCAAAAATGTTGGGACACTGTGCAAAATATAAATAAAAACTAAATGCAATCATTTGCAAACAAACTGTGTTTACCCACAATGGTTTTACAAAGTGTTCCTGAGCCCATGTAGTAATCTCCTTTATACAATTCTGTCTTTGACAAAGTATTGAACCTCTCTCCATCCTGGCTTGTGAACGACTGAGTCTTTCCAGGATGAACCTTTCATACCCAATCATGATACTATCACCTGTTACCAATGAACCTGTTTACCTGTGGAATGATCCAAACAGGTGTTTTTGGATCAGTCCACAACTTTCACAGGCTTTTGTTGACCAACTTGAAATGTGTTGCTGGCATCTGGTTTGTAAAAGAACAATCGGTGCACCATTAATATTTGCAATAGAACAAGGATTATGAGGCTCAATTCACAGCCTGACCCTGCACCATATACTAAACAACATTAATAGTTAAGTATGTGCGAGAAGCAGTACTGTAAGCACCATTTGACCTCTTAAACCTCATCAACATACTGATGGATCAGAAATTCAAATTCAAGCTGTATTTATTGTACTGTACTGAAAATCAGCCATTTTTCCTACTCCTAGTTTACACAGGCAAGGCTCAAAAAACACAGTGACTGAAAGGAACTGCACTGATGATGGGTCATGAAGCATCAGATATTTTTGTCTAATTAAGTGACTGGCAAAAAAAAGTGACCACAAGAACAAACTGAAGGACAGCCAAGAAGAGAGGGGTGATGAGAAGAGAGAGCATACAGCTTGGCAGTGATATGCATCTTTTATAAGACTATCAAATTAACTTTGGGGGTGGCCTGGTGCCAAGTGGTTAAGACACATACCATATAATTGCAACATTCCCAGTTCAATTCTGTCGATTTGTTGCATGTCAGACCTCTCTCTCATTCTCTCCTCATGTTTCCTGTAAATATCTACGCTGCCTAACCCCCAAAGCCCCCCAAAAAAATCACTAATGTCACATGGACATACCCACAAGAGAGCAGAGGACAGGGGGAGAAGACCACTCAAGATGAGACTACAAAAATCGACACAAACACACCCGCTGAAAAAAGATTCATCAACCTGAGTGGAACATTTGGACATACAGATTGCACTAGCATGGACTGGTAAAAAAAAAACCTGGTCAAGCAGAGCTGGAGCCAGGCCTGGATTCATCACACTGGGCTCCAGGCCAAAGAACGGCATGACAACAGACATACACAAGGAAATGTACAAGAAGAAGTATGTACCGGAAGGATTTGTGAGGGAAAGTGTAAACAGGAGGCCATGATGACACATGGTCAGTCAGGTTTAGTGCTATTAAGCATATGGCAGCAAGAATTTGTGCACCATCAGCCAGAAAAGCAACAAACTACAAAAGAGCTATGGAACATATCAAGCGTCCCGAACTTTAAACATAGACACACTACTACCAACCACAAGATTCAAAGCATTTTTGGCTGGATGGAGGGAAAAAAAGTGCATTATTACAACAACAAATAAGAAGACAGAATGTAAACTTACCAGTTCAGGGTTGTTGTGGTTGCTGATGTGAGGGACTCTGCCAGACAGTCCATTCCGCTGTCCAAAATCCAAATGGTTAAACTGTTGGAAGAGAGAAATATGTTGACATTTGTTTGGTGAGATAATCGTTGGGTAACAGAAACTTGTAGATAATAATCTATTTTCTAACCTGCATAGACGAATGGTGGTTTCTGATATTCAGTTCATAGGAATATTTGCTAGCACTGGCAGGCTCAGAGCTCCAACTCATCTAAACAGTGAAACATATGCAAAATAAGATGAAACCACAATTTTTTCCCTAAGTGTCTAATGTGAACGTCCTGAGGTTTTATCTGCAGGAGAATGCGACTATCTTCAAAAACAAACGCTACAAGTAAGAAGAAACATTACAAAGACTTGAACACCAAAGTCAATGGGAACTCACTAAGTTGCTGTCATCATCTTCATTGTCAGTGAAGTCAAAGCCAGATTGCGGTCCTTTGTTTTTCTTGAAAGTCGACTTTCGGCTGTACGTGTAGTGGGGTCTAGGCCTGCCCGGCAGCATCGTGCCATCTGGCCCATAGTCACCTTGTCCCATCTGGAAAGGCAGCAAGTGTCTCTACCAAATGTAAGTACATACACATTTAAAACCAACACTATTACATCATTAATGCAGGAAACAACAAATTTATTAAAGGTTGGTCTTACCATCGCCTGTCTCTGACACTGGCGTAGTCGGCACTTCTGCCTCTTCTTGTTGCTGCCTCCAAATTTGGGTTTGTCTATACAGAAATCACATGTGCCGCAGTCTTTCCTGCAGAGACAGGCTTTACATTCTCCACACGATCGACGCTTCCGCTTCTTATGCCACTGAAACCAAGAGTAATACTTAGCACAAATATAAAGGCAACTCAACAAATGAACAGTAAGTCCATATTTTTTTGAACTACATAGGAAATATATATTAAATCACAGTAGTACATGGAAATACACATTCATTTGCATTATTTGACAGAATTTCTGAAAATTTGCACTGCATTTGAATGCAAACTTGGCTTAGTGAATGTGCTACCAGTAGCCCTTCCTTAAACATATCATTCATCTTTAAATCCTGTCAACCACATATCCATTCTGTTTGCCACTGCTGTGAATGCTCAATTTGGGTTTTTGTTCCAACTGAAACTGTATGATTAAGAATATTCTGACAAAACTATGACCATACTGAGGATACAAATGCCAGCAAAAAACTACTGAAGATGTGGTGTGAGCATTTCTATGAATGTTCTTCTTCTTACTGAAGTGCACAGTAAGTGAAATGAATTCAAGCTATGACCACAGCTATACTTCTATATGAAGGGGCACTCTGCCAAATTTCAATAGCGACTACTACACGAGACACGGTTACAAAATAGATTTTGGTTGCTTTTGTGTCACTTTAAGCAATCATGTCTTCCTGTCTGTAGGACAGTGTGTTAAACTCACATCGTCATCGTCATCTGTTGACATGTCATCCTCATCGTCGACGTCCACATTGACTGAGAAGTTCTCTGTGTCGCTGCTTTTGAGACTCAGGTGCTGTGTGAATAAAATATTAGCCGTGAGAGTGGGAAAAGGGTTATGGCAATAACATTGAGCATTACAAATAAACATAGAATTTGGTATCATACTACAAAAGTTACCTGGGAGTCTGTAACTTCACTCTGTAAAAAGAATAGTTGAAATCATGAAATCAGTTAATCAATCAGTGTCAAATTTGAACATAAAAAAAAGGTTATAATGAAATTACAACAGGTATTTTAGATGTGGAGTTCAACAAGAAAATCTACAGACGTCTTGTGAGCAAAGCACATGGACATCTTTGACCCTCCAACAGGCACAGTAAACATATATATTCTAGTAGATTATACAAGCTTTTATTACCTGGAAGCTCATGCTATCATCAAATGGTTCAGGAATGTCATTATAAGGCCTCTGCTGCAGGAAGCCTCCACTTCCAGGGCCCTGAGGATTATAGGAATTACAGGGGGGAAAGTATGAATGCAAAAGTAACATAAATAACAATAAGCATCAAAATAAACAATAATTGTTATGTACCTGTTAGCTTACCTTGCGAATAGGACATATACATTTGCGTTTCCGGCATATGCGTTTCCGGGACTCAGGACTCTGCAGTCCATGCTTGCAATTAGCACACTGCCCACAGTTCACCGTGTTGTGGCATCCCACACACTGTCCACAAGGAATCCACTACAGGTGACATGAACATGAATAGAAAAGCAGATTTATTTATTCAGTAATGTGTACTTTTACATTTTTTTAATACATTTTAACACTTTCATCAGTATCTTACTTCCAGAAAAACATACAGAAAAACATAATGTGGAAATTCTGAACACATTGTTCCAATACTATGTTACTGATCCGTTCCCAATTGACCATATGCTTAAGTTTAGGCTCATTAAAGCAGCTAAAATGTAGTTATTCATTCACAAAGCTTCATGTCAGACAGTGCTTTACCTTCCGGAAACGAATCATCGGATGCTCTTTTGTCTTTGATGCTGCTGTGATTAAAAAAAGACAGAAACATGTAGGATCAGTAAGAAGGTCATCACTTTTACCCCACCTCGGTTATTTCCATGATTGTTTCCTATGTCTAACTACTAGCTATGTTTGCCTCAGAATTTTGACATTTGCACACTTATAAACTGACATACCCCAACAGGTGGGACAGCAGGGCCTCTTCCTTTGCTTGTCATACCATGTGCCTGTGAAGGAAATACCACATTTGGCACAGACCCTGCAGAGAAACAAGGTAATGCTCAGTCCATGTGGCTTGTTAGTTACATTTAATAATACGGTTAAATGTTTAAAATATGAACTGAAATAATAATGAACTTACAGAGTGCTGTCCTCTGACCCAATTTCTCCGTTTATGGAGGGGAGGGGGAGTGGTCTGGATGATGATGAGGGAAGAGGAAGTTTAATTTTATCTTCTGTTGGTGGATCCTCATTGTGAGAGCCTTGGCTTGGAGTTCCTATGGTACTATGTGAGGAAAAACTTGTCTGGTTGGCGGGGAGGATTTTGGGGCCCTGACTAGGGGTGAGTCTGTGGTGGGAGTCTGGAGTGTCAGCCCCCTCTCCTCTGTCCATCCAGCTAGACTCTGAGGAAGAACGCTCCCGGACCTTTCTCTAATGGATTAGAAAGTGAAGTGAAACTAACTGTAATACATACACATCTTACATGTGCTTAGTTTTAAGTGCAAAAAGAGGCCAGTACCTTCAATCTATTTCGAACTCTTATGGGTGGTGCTTCGCCCTCATAGAACTTTCCTGTCTTATATTCAAAGGTTGACAAGTCAAGATGTCCCTCCAGCACCGAAACCAGTTCTACTCGGCTTCTCACACGATCACCATGTGGGCTGCAAAGAAAAAACAATTACAACTGTGAAGAGCTGAAGGGCAACCACTAAAAACTACAACATCCAGCTATCATCTACTCACATTCTTCTGGTTCTTAAGTCATAATGTCAATTAGAAAACAACACTATGTATTTAACTATTTTCCTAATAGACGTCACACGAGACGTTTAAAGGCAGAAACAGTAGGATTTGTCAGTCGTGGTTTGTAAACATAAAATTAAAAGCTGGCCTCTCCTCCCAGGCTCAACAGCTCCTCTTGGATGCATGCTTACTGCCTAGCACCTGATTACTATGTTTTTATAGAGTCCCACACTCACATTCTGCATGCTGTTATTGGCTGTGGGCTACACATCCACTGTCCAAAGGTTGAGGCACATTTCTGGTAGACAGTAATTACCTCATGTAATATACATCCTTCTGTCCAATGCTGCAACCTGAACGCCGAACAACTTCTTTGCGTTTCCAACCCTCTCCAAGTATTGGCCAGTCTTCCCATCCTTCATCAGGATGTGATCGCTTACGGCGGGGAACATGAAACCTACATTTAAAAGAAGAGATGGGAATTATACATGTTAGAAATATTTCTACCACATGGGACAAACAGACTGCACCTGACTCCATCCAAGAAAATGTGTGAATTTCCCCACTGTGGGACGAATAAAGGTTTATCTTATCTTATCTTAAATCTGCTGAACTATGTTGTGTTGTTTTGTTTTTTTTTTAAATACATTGAGATGAGATGATTCTTTCAACAGCAGTTCAAACAAATAGAAAGACATTCAAAAGCCCTCTGATATTTCAGTGGCATTTCCTCTGAATCTCTCAATTTAACCTTTAAGACAGACATACTTATATATGATTATCTGTATTTCCTACCAAGCAGCTATAAACTGTATCTGCCTTGCTGGTGTACATTACTGTGTATGAATTCCCTTTAATATTGTGACTCATGTGCCTGCAAATGACAATAAAAACCATGATCTAAATCTATCCAAAGATAACACTGCTCATTAACAGACTACAGTACAAGTGTGCAGGCTCTGCAGACAACCAACATGTTAGAGAAAACATCTTATGTGACAGCATATTGCACTATTATTACATGGCCACAGACTCAAGTAAAACAACATTATTCAACCTACTGATAAATCTTTTTGAAGGCCTTCTCGCTGCCCGCCACGCTCTCACTCCTTTCACTTTCTCCTGCCAGGCTTTCTTCCTCTGGATCGTCCCTACAAACACTATTGGCATCATCGTCGTCATCCTCCTCAAGCGGCTCAAACCAGTCAACAGGAGGCTCACCACTAGCGGCCTTAGCCTCCTCATTTGCCTCTTCTGGGTCTCCCTGTGCTGGATCCAAGCTGAGGTTTTCCTTTGTATGGAGTATGTCTGAGGGTGCCAGGGGCTCCTGAGCTGGTGCTTCCTCAGAGGTGTTTTCTGCTTCGCTGCTCTTCTCTGTGCTTTGTCCCACATCTTCTTCCACAGGCTCTGTGCCAGGGACCGGGCTCTCGAGAGGTTCTTCGTTCATGGACGCACCAGTTTAGGTCACAAACAGTCAAAGTATTTACCTGGAGACAAAAAAAGATGTCCTCTACGGTCGATCTTGCATTCCATTTAAAGTGGTGTGTTTTCACATTGTCCCTGGATGGAGCCACTTGACCTTGGCCTCTCAGGTTTGCAGGCAGTTGAACCTTCAGGATGGTTGACAGCTGCTCAGGGTTTCATGTCATAACCTGGACAAGAAAACGTTGTTCAGAAACAGAGATTAAAATGATGTCTAGTAGAGTATGTACAGCTAACCTAGCTCGACGGCTGTGTTACTGTAAGATAACGTTAGCTTGTAAGAACGAGCTGCTCAAACATCTGAATTGCAATGGCAATGACTTCACGAGATGTTCACGTATAGTTAGCACAACACTGCAAAGTAATACAACGCAAACGTGTGTCCCAATCTAGTCTACGCTGGCTGGCTAGCTTCAATGGATATATAGCTAACGTTCCTGTTTACCCATGGTGAACTGAGCTAGCACTGAAATTGCAAGCATCAGCCTGCAAACACAACGTTAGCGACACTAGCTTACCTCAACTGCTGAAAGTGCTCATTATCTGATGTTGGTGCCGGTTATTTCTTAATATGTAATTTAGTGACATAGCACAAACACCCACAGTGCGATGTCAATACTACTTACGTAAGGTTAGCTGGAGTATAAACACTGAAACTGAGCACGGGAGCAACATTAGCCACCGTTAGCTAGAGCGTTCCTCCATGGTACCAATATGCTGATTATTCCCCTGAGTTGAGGGCTGAGTATCGCTACCAGTTTACAAATGCTTGCCTTTACATTGGCAAAAACCAAAACACCCCCACACACACACCTTTGGGGTTATATTTCCGAGATGCTTTGCACTCTGACCACAACAGGCACCACGTTACGTTTAGACTCACAGTAGAGCTAACGTAGCTAGTTACGATACAGTGAGCACTAACGGAAACAGTGGTGGGACAAAGGAAGGCTAGAGAGTAAAGATGCTAATCTGTCTCGTCCGTGGATGTAGGCTCCGGCCCCCCCGCCCACAGAGAGGACCACCAACACCAAACAACACATACTCTATATTAACTCATACGATCGCTCGATTGTTTTTTAATTTAACTAACTTTAAGTTCAATTAGCCACCATATTGTATCATAAAAACTCGATGTCTCAGTGACCCGCAACTGGGAACTGTATGACCCACAATACTCACTCTGAGATGTGTTTTATCACGTTTTTATTTACTTTATCACGTTTTTTATTTACTTCTGCTATAAACAACCACTACGAGGACAACAGTCCGTCCTGTCATGCTTTTTTAAAAGGAAAATCAGCTAGCAATGTAAGCTAGTATTTCCATTATACAACCTGATCAATACTGAATTTGATTCGTTGTTGAGTTACATAAAAACAGCAGTTCACACAATAGACATTTCATGCTAATATTCCTCAAAGAAAGAAAAGTTAGAATGAGGAATAGATGAAAGCCAGACTAGTCCAATCTACAGATAGAGAGCATGGAAGAGTGGAAGTGAAGACGGAAAGGACTTACTTCTCTCATCCCGCCTTCATCTTCTTTGATAATACGCTTCCTCTTTGTCATTTAACTGTGCTGCCTTCACGTGTTGTTTGAAAGTAATGTGAACGCACTCGACCAGGTTGATCATCCTTGGTTTGGAAAAAAATTTTTTTTAGAAATTATGTTCAGGTTCTGATAGTGGACAGTCACGTCGGCCTGCTTGAAATGGTGATTTTAAAGTTCTTTTTCGTGGAAAAAAGGACATTTGGCTTGACCCAACCAAAACAATGCAGTCAAACCTCATCAGATTGGAGCCGAAATGTCAGGTTCTTCAGCAGAATATTTTACATGGCCTTCATCCAAGCCGTGTAGTTGGAAAGCAGATTTCTGGAATAGATTTACATCCAAGAAAATCAATTTTTTGTTAGAGAGTCATAGAGGGTTCTGGGAAAGTCTTTAAAAACGTTGTTAAAGATGTTCAACAATCTTTTGGGGTGTGATATAATGCCAAGGGTTCATTGTTAAGAAAAGAAAAATCAAAAATCAGCCTTGTGATTGTGTCTATATGAGAGGCACAAACTGAAGCAAACTGATGATAAAACACACTGATGGCTCATGTTTCCAGCTGACCAAATCAACTAAATAATACTACAATGGCAGCTAATGGCTAAAATGACTGTGATTTAGCTTATAGTCACCTCATCAATCAGGATATAACTCATGAAAGTACATTTCTATGGAGAATTCTTCATACATCCATTTTACAAAACAGTATTACTGACCAGCAGAGCCACATATATCAGTTAAATGGGTTTTTTTAAGGTAGACC
This sequence comes from Holacanthus passer, assembly GCA_025331565.1. Taxonomy (NCBI): domain Eukaryota; kingdom Metazoa; phylum Chordata; class Actinopteri; family Pomacanthidae; genus Holacanthus; species Holacanthus passer. Next base: position 3,718,600 of record JAFREQ010000011.1, read on the forward strand.
TACTCACACTCAGTAAAATTTCTGTCTAAAATCTGTCTAAAATGTTTGAATGAAAGTGAAATTTCTGTCTGACTAAAGGCAGTTGTTACCAATAAAGTCAAAGGTACAAATGAACCATGATTTTAGATGACAAGATATTATTTCTGGATTGCAGATGTGAAAAGATTGAAACATTTTGGTTGACAATAAGCAAAAGATTTGGTTAAAAAAGACACTATTTTTTTCATATTTCAATATGTTCTCCATTCATTACCTGTCTATATTTAAGGTTCATGTCCCTGAACTGACTCTGTATAAATGGTCCTACTTGTGGCTGTCAAAACTGCGCCTCTTTCTCGGCCAGGGATGAAACCGGGGAGGATCCCAAGTCTTCCAAACCAGAGTCCCTCAGCTCTGACATGAGTGTCCAACCAGGACAAACAACCACTGTCCCATGGAGGAATTCATGATCCTCAACCTTCAACCATGTGTTAGAACTTTTACTGTCGGTAGGCCTGTTTCATGAGACAAAATAAATAAACTTATCCTGACAAAAAGAAAGTCTAAATTGTTTCACATGGGAAATGTAGTCAAATGTTTCACTGGAAATATAAATTTCACATGTGCTCTTATATATGAATTCATGAAATGGAACCTGCTTTTTTGCCTGTGATGTTGTGTGTAAAACTGCTGTTTGTTTTCACATGAGATGTCCCACATTTCACATGAAATAACCACATGGGCCTGCAGGTGAATTGTTCACATGTGAAATGTAGTTGTTATGAATTCAAATGTTTGTTGCAATGGCAACATTGTCATGACAATGTTCTAAAATGTCATTATGAACATCAACATCGATGGTGTCATATGTTCTAAGGACATATAAGACACAGCTTGTGGTGCTTTTGGATCATTTCACCTGCAGATGAGTGTGAAAACACATGTTACTGTAGAGGAAAAACTTTGCACTTCTCAAAAGTGATAAACAGATACTGTTTCCAAGTGAAGCTTCAGTGAAAGCAGGAGGTAAGAACTCTTTTTAAGCTTTTTAGATTGGTTTGATTTTTTCAAAGACAGTAACAGTTACAACACTCATTATGTTGACTGAGATGCAGTTGGCTCTGTAAACACACATTTGATAATAATTCAGGATTTTTAATTGCAATTTTTAGTTGCTGTTAGTTGTAAATACAACAGTGTTTTTCTTAATTCCAAGAATTGTTGGAGAAAGTGAAGAAACTCAGCTAATCAGGATGTTGGCTGATGGTTTATTACAGTAATACTACTTTATCCAAGTACAAGTACTACTTGTACAACAATGTAAAAATATTTAAGAAAATAAACTTACAGATGTATTATCAGTGAATTGCTTAAAATTCAAAGTACTTATCATACAGATCCTTTCAAAGCTTTCTATCATATATTATTGGATTATTAATACTGATGAATCAACATGTAACCTGTTTTGAAATGTTTCATGCTGTCCAGGTGAAAGCAGTCCACGACTTTTTACATTGTTCATGTTTTTCTCAGTAATACGCTCTGATTGAAAGAAGCATCAGAAATTTCTGCTGACGAGATGGAGCCTCTGACTGCAGAATTCGAACGTGTTGTGAAGGACATGGAGTGGGAAGACGTGGTGTCCACTCTCAAGGACACAATCTATGACTTCTTGGGTGGCGAACCCATCTCTCCACCTCCATCTTCACCTCCATCTTCACCTCCACCTCCTCCTCCTGTCCCCGCTGAGCTGGGATTCAACACCCACCCTCAGCCAGTGGACAGTCTGAGTCGAGGATCTGGTGAGTTCATCCCCTTTGGAGCAGCTCCACACAGTTTTGAGCAGCCAAATCCACTGAACGCTGCTCCCATCATCCCCCAAGGACCTCTGTATGGTCCCAACGTCATGCAGTCAGGTCAGCTGTACTGCCAGCCAGGTGTTTACAGCCGGGGACAGGTAAGATACTGAGCAAAGGTTAGGGATAGGTATCATAGGAATTTGATCATGGTGACTTTCCCATCCCTGTGATAGGCCTCCAATTATAATGTACAGTCTGTTGGTATTACAGTCTTCTCATTATCACACTAGTACTTTGGAGAAGATGAGAAAACTGAAGGAAGATTCACACAAAAATATCTGAGCAAGCAAACAGAATCTCTGCAGACTACAAATGTTTTACTTTCTGTTTCTAGTGGTCTGACAGGGGTCTGTTACCCATTTATTCACTAATAACACTAACATCCACCAAACATTTACTAATCAGAAACCTAAAACCTACAGTACAGGTGGGTGTTACTGAATGCTTAACACCAACAAAACCAGGCCATTTTTGATAACAAGTCATTGGGACTCATTAAATGCTGTATTAATCAGGCTTTTTACATACACACTCCTGAGCCTATTGACAGCTGCCGGCGTGACTTTCAGTCTTGTTGCTCCACACACATCATTGCAGCTCCTTCAATCAGTCACTCAGACAAAGAACAAGGGAGAAACTCTGACACCTGGTAGCCACATTAAACTATTGCAGCTTGTCTAATCACCTTTTCTGTGTGTGTTTGTATCTCCAGTATAACAATGTGCCACAGATGTGGCTCCCTGGAGGTATGGCCCAGAACCTCATTCCTGCTGGATTTCTGTAAGTAACACACATCTAAATGCAAACAGACACACACACACACACACGAGTGAACATGGCTGTTGAGCTTCTGTTTGTATCTTCACACACACTCTTTCTATACAAATATCTTTGTTTCTCTTTATCTATCAAGGAATGGAGAGGTGTTGTACCAGGCTGTAGCAGATGTGTTCATTCCATCTGGCTCTGCTGCTCCTCCACTGAACACCTACACATCAAAGTAAGTGAGATCTGGACAGATTTGGTCATTTTTCTTTCCTTTTGACTGGCTCATGATCTGTGGCAGTGGTCAAGAACTGGACAGGACAGACAAGGATGATTTTTACCTGTCTTGTGTTATTCTCTTGCTTTACTGCTTCCTTCTTCTTTTCTCACAGTTTTACACATGTGCTCTGATTCAGTGTTTTTCTAAATTCCCATAGAAAGAGAAAACGTCAAAACCAGCAGGATGATGGTCGGCCATACATTAAGAAGCCACCAAATGCGTTCATGCTGTTCAGGAAAGAACAGGCTCCAAATGTTTGTGCTGAGCTCAACATCAGTGACTCGGCAATGGTGAACACGATCCTGGGACAGAAAGTAAGTCTGCTTGTTCTGTATGTGTGAGACACTCAAACCTCAACCTACACAAACTTCATGACAGGTTGAGGAAGATGGCTTTCTGCAGTCATGTTTGCAGGAATGATTTTCATTTTTTGTCACAGAGAAAAAATTTAAACTTGAGAAATTCCAGCATTTCATGGGACAACACAACAACACAGCAGGAGTTAATGAGCACCTGTATGCATATTTATGCGCCTGTTAATATGTTTTTATGCTCCTGTTTGTGCATGTGCACTCACCGGGCTGCAGTTATGTGTAGTTGTTTGTGTGTCGCTGTGTGCGCTGACAGTGTGTTGTCATCTGTCCACAGTGGAAGTCGCTGTCAAAAGAGGAGCAGGACAAGTATTATGAGGAAGCGCGCAAGGAGAAACTGCTCCACACACAGCAACACCCTGACTGGTCGTCCCGTGACAATTATGTATGTACACCCTGCCCACATACAACTCATACATGTTTACATCACTCCACCAGAGCTGATGAAATAAAGTTACTGAAAAGAGTCTTGTTCTGCCAGCTGATGTCAGTCTTATGTGTTTGTTTTTGTGTAGGGCAAACAGAGAAAGAGGAAGAGGAGCATGGCCCCGACCACTGTTGAAGGTAACATGATATTTCTGTTGATCTCTCTCTCTGGCGTCATGATATCATGACATGTCAAACGAGTTGAACGCTTTACTATTAGACATTAACAATAACACATCAGGCTGAGGAGGGGAAATGGGGACACTTAGACTTTTTACATGGAAGTTCTGACCATCAATGTTTTTGATTGTTTGTGTTGCAGCATCTGCATCGAAACCTGGAGAGGTCACTCAACAAGCCAAGAAGCTATGCGTGACCCCAGTGCAGACAGCAGTGATGGAGCCCTCCACCTCGCAAGCAGGTCTGATAGAGCCCTCCATCCCAGAAGCAGGTGTGATGGAGCCCTTCATCCCAGAAACCAATGTGATGGAGCCCTTCATCCCAGAAACCAATGTGATGGAGCCCTTCATCCCAGAAGCAGGTGTGATGGAGCCCTTCATCCCAGAAACCAAGAAGCCCTTCATCCCAGAAATGTGATGGAGCCCTTCATCCCAGAAACCCTTCATCCCAGAAACCAATGTGATGGAGCCCTTCATCCCAGAAGCAGGTGTGATGGAGCCCTTCATCCCAGAAACCAATGTGATGGAGCCCTTCATCCCTGAAACCAATGTGATGGAGCCCTTCATCCCAGAAGCAGGTGTGATGGAGCCCTTCATCCCAGAAACCAATGTGATGGAGCCCTTCATCCCAGAAGCAGGTGTGATGGAGCTCTTCATCCTTGAAGCAGGTCTGATAGAGCCCTCCATCCCAGAAGCAGGTGTGATGGAGCCCTTCATCCCAGAAACCAATGTGATGGAGCCCTTCATCCCAGAAGCAGGTGTGATGGAGCCCTTCATCCCTGAAACAGGTCTGATGGAGCCCTCCACCTCTCCGCAAGTCCTGATGCAGTCTCCTCACACACAGACTGCAGAGACTGTGTTGGACTTCTCTGACTTGCTGGACATCTACTGGTAGGACTCTCCAGCAGCAGATGTCCACCTTTTGAAATAAATCCTTGGAAAATTTCATGAATCAGCCAGACGATCGTTTACAGCCGGGGACAGGTAAGATACTGAGCAAAGGTTGGGGATAGGTATCATAGGAATTTGATCATAGTGACTTTCCCATCCCTGTGATAGGCCTCCAATTATAATGTACAGTCTGTTGGTATTACAGTCTCCTCATTATCACACTAGTACTTTGGAGAAGATGAGAAAACTGAAGGAGGATTCACACAAACTATCTGAGCAAGCAAACAGAATCTCTGCAGACTACAAATGTTTTACTTTCTGTTTCTAGTGGTCTGACAGGGGTCTGTTACCCAAAAAGCCACCTGTTATTCACTAATAACACTAACATCCACCAAACATTTACTAATCAGAAACCTAAAACCTACAGTACAGGTGGGTGTTACTGAGTACATAACACACATCACACCTGCTTGGTTTGTGTGAGACACTCAAACCTCAACCTACACAAACTTTATGACAGGTTGCTAGAAGATGGATTTGTCCAGTCATGTTTGCAGGAATGATTTTCATTTTTTTGTCACAGAGAAAAAGTTTAAACTTCCTTCATTTCCTGGAACAACACAACAACACAGCAGGAGTTTGTGTGCATATTTATGCGCCTGTTAATATGTTTTTATGCTCCTGTTTGTGCATGTGCACTCACTGGGCTGCAGTTATGTGTAGTTGTTTGTGTGTCGCTGTGTGTGCTGACAGTGTGTTGTCGTCTGTCCACAGGGAAGTCACTGTCGAGGTCACTCAACAAGCCAAGAAGCTGTTTGTGACCCCAGTGCAGACAGCAGTGATGAGCCCTCCACCTTGCAAGCAGGTGTGATGATGCCCTCCATCCCAGAATCAGGTGTGACGGAGACCTCCATCTCTCTGCGAGTCCTGATACAGACTCCACCTGTGTGTGACTTCTTTGATTCACTGGCTGAAATAAATCTTTGTAAAATTGAAAGAAATCTTTGTTGAATGTATCATTTCTGCTCTTTTCATGTATTTTTAAATCAATAGCTTGTTAATCAGTAGTGGTACATGTTAATCACTCTTCAGTGTACATGTACGTGTACACGAGACACACACATCACATTCACCCACAGTGGACATTGCGTGTACACAGCCCTTGTGTGACGCAGGGGGAGGGGGGATTTTAAGAAGGTGGTCGTTCACATGCTGTCCAAAGAAAAAGGGCTGTGTTTTAAACAAACTTCCTCAATATATATTTACTGTAAGTTGCTGACAGAAATGGGAGGTTTGATTCTTTTCACTGACTTCAGAATGTATGAGGCAATCACTAATAAGTGTCGGCTTTTCAAGTCACTTGTGTCACTACTCTCTGACCGATGTGATTGAACCCTCCATCTCTCTGACAGATGTGATGGAGCCCTCCACTCTCATTTCAAAATAATAATAGTTTTGTGGTTTCAAATCATGAGGCTGTTTCACAGTTCTGAGATTTTCACACATATCTATATACCTTTAGCAACAGTGTAAAGACTCAATTGAAATTTAAGTTAACTTTTTATTGGTGTAAATTTGAATGAACAGACAATTATTGATTAGCGCTTCCCGACCTTTTTTATTGGTGATTCATTGTTACAGGCAGAGTTTCCTATTTGAGTCATCTTTACAGACCTTACTGTAAGTGGTGACTTTATATACAGTAGTAGTTAAAAGCAGCAGATTAGGCTTCAGATGACAGCCTGCAACGCACAGTGTATTTACTCCAAAGTTACACTGTCATCTTTCGCACTAATGTTGCACCAGTACACTTTCATTTCCTTCACCTCTTTGGGGTTTCTGAAGATAAATCGTTCCAAGAATGTCATGAGGGTGAAGTCTGGCAGAGGTCCTGGGGAGCAAGATGTAGAGTTGTGAAATAAGGTGTTAACAAGTCAGATCTTGAGTACTTAAAAATCAATTGGTTATTGATTCATGAATTAATATGAATATTCATTTCATCAAAAGTTTTCACTTTCAGTAAATTCAAGGTGTGTAACCTCATTAATGAGATCCTAAGCTTAAGCTACATGTTGAAATATTTACTGCCAGTGCGATAGCGTGAGATAGCTCATGTAACATAGACAAACATACGTTCAGCGGGCAAACGCCCATGAGCAGCCAGGTCAACAAGCTGACTCCCAACTTAACACTAAAGGTTTTCTTTTAAGTTAATACTGAAAAGATTCTCTACCTGCCATGGCTGCCTTGGCTCTAAGTAACAAATAAGATATAATAACACATGTATGCTTGCGGAGTGTACTCTTTTGTGCTTTTGGAGAATGTAAACTTTTTGGAGTGGGTGGGGCATAAATAGGCACACACACAACCATTTGTTTTCCATTGAAGATGGCAGCGATTGTTCTGGTAAAATGTACTCTTATATCTACGCTTCTTCATTGTAGTGAATGATGGGCCAATGCAAACATTGTCAGTTTAAAGCACACAAAGTTCTTTTTAGTTGCAAGAATCATAATAATCAAAGTATCTTGTGTGTAGCCAATCGAATTGATGCAACAAATAATAGATACACACACCTAACCTGGAGCAAATTCAAGGTTTATTCAAGGCAATCATACCAAAAACATCACTTTTTAATAAGCAGTAGTTCATCTATCAGGGAGGGAAAAAATATATCTATTTACATCTTAAAGTTAATAATCATACAAAGAATTTAAAATAATAATCTAGTTAGAAAATCAGTTTCAATCCAAATGGTAGTTCATCTTTCTATAAGTTTAAAACCTTAACACCGAAATCTCATGTTATGTACAATGATCCACAGATCCAAGAACTGTGGTCGACTACCTATCCTTGTTGCTACGGAGATCAGTTGTCAAGGGGTCGTGCTGAATAGTTTGGTGCAACATCAGAGCGAGTAGACCAGCTCTGTTGGTCATAGCAGTCCTGACATTACGCTCCTGTTCAAAGAGTTCGTCCAACTTGTACCACTGTGGGTGTAGAAAAAGAAAGGTTAGATAATGATTCAATCAACGTGGGTCAACGGCCCAGAAGCATTTGCTTTGAACAGATGCAATTTCAAGTAGGTGGTATCAGAAACTCTTCCTATATCTGATTGGACAGATAAAAATTTCATTTCAATTTAAACCCAAAGCATCAGTCGTGAGGTTTGACATACCACTCTGACGCGCTCCAAGTCCACCTCTGCTCTCCTAAGCTTTTCCCAGTTGTAATGTTTGTTGCATTTCCTTTTGGCGACCCTGCAGTATTCTCCTGTCAGCTCAAACACATTCTTCACCAGAGGACACCCACACACCTCATCCACCGGGACCTAGTCACCAAACAAAAGAAAACATCTTCAAATTAATTCTACTTTATGTTTGCCTTGTTTATTACTATCAATACTTGAAGTTGTAGGCCAGGAAAACGAACGTTTTTCGCAAATCATGGAAGTTTTATAAATAGCTGAGTGGTTTCCACTAACCTTAGGATCTCTGGAATGTTCTGGACACAAAACCTGAAGCCTCTTGCAATATGTTTTGCTTTGGGGATTGTACACATCACAGAAGAGTCTGGTTGCTCTGTGAAAAAAAAATGTTAGAAATTGTTAGTTAAAGTAAGTGAACAAGGGAAATTGCTATACACCTTGCAGGTGTTTTTTTTTTCTTACCCTTCTATTCTTGTAGGATACATGGAACCAAAGGAGGTCTGACTCTCATACTATCAAAAATAATATTAGGGAGAGAAATGTTACGTCATCCATATGCTTTTTGTTTTTATATTCGATGCTTAGAAGCAGAAATTTACAGAATAATCACCTTTGCGTAACATCTCTCCATATGTCTCAGTGCCACTTTTGGATTAATGGGATGGCTACAAGACACACAGAAAATCTGCAGGTCTGTGTCCTCGCTATCACCTTCATTCACCTGCAAACAGAAAGAAAGCATTTGATCGAAAAAAACCACTGTTCTTCCACAACAGCTTCAAATAAACAAAGAATGTCATGATAGTTCCCTGTGGGTCTTGTTAAAGTCAGGACCAAAGCAGTTACAACAGAACAAGCTGTGTAACTGAACAGCCGCGCGGCCTGCTCACCTCCTCATCCTGCTGAACTGCCTGCTGCTTGGCCTTGGCAATGATGCCTTCCAGTTCGTGGAAGCGTCGCTCCATCTCTGTGAGGCGCAGCCGGGCGTTCTGCTGTTCCCGACGGATGCGTTCCAGGTGCTTTTTGCCATGTTCCTCAGCGATGCAGGGACTCTGCTGCCACTGCTGGATACGCTGAGGGAGGATCTCATAGATCCGGCTGTGGAGCAAAATGCACACAAATAAATGCACTTAAATGCTAAAAAAAAAAAACTCAGTGAGATCAGGATTTTGATTGTCACTTTGTTAGCTGAGAGGAAAAGCCTCAGACACACTATTGAGGATTATAAGTTCCCAACAGAAGCCTAATGTAATACTAATAATTATGACAATACACAAGTAATAAAAAAACTGCAACATTTCACTAGCATTTAATTCTTTCAGCAATAGATGGAGCATTTGTACTATCATTTGAATATAAATTAAATTAAAACTTTAATTCACTTGAGGTGTTGGCTTTGTTTGTTCAAAGCAGCCATCTGGTACACAGATCTATCCTAACAGGAGTACACTAATGCATGAAAGGTAAAAGTAAGAGTTCTTACTTGGCAGCTAACTTCATGCCACAGTCCTCAGAGCAGTATTTGGAGTTGGGTCTTGCTGCCTCCACACAGCTTGGCCCCAGACACTGACGCTGCCCTGTGTTATCCCGTAGGTCACCCTTCTCACTGTATCTGGTTCTGTCTTTGTGCTTCTGCTTCTGTTTGTGGCGTCGTGACTCCTTCTGGATAGTTAAAAAACAAGAGTAGTTGATCAGATGTTACCATATGCGTTACTGCCATTTACTATGTTAACACCTGGTAACACTTCAAATAATAATGATCATTTCCATGAGAAAACAGATCTTACTTTCTTGTCAAACTTCTTTTCTCGTCTCTTGACATGCTTCACCTTTACAGCTTTTTTACGCATGACGGGACTGAAAGGCGGCTCGTCATCATCATCACTAGCCCATGCCTGAGTGAGAAGAGAGCAAACAAATGTTTCAACATACATTTCCTGATAAAATGTTTTAGCTTCCGATTGAGTGCATCTAAAAGGTTTATATGCAACAATTTGGTGTCAAATGTTCAGCTACCATGTTGTCAAGTCCTGCTGCCTTGTACTGCTGGTAGAGTTCTGTCTCGCTGTCGTAGTCCTCAGAGTACCGTCTTCGTCTGTGGTAGGAATTGTCCCTTCTTTCTTGCAAAGACAGTTCCTCATCCTTCACACGCAGCATTTTCTGTACAAAACAACAAGGAACAGTACATTTCACATTTCCAAACTAGCCACAAGGGACTGCAAAAATACATCAGAGATCAGGGAGTGCTAATTGCTTCAAGGATTAAAAAAAGAAGATCCGTTAAAGTTTCTCATTTGAAAACTACTTTAAGTTTTTAAACTGGTTCCTTGCAAGATACTTTATGTATGAGGCATTATTGCAGAGTAACATTACAGTAAAGGCTTGTTGTAGGTGCTTACGTGAATGAAATAAGTCTCCTAAGTTAAATCTACAACTTTTAAGATATTTCAATGATGATGAAAAATGAAAAGAAGACTGAAATCAAGGTGAAAATGTAAAAAGTAAAACTACATGGGGCAGAAATGTTAAACATTCTTCTACACTTGGAGATAAAGTGACTTACCCTGGCTCGAACCTCACATTGTCTAAACCTGCACTTCTGTCTGATTTTGTTGGGGCCTCCAAATTTCTTCATGTCCTTGCAGAAGTCACACTGAGCACAGTCCTCAGTTCTTCTGCAGGGCTCACATTCCCCACACATTCGGACTGAACGCTTCACCTGAGGAAAATCAAACAATGGACAATGAGAGTTGCTGCATCCCAAGAAATGTGCATTGTTTCACATCCTACATATTCAGCTATTGCTTGCAAATAGGTGAGTACTGCTGTGACAAAAAGCAATGTTTCCCATTGTTTTCATTTTAACGTAGTCCGTCATGTAACCTTTCACTTTTATGTGACTCGCTGCAAGTAGCGTCTGCATCCCTACTTGACAATTGACTTACACTTGCAAATTTCTGTGTGATTACTTACCTTAGATCCACGCCGCCTTTCGCTCTTATAGTCTGGAGTACTCGGCGTGCTGTACTGTCTTTCATTTCTGTCAGGCTCAGCTTCTTTCTCTCGGTTTTTTTTTGACCTATACTTTATTTCCAGTGAGGGGTTTTTATCTGGTGAAGGAGGAGAATAAGGAAACAATGTCTTATTTGTTTTGATGATTTGTGATATAATTAATGTTTAGCATGGCAGTCTTAAATGCTGCGATAAGACTTTTTTTCATCACCTCTGCATCTCATGCAGTACCATTCTCGGATTGCCTTTGCTGTCTTCTCTGTGATGTTAATGCAGTGGCCATGGAACCACTCATTACAGTGATCACAGCCACTGTCAGTGGGAGACGCAAAGAAAAAAAAATAATACATTAGCATCATTGCATCCATTCACAGTAATGAAGTAATTGAAATGACAGCCCTGGTCTTGTGAACTTACATCATGAAGCAGTTGATGTCTGGTTTCCGGCAGATACAGTACAGTGGTGCATTCTCCCCCTCCATACTGCTGGTCTCAGGCCCTGGTATAGGGTCAATGTCAGACGTTTCGCTGTCCTGAAAAGTACAAAATACATCACACACTACATAACAACTGCTGGGATTATACTTAACATCAGTGATAACTGATTACTGAGCGGTTACATGACATTTTTCTCAAGGAGAGCAGAAGGCGTTATGTGTGATTCTAAAGTAGCTGCTATGCTTCGCAGTTAGCCATTTATCATTTCAGTTTGCAGAGTAGCTCTGCTGTACTAAACAGTCTGATGCTTCGTAACTTGGGATTGTCACGTACCTTGGTCACTGCATTGAATTTCCCCACCATACAAGTTTAATAGTGCTTAATCCAGCCCATCTTTCCTGTTTCTATCAGAACAAATTCTACTCTTAACTCTTCCTCTCTTACATGATTTGGAAAACGTAATCATGTTAATTACACTATAAGGACCAAGACATGGAGCCTAACGTTTGAAACTAAGCTAAAGCATAATCTTGTGGTAACTAACGTCGTTAACTTACACCATGATAATCCGTGATGCACAGTTTCAGCGCCTGGTGTTTAAGGTTAGCTAGCTCTATCATTATTAACTTGTAATGTGTGGAAAGAGAAAAGTCAAGAGAAAAGCCAAAGAGAGAAAATGTAAGGAGTTAAACTAGCAGCGAAGCACCACCCACAGTAAAAAACAAACTCCGAGATTGATTTATACATAAACCTAGCTATTGTGTGCGCTCAGATTAGCTCGCATAGTAGTCAGTTAGCATTAGCAAAATAAATATTTACAGCTAACGTTAGCCAGCTAGCTTATTCTGCTGTACCACATAAACACAAAGTCGTCAAAACAAACTTAAAGTCGACGCTATATCATTCTTCTTACGTTTAAACGATATAGCTAACTTAAACTGGATCACAACATGCTCATGCCGGATGTAACGACCGTGTAACCTATTAATCGGTCGAACTGAATTTGCCAACTTTGCCAAGTCGTAAATTTCACAGGCACAAAAGTCTTTATTTCTAATGCTTACCATTGCGTGAGATGTGTACAGTCTTTGGTTGTGCAAATATAACTAAGTAGAAAAGCAACAAACACAACGCGAAACACTGAGCTTATTAAATTAGCTCGACAGCTAGCGCCCTGCTAAGGTTTACACGGACATACATCGCTCACAATCGGCCAAATTCGTTCCTGCTCGTGAAAATACTATCGGTCATTGGTCAGTGTTCTTCTTCTCTGGTGACAAATGAATATCCAATGGTGAAATGTCGCCATCTGTTGGATTTGTTACTAATTGCGTTCCTTAAAAGAAGAAAATAATATATTCGAGTTCATGAGACTCTTATTTGGACTCAGAAGGATATACGTCATATGCAGAGCAATATGTAGAATATGATTAAAATATATAGGATATACAATATTATTGCTTTATTTATTCATATTATTATATATTATATTATTATATTTATTTATTATATATGGTGATACTTGATTACATTAGAAATATCTAGGACAAAAACACTTTTTCAAATAAACAATATTAAGACAACCATAATCACATAACCACACACACACAGAAAGAGAGAGAGAGAGAGAGAGAGAGAGAGAGAGAGAGAGAGAGAGAGAGAGAGTGAAAGAGCCTGTAAGATGCAGTTTCACCTCCACTGCTGACAGGTCACTGAAGGATGCGTCGCTGATTAAAGCTGCATGCTGGATTGCTTACCCTAAAAAATATGTCATGAAAAGTGAGTACAATATGCTTCTTACAAAACTCCTATCATACCTGTACATTATAGTAATGAATTACACATAATGTGTTCAAGATTTAATGTCTATTGAGTCCACTCATCAGATGACCTGAACTTTAACGAATGTAAATAATTTTGATTTGACTTTTTCAACACAATAATACATTATACCCTGTTTACATGCTTTGCATCAACTACTGTCTAACCTATCACAGTATACCTAAAAAAAAATGTTAAACTACAACAAATAGTTTAAAATTTGTGTACAATACTTCAGATAGCTGAACTAAATGTGTTTTCTTCTGTTTTATCTGCAAACAAAAAACATAAGGTAAGTATTACTTGAAGATATGAATTATTGATGAATAGCAAAATCAAGATCTTACCTTCTCATATAGCTGTCAGGATATCTGCATGCTGCCTTTCATCTACATTATAAATGTTTCTAAAATGGTGATTAATAATAGATTAACTTCTTTGCAATTTCCAAGATGTCCACTCATCACTAACAGCTATGAAACCTCAGCTACAGATCTGGCTCTGGGTCTGTGTTATGTACAGAGAATGATGAGGTTTAATTTTGCAGTATGAGAAATACAATTATTTCAGTTTAAGAGCAGAAGAAAAAATATGTTAAATTAAAGCATTGCAAATGATATGAACATGAATTTAAATTATAGTTTTTAGATAGGGAAATTCAATTTTTATAATTTGATCATAGATTAACAGGTCCAGGTTCAGTATTTTAGTTTCTCTTGACTTCTACATACTTCTCTCATAACTCAGGTTGGTTGTCTTTTTTTCAAGAGACTGAAGCATGTGACATATTTAAGTGGATGCCGCGATGGATGGCAAACTCAGTTCTACAGCTGTGAATGAAAAGATGGATGATGGAAATGCCAACAAACCAACGTTCCATGGCTCACTAACCACTGCTTCAAAGTCCCCCATTATACCTGACAACTCCATTGCAGGTCAAACAGGTTTGTTAACAGAGAATTAAGCAATCAATTGCGGTTGTTTAGAAAGGATAAACTTTTTTCTTTTCTTGTCTTACAGGATCTTTGACTGAAGTCTCTTGTTGCCCAGAGCAAATTTCCACTGAGGACACTAAATTATCTTCAACTGACAACTCTGTGAATGTAGTCCCAAATAAAACAATAGGTATCTTAATCTATGAATATAAATTAATAGCCATTTCCTCTAAAAAAAAAAAAAAAAAAAAAAAAGTTTTCATAAAGATGTGTTGTTTGTTCATGTCTGGTGCAGAAGCCTCTGTTGAAACCAACTTAGATGAAAACCCAAAAGGTGGAATGAGCACAGCTGTTTCCTTCTGTAATCCATGCTCTGCAGAGAAACCTCAGCCAAAGCCTCTATGTGCCCTGCTGCCATCCTCTATGGAGGCCTGCACAGTCTATGAAGTGAATCAGTCATTCACATCAATCAGCAGGAGTCAAGAAAGCCCCAAAACCACTGTGGTTAACACTGAGCCAGATGGTGACGGTAAGGATACAAAACTATGATGTAGCTTTTCCTTCTTAAATGCCTTTTTCTTAAATTAAAGCTGTCTTCTCTCACTTTACCTCTTTGTTGCTCACTTTTCTTGAGACCTTTGTGCTGCAATCCTTTTGGCCTGTCTCTTCTGCCATCCGCTGGACTGTTTGCTGGCCACGATGAGAGGGTGTAACGAGTGCGTCTGGTCACTGTGCTCATCCCTGTGCGGATGCGAGCCCACCACCCTGCAGCCTCTCCTGGACATCGCCCACCACTGTGACCTCTGCGGGTGTCTGGGTGTTCGCTGCTTCCTGTGTGACTGTCCCGTCTGCGACATCTGCCTTCAGGCTACAGAGTGCCTGGACCTGGCTATGGAAATTTCTCAAATGCTTTACCACTAATGCTGGCTGCCAGCAAATAACCACATCCAAACATGAACCAATGGAAATCATTTATTTGTTAAAATCTTCCAAAAGCCAACTTGTAGGGACAAGACACATGCTACCGGTTTATGGTTAACAGTCAATGTTAGCACTCAAATATATGTCAGGGTAAGACATGGTTGATATTGTGTAGAAGGGGAAAAGCTGACCATATGTACTTAATGTACATATGGAACTAGGGAGAATGCAATCAGCAACACTGAGCTATGCAGTAGAACTGTAACCACCAAAAAGCACAGATGTTTTTGACTGCTTTAACTTATTTGTTTTTATGTTACCACAGCTCAAAGAATAGTTTAAAATGTAAGTATATCAATAACTTGGAGGTTGTGTTGGAGGAAAAAAAAATACAGTGCATCAGTGTTAAAAAAACAAACAAAAAAACTACACTTATGCAGGTACTTTTTCAAACACACATTCATTAACTGTACATAAGGTTGCATTAAGCATCTGACAAATTAAATGCTTTTCTAAAGTTTGTGGCTATTTTACAGAAGAATAATTGCATTGCAGGTTTCACACAACAAACAGTTATACCTTATTATTAGAGAGGTGAGGCAAGTGGTTGGTTTAAGAGGAGGTCAAAGCCCTCTGAATTCATACTACAATGAGCAATAATGCATTATTAGATATACTCTATCTCTTTTGATCATCAAAAAAGCCACAGTCTTGGTGGATCATGCTAACCGGTAAAATCACTCAGTGACCACCAAGGTTAACGGACACAAACGATCACTGACAACACAGATATTAGTCAGGAGGAACTACTTATCAAACTATTATTCAGGTATCAAAAAATATGTAATGAACTACAGTACTATTGTAAAAGGATAAAATTGTTCTGCATTACTGTCTTGCATTTCCATTGACTGAGTGATTATATTCAAAAATAAAACACTGATTTGTAATTTGTAGCTACTCTGGAAGAAGTCCTGCTTTGGCTAACTAGCTGCAGCAGCAAGTGATTTTCCACTGCTTTTAAGGTTTATTACAAATACATGCAACCTGGGCATTAGCTGTCCACTGTGTGTAATAGTAATAAAAAACAGACAAAAGCTCTCATAAAATGCATAGACTGCCATAAAATAAGGTGCAATAAGATTGCTCAAAATAAAATATTCTTATATACAATATGCAGTAAATATTTCACAATGTGCCAATTCACTTTACAAAGATCCCTTCTGTAGCTGCTGGTGAAACAACCCAACATAAGCATGCGACTGCTATTAACAAACCCTGATTCCAGTCAGTTGAAAAAAAACAAAACAAATATATATAGTGTGTTGGCATCTCTTAATCAGTTTGTCATGCCAATGTTGTGAAAAAAACCTCACAGCTTTCATCCCTATAAATGATGACATAATGAATTCAAGCAAACTTTATATCCCTCTTAAATCTCTGAAGACAATCTTAAAAACGATTCAAGAATGTATTATTTCTAAATGCTAAGTCCATGCCCTATTATACAATATTCCATTTTAATAAGATTGCATTTATAAACCCAGACATGATCATCTGACCAGCTCCTAACAGGAACAATAATAATTAGGTCTGTATGGCAAACAAATTCAAGATACGTTTATGTTAGTTTTGATCTTAATGTTAGCTATTTTTGCTAAGTTCAGTTCTACAGTCCTATAAATAGACTCACATTGTTTGAGGACAGACTGCACTCCTTGACACTCTTGTCCCTACAGACAGTCTTTGACTGCCACACAGGGCTCATCACAAGTCCTCGTCCATTTCAAGGCTGCTCCTGCGACTGCTGGTTTTAGAGGCACCTGGTGACAAAGGAGAAAACAGCGGTTCACCCACCCTGTCTGGAGACAGGGTACACCCGTCATCCATAAGGATGTCTCCCAAGCCCACGTCGGGGTAGAGCGCTGAGGCAGAGGTGTCGTCTAACTCTGCAAAGCTCAGGCTGCCCAGGTCCAGAGGGCTGCTGATGGTGACCCCTGCAGGGGAGTCTGAGGAGGGCGGGGACAGGAAGGAGGCTGGCAGAGACTGTCCGATGGCTGCTGCACCCAGACTGAGAAGGTTTTGGGAGGAGGCCCCTCCTGCACTGGGAGGCAGAGACTGGCCACCCTGTGGGACCAGCTGCTGCTGGAGCAGGGAGGGATCGGAGCTCAGACCAGATGAAATGCTGCTGGAAGAGGAGAGGCCGTGGACCCGTGCCTGCATTTCCAGCTCCTGAAAAGAACAGAAACACATTTACATTCAGATGCCATGTCCTGGAATGACTGACAATGACTTATTTGTTTACAACACCCATTGCATTTTGCATGTGAAAGGTAATTCCTTACAATAAGCAGTAAATCAAAAAGTAAATCTGATCTTTTTATCTACATTTGTAAGAATGAACAAACTGTTTATTATCAGCTAGCAATCTTTTATTCCTCCTTTATCAGCACAACACTGCTTTCTGGTGCCTAACTGTGCCCATACGTAGGACTGCATGACTGTTCCATTTCATTTAATAAGACATGGCAAGAATTTGAGGTAAATTTCAGGAAAAAGGTAAGTTTAATTTCATTAAAACACTTAATATGATTTGGGCTGCAGGCCCAGCTGAGATGAGATGAGATGAGATTTTTCCTGCCTAAGTAAAAATGTCTTTAGTATCACTTAGTCCAAGAATTTTAGGATCAAAACATGTAAAGCCTGCATGGAGGCAGGCTTAGCTGCATGCTAATTTCAGCTATAATAAATCTTTGCAACTGAACACAGATTCCCACCACACATTTGCTTTTATACGGACCTGGATGCGTAACATTAGACTGTGGTTTGCCTGCTCCAGCTTCTTCTGACGCATCTCGATATCCTTGGCTCTGTGCTGCTCCTTCTGTAACTTCCTGATGTAGTCTACAGAAGCTTTCAGAATGGTGCCTTTATTCCAACGCATCTCACTGTTGTCATTGTGATATCAGTAATTATTGTATATGATATTGGTATATATTGTAGAAGAGGGGAAGAAAGCAAACAACAGAAAACAAGATTACATTTTTACAGTTGCAAGGACTCTATTCCAAAATTGGAATGCTATAATTTCACATTCATTAAGCATTTCCACAAAAGGAAATGAGTACTTTGAAGTATCAGACTTACGGGTCATTTGACTTGGGTATCAGGGTACCCAGTTCCTTTATACGGTCATTGATGTTGAATCTCCGCCTCCTCTCAACTTTAGACATGCAAAAATGACAAGGCAGAGAGGGAAAGCAAAACTCTTTAAGTTTACCTTTAATACTTAGTTGTCACCAAGAAAGTACTACTTGATATACACGGACACAAGTAGACATCCAATGTGATGTCTTAAGAGATGAAACAAAAAACAAAAGAGCATATCCATGGAACTGGGATGTTGTGATTTTGAATCTGCACACCACTGCACGTCACAAGCGCTCAAAATAGTTGAAATAAAGTTCGACTTACTGAGGTTATGGTTGTCTTTCTTCTGCCTTTCTTTCATTAGTGCTTTGGCATCTGAATCTGAAAGAAATATTCATAGTGTTTCAAACAATGAAACATTATAAAACTCAAAAGTTCTCCCGAACATTAAAAAAAAAAGTCAAGATAAATGTTCATAAAAGTTATTGTACCTGTAATTTCCCTTTTAATTTTTGGAAGATCAGCAGGGCAGGAGTTGCTGACAGTGAGAGTAGGCGCTGCCATTCCAGGGCTATGGTACACATCCAACAGATTTCCTGGGAGCTACAGGATTAAAACATTTTAAATGTCATTTAAAAAACGATGTCTTCCCCATTCCAGCTTGAACAATAAGAGAAACCAGTTCCTCGTGTTCAAAATAGAATCAAAGCTGGTGTTTGTGAAACCAGATAAATACTACTACATGAAAAGGCAGGTAAGTAAATTATATTTTAAAAGCAAAATTTGAACTAACAGATTCAGTTTAAGGCTAAAGCACAAAATCCAACCATTGATATTACATTCTTGCATAATAAAGGTGAACAGCAATACCTGGTGCTATTTCAAAAATCCCAAAAGGCATTTACCTCACTGTGCTTCTTTTTCTTTTCATCCAACAGCATCACCATAATCCTCATTTTTTGTTTTGCAGACAAATTTTGGCAAGCTCCTTCTATCTGACAAATTAGTTGTTAACCTGGCCGCTACGATGTACTTTTTTATGAGCACAATCCACTTTGTCTCACTTCTCCCGGTCTTGTATCCTCTGACAGGTTTGCTCCGCCCAGGCAGCACTTTTGTGAGGAATAGTAACTCAGTGCCAAAAGTGTATATTTACTCCTACCACTTAAGAATTCCACACATAAAAGAGACTGTCCATTCACAGAAAAGACACTTTGGGTGGAAAAAGTTAGTAAGTAAAACCTGCCTGCAATCTACTGTGTTCTGAAGAAGAACCTGTGATCTCTAGAGGAAACTCTAAAAAGGAAGTATTCATGCTTAAATAAATACACTGTTTTTCATACCGTGTTAGGCAACTGAAGACCTGAGTCAATCAACGTAATGATGTCATCATTAAAACTGGATTCGAGACTTATGATGTCGTCGATCACATCATCAATCTAGATAAAGCAGATGAGAGAAAACACCAGCAGTATTAAGTCAGGAAAGCCCTCAGGGTTAAATGTGTGAAAGTAATCAACACAAATGTTTACAGTGTGCTTTGTAATCTAAAACAGTCTTAAGTATACTCTGGAAAGACTAAATGCCAAAACTAAACATTTAAACCAATGTAACAGTTCAAAAGAGGCCTGATTTCAAAGAGAGAGGTGGGTGCAAGAGAAGTGCTGGCATGCTTAAACTGTAGGTGCAGTATTTAACATCTTATTGTGACAACAGGCCAACAAGGGTACGATGAAAAAAGGCATGCATCATTACAGTGGGATCTTTGGGCACATCATTGCAGAGCAAACAAAAAGTAATTAGGTTAGAAGTGAGCAGAGGGTTAGACATTTAACTTCTCCAAAAATGCACTGAAAGTTTGCAGAAAGGCAACTACTGACATGGTTGTGTAATCTGCTGTACCAGCCAACCACAAAAACCCACACACAAGCAGTTACACCACTCATATCAAAGTAGGAATTTCCCATACTTCCTCCTTGTTGGATCCAATGTTAAGCAGAGCCATAGGACTGTTGGGGGCACTGCTGGCAGTGGGAGCAACTTCAGGGGCAGAGCTAGACTGCTGCACAGGGGACACACCCAGGGTCTGAGTAACCGCCATGTTGCCCAGGGTAGTGGAGAGGTACTGCTTCACCTGTTGCCTCTGTGCCTGCTGAATGTGGTATTTGGTGGGGTTCTCCAAGTGGGTCTGCACCTGATCAATGAATGATTTCAAGAATTGTTAATGGCTAATGTTCTGACATACTCAGACTTCGCTAAATAAAGAATATAAGTGATGACTATACAAAGATGATGCTCTTACTTTCAGCACCTCCACAGGCACCTGTGCTGGTGGGGGACGGGCAGCATTCGGGGGCAGTGTGACAGAGATGGCTGGAGTGGAGTCAGAGGCCCGGAGCTGAGAAGCAGAGGCCTGCTGCTGGGCCTCACGTCTCTCCTGCTCCTGGGCTTGTTCTCGCATCAACTGTTGCCGCAGCAACACACGTGACGACATGGCTGAAGAGAGATATCCAGATCTAGGGATGGAGCTGGGAAAACAAACACAGAACATAAGGACATTATAAAGTGTAGTATATAATTCAACTTTGTAATGTTTTGTGTTTTTACACAACTCAATCTTTAAAATCGTCCACTTTCATATTCTAGTGATGATGTTATCTCCATTCCCCACTGTGGGACAAATAAAGGTTTATCTTATCTTATCACTGGTTTCTGCATCACATTTCAGATGGGAATATTGTATTTGGTTTGAAATAACATAAAGAATATCAATTAAAGGTGTATGATATAGGGTTAGTTAGGGTCAGGATTAGGGTACGTTATAGGAAAATGATTTGGAAATCTAGTGAGGCAACCACTGACTCAAAATGATATGAAATCATATCATCTGATGTTTAACTACTCTGGACGAGGCCACCCCTGTCAAAATTCAACTGCAGTCCACTGTTAAAGTATCCAAATGAATTTTATTAATATAATCTAGCAAAGAAGCCAGACAGGCTAGAGACCATCATTGCTCTATTTTTATTATTTCAGCACAATCGAGGACTCTTGCTTAACACCATCAATCAGTTTGTAAAGCTCTCGCCACCTCCTGCTGATGCTTCATCAGGTGCTGATTGTGAACAAAAACACACTGTCCTGACTTTTCCTGCATTGAATTTTTTGAATTGACTTCAGCCAATACCACTGCATGGTCTAATGGATACTGTATCATTTAGGCATCCTGGTAACTGGAGATGCCTGCTATTATTAATAGTTCCCCTGTCTCTAGATGTGTATCAGACAATTTTAATAAAGCATGCGTTAAGCATACCTCTATACAATCAGAGATAAATTTATAGTATTATCTTAAAATCTACAGGGGACCAATAACCATTCTAAGAGCACTGGGTGTCTTGACATTATTGGCAGACAAGGTACTCATATTGCATTACTTCAAGAAACCTGAAAAATCCATCAAGATATTCAGAAAATAGGAAATAATGTGTATAAAGTAACTGCTTCCACTTGGGCCATGAACAAAACAAAAGTACAGTTTAAAACATTTTAAACTACATATTATTATTAAAGGGACAAACGAGGAAGGTAGACTAGACTACATAATACAATTTTTTGTTGGAAAAGATTTCTGTCAGTGTATGCTCCAAATACGTAAGAATCTACATTCTATATCAATTTATCTAGAATCTTGGATAGTATGACAGACTATTCATGCACTAATTCATGCAGGTGGTATGAATAGTGTATCTGATCCATCAATGGATCAATCTAAAATCCCTAGTAGCCACTCACCTCCTACTTTAGCAATATTTAATGTGGCAAATAATTATGCTATGGTAGAGTGCATCATCCAGACTGGCAGCAATTTACATTTTTTTCTCATTTAGACACAAAACATACTACAGAGTTGATTACATCTTGATATCATTTAAGAAAAGTATTTTGAGCAATTTCAAGAATTTACAAGAATTCTTGCATTTCATTTCTGTGGAGGATGTAAGCTATTTATTGAATGCTATCAAAGATTTTATTCAAAATAACACTAATAACACGTACCTACACTTCTGGCATGATCTGGGCCCCTTTTTATGACTTATGATACAAATAGCCATACAAAAACAGGGATTTCACAGAGACACACTGAGATTATCTCTGTTTTGAATGAAAAAGGTAAAGACTCGAAGCATCATAGTTAAGTATTGATATTTAAGCAGGGGAAATGAATAGAGAAAGAGAGGGGAAACAATAGCTATAAGATGTTGGGTTTTTTTTGAAAATGTCTGCCTAGGGCATAACAAATTTTATATTTTACTCCATGCCACTAAGTGTATGTAAATTTATGTACATTTATAATGCATATGTGGTTACAAGTTATGTGTGAGTAGATGTATATGTGTTATGCAATGCCTAATCCATAATGAGTGCAAAAGGGGGGGAAAAAAGGTAAACCAATCTGGTCACAAAAAATGAAAGCGTGTGTTAAACTGCTGTGGAAAATTACTTGTATTCTAAGTACCAAAATGCTGTTGGCTTTTAAAATATTACTCAAAGTAGAACAACTTCTAAAGATACTCAATGACAATGATAATATTTGTGAGTTCCAGTCCAGTTTCTCTCAATTGTCATCTTCAGTCTTCATGCCTTGATTAATTACTTTGATCATTCAGTTACAGGTTCTGTATGTTTCAGAGTAGGTAGTTGACTCAGTGTTGCTTCTTCCTATATGTCATATATGTGAAATGAAGTTGACAGTGCCGTTATGTCAGTGAGCAGTGGTCGTTGTCTCTTATGAAACCACACTGACAGCAAAGTAAAACTGATGATTTACTTCATGTCACTTTATGCTCAGTTTTTGGGTTGTTTTATGAGTCATTTAAACACGTATATCAATTGGTTAGCTAGCTTACTTTTAGCTGTTTTCGTAATCTCTATTTTTGGCGAGTACTAACGAAGCGTCATGCGTTAGCAGAGCTCACTTGACAGCTCAGGGCTGCTAACGGGCCCGCATCAATACGACGAGTGTGGATACACAACTAAAGCTAGTATTTATATCCCATCGCTTTACAGTGGCTTTTCAGTCACCTCCCAGTGGTCAACAAGAAGGAGGTTAGCTATTTATGTTGAAAGCAGAGGTGTGTCAGCAGTATATGAAGACACAGGCACGACAAAGTAAAAATAGGAAGTTGCAGCTTAGCTGGCTAGCTAGCTGACTAGCAGCCGATAGTTGCAACAAGCTAATGCTACCTAGCTAAATAATGTAGTTTTGAGTAAAGATGAAAACATACTGTGGCAATAGACTTGTTTGACGTAATCACAGCCATAAATCTCCGAAGTCCTCCGCTTTCTTTGCCATTTTAAAGTCGCTGAATAGAAGATCTTCGAGCAGTCGCTGGTCCCCGCACTGAACAGTGTTGTTTATCTCGGCCGACGGGCTGAGGTCATCTGACGATGTTACCCGGAACTTATTGACAGCTGTGCGGTTCCCACATTTTCAAAACGCCGATTATAGCGCAGATTTACCAGAGGTAGAATGAAAATAAAACAGTCGTATTCAAATGCAAACGAGTGTAATGGGGATGTATTGATCTCCAGTTCCCTGATACGGAAGTGTCAAGGCGCCAGTAGGTGCAATTTGTGCTATAAGTCAAACTTTTCTCATAGTTGGTGGCAACAAGTGGCTGAACAGAAATACAATCTACCATGAAAAACCATAGAGAGGATCCAGGGCCAAATTAGATTAAGCTTTTCATGTGGATTGTAACACTATAGTCTTCATGCACTGCCACCTGGAACCTTTCCCGACATTACCCGGAGCAGCTGTAGAAAACAAGCGGAGAATTTCCAGGTGGGACTATCTCCTGATCTGCGCATGTGTGAAAGGTCAACTTCACACAACCCATGTAAGAAAAGGGCTATGACAGGGGTAAAACAACTCAGGCAGGGCAAGTGTCACTGACAGCAGCATGGTGAACTCAATCAGAAAAATATGGCTATATTCAAAAAGGACAAAACACAAACAATGTATTATTTTAATCTTTTAATCAGTTGTCTGAAAATGAGAAGTCCATTGCAGATGTCAAGGTGTCTGAGAGTTTGGTGGCAATTTTGTCTGCAGAGGAAAAGAAAAAAAATCAATTTTATTTGCACAATTAAAAATAATCTGTGTCAGGTATAAAGAAAACATATTTATCCTAATAAAAGCCTGCTCGTGTGGGTATGTGAGTGATTAAATGCTAATGCATTTTTACTATCAGCTAAGTGGAGAAGGCAAAATAAACACTAAAGACCAATAGACCCTTTTACACAGGAACAGACATTTCTGTTGCCTCAGGCCCAGCAGCTCTGGGGTATATGACCCCCTGTGAACTGATGAAGCCGTCTTCAAGTCTTGGGTGGTCTCAAACATTTTTATTACTTTTGCCCTTTGGTTTTAATGAAAACTGAGTGAGTGAAAAGTTTTTTCTTTGCTTTTTCTTAGATTAGGGTAAAAGGGCAATTTTTTCCAAGCTTTGTCTCAGGGAGGCCCACCCTCTCAGGACTTTGCAAAATATAGAGCATTGGACTGAGACCATATTTATACAAACCAGCTCTTTTTTGTTGCTTTTTCCTCTTCTTGCTGGCAGCCAGGAGTGCCTGGCCCTGCTGTAGAGGATCTACATCCAGGATATCCTTCAAACCTGGAGTTTTGGATGCAGCATCATTTGCAGGTAAGTCAGTCTTTGACTTCTGAGATTTTATCTCCACTGTCATTGGACCAAACTGTTTTGAGCGGAACAGAAAGTTAGGTTAGACAACCCACATTTTACAAATTTTAAGTGCACAACATACTAGAAGTAAATAAACACTTTAGTTGTAAGGACAGCAGTGTTTCACACCTCTGGGTCCTGCTCATCTTCCATAGATTCAGTTTCATCTTTAAATTCTGGCTCTTCCAAAGAAATGGTGGCAGGGGCCACCATTTCCAGGTCCGAAGGTGGTTCACCCTGGCCACCTTGTGTCATTCCAGTGGTTTCCATGCAGAATCCCATTTGGATATCTGGACAAGAGGACTCTGAAAAACAACAGAAAGTTCGCCTTTGGAGCAACTATTGTTTCTTTTGGGTATTTTAACTATGCAAGCCAGATAATCTGACAGGACCAAGGTAATGGTTTTGGACTACCCCCAACTCCTCAGTTAAATCTAGTGGTGTCTGGACATGCTGATAGCCTCAGGTTTATGTTCTGAGGTTTTGTGATACCTGAAAACTGCTGAGAGTGCTCTGTGGAGTATCCTGAATAACTGGGACATTGTTTCTAGATAACACTAGAAGTAAATGAGAAAAAAAGTGTTTTTTGTGATTTGAGTGAAATGACCCTTTACTTTTACCTGCAAGAACCTCCTGATTTCCTTTTTCCAGCTCATCCCAGTCAAAAGCTTTACCCATCTCTGTAACAATCTCAGCGCTGACATGAGTGGGAAGAGTGTGTGTCTCTGGAGGGTGCGTGAAGTAGCTGATTCTTCCTCTAAAGAACATAACATGCTGAAATTAACAAAGTGCTAAGAACACTGGTTGATTCTCATTTGTCAAACTTCCAAAATCTTAATTATCACCAACCCTGTCCAGTCCATTAGCACACTCTTAGCTGCTTTGTCAGTGTCAGGCAGTCCTCCCTTTCTTAGTTTGCCTTGACGTTGAGCAAGCAAAGACAAGAACTCCAGAGCTGTATGAAAGTCTGGAACGCCATAGTGCTGCATGATCTGTACATCCAGAAAAATCACTGTAATGACAGTATAACACAACCAAGCAACATTAAATTTGTAATGACGATATATGATGTACCTGCGCCTTGTTGCAGCGTCGAAGGATGGCTTCAACAGGTGGAAGGGGATCTACAAGCTGTTCGATTTTCACACAGTTACGAAGAATCATTGCTGCATCAGTTGTTGAAGTTGCCATGACAATGCCGGGGCAATCAAGAAGCTTAATGTGCTTGTCCAAATGCACCTCTTGAAGGCACCTGTAATCCATCAAACCCATCAGCAACACAAGCAGGAAACAAGCAGGATTTCACAGGAGAACGGGATCGCAACACCTCAACAACTTACACACTACTTACTTGGTGACGCCAGGAGTGGCTCCAACATTACATGCTCGTGCCCGTTTCAAACTGTTGATCAAACTACTCTTTCCCACATTAGGAAAACCTAGAAAACAGGAGTGGCAAAATAATTTCACTTAGGATGACACTGCGTTAACACAGAAAGTATCTGGTGTATTACTAGATGAGGTGCTTACCTACAACACCTACAGTGATGGCCGTCTTTATGTCTAGGTTTCGGCAGTAATTGCCGAGTAGCTTCATCAAGCAATCTGCACCAATACAAGCACTGCTACTCAGAAGCTCTGTGGTGGCTTGTTTCACCGGTACATTACTGCGTTTCTGTCCATGGCACAAGACAGAGGGAAAAATTACTTAGTGCTTATGTGAAATTATGTTATTATATGGCTTAAATTATTTGAATCTCAACTTTCATTCTGAAATGCAAATATGAATATTTAACTGCATACCAAGTTCTTGGTCTGTTGCTGGGTAGATGCTTTGAAAGCTACTGTGGGAAACTCATTACGAAGATACTTAATCCACTTTTCCACGATTTCCTTTGACACCAAATCTGTAATCGAAGTTAAACCATCTAGGTCAGGCGAATCGAATATTTCACACAATAAGTAAAAAACTTAGTTCTCCAATCAAATATACAGTAGGGTCGAAAAGTATGAGACCACATTGAAAGTCTCTAATATTTTCACATAAACCTGGAAATAATCAGAAAGTTTGAGGATTCAGAAATATTTAAATACTTCAATGGAAGCGATACAACTCAAGGGAATCTGACTTTTGTACAAATACCACAATTTGCTTAAATGTGATTGCTGACCTAGAGATAATGCAGTCTTAATTAGTTCTTTTTCATTTTACATGTCATAACTTCTTCAAACCTTCAATCCTCAAACTTTCTCATTATTTCAAAAAACGATTTTTTTTTTAAAGCAGTCACAGGTTTTAGACCAAACTGTATGCAAATTTAGACAATTCCCAAAAGACGTACTTTCTACAATCATTTAGCTAACTTACCAATTTTATTAAGCACTAAAACTATCTTCTTGTTCGTTCCACTCTGGATGACTGCTTGCTCCACCTGAGGACATCTGCAGCCAAGAGGGTCACGTGCATCCAAAACCTCCAAAATTACATCTGAAGCCTCCACTACCTAAAAAACACAGTGTTCATGTTCAAACGTCAAATCCACGAAGGAACAGCGTGGTTTACAAGGCTGAAAATCTGTACCAGCCTATGTGTCTGTGTGTGCATGTATATGGGCAACATGTCTTTGACTGGACATTGCACTGGCAATACCTGATTTATGGTAATGGGTAATTAGCTATTCTTCAATTTTTTTTAAAGTGGTTAGGAGGAAAAGTGTTCAAATTGCAAGGTGATGAGTCTATGTCTATTCCACTAAAGTTGTGATATTCAGAAGATATGGGCCAGTTTGTGGCATGTATGGAGCAGCTATGTACCTTTTTAAATTCTCTGTAATAGGCTTTTCTTGAATTCTCATTTTCAAAATTAACATGCTTCTCCAAACTCTGCATCTCTGTCTCCTGCAAACACAAAGAGGAACAGAAATTACTGCAATGGAAATTTGGTTCTAATTGGAGTCCATTCCTACTGAATAGGCTGGGATTTACTCTCTGCTCAAATGCTCTTTGTCGCTGCATAATGTCATTCTGAAAGCTTTGCAAATTCCTCCTCTTCATCATTTCTCGATCTCGAGAGATTTTCTGCTTTTCCTGGAGGTCCTGAAGCTACATAGGAAAGATATGAATTGAGAGATTGATTAATCTCAAGAGAAGATCAACAATGTAATCTCAAATATGAGTACAAGCAAGACTTGAAATGTTCACCCTTTGCTTCCTGACTTCTTCTGGATTTCTGTGGGCTTTGACATGCTGCACAGATGACTGCTCTGAATTCTTGGTCCGCCCAGAAGTATCACCCTTTCGTCCATCTGTAGTCTGTAGAAAGGAAAACATGTCAAATATATTGTATATGGGTGTGCAATATCATATCATTCAAGAAATATTGGTGTAATTTTTAGTATGATAAATAAAATCATATCATGATAATGGCAATATTACGACTTGTTGATGTAATGACGGCATATTGTTAAGCACAACAACAAGAAGCATGGCTGAAAGTGAAAGTAACATTTCTACCTGCTCCTGAGTTTGTTCCAAAAAGGGGAGCAACTACAGTAGAGTGGAGGTGGTTTGATTACAAAAGATCAGACAATCAGAACAAACCACAATAATATAGAGGAATAAGAAGTGCAAGAAGACTGTAACAACAAAAAGGAGCTATATAACAAACTTATTTCACCTCATCAAGCAGAAACAACCGGTTGAGTATGAGGGAACCCAAAAATCATTCAAGGAGAGCTCAACAACTATTGTGAGTTCTAAACCAAGCAGACAAACTACATTGGCTCAGCACAGCATCCCAGACACTTTGGCAAGTTCAACTTGCAAATTATAATCAACAAGTCTGAAAATCTGGCTTATGAAAAAAGATATAGACAAAGATATTAAATCAGAATTTGCACAAATGACACCTAGAATGACTGGTAGTTGTCTGTCACTCAACGTCATTGTTGCCCTGGTTAAGGAGACTTTTAAAATGGCAGAATGGCAAAAAATTGATCAGTCCTGTTACTGGGAAAGAGTACAAGGGAAACTATAGAGTTTGCCATAGAGTATTTTCTGTCTCCCATGGTGGACTGTCTGATGTGAAGCAACTTCAGCAGGGGACTCCCACGTCCAAGCTGCGCAAGGGCAATTCATTACACCCCAGACTTCCCCAGAGGCATGATATGTTAAGCTGTTGGCTAATGTGTGTCTGTTGTTATTAGATCGTACTGTGTTTACAGTCATCCTGTGATAGTTAGCTAGGCCGTCCCCAGATACACAAGTTGACAGCTCTCTGAGAATGTAAGCAGAAGACCCGCCCCTTCCGTGCAGGAGCCCGTGTGTATCTGTGACAGACAGAAAGTTAGCCTATAATCCATTTGGTAGATCATTAGCGAACATTAATCTACTTGAACTACTCTTATTGACTCTTCCTTTACCTTCATGTCAAGAATAGCAGAGGGCTTTGAAACTGATGCAGAAAAAGCACAAATTGGTGCACAAAAACTCACCAGAACGCAGGAAATAAAGTGTCTGACACTCAAAATCCCATGAAGGAGAACCCCCAAACCCCCTGCTTGATTTGTTCATTGTCCTTTTTATTCACATTGAATTACACAAATAATGACAGTATACCTTAACGTGGAGCTGGAAAATGCATTCTCAATAACGTCACCTTAAGGCATGTGGGTTGCCCTGACACCAGTCTGATATTTTATTGAAAGTAAAGGCTGAACTACATTTAAATGAAATAGTTAAGTGACGTTTTGGCAACTGTTATGAATCCACAATCACAGCCGAGGTGTTGACTCTGCAGGAAGAGTTAGCCACAGATAACATTAGCTGGGTTGAGCTTACCTTTAATTTTCCGAGGAAGCCGAGACGTTTGGCTCGTTTTTGCTCTGTAAAATGTTACAAACGACACAATCAATTTCAAATCATCCACATGTGTTTAGTGAGTGAATAAATGTAGTCAATAACGCTAAAATACGTACTAGCTTTCGACATTGCTTCACCAAAGTCTCGTCTCTAACTTCACGTGTGTGGCACAAGGGGGGACATGCGCACACGACGACGTCACCCACAACATCCGGCTAAATGTCAAAATAAAAGAGCGTTTAGCTTTTGGCCACAACATCAAACGACGTGATCCCAAATTGGTTGGGAACATACCTGCAAGCCATCTGCATATAAAGTTGTTTGGGGATCCCAACCCCAGGAAGAGAAAAACATTTTATTCATTTTAGCACAAAATCATATTTTTTAAAAACTGCCAGCACTAACAACAAAAGTATTCCCTTGAAATCTAGCAGCCCTGTTAATTATCTCTACTTTTTCTGTTTATATTTATTCTTATTTCAGACCCACACTCCAGCATAATTTAGCCAATTACCAAAGTCATGACACTACATTTTCTGGGAACCGTGAATGTACTAAATTTGTGTCAGTACATCCAGAAGATGTTATTTTTAATTCTGACTGAATTCACTGGATAAGTGAAATGTTTTACATGCTAGTGGTGCAAGAGTAAAAGTCAGGGGAACACCAAAGTCATTGGATTCATTCTCTGGGGACCTTGAATATCCATACCAAATTTCATGATAATCCATACAACACATGTAAAGACATTTCAGTCCAAACCAAAAACGTCAACCTCATAATGAAGGAATTGACAGTGGCCTTAACAGCAATGCAACTTAAGAAAACGCATGCAAATAGCCAAGACAATTCACCGCATTTGACTCAGAATTAGCTTTTCATAATGAAATAGCTGAAATACAGTCTCTTCATGAGCTGCCTTAAAGGCTGATAAAGAGAGGGGGAGATAAAAGTTGGGAAATGGCAAAGAATTTAAGCCCACTTAAAATGGAAAAGCCTTAAGGAGCCATATAAGATAAGATAAGATATACCTTTATTCGTCCCACAGTGGGGAAATTTACAAAAATCTGTGTCAATCATTTGGTGCAATTCATGGTCTGTGGGCCCAAAAATGCACATGACTGAGGAGGTCTACGTATGAGCAACTTTCATTTTAATGAATGGAGCACCATCTTGGAACACGATCCTGTGTTCTTAATGCATCCACAAATAACACTGAACTCTGTAAATATTAAGGGCTCATTCTAAGGCAACAAAAACACAACCATTCTTATTTTATATTAACATTTCATTTCTTCTGACAGATTCCCCTTGACCTTTAAGATCTGTGGACACCTTTAAAAGCATTTTTGTATTTTATTGTGAAGCACTTTGTGACATCTACTTGAAAGGTGCAATATAACTTATAGATAATAAACCTATTCTCATATTTGTGTCATCAGATACGTGCATTTGTCCACCAACAAGTCAGTAAACCATGTAGCTTCAACAATGTGGCCAACAGGTAAGAATAATTGATAGCCTGGAATAAATTGGGATAATTTGCTCCACCTGTAGACTGACTGCTAGCTATCACTACATCCTCTGATCATCCATTTGATAATCTTATGACCATATAAATGTGAGGTACATTTACATTCAGAGTAGCTAGCCGGGGGGGTTACTTTATGAACATATAAAACTGCAGATAAGATAACCCGTGGCATGGATAGCCAACCCTCTAACCTTATTTTCAAAAGACATCAAAATGTTTGTAAGTTGTTTTAGCACCAGTAAAAATGTTCCACGTTCTATCTCTGTAGTTATAAGACTCACCAAAGGAAAACTTTTCACGTTTGATTTTTTTAATATACATCTGAAAAAGGCCAGTGATATAATTGCATAATATGATTCGTGTATTTTTGTTTTTTTTTTCAATTGCAAGAAAACTATATTTACTAAAAAATATATACACAATAAACATTTACTGTACAAATCACAATGGTTCTCCTTTTTTTCCTAAAGGTACAACATGGAGGTTTATGCAGGAGCCACAGAGGAGACTTCTGTCTTTGATGTGGATACTTCAGAGCCATCATCCACTTCCTTCCCAAAGAGTTTCAAGATGCATACTCGGAACTGATAGGGAGAAAAATTTTTAAAAGTATTTTAAAAATGTAAACCAAACACACTGGATTCAGACGCAGAAGTCTGATAATGTGGGAATGTGACTGTTGTGCCAACCTGTCGGTTCATGAAGACATAGATAACTGGGTTGTAGATGGTGGCGCTCTTAGCAAAGTATGCGGGCATGGCAGCAGCCAGAGGATGGAAAGCATATCCGGGGTTAGCCGCAGCAAAGCAGGCAAAAAAGGTGTAAGGTCCCCAACACACACAATATGCCAGAATCATGACAACAACCATCCTGGATACTTCTCTCTCAGCTTTCTGGGTTGACTCCGATTCTTTCTGCTGCATGGCAACCTGCGATTGACAAATCACACAAACACAGTGTGAAATTCTGCCAGGCTGTGGTCTTTATCTAATGTATAAAAATGTAGGTAAGATAACTTACGTCATGGATCGCCAACCACACTGCAAAGTAGCACAAGATGATGATAGCCAGTGGAATGAGACAACACGTAACCATAAGAACAATCATGTAGGACTGGACTCCAGGGTCTTCACTTCCACTGAATACATCAGGTCCACAGGAGGTCTTCAGTCCATGGGGCCAGTACCTGATGCAAGGAGATATTCACTTTACGTCTCCACTGATAAAAATCAAAACTACATAGATAAGATAAACACCAGGCTACCTGCTCCATCCAAACATGGGGGGAGCACACCACACTGCTGACCAGATCCAGGAGAACAGTATTCCACCTGTGGCCCATTTGGCGTCAAACTTGATGTTTCCAAAAGGTTTGCACACAACTATCCACCTCTCCCAGGAGATCATAGTCAGAGACCAGAGAGCAGTAATGCCTGTGTAGAGAAGCAGGATACTCAGTATTTGACTCACAGCCAGAGAACATATGCAGAACCAAGAATCCTCTTTTCCACTTTTCCATCAAGGAGGAAAAACTGTGACCACTTACCACAAACTGAGACAACGTAGCCCTCAAAGATGCACATTGGGTGTCCAAGAATGAAGTAACCAAAAAACTGGTTGCATACACTGATGGTGCTTGCAAAAACAGTTTCTCCAAGGTCAGCAATTGCAAGATTGACCAAGATCCAGTTCAGAGGGTGACGGAGTTTCTTGAACTTTGCTGTGGCCACCAAGACGATACCATTGGTGAAAACTGATAAGATGACCACAACAAACATCCAGGCTGTTGCAACGTTGTAAATCCATCGAGGAGCAATGTGGTAATTAGGACCCTCAAAGGGATCTGGGGAAACAAAACAAAATAATCTCGTATAAAGTCTCACAATTTAGAATCTAACGTTGTCTCACAAGTCCACACCACCAAACGCTAAAGCAATACCCTTTGAGACAGTACATATGTCCATACTTGATGTTATATATATAGTATTTAATTTCTAGAATATATAAACCATATAAACTGTCTTCTAATAAGAATGAGAAAAATGTCTAATTTTTGTCATTTTTAAAAAATGCTGTTCAATAAAACATATATTTCCCTTCATTCAACTGTTAAACTCTTTTGTGAAATGGGAATAAACAACAGAATGCTTCGAAGAGAAGAGGTCATCAAAAGGATTTGAGATAATACAACAGACCCACATATATTCACACTAGCAAAATTCACTTTTTCTTGTTTAAGGCCTTGGAAGCTCTTGGAAGCAGAAGTCAGTCTGTTTATGTGAGATAAAGCTCTGGGTCGGTCTCGGCTGATGAGACAGCAAAAATCTTTAATTCATGTGATTGTATAGATGACAGTTCAGCTAATGGATAAAATTAGACAAATGTCATAATCTGACACTGTACCATAACATTTTTGCCAGCAAACTTACTTACTTTTTGTTACAGCCCCTATAATTAACATGTGATATTAATTAAATAAAATAAATAAATAAAATGATAAGACTTTACCTTTGGTTTGATTACTGTTTGTGTAAACGAAAGCAGATCCCCTTGTTGTCTCTTCGCGGTACCGCCTGGCAGCAAATATCTGTTTTCCCCATTCTTCTGCCATCCTGATCTTACAAGGAGGTCCCCAACAGTCTTGTCACTTGCAGCCTCTTTGGGTGACTGGTGCGACACATCTGACTTTTATACTTAAGCTTTAGAGATTGCGGATGGGATTAGATCACAATCAAATTACAGCCGTGGTGTGCTGCTTGGCTGTGATACTCAGCGCCAAAGCGAGCACAAGCAAACTTATTTTGACCTGTAATTAAAAATCAGCTTATTAGGTTAAGACACAAAATGCCCAAATAATCTTGTTTGAAAGCGGATTTCCATCCACTCTGTTAAAATGGGGATTAGCTGCAGGACCTTTGAACAACATAAACATTTACATTTTAAGCCATTATTTATCTTCATTGAGTCCTGCAGTAGCCAACATCGGCTATTTCATATGATGGTGCAGAAATGAATAAGCAATAAACACTGAATATGTGTATCAAATGATAACTTAAACTTCAAAGTAATTTTTTATTTTCTCATACTTTTGGAAGCGGAAGAGGAATAATGCCACGATTGGACACTTAATATCCAGAATTGTATCTGTCCGTATTAAGTTGATTTGGGAAATTAAAACAAACGCAGCACAACTGTGCATATCAACTTTTTTATTGTGTATGATGTTGTAATAAGTATACATGTGGGCCCTGGTGGGCATGAGAGGACAACCAAGTCTTAAAGCAGCTTAATTGAACAAGTGGTGATAAACAGAACTATAATAGCAACAGTCTCAGTGAGGGACATGTGAGGGAAGTAAGACACCTTTAATCCCTGTGGAAAGAAGAGTTCACTTCAGAACATAGGATTTTTCAACACTCCCTTGATCCTACAACTCAGATCATAGTCCTCATGGTGCACAATAATGTAATCAGAAATCAAGGCAGTGTGGTGTTGATAATATAAAAAAGACAAAAGCATCCAGAAAAATATTTTTACATGATGTGGCTCAGATGCAGCTCAGCTGCACTACGCCATCCCGGGTCATGCACTTGTGGGCCTGTGAGGATGGATGGCCATGTGAAAATCTTATTGCTGTCATTTTCTCTAAAGCACAGTTTTGATTTGGTTATGGCAAAAGCCTACTAATAAAAATATGTTGGAAGCTATTTTACTAACTGTGAGATTTCTTTAGGGATATTTGACCACTACACATTGGTTTGCCAGATATTTGTAATTGTAGTTGTGAATTTCGGATATACATGCTGTGCACAGATTTTTGGCATTGTGACACCGTGTGACAGGTGTGTCTGTCCAAAGCTCTTCAGTTCTGAGTATCCCCAACAGGATAGTGTGTCTTTAGGGGATAAGAGCAGCCAGTCTTGACACTGTCATAGTTGCCAACACGTGTTGCTTTCCAATATATAACCCCAATTCCAAAAGTGTAAATAAAACAGAAGGCAATGATTTGCAAATCCTTTTTGGCCTATATTGAATTTAATACAGTGCAAAGACACGATATTTAAAGTTCAAGCTGCTAAACTATATTGTTTATTTGTGAATATACAGTTCTGAATTTGATGCCTACATTCCCAAAAAGTGTGACAGGGGCATGTTTACCACTGTGTAAACTACATCACCTTTTCTTTTAACAACACTCAGTAAGTGTTTGGGAAGTGAGGACACTAATTGTTGAAGTTTTGAAAGTGAAATTGTAACACCTGCAGAATGTGGTTTGGCATTGTCTTGCTGCAACCTGTCAGCATTAATGGCACCTTCACACATGTGCAAGTTACCTATGCCATGGGCACTAACACACTCACACACACACCACAGCAAACTTTTCCACTTTACGTCAGTCCAGCTCAGATAAGCTTGGGCCCAGAGAAGTCAAGCTTTTCTAGATGTTGTTCCTATATGGCTTTTGTTTTACATGGTAGAGACTTAACTTGCATTTGTAGATCCTGACGAACTGTGTACCAACGACAGTGCTCCAAAGTGTTCCAGAGGCCATCTAGTAATATCCTTTATACAATCATGTCAAGTATTTATTGCAGTGCTGCCTGACAAATAGAAGGTCTCTGAGATTTGTCCAGATTGTCTGGATTTGTAGCTAGAGAAATCCCTCAATTCCTTGCGATTGTGCTTTCTTAAACTGTTGTAAAGTGGACGATTGCTGATGCAGTTTTTCACAACTTGCCCTTGCTTGTGAACGACTGAGCCTTTTGAAGATGCCCCTTCATCAAATTTAGAATTAGTGTACAGTATATTTACAAAAAGGCGCTAAGGTTTTTCAGATTGAATATTAAATATCTTATCTTTGTATTGTAATCAATTGAATATCGGTCAAAATTTATGTTTTACACAGCGTCCCAACTTTTTGGAACCAGGTTGTAATTAAAAAGACCATCTAAATTACCAGTTAAGTGAAAATGTTTGTCTCCATTTATTTGAAAGTAAATGCCAACCAGCTGATGTACATCTAGTTTGCTCAGGCATGTAATGGTTTGTAACGGTTTAATTGAAGACTGGATTTAAGGGGATTCAGTCTTAAACTATGAGCCCCCACTGAGGTCAGCTGAGGAAAAAAATCTGGTGTATGATTTATAAACCGTGCTCTCTGATTCATGAGCTCCTAAACAGTGCCCAAGTTTTTGCAATGAAAAGCACAATAAATACAATGTGAAAGCAGTGATCATCTAGCGCAAAACAATATAGCATTAAGTCTACTCTTAAATCTAGATAAACTGGATTTATTTGGTGGATACAGTCACCGTTGAAATGGTCCATCCCCTGTTCTCTGAAGAAAGAAATCACATCTGTGGACACAGATTATAAATCCGTAAATCCGAATGAGTAGGTCTAAATCCAAACAGGTCAGGATGAAGCAACTGGTGCTCTGCCAGAAGTTGCACTGTGACAATTTCTTTAAGCTATTTAGATAAAACACTATAGTATAGTTCAGTAGCTCCAGACTTAAGAATACACTTTTCCAGACAGCAGGAAATTGACCCAATTTAAATGTATTCATTTAAATTTTTTACCACTGAAATTCCATGTTCACATAAATATTCCATAATCATAACCACATTTTAAATACATGTCTTTGAAAGACAGTGACTCAATTTAATTTGTTTTATTATTATTATTTTATTTTTCCAATTCCCTCCACCATGATGTGAACATCCTGATCCTATTTTTCACAAACTGTTTTTTACACTGGGATTGAAGACTACCCATTTCTCATTGTTTGTTTACATTTTTGGAACCTCTTGGGATCATGAGGCCATAATAAAGAAGCAGTTTTCTCTCAGCAGCAGTGGAACCAAACTGGCCACAAAGGGAAATCTGCACGAGATTTACTACTTCTAAGTGCAATAGAACAAAAAGGCATTGCTAACCCCAGCTAGTAAGCTGTGAAGGCTATAACAATGTGCACTTCTGGGTCAGAACACAAACCATTTAGCCCAGTACCCTCACATGAGATTGCACATGCATTATTTTACTGTTAATGTATGACTCAGAAATTATACCTCCAAGGTCAAACTATAGACAATGACTGCACTATGTCCAACAGGAATATTTATGGACCATATGTGCGTTAAGACTTAAAGACATCCCCTGTATCCCACATTAGGATGACTTCAGCACAAACAGAATAAGCGAGTGCCCCTGTTCCACAACCCTCCCCTGATTGAGTAACTATTTGATACATGGCAGTAACTCCTTCGAAACGAAATAATATTGTGAAAATTCCACCAAATGGTTGTCTGGCAGCTGTCCAGTTTGATGAGCCATTCAGAGCTTCATACTAATGCCAAACAAGCATCGAGCAGCTTGTCAGTCGACACAGGCCAGGGAGCCGCGTGCAGAGTGTGACGCTCACTGCTCACGTGCACGTCACCGCATAATCTGAGGGTGATATGGTCAAATGGAAATAAGGTTAAATACAAAATTTTATTTGCAACTTTATTATTTGAGGTTGTTCTGCAGTGTTATTGAGTGTGAATGTCTTTTTTTTGGCCTAAACACCTGTCCATAATACGCTGTTTAAAGGCTCATATACAATATGAACTGTGTTAACAGTTAAATGAGGGTGTGTCTATGATTATTCAACTATGGGACTGAAAATCAAGCTCTGGACCCTAGTGCTACAGCCATAAATCTTATAATGGCATTACAGTGGTAACATTACTCTCAAGCAAAAAATATTTTGTAAAAGTAGCTGTCAGGTTTTTAATTATCTCTTCATCTGCATAACACTGTGTAGAGAAGCATTTGAAGCATACTTGACTGTGGGTATTTCTCTATCGCCATTCTCTTGATCATTTATTAAAAGGTTGTTTGAAACAGAAATGGCCTGCATTGCCTGGTCGAGAGCCTCTGTGCCAGGCATCCACAACAATGATCAAACTGACATTATATGAATTTATCCTGCTCGAGCTTTGAAGGGCAGCAGCTGTTGTGGCAGTTTCAGTCTTCTTAGTGTTGAACCTTTGACCAGAACTTGGTCGATCCCATGAAATGCAGGTGAAGATTTCTCACATCCCAGCAGACCAAAGCAGATTATACGGACAACTCAGGTTCTTCCACAAAACAGATTAACACAGAGTAATTACTTCTGGCGTGCTCGCTCCGTAACACTTTAATCTCTCCGGAACGACAGCTCACTTCGGAGAAAGCAGAGGTTAACAAAGCTGTTATAGTGGTTTATTTAAATTGTGCAGATAGCTGGCTTGCAGATTTGATTAGAACTCCATGTGGGACCAGGACTGCGCGAAGAGGATGGATCCTAAACTAAAGAAATCTGTAAACTTTTCTTCTATTTTCCTTTATTTGTCTCTATATGTCTCTATTCAGAGCAGTAGTTAACTTTACAGAATTGTCACTATTTTTTTTTTGCTATATTACTATTTTTTACTGCTTTCGCAGCTTATGAAGTAATTTTGCCTTAAACAGCTTCAACAAAAACTAAAAAGCTGATTTTTAAAAATGTAAAGTTAACTAATGTCTTAGAGGACAGTATTTTGCTTCCAGTATCTTAATGTAAATCTACTTATGATCCAAGAGGTGGAGTCGGTACTTGGTAATGCCTTATACCTCCTCTTGACTCTGTCTTCCATGTGATGCTGTGATGTTTCGAGGGTAGGTCTGGAATTCCGCTAGTTCTGATCTATTTGTGTTTGGTAAAAGTTCACTACTAGCAGAACTCGGATTTGCTCCCGACTGTCGACGGGAATCTCATGTCCACGATGACAAGGGGACTAGTGGATTAAACAGTGAATGTTTGAATGGGTTCCATGTGTAGTGACAGTTACTGACTGTAAATGATTACACTGGTGTGAAGTGAACAGAGCCCACCTTTACTGCTCATACGGTCTCGTGTTCACGTCACATCAGGTAGTAATCCTATTCTCAGATTTGTGTGCATATGTTGTTGAGATAACAGTTGGTTACAGTGCTGAGGAGGGTGTTTCTGAGCAAAACATATGTTCTGTGACATCTTTTAAATAGCTATTTTTTACATAAATAGTGAAATATAAACAGTATTATTCAGACTCTGATCGTGCATTTTTCCCTTTATTGCAGAGATGATTCCCATAAACTTTTGATTTTTGCCAGCACAGGGACTTGTGTGAGCGTCTGCACAGAGGTTAACAGGTAATCATATTCAGCACATTCTGTTTAGCTTATTGTGTTTCAGCATTTAAAAACAAGTGCATGTAATTACTTTCAAATGTGATTTATCATAATAATAATGCATTTTATTTTTGTATGCAAAGATGTGTGTGTGTTCATCTGTCAAGTTATTCTGTACTCTGCCAGGTAAAGTCTTTAAGTCACTGCTTGGTAAGTAAACTAGTGAACCACATACCTGCAACATTGTGTGCAACAGGTAAGAATAACAGATGGATTGGATTTAATCTGACAGTATTTTCAAGTGCCAGTGATTTACTCACAGCTGTACAGTTACAGTACAGCACACATGGTAACTCTGTACGAGGCTCGTTCATTTTGAATCTGTAGATTGAATGTTGGACTTGTCTACATGTTTTTCACCAGTGTGTAATTTCTATATGTGAATTTATTGACTGATAATGCAGAAGAAAATCATTCATTTTCCTCAGATTTGAAACACCTGCCGGATACAGGCAACTGTGCCAGACAGATATGGTTCAAATGGAGTGGAGTAGATGCACACTCTCCTATTGGAATTTTCTTTAACAGATAGATAGATAGATAGATAGATAGATAGATAGATAGATAGATAGATAGATAGATAGATAAAAATATAGGTTTGATAAAGACCTTGTACAGATTACTGCTGCATGTTAAAGGGTTTGCATGGTGCAAGCAACACAGCCAACAATTTGTTACTGATCTCATCACTTATCTCCTTTAAACCTGGAAGCCACATTCTCATTGTTCCAAGAGCACAGATTTAAAGTTGTGGTTAATCGTTTATTAACTCTCTGTTAAACTGCAGGTTGCATATATACACATGAATCCCTATACAATGAATGCAGTGCAACTTTTCAAACTTGTTCACAAAGATTTCTAATATATTACAAGCTTTTGCTTGCAAAGGTTAATTGAGTACCATAATAACTACTATGGGTTTCCAGTGACCTGAGCCAGACGTCTTCATTTCTCGTAACAAAAACAAGACTATAGGACAGAACTCAAGTTTAAAAGACTATACTTTTTTGTCATGTACATCTAAAATGAGCCTGGTAAAGACACAAATAATCACTGGCATCATATATTTATTTCTCCTTTTTTTTTTTACATTTTTTTTGCACATAACTCTTCATCTGTAAGAATAACATAATTCCATTTGTCATATCATTTGTCCATTCGGTGCTATTTACAATATGTAAGTCATCAAAATTAACTTTGAACAACCTAAGAAGGTCCAACTTTAGAGACTTCAGTTACTGATTGGCTGACTGATGACTCCTCATCATCGCCTCCGCCCATCCCCAGCATCTTCCTTATGCATAAGCGGAACTGAAAAGGAAAAACAACATGAGCACATTTGTTGCTGAGGGACATATCTTTCCATTATTGTATGTAACTTTGCAGGGTATTCTCTCTGGAGATGTCTACCATAATAATATATCTGGTGACTTAGTTATGACAGTGATTCTTTGTCCGTATAATCTGAAAATAGTAAGGTTTTCCCTTTAAGGAGGAGGCTTTTGTATGTTTTGCAAGCCACCATTAGAGGGCACTACTGGGCTTGTCAGTGATAAAGTCCAAATATAATTTGTTGTTTCTTGTTTGTTATTCTGTTTAAACTCAGTACAACTGCAGTTCCATTGAATGAATACAAATCTAATACAAAGTCACCCTCCTGCCTGCAAATGGCTTTCAAGTCACAGTGAATGAACCAACCTGTTTATTGAGGAGGATATAGATAACAGGGTTGTAGACTGTGGAGGCTTTAGACAGACAGGAGGGTATGGTAGCCAGTCTCAGGTCGAATGGTTGCCCACGATTGTTGACAATCCAAAGAGCGAAGGAGGCGTAAGGCATCCAACACACCAGGAAGCCCAGCACCATGACGACCACCATCCTGGTCACCTCCTTCTCTGCCTTCTGGGTGGAGGCAGACTCAGCTTGGGCCTTCGCTGCCTGTTAACAGAGAAGTACATAGAAGTGAATGGTCTGATGGAAACACACACATACACACTCTGATCTATGAAATCAGATGAGATATCACTGCTGCAATCATGCATACAATTCAAACCCAGCAGATAACCTGAGACATACAGTATTGCCTGCCTGGGATGTAACTACACGTTGCTTACCGATTTCAGTATGAAAAGCAGCTGCGAGTAGCAGAAGACAATGGTAAAGAAAGGGACCGAAAAGCAGAAGCAGAAGAGGAACATCACATAGGACTCATTGTTAAACTTGTTGTCAGTTGTGTACCAGTCTGGTCCACAGGAGCACTGCATGCCCTCTGGGATATACCTATAGAGACAAACAATGAATCAGTACTATACATGTGTGTAATGTCCAACGTTGATTCCAAAAAAGTTGCAATGCTGAGTAAAACATAAATAAAACAGAATGTGATAACTTGCTCATTCTTTTGACATAAACTCAGTTGAAAACAGTACAAAGATATTGTTTTTGATGTTGTACCTCATCATTGATTTTTGTAAATATCTGCTTATTATAAGTTGGGACAGGAGCAACAAAAGACTGTGAAAGTTGTGGACTGATCCAAAAACACCTGTTTGGATCATTCCACAGGTAAACAGGTTCATTGGTAACAGGTGATAGTATCATGATCAGTATGAAAGGGGCATCCTGGAAAGGCTCAGTCGTTCGCAAGCAAGGATGGAGAGAGGTTCAACACTTTGTAAAACACATGATTGTATTGTATGTATTGTTTGCAAGTTATTGCATTCTGTTTTTATTTTACACAGCATCCCAACTTTTCTTGGAATCAGGGATGTAGGGGAGCTCTTATAAGAATGAGAAAGATTTGTACTTAAAGATTATAGTATAAAAAAGCAAAACTGTAATTTCCTGAGAATAATTGGATTACTTTACCAGCTGTCAAAAACTAATCAAACAGTTTTGTGTTTGGACTTTAGATACTGACCTACTCCATCCAATCAGAGGAGGAACTGCAGCCATCATAGCAAAGACCCAAGTCAATGCGCAACAAGCTATGGCATGGTTAGGCTTGAAGATGAAGTTCCCGAGTGGCTTGCAGACAACAAGCCATCTCTCAAATGCTATCACAGCAAGAGACCACAGGCTTACCATACCTGGAACAGGACAGATAAGAATTAAAGACTTATGCAATAAAGTTGGAAATCAGTAAGGAAACTGTCATCAGTATATTTGGAAGATAGGCTAAAACATTATAAAGTAAGGATTGTAATAGTCATATGTTTTGCTAAATATCAGCTTACAGGTATTATTGGAAATACTTCAGCTCCATTTGCTTGTTGGTATTTTTCTAAAATCTATGATTGTCTGCTGAGTCTTTAATGACATACAGCATTTTGCCATCAAATTTTCATTGAAATTACTTTTCTTTTCTTTTACTTTTGAAATGACTGCACTTGCATTAAAACATTAAAAGAAAGTTGAAGCCATATTAGAGGACCTGATGAGGAATCCGTATCAGGTTGGGTTTTAAGTTTGAACAAAGGAATAATCTCTAGTCTTCTGCCAAAGGAATAAAAATATTTGACTTTATGGTAATATAAAATATAATTTGTACATTTTTTTACTTACAATTTTCAATTTATGCCATTAGTTAAACTCCTTACCACCAACAGTTGCTGTGAATCCTTCAATCTTGCACCCCAGTGGGCCAAGAATCATGTATCTGAAGGCAAAGCAGTAGAAGCAGGTGAAGGATCCCACAGAGGAGACGAGGAGGTTTGCCACCGCCAAGTTCACAAGGATGTAGTTCAGATGAGACCGGAGCTTCTTGTATTGAACAGTACATGCAATCGTGAGGGTATTAATGCCTGTACCGGTCACAAATAGGAAGAACATAAACGCTGACATGG
Organism: Holacanthus passer; assembly: GCA_025331565.1. Classification (NCBI taxonomy): domain Eukaryota; kingdom Metazoa; phylum Chordata; class Actinopteri; family Pomacanthidae; genus Holacanthus; species Holacanthus passer. Next base: position 3,762,061 of record JAFREQ010000011.1, read on the forward strand.
AATAAAAGATCCCTGGGCTCCCTAAGTGGTCCTGGGGAACCAGGTATGGGCTGAGGGATGTAATGTTGTTGGTGTCCAGAGGGATGGGAATCCAGAAGTCCTCTGGAAGCTCTGTTGGACGAATCCCCCTCATTTTCATCTGGTTGACTGTCTGATACAAATTCAAGCACTTTTCAAAAAGATGTCCAAATAGTCTAACTGTACAAAGATTACAAATAATTTACATGTAATTTTAAATAACGTTGGAGCACTTGATGTTTTTACTGTCTTCTAATAGAGGTCTGGTCTCTCTGATGGGGTATTAAAGCCGCATTTATAGGAACTTTGTATATTACACAGGCTCAACTTAATTGGCTCAAGGAAGGGATTTCCAGTAAAGCTTTGCTTCACAGACCACACATACTTCTGCTTGCGTACATGTACACACATCACGCACATCCATAACAACATACGCCACCTTTGAGCTAATATAGAGATAAGTATCTCAGCACCAGAGCTGGCAAGGGTTATCTCATTACATCCCGGTGTTAGAGCTCTGTGTTTGTGAACCACATAATCTGATCATCAGTGATGTTCAGGTGGTCAGTCACATGCATTAGGTCCTCAGTAGTCCAGGTTGTATTAGTTTACCTCAGGTTTTATGTTATATCGCTTGTCTGATTACCAACATTTTCAGAAAAATAACTTTCCTGTTTTTTGGACAATTCTGGTCTTTATAAGAGGAGATTAAGTTTGAGAGTGCAAGTATTATGACACAAAAATGCCTGAAATGTTGATGAAAGAAGAAATCAAAATTGACAGCCAAACAAACTTATGCAAGAGGAGCGCTTAAGTTTTTCAACTAATAGTAATATTTTTTAAAAATCTGTTGATTTAATTAACTGAGAAAATTTGTTGTCAGTGTTGGCAAACACACAAAACTAGATTTTGTAATAGTTTGTTGATTGGCTTTATACATTTTATATCTTTTAATGGGAGTTTAAAATCATAAATGCTAACAAAAATTACTTCTTGTTGTCACCACATAGCATTTTTGAATTTCACAGGAAATAATGACTTACTTTCACAACAGCCTCTTACACAATACTCATACAAGGAAGCTGTATATAGTCCAAACCACTGAATTTGTTGTTTCCCAGTATTGACAACATAGACACTGTAACATGTTTGGTTTTTTTATTTTTTACTTTGCATATTATTTATGATTTCTTACTCGAGTTGCAACATTGCATATATTTTTTTTTCTTGTGATAAAATGCAGGTACATTTATTGTTATTTACAATTCACAATCCTTCGTGGCAGAGAGGTCAACAGTTTTAATGTTCAGTCTAAGCAGGTCCAACTTTGGAGACTTCAGTCACTGACTGCGTTGATGAGGACTCCTCCTCACCTCCACCCATCCCCAGCATTGCCATCATGCATGAACGGAACTGAAAGGCAAAAAAATAGTTTGTTGATGTCGTTAAAATTTACATTGATTCAGTAGAGCAGCATCTCAACAACAAAACAACGAAAGTCTCTGCAAAGTCTGGCATCTATCTCCTTTTTCTTCTCCATTTAAGAGAAGTGAGAGAAGAAAGCTAAATGTACCATTAAAGCCTCAAGGTGTAGCACTTTAAAATTTACTTTGACTGATTTACACTTTTCAGTTTAATTGTTTCATACAAACAAGAACCTGTGCTATCTAAATATTTCTACACGTAGCAGCTTTAACTTACATCACACTGCTAGTGTAGTGGATAAGTTAACAGTTTAACATTCAAAAATTTAATGGTGAGATATATTCAAATACAATACATATCAGTTTCTCAACAGTTGTCCCACATACTTCCTTGCAAGGAAATAAAAAAGTGCATCCTTTTTCATGTTAGTTGTTAACCACAACATTTAACAGACCTGTTTATTGAGGAGAACATAGATAACAGGGTTGTAGACTGTGGAGGCTTTAGACAGACAGGAGGGTATGGTAGCCAGTCTCAGGTCGAACGGTTGCCCACGATTGTTGACAACCCAAAGAGCGAAGGAGGCGTAAGGCATCCAACACACCAGGAAGCCCATCACCATGACGACCACCATCCTGGTCACCTCCCTCTCTGCCTTCTGGGTGGAGGCAGACTCGGCTTGGGCCTTTGCAGCCTGTTGAGGAAGAGAGGTGGGTTGGGTCAAAGTTTTGTTAGATGTTACAAAGCCAGGGTATCACTGCCAATTGCAGCAGACTAAGTACACTTGTACTAATAAACTTGGCTTTGATGAGATGCATTCAAATATACAGAAGGCCATTGTAGTGTCACATGTAAAACCTCTGTCTTTTTAAAACCCTTTTCAGTAAACCAAACTAACTCCATCTGAGTTTTATGTTGTTTAATATAAGGTGTTTTTTGTAGATTGTTTGCCTCACCATTTTCAGTGTAATGAGCAGCTGACCGTAGCAGAAGACAATGGTGGCAAAGGGAACAGCAAAGCAGAAGCAGAAAAGGAACATCACATAGGATTCATTGTTGTATTTGTTGTTTGTGGTGTACCAGTCTGGACCACAGGAGCACTGCAGGCCTTCTGGGATATACCTGGAGACATAATCACAAGAGTGTACGTCTCAGCTTCCCAGTTCCACAGTTATGAGATGAGATTCAGTGTGTAGGTTGGTTTCTGTTACTTACCTGCTCCATCCGAATAGTGGAGGAACTGAAGCAATCAGCGCAAACACCCAGGTGAATACACAGCAAGCTATTGCATGGTCAGGCTTGAAAACAAAGTTTCCAAGTGGCTTGCAGATGACCAGCCATCTTTCAAAAGCTATCACAGCTAGAGACCACAGGCTTACCATGCCTGGAAAGACAGAGACATACGAATGAAACTTTTTTCCAATCATTATATTAAAGTAGTTCAGTTATAGAAAGACATGCTTATACGGAACTAGTTTATTATTTTGAAAATGCAGATAAATCTTACCACCAAGTGTAGCCATAAAACCTTCAATCTTGCATGCTAATGCTCCAAAGATGAAATATCTGGCTGCAAAGGAGCAGCAGGCAGTGAAGGAGCCCACACAGGCCACAAGAAGGTTTGCCATAGCCAAGTTGACCAGGATGAAGTTGAGGTGGGAACGGAGCTTCTTGTATTGGATGGTGCATGCAATGGTGAGGGTGTTAATGGCGGTGCCAACCACGAATATAAAGAACATGAATCCTGCCATGGAGTAGAAGGTGCCCGAACCCCCCAAGTGATCCTGAGGAACCAGGAACGGACTGAGCGACGTGATGTTGCTCGTGTCCAGAGCAACGGGTATCCAGAAGTCCTCCTGGCAGCTCCATGCCACGATTTACCCTCATTTAGCCCTTTTAATATGAATACTGATCACAGTTGTTAAATCTCAAATGTTCTCCTCACTAATGTTGTTGCTTTACCTATATCATATAATAAAAACAAAGAATAATAGTTTAACTGGGAGACATGAAAAGTCTGTTAAGTCTACCTCCCTAAATCTCTAATGAAAGCTATTGTGGAGGACTGACTTTTATAAAGCGTCCCAGGATGCCACTCATCCCCATTAAAAGATTATTTGATTCTATAATTGACAGATTAATTGGGGCTGCATTGATTGGTGTAAGTCATTTAGTGGTTTCCTCCTCCGGGTCCACTGCCAATGAGGTTGGCACTACAGCTGGCGTGAAGGGTTGAGGACAACTTCGAGCACACGTTCATAGAAAACAGCCAGTTGTCACATGCAGAAAAGTGTCATTGTCGCTGGAAAATACACACACTTGCATGTGTTAACAGTTGGAAAACATGTGTGGTATGATAATGATTTGAAATATGAGTAAGAATGTTGAAAGATTTTCAAGATTTAGCCTTTTGTAGAAACATCACCTACAGGTATCTGTATCAAGGAACAAACACAAGCGTGCATGTATATGTATAAATGTGAACACAGTGACCCTGTGAAGATACACATGAACACTTGTTCTTAACATCAAAACCTGGTTAAACGGTTTAATCCTTATTTCTTAAGGAAGAGTGCAGCAGTTCTTTGCCTGCTAATCTGGTTTCCAATAACATTAAATCTGGTAATCCCATGTGCTGTAGCCCTTTGTAATCCACTCGACTGGTTTAACTCAAGCTTTGTGTTACCTTTTTGGCATTTTGCCTCCTTTGCTGAGATTAGAGGGTGCATAAGATGTTGAGAACACGGTGTAATTGCAGAAGGTGCTCACTGTACAATAAGGCCGTCATTTCAACAACCCGATGCAGAGAAGGACATTATACATCAGTATGAGTGAGGAGACAGGTGACAGATATTGCATTGGCCACAGGATGAATTTGAATTTAACTAATAAAAATACCTGTGTTGAGTTTAGATTAGAAGTTTACATTGTTGTGCAAAATGTGTTAATCATTCCCTATAGGAATAACACTCAGTACCTATACCATTCATTCCACAAAAGATCATCACATGTACATATAATACACAAATTATCAGTCTTCTGTGTAGCAGTAATTAAAAGAAATAATAACACTGATTTTGTGGGAGTTTAAAATCATTAACAGTAAAATATTCTGTCACCATAATGCATTTTAGAGTTTCTCAGGAAATGATGACTTACTTTCACAACACAGCTTGTGTAAACGCCACTTACATGTTGCAGTGAATATGTGTCTTACAACACAGTACACGTATAAGCAAACTGTATAGAGTCCAAACTAGTGAATGTGCTGTATATATTTTTTATTTTTCACTTTGCAGATTATTTATGATTTCTTTATTATTTGAGTTGCAACATTGCATATATATTTTTTCATATGGCAAAACACACATACATTTATTATTTACAATTCACAAACCATCGGTGGCAGAGGAGTGAAGAACAGTCTTGATGTTGAGTCTAAGCAGGTCCAACTTTGGAGACTTCAGTCACGGACTGTGTCGAAGACTCTTCATCATCACCTCCACCCATCCCCAGCATCTTCATCATGCATGAGCGGAACTGAAGCACATCAAAGAAAAACTCATTTTTTTTGCTAAAAAACATACATTGCTGTGCCATTTAGCACCAAAATGTTATTTTTTCTGCCTCAGTTTTTCACCTTCTATTTCTCATCAGCGACACTACCTTGCCTTAACAATTAAGCACAAGCTGTTGTCTATTTATATTTAGCACAAGTTAAGCTTTATAATAAGCTCTTTATTGAATTGAAGTGTGTAGCAATAAGAAGGCATTTTCTTTTAAGTTTGCTGTTCATTAATATTCTTTCTGTGTGGTTTATTAATTATAAATTACAAGTCTGACAATTTGATCAACCAAAAACCTTCCCTCCAAAACATGAAGCATATTTAGCTGTCTTTTGGTGTATCATTTACACAGGGCCTGCCCTTAAATGTAAAGAGATTTCAATCCAACGGGACAATCAACAGACCTGTTTATTGAAGAGGACGTAGATAATAGGGTTGTAGACTGCAGAGGACTTAGAAAAGATGGATGGTATTGAAGCAAATCTCAGGTCAAAAGGCTGCCCGCGGTTGTTGACCACCCAAAGAGCAAAGGAGGTGTAAGGCAACCAGCACACCAGGAAGCCCATCACCATGACGACCACCATCCTGGTCACCTCCCTCTCTGCCTTCTGGGTGGAGGCAGATTCAGCTTGGGCCTTCGCTGCCTGTTGAGTGAGAGAAGTGATTTGAGTCTCAAGATTTCTGGGTTCTGAATGTTTTGTGGTAGCATATCCTATCACGCATCACTCTCTGGTTTATACCTTTTTGAGGAGCATTACACAATCCTTTGCCAAACAAAACAGTCCAATTCTGTTTTCATATTTTAACTTGGCCTCACCATTTTCAGTGTAATGAGCAGCTGACCGTAGCAGAAGACAATGGTGGCAAAGGGAACAGCAAAGCAGAAGCAGAAAAGGAACATCACATAGGATTCATTGTTGTATTTGTTGTTTGTGGTGTACCAGTCTGGACCACAGGAGCACTGCAGGCCTTCTGGGATATACCTGGAGACATACGCACAAACGTGTTGAGTATACATGGCAGCGTTGCAGTACGATCAGTGCGAATGTAACGGTGTGTGAGCGATACTAACCTGCTCCATCCAACGAGTGGAGGAACTGAGGCGATCAGTGCAAACACCCAGGTGAATACACAGCAAGCTATAGCATGGTCAGGCTTGAAAATAAAGTTTCCAAGTGGCTTGCAGATGACCAGCCATCTTTCAAAAGCTATCACAGCTAGAGACCACAGGCTTACCATGCCTGGAATGATATAAAGAAAAAAAAATTAGCTCCTTGAAACTCAAGTGTCATAATTTTATATATATGTGTCTCAAAGTTTGTCTTACCACCAAGTGTAGCCATAAAACCTTCAATCTTGCATGCTAGTGCTCCAAAGATGAAATATCTGGATGCAAAGGAGCAGCAGGCAGTGAAGGAGCCCACAAACGATACAAGAAAGTTTGCCACGGCCAAGTTCACCAGGATGTAGTTGAGGTGGGAACGGAGCTTCTTGTGTTGGATGGTGCACGCAATCGTAAGCACATTGATGCCAGTGCCCACAGTAAATACAAAAAACATGTACATGGCCATTGCATAGTAGGTGCCTGAGCTTGCTAGATGGTCCTGGGGGATAAGGAACGGGCTGAGAGCTGTCATGTTGTCCGTTTCCAGAGGGATGGGGATCCAGAAATCCTCTGGAAGCTCCATAATACGGCCGTGCTTCATTTTGCCTTGTATGTAAAGAAGAAAAATCAAAATTTGCTTTTCATGCGATGGTCAGTACAGTATCTCCTGCAACTGCACTTGTCTGTGACAGTCCATTATAGAGGACTGGGGAGTATATTTATAGGGCTGTCTGACTGAACATTTAATTAATTAATTGAATGACTAAATAATTAATTGCTTGATTTGCTTGGCAAGAAGAACCTCAACTTTGTTCAAGCCGATTAAAATACCACAGGAAGCTATGTAACATCTAAAAACATATGCCCAGTGGAATGTTCAATTTACTTCAATTCAATTTTATTTGTATAGTGCCAAATCACAAAAAAAGTTATCTCAAGGCACTTTACATACAGAGCAGGTCTAGACCATACTCTTTACATAATATTACTTATAGAGACCCAACAGTTCCCATCATAAAATGCAGGCCAGAGGCCAATACAAGATTTCAGGATATTATCAATCTTATCTTGTCCTTATTTTTTCACTATCTCATGTCAAAAGAAATCTTGCACAGCACACTGACACACACACACATACATTTTAGATATACTGACACAAACATGTACACAGCCATAAGTGAACATATGAGTTGTGTTTAGTCTCTCTGTGCCCGAGCTGGTTCAGTTCCAGCATCCGATTTGGAAGGAAGGACATTGTTTTCGATTCACATAATCCAGTCATCAGAGCTATTACGACTGCTAATCACATTCAATCTGCCCTTGGATAACCTGCTTGCTCTTAGCATTAGGATGGATGATCTCTACCTTCATTATCGTATCAGGATCAAGAAAGGATTACCCCATGTTCAGCATGGATCTCAGTGCAAAGCAGAACATTTCCATTTTTCCTCATCAGAATTTGACATTGTGGGACATTCTTGTTTTCAGGTAGAAAGACAGGTAGTGGCATGTGTATCATATAAAGTGAGGAATATTCAGTAAGAATCTGCCTACCTTTATGTGAAGTGGAGCCTCCTATGTGTGACCAATAAGTCTGCTGTGAGGGATTCTACAGCAAAGGTCTATATGTGCCACATATCTAAATCAGATGGGTAATGCAACGGATGTACTAGGAATTTGCCCAAATTTTATTTTTGAGGCCAATGTAATAAAGGACTAATGCAGGAAGGTGCAGAGGAGAGGCACACCATTTTTATTACACCATTTAGCTGTCACAGAGTAAGCTATGAAGCTGAAAAGTAGACCTGACAATTAATTTATCAAAAATAGGTCAATCAATATGCCTAAGTGTGTGTATTGTATTAGGTTAGGTATTATGTTTTGTCGGTGGTCTTGTCATATATATGTAAATTTCCATAAATCTGTAAATTTCCCCACTGTGGGACGAACAAAGGTATATCTGATCTTATCTTAAGTAGTCCTATAGTAGCTATGTTGTATAATAGAACTTTGTAAAGCAAAAAAGCAACAGCCTCATTCCCTTGAGACTACAAATGCAAAATAAACCCATCAGACCAAACCATACTGCAAATTAAAATTTAAATCCTACACTGATATGGGGGCAATTTTGTATAGTATTAAGACAATATTGTCAGTTCCTGATGGACCTAGCAGGAAACTTTAAGACAGTGTTTAAATGTTCAGTGTCACAATTTTTAAAAAAATCAACCATTAATATAACAAATACTTGTACATAATTGTTTGAATCTTTCATCAGGTCATTGGGGCTTTGCATAGCTTCAGGGCAGAAGCAATTAGGATAATTGGCATTGAGAATAAGAGACATGAAAACAGTAGGCTTACGAGGACATTAGGATGGGTGTTTGTTCTTTCATCATAAACACTCAAAGCCACAAAGGCACACAAAGGTGGCTTCTATATTTACCGTAAATACAGCATTTGGCTGAAAACAGTATCCATTAATCTGTGTGTGGACTAGACAAGGACTCTAGATATGATGATATGAGTTTTTATTTGATTGTTAAGACTTCTGGTTGTTGGGTTATCTTGTGTGTCTTCATTTCATTTCAAATCCCTTACATCATTTGACTATATGGCAACAAAATATAAGTTCTTCAATCCAAACACTCTGATAAATGTGATAGCACTATAGCACACAAGAAAGCACTCCTTTAAAAAAGCCTGACAAACTGATCTGTTTTGGTGCTCATGGTGGATGAAAACCCACATACACCTCTGCAAAAAAACCTCCACCTCCTGCTGCCATAATTCTTGATCCATGTCACTTGTGAGGCTTTACATCGTGATCTCGTTAGGCTTTCAACGTTCAGTTCTCCAGCCGTTTCCTAAGACTCTTACCGTGTGTAAACCATTACAGGCAGCTCAGAGCAGGATTGAAAGTTAAGGTGTTTGTCTGAGCTCCACTGACCTGTTTAACTCGCTGCTGTGCTCACTCCAGATTGACACACGCATGTCCTCGATTAAATCCTAATAGCTTCAGTATAAGACAGATGAGCCGCATTACTATAAATTAAAGCAAATGATTGTAGATATCTTGCTTTTGTGGCCCAAACTTGAAACTTGAAAATTGAATTTGCCATGGAAATGGCTGAAAATGAAAAATGTGAGATCATGTCCAATTAATCACAATTATGATGTCAGTGACATTCGATTATTCGAGTAAAATGAGTAGAAGGTTTTGCTTGTATAGACTGCTCATTTAATTGAAAGGTAAATCTGCAAAATTCTTTTGTGAAAGTTCAGATATCGCCACTATTTCTTTCTGTAGACGGATTCAACTTTGGTTGTAGATCCATTTATGCGATCATTATCTCAATGACGTGCCTAATGAGTCTCCAATCCACAATATCAGAATAAATCCCTTTTCTGCAGTGCACATGAGAAACACACTGACATGGTTCCACCAGCTTGCTTTTGTTTTTGCTTTTCTTGATGAACTTTGAGCTAAATGGTTGGCAAATTATATCAATCACCACAGAGAAATAAGCAAAGGTTCAAATGGTTTTATGGCAAGACTCAATGTCAAACCCAGTGACCCAATAATAACTATTTTAATAGTGAGTGAAATTAGGAACGCAGTTTGGGGTGCAATTAACCAGCTACATGACTACAAAGGAGACAAAAACATGTGGCATGGTGGAAACACTGATACTGAATTAAAATCTGAAATAAATGTACATTCACCATGTCTGAACTGCTGTAACAAACAAATTTTACTGAAGGGAGAAACGAGATAAAGACTGACAAGCAGTTCTAAATTTTGTTTATTTCTTGTCCTTTCCTGTTTTGTCATTTCAGCCAACATAGGAACGAAGGAAAGAAGAATTTTGATAAAAGGGATTACATTACATAGACCTACATGTCACAAAAGTTTGTGCCAACCTACTGGAAAATTCATCTATTAACACTTTTGATCTTTGAATTAATTTGAATAACATTTTTTTCAGTATATTAATCAATATACACATGGTACATATGTTTGAAATATTTTTATGACTAATTGATGAAGATAGACAAAGTAATGATCAGAGTTTTGGATTTTAACATATTGCCTGTCTGATGGTACTGTAGAGCTATAAGGGTGCAGCTTTATGTTGTGGTTGTCATTAGGAAAGAATGTCATTCAATTAGCATCTGACCTGAGGCACTGCATCAGTGCTTACCTTGAAGCTTGGCTGGAGCTTGTATGTTAGCAAAGAGTGATGTATAAAACTACAATTTTTCTGTTCTATATAAGCTACTTCCACACAAATTAGTTTACATCCTGTTAGTATGGCATTAACACAATGTACAAAAAGGAAAACAAAACAGTGTGAGCATTTTCTTCTTTAGTTATGTGAGATGTGTGCTAGAAGGTGCCAGGAGTGGCTGCACTCTTTATGTAATAAAATTGATGAAAGATAAATGATAAGTGGTGTCTTAATTTGTTCTGTGACCTTTTCATCTTTCAGTCAATATATATTGAATTGCGACATGCTTTGCCATTGCACCCTCACTGCTTCATAACCAAAATAAAACAACCACATTTAAAGGCCTTACACAACCATGGTACACTGGCACAGGTAAGTTCAGCTGACACGTGATTAGACCTTTTCTCAGGGCTGCGTGGGTGTCCACAGACTCTGTTTGATTGACATCTCTGCAATTCTCCTGTTGGCTTGCTATTACTATTACTATGACTATTATTACTATTAGTATTAAAATTACACAGTTATCATTGTTATTGACACATGGTGTCTGGAGATCTCATGTAATTCCAAGCACAACTCAGCCCATCTTTAAACCTGAGCAGAGGTTTAATCAGACAGGTGTGGACGGACTTTAAGTTCTAATTATGGTTCTTTACGTTAATAAAATATGTAAAAAATGAGAAGCAAACACCCCTTCTTTTAAACTGTTGTATTTGTTCAAAGCTTTTTCATCGCTAACTCTGGATGACGTTTAAAAAGCAAACAAAACAATGCAAGTCTGTCATCTAATGGACAAATAGTGTATTGCAAAAAGACGACCAAACAACATTCAAATTCTCTCTTCATTTTCTTTTAGAGGAATATCAGAGGTCAGGTTTGGTTACTCTCAAGCTGACAGATCTCCCATCTCCTGGTACATGGGAACACATCCACAGGCTACACATAACAATATTCATAAAGTTAGTGAATGATCAAACACTCAACAACAAAAAAACAACAAAATAAATGTAACTCTTTAAAACCAAAGCAAATGCATGTACTTACCCTGTGTGCATGTCATTGGACTTTTTCTCATTTTATCTGCCTTGCCTGGTATTATTCTTCTTTTGGGAAACACTTTGTAAGAAAAGTGCTATATAAATTAAGTTATTGTGTGCCCACATATTGAATCAAATCAATTCTGATTAATGTGTCAAATCTAAACACACATCCCCATAATGATCCTAATTTCCCAGTGACTATATTAGATTGTATCTTTGGTTGTCCTATTTCTATCCAAGAGGCCAGTTTTTAAATAAATGGGCATTATCCTGACTGCTATTTCAGTTTGGGCAACAATTGGATACACATTTCTACAAACCAAATTAGACAGATAGGTTTAACAATCCTCCAAAACTTCAACATCTAAGAGCGTTGTCTTGCCTTTTAAGCTGAACGCTGCTGAGCATTTCTGTTCCCTGTAAACCAATAACACACTCGGTTTATTAATGTTGATGTTATTATAGTAATGCAGCACTTGTGTCAGTGGGGGGCGCACTGCTGGTGGATGTGGGCGTGGCAACTTCAATATGTGTGAGCGCTAAATCTGTAAATTAGTGCTTGTACACTATTATTGTGCTTGTATGGACATATCTAAGTAGGTTTGTGATGGAATAAAATCGTCACCAGCTACAATGTTAAAATAAAAGTTGTCCCAGCACGGCTGTCGCCATCTTTAGTAAGGGACAATAAGCTTAGCGCTATAACACAACTTGTTGTAATTTGCTGAAACTCCTTATACGGTCACTTTACATAGTTTTCAGATGTTCTTTGAAGCACCTCGCCATACAGGGCACCCTCCGCCTGTTAAGAATGGCAAATAACAAAAACTGAATATGCGTTTCTGTCTGAAACGGTTAGCGAGCGGGTCTCAGTCGCCATGTTTACTTTGGGTGACGCCAACTCTCTTCCATTTTCCTCCGCCTCTGGTTGTCAAGAAGATGGCAGCTTCCAGGCAGGCATGAGAGGAAATACTTCTTCACAAATCGAATGAATTTGGATTATTGCCGCAAGATCAGACCACATACCCGTGTTTTTGCAACTCCTGCATCGAAATAAGTAAGTAAAAATCTGAAATATTTGCGCCTTTTTCGGTTTGTTATGTTTTGTTGTGGCATACCGTCCGGCCATTTTTCTTGTGGGAGCTGTAGAACTAGGCCGATTGTCGAAAAGATGGCTGCTTCCAGAGACGGCATGAAACATAATAACACTCTGTTTATGCAGTTTAACTTCGTTTAGGTGCGTTTTAAGAGTGGCGTTGGAACTACATTTGTATCAGGTAAAATATGCATGGCAAAATAGAACGAAATTACATTGCATTTAATTGTAAAATTTGGCGACGCTTTGACAGATGCCAGCCGTACAGCTAACGCTGTTAGCTTGGGCAAATTAGGTTGAGCAAGTAGCCGCTAGTGCTAATGGAGTATAGCTAACGTTAGAAACCATTTGAACACTACGAATACGTTTTAAACTTGAGTATTTTTCAGTAAATTATTCGACTTGAGGTAAGACGTGTGATTTACACATTGTTGCAACTGTTAAAGTAAGCTTCAAGTAATTTTCTAATGTTAATAATTGCGTTAAAGGGGTTGCAGAGAATGCTAAGCTTGCTAGCTACAATATGGCGACTCCCAGAGAAGCATGAAAATAGCCGACTCTTGATAACGGTTTTAACTGTGCGTTAATTCTGTGTTGCAACCCTGTGTTGTTCTGCTTGTGTGGTCCGCTTTTAATTTATTGAATTTGATTTTTGTTGTAGTGCATTCCTTTGCTGGTGTAGTTGGCTAGCTATCATGTATTTTTCTTTCTCAGTCGCTTCCGCCATTTTTCAGACTGGCAGTAGCGTTAGCGGGGGTTTGTTTGGTTGCAAGATGGCTGCTTCCATGGATTGAATTCAATGGTTAGAAACAACTAAGCTAGTTAAGAGACAACTTGTGTTTTGTAAAGATTTCGTCTATATTAAGGATCGTGAACCAGTAGTTGCTCGGAAGCTATTAACGTTAACTTAACTCCGATTTTGTTTTTTAGGATTGAGTGTATTCATTACCCAAAGCTAACGTTAACTGCTAAATGCTAACTACTAAGCTGTTCAGCTTCTATGGCCGCACAAACTGTTTTAGAAGTTAGCTACAGCACTCGGTCTGATGCTGCTACTGAGTTTCTACGGTAGTTAACGTGGATTTTCACGATCACTTAAGCAGTTAAGACAAATGCTCTTTCATTATTGCTCCTAACAGAAGTCATGTCTGCCCCTGGCTCCGCGGTGTCTGGGACCACGGCGTCGGTTTTGCAGCCGCGATGGAAACGGGTCCTCGGATGGTCCGGTCCTGTTCCCCGGCCCAGACATGGACACCGAGCTGTGGCTATAAAGGAGCTTATGGTTGTCTTTGGCGGTGGAAACGAAGGAATTGTGGATGAATTGCATGTATACAACACTGGTAAGATGAACTTTGCATGTATGACTTTACCGGTTGTTTCTTTAATTTTGCAGCAAGCTTAATGTTTTATTTAACCAATCTGCAAATCTGAAATAATATCCAACGCATTTTCACCTTGAGTTTTCATCTTTAAACAGTTCAGTTTTATTTCAAAAGATCGATTCGTGACGTGCAGTACTAAGTATTGTATAGGCCTCAGCAGGCCAAGCAGATCAGTGTCTGATAAATATTGGCCCCCTCTACTGGAGAAAGGGCTTTGCTGCACGTTAAAAAAGGCGGGCTAAAAGAAAATGGATGATGCTGCTTGATTTAAGCAGACTGTATCCCCAGCCACAATTTCCTGCACATAAACCAACAGAGACAGACAAATTCAGCAAATCTAGTGAACGTGTCCCCATCCTTAGATGCAAATTTTGGTTTATTTTCCAATGTTAACAAGATAGTTTTTGTGAGGTTATGCTTGTCAGGACTTCCTTTGTTTGGATCATAACATAAACTTTCTTCATAATTTGAATGTCTTGATATTTGTAAACCTCAACTGATAACACCTTTGCCATTATTGTGTTTAAATTTCTAGCAACAAACCAGTGGTTTATCCCAGCAGTCCGTGGTGATATTCCCCCTGGTTGTGCTGCATATGGTTTTGTCTGCGATGGCACAAGATTGCTGGTGTTTGGTGGAATGGTGGAGTACGGAAAGTACAGCAACGATCTCTATGAACTACAGGTAATCTGGCGACATTTAGAAAATGAAATGTTGCTAAATTAAACATATTGTGATGCAAAAAAAGACCCTTTATATATTTCCTTCCTTTTTTTTTTTTTTCAATATCAGTTATTCTGCTCCCCAATTATGTTTAGTTAAACCAAATGTAATTAATCAATCACTACAAGTGGCAAAGGCATGTATTTGTTGTCCTACATGCAAAAACTGTGTACATAGTGAAGGAAGTTAAAATTATTAATATGCTCTGTTTCTTGTTATGATGGGGGTAGGTCTGAATGCTGGTGCATTTTCAGTCAGTGTGAAATGGAATAAACATGAATAAATGTATGCAACATTTAAAATGGGGTTAGTGGATAAAATTGTTACTATTAGATTGTCAGAATAGAGAATTAGGTGAACTTTTGACTTGTTTGTTAGTGTTTTGGCTATGACCTAAAAACAATCAGGAATATGTTGCTTTGACCATGGTTTCTTTTACAGGCCAGCAGATGGGAATGGAAAAAGTTGAAAGCAAAAAACCCAAAGAATGGCCCCCCTCCTTGTCCTCGTCTCGGCCACAGTTTTTCCCTGGTTGGCAACAAATGTTACCTGTTTGGTGGTCTAGCCAATGACAGCGAGGACCCAAAAAACAACATTCCCAGGTACACCTGTTTTTTTCCAACAGGAGCCGGTAGGGCCTTTCATGACTGCTTGAGATTCCATTTCTACCAGCAATATGTGTCTCATGGTGTGTTTCATTCTCAGATACCTGAATGATCTGTACACACTTGAGCTTCGTGCGGGTTCCAGCGTGGTTGGATGGGATATTCCAATCACATATGGAGTTCTGCCTCCTCCCCGTGAGAGCCACACTGCTGTGGTATACACAGAAAAGACGAGCAGGAAATCTCGCCTGATAATCTATGGAGGGATGAGCGGTTGTCGTCTTGGTGATCTGTGGACACTAGATATTGGTAAGTTTCTAAAAGTGTGAATGGAAAAATAACAGCACAAAAATTTAAATTGCCTTTCTAGTGCCACTCAGACAGTGCTGCTGTTTACACCTGATTAGACCAAAGATTGAACATTCTGACTCTCAGAGTACCGCACTTTCAGAGAATACATAGAATACATATACATTCGTATAACTATGGACTATAACTATTGGTCATTTTCTCCAGATACCCTGACATGGAACAAACCGTCAGTAAGCGGGACAGCACCCCTCCCCAGAAGTCTTCACTCTGCCACCACCATCACAAACAAGTGAGAGAACTGCTGCACCTAAGCAATAATTTATTGTTGTTTTTAATCATGTTTGACTTCCCAGTAGACTGTGTCATGTTTGGTCTCAGCATCTCACTGTGATTTCATTTTTCAATATGCAGGATGTATGTTTTTGGAGGATGGGTTCCTTTGGTAATGGACGATGTCAAAGTGGCCACACACGAGAAGGAGTGGAAGTGCACAAACACTCTTGCCTGCCTAAATCTTGGTTTGTGTAACACTGTATTTATTATACTAGATTTCACTTTGAAAAAGTTGAGTGAAATGGGCTTCATTTGAATTGTTTTACCATATGTTTGTCTCTAGACTCCATGTGTTGGGAGACAGTGTTGATGGATACTCTTGAAGACAACATCCCCAGAGCCCGTGCAGGCCACTGTGCTGTGGCCATCAATTCCAGACTCTATGTTTGGAGTGGGCGTGATGGTTATCGTAAAGCTTGGAACAACCAAGTCTGTTGTAAAGATCTCTGGTACCTGGAAACAGGTAAGTTGGCTTTAACAGATTGGTTTTGTCATTTAGACTCTTTTAAGTGGCCATGGTTGTCAAAACAGTGTCATTGTTGGTAAATTTTTTGTGTTACTCCTCTCCAGAGCGGCCACATGCCCCTGCCAGGGTGCAGTTAGTCCGTGCCAACACAAACTCCCTGGAGGTGAGCTGGGGTGCTGTCTCAACTGCTGACACCTACCTATTGCAGCTGCAAAAATATGACATCCCTGCAACTCCAGCTGCAGCCTCACCAGCCATGAGTGCAACCCCCTCGCAGCCTGTGAACTCCCCAAAGAGCCCTGCACCGGCTGCTGCAGCACCCTCTGGTCAAACAGGTATAACACTAGTTTTCCAAGTCTTCCTTGTCCATTGTTGTGACTGCACCAGCAAGTTCCGCAGCTACAAAAGTCTAATCATCGGTTTAATTATTTTACAGCTGTTTTGAAGGTTGCAGCTCAACAGTCTGCCACAGGCACATCTGTTGTTACAGTTCGCCCCAGCCAGCCTGGGAAATCCCCTGTCACTGTGACATCCCTTCCTCCAGGTGTCCGAATGGTAGTGCCTGCCCAGACCACCCAAGGATCGGTATGAGCAATTTTGCCAAGCTTTTTATCTTGTTTAAGGTATTTGGTGTGAAGTATGTGTCATTGTCAGATGAGCAAATGTGTTCAACAATTGTTTGCTTTTTCTGTTTTCAGCCAATTGGTAGTAGCCCTCAGATGAGTGGCATGGCAGCTTTAGCTGCAGCAGCTGCAGCAACACAGAAGATCCCACCCTCCTCTGCAGGCACTGTCCTCAATGTTCCTGCAGGTGCCACCATTCTCAAAACAGTAGCTGTTTCTCCTGGCACAACAACAGTGAAAGTGGCTTCTCCAGTAATGGTACAGATCACACTAAATTCTCATTTCTAACATTGTGTGCATTCTGTTTGTCACAGGTCAATTCTTAACATAATGTTGTGCTTATAGGTCAGCAACCCGGCCACCCGGATGCTGAAAACTGCTGCAGCCCAGGTGGGCACAGCAACTGCGTCCTCTCCCACCACCACCAGACCCATCATTACTGTGCACAAGTCTGGTGCCGTCACAGTGGCCCAACAGGCCCAGGTGGTAACCACTGTAGTGGGAGGCGTTACCAAGACCATTACCCTGGTGAAGAGTCCCCTCACCATGGGCAGCAGTGGCACTCTGGTAAGAAAACAGGACTCTGGAATTTCTGTAGCACAATGTAGTACTGACACACTGAGAGCACACTTTCATGCTTTTAAATGCATGCTGTAAATCATGGGTTCTGTAAACTGTTTTCTCATCCTTTGGTGTCTTTTATGTTTTTATGGCTTGTCACAAGACAGTGACACATGCACTGAGCTTGAACCAGTGGGGGAGGGAGTAAAGGTTGGCCTACAGTGACTGTTGGAGAACTCTACTAAGAAAACAAGGAGCATGATGTTAGTGATCTGCATGACTGTCAGTCAGTTAGGGCTAGAATGATTCATAGAGCCACCAGTTTGGTGGTCCACCTTCCCTGTACTGTCCGATGTTTTCTGGTGACTCATGAACTTGAGTCTCTCTCCTATGTCGGCAGATCTCCAACCTTGGCAAGATGATGTCTGTGGTACAAACCAAGCCAGTGCAGACATCAGCTGTCACAGGCCAGGCTTCCACTAACCCTCTCACACAGATCATACAGGTCAGCTATCTGCATGAGTGCAGGAAAAACACAGGAGGTAGCTTAAAACTCCTGAGACAGGCACCAGATGTCTTTCTCCAAATGGTTTGCATAACATGTGCCTTTCTCCCCAGACAAAGGGTCCCCTTCCAGCCGGCACCATCCTGAAGCTTGTGACCTCCGCAGATGGCAAGCCTACAACCATCATCACCACTTCCCAGGCAGGAGGCACGGGAAACAAGCCCACTATCCTCAACATCAGTGGCGTTTCTCCTACCACCACTAAGCAGGGCACCACCATCATTAAGACCATCCCCATGTCGGCCATCATGACCCAGCCTGGAGCTACAGGTCTAAACTCTCTCAAGTGTACCCTGTCACAAATATGTCAGCTTGCACATTAACGACGCGATCAGTAATACAAAATAAGTGATGTTCATACAATTTCTGGAGTTTCAACAAAATGTGAATCAAATGAACATCTTGATTAATATGATATTTTGTGTTGAATTTCCAGATGAGAGGTGATAGTATGCCATAATAGAAGTAGTGATGTAGTCTGATTGTTTTTACTATTTTTCCAGTTATCTCTTAAACATTTTGGCAACAGCGTGAATAAAACCAAATGCTAAGAATTATTTGCAGGTGTAATTTCACCAAAGTTTGATATAAGGGTAGTGTGTCCTTTTGACATAATCAGATGAAAATTGATTTCATGCTTTTGTCCTCACAGGTGTGACAAGCAGTGCAGGCATGAAAACACCTATCACAATCCTTACCACAAAGGTGATGACCACTGGAACTCCTGGTAAAATCATCACCGCAGTGCCCAAACTTGCCACTGCAGCCGGCCAACAGGGACTGACACAGGTAAACTGACTCTGTGCAGCAGAATTTATTGATACAATCTTTGTTGTGGTGTTAATTTTTGTTGCAACTTAGGAGACTAATCCTGAATTTTGTGTCTCTAGGTGGTTTTGAAGGGTGCTCCTGGGCAACCTGGCACTATTTTGCGCACTGTGCCCATGAGCACAGTGGGTGGTGTTCGACTTGTTACACCAGTGACGGTGTCTGCTGTTAAGCCCACTGTCACAACTCTGGTTGTCAAGGGGACTACTGGTATGAGTAAATATGTTTGTGTGATTGTGTTTGTGTTATGTGATTTGTTTTCAATGATCAATTATTGGATGACATCTATATGTTATGACAGATTTTGTACTTTGTACAGTGTATTGTGGAACCTTTGGTGTTCATCTTTTAATCCCACTTACTTTCAGGTGTCACCACTCTTGGGACGGTCACTGGTACAGTCTCCACTAGCCTAGCAGGAGGCACGGTGGACAGTTCCAACGCATCTCTGGTTACCCCCATCACCACACTGGGAACCATCGCTACCCTGTCCAGCCAGGTTATCAGCCCATCTGCCATAACTGTGTCAACTGCTCAGACCAGCCTAACTTCTGCATCCACACTGCCCTCCTCTACCATCACAGTGCAGGTAAGACCCTGCAGATTGTTGTCCCTCAGTATTTTTCATTTTAGTCATTACAACATTAAATCTTGGCAGCAATATGTGCCATAAACTTTTAATTGCTTCATTACACCATAAGACTGCACAGGTTAAGGCGTTGATGCCCATTTCTGTAACTACAAAACAATGACAGAATTGCTACTAGAAAAAACAACAGTAAAAGAGAGTGAATAAAATTACTTATTTTTGAGTATGAAAAACATGCTGTATGACTTACAGATAACTGAAATTGCTTTACTCTCTTCTGACCAGAACCAGCCCACCCAGGTGACTCTAATCACAACCCCCAGTGGCGTAGAAGCTCAACCAGTACAGGATCTACCAGTGTCCATCCTGGCTTCACCAACCTCTGAGCAGCCCAGCTCCACTGAGGCTGGAGCAGCTGGAGAGGGCTCTGGGACTGTGACTCTGGTGTGTTCTAACCCACCCTGCGAGACCCACGAGACAGGAACCACCAACACAGCCACCACCTCTTCTGCCACCATTGGAGCAGGACAGGTTTGTTCTAACCCGCCCTGTGAGACCCACGAGACAGGAACCACCAACACCGCCACCACCTCCTCTGCGACAATTGGATCAGGACAGGTGTGCTCCAATCCGCCCTGTGAGACCCATGAAACAGGCACCACCAACACAGCCACAACTGCATCTTCAAACATGTCTGCACTGCGTGTATGCACCAACCCACCATGCGAGACCCATGAAACCGGGACAACTAACACAGCTACCACAGCATCAGCCAACATGGGAGGAGTCCAACAGCTGTGCTCCAACCCACCCTGTGAGACCCACGTTACAGGCACCACCAACACAGCTACCCAGGCGTCGTCTAGCATGAACGCAGGCCAGACAGGCACTGCACAGAGGGTGTGCTCCAATCCACCCTGCGAAACACACGAGACAGGGACCACCAACACCCCGTCCACGGCCACCTCCAGCATGGGAGGCGACCAGACCAGCACAGCGACAGGCCTGGTCCAGAGGGTTTGTTCCAACCCGCCCTGTGAAACACACGAGACTGGGACCACCAACACGGCCACCACTGCCACATGCAGCATGGAGACAGGCGAAGGCACAGGTATACCCACATATACTGTAACTGTCTGCTCACTAGGATACAGTTTCTTTTTGTTTGTCATTCTTGATTTAATTTCAATGTCTGTTATCTGTAATTTGTTATTGCCTTTGTAACAGAAACAACAAAAATAATTTGTGCTCAGGTGGTAGATGCCATGTGAAATTAATTTATTGGTATGAAGTCAAATTTTATAATCTTTTTGTATTTATCTGCAGCCCAACAGACAGAAGAGGGAGCAGAAGATACCAGCAGCACAGAAGTGGCCTCCACCACTGCAGCAACTGGCACAGTTACCACCACCCAGGGCAGGGCCATCACGACTGTCACCCAGTCTACACCAGCCCCAGGACCCTCTGTACCTGTAAGAAATGCACTAGGCAAAATTAGCAAACGCTCTAACCACCGCTGCTGATTAGTTGTAATAACAGACTACTCAGCAGATCTGTCTCTGAATGTCTGAATCTGGTGGCATTATGACAAAGAAAGATATCGTGCCCTGAATGTTTTTTCATTGATCAGTTTGCATGTTTTATCTTTGTTTCCCTCCAGTCGATCTCATCGATCACAGAGGGTGTGAGTACTGCTGCCAGCTCTACAGAGGAACCCATGCAAACGGATGAGACAGCATCAGCAGAAGCTGCACCTGCAGAGGAGGGTGCCACTGCTATGGAGACACAAGCAGAGGTAAATACAGTATAATGTCACACAAAGCCGCTGTAAGCATGACAAATCCACTCAATCAAACATGTACTTAGTGTGTGTGAACTGTAATTTCTTCTTGCAGGGAGAAACAGCCACAGCAACAGCCTTGAATCTGCCCTCAGAACTGATGTCCGAAGGCCAGGGAGCCACACTCATGGTGACAGGGCTGTCTGATGAGGAGCTGGCTGTCACTGCAGCAGCAGAGGCTGCCGCTCAGGCAGCTGCCACTGAAGAAGCTCAGGCCCTCGCTATACAGGCTGTCCTACAGGCGGCCCAGCAAGCCGTAATGAGTGAGTTCAATCATAGTCTCATATAGTGCGATTTCTTGCCTTGTTTTGCTTTGATTTTGAACAGTAGCAGCCACAGATCAAGGTCTGGCTGTAGTTAAGTGGGGAACTGGCATGGAAAGAATTCCAAACAATTAACATCAACATGGTCGTCAGCAGGAGTAGACTGTTGCTACTGTAACCTCGACAATGTCTTTATGATGCTGTCATGCTTGTAATTTGTGTGAATTCTTAAATGTTTTCTGTTTACAGATGAAGGTGATTCCACTGGAGAGAGCCAGCAACCTACCAACATCCCCATCATGCTGACCCAGCAGGAGCTTGCTGCGTTGGTCCAACAGCAGCAGCAGCTGCAGGAGGCTCAGGCTGCTGCACAGCAGGCCACCGTGGACACTAGCCTACCCACTGAGGGCCTCGCCCCTGCTGACAGCCTCAACGACCCCTCTGTCGAGAGTAATGGACACAATGAGATGGCTGCGGCAGTTACAAGTGCTGTGGCATCACTGCTGCCACGTACCACTGCTGAGAGTAAGATTTTTTGTTTGTTTGTTTTTTAATACTTACTTTGACTTTTAGTACCGTAGAATAATGTTATGTTGTATTCTTCCTTTCACGCCACAGCACTCGCTCCATCAAGCACATTTGCACCCTCTGTATCAGTGGCAAGTCCAGCTAAGCTGCAAGCAGCAGCCGCCCTAGCAGAGGTCGCCAATGGCATCGAAGGAGAGGTGAATCATTGTGATATTACTGAACATCTGGCTGGTTATGCAAGGTCAAAGAGAGAGAAAATGTGACTGTATTGTTTGTTTTTTCTTACAGAAGCAAGGCCCTCAGCCAACCCCAGTGAAGCCTGTTGTTAAGAAAGAGAACCAGTGGTTTGATGTTGGAATTGTTAAAGTGACAAATATGGTTGTCACCCACTTCTATGTGCCAGGAGATGATTCTCAAGGAGATGTAAGTGTCTCAGGAGGCTTTTTTCCCCCAAGTTTAGATGGTTGTACTTAAGCGTGAGTGCATCTCTAATCTGTTTTGTTTGATAGGATGATTCTGGCATCATGCCAGACTACAGCCAGATGAAGAAAATGGAGTTGCAGCCTGGAACAGCTTACAAGTTCCGTGTTGCTGGAATCAACGCTTGTGGTCGTGGTGCTTTCTCAGAGATATCTGCTTTCAAGACTTGCCTACCAGGCTTCCCAGGGGCACCTTGCGCCATCAAAATCAGCAAGGTAAACACACCAGCAAAGCCCTTTCCCCGGCTTATTTAGTTGTAGATTTGACATACAGACGTGTAATACATAACAATAACAGTAGCTATTCTCATCAGTCATGCTTTCAGGCACTGAGTATATTATTTGTTCACTGTTCCTCTGCAGAGCCCAGATGGTGCTCACCTGACCTGGGAGCCACCTTCGGTGACGTCAGGGAAGATCATCGAGTACTCCGTGTACCTGGCCATCCAGAGCAACCAGACAGCTGAAGCCAAGGCCTCCACCCCGGCACAGCTAGCCTTCATGCGCGTGTATTGTGGACCCAACCCCTCTTGCTTGGTGCAGTCATCCAGCCTCTCCAACGCCCACATTGACTACACCACCAAGCCAGCCATCATCTTCCGTATCGCTGCCCGCAATGAGAAGGGCTACGGTCCTGCCACCCAAGTTCGATGGCTCCAAGGTGAGCACATAGATTGACAAACTAATACTCAAATATTAGTAAGTGAGCTTTGCTTAATGGATAAAAAGATGTATCTTCACCATTTCTCTGCTTTATAGAATCTGGCAAAGATGCTGCCTCTGCGAAACCGGCCCCCAAAAGACCAGGCACCTCTCCTGATACGTAAGTTCAGTGTTCACGTTTCGTTCTGTGCACACAGGAACAGACATTAACATGACACTAATGAATAAAACATGCAATACTTATTCTGGTCTTATGTGTGCTCTTGCAGTAAGGCTACTGGTCCAAAGAAAGCAAGGACGGACCAGTGAGGTTGCCCAGAGACCCCTCCCAGTCTTTTGTCCTTTTTCCACTCGCTGTCCTTTTATCAGGAAGACTGACCTTCACCCTCCTCCACCTCCTCATCCTCATCCTAATTTCATCCTCCACCCTCAAGTCTCAGATCAAGACAGCAATGGAGGCAGAACAACTGTATGAAGCCAAGATGAAAGTCAATCTGAGAGATGTTTTCTGTAGATAAAAACCCTCCTTTCTTCTTGTTCTGTTGGTCGTACCATTTTTAGAGCAACACAAACTTAGAAGCACATTATCTTTTTCAGTCACATCCCCTTCCATCGCTTAACATCTATTTTTGGCTTGTTTCAGTAGTTGAGCAGTATAGAGAAGCATTTACATCTTTCACAAACTGGGAGCCACCCTGTGCGCAATGTTACTTTTTTTTTTTTTTTTTTTGTCTTTTTATTGTGAATCATGGGGGGATGTAGAGAGAGACTACATGAATGATGTACAGTGTTGAAAAAGGCTGTGGAGGCATTAGTTTAGATGAAAGGAAAAATCGGTATGGAAACAAATAAAGCACTTGTCCTCAACGAAAGAGGACATCATTTTTTTTTCCTTTCTTTTTGCTCAAAACAAATTTGCTTCATCGAGAAACAAGTCTATAGTCACCGTACTGGACTCCAGTCTCCTGGTAATGTCATCACTGTGCGCTTTTTACCCCCAAGATGAGGACTGGTGGCCGACACTTCAAAGTGGACAAAAAAGAGTGACAAAGGAAGAGATTTGTAGAGAATGAACGACAGACTTTGCTAGGACTGAGACTTGCAGCACACACAAAAAAAATCTTGCAAAATCTTCCCAAAAAATTAGCAAGCAATGACGCAGAAGATCTTTTGTGTAGTTTATTTTTGTATTTTTTAAGCTTTTTTTTCTCCTGTGTGTGTATGTGTATGTTGTGTGCATTTTTAAAAACATCACTTTTTTTAACTGTTGTTCATCCCCATAGTTTGTGTTTGTGGGAAGATGGGTGGCTGTGTTGAGGTTGCCACTATATTTTTAAAAGTCTTCATTCAGTTGGTTGTATGTTCTTGTTAACAGATGGTAATGAAAGAGAGAAAGACTTTTGTATTTGTTCCAAGTAGAACCGCAGAGGTTATAGGACTGAAGGGAACTTTGAAGTGGACCCAGGGAGAGGAGAGTTTTTACTTTGTTTACTACTCAATGCTTGTGTTGCTTTGTTTGCCAAACATGGAATTTCTCGGGGTATGAGGAAGAATAACATCCGATCTTTTCATACCTTTCCCCCCTAATATCCCGATCAGTTGTCCTACACGTTTTATGCTCATGAATGTGGTGTCTCACCTCTTCTTTAATTTTTAGAATGGCAAATTATATTAGTAGGCATATTTTCCCTATCCTATTGATGTATGTGAATCCATTTAATAAATTTTAATTTTTTTCCTTCCACGGCTCTGTATTTCAGACTACAGATGGTGTGCAAGCTAACTGTGACGTGTAAACCCGTATGTCTTTGAATGAGGATGTCTTGGGAAGAAAGCTTACATAGCCGGAGTGTACTCACCTGTAAATTAGTTCGTTCATAGAGCAAGAATAAAAAACAAAAAAAAACATCTTGGCCTTTTATATAATTACCTGTAACAAACAGTTTTTACATGTTGGTCATCTCTTGATTGCCTTTTGTGTCTTTACTTATAAAAGAAACAAATATATATATAAATATATATAGTCTCCCTGATTGTTCTAATTTGCTTCTGTCAAGCTGATTCACTGTAGGAGTCTGAATCACTGCTAGGTTCATTACAATACAAACTTGTACAGGGAGTAGGTTTCTGAATGGACATGAGTGTATATCTACTTTGTAAGGGCGGATTCAGTTGTGATGGTAACAGCCAGGAAGATCAGAGCCAAGGTTTTCGCTTGCCGCCTTTTCTCCGGCTGGCACCTTGGTTTCCGTTTGTGGTTTCTCCCGATTTCTTTCTAGAAATGAACTTTCTCTTCATATGCATTCATAATTTTTGTGCGTGTCAGTGTGTCTGTTGAACAAAACTAGACATGCATGCAAAAGCAGTGTATTTTAGTAGTGATGCCTTAAGTTAGACCATAAGCTGAAGGTTCTCAAAAAAAGAAAAAACATTTAATGAGTTTGTTCCTCTCTCCATGTGGTATACAATTGTGTCCTTTCCTTCCACAGTACCTTTGCTGGGTCACTATTTTTGCACCCTCGTTAGATAGGTCATCATCAGCAGTGCCGAGGTCTCTCTGAACTTTCCCTCCCACACTGGGACGAGTGCTGCTCTCAGCACTCACAGGTGTTGCGAGTTTCTCTCGGCTGTTTGCAGGTTATCTGGAAATGTCCTGTATTTTCCAATGTGTGTTTTTTGTACTGTAGGGAGTAATGTATCTTTTATCATCAAGAAATAAACATGTTAAACATAGAGATATTGTGTCTTTCTTCTGTTCACTACAAAGAGTTTTTTTTTTTAAACTGAATCACCTGTTGTAAGCTGTTTGAGATGCTGGCTCTTCCATATCCTGATCCTCTTCCTTTAAAATATTCTCTTCACGCCACTGCAGGGCCTGCCTGCCAGACAGCTGCAAGGAATGATCATAAAACAAACGTCAAACAGTGCTGACATGTCGGCACAGAGCACATGAGGGGAAAAAACGGAACAAAAATCGTAAGCCACAAATTTGGTTCTATAATAAAGATGTAAACGATGTGTTCTGTACAAATGAAAAGCAGTGAGCTCCAGCACTGGGAGGAAATTCAACTCTTCAATGTAACAGGGGAACCTTTCCATGAATATTTTCAAATACAAGTATTCAATTGCTTTTGAAACAGGAAAACATACAGAATAGCTCACAGTTAATGGCATTTGCAATTTAGTTTGGTGTATGAATTTAAATATAGTTCTTACCTGGAAACTGCACTGGCTGTGACTAGGACTGCAAAATTATTTTAAATTTTTTTCTATTAATGTTCTCTCTATTAGACAATAAAATGGATGAATGAATGAAAATAAAAATAGTGAAAAATACCTGTTAAGGTGTCCTAAATCCCAAGGTAATGTATTCAATCAATTCAAAAATGCTTAAAAATGACTAAAATTATTAACTCGAGAGAAGTTGCCAATTAATTTTCTGTCGATCAATTATTCAATTAACAAACTATCCGAACTGTTTCACCTCCAGCTGTGGCTGCATATACTTGGTCACAGTTGTATATTAAACCTGTAAAACCAGGAAAATTTATAAGATTTGATTTGATTAGATATTCCTGAAGTGTAAAACTTCTGTGTGGAAACAAGCTCACTCTTATCAACTTTCAAAAAACACACTAGTTGAATCCTAGTATATGTGGCTCATTGTTAGACAACTCTTTGATGCTTTAAGGCGGGCTGGCAGCTTCACTGACCTCCAGGTCGCTCAGGTCAGTCTTGTTTCCGACTGCAATGAAGGGGAAGTCAGATGGGTCCTGGTCCCTCACCCTGGACCACAAACTCCTCCCTCCACCCCTCCAACCCAGAGGACCAGCATGCAGCAGTGTGCCCACAGTCTGGAGCCTGTCTGTCCCTGCTGCGTCCCAGATGTGAGGGACATCTATGTATTGTGTATAGGGTGCTCCGTTCTTCCATGTGGTTGTAGGAAAAGGTGTGTGGATGTGTGTGTCACTGTGGCAGAGCAGGTGGGCTGAGGAGCTGCCTTCAGGGTCACTGTGTGAGAGGAAGTCGGTCCAGTGTTGTGTTCAGGTTGTTGGTGATTCACAGATCTGTTCATGAATTTCCCACCGTGTAAACACACACACCAGGTAAAGGTACAACACACTCAAATCTCTTTCTCCTTCATTCACCTTTTATCTCACTGCTCCGTTAAATACGAACGTTTACTTTTATTTGTGAATATCCATTAGAATTTACAGCGATTCAAAGATTAGAAATCAAAGATTAAATGAGCAGCAAATCCATTTGTTAAAAGCCAACAACAGGTGAAACAAGAGCTAAAAAGAAGCTAGTTATCGTTACCAGAAGCTTCCTATGAGGAGTATTTTCAGTGAAACTGTACCTTTCCGTTTCCATCGGATTTTGACCTGCTGCTGCTTTTAAGTGCGCCTCGTCATTTCCCGTTTCGGTAAATTATTGACGTGTGTCACAGTCGCAGCCCAAGGTTTTTTTTAATACGGGCCTATAAATAGGGAAGTCATAAATCATTAATCCAAGTCACCAAGTCCATAGATAGATAGATAGATAGATAGATAGATAGATTCCTCAGTGTTTTCCATC
The DNA here is from genome assembly GCA_025331565.1 of Holacanthus passer. NCBI lineage: Eukaryota > Metazoa > Chordata > Actinopteri > Pomacanthidae > Holacanthus > Holacanthus passer. The sequence goes on from JAFREQ010000011.1 coordinate 3,789,881, forward strand.
GAAAAAGTTAATGTAGCATTTTGGTGGCTAATGCTTTATGTCAGAGCTGATTTCACAATAAAAGTCAAAATAGACTGAAAACAATTTAATAAAACAGAGAATATAAAAATGAATACCCCCATTATGCGAAACTACAGATGATACATCTTCCCTCTTCTTATCTTTTTTTTTATTATGTTTTGTTTTGCATTGTGTATGGATATGGTGTTTTGTGTTGTTGTAACAGTATATAGAGAGATTGTGCTGCAGAAATAAAACACGAAAAATGAGCTTTATTTCCTTTTGCCCTGAGTTGCTCCATTGTTGCTTTCAGAAATATAGTCATGTAAAGGACTTCTGGACGACAGGACAATATTTTTCTGAATGTATTTGTAACCTATTTGATTCCAAAATACTCTTAAAATATCAATGAACATGTCGGTCTACTCTAAATCGCATTCGATACTTTCTGTGTTGACCACCAGAGGGCAGTATAGGCCTCAGGTGATTCACCTTTCTTCCAGGTTTCCTTTTCTGTTTCTGCCATCAGGTGGTCTTATCCACAATATGTCTAGTGATTCACTGTTTTTCACAATCTGTTTTTCATCTGAATGTGTTAGCAGGGAACACAACACCTCTCAGTCAGAGCAAAGCGCAACAAGTTTAAATGAATCTGCCTTCATAAAATACATTTAACTCTAAAGATTTATTATAACACTAAACAAAATTGCAATAAAACCTTAGAATATATATGAAAATTCTGCAGGTTTATTAATTGTACCACAGGAAATCCTACAGCAACACACAGTTGTTACAATGTTTTCCTGTGCAGACACAAAGTGTGAAAAACCACAGAACTGTATAATAAGTTCCTGTAAAAGCAAATATGACAGGATGACTTTTTTAAGAAATGTTCATAAAAAGATGCATGCGTCGTCAAGAATATTTCCATCTGATGTAATGATGCAGACATATCATGGAGTCTTGGGCTTGAACATTTCACTCAGTGTCAACATCATATACTTTCAGTGAAGAGCTGGAACAAGCTGATGGACATTTACAGTGAAAAATATAATTTTAGCAACTTTGAAGGTACTTAAGGGGAAATAAAAGGGAATAACTGAATGAAGAGGTTAGAATAATACCATACAGGATAGTAAGATTGACAAACACAGATATGCACGTAAAGAAATATGATTATACATAATATAATGTGTACAAATAAAAAGTACAAATGAACAGTAAAGAGAAAAATATGTAAAATGATCAAGAAAACACTAATTCAAGAGCTAAGAGCTAAAAACAGGCTGCCAAACTAAAACAAAAAAAGAGAAAAAAGTTAAAGTTACAAACATTGATGCTTACATGTTGCATATTTATGTCCTCATGGGAATGTCAGTGGTGCAGCAGAGTACTGAGATTACACAAAATCAGCAATGTAAAAAGCCATTTCAGTGAGTGGCCCCAGAGTAATAAGCTTTGGTCACTCAACCAACTTGTCATTGCAGAGACACACACTCATAAATCATCTGATACACAACATATAACATAAGATCAGGTCATGTTTGCCAAGAAAGCCACTGGTTAATCTTTGTTAATGTGACTACTTGATGAGAAAAAAGGGTAAAATTGAAGAATGATGGAGAGCACAGTGTGTGTGAGAGTGTGTGTGTGTGTGTGTGTGTGTGTGTGTGTGTGTGTGTGAGAGAGAGAGAGAGAGAGAGAGAGACAGAGAGAGAGCGCTCTCCTGGGTATGTCACTGCAGCCCTGCCTGGTAGAGATAAGACCACCGCCTACATAGAAGCCTGTTTCTTGGGAATTAGAAAGCTGTCCCTAAAGTCCACTGGTGACACACAACACCATTCGTCACCCGGCTCACACAACCTCCCAACTGTCCGACAAGACGTTCCAATGTCAGCTCCAACTGCTTCTGTCGAGATACTGTCAACAGAGCAGGCATGGCATGTGTGTGTGTGTGTCAGTCTCTGCATGTGTGTGTGCAGGCTAATGAGCTACATGGCACGACCACAGACGTGCTGCAATGTCCTGTAGGTCTGTGTGTATGTTTGTGCTGCTTTGTGACAGTGAGCGGTGGGCCTGTAATTCCTGGCCTCCCACTTTCATCTTGATAACCTCTTATCAGAGCAGAGCAGCCCGCTGACAGAGCGGCAGCAGCCACATCCCTGCCCAGCTGTCCACAGTGCCACCGCTGAAACCTCATTTCACTCCTGCTCTCATAATATCGCTCTCATTCACACAGACCAATGTGCTCCATGAGCTCCGTGAGCAGTTCACTTCATTCCCATTCAATCCCTGAAAGCAAACTCTGCGTCGAGACAAGTGCATAAAAGCAGGTGAAAAAAATTCTATTGAAGAAGTAGATAACACAATAAATTAGCATCACCAACCATCTTTCCATATATTTCCACTTATCCTGCAGGGTCGAGGCGAGCTGGAGCCTACCCAGCATGCAGTGGGCAAGAGGCAGGTTATGTCCTGCATAGGTTGCCAATCTGTCAGACACACTCACACATACAGTGTGATTTCAGTTTACCTCAGCCGAACCCAGGGCCTACATGGCAACAGTGCAACAAGCCCATATCCAAAAACCAACATGAAAAATAAATTGTATTTGTATTCATAATTGAATAATAATCGTGCAGTAAACACATCAACCAGATTTCCTTATCAGTAGTTATACATTTAAATCACTCAAAACCGGAATGAAGAACAGGTTTACCTGGTTTGGTTGGAAAAGTGAATAACCAGTAAGTTTCCAAATATAGTGTTTGACATCTCTTCTGAAGTGACTAAATGTCCGATCATTACAATAGCAGACCAATTCCACACCTAAATTCCACTAAAATAATTGAACTTTATTCATGTGACAGGTTTTTAAATCCCCCACGTTCCACCAAATACCAAGGATATGACCTCAGTGTCCTCAAAGGCAGCTGATTTCAGTGTTTCCTGACACCCCTGTGATCAAAATGCCTGTGGAGCTGTTTCTAACCTGTGACCTTGCTGACCTTTACTCGTGCCAAGTAACTGTAGAAAGAGTGAAAAGTTTAGGGAAACAGGTGCCTCAGTTATAAGTTTTGTTCCACAGCTACCATGATATATATTCTGATTTGCATCTGGCCTAACTGATGCAGTTTATCTGCCCCTCACTACCTGATGAGGATATAATTTTAATGTAACTGCTGCAGATTCTTAAGTAACAGGAAAAGGCCCAGTGTTGCAAGTTAAAAAAAGCCTCAGTTCTTTGAAACTGTTTTTATCCCCTGATTTCCCTGAAAACTGTAAATGAACAAAGAGAGAGGAAAGTTGGGAAGCTGCTTTGACTATCAAATGACTGGGACAGTGTCGGGCTTGTGCGCAGCAGGGCCGTGTCCAGACCATATCTCTCCCCCATGATTGCAGCTCCTTTCCCGATTTGCATTACTGTGTTCCACTCTAAGCTTTGCTGGACCACAAAGAAATTGAGTCTTTGCATTTTATATTTGCTTTGTTCAAATGTCTGTCGACTCTTCCATGTGGGCTCGGTCTTATCAGGGGCTGTATGCACATTTCATCAACAGACAAAAAGCATCATCCTCATCCTGCTTGCTCACTTTCCCTGCAGCAGCATGATGTCCTTTATGTTACATCTATGTGTGCATCTATGATCAACATCTGCTATTTCTATCTACCAGCTATTCTAAACTGTTTGATATGATTTTTATATGTGATGCCTTCTCTGCGGAAATCATCACAGATACAAAAATGTTATCAATACTACACTGGCAGCTCACACAGCCATAAAGGAAGAGGAACCAAGATTTCAAGCCGACACCTTCACCTTTCCCACTTGCTTCAGATGCCAAAAGTCTTTGATAAGACAAACATTATTTGAACTATTTGCAGATGAATTATACTGTTTGACACAGTTTTACATTTGGAGTTGTAAATATGTCACATCTGCCATCATACAAGTTTTTCTTTCTGGACCAAAGAGGTGTGTCTTTCAAAAAGTTGTCCCCAACCCCTCCCACGGACTGTCTCTTAGCCCTAAACTTTGCTGGTTGGAGAAGTAGTTCTAGTAGCCATCAGCCCATACTGAGGTAGACACACGAGCTGTGCCGCCTCACCTAGCTACATAACTTTAACCCTGAGTCCGACTGCTCACCTGGCTCATCTGTGACATCCACTCAGGTAGGTGACCCCTTGGCTCCTTCTCTCCTGTTGGTTTTAGTCTTGAGTAGACATCAGTATCAGCCACATCCAGTCAATTTAGCAAATAATATCTGGCGATATATGCATTAATATGCATTTCGAACTTCCCCTGGTGAGGTTTAATATCACCTCAGGCCATTTATTGCTTGATTAACTGTGACATGTAGAGATTGAGAAGTGAGGACTTTGCATTTGGTCAATGGAGTTTCCTTCTCAATGAAATGGAAAGTTTTTCTAAAGCTTAACTGTTTCATGTAGATTTTTATTATTTTTTAAACATTTTTTTATTTTGATTATATTATTATTATTATTATATTATTTTTTTTTTTATTAGATTTTCTTCATCAACATATAACCATGGGTCTATGTAACTGGGTGATCAAATTATTTGCATCAGTTATTATTGTGATCATTCTGCTTTTAGGTGACTTGCCATCAAATTGATTCATGTCCAATTAAATATTTATTCTGGTTTTTGGTATATGTATGTATTGTGTATGTATTAATATAAATAACTGTACTAAATGTCTACTCATCAAGCTCTCAATTAGGATGATAATTGAACCTCTAGTTAATTAAGTGTGTTTACAGCTTATATCTGAAAAGTTGTTTAGAATAAAATGATCAAAGCTCCCTGAGTGTGATTATAGCCACCTGTTAGTGTCTCAGGACAGTCTCATTTCCTCAGCTCTCCTGCGCTCTTACGTTTGTTACAGTTCTAGTCTAACAGACTTCTATTAATCAAATGAGATTAGGGTCATGTTGTATTGGTGGAGCTGGATATATTTAGCACTATAATGACGCTGTCTATCAGATTTTCTCAGACTTTATCAGACAATATCTGCCTCTTCTCTTTCCTCTAAAGATATGGAGCGAGAGTGGCCTGTTATTGTAACTCTCAATTCTCTTGCACTTTTCATCCGTTTTTTTAAAAGAGTCATTTCTTTTCTAACTTTTCGTCTCTAAAACTCTGAGTTACTTTTTAAATTAAAAAATGAAAAGGTGAAGAATTACTTGATAAGAACACCTCACACAAATTCAGAAGACTGGTGTGAAATGTCACATAATCTTCTAAGCAGTGTGACAGAGGTTTCTCTTAATACTTTCACTTTGAAAATCTGCCTACAAACACAGCTCAGCTCTTTTTTCTGTGTTGTGCTGCTTGCCCTGTAGGGCCTCCCGGAGGACATCTTTTGCATTCTTCTAACTGGCAGACCTATTGAAGAAAGGCAACCTTGTAACCGTTTGGTCACTGGCTGCATCACTACAATTATAGACCTATTTATTTTTAGTTTTACTTTCAGCCACTGTCAAACTTCCTTTTCCTAGAAAAGGAAGTTTGAAGAAGCCTGCTGTCAAGAGATCTTGTCCCTGATAACTTCAAGTTAGATTGTTTGTTATGAAGAGAAGAGTGTGGTGATAACGTCAATCAAAGTTACAGTAAATCAGAAACTGTTAATTGTGTAGAAATTAAATGTAGATTTCTCACATATCTGCTATGGTAGTGCTATAGGTTGAGGTTTGTTCTGTCAGCATGGAGGATTCATCAGAGCAGTCCCACTGGGTGCCTCCGGCTCTGCTCAGCTCAGATCCTCTAGCTGGTTTCTCCTCCGAGTCCGGCCTGCTGCCTCCAGGGGAAGAGGGGGAGGCCTTCTTCTCTGGCCAGAATACAGACTACACCAGCCTGCCCTCCTTCTTCTCCAACCCAAGCCACACCCGAACGCCACCCACCTACAGGCACAGTTCAGGTCAGTCCTCCCACCCACTGTCACCCATCAAATCCATCTTGCCATCCACCCTCCAAATCATGATTTCACTTTTTTCTGTCCCACTTTCTAAAGTCCGTCAGGTGTTGACCTCGCCAAGCCTCCTCAGCAACCTCCAGCTGCTGGACGGGCCAGGCAGTCACTCCCTGGGCTCACCCTACAACCCCTCGGCCTGGAGCAGCAGCACCCTCACCAAGAGCCAGCTGCACTCGCACACCCCGACCTCCCTCTACACCCCCGGCATCACCTCCTCCCTCACTATCTCCAGAGACGGATACTCGTCCCCGAGCAGAGAGGGCAGGGAGAGCCCCCGGCTTCAGGAGGCCCTGAAGGCTGAGCGTTTGAGCCCACTGGGGGGGTCAGGGGCCAGCAGCAGTTTTCTGAATCTGACCCCTGCTGCCGGCAGTGTGTACACTCCGTCGTCTCACTCCCACCAACACATGCTGAGCCCCTACAGCTCGTACATGACGGGTCCACAGGAGTACAACTCTGCTGCCCTCTACTCCAGCCCTGGGTCCTGGATCAGCCCCTCATACTCACCAAAACTCCACAATAAGATGCGGATATCCACTCCAGGTGAGAATACATGAAGATGTGTCATTTTCTCTGGTTTTATTATGTTAGATCTATAATTTGATTATATGACAGATCAGTCAAAAGGTCCATTTAGTGGCTGCTCAGGAACTTCATATCAAATGACGTTCCATGGCCATAGAAAGGTAGATGGTCAAATTCCAAACAAACTTCTAGGTCAACAATGAAATTTCTATCCTAACTTCTAATCCAGCGCCGACTCCATCCACTGAGGAAGATCATGTTATATTATTGAAAGCTCCAGAAGAGCAAACAAATGGAAAAAATGTGGGTTTTTTTAGATAAAGAATTTTGTTCGATAATGAAATATCAACTAGTCTAATATTCACCATATTCAGAGTCATTTGAAGACATTTGCACATTTTGTAATAACAAAATGCCACATGTTCAGTAACAACTGTGCACTCCTGATTTTGAACAGAGGCCAGAGAGTGTGTGAACTGTGGAGCCACAGCTACCCCTCTGTGGCGTCGGGATGGTACAGGTCACTACCTGTGTAACGCCTGTGGACTGTACCACAAGATGAACGGCCAAAACAGACCGCTTATCCGACCCAAGAAGAGACTGGTATGACCCACTGGGACACAGAGGTTCCTAAATAGAAGGACACAATATTTGCTAATAATTAATCATTAAAAATCCTGAAGATTTCTTTTCTATGTTTCAGATCGTCAGCAAGAGGGCAGGCACGCTGTGTGCCAACTGTCACACAAGCACAACAACACTGTGGAGACGCAATGCTAATGGAGAGCCTGTGTGTAACGCATGTGGACTCTACTTTAAACTGCACAATGTGAGTCAGCCATCTGGATAAAACTCATAACTGTGTTCTTTTAAAAAAAAATCCATAAACTGCTGCACAATATTGTATTATAAAATCTGCTAAACAAAAATTCTCAGAAGCTGATTTCTTTCTTTTCCCAGGTCAACCGGCCCCTCACCATGAAGAAGGATGGCATTCAAACACGCAACAGAAAAGTGTCCAACAAGAACAAGAAGAGCAAGAAGGCCGCCATGTTTGAGCCGTACTCTGAGGGGACTCAGCCGTCCTCCCTGGACAGCAACGGTGGGCCCTTTTCCCTCGGCCCTGGGACTCTCCTCACCTACAGCCACACACCACACCTCATCCCAACACCGTCGCCCCTGCATCCCTCTGCCTCCTTACCTTACACACACCATCTCAACACGGGCATGGTGCCCACACTGGTGTGAAATGACAAAACAGGCACCTGAAAGTGGTGTACATTTGGGAATCAGTTCGCTTGCTTGTTTGCCAGTTATTTGTGTGAATTTGTACATATGTGTTTCTGCACTGGATGTCATGTGAATGAGGTTTTCTGTTTATTTCCACTGTATTTTAGGGGGGTAGCACCAATTCAGATGAGAGAATTGCTTTCAGCTGTTAATACAAACACAAATCTGATTAGACTGCCATAACCAAGTCCCTATTCTATTATTCATATTGTGAAACTATACTTCGGTTTTGTGTTATAATTATCTGTTTTGTATTTGCAAAATTCCCATATTGAAACTCTACAGAGAAAATAATAAAATGTGTGACAGTTGGAGTTATGAAGGCTTCTGTTTTTGCTGTCATTTGAATTCGCAGTTTATCCGTTCAGCTCAGTGAACTGACCACAGTGAAGCCTCCTGAGTGGTGTTATTGTACTCCCCTGCTCAGGTATACTAGTCTCTTTGTGCCGGCAGCGTTCCACTTTGACAGTGTAATTGTGCATGTATGCAAATTCTCCATTCTACAGAAGTGACCAACATTCAACTAAAGTGCAACACTTACGCCAGGGTTTTATATTTAGACCTGCGCTGCCACTTGATGAGCAACTGTGTTCAAACACACAGACACAAGGTCATGTTTGTATTTATTACTCATAAGTGTCATACCCTCATAAAAGGGGATTTTCTCCATGCATAGAATTTCCACTTTCACGCTCGAATGCAAAGGTCAGAGGCTACAGAGAATTTGCTTAGTAATGACACATTAAGACACATAACATAACAGCAAAAACATAACAAAGTATTTTGATTGAGTCAGAACATTGAAAGCCTTAACGTGAACTGTTTTATGTCATTGTTCTGATTGCTGCAGATGATGAGCAGTGGTGGTAGAAGTATTCAGATCGTGCACTTAAGTAGAAGTAACAATACCTCCACCATATTTGCCACCAAGTAATAATAATCCATTAGAAGTAAAAGTCCTGCATTCAAATCTTACTTAAGATTAATCAGCAAAATAAACTTAACATAATAAATATATTTATTATGAAGCAGAGTGGCCCTTTCCAAATTTATTAAACATGTAATCTAAGTATATTAGATTAAAGGTTCATTTTTACTGATGATTGCAAGAAGCATCTGAATGTTGCAGAAGGCCAACTATTTTTTAATTAGCTGCTCATATGTTGTGTTAGAACATACAAATAAAAGGCTTTTTCTGGTTGTATTGTACTTTATCACACAGTTTCTCTGTAGATGTCAGCCAGCATTTCATTTTTCGGATATGCTGGGCTCCTGTGATTGTTTGTATTCAGCTAATCCCACTCAGTGAACCAGAGATAACTGTTTCATATTGACCAAACTTCTGACTGTGTATTCGTAACTGATTATATTAGGTTATTTATGGAAATTTCATTGACAAAATTTTAGGATGAGTGAAAATCCTTAAATGCAAAAAAACACATTACATTTGTTGCCATTTCCTCAGTAATGGCATTCAAGCAGCAGTGCAGTGGTACGTATGTACAGTTCATTTTCTTTATGCTGAGCAGCAGGGCTGGGGTTGCTCGCTCAGGACTGGGGGACGACTGATATGTTATCACTGAGGCCACAGATCCCAAACCATCCACCTGCTGCGGGCACCGCCACTTTCACACTCCCTGTCAGTTAGTCAGTGAGGGGCATCATGTACGCTTTTAGACGTGACACCAGAAAGAGTTATGACAAACAAAATAGTGTATCATTGGTATCATCTGAAGACACCGATGTAGGTACATGAACTCCCTTTGGGTGCTCAGGCTTCAAAATCAATATGTCATGTTTGGTTCAAATGACTCCAGTCAGGTTTCATAATCTGAGGGCGCAGATACACAACGCTTCACTTGAGACAAATCTATAAATGATCACATAGCTGCTTTCACAGCACACTTATGCACGCTTCACTGCAGACTTAAGGGAGAAATAAGACTTTCTTTTATGCATTTGGTTTCAGCTTAGTGAGCACGGGCCTGTGAACATCTGGGCACGCCACCCACTCATGATGCTGCATGATACACCCCTGAGTGTTTTGGGAATAAACCAGCTGAGGCATAAATATTGATTATCAGAATTTTGCCCAAATTACTTATCAAACCTGAGTAAAGCAAAATCATTTAAATAGTTGATTCTTCTTAGAGCAGTTTCATTTCATTAGCAGTCAACTGTTATTATGCCTAACTCGCTTCGCCTGGGACCTTGATGATGGGAATACAATGTACTGATGTCCTGTGAAGTAACAGAGCAGGACAATGGTTTTTATATTCAAACCCATATATCACATTTACCTAAATTTTACCCTAAATCACTCTAAAGGAGATAAACCTTCAAGATCCACAGTTTCCCTCAATAAGAATGCCCAGACTCAGTAAAACAATGAGACAATTAATCAAGTGAAAAAAAAGACATGAAATGTAAAAAATTAAGATGATTTGGCAAGCACATCCATAATTTATACTCTTTTCCTTAACTGTCTCTATCTGCTGTTTATCTGCTGCGGCCGCCAGCTCTGCTCTGGGGAAATGGCCACAAATGTCGGGGATAGATTAGCAACCACAGGCCTGTTCACGAGGCCATCCGTTATGGGCCTTCTCTCGCTGGCGCCTTCGGTGTTTGCCTCTTTTCCCATTCAGCCTGTTTTACCCTGCAGAGTTGTACAATGTCATTAGTTGTGGTAGAAACTAATACAAAGGGAAGGGAAGTGATTTGTTAATGAGTTGTCTGACAGTCTCGGAAACCTAATAAGATAGATTAGAACCATCCTTAGGCAAATTCATGTCTTGATTCTGTGTCATTTCAAACAACAGCCTTCCTGAAGGAGAAAACAGATGCATTTCAACAGAGTGCATGTCACCACTACACTGTGACATCCACAGCAAGAAATAACTCACAACTACAGGCAGCTTGATGTCTAATGTGCTCCTTTTGAAACTTGTGGTACACGAGCGCCCCCAAAAGGTAAGAACGAAACACTCCAGCTCCAGTCCCCCCTCCCCCCAACTGCCACAGGATGTAAAACCCTGAACACTGCAGTTTAGAGATAACACACATTGATGTGCATGTGAGTAGTTCATATTGTCATGTATATTGTTGATGCATATTATGAGGGAGCTAACCTGCATATGAATTGAGGCTTCACACTTTACCAAGAGCATTGAATCAAGATGAAGTAAAACTCTTGTCAAGTGTGATTCTGTAAATTTGGCATATTTTGGGTATAGCTTCTTGTATAATATTGACAATAACATATGTATGTCAGTAGAAAGAATATGATGTATATGAGTAGTATCATCATGTACAATATTTTAATGTCTATTTAGTCTATTTAATATCTAATGTATGACATGTAACTTATATTAAGTATAATTTTGATATAATCAAGAGCTTTTTGATACTTGACTTATTTGATGTATTCGTATATATATCAGCTGAGTTGTATATACTTTGTGTACTAATATAAACTTGTGGTTTGGAGTCAGTGTGCAGGCATAACTCTTTTCGTCTATGCTGAATATGAATTGATCGATGAGATAAAGAATCTGAGTGTTTAAGACAATCTTGGCAATGCATTACATCTCCCTAAGGATTCAAAACACTGCACTTTGGCACTTTAACTATGACTCAAGTCTGTTAGCCGTGTACCTGAAAAAGAGCTCATAATGCTGCACTTTTCTAGCCTGATAATCAAACTGAAGTGCCATTTTGTTTCACTTTATTCTGACGTTCAGACTAGTTCTAAATCAGACATTGGAAGAGGAACGTAAGACTGTGTTGTGAGTCCTATGGGAAATATGTTGCCAATTACAGCTTGTTGGACTAGACAGTGTACTGTAGATGTGTGTGTATTTTTTTCACTGGCTCTTTAAGTCCATCTATAGAACAAACAAAATGAAGACACAAGAAAAACATAAATATATTTATTTTTTGAAGCATGCCTAAAACTCCAGTACAGCCAACAAAAGGAGCTGAGCATTACACAGTGAAAAGGAAATATAACTTATATTTTCTGTCAGCTGTCAGTTTGTAAGTAGTAAAAATTGGTCCTTGGATAACGCACAAAGGAAAAAATAAAAATAAGCAGTCTCATCAAACCAGCTGAATCTGTTTCAATGTCTCTTAGCTTATCAGGTTCATTTAAAGCACTTCCAGTCTAGAGAGTAACACCCTTTAACAACTGAAAATCTCTGCTGTGTTAAAAAAATAAAAGACACAGGACAAAGCGGGGTGAGAAGTATAACAGCTCACCAAGCTACATATTATGGATACTCCCACAAACTGCTTTAGCCAATCCACATTCTGTCAGTGCACAAGCAGACTGGGCTTTTTTGTAAACATTAAATATTTAGTTTTATTTTGTTGGCATTACACAGGGTGTGTCGCAGTGAAAGAGATGCAGAGTCTTCACTGTTTCTTAGCGATGAGAACACCGACCACAACTCCCATTAGCAGCGCCACTCCAACTAGCAGCCATCTACTCAGAGTCTCCCGAGATCTCCTCGCTTTGGCTGCGGCGTCTCGCCCGAAAACTTCAGCAAAGCTGTCCTGGAATCAAAAATGGATTCAGACAAAAACAAAAAAAGAGGTGGAGGAATTTTGTTATTAGACAATGTAAAGTATAACTTTAAATATGTCTGTACAGCATATGGGAATCTACTCATATGCTTGTACATACTATGTGCATATGTGTAGATATATTTTTCATTCCTTTTTTTACCCTTTCTAAGACACACTTATTGCTTGTAATCAAAGGTATTATGACAGATATATTAACAAGGAAAAAAATTTAATTAAAAATATTTTTTTGTTTGGAGGAGCAAATCAAGAGAGGTAACCAATAAAATTCATTTGAAATCTTATTATGTAGTGGATAATTAAAACTTTGCAAACTTTAGTACCATTTAGATGCTGTATGAAATAATGCCATTGTGCATGAGCATACAGAAACAGCAGAAAAGTGCACTATGCTGACTAGTTTGAAAAGTTTGGGGACATTCTGACATGTTTTGTGCAATTACTCTGAGTTGCCTTGGAATGATTTTTAACTGCTGTAACTCCAAGCTGACTGCAGCTGCTGTCCTCAGATGAGGAGTTTGTAGCTCTTCAGAGCCACCTTTCAAGGCAGTGAGTATTTGATACTTAAAAAAAGGTAGACATTCAGCTGAGGTTTTCTTTTAAATTGTGTGACACAGTTAAAGATGCACGGATTCAACTTTTCACTCCATATACTTCCAATACCTCAACTCAGGGTGTCTGGTAATACAGAGTACTGATGCATTAGCAGTGCCTTTTTCTCCACATTTAAAAATCTTTATACCTCACTGCACGGAACTGTTTTATGTTAAGTAACATGAGGTCAGGGACTGCTGATTCAACAGCCCACCATAAGCAAATGTTTGTAGCTTATAGCAGAAACACAGAAAGTTATTGATATTGAACATTGACAAAGAAATTGTATTGTATTACACATCACGGCCATTAGCCAATCTGCCAAATAGGGTCAGAATACTGATAGTATGATCAGTATCAGATCGACACGTCCCTCGTCACAGCACCATAAATAAAGCAGCATGTTGAGTTCATCCCCTTCTGACTCACCCATCCTCCTTGGCTCTGGATCCACGGACTGATGTGCTCATCTAAGTACATGGTCATCCAGTCTGCAATGCGGGAAACCAGCTCGCTCGTATCCTTCTCGACGCACTCCACACACAACACACCGCCAAAGGCAAACAGGCCCACTATTCGTCCCCAGTTGACTCCATCCTTGAACACCTCGTCCATCACACTCTTAAAACTGTGGTAGGCTGTGTCAGGAGTGATGTCAACCTGCGAGGAGAGGTCACTAAATGCTTGTGTGAAGAGCAGTTCAAACTCATCTGCTGAGATCCGAAGAGCTTCCTTAACAGCCTCTATGTCAGCACCTGGGGACGAAGACATACCTGGCTGGCCACCTCCATTCCTGCTGTCGACCAGCAGGCCGTTTCTGGCAGCAGAGTTGGCCTTGTCTCCCTCAGTCCTTCCACTAGCATCCTCCGGCCTCAGCAGAGAGGTTGGGTAGTTCCTCTGAGACAGTTTGTAGCTTATAAAGAACTCCACCAGCTCTCTGTTACTGTACGACATTATTTCCACACCGTGAACCTCCAACACACAGCCAGCCTAATGAGACCCCGTGGTTTCTCCTGCCATTCCTCTTGGTCCGTCAGCTGTCACATCAGAGCTTCTTCACCTTGTGTTGCAGCTAAGCAATAGCATCCTGGAAGCATACAGGGATGAGAGTGACATTATTTCCTCTAAACAAACATGTTTTAACCCATGCAGCTGTGTTGGTTTCCATCTATCAGGAGACCCTTGAAACTTGCTTGAGTGGTGTAATCCATCACAGTGAGCATCAAGTCTGCATTCACTATTGTCAATCACATTATCATTGACGTGCAATAGAGTTTGATTGCAGAATGATTGGAAATATCCGCACTGCATTAGCAGACACTGGTTACGTGTAAAATGCTCACAGCATGTTTTAGAAATCTCATGATAGGCTTCTCCTATTGTACAGAAATAAATGGAAACTAATGGGTTCCTCTAAAGGGAAGGAATATACATCCAAAAACCGAAAACTGTAGCAAACATTTGTAAATAAACATGAGCTAACAAAGATTAGCTAAACAGCAGCCTTGCAAGCTCAGCATTATGAAATCCACAAAAATTTAGCTATTACGATGTATATCAAGGCAAATATACGTGTGTGAAGATGCCAACCTGCCACCGCTGACAGCTCTGACTACAACGTAGATGCTCCCAGTTTTTAGCCTCAAGTGCTAACTAGCTGTTTATGAACAGTCCCTAAGAAACGCATCAAAAACAACTACAAACTACAGCCACGGGACTAATATGAGGTAATCCTTATTGACATTTATACTTACGACTGCTGAACGGTCGTTTCCTTTTGAGAGTGCTATGGAGTTACTAAAAGCTGTAGTTGTGAAGACAGACACAATATGGACATTTTTGCAGCTGCAGACTCTGTGGCCTGAACGCTGATGCACGCTGGCGGTTGGCCAATTCTGCTACTGTAACAGCCAGAAGTCCCGCCTCCTCCTGCCGCTGTGCCAATCGACGTCGGAGGCAGACCGGAAATAAAGGGGCCCGTGAAATGAAAGCAAACTCATTGGAAAAGCTTGAGCGTTTGTTCTGCGGAAATTTCTCCGAATCGTTCGTTTCAGTTTCATACTAAATCAGTACGGCACCATCGTTAAAGACGTGACGCACGTACATTTAAATTGAACTTGAGCTTGTAAATAACTAAAGAAAGCTTGTTTGAAGTGTACTTGTAGTATAAATGTACACAGTGGCTCAATATGAAAATCTAGTGGTCAGTGGTGAATAAAAGTGCAATTATGCATGATCTCTAGTTGATCATAACAGCCACTTAACATAGATTTACTTGTATAAAAACATGTTTTTGTAAAACTTTTTCTCTCTCCCGACTGTTCCCTACAAAAAGTTATCAAACTAAAAAGTAAGACTTACTTTCCTGTTAAAATTAGACAGCTATCAAATAAAAATCACATTCTTAAGAACTTTTGCAGCTCTGTGTAACATTTTAGCTCTATTGTGTTCTGTACATGTGTTTAAAATGTCTGTTTTCATTAGACCTGGCACAAGAGATAATTGTCACAGACGGTGATTGGTGTAGGAAAGAACTTAAAATGTTTTATTAAACAAACATATTTATTAAAACGTGTACATAAGCAATAAGCATATCCTACACTTTCTAAATGTGAAATGACAATATGATACAGTTTGTCACAGTTGAGAAAACAAAACTATGGAAGTAGGGGAAGTTGGCATAATTGTTTCAGAAATCTTGTGACAGGTAAAAGGTGAATAACAGATTGTATGAAGAACCTAACAAAGAACAATGGCTAAAATATATACAATGTCACTTATATATGCCATTTACTTATGCACTATAATGTAACCTTTTTTCCTCCTTTCCAACACTGGTAACATCTCTAGTTGCAGATTTTTAACGACCGATGCCATTTGACCAAATATTTGCTTCAAACTGTTTTTTTCATCAACTGGATTTTTTCACCCCTTTAGACATGAACTATTACTTAACCAAGGCACACTGCTAAGCAGGGACACTTAACAGAAAGTCATCCAAGCATTAGCTTTCCCATCTTGCACAGCGCTCTCCTTCTCTCTAGAAGGATCGCCCGAGTTCACAGATTCTGTCTCCTCTGTGAGGTTTACTGGCTCCTGTGACCTCGCATTCCCGTGTTGGTTTGTATTAACATTTCCATTCGCAGTAGGTCTATCCTCTGTTTCTGGTTCACTGTCTGAGTCAATGGAAATAGTCTCTGTGCATGTGCTGAGTTTTAAGGTACAGTTCAGTGTCTCACACTGCCTGTTTTGGTCTGTGTTTGGAGTACCAGACTTGAGGCCTCCAGATCTCCCCACTGAGGTGCCATCAAGCTTGCTCTCTTCAAATATCAAGTCATGCTTAACTTTCCTGACAGCGTGCATGTCAAAGCCGAGCAGCACAGACACCTTCTTGGTCTCACATTGTCTCTCACACATCCTTCGCTTGGTTGCAAAGTGACTAGAAATGTCAGACTTCCACAGCCAGAGACTTGCAGACAGCTTCTCTTCTTCCTGAAGAGAAGGGTATGGTCGCCGGTTGAAGTAGGCAGTCAAGAAATCTTTCCTAGCCTCATACGTCTTGTGCTCATAGCTCCTAGGATCCAGAGCAAGGCCATCAGATTCAGATTGACTTCCAACGGTTGTCGAGGAAATCTTTGACTCTTTGCTTAGTTTTATCCTCTTGGGGTTGGACATGGCTTGCATTGGTGGCTGTCTCTTGAGGAAGCCAGCCCCGGATGAGTTGAGAGTCAAGGCAGACTTGAAGCCCTGGCTTGTCTGCGTTCTACCAACAGCCCTGCACTGCACAAGATGCAGCGTGATTGTGGAGGCCACCATGTTGCTGGTGTACACCCCCAAGCAATGAATGCACTTGTATGTCATCTTTTTTTCAACAGGATGCATTGTCTGGAGCACTTGGTGTCGCTCTCTCAGATGTATGGCCAAAGCATCAGAGATGGGACCTTTGAGGATGGTGAAACAGAGCGGACACAGAGTCTTTCCAACCTCACTCTTCTGAGTGGCCGAGGAGAAACTTCTACCAGCAAGTGGTTCACTCTTCTTCTCAATCATTCTGGGAGCGGTGACTTTTACCAGAGGTGGAACACTATTCTGAGTAGGTGCAGACTGATCTTGACCATTAATAGATTCCTTCATGTTAAAAGTGAGAACAACAAGCTGTACATTACTGGACTTATCTTGCTTAATGGTGAGGTCAAAGGTTAAAGGTGATGCACCAGGGGGTCCAATGAAATCATCAGGATGAGCCTGAGCCACATGCTCCATGATTTTCTCAACATTGTGGAATGCAGAGTGGCACTGTGGACAGGTGAGCCCGTGGATCAACATGTGGTTAAGCAAAGTATCGCTTGGCAGATAGCGGTTGCAAAGCAAACACTTGCTGGTGAAGTTGTGGATTTTCATGATGTACTTGGCCAGTGCCCACACTTTCTTTGCCTTGTGTGCATTCTCAAAATGAGCATTATAGAGGTTTTCAGGAAAAAGCTCATTGCAAACTGTACATATCTTCCACTTCTGCGTCTGCGCTGTGTTTACACCTGCAGAATTATTTTCAGCCACAATGCTGTTGCCAGGAACTGTGACACGCACCTGACTGGCTGTGATGGAAGACTGATTTTTAACAACAGGGACCGCTGGCTTTAAGTAGCCAATGACTGGCTGTGCTATTGTGTCAGGTCTGTGAGTGTGGCCCCTGTTAATGATCAGAGGGGCCTTCTGAGATGTGTCTGGTATGGATTGGGACCTGGAGACAATAATATTAGCATGGCCAATCATGGTGGTTACTTGAGCACCAATGCGCTCGTGGTACTCTATAACATGCTGTACTAGAGCCTCGTAGCTACGAGTGGAAAATTGGCAGCGTTTACAGAGGATGTTGTTGCCATTGACAGAATTAGCACCATTTTTGACAGAGGATTCAGACACCATACCAAGATATGGTGAGACAATATGCTGAAAATGTTCCCTGTAGATGTGCCTTCTCACAACATTGTAGAGAGTGTCCCGGAACGTGCATTTTTTGCAAAAGTACATAGCTTTCTCCACACCATCTCCCTGTCTGGCCCTGTCAAGATATGCTTTGTCCTTCTTTCCCAGTGCAGTTCCCTGTGAATTGCCATAATTCTGCCGTGCTGAACTGGGTATGTGGAATATTTTAACATGCGTCTCCAAAGTTCTCTTGCTTGCAGTGAAGGTGCAGTATGGACAGTTGAGCAGAATTTTACTCTCAAAGATTTTCCTGTGCACATTGCGGAAGTGATTCTTGTAGCCTGAGTAGTATTTGGAAGAAAATGGGCACTCTGAGCAACAAAATGGCTTCGATCGGTATTCCTAAAAGACATCAGGGGAAAAAACAATGGCATCAAGACAAATGTGGTGATTTGTCCATAAGCACTGAAAGACTTTGGACATAGAAGTATGGTTCACCTGTGTTTTAGAGTATGCTGGATCCCATGCGCAGATATCAAGGCAAAGAGTACCCTTTACAAACTGCTCATTAGGGCAAAATTCTTTGAACTCCTGTGGAAGGAATGGAAAAGATTAAGGCATATATGTTATAATATTATGTCATAATATACAAAAAATATATGTTTATAAAAAAAACACTGGCTTTGGACAAATTCTGCTGAGCCAGCATAGAATTAAGTTGCTATTTCCTTCACATTTGACATAAAATCGTTTCTCTTCTCTTCCTCTTCTTCAGACTGTCTCAGAGACTAAAAATATAGACCTGCTCAGACATACAACTATGTTTAGAAACAAGAATTTCAGTCATTTATAAGCTCTATAGCAAGTTGCGTTTCTCAATTTAATTTAGAATTTCCACTCACATGCAGCTACATACACTCACCTCTGCTGCCTCCTTGCAGTAGTCCAGTCCAATGTCTCCAAGTGCTTTTTTCACCTGTTTCCTCGCTCTCCTGATACTTGTAAGGTTATAAACCGGAAGCTGATACATCTCTCCTGACAAACAGAAAATAAACTTCAAATTTAGTTGGGGGTCAAATAGATCAAATTCTCCAACACAATGTTTTATACCTCAACACTATAGTTAGATCAATAATCGCCAACATCATAAGAGACTGACGTCATAAACCTGCGATACAACATGTGTCTCCATTCAATAACTCAGTCAACATATTTACTCACGTTGACAGTTCAGCGTTTTCTGTATCAAAACCTCAAGTCAGGTAATCTCAGATCACAAATCACAAATTGCCTTAAGGGGCTTTACAATCTGTACGACATATGACGCCCTCTGTCTTTAGACCCTCGGTTCAGATAAGGACCCCAAGAAAAAACCTTTTTGGGGGGGCGGGTGAAACCTCAGGAGGAGCAACAGAAGAGGGACCCCTCTCCCAGGACGGACACACATGCTGTAGATGTCATGTGTACACAATACAGCGATCAGCAAAAAAAAAATCACAATATGTAACAGTAACGTCACAAAGACTTGAGTTTCTTCAGGGGCCCAGTAACGTTACTGGGCATGTTTCACGCTAGCTCTGATTACTGACTGAGAACCAGAAATACTGAAACGGAGAGCAGATCTGTCACGCTAACCTCTCTTGCTCCACTGATTTCGGGAATCACATTTACAGTACATGTTGTTAGCTTTGTGTGCTAGCGTTAATGTGTTAGCCAACATTGCTCTTGCAGGCTTGGTCACCTAACGTTACTGTACTTAGCACCAAAGCTAGCGTTGCATAGCCGGTTAGCGTTATTTATTTCTTCATTTTCACAGACGATATCAGTCGATACGTTTCACTCACCTTGTGATAGGTCTGTGCAATAGGTTTACACTTGTTGCCTCACCACATAAATGTCTAAGGAAGAAGTTAGGTGACTGGTCGGGGCGTGCAGACTGATGGTGATGTTCGCTCTCCTCAAAGCCGGTGCTGATCTCCACAGCTAGCTAACTGAGCTAGCTAGTTAGCTGTCACATCTGCTTTGCTGCAGCTGCTAACTAGCTGGAGGAACGAAGGGCGGGACAGAGGGTGCACATCTCATGAAAACAGTATGCTCCAAAAATTATGACAGGACCACCACCAGTGTCCTCTGAGCAATTCTTGCACTTGCACCGGTGTTCAGGCCAGCCTGCTAGCTAACGTTACCTTTTCCTAGTGAGCCAACCCTCTATCCAAAATGGCGACGACAAAACGACGGAAGTCGTAACAGGGAGCTGGCCAGTGGCTGGACGGCCGAAAGTTAGTATTAATTGTGGTCGTATTTACACAATATTTTATTTTCAGTCCTAAAAAGCTAACATTTATTTTTCAGGATTTCGGGTCCATGAAAACACAACAGTAACGTCGATTAGTAGTTTAGTCGTGCTGCAACCAAGTTTTCCATTTTCATTGACTGTTTTTCCCATAGACACATGATCTCCACCCATACTGAGTATAATTGAAAAGAGATTCTGCATTTATTATATATCAGTTCCAGCAAATGCAGTTCCATATAAAACAAGACTTAAAGACACTGTTGTTGCTGTTGTTGTTGTTGTTGTTATTCCAGTGGTTCCATAACTTCCAGTACAACAGTGCGAGTTCCTGTCATCACTAGTCTGGAGACTGTCCTGTAGTCCAGGTAGAGAACACACTGTCCATTCACCTGGATCACAAACTGCCGCACCTAAAGAAAATGATGTGAAGTACATGGGTCCTTTTTTCTGAGTGAAACAGGCTTATAAAATCCTTTGAGGTAATAATAGAATTTTCTCTTTCAGTGCCGTGTGTGTAACATATTGTATGTCTGACCTTAACTCCAGCAGCTGCTGCGGGGCTTCCAGGGTCAACAGCCTGCACATAACAGGGAGCCATGCCTCTGACAACAAAGCCCCAGCCCAGGGCATCTCCTATCACCTGTGATGGCCGGAGGGGTGAGATAAATTACACATTCTGTAGAAAAGAAATGGTGTCTGTATAGTGTAGTTTATTTGGTCAGATACAACTTCATTAGTTTACATGGAAAAATAACCTCTTCAAGACTCTGTTAAGACTTGGTTCTAATACGAACTATGAAGGGGCCTAAGTATGTTACTGCTGTAAGTGGAAAATAGACCTGGAGGCAAAAGGTCACCTCAAGTCAGTTTCCATTTTAGAGAATTATTTTTGTTTTGTCACTTACTGGCATCAGAGATAAATGCATTAATTATCTACTTTTGGACTTAAGAGGACTGTTGTCCAGGTTATACTGAATGAATGCTATTAAATCCTAGCGATGACGTAAGTGTTTGCTCTTTAATGATTATTTCATTACAGTAACTCACCGTCAACACTCTCTTGATGACAGGTGCGCCAGGTGCCAGTAACTCTTCACATGTAAAATTTCTTCTAAGTACTGTAAAATTATTAAAAGATTTCCACATTCACCATTTTCCAGTTTTCGACAGTGAAGCACAAGTAAATCTCAGTACACCAAATACTTTTGAACCATTCGTCACTGGAATATTAATTACACACTTGCCTGATTTAGGATTGCATCTCACCACTGAAGTTAAAGACAGCTGGACAGGAGGTGGAAATCCAGCTGAGTGAAGCTGAAGGGAATTCAAGCTGCCTCGACGCCCACTGGTAACCTGTTTCAGGTCTTTACTTGACTCTACTGTCATTAAAATTTGCAGTCAAATTATTATGCAATAATTAGCATTCACATCAAAGTGTATAAAGCACAATAAGGGCAGAGACTTTTCTTTACCAGACTGGAAAGCAATGTTGCCCTCCTGAGGCCGGCTTTTGCGCAGAACAAATGGACTGTCAGGATGGTTGTCCTCTTGTGTCGACACTGCCACACCTTCGTCATCATCTTGTTCACTTTCATTTAACAGCTCAGACAGGCGGCGGCGCCGGCGAAAATTAATGCAGTACTGATAGAGAAGTCCACTGTCAAAGAAGTCGTGCTTCTTTGCCACTAGTTGTGGGAGAGACAGTACAAAACAACAGGGGAACATGTTTTAGAATTAATGGGAGGTTTCACAAAGATTCAATGAGTGTATTTTCTTTAGATTGCAAAAGTCCCAGCTGGCCACCCACTGCTAGCAGTCACTGACAGCTATCTCGTTCCTGGTGCCATGCATCAAAGGGCAAATGAGGACGCCCCTCACCGTGCTGAATGATGCCATGCTCCTGCAATGCGCGGCACAGCTCCAGTCCCCGACGACGGCTCTCTGCCTCTCCGTTCTGAAGGAGCCAGTCAATCAATTGACAGCCAGGAAAAGAGCGCTGATATGTAACACCATGCTCCTCTCTTAGCTGCAGAATTGAGTTCTTGTCCCCTATGAGGCTGAAGACACAGATGTGAAAACACAAAAATCAGATGCGTCATCACATGCAAATTACTTTTTGAAAAGGCTGAAGCAGCATTTCAACACACAAAATTACCAGTATATCTCTGACAGGAGATTACTATGTTGATGTGTCTGAAATTATAACCCAATATTGGTGTGTGTGTGTGTGTGTGTGTGTGTATGATCATGACTATGATTGACATTGCACTTCAAGGTCAGCTCTTCCTACTCAAACAAGAGAATCCCAGCACAAAACAATCAGCAGCTCTTACTGTTCATACAGTCGTTGTCCTCGCATGAAGATTTTCACCTCTGTATTGAAGGGAAATGTACCATCATCCTTGCGGAAACGGTACAGCAGTTTGGCATCCTTGAATACTGGCCTCTTATCACAGACTAAGAAAAGGTAACATACAGTTTCAAATCAAATCTAAATGAAGCTACAATAATATTTTGTTCATTTGTACAGAAGGTCTTTCAGTACCCTCTTGCTGAAACTTGTGTCGTTGCTTCCTTCTCACCATGGTGGACGATGTCATGATCCATGAGGTGCTGCATGAGGCAGATGGCGGTTGCTCGATCTGGAGCTTCCTTATGGCTAATAAGCCAGTCTATGAGTTCCTGTGCCACAAAGCAGTTGGGATACGTGCGCAGGTGGTAGCGTCGGTCCTTGATCAGTTTTCCATCGTGAAGCCTCAACCTTGAAGTTAAGTTCAAATTAGCCATAATCCAGAACTTAAAATTTAAAATCAGCTATGTGTCTAACCTCAGAACTTATACCCCAACTTACGTCCACCTCTCTCCCCTCATACCTGAGCTGTTCTCCAGCAATCATGACTTCTCCTTTATGTTGTCTGGCCATGGCTTTTCTCCTAATGCTACTTGTTCGCTCCATATTTGTTATCTGTGGACTAGAAAGTAAGTGAAGCTAATTCTTGAGTTATAGCCCTTTGTGTTTACAAAATAGCCACTGAAGCACACAGAACCCCATTGCCATGTGGGAAAGGTGTTGTGTATACAGAAAGAAAGAGAGACACAGACATGGTGCATTTCTGTCAGGATGCCACAGACAGAAAGCTTCCACCACAAGAAAACAATCCAGTGTTGAAAATAATGTTTGTCTGTTTTCTCTTCACTAGCTTTCTTGTTGACTGTTCTGACAGTACATAGTATATTTTTGACTTGTCCAGTGGTCACTTTTTTTGTATTTAGAGTGAAACAATGAATGACTGTTGATATCCACATGATAAACCTTTGCTTCATGGTGCTAATCAGCCAGCTACAGCCAGTTAATGGATGTTGTCATGGAAGCTGTGTTTTCTAACTGCCTTTGAAGAGTCACATTTGAAAAGGCCATCATATGGTTCTTTGATGACAGAAAACCAGAAAAACATGCTAGTGACAGAGCTTGTCTTCTATTTTATGTTGTTTCTTTCTGCATCAGTTTCGCAATTGATGGCTACACAGGTCATGTAAAATGGGCCTGGAGATGTGATAGCATCCATGCTTCCAGCCTCTAAGGCAACATATAAAAACTTGCCTGCTTTAATAAAACTGGCAGACCTAAACGCAAACTACATTTAGCCGCCTTTAAAGTAATCTGTAGGTGGGTTGGCACATAGAATTGATATCAAATTGATGTATTGCTTCTCGCAAATAAAATGAAGTCTTGTTTCCAAGAGCTATTGAGACTCTGGTGATTATTATTGATTACACTGGTGTGTAGAAATTCATTTTTTAGGAGGCGTGACATACAGATGCTCACAGTTTGTGGTGACATACAGTATGAGCTGAGTGCCTGTTGGCAACGTGTACTTAGGCTGTTAGCATTCTATCATTAGCATAACTTATATCACATACTATGACCCTGTCCTGCTGGCATAAATCCTAAAATGTGTCCCTGAGCTATCCTTGATCAGTCACACTGTCTCCTCTTTTCCTTTATTCCCAGTAACTAAAACCGACTGAAACAATGCCTCTGCGTTCTCGGACAGAAGTTTCTATTGGTTTTGGCTTCAGTGTTCTATCTTGTCAGCGAAGCTTTCACTATCTTTGGAGAAAGCACACATCAGAGCAGAAACGACGCTTTGCACTTTGATATCCTGTGCAGTTGTGTCAACCTCTGGACTCCACTAGGGGTGACATCTCTGAATCAGACAGGAGATCCTGGAACATGCCAGAGGTTTTCATTGTGTCAGAGATGTTGCTGAGCTGTTCTGAGCTGGTCATGATTTCTGGTGGGACACTTTGTTAAAATATACGACCACTTCTCTGGCCGTTGGCTTAAGGACGACCTACTGTGAAAGTTTTGAGCCTTGTATGCACATGTTGCATGTGTGTGCAATCCTACAGACTGTGTAAGAATTAAACGCATTGTAACTTTCCCAAAAACAAAACAAATCTCAACACCAAAAAACATACAATTAAGAAAACACAGAACACTGAAAAAGCGGGAAGCCCCTGTGATATGATGATGATCTCGAAATGTTTACTTCAGACCTGGTCTAACAACATGGATGTTTTACTTAGGGGTAAACAAGCACTCAATTTGTTAATTTCCATATAAAATATGAGCCTCAGTTTACTGGCTCCATAAAAACAATTGCTCCCTCTTGCACTCACGCGAGCCTGTGATGGTTCAGACTTCAGAGGTGAGAGTGGAACTTGATATTTGCATTTGTGCAGTGTAGACTAATGGCCACAAGGTGTCAGTATTCACCTGTTTTCAAACTAAGGAACACAGCAACAATAGTGTCATACGAATTGTCTTGCAGCCTCTTTTTTGTTTATGTGAAATTAGACATGTTTAACTCACTACAAATTCAGATATAAATATAAACCAAATTAAGGCAGAAAGAAAATTTCCAATTGTAGAATTGGATGGTTGTATTAATATGAATTTAAGGTAAGCAAAAGATGATCCGCTATGTCTAGTGAATTTGCTTTAAAACTATTAAAAGTAGTGCCTATTCAAATCTGGTTGTATAGAATATAGTATATAGGATATTGTGTATTTGACAGGGCTGTAAACACCCTGTAATAAATCCAAACAGCCTTGTAGGATAAATGGGCCTAAAAGTAAAATGGAGGACAAGTCAAATAAGAAGAAAACATATTGCATAACATAATGTGCATTTATGGGTTTTGGTCAAATGATCATCAGGAAGAGCTCGTGGTAGCAGCCTTTATGCAAATGTCCTGCCCGGCGTGTTTTCATTGGTGAGGAGTGTGGAGGTGTAGTCTGGAAGGCGTGACATCATGCCAATGCAGCTTTATGAAGAAAGTGCGCTTCTCTTGAGCAGACAGAGGTGCGTCCAGCCCGCTGCCATCGCCGGACCTTCAGTGTGAGGCTGCAGGAGACAAACAGGCTGCGCGCTGCACAAGTGCCGCACAGAGTTTGATCAGGTGGGAGGCTTTTCCGCACGCATGTTGTGTTTTTCCACCTGAGCCGCATTCAAAGTTTGGAGTTACTGCTGGGCTTTCACTGACTGCATGAACTAGCTGTGGACATTTGGAGCTCTGTGAAGAGACCAGCTTGTTGTTTGGTATGACCGCCGAGGCGCACTCACATCTGGGTCTGCAGAAAAACACCATGGATTTTGTCAGCGACTTCGACTTGATGAAGTTCGGCGTGAAGAAGGAGGCGATGCAGGGCATGGAGCGCTCCTTCATCGGGCCGTGCAGCCAGCTCCAGAGACCTGACTCTGTCTCCTCCACCCCCGCCAGCACACCTTGCAACTCAGTGCCCTCATCGCCAAACCTCCACCCGAGCGAGCAGAGAAATAACCCTGGGGAGACCAGTTCTGGGTGCCCAACAACGGGGGTTACCCTCAGCAGATGTACCCTCAAGCTTTTGGCCTGACACCCGAGGACGCGATGGAGGCCCTGATAGGCGCCACGGCGCAGCAGGGACACCCCTCTGCGCCCCACCACGCGCCCCCGTTCCAAGCTGAGTACGACGGGTACGGCCAGCTGAGCGAGCCCGTCCAGCACTACCCGGGCCTGCCGGGTCACCCCGACATGCAAGGCATCCCCAGCAGCCACTGCCAGGACCCCTATCTGAAAGACGACATGGGGTGCGCGTCCCCCGAGTCGCCGGAGGCCCAGCAGGTCCTCGGCGCGCACCACCACCTCCAGCAGCCGCACGGCCGCCACGACAGGCGCTCCGGCGCCGACAGCCACTTCTCGGACGAGCAGCTGGTGTCCATGTCCGTCAGGGAGCTCAACCGGCTCCTCCGAGGCCTCAGCAAGGACGAGGTGATGCGTCTGAAGCAGAAGCGCAGGACCCTGAAAAACCGAGGTTACGCGCAGTCGTGCCGCTTCAAGCGCGTGCAGCAGAAACACATCCTGGAGCACGAGAAGACGAGCCTGGTGTCACAGGTCGAGCAGCTCAAACACGAACTCAACAGACTGGTCCGGGAGAGGGATGCATACAAACTTAAATGCGAGAAACTGTCCGGTGCAAACTGTTACCACGAAACTGGCTCCACCAGTGACAATCCCTCGTCCCCCGAGTATATAATGTGAGTTTGTTCATTTCCTGCAGAGCTGATTCTTTTCCATAGGGAGGCATTATGTTGACAGCTCGCCTGGCTCCTTAACAAACAATCCCATGGATTCACCACCTTCTAATTAATGTTGGACTTAAGGATATCACTCAAATAATTGTAATAGATGCAACTAGGCGACAAGTTATGAATGGAAAATTACGATGAAGCATGCATGCAGGACATGTATGAGATGTTTTTATTTTATACAGGCATATCTGTATTTTGTCTGAAAGGATATACTTGAAATCAGAGAATATTCCCTTTTTATTAATACACAACTTTAATCAGTTATTGCTCAATCTTCATTTTGGTGATTTTTGCTTTGCTTAGTTTTTGTATCTCAAATTGTATTTTGTGTTCATGCTTCCATAAAATAGAAAACATCCTGAAAAGAATGATGCCAGAAATGACATTTCTATTATCTTTATGAAGCTGATTCTGCTGGACAGATGTGTTCCTTATTTGCTTTTCTTTTTAAGATAATATATAATTATGCAAATTGTTTTTCATTTACAATGTTTTTCATTTACTATGGATCAATAAACCTATTGTGACTTTTTAAAATTGTGTCTCATCTGCTGATGAAATTACTATCCGACAAGAAAACAGTGAAACATTTACTTCACACACACTACTTGTCTATTTCATTGTTGGAATTTGTTATACTCATTCTGCTATTCCCACATTTTTAATAATCATACTTACAAAATGCAAAGGAAATATTTTAAATTCCAGAATCCATCAAAGAAGATCAAACATAACACCTGTGCTCATGACATAAAAACATGGTATTGAAGTCTTTCAGTCAGTATATAGTGTATAAAATATCCAAGTGAATTGACTACTTTGTGTGCAGATGTCAAGACTACAGGCACATGTCTCCACTATAAAGTTTTGTACACTATGACCTTATTAAAAATTTAAAATACTCATAAATTCACATTGTTTCAAGAAGTCACACCACTTCATTATAAATATTTTGTCATAGAGCCAAAGAGCCAAGCGCAGTAACAGTCACAGCGCTGTGTATTTGTTGGTTTGGTGGTGAATGAAAGGACGACTGGCTTTCTCTCCTTCCCTGACCTTTGCCCTTCATGGAGTGCTGCTTCCTGTGGGACCCCGGCATGTGAAAGCGCAGGGGGCTGACTGGCAGGGGCTGTGGGGCACAGATAAAATGGAGTGGAAATCAGGCTTCCCCTCTGCTCTCTTCCTCAGACAAACAGATCACCTCTGCATTCATTAACAGAGGAAGAGAGAAACAACAACCACGGCACGCTGGTCCGTGCTCCTCTGGCCAACTCCAGAGGAATTTTTTCACGCGATATTTTTTTTTTTTTGTGCCCCGTTACATTTTGAAATCCTCAAGCAAAATTCCTGAACACACATCATTCTTAGTTCAGGACTACAATAATATTTGGATGACCGTAATAGTCCCAAGGCCACTGTGATAATGTGAGATAAGTGGTCACATTGTAAATTGAGTTTATATCCTCTGTGACAGCCTGTGTGCTCAAAATCTTAGAGGTTTTTTTTTCCGCTCTGTCAGAGGAGACTTTCTCACCGTTCACCCTTTGTGAGAGCTCAGCTGGGCAGGTGGCTCTCTTAATGGCGCCACACTTTAACCTGGAAACCAGGTTCTCTTTTCATGTGTGACCCCTGACAGTTTTGACCTCACCCCTCTGTTCAGGGAAAGCAGCTCTAAAATCACACCACAGGTGCAAAAACACTTTCCTTCTGAAAACAGGCTTAATCCACGAAGGTCAGCCCGCTGCACTGGGAGCACATGACATAGTGAGTGCGTTTGTGAACTTCAATGTAACAGAGAATAACCAGATGGTTATGGCAATGAATAATGCTCCTCTATATTTTAATGTAATTGGGAAGAGCTCATTAATCAATGGCTCTTACTTATGGTATAAGACTTTGTTTACAGGCACAGTTTAATTTTACAATGAGGTTTCTTCTAGTGTACTCATAAATATACTCATTAACAGCAAACTTATTGATGTTACTGCTGTGCAGACAGTACAAGATTTTTATTACTGAATTAGTTTGGTTACATTTGAACAATTTGTTCATTTAATTATCTCCAGTGAATATAATTTTACATGTCTAGTCATTTGTAAATGTACATCTGCACATGTCATTTATACAAAATTATACAGCATTTTTGATTGAACTACCTTGAGTGTAAATGTACATCTGCACATGCAATACTGAAGGTATGCAAGGTATGTGTGTGTGTGTATACTTGCATACGTTTTACACTGCATACTCTGTATTTTAGTAGGTGTGGTTTTTCAGACAGTGCGTTTCTTTGTTCAGTGGCGTATGTTTTTGCGCACTTGCATACATCACATGTGGATTTCTAAGCAATAGCGGAATAATATAGTAGAAGTGTTTGGCGAGGAGAGCGGTTTGTGGTACTGTGTGACAGTGTGCAGGGTGCCATTGTAGAAACGATTAGCCAGCTCTTTTCCCTCACATGTGATAGGCTGGTGGGCCTGATGTGGGAGCCTCGCACTCCCCCCTCCTCCTCCTCCCCCTCGCAGTCACCAACACCCCGAGCCCACAGCGCCTGAGGCTGGCTACTGAGTCAGCAGGAGGGAAAGGTGTCTGCACGGCTGTGGCATCAGAACAAGAGAGAAAGCAAAATAGCTAGAGAAGGATAAAGAGCGGTGAAAACGGTTTAATAATAGACTTTTTTTTTTAAAACAGATGCAGAGAAAGAACGATTGCATGGAAAAAAAAGTCAGAACGAAATGATGAAGCAGCTTAAACAGGAAGCACCGTCATCTCCTAAATTTATTTCAAAATCTCTTTTTCAATGCACAGTGACTAACACGGCAAGATCCTCTCTGTAGGTTTGACTATCACACACTTTTACACAATGAATAACGTCTATAGATGGCTGGCGTTTACTGAAAACACTCAAAACGTGTCCGTCAGAATCAGTAAACCGTGATGCCAACCTCTTGGCTGTGTGCTGGGGTTTGCCAAGGCCTGGCTGCATCTCAGACAGCGGACACAGACAGAGGAATGCTGCAGATACTCACCATTGTGTGGGGAGAGGCAGAGGAATGCAGGCTGCCAGGCTACATACACTGTCACCAATGAACACAGCCAGAGGCCTCGAGCCATGAGGGAAGGCCGGGGCCAACAGACCCTACAGTCAAACATCACTCACCACTTCCATCTGTGATATCATACCCATCTCTTCTGGACAGTGTTGATTTGGTCCAGCTTGACTGTCTAAACACTGAGTATCTTGTTGAAGAACTCCTGACTGACTGTCACAAAAACTGCCAGAGATTAGATATGAAGCGGGCTGTCAAATAAGAATTAGCTGATCAGTTGAGTAAATATTCTTTTGTTTCAAGCAAACCCTGTTGATCATTAGTGGATTCTGCATTTATTGTAATGATTGTCACTAATCTTCTGTGGCTAAATGTCAACTGACCAGACATTTGACCCCCAATAGCAAGCCATTTCCAGCCTCAGCCAGTTCTTTCGCTGTTGTTTTGCAACAGTAAAGGCTCATACTGGTGATCGTCTATAAGAGCGGCTTCACGTGAAATGCAGTGCAGAGATTGGGATGGAGGACAGGATGGACGATGGGCTTCCTCTTTCACTTCCTATATGAGGGTCCAGTCAAGTGACTCTTTGTGAGAGTGTTAGGTTGTATGTCGCAGGAAAACGCAGCTTCGGCGGCTGTGGTTTCCGGTCAGGATGTCCAGTCGTTTCTGCGCACGGTTGTGACACTGTGAATCATGCAGTGATCACACACGCACACAGATGTCTCCATGGACATGGCACACATACACACACGCAGACATGCGTATGCAAATACAGACATTCATGTGTATGTGTGCTTTCTTGCTCTATCACACAGAGGTACATATTTTTAATAAAGTCATGTGATTGTGGCTTTTTTTTTCGTCAGAAATGTGGCTCTCTTTGCATTAGTTGCTGCTTGGATTGTGAATGCTTTTTTTTCCTGTTGCCACATCCTGAAAGATTCCACAGTAATTATGATTGTACTACTGGTAATGACTAAAGTTATCACATGATGGGCTCTGCAGGCTCCAATGGAGTGGATTAATGTGTAGCCTTAGAACTACAATAAAACTTGCCTTGCTATCTCATTGGCTGTAATAAGAAATCTGGCTTCCTGGGGACGTGTTCAGCGTGTTTGTGCATGAACTCCTGGGGATCTGATAGGAAGGCCTTCTGATAAAGAGCTTGTCACGTTTAAGTGGACACCACTGAGAGAAGTGTGACAAAGTCCTGTCACATCACAGACCCTGGACTTTGGTTAGAGAGCAAAGGGCGAACTACTGTATGTAATGATTATACAGGTTCCTCCCAGCGTGACAGAAACATTATAAAACAGCCTGAGCCTTTTAACAGAGGTGAAAAACAGAGGGGTTTTACAAGCGTACACAACAGGGGTAAATGAACTGTGCAACTGATGTGAAAGTGACTATTCATTTAATACACATTCCTGTAACCACGCCCTCAACACCTTGACTCTCCTTCCTACGATGGATGCACAGCATATTCTCCTGTTTCATAAGTGACACTGCAGTTTTGCAGCATAAATAAGAGGCCAGAGAGTGGAGGAAGGATCATTAAAGAGAAGAGTAGAAAAAACGAAGAGAAGAGATCTCTTTCCCTTTCATTCCCTGCTAGGATTTCCTGCTCTGTTTTATGGGGGTCATGCAGCTGGCAGGCGCCCTCCTGTTTCTGTCCATAATGATGACAGGCGTCCATTAGTGCACAGTAGAAACACGAGCCACAGAGGTTAACTCAGGCTCTTCCCCCCCTGACAGCCTCTTCCCTTTCCCCAGCCCCCGGCCTCCAGTATACAACCTACCTATCTATAGGGCAGATAATTGTGGCTCTCAGTTGCTGTTGGCAAAGCTCGGCTGATTAAGGGTCAGCTCCTGCTCAGACACCAACATGTACACCCTGGTCAGTTTAACAGCTGGAAAACAGGTCCAGCCCTCTGGGACCGTATTATGTCTCTGGTATATAACAAACTTGCATCCAGGAAAAGTAATGGTATGACTGGTGGCACTGCAGATGAGAAAATAAACAGTCCTTGCTGCTTTCTAAAGAGAAGAAAGCATGTTTTTTGGTGATTTTGTGTATGTGTGTATAGGAGAAAGGTAATTCATTTTTAATTTTCCTGACATACTGTAGATTTAATATAGAGTCTCTCAAAAAAGTGAGTAAAGTAGATATGAACAGATGATGGGGTTTGAAATGGAAACTACAGTTGTCGCTGCACATGTACCATTCAACACCCCTCTTCATAAGTTTCTGCGGGTGTCGCTGACATGAGAATATGGCAGCGGTGTCATACGCTCTGGTGAAGTCTAACAGGCCTCTTCGGAATTGGGTGTGTCGCTCTCCCACTAATGTGTCATGTTAACATGTCCCTTGTGTCATAACTCTTCCGTCATGTTTCTCAGAAGCGGTAGGGTGAACATAAAGCCATATTGTTTTTCCTTTCAGCTGATTTTAGTGTGACCGTATCCGTTTTTGGCTTCTATGCAGCTGGAGAACTTGGCTGAACAGTGTTCACATGCCAATTCTTTGATTTTGCCCATCTTTGTCATCATGCTCGATGTTACGCCTCTGCTTTAACAACTGAGGAACAACCAACTGTGCGTTGTGGTTGGACTGTCAGGGAGAGAAGCTTGTGATTGGCCAACACAGAACTTATAAGGGATCTATTTAAGGGGATGCAGGCCTTTATACTACAGTGAACCCATGTACTTGTTTGCTCTTTTTGTGGTCAAGATACAGGAAGTACTTTGTTCTGGGATTTAACGGCATTAAAAAAAAGAAACCCTGACTTCTCAAAAAAATTAAATGAAAGGTTACAAGTAAACAACAAAGTTTATGGACGGTGCAATAAGATTTCCCACTGAATTTAGGATAGAGTTCAGTCGTTTGAAGCTGCCAGCAGTCCCATAAATCTGCTGCAAGTGTCTTTATTGCTGTAAACAGAAATAAAATTCTCACGGTTATTAGCAAATGATGACCATAGACAAATACAATAAATACTAATCATACTATATTATTTATTTATATTACTATTACAATTATTATTATTATTATTAATTATTAATATGTACCCATTAATATATATATATATATATATATATATATATATATATATATATTAAGTAAATGTTTGGCCGCTTAGGGGGAGCAGAAAGTATAAAACCAACATTGGCATTTTACCACTTTTTAAAGGATTAGTTTGATCTAATGGGAAGCTACAGTCAGCAGCTAATTAGTTTAGCTTAGCATATAAGAAACTCTGATTAAAGATAACAAAATCCACCTACCAGCACCTCTATAGCTCCCCGATTAACACAGTGTATCTTGTTTGTTTAATTGGTACAAAAACTGACTCTCTGAAGTCTCTGCTCAAAATGTCGAACTATCCCTTTAAGTTGATATATGGAAAACTTGTTAGCAGTTGCTTATTCACACATTCAGCAGATACGGCGCAACGTTAGGTCAATCAGAACTTTTTTCTGAAAATAGCTGCCTGGTACATCTGAAAATTACGCTAATGAGAGCAGCAAGACTGAATCGAAACAGTGAGCTGAAAGATGCTAAAATGCATCATAGAGGTCAGAGGATCTGTAAAGTCACGATACTTGTGATCCCACTAGACGCACCACAGCACATTTCAGAAGAGCTCTCCTCTCTTCTAAAATCCTAAAATTCTTGCCTAGTCTGTTTTTTATTTGAACGTATATGTTGAGACATTTTACTCAAAACCACAAATGTGAACCTCACTGTGGCGCTAGAGGAAAAGTGGTTAGGATTCATCTTCTGGGGAACATGAACATTTGTACAAAATTGCATTCCATCCAATTATTGTTGAAATATTTCAGTCTGGACTAGGACTGGACTTTATTCAACTCAAAAGTTATTTTTGAGGAGGCAGTTTATGATGATGTTGTGTCTCCTAATTATTTGTAATGAGATATAGCTGATTGTTAACTGACTTTACAAGTCTTTATAGCCTTTACAAGATAAAAAATGACTGGCATGAACGCACTGATGTAAAACTGCAAATGATTGTAAAAAAGCAGCTGTCTAGTGTCAGAGAAGCGAAAGTGAATTGTGTAAAGGAACACACCGCCTACACGTGGCCAAGCAATGACCTGCAGCTCTAACATATCCAAGCTGAACAACAACACATGTACGTGGCCTCTGAGTTGTAACCCAACAAACTCTGACCTCAGGCTGCACATCAGGTGTTGAGAAACGTTCAACTGTCCCATTGTTGTGGGAACCCCACGTCTGCCTGCCTCCCGTGCATTTACACCTCCTTGTAGAGCATAGATGAAACCTCAGACAAAATCAGACTGATGAGAGAAAGCGATACCTATCAGACCGCAGACTGATAACATCAAAGCCCAGGAAAAAAAAATGTAAAATGTGTCTCTGTCTCTGTTTTTCTGCTCCGGTGAAAAACATTTGGAGTGGGTATGTCAGCTTCAAGTCTCTTTTGTACTGGCGAGGTCAAAAGGTCACTGTAAGTCTGTGAGTGACAGCAGTAATGGTGAGTGGGGCTATATTTAAATCCCGAGGAGAGGAACAGCCTTGACTCATGTGTGGACCCCACGCATCCTCTTTCCGTACAAAAAATTGAAACTGCTCTTCTTCGAAAAAGTTGCCCAAAATAAAACTGCCAGCATCGATATGATTTAACGGCATGATTATTTTAAGACACTGATTGTGTAATCTATTGCTGAATTGCCCAAAGCAAATATTGCCAAACAGCCACCTTTAAAATAAAGGGCCCGTCTAAAGGGGGGAATGAATATGAAAATTAAATATATATATAAACATTTTAGACAATGTTCTCACATGTCCCACGATGATGTAGAAAGTAGGTTACATGCGATTGGAAAGAGTATCGCTGCCTGGTTAGAATAGATTTTATTGATCCATGTGATAAAGTGAACCCTCTCTTTAAAGATTATTTCCCAATGTCCTGCTGAGGAGTTCAGGTGCTTTGTTGTCTGAATAGATCTGGAGGTTAACTGTGTTGATTCGTCAGTGGCAGCTGAGGTGTTTAGTAAAAGCTGCTGTGGTTGATTGGTGGAAGGAGTGGAAAGCAGGAGCGCTGGGCTTTCCCACAGAACCAGAGGAGAAGACTTTGAAATAGGAGCAGTTCCTCAGAAGCTTTATCAAGCCCTGATCACCTGATAAATCTGTCAGAAGCTGCAGTCCCTCCATAGGAACCTGTTATTCATAGTATGTGCTAGTAAAACAAGTCTTTGAGGGACTAATCCTTTAATCCTGATTCAGTGTTTCATCAGCAGAAGAAACATTTGTGTTTGCTGCAGAGACTTAAAGTTGTTATCTTTCAGTGGTGCTTCCCGAATCGGTTGAAAGTGTCACATAAATATTTGAGATTAATGAGAAAAGTGTGGCAGATGGATTGTATGTTATCCCTTCACTCTTTGTGTTTTCAGACCTTCTTACCCCCGGGGCTTCTTTGACATGCACATGCATACCTATCTGTGCCGCTATCTCTTTACAGTATATCTGTGTCAGCAGTAGGCTGAGGCAGGAGCATGAGAAATGGAGGCGAGCTCGGTCCTCAGTCCCACGGATAGGGGCTGTGCACTCATCTGTAAACGGTTTGTGTGTGTGTGTGTGTGTGTGTGTGTGTGTGTTGTAAGTCTTTATTTCCATCTGTTTTCATCACTTCTGGAAAGGTGGCATGACGAGTCTTCCCACAGGAGTGGCGAGAGCGTTGCCGTCCCGCACCTTCCTCCTCTCCTCACCTTACCTGATGACATGGGCCTTATCGCTGCATCTGCCGGGCCAGTTAGTCCTTCCCCTTTGTTTGAGGATTATGGGATGCTACTGCACCCATTGTGAGCCACGGAACACTAAACTGGGAGCTTTCCGACACACTGTGAAGAGTCCGTATTTAGAGTCAAACGATGATTCCAGATAATCTTAAGCATAGTTAAATAATCTCTGGGGCTGCTATGGACTCTCACTGCTAAATATGCAAATGTGTTCCTTTGGTCCACACTGCATGAAATCATCATTCTGTTTGGCCTCGAGCTGTGGGGGAAAGAAGTGGCTTGTTTAGATCCACAAGTTGTGGAAGCTGTGAAACGATCTAACTTTACTACTATGATATAATAAACTAAAATATGAGTCCATGTCGATACAAGTTCGGAAAGTGATACATTTCATTCAGTCTCACTTTAGGAAGATTCAAAAATGTTTCATAAAAGTACTGACAGCATCAAAGAGGTGACGCCTTCACTCCGTAGTGAGCCACCATTACAAAGAGAGGTTGACCTTGCCTTTGGCCTCTTGGCTGTCTGACAAAGCAATCCCCATGCTCTAGTGCAGTACGGCTGTCCTCTAAATGAAAGTAGCTGAGAGGCGAAGGGCAAAGAGGCCTATGGAATATCAATGTGCGATGCTCTCAATTAAGATTAAAGCTTCGAATGGAATCCTATGGAGCTGCTTCCCTAAGAAATACTTGACATTTTACCCTTGCTGACTCTGGATAAAAAAAAAAAGTGTCCTGCGCCACCAGTACCACCACCACCGCCGCCGCAGCCGCTAACTAGCTGCCCCTCCTCAGCCATCCCTCCATTCACTGAATTCATTCTGTAGATATTGACTTAGGCTACAGTCACACTTCTAAGAAATAAGTGAAATGGATCATCTTACTGCCAGCGGATGATAAGAATACTGAAATATGAAAAAGCGTCTGGATCAGCAAAATGACAAACTAGGGGGGGAAATATGAGGCAGTCATGATAAACCCTTAGAGACAAATTCCCTGCAGTAGACGGAGAAATGAGGAGAGGAAAGAGAGGGGAAGAGGGGTAAAGGAGAAAAGAAAATATACATCTGCAACATGCCCATTTTAAATGTATGGCTAAGAGAGAGCCTCATTAATTTACAATACGTGGATCCTCCCTGAATGCCAAAAACATGGACAGACTGAACGCTTTTAAACACCAGCCACAGTGATTTTTTATATTAACCAATCTTATCTGATGCGAAACAGATTTATTATATGGGAACATCAGTCAGTTTAAGAATGCACTTTCTATATTGCACTTCAGTAGAATAAATACATCACATCTTGGGTATTGTCTGTGTATTTTCAACCACCAAACACTCCTCATTCACAAGAATCAGCCCATTACAAAGCTACAGTTCTGTGCTGTAGTCCCTATAATTAATACAATGTTTGAGATTTATTTAGCAGTTTGTTAAGATTCAGCAGCTGTCGTTTCTGGGCCACTGGCTTCAGTTTGAATATAAAACACGAGTCAGTATTTGCTTGGAATATGCGGCACGTTTCCTGGTGATTTACAGAACATGATGTCAGTTGTTTACATCTGATCTTGTAGATTAATATAGATTATGATGATGTTTACAGTGTGTATCTGCCAGTATGATCTCATCTGAGCTGTGCGAGCATTTCTGGTTGTATTTTTGGTACAAAAAACACTTGGGAAATACGTTATGTGGCCATTTAAATTAAGACGTGGAATCAGTGAGAAACACTGCTCGTTTTATTGCACATGTGAAACTCCAGGTGGGGCTAAGCTATATGTGTAAAAGATGATCTAATATTTTGTTGTTGAGAATAAGAGAGCAGGGACCGATTATGAATGCAATGTAGAAAATAAGATCAAAATGGAGCCTATCGTGTAAACTCCACCCTTGATAAACAGAATTCCACATCACGCTCCAACTCTGCAGTTAACTGAATCAATGCAATTCCACTTGTGCTGATCTTGCAGACTGAGGCCCTTCCCCCATCCTCCCCCCCTCTCTCTCTCTCTCTCTCTCCCCTCTCTTTCTCTTTCTCTCTCTCACACACACACACACACACACACACACCCGTCTCCCTCCCCGTGCAGGTCTACCCATCGTAACACATTAGCAGTAGAAGCCATCACACAATCAAGACAAGGCAGTGTATGAGACGTCAGGCCAATTTGTTTCCTTCTTGGAGCTACATCACATTAGCAGGGTTGCTATACCCTTGAGCTAAATCCAAGTTCACACAGAGGGAGCGGGCTGCCGGACAGGAGGGCAGCAATGTCAGCACTTTTCAGACGGCTGCTGACATGTATCCAGCAGACTGACAAGTATGAAAAAAAGCTTGATAGTTTGAAATATGGTCCTTTGGATGTTTCTTTTTTTTTGTGAGCTTATAATGGCATTTCCTGAGGCCTGGAAGAGAAAGAGTGTGCAGTCAGAAAATTAAACCAAGAAGTTCTTCAGTCAAAGGTCAGGACATCAAATGAATTTGTTCACTAAATGAAAGGACTGGATTTTATTTCCACTCTCTTTGGGATTTTAAACAAATCTGATTGGACTTCAGCTGTTCTGTCCTGAATCAGAAGACAGATGGGACTCGAAGAGACCAGTCAATAGTTCAATTATCTGATGTCTGTCTTGCT
The DNA here is from genome assembly GCA_025331565.1 of Holacanthus passer. Taxonomy (NCBI): domain Eukaryota; kingdom Metazoa; phylum Chordata; class Actinopteri; family Pomacanthidae; genus Holacanthus; species Holacanthus passer. The sequence continues at coordinate 3,828,198 of JAFREQ010000011.1, forward strand.
TAATTAAACATATAATTGACCATCCAAGGACTAATGATAGCCATCCCATTACACATGAATCCAATGGATTTGGCATAACCACCACTTGACCCCGCTGTGGATTGACTGGCCTTAGGTACAGGGTCAGAGTGTATCCACCGTTCACCGCTGTGACACTCCTCGAGACTGCATTCCCCGTCGCATGTCTCAGAATGTGGCTCTCAGCTCTGCCAAAAACAGTTGGAGGGAAAAATGCAATTACTGCAAGATTATCATACTGCTTCCGTTTGACTTTTCTGACTGAATTCATGAATATATATGAATCCATCTTGCATCTCAATCTGGAAACCCCCACATCTATGTTTGGCTGGTGGCATTTTCTTTGTTTCCTCAAAGTGTGCTCTTACAGAGGGATTTAAGTGTTAGTCTGAAACATCCAGACCATAATTCAAAAAAAGTATGAAACATCAAAAATCTCAGCACACATCTCTCTGTGTAAAAAAAAAAGAACCCTGTAAAATGTATTTCCAGAACTTTAAGGGATAGTGCTGTATGAAGGACGTGTTTTTCCTATATAGTGCTGTTGTGAGGTGAAAACCCCCAAAATGTCAAGAACTAAGAAACACAACCTGTTTTTTTTAGCTTGATGACCAAGCATTTTTTCAGTTTATCCAATCTGAAGAATTTTCATTAGCCTCGGGCCTGTAGAATTAAAACATTTAATTTGAAGGAAGAGTCAGATTGGCACCAGTGTTTTATACTCTCTCTAATTGGCTCTGATCCTGACACTTTGGCTAACCTCAACCCTCCAACCCTAACCAAACAACTAACACAAGCAAATCAGCGGGACATTGGGTGGATCTTTTCACACATTTTTTTGGACTGGTGTGGTTTTTGGAATAATGGGCGAGTGGAACAATGGGCCGTAAATGGTTTCAGCATGTAGCTCCTTGCAAAACTAGAAATAGTTGTTTTCATATTTCAGTTTGTGTACGGATTAAACAAACAAGATATAACATGTTAATTAGTGAGCTGTAGAGGTGTTGAAAAAAGTGGTATTAATCGTCTCATCTCACTCTCAGCGAGAAAGTGAATGAGCACATTTACCAAATCCTTTCAAACTATGTTAGAACAGAAAAGTCAGGAATCGCATCCAAACTGGTTCGGCAAGTTTGAAAATGTTTGAAATCACTGCCAATATGATGCCAGAGTTTTGGCAGGAATACCAAGACAAGTCTATTTCAACACCTTACTTTGACAAATGTAAACATGATTTTTAAAGAAACCCTTTTTAACAAAAGAAGCCAAAGTTCACAAATATTAAACGTCGTATGAACACACACAAACACAAGAACTGTGGCAATATGAAATAGTCAAAAATTCACTATCACTTTTATGAATCTGACTAGATATTTGATGCCAGTTTTTGGTATATTATAGCTAGTTTATTGTAGTTGTTTTACATTGCCCATATCAACTAACCTAATTAAATTGATTTAGACAAATTGGTGCTTGACAGATTTTCATACTTTGTGCTAAGATAATTCTTTATTGATCCCCCAGAGGGGAAATTCAGGTGTTGTGCTACATATACATTTTGGTTAGTGAAATAACAGTTGAGGTTCAATACCTAACCCTACATATATGTTGAGTTCTACCTTAAATTTAAATGATTTTACTCTATAATCATTTATAATTATGTTCAGGTTTATGACAATTTTTATTTATTCTAAATGCTTGAAAAAACCTGTGCCCAACCCCCAACACACACACACACACACACACACACACACACACACACACACACACACACACACACACACACACACACAAACACACAGTGCCCCCCCTCTCTCCCTGAATGTATCACCAACCCTTGGACTTCACCACTACTCCCTGTAATAGCTCAATCTGACGAATCATTTAAAAGCCCGCTGAAACAGACAGATGGGTAATGGATTGCATGGCAAATCAATGCTGGGATCAATGGAAGACATGCGTCAATAAATGGATAGAGAGCTGCTGAAATAGACACCAGAGTTAATGTGGAGCAGCGTAGAACATCATTGTGTGGAGCACGCGGTGGAGAAGGCTAATACGAGTCGCCTCGGCTGATAAGGTGTCCTTTTGAATAATGGAGACAACAAACTGACAGTGATAAGCTAAACTTAAGCTCCTATAGTGTGGCTGAGGGAGCTGCGTATTTAGTGCCCATCCCCAACAACACACACACACACAGTCTCTCTCACATTAAGGCGGCCACCAGCAGGCACATTTCTCTCGTCTTCTATAGCTCCACAGCAGTTACCTGCCAATTTTCACGACTATAATCATGTGACAGTTCTGGTCACACTGAGGCTGTGGTGAACTCGACTGTAGATACACTATCAAGGGAACAGTAAGGGAGAAAATGACCAAAAAGGACAAGTCTGTGGTTTTTTTTGCACAAAAACACAAAGTCCTGGGAGTCTCTTCTGAGTAAACACATTTACCAGGAACAAACTATATTGTTATTTTTCAGATGTAAGATAGTACGCTGAGCTAACGTGCTGGGACACATGGTGTTGTGGGGGAGCAGCTCACCACAAGTGTTGAACTTGTGTTGGACCCAGGTGGCGTTGTGACCAGAGCCTGACTCATCGCTGCAGCACCGGACGCTCCAGACTTGTGGTTTCAACGTTCAACAGCGTGAGGCATCCCACCCACTGATAAAGACATTTAATACTGAACAATATCAAGAAAAACAAAATAAGTAAGCAAAATAAATATCATTCTTAATCGGCCTCAGCTTGCTCTCCTTGGGCCAGCGAGTGGCAGGACGCTACAGCTGTTTCTCATGGGCTCGTGCCATAAATCTCTGGTGAATGGCTGGTTTAAGGGTGGATGCTAAGGAGCAGCTGCACCTGTCTAAAAATAGCGACAAGGCTGCTGCCGGACAGCGTGTTGAGGCTCAACATGCAGTTTAGCACAAAGAGCCTATCAACAATACCTACCACCTGCATTAGCCTAACTGCGGCCTGGCATCAGCATTACAACGCAGGAAGTGACTGACTGTTGTGCAAACCTGAACATCCGCGCATGTCACTGTGTCTGACTCACACACCCAAACAACGGCCTGATCCTGACCACATAATTCAAACGCACTTTATTTTTCCAATGAGCTGAACATTCATTATCAGTGTGTCGTGGCCTGAGGCAGAACGCTCCCTCCTCGATGTAGTGACAACCACCGGCCGCCCTGATGGAAAACAAAGCCAAGATGGCACAGCAAACACGAAATCATTATGACAGGCAGAGTTCAACAAAAGTAGGACTCAGCACACTAAGCACATTTTATCAGTGTTTTCTTTTAGTCAGGTTCTTTTTTGAATTAAAGAACGGACTGAAATTCCTACAGCCCTGCTTGTTCGAGCTGATAATAAAAAGTGAACATGAGTCTATTTGTGTGTGTGTGTGTGTGTGTGTGTGTGTGTGTGTGCGCGTGTGTGCATTTGGCTGCACACACCTGTTTGGGTGTACTGTAGGGTAAATGTAATTGCTAAACACAGAGGCTGGCAGTGTTTAGAGATGCCAAATTGTGCCTCTGGGAGTCACTATAGCTCACAATCTGACTAATGAAGGCCAAGCAATCAAGCTTCAAACTCATCAACCATGTTTGCAGTAATTAAAAGGTTTATGTTCAGTACCAGGAGAGCCGTTTGACTCTGTCAGTCAGAGTCAGAAGCCAAACCTGATGTTTGTTATTTCCACTAGCCAGAGCCCAAGTCTGAACATTTGACACAAAATCCACTGCTCTGTCTCTTTGTCCAGTTTGTGTGATAATATAATGCCATAACAAATACAGTGTCACAGATACAAGTCCAGTCTGTGCATTCACACCCGGGCACAGAGGGAGCCTACATAAATGTACACGGTGATGGATAGAAATCTAATAATCAATTGTATGACGAGTGGTGTCTGTCTGCATCGTCCAGATCTATTCTGTCCTGTGGGACTGTGAGGGGCGGTGGGGAGGGGACAGAGAGCTGTTAGTGTAAAATACTGCAGTCATACTATGCACAACCCCTGGCCTTCGGTTCTAGATTTACATACACTAAAAATCCAGGATTTTACAAAGAAATAAACACACACACTCTTGTATGTGTATTGACAACATTACAGCTTTTACAGAGAAATTCACATTTACATTCATTTGATATTCAGCAGGGACTATAACCCCCGAAAACAAATTATCGCTATTGATGTCTCTGGTCCTACACACCTGCAATAAAAAGCTTATTTCACATCTGGTTGAGTGTGATTTGTCTTTTTGCACGATAACATACGCATGCTGACTAACTGGATTAGGCCTTAACACAATATTTGGTAGGATATAACGTTACACCTTCTACCAGACATGCTGACATCCACAAGGATTTTACCCAGCATGCAGCAGGAGATGTTCTACCACTACAATTCTCCAGGGATCATAAGTGACCTGAAGAGGACATCAGACGGTGGCTGTTTGTCTCTTCCAAATATGTCCACCCCAAACTTCAAAATGAACATTTTACAGTTCAAGACAGTGTGAAACAGCCATCAGAAGGAATCCGTAACAAATACGTCTAAAATTTGAATTTAATTGTGGTAATTCAGCAAAGTCTTTGTGGTGAAAAACACTGATATGATGCTGTTTTATTCTAAGAAATAAACCATTGTTATTTCCAGGGCTCCTACACATTTCCATTTGGGGAGTGAAGCAGGACACACTGAGGAAAAATAAAGCAGGGAGCATGGTTTAGCTGAGGACAGGGCTCTCTCTGGTGGCTGAGTCCTGCTAGTGTTACAGCTAATTCTCATCACAAGTGGGATACCAGCAAATTAATATTAATAGGCACTTTCTATAGAGATTTTAAAAATCAAATAAAATTTAAATCATAGATATAGTTTTTTAATTGTCACATGTGAAATGGAAAATGTGAGCCTCTCTGTTTACCAGTGAGCCAAGCCTAATAGGTACAGACTGCTGTGTTGTCGATCCCCCACTGCTTCCTTGATTACAGCCAGTGGTTGCTTTGCAGCAGCCAATTAAAATCAAATACCATTCTCTCACATATTACCACCATTGTATTTACTTGTAGATCAATTCCCTTCAGCTGCGCCATTTTACATAATGAATGCAGTGGCTTTTGATGTGTTTGCCTGGTAGGGGATGCAGACACCACGGGAGGAGCTGCTGAAGGGCCTGCTGTTCTTACCTTATTGCCATCTAATAGTTTGAATTGTGGACTATGTTAAGTGTGAATGGTAATAATGTGGCATCTTTTAAACACTAATGTTTGTTCATTCAATATTTTACAGTTAGTGGTTATAATCATGCTTTATTGTGACCTTCTAGTATATTTTGGAATTTTCCCCATTAAAGGAATATCTTTCACTCTAAAACAAGACAAAGGTCAACTTTTTTCACACAATATCAAACAAAACCAATGTGGGTAAAACTACAATTAACAAATCATTAATATTGGGTAAGCCATTTTTGTGGTCATTAACAGGAATAAGCAGGTAAATTATTTAATGAATAAATCAGTGTAAGAAAAACTCTGTATGTTTCTTTAGTAAAAGAAAATAGCTAAATGTATGGTATGGAGAATGGCTCCTGTAAATATAATTATATTTTAATATTATTTCATAATTATTAATGAATCATTAGGCAACATTTAAATGCTGTAGCTGTTAAAGGTGGAGCTAAATTTAACTACTTCACATGCAGTTGGGTGGTCTATGCGAAATAATGCATTGTATTTATATTAAAAAAGTTAAAGGCAAATATGATAATTGATTGCCATTTTTTTTAAAGATTCGTCACTGTGAGGATTTTCTATTTTCTGTTTTATAACATTATGAAGTAAATATGTTTTTGGACTGTCTGTGTTACATTTGAAGATGTCATTTCCAGTTCTGGGAAACTAATAGTGTTTCTTTTGTTTGTTTTTTGTATTATTGATTACTTAAAAAAACAAAAAACAATATTAAGTATAAAGTAGTATAAATGTTTAAATTCATTGCATAGCAGAAACTTTGCTTTAAAGCATAAAAATTCCTACATTTAAAACGACTGGACTGCAGGAAAGGAATGTACTTAACCTCATTAGTGAACTACAGCCTGAAGTAGCTCATGTGTAAACACAATCCTTTGATCACCTCCTGATTCCTGCTCTCTATCATGGACTGAAACCGCCTCCAACAGGTCTCCTTCCTTTGTAAATACAGCTTTCCGTACATCTTGATATCAGACAGTTACACTTCATTGCTTCGATACAGTTAAACATTAGCCACATAAAGTCCAGAGTGAGTAACGCATTAATAACTCTGAGCACACCTCACGCCACTGACGTGTTTTGATCTTTCTCACTAAGACCTTTGTGCTTAAGTGCAAGATATGAAGATGGATGCAGTGTTTGTGCCAGGCTCAGCAGGACATAGTGCCCATGTAAAGCCATGATTCAGTTTATGGGGAGATTCAGAATTACTTTAAGTAGATTGTTGCTAATATGGAGCTTTGCACAAATGCTGCCCCTCTGCTTCACTGCCACATAAAGCTGGGTTATTTTTTGGCTGTCCTTTTCACGAGAATGAAGTATCTGTTGGTAAAATTATTATGAAACATAATATAACAGCAAGGACTCAACAGTTGTAAAATCCATCTGTGTGTGTAAAGAAGCGTTCATTTAGCATTCGTCCTAATCTATGCTTGTAATCTGTGACTGAGTTTCTTCTCCAAGTCCACCCTGGACAGCAACTGTGATTGGCTTCATAATCAACAGAGGTGCCAGTATCACAGATGCCGTCTCTCAACTAATTGCATGAAGACACTGCAGTGCATAAGGCGCAGGTGCTCATTCTCTTTGTGAAGTCACTTTGGCGTGGTTTGCCTCCTTGTGTGTCCTGGAACTTTCTGAACAAATGATATTCTTCACAAGGATTTGATTGCAATTTTCGAGTACAAGGGAGCTAGAAGTGAACACAAAGGGTGGATAAGTAGGAAGTGTTAGAAAAGATTAAAAAAAAAAAAAAAACACACACACACTCATCTAGCAATATACTACTTTGTTTATTAGCAAAGCGCAGTGAGAGCCAGCTGCTCTCTGGAATGTTGTTCAGACGCAGTTACAGCAGCCAAATGTGATTAAATAACCAAAACAGCACTTCAGTGCATCTTCACTCATTCTACAGCAGATATTATCTAGTCTTAACCACCTCAGAAAATGATATTCATTAAATTGACATGGTCAAAAAAATGATTATTGCACCGTGTCTTTGGTTAAAATAACAATTTCTGCAAGATGTTAATATCATTTACAAATCTGCATTACCATTACACAAAAAATTGCTTTGACACGGACAGGGCACAGCATGAAAAGCAGGACAAAAGTGGGCACCGTAAAAGAGAAGACAAATAGAAGAAAGCTGGAATTCTACTGCATAAGCCAAAACCATTTATTTGAAACAGAGGATCCACATGAGGCTTTGCCACAACTCTTCCCCCACTACCCTCCGTCGCCAAAAACCCTGAAGACAAACTAGTGTACACATCTGGCTCTTGGCCATGTGCCCATGCCCACACTTTCAACAGGCAGTCTGGGGTTTGGTTCCCGCCCACAGTCTTTGTGTACCCTCTGCCTGCTGTGAGCGCCAGGCCCCTGAGTCACGTTGGTGATGTCCACTAGCTCTTGCCTCTTCGACAGGGTGGTCACCATGTGCTCCAGCTTGGAGCGGATGGTGGAGTAGTGGTACTGGCGTTCTTTGGTCAGCTTGTAGAAGGAGTCCTTTAAGGTGCCGTCTTGAGCTGCCTGGGTGTGTGAGATCTTCCTTGGAGACGCAAAGGCGGGAGAGGTGGCCCCGTTTGGCCCTGTGCTTGTTGGTGTGATGAGGTCGGGCTGTTTTGTGAGCTGGAGGTCAGTCTGGGTGTCAGTGTCCATCACTGGCCAAATTGTCTGAGTGGAGGCGTGGCAGGAGACAGTGCTGGGGGTCACTGGCTCTTTGTCTGTTAGCTGGTCTGCAGGGAAACAGCGGGTGGTGCTACCAGCCAGGATCTCCTCCTGCATGTGCTGCTGCTCCGTCCAGTCAGACACTGGGCTGGTTTTGCTGCGATCTGGAGTTGAGGGTTCCCAGGGTGGATGAACAGCTACGGTTTGGGGCTTGCGGGTAGGGGTGCTGGTCAAACACACCGGCTCTGCAGGCCTCTCTCTGGCCAGGTGAGGAGAGGAAGTGACCAAGTGTTTGAGGAGGAGAGACTCATAGATGCTGCTGTTTCGGGCACTTGGAGGTCCTCGAGTGTTTATAGGGAGAGACTGGGCGTAGAGGATGCGGAACTCCTCATCAAATTTCTCTGTTATCTGACCAGAAAGCTCAATCAGATTGCTGCTGTTAAGTTTGCCATCAGTCCAGTTGAACCTGCACAGGAATGGAATTTAACATGCATGACTGAAATAGTTGCTACTATTATCCAAACCCAGAAAGAAAATGTATTACTTTACAATCTAGTAAATCTGGGGGTTTAGGCATTTCCATGCTACATAATTCCCAGCTATAGAAAATGCTTAGCAGGACGTTACCTGTAGGAACCTGTAGCCACTCTGTTTCCGTCAATCAGCATAAACCTCTCATGAACTTTCCCAGTAATCCTCGCTCCTGATCTCATGTAATAAGTTGTACCGGTAATGATTCGCACTCTCATTTGCTGTACAGATTTAAAAAAGAGAGAGAACAGGAATGAGAGATAAGTGCAGACCCGCCCAGTCATAATCAAATCTTAGAAGGGCATATTTTTATTTGACGCCATCTGATGTTGGTAGTGTGCACACACAGCCACACCCAGCTTTACTGAACCAACCACATACCCGAAGGTCATCCAGGCGAACGCCAACATTTCTGCACATCTTGAGGAAAGCAGGAGCACATGATTGGTCCAGCAGGATGTAGACAGGGACTTTGCGGTGGGAGCACGCCTCCTGAAGATCCTTAAAGATATCCAGGTCTGTCAGGGAGTCTGTAACTATGGCAATCACCTGCAGTGGAAAATTACAGAGGTAATATAATAGAATTCCTTTTAGGGCTGCAGCCGTGCTCTCCCAGATGTAGCACGACAGTGTTTTTATTATTATCAAATGCAAGGCCTTATTCAAACAGAGCTGCGAATCTCTGTCAGACACACTCCCAGTAATGTGTGTGCTGATGAGCTTTCTATTGACTGTGGTCTGTTACCATGGCAATCGGCAGTAACGCTTGGTCAGCAAACAAGTTACTTTCATACAGGAGACAAGTAGGTGCACTGTAGGACTGGCCTCCATTTTCCTGAGCTTAGACTTGCACTGAGATCTCCCTTTTTTCGCAAGGAAGAATGGAATTTCGCATGCTGTGGTAAAGGCTGTGTGTCGAGGATTAGACACGGATGTTTACATATCTCAGATTTATTGCTTCAAACTGGTGTTATCCACATGCAGCTTTGTCAGGAGTTCCCCGCCTTATTTGGATGATAGTGTGTGGGCGCTTATTTTTAGGAAAATGTGTAAAAACAAGAGTTTAAAATTCACAGAAATTGAGGGCCAGGCTGTTCCTGTGAGCTGACCAGTGACGCTATAGATGCACAGTGTGTTGTTGCAGTCAGCGGCGTTGTTGTACAATAAGGACTGTGTGCAGTGAGCGGTTCACAAAAGGACAGACCATCTAACGGTTAAACTCGGATGAGGACATTTTTCTAAGGTTGCCAGCACACTGTGTATACACCACCACATTTTCGCTGTAAACCAGAGAGGAAATCCAGTGTTTAAAGCTCTCTAATGAAAGAGGGAATGCAAACTTTCATGGAGGGGAGCAAAGCAAGTCAAGGCACATCTGGCACGCAGGCCCTCCACAGGCCCGAGGTGCTGCTGAAGCCGCACACTCCCTTCAAGCTGGTATGTTTCCTTCCAGAAAAAGAAAAAAAAAACGAGGCTGGACTGACAGCTCCCATCAAGAACATCATCATGAATATTCATACTCTGATTTTGTTTGTTTTATCCTTTTGGTCACTACTTTCTTTCTGATCCAGATTTCAAAAGCCTGAACTTCTAAATTTCAGACTGATCAAGGAAATTCCATGGGGACAATCTGGCATGTATTTTAAGGGTGATACAAAGAAAATTCTCCCTCCAAAAATGTTTCAAGAAGTCACACACACACACACACACACACTCCTCATTTTGTGGCAGGGGGGCTATTTGATAGAATATCAATGTGTGACAAACATCCCAAATAATAATTCTGTTTTAGGGTGATAGAAAAAAAAAACCCTGCAGCCTTTAGGCCTAGAAAATACTAAATGAACTATTGTAATATTACAATGTGAATAATGGGATAGTAGAAAACACAACTAGACATTATACGGTATGTGTCTTCAGAATATCGGAATGAGAAATAAATACTGACAATATGGACCCAGTGTCTGCAGGATAGTGTTTTTAAAGGAAATGATAGACTCAGTTGCCAGATTATAAGGAATTATAAAAGTTAATTATGATGTAAAGCACTATGCAGCTGTGTTGGTGCATACCTCTTTGGCACTTTTAATCATGCGCCTCGCAGCCTCCTTGCAGCTATAGATGCACTCCCCGTAGCTGGGCTGGAAGTGCGCCACGGCCCGTGTCACGCCCCGGTACGAACCGGCTGTGAAGGCGGGCCAGCCGAGCTCCAGCAGCGGCGGCTCCACGTCCGACACCTCGGGGAAGTATGTGACGGAGGAGCAGTCCACGGAGCTGCTGAGCGACTGCTCCAGCGCCGGGTCCTCCCCGTGCAGGGACGCGGCGCACGGCGGGGCCAGGGCGGCGCTCCGGATGCGCTGGATCTCATCGTCCGACAGAAAGTTGGGGATCCTCTCTTTACTGAGGAAGCCCAGGAAGCCGTCGAGGCCCCCAGCCAACAGCTCCTCCAGAGCAAGCCGGTGCCTCTCGTCGTACAGCTGCAGGTCGGGGTCGTCGTGTCCGCGGCCCAGCCTCAGAGGTGAGTCGTCCAGCAGCTGCGACAGAGCCATGGTCGTGGGTGTAGTCCTCCCTGTGCCTCCAGCAGACTCCACCGTCCCGCAGGTGGCAGGTAACTTCTGACCTACAGGAAGACAAATTCGTATTTTGTTTTTTCCCTCCGTTCCTGTCCCTCGTGGATCCGTATTGGCTGTCGGGCTTTTGTCAAACCAGGACGGCGTCTCCGGGCTCGCTGAGGCCGACTGTCAGTCTAATGTAAAGCCGCTCTCATTGGCTCGTTTGGAGGCAAACAAGGCCTCGTGTACGTCCCTCTGCTCTGCCCTGATCCGGTTACACCGCAGAGAGCACGGGAGCTTAGAGAGCTCTCACTCTGAGGCTTTTTCCTGGTATGACGGCCGGTGGGATTCCCTGAGACCGGGACCCTCAATGTCAGTGAAACTAAAATTGTCGTGAAGCTGTAGCAGTCAACAGGAGCAGCACTTTCTGTTTTATGATGTGAAACATCCCACTGATTCTGAGCCGGTGGCCCACTGTGTTTAAAGACACGAAGCCGGCAGCTCATCAGTGGTCGTGTTTGTTTACGGTCCTGAAAAAAGACATGTTGTGTAATGACTGTGGATGAGGTTTATATTGTAAAATGCTTCCAGGCCTGGGAGAGCCTGCTCTGAGGCCAAGTCAGCACAATGCATTTCACTGTCCAGATGTATCACAAAAACAAATTAATAGATGTGCTGTGGATTTTAACAGGAGATCAGACCTCCACGAGGATATTTTTGAGTTATGCTACATGGACAAAGTATGTGTAAAAATCACACAACAGGAAAGATCCAGTCAACAGTTTACTAGCTCTGCATACCAACAGTGTCTGCTTCTGGTGGATGCTGTACGTTAACTTGCACTAAGTCTACAAACTACAAGAAATGGTCCCTGATTTGAATGCAGCCCACCTTGTTTAAACTTAGGCACAAGACCATCAATACATGATGAACAGTAGATTCTGAATAAACGTTGTTCTCGTTTTTCGTATTTGTCATCCTGCCATGCTACCTCATACATGTTTGTATTGTCTGTGTACATGCAGTAAACTTTCTTCACAACCTGTCTACTTGTGTGTGTGCAGATCTATTTACAGCCCATCTAAACTTAAAGAGTGCTGAAGATCAAGTGGGTTTGGTGCCATGGCTGGTTGTCACCCTCATCGTGTGCATCCTTACAGGCCTACTGTAATAAGCTACACAACCTCGAGCCTAAATCTGCAGCATCTAGTCTTCCAGAAAAGTCAGCAGAAGAAAATAAACCTACAACCATAAACAAGCATGGTTTTTAATTTAGAAGATAATCAAGAGACCTCTGGGGAGCCTCTAATCTGTATTCAACACGGATAATATCCTGTGCATAGGCCTACTGGGCCGGAAAGGCAGGCCCGCAATAAAGAAGATGGTGCCAACAGCACCAGAGGAATCTGACAGACACACTCACTTCTCAAACCTCACCCCCACACTGTCCAACACAAAGCAAAAACATTGTGTAGTAACAAAGATGCTAGCAATTAAAAAATATCTTATATCACCACAGTATCAGCATTTGTACATGTGCACCAAATGTATTGCTGTAACATTAAGTAAGTTCCATTTTGTCAAATTTGAGACAGATGTCTTTTAATCCTAGTACCAGATCATGTACAGTTGCATGTCTACAGACCATAACCACAGTTTAGGTTTTTGTTTTTCTCTTGAGTGACTCATCTTCCTGATAGATAATCTTTGTTTTTCCTGACTGTATACAGCCACAGCTACAGGCAACGTCTGAACCCAGTCAGGACAAAGTGGGAGGGAAGAGCAAATCCATGTTTCCTAAATACTGGAGGCCTGTAGTAGCTCTGCATATTCAAACATTAATCACAACTGACATTGGGGATGTTGTGTTTGTATATGTTAATGCTGTAGGCTGTAGTCCCCTAACCTGTTACACATACACACAGCCAAGTATACACACCTTATATTACCATCCTATTTGTAAGTAGACATATAACGAGTCCATAGTGTTCAGTGGTTTTAGAGTTACATCATCACGCTTATTAGCCAACCACAATATTCGATTACTCATGTTGACATATGACTTGTTGATATGTAATAATTCATATCCTTCAAGAATATATGACCATAGTTCTTTTACCCTTTTATTGTTTTCTATTAGACCCTTATAATAAACTTGTGTCTGTGTTTGGGGTCTCTGTGCGTTTCTCTGCACGCTTTTACGCACAACGAGGTCATGAGGGTCACAGCCCCTATTTTAACAAGACGCACCTAACATGAGTGATTTGACTCAAGAGCAATGTCTTCTTAAGTTTAGCTTTTAAAAATGGACGTGAACAACTGGGCTGCATTTGCTGTGTATCTGCGTAAATGTGGTCTTCCACTGTCACGCGTGTGCGTAGAAGTCTATTTTAAGGCAGCGGGCTAATAGGCCTGTGCTTTAAATGACAATTCCCACAACGATTAATATTCATAGTAGCCCATCAAGAGCTCTTTTTTCCTTTTTCCTAAAGACGGCAGCCGTCTATTGAAAAAAAAAAAACATGTGACCTAATTAAAAGGACCTTTTGGGTGATGAAGCTGAGTGAAACTGCAGATCAGTGAACTCCTGTCAAATCCCAAATTCACACAATACAAATCCATCTGTTTCAACGTGCTCGCCGGCGCCATTGTAGCTATGTATAACCCGACTGCCTTACCCCTATAACGACATACCCAAATGTGCACTGGGCTCAGTATACGTACCCCCCCTCCTCCCCTTCTACACACACACACACACACACACTCACACACACATCCCCATCTCATCCCCGCCCCTCTCCAAAATTTTAGATGAAAGGGCTTTTGGATTTTGGATGACGCTCCGAATCACGTGTTCATAGGAAATACACTCGCTATAATTTTTTTTGGAGCTGCCTCGTCCTGCGCCGCCGACCATAGTTGTTTTGCCGTCTCCATACAGTGTGGCAGCGGGGTGGAAAGGTAATGTAATGTAATGTACCTTGCAGTGGTCACTGACGGGTTCACGCCAGTTCACCGGGTTCACTTGAGGAGAGCTCCCACCCCCTGCTCGCCTCCTCTTCTTCTCCAAACGCGGCGATCGGAGCTAATCCAATATTATTCATTTATATATTAATGTCGGATTGCATTTTCCCCCGCCGACTCTTGAGGTAAGGACACATCTAACTGCTCTTCCAGCACGGCTCTCGTCATTTCTCCAAAGTTGTTTACTGAAATGACGCCTCGCTGTTGAATATTGAATTTTCATCTGGTGCCGTAGTCAAGGCAGTTTTATATGAAGTCGCCAATGTATAAAATGGCGACAGTAGGTGGAGGAGGGGGGTGGAGGATTTTTTGGGAATATTCATAAGGTTATATAGAGTGGCAGATCGCCTTCAGGCTGGTGGGCTCCGAGGCGGTGTGTTGCCCCACAGCCCCGCGGATGGAGCGAAACGGGTTAACTCGTCAGTTTGTTACAGTTACAACAGCGGATCCTCCGTCTGGCTCAATCCGCGCTCCTCCTCGCGCTATACAATGTGGCGTATCTGCTTATTTTATTGCACAACGCGCCGTGTTTCCCCCGCTGCGCTGCCAGTGTGAGCGCTTCTAGTTGTGAAAGACTTCCCAGCACAGTGCCATAGCGGGCTCATCGACTCCTATAAGAGTCCATAGACGTTCAAACTGCACGCCAAGTATCAATTTTCCTCTATCGATCGCTCACTCTCTCTCTCTCTCCACATTTCTTCCTCCTGCCTGAGCAGAAAGGTAGGCCTGTGTGTGTCTATGCACTCTTTTTCTTTCATTTCCTCCTCCTGCTCCTGCCAACATGTGCTGCTGCTGCTGCCCTACACACACACACACACACACACACACACACACATTGGATCATATACAGTACAGTAAGGGGGAGCTGCTCTTTTCAAGCTGATATTTTGCAAACTGTGGATTATCACTGAGGCGTTGTGTTCAAAAAAAAAATATCAATTCCTCTGCGATCACATTTTCTCTCTGTGCATAAATATTGACCCAGCTTTGAATGCCATGTGTCTCCCTCTGCCTTTAGGGGAGGGACCTCTGTGCTGACTAATGTTGCCTCCGTGGATCATGTGTGGGTCCACAACACAAGAGACGGCCCCATAATATTCCAGCAGCCAGCTAGACAGCCATGAATCACTGGAAATTTTTGGAATGTGTTTTAATTATTTAACCATGTAAGCTTGTTACATATAATGTAGGTCATGGAAATGACTGTGCAACACTTCAGCCGTTGAGGTTTTCCTCGGAGAGTAGGTGTTGGGACCGTGGAGAGGCGCTCCAGGCGTGGAGTCCAGCCTCTGGCGGATGTTTCCGCACGCCGATAGTTAATTTTCAGGCGTGTGTGATGACCGGCTAAACAAAGGTAAATGAGCTCTCGCTGTGCGGAGCTGGCAGATTGGGTTCAGCTTGGCCCAGCGAGTTCGGTGTGTGTGGAGGTTTTCACTCCAGCAGGACGCTTACACTAGGGGAATGTCAATTCCCTTTGTGGATCCCTGGGAACGGTCTTCCATCTCCCTTCTCGGAACTGCTCTAATGAGGCCAGGCATATTGCCTTTCATCCCTCACTCCCTGCAATTAGGCACAGCTCACAGTTTTCGTTATGGCCACAGCGGAGTGTTTGTATACACAGACACAATGTAGTGGGCCAAGACTGCCCACTCCCCTCCGCAAAGCAGCCTCTCTCTGCACATGGCCACCCCTCATATACCTGGAAATCTGCACTTTTCAGGATTTGGTGTACTGTTCTCTAACAACAGTCACTGTAGATGTTATGTTTGTGTGTGCCTCCCACAGCTCAAAATGAATCCCCTGCCAGAGAATACCGAGGAAGGTCATATGGTCATGATTTGCAGATTTAGCTGACATGGAGTGTATAACATTCCTTGAGTTCAGAGAAGAAAATCAACTATCTAATGCCAACCAGATCTATTTTCCAGCCGTTTTTATACAAACAAGCATTCATGATAGCGGAATACCTCATGATCCTCACAGAAAATTCTCCGAACCACAATGCAGGGTCCTATTTTTTCCACCAGAAAGGGTGGCGTTCTATACAGGTTCACTTTTATTGGGGTCTTTCATCCTTTTTGGTATTGCTTTTGTCACCGGACCAATGCCGTATCGAAGCCCAGACCGCTCAAAAGCCTCACTAAAACAGCATGTTTGCACAGTTCCAACCAAAAAAAAAAAAAAAAAACGCCAATGCACTGACGGGGGGAAAAAACCTTGGGGCTAGTGGGGAAAGAGCCCCTGCCACTTTCTCTGTCCCATGCAAGAAAGGTTTGGTCAGCAGGAGCTGGCATTTGCCAGGCTTTGGCAGTTAGAGGAGGCTGTGATGTCAGCCATTTTAGGATGGACTGTACAATGTGCGTTACGCCGCCATCTTTCTTCCTTTTCTTCTTAAGTTGCCAAATGAATGCCTGTAGTCTTGGCTACAGAACTGAAGAAGTTATTCATCAAAAGTGATGTAAAAGGATGCATGACTCAGATTTTTTTTTCTCTGTGCACCATGGTTTATTTGTCTGTCATTCATCTGGGCCACAGATAGAAGGGTTCGGAGAACAATGTAAGATTTCAACAGTGAGCACTCACCCTAACACAAAACAGGACCATGCAACAAAGATGCTCAGACAGGCAGGGTGCAGTAGGTATGTAGTGTACCGCCACAGTCTCCGGGCCTCGGCACTGATTTAGCGAGACAATAACCCTGACGGGAGGTCATTTGTAGCGTGTACAGCTGCAATATATTTCTTTCGTCAACCTCCGTCATGAAAATAAGAGCAGCGGAGCCGGCGACTTTTGTGTCGCTACGACCTGATTGAGAGAGAAAAAAGCAAAGTTGCTGTCGCGGACCTCACCCAAAGTTATGTGAAAGAGACTTGAACCATGAATGGACTTTTCAAAGATGGCTGGCGGGGCATGTGGATTAAGTTTGTCCTGCACCGGATGCAGTCCAGGGGATTCAGTGTGTATGTCTGTGTGTGTGTGTGTGTGTGTGTGTGTCTTGAGGTTGGTGGGTGTGGGCGAGTGACTCTGCTGCGTGTGTGGCGTGGCGGGCAAGGGGAAGAGAGGGGTTGCCATGGCGATGTTAACACATGAGTGGCACCACCGACCGGTCTCCCAGTGGACGAGGCTGCAGTCATGGAGGTAAAGGGGGGCTGTGTGTTTGTGTGTGTGTGTGTGTGAGGAGGAGGACGAGATGGCTGACAACACCTGCATCTCACACACTAATTCAGACACTAATACGCACACAAACACACCCACGAAGAAAAAAAAAAAGAAGAGCCCGCAGTGGAGACGGAGACTACACACCGGAGCCACGGCATGTCTTCAGCTGGACAGGCGGTGAGGACTGCGTGGACTCGTGTGCTGTATTAGCACTGTGCTAAGGACCCTGATGACTCTGAATTGTTTTTCAGCACACGTAACACTGGAGCCTGACACTTATTCATGCTGGCAAGCGTACAGTGCCATTCATGCACAAAGATGTCCCCCCAAACTGAAACCTGTCCACCCTTACTGTCAATAAAAACCCCACATTAGTCCTCGCTGGCACTATGATGGGCACAGGAGACACCCAGACACGCAGGAAACAGAACAATCGCAATTCGACAGTCAGCCGTCTAAAGGCTCCCAGCGCTGGATCACGTTTCCCTTATAAATGAGGCGCCATTGTTCCCAATCTCTTCTCTGTGCAAGACAGTAATTGCTCTCTGTCTCTGGCTTATATTTGGGTGTCCAGCTGATCCACTCACATGACGTTAATCTATTTAATGGACATTTGGCAGAAAATGTTCCCGCTAAACAGATTTTTTGATCATTCAAATGTATCTGTCAGGAGTTCCCCCTCTCTGCCCCAACCCTCAGAGGACACCGGGTCATTTTTTTGGCAGATATTCGAAGCAGACTCGCAAGACAGCCGCAGATCACTGTCAACGCAAATTACACACAAAACAAATATTGTCATAGGTGAGAGAATTTATGCCTTTTTTTTTTTTCTTTTTTTGGGGGGGGGGGTTTGTAGCTTGTTCTGCGACTGTCGCGTCGAGAGACTCCTTGCCAGTTATTCAGTTCAAAGAGAAAGACAGAACGGTGCAGGTGCTAAATGTTGCGGAGGTGAGGAGGGAGTGTGTGAGGAGTGTGTGTGTGGAGATGTGTGCCTACGAGGTGTCAGCGGGGAGGAATATTGAAACAGCAGAGCCTGTCATCATCATCAGTCATCCTCTCACTTCACTCCCAAATGTCTGAGTTTTGTCTTCCTTTGTCCTTCTTCCTCCTCCAGCCTTCACATTCTCATTCATGTGACAGGCGGCACAACAAAAACACCAATCTCTGTTTGTTAATGTCAATTGTAGGTGACCCAACAATCTGGGAGTGTCTGAATCAGTGGACTGTTTTGAATTAAATTTTAATGTTTAGCAACCACTTTGCAGCCTCGCCTCCCTTTCCGCTGCTAGCAGCTCGCTGTAGATTGGGCATGTTTTTCGTGTTGTAATATTGTAATTACTGCAGCAGTTTATGAGGTGATGAAAGGGAATACATGCTGCTTTCTTTCAATTGGTTTGCTGAAATAGGAGCAGCACACTCAGCTGTTTGCCATGTAAAAGTATGAAGGGTACAATTAAATATTAATGAGATGTAAATATAATATTGTTATGGAAATGACAGTGTAAGAACACATAAGGGAGGCCCTCCTGTAAATCTTAAAGCTGCTATTAAATCAGGCGGAACGTATAAACCCCATCAGAATTTAAACCTAGCCTAATCCCATTTGTTTTGAAACGCTTGTTTTTGAAAAGTTGAATGGTTCAAACGTGGTTTTAGTTCGGCGAACAAGGCCCCTCTGCTTACGCTGAGCGTGGGTGTTCAGAGAGCACGTCTGAGAGCTCTGCCACTTTCCCTCACTTCAGATACAACTCCCCCGGTCCGCTGAGATGAAAAGACTTTCCTCCCCCTGTGCCACGGAGCCAGTGCCAGTGCGAGGACATACGACACACTGGGGACAGTGATCGTCTGAGCGTTGTCTACCTCGCCGCTGTAACACAAGGCCTGGCTTTTCAGGGGGAACCATTCAATGGCTCCCTGTCTGGGAAGCCCTTGTCTTGTGTCTGATCGCACGTCTCACTCGCCAGATAAAGCAGCCCATTCTTTTGATAGGTGACCTGATTCTTTATGTAACCTTTCTCAACTTTTGGCTTGTCTTGGGTTTTCTCATGCAGGAAGTGGAGTGTTTTTCCGGGGAGGGGAGCATCTGTACTAGGCCAGCGTCTTCTCGTCACAGACCGGCACCCCTTCTGGGGGCTGCTACACCGATCACAGCCCTCCGCCGTGACCAAGTTACCTTCTCCATCACTTTATTTCCGGACGTAGAGGGTGCTATCTGTGGGACAAATGAAGCGAACCACTTCAGCGCTGCTAACGCTGAGCCAACACCAATTTTTCTAAGTTCTATAGCATAGTGGCATCTCTCACACAGATGTTTCAGATGTGCATGACTACATCCCTCTGTAGCGTGAAAGCTGACTTCTAAATCCCTCGTTTAGTGGAACAAACTCAATGAACGCTGTGTCCTCACCAGGGGTTAATCGAGTGTGCCGTCAGAGGATATCATGACCTCTCTGGCGGCAAAACATACAGCACATGCCCGTGTCTGGATGCAGTGAACCGGGATTACTGCATAAGATGCTGGTGACCTAGTTTTTTTGTTGTTTGTTTGTTTTGTTTTGTTTTAGGTTTTTTTTTTCTGTCAGAAAGCAGCAGCCGTCAGTAGAAATGAAAAAGAGGTAAATACAAGGAGGATGTCACAGTCTGTCTGGGATCATTGTGTACTGTTGGGCAGTCATTTGAGGGTTTTAATTTGGGAACAGGTTCATCTTTTATTTACCATGCAGCCGGCCATGGTGAACATGCACATGAATGCAGTAAAATGAAAGTCTGTGAAAGTGCTTTTCACTGTGTACAAACACAGCGTGACAAAAAAAAATCTGTTGAAAGTATGTGAAATTGTTTTCTTAGTAACCAACAAAATGCAGTACACGATGTTGAGGTATGCTGGGTTTCAACAGAAACCAGGTTTTGGGTGGTATGGTGGCTGAATTTGTGCAGCTGATGTTATTCCCAGAATGATAAGCTTCCAGGAGAAGGTAAAGCCTGAGTGATATGGATAGATGATGATAGAATGAGACTAGTTTTCAGCAGCATGTCACACATCAACACTTCTCCAGTCACAGAAAGGAGGATGAGAGTGATTTAGAGAGGCTGTGTGTGTGTGTGTGTGTGTGTGTGTGTGTGTGTGTGTGTGTGTGCTTGTGTGTGTCAAAAGTTCATGCAGCGGGCAGAGGGTGCAGAGCCTCCACTTTGATATTTTTTTCTGATCATTTGTTTCATGTTTTGTACTTTCCAGTGTAAAATAACTATAAGAACCAGCTGTATATCTAATGAAACACTGGCTGGAGTGTATCTATTTTCTTGTCTTACAAACTTTGTTAAATATTTGTGGCTTTGTGAGAGAAGAGAGGCATTTTTTTCACGTCATAATGCAGAGATGAAAGAGGAGAAAGACTGCAGAGACAATCCGTATCCATCCTTATGGCTGGAGAGTTATAGGAGGGGAAACCCAGTGGATGTGGTTTGCTAATGGCTTTGTGCAGCCAGTGATCTTTGCATTGTTTGTATGCATGCATGCAACCCCATGCTGCTTGTTGAAGACGTAGAATGAGGTGGTTTGAACCTGCAGCTTGTACATGGTTTCAGATGTGTTTGTAGTAACCTCCTCACACCTTATGAGAATGTTTCAGATCCATAACAGAACTGTTGTTGGCTGACTGCTGGGGGCATACACACAGCATGTATGATTATTCCCATGGGGACACTCCATTGACATAATGTAGCCCCTTACCCTAACCCTAAAACCAAGTCTTAGCCCATAAAAAGCAGTCAGGACCTGTTGGGACCTCAATTTTGTCCCCATGGTGACAAGACATCCGTGTGGGTTGGTGTGCAGTCACATTAAAGTCCCCACTGGGATATAAAGACACACACACACACACACACATTCACCTGATTTCCCCTCTTGACACTACATTATGCCGGGAGGCTACACTGTAACGTCCAATGTAAAACATATGGCTCATGTCCAAGAGTGGCAGTAAAACACTCACTCTTACCAGCAAAGTCATTTAACCTTCATATGTCTGCTTTACAATATCAAACCAAAGTGGAAGAGGACAGCATTACCCAGAGCATGTGACAAATTATGAACATCTTAAATAAAGAAAAATCTATTCTGCCTGTAAAAAACATCACATAATTTAAATGAACAAAACCTATACATCCAAGACAAGTTTAACAAATACTTTTTGCAGACAAACACAAACCTGTGTGCATATTTTTGCATATATTTGTTGTTGCTGCAGACAATGTGAAACAGCTGGTAAGGTTAGATACTAGATACCGGCACTATCAATTTGCAGTGGTGAAGTGCATCCCACTCAATATATGCAAAATCCCCAAGGTAGTTTGTGGATGATATTTATTTACTGATATTAACTCTTTCCTGGAGGGAGGCTTGTGACATCTGGAAACAAATGCCTAGACCTGTGCAATGACCAGCTAGGCGGAGGCACTTCCCTCGGCATGGTGCACTGCTGGAAATTACCAAAGAATCAAAGTTCAACCAAAAAGACACAATCAAGACTCGTATGTGATGCAGCCAGATGTGACACACACAAGCAGGGAAGCAGAGTGATGGAATAAAAAACTCATTCGTTGTGTTTCAGAGTGATTGCATTAACATGATATTAACTTTAGCGTTAGTGTGCCAACCAGCATTTTTATTACATGTTTTATTAATATCATGAAGCATTCACTAAAAATAATTCCGTGGACACATGCCATCAATAATTAGAAGAGCCAAACCTATGGCAACAGTGAAGAAAAACAACAAATATCCCTGAGATTAGACTGTCATTTCCGGCTCTGTCGATTTTCATGCTCTTTTTTTCTGAATTCATATAAAGTGACAGCTAGACAGAAGTCTGTAAATCCAAGTAAATAACCAGAACACTGACAGGCTGCATTGATTGAAAGAGAGTGTGTGTGTGTGTGTGTGTGTGTGTGTGTGCGCGTGTGTGTGTAGTGCCCTAAGGTATTCAAATTTTTTGAAAAGCCTTTATCTTCGTAGATTTCCTTGAAATATTTAATGTTCAGTATTTTTCAATATTTATGAAATCGGCCAAATGTAATTTTAAAACATTGATAATAATTTTGTTCATGAACTCTGATGCCATTTTTTAAAACAATGCGTCAAGTGAGCAAGATCCACTTTACCTCTTTCACAACATTAATTTAATGTAACCTTCATTTTTGACTGAGCACAATGCAAAAGGCTTCTTTAAAGAGAAAAGCTTTAGACTCTTACTTTAGTGTTTAGTAATTGCTGATAAATACCACCTACACTTATCACACTGTATTTCCACCTACACTTATTACGCTGTGTGGGGCTATTTGCTTCCTCTACATCCTGCTAACTGTAATATGTCATGTCTAAATATTTCATATGTTTCTAGTTTTCTTAAAGCACAGACAAAGGAAAGCAAAGCACAAATCTACTATCCATATATGACAGGTTTTTATCTGTCATTTCGTCAAAGTTCAGGTGCCTTAGTGGCATTTATTTTTCTGTAATTATTAAATTAAAGATGGGAAAGAGTCACATGTCTCCTTTTTTGTGCTCATTTCTCACAGGTTCCTTGGGAGCTGTTAAACTTGTCCATGTGACAGGAATCCTAAAGTGGAAGAGGGCATGAAGCAACACTGTGATATCATAGTGGCTGGTCCATGACACTAAACTCCATTCAACCCTCTCCACTCTCCACCCGCCCTCTGTTTTCATCATACCGGACAAGCAATCACTCACTCTCCCATCTACACAAAGCTGCACAATGGCCAGCAAGAGGAAATCCACTGTACCCTGCATGATACCATCCAAATCCAAACATGTGCGTGAGGAAATCATACTGGGCTCGCTACCAGAACTCCTACCAACAATCCCAGAAGATAGCATACTCAGTATCTCTGGAGAAGAGTCTGGCCATTTCTCTCACAGCTCCTCCAAATCCGAAAGTGGCATCGAGATGCAGAAAGGAGGTACATACAGCTGTCCAAAGTGCCGTTTTGAGTCCAGAGATCTAAACTACTTTTTGGATCACATGCACAACTGCCACTTAGACTTCAGGGCCCAGCCCACCTTCTACTGCCTGAACTGTGGGGTGTCAGTCGTCCGCTTTGAGGCTCTGGCTCTGCATAACGCTAACGCCCACCCTAAGATAATGGAGGGCTTGATCACTGCCTCCCTAACTGTCAACAAGAGGGATGGAGTAACAACAGTGGAGCAAAGCCTCTTCACGGACAGTGGAGAAGACTACAAAGAATCTGGGATCTCCCTCACCAAAACACCGATTGCAAAAATGATGAAAGCCAAGGGGGAGCACAAAAAGATTGTGGTTTCTCACACCGTGGAGGTACGGAAGATAGACACTGGAAAGGATGTAGACCCCAGCATGCTGACAAATGTGCCTGAACTCCAAAACGGGGCTCTCAGTGTTTCTGCCGCCCCAGCTATGCCGAGGACCACTGTCACTCATGTGATTACAACGACAGTGTCCAACCAAGTCTTTCACCAGCACACTCCCTCCCTTTACTCTCCCCCCTCCTCCGATTCCAATAAAGACCTTCCAAAGGTGATGATCCCTCTCAGCAGCATCCCCACCTACGATGCCGCCATGGACACCAGCAGCTTTCTCAAGACATCCTTTGGCAAGTTCCCCTACCCGACCAAAGCTGAACTCTGCTACCTAACGGTGGTCTCAGAGTTCCCCGAAGAGCAGATCAAACTGTGGTTTACTGCCCAAAGGCTCAAGCAGGGCATAAGCTGGTCTCCTGAAGAGATTGAAGAGGCCAGGAGGAAGATGTTCAACACTGTGTTCCAGGGTGGAGCACCTCAAAAGCAACCTGCTACACAACAGCACGTCAATCACATTGTAACCCACCACACTGTCACGGCCCATCCAGGCTCAAAAGGACCAAACTTTCAGATGGCCAAAGTTCCCTATGGTAGTATAAAAACCAGGCCTGTCGGAGTCATGGCCACACAGGCAAGCATGTCAACCAACCCCCATGTCACTAGGGTCTCGTATTCTACTCCAATTGTCCCCCCAAAGTTTCCATCCACAGTCAGAACAACAAAGGTACTGACCAAGAATACTCAACCCACTGTGGAGCCAGACAAGAGCAATGGCCTCGGCCTGGACATGGCTGGAAGCAGCGGTTGTGTCAGTAGCACCAGCAGCAGTCGAAGCAGCAGTAGCAGCAGTAGTTGCAGTAGTAGCAGCAGCATCAGCAGCTATTCCAGCAGTAGTAATGGTGGCGAGACTGTCACCAGGAAACTGGTGCATAACAGCAGCCCGACCAACAGCATCAACAGTATTGCCACTTGCTCTACCAACATTAGCAATAATGATGAGCACTGTGTTGCTGACACCAACGAGAAACCAAATGTCAAAAACAGTTTACCAATTGGATTGGAAGGTTCAAACAGTACCAAGAGTCAAGTGATCATTGATAACACCAGCAAATCCAACACCATCACCTGTAACAATCATAACAGCAGTCCACAAGAGCAGGCCCACACCGCGAAGCCCGATGACGAACTCAACAACTACATCCACAAGACCAACGACAGCAGTATTAGCAATGAATATCCCAATACTATCTGTAATGACAGTGTCCCTAACCTGAACCATGCCAGCAAATCCCCAACTGAAAGCACCAGCACCACTGTCATTACAAAAAGCAGCTCATCCATTTTAGATGAGGGTAAAGGCAACAAGGACTTTCCCATAAAAGGCATGTCAATCTTACAGCAACTCATCAAGGAGGAGGACCCATTCACCAGAGACAGAAGCTGCCCAGAGCTGAAAGTTGACCCCATCAAGATCAGCTTCAAGAGGCTGAAGATGAATGAACCAGAGACTACATCTGAGGGTGTACATCAAGAACATAAGTCTGAGATAGCCGAGGTGTCTGCTTCTCAGCCGTCTTTCTCACCCCCCTGGGGCAACAAGACACCCCAGCAGCTGCACATCCTGCGACAGGTTTTCTCCAACACCCGGTGGCCCAGCAGTCAGCAGTATGAGGACTTAAGCGTCCAGACAGGCCTTCCCAAGTCAGAGGTGGTGCGCTGGTTCAGCGACAGCCGGTACAGCCACAAGAATGGGCAGCTGAAGTGGTTGGAGACCTATCAACGACCTGTGGAGTCAGAGGAAGCAAGGGGCCATGGAGGCGCTGAAGTTGAGTCGCCAAAGGACTCTCCAGCGGCCAAAAAGAAACTTGTTGAGCAAGACATGAACAAGCACCTTGAAGGAGAAGCAGGACTGAACTCAGGGCAGCGGGCTGTGTGGCAGGATTCATACTCACCGCTGCTGGGTCTGATGGGGTCCGAGGGGAGCGGCGAGCGACGCCGAGCTGAGGAGTCAGCACAGCCAGGAGTCCTGCAGGATCCCTGGTCAGAGAGAGCGGAGGACCACCAGCAGCCAGTGGCCAGTCAGTCACTCATTGAACAACAGACTGATGCCAATCAGGCCAGGTACTTCACTCATAACACTCGAATTACAAAGTGTCATAAAAGCAAGTAAGATGCGCTTCTCATTCACAGCGCCTTTGTGATATTTTACAAGCTTGGTGCTCTTTATCAATCAAGAAAACAAAAAACAATGTAAGCCAGGTGGAGTGATGAAAGCCTGACAGCTTGTTGTTTGTTGTCATTGCTGCGTGATGTACAGTAAAAAGGAGGCAGGAGAAGCGTGTACAGGTACTCACGCTGAGTAGCTTATTCAGACAATCAAAGGTCTGTGTTTAAGAAGCTATTTTTAGATAAGTAGGAGTCTGGGCCATTGAATTATAGATTGAGAGCACATGCTAATATATGTGAATAAATCATGACAATTGTCTTTGGTGAGGTGGATTTCCAAGAGGCAAGTTAACCCGTACACAGGCATCTTTTTACAATGCTCCCTCCCTAAACGTCGCTTGTACCAACAGTAATACAATACAACAGGAACTTTCCAATCATGACCTCACAATTTGTGCATGTTGTGTTTGCCTGTTTGTGTTTGTTTGTGTGTGTGTTGCTGATAGGGATCGCCTGAGGATGGAGCTGCTGGAGGTGTGATGAAGCAGGTCCCATCCCGCCAGAGGAACATCATGTTTAAAGGCTGGCTCGCTCCCCTGGCCGTGGTCTAAAAAGAGTGTTCATAATGACAGCAGATGTGATTGTAGCTGGACCGTTGGACTCTGACTGTAACTGTGAATACCCCCCACCCCTCCTCCTCCGCCTCCTCCTCTTCCATCTGCCATCACTTCCTGCCATCGTCAAAAGAAAGAACTTCTCACCTTTGAGTCCTGTGATGTTTAAGCCTTTCATGCTTCTTTGTGGTTGTGTGGGGAGGGTGCACAATGAGGTCAGTACGAGGGATCAAAGAAAAGAAAGAGAAAAGACGCACACTGACTGGAAAACTGACTTGAATGAGCGAAGATAGGATAGGATAGGGCCGAGAGATATTGTTTTTGGGTCAGAGGGAGAAATATATATATATGATTGAAACTGCACTATAAAAGAGGGTTTGTACTGACTGGACAAACAAAAGATGTGTCAAGGAAATGTTATTGTTGGCTTTGTGATATTTTTTACTTTTTTAGCAACCAGTACTTCAGCACTGCCTTGAATTTTACTTTTTCCGTTATTTGGTTTTTCAATTCTATTTACTCTTCTATAGTCACTGTAAGTCCAGATGCAATCAAACATGGTTTATTTAGATCTGTATAAATGTTGGTGATCACTTTGCAGTTCAGCTACACGCAAGAGACTATATACAATGCACTAATGAAGACAGCAATGCTAAAAATCACACTGCCCCACAGTAAAGGTATTGACAGCTCCGTCAAGATCAATACACTACACTGCCCTGCAAACTGAACAGAGAGAAGCCTGTCACGCTAATGTTGCCTTACTCAGCTCTGTCCATGTGTTTATGTGACCTGTCTGTCCATCACCTTGCTTTCCAGCTACCGTGCTGTCCTGAGAAAAAAAAGAAGAAAAAAAAACATGCCAGTGCATCGATGGTCACTGTTCATCTATATCTGTGAAAAAAAAAAATCTTGTGCTGCTTTCTGTACACTTGGAGATGTTTAACTTTAAGCTGTAATTGTATCAAATATTGTTACTGGCAAAAATGTTGTTTAAAGCAAAATTATCAATTTGATCCCTAGACACTGACAGAGTGAGATATTGTGCTAGCTAGAGAGCCAAATGAGGAGATCTTTGCTCTCCTCTAAATTTTCTTGTGTTTATATAAACATACAGTCACTACATGAATCCTATTAAGCTGCATCTTTGTCAAGCTGCTAATAGCTAAGAACGGTGCTATACCATCCAAAGTGAAATTGGAGGTTGATCTCCTACCAGCAGTGTATGCACTTGTGTCGAATGTTACAAATTTATTTTGGTTTGAGATAAAGGAATCTGGACTTACGGTGTTATGATCACTTAAAAACTTTTATGAAATAGTCTGATCATAAAGCACTGTTGTATCATCCTTTCTACACTTCTGAATCTTTACAGAATAAACTGAATACTCACCAAGCAGCAACGTCTCTTTATTTGCACCTTGCTCCAGGAGTGAATATGAATTAAACAATGGCACCAGTCAAATTATTCAGTGATGACTGTGAAAGTAACAGGTGAAGCACTGGGATTGGGGAAATGCTTACAGCCTCACCTGCTGGTGAGCAGCTGACAATACAGTTTGTGCTGAGAGCTGAACTAGGGAGGAAAATTTTCAGTCTGTTTCCATGGCAGACAATCATTGCATAATAACCCATTTATTTTGTCTGCAAGGTGTATTGTGAGGTATTTAGTCTTAGGTTTGTTTGCAGATGATGACCAGAGCTTCTCTATTCACTTGAAGAATGTGTGCTGTGGGCAAAAAAAGGGGCACAGGCCTGCCAGATGTTGCCGGAGAAATGAAATCCTTCTTGAGGAGGGCACAAAGGAAGACTCAAGGAACAGTACCTAACAGGAATGTACAGGGTTGTAATGAGTCCAGTCACAGTACGGTTCATTTTCAACTGAGAACATAATACATTCTTTGAGAGCTGTTTAAGGAATTGGATTTATTCTAACTACTAATTTGTCTTGACATTGTGTTAAACCTCATATATAATGTGCCAAAGGCTGAGAATTCTAAGCTCGCCTCATGATTAGAGGAGATCAAATGTGTTTGACAAAGCAAATATGAGGACGCTGTATATCTGGCGAGACCTCCGCCATGGCTGCCCGTCCAAAACCAACAGGCAGCTGTGCTACTTGGGGGAATCTGCTCAAGCAGAAGGGTCTTGTTTTAAAACTGAGGAAAACACTTCAGAATCACTTTTCCCAAAATACTCTAGAAACCTGAATCATAGGAAACACAATCAAAATATGTGAGGGAAAAAAAATACACAGAATGTTTACTTGTAGGATTTTATTCATTTTTCAACCTACAATGAGCATAAAATTCAAAGAAAACATGATCAAAGGCTATGACAAAAGGTAAAACAGGAATAGGATGTTGACTTTACAGCTACTTACATCAATTTTCCTATAAGAGTGGAATAAAATGAATTGATAATTCACATTAAATGTTACATTACTTTATCCTCAATCTTTACACAATTAAAAAACTGCCTAAATTGTAACAGATTGGTGATTTTTTGGCAAAGTTGATATCCCTCACATACTCTCCTGGGAAGAAAAACACTTTCCATTAACAGACTTTAAATACATTATCATAGCATTATCTTCAAGTAACAGATAGGGGAGTTCTTTTTGTTTTGGAACAATTGTTAAATTAAGTTAAAATCAGATGTAGACAGGGCTATGCAGATAGACTCAGAGGATGCTAGCAACGCAAAGGATAAAAATGACTGGTTCACATTTACACTGAAAAAGAAGTCCCTGATGGAGGATGTAAAACAAAATATTCACATTCTGCTTGCTTAAGTAAATATTGACATGGTTGCAGTATTTTCCCCTTGCCTGCCCAGACATCCTCTTTCATGCTAAACAATTCAACAAAGTCCAGTTTAAAATATTCACCCAAACAGATAGCTTCCACGGCCGAGCCCCACATACACACACGCACACACCCCAAAAGTCGAGCTCACATTTCCATTTCCTCAAAGGCGCGTGGGTGTAGTTAAGGAATTCATTTGATTTAACTTTGTCTATCAAAATATATAATTCATTAATACATGGGAGGGCTAAAATACAGAGCAAGTGAACAGAGAAAATAAAATACAAAGCATTTTTTGTTTTTGCTGAATACAGTAGCTATAGGACCACAGAGTTCAAAGTTCAGGCATTGTCAGGATCTGTCCCCGAGGAGGGAAAGAGACAAAAGTAAAAGGGTCTTCCAATTACTGGGACTATGCCTCGATGCTCAGTTGTGGGTATAGTTCAGCCTTGATGCCTGATCTCAGATCAGATGTTTAGACTGCCCACAACACCCTCCTGCCACTTCATTATGGCCTTATCATCCCGTCTTACCGTGTCGCCGCTGTTTTTCTGCTCAAACTGTCTGAAATTCCTGGTCAGGTCGGGCCATCGAGCAAAATTCGGTTAAGCTAAAAAACA
Organism: Holacanthus passer; assembly: GCA_025331565.1. Classification (NCBI taxonomy): domain Eukaryota; kingdom Metazoa; phylum Chordata; class Actinopteri; family Pomacanthidae; genus Holacanthus; species Holacanthus passer. Next base: position 3,857,975 of record JAFREQ010000011.1, read on the forward strand.
AGTATCCGATAAAAAAAATGGGTGTATCATAGTTAAAACCACAAACTGGGATTTAAAATTCAAAGTCGTCATCTGCCATGTCGATGGCCCAGGCGAATTTCTCACGCTGGGTTTTGTTGTAGATCTTCTCGACGGGAATGCCCCACTTCTTACACCTAAGGAGACAAAACCAGTCAGAAATCAGAATGCGCAAAGTTCACTGTTTAAGTACAGTAGTTATCATATTACTTGTGCTCCTTTGTCCTAAACAACAAAAATCGGGGGAGGGAATGCTTAAACAATGCAAGTTAAGATGTTTTCCCATTTCTTTCATATTTTCTAGAATATCATCTTACCAAGCCACCGAGATGCGAGGGTCCAGATAGTTGAGCTTGGAAGTGCCGAGGGCAATCTGCTTGTTCTCTTCACGGTCAGTCGCCTGCACCTCCAGCTTCATCAGTTGCTCCTCTATCCTCTGAACTGCCTTCTTCTTGGTCTCCACAGCCCTACAGACGAGACAAGCAGTACACACTGTTATAAATGTGCTAAACAGGGAGACAATTATTCATCTATACCCAACCTTTAGATACTTACTTTTTGGATTTTTCATCTCTCCGTACTTTGGCATCAGCCTTGGCGCTCTTTAGTTCTCTCTTGGCATCAGAAAGCTGGTCCCTTTTAGCATCAATCTAAGATATAAATGACAGTGATTAGGCTCAGAAATTACATTATACATTAGTTATTATTGTAGTTAACATTCAACAGGATCCTGTACATCGTCTAGTAGAGTTTTTTTAATGTAAATACAATTTCTGGTGAAATTTGAGGATTCAAAACTGACAAGACAATTGGGAGGAGTCTGGGCACTAAAATGATTTAATGCATGTCAGTGAAACCTATGAATGAAATGTGAGATATAAACTAATAACCTCCATCTCATCTCAGGGTTTTGACCAAAACTGAGTGTCAAGAGAGTTCAAAAACACATGTTAACCTTAGTTTGCAGGTTCTGCATAGATTTCTCAAAAGTCTTCGGTGGAGCCCTCTGATGGTTACACAGGATAGCCACAGCCCTGTTGGCCCTGTTGTAGGACAAGATCTTGGCTGGAATGTTGTCTTCCGCTGGAGAGAGAAGTGGATATAATGAGTTTACTATACTGTATGAGGAATTATTCATGACAGTAGTCACACCAAACAAAAATCCTATTAACAAGTAATTTAGTGGTATGTTGTTTGCATCTTCTCTCTACAAATTAAGCTGGATTTTAGTGAAAATGTGTGGTTTGGTGACGTACCACTTGTGAGCTCCTTCAGCTGCTGTTGTAGGGTGATTGAGGCGTTGTAGGTACGGAAAACTTTGGCTGTCAGACCATCCATCAGCTCCTGGAGGTGCTTGTTCAGAACAGAAGTCTGGGGGGGAGGTTTACAAAGTTGTTAGCAAACTTTTTCTGCCACAATAAATGTATAAACTAAATAATTTTAAAATTTCCTTTGACAGGTTTTGTGATTCTTACATTCAGGCGATCAAACAGGTCATCATCAGGCTCCTTGTTTTCCATAAACAATTGAAGGTTCTTGAAAACCTAGAAGAGGCAGAACACACATGAATAAAAGGGGCAATTTTGGCACATTTAATACAAAACTACGCCTCATGGTTGTATAAACAGAAGATCTATACCAAGGGTCAGTATCCAAAATTAACTTTGGCCAAGGGTAGAGGTAGATGGGAAAAAAAAAATCCACTGGCCAAGTATATTTTGTACTGGCCAATATAATAAATTGCCTTTTTGTGTCATATACATTTGTTTCAGTACATTTCGTTAAGATAATAAGGTATTATATGTTGAATACAAACTGAAAGTGACCAGAGCAAAATTTGAAGCAAAATTATTTTAATATGTTGAACAGATAATCCATTCAGGCTTCAATACAAATCTACAGGTCTTGATCTCAAAAGTATTTGCTATTAAACGTACTTAGGAGTCTAACAAAAGTAAATGCTCAATACACAGCCCACAGTTCAGCTAATCTCAACAAAAAAAAAAAAAAAAAAAACTCTTCAGGATCCCAGGAAACAAGCAGAAATACCCCTGATACAGCCTGAGAGCTGAGTGGTTTGATGGTGGGTCCACAAAGCAGAAAAGATGAGGAGTCAGAGAATAATAATCCGAATAATAAAAAAAATAATCGAATTCTGTAGAATGGAGGAACTATGCAGTACAGACTTTTTGGCTTGTTGCCAGGGCCTGGCAAGCTAAACGACAGTAACATCAGATGTGGGCATTTTCAGAACTCATTAATATTCTGTAGGCCAGATGAGAAGCTTTGGTGGACTGGATGTGGCCTGCAAGCCACCAGTTGACTATCACATATCTATACAATCGCCATAGTTTAAAGGTGGGCACTAAGGATTGAGGTCACCAATTCAGTATCTGACCAAATGTGCAATATGGTCACAATCTCACCTTCTGTTCCTGAGTTATGGTGTTGAATAATGGCCAGAAAACTGTTTTTGCAGAACATTATGATGCTACAGTGAAGTTGACCTTTTGGATATAAAATATCACCACTTCATCATTTTATTCTATTAGATATTTGTGGAAATGTGTCATAATTAGCACATGAATTCTTGAGCTATGGCCAAAAATCTGTTTTGTGAGGTCACAGTGACCTTGACCTTTGATCATTAAATTCTAATCAGTTCATCCTTGAGCCCAAGTGGACGTGCAAAATTTTAAGACATAATGCCTCTGGCCCTGGCTGTTGCCAGGGGAAACATAAAAACAAACAAACAAACAAAAAAAAGCTTTGCAGTTCTTACCCTTTTCTCCACAGGGACTTTGTTGTAGTAGCGGATGGAGTCTTTACCCAGGAAGTCAAACTCCACCACATACTCTTGGCCATCATTTTCTGGATAGAGTTTGATGTGTTCAACTCTCAGCGAGCAGCAGCCCACGGTGTCTGCAGTCTCTCCTTCCTCCTTCTCATTACCCGCTCTCAGAGCCAGCTAGAGCACATCAGGACAGCTGGATTAAAGCCGGCTTACAAAGACATTACCCTCACTGCAGCTAGTGTTCAAGCACCTGCTAAATCCTGCTTGCAAGTTACAGTCATTGTTAAAAAGCAATTACACTGCATTAAAATCCTTCAAGTTATATACAGACATGACAACGTCAACAATAATCTTGCACCTCACCTTGTCGATGAAGTAGAGTGCTACAGCCCTCTGTCTGATCCTCATCTCCTTAGACTTCCAGTCTTCACGGTACTGGGCTCTGATACGGTCCACACACTTCTTCAGTCTACGAGCAGTTTCATACTTTTGCCAATCCTTCTCTCCCTGTAGACAGACCACAGTGTGGATAAATAAGACAAGAGTGACTGATGAATTACGTACAGTACTGTATGTGGACATTTCTTACCGAATCATTGGGAAATGAAGAAATGACATTGCAGCATCTCATTATATTATAAAAAGGCCTTGAACAGACACAATGAAACCTGAAGACAATATGTATAGATGGAGCTACTTATAGATGGGACTGACTAAAAGACTCATTTTAAACTGGGTCAAATCCTCCTTGTAGTGTAATACTCAGCCCATCAACCTACCTTGATCCTAGAGCTGGGGTTCAGCATAATGTACTTGATGGAGCCTTGAATGTTCTCCGTCCACGATACCAGCCAAGTCACTTTGTTGTCATGACGAACCTCTTTCCACTTTGTGCCTGGAGGAGGCTCGGGGTGCTTGGAGTCCCTATGAGGAGCACATTAATAAAACATTTAATCATTAGACCCACTTAACACACCAGTTCATCAGCATCGAAAAAAAAACAACAGCCTTTCACTCACTTGCTGCAGTTGACGATGATGTCTTGAGGTCTGATGCGCCGTTTGAGCATGCCCATCTTAGGATGGTCTCCACGGCCACGAAACAGGCCCGGGGGCTCAATGCGGAAATTAGCAATGCGTTCCCTGTGGTTGTCCATGATGCAGAAGCCGTACTCCTGCAAGATGCGCTCATTCTCCTCCTTTATTTTCTGGAAAGGGTAAGGAAAAAAAAACAAAAACAAACATCAGATGTCCATCTTGTAGGGATCAATAATTTCAATAGTGCAAAACAATCTTTAGTGTATCCACTGTGGGTCATCAAAACATAAAAAGGAGCAAGGACATTCTTTCATTTGGAACAACTGATCAATTCAAATTGGGGAAAAAAAAAACCCCCACTAAAATCACAGTCAGATAAGAATACTGGGAAAGTTACTGATTTGTATAGGGCTGGCATGTTACAATGCTTCCAAGAGCTTATAGATGATATTGGCTGAAAGGAGAAGAGGGAATTTTGGCAACATCTACGAATTAGGAGCCGCTTAAAGAACTTGGGGGCAGTCTCTGTTTATAACAAAATGGAAGCAAACGCTATGGTAACTGAAAATTTAAGAAAAAAATCTGGGAAAGAGGGGTTATGCAAAAAACATCATGGCTGATGTCAGCTGGTCAGTCAGATGCAGTGGGCAAATTGACACACCACAAAATTATACGCAGGTATTATTATACACCAGCTCAAGCTCAAACAATGGATTCATGGACGATGATTAGTGTTAGAGGAGTCAAAAGGAAGTAGGTAGTTTTATTCATTTGTTGTAGGATTGTTCTTTCATTTCTCTTTTCTGGACACAAGCAGTCAAAAATACTGGAAAGTAGCTGCATAAACTATTGCCAGAATTTCCCCAGTTGTGCCCATTACAAGACAAGTCTTTCCTATCAGCAGGTATATCCAAACAAAAATTTGGACTTGCATTTGAGGAGGCTTTATTTGTAATATGTTGTCTTGTTTTGCAGCAAGTTATTCATTCCTTGGAAAACTTCATGGGCACTGTGTTTAAATGTGCCATTTTACTTGTAACACACTGCGAAAAAGTAATTTGATTGATATGTACCACGGTTGAATCGCTGTTCCAGAGGATTTACTTCTTTTGAGCAACTGATTTATTCAGATCCTCAAATGTGTGGGATCAGGGAATTGTTGAATTAGGGCCAAGGGCTGGTGTGGCTGAGAAACATTTTATAAATAAAACAAAAACTATGCAATTAAAGAAAAAGACAATGTGGGGAACAATCCTCCAATAAGCTGATATATTGGGTGGCCCACTATATTGGTTTAATCCCTCATTTTAGTTCAGATACAATATACATATAGTAGCTGACCAGTTTCTCCTCCTTTGTCATTGCCTTCCTGGCTTCAGACTGTGCCTTGAAGTATTCGCTCATCTCAGTGAAGTCACATTTCTTCAGGTCTGTGAGCTTGGCCTTTTCCTCTGCAGTCATTTCCTGCATCAGCAAAACATGTTACGCTCAAAAACCCAAGTCTTTTGACAATTGCATCACGAGACAGCATAGATTTTTGGAAATTCGACATTTGGAATTTTATTCACAACAGTAATTTTCCCCCTACCTTCCTCCAATCTTTAAAGAAGTTTTTGCGGAAGATATCCTTTGTGGTGTATTCATGGTCTAGCATTTTGGCAAAGAACGTGGCCACCTCTTCTGCTTCTGGACTGAGCTTCAGAGGCTTACCTAAAATACACAAAAATGGGTGTGTTTTGTCCATTACTGACATGCCATCACATGGTGCTGCACTAAAGCCCTCAACTAAAAGCTGAGTACTCCTCTTCAAAATATAATCTTACCATCATAGTAAAATTTGACATTGCTAGGAAGAGGATCGTAAGGTGGTGCAAACACCGGCCCTTTGTGTTCCAGAAACTTCCATTTGACGCCGTCTGTGTATCTCTCTTCTTCCCACCTGGAACCAACCACATAAGAATGCCATCCAAAGAGCAGTTTGAATATACCACAGAAAAAAAACATTACTTGATCAAACAACAGTAACACATCATACATCCACAACTGCCCCATCACCACACTGATAGGAATTCAGGTATCATACAGCTGGCTGGCAAGTGTAACTCACCATTTCCACTTCTCCTCTGGCTCTTTCTTTGCTTTCTTTTTTCCATCAGCAACTTCTCCTTTTTTGTTTTTTGTCTTTTTGGACTTAATGTCCTAAAAAGGGAAGAGAAACTATTTGAGTTCATTCATTCTCAGGTTGGCAGGAAGAAATGTCAGTATTAACACAAAAGACTGACACTCAACTGACTGAGACACTGTTTATCATCTTGTCCAAAATATATGAAAGAAAATCTAAAACCCAAGTTTGTATTCTGCTTATGGCTTTTGCTTACCTCGTCTGGTTTCCTTTTCTTGGCCTTCTTGTCATTTTCAGTTTTTATTTTCTTGGGCTTGAATTCAGAGCTGAAAAAGCAGTGTTACAAATTTGGTCACAGACAACTATACAAATACCCTAACCCTATGAAAAAGACACATGGAAGAAGTCAAAAGAAGAAGTCCAACCGCGTAAGCTACTCACTCATTATCATCATCCCGTTCTCTTTTTAGAGACTTCTCGTGTTTAGGAGAGTGGTAAAAATCATCCTCAGGCTCAGACTTCAGATGTAAAGGGCTGCAAAAGAAAATGCATTTAAAATCAGAAAGGGCCATCTAAAAATGCATCTGCTGGTAGACTAAATATAGCACTTAAGTGAAATCTGGAGCCCAGACATACCTGGCAAAGCCATTCTCTTTTTCCTTTTTGACTTTACCATCAAGGGACTTCATCTGAAAGATTTACACAAAGTTGTTAAGAAGGAAAAACCTTGTCAAAAACTTACAGCAAATGATAATCAACTATGGGTAATAATGAAAGCTAAATAACAGTCCAGTCATTGCCAAATAGCACTGCAATGATTAGTTGATTAATCAGTAGTCAATTGTGATGAGCATTTTTCACATTTTCTGATTAATTGCAAAAATAGCCAGCATATTATTCGATAATGAATAAATGGTTATTTGCAGCCCTATTGCCAAATATTGTTATTGCAATGGCTAATCATAAAATGTCCGTTTTTATAATTGACTAACTTTCTTGTACTTTCTGCATAAAAAGTGGTTGGCTGTGAGTGGTAAAAGCTAGCACACCTAAACCATTAAGCTATCATAGATTCCTCGCACTCGTAACATGTGGTGCTATGTAATGGCTTCTTTCCATGAAATTAAACACCAATTGCCCTAAACATCCACCCTATTTGCAGACCTATAGAGTGTAGACCTTTTTACAGAAACTTTACTGGGAGCAATGCCAAACCAAATTCTTTATTCTGCTAAAATACAAGCATATCTTTGTGGCCGCTTGCAGCCATCTGAAATGTGTATGGTGTGACAAAGCTTAATATTGCAGAACAGTTCATAATGATGAATCCTAAGAATCACAACATTACTTGCATGTTAATTCACCTTCTCCTCCTTCCTTTTCTCCTTGTGCTTGTCCTTGTATTTGTCTGTGCTGCCATCTTTGTGCTTCATCTTTTCCTTCTCCTTGTCTCTGTGTTTTTTATCAGAGGAGTCCTTGTGATCGCTAGAGTTTTAAGAAATACAAAACTATTAATTTCAGGTGGTTTCAGCCGCCACTACTCAAAGCACAAAATACTGCAGTAGTCAAGTGGTATGTCATGTCCACTCTGAGCAGACACCAGCAGAAGCAGGCATCTATGAAGAGTGCAGAAGCACACGCCATACCTGTTGCCATGCTTTGATTTCTCCCGTTCCTTATCCTTCTTGTGGTCCTTATGTTTGTGTTCCTTCTCCTTATACTTGTCTTTATGCTTGTGAGAGTCTGAGAAGAAAACATTATCATCTTCAAAAGTGAACGAGATATTGACTGAAACAACCCAACAAAAGGACTGAATAAGGACTAAGTAGGACTGCTGCATAACTACATTAGGTACAAGATCTATGCTAACAGCCAAAGTATGATTGGCAAAAACAAACCAAGTGCACTCCCCTCAACTAGGCGCTAATGTGGACATGTTATGAAAGACAATCTTATCAACCGACCACCTAGGAAGCACAATCCACCAACATAGTTCTAAGTAAAAACATAAATTAAATTGCTACAAACAAGGTCTGAACATGCACTGCAATCAAAATGTCATTCAGAATGGAGACTGAAGATCTACATACACAGGAGCACAGCACCTCCTACTGCCCATATGAGCCTCATTGTTTGTGACAATATGAAACAGACAGGTTAAAACATGCTACTGAACAAAGTAGGTTTCACCCTCTTTTCAAAAGGCACTTATCAAAATTAAAGAGCTGACACCCAAAGTTTGCCATTAACAGACAATAAAATTCCACAATCTTTAGGGGGCTCGAGGCTTAAGACCTGTCCATATTCCTCTGGTATGCCAGCTCACATGTTCCAAAAATGAACTGATAATGAATGATTTGTGAAACCCAAATCAGACTTGGAGCTTTACCTTTAATGTTCCCTTCATCACTGTAAAACCAGTTGTCTTTGTTCATCCATTATTTGAAGATGACAGATTTCATTCGAGCTGTCCTTTCAGTTCTAAGCCAAATCACTGTGTGATACATTTCAATGAACAGGCCCTTTTGTGCTCCGTTACATTACTGAAGACAAACTACAGAGCAAATCTGACAGACTTTTGGTTAAGACTTCACTCTACAGTTCACAGCTGACAGATGGAATACACAAGTTCGGAATATGACTTATGGGATTGACTAGCAAACAAGCTGTGCCTAACAGCCCAAAATGTACACATAAAATACAATATGTGCTATCCAATGTTTGAGAGTGCTGAAAAAAAGAATGCATTCTGTCTGAAACATACCAAAGTTCAGATGTTTATTCAAAAAGGCCAACCTATCTTGACAATCAATGGAGTTGGACTGGTCAGTCCATTCTGAAGGGGATGAACACCATTCTTCACTAGAAGTGAAGACAAGGTACTTTATGTCCCACACACAAATATTGTGTGATCACTCATGTAGAAAAACCAAATAAGTGGACTGGTACAGTTGTCTGTCATCTTTAACAATATGAATACAAAGGAAAGTCAAACTCAGATCAATAATCCTCCATTTGTGGTTATGAAGAAGTAAATCATGACATATATGATGTATGAGATAACAGTTTGTTTGAAAGACATATTAAAAGATTTTGTCCCAGATCGTCAAGTGTTTACATGTGTATCATAGGAAAAAGTTAGACACACTTAACAGGCTTTTCTTGGTATGGATATGACTGATAAGTAGTATGGTTGATACAGGTTTCTAAACAGACAAATGATAACAGCTTTAAAAACTCCAAAAGTGCATTTTTTCCTCAAGATATTATCAAGACCCTCTAAAACCTAATCTCTCATTTAACTTGTAATGTGATGATGACTTAAAGTGAATGACTTGATGTGTTGACCGTTGAAATGTGGATCAAACTTAAGAACTGACCACTGTCTCCCAGTATGTGGGGATGTTGTGTCCCTGTGGCTATGATAAAAAAATACTTTAGCTATGGAAAAAGCGCTTAAAACAGGGTATTAAAAAAAAATTAAACTCTTCTTGGTCACCACATGGGATCTTAATGAAGCACTATGCCTTCGCATTTCTCCTCCACACAGCCATCTGCACTTCACAGCCTGGGTTCAGCTTGCAGTACAGTCAGGCCGCTACACCGAAAAAGAAAATGGCGCAGAGACTAAGTCCTCAACCCCCAAACCCTCACTTTCAGGTGAGAAATTTGGCATTAAAAGCTAACCAACAAGAAATTCTAATACGACAAACTGATAAAACACCTCCAGGTGTGTGCTAATAATGATTCGAATCGAGAAAATAATATGCGGAAAAGCTTTTATTAGACCTCCCTTTTGAACAATAGGCGCTTGTGAGTGAGACAGAGGACTTAGTCTCTGGACGCCATTTCTGTCCTCTGAGAACTAACGTAACGCTACATTTGATCAGTGAAGATATGTCAGAATTTGAAGGAAATCCTCCCTTTAACTTGTTAGGTTCTTGTCATGAACTTACCATTGAAACGGGAGCCACCGTCAACCTGAAAAATCAAGAACAGACGAATGTTAAATTTCGTAGTAGCTAACTAGCAGGCTAACTAACTTTGAACTTGCTGGATGGCAAAGCGACAGTTTGTTAGCTACCGAGCTAGCTAGGCTAGCTTGCTACGCTGACTGGTAATATGGTTTAGCGGCTGATACCGAAGCCGCTACGGCTAACACTGGCTAGAGCTAACGCCAGATAAAATGTAGCTTTACCCCACTTTGTCTTGGACTTCATGCCTAGCCACACACATCTGAAAGCTAACCAGACATCCCCTTTCCGTAACATTACAAATAAAAACGTGATGAAACGTGTCAAGATGCTGTTAACAACAAAATGAGTTGGCTTACAAACACACTCGGCTAACGCGCGCTAGCAGGCACTGTACAGTTAGCTAGCTAAGTTGCCTTGTCAAACCAAGCAAATAAACGGTAGCAAGAAATTGTAACCGTGAACTACCAGAGGTGACATTACAAAAAAGATTCAAGATTACCTGGTCCTCGCTGTGGGAATGGTCCCCACTCATTTCCTAGGCGTTGTGTGATTGAAAAATCAAAAAATGAGAAACGTTTAAGGTTACCACACACCGGCGAGGAGATGCAGGCAGAATGAAGAAAAGACACACTTGTGTAGAAGATAAGTCCCAGTTGTAGACTAAAGCGCATGCGCATTAATTTAAATGGTTCATAGCAGTGTAGCTCCTCCTCTTCCCAAAACGTGTTGCTCTTCTGGCACACGATGGTCCCACCGTCCTGAGAGAGGTACACATGTACCAGGAGCACAAGCTGCTCCAGGCCCAGTGCACCTCCATTAGCACTGTGGTGTTTGTATTCCCTTGACCTGACATGGGACTGACAGCAAAAGGAAGGAGCAGCTCTTGATACATATCATGGGTAACAACAACAACAACAATCAGCATTCGAATAAACTTTATTGGCCAAGTCATGGTATACAAACAAGGAATTTGACTCTAGCTGAACTTATACACAGTTCCAATAACATGTGTCAGGAAGATTGATAGAAATAGACATGCAGCTGAAAAGGACACCAAAGCTAAGTGAAGATAGGTAAACAAAATAACATTTAACTATAATGTACATACATACAAGTAGATGAAAACAATAGATAGTCATAAAATATATATAAAAAGCAACAATGAACAACAATATATATAGTAGTCAAACTTTTTATATGATTGTAAACAATATTACAATCGTGCAAGAGTGCTAGAAAATAAATATTGAATGTTTCATGTAATAGATTACTTTTTATATATGAAATAGTTTGAATATGATCAGTATATACATGTATACATGTCTATAGACAGTATATACAATGTGCTGAGATTTATATTTGAGATGGATGAAGAGATGCACATTGAAAAACTGTATTTCAACTGTAAAATATATAATTATCATATCTGAGGTGTCTGTACTTTCAGATATATGCTCTTGTGACCTCACATTTCTCCTATCAAGTCATATGTCTTAGTTTATCTAATGGAAAAGACAAACAAATTAGACACATCTTTCGTAGAAATTGTTAGTTGACTAAGCTGAGGCTGCCTTCAAGGCCTTGGAACGGTGTTGTGCTTGAAGTGATTTCAAAAATGGTGTAGGCCAGAATGTGTGGCACGTAACAGACAGGAGCCTGTCCTGCCCTCCACAACCTTGAGAGCCAACAGGCCTATCATATAACAAGTCAAAGGCGAAGACGTTCAGACTATAGTTGACGTGGGAAGTAAAAGTCAAAGATATGGTTCAGAATAATACAACCACCTGAAATGGACTAAAAAGTAGTTTGTCTCATGCCACCTGGTCTTGGTGATCCTCTTTAGATGATACATTAAAATGTTTAGTGTTTTTATCAGGATTCTCAAGCTGATTGACAGATGACTGCTGAAAAACTGTAAATGTAATCTGAATATACACCAGTATTTTAAAATGATTTTGATGTTAAAGGCTATTACAATGGCATGGTAGTTTGCACATTTGTAACAACACCAGGCTGCAAAGGAGACAATAGTATTTCTGAATTTTTTTCATCAAGATTTTCCCTTAAAGATGATCAGAATAATGGTGTGGACTGATGGACCTACATACATGTATACATACTGTTAGAAAAAAATTCCCAGTTAGGAATGAATGAGACTTGATGGTGGATCAGAGGTTAAGGCAAACTCATTTTTGACCACAAGAGGGCATTTCGGTCCATATTTTCAGGATTCACTGGCCCTCACAGAACTTCATAGCATTCATTTTGAAATTTGCTATAAGATTTCATCATGACTTTTATCTTAAAATAGTTTTATTAGTTTATTGAACATCATTCCACAATATAAAAGGCTAAGGCAAACACATGACAGATGGCAGTGTGTGTTCTTAAGGAGCTTCTGTGTGATTAAAAAGAAAAAAATAAATAATTGTACCAGATCTAAGCTAGAACTGTGCTTTTTGATTGTTTTTTGGTTTGGTAAGGTTCCATGTTAAGTTCATTGGCTTTGAACTTATATTTCTTTTACATTTTATTATTGAAAATGTCATATTCAGAGTTAAATGAACTTTACAACACCACACAAACATGTCACCAAGTGCTAGAGTAGACTTTGTTCATATGTTTATTACCAGTTATTTGGTTAATTAAAGTCATGAAAAATCAATGAAACACTACAGTTTCCTTTAAAAATCTTGGTATAAATAAGTAATAAACAGTGTAACAACATTCAAGACATTCAAGAGATAAAGTAGGCAACAATGAAGAGTTCAAAGTGTTCCACCAGGCATGGCTCTATGATGTTGTGTCTGCAACATATTTTGTTCTATCCTCTGCACTACTTCAAACCCCAAGTGCTTCAGAAGCAGAGTGCTTTGCCTGCCAGAGTTTGCTGATTTGGTCATTTTTCCTTGATTTTTGTACGTCTACCATGGGTAAATAGGCTACATAGCACAGGAAAACAGGGTGTTTTATTTTGAAAACTAACTGGATTCTCTAGGTTGTTCCTGCGTCTGACTTCCTGCCCAGTCTGAGCTGCACTGTGCAGATTGACTTGGTTTACATCAAAAATAGACTAGGCACGTATTTAAAGCAGAGCAGAGCACTGCTCCTGAAACGAGTTGTCTGTAGGAATCACAACCATTGTCTAGAATGACCTCGATCAGCGTTGCAGCCAGAACACAATGCAGCCATGCCCGGTGGAATCAATGTCTTACAGTACATTTGTACTGCTCATTCTTTTTCTCCTTACATATCAACATCAGCTTTGACTGAGATCATTAAAAGTCAATGAACTAAACTACAATATTGTTTTGCTCTTAAACAATATTGTTTTTCCCATGATGTTAAAAGCATCCGTTTCAGTTCCTGCTGTTTGGATGTAGTAACAAACTAAATCTTGCTGATTAAGCAGAGATGCAAGGTTATTAAGGGACTGTTATGGGAACGCTGTGTCTTCGTCCTCACATGCACTTACGAGTCATGATGGTTTGAGTTTGAAAGTGGCTTGGCCAGGTTCTGGTATAAAAACATGTACGAGTCACACAGCAGCCTGCGCACTAGTTCAGGAGTTTGGGTGAGGTTAGCCCGAGCCAGCTCCTCCTCTGGCTGGGATAGGAAGTCACCCAGCTCAGGACAAGCCCGGATCTCGGGAATGTTGTAGCCACGTTGATCATCACCTGTAAGGAAGAGCGGCCTTAAGATTAGACATCAGCTCAAGAAGAGATAAAGACCTGCCAATGACGTCAGTGTGTGGCTTTATCTAATACTGCCACAGCTGCATTATCAGAAAATAAGGCAGTCATGGGTAACCACTTCATAGAAAAATCAAAACAAGTCAGAGTTTGCACGAACATCAGAAAAAAAAGGTTTGTTCGTTATTTCATTAACACCAATAATGGAAGAAAAGCCTTCATGCTCAAGCTAAGAAGCATCTCATTAATTCAAGTAAATAAAACAAGCTGAAATCTATCTTACCACATCTGTCTGCCATGCTGTCAAAGAAGAGCCAGGAGTGAGGATCAGGGCCATATTTGACAAAGGACACATAGTGGCTGGTTTGAATGCAGAGCACAGCAAACAGCTGCATCGTGTGCCTGGGCACAGGACTATCAGAGGCTCCATCCTCTGGTACTGCTAGAGCTTTTTGTAAGTGACCCTGCCGCGTGGGATGGGTGTGCACCTGAAAGAAAAATAGAAAGTAGAAAGTTTTACCCTACAACGTTGGAGAGTGGGATACTTGACATCTGAAAAAAAGAGCATTTGCTTACCTGTGTGTTGCACATAGTGCAATACTGTTTGATTCTCCCTGGCTGCAGTTTGCGATCTGGTAGACACTGTAGACACTCGTACTCTGCCAACTGCCCACAGACAAAACATTCTCTTGGAGCTGTTGGAGGAAAGTAGGTGATCTGTAAGAATCTGGGGTATTCATTTACATCCTATATGATTTGAATTAGATCTCTTATGTTTAACCATGTCTGCTCCTCACAGTTGTATAGGAGATCTGTGATGTCCAGTTCAGTGGAAGGAATGATATGAGAAAACATCTTATACTTGTTTCCAAACCGTGGCATCTGAACCATGAGACAGGACGGCACCTGAAAGACAAGAGGAAACAGGAAGGGCAACATTTGGGTCACATGACTGTACAGATGAAAACTTTATAAACTTGGGCATCTTTTCCTTTTTAAGAAAGGAACAGCATGCACTCACCTCTTCAAACTTGAGGTCACCTGAAAGACAGGATGTGTCCAGCAGCTGTTGGACAGTGGGCATCTGTCCCATCTGTTCTTTTTCCAGAAAGATCTGGAAGGTGTAGGCACCCTGTGAGGTTTCCTCTCTCGATCTTAAAAGAAACGAAAGAAAAGAAGTGAAGTAACTCTACAATATATAACAGTCAAAAGGACAGTATATTTTATGGTGAGCAGCTCAGGAGCTATTACCTGAGCTTGAGGAGTGGTTCCATACAAAGCACCTTCTGAAAGAGGACTGTGATGAACTCCTCTGGGTCTGCAGTGAAGCAAAGTAATTACAAACACTCAGAAGTGTAACAGTAGCCTTTGGTATGGCATGTTGCAATGACTAAAGCCCATAAAATACATTTTTAACAATGCATGTTACAATTATGGGTGTGTACCTTTTTCCTCTGTTCGGAACGTGTCACAGCCAAGCTGTTTACGGAAATTCATCACACTCTCAGCAGGCACAAACCCTTGTCTGCAATGTATACACATTAGCTATCAGTAGGCAAACACACACCCATACCTAACACACTGGAGTAGCTGCATACACCAAAACAATCAAGAGTAAACACAAAGACCCACCTTCTTATGCAAGTAAGAGAGAGTACTTGTTTACCACTTGATATTCTGCAAAATGTCACAATGTTCTTGTTTTTCACACTAGATGATAATGCAAGGCATTAGAAAAACAAACTGCCTTCAAGATAGTGTTTATACCTGCGTAAACGGTTGACTATTTTTCTAAGCGTGCAGGTTATGGGTTGCTCTGTATCAGCAGGCTTCTGGCAGATATTATCCAGGGTCACAGATGAGCTGAACAAACTGAGGAAAGAAAACAATTGTATTATCAACTCAGCACAGTTCACCATGCTCATTTAGGTGTACATGATCTCCTCTAAATAAAATTATTGAAATTAAAGTAAATTTGAGCTGAATTGGCAGTACTTTGCTACTCGAGAATCAAGTAAATTAAGGAGTGGTGAACTGGTTTTACCTGAAGAGTGTGGCATCTAGGTAACAGGAGTTGATGTGACCCTGAATCCCTTTCATTCTTCCCACTAACAAAGACAAGGCCTCGGATTCAGGGATAGGTGGTGCATCTTCCTCTGAGTCCTCAAATGGAGGAACTGAAAACAGCAAGCAAACATCCAAAAATGTTCCTATCAAATGGCATTTCAACACAGACCTCAAATAAAATAAAGTCAATTAAACTAGTTAGACATGACTACTGTTTTCCCCCCCCAAGTTGTGTACTACTACTGTGACACTTCAACAGGATATTAAAAAAATGTCAAAACTGATTCTGTGAGGTTGTGTGACGAGCAATTATAAATGGCAGGTAATGCAAAGAATGAAAAAAAAAAAAACTACCCATAAATCTTTATGTGCTAACTCACTAAACTTCTGTACAGCACTTCAAAAAAATGCATAATTACACTAAATGCTTCATTTTATCCATTTTGTACGTAAGAAAAATGCAAAAGAGGAAAAATGCAGTGAAATTCTACTTTGATTTTATTGGTACCCATTTTTTTCTTAGTGCTTTTAACTGCTTGTGTACATGTGTCCCACTAACATAGGAGAAGTGTCGAACCTGGAGGTGTTTCAGTGGGTTTTGGAGTCTCCCTTCCAGTAGAGGAGCAGACGAACCTGCTATCAGGGCTGCACTTTGTGACAGGAACAAACAACGCCCTGGTCCCTTTGCAAGTGAAATACCTCTGGCTTCCATACTTTCCATCAGTGCAGCCATTCACCTCATAGTCCTGAAACAATGAAAATCAAATCAGATATGAGGTGTCTTTGATGCATTAAGCTGGCAGAAGGTGTACTGTACAAAATTTTAGACACTCACCAATTCAATCCCAGCCCATTCATCAGTCTTCCCTCCAGGGACCCCCAACCACTGGACCACCCCATACACTGTGACCCCTGAGTTGGACACCACCTCCACCATGGATCCCACCTCCAAAGGCACATGAGATGTGCTCGAACTGTGGCTCTGAATGACACCCTGCTCTGTGTGGTTCTCTCTCACTTGTCGTGCATGAGATCCTATATTCGGCATGGAGTTGATGCGAGTCACCGCTTTTCTGTTTAAACCTGCAGAGAGGTATGAAAGGTGTGCGGGGGTGGGTAGGTTGATGGTTAGAAAGTCATATGACATTTTTTTAAGTCTTGTCACATGCTGCCTCATCAGATTGCATAACATCGCATATATGAGGTATGGGGACAAGCTCCGGGTTTACAATGTGCAAGAACACCAGACCATTTAATGTTTTGCATTCCAGAGCAACAGGACCAGTTTTTCCAGTTGTGTACTGAGGCTGTGTCTTCCATATCCCCTCTGGAGTCACGGGTGTTTCTAATAAACTGTCAATGGCGGAGATTTCATTCGCTGACTGGATGGGAGGGGGGTGGAGATTGTTTTTTGATCCCAAAAAAGGGATTTAATTAGCTTTTTGAAAAGGGATTTAGTTTGAAAAACTGAACATCACAACAAAGTATTTTGTGGTTCATAAAATGCCACATGTTGACTTTGATAGAAGCCAGAAAGCAGGTCAAGACTTCCTTTACTTACTCCCACATTGGCCGTCTTTCCAGTACAGTCCGAGGGGAGCAGAGTAAGATGGGACCACCTGGACGATGTCTGCAGCACTGAACAGAGGCAGAGGGGCAGGTTTCTTGGATGACAAATTGTGATCATAGTCCTATGAGAAGAAATAGAAAAACAGACATGCAACACTCAGATGTACAGGAAGCAGATAAACACTTGTGTGCGTGTGTACATTTTGCGCTAAATGACTCTGAGAGTGAAACATCTCTCTGGCAATCTTTTAAACTGACAACTTTGTCTAAAGACCCAGATCTCCAGAGATGATATGGTCATGCTTGCCTTAACAGATTCCCGTATGTACAAACCTGATAATTACGTCAATACCTCTGCTACCTTGTTCTGACACCCACACTATGAAGCTGCAAGTAATAAGCCAGACAAAGCACTTTACTCACCACAAATTCCACCTCAAAGCCAAGCATGTGCAGATCATCATTGTTCTCCTTCTTCCCAATCTGCATGAGGTTCTTCACCAGCCCGGGCAGGTGTCCCTTCTTGTGCTTCACCACCACCAGGTCGTCCGGAGACAGCTCGCAGATGGCGGAGAACAGCTGGGGGTTGCACAGCAGCTCCAGGCGCTTGCTCGGGGTGGAGATGAAGAGCAGTAGCTGGGCCTGGTGTCGGGTCAGGGGGTAGGTGTCCTCCCTCCTCACGATGCCTCCGCTCTTGGGGGTCCCGGCGCTGCTGCCTCCGCAGTACAGGAGCCCCATCAGCTCCCCGCGCTGCGTCTCCGCCTCCACGCGCCCGATACATCCGCGGCTGAAGCCTTTCCTCGACTTTCCGCGTATCACGATGAAAAACTTGTCCTTTACAACAGTTTTGGGCTCCATTGAAACCCCTTATTTCTACCAGTATAGTCTGTTAAGCAGTGTTGATGCAGGTTTTGTGATTATATAAGAACCTGTAAAAAGAGAAGAGACGGCTCTATATTATTACACTGTAGCCTAACAACAGCTCCGAGCTACGGCTAATTAGCTGGGCTTAATTAGAAAGTGGGGCGGTAATAAAAGTGCACACGAATGTCGAGTAAAAACATATTTCCCGGTTAACAGCACTCACTGTGTTACATACAATACAAACACAATGACACAAAACGTATATACTAGATGAAATATTGGAGCAAGTGTAAGAATTAAACAATTACATAAGTCGCTGCAGGAGCTAGCTTGAAAATAGGATCCAGGATACTCCACCTCTTTAAATAAACAAACGCTCGGTAATGTAACACTTTTCGCATTATTGATATTTATTAGAGTCGGTTTGTAGCATGAAAACTGGTATACTTACTGTATTTATTTGCCGAGAACAATTACTCAGTTACTCCATTATTGTTTCATCAACTAATAGTTGGTCAAAGTAGGCGCAAACTCAGGTCTCCTCTTCCTCTTGTCTTCCACTGGGACTGGCTGAGGTAACCTGCTCACTTTAAATACTGACCCGCGCGTGACCGGAAACGCCCACTTGGCAGCTCTCGACTGTTCCGCCCTTAAACTGAACTGTGAAGAGCAAGTGACGGCTAATTTGTTCTCATAATCACTGGGGACAATGTGCACATAAACGTGCAACAAGTAGCCCAAAATGATCTCTGTTTCAACATGAAGTCTAGATTAGACTTAGCTCAACATTTTCTTCTCATTATGGTGGATTTATTTAGGGTAATGCATGTAGATTTAAGCTATATAGGCCTCTGGATAAATATGTGAATGCATCTGTTTGCATGGTATATTATTGATGTACTGAGACAGAAGGGTTTAGCATCATTATAATATGTAGTGACACATTTTAAGATCCATGTCATACATACTTTGTCCCAAACTGAGAAATTCTCGAGGATGCCATGAGTCTTGTCTTCTTGACATAAACTGCTCTATGTCATTAGATGTGACATTAAGATAATCCCCAAAACTCCAGTGCAGTTTAATTTCTCAGAATATAGTTCAAGGGCAGCAAGTCTCCATTTACTGCCTGTTGAGGCTTTATCTCATCAAACACACAAGGAGGTCACCATATCCTGATGACACTTCATCGATGCAATATTACTCCCCAGACACAGTGTCAACACACTCTGAGCCGAATGTTTAAGGTAACTAACAGCTAAAGAGCAATGTCTTGAGTGACATGTTTGTCTTGGTGCAGACTTAACACGCGTCACATGTCCCCATGCAGCTGGTATGAGTGTCTGACAGTATCTTGACTGCACATCAGGTTTACGTAACAGACCTCATTTTCTTCAGCGTGCATTTGTAAAGAAACTGCGTGTCTTCAGCCAGTATTTGTCTGGTATCTTTCATTTAAAAATCTTATTATGAAATATCAGATTAGAGCCCCAGTATGATGACAGTAGACAGTTCATATGAAAAGACACTTTTGCCTTCTTTAATAGAAAGTACTTGTAGGAGGACTGCCATCTGTTGGCTGGTGATCACATAGCAGAATCAAACACTGGTGAACAACAACGCACTTACATTACACAGTGCATCAACAGGTTGGTCAGATATATAATTTTACAACATGCCCCTGAAAGAATGTGTATGACAAGACAAAGTTTATGAGATCAAACTATAATAAACTATCAAAAGATTGAGGTAGTGTTAAGGCCATACTGGTGTTTTTGTTCCTCAGGATCCCCTGGACAGCAGAGTTTGTCTTCACTCTTTGAACTTTGTGGCCTTTTTTATGCAGAAACTCCCCACTCTCTTCTGGAAACTCAGCTGACAGAGAAATTAGTAATATGAAAAATGACTAATGTCATGGCAATAAAGTCAAAGGTGAATTGCTCAATACTGTTTCACACTTATGGTCAACAAGAGGTCTGCTTGGCTGTAGTTGGTAATGAAGTCTTCTCAGGGAGAGGCTGTCATTTTTCTCTTTATAGAAGGACAGAGCACCAATCAACACCTAAAACACACACAAAGCATTGGAGATCTTCTATTCTTCTATTGAATCAGAATCCAAACCTTTAGAATATAAAGTGATCAAACCTGGGTGAACACACTGAAACCCTGTTGTCCATGTGAACTGCTTAGTGCCATGTGGATCCCACATTTATTCCATGCTGGCACCACTATTGTGGGCATGAGAGGCGATACAGGCCTCTTTCCTGACTGGACTCTGTTTTTCTATAGCACAAATGGCAAACAGTGAAACAGTATCTTGTTACGGACTGGTTTCATTAAGTGATATTTCTAATGGTAATGCACCTGGTTGGTTAAGAGTTGCCCTCTGGTTTTGTTTGGCCAAGAGAAGTCAAGGATGACACTGTTCAGAATAACACCTGACCATGTTATGATTCTGCTCCCGAACAGCCTGCTCAAGAAACTGCAAGATCATAAAGACAAGAGATAAGATAAAAGAATGTCAGTGTACCCAGCAGCACATACCACACATATCCCACTTGTGACCATTTATGTCAGACTGTAGGCAGTAACCCAGTCACCTTGCTACTGACACAATGAGATCATCTGGTCCCATGACTAGTACTTGTCCAGCCATCGGCTCTATTTGCAGGGTGTGGACGGTGGAGTAACTGATCCTCTGGCGAAGCTTTTCAGCTTGACTCTTACTTTAGCAAAAGCAGAGAGAACATAATTAGGAAATTGTGCAATACAGTTTCCAGCCAAATATGACACAAATGAAGCAACACCTAAAAATTATGATTAGACCTAAATATTATGATTTATCACTGTTACCAGCTGAATAGGCTGAAATGACAGAAAACTACTTTGTTATACATAATTAATCATTTTCAACTTTATTAAAAAACACCAAAGATTCTATTGTTCTCTGGATTTGATGCTTTTCTTTGTCATATATAATAGTCAACTTGCTGATTGCAGATTGCTGGTCGGATAAAACAAGACATTTCAATTCAATTAATCAGTTATTCAAAATCAAATAGTAAAATTAATCACTGATGAAAATGATCTTTATGTGAATTGTGATTCTGTGATATAGTTTACCTCTGCATGTCAGACAGCAGCTCAGTCACTGAAGAGTTATATTTAGGGTCACTCAAACCACTGGCCATAGCCAAAGATGCTTTTAGAGCCTTAATATGGAGAAATAAATCATTTTTATGCAGCAGTGCTACCACTTCAACCAGGCCATAATATTACAAAAATAAACATTTGAGCTTTGCAATACAGCACCTTAGCAGTCCAGTGGTATATTTTATTTTCTCTGTTATTGTTCTCATTGAGATGGAAGTCCTCTAAAAGTTTGAGCACTGATATCAGTGCTGCACCAGCAGATGGGGGAGGAGGAACTTGAATAATAAATTCTAAGGCAAGAGTAACATAATATAGATGAAAGTATCGAGAATACATGCACATTTATTTAGTGTATTGCTAAACAAAGTTTGAGTTTTACCATTGTACAAGCCTTCCACTGGCTGCTCCACTTGCACACTGTCGTTACTGATGTCATCTCTGCTCAGGATCCCTCCATTAGCTCGAACCTTCTTATGAAAACACAAAAAAGGTTGTTACAACACTGACATTTGAATGATTGTAGTTGCTAAAACCAGACCAAAAGCAAATTTAACTCTATGATTCATCTACTGTCTCCTGTGAGAAGTTCCTTTCATAGAAGTTCGACAGACCAGCCTCCAGGACTCCAGCGAGACTGGGCATCTCCTCAAATCAACTGGGAGAGCTTGGCCATTTGGAAAGAACATGTCCAGGAAATGTTGCGATAGATGCTCACCTTTGACCTTTGATATAGCCTCAGCTGTGGAATTACAAAAATGAGTCACATCCCGATGTCACTGATTATATTGCAAGTAAGTGGTAAAGTTTGACTCACCAAGACTGACAGACACATTGAAACCTTCTTTGGTAACAGCAGCGGCTCGAGTGATCACATCCTCCCATGATAGACTGCAGAGATTTTATAGTAAGACGTGTCTGACACAATGTAGACATAAAGGCTAAACACTGGCTTAAGTATCACTTCATCTTAATACTTTTACCTCCCATACAGGCTGTGAGCATGATGCAACCCTCTCAGCATACCTGGAACTACTACATGCAGACCTGCCTGAGTGGATGAAGTAAGATTAAACATACTGAATAATAAAATCAAAAAAGATGAATAGAAGCCCCCTCGCCACCTTTATTTTACCTTTAGCTCTGAAACATTTTGCAGCATCTTCTCTTTAAGTCTTTTAGGGGCAGTTCCCTGAAAATGTATCACCCTGGTTTCATTGTTGTAGATGTCATGAACCAGCATTACCCCACCTCTACAGAAAGAGAACAAGCAAATGATGAATTTATGATCAGACACATCTATGTATATTTTATACTCAGCCTATCAACAATAAGTCAATCACATACCCACCGATACCTGACACATGTGGATGCACAACACCTAAATGCAGGGCGGCAGTGATGGCTGCGTCCACACTGGATCCACGATCATGAAGGACTCTCTGGCCGAGTGCAGTGCAGCGCTCGTCATCTGACACTAACACACCTTTGACAAACACCTGAGAAGTAATGAGGGTAAATCATGTGTTTGTGATAAATACTTGCATATGTTATATGGCATGACATACCAAACTTTTACCCAGGTAAATATGCAGGATCAGAGTGATGGTCGTAGATACAGCATAGACAGGTATGAGTGTGTCCTGAGTGGAGCAATCCTTGTCTGTCTCTTTGAGGTTGGACAAATCTGGGCTACCAGAGACCAGCTCAGAGGGATCTCCTTTGGGAGATGGCGGAGATCTGTGACAGTAGCAAGGAAACAGTTTAAACCTTTACCACAGTGGAAATGTGTTGGGTTTGCAAGGTGTTTAAAGGTTTTCACTCCAGGTTCCAAAGACCCAGATATCCTGTCCATTTTCTCTCTTGTCATCTCAGCAGATGATTTACACCCAGTGTTGCAAATTAGCATCATGGCAGATGTAAATCAGAAATAAAGCATCATCTTGTGTGCAGAGAGCTTAGGTTGCAAATAATTTACGCTATATGGGTATCCTCTCACCATGGTTTTTATTCAAGTCACAGGTGGATTCACTTGGTGATGAGCCATCAGCAAACTGAGATAAAGCAGCAAAGCTTTTGTAGCTGAATGTTAAGTGCTGGTTAAGTTTTGTATGAGAAGAAATGTCCATTCTCATGGTCTTTACTCAAGACTAAGTTAAAAGATCAAAATAAGCCTCCTTTTATTTCTCTTTTTTTTACCTCCCAACCAATGAGATCTCAGCATTTGCATCTCATGCATCAAACCATGAGCAGTTCAATGTCATTTGGACATTATAATTCAATGAACGAATAAAGCACAGGCTGCAAAGTCATAGTTTTTATTGCCGTATAAAAAAGGTTTTAAACCAAGTACAAAGAGGTAAATGCACGTCAATACACAAATCACATCACTTTATCCAAAATGTCAGAGGATACATTTTGCATAGGCTGCACTTCTCTCATCCACATGTATAAAGTCACATGCACAACAAACAAGAAAACATGGTGCATCTCATTTCATGAGGTGAACATCTTCATTCCAAATTCGTATACAGTACAATTTATAATGTAGCTGCCTACTGCCTGGTAAGAGTTGTCAAGTGTTGTAATGGTTACATCAAGATTAGATGTATATCTTACATTGAAACAAGAATAAAATGTGAGTATATTGCAGTATGTGTTTAATAAGCACATGATGAGTGTTATAAGATCACTTCCCAGTTAACATTTGTGTTTGTACAACCAGAACCTCAGTGGCTGAGGCTGCGATGTCCTGGCTGTTGGAGGTGGAAGGAGTGATGCTGGACTCCTTGGCGAACACGGTTCTGGCGTTGGATGGCATTACGGGTCATGTGGTGTCGGTCTGCCCACGCCTTAGCCTTCTGGATGCAGGTTAACTGAGCCACTTCTACCAAAGCTTTGGGCTGAGACACGGAGCCTGTGGTGGCTCGACTGGTGGCACTGTTGCTTTGATCTGTGGGTTCTGGATCTAACATGCTGGAGAGAAACACAAGCAGGGATGTGAATCTAACGCTCTTGAGAGTCAGTATTCATCAGTATAGGTGAATGTGAAGTTAAAGGGAATTACAATGAAGTTGTGCATGAATTGCAAGTTTGAAATGGTCTCTGTTTATAATTAACATATAGTTAAGTATTTTCTCTTCATCAAATTTAACATGGTAATGATTTATTGATGTTGAAATCCTACATGTGGACAGAAAGGATTCCTCCTGCTCTCTCACCTGCTGTCAGTTTCCATGTTTGCGACTGTGTCTCCATGAGGAGCAGAGTTTGACGGCTGGGTGTCAGTCAGCTCTGCACTCTGGTTCTCTGCTGAACCTGCCTCTGTGGACACAAAATTGAGTTTTATTTGGTTGTGAAATTATTCAATATACAGTAAGTATAGTGTCCCACTCTCATGATATTAAGGTGCACAGCTAAACAAATTTCAGGTAAAATATTGAAAAAAGAAATTATGTGAGGTACACAGAATGTTAAGAGTAGCTTTTTAAGATATGTTTAATTGTACTGTACAATTACTGGCGTAATTGGCTGACATGCAGGTCCTCCGTAATGACATCACCATCACACCACCATGCAGTTCAGTTGACATCAATATGATTACTGAGCATGATTTTGCATGAAATGCCATCTTATGAAAAATTATGGGTTAATTATAATTTCAACCATGCAGCCAGTGTCGAAGGAAGAAGGAACTCCACTCATCAACACAGACAGCAGTGTCATATTTATGTTGTAAGGATGAAAATAACAGAATAATAATGACAAACTCTGCCTGTTTAAATCTGTAGCACACATATATGATATTCTAAATATATGAGTAACATGCTCCATGACTGACCTTGATGATTGACAACAAGCCACCCTTCTTCCACCACTTCTCCAGAGTTGACATCTTCAGGCTTCTCTTCCTCACCGCCAAAAAGCAGACGGGTGATTGTTTTGAACATGACTACTTCCTCTTTGTCTTCTCTTGAGGTGGCTGTCTTTGCTGTTGTTCCTGTCTTCCTTCCCTTCTTTGTTCAGCAGGAAGCTCAGGTGTTGAGAGAGTCTTTAACTGGTAAAGACAATAAGAGTCACATAGAGTCATATACATGTTTATACCTATGTAAGGCTGACCCTAATCCCCCTTTGACTGTTTGGGAGTGGGTGATGCCAAGAGACCCTTCCTCCATTATTATTTTTTAAAATTCTAGCAATCTGGGTCAGCTGACTAGGATGTCCAATCAAATTTCTTGCAATACAGTGGTCTGAATAATAATGCCCACTCCCCAAGACTTTCATTGTTCATAGGTCCATCTGTCTCTAGATACATGGGGGAGGGGCTCCTTTTATCAAATATCTTGTCAGTGCAAAGCCTGGTCTGCACCTTTTCTTGCACAAGATGGCTCTGTGTTGAGCTCCTACATGCAATCAATTACTGACATTGAATTATGTGTGCATGCACACTAACTCTAACGGTGTTACATTGCTATTGTTGTGTTGTCACAGTCTTGCAGTAAGAGTGACACATCACAGAAATAAAAGGAGAAATAAGAGGATTAAAAACAGCACTGCAACTCCTCGTTGAATGAAACTTGTCTCACTGATTGAATTCAGTTTAAATGTATTATTATACACTGTTGCAGGTATTTGGGTCATGCAAAGTCCTCAGTGGTTTGCAGTAAAATATCATTACACCTGCAACCAAACTAACCTGAGACAACCAATGACAGCCAGCAGTAAAAATCAAACCCAATTTTGTGACAATAATCGAATAAAACGTTAATGTCAGCAGCTATGATGATGGTTGTCTCTTTATTGTCTAACCTATGCAGTCGTACATTTCTGTGAATCAGCTGTAGCTCTGCAGGGTCCTTACCTGCTGTCAGTGCTTCAGTCGCAGATCATTGTGGAGTGTCAGTTTGTAAATTTTCACAAGTGCAAATTTCAATAAATCTATGAAAGGTTGTAACTGTAACAACGACATAAGACTGTTTAGTATTTCAAATCTTCAACCGATCACAGACAACAGAGGACCCACCCTTGTTCCCGCCCACCCAGACTGAACCACCAATCAGAGGCCGCAGACTGAGCATGCGGGTTGATTTGATTCTAGTAAAGATCATACGTTAACTGCCAAGATAATACATTTCATGTTTCGTTCACTCTTGTTCGGTGTTACTTTGCAAGTGTGTCTATGTGATTAAACTGCATTATGGGTGATAGCAACGTGAATACTAACCATACTAAATTATGGCTTTTTGACTGCGAACGCTCGTTGCGAAGACGGAAGTAGGAAGACACCTAGTTCATCGGATAACTGCACTGAAAATTAAACGACTTCTGCTCAAAATAGTCCCTTGGTCCATTTTCACACATGCACGGAGTGTGTTTGTGCAGCTGCTAATGATGCTGTGATTTTATTGTAGGCCTGCTACAAAAGCAGTTTAGCAGCAACATTAATTACTCGTTGTCTCCGCCTAGTGGTTGGATCATACTCAATGGGGACCAACGTCTTTACATTCTTTACCTTCAGTTGTACTGTAATATTATTGTGAGTACTTAAATAAAATCTACATCCGAGTACCTCAGCCTGAGTTACATATGCACATGTGTACTGTAAATATTATTGATACTCTGTAAGTAGTATTGATACTCTGTAAATATTATTGACACTCTGTAAATGTACTTACAATTCAAATACGAGCCTGTCTAAAATCTGACAGCAAATCATTTCAAAAGACACATCAAAGCAAAACTTTTTGGGCAAGGCAGGGAGAGGAACCTCCATGACTTTGGGCTATTGGAGACAATATAAACAATGGAGAACATTAATTCAGACATGAAACAAAATCCACAAAAACCATCAGGGCAAGAAATGAAACCTTCAATTTTTAGCTGTTGGGCCATAGTAAGTATCACTGATCCACTGTTCAGCCTGTATTGATCTAATCCCAAAACTGTAGGCTTCGGTTTATGACAAGATCTTTATTATTAGACTATTAGAAATGTATTTCTCATTTGTGTTTCATTAAAAGGAAAGGTTGCCATTTTAATTAGGATCCCAAAATATAGGGGGAAAAAAGACTTATCAATTGTTACTGTAGCTCCTCAAGAATAAGAGAAAAGAAAAAAACACACTGTACTCTGGCCTACATTTAAAATGCACAGCTGACTTTCAGACACGGTTGATTTAAATCTGTCACTCAACAGGTGATTTCGAGCCCCTGTCACAGCGCCCCCCAGTGTTCAATAGGATAAACTGGTCATGTGTCACTACCCTCTTTCCCCCAGAAGATGGCGCAGTTACTCTACTGAGGCTGGCATGATGCTCTCAGACTGAGACAGCTCCGTCAGGGTGTAGCTTTATTAAATTAAGCGTAGCAGGTCTGATCACACTGTGACTCCACCAGATGAGCACAATAACCATTTTACAATCTGAGAACAATACATTTATATCCAATTTAATCCCACTGTCCTTTTTTACTTTGATGAAAATGACAGTATAGAAAATGTTAATTCCTGATGTTTTTATGTTTAAGCCTCACTCTCTTACACATTCCTAAAATGAGGAAACACTGGTGGCTAATTGCATGACCACTGCCCACAATGATCCAAACTCAAACAGATTAGCTCAACTAGAGATTTTAAATTAATTCTAGGCTTAAATGTGAATGTGGCTGTGTTTATCTCCACTGTACTGTAGGACAGCCTGATGATCATTACATCAGTATTTCGAGTTAAAAACTGAATGAAACTCAGCAAAGTCACTGCCAAATTGTTCTTCATCACATTTCCTGGTATCTCCACATGTGCATAAAGGGATCCCACAGTGCTCCAGTGTGTGATTACAAATTGACCTTCATTTACATGCAGTGATTCTAATAATCTGCTACTGTCCCTTCACCTCGGCACCAGTGGGTCGCTGTGTGTGTGAGCGCTGTGAGTCCGTGTTTTTGTTGTTGTAAAGTGTGTGTATGTGTGAGCTGTGAAGGCTTCATCCTGCACTGGAGCTCTGGGAGGTGGGGAGGTGGGGAGGGCCCTCGGGGCGAGCACACCCCTACCGCCTGTGTCAGACTATTTCAGAACACAGGCCAGCATTTAGTCACTTTGTATGAGAGCTGCACACACACACGCACACACACACACACTTGTCTGCTGAAGTCCACCCTGACTTGTGGACTATAGGAGGATATTTCTCTGTTTCCTGAGGACCAAGACTTTTGTTCACTTTTTTTTTCCTCTCCTGCAGAAACTTTGCGTCGTGGCCACAGGATACTTTTACGCACAGCTCTTGATACACACACAGGGACAATGCCTCGATCCTTCTTGGTCAAAAAGTACTTCGCTAAACAAAAGCCAAACTACAGTGAGCTGGAATGTCAGAATGGTGAGTTGAGGACATTTTTTTAATAACTTGTATGAATTATGAAAGCATCCTTACATAAGTGCGCAAACTCCAGAAAACCACCTGTTTTCTTAAGGGTGGTTGACACTCTTTAGTTTTTAGTCTCATAATCTCGATTTTGGAAATGCACACTTTGTGCCTGGTTGAACTACAAGCCCGGTTACTCCCCGTTCAAGTCGGGGCCCGTTGGATGCACTTTCCCCCCTTTCTGCAGCCACACAGAGCTCCATTCATGTTACAAGCCCTTGTGAATACGTGGGAGGAAACGGCCCATGAAACCCATGGCTCCAGCTTTATGCTCATTAACTGCTGGGGAAAACAAGATTGTATCACCAAAATATACACAGACAGCATAGGTGTAGTTGGGGAATGTTTACAAAACACATTTCAACTGGTGAACTTGTTGTCTGTTGTTCTTTAATTTAATGAAATATGACTGGAGTTTTGTATGCTGGCTGTATGTTTGAACCATCCTCTCTCTTGTCTCAGACACTTCACTGGAGAGGTATCCTCTTGCTGAGCTCTCATCAGGGGACAACACCTCCGCTGCCACCTGCTTCACAACAGGTCTGGTGTGGGATCTGAGTGTCCTGCCCACCCTCTACCTGCCCACCTCCCAAACAGAGCCCTCCGCCACCCCGGGCCCCCTGGACCTCAGCTCCCCGTCCAGCCTCAGCAGCAGCGCCAGCAGTTGTGGAGAGGAGGACGAAGGACGCACCTCAGACCCCCCCAGCCCCGAACCCGTGCACACATATGCCCCTCGCCAGCGGATGAAATGCACCGGCGTCATGCCTCACATCAGTCCCCCTGAGGAAGAGGAGGAGAGGGAGGCCCCCGTCACAGCGGCCAGGCCAGCCTTCCTCTGCAAACACTGCCCCAAAGAGTACACCAGCCTCGGGGCTCTGAAGATGCACATCCGCTCACACACCCTGCCGTGTGTGTGCACCACCTGTGGAAAGGCTTTCTCCAGGCCGTGGCTGCTGCGCGGCCACATCCGCACACACACAGGTAAGACCCACGTCTGATGATATTCTACAGCATTACACATGCTTCCACATCTGCTGCGCAACTTCCATTGTATTGATGAGTCATGAGTGAAGAAATCGGTGTACGTGTGACTGCAAAACTGTAGATCTACATCTGAGTTGCTGTCATTGTGAGTCACCAGGTCGCTCCTTCATCATTTGAGTGAAGTGAAGGTGCAGCATATCCATGACAATCAGTTTGATGAGCTCACACACTTGATCAGCAGACATTATCACATGGGGAAGCCCTCTGAAGGCCCTGCGCTCATTGATCACTCATTGTGTTTAATGTCCCAGCAACAATGACTTGTCAGCTAATTATCTTATCACAGCTGCTGGACAAGACAGCAAATCGGGGAGACAGGAGTGACAAAAGGTTTAAAAGACAGCCTGAAGGCTCTCTGCTATCACTGAGCACTTAGGACCTGCACCAACTTGTTAGCATGCTAATCTCATTTGGCTCTGATTGAATCATGCTAATTCAGTCAGGCTCTGACCCCACCAGCCTACCATGTGCTTCTTCATTATCTCCAGAATGTGTGTGTGTGTGCTTGTGTGTCTGAGGTGTTAATGGAGGGCTCTTGTGAACCCAGAGACCCGTGACTGTTGTCACTGCATGAGGACTGCCGTTACAGCCACATCTAAAGGGAGGGTCACTTAAGTTATATGACGTGTGTTTCCTCCCTTTCTCTGTCCAGGTGAGCGCCCATTCTCCTGCCCCCACTGCAACCGGGCCTTCGCTGACCGCTCCAACCTGCGGGCTCATCTGCAGACCCACGCCGAGGTGAAGAAGTACCAGTGTGGCATCTGCTCTCGCACCTTCAGCCGCATGTCGCTGCTGCAGAAACACAGCTCCTCAGGGTGCTGCTCCACCGCAGTGTGAGACACCACAGAGACAGACGGAGAGGACCCACTCAGAGCTCAGGGCTAGTGGTCTATGCAAGCCCAGCTGGCCTGTTGACTACCTGTAAGGCCACAAAGAGCATGAAATGGCCTGCTTTAAGAGACTTGGAGGAAATCAAGCCTCATTATTGGATCTGACTTTACAAGCCTTTTAGCTTCTGCTCTGTGAAAAAAAAAAAAACATCTGAGGAGCAGATTTTTTTCTTCCAGTCTAGATTGAGGTCTTGAGGCTGGACCAAATCAGAACAGTGAAATGCAGACACTCACTTGATATCAGCCCCTTTGTTGCTATTGTGCCCATTCCAAAGACCAAATATGTAGTGAACTCATTGGGGTAAGAGGTGTTCTTTCCTGTCTCTGTCCTGGTGCCGGCCAGCTCAGGATCATGGTTTAGACACAGCTGCTGAGAGGTAGGGGTGCGTGGGTGGAATAAATCTCTCAGCGTGCCTCAAAACACACAGACACACACACACGTACACACAAAAGCAAATGCACACACAGCTGTCCCTGGTACTGTGGTGTAGATAGACGAGGTGCTAACAGGTGCTACAGCCATGACCTTCGCTGGTTGATAGCAGGTGACTTCCACTGCCCTTGGTTTGCTTAAGAAAAAAGAGGAAGCATGTCATCACAAAGGAATGGCATCAGTTAGTCTTTTTTCACCAGTGGGGATCATTCTAAGCCTCTATTTTGACTACATCCAAACCATCTCTTTAATCTGATGATTTTCAGAGATAGGAAGAGACGTTCAAGTCTGTTATTTTCCAAAGCTTCACTTTGCAGCACCACTGCAACGTGGATGACAATGCGAGCCGTGCACTCAAGGTTACCACAGTGTTAATAATAACAGCCAAAGCCATATTTTGTAACGTAAATGAATTCGTGCCTTGAAATTGTATTACTTTTGAAACCAAAAATGTGCCTCTTTTACCTCAGTTAGTATTTGTGGATTTAAGATAAAGATTGATTGCAGTATTAGTAGAAATTAGCATCAAACAGTTTGAAATGCAAGAAGGCTGGGACCAAAGATTTTTAAGGTTTACGCCATGGAGACGTGGTTGTCTAATGTGATCAGAACCCTGTAAATGGACAGTACAAAGATGAATTTTTAACTTTCCTAGACATTTTATGGCAGTGTTTAATAGTGCAATGTGCAGATGATGTGTTATTTCAATTTTGTACCATGCTTGTGTGTTCACTTATTTTTCTTGTATGTTCTTACTGATAAATTTTCATTCAATAAAGTAATTTATGTTTATTAAAACTTGCTCTGTCGTTTGCATTGGCATAAAAATCCACCGTTGTAGAGTTGTATCTCTTCTTTGATGAAATGTGGAAATGGGTGCAGTCGTTGGTTATAAAAGCTCTGTTTGATCATTAACTGGGAGATTTCTGTTCAGCATCTTGACGTCAGGCATGCAGAGTGAACTGACCATTTTGGTGAAGCTGAATTTGCAGATGTGCAGGTGAACACACTGCGTGATGGACGGGAACAGGCAACTGCACCTGCTTCCAGTTTCCACCTGCCATCTACTTCTCACTGTCACTGTGCAAACACTGTTGGATATGTGAATGCGAGTGTGTGTGTGTTTGCTTGCACAGTTAAAAGAGAACTTGACTGAGAGTCAGCTTCTGTTTTCAATCAATCCTGAGATTAAACATGAGTTTGTACATGCTCACTACAAAATGATCTTAAGGTGGAATTCCTGTAAGCTATATCCCTTATTGCAGTGTGTGTGTATATTTTTTTTCCTCCTCAGGGAGAGTATAACATTCTCCTTTTCCTCCGCCCAGACAGTGAGTCAGAGTCTGCCCAGACTGGAGCTTTAGGTTCCCATGGCTCCTCTGCTCTCAGTCAGTAAGTCAGACCACTAGTCAGTCAGTAAGCTGGTGTGCGTGGGCTGAGGCCCAGCCAGGCCAGCACAGAGTGAGGTAAGCTGTTCCACGGTGCAGTTCTTTATTTCCTTCTGAGTCAGGGAAATGTGCTCACAGCTACCATCCAGGACGACCACTGCAGCATGGAGCAGTGACTCACCTCGCACACTTGGTACTTCAAACAAAATTGCTTATACAGATTCTCAAACATCTGCACCCGAACACCAGCCAGACCCAATATGGAACTAATGTGAGAGTCCTTGATTGTGGTTCCTTTGGCCATTGTGTTCTCATGTCTCTTTACCCAGGATGCTCTTGGATAAAAGGGCTATTAAAATCTCAGCTGTTGGAGGTTAGCTCTGGACTATTTTGATGATGTCAGCTGGTATGTCCTGAGGAGAGGGTGTTAGTTCTGCTAGCAAAGACAATTGAAACAAGTTCCTTATTCAAAGTTTACTTTATTCTCAAGTTTGCCAGTTGTTTGACTTTTTCTGCAGATTTTCATGTGATTCTGAGTCATCATTTCATTTTTGTACGCTACAATGATGAGGTGCTGCGTCTCCAGAATATTCTATAGATCAACATTTCAGCACATCTTGCCTTCTTTTATCTTTGTCTTACATGATCACCATTGCTGGAGCGGCACAGCCTCACTGGGCCAGTATAAACTCACACATTTCAAATCTTTGCTGCATCACAAGTTACTGTACTTATTTCTGCCTTTTTATAGAGAAATGAAAACACAACATGCTCCCCTTCTTGTTCCTTGGGGAGAGTGGAGGGCCTGGATCTGAAATCTGAGAGCGTTTTCCTGCTGTGTGCTTTACAGTGCCAGAGCACTCACTGTAATTTACCAAAAGTGGCTGCTATTTATGCCATAAAGCATGTGTTTAACATTCCTGAACCCCACTGTGTTTGTGTATCC
Source organism: Holacanthus passer (assembly GCA_025331565.1). Classification (NCBI taxonomy): domain Eukaryota; kingdom Metazoa; phylum Chordata; class Actinopteri; family Pomacanthidae; genus Holacanthus; species Holacanthus passer. The sequence goes on from JAFREQ010000011.1 coordinate 3,891,383, forward strand.
CTCGCTCTCTCACTAGCTTACTCGCTCTCTCCCACTCACTCTCTTGCCTGCCTCTTCTGCTGTATTTCTATTTATGTGTGTGAGCATGTGTGTGTGTGTGTGTGTGTGTGTGTGAGTGTGGTGTGTGTGTCAGTGGAAACGGTCCCCACAGAGCAGCAGCATTTTCCCTCTTCACAGAAGGATCATCTCTCCCCCTCTGAGACAAGGCCGACAGGAAGTGGGAGTTTACATTGGCCTACTTTACCCAAAAAAGCAGCCTGGGTCGAGGAGCTGCAGAGCTCAAGTGCTGTTTTCGCTGCTGCCGCTGCTGCACTTTGCCACTACCAGCGCCATGTCCCATCCCCCCCCAATCAGCTGTCCCACCCATAGCTGCTCTTTTAGCCAAGTTTTTGGGGTGGAGTTGGGGTGGCCAGGAATGGCCTTCGGTGCAGCAGCAGTAAGGGCTCATGGCCCGGGAGACAGGAAGGAGCTGTCAGCATCTCATAAACAGGACTCATCCTGCACTCATGACACATAAGACCCAGAGAGAACTCTCCCAGGAAAAGCCTTCAGCCACTTTAACTCCAGTCTGTGGTTCAGTCTGGTGCTTGTCAATGACCTGCTCAAGATGAACCATAACAGAGACACTGAATATGTGTGACTATCATCAGAGAGTCAATAATCATTTTACTGACATGTCACAGTCACTTGATAGTGAGCTGATTATCAGCAGTGGACAATCCACATAATGTGTGACCGCATCGCCATGTTACTTGGAAACTGCAATGAGTAAAATATAACTTCAACAGAGGAATTGAGGTGAAAAGGCAGCTGGCTGGAGGAATGGAAACAGAGCCACGAGCCTCATGCTTTATGCTTAAGAACAGAAAGACTGTTCAGTTTTGATAGCATTGAAGTTATCATCCTATACTCCGCTTCACTCCCCAGGCACCTGTCACCTCATGTATTACTTCCTTGGCCTCCTCCACCAAGATTAGCACCTCTCAATGTCTGTCACCTTGCTCGAGTGGACTTCATTACTCTCTAACGTTTCAGAGTTAATAACATTCTCTCTCTGGGTTTGGTGCGAGTTCTTGTCTCTGGCACATTTTATGCAATGTTGTCTCACTGTTAACACGCTGAAGTTCAGAGCACTGATGTAAATGTCAGAATGCAGAGCTAATACCTCTCTGCTGAGCTGCAAATAGGCCAGAGACACAACCGCTGCATCTGGTAAATAAGGCCAAGAGTGGTAACACCGCAAGTACGCTTAATGATGGATTTGATCAGGCTGTGGAGTTGCCCCAAGGCTGGATTGGAGAAGTGGTTGGGTGGGTTAGGGGATGGGGGTAGGGGGTGCATATTAAAGAGTAATGAATCACACACTCAGTCACAGGGTCGCCAGCTATGAATGTGCTCTCTGTTGGTTTTCCTGGAGCCTGGAGTTTACTAACTGATGACGCAGGCTGGACTTGATCAGAGACATGTGTTGCTGCGGACTCAATGCCAGTGAGAAGCATAGCGAGAGAGAGGAGAGGGGGGAGAGGTGGAAGGATGGATGGCGCCTGAGCTCTCTGCTTTTCCTCTGTGTGTCCTTCTGGGCATCACACTGGGGCTAGTAGGATTGGAGAGGAGAAGGAGGGAGAAAATAAACCTGACTTCTACCCTGGGACAGGAAACAAGAGATTCTAAGAAAGTCTCCTGACCGAGCTTTCTTAACTGTCATTACTCCTAAATTCTTGTGTGGCATCTCAGCGAGCAGAGGAGCAGCACGTCTGCTGAACACAAAAGCAAACAAAACACATTTTCTTCTGACCTTAACAGAACGAAAAATACGACCATAATTCTAATGTGACTCTTCTTAACCAAACAAGACAAGCGTACTAGCAGCTCTGTGAGGCTGTACTTACATTAGATACAGTGGTGCTTTGAGCTAAATGTTAGAAGTATGAGCAACTTGCTAACATGCACACAATGACAATAAACACAAAGTACAGCTGATGCTGATGGCAATGTTCTTAGTTTTGGAGGTTTGTGGTCTTAAACCAAAATATTAGACAGTTTTATTTGATGATGGCACATCATTAAAGTGATCACCAAAGTGATTATAATTAATCCTGAGGGGGACCTCACTGGCTGTACCAAATTTCATGGTAGTCTATTTAATAGTTCAGGAAATTTTTCATTAAAAACCACAAATGTCAACCTCATGCAGAAAAAGTCATGGGATCACCACAGCCATTCCGGTTCAGCAGGATTTCTGGACAGCATGACAGTTTTTTTTCAATCTGGACCAAAATGGTGGACTGACCGAACAACAGACCAACATTGCCATTCAAAGAGTCACCAGCGTGGTCAAAAATAGAGAAAGTCATCCTCACTTAAGACTCCTCTTCACCTGGCATTGGAGGAAATATCACCTGTTTACCACACTGGAATGCACCTGAGCATATTTTCCCAGACAAGGTGCAAAAGGACGTTGAGCTGTCGCCTGAGGCCTTGACACAGCATTATGAAAGAGATAATGGAGATCTGTGCCCACCTGTCGGGACATGTCATGGTGTAACAGTGTGTAAACAGCATCAGGCGGTGCGCTTGGGAAACAGATTGTCTCCCCACTTGTTTCTTACTTTTCAAGGTTTTGATTTGTTGAAATTTAGAAAGCTGTGTGTGAAAGGGAGAAGCACCTACTCGGGCAAGCCGGATCATGCCATGACTAAATGTGTCGCGCACATGAATATCACTGACAGGAAGAGGATGGTTAATTGAGTTATGACAGCATCTGTAGCATTTCATTTCCCATGAACAGCCTTGCAAGTTCACAATGTTTTAAAGGTACACCGGTATGAGAGACGAGCACGTATGGAGCAGGAATAGGAGTTTGGTTTGTCACTGTTGAGGGCTGATGTGTCGAGTGCTCTCCATTTGTTCCAATGGAGATCAAAGGAAGTTAAGACTCAAGGCAGTGAGCACAAGGAACAGATGCATGGCATCAAAACACAGATAGTAAACACCAACAATCTGCTTCATGTTCACACACTCATACACAGAGTACATTTGACAGTTGTCATATTGTCATTAATCACAACACAACACTGCAACGCTGTCTCTAACATCCCCAAGATACAAACACACACATGGAGGTGAACACAGAGGCGCACACACTGAGGAGTGCTCTTCTGTGTGGGAGGCCTACGAAGCAGCTGGTTATGATGGAAAACACCCGGCACTCCCAAAGACGCCCCACAGGCCGTCCCTGTCATTGTGACACACCGGGGGCTGCTGATTCCCCAAAGGCTCCGAGGCTCCAGACCTGGAGGAGAGCGATCTATTCATCAGCGGTCCAGCTTTCAAACAACTCCAACCAAACAGAGAGCCAGTTGATTCTGCACAGTTGGTTCTCAAACAATAGACACACACACACACACAGGCAAGTAAGGAAGCACTCCCGCAATCCCAAATCTATGCACGCACACAGACACATGCACACAGCCCTCCACATGTTGAAGCCATTATCCTGTTGCTTGTTAAGTCATTACTCTATAGCTTGTTATTTTCTCAAGCAAGAGAAAGCAATCTATCCACAAAGGAGTGCTGAGAGATTTGCCACCCGACTGAGCCTTGGGATATGGGAAGTTACCCTGAAATTTGAGGAATGTGGTGAGGTCTGAAACCCAAGGAATAGAGGAAAAAAAATCATCTTCTGGAACAGTGAAGCTTCTTTCCTGGAGTCTCCAGGTCGTAGCTGCAGCCAAGACTGTACGAGATGTCCGTGGGGAGGGAGTATTATAGACATTACTGATGACAGTGCAGAAAAGTTTCACTCCACCAATGGGACATGGAGGAACTGACATAGTCTGAGAGCTTTGACATATTCACAGTGGATCTCAGACATCTGGTTTCCATTTCCCTCCTCTCTTAAGACAGTGAGTGCTGGCAGCGGGGCTTTTCAATGAAATCGTCTATTTCACTTCCTGTGCTATCAGTTTAACATAAGTGCGTGCACCACTAAGGGTAATGAAAGCGATGCTCAGCACATAGGCAGATATCAGAGCGAACTCTCTGCTTTCCTCTCCGTTTGTTTTTTTCTTTTTTTCACTCCCCACCCCCAAGCACTGACGCCACCCTCAGAGTTTATTAGCAGGAACACCCCATGAGCAGCCATTTTCACAGCATCCTCTCCACTCTGCTCCACACTAGGAAAACCTGTGAGCCAGCACACTCTCACCACACTGCTAATGAGTGACACATGCCCCCTAGCTCCGCCACTGACACCTAAGATCAAAGCCCTGGAAGAGAAGGGGACTGGTTTAAACATTAAAACCCAGACCCCCTCATTCCCATCCACCTCCTCTTTGACACCCACGCGATATGTCTCAGCCAAATGGTGACACACCTGTCCTTTTCTACATTTAACACAAGACGCAGCGGCGTGGCTGTCCTGTGCTTCCACTCACAGCACCGATGTCAGGGCAAAGTAATGTGTATTCCAGCTGTGTATTATGATAAGAGATCAAATAACACCATCCAAATACGTTGCATGTCAATGTGAGAGACATGAATGAGACATTGTGCGTAGTGAAAACTATTCCTCCACACTAAAGCCTGTAGGTGGACAGATTAAGCGAGGAAATGGAATTATGGAAATCTGATTGCAAAAGTCTGGATCAACACTGAATCTCTCGCCCCGTGATCCCCACAGTCTTTTTCATTAAATCAATTGCTTCACCCATCTCCAACTGAAATATTGTCCGAGCAGTTTCCATACTGCTGAAGGGCGTCGAGAACAGAGCGGGTAGACGGGAGAGGGAGAGGGGAGGAGGGGGGGGGCAGCCAGGGCAAAGGCAGGAAATCCCAGTGCAGCATGAACTATTTTCCTCCATAGTTCCACCAGAACAGCTCTTTGTACCAGTCCCCCATCCCCCTCTATCAGGCCTCTGTCTTTGACAACCATCCGCTGCTGTTCTACGAGGCAACCGCACCACTACCACCACCGCCACCGCCATGAAAAAAACAATCCAAACCTCTGTCACACACACACATACATGGACGCAGTTCACTTGTGGGCCATTACTCAGCAGTGCTGGGGTTGTGGAGTGGGGATCAAAAGCTTGGGGTTCCCCTCCATCTCAGTCCAAAGTCCCACTGTGGTTAGACCATAGACAGAGAGGCACCTTATTTTACACAGAGCCCCCAAATGCCAAAAACACTCAAGTATACAAAAGAAGAAGCACACATTTGTGCTGAAAACGCTTCCTTTTCTGCTACACAAATGCAACACAGGGGGAAAATGATCTGTGGCAAATTAAGGCCCTTTTCTTTCTCGTCCTTCTCCTCAAACATTCCTTGGCAATAACTCTCAATCCCCTCACAGTATCACTTGATCGTGGAGGACGCACATGCTCTTCATGTGACTCCAATGAAGAGATGGCTCTGCAACAACACTCAAGTCTGTCCGGGACTCTCATTTCACAGTGACACACATTCCACTTCATTAAGACCGAACGCTTAGAGGAATGAGAGAAATTCAGGTCAGTGACACTTGTGAGCAACCAGAAAAAGCAAATATCAACGTTTGACTCCCTACCAACTGAATGTGTCTTTCCATATTGCAACATCAAATCCAGACACAGTGCTGATTTGTTGCAGAGCAGGAACCAGGCCAGTGATTGACTTGGATTTGTTTTATGCACCAGTGAGACCCCATGCAAAGACTGAGAGGCCGCCAAAAAAGCCCACAGCCAGGCCCTTTTTTTCCCTGAGACAAACTCAAGACTGTAGAAGAGGCAAGTGTGAGTATAGTGGGTGGGAGTAGGCAAGGCACCTTGCAACAGCTGGTCTGAATTATCCGTGGGGTCGGGGGTAGTTGGCTCGAGGAGGTGGAGGGGAGGCGAGGAGACTCCTGGCGCCAGGATCGGGCCAGCAGGTCAGGGAGGATGACGATTACCAAAACACTAGCAGGCAGCCATAGCTCTGCAGAGAGGGGGTGTTCCTGGCTCACACCACTCACAGCTACAGGATGGCGAGGCGAGTGGACGACCGTAGGGGTGTGTGTGTGTGTGTATGTGTGTGTGTGTGTGTGTGTGAGAGAGAGAGAGGGACGCTCCTACTTCCACTTCCTATGAGATAGCCCCTTCCTGTCATTGAGAAACACAGAGAAACACCTTGTTAATGACTGTTAGGTGGAATGAGGTTTATTCTAACGGTGAATACAAGCAGGCAAGTGTATCAGGATTTACATGAGCCCAAAGCTGGCCTATAATATAATCACATATAAATAAGTTTTACTTTGTAAACTGAAACATTTCTTTTGTGTCTGTCAGCCATAAAACCAGCTGCTTGCAAGGTGCAGTTCACTCGCAAGGTTCCTTTTGTGCTTCCTCTCAGACTGAGCTGACCACATGTGCACAGAAAATGTGATGCGATGTGGTCACATACAGGGACAGGGCTCCCTCTGCTGGTGAATGTGCATGGAGCGCACATATACAGTATATGTGTGTTAGTGTGTATACATGTTACACATTCATTGAATAAAAAAACACAAAATTCTACATCAAGACAAATCTTTAATTCTGACAATAGATGTTTATCCAAAACTCAGAGATGCAATGCATATAATTTTTAATTGAACGCTGTGTGATCCATATTTATGATTCAATTTGCATTTGTTTCATTAATTACCTTTTCTTTTCATCAGGTCAATACAAAAGGAACAACAAATAGTGTCAATAAGGTATGGTAATTTACTTAGAATAACTTGATATTCTACTTCTTATTCTTGATTCACTAATTCTACTAGTGTCTTTGTGATGGGTTTTGTGATTGTAAACAGTCCAGTTTTATTCATGAGTCACTTCTCATTAAACTCTGATTCACTTCTGACTCAGAACAAATTTCAAAAAAATGCCATCCAGTGAGTTTGGGAATCTAGTTTTCAGCAGTTTTTTAGTTGCTGTAAAAAGAACTTTCACTGGATGTTGATCTTCATGGTTTATGTTTTCTTATGTCAGGTTTCTTCCAGTACAGCACTACACATGTCTCAGGTACCTCATATCCTGATAGCACTTTCAGCCATTCCTCATCCCAAATAAATATACTTCTGAGTATTATAATATATAAAATGACTTTAATAGCTGGCTTTAATAGGTTAGTTAATAGATTTCAAAAAGTTTAGTTTGGCTTTTAAAAAACTGAGCACTGTATTAAACCTTTCCAACCTCCTTTCGAAAATGACACCCTTCTGGCCATGTCCAATAACTACACACAAGAAATGACCGGAAATTATGTAAGTGAACTTCACCGTCCTTGGAGGCAAAGCACTTCATCACATCCAGATTTGTATCAGTGTCCATTCACATCAACTTTGACCTGACTTGTTACTGGACTGAAAAGAAGTTGAAATGAGCTTTTAGAGCTTACTATTGTGCTGTATTCTTTAGCAGGCTAATGGAAAGCTTTATGACAGTAATTTTCATAAGGCATATAAATGTTCAACAGCATCTTCATCTCCAGGTCACTGAAATCAAATAAACATCTTGACTTTTCGAAAGAGATAAATGTAACATAATGTAGATTAAAAAAAAACAACTGATGGATGATAAAACTTTTCATTCATTCAATGATTCATTTGTGTTCTTTGCCAGATTAAAAAACTCCAAAGTTTGTACACTACACATGCGATAGTTGCCCATAACTTTCTAAACAATGTTACAAGACTTATTGGACAAAATGATAAAATGCTGTGTGAACAACTAGGGCCAAAACAGCTGTGGTCTTTATGGTCAAATGTCACACTGACGTTCATGTTCATGTTTTTAATCCCATTCATTTCAAGTTAATTTAATTGTACAACTGTCAACATGTTGTAAGTCTTCTCATATAGTATGTGTGGAGCTTTGTATGTGATGGGATATGAATGTCCACGTCAGTTGGAGTCAACAAAAGATCAATCAACTTGTCACCATGAAATGACTGAATGCTTAAAACAACATATTTGCAAATACATCTGCACCTTTAAGTGTCGCTTTTGTTCTAATGGTTCTAATAGTTTTAACAAATAGCAACTTCTCATCTTCCAAAGTAAGTTTAAGTCATCGTCTCTCTTTGCATATTGAAACTTTTTGATCTAAAAAATTCCTGTAGATCCTTCTATTTCAGGAAATAGAGTGACTACCACACTTTGAATAAATAACTACAAATATTTCATTTGAGAAGTCAGAACTAGTGTCATCATATAGGCAACAATGTAATATGCACATTTACCGTGGACATGTGATGAATGGTTTGTGGCAGTAGAGGGCAGTATTGGTCAGAATTGCAATAGTTTCCACCAAAAGGGCAAATTTGTTTCACATTTTCAATCCTGTTGTTACTGACATACAGTTGACATGAGGTCCTGTTACACTCCCTCAGCATGAAATATTTGCCTCTTTGCAAAAATCCTTCAGATTTTCTGTCACCACCTTTCTGAGCCATCGGCCTCAGGTGAAAGGACTTCTCCTGAGACTGAAACCTCTGATGTTCACACTATTCTGGCACTGCCAATTAGGAGATGGCAACAGATTGTGAACACACTGTCGTATTGTGTATGCATGCAGAAGGGAAGGATTGAGACACACACAGGGTGCCAGCTGTCCAAGTGTCTGGCCTGCTGCCTGGAAGTAGCACTTCTCCGAATGCCAAGCTGATCCTTGTGTTACGTCTTGGAGAGTGAAGCAGGAGCGCAGGGCTTTCCCTCAGGACCCTCTTCACCTGCTCCGGCTCCTGCTCCTTACTGCTCAACATCCTGGGGCCCCACATAGATGCGACTAGCTGTTAAATGTGGCAGGATGTGGCCCGGGGAGGAAGCTTCAGGTGAGGCTCGTGCCCTCAGCTGGGAAAGCGGCTGGAAAAACTGGAGCTAAGGAACACATTGATGATTTGACAGTTGCGGTCATGTGTGGAGGCAAACTGTAAATGTAAAACCTAAATAATGGTTTGTTCTGTTGAGGCAGGAATGGCAGTGGCCATTAAGTAAATATGAGTTCTCACTCAGAAGAAAGAAACGCTAGATCTAGATTAAATGTTTTTTGTCAATGGTTGAAAGTAAAAAAACAACCAAAAATCAGATGAAAGATGGGACAAAGAGAAAGGGATGGCACCTGCTCTTGGCTGGACTTGGACCCAGAATGCCTTCATATACATCAGCTGTTAGCACCTTAAAGCAGGATTCCCAAATATTTTTATGTTTTAGACCCCCCACATTCCCGCTCATATCACAATGTGGATCACAATTTTGGTTTAGTTTGTTTAGTTTATTTGGCGTTATGAGAAGAAAGTCATTACAGTAAATCAAATAGGTAAATTTTTTATACTACAGGTGACAAGACGACATCATATTACAGACAAACTACAAAACAAATAAAACAAAATAAATAAATAAATATCCATATCATCATCAATAAAATTGATCCACCTCAAACATCCAAAACATTAATAATACAGAATTATAACTTAGATGACAAGTTGACGCTCATAAGTTTGCCATGAGCCATAATTTTATCTTCTTTTTAAACGTGTGGTGGTTGGTTATCTTTAAAAAATGCAAAGATGCACAGAACCTTAAGGATCAAGTACTCAATTCAATTCAATTCAAAAAAATCAGTGTCAAATGTTTATAAGGAAATATTATAGAAATGCTTCTGTCTGGTCACATCGTCTCATCTGCTTATGTGGAAAAAACGTGTGAAAAAAAATGTGAAAAATGTTTCAACACGGTGCAGCTGTCCTCTGTGTCTCTGCTGTCGTGCCCTCACATATTAACACGTTGTCTCTGTCCTTCTGTGTCCACCTCTCCCTCTGACCAGCACGTCACACACAGTCTACTTCTGCCCTCTGTATGTCTGCCTGCTCCGGATTCACTAACCGTGGGACCGACATAAAACTCTGTTGTCTAAATGTGTTTGAAAAATGACAGAACATTATTTTTACCTCTAAACTAAAATAGACATGAAATAAGTCGCACTAAAATGAGCAACTTTTTTTTATCATGTTACTAATTAAATTGAAAGATTAATGAGTTATCAATTCAAAATAAAAAATAAAACTTCATGTTTGACAGGTTTTGGCAGTTGACTGTAATTTTAATGGGGGGATTTAAACAATTAGCATGGTAATGAATACGATATATAATGTAATAGATAATAGAGTTCAATAGAAAAGCAATAATCAAAAAGATTAACTCATTGTGTCACTGGATCAGTTGAAGATAACTGTACTCGAAGATACCTTGAATTCTATATATAAGAGCAACAATTCAATACTTTATTTGTCCCTCAAGGCAAGTGAGTGTGCAAACAGAAGTATATATGGACAGTTCATTTACACACATAAAAAAATATTGATATTGCAATTAAAAAATTAAAATTAAAATAACAAATATATTAAAATGACAATAACAAGGATAAATATTCTGTTGTGAGAAAATGGACTATGAATTTTATAGCGTGAGACTAATCATGAAGCACCATCAAACTGTTCATGCATTTATCAACAACTTAATAGCATTCACAAATTGAAACAGACTTGATGGTTATTAGAAAGCAAATGACTAATAAAGGCACGAGAGTTTCTGACTTCATAATAAACCATCAGGTCTGCTGCTATAATGCTATAATGGTTAATTAGTCATTAATACAATTTTTCTCTACTTCAAAAATACATCAACTGTGCACTGCAGAGTTTTTAATGAAAAAAATGTTGAAACAAATCATTGAAATCTGAAAACCCAAATGTTGTTTTCATTAATGACTTATTACTGTTAATGCATTGATAAATTATTTATTAACCATCTATTAGGCCATCATTATTTATAAAAGCCATATAAAGTATGGCTTATTAGAAAATTATTATCAAACTTGTAAGCTCTCTAATTGGACTGATTTGTAACAGAGAACTGTTTGAGAGGTGATCCACAGGTCTCCTCAGGTCTCTGCTCTGAGTGACCTGTGTCACTTTGTTCACATTCTGCCTGGCGACCAAGTGAACTAACTGAACTCACAATTTGATGGTATAACACATGTGCCTCCAGTCGGTGGCTTCTCTCTCGCTCTGTGTTTGAGCAGTTGTCACAGGCGACAGGTGACGTTGTCTTCTGTGGCAGAGGTGGAGATGGTGTTTGACTGCATGTGCACGTGTGTATAAAGGAAATATACGAGGGCTCGGAGCCTGTGTAAACTGTGAAAGAGCCGGCGCACGGCTCGCTGAAATGCCTCTCATTGTGACAGCGGCTCTGTCTAAACAGCAATTATGGTCAGAGGCCGAGGACTGCCACCTGCATCCACGGACGTCTTTAACAGGCCCGCAATGGGACTGACAGTAAATTAGGTGAAGCTATGTCTGCCCTGACAGTGAGATGCTGTAGGTCACTAACTGAAGGTCTTTCCAAGCACCTAGACAGGTTTCCCTTCCAAGTCTATTTAAAGTCAAGGAGAGCAACTGAAGTCATGTCCTGCAGTTTAGAAACGGCGATTTCATTGCAGTCTAAATACAACCCAGCTTCAAAAAAGTTGGGATGCTGTTTAATACGGAAATAAAAACAGAATGCAATCATTTGCAAACAAACCTTGTTTACTGACTGTTTTATGAAGTGTTAATAAAAACATTCAATATAGTGTGTGTTGAGTATATGTCAAAAAGGATTAGCAAATGATCACATTCTGTTTTATCTATGTTTTTAACAGCATTCCAACTTTTTTGGCATCTGAGTTGTACTAGAGATTAAAAACATGGAGGACTATCTTTGTGTGACCCGAACTGTTCTGTGTACCTGCGACGGTTAGCACACACCCGCAATGTAAACACTTAAAACATTAGAGCGTTTCTGACATCAGTGATGGCAAATGGATAAACTCACCATAATCTTCAGATCGTCATACAGGAAACATTCAGCAATACGAATAAAAGTCATCAATGCATTAAGACGCTAATTTGAATGATTCAGTTGACTATATCTATGAAAGCCCTACGGCAAACACTTTACATCAGACCTGTGTCAGGCTAAAAAAAAGTGCCCGACTGTGTTCCACAAATAACAAGGTGAAGTGAGTGTGGCTGTGTTTACTCTTCACTACTGTCTGTTACACATCAGACAACAGATTTATCTGCCCTAACAATGGATTGCTCATCATAGCGTGTTTAAAGGAAGCCTTCGAGCTCCTGACTGATGTGTCTAAGTGTCTGTGCAGCCTTGTTAACCCTTTCCTTCTGCTTTATTGGGCAGGAGGGGCTGCAGCAGGGCTCTCACTGGGATCCTGGAGTGCGTCAGATTGTCTGCGGGCCTGTGTTTGGATAAGGCAGCATGCCCATTGTCTCTGATGCCCCAGCTGGGCCGAGGTATGCCTCCATGCTCCTGAAATAGAAGGACAGCTGAGGGCTGCCATGCATACTGAGGGCAGGGCCGGCCACGCAGGCCGGGCCCACTGACCCAGACCACAACTTAGCACAATGAGAGATGGGTTATTGTCTGGAGCCAGAGACTCATAGCTGAGGTATCAAGCCCCCAAACGCCTCACTAAAAGACTGATTAACTCTGCTGCATGTTATTGTTGCCTGTGTATGGGTGGATGTCAGGGAGGTGGAGCGGGTGTGGAAGAGTAATTGGGGCTTTGGAGTGTGTTTGTGCCACGCGTCAGCCCGTCTCCACTCTGATGAACCGATGGCTAAGACCTGAGCCCACACAGTTGCTGCAAGGTATTGTGGGCAGGCGCGGGGCGATTACAGAAATATCCACCCTCCATGAATGCTTTGATCCAAAATGAAACACTGCTTCACCACCCATTTTTAGGTTACTGCTATAGAGCAAAATAGGGACCTTAATATTGGTCTCTCAAGCAAGCAAGCAAACTTATGTAGCACTTTTTACAGCGGGAGGCAAGAAAATAATAAAAACAAGGACAAAGAGTGAATGCAGCACAATGTCGATAGATAGATAGTTCAGTGGTCGGTGTGTGAGACGTCTATACTAACACTTGCGTTATTAAATAAGTGCGCCTTTTCAGTCATTGATAAATAATAGGACAAAGACTGTACAGAGCTCAATGTATAGAGTTTTAAAAAATTGTGTTTTTTACTTTAAGTTTTAGATAGATAGATAAACAGACGGACCATGGTCATTGTGTAAGTGTTGTGCCAAATAAGAGTCATATATATATGTATGTATGTATATATATATATATATACATATGTATATATATATATATATATATACATATATATATGGACAAATAAGATGCCTATCACTACCTATCATAAGATGCCTGTGTTATTACATAAGTGCACCTTTTCATTTTTATTTTACTGATTTATTTATTCCTTTTTATTTATTAATTTTCCTTTATTATTAATCATTCATTATTATTGTTGTTGTTCTTATTCTGAAAACATATTATATTATATATAATATATATAATATAATATATATATATTATTGTTGTTATTATTATTTTACAGAATGGGAGACAAAAAAATATAAAAACAAGGACAAAGTTTTTTACAAAGCACTAGGTATACAGTAAAAAAATAGTGTGTTTTTTACTAGAAAAGGTGCACAGATTTGACAGATAGATAGACCTCCTAACCCTAATCCATAATAATAATAATAATAATAATAATAACATGAGTATGTTCATAATAATGATAATAGAAACTTTATCACCTTTCTTAAAAGAAATTCATCTCAAATTGCTTGAATTTAAAAGTACACACTGAATACAAAAGTCAAAAGACAAGCCGACAATAGATGCTGATTATTACATTGTCTTATTTGGCTTACTTCATTTTTTTTCAAAGAAAAGAACAACATAACGATAGGATTTAAATTGTGAAAGCCGTTCCTTTTAGTGAGGTGACATGTTGAGTAACATATAGTGTATATGCCATGTGACAGTATTGTTTCTGATGATCAGTCCCACCTGTGCAGGAGCCGAACGTGGAGAGAGATGTGACTGTGTCGTGTGCGATTAAACACTGCTGAGAATGACTGCAGTCATAATTCCCAATCTCTCTCCATCTCGCTGCCTAAGCCTGCTGGCATTCGGTGCATGATGATCTAAAACAACTGTGACCGACCCCCAGATCAAGTCTTGATGCCCAAAATGTCGCCTCCTCACTTGCACATCACCAAACTGTCGGCCGGCCAATCCCCCCGAATGAACTGAGGACTCGGTCCCCGGCATTTTGGGGCTGAGGCCTACAGCTGGACATCACTTTGGCCACTTCATATGGGAAGGTAATTCAAAGCTGCACAAATGTCTAATAATCAAAACATGAGCATTAATGGCCTGGCCACATTCGGGCCCAAATGATTTTGAGGAACACTGGGGACGTAAGGAGAGCTGCTGTTCTGAAAAGTCAGCTGTTGCAGTGGGCTGCAGTATAGCAGTGCAGAGAGATGTGCTGGGGGGGACGACTCAAACGCTGCAGGCGCTTCACTATGTGTTTGTGTGTGCGTTTACGTGCCGGGGTATGTGGACTTATTTAAAGCCAGCAGCTCTGGGGACTTTGGGATTCATCTCCTCCTCATGTGTTATCAGCATTCCAGCTTTTCAAATGGTGCAGCAAGTGACATAGTACACAAACCAGCCTCTGCCTCTCTGAAGAGCCCCTCGTCCCAGAATAGCTCAGGCCCGCTCTATCTAACTGATGCCCAAGAAAGTTTGAGCCATCACGGCAACACCTCTCAGTCTGCCACTGCAGCAGATAGCGGCATCAACAAAGATGGCCACCGCTCAAGCTAAGACGTCCATTTGAGAGTTTGCTTCTCTTTCTCTCTGTGTTTGTGTTGTGGGAAAATAGAGCAAACCATTTCTGTCATATTACAAGTATCGCTTCTCATGGTTTGTAAAAGTCACAGTGTCTCAGTTGGCACCGGACGGCCGTCTTTAGCTTATCTACATAGCTTTTGCAGAATTCGACGCGGCCAACAGTTAACAGTCAATCTCCCTATCAGGAATGCTGGACTCTGGCTTTGTCTATTCTGAGAAACTGTGGTCCCCTTCCCCCCCAACGTGCTGCACTGTCACCCTGCTCTCATACCAGGCACCAACCTCTCCCCTTGCTCTGAAGGTCAGATCTGGTGGAGCCAGAGTGTGAGAGGCGCACGGCTTATGCCAGAATTACTGGATACACAAAATTACACCAGCTACGTGTGACGGTATCACACACTGTGCTATCAGAGGGTTGTACCAATACACTTCACCTTTTCATCTGAGGCCCAGGGCGCTGAAGCTCTGGATATCGCCGGCTTCGTAGAAACAATCTGAAAAACTAAAGCAACATTTAGAATCTTTCACCACACACCTCGGATAAGTCGTCACTCACGTTTACCGCTTTTAAACCCATCCGAGGCACTTCATTGTGTGGCAGGAGCCGCACGCCATGTTTCAATCTATTAATATAATGTTGTGTATTTATAGTACCATGTTTAATGCCACGCCGCTCCTGAAATAATCTCTTCTAAGGTTGCATCCTCTGTGGCCACACACAATAGCAAACATCTCTGTTGGCACTTAACGGCGTTAAAAAGCCGCAGGGCTATTACTTAAGGGCAACATGAGATCACAGGCACCTAAAGTGGGAAGAGTTTATTTGTGTTTATCAGGCGCTTGAAGGTGGATGGAACAATAACCAAAATTATAGATGTGGACACAAGACTAGTGGCTGCCTCTTGAATTTCTTTGGATGTCATTTTCCTGAGAACATTCCCTGAAATTGTCCAGTTTTTGTTTTCGGTGCGGACACAGATCTGTGACCTGGAGGCAATGATGCACTGCCCTTCAGAGTGGACAGAGTGGGAAGGTTTCCCCCCTGCAGGGATGCTCCTCGTGCAGCTCTCCCTCGCTCTGTGTACAGTGCACAAAATAACTGGGATACAAAAATAGCCGGCTTGGGTTTAGCGCGATGACAAAAACGTAGCTTTCCTTTTGTGTCAATTGAGACAGGCGGCTCGGCACCAATGGGCGTCGGAGGAGGTGGCATATGCTAATGAGGGACAAATGTCCACTGACCGTGACCTTGAGGGACACAGTATAAAGCAGGGCCCATCTCAGCACTCTGTTATTTGGCTGTGGTCGTCCTGAGGTCACTGGACAACTTTGCGCCTTTGTTTGGTAGGTCGTCTGTTGCGCATTTTACGCACGGGCTGGCCGCCCTTTAAAGCGCCTTCAAGAGCAATCATTTCATTTGCAGAAGTGAAATAATGCTGTTTACCATCGCTGGCACGTGTCAGCGTATTTCTATTAACTTTAAATCTTGATTTATTTTTGCTCTCATTTTGGTGAAAGTGGATTTGCGCGCGTGACGCACAAGCTGTGTTTGCGCGTCCACGTCTTGTTTTCATCAATAGTGGAAGGAAGAGAAAGAGCTTTAACATAGAAAGAAGTGCTAACGCAAAGATTTGTTTTCTCATAAAAAGGACTTGCTCACCTCCTCTCTCTCACTGCCGGGTCCGGGCTCTGGGGGCCGGTGAGGAGCTGCCACCATGTCCCGCTTTGACACGAAGGAGTTCGGGGAGGCTGCGCCGTTTTTACGCAAGACAGACCTGGAGCTGCTGGCGGCGCACACCGTGGCTTTTGACGGTAGGCCTGATAATGAGAGTTGAAAAAAATGCAACCTTTTGGGGGAAATCACATTAAATATATTCATGTCAGAAATTAGTTCAGTTTTGATTCAGTATTAAAGTGGCATGTGTTTTTAAATGAGGCAAAATGTGAGCAGATGGTGTGAGATTCCCTCTCGCCTGTTTTTGCAGTTTGCAGAAAGAAGCAATGAAGAGTGTGGAAAAAATGTGCATGAATAGTTTTACTGTTTTTAAGATCATTTGTTTACAATATCACTAAAACCTGTTTTTTGAAAGTAAAATGTTACAATTAATTTTATTGTGTTTTTGAAAGCTGATGTTTAAATAAAGTTTTTAAATAATTTCTACAATTACACACAAGTTGAGTATTTTTTTGCCATGTGGACTAAGTTGTGTGACGCTTCTATTTGGTGTGTTTTTTAAAATTGCCTCGGCCTGTGTTTGAGTTTTGCTGTTTCCCAACATCCTCCCACTCAATGCACACCCTCTGCTGTACCTGTCAGGTAAGAAGCGAGCCTGGATCCCCGATGAAAAAGAGGCGTACATTGAGATCGAGATCAAGGAGCTCAGCGGTGACAAAGTCATTGTCGAAACCAAAGATGGGAGGGTAAGTGATCGTCCCTTTATATGGAGTAAAATGAAAAAACTCAACTATCACACTCCTCTTCTTCAGCACTAAATTCACAGTACGATGCCGTGTTCCCCTCCTCATGTCTGCCTGTGCATCACTTCAGAGTCTGACAGTGAAGGACGGTGACATCCAGCAGATGAATCCTCCTAAGTATGACATGATTGAAGACATGGCCATGCTGACACACCTGAATGAGGCCTCTGTGCTGTACAACCTGCGCAGACGCTACTCTGCCTGGATGATCTATGTGAGTAATGGTGGTCGATGCCCTCTCCCATGTTTCCATGTTCCCTGTAGAGGCATGATTATCCAGATTGCATCGTTCAACTGTAGCTTAATGTCAACCTGTGAGTAGTAGAACTGGTCATGGTGGCTTTCGGTGATGTATGAGAGTGGGTGTCATGTCCTGTTTCCCCAGACCTACTCCGGGCTCTTCTGTGTGACGGTGAATCCATACAAGTGGCTGCCCGTCTACACAGCCCCCGTGGTCGCCGCCTACAAGGGCAAACGCCGCTCTGAGGCGCCGCCGCACATCTACTCCATCGCAGACAATGCATATAATGACATGCTGCGCAGTGAGTATTATAACAACACACCATCACATATGTACTGATACATATGCAGAATATAAACACACATATTCATCCTATGCCTTGTGCTATTTTCTCTTCTTCAGATCGTGAGAACCAGTCCATGCTCATCACGTAAGTATCAGCTGCTTGTTTTGTTTTGTTTTTTTTACCTTGATTCAATTTCCAAATTTAAGAATAAGCAGACATCTTATAATTGTACAAGCAGTCATATCACACATAGACCGTCCACACACAGCCACCGTAAAGATTTATTATTTTTTCCTACAATTTTTTTTGGCTTTTACTGAAATCTATTCCTCATTTTTTTTCTTTTTCTCTCTGTTTTGTAACATGCAGTGTGTTTTGATTTACACTACCTTTACCAGTTTTGTGACAAGTTTTTACCTGTTGTATGTACACTTTGTTATTTTTTCACACACTATAGCGGAGAATCCGGTGCTGGCAAAACTGTCAACACGAAACGTGTCATTCAGTATTTTGCCATTGTGGCAGCTCTCGGGGACACACCTGCCAAAAAAGGAGTAAGGCTGATGTGGCAACCCGTATTTTTGTTTCCCAGCTTTTTTATTTTTTGCTGTATTTTATTTTTATTTTCTTCATTTTTTTTTTTTGGTCCCAGGAATCCTTCAGTGTATTCCCTTTAAAACCGTTTCCATACATTTTTCCCTCACTGTCAAAATGGTGAATGTCAGAACTGATTACATTCATGTCTTCACCCTCATGTGTTGTGTCGCCCTTTCCAGCCACTTTACTCTGCTTTCTTATTGATTTTGAAACTTTTTTCTTTTCCCCTTTTCATGTCTCTTCTTTTTTTTTTGCTCCAAATTTTCCATTATCTTTCCCTTTGCTTTGAGTTTTGCTTTTGACTTTTCTGTGTTGTTTTATGTTCATTTTTCCTACCTTTTTCTTCCCTGCATTCACCACACTTCATCATATAAAACAAGGTGGCCATTGTTTTTTTTACCACAGCTTTAACAACTAGTATCTAATTTTCCAGTTGGTTATGATGTTCCCCTTATTGTGGTTGTGAATGCATTATACAATTGTGCTTTATATGATATGACACTCACAGGCTTCTCACCGTATTCTCACGTTATTCTTTTGCAGCAAGGTCCTGCCACTAAAACAGGGGTGAGTTTAAGCTGCAGAAAAAATAATGCAGCCTCATTTAAAAAAGATTTTAAAAAATGTAAATTGTAAAAATATTGTGACTGAGCATCTTTATGTTTTACTTTTCTGTCCCAGGGGACTCTGGAGGATCAGATCATTGAGGCGAACCCTGCCATGGAGGCGTTTGGTAATGCCAAAACGCTAAGGAATGACAACTCATCCCGTTTTGTGAGTATCTAGAAAATCCCCTGTGGATAGTATACTGTATATATATATTTTAATATGGGCTCGATGTTGCTGCTATTTGTTTGTTTCTGGAGCATTTCATTGATTTGTACATTTTCCCACAGGGCAAGTTCATCCGGATCCACTTTGGACCTACTGGCAAACTAGCCTCGGCTGATATTGATATATGTGAGTTAACAGTCAAACATTGTACATGTTTTTCGCTTCTTGTTTCATGTCTTATATGAAAGCCACTCTTCTTTCTGTCCTTCAGATCTTCTGGAAAAATCCAGAGTGATATTTCAGCAGCCCGGTGAGAGGAGCTACCACATCTACTACCAGATCATGTCCCAGAAGAAACCAGAACTCTTAGGTTGGTCGATCTGGCTGCTTTGGATATTTTATTACATACTCCCGCAGGGCTGTGACATGATCCTGTAAACTCTTTGTTCCAGACATGCTGCTGGTGTCCTCCAACCCGTACGACTACCACTTCTGCTCCCAGGGCGTGACCATCGTGGAGAACATGGATGATGGACAGGAGCTGATGGCCACTGATGTAAGAGATTTTATTTTCTCCACGTGGAGAGACATTCAGCTGCATTTTAACAAAGCACAGTGAGCAGATTTATGAAGTTGGGAGATGACGTTTCTCGGCTTCTTTACAGCACGCCATGGACATCCTCGGCTTCCTGCCCGAAGAGAAATACGGCTGCTATAAAATAGTAGGCGCCATCATGCACTTTGGCAACATGAAATTCAAGCAAAAGCAGCGTGAGGAACAGGCAGAGGCTGACGGCACTGAGAGTAAGAGCCAGTAATGAGACGTTTGGCACAAAAACAACTATTAGTTTTAAAAGCAAGTTTGTGATTTTTCTACTGTTTGGTCATCAGGTGCAGACAAGGCCTCATACCTGATGGGAGTCAGTTCAGCTGATCTCATCAAGGGCCTCCTCCACCCAAGGGTGAAGGTGGGGAATGAGTATGTGGTGAAGGGACAGAATGTCGAACAGGTGAGGAAACACAGTGTCTGCTGTCCGTGTTTTGTTTCATGACGTTAACGATATGAAAGACAATGAATGAGATTTTTCCTGTGATATTAAGTGGAAATGATGTGGCACAATTGAACCAAAAATCAATCTGTCAGATATATAAAAGCAGAACTGCAGTATGAAAGAAATGCAGTGTGTTCAGCTTGACTTCAAGCTGGACCGCTAGTATGCTGATGAGGGGCAGCTTCTTAATCCTCAGTCGATCAATACACTCGTCACTCCACACACACCAGAATCTGGTATCTAGGCAACAGAGGCTATCCATGTGAATGACAGCTGTATTGCTCCTGTGTGTGTGTTTGTGCGTGGGTGCGGTAGGTTACCTACGCCGTCGGTGCTTTGGCCAAAGCCACGTATGACCGCATGTTCAAATGGCTTGTGGGACGGATCAACCGGACCCTGTACACCTCCCTGCCTCGCCAGTACTTCATAGGAGTGCTGGACATTGCTGGGTTTGAGATCTTTGAAGTAAGTTGATGCACACTGCAATTATTTTTCAGAGATTAGAGTTATATTGATTAGAAACTATCATCAACAAACTGTTTTCTGTTTCTATTGTCATAATTTAATTCAATATTAACAGATGCTCTGTTTGTGGCTCAACTTTTCTGATTGTGATGAAATGGCTGCACTGCAGGATGAATCTCTGCAACATATTCTCATGTTTTTCATGCTGTTCACTTCTAATGCTTCCTATGAACACCTGTTCCTCTTTCATTGCAGCTCAACAGCTTTGAGCAGCTGTGCATCAACTTCACAAATGAGAAACTGCAACAGTTTTTCAACCACCACATGTTCATCCTGGAGCAGGAGGAGTACAAGAGGGAGGGCATCGAATGGACCTTCATTGACTTTGGGCTGGACCTTCAGGCTTGCATTGATCTTATTGAAAAGGTAAATTATCCATGATGGAGAACAAGCTTTAAGTTTAAACATAATTGAGCCGACTAACTAACACTCTGCTCTTCTTTCAGCCCATGGGCATCATGTCCATCCTTGAAGAGGAGTGCATGTTCCCAAAGGCCACAGACAACAGCTTTAAAGCCAAGCTGTATGATAATCACATTGGCAAGTCTCCTAATTTCCAAAAGCCACGACCAGACAAGAAGCGCAAGTACGAGGCCCATTTTGAGGTGGTACACTATGCTGGGGTGGTAAGTACATTTTTACTGAAATCCAGAGACATATTCACAACATACATTCTTACACGTAGAATTTAAATATTTGGATGCCCCTGCTGTTTTTTTTTTTTACAGGTACCATATAACATTATTGGCTGGTTGGACAAAAATAAAGACCCGCTGAACGAGACGGTGGTGGCATGTTTCCAGAAGTCTTCCAACAAGCTGCTAGCTTCTTTGTACGAGAATTATGTGGGCTCAGACTCAGGTACAGCAAACAGTATTCTGACAAAGGATTATTACATACAGGTGACACCTGCAGGAGGTCAAATTAATCAACCAGCTAATTCCTTTGCAGCATCTGACCCCAAGACTGGCTTTAAGGAAAAGAGGAAGAAGGCAGCCTCTTTCCAGACTGTGTCTCAGCTTCACAAGGTGAGACTGTCACCATGGGGTAAAATGGTTCATTACTGATGCAGGTGAATGTAGGACAGAGGTTATTCCAAATAACCTTCAATGTTTTGCGTGCTGTGAGCATTTGTCGGCATCATTGGACAGCTGGGACGGAGGCAGTTAAGACTTGCAGTGATGTTTAGGGCAATGATCACATGAACATCACTTTAAGTCTGTGCTGGCTCCTCTCTCCTTTACATCAAGGATTTCATGTGTGAATAACACAAGGTCCTGCAGAATAACATGCTTTTCATAAATATTTGTTGTTATTTTTTTTGCTTAGTGATGTTTTAATAGTAGAATCGTCATTTCTATTTACTCATTTAATTTGATTTGCGGTGTTTCTCCTCTCCACCAGGAAAATCTGAATAAGCTGATGACCAACCTCCGCAGCACCCAGCCCCACTTTGTTCGCTGCATCATCCCTAATGAGACCAAGACTCCAGGTAAAACACAGCACAATCATCGCATATCATCAAAAGCTAAACGAATGGGACAAGGTACATGTCTGAAACCTGTTCTGCGCAGGGATCATGGATCCATTCATGGTGCTGCACCAGCTGCGCTGCAACGGTGTGCTAGAAGGCATCAGGATCTGCAGGAAGGGATTTCCCAACCGCATCCTCTACGCCGAATTCAAACAGCGGTACGGATCACGTTCAGATCACTCTTTGGATGTCATGGTACGGACTTTGATCATCTGTCCTGAAAGACCTTTATTTGTTTATTCAGCTACCGCATCCTGAACCCCCATGCTATCCCAGATGATAAGTTTGTGGACAGTAGGAAAGCTGCAGAGAAGCTCCTGGCCTCCCTGGACATTGACCACAACCAGTATAGATTTGGACACACAAAGGTAGGAGGTTGCGGCTTGAGTGGTGCAGAGCTGTAAATGGCAAAATAATCAACCAGCATGCAATGTTATTAAAAATTATTAGAAATGATTAGTGCAATGCTATTTTTTAATGAGCATGTGATAATAACTTCTCTGAATCTGATCAATGCTCAGTGTTATTTTGAGTTGGGTGTCAAGCCATTGTTTCATTTTACATTGCTTGTGTCATGTAGGTGTTCTTCAAGGCAGGCCTGCTGGGTCACCTCGAGGAGATGAGGGACGAGCGTTTAGCCAAAGTCCTGACGTTACTGCAGGCAGTCGCTCGTGGCAAAATCATGAGGATGGAGCTGCAGAAGATGATGGAAAGGAGGTAAAAAAAGTGACTTTCACTTTTGTCGGAAAAATAACTTATAGCAATAACTTAACTTTTTTTTTTTATTAGCCTGATTCAATATAGAAAGTATTCATAGACACAGGAAAGTCTTTGAACTTAATCCCTCACAGGAAGGTGAAGATGTGAGTACAAAAAAAAGACCTCTCCCAGCAGTTGCTTCACTGAACAGGTTCAATAGCAACACGATCAGCCGCGAGCCTTTCAGCTTCTGATACACTATACCTTAGTGTTCACTCCCTTGCTCTAGTATGCCTGGCATGCAAGGGCAGTGTTATCGGCGTGTGTTAGGCGTGTGCTTGCCCTTGTATGGTTACCAGGCATGTGTGTGGCCCTACTGTTAATAAGGCTCCATCCCTCCCTCACACACACACATAGCCCTCTTGCAGGTCTCTGGCCATTCTCTCCATCCACTCTCTAAATTAAACAATGCTGACGGTGTCCTCAGAGCCAGGTGGCGACATGTGTCAAGTGGCAGCTGCTCGGGCCCTCCCTAAAAATACAACCCCCGGCCCCCTCCGTGCCTGATGGCCCCTGGCCCCTTTTGTCCGCGGCGCCTGTACTTCTAAGTGAATGCATTGGTGGGATATGTGGCGGGTGACAGAGGATTTAAGTCGGCCGTTGGATAGAGGGCTTTAGTTTCTAAATAAACACAGACGCTCACCTTTGAGAGGCACCCGGCATGGAGTCATGTCAAAAATGCAATCAGCTCCCCCACCCTCATTCAGTCACCTCCCACCCCGGCGTGTGCATGCTCACTTAAACTCACCCTCTAAACACTGACAGGAAGTCCTTGACCAGTCTGTTCTGGATCCATATTTAGGGCTGTGAGACGCCATTCTACTGAGACTAAATCAATCTGGTAACCCTGTTTGGTCACAGTCATGAAACATCAAAAGCAGTATTAGGTGTATGATTTCATGTCGCATCCCTTGGTGTATGATTAGATACAAGGGAATGGATAGTTGCAGGATTAATGCCAAACATTAAGTACCAAGGAGAAGTAACTAAATAAATAGACGGGGAACTCCTGGGTAAATCTTTTTGACCTTCTTCTCTTTACTTGATCTGAACTTTACTTGCTTTTTGTGTCTGATGCAACTCTACAGCCTCGTCAGATGAGCTCAAGTACTTCTTTATCATTTACCACCAACCAGTGTTGTTTCAAATGTGTTCATTTGTATTTGAACTGGAAGTTAGTTTGACATTAATGACTATATAAAACATTTTTCATGCAGCTGAACTGTCAGTGTTTTGGTGGCTTTGGTCAAGTTTGCATTTGTACCACTAGTTACAGAGGTTAAAACTATTACTTTAGTTAACTTTTTTATCTGTTACTTTTAGCTAAATGTTTAGACCTCTCTGTTCTAGTTTTCATGCACTCAATCCCAAACTGTGGTGTTCAGATGTTTCAGGTGACTCCTTATGTGGATATACATTCTTAAATCAAAGCATGCACTACATTCTTTCACATACCCCTGTAATTGCAGAAATAGTCCCCGAAGGACCAATATACCTAATTGGGAATCACTAGTCTCCATGCCACTTCAGATTTGTTTTCATCCTCTTTTCATTTTGTCCTGTTTTCAGGGAGGCTCTGATGATCATCCAGTGGAACATCCGGGCCTTCAATGCTGTCAAGCACTGGCCCTGGATGAAGCTGTTCTTCAAGATCAAGCCTCTGCTGAGGAGTGCAACCACAGAGAAAGAGCTGGCCTCTCTGAAGGAGGAGCTCGCCAAGCTGAAGGAGGCTCTGGAGAAATCAGAGGTCAAGCGCAAAGAGCTGGAGGAGAGGCAGGTCAGCCTGATCCAAGAGAAGAATGACCTGTCTCTACAACTGCAGGCAGTAAGTGGTACTCCTTACTGTGGCACAGATACTGTAGTAGAGTGGGATTGCACTGAACATTTACTCTCATACATCTCTCCTGCCTGTCACAGGAGCAGGACAATCTGGCAGATGCAGAGGACCGCTGTGACCTGCTCATCAAAACTAAGATCCAGCTTGAGGCCAAAGTAAAAGAAATCATGGAGAGGCTGGAGGACGAGGAGGAGATGAGCTCTAATGTGCTCGCCAAGAAGCGCAAGCTGGAGGACGAGTGCGCTGAGCTGAAGAAAGACATTGACGATCTGGAGATTACTTTAGCTAAAGTGGAAAAGGAGAAACATGCCACTGAGAATAAGGTAAGGAAATTGGAAAATTGGAGCAGTGAGTTGGCTCCAGAGGGCGCTAAGAGGCCACAGAAAGAGCCACAGCACATTCAGTAGTTATATTTCTTCCTTTGGCTCACAGGTGAAGAACCTGATTGAGGAAATGGCAGCTCTGGATGAAACCATATTGAAGCTGACCAAAGAGAAGAAGGCTCTCCAGGAGGCTCACCAGCAGACACTGGATGACCTGCAGGCGGAGGAAGACAAAGTCAACACTCTGAC
The DNA here is from genome assembly GCA_025331565.1 of Holacanthus passer. Classification (NCBI taxonomy): domain Eukaryota; kingdom Metazoa; phylum Chordata; class Actinopteri; family Pomacanthidae; genus Holacanthus; species Holacanthus passer. Next base: position 3,916,818 of record JAFREQ010000011.1, read on the forward strand.
CAAAGCCAAGGCAAAGTTGGAGCAACAAGTAGATGATGTGAGTTTGTCGTCTAAAAAAGCAGAGTAAATAAATATGCTTTTGTATCATTTAGTCCACATTTAGTCTACAGACGTTGACATATCACATGCATGTTACATTTTTCAACCTTTCACCTTTCACATCAGCTGGAGGGCTCACTGGAACAAGAGAAGAAGCTGCGTATGGACCTGGAACGGGTCAAACGTAAGCTGGAGGGAGATCTGAAACTCTCCTTGGAGTCTGTTATGGATTTGGAAAATGACAAGCAGCAGGTTGAAGAGAAACTGAAAAAGTGAGAGTTTTCATATATTCCCAGGAAAAAAAATATCTTGCTATTAAGAAGTAATGACTAACAATGATTGTTAAATATTTTCTACCAGGAAAGACTTTGAAATGAATGAGATGAGCACGCGGATTGAAGATGAGCAAGCCTTGGTCAATCAGCTCCAGAAGAAGATAAAGGAGCTACAGGTGGAAATGAGTCTCTTAAACTTTAACATTTATGAAGCATCACTTTGACAAAATAACTGACCATTGCTTTTCTATAGGCTCGTACAGAGGAGCTGGAGGAGGAGCTGGAGGCCGATCGAGCTTGCAGGGCCAAAGTGGAGAAGCAGCGCGGCGATGTGGCTCGTGAGCTGGAAGAGCTGAGCGAGCGCCTGGAGGAGGCTGGTGGAGCCACCTCGGTCCAGATCGAGATGAACAAGAAGAGAGAGGCCGATTTTCTGAAGCTGCGGCGAGACCTGGAGGAAGCCATGCTGCACCACGAGGCCACGACAGCAGCCTTGCGGAAGAAGCATGCCGATAGTGTGGCGGAGCTGAGCGAGCAGATCGACAGCCTACAGCGAGTCAAGCAGAAGCTGGAGAAGGAGAGGAGCGAGGCCAAGATGGAGGCTGATGATCTGGCCTCTACTGTAGAGCAGCTCTCCAAGGGCAAGGTAGATGGAAAAAAGAACACAATGAAAGATTTAAAGTAGTATGGGAACAAACTGGATCAAACTCTTCCATCTCTTGTTGGCAGGCCACTTCAGAGAAGATGTGTCGTCTGTATGAAGACCAAATGAACGAGGCTAAAGCCAAGGTTGACGAGCTCCAGAGGCAGCTCAACGAAACCAACACTCAAAGAGCCCGTGCTCAGGCGGAGAGTGGTAAGGAACTTTAGTTTTATCATAAAACTCACATATACATTTCACAGTTAGTAACACAGATATCTCCTTCTCCTCCCCATGTAGGTGAGCTGAGCAGGAAGCTTGAAGAGCGGGAAGCCATGGTCTCCCAGCTCCAACGTTCCAAGAACTCCTTCAGCCAGAATGTTGAGGACCTCAAGAAACAGCTGGAAGAGGAGAATAAGGTCAGCGATTTACAAAACTGGTAGCTATCTCTGCAGAAATTTAGAGTTCGTTCAGTTCAACTAATTGCTCTCCACCATCATGATTGGTCTCTTAAGGCTAAGAACTCCCTGGCCCATGCGCTGCAGTCATCTCGACATGACTGTGATCTTCTGAGAGAGCAGTACGAAGAGGAGCAGGAGGCCAAGGCTGAACTGCAGAGAGCTCTGTCCAAGGCCAATGCCGAGGTGGCTCAGTGGAGGACGAAGTATGAAACTGATGCCATCCAGAGGACTGAGGAGTTGGAGGAAGCCAAGTGAGTGAGATGTATTTTTAACTTACAGAATCAGATGGTACATATTGATTGTTTGAATGCATGAGTGCCAAATGTGTTTGCTAATCATTAGGAAGAAGCTGGTGACACGTCTGCAGGAGGCTGAAGAGACTGTGGAGGCTTCCAATGCCAAATGTTCATCCCTGGAGAAGACTAAACATCGGCTCCAGACAGAGATCGAGGACCTGGTCATTGACCTGGAACGCGCCAATGCTGCTGCTGCTGTCCTGGACAAGAAGCAGCGCAATTTTGACAAGGTATTAGCTGATGACATTTTAAAGGACTGCTTTTACTATCTATAAAGAAAATAACACTGATTATTAGATGAATAATAGCTCATTTGTGAATCTGTTGGATTGGGTGCTGGAACCACGCACTACAAGGCCAAAAAATGAGTTTTGCTCCACTGCAAACAATTGTCTTGTTTCCTCCAGGTGCTGGCTGAGTGGAGACAAAAGTATGAAGAGTGTCAGTCAGAGCTGGAGACCTCTCAGAAAGAGTCTCGTGGCTTGAGCACCGAGCTCTTCAAACTGAAGAATTCCTACGAGGAAGCCCTGGATCATTTGGAGACCATCAAGAGGGAGAACAAGAACCTCCAAGGTACCTGTTGACGTAGCTCACATCATGAATATTAGAAGGTTGCATTAAAGCAGAGCATTAGTTTTACTGTGACTTTATACAACTTATAAACATATTTTTCTGCTGCTCTTCCAGAGGAGATCGCTGACCTGTCCGATCAAATCAGTCAGGGGGCGAAAACCATCCATGAGCTGGAGAAAATTAAGAAGGGTCTGGACATGGAGAAAAGCGAGATTCAAGCTGCCCTGGAGGAAGCTGAAGTAAGTAGAGAGGAGATGTCTCACTTCCCTCTGCTTGTGATCTGATATATTTTTCGACGGCGGTTAATATCTTCATGCATTAAGTGTCTGTCCGTCTCAGGGCACTCTGGAGCATGAAGAAAGCAAAACTCTCCGCATCCAGCTGGAGCTAAATCAGATGAAGGCTGAGGTTGACAGGAAGCTGGCGGAGAAGGATGAGGAAATTGACAACCTTCGGTGAGACTCACTGAATACTCTTTTTGTCCAACATTATAAGATCTATATAACCTGCATCTTCCTAATTTTTCTTTCCACGATGTCTTTCGCCTTCTAGCCGTAGCCACCAGAGAACGCTGGAGTCCATGCAGGCCACCTTGGATGCCGAGGCCAAGTCTCGGAACGAGGCAGTGCGCCTGAGGAAGAAGATGGAGGGCGACCTGAATGAGATGGAGGTGCAGCTGAGCCATGCCAACAGGCAGGCCTCAGAGTCTCAGAAACTCCTGAGAAACCTGCAGGTTCAGATCAAGGTGTGTCCATTTAGCCACTCAATGAACTCACCTGGAAATGGAACAAATTCCATTGTTAATATGTCCAATAAAATATTTTGCTTGTACATGGTCTATGACTACAGGACATCCAGTTGGAGCTCGATGAGACTGTTCACCAGAACGAGGAGCTGAAGGAGCAGGTGGCGGTGACAGAGCGCCGCAACAACCTGCTGGCTGCTGAGGTGGAGGAGCTGAGGGCGCTGCTGGAGCAGAACGACCGGGCACGCAAGCTGGCTGAGCACGAGCTGCTCGAGGCCACAGAGAGAGTCAACCTGTTGCACTCTCAGGTAAGAAGATGCGTTTAAAACCATCTTCCAGTGCATTTATTAATTATTGATGGTATGTTAGGTTCCAATGAATCTCAGCTTGTGGCTACAAGAAATTTAAAAAACCATGTTGAAAATAAGAAACTGACATTTTAATCCTGAGAGTATTCTTGAAATTGACTCTTTTGCTCCAGAACACTGGACTGATCAACCAGAAGAAGAAGCTGGAGAGTGATCTGTCCACGCTGTCAAATGAGGTGGACGATGCTGTGCAGGAGTGCCACAACGCAGAGGAGAAGGCCAAAAAGGCCATCACTGATGTAAGATATTAGATCAACAAATTATAAAGAAAAAATATTAAAGTGCATGATAAGATTACACTACAACATTACGTAGTGCATCTACAGGGAGTTTGATGGTGATCTGGTTGACTTTCTAGCCTTCACTGTGTATGTAATATTTTCTGTAATTAGATCTCTGACTTAATTAACCAGCTTTTTTAACATCTTAAATACTGTCCACTATAAGCTGTGCCAGAGGCCTGTTATTGCTGCTGCTGTTGGTTCCAGGAAAGTTAGAGATTACTTGTCCATTTAACACTGATCCTCTGAATTTGTAGGCAGCCATGATGGCAGAGGAGCTGAAGAAGGAGCAGGACACCAGTGCCCACCTGGAGAGGATGAAGAAGAACATGGAGCAGACCATAAAGGATCTGCAGATGCGTCTGGACGAGGCTGAGCAGATTGCCCTCAAGGGCGGCAAGAAGCAGGTCCAGAAGCTGGAGGCCAGGGTGAGAGAAATGAAATACTGGCATAGTTGCTGTCCAACCTGATAATCCTTGTAATGGGTAATGGGTTTGTAATTTGTAATGAGTGAACTGGTGATTTTCTGATTTTACTGTTAGGTCAAAGAACTGGAGAATGAACTGGACTCTGAGCAAAAGAAGAGCCAAGAGTATCAGAAGGGGGTACGCAAGTATGAGAGGAGAATCAAAGAGCTCTCCTACCAGGTAAACCACCAGTCTGCTGATACAGCATGATGGGGTGAACAATATGAATCCATGTTTTTTTTTTTTTTTCATTTTACAAACTGAAAGCAGGATAAAACCTCCCTGTTCTGTTTGTGCAGGCTGAGGAAGACAAGAAGAACCTGGTCCGGCTGCAGGACCTCATCGACAAGCTACAGGCTAAGGTCAAATCTTACAAGAGACAGACTGAAGAAGCGGTGAGTCCACTATCAGTAGTTTATTGTTATTGTACAATAAATAAAATTAATGATCATCTTAACCACATCATTGACCATAGCACCTCCACAGTTCACGGTCCACTGATTTGTTTCCTTGGTTTCCTCCTCTCTGCAGGAGGAGCAGGCAAACTCCAACCTGTCCAAGTACAGGAAGCTCCAGCATGCGCTCGATGATGCAGAGGAGAGGGCTGACATGGCCGAAACGCAGGTCAACAAGCTCCGGGTTCGCACCCGTGACCAAGGCAGCAAGGTTAGTAAACTAAATACATAATACGTTAGAGTATGCTGTAGAATTATATGACCTTTTGAAGTATTTATTAAAATTAGCCAGCAGGCTTCATAACAAGAACTAATCTTAGAAGAGACTGGATGTAATCCTCGTTGAAGATGACCTCACATAGCCCTCTCATGTGATCTTTAGTGTAGTCATGAGTAACTCTGACACTGTGTATGTGGTTGCTAATAAACATCCCTGTCTTGTGTATTTCAGCTCGCTGAGTGATGTGTTGAGGCTGAATGCTGCAGCCAAACATATCGCAGCCAGCCAGCTGCAACAGCTGTGCTTGACTGTGAGAACGCATCCAAATAAAGACTTTTAAATCTTTAAATGGGACTCGTTTTTTTTTTTCAGTGTGAACATGTGATGGCGATAGAAATCCCACAGAGAAGGTCTAAAGAAGAATTTATTATAGTATTAATTTGACAAACAGCTGTTAAATAAGGAAAATGAAGTTCAATACCAGCATTAGAGGAGGAACATGAGGGTGAAAGTTGGTTACAGAAGTAGTTATAGTAGAATGTGAAACTGAAACATGAAACTTTTCTCTGACTGTCTGATGGTCAAACAGGGTTAGAAAGAGATTAAGACTGAAGTGATTTTTTTTCCACAACCATGTGAGATTTTCTGCATTATTCAATGCCAACGCAAATGGAAAAACTTTCATCTAAAATGAATTCAGATTTTACACCATGAATATAATCCACCGTCAGCATCTCCTAAAGGACGTTCTTTTCAACAAACGCTATACAGTAGATGCCGTCAATCCCGGTGAGGTGACACACAATCATGTTTGATTTTAAAAAAAGCACCACATGGTCTGAGCTTTGAACGTCGATTTAGGACTGGTTGCGAAACATGCCAAACATTACATAAATCTCCAGTTAATCAAGTCAAAACATCAGAGATCTAAAATAAAAACCAAATAGTGTTATATTCAACACTATGCAGCATGTTCTTGGCCAAGGGGATAACATTTCACCATTTCTATACAAACTAATGAATGAAATCTAAGGCCTACTAGGAGCATCACACCACATACAGCATATCTGTTGAGAAACAATTCTCTTGTGCATCATACAGAAGGATCACTCTCTCTGGAACTGAGATCACAAAGCTACAGAAGTCAAGGTTCAGAGATTGTTTATATAGTTGCTCCAGAAGAGCGCTCACAACATTCATGTTTTTATACCAATAACCTCTTTGACTTCCACGGTGGATGAATGGAGTAATAAGAGGGCTTTGGATCAATGATAACACACAATCAGTACTAAGAATGTGACACCACTGCAAATGTACCCTGTGTCAAAACACGTTATCAAGAAACCATTGCAATTATCTTGGGCATCCAGCAGAGAAACTGAGAATTTGTAAGAGAGAAGCACTTGTAAAGTGTTGCATTAACTTCACTGCAAAGCACAAAAGATGAACTAATTCAAAGTATGTGCACACCCATCAAGAGATTTAAGACATGCTGAATGAAAGCTAGAAAAAAAGAGGAAACATTTCTGGTTAATTAGCGTTAAAGCAAATAAAAGGCTTTCAAAGTGTAAAGGACATTTTGTGTTTGCATCCCAAGGCGGCATAGCACTAGTAACTCATGGCATCAGGGGCCAACTGTAGAAATGCCCTTATACATTCACATGAACTTGTATTATGACTCATGACATGCTGGGAGTAAAACTGTACACTTGTCATTAGAAGTGGGTTGATCTGTACGTTGTCAGGATAAAATATGAGGTAGCTCATTCATTTGTACTTATCTCAGGTTGGGTCTGTTCAATTGGAGACACCAAATATCAGCTCTGATTCTTTCCACAACACAGCTGCACATTCAAGCCATGGACACATGATCAACATAGCTGTGCCACTGCTTCATCTTTATCCAAACTAAAGATCAAGTGGTGCCATGCAAAAAGAGCCATCACATAGAAAGATTGTCATTCTCAGCTTGTAGTCAAAGATTTTAAGAAATCCCAGAAACCGGAGAAAGTGGTAAACCTTCAGTCCAATGCTGATGCTGGGCAGAAGGCTAATTCACATAAACGTTGTGTGAACTGGAACAATGAAAGTGGTAGCTTAACACCAACGCCTGCATAGTTTATTCTCTTCCCAAAGCATCTCTCACAACATGGATACAAATTCTGTTACAAAATGAAGATGTTTTTAATCAACAAATGTGTTAAAATATAATAAACAATAAAAACAATTTCATCTGTGCAATGTTTTATTCTACAGTTTATCCAGAGCTAAAAGCCATTGTTTTCAACAAAGACAAAAGTAAATCAACAAAAAGAACCTGGTAAAGAAACGAGTCCCTGGGTGAAGCTTCTGAAGCCACGACAGAGTGGATGGTTTTAGGTGAGAGGAGCCCCCGTGTGATTCGTGAAACATGTCAGCCGGCCCACAAGCTACCTAAAATGTGCTGAGTAGAGCCAGAAAGCACCAATCGCCACCTATTGAATAGCCACCTAATAAAATAGACCCACAGACAGGTTAAATGAAAACGATGTTCATTGAGAAGACTCCTGCAAAAACTCCAATATCACCAGTTCCTCTCGCAGGTCAGGCAGTGGAGTGGCATGGAGTCAACAGAGAGCGTGTAGGTAGTGGGAGAGTGAGGCCGGTGACTCCTGGCAGCCCTGTGACGCACCACTGACCTGCACATCTGGGTGACGGTTTAAGATGTGGCCACGTGAAAAGAATCTTTTTTTTTTTTCTCCTTACATATAATTTGTTGAATCATACATATTTTTTTCATAGAATTTTGTATAGGTTATATAAAAGGCTCTATTTGAATTTCACCTAAAGCAAACAACCAATGCAGGTGTCATTTCGCAAGGTCCCTTAAATGTCTGTTAAACAACGTGGGCAATCTGGAGTGGGCATACAACTCTCACCCTCTTTCTTTGAAGAAGAGGACGGTAACGCAAATTATGTCCCCTCACATCTGTGATGACGGCCTCCATGCGAAGTTACAGACAGCAAACAGGTGAGTCTCTACATCCAGAACGCAGTCACATAGCGCCTGGATGGCTCAGCTCAGTGGAGTCATCACCAGCTTTAGGTGTCCATGCTCCCTGTGACCCTCTGCCCTGTCCCACCCCCAGCACACACACTGAAGGTCAATCTTCCAGCAGGTCTCTGTCCAGATCCATGAAGGGCTCATCAATGTAGCTCGCTATGGCACACAGAGAAGTCCTGTCTGAGCCCAGCAGCACTGACACCGTCTCCTTCCAGTAGCTGAAGGGGATACAGGAGCTCTGACGAAGGAAACCAGAAGGGTTTTAGAGCAACATCTTCTTAATTAGCTAGTGAACCACAGTATGTAGTAATGGCTGATAGCTGCAATTATTTGTCAAATCAGCCTTCTTGTGTAAGGGACCATTTGCTGTATTCCTGAATGTCTTTTGGATCAGCAGTAACTTACATACTATATATACTAAGTTGATAATTTCAGTATTATAGTAAATGAGATTCTAACAAAGTGATCAACTTTGCATTTACATGCACCAACCACTATAGTAGAGTAAACTGAAGCTACAAAAATAATGTAATAGTTAGGATGTCTCTATACATGTGAAATATTAGGAAACATTGTTAATGTTTGACCACTTGGGGGCAGTAGAACAAGCAAATACACAACCTTATAAAATTGTTGTGGTCAATTTCTTTGCAAACAAATTGTCTGTTTGCCTATTTTCACATCCAGCAGTTGCAGAACATCAAGGTTCATTTGAAGTGTTTCTGGCCACCTGGGCAATGTTTTGGTCCTACCCAACCCAAATATCTGGCTCTTTAACTGCTAAGTAGTCCAGTATTTTCACCGGCAATCCATGCATGCATCATTACAGCATCCTGCTTGTCATCATGAGGGTGTAGCACAGCACTTAAAAGCAAAACGTTAAGGTCCTATTCCACCAAAAGATCCTGGAAAAACCGAAAACAGCTCTGGCAAAACAAAGTTTGGGAAGTGCAAATGTCCAGTGTATTCCTATCTGCTTTACCTCAAGAAGTAAGGTTATATGGGGAACTGTGAGAAATAAGGAAAATATGATTGCAACTACATTCTTTTTCGTATCTCAACTGTCCTTTAGAATGATGAAGAATGGTGCTTTTAGAAGATACTTGTGATGCTAGTGTTGACCTATCAGCAATGTTTAGTAGTGAGAAAGGAATTTTTCTCTAGCAATGAACAATGGCCAAGGAACAAAATTCTTCCTTCAGTGGAAAACGGGGGAATTCCCTGGGTTCTTGAAAGATTTCCTGCAGTGGAAAGGGTTTTTATTTTAACCAATACTGATGTCTAAACCAGTTCTACAAGCTTGCTTTCCAGCTCTGCAACATGTCTGTCATTGTGAAGCAGCACCCAAAGCACTTGAAGTCTTTGTTTTTACAGCATGCATACATGTGATTTCCCTGCCAGAATGTTTTGAATGCTTGACAACAAAGTGACAGAACCTAAACAGTAGACACTGAGGAGACTCACATAGTGCTAATGACTTGCTTCTGACGTGATACAGATGTTGTAGACTTTGGTGAAAATATTTACTGATGTTTCAATTTTGTAGAGGAAAAAGTGAGAAATACTTACGTTCTCCAGACAGGTGCTGTCTTTGTCCTTGTTGAGGTAGTGGCGCTGCCAGAAGCGCAGTAGGTTGTGGAAGTTGTTGAGCAGGCAGCCTGGGTACTTCTCCGCATACTCCTTCTCCCGCAGGGCGTTGAGGTAGAAGGGCAGTTTAGCCTTTCTTCTGGCCAGCATCAAGATCACCAAACTGGTGTTTAAACAGCTCACATTCTCCTGCAGGGAAAATGAGATGGATGCAGAAAGAAACAAGAGTTGAGTTACTGACTATTTTGTGTCACAATATGCACACACTCCTAACAAATAAAAATAGTGATGCCTTGTTCTTGCACTCTGAGTTTCTCTAAATACATGTGACAAAGTGAAAATGAAACAAGACCTGCGTGAGTGTCTGTACGTTGATGATGTTGATCAGTCGGAAGAGGAAGGACAGCCTGTTCTCAACTCTGGCCATGTAGGACAGCAGGCAGCACTCAGAAAGTACCTCCACCACTGGAAAACAAATACACAACACCGAAATAAATATTTAATGACCTCTGCTAGGAAACCATTTCAGTTATTTGTGATTCTGAACCAGGAGAAAGAAGTATTTTTGTATTATTTGGGTTTTGTAGTGTGAACGGTATTTAACATATAAATATTGTTTTTTCAGATTATTCCATGACGTGTTTTATACCGATTGTTGATTTTTGACTAATTATTCAGGTCCAGAATTCAGTAACTTCTCCTTTAAATATTCTCTACTGAACTAGTCTAAATGTGTAAACTTTCCATCATTGTTTACCTTTGACATCTTCAGTCTGGCTCTCAAAGCGGTCCAATGAAAGGACGATGCAGCGCACCAGCATGTTAGAGTCCACCAGAGAACTGTTGATCTGCGTCAGGAAAGTCTGAAACTACGGAAGAGAAATCAAAGTATACCATTAGACACACTTGGCATCCAACACACAAGTTGAGAACTGGTATGAACATTTTTTTTTTTAGGTGAGCAAATGCATTTTTGTATAGCATGTAAGGTGTACAATTATACCTTCTCTGGAGTGTTGACATATTTGTTGAATCTTTTGAAGGCATCAATGTTGAACTTCATGAGCTCTCCAAGCAGATCAAAGTAGCTCTGTAGGACATCACGAGATGTACAGCCACTGTCTATGATGCAGAACAGGATGTGCTGTCGAGGAATGGAAGTAGAAAGTAAGCCACCATTCATTCAAGAGAAGTCCAAATGAAGGACAGATCTGTATAATGTAAACAGTCTTTGCAGATGATGAGAAAAAACAATCTGTGGTTGTAGTTTTACCTCAAGTAGCCCCCTCTTCAGTAGGAACATTTGGTCTGCATAAGAGGTGGCTCCTCTGAGAAAACTTTCCACTGCTCTCGCCTGCCAGAATCTACACACATAAACAGAAAGCTTCAGCAAAGCTATAAAAAGCAGAACTACTGACTAAATCTTGAGAAATCGTATTAAAAAGAAGAGCAAAGAGAGTCTGGTGCTCTGATATGGGAATAAGATAAGATATACCTTTATTTGAATATTTGACTCTTTCAAGCCACTTAAAATATCAACAGCTGTATCTCCTGAGTCTTGATCTTTGCCCTATGTGATGCTGACCTGAAGGACGAGTCTGGAGGCTCCCTCTTCATGACAGTGAGGATGCGTGTGAGGAGACCCTTCTTCCCATCACACACTAGGCTTCTGTCCGTGTTGACCAGAGCTTCCACCTCAGGGATGTTAGCCTTCATGGATATGGCACTCAGTTCATTCAACTCCTGGCTATTAAGCAGGAGGTACTTGTTCCTGAAAGACAGACAATACATTTTAAGCAACAAATCTAATTTGAAAGGAGAAGTCAGATCCCAGGGAACTGAATTAAGGGCCACTTACTCATGGTGGTCACTGAAACTCTGAAGTAGCCGTAGGAACTGGATTTTAAAGGATATTTCCTGCACAATAAAGAAAAAATGTCTTAATACGTTTTAATGGCTATCTTAAACTTTCAATTGCTTAGAGTCAGTTTCCAGGGAGAGTGTTGGGTTTAAAGTTCATACTGGACTACAGTCGCAGTTCTCATTCTGGCCATGCACGAGATGATTTGAAGCAGTGTATTTCCTCCAGATCAGCTTGTCAAACAGGTTGTTGAGCCCCGGGATGAGACGGAATTCAGCCAGCATCTTGTGAACCTGTGCAGGGACACAATACAGGGGTCAGTGAAAGACACTTAGACCCTACAATCAAGCTTAAATCTCATGAAGATAGCAGATGTGTGCTGTTAAGTACCTGATTCCTTTGTCGGCCCATAAGAAGAACACATAGCACATAGAGTACTTCCACTTTATACATGATCTCATGGACGATCTTCATGGACTGGGGCAGTCGATGTCTCAGGGGGCTGGTGGCCAGTGAACTCTCATCTGATGACTCTGAAGGTGAAGGAAAAAAACCTCGATCAATGTTCATAGGATCTAAGCAGTGTGAGGAACCGGCAGCATCAGTGACCATTGTCTCACCTGTACTGCTTTGCTCGGCCTCCTCACTAGCTATCTGCATGAGGGCATCCAGCACCAGAGCATTGTCCAGCCAGGTGTACCAGTCCTCCAGGTCCTGCAGGAAGTTAGCTCCTGTGGCCTCAGACACCTTTCTAGTGGCCAGTTTACATAGGCGTTCAATGAAGCCAGGAATGTTCAGCAGAGTTACTATTGGAGAAATAGTGATAGTCACATTTATTTATCCACTATTCTGGAATGGCAAAAATACTCTATACTTGTGTGGTCAGTTTGAACTCTTTGCCTCATAGACAACTTACCCTGGTTGACCTCTGCCCGCGAGGGGCTAGCATTGCGTTTCTGCTGAGCATTTTTGGCTAACAGGGTGTGCTTGTCGTCGTTTCCTACATCGGGTTCTGAGATGGTGACAGACAGGATGCGGCAGAAGTTGGCCAGCTGTTGTTGGTCAAAGCTTTGGACCAGGCCTGACAGGTTGGGGATACCCTCTAAGTGGATCATTTCCTGAAAATGCAAACACATGCAGGGTTTCTCACGCATTCATTTATTTCTGGTGCCACAATACCAACATAGCCAGTCACATACTGATTTTTGATTTTTGGAGCTAACATGAGTCTTTATTACGCATTAACTTCATTTGGGTGGGCTGCCCAGATATATTAACAGACAAAGTCTATTAAGCAACCCATTTTAGTATTTTTTAAAAAATCAGTTTGAGAGGATGACACCATCTGCAATCTATTAACTAGTGGACAATCTGCCCTTACACAATTACATGCACTGATTGTGGTGTGACTCGTTCAATGTAGGCCTACTTATGCCGTTGTTTTGTAAAAGCTTGTAAATTAGTGTTGATATTATTCAGTACCACATTGGGTTTTTTAAAATTGTTTTGATGGGCTACATCATTAACAAAAAGCCTTGGGACTGAACTGAAGGAAAAAGCAAGTTGAGCAGATTAAAGAAGTTTGTGTGTAAACTCTAAAATAAGGTGTAGAATTAAGTTGCGAATAAAATTGTAAATTAAGTAATAACTTAAACTGAAAGCTGACAGAAATCACACAAGAAACATTTATGCATTTAACAAGCTGTGAGATTGCCCCTGACTATATGTGACAACTGTAACAGTTTTTTCATATTTCATCATAAGGTCAGTTGTATCCTCTATATGTTTTCTTACTCCATGATTGTAGCAGTGGTTCAGTGGTGTTGTTTTGGTCTATTTTATTTGCAAATAATGACAAATGTGCAGGACAGTTTGTACAGAAAAAGCATTTTCTCAAGATGTCTTCCTTAGGCCTGGTACATAATCCATGCAAGGTATGCCTATGCATACATTAGCTTCTCTGAGACTACTAATCCACACACAGAAGGCAAAACCAGAGGACTTAAAAACAGTCACAGCATGCATGCATGTTTTTATACACGGAATTTTCTATTGCTACAAGGAGTTTTTGAAATGGAAATATCTTTGCAAGCTTTGTCATTTGCCACCTTGATGGAGGAGCAAAATATTAACATTTAAAAGATTTTGTAACACAATTACCAGTCTGGGCTCAAGAAAAAAGACACAGTAGACAACATTTGCCAAGCAATCTGGTAAACCACCTATTTTTTTAAAATACAAAGCTGAGTGAATGACACAGATTAATACAGGTTGCAGAATATGCTGTTGGTACATGTCAACCAACACAACAAATAATTTCTGAAAAGGTACCATCCCAGCGACCACACAAATAGATGTTATTTAATATGTTCTTTTTTCTCACAAAGTATATTCTAAACCAAGCCATGTTTGCACAGTTAAATGTTATGTAATTCTATTTTTATGTTAAACTATATTTGAAAGTGTACCTAATGAACCCTCTGGTTTCTTCAGGCATTTGACAGGCAGTCATTATCAGGATACACTTTAAACTGGCAGCAGTATTTAATTATATATCACGATAAATATTGATATTGATCAGTATGGAAAAATATTGTGTGATGATATCTTTTGCCCTATCGCCCAGCTGAGCACAGTATGATTCTAAAATTAAGGTATGGGTGTGACATTGTCTCTGCCAGGCACAATCACTCTGGAATTAGAGCGGTCTAAAAAATACAAATTTATCAGCAGAGCATAGATTAATAAAGGCTGTTATTTTCACAGACAAATTTGCATTAATAATTGGTTTGACTGATTGTTAAGACAGACAACAGAGCACATAAAACTCAATTTACTTTTTAAGAAAATCACTATCTTGCCAAATGTGTGACTGCATAGAATCCAAAGCGACTTTAACTCTGGAGTCAACAGGGCCATAAAAAATTTTTACATGCTCATGCTGAGGATTTAATACAAGTAAACTCTGACCTTTTTGACTCCAAGAATATCTTCAATAAGGGTAGCAGTCTGTAGGAAGGTCTTCTTGTTTGTCATCAGGGTGAAGAGAAACAGAACAAAGTCATCCCTTGCTGCCAGACTCTTTGTGACCCCCTCCATCTATGCAAAAGAACATTTGAATGTTAATTAAATCATGCCCAATCCTGTCTGTAAACATGATCCTGTTTTGAGACAATATAAACGCACAGACTAAATGCATTCTAGCTGTATACATGTGCTAAACTTGAGCAAGGTATGATGCACCTCTGACATTACTCTGGTACGTATGAAAGGTAATAGGATACTTACACATATACAACAGTTGTAGAGAACAGTAAGGCAGTCCTTGACCAAGTCATCATTCACTGTTGTCACAGAAACACAAACAATAGTCTAATTGCCAGAACTTATCATGAAATTCAAAATTAATCAGAATGTAAAAACATGTTAACTTCCCTATAAAAGCAGACAAATTCATAGATGCAATGTCAGTCCCACTTACTTTTGGGTTTTTTCTTCTGCATAGTTAATGTGGGTCTCATCAAGATCTCCACAAGCAGCTTTAGAGAAACAGAAAAATGAGCATTCAGTGATGTGTGCCAATACAGTATGAGTTGTACTACACATGCCAACTGAGGCAACAAGCTTTAATGTCTCTGAGTCCAACAATTACAGAGCATAAAGCACTAGGAATGTCAAACTTACATCGACTCCACCAAAGAGGTCAAAGGTGTACGTGTTGGGGAAGGTAGATTCCTGAGCAGTCTTCCTCTCCTCTGTGACAAAAGACATGGCCTCCATGGAGAGCTGGGATGATAATACCTGACAAAAACCCATTGTCCACATGTAATTTACATCACCCAGGCTCCAAAGTGAAACATTCAGCAACAAGTGGCTATAACTAGTAGTTCACAGCCACATTGCTAGATGGACTGGTGCTGTGTGGTTACCTTAAGAAAGTTATGGGCATGGGAGAGGTCGCTGTTGGGATGGCTGCTCTCGTAGAGCTTCTGCAGCTGAGTAGGGACGCCATGCCACTTGGCCCGTTTATCTCTCTCCTGAAGCAGGCCTCCTGGGAGCTACAACACATAAACAGAGGCAACCTTAAATAGTGCAATATACACAGTGATACTAATGTATGGTTTCAAAGAGGTTTAAATTGGTCTATTTTTGCTTGTACTAGTGGATATGAGACTGCAATCTTGTTTAAACTTTATTTTGGTGGTAACATGTTTCATACAAAGAAAAGGCAAAGAGTGATTCAAAGTAAAAAAAGATGGATATGCACTCTATGGACACACTGTGGACTGCATGCAAGTCTATTAAGACATGGGGTCTATCCACAACTAGAATAGTCATAATTTGCTGAATTTTCAAATGAGTTTGGCTTGTTGCAGACATGCATTTACACTTGGTTAAATTGAAATTGTGGGGTTTGCACACTGAAATACTTAATCTAATGTAGATAGTGACAGTAATTACTGCTCTTACTGCTTGCAAAATGGATGGCATGATGTGATTTTTAGAATTTTGAAAATAAATGACCTAAAAAACTGCCACATAATTACAACAGACACGAACGTTAAAAGACTAAGTACATTTCTGACAGGCTTTGCAATTCTGTTTTTAATTACATTTTGAATGATATATTCACATTTTGCTAATTTATGTTGCTAGTTTTGTACAACTGCAAATAAATGACTTAGGGCCACATGTTTTTACAAAAGAATAGAAATTTAGCTCTAATCTCGTGAATAAAAAGACTGATGATGATTGGTCAATATAATTTTCTGCATCTCACTGATATAGAACTTTAATATAAATGTCTGTCTTTTTACACATTATCTTTCATAAGCTTAAAATAATAGCTTAAATAAGGATAATGTATTATGATATATCAAATTCAACACATTTGACACACCTGAGAAATGTTATTCCCTGTTGCATGGTTTTCATTTATTAGAACATCCTAAAGCAGCACAAAAGTCTGGCATTTTCTATGAGGTCAGAATGTGCAGCAGCAGCCACGCATTTCACAAGCTGGATGCATCACCCACTGTATATATCTGAGCAAGTTATCAACCAAAACTAAAACCCCAAATGACCCTGCAAGGAAGAAACAAATCTGGAACCCGAGTGATTTATCTGCCAGTTGATATTGGGCTATCACAGATATATCGGTATTGTCGTATATATATTGTCCAATGTGCCCCAAAATGAAGATTCAAGGGGACTACCCTTATTTAATGAGTTCTTTTATTAAGTGATGTCTGCCTGCAGACCCCAGTTGTAGCCAAAGAATGAATCTGTTGCATCTAATTACATTTGCACATTGCTAATTTGAAGCGTAAATATGGATGTTTTTTATAGCACATCCCTGCAATTAACAATTATGGGAAAATAAAGAACATGTCTGTCATTAATGTCCTTTGGCAGTCACATGGCTGTTTAAGTGGTGAACTGCACTCTTTGTGTTTGTTTTTAAGAGATGTTAACAGAATATTCATATTCATGCTACAATTTTGCAGCCTGTGTTACAAGACTTTTAACCTCTGCAGCACCAGTGCTATGTGAAAAAAAAAGTTAGCGTGGATTTACGGTTGTGAATCTTCTTTTAAAAGAGATTACAATTAAGCCACATCTCGGGCCAAATAGCAGACTACTGCAACAAAGAGAACAGAAACTGAAAGCAACTTCAGCAGATTTTTATTTCATCCCTCTAATAACTATAGGACAACAGAGAGTCCTGACTTGGCTCACAGTCTCTTGGTGCAAATGTTTTGTGGAGCAAGGCCATGATGTGCAGCAGAATCTTAAAGTTAAAGTTGAAACCCTTTTAAGAATAAAAGGCTGTGACAGTGGTGTGACTTTACAGCTATACATGGAAAGCGACTTGATAATTCCTCGCTCTACATGGTTCTTAGTAGAAATAAAATATTTAATAAGCTGAGATCTTTTTTGGCTAACAACTAATAATTGCATCTTTCTGCAAGGGAGAAACGTTTTGTAAAATCTAGACATTATTACTCAATTCTCCTATTGCCATTCAACAACCCCACAACTGGCACCAACTAGTTTTTAAATGCCTTTAGAAACCTGAAAAACAGTTATAGCAAAATGAGAAGCTCACACAGGTCTCACTATAACTTTACTTATGATTTACTTAAAATATTGAATAATGACACCACTGATGCCTATAGCTAAATAATCTGAATCTGCACCCAAAACAAAGCTAAAAATATTGAAAATATAGACAACCACTGAAGCTCAGTGAGCACGAAAAACAGTTTCCAGAGTTTAAAACGCTCCCTTGATGACACAGAAACTGTCAATATTTTTGTAACAATGAATCAAGTTCATTATGCACATGTGTATTTCATATTGAACAGACTCGCAGAAATGTTGAGCCAAGACTTGTTCCCTCTCTAAGAAGCAATCTGTGTTGTAAAGAGGACAGAGGACATAGTTTTCTTGAGGAATGTCTCAGTTCTTAACAGCAGCCTTCGGTGACAACCTCCCTTCTGAGACACCAAAAACAACTGACTTAACAAGTGTCTTTCGCATAGTATTCAGAATATGGCAGCTGTACAACACTCACAGTTAAGAAAATATGTCCACTTTTCCATAGTTATCAGTTATTACATTTCACCTCACCACTGAGACACAGTACCTTGAAAATTGCAAGTCAGCAGGGAAAGGCACGACACTAACTGCACAGTAATAAAATGTTTTATCAGCTTTGCAAGTTAAGGGTTTAAGTCTGGAGAGAGCAAGAAACACAGTGAAATAGATATACGGTGGCCGAATGTGTCAAAATACCGGGACAGGTGTGACCGTCCATAAGACTAAAGACCCGTCAAAACAGTTGACGTAAACCAGCGTTTCTGCACAACTAACCCAACAAATATGTGCTCCAAAGTTACAATAGTCGAGTTAATGTCTGCTTGAGTGGAAATAAAAATAAACCTGTTAACGTTAACTAGTCCAAATAGCTGTTGTGGCGGATCCATTTATGGAAACGACAACGTTAGTTATTGTGGTTAGTGTGTCGTTACGTAATCACCTGAGCTGTTCAGCTGGCTTAGCTAGCTGGCTAGCTTAGCTAGCTGACGTTACCCCGTTTGCTAACATTAGCAAATGTTACTGTCGTTCTGTTACGTGATTTAAGCGTTTCCAACATTGAACGACGCGCTATGTACTAACATTGACACCCAAATATGTAATAATGAAACACCAACAGCCCGTCAAAGTTTCAGTTCAAGGCGTTTTTATGTCGTGATTCACCTGGCCTTTAATGCTAGGCTAACGTGGAGCTAACAACAAAAGAGCCACTTGAAGCGGAGCTTGCTTCACACACTTTTTGTGCTGCTCACGCTATTTTCTTTGTCAGCGAGCAAATATTATTACCCAGAACTCAATGACGTTAAAGCTTAAGGGTCGTGGTTTTAAAATACCCCGTAATATTGCAGCTAGCTGTAAAGCCAGAGCTGACAGGAGCGACAACATCTCCAGTCGAGTCTCCAGGACAACGTCTTCATTTTCAGGCTGGGTTCCAGGCGCAAGTCCCTGGTCTCGGTCGAGCAATACTCGGGTGTCTTTACTGTCCAAACATGCATCGTTTCTCTTACCTGTGTCCCTCGACTGAAACCCTGACCAGTAATTCTACTGGCCACGAGCTTTGTGACAATATTGCTGTTGCCATTTCTTCGTTTTCCTCCGATACAAGGGGACTCGGACCCCAGAAGCGTCGCCATTATTTCTTCTTCCTGAACTGAACTGTTGGGGCAGGAAGTGGAAGCCTTTGATGAATTATTGGAGGCAATTAAGCGGCATCTGCTGGCAGAGAAACAAACTATCGACTGGCTCAAATGATTCTGTGTGTAGGCTTCATATATTTATTGTTTATTATCATAACATACATTTTCATACCCAGAAAAAAAACAGGCCAGACTCTGTTGTGTTGAGGTGGTTATATTTGTAAATATGTAATATATTTTATTGGATTCCAATAACATAACCATGACAACAATCATATTACAATATAATTCACATTCAAACAACGTGAACATATTAGGTTATAAATTAACAGAAACATTCAACGTTTGAAACCAAATGAGAACAAATGTCTCACTGACATTCAGTTTTTAGCCCACACCTCCACTGTGTGCCTGTTTGGAAAACAAAAACCAGTCTTGTAGCTGACATCAGTATGTCCAAACAATGTAGTGTCTCAGCCCTCCTGCTCCTCCAGGGCGGTTGTCAAAGACTACATGTGGGCGTGCAGACGACCTCTTCCAAAGGGTGCCCAAACTGCAGGTGAGACAGTATCTTACTGCACTCTCTGTCTGTCTGTCTGTCTGTCTGTCTGTCTTCATCCTCTCAGACTGATCCACCGTCTGTCCTCAAGTGTCCCAGCTGTGATCGTGACCCTCTGTCATTTGGAGGTAGGAGGTGATGGCCTCCCTCAGCCCCTCGCTCACCAGAGAGTTGTCTGACTCTGTTCTCTTCCTCCTGAAGATCACCGACCTGGAGGAGACAGAGGAAGATGTGAATGAGTAAAGTGATCATAGTATTGGTTAATAAAAAAATGCTGCAATTTTACTATTGCCACAATGTCCCAAACATGGATTCAGAGTCTAGGACCATTTTTAACTGGCATGTAAACATGGACAGAAGTTGCCCTCCATTAAATAATTATAATCACAATCAAACTGGGCAGCATGTTGGCATATCTCTCAGTTTTGTATGCATTCTCTTCTCACTCAGTTTACTCAGCAAAGAGTCGCAAATTACTGTAGAGTTGAATCAACATATTTCTGACGCTGTGTCAACAAGAACTGACGATAGTAAGCTTCACAAAGATCAGTTGTTTGCTAACCAGGAAACCACCAGGGGCTCATGTCCTACTTTACAACAAGTAACAGTGACATCTTGTGGCATTCATCAGTAGAGGCAAGGCTAGAGAGAGTCTGTCCCACCTGCTAATGTCCTTCCAGTTGATCGTAGGCCTCCTGACAGTTGTGGGTACAGGCCTGGCCTCTCTAGCGACGTCGAAACCCTGGATGAAGCAAGGCTCTGTTAACCGACAGCACAGTCCATCTGCAGACTCTGGAAAAGGAGGCAACATTTTAATATCTTTCAGAGTTGTCTCAGGTATGTTCAAGCAGGAATACGGCATCACATCCTCAGTACACACCTGAGTAGTGTTCCACCAGGTGATGCAGGGAGGGGAAGGTGAGTCCTGGAGATATGTAGACCCAGCCATTTTGGAGGTGTGAGATGCGGTAGTGCTTTACACAGTCCAGGTATGAAGGGTTGGTCCTCCTCAGGACAGACAGCGAGTAACAATCTGAACATCAACATAACACACAGACGCAGCAGTTACAACTACATGTCTCTTGATTCTTCATTTGTTCCAGTACTGATTCATATCATAAATTCAATTGATTCATATTCATAAACTATACTTCTAATTGTTTTGAATGCACATATAGCCATTCTAGTGATCTGACTCATGAGAATATACAGTCTTAAAATAGTGGAAAATGCGTTAGAAACGATGAAAATGTTGATGACATAATATTTTAGCTCATTTTAAATATCGATGCTACAGCGTTGGGCTTGTGTTCAACATGTTTATAATGCAATTCATAATGAAAAAAAAAGGAAACAACCCTCTAACCTCTGTTTGTCTCTGACTCTCGGATCAAGAAGGATCCATTCTGGTTATTGGGCTGCATGAGCAGCTCCATTGCTTTGTACCTGCTGACGCCTGTGAACAGCCACCTGAACAGAGAGGAGACACATTGGGACAATAAGACAATGACGTCAAGCAGACAAAAACAGATATTTTGCTGTTGTTTTCAAGTTAGGAAAATTCACTGGAACAACATCAGAGCACATTCCCCACTGGAGGAGGACTGAAACTACAGGAGGCAGAGGCTGACGTCAAGTCACTGGAGAGAACTGAATTCTTGTTCCAAACATCTGACTCCACTGTGTTAAAGGCCACCTACACAGAGACTCCTCCTACCTGACAGGGAACTCCCCGCCTTTCATTTCACCCCTGTACAACTCCTCTGCTGTCTCACGCACACACATACAGTGATGAGACGGGTGCCCTTAAAACATATTGTTCTTGACACTTACCTGTATGTCACCTTGGCGGTGTAGTCGGTGGGAACGTAGCTCTCGCGGCCTGTGGTTGTGGATCTCACTATCAGAAAATCACCATCGCTGTTGGAGAAAATAAGCAGTCATGACTAATTGTATCAAGGTGAAAACAAGTGTGAGACACGAGGAGCCGCATCACATACTCTGATAGGATGGTGAGCTGTTCCCCAATGCACATGTTCAACTCTGCACGCCCAAACGACGGGTAGTTACAGAGGGATACAATCATGCTGTCCTGGTGGGCTGCAGACAGAAAGAAGAAGATCACTATGACAAACCCAGTTCAGTTTATTATGTTTTTTTCTTATTTTTACTTTTCATGTGGATGACTTGGGGATATAACCTACGTGGTGTCACAGGTTCAGGTGGATTTTCTAGGATTGTCAGGTTGGAGTGACATCTGATGGGGCAGGTCCCCATGTTCTTTGGCTTCTTGCTGGTTTGAAAATGCTCTCGCGGCTGAAAAAGAGAGACACAGATAAAAAGGATGAGATGGGGGAGCATAATCAGAAAGCTGTGTGTCTTCAAGGGCCTTCAATAACCTTCACATTTATAATCTAATTATGCCAGTAGTTATCTCATTATGACTGCCATCAGTGAAACAGCTTACAGGTACACTTTTTTTTGTAACCTGGCAACAAAACCTAGATGATACAGGAAGGCGCCTAACCACAACAAGAGGCACTGATATCCTGTGTTAAATTTCCATGCAACATGTTTGCGAGGAATAAAGCCTACTTTACATGAGAGTGATAGATTTAAATAATGAAAAGATGAGATTTTATTCTCATGATGCATACCTTTTTTTTTATACTAGCAGCAGCAAATTAATAAAATAGCTTAAATAATGTTAAAAAAAAATTCAACCAGCAACTGATTTACTTGTATGATGACTGCTAGGTGAATATAATTGACATTTCATATAATAAAAATGATCAGGCAATAAGCTTAGTAATATTCTGGAAGTAAAAGTCACATCATTGAGCAAAAAAGAAAGAAAGAAAGAAAGAAAGAAAAATTATTTTAAGCAAAAGACAATCATCAGAGTATAAGTAACATACCTTCTTCAATGTCTGTATTAAAAGTGTTTGCCCAGAAATTATATTCTGCACAAGTAATGCGCCAGATCCTTTTCTGATCGACTGGTAAACTCCAAATCCTCTTGATGAAAAATGCTCGTCTGCCTTCACACACACACATACACATGGACGCCTGTTGTATATGTTGAAACTCGGGTTCCCACTCAGGCCTGCTGATCAATCAGAATGACTGTGTTCCCTCCTCTGCTCTGTTCCCATGAGGGCTGCTGTGTTTTCGCAGCTGTTTATAGTGGGGGCTGACTGAAGAGACGAGACTTCCTGCATATATGTCACCCTACTGCAGCTTCCTGTGACGCTCAAGACCTTGACATCCTGACTCAGAACGGCTTATGTTGATGTCTCTGATGCAGAATGTTTTTTTTAAGTGGAGTTAATACTGCATCACTTGTTTATGGAAGGAACTGTATGTGTACGTAAGCAGCATTTACATATACATGTACGTTCATCTTGTGGTCCACAATGGAGGGTTGAAGCAGTGACATAATTTCACACAGACAGTTTGTGTATATTAGGCTTCCACTGGCTACATTTTATCTGTGATGCCTGGTTAATGGAAAATGTTGGCCACATTTCTCCTGTCAATCTAGTGCACTCACTACATTCAGTTATTGTCAGTCATGTTAAAATTACGCCGTCGATGTCAGATGCAAGTCAAATTTCTGCAGAAGCATGATGAAGGTTCTCTTGCCAGCCCACTCCTGCCATGATTTATCAGCTTTCACAAGTTTATCCATCACACTGACACTGCAGAGTCAATGAAACACAGCAGCAGTGGAGCAAATTGACATAAATCATTTGTGTGTGAAAAGGTCAAATGAAATGAACGAGAATTAATCATTCACTTAGTGACAACTGTGCAGCCGTAAGCTATACATATTCATTTATGTACAACCCAAAAAAGTTAAGACGCTGTGTAAAACATAGATAAAATAGAATGTGATCATTTGCTCCTTTTTGACATATACTCAATTGGAAACAGTACAAAGACAACTTTAAAAAATTTAGAGAAACTAAAAAGACAAGTAAATCTGATTGACAAGAGCTGTGACACTGTTGACAAAAAAAAAAAAGTCCGTAAACTTTTCAAATTTAATGTTTGACCTCATCAACTTCATTTTTGTAAATTTGTGTTGATTCTGAATTTGATATATGCAACATGTTTCAAACAAGTCGGGACAGGAGCAACAAAAGACTGCCAAAGTTGTGGAATGAAAAACACCTGTTTGGATCATTCCATAGGTTAAACAGGTTCATAGGTAATAATAAAAAATGTGTGTATATATATATACAGACATGATTTAAAAGAGGACACAGAGTTTGCCTGTCTAAGATCCTCAGGCAGGGCGTTCCACAGCTGGGGGGCCCGGAGAGCAAAGGCCCTGTCGCCTTTGGTGACATGTCTTGATTTTGGAACCGTTAGTAGGCCCCTGTCAGAGGATCTCAAGCATCGATCTGGCTTATAGGGGTAATAGGTGATAGTATCATGATTGGGTATGAAAGGTTCATCCTGGAAAGACTCAGTCGTTCACAAGCAAGGATGGAGAGAGGTTCAACACTTTGTCAAACACATGACTGGATAAAGGAGATTACTACATGGACTCAGGAACACTTTGTAAAACTGTTACACAGTTCATTTGCATATTCTCACGCATTCTATTCTTTTTTATCTTAAAAAAATATACTTTTTTATATCTTATTTGTTTTACTGGCATCCCAATATTTTTAGAATCAAGGTTGTACATCAGAGATGGCAGAAATGATTTGCTGGTTTCGGTCTCTGCGGAGAGAGGTGTTCGTGCTGCTAATAAGAATTTGATGAGGCCACAAAAATGTTGTCTTGTTCCAGTTTTTAATCAGATGAACTATGAGCTTCTCTAGAAGCAAAAGAGCAACTCTGCTGTGAATGGAAACGATACAAGAATCTTTACCAGAACAGGTCACCTTTGTTAGTGCGGATGGAAAGAAATTCTTATCGAAAATTGAATCATTCCATCTCATTGTGGGGTGTCGTTCTCCAACGTTTTTCTAAATTGGTTAATGTAAATGTTTTATCTAACTGCACAAAGTTAGATTTTTTTTATGGTAAAATGTATTTTCAGATTGTAATTAAATACACAAATATCTTCAGAAATTGAGATTTTGATGCACAAAGGTGGGACATAAAACCTTAAGTGTATACTGCAATCCATTCCAGCACCACAAACTCAATTACCCCAGTAATGAATGCAGGGTTGTTGCATGTAATTGCATTATATTGTACAGATATTATTGTTTTCACCCCTTTGTGTACTTGGTGAGAGGTTCATTTCTCTTGGCCATCCATTGAGGAAAATTGCAGTGATGCAGAATGGAGAACACAGCACACTAAGGGAAGCCTTAGCAGACCATATGAACCTCTGATAAACATTTAGCGCTTTATTCCCATGACTTGACATCCTGTGCGTCTTTGTTGTTTCAGTCAATCGCTTCACCTCAGCTGTACATTGTTTTTCTTAATGCTTGCTGAATATAGACTGCATAATCTGTGATCTGAACTTGTCACTCTGTGAGGAAATTAAGAACAAGTGTGGTTGGAAACTTGCTCACCACAGTCACCTCACTTTTCCACTAACAGAAGAGGAAAAGAACGAGCGCTCACTGCGCTGAGAGCACTTTCTCTTTCTTTCATTCAAATACATTCAAAATTGATAATTATGTGCACTTAGTAGCTACGCTTATTGGCAATGTGCTAATAAATTCAAACACCAAACATGTTGTCATGTTGTAGCTTTATTCAGTAGTAATATAAATGAGTTGATTCAGCAGACAGTGAGAAGCACCACTGGGCCCCTCGGTGAAGGGACTCATACTTTTCACATCAGAACCCACTTGTTAAAGGTTGTTAAAACATCACTGAATAATCTATTCAACTGAACAAAAACATCAACACAAAGCAGAAGGAAAGGCGATGAGTTCAATTACAAAAAGAATCCAAAATAAACTAATGGATGTGAAGTGACAGAGTTGAAACACTGGTACATGACTTTTCCTTAACATTGAATGTTTTTTCATAATGTTCAAAAGCAGCTCTCTCCACAGCTTTGATTTCATTTTACTGACAGTGTGCTACAGTCTGCAATGGCTCTCCCATGCATCATCCATATCACTTCACCTTTATTTCTGCAGCTACGGTAGGTTTAGTGATCCCTCTGTATACTTTGTGACTAATTCGTCATCACATTGCAGCAAGTCTGAGATTAAAACACAAAGATACGATGTCTCACAATGCAGCCCACAGGTTTAGAGTTCACAAGAGTTAAAATAGTAAAAGTGATGTACTGTGCATTGAAAAAAAAAATCTAGTTATTTTGAAGACATGAAAGAGTTCTACAGTGTGTGTGAGAAAGACATTTAAAACAAAGACAATGTGAAAAAAAAATAAATACGAAGGGGTGAGGTGGGACAGTTGAGTCAATCATATGGTTTGACCATTTGAATATACAACACATCTGAATGTAGTTATGGTTTCTGGTAGGAATGTGACTTTGACAGTGTATTCCATATTCAATATTTAATAATATGCATCCGTTAATATATTTATTACATCCTCTTTTTCTAATCACATAGTTCATTACAGATCCTCCTGGCGTGGAGTTGCTTAGGTGCGGGATGAGAGAGAGAGAGAGAGAGAAAGGGGAAGAGGGAGAGAGAGAGAGAGAGAGAGAGAAAGAGGGAGAGGAGAGGGAGAGGAGGGGCACATAAGTTACTATGGGGGTGTGCAGGGTGGGGTTTAGCAGGAGACCTCCATGGTCTGGGGTCCGGCCTGGTTGTCCAGGGCCCCGGTGGCGCTGCCCTCCAGCAGGCTGTTGAGGTTGTTGCGGCTGCGACTGCTGTCCATAGAAGTGATGCTGGAAGAGGAGGTGGTGCGCGAGCGAGCCAGACGAGTCATTCCTGCTGACGGCACTGAAAAAGAGAGGCACGCATTAATATTCCACTCACGCTGCACAGAGAGACTCAGTGCAGTGTGGGAACATTTGGGTACCCAGATGCATAAACAGCAAAAGTGCTTATCATGCAAACAATTCTCAAATACGGACAAATAAAAGAAATGTGGAACAGAAAAGTATTGTATGACTGTCTACTTGTGAAAAAAAGAAAAATAAAAGTAATACAACAGCTGAGAATGGCATCTGCAATCAAACTGAACTGACAGGAAGCAACACCAGCAGGTCATGCAACAAAAATAGGGCACTGAGGACAGAATCCATGCTAACAGGACAAATTAAACTCCTACAGGGAGATGAATGTGTGTCAAAGTATGCAGAATGATATCACTGTGTATAATACTGGCTGTATCCACCACACTGAGCTCCTGCTGAATACCAATATGAAACAGGGCTCTCTGGAGAATTTCTGCATACATTGACATTTATCCACTGTGGAGTGTTAGAAGGCCATTGGGTTCAAAGCCTTCTAGTCTGGCAGCTGCTCAAGAACCTGGTACCTGATTCGTTGCTCAGGTGACTGAGAAGAACGTAGGGAACTGGAAGCAATGTTTAAGAAGGAAAGAAAGAGGGAGAAAGGGAGAAAGGTTGAAAAGGTAGCTCTCATGTTGCTTCATCCCACCTGAGTGGATTTCTGATTCAAACTGAGGCTCTGTTGCTGCTTTGTGGTCGTGGAGGACATAAAGATCTTCGCTATCAACAACAGGTAAGAAATCATAGCATGTGTGCAAACTAAAAAATCTTTCCTGTACTTTTTTGGCAGTTACTCATGTGCATTTCACACTGTGGCAATGTGTTAATGAGGGAAAAGCAGCTTTCAGAAAACGCTGAGGTGTTAAGATTTATTTTCCACACTTTCCCTGCGTGAAAACACTCTTTTTAATCTGTTCTAATCCTTCAGTGGCATTTACTCAACAGGGGGACTCGGTGGCCTTTAAAGCAACACTGAGGCACCGACATACTAGCTGCACCCGAGGGTGCCTCCCACGGTGAAGGGTTTGGGAACGGGAGAGAGCAAAAGAGAATTAGCATTACAGAAAAACACACACAGACAGGCGTCATCTGTACGGTCGGAGCAAGCAAACCTACATTCATGATTTCATCCATCCGTGGAACAGAGCCTGGTTGGTGCACTGCAAGTCAGTATGGTCTGACAGAAATGTGTTTGTTGTTTTTCTTTGCAGATGAATGACTGTAAAAACTTGAAGGCCTGTTTAAGTATGCACTTTGAGTGTCTCTAGAAAGAGACCGCATCATTAAACAGTTGTGGATAGAAAAGAAAAGCACACCAGGTAAAAAAAAAAAAAAAAAAAATACAGAGGGTATTTTTTGACGCCTGCACTGAACTGAACAGGAAGTGAATTTCTGTTCAGCATATCTGGAGTGCCACTCTTATTTTAGTCATGCTAGAAGCACTTACGCCTCACCTACTGAGGGTTGTGGGGGCCACACACTGCAAAGAGCACAGAGGAAATGGTGTTAGCATCCACCAAGCCGCTCAGGCTGCCTCTCCGTGACCAGGCTGAAAAAAACTGTGTCTTTTCATGCACTGCTGGCCGCAGTCCAAACCCCATCGGCAGGGGTGTTTAGCAACAAGCTCACAGCAGACTGCACTGAAAACAATCCTCATTTAAGTAACTTTTGAGATTGCACTCACGTCAACAGGAAATTCGGTGAGGAACACAGTCAAACCTTTACCACAAAGACGTCAGCCCAAAAAGTAAACAATTTTTGGACATTCAGTGTAGTGTTGACTTGTTCGAATGAGTATCATTTTATATGTTGATGTTTTCACTCACTAACAACAATTAGCAAAAGACATGTGAGCAATTTTTACTTACTGTAGCCCATTCCCTGAACAAAGTACTTGAAGGCCTCAGCAAGTTTCCCTGGCTGTGAAAAGATGATGGATTAAAGTTAGAAGTTAATTTAGACGAGGAAATTGCTAGATGACATGGATGTGTGTCTCCTCAAACTAAAACCTACCTGCACAACTTGGGGCAAGCCTCCACAATCAGCCATCTGAGAAAAAATGATCAGCCTCATTAATAAATTCTTTGTATAGAAAAAAAAAAGAATATCATATATTTTATTAATTTGTTCAACAAATGTATGACAAAAGGCTTCACCTTTAGCAGTGTGGTCTTGGTTGGATTTAACCTGGAATTGCACTCCACCTGAAAAATGAATGAGAGGCTACTACCGAGTTCAAAAAAAGACAAATAACTGCAAATACTTCCCAAAGCTTCTTCAGTTACTGAGATGATGAGGTGTAACTCACCACAGCCTCTACAGCAGGGGATGTGTCACCAACCACCAGCAATGCAGGGCATCTAGATAGGAAAAAGATGAGCTGTAAATATTCTCAAAACTGTGCGCTCAGAGACAGATGTTTATGTGGGTCTCCTTAGTCTCAAAACCTACGTTAATGTGTTGACTGTGTCCTCATTCAGACCTACAATTGGCCTCTCGATCTCCAGGTCCCGACGGCTGGTGCAGGGAGACAAATTATGAGGAGTTAGTGGAGCTGTGACTTGGCAGTAATCCTGATTTCCTGTGCACCTCATGATTTAATGCACCCTTGTTTGTATTTTGTGATGCATTGCTTCTTTGTATGTAGATCTGACTTAGTGAAGAGTTTGACTCAGCTGTACCAATAAATGTGATCAAGAGCACAATTAATGAGTAAAAATGCCAGAAACTGCAGACAAAAAACATGTATAAGTGTATATAAATGTACTGCCTCATACTATTGGTAGGAGCCACAGAAGAGGGCCAGGTTGTCCTGGTTGATGTCTTGGGCAATGTGGAGGCGGTAGGTCTGGATCAACTCCTGGTTCTCTGTCAGCTCATCCTTGTGAACAGAGAAGAGCAAAAAAAAAGATCAAAAGAGGAAAGCTTTTTAGAGCCACAAAAAAGCTCAAATGAAATAAGAGGTAAACTCCATTAAAAAGTCCATGTATTGTATGTCAGCATGTATTAAATGTACAGGGAGCTGTTTAAATTAATATTAACCATCTAGACAAGCTGTGAGATTTGTATGTAGCGTATGCTTAGCTTCAACATTGTCAGTTATTAAATTGAGTCTGTAATCTTCCAGTCACAATCTACCAGTCTATGTATCCAGAAGGACAGAAATAGAATAATTAGTAAATGTCTGCTTTATGAGCTGAAGGTTTCAAGGGAAATCAAGAAAAGCCTTCTGAGGTTCAGTTACTGTTTCACATTGTCAATGAAAAAGGTGAAACAACACTAAGAAAAAAAAGCTCTGGGTGAGTAATGTACTGCAAGAGAGACTCACAGTGCTGAAGTGGTGAGCCATGACGATGTCCACCAAATTACTGGTCCATCCAGACAGCTGCACATGAGAGGAGGAGACAGATGCACATTAGAGTGGGAATTTAGTTACAGTATGCCTGTGTTTGTATATAGTGTATGTACTGACAGGTTTAATGCTGAAATTATTTGGACATTTATAAAGAAAGCAAATACACAGAGAAGTCATGTTAGTGGTTTAGAAATTGTGAAGGATGTGGCATCCTGGTGACCTAGTAGTTATTATAAATGCAGCCTTCACGGCTTGATTCATCCCGAGCAGCCATGTTGTAAGTCACAGCCCTCTGTCTCCTGTTCCCTGTCTCCATCACTTCTGTCACTATCCCCAATAATCTTTTATACATTTTGCTAGGTTGAGCCAAGAAATAACAAAAGAACAGGCGGTTTTAATCTGCATGGTTATATCAGGTTATATCAAGCTCCCCCTGGCTCCATGACTGTGTGTAACACTAAGGCGGCAAAGAATGCTCTCCCAGAACAATCTTGTAGAGTACACAAAACAGCGTACAGTTCACAGTATGTAATTACAGTAGGGAAATTATAGTCCTGAATGAACCCTAGAAATGCCGTTCTGATAAGTAGATCCAGTAAAATTTGGACTTTGGAGTGCCCTTAACCCAAAAACTGCAGGTATAATCAAATTAACACAAGATTAAAGCGCCTGCCTGTGCCATTAAACCATTAACACTTGTTGCAGAACATAACTCTTCTCTTTTTTTAAGTCTCATTAAATCAATATACGCATATCGTGGCTATAAACAGCTGCTGGGAGGTAGCATGAATAAACTTATTTACTTCTTGCATCATAAGGAAAGACTAGAATAAAATGCTAGGAATAAATAACTTAAAATAGTAATTAGGGGAGAGAGCATAGAGAAGAGTGTTGGCATTCATTAATAACAACCTAACAAAAAGGCTGGAAATGGCTGGTAAATTATTTAAGTAAGAGCTCGATGTTGCAGAGTATATGAATGGCTTTCTAGGTACATGATGCTGTGGTAATACTGACCTTTGAAGCTGCCCAGTCGATCCAGCCTTCAGCACATGGGTCAACATTGATCAGAACCAGCCCCTCCACCAGGGTGGGGTTATTCAGCTGGGAAGGAAAGGGTGCGTGTCAGAGCCAACTTAAGACTGCGACTTTATGACCAATAACATAGTCCTACATAATAATAAGATAAGATATTCCTTTAATCGTCCCTCAGTGGGGAAGGAATCGTGTCTGTGCATAGCTATATCTTGAATGAATCATTTTTTGCCTAAGATTTTGTATATTTCCTCAACAGAGAAGATACAGGATCAAACCACTGCAGCGGTCTCTAACATGGTAAAGAGTGAAGTATGACTGTGTGTTTAAATGAAGACATGGACCAGTGAAGATGGAATCCAGGGTTTCTAAATTAAGGGGTGCGGTTTTGGAATTGCCTGAAGACAGAAAGTTGATGTCTGGGGAAGTCTGGGTAAAGATCCATCTTGCTTAATGCTGAGGGAATACTGCGCATGCTTCTTTCAAGACGATGCAAATGCAATGCAGCAACAGCTGCTTTAAATCTATCAAGGGTAAACACACTTTGTTCCAAGCTGTTTAAAGCAAATGCATTTCAGAAACAATTTTCTTCATTAATTCTAAACGAGCGCAGACTCTCTCCGAATCCCAACATCTTCCCCCTTTTCATGCCTGACCACCATCCTCTCTTTTCATTATTCATCTTTCAGTGCTCCCTCGCTCCTCTCTGTCATTTCTAGCTTTTTCTGCTCTATTGTACACAGATCGTGCTTATTTTAGCTCTGCTGCATTGAGTGTGGAAACAAGACGAAAGCAACTGAAAAGGAGAGAATCACCAAGGTGATTCATCATCTGGGGAATGGCAGTGTATGCAGCAGACTGTGGAGGCACCTGCTGCCCTGTGTGGGCTTGATGGGACGCTTTAATGTTCAGTATTGTAACGAGCTGTGTGGCCTGAAAAGTAGAGCTGCAACGATCAGTCAATTAATCAATGAGTCACTTGAAAGAAAATTAATCGCCAACTATTTTGATAATCGATTAATCGTTTCAGTCGTCCGTCAGTGTTTTTGTAAAAATGTCAGATGTGAGGATTTGCTGCTGCGTGTAGGTCTTGAATGGGACTCACTGCAAAGCGGGTGAGGATGTACGCTCCTGCTCCCACGCCGATGCCGATCACGCTGTTGACCCTGTAGAGAAACCACTGGTTAGTGTGGGACTGGAGACAAACATTCAATTTATGAATGCTATCATTGATCAGCTATCGACAGGGGAGTCACTCACTTGAGCTGAGTCATCACAGAGGGCAGCATTTCTGCCAACTCGTCCATGGTTGGGTAACGATAACTAGAGACAGATGACACACACGTATAGATGTTTGAATTAATCAGAAAAACTGAGTTTACATAAATTTAAACACTCAAACAATTTTTGACCAATAGGTTGGATAGTGAATGTGCTTCCATTAGTAAATGAACTACCAGCTGACTTTACATTCTAACTAAATGAAGTGACTGCGGTACAGAACATAAATGCGTTCCCATTTATCAGTGCACATAAAGCCAGTCTGACACCAACCCGCTGGGGAAGGGAGGTGCACCCTCCTGCTGGCCGGGCGCATCCACGTGAACCACTGCAAAGTGCTGCGTGATCTCCTGCATGTCCTCATAGTTGAACAGAGTGTTGAAGCACGACTTGTCTAGAAAGGTAAAACAGAGGACACACTCGTCATGTGAGAGTTCAGGAGTTTAAACTCTGTCTGGGACCTGAGTGTGACCGTCAGGTGCAGAGGCTAAAATAAAACATCGCATCCAGGACATTGTGCATTGATGAGTCTATTTTTGGCTGACTCACGGTTGAGGCCGATGTCGTGATAGGTGAGGATGACGGGTCTGTTGCCCTTGGGAACGCCTCGCATGGTCACATGGAGAACGCCATGGGGAGTCTCAATGTCATGCTCCTGTAGCCATAGAGAGGAGAAGAGAATTCAGGGCTGATCAAACAATATGGATGTAAAGAGAAAAGGCAGGACCTAAATATTCCACTAGTCTAATGTGAAATGTCTGTATGTGGGATGGCCAATGTTGTCACATTTAATGGATAATTCTGGCGTTAACAAAAACAACAATTCTTTCTTTGGAGCTAAATTCGCTTAAAGCTTAAGCGGTAGTTTTGCCCCAGAACTCCAGCATCAACCAAAAACTATTAAAAACACATAAAGGAGACAAGAGTGTTGCATTTCAGTGACAAATTCCTTCATTATGTTTCATACAGTCTATGGATGAACCTGGCCAATTATTTCTTTCAGCTTGTCAAACTAGCAACGCAGTGTAGCAGAACAATATCCTCGAGCACACTCAGTAACGTCTGCACAACATGTACATCATCACTTGTGACAGAAAATGAGTTGTTGAGAAATAAACTACACCGTCAGTGTTCACTGATCATCGTCATCAAATGTAATCGTATGGCTCTTTCAAGTTTTTCTGTAATCATTTTTGGACATCAGTGGAGTTCTTTGGCACAGAGGCATGAGTTACAGTACATCAGGCTTTGGTTACACAGATAATATTTATCAGTAGGATAAGTTAATTTCAGTATTGCTTCATCGGATTTTCTGATAATAAAACTGCATCTTCATGCTTTAGGCTGTGGAATATTAATTATGCCATGTGGGCTTTTTATCTGTACATGGACATTACCTCAGCCAAGCACGAAGCAGGAGGTTATCCATGTGATTCTCACAACAGGCACAAACTTGTAACCATTTCAGCTAAATTAAGCAATTTATGCCATACTGACTGATAAAGTAGATACATGTAAGAGAAAGGGGAGTAAAAAACATTAAATCACATGAAGGCCTGAGCAAAGCTTGAAAACAGAAGTGATGATTTTATTAACACAAAACAGACACAGAAGACACATTGACACATAAAGTAAATCCAGTGACCAACACATTTGGGGTTTCTATCCCAGATTGAGGATGCAAATCATGCACCTTTTCTTCGCCACACATGCTCTGTACCCTTGGACAAACAAAGCACTGAATGGGCGGTCTGTGAAACAGCCTTTTCATCCGAGGGTCTGAAGCTCACAGCGCTTTCACAAGTATGACTCTGCAAAAATGAGCGTCTTTGCAGACGGACCTATTAAAATTCGAAGAGCTCACACCAGCTTAATCTTCTCTTTTGAATATCTCTCTCTATCAAGCACGAGGAAGGCCCATGTCAGTACTTCAGTGCTTAAAACAGGACTACTCATAAAAAGGCTTAAAGGTCATTTCTGCTGACGCTAAATTTGACCGAAAGATAAGATCAATTACGTAATGGGTTAAAAGATGGCACAGCAAAAACAATCAGAGGCTATCATGACAGTTGTTTCAGAAAGTGACAGTGATTCAGAAAGAGTAAAGGAAGTGACATAGTGGGAAATGATAAAATATACAGAAAGTGACAAAGCCAGTTTCCAGACCTCTCTCAGAATCACAGCTTCATTTAGAGTCACACACACAAACACACACACTTCCCAAGGTCAGCATGACTTGGTGCTGCATACAAGGGTGTGCAATGATGTAGCTACGTGCATGTGTGTGTGTGTACTGCACAGAGCAGGCGCGTCGGGCGGGGCCCAGCGCTTGCCTGGTCTCAAGGCCCACCGGTCATCAATAATAAAGAGAGTGAGCCTGAGCGGACGAGAGACACAGGTTATGGCTGACAGACACAGAGGGAGCGTGACTCTGACTGTGCACGCTGCCGTTTCCCCTCCTGCGTTCTCACTGCAGGCTTTTCGGTGATGGATACATGTCACTATCTCTTCAGAGGGGATGAAGGTTAATTCTCAAGGACAAGGCTGCAGTAAGTTGTATCTGCAATCTGTAACGGACACAGCAACATAAGCGGGAAACTACTCATTCTGTCAGCAATGGAATGAGATATCTTCAATTGTGTGGGTGTTGGTACTGAGATTAGCCTGTCGCACAAAACATGAAAACTATGCACTGACTGTGTGCTACAGTCTACCGACACTGAATAAAACCTCTCCTCCTGAGATGCAATAAACCCTGAAGAAACTCTCCTACTGACGGGAAGCCTTGCACTCATCAGAGGCCTTTTCACAGATAATGGAATGATAATGAATGATGGGGGGGCAGAACAACCTGTTATATACAGAGGAAACTCTCCATGGCTGTGTTACTGCAGAATTTTCGTTTTTAGACAAGGACGGAGTCAAGGACACTCTGTGTGAGAAGAGAGGCCTTGCTCTAAGAAACAGGGAAAACACTGTTGTTCAAATGCCTTCTGTCATGTGCATGTACTGTACAGACGCCAGGAAAAAAAAAGGCGTGTACGCCCCACCAGTGATAGGAAATGAAAATGGTGATGGGAACACAGGGGGGAAGCAGAGGATGAAGATCAGATAGATTAAACAAGAGATAGAGAGAATCTGGAAGTGGATGGGAGGAAATAGAGCATGAAAGCAAGCAGGGACAGAGTGACAGAGACAGGAGGAAAGAGAGAAGACAGGGGGAGTCCTGTATGACTAACAGAAAACAGAAGGGGCGCAGCGCTTAAATTTATCATGCCTTTCCAGCCATGTCCTGGCACAAACAAGGGTGGAGAATCATGGTGAAAAGGGCTGTGGAAAGGGAGTGAAGGAGAGGACCTTTTATCTGTCAATTTAGCTCTTGGCATGGTTTAAAAGCTGTATTGATCAGAGGGCTCTGCCACTCACCATTTCCCTTCACACAAACATGTATGGTCTATATGTACAAACAGCAGCATCTTGAGGAAACAGACATGGGGTGGGGCTGCTAGCCTGGACAGCTGGAGGGGAAAAAGAGGGAGAGCGCCGCAATGGCAGCAACCCTTTTCTCCTATTTAACACATTCAT
The DNA here is from genome assembly GCA_025331565.1 of Holacanthus passer. Classification (NCBI taxonomy): domain Eukaryota; kingdom Metazoa; phylum Chordata; class Actinopteri; family Pomacanthidae; genus Holacanthus; species Holacanthus passer. The sequence goes on from JAFREQ010000011.1 coordinate 3,952,590, forward strand.
GGTGGCCAGGAGTTGGACAAAGAGTGTGTGTGTGTGTTTGGGGGGTTGTAGGTGAGACAGGAATACAGAGTAGGGGTTTGTGTTTTGAGGAGAGGGGCTTCAGGAGGGAGCTGTGGGGCAAATTGGGAGTACTTGGATTTTGGTCCCAGAAAGAAGGAGGTTGATGTAGGTAGGGTGAGGTGAAAAAAGCAGAGCAGTATGTCATGCTGTTCCTCTCCTGCAATCCTTCTCTTATCAATCCCTCCTCCCCCTCCACCCTGTTTTCCCCGCCCTGCCAGGAATGGCATCAATCACTTCTGAGAGCAGCATTACAGGGCAGAAACAGCCAGCAGCCTGCAAATGACTTGTGTGCCCACAAGAACATATGCATCCAGACACATGCATGTTCTCCAGTGGGATCATCCCAGGTACATGCCACCCTGCTCTCCTTTGACACAAAACAGCCCTCCCCCACCTGCAGCACACATACAGTGCGAAGCAGTGGGCTGAAACTACAAACTCAAGGTCTCTGCAGGGGAGAGAAAAAGCCACTACAGTGCTATTGGTGTGTTGTTGCTACAGTGTGTGGGGGTGAGTGACCTCCCTGCCTGTTTTCAGTGATAACAGAATAAGTACCACAATGCCGACTCTATGCACCATCCATTCACTAGGCAAAACACGCATCCCTGCAGTTGTGGATAAATGCAAAAGTACACGTTTGAGAGGTACAGAAACATGCACCCTGAGACACACAAACATCAACCACCTTACTGATGGACACCCACATACTGACAGGCATGTCCTCTGGTTGTGGTATTTGCAGACTCAGACACTTGAGCACTACACACATGCATCTTTCATATCATCACATTAAAATGCACGTTCAAGCTGCGGAGACTGCACACATGGGCGCTGTGTGACCTGTAGGCACATACAAACACACACACCAAACAAATGTTCACCCCACAGTAGCAGCTGCCCACAGAGAAAAAGCCCAAAGTCTCAGCCGTCTACTGAAGGTGGTGATAAGTGAGCCAGGAAAGACCCCCACCAGCTTTTCCCTTCCCAGAGCCAGCTGCTGTCACACTGTCTTTGGGGAGACCGCACAACAACCTCCCTCTCTAATCTGAACCAGAGCCCCTCGGCTGCAGGGACCCAGCCAGGTGTGTCAAGGCAGGCAAGACGCATTTGTCACTCACCACTCCATTCCCAGAGCATGCAATCTGGTCCAGGTCCAGAATAGCTGACATGTTTTTCCCACGCAGGAGAGGAGTGTGTTATGCTATGTGCGAGTGTGTGCTGGTCAGCTTTGAAGATCTCCAACAGGAGAAGGAGGAGGAGGGAGGGAGCGATGTAGGGTGAGGCGGCTAGAGCAGCAGCGGCAAGGAAGAGAGGAAGAGAGGGAGGAGAAAGACACAGCAGAGGGAGTGAGGAGGAGATGGGTAAATAATCTGAATGAAAGCAGAAAGGGGGGGGGTGTGTGTGGATAAGATGCAGAGAGAACAAGAGAGAGACAGAGACGAGAGGTGGGACAGAGAGCAGGAAAAGAGACAGAGGGGGAGGAGAGTGAGACTGCAGCTTGTGCTTAGTAGTCACAGCGCATCCATACATCCAGCCACCGGTGTGTCTAATTGGACTGCGCAGGGTCAGGTGGGTAGAGGGAGAGGGTGGGGCTTGGAGGAGAATAGCGAAAAGGAGGGGGGAGAGTGGGAGGAGGAGAGGGACGTGCGCGTGGAAGAGGGGTGATGGGGTGCAATGGATGCAGAGACAGTCCTGGAAAATGGGCAGGCTGCTGACGTCACTCTGTGATACTGATGAAGTGAAGAGAGAGGAGAGGAGGCTGACTTTGACAGCTCACCCTGGGCTGTGTTCTGCATCAGCAAAATGGCTGCTCAACACTAAGATTAACCAAAAAACTGTCTCCAGATTCACTTTGGCTTCACCTTGCAGAGGGAGAAGAATGTGAATGACCTCAGCATCCACATTAGAAATATCTCAACATGAACATCCATAATTAGACTTCTCAATTGCAAGAGTGAGTCACCTACGTAAAATGCAGCGCTCTGACATACATCAACAATTGTTTCTACTCCAGTATTCATTTCAGTATAAAAGATAATCCTGGTATTGTTCCAGGCTTACCAGAAAATAAACCCACAATGAGCTACTATTTCTATTCAACATTCACAACCCTACATGAGAGGTTCCATTTCCCCTAAAAAGGCCTCCAAGATATTTGATCCACATAGTTTATTGATCTTTCCTTTCCTACTCTCCTCTGTCATCTGCCCAACTGCAAGCGGTGCAGGGTGTCATGCCTTTGTTTGAGACAGGCTGCTCTGTGCAGCCAATAGCACAAGTGCAAATAGCACAGAGTGGGTGGGCTCACACGGACGAGGGGCACGTCATTGGTTAGCAAATGCAGCAGAAAGTTTGGTTGTAAACTGCAGTTTCTCCTCTAAATTTTCTCTGTCCTAACCCACAGAGGGTGCCACTGAACACACATGTAGTGTATGTACATTTTGACAAATAAAAAGTTGATAAGCCGAATATACAAATAAAGTAACGCAGATTGTAAAAACATGATCCATACAATATTATGCCATAAGAGAGGAGCATCGGTGACTTCCTTCATTTCCAGTTTTTTGTTCCACAGTGTAAGGTTTGAAAAAATAAAGGCCTGTTTAGTTTTGTGGCCTGTTTAGTCTTATAGATAATGTATGCGACCCAACACATGTGTACCATTTCCTCGACAGAGGTGTCACACACTGAGTCACTGCATGTCTCAGCAGGACTGAGGAGTCATTCATGTACACGATAACATGCTGGTCTGCATAGTTAGTCAGCATAGTCAACATAGAACTTTGCGTCAGCACTGCAGGAATCTCAGGTTTGATATCCACAAGTTCAAGCATATTAAGACACAAGCTCAGGAATGCATTTTGTATTAAAGAGCCCATGGCATGACATGACATGATGTACCACATGACAGGGTCAGTGTTATTTTCTTATAAGATGATGACAGAGAAACATCTGTGCAACAGACTACATTTCTGTGACTCCTAAGCCTATTTTTAGGACATTCAGGACAGACACTCAATAACAATAAAAGCACAGCACACTAAAAAGGCATCACACTAAACAGTCCTTCAGCCACACAATGAACAGGGTTATGGCGCCCTCTGCTGTGCTTAATGAGGCAGTGCAGATTTTAAAAACCATCGACATGGTTAGGCAGCCATTTGTCTGAAAAACAAAGGCAACAGCTTCCAGTCTTTGTGTTGCAACGGTACAAGGTCAAGAAAGGAAATGGGATCAGAACTGGACATAACCAATGAAATGAGAAATGTAATAGGTACAAGATGGGAAAAATCCTGTCAAAAATAATTATCTAATAATGGTCAATATAAGCTCACAAAACATTTTGAGACAATAAACTAAAACACCACATTCATTCAGGTTCCACATATACCATCTCCACGGTAAACACCATCAACCTTAGGATGTTCTATTTTTAAAGTGTACAGTCAGCCTTTTCCATGTCCATGAAGTAACACAGTGTTCTCAAGTATGCACTTTAAAACACAGCAGTGTCCCATGGGTGGAGGAGGCTGACTCACACCTTCCTCCCCTCCTTGCTTCTCCATGCTGTAGTTGCAGGAAGAGGGGAGAACAGCTGGATTTGTCCTCCAGCTGCAGGAATGTCACATCGGCTGCTCAGAGCGATGGTGCAGCGGTGAGGACCCCTCCCCCACACATTGGCTGAATTCATGGGAAGTCTGCTGCTGATGCTGGACTGCATGTGGGCTCTGGTTGGTCTTGTATTAGTGGACTGTGTGACAGTGGTAATCAGGTACAATGAAATCACACACCTCATTTCAATGACAGACTTTTAGATTTTTTACATCGCATTTGACCTTTTAACAGTCCATCTCAAACCAACACACCAAGCTTTGTCTTACACTTGCACACAATAAAAGCATAAGACCAGAATAGCAATAAATATCTACCATTTCATACATCTCTCCCACTGAGAAGAATAAGCAACAGATTTCTGGTAAAATATAGCTTGCTACCATGGTTTGGCTATTTGCTAAATTGCTAGTAAGCCTTTTCTCAGAACTTCTGAAAAAAAGAAAAATACATAAATTCTCCTTCTTTTGAACCCCAGAATATAAATTCAGAAAGAAAACGAATTATACCTGCTTGCGCCACTTTGAATTCATTTATTAGTCACAAGATTGCTGGCTAATTTGACAACAAGCCCTTTACAGGGCAGAACATTTGACTTGTCATAGTAGGAAAAGCACAGCTGTTACAATAACAATTCTATTCAAGTATCCCAGTAAGTCGTGACAGTGTGACAATCAGTCAGCACGCACAATATCAGGACCACAAAAGCGGAAGCAGTAAAAAGGAATTCAACCATCATTAATTGTATTTTTTTACACTTGTGCTTTTCCTGCTGTGACATGTCAAAGTGTCTTCTATGAAAAAAGTCGACTACTATATCTATGAAGTTCTCACTGTGGTATTGAAGTAACATTACATATACAGAAAACCTCCAAATATTGTTCAAAGAATCATCAGTTTGAGGATTCGTCTTAATTTTTTGTGACTCCTGAGTGTGACTGTGTAAGGTCAAAATGGCTGCCATGGAAATAAGGTCAAATACACTTAAGTCTGCCTCAATACCACTGAGACAGATTCCGGCACAATTCCTTCTTCCAAGTACAACTGCAGGACCCAGACTGAATCACAAGAGAATGAGTGGAAAGAAATCACTCTGAAAATATGAGCGAGTGCAGCATTTTATGAATGCTAATGTACTAGTCACAATGCAGATGGGAATGGATGCTGGGGAACATGAATAGCATGCCTGCTCCAGCTAACATGCCTTACTCTCCTGCCCTGCCTGCAGCGGCTATATTTAGCTCTGGTGGGATGCTGGAAGCTGCGTGACTGCAGAAAGTGAGAGAGGGATGAAAGGCTTAACCCTTTGCAGCCATGATGCTCATAAAACACAGCAGAGTGCTTGCCTGTGGGAAGTCCCTCCTCATGCGAGAGACTCCTCATTGCATAGCACAGAGGCAGAGGGCCAGCAATCCCATTGCCCATGCAAAGACACCATCAAAGAAAGGGATCTGGAACACTGCCCGCTCAAGGACAATACCCCTTTTGCATGAATGATAATTATTCTTACATTACCACATTAAAAAGACCCAGACTATGGCTGAAATGCTTACTGTGAAAAGGCAAGCACAGTGTCTGCAACACAGGACGATCACACAAACACAATCTTATTGTGGAAAACAACTATCAAAAGATGTGTGAAATCGCTGTGCTTGTGTATCTCTTCCTGGCATTTAATAAGAAAGTACACTCTGTAAAGATCACCTACATCAATCGCGCTAACAAAGACAATGAAATGAGAAATGCACGCCTCAATACAAAACATGATACTTGGTGCCACATGAGAAACAGGGTAAGGTCTGAAAGTCCTGTGAAAAATCTCTAGAGGTGGCACTATACCTTAAACCCTATACTATATTGCCAAACTTGGAGAACAAGCCTGGCAAAACCTGTTTGACAAAAGTATTCAATTGTCACCATGAAAATTTTAGTGCCAATGTGGTGGATGACCCTCACTAATTTATCCAAAAAATTTCACCAGCATGCGGTGAGAGGGAAAAATTGGATGTCGCCTGTGAGGAATGACGTTCAGATGTAGGGCAAGCAAACAAATGGCTTCAGCAGTAGGAGTGTGAGAATGGGGCCATGTCCCAATGCCCCAACCCCCTACCACCAACATAACCACATACAGAGCTTTGTGTAGGAGCAGAGAAAAACACTCACCTGGCAGTCGAAATCTTGAAAGTTGCGAGCATTCTGCAAAAAAAAAGAGGAGAGTTAAAAGGTACATCAATCTCACAGATGCCACATTTCTATATGTAAAGCCCGTAACAATTGCACTTGTGTATTTGTGATTAAAGTTAATTCACTGCAGATGCATGGCACTACAGTGCATGATGTGTTGGATTTATTCAACATACATAATGCTCCAAGTACACATTTGTGAAGAAATGGAGCAAATTTGGCAGTGTTTTTGTTCTGTTTTTTTGTTAAAAAATTTGGTTATTAATATATTTTGTCAGAATTGGATCAAACCATTTGGTCATTCTGGTACAAACAATAATCATCAGTTTGACTGATTAAACATTTTGGCAGTGGGATCCAGATAAAGAACTGTGTCCAGATTGCAGTAAACTAAGCATGTTACAGACTTAGACTGAGCCTGGTGCAATGTCTACTAGTATCTGCTGCAATGTCTGAATATGATTGGGTGTGATGTACATACTGTGAACACTGCGGGGCTTCATCTAGTTGTTCTATTAGTCTAACTGTGACATTGGGATACATAACTGGGGCAATTTCCTGATCACAGCCAGTTATTATTACAAAACCTTTTCCTTTTAGGAACCAAATTGACTTCTTCTATGCATCTTAAATTAACATCAACACTTAAGGGCTAGGGTTAGGCTAACCCTAACCCCACAGACAACACAGTATGTGAAATTAGTTTAGTTTTCAATATCAAATCAAATAAATTATTTACACATATTGTACAAGTAATGGTGCTCCATTTTTTCCACTGAGTATTGTCTCAGCTGGTGTTTTGACTGTATTCAGACAGCAGGAAGCAAAAGAATAGATGGGTAGTGAAGAGAGAGTGGGCAGCAACAACAGAAAAGATTCTTCTGGGATTCAGTTGTAGGCCAAACCAATAGGGTGCATATGGGTGCAGAAGCAGATGGTGGCTATAAAGCTTTCTCTTTCTTCACCTACTGAAATAGCAGTAGACATCATGGTAAAAAAACATGTTTCTAGCCAGAATCTACACTATTTCATTATTGTACTGCAGTTCTCTGAAGTATTGTCAAGACATGATGAAATTATTAGGAACTCAAACTTTTAAGGTCTATTTACAAAGCATCTTCAACAAGGTTGGCTGTGTCAACATGTCGAAGAGAGTCATTGTTGTTTTTATACATTTACTAGTAATTCAATGGGCCAAAGATGCAATGCAACTGGGCTTATGAGTTTTACATGTTGCTATTAGACTTGCTTTAGACAAGGTGTTAATTATCCTTTAATCTTGTTTTTTTTCTCTCTAATGTATGTTCTACTTGAAGCTGAACTATAATCACATTATTCGTAACCTTTGCTGAAGGCCATTAAACCTGTTATGTTCTTTACTACTGTTATAATATTTTTCCTGCTAAAGACAGTACTGTTCTTCCCTTGGCTGCATCCTCTATGTGAACATTCATAAATGTAATAAATGTATGGAAATGAGAACCTGTTCTCATTACTTCTGCATTGGATCAGATAGAAAATGAGAGTCCTCTAGCATCGCTGTTATCGTGTCATTATCTCCATCAGCTTTCAGGACTCCTTTTTTGTCTTTTTAATGAGCTGGCCACTAGGTGGTGTGAGAGGTCAGTGCCAGTATCCTTTATTCAGACAATTTTTATGATGTATATTCCCCACTCTGTCACCTCACACAACACATCTGCCTTAGGTGGCAGGCAGCCCCACAAAGAGAAATATACCCCTGCTAATTCTTTAGACCCACCACTGAGGTGATACAATCCTTCAGACCAGATCCTTCACTACTTACTTCTCCTCTGAGGCCCTATGCCCCCCTGACTGTGTGACAGTTGCCTGGGGGGGAGAACAAAACACTCCTGTGTATCCACAGGCACACCCTCCTTCTAATCAGCTGTTGAGATGGAGCAGGGAAGAGGAGGAGAAGGACAAAAAGGAGGAGGAGGAGGAGGAGAGGCCAGAAGAGGATGGAAGAGCTTTGATCAGCTGTTGGGTTTTTTTTCTCCATACTTCCTTCTGTTTTCACAGGCGCTCACTTGCTAGAATCTTTCAAGCCCTTAGAAATAAAGAGATGAGTTTATTCCAGCTCCTCCTTTGATCTCTCCCCATACTTGCTTGACTGTCTTTTCTGACTCTGAGTGTCTTACGTTATACGCCCCACTTCCCTTCTTCTCTCTTGCCTCATTCCGTCTGCAACCTTTTTTTTTCTATTGACTTGCTCTCTCCCTTCATTTCTTTTTCCTCTCCACAGTTGAGCAGATATGAATAATTCACTTTGATGAACGGGACTGCAGAGTGTGCATGCCTAGTGTATTAGCGTATGCATTTGCCTGGCAGGGCCATATGGGGTGCTCATTCACTTCAAGCATACACCGCACGTCTGTTTAGTTTGTATGTGTGGTTCTACATATTAGTTCAGGGGCACAGGTGTGTGCCTGTTGCCAACGCAGATTGTCGCTGTCCTGTCCTCCCAAAACTCACCTTGTTGGTCAGCAGCGGCTTGATCTCAGTCAGCTGTACATCCTGCAGCTCATCCATCTTTCTGTCTCGTCACTGTAAACCTCTGTCCGAGGAGAAAACGAGAAAACATTATACTCACTAAAAATTAGCATCAGCAGTTAGGAAAGCAAAACAGTACATTGTGAGATTATTGCATAAGACACCGTTGCTGGCACAAATGAATATTGCCATTCAAGGTGAGGCAGATGCCACTATAAATTACGTCTGTCCTTCTATGTACTTTTCAAATGAATGAATATGATTCTTCAGAACTGACAGAGAATGGATTTATCATTCATTTGCAGCTGAATCATGTTTGACGGTGGTTCTGTTTGCTGCAACTAACTGTGCTTGCTGCAACTAATACAACTGGGAGGAGGGAGAATGTTGAGTGGAGCACAAGTTGCACGAATATGATTCATGTGGAGACTTATACAAACTAAAGTTCTCTGATGCTTACAAGACTATCTTACTAAGCTCAACCCTTTGTTGATCTCAAAAAAGTCTGCTTTTGTCGGTAGTTTTCCCCATATTGTTAAAGACTGATAGAAATGAAATCGTTTGAGCTTGGGTGCGTGGGAGCTTAGATGACTGATTCACTAATCAATTAACCGAATAATCCTGTCAGTGCAATGCGCAGTTTGTGACAACACAACCTTCTCATATGATACTGATTGATTAGTATGAGACTGAAGGAAGTGGCAGCAAGTAGTGAAGAACAAGCCTAGCTCTTACGGCATCTCTCGATCTCTTCTGGACTTCACATTGGCATACCAGGATATGCATATGATGATACAGGAGAAGGCCAGGATAGAGGGCGTTTTCTCTATCAGTTCTCAGGGAAAGGTCACACTTCCAGTCCACACAGATGGTGTGCAAACATGCACACACACAAAGACAGATCAGGCCAGGTTTAACAAGAGGCTCTAAAGCCCACCTCATTTGTTTTCCCCTTGAAACCAGTCGTTTGTCCCTGCACATAATTATTGAACAAAATGTGCCCCTCCCCCACTTTCCCTGATATGGTACCTCTTAGGCCTTGCCTGTTTGCACAAGGTGAGGACAGGAAGTGGTATTGAATTACCTGGCTGTGCCCAGGAGAGTGGCTCATGTTGCACATAACAGCAGATGGAGCCTCTGCCTCTTCTAGGTCAATGCTTACAAATGGAAGACAAATCCAAACCTGCCTGCACCAATCCTCAAACAGCCTTGATACAGAAAACCCTCACTGCTAACAAACAAACAAGAAGTAAGGGCAAACGCAATTGGGCAGATGACTAGCCAAATGGAGGAGGAGCTACCATCACTTCCTCAGTCAGAGCCAACCTTGCTGGAACGACCTTGAGATGCTAGTGTCAGATATCCTTCAGTGTCGGTTAGTGATGGTTCTACCAGCAAACTGTAACAGTGAGAAGTACCAGCAATGATGACGTCACGTCATGTCTGTGTTACCAGCAGTTTCATCCTCTGATTGCCTGACAAAGGTCTGAACAGACAGCTGCCTGTTGACGCATGAATCAGGCCAGAGGTCATCCTACTCTGGCAACAGATTGCACCATGCTTGGAAACAACCAGGGAAGCAGATGGGTACAACTGTGCACAATCCTCAAATTACATAAAACAGTCAGGGGAAAAATGTAGAAACATTGAGTGTTGGGAGTACTCAGCCATCAGCATGGGGAGTGAAAACATGCCCGGCAAAATCCCTGCTGACAAATCCGGCTCAATGGTGGAACTAAATAATATTTAGACAAGTGAACAAGGAAGAAAGAAAAACAAATACTCTGCATGCTTGAGCGTATTGGCCGGATCAATCCAACACTTCCTCAGGCTGTCACAGAAAGTGGGAGGGAGGCAAAAGCCGCTTTAATTGTAGCAGGCAAGCCGGGTAATTGAGGTGTTAAGGGAGACAGGGTCAGAGTGAGCTTATACCAACTGACAGACTGACTGGGGGGCTTTCAAAGCCCAACCCCACTGACCCCTTATACTGGGTTACCCGGGCAACTAACTCCCATCACTCCCCCACCATCATCCTGTGCTTCTTCCTTTGGTTTCCACCTGAAAGAAGGATGTCCCCCCCAGGGGCCTCTAGCAAATCTCAGGGCCCCTTTACCTCACATCAAATCACCAGATTCCATTTAGCAACATCCACCACCACCCTGTCCTATCTCCTCCATGCCTGCTCTACCATTCAGTGTGCACAGTTGTTGCCATAGAGACAAAGCTGGTTGCTGATGTTTATTCTAAGCTGGGCTAGCCCCAAGGGACAGATGTGGGCCAAGGAGACAGAGGGAATAGATAGTGGTAAAAATGAGAAGAACTGATCAAGTGAAACTCGAAACATGTGCTTTCAGTAGCGTTTACCACCGATAATGACAGAGACTCAAATGAGCCATGCAGACTGTCTCTATATGACAGAAAAGCTTAGTGTAAGTGGAACAGAAAATCAGTAGTAGTCTCAGATGACAGGAGGGAAATTCCACTTGCAATCTGTGCAGCTTGCAGGCTTTGCCCCATATTCACACCATACCATTAACATGGATGAAGATGGGGGAAGAATTGAGAGAGCTGATGATGTAGAACGAGTCCCTCTAGCCTCGACAGCAGGAGCGTCTGTTGTGCCGGATCGCTCTCACAAATGCTCTCCCTGACATCCGAATCTAGTTTACTCAGCTCTTCCGCTTGCAGATGAAACCCACGTATTACATGCTGGCTCTCACACATGATTTCCCTCGTCTGTTCTTCAGGTCCACTTCCCTACACGGTGTGCAGCTGCCGGCAGGGGCTCATCTCAGCGCTAAATACCATGCCACGCAGCGAGGGACAAGGAGGCTGTGCTGGGTGAACGAATGACAGCAGAAACAAATCATGTCAGAGGAAAACCACATGAGGCCCTACGCAGCAAAGGTCAGATTTCACTACAGCCTAGTGTCAGCGCTTCCTCCGGGAGACCGCAAAGTTTTCAATTCGGACACAATTCAAATATAGCAAAAACCTGTCTAAATCTTTCAGTTTAATATATAGATAACTTATTTAGCATCCCTCCCTCCTTGTTGGCCAGCACTGCTACCTCCTGCCTCATGCACATCATCCTACCTCCAGAGCTGTAAAAAGACAGAGGACATGCCTTTACCTTAACGCTGAGCCACAGGCGCCAGAACACATGCATGTGTGGACACAGAGGCATGTGCCAAAGCACCTACGGTAGATATACGGTGTCTCTGCCAACAAAAAGGAGTCCTGTAGCTGCCATGTCAGCAGATGGCACCGAGAGATCGATGAACACATCCCCTGCTCCTCCTCCCACTTTTCGTCCCTCCCTCCCACATCTTCCTCCCTTTCCACTCTATGAACTCTCTCCCTGTCTTTCCATCTCACCTTGGGCCGTCAGGAAGTCCAGGCAAGCTGCATGATGGACGACTGAGAGCCCAGCAGCGACGCTGACCCCCCTATAGCCCCTTCAATTAGGCCTCTTTCCTCTGTATCGCCATGGCAACCGTGACTTCAGATTTACTCCTTGTCCTCATCATTCACATCATGGCCGTGCTTTGACTCCGACCTCTTTGGCTTCAGGTTGACCAAAGTGAATGTCAGCATAGTGACCTCATATTAACCCACCTCTGGGTCTCACTGTCCCCCTCTGTCACAGGGAGAGGTTTACAGCAAAGTTGGTAAGGTTGTTGTGCATGGTTGTGTCTGCTATTAAACTAAAAAAAAAAGGCAAAAAGGTGTGCTAAATAATTGGCTTCTGCTTGATTTTGTAGTTTGTAGAAAAATTTGAACATGTCACTTTGAGTGCATTGAAAATCCACAAAAATTATCTCAGTTACATAGCAAGGAGTGATTACAATTGTCATAAAGGTGCCTTTGTGTATTTTACCAGATTACCAATTTATCAATTCAAGAATGAATAATTAAACATTATGGTTTATTTATTATACTTATTTTAATCTCAGATGATCCCTTGATAGATGTTCGCATCTAAAAAGGTTTCTTGCTTGAAAGCAGTCCAAAAATTGGATCAATTTGGTTCTCTGGTGGCACAGTTTCCACCAGTTTTGAAAAAGAAGCTTATTTGCTATTTGTGATAATTTTTGTTTTTACACAAAAGCACAAATTTCTGTTGACTTAAGGTAAAGGGACAACAGCAAAAATGTTGTGGTAGCTTTCCCTAGGAGACAAAATAATCACTTGACTACAGGGTCATACACAGGAAAAAAGGTTGGTCATCCTTGATTCCTCCTTGACATCACAGCCACACTGACACCATATTATGACTGTGGCTGCTGGGTGGTGTTGGGCTGAGTCCTCCAAAGTCTGCATTTCCAGGCCAAACATGTCATAATGGGCCAACAAGGCCTTCTGTTGCCCAAATTTGAATAACACAGGTATAAACTCCATAGTTTGTTCCTCTTAGGAACCGGTAATTTTATATATATATATATAATTTTTTTCTTTGTTTTCTTTAAACTGGTATAGTTTTTGCCAATTGTCCATAATATGCTGAATTCAAAACTTAGTTATGCCAAAACTTGGCCGAGTTTACCACTAGTTTGCAAACTTTTTTTTTTTGGGGGGGGGTAACTTCCAGATTAAACTGTTTTGACATTACAAGTTGACCACCCAAATGAACAACTATTTTTCCACTCTTTGATTCTAGACCATCTCGATTAGAGCAAAGGAGCAGGCATAGTCAGGCCTTCAAAGCCTCTGAAGGACACACGGGCTGCATCCATCAAAAGATCCACATTTGGGACACGGCTATTGACAATTACCAACTCGTTTCCAGCGAGAGGAAGTAGTGCCATCTGCCTGTCTGCTTTCTGCTAAACCAAATTATTCTAATGGCAGTTCCTATCACAGAGGAACACAAGCATGTCAGTCCTCAACTGGAGCCTCAGTCTGCAGTCAGCACTTCACCAGGCTTCACATCACAACAGAAAATAGGCCAGCACAAATTCCAGAGATACTCTCCTCCTGCCAACAGCCCAACTTCTATGTGTGCCCGTCTTTATGTGCTTGAGTGTTTTTCTGTCAGGGCTACAAACAAGTGGAACAGTTACCAGTGTGCTGACGCCTTGCTCTTAAACAGGGTGACTTTTCCAGCTAGGGGAACGTAACTAGAAATTTCTTTCCGACTTTTCGGAACCAGGCCAAGCCTCTGTTTACAGTTCCCAGTCTGCGGAGGTAACAATCCTGCCTGAGTAAAGCTAATGGACTGTGACAAGGCTCAGTTCCAGATTATTGCTCTAACCCAGTCCGTTTGGTAAGAGAATTAGAAGAAGGAAATCCATTTGTTTGGCGTTTCAACCCCCGCTCCACCCCCTCTTGTCAGGTCAATAAAAACCTGGGTGATAGAAAGGATAATTTTATTATGTTCTATTCTAAAGGTGAGCGAGGGAACCTGATCTGAAGTTGTTCTTTTGTTCTCCATCATGGAAAACCTGACCTATAGCACAAAACATCACCCGCTGACACCATCAGCAAACACACACAGAGGAACGAGCACGGAGATCAGCACACACTCACGTGCTCACACACAGATCCCCATGCTTCATGTCTAATTAATTAAATGACAGCTTGCTCTCCTGAGGCCCCATCATCCTCCTTACAGTTCATATGATTCTCCCAATACAAGCTGACACATCCTTTTTTTCTTCTTTTGACAATATAACAAAAACTATGACGATTCTATCAAAATGATCTATTCTTATCCAATACCCCGCCTCAAAATGTGGAACAACATCCACCTCTTCTTCTGAAACCAAACTGAATACAATGGATTAGGTTGCTTTGAGACACGATCCTGCTCAGGTGTAAGCTTGCATAATGGATGTAGACAGACAGATACAGGCACATCACCACTGAATAGCTGACAAAGCAAAAATAACATCTCATTGGCAAAGACAAAAGGAATGTAAGATAAGCAACTCAATCTGTCAGAAAAGCTATTTTAAGACAGTTAATAAGAGAAACAAATGTTCCTCCTCAAATACCGACCTCCTGGTTTGATCCTTCCGGGATTAAAAAGGTCTAATAAATGCTAAATACAGCATTACTATAATTGACTCATCCCCTCCGTTTCTGAAGGCAGACTCACTCAGTCACTACCACATTTAATATCCTGAGCCTGCAGCCAGCCATAACTCAAAATGCAAGTGATAAAAATGTTGTAGAGGTTGTACTTAGAAGGAACATGGGATATTACACACACAGGGACAATATTGTGAGTTCTGCTGTGAAGTTTAAGACACACATACACATCCGGTGGCATTTGTGTGTGGGAGGAGAGTCGTGACCTTGTCTTCTGGGTCGTGATGTTTATTCATAGTGTCCGTGTCTTTGTCTCTTCAAAACATGTGTCTAATGAACCGCACAACTGGATCTTTTTACAGAGGAAATCCAAAACTGATCATCCATCACTCGAATTTTTCTGTGTGTGTCCGGGAGGAAAAGCCTGGTTCATCAGCAAAGATACTGATTGGCACGTAGCAGGCACTGCACTGATCTTCCTGCCAAAAAGGGCCCCCCCCCTACACACACACACATACACACAAAACCTGAACTACACTCACACAGTATTTGGGACAGGCTGTGTTGCACTCACAAATAAACATCCATGTAAGCATGTACATGACTTCCATACACAGACACACACAGTAACTCCAATAATACCCATAGTAACACATACTGCATAGATACTAATACACATCTCTAATCCTTCAAGACCCTTCTCATTTCTCTCTGAGGGCTTTTAAAGAATTACACTATTCCTTGAGGGGCCACTTTATCTGCTAATGGTCTTGTGAGATTAAAGAGCAGCATCTGGCTGTATTGATTTATAACCATTTATAACCATGCTTCATCTCTCACATGAAAACGCACAGAGCCCGAGAGGATCTCAGAGGAAAGCTAACTGGCTTCCTAAATACAGTGCTATGGTTCATAAAATTATTTGTCATAACTTCCAGTGGCAAGCTAAATTTACTGCACCAATACAGACCCGCCGACCAACAGCAATATTTTCCACTGGTGAAGTGATGTTTCGGACCAGCAATCTGGAAACTCCATTAGGCCCGTGTCAGACAAGGAAGTCTGCGTAGCGCTTATGAATTTTGTATGTGCATGATATGTAAGGCCATAAATATGTGTGTGTGTGAGAGAGCAGCTGGGATGTGAGTCAGCCCTCCCATGTCCCTCCCTGTTCAGTACATTGTACTATATAGCAGCACAGAGTCACCCAGGCATCTATTTTGGTCTTCATGTATAAGTAAAGAAGTGGTCCCTGCATTGAGCTGCATATCACTTTTAAGTGAGTCTTTTGAGTCAATGTGTTTTGATTCTTAGACGCGTTTGTGTCCTCTTTCTGCCCTCCCCGTCTCTCTTCTATTTGACTATAAACTAAGACTGGACATGTGAAATCCATAATCTCTTGATGCCCTAAATTTATTCATAATGCAATGTTTAAGTGAAAATTTGTCTGAATGCCCTATAATTAAATTGAGAATGGCTACAACACAGGTATTTTCACTAATTATTTGCCTAGACCTCTTCTCAGGACATTGTGGGCATTTATGGATCATACTTGGCTGATCCTGTTGTTGACCATCCTGTTGGTTGCAGAGTTCTAGTTCTTGTTTAACGATGGTTGATTGCACTTATTGCGAGTTGCTTCAGACGAAAGCGCCAAATGAATGTAATATTCTCCTATTAGGTTGGGATAACTTACGCTGTAACAGTTCTAATAGTACATGGTGACCTCTGGTAATTACCCACATAGCTCCACCCAAACCTGAGCCGCGGTTGAATAAGCCAAAGTGAAAACACTTCTGTAGGTGTGACAGACCCTTAACTGTTCATCTGTAATTAATCAGGACAAATATTTCCAAAAAGAGACGACTCTTTTTGCTTTTGAGCTAAAAGACAAAAGAACCTTTATCATGAGAAATCGTTATTTCACGATATAGGTTTTTAGTCACATCATCCAGCCCTACAACAACACACTGGGTCTACATTACAGGTTCTAAGTAAGGGCGCTCCAATCAGGATTTCTGGGGCCCATCACCAATCATTATTCTCTTGAAGCAGTGTCGGTCAACACCAATCAGCAACTACAGGGTCTATTTGAAGCCTTCTTTTTATCCTGTAGCATTACTAATATAACTATTCTTTGTATATTAAGTTTTAAGTGAAGTATTAAGAAATGAGAAAATGTATCGGTAAGAAACATTTACAACACATTCCTCTCTCTCTCTCTCTCCCCGAGACACAGCTTAATCCACAGCAGCCTATGCTTCGTTACTGGAAACAGTTTAGAGCTTAACAAACATTGCTTTTCTACAGAATTAAAAAAAAAATTATATTGGAATAAAAGCTAAATGTGCAAAAAACACCAAGCTATAAAAACAATACTGAGGCAACAAAAATCATTTCCAATAGATGGAACAAAACACAAGACCTTTATCAATTTACTCCGGCTATAAAAACTGCAACAACAAAGGGCTATGGCCAAATTATTGTTTCAAGTCAGTCAGTCCACAATGTTATCTATTTTGGAGATAACAGACCACAGGCAATAAAGTGCACAGCAAGAAACATGAAACAAAAACATAAACTTGTAACCCTAGGTCTCTATCCATCCATCCATCCATCCATCCTTCTATCGATCAGGGCAGGCCAAACAAGCCTGGCCCATTGCAAGTTTTGGTTTTGCCACTTTTAACTATCTATTATTAAGTTAACTAGTAACAAGAAAAACAAAACATTACATTTATTTTATGCATTTTGTAGGTTATGCTTAACTTTTGTTTTGATTAGTCATAGCCTTGGCCTTGTAGCATACTCCAAATTAGCATTTTTATTCTGTAGCCTGATGACTAACTTTTTCAAATGCTTACTTTTAGAACAAATTTAGCCAAATTGGAGGAAAGCACAACTCTATTCATTTTACCTACTTAAGCAATAGCCCATTTTAGGCCCATTTAGATTTAAGATAAGATAAACCTTTATTCGTCCCACAGTGGGGAAATTCACAGATATGCATGCAATATGAATTTAGGAGCATACTAGTGTAATATCAATTTTTCAATTTTCATCCATCCTGAATTGAAGCATTTTCAGTATTTATTTGCCTTCTTTCTCATCTGATCTTGAATTTGCTCTGAGAGTGACACCACTGGACACACACACAGCAATGGGAAGAATGTGCGAACGAAGTTTTCTCACCTCAGATCAAGGACTGTAGTGATGGTATAAAGGCACTCAGATTCAATGTCACAGAATCTCTTTTGGACGGCTTCCAACAACTTGACTTTTGACGTTTTCACACCACAGTCGGTCTCTGCCGTTTTCTCAAGAAGATGGGTTAAAGCTCTGGATGGATGGTATGACACCTGCAGCTGATGCAGTTGATGAGCCAACATGTTGTGTGAGCTCTTCTAAGTGGGCGAGCAGGGAAATCATATGTTCCACCAATTTCCACTGGCTGCCGGTGAACGTGGAAGGCAAGTCATAGTCAGCTCCATAAGCAGACAGTGCCTGTTTCTGTTCCACCTGGTGGCCTCATCTTGCGACAGCCTTGTCATAGGCTGGCCCAGTTGTTTTTCAATACTGTCAAGTCGGGAGCAGGCAAGCTGCGAGTGTTTGAAATGACTGACAATCCTGTCCTCCAGAGGCTCATCATATGAGTGAGGCTACGCTGTGACAAAACTCCCCTCAGCAGCGGAGAGCTGGAGTGTATTAGCCATGTGCGACAGGCTGAGTAAATCTGTATCCCTCATGGCCTGTTCTTGGCATTATCCCTTTGAATAATGTGCAGTTTTTCTTTCGGGATTCCCCATGCTTGGAACATGTCGCTGAATGTGGCAGCAGAAGCCTCCTCAGTGTGAGAACTCTTGAGAATGAAGGTGTAGTTTGATTTTTTTTATCAATAAATTGCACAATTGGGCTCAAGATGCACATAGGACATACACTCAAACTTCAAATGTCACTTCTGAAACAGACTGTTGTGATGTTGTCCGTCGTAAGGCTGTCGATATGTGTACACACTGTTTGGTATAAGTGTGGCAGGCATACATTGGTGAAATATTTACGACCTGGCAGATTCTAGCGTGGATCCAAGTGGGACATGAATCATCTGAATCCTTCGTCTTCCAAAAAAGGACAGCGGTTGGTGATCAAGGTATAGGAACTCCATTATTTTGGCTGATATTTCTTTTGGATTCCTGCTGTCCTTGGCGTAGGGTTGCTGTGGCTGCACTCCCTCTGTTACCGACAGCTGAGTGAGTGGCAATCGAGCTATTAAACAGCCCTGGTCTCTCTCTCTGTTAGTGCTAGCTAGCTTTGAAATCTCATTATAATCCTTGACATGACTAACCTTCCAATGTGTAATGAGGTTTGTGGTATAGAATGTTTTCTTGTTAGGTTCCTCCACAAGGGATTTCCTTAGAACACAGACAGGGGCTGAGACTCTGGCTTTTTCAGACCCCTGGTAGAACTGCCAGACCTCTGAAGCCATTTCAGCAGCACATACAGAAATTGTTTCACATGTTTTGTGTTATCTGATCAGCTCTTCTGATGGAACTTTATAGAGATCACTCAAACTATTTAAAATGAATAATGACTGATAACAATCGGTGGCCAATCGAAAGGAGCACCCTTAGTTCTATAAGTGGTGTGAACAATAAACCATACAGTCATGGCCAAAAATATTGGCACCCCTGCACTTCTGTCAGATAATGCACCACTTCACCCAGAAAATTGTTGAAATTACAAATTTATGGTATTCACATGTTTATTTCTTTTGTGTGCATTGGAACAACACAAAAAAGCAGAAAAAAGCCAACTCTGATATCATTCTACACAGAACTCTGGACAAAATTATTGGCACCTTTTCAAAATTGTAATTCAAAATAATTGTATTTCAAGCCAGTTAAAATGGAGAAAGGTTGACTCAACCTTTATGTTGTGTGTCTGTGTGTACCACACTGAGCATGGAGAAAAGAAAGAAGAGCAAAGAATTGTCAGAGGATTTGAGAACCAAAATTGTGGAAAAGCATGGACAATCTCAAGGCTACAAGTCCATCTCCAGAGATCTAAATGTTCCTGTGTCCACTGTGCACAACATCATCAAGAAGTTTACAGCCCATGGCACTGTAGCTAACCTCCCTGGACGTGGATGGAAAAGAAAAATTGATGAAAGATTGTAACGAAGGATTGTTCAAATGGTGGATAAAGAACCTCGATCCACTTCCAAACACATTCAAGCTGACCTGCAGACATAGGGTACAACAGTGTCAGCTCATACTATCCGTCGCCATCTGAATCAAAAGGGATGCTATGGTAGGAGACCCAGAGACACAGAGACATAAAAAAGCCAGACTGGAGTTTGCCAAAACTTACCTGAGGAAACCAAAATCCTTCTGGGAGAACGTCCTGTGGACAGATGAGACCAAAGCAGAGCTTTTTGGTAAAGCACATCATTGTATTGTTTACAGAAAATGAAATGAGGCCTTCAAAGAAAAGAACACGGTCCCTACGGTCAAACATGGTGGAGGTTCACAGATGCTTTGCTGTCTCTGGCACCGGATGCCTTGACTGTGTGCATGGCATCATGAAATCTGAAGACTACTCGGGTCTCCGTCAGAGGTCATGGGTCTTCCAGCAGGACAATGACCCAAAGCATACTTCAAAAAGCACCCAGAAATGGCTTAAGACAAAGCGCTGGAGAGTTCTGAAGTGGTCAGTAATGAGTCCAGATCTAAATCCCATAGAACACCTGTGGAGAGATCTCAAAACAGCATTTGGGAGAAGGCACCCTTCAAATCTGAGAGACCTGGAGCAGTTGGCAAAAGAAGAGTGGTCCAAAATTCCAGTAGAGAGGTGTAAGAAACTCATTGATGGTTAGAGGGAGCGATTGATTTCAGTTATTTTTTCCAAAGGGTGCTACCAAATATTAAGTTGAGGGTGCCAATAATTTTGTCCAGTCCATTTTTGGAGTTATGTGTAGAATGATATCAGATTTGGCTTTTTTTTTCTCTGCTTTTTTGTGTTGTTCCAATGCACACAAAAGAAAAAACATGTGAATACCAAAGCATTTGTAATTTCAACAATTTTCTGGGAGAAGTGGTGCATTATCTGACTGAAGTGCAGGGGTGCCAATATTTTTGGCCATGACTGTATATTCGTTCTGTGCTTCCTACAAACACAAACACATTCATGGCTGATGTTTTTCATCTTTCCTTTGACATCACATAATACCCTGCAAGGCACTGCCATGGCTGATCCCTTCAAACGATGATAGACTAATAAGAGAATGGTGATTCAGATAGCTGTACTTCATGACATACATCATCAATAAATCATTACACACTGGCATAGACAGATCTCACACAAAGGAAAACATGGAGGGAGGATGAGGTAAAGGGGGGGGGGGAAATAACACTACTAAGGGGGGCGCCAAGTGGCAAATGAGTCTTGATAAATCTGCCATGATAGGTCAGAGAGAGGTGTGAGCCTGTCTGAATGAGTCTCTCCTGGCTGAGCTCCTCTTTATATCTGGCTATAAATAAGGGTGAATGGCCAGGCCTGTCGGCCCTGCACTCTGTGTTGCTAACAGAGTACCTGCCCCTACTCCGCCACGCTAGGCTCGCTGCCACTCAGTCTGTGGGGATTTCCTCTGCCATGCTCACTTGAGCAGGCAGCACAGAGAAAGACAAAGTGCAAGAGGGATGCTGTGTATGTGTGTGTGTGTGTGTGTCCTGGGTCCCAGCTGGCTAATGCGAGCAGGCAGAGTTTCCAGAACAGCAGAGTCCTACAGGAGGCTCAGCAGGGTCTGTAGACTGCGGTCAGACTGGCCGAAAGGCAGCTGTGGAGGCAGCAGCGAGACCATCTGTGTAGCCCGGCCACTCGCTCTCTCACACACATACACACACAACACAGAATCAGCTCAACAAGCTGGGTGGAAACATTAGAAACCACCTCCATGAAACATTAACACAGAACAGAGACATGAGAAGCCTTGTGCCCAGAGATAGTAAAGACCTCTGCCTGTGAATAAACCCAGGCCTTTGAATCCGAGTCTCAGCCTGTGTCTGTGTATGAATCAGTGCTAAGAGGTCTGTTGCCTCACAGGAACACAGCCTCTGCTAATAGAGTTATCCATGTGGTCAGCTTGGCTGTCACAATGACTGATTACTGACAACTCAATCTCCCACAGAAACACAGAGGTGGCTCCTCTGGCGCCTTCCCCTGCGAATGCTCGCCGTGGAGGTCGGCGGTGTCCTTGGCAACCACGGGGGGCCCCCTCCCCGAGTCATCCTCAGCTCAGCTGGTGGCGCCGCAGAAATCGAATGACCTTTTTCACCACCATTTACATAAAGTCATTCTCTTCTCATCACGACAACCAACGCAACATGGAAGGCTTTACCAGTCAGTATAGCTCCCACTTGGCTCTCAGAATGCTCGAAGCAGTTGTTCTCAACTTTCAAAGCAGCAATTAGGCATCAAATGAGTCATAAAAAGGCACAGACAATTATTTCTCTTCCTCAACTGCGTCAATAATATACTGTATATATATGTGTGTGTAACATGTACAAGTCACGACACACTTTGAGCTATGCACACACTCACCAGGGACCCAATCTCTCCATGTGAATTTCCAGCATTTGATGACTGGGACTTTACATATCATTGAATTTAAGTTTCCTAGGTGTTCTCTAGACCATTAAAGCAAGCTGAGAATGAAACGACTCATGCTGTGCACAGCCTATCATGAGACACTGTAAATAAAGCTGGATGCTGCTTACATGTTAGAGTTGAAGAGAGCCTACTGTATGGTGTGTGTGTATGCATGTATCTATGACAAACTGGGATTTGTCTCAGTGGGGAACTGGAACATCCTCTTTAATTGCTTCCCATCTCTGCCACACACACACACACACACACACACACAATGACATTTTCAGAGTAGGTATACTTTCTCTTACTTAAAGGAATAAGGAAGAAGAAATCAAACAACAACCCTCAGAGAAACTAGAGGAAAAGAGAAATCTGAGGGTGAATGCGATACAATTTGTGCAGTAAATATATACGTATGAGCAGGTGTATGAGGAGAGATTGGTAAAATATATGATCCTAATTGAACAGTGGCACAGAAGGACAGTCCGGGGCATCCAGAGGTCCAGCTTGGCTCGTATCCAACACTTTGGATCAACAAGCTTACCACCTGTGCTCTGCCTCTACTCATCACCACCTGCTGATATTGCTGATGCTGATAAAGAAAATGGAGACAGACAGAGCCCTCACTCCAGCAGGGGTGTGATCCAGCAGCTAAAACTGTCTGAAAAATGTGTGGACACAGCCACCACCCACCCACAAACCTGCTAGCAACTGTCTATGGTGTTTTGTCATTCGTTTTGTTTACTGTAAGTATATTTACGCTCAGTTCCATCTCTGCAGAAAGACTGACGGAGCAGAGAAAAATGGGATCACTGTCTGAATAAGCTGTCCAGCTGGGGTCAAGGGAAATTCAAGAAGTTAACCTTGGACAGAAGTGTGAATGCATCAGCTGTTTTGTTCTGAAAGCTTGAAGCTGCTGTGCGGAGCTTGTGCTGTAACTCTAGGCCTGGTACAGCTTAAATTACAGATGCAGTTCAGTTACAAAAACACAGCAGCAGCACAAGAGCTCCAGGAGGGTCAGACTGAGAAACAGACAGACGATATGGTGTGAACGTTATCGTGGTGGCTATTATTCTTTCAGAAACACTATCTTGGTACCAGATGACTGAAAGGCAACAGCAGAAAACGTGACGAGGATGTGCTGTTTACAACCAAGATGTTATTATTCCAATTATGAGAAGAAGTCGCAGTAAATGTCCACGTCTGGCGCAGGTTATGTTTTGCCCTGCAGGGCTGGCAAATAGACAGTAATGCTGAGGTGAGAGTGAACACAAGGCAGACTGGCTGTCAGCACAGTGGCTTAATTACTGTCTCCATCTCCCCAGTGAGTGTTATTCCCTGACATTCATCCCTGCAAGAAATCCTCTTCTACACAAGAGCATTTCTCACTTTTTATGTACTCTGTAATCCTATAATAAATTATGTGCAAGTTGTAATCCTTGCTGAGAGGCACCTTAATAGTGTCGCTTCCTGATGCTAACATGTTAAAATGACTTTATATCATTCAGTTACAGTATTAATGCTGTATAACGTACAGTATGGTTGCACTGTGCTGTCTTTGTTTTCACTCTGAATGCTCAGTTAAGTTTGTTTTAATTCCTCTGAACACTTGTGGAAGGTTGAATCCCTCCACAGCCGAAAAGGTACTGACAGCTTAAAAAAAAGTGATGTAAAAATGCACATAAACCCATTTTAAAAGATTCCAAATTTCTGTGGGGGCTAATGATCAGAGCCTGGAGAGACCAGATGGACACATTTCCTGGAGATTTCGAGATCTCGAGTACAATGTGTGGCTTAATAAGCAACTTGACACTCCCATTAGTTAGACAGCAGGTTTTCGCTGTAATAATCAACCAGGAGAGGACTGAATCCAACGATACGGCAATAAAACTCAAAGTACCTGCTCTTTGTCCTGCTTTCAAAACAAAAGACTGGCTTACGGATCAGCTTACAGAAAGAAACTTTCTGTTAATAGATTGTTATCTATTGTCCTTTAGTCTTCAGCGCCGGTGTTGTGAGTGACAACAACCCCCTGGTTGTTGCTTGTTGTGTAAGCGCCATTCAAGCCTTACCGACCACGTGACACTGTTGAGGGCATTGTGGGAGATAGAACGCCTGAATTTAACCCCACCACCAAGAAACTACAACCTACTGAAATTCTAAGTATTGGATACCAGAGTTAATGCTCTAATATACAGACAGTGTACCTGTGTAACACAAAGGTTATAATGACCTTCTACTTCAAGGTATTTTTGAATCTCCTGTTACGACAATTACTTTAATACCCCCATCGTTCTTGATATTTTACTGGAAAACTGCAGAACACAGTGTCCTTTCAAAATACATCCCAAAATGACAAGGGTTATTTTTAGTAAGGGGAAACACCTGATGCCCACTCTCTTACACTTCCCACCTGTGTGTGACCTTCGCATGGCCACCAGTGACATTGTCATCCATCACGTGGTGTCTGACCGGTGTAACACCGGCAGCTACATCACTGGGACTGGTCTGATTGATTATGATGGACCTGCCAAGTCTAGACTCGGACAGTGTTGGGGGGAAAAATGTGCAGAATTAAGAGTATGATCTACAGTGAAGCCGTGGGAGAAGACGAGCCACACATTCAACACACAGCTGAGAGGGGGTTTAAAGCTAGCTTAAAGGTTTCCTGTTGAAACTCCAGACAAAATGAACTCAAAATCATCAATATGATTTTGTATATAAACCTGTATTTTAATTACACTCAACAATGAGTTCATAACCTAAACATGGTGTCACTAGTATATAAATAATTCTTATTCTAACAGGGATTTAAGTGTGAACTTTGTAATGTATCACTATTAAATTCATCAAGCTATTAGCGAGTCGGCTAACATTATTTTAGTTTTTTTTAGCTGGTAAATTGACGATGTAACGCATCGTGACAGGCCTCATTTTATGACAAAAAGCTAGAAGCTAAGTTATTATTTAGCAGGAACACAATGTAACAGAAAACAAACTAGCCTCAACACAAACCGCGTTGACAAAATGAAGACAGGCTGAGAAAACAGCCGTTATGTCGCATTACTGTTACTGAGGAGCAGCGATGAACTCGTTTCAATTGAGCCGCAGGTTTTTTTTTCTTCTCTACCTGAGCCGCTTCGTCAAGTAGCAGCCTCGGTGTTTTAACGTGTGTTTTAATTAGCACAACAAAACGGGTCGTTGTTGTTTGAACAAACGAGGCAGATAAACAGACAGCAACGTGAACAGGTTGGGAAATCCAGCGAGCTGAGATGATCTCCTGTGGCATCGGGCACATCTGTACATGAGAAACGGGGGGAAATGCTGCCGCCAAAACACGGATGTGAGACTTACCTCGTCGGTAAAATAGCTGTCCGTTGGTTTCCAGTCAATTCCTCTCCAGTTGTGTTGTTTAATATCAACGGGAATGCGTGTGTTTAAGTAGACAGCCCACACTGCTGCTTCCTGCCGCTTCCTCTGCCTCAACTAGTATTTCGATGTGACTCTGGGCGGAACTACACGCTGCGTCGCAGACAGCGCGGAGGAGCCAATGAGAGGAGGCGGTACTCAGCACAGACAGGAGGCGGAGACGCGAGGTCTCACTCTGCTCCAAAATAACTAGGACGAGACTCATGAAGCACGGGGAAACAAAAAGGTCCTCACTGACTATGCTGCTGAATTTAATCTGCACTTACAACCAAACTAAATATTTCTTTTTATGCTTGTTACCGTTTATTACAGCTATGATCGGGAGCTGCTTAAGTCTCGAAATGAAGTGAAAAGGCGAACAGCGCATGTCTGAGAGTAAACGCCCACTTTTGATGTGAGGGAGGTGAGATAATTGCATTTATTTATTTATTTATTATCAAGGGTATTCCTGTTTTTTGATTTTTTGGTGATCGTGCAGTCCAACGCCCTTCAAGTCAAGAGATGAACATGTTGTCCTCACACTGTACAAGTTCGCATTATGATACCAGTTGCCCTGCTCTGTCACCACATGATGCTGGCTCAAATTTTGGAGATTAACCGATTAGAATTCCCATCAAGTTTCTATTTTCAATCTGATTATGTAACCGCACAAATCGGCTGTGCAATAAAAAACATTACATCAAGTATGCACGCAATCTTTTTTTTTTTGGACGTTTTTTTTCCCTCCCACAGAAAAGTCTCCTCTCCTTCATACAGTTATCCAAACTGCAGCTGCCCAGTGCAACCAGTGCTGTTTTCAGGTCATGAGCAGCTCCATTGTAGAGTTGGAGGTTGGCTGCCTTGCTCAATGGCACCTCTGCGGGAAAGCATTTAGAATGATTTCCTCTAGTTTTTGAGAAAAACTCAAGCACAAGCTCATGCCGTCAACCTCCAGACGACTGCTGCCCCTAATTTCAATCTGATTGTGTAAGAGCACAAATCAGCTGTGAAGAAAACATGTTACATCAAACTGAATGACTGTGAATGATGCAACCTTTGACTTCACTGGTGGTGTTATTGCCAGCTGGATAAGTAGGATGAGGAGGGCCGCTCTTCTGAAAATACACAGACACAGTGAGAAAACATGCAAGAATGTGTCCATAGTGAGTAATAACAATGAGTTTATTTATGTACCAGTAAATCTGTTTGCATTGTTTTTGACATTTCCCTGCTTCTAAGCCAGACAATTACAGTACAGTAGCAGACAGAATATCTGAGTTTGGAAAATGTTTTTGATACAGAAGAGCACAATTTTTGAATAACATATTTACAAACCAAAACACTGTAAATAAACAGATGAAATAGAACAGAAAAAAATAAATTTACAGGTTTTCTAAGTAGTATTTGTCACTGACAAAGCACAAGATGCTAGGTTAAGAAAAGACAAGCCCACATTACAGTTTTCAGTGAATCATAGGTCAAGTGCTATAGCAACAACAATGCAAAGAGTAAATTGAAGTAAGGGAACTGACAAACACAGAAGAATAACTGACTGTTAGGAAAGAAGCACTACAATTGAAGACAAAACAAAGAAAGAAAACACACTTGTCATGTCTAAAAATGAAAATAACATGCCTTTGATTGCAGGCAAAAATAACTTCACAGTGTATTATAAAACAAAACAGAACAAAGCATTTGTAGAGACTGCTTGTACAACGCAAGTTTTAATGCAGTGTGGCATGACATGTGACCAAAACCGAACTTTGGGTAAAATGCAAAAACGGCAACCATTTGAAAACGTGTTCAAAAAAACTATTGCAAAGAGGCCTTTTAGGTTCAGGAACTCGATCGCAATTCCAAATATAAAGCTTCTGCATGTAAAGCACTGTGTACTGACAGAGACAGGGCAACCTTAAGCAGTAGCTCAGACAAAAGGCATTCATAAGATTTAGAGTTGCATGGGAACCATAGAAGTGTAATCTGGTCCTAAGGATTTTCTTCTTGCATTTACGAGGTTACTTTTTGTGTTTAATCCTGATTTAAGATGCTGACTTTCCATAAATGTTCATATAAATATTTATATATGACACCGGCTGGCTGGAGCATCAGATTCCACCGTACAGAACCTTTTCAAATAGACAAACAGCAGCAGATGTCAGGTCAGAGAGGTCCTGAACAATCCTAGTCTTGCACTTGCATTAATATCGTTATCTTTGCAGTCAAACAGCAGTGGGCTTTCTCCGCTGCACTTTTTCCTCTGCATGCTGTGTAGGGACTGAGGCCGCTGCTGTTCTCTGGCGCCCTCATGTGGAGCTGTACAGGGCGATCTGCTGCACCTTGCCCAGCTGTGTCAGCAGCCGTTTCATGCGGTGTTTGAGTTGAGGCAGACGGGCCAGGGGTTCGGGAGGTTCCAGCTCCCCTGTGTAGTCCAGCCAGCTCTCCAGCACTGAGGAGGATGAGCAGAAGAACCAGAGGTGAGTACATTGTTACAGGTGATCGGATTCCCTGTAACCCCACAGAAGAGAACCCCTGTTCTCAAGCACACGCTACATGGGGGTGTTTTAGTATGCTGGATTGGGTCAACCCAGGAATGATGCAGTCCTGGCTATATTGGTAACATGCCATACCTACTAAGTAATGCTGTGTGAATTCAGCCGGTCAAAAATTTCTGAACTGACCTAGTTGGATAGAAAAATTGATATAATCTTACTAACATGAAACAGCTGGCTGCTTTTATCTTTATCGACTGACATAAGTGGGTATTATCTTCAACTTAAAAAAAAATCTTAGGATCATTTTGGTAAAGAGTTTCCTACCCTGCCAAAGAGAGTAAGTTAGTAACTCGGGTTAAGGCCACCACAGGTCTTACCGTCCAGCTCCCTCTCAATGAAGTCCATTCTGTGAGAGACCTCGTCCTGGACTGCATCAATGTGATCCAGCAGGTTGATCTGCCTCTGTTGATGCTGCCTGCTGTTGTCTGCAGCCTCTCCAGGATCTCTTCCCTCCTCTTCCCTCGTCTCAGCCTGGGACCAAGAGCCACCCAACGAAGCCTAGACACATCAATGCGAAATCATCAGGCAAGAGTTGAGATACAACCAGGTTTAGACCTCATTCTACAAAAGCTTTCTGCCAAATCAATGCACATTTTTTTTCCACACACAAACAATAAACAACCAAAAGGGATAGTTACATCATGATTGGTGGTTAAATAAAGACTGAGCTACATCCTTAAAATACTTGAGTAACCTACTACTTACCTACTTCTAATTTAAAAAGATCTGTTGTCCACTCTATAATCAAAACTGTGTACATAAACCTTGGGAAAGAAGTCACTGACGAGTCCAAAGGAATATTAGACAAACTGCCAAAAAATGTGTTGTCCATGCCACTAACAGCAGGAGAGGGGAAAAGAAGTTGAGCATTCTGCAACTATAATCACGTCACAAACAGAATCTTGATTAATTCAAGATCAGGCTGTACTTTAAACATCCTTGTCTGCTGTGGAATAAAGTCTAACCTTGTTACTGGTTCCTGTTGATTTGGGCTTGTCTGTCTCCAGCAGGCTTCCATAGCGCTGCTCCCGCTCCAACAGTTCCTCTGTGCTTCTCATGCTGTCCTCCAGCTCTGAGCCCTGGCGGGTCTCCACCACCAGCCTCTGCTCCACCGCTGGGTAATATGCCCGCGGTTTCTGGTAGCAATGTTCGCTGGTAATGTATGAGTCCTGGAAGGATGGGAAGGGGGAGGACGAGCTGGACGAAGAGGAGGTGGCAGCTGTGGCAGCCCGGCTCAGCTTCTCCAGGGCATTGGACATTAAAATCTCACCTCGGCTCATGTCTTCATCGGGAGTCACAGGAGATGGAGCTGCATCACTGCCACGACATGAGTCGGAGATGGTCCGTGACCTCTCCAAATGCTTCCAGGGCTGCCGCCACAACTGCAAGTCAGGGTGAGTATTGCTCCTGAAGAATAAGAGAGAAAATAAAATTACAACAAAGCTGTGTTGGTTTCACTGAA
Source organism: Holacanthus passer (assembly GCA_025331565.1). Lineage (NCBI taxonomy): Eukaryota > Metazoa > Chordata > Actinopteri > Pomacanthidae > Holacanthus > Holacanthus passer. The sequence continues at coordinate 3,982,056 of JAFREQ010000011.1, forward strand.
ATCACCCAAGGCAACACTTTTTTCTGTCATGATCCATATTTAGTTTGTACCCTCAAATTTCTTCATGCAATTTCTTTGTACTCACTGTAGGACACTCATCTTGAGCTGCAGACCATTGAGGACCTCTACCAGGTGATGCACATCTCCCAGCAGCTGGTGGGTGGTGGTGATCTTCTTGGCATTTTGGTGAGAGTAGTTCTCTTCCAGGAAGGAGAGGCCATACATGTGACCATTGCTCAACCACTCACGATCATACCAGTAGCGCAGACTCTGCCTCTGACCTGCGAGTGATTGGCAAATTGCAATGAAATGTTATCACATTCAGTGAGTTGTTGTTGCTGTTAGGTCTCTCTTTAAGAGCTAGGCTATGTTTGCTTGCTGTTGTAGTTGGATGGTTGAGGTGTAACACTTTTTGGATTAAAGGAATTATAGATTGCATTCCTTAAGAGGTGGAGAGTCCAAATGTAAATACAGTGTGCACTATTACACCAGGCAGCACAGCAGAAGACACAAATCTGAGGCAGCTTTAGCTTGGTGCACAGTGCCAAGTCAACACTACACTTCTCTGGTTTACAGGCAATGTGTTTCACTTCCTCCAATAATGCATATCAGCTCACTACTACACTCTGGCAGAGTGTTAGCTCTGTCTCTTAAAATACATTTTTTTTCTTAAGCTAAAAACAGCTAGCGTACAATCATGCTGCTCTTTCTCCTGAAATTTACTGTGGACGCATTTGTAAGGCCTCTGAAAGGCTGTACCATTTAGGACTATGTTCTGGTTAATGCTGAAAAACAAGGACCAGCAGTGTTCAGGCCATGAGACAATACTTACAGCCCATTATTTTTGGTATCCATTTTAAAAAACAGATCAATATAGGCAAAAGGCAATCAGCAGCTCAACCATTCTGTAGTTTCACTGTTTTGTGATATTGACAGATTCAAACTAATACATTTCAGGGTTTATCTCAAGCATAATCTCTTCTCTTCCTACTTTTTTGCATTACTTCCTATAACTCGAAGCATATTCTGGGCTGTGCTCGCAAGACCAGGATCCAGTTTACTGTATCCTGTGGTTAACATTTTGTTCTTTTAGCAGGAAACAGGATGTTTTGATGCTTAGTAACAAAAATCTAGTAATCAGTACAAAATCAGTGTAAACCATCCAATTCTTTTAAAAAATGTTTAATGTTAAATGATAAAATCAGTTAAAACTATTACTTGGGAAGTGAACTTTAGAATCACAATGTAAAACAGTGTAAGTATATAATGCACTGTGTAATAGTTACTTAAAAATCTATGTTTCCATAAAAATCACCACTGTCCACTGTTACTTGTAGACAGTGTTAATGTCCACTAGATGGAGGAAGCATGCGAAAAAATGAGAGAGGAGGCATGCGGTTCACCCTACCAGATAGGCTAAACAATAATGCTTTGATGTCAACAAATCTATATCACGCCTGTGTGCAATTTATAGCTAAAGGTGGTGGTGTTTTTCCTCTCACCTGGTGGGTCTCTACAGATGTAGCAGGTGTATCTGTCTGGAACATTGTCTTCCAGCAGGCCCATGCAGGTGCCATGTTGCCAGCACAAACAATCTTCACACTGAGGGAAGGACAAATATGTTATATACTAGTGCAACCTTAAGATTTAAAAATTGCAATGCCTTAAAGGGGAGCAATGTACAGTTTGAAGAAAATGTATTTTTGAACATTAAAGTATGTAAATCTATTCTGGTAGATACCAAAAATAAAAGTATGAACCTGAAAATAGATGGGCTACAGTGACAAAGAACAACCAGCTCACCTGAATCATGAAGTCATTTTCTTCCTCCACCTCACAGATACACCGCACAATCTCTTGGTCACTTGTGTCCACAGCACCGGAGTCCACACTCAGGGGAGGCGTGGTGAAATCCAAATCAACCCCAAAGTCATCGTCGCTCCAGCCGCAGCTGTCAGTGGACCAGTCACTGATGCTGTCCTCATCTACAATAACAGTGACAAACAGATGATGTTTTTTAAAATGGGAATGGCACAACTTCAATGTCAGGATTTAACGTTGCCTAAATTTTATCTCACAACTCTACAAGATTTGTTGCACTATGTGAGTTTTAATGAATGTGTGTAGATTACATGAAGCAAGCCGTAGCAGCAAAGAACAGCTCAGGATTCAATCAACCAAGCCATAAAAATTTGGTTTCATCGGTGACAGCAAGTTTAATTTTGCAAGTCATGATGTGTTATAAGCAACAACATTTGGACACAGATACCAAGTCTGATGCAGATCGAACTAAAACGACAGCATGATGGATTGAATCCAGAGGAAATTGGAGAATGGAGGGGAGAGGAAGCCATGTACAGTCACACACACAAATACGCACACACACCGTCACAGAGATACCCACCATCCACATGTATCTGCTCTGAGTAGCTGTATCCGGGCCTGCTGGGGTAGGCCTCAGGCTTGTGATTGTGTGAGGGGGGGGATTTGAGTGGCAAATTCAATTTGGACTGAAGACCCAATACTGAGATGTCAATATTCTCCTCACTACCTGTGTAGTCTGTTAATACAGGGAAGGGGGGGGGAAGCAGATGTAAAACAAAATGTCAACTTTGAAAATGCTAAACAGACGCCCATCAGGAGGTGACAAACTGTGGCAGAACAAACACGGACAAATAATAGACTCAAGAACAGTCAGGGACAATCAATTTGATAAAATCCATACCGGCCCATGTTTCAGCCCTTTTAATAGTATGAAATAACCAATGTGGAAGGTAAACTATACGTCTGTGTGCATGCCAAATGTACAGCAAAACATGTGAATGCCAACTAAGAATAGAGAGAACAGTGTTGGATTTGTGTATGGATTAGTCTATATCAGTGCCACAATAAAAAGCTGGCTTTTCATCACCAGCACTGTCAGAGTTGTACACAAGACCAAATGCAAGCTATGGTATAAAAGACAATGTGCTGGAGCTATATATATTGTTCAATTATTTTTCACAAAGTACTTGTCAGTTAAAATATTTGCAGTGGAGCACCTAATATATGGTATTACTTAAGAATTACGTTAAGAAAACGTGGGTGTGCCTTCTTCCACGCACGCACACACCTCGAGATGTGACACTCCCACACACAAAGGCTCAGCCACCACACCAAGAGGAGTGAATGGAGTACTTTATGCTTTGCAGGCTAGCCATTTCCACAATGTCACAGTGAGTGCACATGCAGAGCAGCAGATATGTGAGGAGGCCCGATGCCAGGGACCCCTTCTTACCAGACTTGGCCTTCTTTTTCTTCTTCTTCTTCTTTAGTTTAATGCGGAGGAAGTCCTTCTGTTTTGGTTTGTCTTTCAGTTTGTCTTTTACTGACCCTTGGGAACATTAAGTTGCAAGAGTTAGGCCTTGTCTGTGTATGGTTAACACAGAAGGTATTATTCTATAAGATAAATACTATTCTACTGTACTACTACTACTACTCTATAAGATAAATTGCACTGTACAAAGAGAAACTAACAGCAAACAGGTGGGACTCTATGTAATACACAATATAGTTAGTAATTCTCTCATTGAATAAACAACACCTTCTGACTGCATGATACTGACCAATGTCAAAGCAACTCTTGTCTGAGTCCTTGTCCTGCTGCTGGCATCCATTCCTGTCCAGCTGGTTCTCCTTGCTCTTCTCCCTCAGCAGTGCCCTCTGCTGATGGCCCTGTGTGTTGACTACAGGCGGGGCTGATGTGCGCCTGCCTGCAGTCTTCACCTCTCCACGGGGAGCTGTGGCAGCTCCAACAGAGTCTGAGAAAAATCAATGAAAAGAGCAAATGTGAGCCAAAAGCACTGATATTTAAGCAAGACTGGATTTGCAACATTCACCATGCAGCCTTGTTTAATAAGTAAGTGATTAGTAATTAAAGTCTGTCATGATTCAGCATTACAGAATTTGTTGTAGCAAAATGTGCTTTGTTTGAATTTTGTAGAAATGGTAGCTAATCCAGTCTCCAATAAGACTCTTTCTGTCACTTCAATTGAGACAGAAGTGAATCTAGAGGGGAACTCACGCATAGAGGCAGAGATGGTGCGCCTTCTCTTTGGGCCGTCCAAACCACTGGCCGTAACATGTTTCTCAGAGGCCCTGGTCTGGACACTCCTGGTGGGGCTGTGTTCCCCTTCTGGAGGCTGCTCCTCGCCATGATAATATTTCATATGGTAGTGCAACAGCTTGGCCTTACGGAATGACTTTGTGCAGCCTGGAGCGCTGCACTTGAACGGGTTGTGGTCGAGGTTGATGGACAGGACGGGGGGAGGTTGGTTTTTGATAACTCGGTACACTAAAACAAAGAACAACATAAATAGTACATTATAGCATAAATAATATAATAAAGGCAAATCAAAGAATCAAGTGATCTGTGTATTGACTTAAGTTTTGAGTACTCACATGGTTCTCTGCTGAATCTGTTGGGGTTGTGAAAGCCCTGCTTCCTTACCGCTATCAAAGACGAGAAAGACATTTGTTTATTCACTTGTGTTCAAAATAGGACCAGATCCTATGTGATATTTACTGTGCTCAGTTAGTCATTTTCACAGTCCTACAGATCCGATGACATTTCTGCTAATTTACTGCATTAACACTTACGTTTGACAGGCTGGGGAGGTGGCACATCCGCTGCAGGCTGAGAGCTTTCTGATTGGACGTTTGGCTTCTGCTCCACATCTCCATTGGATTCTGTGGTTGTCATAGTGACAGACACCTGTGCTGTCTGTGCTGACGTCTGAGAGGGTAACTCTGTGTATGGCTTAGGCGACTCTGTGTATGGCTTTGCTCCACTCTGTTCTAATTCTACATCTTCCTTCTTTACCTCCCCATTTATGTGGCATCTCTCATTGTGCTCATCATCTTCTTCCACCTTCACCCCATTTGTGAGTGCTGACCCCTTTTCTGCATCCCTGGGCTTGTTCTGGTCTGCTTGCTCTGATATTTCCTCTTCCTGTTTGATAGTGGGTGCAGCCTCGACCTCACCATTTATTTTCTTGTTCTTCTCATTAACCATCATCTCTTCCCGCTCCTCATCCTCACTGTTGCTGTCCTCCTCCTGGTCTGAGGTGCTGCGTCTGGCTCGCTTGTTCTTGGGACCTCCATTCTCCTGAGGCCTCCTGTCTCTGCGGTTTGGGATCCTCCTAACCATATTTCTTTCGGTGGACCGAGACTTCCCTCCACCAACACCACCTCTCTATTTCAGCAGAACAAAGAGGAAGCTTAGTGAGACAATAGCACTCAAGACAGTGAGATTGATTTTGGATATGTATCATCAATAAATCACATGTACCTCTTTAATAAAAGGCTTCACGTGTATTCCCTTCACTTTCTGGATAACACCATCATAGAACTTCACAGTGTAGGATGCTGAGGTGGATAAAGGAGAACTGATGTAAACCATATTTTACACAAGTGCCAGCTGCTCATCAGGCAGCTGATTAGAGACTAGATTTTAACTAGCTGCACTTCAATTGTTCTTTTTGTTCTTATATTTAGAGTTTTGTAATTGTTCATTAGACAGATCCATCTGCTGCACCAGTGACAGAAAGCCATTTTGGCATTCAACTTGCACTGAAACCACACAACTTGAGTAAGCAGAAATTTGTTTTTACATTTTTCAGAAAAATTTTGCTCAATCAAACTTATTATAATCATTAACTTATAATAAAATGGATCCATACATTTAAACATTTTAAGACAGTTCAACGCAAAATGAATACACATACAACATGTTTAACACCTGAGGTTATTGATACCCACCATCTTTATTAACCGAAATAACCTTAGCGGGGTAGAAACGGCAGTCAGACCAGCTGGCAAGGACCTTGTCATTCACATTAAAGCCCTGGAAGAAGGACAGACACATTAGATCTAGGACTGACAGACTGTAGACATCTTGTTAAAATGTAATGGTAGGTAGAGCTAAATGCCTACAAAACCATCATTGTTTTTACATCTGTATTAAAATGGCACAATGTACAAATTTTTCTCCAATGTAAACATAGCACATACCCATTTAGTGTGTGAAAAATAAAACCCCAGTATCATTTTACAGCTAGAAAGAAAGATAAGGAACTTCTTTGTGCAGAAACACCCCCTGGAACAAAGGCTAGAAGAACACAAGGTAACCCAGAAGTGGGATGGACTTACAATTGCTCTATGCAACACAGCAAGCAAAGTGAGCATGAACAATGTTCTTAACTTACAGGTACAGGTGCGTCGTCCTGCAGGCCCTGCCGCCTCAGCTGAACCCTCTCCACAGGTCTCAGGTAGGGACTTGTCCAGTCAAACCACTCGTCGTAACGGTGGCTCCACTGGCGGTAATGGATTAGTACTTTTTCACTTTCGTAGTCAATCTTCTCTATGTTGGCAGCATACCTGCATGACAAAAGAATTTCAATAATGCGTGATTGGGGATGGAGAGATTTGAGTTCCTTGTCTTTTATCTCAACATACCACATAACATAATGAGGGTGGCCTGTCAGGTGAAATCAATCTAGAAAATGTTAAACGTAAAGAAACACAATGAGTCATGGGATGCTGCGTAACTTAAGAGGATGCTGTGCTGGGGACAGTGGCGGGCAGTAACATGCTACTATAATGTGATTACTTTTATTGATTACAAATTTAGTACTATGATAAAGTTACAACCTCCATTAGCATGGTACTACTCCCAGTATTTTAGGAGGTGAACTGGTTTATCCTTTAGCCAATATCAACTGTGTTTTTAAATGCATCCATCAAATGCCTCATCTGAGTGAGGTAACGTAAAGAGTAATGCAATGAATAACTGATACTGTCGAGTACCTAGTACAGGGATTGTCATAACCCATGAGGAGCAGTTACTATTGGTCTATTCAAAAAGGCTGCTCACACTGTTGTGATTGTGAAGCCACTGTCACATGTGGTTTCTGTTAAAAAAAACCCATCTTTCCCGGTGTAAAAAGGACTATTTTTATTTAAATCTTTAGTAAATTGTAACCATTAAAATGATTTATACAATTATTAAACATTCACTGATTTGTTTTACTGTCCTTCATTATCAATCCAGAACAAAGGCTGTTTGAGAGCACATATTCATCAGCAGCTGTTGTTTATTGGTAAAAGAGCCACAAAAGGGCCAAGTGGCCTTCTTCACTCTTTTCTTCATCTTTTAATGTTTGATAGACATACAGATCAGCTAACTCCAGCCCAGGAGACAATGAGAATTGATGGGAGAGAGTGAAGGAAGTGGACAGTTACAGGGATGGAGAGAAATGAGCGAGGCCATGACTCACCAGTTTTTGAGGCTGTCTCTGGCCTCAAGCTGAGCTCCCACCTCAAATGTTATCCCTCTTCTGGTAGGGGGCGTCTTACTCATACTGCCCACATCAAGGCTCCCTTCCTGTACACACACATACACACACACATTAACCAATAAGCATACCAATCAAATCTACACCCATATGACCTTGGGTACACTACTGAGAAACACACATTGTGTCTAGCCAAAAACACAATATACTGGACTATCGAGGACTTTACAGACAACCTTGCAGTCAGCCTTGTCTCTCTCGGGTCATCACTAACAATTATTTCACCAGAAGACTGTGGCAAATCACAGCTTTGCACCTGAGTAGCAATTTTGGTGTTAAAAGGCAAGTACGCCACTCCCACTGAATGCCAGCAGAACAATAATGCAATCCAGGCTAAAAGATATTACCAGTGCAAACATACACAAGCTACATATTACACATGCTGTATTATTGTACAACACAGCGTAAAGCTAGGGAAATCTTACACATATATAACGGTGAGCCATGCCCCTCAAATGGTGGTGAAATGTGTAACCAATACCAGATGTTCAGTGATCACTAGTTGAGACAACAGGGGTGTCTAAGAACGACCTCACACAGGTTCCCATGAGGATCTTTATCAAAATGAGCATTATTTAATGTATTTCATCATTATAATACAAACCAAGAAGGTACAATGAGAAATGGCACAAGATAACATGTTCATAGCTTTCACTTCCTACTGAAGCCCCCACCGGTACAGTTGGCAGGCAATTATGCAATCATGCACCAAGCTAATACTCGACTGATTTTAACAATATATGCTTCCTCAAACTGGGTCCTTGTCTATGCAGTCCGATCAAATACAGGCCCGTAGTCTACTGCTGATGTCCAGCCCCTGTAATAAAAGGCTCGGTGGAGGAGGATAATCTTTTTGTCTAGTATGGAAATTTTCAATTCCCTCCCGATGACAGCGCCTCTTTTGTCGGCCATACAGATTACAGAGGACGGATTGAGATATCGGCATCCTTCACTAAGAGCTAAACGATTTACATAATATATGAAAACGTCTTACTTTTGTCCGGGTAATAGCTGCTTCGGTTCATCATAGCGGAGACAGTCTGGAGTTATTGGCTTTCTGTGCAACCTACAAACCGGATATCTTCACACTACTCGGCCCACGTGTTTTCTGGTCAGCCGATCTCACGCATAGACACAATAGGAGACAATGGCAAAGATCCTTGTTATTATCCGTCAATTGCGGGCAGAAACCGAGCACGATATTAGAGAGGGATCAATAATCTGCACAGCGAGATGCAAGATTTTAAATCAAACTGGGTGTTTTTCTGGCCTGCAGAGAGACAGAGACACAGGCAGGGCGCAAACCGGGACTTGGTGATGTCACAATCAAGAGCCAGGAAGCACATTATGAGTGATCAGTCTATTAATCTTATTTTGTAAGCAGTTTAAATGTATTGCAAGAAATATATTTTGCATTGATTTAATCGTTGGTGTTTACTGTAATAATCGAAAAAAAAAACCCAGCACCCTGCAGCCTTTTAATTTTTAAGCACACACTCACAATAAATTACAACTAGATCCTGTTGCCTGGTCTTCCTCTAGGTTTCCTTTTGTTGACCACTTCTCCCAGTATTTGTACTTTGTTGTCCGGTGTTTTATAACCAGTGGGCGTAGCGGGAGAATACCGTAATTTACGTCAGGATCTTGGGCAAATATGACTGGTCGAAAGAGTCGACGACGGGCGGGTGGTCGCCTGTGATTGGCGGGGCAGCTGTCAGTCACAGAGCTCCTCGGGGCCTCGCGCTAGGCCTACTTCTTGTACTTTTCCTGCTGAGAGCGAAGCGGCGTGCAAATGTGAAGCATTAAACTTGACCAACTAACGGACCACCGACACATTTAGAAACACCCAGTGAAAGAGAATACGGCGAAGAAGAGACAAACTAGTAGCTACACTAACAGAACAGCGAAATATACCAGTGTTACATTTTGTTGCCTACTTCGTCACGTTTGTTTTGAACTCAGAAAGCCGACATGCGGCTCCATCTCCGCTGCTGATGCGGCCAACAAACGGGCCCAACTCACGGTGTTATTACGCATTATAGCGAAGGGTAGACGGCATTTCAGTTTCCTACCTGTTCTCCAGTCACTCTTTGTCCGGCTGGGTGTCAAATGTGCAGTGTAATCCCTTTAAAGTGCAGGTACCGCCGCCTCCGTCTGCCCGCTCTAGATCACGCAGTTGAATTTCTCCCCGTTGCGTTCAGCACCGGCGCGGGCTGTGTGGCGCCGCACTGCGCATGCGCCTGCAACGGCCCCGAACTCTCAAGTATTCCCATCTTTTATTTGATAAAAAATGATGAACTGGGTTGCTATTAAAATTGAATTATTTATTTTCATGAACATATAGAAGCCAAATCACTGATAAATTCATATTATAACCCATACCATTAACCCAGTGTTGCCTTATTGTCCATTATCTATCTATCTATCTATCTATCTATCTATCTATCACCATTTCAATAAATTTATTTATTTTATTTATTTATTTTATTTTTCATCATTTCATCAGCTCATCAGTTTTGCAAGATCACTATTCTTTAGTTAAATAAAAGTAGGCCTACCAATACACCACAATGGAAAAATACTCCTCCTATATATGTATAAATGTATGTATGTAAGTAAAAAGTATATTTAACGCTGAAATTATGAAGTTGTGAAAAATGACTACGTATTTAAACTACCAGTATGTTAAAAACTATATTTACTAAGTACAACACTTATAGTAATAATATAGTTAGTTAAAGTTATAGGTAATGACCTATTGATGATAATAATACAACTTTCACAATGAAACTGTAAACTCATAATAAATGTAACTTAACTTTTTAAAATGTATTTTAACCTACAAAATTACAGTGCTTTGAAATCACAGCTGCTCTCTCAGTGGATGTTTTTGCAGTTAGGATGATTGGAAAATAAAATCTACCATTTTCATGCCTTCTGTCATTGAATGTGTTTTTTGAAAGAGGCAGATTTTTCCCCCCTCCTGTGTCTGTTTTCTTTGACTTGTTCCAGTCCCACATGCAGTTTCCACCAAGCTGTCATGGTCACAGTGCATGTCCAGCTTTTCACCAGTGGCAGACAGGTACATGATTGCTGCAGAGTGATAGACGAAGCAGGTGGCAGTTTTGTGCAGTCATGTGCATGAAAGGATAAACAGCTGAATATGTACAGATTGGATGAGCGAGGGTGATGCTGTGTGACAGTATGTGGAGCGGCTTATATCTGTTTGCTAACTCTTTCACCTGTGAGTCACAGATAAAAGATGAATAAGGCTTTCATAACTCTGGGCAAATAGACTTAAAAGCCTTCTGAATGTTGTGTGTCTAAATTATTCATCCAGATCCTTATTTTCTGTGTCTGACTGTGCAACTCGGTGCAAGTGTACCATTTAAAAAGCCTTTCAGAGAAATACTGGTGGATTGAGAAATGCAGAGTGACTGCTTCTGCTTTCAAGGGATACTTAGAGTTTGCACTGCTGAATCAAAATTAAAAAAATAAATATTTTGTCAAACATAGACCAGACAGAACCTCATTAAAACAAATTCTTTCATTTTAATACTTATAAATCTATTTACTTATCCATTAATAATGATGTAATTAGGTAACCTGTCTTTAACAGGATATTGAGGGGATAATTAATAGATAAATGTATGCATTGTAATATATTTTTAATGAGGTATATGCACAGTTTAGTGAGTAAAAACCCATAAAACTGACTACAACCTTGAAACCGCCCCTTAATTAGACCTTGATTTTTTAAAATTAAGAGTAAAATTCAGGATGTTTTTTTATATTTTTGGTTCATTTTAAGTGATTTTAGGGTGAGGTTGGTCCCTCAAAACATACGTATAATCCAGTAAAAGTAAATTGATATCTTACAGTGCAATGCTTGAGGTGAAACCTTGATTTTCAATTTAACTGAAAAGTTAAGTTCCTTTTAAGATCCAAATTAAGGAATACAATCCTGATTCCTGTTGGGACACTGTGCAAAACATGAATAAATAAACAAACCAGAATATAATAATTTGCTAATCCTTTATTCTCAATAGTTAACAGTACAAAGATAATATATTTATGTTTGACCTCATCACCTTCATTGATTTTTGTAAATATCTGCTTATTCTGAATTCTGAACAAGTCGGGACAGGAGCAACAAAAGACTGTGAAAGTCAGAAATACTTTGTAAAACTGTTGTCAGTAAACACAGTTTGTTTGCAAATAACTGTCTGTTTTTATTTACATTTTAGCAAACTTTTTTGGAATCAGGGTTGTATATTTAATAAATGAATTTGGCCCCTTGTAGACCCCTTAAACAGTGTATATTTTATATCAATTTAAAAACCCGAATATATACATAAGTTTATATTATATATGTGATATATACATTAATTTAGTCATTGATTACACCCAAATGTGATGTGTAAATACATACATTGTGTAAATATTACATTTACATTACATTTCACCTGAAAACCTTTTAGATAATCCCAATCAAATAAACAACATTCTGAATGAGCAACAGTCAATGAGCTCAGTGTTAAATTCAGCTGTGCCGCACTGTGTCTGTTGAGCTCATTTTGCCACATCAATAATTTATTATTATTCAATGATGACATTGTTATTCTGAATTTATTCTTCACAAGAGGCAAATTAAGTGTTGGCCAGTGACATTGACCATTTGATTGCAACTTCCTGTCGGGGGCCTTTGTTGCATGTCGCCCCCCCTCTCTCTCTCCTCACTTCTTGTCTCCTCTCTGTGATCCACTATCAAAATAAAGGCAGGCATGCCCCAGAAATAAACAGGATGCATCCAGTCTACAATTGAACAAACCTTTATTTATGGACAGCCATTCCATATTATAACAAGAAGGTATGCAAACACACATATACACACATGGAAAGTGGTTTGAATCAGTCCTATGTTCAAAAGGCAGGCGGTTACAGCAGAGAAATTAACAGTTAATTACAAAAACACTTTTTATTGCTCTTTACAGCAACATTTAACTTCACCCTCAACCTGGATCATTAGAATACACTTAAGGAGAGTTAATACTATTTACACGCAGAATATATTTACATCGGCAAAGCCTGAGAGGGGACACAAAAAGGTTCATCTACATTCTCATAGTGCTTGACAGTTGAACAATACTCCATTCTCAGTACAGGGGATTGTGGTAGATGAATCAAATTCTCAGTCTGTGAGGGAGGCCATGTACAGTTATCACATCCAACACCCGTTTTATCATAAGACCTGAGCCAAAAAACATACAGACCATAAACAAAAGAGAACACAACTCCGATTGAAAGACTAGAGAACAGAGAAAGAGTATTTTCAGTTGAATAACCAACCTCCCACATCACTATGACATAAACTGCAATTACAACACTCTGGCTTCACTTTGAGTGTTTAGAGTTGTAAAATCGAAGCACTTCCAAGTTTATTTTCTTAGAAAATCACCACCATCCGTTAAAAAGAGCTTTCTGCACATTCTTCCAGGATGTGCTTTGAAATGATGGCTCTGTACTCTGTCAAAATAGCTGTGGTGGTGCGGCTTCTTGGATCTCGTAAAAATGAAATACGAGGAGACCAGCTATCAGTACAACTACTTAAAACAGCACAGGCAAGCTTATTAATAAGACACCATTACAAGAGTTCTTTTACTTTTCATATTTTCATTTTTTTCTGTACATGATAAAAGAAGGCTGTGTCTTTTGTTCACGCTCACGCACACACAAACACACTTGAATGAAACCAGAGCAAAAAAAAAAAAAAAAAGAATGTCAACACTGCTGTCTTTATTTTTGTTGTGCAAGTGAATACTTCTGAAGTAAATACTGTAAGACTCTTGGGGGAGGGGGTGATTGGCCAGTGAGCCCAGTCCTGGAACACGCACTCAGCACGCTCTCGTGCACACCCTGAATATCAGGCACACAGAGAGGGCTGGTAAAACCTCTATGGATTTTTTTTTTATGGTCCACCGAACCACCAGTATTTGTCCCAGTGTGCTAGATGTCCAGCACACCACCGATTCTCACTTCACAGCCCAGTTGTCAAATGAAACTGTAGTTCTACCCATTCAGTAAGAAATGAAAGAGTAAATCTGTTTTCACATGCAGGGGTTAGAAAATACAGTCATTCAAGTGAGCTACTTGAAAGCCGTCACTGTTGATTTAAGTATCAAAAAACACAGTGAAACTTAAGGTGATGTGTATTGTCTCTCAGTAAGAAAGCAAGTGAGAACAAGGGTCCAAAGTCCAAGCTGTTTTCACACTCCTTGTGTTGTAAGAGTTTCCAGTGTGGTCTGAACAGAAACAGTGTTTATGCATGATTGCAAATGTGTAACGAGTTGCTGGAGGGCTGACTCAGCACCTGAGGTGGGCTCTGTGGTTTACAGTGTCTACACCACCCCTTCGATGAAACTGGTGTCCAGGTGAACGATGAGCATTCTCAGGAAGGACATCTCCTTGCGTGTATTCTCGAAGATGATCCGTGGATCATCGGACTGGCATCGAAGGCAGTTGGGGGCCATCACCATGGCCAGGTTGTTCACATCCATCTTGGTTATAGCCACGTTGGATGGCTGAGCAAATACCTAGAGATAATCAGGATGGAAGCAGAGAGAAAGCAATGAGCACAGCTGAGTGTACAGACTAACCTTTGAACTGCAGTGAGTAATGTATGAGTCACGTATGAGTCACACTCATTGATCAAATCAGCTCAAATGTACAGTCGTCCAAGTTGAGGTTTGCTGTCAGTGCAGAGTTCAGTTTGAGTTCAATTTTAGCTTTAAAACTACTGTGAGGTTTAAAACAACTGTTTTACTGTTTTAAGATTTAAGTTCATGACAAGGATTGTATGGAAGTTAATGTGTAGAAAATAACAATAAAAATATACATTTTAAGGTAAAATTAGTAAAAACTTTTTAACTTTGTCTACATTTGTCCTTCAGTCATTAAAAATAACCAAAGAAAAACATTTGTGAAAATATAACATCCCATAAAAACATAAAATGATATGACTTGTAGTTTATTGTTATTTTAGTTCTTTAGTTGAATACAATATTACAAATAGCTGCGTGCGTGTCTGCAACCAAGCTAACATGGTGATTCATTTGGTGTTCATTAAAATAAAGATGGAAACACAAGAAACGGACACGGTCAAAATATTGATATATTGTCATATTAGTGTTAGTGGAACAGAGTAAGGGCTGCGTTTGTGAGGATTATAAATCTTTGTCAACGTGTCAGTTACCTGCAAGAAGTGGATGAAGTAGCAGAGCACCAGCCTGTTGAGCTCAGGCAGAGATTGAACCACGGCGATGGCCGCCACTGGGTCGTCACAGTTACTGACACACTGCTTGTAGAAGTTCATTGGGATGAGAGGTTCCTCCAGCTCTCGATACCACAGCTTCATTAGAGAGGCTGAACGAGACAAACATCCTCTTACTATTCATATTCACATCCAACTTATATGTCTATGTTGACACACAACAACGAACCAAATTCTTTATGCAAAATTCATCCTTCCTCACCTGGAACATTGGGGTCAGAAAGATTCTCTGGGATTCTCCACTGGTCTACTTGGAGCTTCAATGCATTCACTTCATCAATGTCTCCAGGCACTCTGAAAATAAAACACAGCATGTCAGTTACATTCAGTGGCCACAAGAGGGACCTCTACCTCCACTATTACACTTTCTGCAAGCCCTGTGGCAAATCCATTACTTGCACACCCAGTTGGCTTCAAATATGGCCTGGTGGCTGAAAGTACTGTTTTCTTTGTTTTCAGTACTTTGGAACAAAACAAAAACAGAATAAACATAATATAACCAAAGGACGAACTGTTCAGGAAAGTCCCCGTGCAGAAGCGCAGTTTCACAGAGGGATCCATATATGGTACGTTTGATGAGAGGGAACACTTTTCTAAGCAATTCAAGATGTTACAGAATTAAATTTGCTGGAGAAAACCCTACACAAACACACAGTTGTGAAGCTCCCACGTGCTTGTAAGCTTAAGCAGTAATGTAAACACATATCATGAAGTATCAAATTAAACAGAGCTGGTCCAAGGAGCAAAGCAGGGCTGTGTTTGTTCTGCTGTCTGTTGTGTGTACTGTACACAGGGAAAGCCTACTTTGAAATACAGGGCTACGAGAGACCACACACATTTGTTTATACACACCATACATACAATAAAGTACACACACACACAGATACAGCACATAAGACCCCCTTCTAATTTTCTGAACTCCACCTCTCTCACACTGCTCAAGTCGAGGCATGTAATTGGCTGAGTTAAGTCTATCTTACCTGAAGATGCCCTCTGTCTGAGCCCCGCCCAGAGCCAGAACATACTGGGAAAGCTGAACCTGCACCCAGGGCAGTTTCCTGTCTGGGAAGAGCTCGCTCTGCCTCTCCATGACCTCCTCCAGGGAGCTGCCAAACAGGGAGGGCGTGACGATGGCCCGCCTGCTGTGGTCGATTTCCTCCAAGGTGGGCTTACGGAGACCCTGGAGGGGGGAGAAGTGAGGAGAGGAGATTTACTACCTGGGAATGTCAGGTGCTATGATACTAATCATGGCTGTGTCTGCAGCTGTGCTAGTATGACTGGGTCTGTGTTTATGTCTCTACCTGTGACTGTGCCAGTGTGCCTGTAATTATGTCTCTGGCTGTGACGGTATCTAGGATGACTCAGATCCGAATCATAACTTAGAAACTGATTCGTCCTATTTTTATCATGGGAAAGTGACATATTTTTGATAGCATGTAAATGCAGCATCTAAAGCTTAACTGCTCTTTTTTCTATTCTTCAAGCTTACCTTTTTGCCTCCGGTGATGGCAACTTTCTGCAACTTCCGATGGCAGAACTTGGCATATGTGCTAATAGGCAGACCTGTTGACAGAGGCAAATTCAAGGCTGAGAAACAATGAAACCAAAGTCCATGAGAGACAATATGCACAGACTTTTTTATGACCTCAAAATAAAACCCTTAAGCGTCAGGCATTACTGAACACACACAATAATAAATGATTTAAATTCTTTCCCACAAACAGGACAAACAATGTCTTCACCCACACAGTTGTCAAATGGTGTATGAGAGGCAGGCAGTAGTAACTGGAGAGACATGTTGACAGTGTGATTCTGGCATATGGGGATTAGAGCAGGCCCGGCTAAACTGCCAGGCTGAGGGAAGATTTACTGCTGTTGAACAAAAGCTTTAGAGACAGGATCCGGCCCACACATCCAACGTTCAGGTGATTCATCAGCGTACACAGACATAAAGGGCTCAGAGGAAAATGAGAAACACAGCAGCTCCCTGTCTGCTACCTGCCCTAAGAAGCTACTGTAGGACCCAAATCTATTTCGGAAGTCAACTGCATTAGAGCATCAATGCTGTTTTCTGAGGCGGGGTGTATTTCAAGAGACACAAGCTGCAGAAGAACCCCATCTGTCTCTTTAAAAGTTAGAGTCTTTACGCTTCTGGTTCTCAGACAAAAAGCCCAAAAAAAAACCAAAAACAAAAAAAAAACCCCTTGATTTTTGGGTCATCATGTGCGCTCATGAAAATAAATCATCCCCATCTTTCAATGCTGTGGTAACTCAGGTTTACAACAAACACTGAGCTCTCATGGGGTCTATTGCGGTTCCCAGAATCTCCACTGTATTAGCTACATGAACCAGGGCCGGATGGACAAACCCACTGATGGGATTTAAACAAAAAGGCACAAACACTTTCCAGCATGTTCCCTATACTCAAAGCCCCCAGATTTATGGCAAACAGGTGACTCCAATGCACGCTTACAACTAATGCTAATCTGACCGAGTTTGACTATAATTATGTTTAATTAGAGAGATCATACCAATAATTTGCCCGTGATCTTGGGCTATTTTTCCCAAGGCTCCCAACGCAGAGGCTGTACACTTACTCATGGAAAAGCAAGAGTGCAGAGCCCCTGTGACGCAGTGAGAAAGCGTTTAAGCACTACTGGTGGTCTATATTTACATCAGGTTTGATGGCATGAAAACAACAACAACCAGGCAACCAAAGCCCTGGAGAAACACGAGCTCATTAGGAGCTTGAGTGTACTGTACCAGGCTGAGAAAGGCATGACACCTGTCTACACATGGCTTGAAGCTAAACAACAAAAACACCATTAAAGGACGCTCAGTCTAGTCTTGGTTATTGTTTATGAGACAAATCTATGCTGAGCCAAGCGCTGGCTGAACAGGCCCGGTCTGGCCTGACAAGAGGCCTCCAGTTCCCACATGCGACTCCTACTCCTGCTGCTCACAGCTGCTCATTGCTCTGGTCAGACACAATGTGCGTGTTCCAGCTCCTCCATCCATCAAGCAAACAGCAGCTCTCATTATGCTGTTTTTGTACATGTGAGTCGTTTTTTCTTGTTGGCTTTCATCAAGATTCCTCTCTCTAAAAGACCTTTGGAGTTAGTCAGAAATGTTCAGTAGGCTTTCTCTCTGACCTCTTAGTCAGTTGGAGCTTTTCCAGCATAAAGCACCAAGTCTGAGTCACTCAAGTACAATGTGCGAGGCCACTGCTGTGGTGTCTGCAGTGAGACGATTGGGTTCCTCTCTGGTGACATCATCATCAGAGCCTGGTCACAGAACCCACTGTGGGCTGCCCTAATGAGGGCGCGTGCCAATGAGTAGGTATCCCCTTAAGTGGCAAGAGAGACCGCTAATATGATTCACAGTGTGGTCCATTGTGTGTGTACAGAACTATCTGAAATTCTCATCCTACATATTTTTTCCAGCTCAACTTTCTGTGAAACCCATTCATTGTGTCTGCAAGTACATCATCTGACAAACTGCACAGCACTGAATTTTCCATCTGATTCAGAGTGGTCACTCTACAGGGAGCGATATGTTAGATTTGTTATGGCTTGCATTGCTTAGAGACTCTAGACAGCTTTGGATGAATGTAGAAAAACATCTTTAGGACTCCCTCCCCTACCTACTGTACTTTGTGCTCAGTCAGCCAGATAAGCTTGTACAAATGGGAATTACTGAGGATCCAATGTTCTTAAAGCGATATTTTTGACTGAAGAGCAAGTAAATGAACAAAGGATTTACCTTCTTCCTCCTCTGTATTTTGTTTCCGCTTCTTCCTGGACTTTGAATTTTTCTTCAGCTTTAGCTCCTGCTGTTCCAATATGAACTGAGTCACTATGAAACAAAAGATAGAAAAGGTCAAATTTCTGATGGGCAGTTAGATAAACACAAGGCCGACAAACAGATTATTGGACTCATTAAAAACAATACTGTGCTTTCTATCATGATCATACTGACTAAATAATATTCAAGTTCCAGAGGAGAGACAGAAAGGCAAAGAAGAAAATGCAAATTTAATTTTAAAAAGTGAGACATCTTTCTAAACTACACAAACAACACTGACTATCAGACAATACAGGGAGGTATAAAAGAAAGAAAGGTGACCCACCCTGTTGCTCAGTCTGAGACTCACATTTCTTGTCGCTGGTGGGCTCCGTGTGTCTCTGGATGTAGCCCTCCAGGTAGCAGCGGAACTTGGGAGAGGGGGCGAAGAACGCCAAGCTGACAGCCATCAGCTCCCAGCCTGCCGCCAAGCTTCTGGGGCTGGCATTGCCTGTGGTCTGTCTCACCAGCTGCACGTACAGCTCGTCCCGCAGCCCCGGCATGTCCCAGCACTTGGTGACGATGAGCAGGGCACAGTGACGGCGGTCCAGACGCGAAGGCCTGTCTCCCATGTAGGCCTGCACCAGCTTGAACATCTCGCAGGCCTCCTTCCGGACAGCGCGGTTGCTGGTGACTAGCATGGGTTTTTTGATGGATCCACGGTTCCACGACAACATGTTGGCGATGGAGACACGGCGTCGGAACAGGCCTTGCGTGTGCATGTTGAGGTGCTTGCTGGCCCAGTCCTCCATGCCCATGGCGGGAGGTGGGGGCTGCCGCAGGGTGGCGTAGGAGAGCTGGTAGGAGGATCCTCGTGCTCTTTCTCCTGCTCCATCAACACCCTCTCTGCTGTCATGGTTAGCAGGACGGTGGGGGCCCAGAGAAGCTGTCCTCCCATCCACCATGCCTTTCTTCCTGCTCTCCAACTGAGCCTGCAGCTCTAGGGTACCCACCTGCACGGGGATAAGAGGTGGACATGAGACAGAGAAGAAGAGTTATACAGAGGAGGTGGAGGAGGGAGGAGGATAGAAGAAGAAGAGACAGAGGGGGTGAAGCACGAGTGCAGCTGAGGTACAAACTGTGTGTGTGCAGCTGCAGAGTCTTCACTGTGTCACACGAGCAGCTGGGCTGCTTTCCGCCTACTGTGCTCTGCTCTGCAATGCTGGGGCTCGAGGGGGAATTGTTGCAGGACCGGCACATTAATTTCCCAATGCCACAGAAGAATTATACCAGGAAAGAAATCTCCTCAAATCCTCATGAACCCTGGCCTCAGGAGCAGGTGACCAGATAGTGGCATAACAGTTCTTACCCCTGCCCCTTCTTATACCAGGCTCAACTCCCCTGCAAAACCACAGCTACACACTACACAAGACCTCCCTGTGATCCCTGCGGTGGAGTTTATGACTGTCAGGAGCACCTAACGTCTCTTAATAGAGAAAGCCAGTAACCCAGATATGCTCTGCAAACAGCCAGGAACAACATGAAATCTGAGCCAGAATCAAAGCTCAAATTAACTTATGGAACATAAAACGCATTGACATGTCTTTTCAATGAGACCCTGATGTAATATGGAGTTGACGAGTGCCAGACAAGCTGGACTTTAGATTTTGGTTTCTCAATCAAATGGAGCAGATCTGAGGTCTCGCTTTGGCAGAGAGTCTCTACGGTCATACAGAGTTGATGTTTTTTTAAAATGGGTGACAGAGGTCAAGTCCAGAAGATCAAAAGCTACAAAGAACGTGTTTAACTACAGAATGGTACATATGCCGTACAACTTCTACTTTCAGTAAATTACACTGTTTCGCAGATAGCTTACAGATGCATGAGGACAGGATAATTTAGTCGTGTTATGGACTGAGACACAACAGTGAAACTGTGGAAAACGCTCTCAACTTATAAAAACATGAATTATTCATGGTCTTTGTGGAAATGGTCAGAGTTTCAGTGCACCGTTTGAACAAGTTACTTCAAAGATCTTTCGGCAAGAACAAAATGTTCAAATATGGAAAATCTAGAGCTGCTCATACATAGCAAGTCATAATCTGGGAGTGTGTGTGAGTGATATAACAGCAGGTCTGAAGAACATTCCAGGACAGACTTAGGGGGCCCGCTCAGTGCTCCTTGGCTGTTGTCTAACATGCTAAAGCTACAGTGGTACCAATAAGCCTTGGTACCAGCCTGCCTCCCTTTCCTCCTCCTCATGTCCCTGCCAAGTCATGGCCATATGGGCCACAGTGGCCCTCCTTCCTGACCCAGGGAAGCCATGTCCTGATTCTCTCTGGTCTGGCATGGGCCCATATGCCCAAGCGCAGAGCTGGCATATGAGTATACAGTACCTGCAGTGCAGGGCAGATGGACGGTGGTAAGATGATGACAGGTAATGCTGGGACTGTGGCCATTAGAGTCAGCGGTGCGCAGCCTGCCCACTGCTTAATGTCCTGGGGACATTTTGGCACTAAAGACTGGAATGTAAGAGGCATTACTCACAAAATGCTCTGTGTTCTTTTCAAAAGAGACAGATTAGCCTTAATGTTTTCATCCCAGAGCTCCCTGTTGAATCAAACATTCATTATTAGTTGCAGAGGTGCTGAGGGACCGCTTCTGAAAACAACACTATAATGTATGGAGGTATGGGGTGTGATTCTGTTGCAAGAGGGGATTCTGAGATTAGAAGTAGCAGATCTTGGAACTGGCTAGACATGCTGCTGCTTATATAATGTTTTGAGAAGTCAAATAGTTCATATGTAACCTTTGTAAGGGCCCTTGATGTCAAGATAAGCCATCACCCAAGGTTTCTGCACATATGTCTCTTTGTATTTTAGTGCTCTGCAATGTCAAAATATGACCAAATATGTTGAGTTGTCTCAAGATTTTAAAAATCTGATCTGCCTTAACAGTCAAGAGGAATATTTCTGCTCAGTCTAACAATCTGTGCATTCTTCACTTACAGCTCTCTGAGGACTAGACACACTAAACAATACAAAAGCAGTAGATAAAAATTCCCATAATACACAGATGCTTTATTCAGGCATGACTCTGCCTCATTTGACACAGTGAGACTGAATTCTTCTCTAATCTGATAGTAAATCTGGAGAGACATCAGTAATCAGAGCATTTCCAGACCAAACAAAGCTGAATCCAAGCAAACCTGCTGAGGTAAACAGACCACACAATAACACAGACGGAGCTGAGCTCTTAATCAGACAGGAACGTATCATAATATTGGATTAGCTAAGATGTATTCTCTTGCAATCTCTATTTGGTTATTAACAAGAATTTAACTTGCTATTTGCGTCACACTCACACACACATAAACAGAAAAACACAAATGTAACAGGGGGTAAGGTTACCTGGGAGGGCGGTCCTGGGGTCTCTGGTGATGACAGGCTGGCCTGGCTATTCACACTCATCTCCAAGGTGTCCACCTTCTCATAGGTCCTTTTCTGTCTCCCTGGTATCTCCAGAGGGGTCAGTGCAGGGTTGCCATGATTACCTGCCCTATTCAGTGACCGGGGGGTGAGGTCCTCTCGTGATGCAGACCTGCCTGCTGACCCCCCTCCCCCTGCTCCATACCACCTGAGTGAGTCTGCAGGGGAGCGTGTCCGAGGTATGACTACCCTCTCCCCCATCTCCGGGTCCAGCCCTGCTCTCACCTCCCTCATGGTGTTTGAACGACTCACCACCTCCCTCATCTCAGCCATCAGCCTCTCGTTGAGGGCGCACAGCTCCCCGCTGCTGCCTACCGACCCTGGCCTACCTCCTGCACCGCCACCGGCTCCCACCCTCCTCCTGCTCTTTCTTCTCAGACTTGGTGAGGGGCCAGTGGAGTAACCAGAGTCTTGATAGTTTGCTGTGGCCTGGGGGGTTGACGAGGGGAAGTCCTGTGAGGCCTGGCTGCTCTGCCTGCTGTGTCGTGCCTCCATGGCGCGCTGGACAGTGGCCTCAAGGACCCGCCAGCTCTGCTTCTTGTCCAGTGTACTTGGGCCTGGGGTCCCCGGCTCTCTGTCCCTCACCTGGCCCCGAGCTTGGGGCAAAGAATGGGCCTGAGGCTGCGGATGTGGCTGAGGCTGGGTCAAGACAGGATCCTGTCTGGAGGTAGGGGAAGGGGTACGTGTGGGTACAGGAGAGCCAGACAGGAGCCCTTGTTTGGGGTCCACGTTGACCATGTGCTTGATGCACTCCAGACCAGCTGGGCTGTAGTCAGAGGCAGAGGGATTCCTCCTGTGTCTGGACCCTGAATGAGATGAACCAGGGTGCTGGAGGTGTCTGGGCTTTTGGAGACTATGAGTAGGTGTCAGGCGAGACAGAGGTTGTCCGTTGTACAGGTGTGCCCCCTCTACCTCCATGTCTATTGGGGGTTCATCATATATGGGACAGTCTGAAACTGGCTCGTCATAGATTGGGGCAGTACAGCCATACTGGGGAGAAACGGGGCGTGGAGTGCTGGTCTGTGACCTGTGAAGGAGCGGGCTGGGATGACTACTGTCTGATGATAACAAACAAAAGCTGCCATTGCTGGCTTTTCTAAGGTGATGGGCCTGGCGTGTGTCAGCTGCCATTTTGCCAGAAGGGGCAGTTTTATAACCCTGGGTGGAGCTTAAGTGTCCTCCTTGTGCCTTGTTGCTTGAGGGGTGCAAGGTGAAGGTGTTGGCCTTGCTGTGTGAGCTGTGGTGGAGGTGTTGCTGCTGCTGCTGTTGCTGCTGCAATGCTGGGCTGGGCTGGCTACGGCTCATGCTGTTTACCTTCACCAACATGGCTGCCTTAGAGCCAGGGGTAGGCTGCCATCTTTGGGAAGCATCCCTGATGGAGAGAAAACATAAGCAGAATGAGATTTGACATAGGTCAAAGTAACAAAGTATATATAAAATCTAAATAAACATCCAAAAGTCAACAGACAGTACCATAAGTGCACTATCATCATATACAATCATTCATAGGCATTGTGCCACTCGCCATATTTCATCTGTTCTATCTAAAAAAGATCCAAAGCTGGCAGGGTTGGGAAAATCAGCAGCAATCCACAAATTCTTCTCCAAACATTTCGCTGACCTCCAAAGACTTGACTCCATTTTTAGTCTGACAGTCAAAATAGCCTTGTCAAAACCATGAGACAATAACTCCAGAGTGTGTTGTGCCTAAAAATGCTCAGTGACTGAACACAAAACATCCACAGTTCCTCCTAACACGTGGGACTCAGACGTCTGGAGGATATACATAGGGTAATGTTATTTATAATAACTGCTGGTAGTTGTGTGTCTGTGAAGTAGCTAATGTTGGTTTCATTTACATACGACTATCACATGGCATAAAAGTCTGCCATCTGAATCACTGAATTAACATTTGAACAGTAAACCAGCAGGCCACATGAAAAGAGGTTGATCTGAGAAAAGTCAGGATTGCAGTAGTTCACAGCTGAGAAGATATCCACTTGGGTCCAAAGGTTAATTCTTTTCCTTTTGGTTGAGCGGCTGGGCTAACTTCAAACCCAATGGCCCACTGCTAATCCCAGCAACGTAAAACAATCTGCCATCAATCTGGTCACGCTGCTCTGGTCTGCTGCCCTCTACTCTGTTGTCGCCTCATAATCTTCCCCAGCAAGCAGGACATTTCATTCCTCAACTTGATCAAAAACTTGCCCTCTTAAACCAATGTGTGCGTCTAAAGCGGGCATTATTACACATACGCACATGGACAGAATTGGTGGCTGGCCTGAGTAGGACACATGTGACGCAGTACAGAAGCTCAACAGACTTCCATGTTAAATCAAAGTTCAAACAGGTAAATAAGTTTAAGGCAAAGGAGACTTACCTTACCTCCCTCTCTAACTCTACTTAACCTTCTGTGGGGTAATTAATTAGATCAAAGCTGATCACCTTCTGTCCTCGTAAATCCAAACACAAACACAAATCAGTGTAGAGCCACAGCAAGTGTTCAAAGGCTTCCTTTTTCCAAGAGCATTCAGTTGAGAGTTAGGCTGTAACGGCAGTAAGAGGACGCAGAGGGAGGACAGAAAGAGGCGGAGTGACCCCCCTCTCCTCCCCACATCTCTCTGGAACAATGCTGAAACAATTCCCCTGAGGTCCTCAAACCAACGGCAAACTTCCTGTAGTCCTCCTAGCTACAGCTTGGCATCTCTCTCTCTCTCTCTCTCTCTCTCTCTCTCTCTCTCTGTCTCACTCTCAGGACCCTGTGCCACCCCCCATCTATACAGTGAGTCACACCACCTCAGCGGTTTGAATGTAAACAGGCTCTCATCTTCAAACGGTCCCACAGATTCGCCATCCAGGCAGGGTCTATAAACAGCTGGGTCTCAGCCACCTGGCACAGCTCCAGGACAGCCTGCCACAACCGCTGTTGTTGGGAATGCTCCAAAGCCCCCTCCTCACTGAGACCAATCAAGAAAGTTTACTGCCTAAATAACACACACAGAAAGACAGACACGTGTGAAGACAAGAAGCTCTGATGGATGGGATTCACCTCAAACCACTGCTGTTTAGTTGTTACAAGCAAGTGTGAGTGCGTATGGTTATAGGGGGGGGGGGTTTGATAGGTGACAGCTGTAAACATGAGAAGCCACTGTTTGTACTCTTTGAAACAGTGTATGTTTTCTCACTCTGGTCCTGTCAAGCAGGAGGAGGTGATACGAACGCTACAAAATCATTCCCACCTCAGCAGCTGACCATTTAGCACCGGTTTGCTATGGCAGGAACAGCTCACACATGTAACATCAAGGCTTTTCTTATGGATGGAAGGCCAAAGAACACAGCGGACCTCACACATAAAACCACAATAATCAAATTCCTCTTTCCATTATCCACAAACAAATCAAGCATACATTAAACAATCACTGGGGGTTCATGTGATGGCCGACTGTACAAAAACATGAATCTGTCTTCTATCTCCTTGGTGGGTGGATGACGTACTTTATGGGGACTGACCCTGAGATAGTAGTGACCAGTACTTCCTGTCTGAGGAGGGTTGGAAACAAGGCTTCCCCATATGTAACACAAACAGGAAATGCCTAATGTAATGTTCACACACTGCGCCCGGGGCGGAAGCATGGGCTAACTCTTAATAATAGGGAGCTTATACACAGCTTTAAAAAAGATTTAATTTCAGTAATTCTATATCCTTGGACCCAAAAATGCCCTTACATGCTTGATCTTCATGTCCAAAAAACACTATATCCTTCCTGTCCACACAAACACTAAATTAAACCTTATGATGAATTCAGTAGCAACATTAAACAGCCTATTCTTAAGGGACTGAACCTGAACATATTCATAACACATGAGAGGAGCATACTGCTAAGTCCAGCTCACAGCGTTGGGAGACAGGGATTTTGTCAGGCGTCGTCTCTGTTGTCTGTCTACCATTGTCCCAGTCAGGCTGAGCAAAGGTCTAGCATGTTCAACCCCTCGAGCGCTGGCACATTATGTTGGATGTCAGCAGGGAGTTCGGTGTGATGATCACACATCATGATCACATGAGGGCCGGTAGCCAATTCCAACAGTAAAGCTTTACAGCGTCTTCGATATCTATCCAAAGCCTCTAATCCCATTACACAGCTCGAACAACACTCGCATATCAGTAAACCCCAGGTCAGCAAAATAAAGTGTGATTACAAACCCGGAACCAAAAGAGGGACAAAGACAGTACAATGGTGAGAAAATAAAAACAGGCCTAGAGTGGGGAGACTTTGGAGTGGGGAGATTGGTGGTGGTGGGGGGGTGAGGGAGAAAAGGGGAAGAGAGAAAAGAGAGGAGGGTGTGAGCATGTGTAAATGAGAAGGGGTGGGGATTAGTCGTGGGAGAGAGGCGTAAGGGAATGAGCGGGAAGGCTGGCATTCCTCAGGGCTCATTCAGGGGCCTCTGTGGCAGTGTGGGGAGCCTCACACAATGCATGGCTGTGCCTTTGTCACGGAGACGCCTTGGTCAACGACGGGGGGGGTGAAAGAGGATAGGGAAGAGGCTGAACCTGAAAGAGCCATCTCCAACCTCCAGTCAGTCAGGCAAACAGACAGGCTCTTACGTAAGACTGAACAGGCCTGGACTTTATTTAACACATAATGAAAGTTGTTTAAAAAGGGTGTGTTGCCTACTAGTAGCCTGCCCGCCAGGTGTTTGTTGAATGTGAGCTGAAAGTGGGGATTATGCACAGCAATTTATCACAGAGGTTAAACGAGACATGATAATTATCTCTGGGATTGTAAAAATATTTTTCTAAATCTCTTGCTGTTTGCAAAGAGATAACCACCATTTCAACAATTTCTCAGGCACACATGATTAGACCCACAGAGCATGTGCACACACCTATGTTACGCCCACGTATGCGCTTACAAACCTTTTCATTCAGAGCCTGGAGCTAGCATGTGAAACCTTTAGGAAGACAGAGAAATGTAAGATAAAATGAAGTTAGAGGCCCTTTGGAAACCAACGGGGTAATCTGATTGGCCTCTGGGGCAGCAAATCCATTTAACGGTCAGCAAATTTCAATTAGTCTCAGCAGCTCTGGTGTCTCACACCCACAAACACAGTCCCAGATACCTCTGTCACTGTTCTGAATATTGCTGTGGTCAGGTCGTCTCAATAACCAGCTAAATATACTATGGGGACTCTGCTGTCAGCAGATGTTCTGTCTCTCCTTTCTTTCCTGCCCGGAATAACGGTTGTTGGAAAAGCCATCAGCTGAGTCACTTTGACGGATAGGGATATGGATTTGGATGTTCTTAAATATATCCCCTGAGAATAGTAGGGTCTGAAAAACAGGGGTTATTATTAACATTGGCTGGACAGGAAGAGGAAATGAGGTCACACAGGCCAAGCTTCTGCTACACAAACACGTCAGAGCACAGACCAATGAGAACACTGCGATCTGCACAGAGGAAGGAAACTGAAAAGACAAAGAGGATTCGCTGAGGACAATGTCATATCCACTTCGCCAATGTTCAAAGCTGATTTTTCTGCTCCCTTCTGAACAATCTGTCAAAAAAATATCAAGCAGAAGCATATTATAACATTTTGGGCTTGAGGCAAAGCTGGTAGCCCCTAGTTCCTGTCAGACACCTTCAGAGAGCCAGCTGTCCTCCAACAGCTGAACTGATGCACCTCCCTCCCTCCTCTGAGCCAGGATGTCTACCAGTTGTGCATGTCTGTGGCTCCCTCAGCCCGACCCTACGAGGAGTGCTGGGCTGGGCCACAGGACAGCTACTAGGATTAGTGTGAGGAGACAGGATGAGGCCAAACCCAACTGGATTCCAGAGAGACCCGCCTCTGGAATTTGAAAGTGTATCTGCAACTCCTTTTGTGAGGACAGATCCCATTATGGCACACTGTTTGAAACTTATTTTAAATGGGGTCCTCTTCAAATACACAACAACCTCTTCTTGTCAGTCTTAGGTCTCAAAGGTACAATCAAGAACACAAAAGGGCATAAAAACAACAACATGATAGTAAAAAATAATGTGTGGAAAGTGGAAACCCTTTAAACTCTGAAAAATACCATCCCTGCATGCTGCAAGTCAGCTGAGACAGTCGGAGCAGCATGCCTGAGGCCAGTTCACATGTGGTACCATAGGCTCTTCATGAAAACAATGGAGATATTCCACCACAGCACCAGAGAGAGAAGCTAACTGTATAGACAGTGTTTCAGTGATATCTAAAATAAAACAAAAGAGGTTGGATACACTGCTTCAGTGAGACACATAAAACTACAGCTCTATAATCTAGTTCTTGAGAATGCCATAAACTTTGCATCTATGAGAAAGATAGAGTGAAATGTGGAACGTGCGGAGCAACAGCGCAGAGATAAAAACGAAATGAGGATATTGTCACTGCTAACTAGACCAAAGCACTCTGGCGCATAACAGGATCATAAGTTCAAAGTGCAACTTTTTTGTAAAGGAAAAAAAACGGGGGGAAAAAAACGACTTTATTATTATAGGCAGACTTAAAACACCATCTGGAAGGAGCTGAAAAATGAGCTTACCACACCAGGAGTGTAGAGATAAAAACAAGTCTTTCCAGTGTGTGTAAAAATGCTGTGGCTACATCCTCAAGAGTGGTGGGAGATGAAAAGCATGAGAGGGCTGTGCTCTCGCACTTAACATGCAGACAATGTGTGACTCATTAAAAACTTAAACCTTTATCTAACCGATAAGACGCCCCCTCGCTTCCTAAATAAACCTACTGGTGATTTCTCCTACATGACTCACAGCCAGACAGTCACAAGCACATGAGGGGAAGCTTGTTTTGTTTTGGCTTTTTTATACTTTTGCTTTCATACACATGGTTTTTTGAAAAGGATCTTTTAAAAATTCCCACCAAAAACTGAAAATAGAAACAGAAAGTAAAAAAAAGTTTGCAGTTCTGCTTTTTAGTTGGTTGTGTCTTGTGCAGAAAATGTATGAACACAGAATAGGGGGGGAATTGTTGTTCTGCCATTAAGGCGGCAGTGGAGATAGTAACAGAGCCGAATCATCTGTGTAAGAAGGCTGATCTGGCCGAATGGGAAATGGATAGAGTCTGATGACGTGTTATGCCTGCAAAAGACTCACCGCAGCTACTCATCATGTGAGCACAGGACAAGAGCACCCTAAAAAAAACCAAATCAGGAATGGTAAAGGATGGCCCGTTATTAAAAAGACTGGCTTGACAGCTTATTATTGTTACTGTTAAAAAAGAAATGTCGCTCTCTGGTGAGTATTTTATACCTCACACTAAACACAGATACTTTTATGTTAACCTCATACCTCTTTTGCTTCTGGAATATGCATGCTATCTAAAATCCCACATTGGGGCAGCATTATGCTGGCGTTGTTTGCTTCAGTGTGAAAAAGCAAAGCTGGCGTAATGACTTCTTTACGGCAGAATTACAGGATCTCTGTGTAAAAAGGGCTTACATTTGTACTTTAGTTTCCCTAAAATACATCCCTCGAAAATTAAACCAAACATTCCTTTAAACAAACTTGTTACACACTCACATAAAGCCAGCTATCTTGTCTCCTCTTTGCTGTGTAGAAGCTGATTTGACTTTGGTATAAGCACATACAAATAAGCACTGAACCAACCAAGACAGAGTTTAGTTCGCTTAGGTTTTGATATACCCAACTCTGGGGAAGCTGAATCTTTTTAAAGGCATCTAAAGACAGAGAACAATCAGGGAAGGCGAGTTTTAAGTGTCTAATGTCAGTGTGACTGCCTTAGATTGAATGCTGGTGCACCACTATATCATTACAGAGCTAAATGAGAGGGCACATACAAGCCATTTGGTGTTCTCCATTCAGTATACCTAGACTTCCTGCTTAGAGAAAGGTCTCAGTTGACTGGGGGCAACTGGGTTTAAGTGAGAGCCTTTGTTCCTTTTAGTGGTCCATTATATTCCCAGGCCAGCCCATAAGACAAAAGAGTGCTGTGACCCTGATGTGAACCACCTTGGTCCTTGGGTTCTGGGTTGTCTTACACCATGCTGTCATGTGTCCTCAGCAGACTTTTAACATCTACTCAACCTCAGCAGGTCTCTTGTAACTTGAAAGCTCAGTGGAAGGGAGCCCACACACATTGAAGACAGGCATACCCACAGATCACACACCATCTATGGTGAAATCCTATACAGATGTTATCTGGTTGATAACAACACACAGACACACTCCTGCATTGAAAGATGGGTAAAATTCAATACAGGTGTTATAAGCTAGTTGATTTGCAACACCTTTAGGTCCTACATCATGGAAAGAGATCAGTTTGCTTCAGTTTCCTGTGTCCATAACCACATGTGACTGACAAGTTTACCCCTGAAAACCACAGTACTTCCCCGATGAGCTCCACAGGCTCAAAGTAATCAGAAATTCCCAGGACATGTGATAAGACTTGGCCAATGAGTAACAGATTTGGCACTCGACACATAAGTGCAGTCCTATGCCTACACTTCCTATAACCACAAACAAATACAAAGATATGAGCTCTACAAAGAGTGGGAGGGCGGAGAAAGGAAGCAGCATCAACCAACCAGTGCTTAGAATAACATACGGGGTGTGTTGTGTGGAAACTTTGGAAACTCTTCTATCTATTATGAACACATTTATTAATAGGCCATAACAAAAGGAAACTGGTGTTGGAAGAACTGGGATTGTCCCAGTCTCCACAAAGAACAGCATTGTTTTTCAAAGGTCATAAGTTAATAACATTTCATCTCCACTGAAATTTCACAGAGAAAAAAAAAGGGGAAGAAAAAAAGGAACATGTGAAGACATGTCTAAAATAGCTGAGAGGTTCAAACCAAACATTGAGGAACTTTAAACAATGGATTATGCAATGATTCTATGGAACTAAATTAGTTATGCCCGGAAATAGCGTGATTAAATAAAGGGAAGAGGACTATGTTCTCATGACAGCTCCTAACACTCTGGGTGGGACAGAACAATTAGCTCAACCTCAAACCACTTCCAACTCTTCATTTAAACTTTCTCTCTTGCGCTTACCCATTGATCCTTGTCATTTTCAATAAGGCAGGCCACTAACTGAAGACAAGCATGTCTCTGAGTTTGTTTTCATCATTCATTTTGAGCTGTCACATTCCACCCTCTGCATTTTGTGGTGGTTTCTAATTACCTGCTAAGAGATGGAGGCTGGTGAGCATGTGAAGGGCCATATGGCTAAGTAGGGTATCAAGCCTCTGTGGGATAAAGACTCCTCAGCGTTCCTCTGAGGAACACAGCTGGCCATTGTTTTAAAACGGAGACAGCAAAGGTTCTGGGAAAGGTTGAATCACTGGGGCAAAGTGGGATCTTGTGGGGTGTTTTAACACTCCCCACACACACCAGAGTCAATGCAACAAGGCCCCCAGTAGTGTCTTTCAACAGCCATGGCTGACCAATTAGTTCCCCCTCCACCTTTACGTAATCCCAAAGGATTGAAGGGTCAGAGGAGAGACCTCCTAATGGCCAAGGTGAGGTACAAGAAGAGTCAGGAGGAACCGGAGAGCCAGAGTCGCCACAGCAGAGACTTTGAAAACCAGCAGGGTTTGCCTTGTTTATGTGCAGCTGGAATGTAGTGGTTCTGCTTGTTATTAACCACAGACAACACTCTCTCACATGCCTCTCATGCATGCACATTTAAGCTCTCACCCATAAGAGGCGTTACAGTCTTTGATGGCCTGGGGCCTAAATTTGTTTTAGGAAAATAAAATGAGCATTGGAGCAGAGTGGGGCAGGGCTGTAGTGGTGAGCACACAGAAGGACACTAAAGCCTTTCAGGCCCTGCTAGTGATTTTCACTCTTCACATGTGCAGCTACATTCAGCAACATTTCCTTCTTAGGTGTTTTCTCACACATGCCATGGCAATACTGGAATAGATGGGGAAAGAGACAATTCAGCAGATGGCGGTAATGCAACACTTATGGATGCCAATCGCCATAAAACCCAACAGAAGAAGAAGAGGCAAGGCTGGATGTATGTGTATGTGTCGGAAGATGTCTAGTATCATTTTCGGGATCATGGTAGGAGAGGAGCTGTTTTTGCATATTCTAATATTCTTGTTGTGTATTTAATATTAACAAGCTTACGAGGCAAGTGATGTTTTTTTCTTGTATTTGAATGAGAAACACAGATTTGATACATTAAAAAGGAACATTAAAAGTGTTGGATGCTGAACTGGAGAAAGTAGAGACAAATTTGAAGAAGACATCATCAGTGAAGTCTTGTGATTGGTTTGCTCGCTACATGTGAACGTGTCTTTCGTCAAATGGATGTAATCCTTTTACATGCTTGTCCCTGCAATATTTCTGCTTTAATTTCACTACACAACGGCACTGACATTTTACCTGAGATGTTAGTAGGTCTTAAGGTGAAAAGGGAAATTACTGGTTCAGATTTCCCTTAATATCGATCCCTGCTTCCATTCATACATGACCCCATGCACATGTAAGGGATCGACTGCATGTGTGAAAGGGGCTTAAGACGGCCTCAGTGGCCCTGTGCCAGGGGAAACAGCAGTGGCATGTCTGGAATCTGGCTTGGAGGGAAGAGATGGTGGTTTGGACAAGGCCACAACGCCAAGCACATGATGGAATGACTTACTGTTAGGGGCCGTTCTGCACCAGTAACCCTAGCATGAGGGAGGGGGGGGAAATGTCGTGCTCTGTAATTTAACTGACCGTTCTCCCCATTTGGTAGCGATTTGCTGAAATGGCTGAGCACGGTTCACAGGCAATAGTATGGAAACATGGGACATATGGAATGCTCAGATAAGTGGGAATGAAAATAAAAAAGCAGTTTGAGTTTGGTCTGAGTATTCAAAAGTCAAAATAATCCAGTGAGTTCTCATAGGAGCAGCATTTGAAAGTCATTATGACTCACTATGCCACATGCTGTGATGACTATCTCATTTCCCCACTTTTCTCCTGGTAATATGATCCACTAATGATTAAGTATAAATCCCTTTCCAGACTTATTGTAGAGGCTACTGAAAGTTTGGTCAGGCTTACCTCTGTGGGTCTTTACTGCCATCTGTGCTGTGTTCGGCGCTGCTTCCATCTCCCTGCAATCTGCAGTCCACTGCTGGGTCCAGCTTGGGGTTGGAAGCCTCTTCATTGGTATCCACAGCTCTGGGGACAGGGCTGTCTCCGTCCTGCTCGGGCAGAGGGGTGCAGCGCCCCTGGCTCCCTACGCTGCTGATACTCCCTGTGGTCCCATGGTGGTGCCTGTCCACACCCCCTCCAGCCCGCTTGGCCTCACTGCATCGCCTCATGGCCTGGAGCTGGGAGAGGGGCACTATATCGGCTCCCTGGGGTCGATGCCAGACTGTGCGGCGCCCAGTAGAGTTGTAGTAGTAGAAGCGTCCACTCTGGTGGTCAAACAGCTCCCACCACTGGTTACCGTCTGCCTGGCGGACAGGAACGCCTGGAGGGGGATCCCAGCCGCATTCACCAGTGGTCAAGTTCACATACATATGCTCACGGGAGCGTGGCTCCAGGATCTCCACCCAATCAGAGCTGAATGAGAAGAAACAAGACAAAAAGGAAAGCGTAATTTACAGATGAGAAGGGCAAAAGATTATTCAGCAACCGGATATGATGATGCACTCGAGGCCATGGTCACGCCTGAGTACTAATCAACTCGACAAGCGATAAACAACTCACACTGTTTGACAGACTGAGAGGCCCAAAATGCCCACTTGCCCATATGGAGAGAGTGTCAATGTTTGTGTCCCCTACATGTATCCATCTGTATGTGTGTGTGTGTTAGCAGTGATGTCATCTCTTTGGTAGGCAATGGAGCAGCAGGAGTGATGGCGTGTATGTGTGTTTCCTGAATAAGGAGACAGGTGGACACGCTCAGTGAGACACCAGGCATGGAGTCAGCAGGGCCCAAAGAGAACCATACGCTCCGAGTGCTACTAACGCAAAAACCACTGAGCTTAACTACAATCACAGAGTGGCAACAGCCAGCTCAGCACAATACACACAGACAACAAAAAAGAGACAGTGGAGAGGGGAGGTGCAAAAAAAGGCAGAGAGGAAAATAGACAACCCAGTTTACAGAAAAGTACACATACACATGCACAGATAAGAGGGACAACCAATTACACACAATTAGACCATGAACTGGATATCAGTGAAATTATTAGGACACGCTATTTATCTGCGTTAAATAAAGTGTGTGGCCTTTTGGAATTAAATGATGTCACCTCATATTACAGGCATGTGCAGTAGCTTTCTATATAAAATCAAGGTCAATAAATATGACAAATAAGCAAGAACTGCAGTATGCTGGTGCTATATATCCAGGTCATGCTACCCTTTAGTGGGCTCCATTATGTCTCCTTTGATCTAGTTCCCTAATGCAGGCCTTAACTGTGCCAGCAAATCCATGTGGGAACAGGAACATCGCAAACAGCCAGCTAGAATCCCTTCCCAAGTCTCAGACACAGTAGATGTCTAGATCAGAGCCAGAGGAAGGACTCACAATGCTCCTTTCTAGTCTCTTGTAATGACCACTTGAGGGTCCTGGCATGGCTAGGTCATTTCGCTTCTTCAGCATCCCACCCAACTCTAGCCTAGTGTCTCTGAAAGAAAAGTGCAAGAGGGGAGGAATTAGTGTCACAACAATCCACCATAGGGTTGGATCTTGTCCCAGGGATTTCT
Organism: Holacanthus passer; assembly: GCA_025331565.1. Classification (NCBI taxonomy): domain Eukaryota; kingdom Metazoa; phylum Chordata; class Actinopteri; family Pomacanthidae; genus Holacanthus; species Holacanthus passer. Next base: position 4,016,764 of record JAFREQ010000011.1, read on the forward strand.
TTTCTCGGGACAGAAAAGCTTTTCTTCTCCCTGTCACAGTTATCTGTGGTGTGAGCCTGCTGTCCAAGCTACCTGTGATGATCAGAAGGGGCACAAAGCTTAGCGTGGATAAGACTGCCTACAATGTCCACGAAATACCCACATTCGTTCTTCGTGTGTCTGCCAAATCATCCCTGTGTGCACCCCCGGCCTCAGAAATAGACACAGAGGAGTGTGGTGCCAGTCAGGTCTGCCAGGGTTACAATGTCACAGTGTTGACTACAACTCACTGGGAACAGCACCTGTTCTCCGCTTTAACTGCAAAGCCTTGAGCAACTTTGACGTACCTGTTCAACAAGTATAAAGTATGAATCTATATCTCTTTTATGTGCTGCCAGCCCCAGGCTCTCCAAACTCCATTTGGGAGCTGCTTTGTGTCATCAGGGCAGGGCCGAAAATAGTGGGGGGAAGGTTGCAACACAAATTCACAAGTATACATCGCAAGTCTGTGAGTATTTGTGTTTGTGAAGTTGGAAGGTAATTATTCCTGTATTTTGAACAACCAGACTTGTGTGATGTTATATTGTGTTGAAATAAATTAACAAAATGTTGAGTTTCCTTGCTGGTTGTTCCTACACATTTTTAATCATTGTCGCTTTGCTGTTTGTTAACAGACAGCTTGCTTCATGTGTACGTTTTATATTTTAAACGCTCGTTATCATCGTTTTGTATTTTTCTGTAATGTAGCATTGTGATACAATGTTATTTATAACACTTTTATTTAGCTTGGAACTCAAACCCTTTTCTGGTGTCCAATATATATTATATATATAAGTATTTAAATTAAAATCATTAACATGCAACATTTAGTCGACCAATTGCTTCAACTAATGACAACTATTTGACTAGGAAAATCTTTAGTTGGGGGCAGCCCTCCTCTCTACCCATGTGTCCCAATGCCCTATGCTGGGCAGCCATCTGTCCAGTCCCTCACTCACAGGCAAGCAGCACTGACCTTAGTGGACTCAACATGTAGGCTGTTTCTATATTGCATTTTGAACCAACCTGAGACGACAAGAAGATGAAAGAGAGATGAAATTTAGGGGAAAATTTTATGGACATGTCAACAAATGTCTGTGTGAATACGTTTGTTTGTGTCGCAGGGGCTGGATTCAACACGGCAGACTAGTGTTTACAGTCTGCCTTTTAAAAGAGAGGTCCCACAATGAGGCCCAACTATTAGAAGATGACTTTCAGACTGATTAGATCCGCAACACTTAAGGGGTGGGAAGCCTACCAAATAATGGGGCATTCAAAGGAGAGGCCAAAGAGTCACTACCACCCCACACATACCAGAGTCTTCATCCTTTTACTGCTCCCAGCCTCCAAAAGAGGCCTTCCCACACTGCGAAACTGATCTCTCCATGCTGCATTCCTTGTTATTCAGCCCTGTGTTTGACATCACTCTCTGTAAATGCAATGTTTGTGTGTGAATCAAAATAAACCAATCCCTTATGAACATGGAGTGAAAGAAAGCTGTTGCTGTGTGTGAGATCCCAAAATTCCACAACAGTGATGACACTGGGGAAACCAGCAAAGAATTTAACATGCTGGACAGTGTCCAGAGCACCCCAACAGGAAACCAGGGTTTGAGGGTCAACGGTGGAGGCCATGGCTGACGAGTTTAGCAGCACGGGGTGTAGTGGTTGCATAAGGACTGTTCCCTCTGGGTAAATAAACAGCAGTGAGAGCTGAGAGCGAACCTGCTGGGCTCTGTTGACACGACCAGATAAGCAGGAAGAAAGACCGGTGTTCAGGTTCTGAAATTCCTGGAACATCACTTTTGGGAGTACTCAAACAACATGAGAGATGTCCATTACATGGGTTTGCCTGATGCAAAGCGACTTGTCTTCAGTGGGATTTACCAGGACTGGGGAAAAAAAAAAATCACATAACAGTGATTCCATCGCTTGAAGTGGACAAACTAAAATTCAAAAGAGCACCATCCTAGTTGCTATAAATTTCAGGTGAAAAGTTACTAGTTTTAATACCATGTAAATGAACTTCAGCCTACTCAGCTTTAGGCTAGTCCCTGACATGAGAAGCAGACAAAAGTATAGTGCAGGACTCCAAACAACGGAGGCAGTCTGCCTCATGCTGCAAATGTTCATAAATGGTTTGGAATGCAGTCTGCACCAGCTCAGCGAAGTTTAACTCCAACAGAGATGTTTTATATTGAAATAAAATTAACTCAGTACACACAGTCCTGCGACTAAAGGACACAGCACCTGATTTACCTCTGGGGAATCTCAATCTATTTGAAGCAGACTTGTATGCCACAGACCCATGTTATGGGTTTGAGTGGTCCTAAACCAGCAATTGACTGCCTTCAGTAAACATGTAACCATAGAAAGATGAGGAGTGGTTGAATTTTACAAATTCCATCAGAAATATGTTCATAAATAGTAACTCTGAGTTGAGACAAGACTTTCTTAAATATAAACTGGATTGGACAACTTTTCCAACAGCATCTCTTAACTCAGAATTTTTCATTTAACCTGCATTGCTTAATTGAACTAACAGTAGGTTTATCATTTGCCTACAATTTGCCTACAAAAAATTGTCCAAGGCTTGGAAATATTTAGAAACTGATGTATGAAATCCAATGTCCTTTTTACTCTTGTGAGTAAAACACCCTCTGCTGTCCCATAGCACACAGGATCGTTGTCTCCCATTTGGGTAAAGGAGACGCTTCAGTAGCCTATGGTTATTGCACAGCGACTAAAAATAAAGCTTGTCAAATTGTTACAAAAAAATCTCTGCAAACAGAGCCTGCCACAGAGACCAAAGACGTGAACACAAGCACACCTTCTTAACCATCTTGTTGCTCCTGGTCCCAATGTGCCAGAGGTCTCCTTTTGAAGGAGAAATACTTCATCTATCATCCACAATTTACAGTCAGCTCCAAAAATAACTGGAACTCGGAGCGGTTTCCCAGAGTGAGGGAAACAACAGAATATAGCTCATGGAATCTGCCCCATTGTTCGAAGCCAACGCCAAAGTGTAAATGGCACTTTTCCCAGCAGCAGTAAACATAGAGGACTGGACAATACATTCACTAGAAATAGGCCAACAAGCAGCCTTGTGTCATTGTCCAGCTTTGGATTTCAAACAAACTCAAATACCAATTGTGGTTGTTGATTTCATCCAAAAGATAAACAACACAGATGGAAAAAAGATTGTTTTCTCTGTGTAGCCTAGAGTTTTGACCAAACTATGGCAGCAGGGTTTCATCAGATAATCTAGCACTGGCTGAAATGCAGCTTTATGCTTCAGTGCCATTGTGGCATTTCTGATGGACAGATAGGACGCTTTCAGAAAGTGAGCTAAATGGGGGGTATCACTGCATTCATTTGGCCATAAACTTAAGGTGAGATAATAGACAAAACCAGCGAGCCAGTTAAGCTCCCACTTACCAATGCAGACTCTTGTAAGGTAACCTCTAACCTTTTCCAACAACAGACTATTCTGAGCTGTTGCTTGTGACTGTCCCTTGTGGACCGACGCAGACTGAGTTCTCACACAGGGCCTGCCATTCATTTAGGAAACCTTAGCACTCTGTTCATCAGGCACAGCAACAAGTGCCAAGGTCCACCCTGGCTGGTATATTTACAGATCTGCTATTTCCTATTTAGAGACATAAAACATTCTTTCTTCTCTGCTACTGGCCTTAAAACAAGTCACCTCTCAGAGAAGAGGAAGGAATTTAAACTCACCTAGCTGCACAGGTACAAAATTATTAAAAATGTAGCGACAATGAGAAACCACTTGTAATTTGCTCTCACAGAGCAAGTCGGGGCCTGTACCTCCATATAATACAAGGAGTGATCAGCCGAAAGCAGACTTCTGTTTGATTATGTATAAACCACGTACAAAGTCTATTCAGCATGGCTGCTAGGCAACCTGCTTATCTAAATATTGTAAAACAAGAGCAGGGACACGGACCGACTACTGAGTGCTTGGCAGCAGTTCCAGTGGCTGTGACTAACGAAGAGGGTAATCGTAAGCCTGGCATGTTGAGTGCTGTGGCCACGGTCCTGTTTACTGGAGTGAAGAGGGCAGCAGTTCCACTGTGTGTAAGCCCATCAGCAGCAGTGCAAGACATGAATGCACTGAAACAAATGGAGAGGCCCATTTAGAGAAAATTATATCATTTTCATCATCACTTTCCACTTCACTTCTTCTTAAAGACTTGAGTCAGGATATTTGGTTGCTGGTATTTTTTTTTAAATGATCTGTTTAAGGGTGTGTGTATAGGAGAGCTTGTAGCGACATCAAACAAATCCACAGGACATGAAAAGAAATGACCGGTCAGCTGTGTTTCCTCCTACATGTTTCCAGTAGTGTTTGTTGATAGTGACAGCAAGACATGAATCAGGTTTGAGAGTGGCTAATCTTGTCCTTATCAAAAGCATAATTGAGCCTTTCAAATGGTATATGTTTGTTTCCTGAAGTCTCCACAGAACCAAATGTTTCGGTTACAAATAGAGCCGGGACAAGGTGTATGTGGGTCGTCTCTTGTGCAGGATGTGTGAGTAGGTCCTGCGCCCTGCCCATGTGTCCAGAACAATCTGAGGGAGAGTGCACATGTTTCAGATGACAGAAAAAAGCCCAGCACCTGTCACACGCACATTCTTTGGCCCTTTTGTTTAACACCTCCCGTTCCTGCCGTGTCACCAGGGTTAAAGGTCGGTTAAACTGAAGGCACAATTGGTCCCCGTGTTTGTGCGTGTCCTGCATTTAATTTAACAACAAACAAACCGGTGTAAGGACTGCCGAGTCTGTGATGGGGTAATGGACTTCTGAGAGGCAACCTGGCATTCATCTCTACAGAAACCCTCATAAAGTTAATGCTCTGGGTTAGGATGCTGTATATTTATCTTGTTCTCTGACTTTAACAGTGTTATGCTTTATAAACCAGACCCACGGGCTGCACAATGGTCGACTTGTTTACTCTTTTGCCCCTTGTAAGAACTTCTACAGGTTTAATTATCATTCTATTGACTCTATGCTAATGTTAGATACTCTGTTGAATGTCTGCTTCTGCAGGTTATTGTTTTTATCTGTGCATCTGTATGTATTGTGAAGTTGCTTTGCCTTGTTGCCAAAGGATATCCATCTTTGGAGGATGAAAAGGGTGTGAAAAATCAATGGACAAGAACTTCATCAACGAGACCTTGAATGGATGACCATACACACGCGTCCTACTGATGGGACTTTCAAAAAACCAAGTTGCTTTGAGAACATGCTCACAAAAATGCAAGATACACATGAAAATACATGGTTTTCTCTCAATTCTCTCTCATCAAAATCAGCATAATTTTCCTCCACCAAAAACTGCTTTTGAACAAAGTTGTTGAATGACATAAATACATTTAAAAACAGCAGGCTCCAGTTGTATTGTGGGCAGCGAAAATGAACCTTTTCGAAAACACTGACAAATAACTGCCAATTGTTCACTTCGTGATTGAAATACTCCAGCTTTGGAGTAATTTAAGTTAACCATCTCTTCCCACTAATTTTTGTGAAAGCTTTTTAAATGTGTTTTTCCATTTAGCCAAATCACACCACAGCATTTTCATGGACATACAAAATATTTTGTTTGTGTTGTCAGACAGCCTGGAAGTATGAAATAGTCATTTGATCATGTGGCTCAGTGCAGGAATAACCAGTATCCCTTTTGCAGACTTTTAAAACATGTATTTTATACATTGGCAGTCTTTTGACAACAGAAACAGATCAATGATAACACTAAGATGTGAATGAATATGTTGAAAAAAATAAGTTATCACAGAAAGAGTTGAAGCATCATAAATGAGCATTTCTCTTTGATTTCTGCTTTTTATTATGAATATAAAGCATCTAGTGTGGACAGATGAGCAGCATATTCAAATTAAACCACATTAATGCCGACATGGCCTCAAACAGATCCTTACCTTTTCTTTCTATTTCACCCCTCCTCCCCTTTCCTCTTTTCCTCCCACCCCTCAGCAGCAGTTGTCAGTGTCCATTCCTCACTCTCCATGTGCTGACATTGGCAAACAAGTTTGGGGGTCGTCTTTCATGGCGTGACACGTCAGGCATGATAGAGGCAGCCTTATGTGAGCTGAACCAGGCACCAGTGCAGCAGGTTGCCAAGCAGAGAGGTAAAGAACTTTAAGACCAAACAGCCGGGCACCCACATGCCTGGCAGAGAGAACAAGGCTAGGATGGTAGGATGAACAGAGGGGGAGACTCCTGAGCTCACTCTGTCACCTGATTTACCTCCAAAATGCCTGCACGAATAAGACACTAACAAGCTGTTCATACTGGCTGTGACAGTTCTGTTATGACAGGACAGATCTGAAAAAACAGTAAGGATACTGTACAGTCCTGTGATGTGCCAGATATTAAATTGAGCGGTTGCATCTCTGACACACTGGAGTTTGTCTCTTGCTGCAGTAGTAAGGGTGAAGAAAACTCACCGGCAGATTTAACAGCTTTAAGGCAAACACTGCCTTTCTGCCAATTTCTGTAAAATCAAATACAATAAATCTCCTGCAGGAACTCTTCAAAAAGTAAATGTCATCATCACTTGATGGAAATGAGTAAATATACTTCCAATGAACTCGTATAGCATTACCCGAGACCAGTGAGATTGGCATTTCTGAGTCATTTGAGTGACTGCACACGCCTAAAACCACTAAGAACCAGATGGTCCGGTTTGGTTTGTGTGCTATATGCTAGGCTTATACAAATGTGTGCCATTGTTGGACATGGTCTATTTTAGAACCATGGCGTGGTACAAAAAAATGCAAAGTGGTCTTTGGATTTTAAAGCTTTCTACACAATGCCAATCTGTGCTCCGTCTTCAGCACAACGAAGGAAACAAGACTCGCAGATGAACATAATGATCTGATTGAGAAACCAGAAAAAAGTTCCTTTCTGCTGCAGTCGCCAACAGATTCTGTCATACACAAGTCTGTGGGCTCTCTGGCTATAGAAAAAAATGGTTACCTAGTTGACAAGAATGTCCTGTGATGACTCACTGCCATATGCATTACAAAGCCTGTGAAACGCACCCTATTCTGAAGCCTGTGATGGTACAGAACAATGCCGACTATTGTCAGATCAACAGGCGGACTTCATTCAACGAGAACTCTCTGTGTTGCCTTCACACAGGGGAGCCCAGCCAATCAGAGCCATGGCGGGGGAGGAGCTTGGGACATGTATGCAAGGTCTGGGGTGACCTCCTTCAACAGCTGCCCTAATCCAGAACTAGAGACAGTTTCCCCTGTCCATTGGCGCTGGATTAGAGAGGATCTCACAAGGTCGTTCAGCCACCTTCAGCAAGGCCAATCTTTCCCATGCTGCTTTCCAACTCGCGATTTTACATGCCCTCAGTGAACTAATTCCCCATAGCTGCCAAAATGTTCACCCCCACTGCATCAAACTGATTCTTCAAGAGATGTGAGATAATAGTGCCTACCTCTCCAACAGTTCCAGCAGAACATTTTTGTGTTGGCAGTCCTGAATGTTACTTCAGATACCCTCGCTGTAGTCCGCCTACAAATTCACCGAAGAGAAGCAGCGCTCTGTGATTTCTGTATAGAGAGTATTGTCTTGTCCCGCCATCCTCTCTTCTCCCACGAATGCTGCAGCTTTCAGCAGAAATGCTGGGAACTTCCGGCCCCCTTACTGCTCTGCTAAACAGTCGCTGCCTGTCTGAGACACTACTCAGCAACGGGGTCAATAAATTCCCTTTTATAGGGGTAAGCCTGACCAAACAGAAGTCCCTGTCCTTCCTAAAATCCACCCCTTTCCTTAGTTGAAGAGCACATGGGGGGGTTTCAGGTCAGATAAGACTCTGGACGAGAGTGAACATGTGCAGGAGAGGCTGAGGACAGGATCAGGGTGTTTACCACATACAGGCCGGCCTTTCTGTTCAGTACACCAGCTGTCGGAGCACGAACAATGGGGTCACTTGTCCAAACAAGAAAAATGAATGAAGCTATTAGGATGTAATTGTGCTTAATAACCTACACATTCATTGTCCAAACGTTATCCTCTCAGATAATTCAGGGTCATACATGTTATAAATGAAGACAGCCTTTAAAGGACAAACTGAAGCATTCAATCTCTGCCATCTGCAAGCTGCCAAAATAACATTTTCTATCAGATTCTGACATGCCTGTCTACCACCCAGAACAGTTTGTAACTTCATTTTGAGCTGGACCACACCATCCCCCCCGAATCCTCCCCTGCTGACATGACAAACGAGGCCAGAGTCTAATCCCAGAGCAGAGTTACAGGGTGAGTGGGGGGTCAGTGGCTGGCCGAGGAGCCACACAGGAAAGAATCGTCCAGATTGTCTTCTAGAGGAAGTGAAGGTGCAGACGGCAGGCCCACCAGACTTAGAAGTGCTGAGCAGCCTGGTGAAGATGTTAACGCCGGGTCTGTATGGGCCCAAGGGAGGAGTGGGGTGGATTATGATTTAAGAAGCCAGGGGATCAACAGTGTGGGGACAGACTGATATTTCCTAATAACAACAGACTTTCAGGTTGCGAGAGAGGGACACAACTATGATGCTGCATTTCACTGGCAAAAACTTTCCTTTTCTAGGCAGACTTTCAACATGTCTCACCCCATTTCTGTGTGTATCGATTTTGTTCTATGTGCTTTTGTACCTTTGTGTTGAGCTCGGTGCACCATGACAGCTCACTACCATTATATATACTTGTTCAACTCTTCAGAGCAGATGACTCATTCATCCTTACAGCCTTTCTGAACGTATGACCATCCCACAAGTTATTATCCCCTGTAATGCTAGTGAGTGATGATCAGCACTCTTAGCATCAGGTTCAATCCAGTGTGAGCCGGGAGGCTAACCCAGCCTGTAATCCATACAGAGGAAAGGTTTGAAATGTCAGCGGTTGTACAGGTACAGATAAATGTGTTTGGGCAAATCACCTTAACCTCATTAAAGTGTCATTGTGGCATGCCGCAGAGAATAAAAGTCAGAGGGGGGTGTTAAGAGCACTGATCCACAGGGATGTGACCCGGATTATATTACAGAAAGCAAGAAAGAAGGAGATGAAACATGGAAAATATTATTTTTAGTTTTATGAATAAAAAATAATCACCCAAAAAGAAAATCTGGATCATCCACATTCATTAAATTATTAACATGTCACAACCCATAACAAGCCGTTGTCACTGCAACAAAAGCCCCCAATCACTTCCTCTCAACAGGCAAACAAACTCTTCCATTGTCAAATCCTCTGTGGGACGGACATCCTGCCATGTCCTAGTCAAAAGACCAAATTTCGATTCATCTGGTTCGGGAAAAGCCTGGTTTGTTTACTTATGTCCGTCTACAGTTGAGAGCTAGAAAGAGCAAACAGTGAGACAACACTGTATTGTCATTTCTGCTCCTCAAGCCGAATGAACAAAAGAGACGCTTTAGAAGAGAGCAACACCAAACGGACCATTGTCTTGTCCCGTCATCCTGCCTTGTCTGGCTGTGACGTAGTGCTGGACAGATAAAGATGTAGCACTGGACAGATAGAGATGTCGTGCTGGACAGACAAAGTTAACACCTCTGCAGAAACCAGCACTACGTAGTCATCAGGTGAGCACCAGCTGGCAGGGGGATGGTGAAACTGCTACACCCAGGAAGTCAGGTTGGCATGGCGTGCCAATCTCACAGCTTCAGGCTATATAAATGACATGTGACTGAGTGGCTTAGTGTCAAACAATGTAAATGGAAGAGTATTCAACAGGAGGTACACACAGAGGAGAAAGATATATCAAGACATCAAACACTGTCAAAACTTCAGCTTTAGCCATTACAAGCCATCAAGACATAATTATACAAAGTCATAGCAGTAAAGCAAAAACATGTTTAATGCCAAAACAGTTGAAGGAGAATGTGAAAGGAACCAAAGGAGCTTATCCTATAGCTACATCTCAGTAGCTTTAAATAAGACTGTGTGGACTAAAGCAAACCATCTGTCTCACGAAACCGATGAAAGCTAAACAAAGTTTTAATGCACATCTGCAGTCAAAGCAGCTGGTGGGAAAAAAAGATCAACATGTGGAGATCAAACCAGTAGCTACAGCTCAGAGCCCCAGTTACCTTCCACCAGTAAAAACTGGCTGTGGGACATTTGTTTTCCGTTTAAGTTATTGGTCTCTAACCACTTCAAAGACTTGAGTTAGCTCAATCTGTGGAGCAGTTTAGGAGAAAAATAACGAAGAAAGTAGGCTCAGTCTCTCCCACAGCTAATTTAACTCTACTAACTAATACGAAATGAAGGCAAAATTTAACCTAAGTGTCAAACTTCTCTCACAGTTTCTCTAGCTAAGTGCTAGCAAGTTACCAAGTTAACCATTTACAACAGCCAAACGGTTACATGCAGTAAATAAATTAGCAACACAACTAGCAAAACACAATTTGAATTCCACTTTGACTCTCGTAACATAACCGAATTCTCTCAATTATGTGTTTAATTTCCACAAACTTTAGCCAACATTTAAGCTTTAAAACCACCTACAACCCTGTTAGTGTAACTCTCCATTGAGCAGTCTTGTTCACTGTAACGTTGGCCGCCCTCGCAACGCGGCGCGGTGACAATATCGAGGCAACAAAACTTTCTCCAGTTAACTTTCTATCACTTTGTAAATAACTTCAGAGCTAACTTACCTTGTCCCGGCCATTTTTTTCACATTGTAAACAAGGCGTAAAGTAAAAGGAAAACGCTGTTCGGCTGGTGGCGGGATGAAGGTAACTTGTCTGAGTTGCAGAGCGGTCCGTGGAGTGAACACGGGCCGGTCCTCCGGCGGTGGATCCGATGTGGAGTCTCCGCCTCCGCACGTGAGTCATAGGTTGGGATGGGGGTCACCCAGTCTGCACCCCCACCACCTCCCTCTGCCCCCCCCCAGACTGGCTGACTGGAAAGACCAGAGCCATAAGCAAAACATTTAGTGGCTGAACGAAGCAGTGATCAGATTTAAACTTATGTGAGCAGAACTATCACATCATGTTTACAGGGAACATTGTAGTTGGAGCCAGGTAAATAATTTTTACTCTACCAAATGATCTTTCTGTGAATGAAAATAATTGTATACACTTGTTAGTTTTCAGTTTATTGTTTATATTTATTGTGGTGGTTGCAAAAATGCAGTAGTAGCACTAGTAAAATAGTTATACTAACAAGATTGGATTCATGTTTGAATGTCACATCAGGATTGTGATAGGCTCATTTTACAATCTACTCTTATTTGACTCAGCCAGTCAGAGAGCTGAGAATCACAACTATCTCTTTTTATGATAACTATTTTCACTATTGAAGCTGTGGGTGAGCTCGCTTGTTAGCCTGTGGGCAAGCAGACAGAGCCCCCTGCTGGACAGCGACAGAAACAGGCATCACAGAATCAAAGGCAGGTCATGTTTATGATCAAACAACACTTTATTCACAATTACTATCAGCACTCAGGTCTATGGAAATATTTGCTAAAAAAAAAAAAATCAAAGAAGCTAACAAAGGCAGGTAGCTTAAATTCACATCAATAAGTATTATACTGTTGTGTTGTTCCTCTGGCACAGAGTAAACTATATATCCATTAAACGTACATCTGTTCACAGTGAACCCTTTAAGTGCTTTTCTGATGTAAATAAGGAGAGGACGAACATACAAATTGTGGGCGAGGAAATTTCTGAAGCTACATTTCTCTCTATAAGTTCATCTTGTCAACTCATATCATACAATGAGGTCTGCCTCTTCAGTATTATAAAAAATATTGTAAACATTTATATTAATTGCACAACATACATTCAAATACATACTGTACAGCAAGATTTTACTTCTGTATTGTTATCCTGTAGCACCATGTATAGCAAGCTGAACAAACTATTTGGATACTTCTACAGTGTGGTACTGACAATACAAAGGAGTAAAACGGCATTCACTAAGGAGGCATTCTGCCAGTGGTCAATCGTTCTGGAGGTTTGGATTGTATCGTTGTGAGACTGTGGTTAGTTTAGTTCGAGGTGTGGCTGACGCTGGATGGGGTTGAATCAAGGCAGGCAATCTTTAGTCACCTCACATCTCACAGCTCTGAGGAAGATGATGCTTCATAAAGGACATTCATCAGCGTTAAGATCAACTATGATACAAAAGATTATGGCAAAGACTTTGTTACAGTTGGTCATTTAAAAGTCCATACCACTTCCATGTGCAGACACGTTGGTGCAGAGAAAGACAATAAGTCTTGTTGCTACTCCAAGCACTAATGATTTATCTAATCAACATGTGCCACAGAGACATCATGAGGTCATGACATCATTGTGTAGCAGCAGAGGTGACATGTAAGTCATCATGTTTCCACCCAGTCACATATGACATGAAAGAAAGCTGATTAAAGCTGATATATATTATGTACAAGCAGTACTGTTAGACTGAATGGCTTGTGGACACCAAACGGTCCCACCTGATTCACAGCATCCTGTTGATGTAAGTGGTCCTGGCAGTTGGGGGGTAACAGAAGATGTACATGAGAATGAAATGTGTGCCAAGGTAGAATTGACAATTGGAGAGTCTTTAAGTATCCTCTCAGTCTCAGCATCTCCTCTGCCTGGGTGAGAGTCACAAAGAGCAGCTCTCTCAAGAATTTAAACCCAGTTTAGAGTAAAGTAGTATCTCAGGTTATGGTCCATTGAAGTGTGGTCAAGGTCCTTGGGTTTGCCTGTGCTCCCCCTTCTCCTTCCTTCGCTGGAGGAGGCCAGTGTGGTGGGTTGTGGGATGCAGGTGGTTAACCAACCCACCCTTCCCAAATCTGCCCTCTGTGCAGGGGAAACAAATACTGTGTGTTAAACGTGCTGCTTGAGGCATTCACTGGAAACCATGGCTCCAGTTGTGGTCTGTTCCTACCAAGACTGCGAGAAAAAGTAAGAAATGACAATAACAGGACTGAGAACACAACATAATGAGACAATGTCTGCATTGCTTTACTGAGTTTGACTGAGTTTGAGTGAATGGAAAAGAAGATGGTGTGGCTTTGCAATGCAGGTAAATGAGAGTTACTGTAAATATAGGAGTACAGAATTACAGTAAAAAGGAGAGAGGGGAGCATGCTGCTGGGTCATCTGACCAAGCTGAGAGAAATCTGGATGGAGATAGGAGTAGAGCTTGGCTGACTACGAAGGAACAGATGGCTTATGACAAACTCACAGCGATTTGGAGGAAGGCTTCTTCACTTTTGGCCTCTTTCGACGATGAACTGGCCTGAAGCATGCACAGCACGTATACACGCGCAGGGCAAATGCACGTGCATGGAGACAAACAAACAGGTATATACACACAAAACACACACGCGTACACACACAGGTACACACACATACAAGCATGCGCGCACGCACACACGCAGGCAGGCACACACACATACACCCCCACACGCACAGCAGAGACAAGCAATTAGGCTTCATTACAAAAAGGGAACAGCAGAAGCTGAAAAGCAGGCTTGTATTTTGTCCCTCTTTGGCTTCTGCTTCTGCATGCTAAAAAGCTTTGATCACAACAATAAGGAACAATGACAGTTTGAAGAGGTTCAATTTCAGCACATCACTCTACTTTATTTTCTTGACTCCCCAGATGACTCGCAGTGAGAGGAAACATAGCCAAAGGCCCACTAGGGAGGCTGTAACCTCCCAGAGTTCAAACTGTAACATGAATTCCATCTGCAGTGTTTGTAAAAGTAATCAGCTGTGTTGTAAGAGGAAGAAGAAAATACCTGTATTCACTGAAGTAGTTTCGCTCTTTTCCTCCTGAAAGGAAGTGGAGGTAACATTAGTCTCAGTCTGGAATAACAGGAGACACTATAATCAATCATGTTTGCTTCAGTGGCTTTTTACTCACCCTTCTCTGGGTTGCATTGCTTATGTCCCTTGCAGCCCCGTAAATCCATGAGCTGTTGATGCATTGAATTCAGAGCGTTGCGGTCGAGGGTGCTGACAGCATTTATCAGCTACAGGAATAATAAGGACAAAATGTCAGCAAGGGCTTTGGAAAAATCTCTGGAAAACAGTGGAAAATCTGTACTCACAGGAACTTACTATGAATCATGTTGGGGGATCATGTTATAGTTATTACTGGTTATTACTGGTTATTTATGCATCTGCCATAGAGTACAGTGTGTCTCTACAAATGAAATACCTGGTATGGGTCAGTGTTGAGGTCAAAATACTCCAGGAAACCGGTAGCAAATTCACAGAACAGGAAGTTGTGTGTGTCATTGATGGTCCTCAGGCACCAATAGGTGTTATTGTTGGCACTGGTGCATGCACAGAACGGACCCACTGAGGGAGGGAGGGACAGGAGTAGGTGAGGAAGGGAGGGGTGAGAGTGGAAAACAAGGGACATTACACAGTGTTCCAAAAACTTATTTTCACCATATTTGTTTTGGAAAACATTAAACAGCTCCACAACAATATTCTTCAAATCCCTTTATACACCCATGTTATTCCCTCACTTGTCCAGAAGGGGGCTGTCTGCCAGTGATGGTTGTCATGAGTGAAGCAGGTGAGGCCAGGCATGCTGCAGGTGTCGTTGTTTTGGAGTCTCTTGAGGAATTTACGTAGTTTCTTTCTGCGCTTCTGCTCTTTCTGCAGCCACTGACTCTTTTGCTTTGATGGCATTCTGATGAGAATGAAACACATTCAGTACAGTGGGACCGCAAGAGGAAATAATACATGATTTATTAATTGCCAAACATTGTCAGTTTTTACCTGAGTGAGTGCATGCGCCCTGCATTGAGCCTGAAAGCTTCTTTACTACTGAGGAGATAACTGTAAAGACAAGAAACAACTGTCACATGTGTAATTAGATCAGCATGCAGTTGACAGTGACGGTTCTGACACGTTCTCACCTGGGAGTGTCACACTGACATTCTTCTGGCCGCACCTTTTTCAGGTGACCTTTGACCTCACGGAGGTTCTTGATTTTTGTCTGCAAGGTTTCAATCTAAACACAGTAGGAACAAACAGCCACACAAAAGCTCATTATACACCACAGGTGACTGACAACCTGTAAAATGGGTGTAATAGGCTGGATATAACAAGAGAATGTACCTCATGCTCAATGTGCAGTTTGTGGTCTTTCCATGCTTGAAGAGACTTATAGAGGCCTCCATCACATTTTACTGTGTCATTCATAAGAATAGAGCATCTGAAAAAACACAACAGCACCACTAAAAATCATGCGTGTACAGTCTAAGTTATTTCCTAACATTTTAGGAACACCAGAAACTCTAAACATTAATGCAGACAAATGGACACAGCGGCACCTGTAGGTGACTTTAAGAGCAGCAGGTGCTGTGAGTTTATTGCTGGTGGTGGGTTTGGCTGTGATCCCCATGCCACTGAACTCTTCATTGTCCTCCTCATTCCCTGCCCCTCTCCTCCTGTCTCTGGCCCAGCTGTTGTTCCTGGAGCCCAGGGGCCGGTAGCCCTCCTCAAGGTCTACGGCATACAGGTCTCCATCCAGCTCAAACGATACAGAGCGGGCCCAGCGCTTCCTAGAGACAGTCTTACTGGATTTCATCTCTGAATAAGATGAGACAGAGGAACCTGAATAAGATTTAAAAAAAAAAGGGGGGGGGTTGATTTTTAAGATCAAGGTCTATGATGGTGTAGACAAGTGAAGACCAGCACGTGACAAAAAAACTCATGGTATGAATCAACATTCCATGCAATAGGTGTCATGTCCCATGAATAATTACAATCTTTTGTATTTGTGTCTTTCAAGGCTGTATTATTAAAGGCTCACTTGTCTACTTTATCCTACCACATGATGGCAGCACAGACACATGCTCCTCATGAATACTTCAAAAGCTGGTTATTTTAGCTGGAGATTAATGGCTCTGTTTGGCATGGCTTTGTAGGCAAGG
Source organism: Holacanthus passer (assembly GCA_025331565.1). Lineage (NCBI taxonomy): Eukaryota > Metazoa > Chordata > Actinopteri > Pomacanthidae > Holacanthus > Holacanthus passer. The sequence goes on from JAFREQ010000011.1 coordinate 4,032,727, forward strand.
ACGTTTCAAAGTGAAGCACAAGTGTCTTTCTGAACAAAATCACATCTATTAATATCTTCTTGAACAACGGTACATGCAAGTGACAAGAGGAATTTACTCTTCTTGGTGAGCAGCCTCTTCCTCTTCAGGACTGGTGTTTTGAAGCCCACGTCGCCGCAGTTGCAGGTGTCGGAGTTGGACGTAGGAGACAGCTGCGAGGCACCGCTGGCCATCAGAGCCTGCATACGTGGGGCATAAAGACTAGCCATGCCCTTGCACTTATACAGCCTCAGTTTGCCAGTCGGGTCCTCAACACACTGCCACTTCTGAAACGAGGCAAAAGGAAATTTCAGGACGTTGGGTCTTAAGGTTTGTGCTATAGCATGGCATAATTTTTGATGCATTAAAACCCAATGATTTAAACTGTTCTTTATTGAATTATGCTCAAAGTACCCTACACAGACCTACAATGGTGCTCTGTGGAAGCCTTAAAATGGAAGAAATATTCCAGTATTAAAATATTCTTATGGTCTTTTAGGAGATTTTGATAGCAATTCAGAGGTCTCTTTATACAAATACACTTGTGTACACATATGCCATGATTGCACTTCACTTTGAAGGATTAAAAAAGAGACTTTGAGGTGAAATGGAACCTGGAGAGTGCAATGACTGCATATTATATGCGGTAAATAGTCAACCATCTACCAAATTGTCACCCTGCATGAGTCACTCTCCATGTTGTCCTGAAACTTTAATAACCTCTCCTTCTTAGCTCCTGCAGGTCAGGTACCTGTCCTGGCTGCTGGCAGGAGGTCTGGTACTCTGCTTTCTGGCACAGGTCCTTCACCCGCTGATATTTTGGCAGGAAGTTCTGCTCCTGGGCCATTTCCTTCCCATCAGCTCTCTTGTGCGGAGGCTTCCTGAAAGAACAGGAAAAGACATGTTTTTTTTTCAACCAACCAAGGACAAGGAGTGTGATCCACCAGAAGACAATGCGTGGAATGAAAACATGTCCTGCAAAAGGTCAATCAATAAAACATACCCTCTCTCCACCAGGAAAGAGTCTCTCCATGTTTTACCCTTCCTGTTCAACTGGAACCTGGAAAATGATCAAAAAGAAATAAAAAATCTTGTCAGACCACTGCGATATTTGCACTGAACAAACATGCGCCTTTATTTCAAATGCCATCCTTGTACGGCCCTGAAAAGACCGTGGTATTAAACATTTAGATTTGAATTGTAGATTTCATTATGTCCAAGAAAACAGCACAAAGAGATATTTAGTAAAACTTTACAAAGTCCAGGCGTAGTACTCTTCAGCACATAGCCACCTAATCTACAAAATTTTAAACACCATTCTTAAAGTGTCTATTGAATGACAGGACACTGAGCAAAATAATTGATGTGTGCGTTCACCTATTGACTGGCCTGTCTGTGTCCAGCAGCTTGAGGATAGACTTGCCATCCATTTCTGCAGGGATATCAATGCCAGCCATGTCCAGCAGAGTCGGTGCCAAATCAATGTTTAACACTATATGAGGATTACTGCAGGGAAGCAAGAATAAAATGATATTTTTCATTGGAATTTGGTCACAATGTCATTAATCTCACATACGTGTATTAATACTGGAACACAGTGTCTAGATATTGGAATATTGAATGAATATAAGAAATAAGTCTCCGTCACTCACGTGGCACCTTGCTCCACATTAGGTCCTCGTACATAGAAGGGAACACGGATATCAAACTCATAAGGCATTGATTTGCCCTTGACCAGACCAAACTGGCCGATATGGTAGCCGTGGTCTGAGGTGTAAATGAGGTAGGTGTTGTCCAGTTCCCCCGTCTCCACCAACATGTTGTACATCTACAGAAAAGGACATAATTCATTCACACTCACACAGTGTAAAAAGTTATACTTCATGTTTGATAGCTCAAGTCTCCTGTGCCAGTTTCAAGGAAAAGGGATAGAACAATTTACCAAGTGTGTCAGTGAATACATTATACGGTCCCAGTCAGAACAAGCACAGATCTCTCAGGACTTGAGAAAGTCAGAGGAAATGTGTGTGTGGTGTGTCTGTGTTTAAGTTTCCCTGTTTAAGCATATGTCTATCTGCCCTGCATGTCTGCCCACCTTCTCCATGCTGTCATCCACAGACAGCAGGGTCTGCATCCTCCTGCGCTGCAGCATGTTGGTGAACTGCATGTGGACGGGCTTCATAGGTCCTGTGTAGCGTAGGATCCAGTGTTTGTCTGGGTTAGGGGCATAGTTGTAGCTGGGGGTACTGAAAGAGGCAGAAAAACATCAAACTAAACCACACAAAACTCAATGTGGTGTATTTAATATTTCATTTCTGTTGCTTCTTTTGCGTCGCAAAAGGAGAAAATAAAGCACAAAGCAGGACTCATTTCATTATGTCACTAACTCACCATACATTTGCATTCAGTTGTATTTTCCATCTCTATACACGTGGTTTTCATACTCTATGGCTGTAAATTGGATAACAGAGAATGTACCAATGTGTGTACAGTTACATTGTGCTTTCACAGCAATATTCCCTGCCTGTGTCTGCTGATACCGCCTATCCTTTTCTTTCCAAAGTAGCCATGAAAGTGTTTATGCAATGCTGAACTGGAGGTTACATAAACCACATAAAATGCAAAGCACTGCAATCGATAGGCCTGAACACAGTGAGCAGAGTTTGATCAATAATTAACTCCGAGCCATATGGAACTTTAATTATTTGAGAATAAACACTGCTAAATAGCTAATGAGATTCTAGAAGAAAATATATTTAACATTTAGTACGGATCGATCTGACTTTTAAAAAATGCTAATGTCTCACGGCCTGGTCCACAGTGGCAACCTTAATGTAGTGTGAAGATGTGTCTGCAAGGTGCCAAAGTGAGAAGAACATTCATCAGCAGGGCAATGCAGGACTTTTACGGCCTCTCTTTCTTCATGTGGTTGATAAGAGTGGAGGGAGATGGAGTGAGAAAAATAGCCAGAGAAGCGCTCTCAGAAAACATCACCCGAGGGAGAGCAAATTTATGGAGAAAGAGCAATTAAAAGTTTGGACAAAGACACTGGGGCTGGATTTTCAGAATATTCTGTGTATAAAGCCTGCGTGGCACAGGTTAATGATGCTGGAGGGATTAGATGAAGCAGGAGAAGGGTGTGAGGGTGTTGGAGGGAGCGGGCAGAAACTGCAGTCTCATTACTGGTCTTGGATCTGTCTCTGGAGGCCAATAGCAGGTCTGCCATTAGCTCGCAGCAGTAGACAGCCAGTCAGGAGCATGGAGGGTCAGGAAGACAAAGGCTGAAATGTTGTGTGTGTGTGTGTGTGCATGTGCATGCATTTGGCTAAATCATTACATATGCATTAAACATACATCACTCATGCCTCCCTTTGATCATGGCTGACAAAATGGTACAAATTAGCTGGGCTCATTACGGCGGTAACACTAATGTGAACAACGCATGAGCCAAATAAACTGGAGCGAAGCACTGGCTGTGTGTGGAGAGGGCTCGGCTGCCAAGAGCATACTGCAGGCAGAGGAGGATAAGATCGAGCTGAGATTATGGAATTTGTGTCATTCTGGGTCAAATGAAAGGGAGCGTGAATGTGTGGATGACTCATATGCAAGCAAATAGCTGTGAATGTGAAAATTGTAAAAATGTACCCTCGTGTTTGTCTGCTGTGTCCCACATAAACCAACTCAGTATATATTAAATGGGCAAAGCCAGCCCAGTTCAAATTATTTGCTGACACAGAATATCCCAAAAACCTGCAACAATCAGGGGGCTCACAGCTTGGTTAATTATAAGGCTGGTTTTTGCATTTTGAAGCTGACTCATTGTCTTACATGTGCTGTGATGCATTGGGGAAGGCAGAGCTGTACTGCGGGGCGGAGTCCTCTGGTCCGTGCGGAGCAACGTGGCTCAGCACCATCATGACAGGACGGTGTGGGTACATCCTCTTAGACATACGGAAGTAGTTGATGCTGTCGTTGGTAATGATGTCTGTCAGGTAGTCCTGTGGAGCGAGCAGACATTGTCCATCAGGCCCTCAGTGAGTGACAGCAGATGTCAAAGCCTTCAGTACTGTGTTGGGTCAGTGCCTATTACTGACCTGGTGTGAGTCAAAAAAGATTCCCAAGCACTACTATATCTTAATAATGGGCCAGATCTACTGTTTAACCCTTTGAACCCTAATCTTTGTCTCATAACTCCCCTTAAGTTGCTTCTGAGTTGTAAAAAAAATGTATGGGGTTGCTGACACCAAGAGAAATATTCAAATGTTTACATTCCATCAAATGAAATTGATTTCTTGTACATCACCTCATACACATTTGCAAAACTCAACCAGATATATCTGATACCTTTGGAAATGGGCTTTGGAGTGCAGAGATTAAGACATGAAAAAAAAACACTGTAAAGCTGTTTGCAAAGAAAAAAATGGTCATTTATAAAGTTCTAAGTTCAGGAATTCTAAACTATTCAGCATTTCTCGGGTAATGTCTGGTTACTTAATTGTAAATGCTTAAAATGTAGAGATAGCTACATCTCTCCAAGTAATCTAAAAATACCTGTTTCACTTTTGCTTTCACACACTCAATCATTCTGTGAATGTAGGTGTGCTATCTCTCAGGCGGAGTGTATAAATACCTTTGGATAGTCACTGCTGTGTTTCTCTCGTACTCCGTTCCTGCAGAGGGTGTAGTTGTAGAAGCGTGAGTTCTTCACCAGTGCTACCCATTCCTTCCAGCCAGGGGGCACATAGGAGCCGTTGTACTCATTCAGATACTTTCCAAAGAAGGCTGAGTGAGGAAGAGGTGAGCAGTATGTTATTTTGGTCCTCGAGCTCAATGCATTTGTGTTTGAATCTACTTTGACGTTCATGGGTCAGACTTGCTGCGCTCACCCGTCCTGTAGCCAGAGTTGTTGAGATGCACTGCGAAGGTGTGCGGCTCGTGGTGGGCCTGCCACGAGGGTGAGGAGCAATTCTCGTTGTTGGTGTAGGTGTGGTGGTTGTGCACATATTTCCCTGTCAGGATGGAGGAGCGGGATGGGCAGCACATGGGCGTGGTGGAGAAAGCATTGGAGAAATGCGTGCCGCCCTTCTCCATGATGTGCCGAGTTTTGTTCATGGCCTGCATTGAGCCTGGGAGAAAACAGTGCGAGAAAGAGAGAAGGCGGGGAGGTTGTATGAAGGGACAGGAGGGTGAGAGGAGATTCAAAGGCCGAGGATTGAAATGAAAGGGCCGCAGGGGGACATAAAACAGTTGGAGAAGAAAAAAAGAATGAGGGATTGAGGTAAACAGAGAGGGTAAAGAGTAGAGAAAAATATAAATGTAGGGCATGAGGGGGAAAGAAAATCCATTATGGACGTGGTAAGTGAAAAAGAAGGAGGGGAGTAAATGAGGGAACAAATCTTTTTGGTAAAGTGTAGCCCATTTGGATTCCTGTGTACTAAAAGCTTTTCAGGCTGATGGCGATTGTTTGGGAAAACAGATGCTTGACCATAAATTCCTGCTTTTCAATGGGAGTCTTCTCACTAGCGATCACAGGAGGACAAAGGATGTCACCGAGGCCATTATGCAGCCACTCCAGTCCAATACGCCGCTAAAGGACTTAAGCGGGAAGGGAGATGGCCAGGGTTTGGCACCCAGACAATGGAAGCCATAGGCCGCCCTCATTTCATGCCAGCAATGGAGGAGTTGGCAACGGGAGCACATGACTTTGAGTGGGCCAGTTGTTATGGTGCCAAGAGGCAGCATTAGGCTGACTTTCCCTTGCTGATGCTGTTGGATACACATGGAGAGAATACCCATACCCATGGGACACGGACACAAAGCAAACAGAGAGAGACAGATGCACAAACACACAGTAAACACACACACAGGAAAGGATTAATGGGGGAAAATGTCATACCCAGTTCTATGTCCTGATCATCGGTGAGGATGAGGATGATGTTGGGCCGGACGTTGCGGATGTGGCGGTCCCTCTGCAGGCGAGACCTGAGGCGATATCCAGACGAGTAGGGAGATCCCTGGGCCACGGCGAGGATTCCCACCAGGACAAGAAGGAGGAGAGGGAGAGGGGCGGAGAGCCCCCGCCCTGCCATCACACTATTCTGCAGTCACCTCCTCAGTCCTTCGTTTCACGCGCAGGGGTCTGCAGCTCCCTCACTCAACCTGAGAGACAGGACACGGAGAGAGACTGAGAAGAATAAAACACAGACACACATGCACACACACAAAATCTGGTGAAAAATAGCAGATGCAAGCCTTGCACAGCCATTACAGGGTGCTCTTCCGTACAAATGCACCCGTTTAGGCTGAGCTCAGCTCGTTAATCAATCATTAATGATGCATTAGAGTGGTGTCATTGGCTGGGTGTAATGATCTCTGGTGATGAGCACATGGCTGCCAGGCTGGGGCTAATGGGCCTGGGCCCGGGGCCAGCTCAGGACTCACCTCCCCCCGAGAGGGTTAGGGTGGATATGAGGGATGTGAGGAGGTGGGGTGGGCGGAGGTGTGGGGGGCAGAGGTGAAGGAGAGAGACAGAAGAAGAAGGGATGAGACGAGGACGCTGAAGACAGGGGTCAGTGAGCAGGGTAACAATGTGAAGAGAGAGCAAAACTCCAGTTCTAAAGATTTAAACGCTGACTTCATATTATACCAGGTCAACACACAGTGTGCAACATAAAAATACCTGTGAAAATGAAAGCAAGCAATATTAATGTGGCAATATCACAAAAGCAAACTGCCTCGAGTTGTGCAGAAAATTACAAATTATGTTCAGTTTAATACAACAATTAGAGTCAACTGCATGTTAAATAGAGCTTTTCTTAATTAATCTCCACATGCAGTTCCCCAAAATTACACTAAAATCCTATTAGTTCTCTAATAACTCTTCCTCATTAACAACATACCCCTCTGAGTTTACCATGGCAACTGTTGGTTTTACTCCTTATGCAAATATGTAAGAGTACTACCTCACTATCTGGACGCTAGCTCTATCTACAATTACTACGATGCTCCAGGAACATCGCCTGTACAATTTATAGTAAACAAAGCAACAGAAACAAGAACATTTTTACTTATTTAGATATCTGCTGTGGAACCATGTTCACTGTTAAATAAAGCAAGAACCTGTGCTAAAAATATGTTTCATTGAAAGTGTGTAATTTTTGAAACATCAACCATTAAATATTGTTGCAAATTTCCCCACTGTGGGATGAATAAAGGTTTATCTTATCTTAAATAGATGTCAGAGGACTAAAGATAAGAGCTGGATTTTTGTGCCTATTTGATCATGACACATAATCACGGCAGCAACACGTGCCAGTGACAATAATAATAAAGACAGTTTACAGCAGCACCAGTGTTCCCACTGAGATGCTCCACAGTAAGGTGGGGGTTTGTGTGTGTGTGTGTGCGTACATGTTTGTGAGTCCGCAAGGAGCATGTGGCCAGAGTTCCCTGTTTGAAGATGAAGACAATAACAACAACCTCTCTCTGCTGGGACTGTGAGTTCCCTTAACAACGACCTGACTGGAACACAGTTTCGACATGGGGGATACAGAGATACACACTTGCAACAGCGCCTGCATGCACACGTACGTGAGTGATGCACTTAAGAAACACGAGATGAAGACCTCAAAAGCAAAAATGTAAAAATGTATTAAATATTTAAGGGCAGAGATGATTACAGAGGGGCAACTTTGCTCTTGTGAATCTTTATCTTTATGCAGAGAGTCACAGCAGATGAAGTAAATGTGAGCTGAATGTAGGAGAGCTACTCTGTCTAACACAAAGCTCCCTGTTCCTCTCCGCTCTACGTCGTTGTCCAGATTGTGCTCATTAAGGTCTTCCCAGACACCCACACATGTCCTCCATCCTCCTCCATGGTCTTGCTTTACACAAAATGCACACAGCCAGGCACATACAAATACACACCATGTGCATGTGAATATGAGCATGCACACACACGCACACAAATAAATCTGTACAACGGCAGCTGTGTTTGCTCTGGTTTCCTACTCCCAGGGCATGTGGTTCTTCCCCGGAGGAACACATGAGCTCTGACCCGGGGTGCTGTGTTGTTGGAAACTGTCCTTGCTCCTTTCTTGTGCTCTGTCTCTGCATTCCCCTTTCATTTTTGGCGTGGGATGAAAACAAGACACCAGCAATGAGGAAATCCACAAGAAAAAAAACCCAAAAACCTGGTAAAAGAAAGACAGACATTTAACTAGCAGTGGATAGCCTGTCGCCCAAAATGGATTCCAGGACATCTACAGGGAATAAAGAATAGATTCAGTGTGCTCAAATTAAGATGGTTCTCTGCCACCGGCTCCTCGTTTAGAGCGGTTTGTGGTGTGGAAGGTACAGTACTTCCCGTTTATGGTTGTTTATCTGTTCAAAAAGCTGATGCGGGCAAAACCCGTACCAAATATAGTCCTGATGCACAAGAAAACATCCCGCTCGATTTTACATGCTGATCTATCAATAGCCAAGTATGTAAATGTTGTGTTATTGACATGCTGCGCTGGTGGATATTTTCTGACATTCCTCCCAGGAGGCCTCCCCCTTCCCCCTGATACTGAGGACTAATTGGATTTTCAGGCTTTTATCAGCTCTAACTGACACATACAGTCCTTTCTTTCCAGTTTGTTCTCTCCCTCTCTCTTTTATCTACCCGTATTGTTTATCTTTCCGGGCGGCAGATGCTACATGAAACCGCAAAGAAAAAAGCAGAGGAAACCAGAACGTCCAAACAGACAGAAGCCATTATACCTTGAAGATGTGTGGAAAAACAGGGATGGACAACCGTTAGAAAACAGCAGTACGTAGCCAACCTCCTCTCAGTCTCCAGCAACATGACCAATGTGAGGGTTTGTATGCATTCATAATGCAAGGCAAGCCATGTTGCTTCTGTAAACTGGGATGATTTAGAGCTCGTTTCCTGACAGAGCTCTGCCCACATCAGCTCTTTGCACTAAGTGAGCTGCGAAACGACAATGCTGATTCAGCCAGACAACCCAGAATGAAAGAGGAATTTTTGCCATTTAGACAGAAGCACAAGACAACATGAGTAAATATAACTCTCAGCAAAACTCATTAAAGGTTGGGGGCTTAGAGAGGAAGGGCTGGGGAGAAAGCTAGCAGAATATGAGATCATAGGGAATAAGCTTCTAAAAGCATGTTTGAGGAACAAGGATCATCTAGGGTTATACTAATGCCAAGTGATGCCTGGAAGTCAGAACAGAGACGGAAAGTTTTGCTCTTCAGTCATTCGCTTGTAAAGAGGCTCTAAGAGACAGCAGCACTGCATCACCAGATAAAAACTTAATGCCGTCCATCTTTTATTGAGAAGACTGAATTATAAATGCCGTGACAACAGAGCTGGCCATGTCACAGCATGGGCATGATGGTAAAACGGTGGCAAGAGTGGAGGGATGAAAATACACAGACAGATATGTTACACTGCCCAACAACACACATCTGTACTTGCAGTATCACAGTTCAAGTGAGGCACAGAGGAAACCGAGAGAGTGCTTGATAAATCTTCCAAAGATTTTGCAGAGGCGTTAATGTACTTTTTCCCCTATAAATAAAACACCTTGGGCTTTGAAACAGGCATAAGTCTGATTCATCCAATCTACAGCCCCCCGAGAAGGCACGAAGCACAGACAGAATATGAGAAAACTGAGGGAAAAAAACAGACATTTATTACATATTGAAGGAGGACGAATCATGGCGTACACCTTCAATTTAATCAGCTGTGTCTCATAATGCATATGAAATATGGAGGCGAAAGCCCACAAGCTTGAAGCCCGACTCTTGGATTCTCTATCACCGATGTTCTGAGACAGAGCGAGATGGAGAGAAAAAGACAGAAAGTGTGAGAAAGGGAAAGAACCTCTAGGCATAGAGTCTGTAGAGAACAAAGCCTGAGCACTTCCACTGCAGATGGATTTTTCCCAAACATGAAAACTAGATTCACAGACCAAGGCTTCCATATAAAATAGAAGAGAATAAAATAGAATGTGGTGGCAGAGAGCCTCCAAATCTCTTCTGCGTCGTGCTCAATGCAGGAATTTGCTATCCGCTGTATTCTAGTGCTGGAAAGCATAAAGGAAGTGGCCAGGAAAGTTTAAATAGACACATCCAGGTCTGAATGTAGCCCGCTGCAACACTATCAAGCCAATCCCTTTGGTCATAATTGAGGCTGGCAGGGCTTTGCTAATGTGTGACTTTGTTCCCATTGCTGTGCCTAGCTCTGAACTGAATGTGCAAAATCTCCAAGGGCCCTTGAATTTACCAACAAAAGTTTGCATTCAGATGCAAATCCTGCAACGGCATGCATCTATGTGAGAGTAACTTTCTCTCAGAGAAGTTGTGTGTGTGTGTGTGTGTGTGTGTGTGCGTGTGTGCGTGTGAGTATGTGTTGGTGGAAGGAGGAGTTTGCAATTCTCAATACAGTATGGAATGCTTTTTTCATGATAATAAGAAGCCATGGTTTGTCGCCGTCCTTCTTCTATCATTCTCTGCTTGCAAATCTTTGCTCCACCATCAAAATCTGGAAAACTACAGATTTTTCAATCAGGCTCATCAATGTCGTATCTGAATGACAAAATTTGTTCTTTAACAGTATACTTTAAAAAGACCCACATTTTACACTCATTGACTCTGTAGTTGAGGTATGGTTAAAATGAAATAATGATAGATGATAGAAGATCGTATGTAATAGATAATGTGATTGGGGTGTGGGGTAGTGACTATCATCTTTTAAGTTGATATGGTTAACTTGTCAGAAAACAGTTGCATATTTACACAGCCAGCAGTTACAGAGGAACATTACATTAATTTGTGTCATGTTTGTGTCCACCTGGTGAATGTAAGTCCAATATTTACTCTCTTTTAGCTCTGTTTTGGTCTCTACCAACTCCTGAGGGAAATATGTGGCTCTTAAACAGCTAAATGCTCCACTGTGTTCAGAAGCAAGCTCTAACTTTGCCTGTCTGCTGTTTGCTGCTGAGCAGGTAATGTAAGGTGGAGAGCTTAGAGCTTGTTCACTGAAAAGGGAAGCTGCAGATTCAGGTGATAATCCTCTGTCGGTTCATCATTAACAATGTCCCCTTTCACACTGTCACATTGTTTTGTCATTTGATATGTTGTTATTATAGAAATATTAATTATAGCTGTATTAAGTTTAGGCAACTAAAACTACATTACATACATTAACTTTCTATCTCAATACCTATGCCTTTACTTTTCTCTGTGCTGTAAGAACTTTCCTGCTTTGGTAGCAATTAAACATAGGTAGTTTTAAACTGTTGAAACTAGTGATCAATGCTTGGGACGCTTTCATTTCTTTAGAGAGGACTGTCTCCTCATTACAGGTGCTTTAGGCATCCTGGTAGCACAGCTGTGTTCCACATGATGTGTTCTACGAATGACCTCTAAACTAACGGCTTATCAATAATTAATGTGGGTGTGATGACATCTAAAACAATGGCTCCTTTAACAGGCCCGTCCAATCTCTCCAGTCCCTGGATGATAACCCTGAAATCATATTCAATAACTCTCAAACAGCTCTTTGGTTTCAAATAGTCCCTGCACATTCTTTTGACAAATGTGCCTTTACTTCCTAATAACTAACTTTAATAGTTGAGAATGACAAGAGATAATGCGGAGGCTGATCCCATTCACTGGGAAGATTTAATTTAGATTTCCCTCAGGTTCCGATAAGCTTGGCACTCTGCAGACATTTAAAGATGACAGTCAGAACCTACCAGCAATTTTCTGTTTGAATACGCAGACACAAAGAGCAGTGGTTAGACTTTAAAAGTGAGAAAATGAGATTTCTGCTGTGATGAGGAGACTCGAGTGTGAAATATTTCTTTCAGCAGTTACTGTTAAACGCTTCTCCTCTCCATTTGTGTGCGTTTCTTTTCTTGTTTATACATTAAATTTTTCCCTAACCTTTAATACCATGTGGAATGTGCTGCCCAGACAGTGAAATATGAATGAGTGTAATTTTAGTACTTAACACATCATTAATCCTGCAGTGAGTCTGCTGCCCTCAGAGGAAGGGTGAAGCTGTGATGTATTCTGGCTGGAAAAGCTCTCGCATGTCTCACACATACACACACTGCACTTCATTTGTTTATATATATTTTTCCAGCAGTCAAAGAATGGATGTTCCTGGGTACACCCACTTACTTTACCTGCATTATATGACCAAAAGTAAATGGACACACTTGGTATTTGGCTTTTTTTTAAAACTTTTTAAAAAACTTTTTTACTGATTTGGACACGGAACCTACATTCTAAGCAAGTTAAATCTCAATGATACAGCATACAATGATGTTTTAGCCAGGTCCATGAAGAGATGTTTTTCCCGGTCTATTTCAGAAGAACCTGATTGTCCTACACAGCTTGACCTCAAACTCATCTAACACCTTTGGGACTGGAACACACTACTGCAAGCCAGGCCTTAACATCAACATCAATCAACATCAGTGACTGACCTCAAGACACTTTAGTGGCTTAATGGGAGTGAATATCTGCAGTCAGGTTCCAAAACCTTGTGGGAAAGCATTCCCTGCTATAGCTGCATATTAAAGCCTATGGATCACAAACAAGGCATTCAATGATCTACAATTCTACAATTTCATTTAGCCGATGCTTTTATCCAAAGCGACATACAGTACATTCACACACCGATGAAACAGCCATTGGGGGCAATTTGGGGTTCAGTATCTTTCCCAAGGACACTTTGACACATAGACTGCAGGGGCCATGGATCGATTGGTGGACAACCGCTCCACCTCCTGAGCTACAGCTGCCCCATATCACGCTTAATGTAATTTGTCCACATACTTTTGGCCATAGAGTAATTAACAAACCGATAAATTATAAATGCAAACACGCACGCACTGTCCTCAGAAGTCATCTTCCGGTAGTCACACTATACTTTGGAAGTTAGAGCTTCGTCCACACCCAGACACAGGGGGAAAACACATCTCCATCTCTGCAACTCCATAATCCACAAGGGTCATTATCTTTTAAATGGTTTCATCGCGCGAGAGAGTGATGGGATGCCGGATGAATAGTTTGGTGGAAAAAATAAGGGGGTGAGGAAGAGAGAGAGGGAGCGAGGGAGAGAGAGAGGTAGGAAAAGAAAGAGACTGTATGATGGTGTCAGTTCAGACAAAAGGCCCAGTCATGATGTGTTCTCGCCGGAGAACAAAGAGCTCTGACAGACTCCCTGTATCTGCTCTGTTGACTATAAATGTACACTACACACACATACGCATGCAGGCAGTGCGAAAGACAGGCACACAAACACACCCACTCTGCGTATCAGACTTCAAACTTCTCTCTCCAACAAGGGGACATAAAAGGAGAGAACCACAGTTAGGCTAATTATCTCTGAATCTGGAGGAAATGAACAGCATCGTATTGTTGTATTGTTCTGAAATTGTTTGGCCCCAGCAGCACTAGAGGGACATCATACAGCTACTGCCTGCCTTTTTGTCTCCTCCAGGTTTAACAAACTAACTCAGTGAAGATATTCCTCATAATGAGCTTGGATTGCCGCCACACCATAAATAACAACGTCAAAACCTGCTGCAGCGAGGATGTTTTAGGGACTAAATTCAGTCTGCATCTCTTAAGACGCTGGTTTTTCTCTTTTATCCGCACACGTCCACTTCGCTCTTGCTCTCTGTCTCCAGCAGCAACCGGGTGGCATGCAGAGCTAGCGTGGTGGTCTGCAGGTTTTTTGGGGGGCTTCAGTCAGAGTCCACGGCAGGGTCACGGCATTTACCCCTCCTCCTCTGCGCCCTTGCGGTACGCTCCAAGAGAGCCCAAAGAGAACACGGAGGTGTTAGAGAAAAACACAAACAGAGGCCCGATTGTCCCTGACTTGGGTTCAACCCCCCACAGCCCCACAGCCCCACAGCCCCACCTCCAGGGGTTTAAGACTGAGAGAATGAGCAACTGTCAATGGTGTTTTGTAAATACGTAGCTGTTTTCACTTCAGATGGGTTTATTCAGATGTCGGAGGGAAATGTGCCTGCTTTGCAGTCTGCAAGTGTCCTTGCCTTTCCTGTCCTATTGAGGTTTGTATGGGAAAGCCATTTGTGGTGCGTCCGAAAGAGCGGCACAATTGCCAGCTCCTTTGAGACAGGGGTTGACAGCTGAAACAAGTGAGCAAGCTGGTGGACAGGGCAGCCTGCTGAGTGATGGCTGTTTCTTATTGGCACTTATTGACCAGAGGCAAAGCCCCCCTACAGTGTGTCACATCTCAGCTAAATGGATTACAGACAAATCAGCCGGGGCCAATTGTTCCACCGACCTAACTACCTCACTGAGACCTCAGTCCAGCCAAGTGACTTCTGCATGACATTGTGTAACTGCAGCGCCAATGAGAAATCATTTTAAAATATGATTGGCTTGGAACTGTATAATACTAAATAAGCTTGATTGGAGGAGCATTATTGGTATGCGCACAGTGATATTTATCTGCTCGGAATAATGCAATTATCCCTGTAAACAATGCTGTCCGCCTCTAGTTTATAAGCTGCACACGTGTCGGCAAAATTAGATCATGTTCTACAGGACTCATAGGTTTTAAGCTGTCATTTGTTGTGTTTTAATTACATGCCATTTCTCTCCCATCATCAAATTAGCACCTGCAGTGGGGACTGCTCCTAATGGCCCTGACTTAATGATGATTACAGACAATATCGGTTTCAACTTTCAGCAAACAACTGCCGCCCGCCCGCTGAATAAATTACTGACAGCCCAGATAAATCAATACGCTGGCTGGAAGTTACAGTTCAGCTGCTGCAGAAGGGATCACTATTATAGACTCATGATTCTTTTACTCGACTGATAAACAATGGCTCTTGACCGCTCAAAGAGGTCCTATACAGCAGGGGGATGTTTTAACCTGGGGTCTGTAGGCGCCGTGAGGACCATCCTCTCTGGTGTTAAGTATACCCTTGGGGGGTTTTGGAGAGGGGACAACCACTTCTTTACTTCTAACTCCTCCCATTCTCTGTCCTAAACCCCCAACCTTCGCTAGCTGGCTTTCTCCTGGCCCTTTTGTCGGCGGATTACTGGGGGTTTAGAGACGCATAGACTGATCCCTCCCTCCCCTATCGGAACCACACAGGGGGTTAAGACTGGAGCACAGAGGGGAGACCTCCACACAATGATCTGAATTACAGAGGCTTTCTATGTATGGCCACTTATATTCCCCCATTTGTTCTTCTCAGAAATCACCACAGAGCGCTATTCAGTGCTTGTGGTTTTCCCAGCAGGAATCCTGGTATGTACCGTATGCCAAAACCCAGAGCAGATTTTCGAATCTGTAACAACACCTACAGAGTTCAGAGAGTGTTTTTTTTAACCAAACTCTTTGTCTTTTGTTCAGTTTAAACACAAACACGTGTGACGGCCCTTGTAATCATCCACTGTAAGCGACTGGCGCGGAAAATACCCACGGCAAACAAACAAGCCTCAGGTGAAACCGCAGCGATGTGTAACCGCACACAATCAACACACACAGCCCACATCATCCCTCCATATTGTGAGGGAGCACAGGCTGTCTCCTCCTCTACAGGTCGGTATCCATCTCTCTCTGCCTCGTCCCCGGGACAGCTGCCCAGACAGCCCATCTGTCTGCGCTGACCTGTGTTTGGGACCATGGGGGCAGCCTAAGTGGCCCACGAAGGGGGTTTCTGGCATGTTGCCCATCCGGTAATGACAGTTAAGCTGCCAGCGGCTTGCCTAACAGCTCTGGAGGTCTCTCTGTGGTGCTACGGTATTGATATTGTATTGGGTTGCAAAGGGCTTGGCAGCCTTTTAATGAGAGCTCAGATTGATCAGGCGGTAGTGGCTCTCCCTTTACTGTGGATGATGTTCATTGGCTGTCCCTGCAGGCCTGACCTCCCTTTGATCTGTATCACTGACTGAGCAGTGAGACAAACACACTCATGCCCCCGATGCACAGTCACACACATGCTGGCACATGTACACTCATGTATGAATGTATATACAGTATCCAAGCATAATTGATGTTGGAGCATCATAAAGGTTCAGGTGGCAGTGGTGGTGAAGTCATTTTGACACAGCTGAAACAAAAATCCAACTGTTAAGGGACTCAATCGGTCACCAAAGTCATCAAGTTTAAAATACTACTGGCAGCAAACATTACAAGAACATAATTGAAACTTTAAATCGACTACTAAAAAAAAAAAAAAAAATCTGTCCAGTTTTAGTTTCCATGTAGCAATAACAAGATAATGTTGCTGTGATCTCAATAATCATTCCCCCAAACAGAATACTTTATCAGCACTTACACAGAAAAAAAACATTTCTCTCAGTAAAGAGAATTGCTGAAATAACAACAGTAATAAAAAAAACAGCATTCAAACATTTATTCTGACACATGTCAACACATACACACTTAACTAAATGACTCACCCACATACACACAAAGGAGAGAGAAAGCAAAATATCTTTCCTTTATACTGAAACCCTCTGTGGAGTCACTAGCTGGACAATGGGGGTAAGCAAAGTTCAAATAAACAGATAGAGTTAGAGAGAAAGGAGAAGAAAAAAGAGACATTTAAAGCAGCTGCCTGTCAGCCTCTATAACGGTACTTCACCTTTCCTTTCCTCCTCCTCCTCCATACCTGCCACCACAGGCTCATGTCAAGGTCACAGCAGTGGTCTCTCGGACTTGACTCTGTCCTATTAGCCCTCCATTAGGCTCCTGTCAGAGAGGCAGCCAGCTGTCTGCTCCCCTGTGGTTGTGATCGTGACCCCCACTCAGCCTCTGGACCCCCCTGGGATCGACAGCAGGGAAGTAACAAGATGGAGGTAGAAATGAAACCCTGCTCACTACTCAAGGGAGAGGACACTGTGATTACTTTTCAGTGGCCTTTACTACTGAACCAGTGGGGAGACCATTCCGCGACTGTGCTGGAGATCGGTCACACTGAAATGTGAATTTCAAAATTCAGGCACCAAATGCACTGCATTTGCACGGGTTCGAAAGGTACATGTTGTGATGATGTCCTCCTCAAACTGTTCTCTTGCTTGCCCCCTTCTTCCTCAGCTTTCTCCCTCTCTCTCCTATTAAACATGAATTAGCAGTGCCTTGATCAAGTTCATCACCCTTGTGTTGTAATTAGCGCTGTGTCAGAGCGCAGAGCGCGGCCCCCATTTCACTAATAGAGTAATTACCGCACCATCGGCCAGCTCTCCGACCTCCATCACCCCACCCCCCCACACACCTTCAAACCCTCCTATCGCACCTTCCTATCAGCTCAGACGGAACATAAAGCATCAGACAGGACAGGAGATATACCCAGCTTTTCAACCAGGGGAGATTAAAGGTGGGGTGAGTTGTTCTAATCCAATACACGTTTTGTCAAATTCAGCAAATATCTCCTCACGGTCCACTAGCTGCTGGATGTTAACAACATAACATGCCTCATCTTCTCTGCATGTTGGCTGCACATTCATTAATTTCGGGGGCGTAGCTTCTGAAGGAGCACTAAAGGAAGAGTCTGTTTATATGGGTGTGGACTTCAAATACCAACAATCTTTCTCCAGAATGACTAACCCCACCTATAATAGGCACCTATAACCTTTTACTGTGGATCACACTGAGTGAAAAGGTCAATCAGATTCATGAGAAAAGCGTTGTGGATGAACATCTGCGCTTAATGAGCGCCGTATAGCATCAAGATTGCTGTTGCACTCTCCTACATGTGAAGTAGGAAAGCATTAAAAATAAATGAGGAGTGCAGCCAATTCCAGACACACATAAAATGGCCAGTAAATTCATAGGGTAAGCAGACAAGAGAGGGACAGGGATACACTGCCTATGGAGGAGAAAGGGACACTGTTTTACTGCTGTAGAGATTCAATTAATTATCCCTACATTGTAGTTAAGGGAGGGTGAAACACTACAAGCTTCAACCAGAAGCCCCATATCTCCACCAGATGTCCTGCATTTTTTAGAGTTGGCAGGCTCTGTGTGTGATTAAGTTTCAAGTCAAAATTGGATTTTGCCTAAACTTTTAACTCTGACTTTGCTGACTTTTTTTCAAAATGGATTCACAGTGAATCTCCTGCCTTGCACAACATTTGTGGATTGATGCTGGATTGTCTGAGTTTGTTGGGCCTGTTTTATCTGATATAACAATCCGGTAGATCTCCTGTACAACTGGATGTCGATGGATTACTATCTGCCCACTTTGAGTCTGCTGGGCTTCTTTTCCTAAATGGATTAATGGTGGATCTCCTGCCTTGTGTGATATCACTTTGAGTCTGCTGGGCCTCTCTTCCCGAGTAGACTGACAGAGGATCTCTTTCTACTATGTCTCTAATCATTGTATTGTTCTAGATCTTTGTGCGGTTTTACTGGGAGCCCTCGAGGGTCTGGCAACCCTCCTGCTCCTGTAATGTTGTCTCAGGATGCACACAGGGTGCACAGCTAACTATGAGAATTTATCTTTCCTCCACAGTGACTGCTGCAGAATTACTTTTACAACTTCATGTCAGCAGAGGGTTATGGTGCCTGTGGACATATCCAAATGGTTGCTTGTAGCTGAGGAGTTCTTGCAGTCTACTGTCTCCTTGTTTTGAGAGAACATTTTACTATTCCTGCAAAAATATTCTTTTCCAGTCTGGTGACTGATGTGAAAGGCTGTAAGGCCAAGCACAAACTTTTAGTTATATTGTTGCTATTGCTCTTAGGGAATATACAAATCCAGGCCCTGTCACTCCTGTGAAATGCTTTACACCTGCAGATTTTAAAGCTAGATTTTATACATATCAATGTAAGGAGTTTACTCTCTATATTGGACATGATAAAGATCTGGATAAATTGAATAGCCACTGATATTGTTCTCTTATCTGAAACCTGGCTTACAAAATCTGTGCATGATAAGGATATTTGCATTGGTTACAATGCTTATCATACAGAATAAAATCCCAAAAGAAAAGGTACAACTTGCCATTAAATTGGTGCTTTCTGAGTCAATAAGTAAAGATAGGTAGATAGATAAAAATGTAACATCAAGATGTTTCTTGAGCAGACTTTTCTGCATGATTTGTACCATTTTAATTGGGATAGAAGCACCTTTTTTATGCTGTTGAACTAGCCAGGAATTATTTCCATGAAAGCGTCATTGATATTGCAAACAAACAACTCTGAAAATTTCCCTAGAGCATCTCTCTGTTTTGGCTAAGGTGATTGAATCCCCAGTGAACAAGCAAAACATTACCTGGCTCTCAACTCTATACCTTTTACATTTCAGTCAGGACTTTGCAAAAACCATACTACTATTACTGCTGCCATGAAGGTCATAAATGATATAACTGAAGCCCTCAATAACAAGCAGCACTGCTTTTCTTTTTTAATAGACTATTCTCAGGCCTTTGATACCTTTCATCACAACATTTTAATTGGATGTCTAACAGCTATTGGTTTTTTTGAACATGAAGTTGGGTGGTTTGTAAACCATCTCACAGGCAGAACCCAGGGTGCCGCAAGTCCACAATGGGATTCCACAAGGTTCGGTTCTGGGTTCATTATCATATACTATTAAAAAAATTGCCTTGGACAGAATATTCCAAACTCAGGTTTTCATTCTATACTGATGATGCTGTCATTTAGTGATTTGCTGGCACGGAAAAAGAAAAGCTATATCAACTGCAACTTGATTCTAAATGCAGATAAAACAAACTTATGTTCTTTACTACTTTAAGAAAAATAAGATCACCATTGTCTGAGGAAATTGTTACCAGAGATGATAAACAAATTATGTTGGTGTCTTTTTTTAAAAATACCTGGGGGTTTTAATCGACAGCCACTTAAATTTTAAGGCACATATCCAGCATGATTTGCTTGCTTGATGTGCATGCCGCCTCACTTATTGGTATGTTTTTATTTACGAAGCCATTCTTGTTAAAAAATAGTACTTACTTATCTTTTTTGAATTTGAAACCACCTTGATAGAAATCACAATCTTCATTTGCTAGACATTTGTGATTTGTTGGTCCCAAAGTCCAAACGGAAATGGGAGAGAAAGCTTCTAGGTTTTCTGCACCTACTGCAGGAAACAATCTACAGACTGATCTTAAACTTCAAAAGATTGCATCCTTGAACAATTTTGAAATGTGAAATCCATTGAGTTCAGGTAGTCTGTGCGCAACTGTTTTATCTGATCATTTTAGTGTCACTCAAATCTATGTGCTTGCTTGTTTGTTTACTGTTGTAGCTCTGTATTGTTGCTATTCTTGGCCAGGTCTCCTTTGTAAAAGAGATCCTTGATCTCAATGGGACAAACCTGGTTAAATAAAGGCTAAATACAAAACAAAATAAAAGTGATGGCATACTTGGTGTCATCCTGTGTTTGGTAAGCTCCTTGTTAAACGTGGCTGTGATTAAAAGCTATTAAAGCAATTATCTTAACGGCAGGAGAGCTGGGGATCAGAAGAGTAGAAGAGAGCCTTTTGTGGAATTCAGATGAAACCTCCTTTCAGCACCGTCGCCCCAGATAGCTTAAGTTAGCTGAGTGGTTATGCAATTGGCAGAAGAGATTTTTTTCAAGTGTAGAGATGCACACACACACTTTCTTCACAGCCAGCCACTTCCTTACAAATAGAGAGCCGACTTCCCAGCCAGCCGATGGGAGCTGACACACAGCAAAAGAATGAGCTGCTTCAGTGTTGTTACTATAAAGCTTGGCCAGAGTGCCGAGTGGCCTCTCTGTGTGTGGCGCCGCAGGTTGGCACACTCACAGGGGGCTTTATTGGGGTGCCGTCCTGAGCGTCAGGCAGCATGCCCGATGTTGACAAAGCCTGGTATCGCCTGCTGTCAGCCCATTCTGTGTGCACCCGGCGGAAAGAATCAATTAGGCCAAGCTCACAACAGAGCACTTTAATATTTGACTTTTAATCAGTGGGCAGAAGGCAGGCTGGGGCATGGAAGCACGCTGGCAGTTCCCATCTTGTTGATGTGGAAAATGAGGGTCAGGAAATTGCTCCCAGGGCCCCGCAATATGCATCATATACCCCTGGGAGGATGTGAAGACTCTGTCTGAGGAGAAATTGCCACCAACAACAGGCTAATCCCCCAAACTGTTAAGGGAAAATATTCCTATGTCACTCACAAGATATCAAAAGCACCTTACGCAACCAGCTGCAAAGAATGGAGAAATATCAAATAAGTCTGTTCGTAAACAACCACAGTTCTGTGGAAGGGACAGTGGTTTAAGAGAAGAAAACTGAATTGATGAGGTCTTCACTCAGCAGATGAACTGCGCCTTTGAAGAGTTTCTCTTGAAGACTTTGGGTTTTTATCATGCACCGCCGAAGGCCCCCTCTGCCAGCAAGAAGAGGAGGAAGAAAGAGAGAGGTGAATGCTGTCCTCATGCTGAGGTTTTGAAGTGGAGATCAGTCCTCAAACAGAATAGCTTACTAAAGGCACATCATTCACCTGTCTGCTGTTGGTAGTTTCACAGAGACAAGAAGGAAAATCAAAGTTCATCTCCCTGAAATGCTCCAAAAAGAAAAAGTTAGCTAGCCAGGTCTGTTTTTTTTCCACAAACAAAACACTAAACTATCAGGGCTATATTAGGAGCTGTTTGTTAATCAAAAAAGAGAGCTGATTACAGTCACGTACTCATGTTTTTACAAGCGATAATAAGTCAGCTGTGCACAGCTGTGTACATAATGTGGCCACATGTGCTGAGAGCTGCTTCCTCTGCTGCCATCCAACTGTTCGCACAGAATGACTCTGATCACAGCAGCAGCACGAGGATGCTACTGGTAAACAGCCAACAGGAAAGTGGTAGCACTGCAGTGGTGATGTGTCCAGGTCATGCAGATTTATTGCCTCTTTAAAACAGTGTTTGCACAAAAAACATTTCCATTTCTTTAAACCCAGCGCCTCAAACTACCAATTGAAAGCATAAAACATGGCCCAGGCTATCATTGCTTGTTTAGTAAAGACATGAAGCTAGTTTACAGCCCAAAGCCACGGGAGGTGAAGTCGATTTTTCAGCTGTTGATTTGATAATCCTGAGCTTTTGCAGCCTGCTCATTAATTCTCATGACTATTTCTCTCGGCCTCACCTCAGCCCCCACTCTCTGCATCTTTCTTTTCACTCTCTTTTCTCTTCTCTTCATAATTACCATTTGGACTGACGGCCACAGAGGGGGCATCTGCTGTGGCCACAGCACAACTGCAACACCCACAGCTCTCTTTGATCATTGATTCCATCTCAGTGTGGCCAACAATAACCATCCTCTTATTCGTGCAGAATGAAATGCTAATCAGTGGCAGGCAGATCAAATGAGGTGATGTGATTTTGAGACTGACTGAGGCAGCATGATACTGAAGCAGCGTGATGCGTGAGTCGCCGCTGGAGGCGACGGATCTATCCCCCACAGTAAATAAAGTGTTGACGTTAACTGTGGCCCGCTGTGTTGTTTGTTTCTTCTGAGGTCTGCAGAATCCATGGTAACAGGAACAACAATAAGAACCTGACTTATGTCTCCTCAGGTGGAGGAGTAATGCCCTGATAGGTGAGAGATAGGAAGACTGCACAGTTGGGCACTGTGATTACATTTCAATGATGAAACATGGAGACATGGCCTTGCGTGCACTGACCCACATCTGTGTGTCAACACGTGAAAAAAATCTGAAACCTACAGCAGCTATAGCAGCATAACAAAGACCTGCATTCACACATTGAAGGCAACTCTCTGTATGTGTGTGAGGGAGAGATGAGAGGGCAGAAGGAGATTTCACTTTCACAGTGTGTAAGAGGTGTGCAGCCTTACCTTCCCTTCTAAACAAGCTGTCTCTGATGTTCTCCTCTCCCACTGAAACCAGCCGCTGACTGCCAAGTTCTGTAAGCAAACACAAAGTCCAGAGTGGATGAATACTTGGAACATATGCACCTTCCACTGAGGAGCCCAAACAGAGCAAGACTATCTTGTATCTATGCCATTCTGGCTTGTTTTTAAAAAAAAAAAACCCTTACTAAAATCTATGAATCCTGTACAGATGCTGGTTCATCCATGCTTGCTGCTGGCCTTATTGTCTCAGACACCATAAGCCATTCTGAGTCCAGATGCCACTCCCAGTCACCACTCCTCCCTCACACATACCCTGAGGACGGTGACACATCTGTTTCAGAGGAAAACACTGTGACACACTGTAGGATGTGGAGATAAGCAACCATATATGTCATGTCAGCCCGCATGATATCCACACAAGATAAAAGGCATATTTGACTGATGCTGCGATGCCGGTGGAAGCAGACAATAGCTCAGGAGGTGGTTTAATTAGACCTGTGCCACATATAATAGCGTAAAAATTATTATTAGGGTTAGAGATAATTTTTAACACAATTATCTCAAACCCTCCAGGACACTTTTAACCATAGTGATAATAATTAGTTTCTGTTTGTAATGCTATGTAAGCACTGCTCACTTTCAGCGAGGCAGACAAGTAAATCCTTACACGGCTTTAAACTAGGTGTCAGAAGCAGCCGAGGTACAGGAAAATAGCTGTTTTCGCGCAGCTCTTTCCATCAAGCCGCTGCTGTCTAGTTGTGATCTTGTAAGCTACAAGGCCTTGTTCTGCGTCTGCCTGCGAAGACATGTTGACAGGAGAGGAGCTGTCTGATCCACATCCTGATTGGACAGGTGTCAGTGTCCGGCATGTAAACATCTGAGCCGAGCCAAACCAGCTTTGACATCTCCATAACCACTCTGTGAAATCTTGGCCTTAATCTCTCTCCACTGACGGAGCCTCTAATATTTCATATGTAGTCTTGGATGAAATGTTTTGCACCCAGCAAATGTGTTTGCGGCACACACACAAGCACCCGTTTATGTGCAGCAAGGCTAAGAATAAACTGGAGAACATTATAAGCCTACATGTATCTCACCGCCAAGGCACGTCTCTGACCCCAGCTGCTCTCTGCCTGAGCCAGCTCCGCCGGCCACTCATGGGCATCAAAGAGAGGTGAGGCTGGACACCTGCGCCTGTCTGTCTGTCTGTGTGTCCATCTGGAGCAATAAAAAAGAGCCTAAGACCTCTGTCAAGGCTCGCTTTGCACTGCGAAGCATATTCCTAGATAGCTTAACACATAACTGACACAGACTTTTGAAGCCAAGGACACAACGAGAAGGAGGAATTTCAGTTGTGCGACAACAATACAAAACAGCAGAGACATCATTTGTTTTGACAGGATTTTATTTGGCCGTAGATGACATCCACATCAACTTGCAGCGTTCAGCAGACACCGCGGGCTGCAAATGGCAAAAGTGATTTACTTTCCTTTTCTCTCGCTAAAATAAAGGAGCGACAGATTTAATATAAATAAGCAGAGAGGAGGAGGAAGAAAGGGAGGGGATTGGAACAGGCTGTGGGTGACAAGGCAGTGTGACAAGCGTGGCAACTGAGAGAAAATGCGACACCTGGCCTTGTCCTTGATGTGAATAAGAGGATGATACATCAAAAAGTGACAGGGCAGAAAGATTGCTATTACCCAGGCGAAGAGGAAGATGAAGAAGAGGAGAAAGTGACTATTTTTAGCGGTGGAGTAAAAATACTCCAGGGGTTCATTTACTATTCTTTTCCACAAAGTGCTGCTGTGTTAATGAATCATGTTTTATTAGTTGCAATAATCTCCTGTTCTTGGCAGAGTTACACTAAAACTGTAATGGCATTTTGAAGCATTCCAGCAATGAGATCAAATGCCCACATTAACAAATAAGAGTAATCAGGCGACTCCATCCTCTTCTGACTGAGATAAGCTGGAATGAGCTGTCTGTATGTTGATCCTGACGAAGTTTGACCAAGAGGGTAAATGAGCGGGAGCCTGAGGGTTTTTTTTTTTTTTTTTTTGATTGGCTGCATTCTCCCCGTCGGGCCCGATGCTGATTGATTTCAGCGGGCTGGAACCCCGGCTCTGCCCCTATTGATCCCTCATCCCCGGCCCTGTCTCTTCCCCAATTAAGAGTTCACTAAGCCGCCACTATGGTCCACTCTTAATGAATACCACCTTCCTGCCAACATCTCAATGTTGCATTCACTACGCTGCCTGTCTCTGGTGCTTTCTCACTTCATTTCTCACTTTCATCTGCTAGTCCTCCACTCCAGTGAATGCAGTTAATGCTCGGACACATCTGAACAATAACAGTGGTAACTTCAATCTCTTTTTTTTGGGGGGGGGGGCATCAAGGTTAACAAAGGAATCCCATAGTTAATTAAACATAAGCATGGGGTAGACAGTCCAAATCTCTGTACATCACTGAGAATCAATTGCTTCACCAGCGGCCAGATTTTGAGGATTAGAATGAATTTAGATACTTTGGAAGTAGAAATCTGGGATGTGTCTGGGTGTCAGACGAGGAAGATCAAAAGATTCATTAGATTAGAATTAGATCAAACACAGTCAAAAGTTGTGAGGACAGACAGAGGAGGAGTTTGTGAGAATGGTCGACATGAGAGAAACAGAAATCCAGACGTAGAAGCCAAAAAGCTGTCTGACTCTAAATCTATTTAATTGCCACGTACATATATACAGATACAACGAATCTTTCTGTCTTTCTCCAGAGCTGTTCTCACATCAGTTTCTAGATCTGCCCACCTTGAGGGTGCAGTGAGAAAAAAACAGTTCAGTCACAGGTCAGTTGTGCCCCGATGCACCCGGCCTTAAACCCGTAATCCCGCTGCTTTGGTGAAGTGAGAAAA
The DNA here is from genome assembly GCA_025331565.1 of Holacanthus passer. Classification (NCBI taxonomy): domain Eukaryota; kingdom Metazoa; phylum Chordata; class Actinopteri; family Pomacanthidae; genus Holacanthus; species Holacanthus passer. The sequence goes on from JAFREQ010000011.1 coordinate 4,058,522, forward strand.
TCCAATTTCAGAGATCTGTAATTCCATAAACCTTATTAGGCACAACAATGGCTGTTACACCCCGAGGGAGAGGCATGAGGGAGGGGGTGAGGGTGCGGAGGGGGGGTGGGTAGCTGAATTTGTGACCAGGCTAAACACAGGGACGGAGAGAGGGTGACGAACACAGAAATGGAGATTAAGGTAGAGTCGGAGTGTAGCAAATCAGGGAAATGAAGAAGACAGAAGTGTTCTGGCACGGCTGTACTTCTAGTAAGTTACCATGACTAGGTACAACATGATGAAATGGGTGACGCACTAAGATTCACAGGGTAAAATTTTCAACTTGCCAGTCAAGTAGGTGTCCTCACTGCTGGCGAATTTGCCGTCTCTGTTTCACCCTTGTCTCACATTACTTAGTGATGTCTTAAATTTGTTATAGCTTTTCTCTTTTGTTTGCTGTGCATTTTTTAAATTTACCGTATAAATCCCATTTTTGCTATATGAGCCTGAACAGGGCAGAAGGTTTTGGGTGATGTTTCGTATATACGAATAGAAAATAATCTATTTTATTTTGTTTGGGTTAGTGTGTCCTGCCATCGCCGCTGCATCCTGTATTCATTTAATCGTAACATCAATGGGCCACTTAGACTGCTGTTATGTGAGTGCTCTCATTGATTGTTTGCCTAAATCCAGGAGAGTGTGGGGTGTGTCTGTTTGTTTCGCCTTACTAATGGACACCATCCCAGCACACACCTCAGTGAGAGCGCAGCCAATAGCAAGCAGTGGATGAGACATGGTCATAAAAGAAACACAGATGACATGAGAGTAATATACAACAGATGAATCAATAAAAAAACTCAGGTGGACTCAGGTGGCGGAAATGCAGATGAAAGTAAATATAGCGATAATTATATCCACAGTGATGAGACTTTGCTTATCAGACAGAAAAAACGATTGAGAAAAGAAGCTTTGAACTTGAGTCAGATTTTGGCCTGTAGTCCAAAATCTCCCAATCACTGCTCTTAGCAACCACAGTTAATTCTGTCATAAATTATTCACAACCGTAACAAAACTGTAGCAAAAGGCCACCGATAACCCCGGGATCTAAAAGCTGATTAGAGGGGGAGATTGGAGCAAGGATTTAATACAAATTTCAGAGATATAGCAGGGCTTTAGTGGCATGCTGTTTGAGATTGCAAGTGAGAAGGGGCCTCCAGTCGCTGTCTCTCCTGAGACAGATAGGGCAGCGAAGCCCGTACTCTGTGGCCAGCAGGGTATAATTACATTTCCCCATAGAGGGACGAGATTGAAATCTGACTGCACTTGCACACAGCAGTCGAATGGCCGTCCACATGTGAACGGTGGAAATCACTTGTACACATGCCGTGCACACTGAGTTGATACTGCACAGGCACGGGCACAAAAAAACCCCAGCACACACACACAGAAGCACATGCACATACAAAACACAAAACAACATGCGTCTCCTTATTTACTCCTATCAGCCGTAGACTACTCTTCGCTCTCTACACACTGTTGAGAGAGGAGTGTTTGAGCGTAGTAGTCAAGGAGTCCCTCTGCCTCTCGATCATTAGAGTTGAGGGGAGCAGCAGCAGCAGCAGCGCCGAGATTTACGCACTGATCTCTTGATGCTGCCTCATCGCAGGACCTGTTAACAGCATCTCATACATACAGATGAAGAGGAAACGCGTGAGTGCGACTTACTGTCAGGCTACTTTTAATATATTCTACAGAAGCGCTGTGTGTGAATGAATGAGTAATGAAACACTGGTTATGTTTTCCAAGCTTTAAGCAGATATCTATGCAAAATTAAATGTGAATTAGTGTGTCCTTTAACTAAATGTATGGAAATATATTTCCATACACAGTACACAGTATGGATATCAATCTATTCAAGCAGTTACAGTTCAATTACATGATTAATCAAGCATCTGTGACTGATATACCATGAAGTTTAATTGCTGCTTGTCTCCTCAGATTTTTTTTTTTTTTTTTTTACCAGTGACATTGCAGCTATGCACAACCCTGAAACTGTCTCTGTTCTTCACTTTTTCCTTCTGGTGGGGTGAAGCCATGTAACATGCTCTGCTCGTGGCAGAATGATATGAATGCCTTGTCTACAACAGATGAAGAAGCAGGTACGATAACGTCAAGATGTATTGGAAAACTTCCATCAGCTTTTATTGCATCTTCTCTTTCTCGGTATGACACCCCATCTCATCCAAGTATAAAAAACTTTTTAGTGACAATTTCTTTTTTTACAGCCAAATTAAAAATGTGTATAAAAACAGATGCATCAGATGCTCTAGAGCAGGGCTGCCCAAAATGGGGCCTGTGGGCCCATGTTGGCCTGCCATAAGGTTCTATTAAAAACTAAACAATAACAATTAAAAATTGAATTTAAAAAATTAATTATAATATAAATTTATAATTTTTGAAATGCTCTTTAAATACATATGATGCCTAATTTCAATGACTTTTCATAAACTGAGTATGGCAGGCAGAGTGACACACGGGAAAACGGTCAGTTACGGGAACTTGGGATCCTTGCATCATTTTGAATCTTAACAAAATAATAAAATACAATAAGTGCTTTTGGCCAGCGGCCCACATTTAAGTTTTAGTTAAGGCCCTCCAAGGGAAAAAGTTTGATCACCCCTGCTATATAACATGTAGAAGGATGGCAAGTGGAGCAGGTGGAAGGCAGCTCTGAGAGGGCTGAATGAAACTAATGGGAGACATTAGCTTTAGGACCCTCTAATATAACCTCACTGTGTCTAACCACAAGAGGTCAAGGCGGCGGTAAAATGAGCAGACACCGGCGCTGCCCTGGCCGCCTGCAGGCCCGCAGAGACCGTCGAGCGGTGTCACCTTGGCTGCTGTCACTGATATCTGCCACCTGTCATCACGCTGCCCCCCTGGCCAGGGATGCGACAATGGGTTTGTCGATAGCACTGCCTCCTAAGTGGCGATAGGGGAACATGTCCTCTGCTTTCATCAACAGCTTGAGTCAACAGCCTCAGCGTGCAGCATTAGCATACAATACATATTCATGCCGGTCTCTCCCTTCAACTGCATCGCCGGCCCTCCTGCACATTTTCCAGTCATTTTTACAAACGGCATGTCAAGCGCCCCATTTTAGCCAGGAGTCCCACATGGCCTCTTATGCATTCACAGCACGGTCGCTGCAAACAACATCAACAGGTCTCAAGGTCGTCACTCCCACTGATTGTGTGCGTGTCTTTTTGTGTGTGTTCATGTGTTTCAGAAAGAGTGTGTGAACAACCGAAGAAGAAAAATAGGAATTGGAGAAAGATGCGAGCAAAATAAAATGGTTAAGTGTGTGTGATGAGTGTGTGCGTGTGTTGAGCGGGAGCACAAATGAACCCAGTGTGAGGGCATCCATTGTATGGCTTGGGTTAATGCAGAGCAAATGAATGACTGTGATTTTGTGTGCACTTCCATTACATTAGTGGGTGTAACCTTGACAGATTAGTGTGTGTAAATATAAATCTGAACAAAATGTTGTGTACATCTTGGTGCGTGCACGTGGTGTGCATGCATGTGTGTGTGTGTGAGTGTGTGAACAGAGTGTGCAGTGCGCGGCTGCAGTCTTAACATGCCTGGGGACTAGCTGACAGGTAGACTAAGCAGGAGCATCCTCCTTCAGTCCACTGGTATCTCAGTGAGAAAAGAGGCCAGTTGATGTGGGGGTTAGAGCTTCCATGGCAGAGTGCGTTGTGATAAATAATGAATGCTTAAAGAACAGATCTCTGAAGCTTCTTTACTTTCCATCCATCCCTCCATCCTTGCATTCGTTCATCCATCCACCCATATCGCTACAAACAGCACGGGGCATTCAGCTGTCTCTATCATAAATATTTCAGCCTTTAGGTCAGTGCTCGCAGCCCCCTCCACGCTGCTGCTCTTAACCGCCACCACTTGGTGATGACACAGCCTTTTGACCCATAAAGATATTGACAAAACACTGATAGTGAGTATATTCGCTGGGACCAGCCTCATAGACTAAAGCCATACAGGCTCCTATAGGAGTGGCAACGGCTGCAACTGTTGAAATGGCGACTCTTGAATGAATGCTGCGTGGCGGATACCTCCTCCATTTCTAAAAAAACAAAAAAGGTCCCCACAAGGTAAACAATCAAAAAAAACCTGTACCGGTTGTGCCTGTGGAAAAAGCAATATTTCCGCTTTTGTAGTTATTGTTTTTGCTCTAATTTTAAACCCCCGCACACTATTCAGCAACAGTCAGGATTATATTTGGCTGAGTAAATACAAAGCAATGCTGAGACAATGAATGTTCCATATTTCAAAACACAGCAGACTGTGAAACAGGAAGACAAAGAGAACTAATCACAAATTGGATTCAACACCAAGACAGACCAAAGAGCTGTGAAAGCTGTACTGACTTGTTTCACTGAGTAAAGTAGATTCTCACAGATTCTGAACACAATCACAATGTAATGGTCCTCCTACTAGTGGATACTATTATATAGTAACATGATAACTTAAAAGAGAGACACTTAAAAAAAATGCTAAAGGAGGCACAGCACATTTCGACAGTATCCAAGCCAAAAAAAACTACCAACTTGTTCCACCAGATAAACAGCAGCTCCTCTCCATGCTGCTGTGATTCAAAGCCACATACTCTGTGAAGAGTCCGGTTCATCCGATGAGTCTTATCTCTCTTACCCTGATGAGCAGCGCCGTTAGCGACTCCATGCATAAATCTCAGAGGCAAACAGAACGGATCAGAGCATTCAAGTGTAAACTAGGGCAAAGCTCCAGCACTGTACCTTCTAGATACGCTACTCTGGAAGCAAGTCCTGTGGAGGAACAAGCGATCACACACTGAGGGATACACATGCTGCTCTCTGTCATCTATCACAAATACACACACATGCAAAGGCACAAATGCACACACCTGTTCTGGGCAGTCCAGTGCCATCCAGTCCTGTCCGGTCCGTTCAGATCCGGTCCCCTGTGCTGGCAGAGTGAGGAGCTCGTCTCACCCCCCACGCAGCCCGGTGCAGACAGCTCACTGTTATAGATGCACTGACAAGTGAAAGGAGGGAGGCGTGGTTTCACATGAGATAAATAAAAGAGGGAGGGAAAGAGGGAGGAGAGAGGCTCCCTCAATCTACAATTCAATTTTGCCCTCACTCCTCTTTTCAGCAGCCTTTCTGTCCCTCTCTTCTCTTCTTTTAGCATATTCTTGCTGTTATTCTATCACCCCTTCTGCTTTTCCATCTTCCTCCCTGTGTGTGATTTCTCACTGGCTCTCTCTGTTTCCATTAGTTTTAGTCTTTCTTCTCCTCTGTTGCTTCCTGTTTCTTCTCTTTCTCCTTGTCGCATTTAACTCTGCCTCTTCCTCTCTTTCTCTCCGGGCTCTCATTCATGGGGCAGTAGTGTGTGTGTGTGTGTGTATGGTGTGTGTGTGTGTGTGTGTGTGTGTGTGTGTGTCTGTCTGTCTGTCTGTGTGTGAGACAGTGAACCAGGGCAGCTCCGGCCATCTGTTGGAGCTTGTGAGCTTCACCTATTCACAGTCTCATAAAGGCAGAGGCACATAGAGGAGTGAGAGAGAAAGGAATGGGAGGGAACGAGGGATCAATCTTAATGCTGCAAGGGTGGGGAGGGAAGGCACAGGCTGGCACACACAGCATACAGTATCTATCAGGCTGGCACCTCTGAGGCGAGCTGGCGTGGGCACGCCTGCTCGCGGGTCCAGGCAGCACAGGGGATTTGGCTCACGGTGCATGGGCATGCAGATAGAGAAGAAATGCACACCCAAATCAATTTATACACAAGCACACAAAAGGCGTATATATGGCTGAGCTCATACACACACACACTCTCACACAAATCCACAAAACCAATTTCCTCTTTGACAAAACAAACAGGATCTATCAAGATGGATAATCCTACAAACTCAAAGAGACAAGGGGACGGAGGACAGGGGACAATTCTACAAACTCACACAGACGCACACACAAAGCCTGCCCCGAATCCCTCCATCAAGAAGAGCTAAAGTAGGCATTTTCCCTCCCAGTTTAAGCCAGGTATTTCTCCCGAGTGCCGGTGTCACTTCCTATCCCTGACCAGGAGGGAGAGGTGCGGCGGAGGGTGGCGGAGGGCGGAGGCATCCATCACTGTCCGCACCAGCCGTCCCATGATGGATGCGCCTGTTTATCCCTCTCTGCAGGTTATTTAGATGCAGTCACAGCCTGAGAGATTAGTGATGGAGAACCTCTGCACCTCCTCGCCTCTCCTCCCACCCCATCTAATCAATAACACTCTTATCTATTATCTGCATTTCGAGGTATTTCTCCATGGAAATTTGAAGCAGGGAGAGAAAGAGAGATTAATTGTCCACCCCCTCTCAGTGTTTTCAATTACAACGTCTGCAATGGATCATCTATCTGTCAGCTTGGCACACTACGGTATTTGTGTCACTGCAAAGAGATGAAACCATGCTGCTTTGAGAAAATCAAACAGTATTTTTCTGGCCACGACTGTCCCTCGCAGATGCAAAACAAACTATTCAGAGCGGGGGATTTGCATGGCATTTGAGGATAAAGAAAATTATATTTCCTGCTTTAACATCAGGTGCATTCAGCACTAATCCTGGTTTTAAAAAAAAAGAGCATTGTCATTCAAGCCAATTGGAACCATGAGCCCTTTGTAAGAATGGATTAGTCTGTTCTAACACTATTCATAATAATCTTAAAACAAAATATACTGCTGGAAAATTATTTATTTCTCCGCTGTGTGCATATCAGATGACGTCTGAGACTTTGGGACTGCTTACATAAAGGAGTCATCTAGCTGCTCTAACATGCTGAATTACAGACAATGCCCCAGAGACGGCCATGTTTTTCCTGAGCGGTGCCGACATGCCAACACAGCAGCCCAGTGACACCACTTCAGGACATGGTTTATTCATGCTCCCGCTCTCTCATGCACACTTAAGCTGTGTCATCCCGCTGACCTCTAATTGGGTTTCGATCAACAGATGCATTCCCCATCAAACCTGCAGAGTATACTGTCCCTACGTAAACTACAGGTATCAACCCCAATGGCTTCTGGGAAATTCCCCCAGAGGGTCAGGAAGAAAAAGGCACAAACAGAAATGGAAAGACAAAGAATGAAATAACAAGATGCAAAAAGAAAACAATATTTGCATGTCTGAAAAACATCCAGACTTTAAAAACCACAGGAAGGGTCCAGACCTCGGGGAATACATTTTCTTGCTTTTCTGTTTTCTGCTTCATTGGAAGCAGAGTGGGCAGGGCCCTGTGCGTCACCTTTGTATGATAGTGCCGAGACAGGGGCATAAATAAGAATGAATTATTTCTATTCTGAAAGACAGCTATGTTCTATCCTGCTGAGATCTTGTCCTTGGCTGGGTGGGTGCGTTTACAAATGAATTTGTTCCTTTTCTGCACTGTGTGTGCCAGGCTGATAAAAATATCCCCTGTCAGCCGGCTGCGTGAAGAGGGGAGGACTCCAGTGCAAATGAGGCAGACCCCCTCACTGTCTTCCCCTCCTCGCCAGCTCTCTCCAGCTCTGAGAGTGCTCCTCCTATTATTCTCTTGGTTTGGGCTACTTGGTTCAAGGCTGACTTCCCTCCACCACCACCACCACCACGCACACACATCCCCCCGCACCCTGCCCTCCATCCATTCTCTGATTTCCTGGCTGAGTGTGTGTGTGTGTGTGTGTGTGTGTGTGTGTGTGTGTGTGAATGTGCAAGTGGGTCCTATGCATTGAGACAGCTCTACATCACCATGGCTACATTATGAGGAGAAACAGAGATAGAGAAGAAGAACAGAGAGAAACACAGAAAAGAGCAGCCCAGGAGCTGACAATGTGGGGACTCAAGGACACAGGACTGACAGAACTGACGATGAGAGAAGTCCTGGCCCCGTCAAACAATTCTCATGAAAATAGCACAACGGCTACTGCAGGTAGAATAGTAAAAGGCACATCTAACCTCTGAGCACGTGGCCTCAGGGGCAGACAGCCATTATAACGACCCCAACCTCCTGCTCAGCTCATATAGACTCAAACATACTATAAACATGTCTCCAGTGTGTGTTAAAATAAAACGCCCGGAAATAAAGAACACACACAAACATCAGAGGATTAAACATATGTCCAGAGGACAGCTTTCCTGGCTAATTACAAATGCAAATAGTTGAGTGAGTCACATTCGGCAGCTGTGCTCATTGCTTCTGGACCGTGTTTCCTCGGGTTCCCGTGGTGCAGAAGGTCGTAAGAATGCCAAGCATGAATTTGCTGAACACCTCGACATCATTACATCCCAGTAATGACGACCGCCACACACATCATCCTGTAATGTCTGATGCATTCTGCTCTGATTTATTTCATCCCTCTTGTCACCGTCACATCACATGCTCCCATTGAAAATATAAATACTTAATAAGTCAGTTATGAGCGACCATCAGTTTCCAGCAGTTGGTTCCATATCCCGAGGTGATGTTATAATTCATTCATGAGTGTCCCACAACTCTGAATGGTACAATTAAAAAGAATAGAGCTTCAGCAAAGTTTCCTCCGTTGCAGATTGCAGATTTAATTGCTAAGCTTTTGGTCATAGACATTTTTCAGACTGAAGAAAGTCTCAATAATTCTCGGACTAAAAGCTTTGCAATATAATATGAAATCTCAAATAGAGAAACCATGAGAAAGCCTTTATCCTCCTTAATTGTAAGACAGGCTGTAGATTTCCCTCCAGCACCTGAGACAGACTGCTGTGTGGGGAAGTTTTCCTAGTTCTTATACAGTTACTCTGGAAGTGACAAGAACAAACAAAAACAAAGACAGATGTGCAGACAGAAGAAAGGACAATACAGTGTCCCAGTTACGTATATATAGTTATTCCACATCTTATACCGTACTTTGATTATGTCGTACATTCATACTGGAAAAATGTTCAACTGAAGTATACTCAAAAATGCCACCATGCATACTAAAAGTGTTATGATGTTGGATACTGTTGTCCCACAATGCAATGCACAACAGAAATGAAAGAGCTGCTGACAGCTGCACTAAAGTGAAAACCTTTATAAACCCTTCTCACGGCACACACTTTGATCGCCATAGCAGGATAAGCACAGGCGTTATGAATAAACCCACTCAACTGAGGTGTCCTGGTAGCTTTATCATGAGACCAGGATCAGAGCCATGGACGTAAAACACATGACTGGAACACGGCAATTAGTAACGTTATTAGTTATATCTGTGTTTGACAAGTCAAAATATCTGTGGAAAAACAAGAACTTCAGCTGAAAAGCTGCAGCTTCATTGACATCCCACACGGCTTGTAGCACTCCTTGTTAGTACAAAACAGTACAATACATTGATTTCTTGTGTACTCTAACTGCAAAAACAGTGTGCTGTCAACATTAGTATGCTGTGTATTAGCACATAGTAATTAGAAGTGGGACACCCTGCCAGTCTCACTAAAGGAGCCTATGTTGTTTGATGATCAGCCAGCAGGGGGAGGTGTCTGCGGGTCTAGGAGGAATACATCTTCAGGGATGTAAAAAAAAAAAAAAAAAAAAGCCCTGATGCACCACTTTGAGCTGGGTAAGACAACTGCTCTGAATTGAAAAGCTAGCTCATATCTGATTGATATCTCGTTCTTGTCATTGAATCAATAATGTTGAAAACTCTCTGCTGCTTGTGAGGTGTTTCTGGTGCCTCATTTTCCTTCATGTACTAAGCCCTTGTTGTTTGAGTCCAGAGTTTGGCCTTCGATATAAATGGCTTTGAAATAGTGCTCTTTTGAAATGTTTACATGTATTAAGCTATTGTTAAAAGTTAGTTCAAATACCTTGTCACAAGTCACTGTTATACTTTTGAAAGAATCAATATTGAAATTCAGTTCTATCAAATCGTGAGCAGAATGGGGCATTTTATGATGACTTGAATCTTTGCTGAAAAAAACTGTTATTGATTCCATCTATTGCAGAGGCATATATTTTTTCTCTATGTTGTGAAAGAGAGGAGAAAGTTAAGCATTTTCTACAGGATCAATGGTCAAACTTGAAACGTTCATTGCCTGTTCATTAATTCACAGCAAAGGAAGTTATGGTAAAAGAAAAACCAGACCAGACTGGATCAGTCACATGCACAAAGGTGCACACACACACACAGACACACACTTCATTCCCATCTGTCCATGCACAGCAGGCATTGCAGAGGTTGGGGAACTGTTACCAGACCGTGGGATCCACAGATCAAAGAGCGCCCCCCCGTCGAGGTCTGCGGTCCCGAGGAACACAAGCCGCTATGGGCCAGGGCCAGCGTCACATCTCCAGCTAATTAACTAAAACCCCTTTGACGCCATGTTATTTGAATTCATATTGTACAGCAGTCAGTGTAATATCTGCCACACATATTAAATACGAAGAGCTTGTGGGTTTGTCTAACAAGGCACCCTAGTGTTTTTAGCAGAAATACATTTGTAATCACTTTAAATCATTGTGAGGGCGGCTACACAGAAGAGTTGAATTACTCCGAAACAGGGGTGAATTTTACAATCATTAAATGAACATTCATGTCAACTTGCTCGGTGCACAACTTTTTGTTTATTTTAACATCACGACCATGCCTGTACTTATGTGCAGTGCACAGTATGCGTGCACACGGTCACACAGGAGCCTCGCTGAAGAAGGACACTTTGCCCCAGTGAAGCTTTGAGTGCAGCCTTCCAGTCTCAGCACTCACCGAAGTGAGAGAAGAGCCTGAATTATAAATCAAGGGGCTTTAAACGGCTATGTAGATTAGTAAGCAGTCGTGTTTGGTGTCCTCAATAATTAATTACTTGTTTGTACTGGGGTGGACCTTGCTTCTTTTTTGCGCGGCTCTCTGTGTCTGCAAACAAACACTGGCTGCCATGCAAACAGGAGCTGTCAGGGTGCGAGGAAGGCTCCTGAAGAGTCCGGCTTAGGGACTGACATCGCAACAAAAGCTCATCGCTGCAGGTGGCTATTCTCATAATGCGTGAGTATTTTTGTACTTGTGATGACTGAGTGTCCAGGGAGATTACAAAAACTCAAAAGTGAGGATGTTTGGCTTCGTCTGCATTTCTTCAAAAGGCTAGTTTTGTGCGTGATCGCAGGTTTGTGGTTTGAGATTAGGATTAGATTTGGGTCACATAATTGAGAGGGTTGTGATTAGGATAGTCTATGTAAAGTCCTCACTGTGTGTGACACACATTTTAATTGAGTTTCAGCACTCTGGCAGCATTTGGACCACTCTCTGCCAAAAGTAACTCTGGCCAGCTACAGCAGAATGTCACCTGTACAGCAGACTGTCACAACACGGCAGACTACATCGTCTCTCCATCGTGTCCTAAAAATGTGAGACAGACCCCCTGTCCTTATCTCAGCCCTCTGGCCATCTCTCAGTGGCTGCCCTGAAACAGCCCTGTAAGCAGACTAAAGACAAGTGGGAAGATGAAATAGCATCTCCCTCTCCCCCGTGAGGAGCAAAATGATGAATTGTGTAAAATCTTATTTGGCACCTCATATTAAAAAAGTCAGAGATTAAGCCTGCGACGCAAGAGGCAGAAAAGAGCTGATGCAGGCAGAGAAGAGGAGGGCCCATTAGAGAAATGTTTCTGTCTGTCTTTCTGTCCAGCTGGGTGACACCTCGCTCCTTAATGAGCTGTCTGAAGTCAAACAGGAGATATACCAGCACAATAAATTACCAGGCTCATCGCTTCCTGTTTGCCTCCACTCAGATACGGCTGAGTAATCTTTCTATCTGGCCTCGCACCCTCCAGAATGAGATTCTGTCATATCACATTCTACAATCCTTGGGCCCATTTGCATAACTACGTTCGATGTTTCCAGCCAAACTGGTGACATGTTTTTCTGCAGTTAATTAGATTTTGGAATTAGTTTTCCAAAAAGGAAAAACGAAAAAAAAAAACCAAGATGATTTCTCCTCTGCTTGGTCTTCTATTCCCATTTGGAAGTGACAAGATAAAATTGTGTATAAGGGTAATTGCATGGAAGTGCTGAAATTAGAGCTGCAGAGAGAAGGTATTTTTGCAGTTAAGGAGCTAATACTCTGTTCCAATTTCAGTCTGTTTAGCATGCATGCTCTGAACTGTTCCCTCTGACATGGCAAACCTCATTAAGATAGAGCAAACTAATTCACTTGAGGACGAAAGCTAATTCTTTGTATCTTTTTTTTCCCCTTCTTCTTAGAGATATAGAGACAAACCGAAATTGGGTCTTAGGGGCTTACACACTTGAAGGTAGAGCTTTTTCCCATCTCTTATCATAACATATTTACTGTAGATTAAAGAGAAGAAGGGAGAGGACGTAACCTTAAGCTACCTTTGATCTGCTGCTCGCAGAAATAGAGAGGTGGCTGAGCCTTTGTAGGCTACTCTGGACAAAACTGTCAAGAGCCTTGACATCTGAGCTGTACGCGATCATTCCACTCATGTGTCTATTCCTGCTGATAAAGCAGAGCTAACCTTTTATGAAGCAGAGGAGGGGGAGAGGGCAGAGGAGCAGAGGGAAGAGGAGAGGAGAGGAAAGAAGGATGGAGGGAAAGGAAAGAAAAGAAGGGCCGATGCTGGGGCTGCAACGGGCAGACATCCATTAACCAAGCACTCAGCATGGGATATGGCATTTACCGAGAACAGCCAAATGCCATGGCAATTAATCAGGGCCTTGAATGCCAGCTGTATCAATACCCCTTGTACATGGTCATGGGCACACTTGTGCACAACACAGACAGAAACACACACACACACACCTCAAAATAGACCTATACTTTTCTCCATATTCAAAGTGTGGATAGAGCACTTTGGCTTGTCTCTAACCTTAATATTATTTCTATGTCTCAAACTAGGACGCACACAGTGAAATGGAATGAATACATCACTTACACAATCACAGACTAAGGCCTGGGAGATGGCACATATTTTACTCTGCAGGGAGTTGCAAATTGCTTTTGAATAACCAAGGTCTAATTGACAGGAAAAGAATGCGCTGTCACTTTGCTAGTGCAAGTGTCATTAACACATTTTTCATTTTGTACGTGCTCCAAGGCATTATTGTTTTGTTGGCCCCGATCCCTCCCCGGTGCAGTGAATATGTTTTAAAATGGTTGTGAGCAGAATGTTGTTAGCTACACAACATTCCCCGAGGGGAACAAAACACAAGAACAATTGGCTCATTAGAAGCAGAAACACTTCAAACCACAATATGGCTACACAATATGAACACACTCAGAGGAGAGACAAAGTCAGCAAGTGAAGAGCACAGATGGATGGATGGGAGGGACGAGGGGGGAGACAAAGGCACACAAACAGAGGAGAAGCAACCTTGTGTTCAACACAGTGCGCGAGAGAAATCTACTGCAGAGATGAGGTGAATTTATAATACTCATAAAGAGGCAGAGGAGCAATGTGTTTCACATAATTAGATTATACTAATCTTATTATAATTTGTACTACCTGCAACAACATAATGTATGCTTATAACAAGTTTACTGCAAAGGAATAATCACATTTTACTATTTCACGCTTTCTGGAATTCACTCAAATAGGAAAGGAGCATTTAGACTGAGTTTATACACCTCTTACACACAAGATATTTGTAGATGATGACAACATTTCTTAAATCTATTTCTAACTCTCTACGACATCATAATTTAACTTTTAATAATTATTAGTGATAACACTCCATTTTCTCAGCACCACTGACTAATGATAAAGGAAAATCACAGGTGTTACTAATAACATTAACAATGGTTTTCTGAGGCAAAATGGCTGATTTCTAAAGTCATACTTTCATTGATGCCCAACATCACACTTATCATTTCCTGTTAATACAAAACACAAAAGTAGGTTGATTTTTTTGTATACTAACTGCAAAAACATACTGTGGTGATTAGTATTAGGACATGCAGTATATAATTTGTATGCAGTAAGGATTTGGGAATTGCTGACAGTGGGGGGAATGTGAAGTTCCCCATATTGTGAAGTACGTAACTGGAATTTAAAAAGAGCTTTCAACCGGGTTACATAATAGTTTATGTACTTATAACAAAGTACAGTCACTTCAGTACCTTACTTAAGTACACCTATCAAATACTAGTACTTTGTTTGAGTGTTTTAGCTTGCACCATGTTACATTCCATTTCTTTTAAAACAAACTGACTGTTTTAGATACAGATCAAGTTGCACATATTAAACACATTAGAAAACCAAAAAGATGAAACAATATATAAGCTATAACATTAATCTGCTGCTGAGATCTCATTACTCATAATGAATACTTTTACATCTTTCTGCTCATACAGGTATTATTTGGATATAGAACTAGTAAAGCAGTGTTTTACATTGTAGTGTTGCTATGGTTATTTAAGTAAAGGATATGAATTCCTCCTCCAGTCGCTGCAATCAATAATCAGTACTTTCCTACCTTGTACATAGATGACCTCTGCAGCACAGCTTCAGTTGCACACTGGTTGAGACTGAGATCTGCATCAGACAGAGCTGCTTCACTCCAGCGTCTGTCACAGGACATCTATAAAAAGAATAACAGTGTGATTCAGTGAGTGAACGACCTTACTGTGACAGCCACACTGAGACGCAGATGTCCCAAATACACCTAAAGATTGGCCATACCACTGACCTGGGGGTGTGCATGTGTCTGTGTGTGAGACAGACAGACAGGCAAGCAGATAGATAGACAGACAGACAGACAGACAGACAGACAGACAGAGAGGGGATCAGACACACAATGGTGTATTTCATGACAGACACCAGTCTGTCTCTTCCTCCTTCGCTGGATGTCTTGAAGCAGACTGGAAAGAGGCTCAGCTCTTGAGGTCTCTAATGTTTTGTTCAGAGATTAGAGTAATATTTTCCAGGACATATCATCTATAATTCATTCCGTATATTGAATCGCCAAACATCACTCACAGTCTATTAATATCAAATTCACAGACTTACAGTCTGATGAAAGTCTTCCTTGCGTGCATGAAACGACTGCAAACACAAACACTTGACTTCACTGTTTGTTAGTACAAGGCAAGGTTTAGACTAATCTTACATTATATTTATGAAACTGCTCTTGTTGTGTCTTACTTGTCATCTGACTCTACCTTTAAAAATTGCTTAAATCTTGAGTGTCAGTCTATTGAGGACACAGCACACCACCTGTTCTTTGTTTACAGGTGTTGTAGGCTAACATGTCGTGGGATGTTGGCTAGCTGGACCATGACAAATAAACTTCTGGCTATAACATTAGATAATTTTTGACATTGTGAACAGTTTAAAACATTTTTACATCAACCTTTGATACGCCTGGTGCTCGGTAAGTCATTCATAAAGACAAGTTCACACACCTGTGCCACATCCTTCCGGCCTGCTCCAGGGCCTCTCCTGTCCGGCCGAGCATTGTTTCACAGCGCCCTCTAGCGACTGTTAGCGGTGTCGACTTTCATGTGGGAATAAAACGGCAGTAACAAGTAACTGGCGGAAGACAGCGGATTTTTAATGTAGTAAAGTTCTGTCCGTTTAAGAGAGAAATGATAATTAGCTCATTTCAAAGCGAAGTCGTCGAGTTATAACATTCTAAGTTATGCCTATGTGTGTGTATTTTAAGATATTTAAAATGTGTGTATTCAGGGTCAATAAAAATCTATTTTTTAGTTTTAAATAGAAAGTATGTCCAGGTTATAAAACTGGTTAAGAATTTGATCTAAGATAGTTTATAAAATAAAAAATTCTATTTCTATTTTTAATTATTTTTTTTTTTTTTACTTACTCATTTGACACACAAGAGGGCGCCACCAGCTTTCTGTTATTCTCACAAGTAGTGTAAGTCTGACTGGTTTTTAGTTTCTGGTGGCAGGACAGAGGAAAATATGCTCATTCATCTGTCATGAGAGGAAGAGTTTCTGAATAATATGAAGGTTTGTTTGTGCTTAAATATCCTCTTCTTCCTGTTCTTCTATGAATGTTTAACGTAATATTTGTAGATTTACATAGGATATCAATATATATATATATTTTCTTCTTTCATTGGAAGAAAGAAGAAAAAAACGTATTCTTCATCATCTGTGGGTTTAAACACATTAGTTGCTAAATAGTACTTAAACTTAAACTTAAAAATTCATCCCTTAAGTCATAAGAACAATGTGAAGATAAAGAAAACAGGATGGACTTTGGTGTCCAAACCTTTTTAAGGTATAACTTTAATGGAATCTGGTCTATCCACAGGTGCACCATATGCTCACAAGTAACAGGACCACAACATTTAGACAAATCAGGAAAATTCCTCCGCTTTCTGTCGATTTTCTTCTCAGTTTGACAGGTGAAAATGTACAGCTGTATTCAAAGAGCCAGTCTATAGTGACAGTGAATGGATGCTCAGGATCACTGGTGAGTGAATTGCTGCTTCCGTTTCTGATACGCATGAATCACATATAACTGAATTGACTTCAATCTTGTGTGAGAATTCTCAGCTCAAGGAGATTAGTATCATAAACGCCCTCCATCTATCACTGCAGCTGCGAAGCAATAGGTGTAAACGAGACATGACAGCAGCATCTGACATCTATTGCCCTGGAGGCCAGAGGGTGTGTGTGTGTGTGGAGTGGGTTGGAGGTGGGGCAATCTGCTTAGATTACATAAACTCATCCAAGAGCCATGGGAGCGCAGGAGAGAGAGGAGTGCAGTAATAACCTGTGGATCACTTCTCTCTGAGTCAACATCAAGGCTCTGTGTTTATTTTTCATTATTTCCCAAAGGCACTGAGCTCCTGGAAGAGAGGCCTCGTACACACGAACAGCGTCTCATCCAAACTACAAACTCAAGCATGACAGCACTATTTTTAGTCCTGAAACTACTATAACCTTGAGGACCAAATGATGGCTTCACTCTTTGTGTTTGCTTGTTTTTCTCGAGGTGATGGTAGAGGCATCATTTGCAGATGAAACAACAGCCTACACCCAGGGAGAGGAGCCCATAATCTGTTTAAATATGTCTCTGAGAATTGTTGTTGCCATTGCCAATAGAGCTGTTATTACAGGAATTACTGTGAGCTTGACAAGTATCCCCTGCAATGGTTTGGTTCACAGGTGAATCCGTGATGACAATAACAATAGCAAGATGATGGACTATACATAGATAGATACATGCATCAGTTCAGTTCACCCGTTGAACTGAGTGAACTAAAAGTAAGAACCACGATGAAAGAGTAAGAGAACGATACAGTTGGGGAGAGTTGAGTGAAAGGTTAAGTGCCACCTGCAGACAGCGGGCCGCTCAGGACGTCATAACACAGCCGTAAAAAACCCTTTTAAGGCAGCTTGTTACAAACCAGGTTAACACACTGGAGCAGTTTACAACTGGAGCTGATGCACAGTAAAGCACTTTACACAGTCACTGTGACTGACTGGTTTGACACACACACACACACACACACACATGCACAGACATGCACACAGATTTTGGAGCAATGATCGATATGATATGATACACTTGAGTGATCGCTGTAATAACATACACTGTTCTGGTTCTACCTGACAGGGTATGGCTGCTGACAACACACTTTCATTTTCATCTAGCTCCCACATTCAATCCCAAGACAGCCTTTGATAAATGGTATTCAGTTAAACCCTACAGATACATACTGTTTCTTACATTTATCTGTCCATCTGTAATCATGTAAGGCACAGCCCAAATTCACTGAATTCACTACATTTTGGGTGTAAGATTGCGGTCATAAAAGTATGTTAACTTGGTTTGATATTTTTCTGTTCTCACTCAACAAAGCGTGATATAGCTTCAGTGAGGAGCTGGAACATGAAGATACAGAATATTAGATAGATAGATGTACTTTACTTGTCCCAAACTGGGAAATTCTTTCAAGGCACTGCTGGGATTCGAACCCAGGATCTCCTGTTTACTAGACAGGCGCTTTGACCAACTAAGCCACAGCGCCTGATCAGACATTATGTGATGTAACATCAAAGTATGTAACCTTTGCTGAATAGCAACCAATCTGTCAAAGTAATTAGGACAAGGTGATGACACAATGAATTTCTCTCAACCTTACAAGATTGTCATTATTCAGTTGGTTTAAAAATGTCATGGTTAGGTGACCTGACTGAGAGCAAATGGAACAGGGCCACAAAAAGGAATCAACCATACATGTATTAGGAGAGCTGAATACAGAGCTGCCAATTTGTACCAGTTGCTATTAAAAGACTGTAAAACTATTGGCAGTACAATTCAAACTGGAAATGAAGTCAATTATTACTTTTTGCATGATCAAATTTGAACCTATGAGACTCTAACAACTTCCCCAGAGTCAAGGAGAGCTAATTTACTACTTTGCTTTTATGATAAACGTAAATGTTCACCTGTGCTATGATCAAATTTTGTGAAAGAGATGAGTCACAAAATATATGAACTCACTAAGTCATGTCACATAAATATGTAAAGTTTGCTATCGTTAACTAGTATAAGCCAACATTTCAGGTGTGTTGAAATGAACAAGGCTTCGTTTAATTGCTTATGTATTTAACTTTGCAGTTGCATTTTAGCATTGCTGCATAGTCTCACTTTAAGGGGACTGGTGGAAACATCAGGATTAACCGGTATTTGTTGATTTAATCAAACCAGGCTGATGATACACACAGCAATTATCACCCACTATGACTGTGGAATTACTGTTCCTCACACCTCACTTTATAACTTCATCACCACTTTATCAGTGGCAAGATCATATACACAACAGTTCTCACCTACTGCGGCAGCCTGGTTCTGTTTCTTCATACCTGACTTCATCACCAGGCTGAATTTGTTCTAAGCCTCTGGATAACACGTTAATCCCGTGTTTGCCTAACTCTCTGAGCACAAACACAGCTAATACCGGTCCGGGTGCACCACCACCACTACTGTTGAGCCTCTCCCAGTGGGGTGTTGGGCAGGCCTGTGTTGACAGCGATGTTGCCCCACTAAGCCTGATGATTCACACACAATGTTGTGCCAATCTGCGGGTCTCAACACACACCAACGGTGCACACACGCCTAGCCAGTCAGCCAGCCAGCCGGTGGCCTATTGTGCAACAACAGGGCACCAGAAACTTTCTTCAGTTCTGCAGACTCATGAGTAGAAAAGTCACACGGATATTGTGCAACATGATATGGGTCTCACTAGGACAATATGATTCAGCACTTAAAATAACAAAATGCATTCAGCTACCTTTCAGCCTGGTTTACAGTAAATCGCTTGGCTTTAAGTTCCTTTTGTCAATGGGAAAAAATAGTTACGTCAGCAGCGCTTTGACCATTTTTGTATTGTTTGGAAAGGTCAAAAAACTCTCCACTGAATAAAATGTTTAAGCTTTTGTCAGTGAGCAGTAAGAGGTATTTTTGGATGTTAGTGGGGAGCACCTTTTGTTCCCATGTCTGCCAGGATCAGCAGCCGCTTGAGAGGAACTTTTGAGCTGTGTTTCCGTCGCGGAGCAGCATCAGTGGGCAAAACCTGTCGCCTCGACCTTTGTCATGTGCGACACACAGGCCTCAGCGCAGGTGAGAGCCGCGCTGCCGGTTTGCACCTGTAATCCAAAGAGTTGAAGTGAGGTGAGCTGAAGAGAGAACTCCTCTTTGACTTTAACAAAAACACCTCCCCCGCCCCGTTGTATCTGGTGTCTCTCTCCGTTCTCTCACCCTCAGTATCTGTCCTGTAACAGAAAACAAGGGTGGGAACCAGAGCTGATACAGGTGGTGAGAGGATGTGCGAGGTTCAAGCAGAGTGAAACTTGAGAGCGAGAGAAGAGCGTTCAGATAGAGCAGGAACACTGTTTGTTCTAATTGCTTCCAGAGAAGGCAAACAGCAACCAGTACTACCCAGATGTTTTCTTTCTGTCTTTACGTCTTTCTTTCTTGACTCCTTTCTTAAATGAATATTACCTTGTTTTACCCAAGTAGCTGGATAATTTGTTCCATTTGAGGGGAGGGGGAGGCAGGCAGGCGACAGTCAGGCGAGCAGCCTCACAGGTTCAGGCCTTGTTGGAAGAGTATCGTGTAGCTGTATTTTACGACCTGTTTAACACCAGAGACTTGAACACAGCCATTTATCCCGTGGTGTATGACACGGTGCGAATGTGATAGGGTGAACACGGCAGTTAAAAAAAAAGCAAAAAAAAAGCTTGTGTTCATTTCTGGGAGAGGAAATCAGGCTACATGGAAAGAAAGAGAGGTCCCTGTTTGTCTGCAGTAAATTACACTGACGTCTGCTTCTCTGGATCCACAGACAGAAATTGTTTCTGCACCAAATTTCCACCGTTTAAAAGGGAGACACTCTTGTGATTGTGCTCATGCGCCAAGGGGAAACCCTGATGCATGCTGTTTACTGGAGGAGCCGTTATAAAATGTAAAACAGGCACACCATTGAATTTGCATGACAATTCATGTCTCAGCTAGAAAGTAGAAGTTCCTGACCCATGAAAGCATATTTGTCTTATGAAGCTGAGCGCTTCATCCATCATGTCAGCGTAATGAGAGATAACACATATGTCTCTGTTTACACATTATCGGCTCCCATGTGAAGCTAGGGCAAATGAGTGCTCCCTCGTGTGAATTATATGTGAGAAAGCTAAGAGAAAACAACATCAGCATTAGAGGCTTCACCTCGTTGTGTGTGTGTGAATAAGAGAGGGAAGAGATAAGTGATAAAAATGAATAGTGAGAGAAGATGTGTGTGTGTGTTTGGAGGTAAAGGAAGGGAGGATAAAGAGCAGGAGTGTCAGACTGGACAGAAGTCTTCATCTTTACAAGGTCTTCAGAAGAACAGGGAACGTTTGTGCTGACAGCAGCTAACACCAGCCACCATTAAAACAAGGCTGTGTGTGACAGAGCGAGCATGTGAGGTATCATGTTTATCGCGCTGCTGTTTATTATGTATGTCAGAGCCAATATGTTTATATGACCGCTCCTTGGCTCAGGAGCCTGATCCTCAATTCCTTGAAAGATCACTGGAGGGTCCCCCTGTGAACACTTAGGCTCCGGCTTTCAGAGGGAGAGGAATAACAATCCCCTCTATGATGTCTTCCACATGCTCTCCATGACGCTTATTCATTTTTTTTTCGGACTATTTTGTCCTTCATCAGATGTGTTGGAGGCTGGGCAAGAAGGGGAGAGAAGAGAAAGAAAGAGACAAGGGCGAAGGAAAGTGAGTGGGAGAGGGGAAAAAGTGAGAGCTGATCTTAAATTTCAATTGAGCCCGGGCAGCTACACAAACAGTGGATGAAGGTGGGAGGGGGGGGGGACGCAGCAGCTGAGGCAGAGGGATGGATGGATGGATGTGGATGTGGAGAGGGAAGAAGGGAGGGAGTGAGGCGCTCGGCAGAGCCACTCAGTCTAGACTCCAGATGTGCAGGCAGCAGCAGTGTGGCTGTTTTGGCCCCCACCAGGCTGCTCTGGGAGTATCCCCGGCACATGTCCCCACGCCGCCTGTAAATCAGCCCAGCCAGGCCTCAGGCAGCACCGCAGCCACAAAACCCCTCCGCCCGGACCCCCAAAACAGGCCCGGCCAGCGACAGACGGACGCCGATGAGCCCGCTGTGCCGCGTTAAGCCTGTAATAGTCTCCCTCACTGCCTATATGAGATAGAGTGGGCTCCAAGTTTTAAAAGTTACCACCCTTTTCCATGTACACCTTTTTTTGGGCCTTTTATAAACTGTGTGTTTGCAATCATGTGTAGGTGTTCATCCGAGTGCAGATGATGCCTATCAGGGTACGGCTGCCTATAGATCACAGAGGAATGCAGCTCGGTGTCATAAAGGCTGCCGTCTCTCCTCATTTAGCTCCACCACAGCTTGTCTGCTGCTCTGCTCCCTAGTCTCACTGGCACCAGGGCATTCCTTCAATAGCACACTGCTTCCCATACTTCACATCCACTCCAACATCCACAGAGTGCATTCACACAATTACAGATTCCTGCTGGATGTCAGTGTGTGTGTGCGTGTGTGTGTGTGTGTGTGTGTGTGTGTAATCCTTTCCCATCAGCGCTCAACACATAATTAGATGTTGGATTGGGAGGCCCGGCCCATATATAGTAAGCAATGCAGACCACAAACATGCACTTAAAACCAGATTTCTTATTGTACTCCATCAGACCAGAGTGAGCTATTTTAAAGGGAAGGGGAAAAAAAGTTTTTCAGTGGGTCACTGGTCAGCGTTTAACACATCCAAGTCCACGCGAGCAGAAGGAGCACGGGAGGAGAAGGCCTGTGTGTGTGTGTTTCCAAACCAATCCCGTGCTATTGTGCAAAGTGCTAAAGTCAACGCTTCACTCAGCTGTTCAAACAGGTAGCGTGGAAACACTGGAGCTGTGTTTAAGTTGATCAGGCTGCAGACATCCTCTGAACAAACAGGTGAGCGCAGGGGAAAAAATGTGAAGGCCAGTGTGTGTGTGTCTATTTGTGTGTGTCTGTTTGTGTGTGTGTGTGTGTGTGTGTGTGTGTGTGTGTGTGTGTGTGTACACTCAGCCGTGACTGTGCCCCTGTGAAAAGAGACTGCTTCCCCTTCTGTCCACTGTGTGTGAACAGGTGAGCAAGCCACCATTTTTAGTCCAACCGGTCGACACAAACAAAGTTACCGAAACACACAAATGCACCTATTCACACACTCACACAAACACACACAAATCCCAGCTGATCCTCCTAAGCATACCTATGCCTGCTCATGGTGAGGTCCAGGTAGCGGCAGCAACATTCAGACACACAACCTCCTCCTGCGTCCATGTGTGAGCGTGTGTGTGCGCACTTTGTGGTTGTTCAAATACCCTGATTGTGTTGTTCCTTGTTGTGGGGATTCAGAGGGAGGCTTCCCAGCATCAAGGCCCAGACACTGCATGGGACGCTGCAGGAAAAAACAGCTGACAGACTTTGGAATGCTCCTGGACATATGAGGTTAACTGGGCTTTAACCTCTGCACCGTGGGAGGGGAGCGCTGCTGAAACACAGCGCAGACCTCCGACTGGACTGTCATCAGAAGCTTACATTAGACAATGAAGTGTACAAGGCTCATCAGTACGAGTACTGTGAGAGCTATAGTCAATGTTTGGTCAAAAACCTACAGCGTGCATTGAGGGGGATGTTTGTGAGTTAGTAGGAGTGCTGAAGTGAAGATTAATTGACAGGAAATTAATGTCTTTTTTTCTAATCATTTATCAAGAAAAAATGCCAAACGTTCACTGACTGCAGCTTCTCTCATATGAGGTTGCTGCTTTTCCCTGTTTATATGACTTTAAACCAAATATCTTTGGGGTTTGGGCTGTTAGTCAGACAAAAGAAGCAATTTGAAGACGTCATGTTCGGCTCCAGAAAATTATGATGGACTAAACCAGCGGTTCCTGACCATTTTCATCTGATGTGCTCCCACAGCTCAGTCAGATGAACTGAACCACCCCTCGTGATTTGAAGGTGGAGGTTAATTACCACCATTACTACATAAAAAGTACATATTGCTGCAATATTTTTTCATACAGTTGAACCCTCAGTTTTTGGCTCGGTTTGAATACTAGCGGCAGAAGCTGAATGTTTCCACCACGATTTGTCCACGACTTTGAGATAACTTTTTCTTCCATTCATTTTTTAGCTATTTCAACCATTAGTTTTTTTTATCTGTAGCACTTTTAGCCATTCAATTATTTATCCTTTCACAGTAAGGTAACTATTTACTATTATATTTATAGTATCCTGATACTATTTACTGTTTATCCATGACTTTTCACCAACAATTTCAAGTGTCTATCTTTTACTTTTTCAACTATTAATTATGTTTAGATATCTATTTTAAGCATTTATCCATTTCCTTTTAGCTCACAGATTAGATCACTCTGCTCCCTTACTAACTGGTTTTCACACGTTCTCCATTGCAGCACATAGTGTTTGGGTGTAATAGATGACTCAATATGTGGATTTGTTTTTTGAAATGAAATCACAGTTTCTGTTTCTTCAAAACAGCTGACCGACTCCAAAGTCTTTACATACACCCTGGAAACTGCAGAAGTAACCCCCTGGTGTAAGCTATAAGTGTATCTGGTTGGGAACCACTGGACTGCATGATTAATTGCTCATCTCAAAATGAACTGACAGAGTAATTGATGTTGAAAGTAATCGTTAGTTGCAGCCCTGGATAACAGTTTAGCATTAACACTAAGCAATATGGAGCCCACGTGTGATTTTTGCTATTTACTTTTTAGATTTCAGGAAACTTTTTTAAGAGAGACAGAAAGAGCCAGCAACTGAGACACAAGATTATCCTCAACAGCCTCCATTTTGTACCACAAGAGGGCCACCTACACCATCTAAGATCCTCCAGGGGTCCACAACAGATAGGAGCCCGGGCCTATGTGTCTATGTGTGTATTTGCGTGAGTGTCTGTTAGCATGCATGCATGAGCAATCCTGAGTTGGGGGGAATTGCAGGAGACAAGGCAGTCAGTCAGAGGGCCCTGGGCTCTCCCAGTTAATTAGTAGCAGGGCCAGGCCACAAACAGGCCAGCAGCAGCCGCCTGGCCGGCAGTCATCATGTGAAACGGCTGGAGGGGAGAACGTCTCCCTGACGCTGCAGATAGAGCCGTTCAAAGAGCTTATCTGAGGCTGTCTGGCCTCGCTTTATCTGATCTGACCCCAGCTCATACGCCTCCTGTTACACTATGTTTCATCTGGTGCAGAGTGTGGAATTGGTTCCTGTGTGTGTGTGTGTGAGCATGCATGAAGGCCAGTGTGTGTGTGCTGGAATCTGGTTATAATGTTAAATGCTTGGATTGGATGTCGACCAGGCCAGTGTGAGGTCACCATCAGTTGTAACACAGTTTAAAAAAAGGGGGGTGGGAGGGTGGAGGGGGGTTGCATATCAAATCAGCAACAGGTAATGTCACTGTTACGAAGCAATCTGAAATCATTTAAGTGTACATTTGTGCGGGGATTTATGAAGTGATTTATAGGAAAGTTACTCAGGCGAGCTCTGTGGCCTGAGCTGGATATGTTCAGCGGTGTGTTTTTGTTTAAGCGTATTAAGCCCAAAGCTCAAGCAGTACAAGAGAACTCACAGAGACCTAGAGTTAGCAGAAAGTAGACAGTCATTGTTATATGTGGAAGGTAATCAGTAATCCGTACAGAATTACATTCTTCAAACAGCCCTCTGAGCTTTGCACGAGTGTGTACTCATCCTGCAGGTGATCATTTATTTTCCATTATATGCTAATAAGCAGTGTTGCATCTTTCAAATGAGCCACTGCACAGTAATTACGTAGCCACTCTAAGCTTTTCTCTCCTGGCACCGGCTGTCTGTGGGCAGGGACGAACAATTCAGACACAATTTAGCTACAATGCTGCAGTAATTGTTGTTGCCCACTGTCTCCCCCAGGGGTGACCCCTCACTTCCCGAAACACAAACACATGCAGATACAGATGCACATACTCACACACATTAACACACAATGTTGACACAGCTTCAGCAGGGACACCCCCCTCTACACCATGACACCCCCCCTCCTCCTCCCCCCCTTTTGCCTTCTTGATCCCTCATCCCACCGTCCCTCCCTGCACACACACACACACACACACACACACACACACACACACACACACAGTACTGTTTGGTAGAGATCAGAAGCCCAGCTCTGAGGCCCCACACCTGGGCATGTTTGCGGAGGAAGCGGGCCCTGAGCGGGCTGCGCTCCATGCGCCTGTCGACTGGCTCCACCAAGTCTGGCCAGCTGTGCTCCTGGCCTGGCCTCGCGCTGTGGGGGCTGTGCAGCTGGGAAAGGCATGTTTCCCAAAAGAGGAGAAAAAAAGCCAGGGAGGGGAGGAGGGAGGGAGGACACAGAGAAGAGAAAAAGAGAGAAAAAAGGGCTTTAGGTTATTTTGAGCTCATTACACATTCATCCCTGAGCTCTCCTAAAGCATCTCCCCTTGTATGAAAAAAACATTCTGGGCTAAGCTGGTTAATACCTTGGAAATGTTTGAATTCATTATTAGATTTTTTTGTGGAATTAAGAGGCACGTTTTAAATGATCTGAAGTAAAAAATAAAAGTCTTGCATTGCAGATAACCAAACTGTACCTCTTGTTGTAATACATGTACATTAACATAATTCAGAGAATATATGACTCATATATTCTACAGGATTATTTTCTCATTTTCTTTTTAGAAAGTGAGGTCAGCTGGTAATGTTTTATATTCTTTTAAAATGCCATATTTGTCATAGACAGCTATATATTGTCAGTGTCAAAGAATTTCCGAACAAATTGAATTTACCATTGTTTAGAGCAGATTCATGAAATAAGATAAAATGTTTAATCTGTGTTAAATTTTAATGTTGGATATTGTTATTTGGCAAATGTGATGAGATGGCCCAGGGATACAACGCACAAACTTTCACCAGTTTAAAGAGACAACAAACAAGCTGTTGCAGCATTTGCTGTTTCAGATGTCACCTCTTCCTGTGTGTGTACTTAGCCTGCTGCCATGTGGAGCTCCCGAGGACTGCAGAGCCCAGCAGTAGCTCAGGAAGTGGAGGACGTGTGGAGAGGCCACCGTGTTCTCCTGTCACTCAGCACTCTAGGGAACAGCCAGCCGGGCCGAGCCAGGCGGACCGGGGCCAGGCCGCGGCAGAGCTGGGGGATCCCGTCGGAACATGCCCAGAGCACAGGCCTCGTCCTGGGCAGGAGCCAGTGCTCAGCCCTCCTCCCTAACCTCCATCCCCTAGGATGAGTCCCAAAAACTACATCGCCTTAATTATGATGGATTGAGAATGAGATTGTATCACCGGTGCTGTTATTTTTGTTGTGTAAGGAAAGTGAAAGTGCCAGAGATTACTACAAAAAACTGCGATCCCTCCAAGGCACCTTTCACTTGTTTAGTATCACTTGTCTGTTTTTAGCTCTGTTTGCATAGTTCAGCTTCTAGACACCTAGTATCAGACCTTGATGCTATCTGTGTTGATGTTAGTCGAGGCAATATACACTTCAATGGGTATCCCTTGGGCTTGTTTGACTACAGTGTGTTCAGGTGAAACAACACTAGTTATCCAGTCCAACTATTTATTGCCCCTGCCAGGTCATTCCCCTCAGAGCACCTCAAACATATGAGAGCAGCCGTGCAAACAGAGGAGCAACACACTAAACCCATTTGTCCGTTGCACAAAGCACAGAGCCTGCTGACACACACCATGTTCTGTCTGAGGAGCCCCTGTGTGGGCCACATCCCTCAAAGGAGGCTCTCACAGTTTGGCCTCTGTGCAGGGGGACGCTGAGGTGGCGTACCCATAGCCTCTTTTCAGGTTAGGTTGGTTGGCGCCTCGGGATCTTAGCCTCTATCCCCAGGCTAGTGCTGCTCCCTGCTGCCCTCTCTCCTCTGGCCTGACCCTGGACCCGCCACCCCGCTGTCACCGGTGGCCCAGGTGGCGAGATAGACATACAAAGGGGAAGCAGCATAAGGTGAACATATGCTGCAGAAAAGGAGGTGGATGCTTTGGAAAGGAAGTTCATTTGTCCCTATTTTGGCAACAATGTGAGAGACAAAAATGCTGCAGTGATGAAATAACATTTATGGATGTTGGGTGATGTGTTGCAGGATGGGATGCACCAAGAGGTCAGACAGAAAGGCGTCTAAAATCAAACTGCATGCTCTCTTACAGCTCCCACACACCTCCTTCAGCTTCTTTCCTCTATATCACTCCCTCTTTCTCTGTGTAGGCCTGTGCTCGCTCACCCATTGAACGCAGCCAGCAGCACAGGAGGGGCATTGGTGGGCAATGTCTGTCTAAATAAGCTTTTGTGTCCCACAGAATTTTTCAGAATTGTATCCAAGCTGCATTTATGGTAAGAAAAATCATTTGTTTGTTAGTAACTGTATCATGGAGGAGAGTGGTTAGAGTAAAGGCAGGTGCAGCTTCCTGTTTCCCTTGTAGAAAAGGATGTGCAGCCAGTGTTATAGCCATAAAAGGATATTGCACATGGAAGTATGTGATTGAATCTAACAAAGATTTTAATAAACATGCTACTTGTAAAGATCATCTGATGTGTAAGGCCATCAGGAGGGAGCGAGAGAAACATAGCACTACCGGTGCCGAGACTTCCACATTGATTAACACTTTGTAGAAATCAATACAACATGTCCTCCAATGCGACATTTTGGCATTTCTGGCCGCAAATCAGTTGGCTTTGAGAGGTAAGCTGGATATATTTCATAGAATAAGATGCAGTGAGTCTGTAGCATTTCCTTCACACTGAGGGTGTAAAAGATAAAATATTTGTGATTCCACATTTGTTCTTGTTGTTTAAATTCCTCCCCAAAAGCCTTTTTTGTGGGATCTTGACAGAACTACTCATTCTTCATAACACTTTACCCACTGTGGAGGTAGAGACTGATTGTCCTTTTGGTTGTGGACAATATTTATCATTTTCTTTGGTTATATTGGTTATATGGTACATTGCCATATGTCTGTGTGTGATAATGGGATAAAATAACTGCTGAATACTCAATTCTGATTGGTCCAAGGCTGGGCATTAATTCTCACTAAAGAAACACCTCCTCAGTCTGGTCAAACTTAAATGTGTTAATGTTACACTACCAAAACAAATGTGTGATTTATGACGGAGTGAAAAGGAGTGCCCACCCATGAGAACCCTGTGCCCTGTTGCTGATAATTTGCTGGCGCCACTGCTGCCACTGAGGCCTCCTCCTCCTCTGTCCTGCCTGAACCGTCACAGGAGCCTGTTCTCAGGCTTGGCGTACCAACTAGAGCCAGTCTCTGCTCGCTACCAGGGCCCACACACCCACACCCTGTACATTCCTCCACTCGCTGCCAGAGGGGAGGGCGAGGTGCTGGGTGAGGTGAACATCAGTCCTAAAGGATGGGACAGCCTGGCGCGATATTGCAGATCAGCAGGTATGAAGTGCGCTTTGTGCCTCGGCCTGATATCAATAGGCTGTACGATATCTGTTAGGCTCGTTTTCCTGTGATGCTGCCCTTCAGAGGTCTGTCTTTTCTGAAGATGATCCATCTCTGGGGGATCAGATTCGCTTTGCTCCGTATCAAAATAAACCTGCAGCTTAGCAGAGTAAATGGAAAAACAGTACGGAGGGAAAAGAAGACCTCTGGAGACACCGAAAGAGAGATAGAAAAAAATTCCTGACAAAAGCAGAAAGAGAGAACTATCTCCCCAGCTGTCCGTGCATCAGGAAGTCTCTCCCAGAGAGTCAGCTCTGCCCGGCCTGATCACAGAGGCAGCACAGGAAGTCCCACAAAAAGAAAAGGAAGTGAACACCAGCTCCAGGAAGTGAGTTTTTGCAGCTTCGGCTCCACGAAGTCTGGACCCTGAAGGGAGGGAGGGGGGGGGGAGGAGGAAGGGAGGCAGCCCAGCTGAACACCAGAGTGTGAGAGAGGAGGAAAAGAGAGGGAAAGACAGGGAGAGACAGATTAGGGCGTAGTGACGGCAGTGACAGCTGTCTCCATGCAGCCAGCTGTGTGTCATTTAGTGAGTGCTTATAAAAATGAGCCTGGCACCAGGGAGTGATGTTCCTGATGCTGTGGCGCCAGGCGCTCCGCTTCAAATGACATTGGGTGCCACCACCGACTTCCTCCCAACCTACACACACATATACTGTATACACACACAAATGAAAGAGCACAAAAAGCTCAATTCAGCACAAGTAAATGCAGGCTTGTGTTTGTGAGAGGCATATTTTCAGCTTTTTCTGTCCTCCTTCTGCAATTTCCTACAATAGAAAGCTGAAATGTGTTTCAACAAAGATTCTAATTACACAATGCTTCGACTCGGTATTATCAGAGCAAACACAGAGTATGTCAGGACAAACAGATTAGTGGCTCCGGTGACAGCATCACCCACCACGTCCCACTCACACACACCTGTGTTCACACATTTTCTGACTAAGCCCAGCGTTTTGCATGTAAATAGAGTGTGTCTCTGCGCTGAGGAGGTGCTAACTTCCTCTGTGCTGCACCTGGGCCGACCGCTCATCTGCATAAAGAGAGAGGGGGAGCGAAGGGGAGCTGCAAGGACATGGAGGGAAAGCAGGGAGAGCATCAGAGGCGTTAATGGGTTAAAACCTGGTAATTGGGGGGTACTTAGTCGACTATTGTCCTTGTGAGGCCTGAGGGAAAACAGATGAAGACTCATTTGGATTTCTTAGAGTTCACACGTCATTTGAAGCGGTGATGCTTCTTGACTCATATCAGTGATTGTGACATTTACTCAAGTTTCTTTTCTTTAATACAAATCTTTCTTGTGTTATATTGCTAACTACACTTATTGTTTATTTATGTATTTTACTATTCATGCACGTATAACTTTATTGTTTGTTTTTGCATATGGTATTTTAGTCTTTTAGGTTACTTCTCTTTATCTGTACTATGCATCTGTTCTTTAACTTCCATTTACATCTGTGACATGCATGGAGTCACTGAAGTTTAATCTGATCTCATTACTTCATTCCATTATAACTTGCATTCCATTATGGTATTAATTTTGCAGATTGCTCCTTTAAAAGCGCGAATATTTTCAGCATGCAATATTTTTTATGCGCCTTTATGTCATAAACACGCAGTCGTAAAATGTCAGCCAGCCTCGAAACCACGTCTCAAAATGTACCCTATGAGATTGCTCCAAATTTCGAAGAACCGCTTTCGCAGAAAGGCAGAAAATTGAATGACGTGTAATAAGAAGGAACAGTTTGACTTCCAACAAACACGGATAAGTTGAAGTCATCACGTCTCGATGCAGCCAGTGTGACCCATACAGTGTCTTTGTGTCCTCCTGCATGTCCTTTACCTCTCATTCTGTTCATTCTTCTTGATGAATGATAAAGCAGAAAGCCATATGTTCTCCTTTTGCTATCAGGGGCTATCAGGGCCTTACCACAGTATCTACTAGGGCCCTGTCAAGGTCAGACCGCAGTTCATCCAAAAACCCTTCAGGCTCGCAACTGCTGTTCAGATGGGACTCTGGCGTCTTGGAGTCAGCACGGGACACACAGTCATAACATTTGGATTGGAGTCTTCCAACAGACATAATTCAGCACAGCTTTAAAAGCAAAAGCTGATAATATTCAAAATGACTGCTGTCATCATACTCAAGAGATTGAGTACTCTGGCTCGGGGCCAGCCAACTCACTGCTCTATATTTGGTCATTTCTCCTGACTTCCAATGACTTCACCGATGCAATTTCAGCCCGGGCCCGTGTGTTGTTTCAGTCTCATTTTCAGTAAACTCTGTGATCACCTTGCCTTTGCGTTCCA
Organism: Holacanthus passer; assembly: GCA_025331565.1. Lineage (NCBI taxonomy): Eukaryota > Metazoa > Chordata > Actinopteri > Pomacanthidae > Holacanthus > Holacanthus passer. The sequence goes on from JAFREQ010000011.1 coordinate 4,089,887, forward strand.
CAGGCCTTTCACTGGGAGCACAAAGAGAGAGAGGGGCATTAGTCCACAAGAAAAGCCCAGCTTTGGCTTCTTAAAGAAAGCAGAGGTTTAGCTCTTTCACTTCCACTGCATTGTTATGCTAAGGCCCAGCTTGGGAATAAGAGTGAACCATTAGCATCTGAAGAAGAGCCAACATCTGAGGGAAACATGTCTTTAAGGCCCCAAAGAAAAGAATCCATGCTGTCTCTCCCTCTCATTTTCTCATTCTCTAACTCACTCACTTGTTCCTCAACTCAACTCTCATTCCTCGCCGTTCGAAGGCCCATTCTCTTTTCTTTCAGTTTCTCCTGCTGGCTCTTTTGGCGCGAAGAGGGATAAGAGGTGTATATATATATGTGTGTGTGGGTGGAGAGGGGGATTAGGAATTGAAATGCTTCATGAAACAATAAATATAGCTCTTAACAGATTCTTTATATCTACATCTATTTTTATTATTGTATTTATTCATAAAGCCCTTAATACCATAATTTATCACTTTCTTATTAAACTGGTCCCATAGTCACTATTTGATCCATTCATTCTGCAGTCTCAACATCATTGGAAATGAAGGCACATCCTCAGTGATTCTTCAACATTTAAATAAGCATAAACAAGATTACAAATCTGACCTTACATATGATGCAGGCTTTTGATACTAATTGAAATAGACATATTTCAGGTAATGCCAAAACAGTATTGAGGTTTAAAGTCCAGTCTTCATCACGATGTTACATTACTCCCTAGGAGCAATGAGCATTTGTTAAAATACTTGTTAGATAAGATATTCCATTATTAGTCCCACAACAGCTGAGAAAATTTCCCCCAAAAATTCTTATTTTACTTTTGGTTTCAACTTGTTTTGTCTGCAGCATTGGTGACATTTTACTATCTGTCTTGTCAATCAATGGTCGGTGATGTCGAAACTTTTGTCACTTTTTGTTGTCTATCATTTCTATACTTTGTCATTCAGTAAGAATGGTCACAGTGAATGTATAAGGATGACAAGGTAAGGTCAACAATCGCCATCACCGCTATTATCTTATCATGTACTATAAAGTCAGACACACAGTTCAGTGCTAATCAGCCAGCTCAGTTAATCTTCGTGTTCTTAACATTTGTTTTTTTCAAATGTGGGTCTGTAACCCATTTGGAGGTCAGTGACATTCAAATGTTTGAGTTCTGAGTTTAGTGTCCCACATTTACAGCTTATAACCTTATGTCTGGCAAATTCTTAAACCTAAATCAGCAGTGTTCCTCTTTAAAGCACTCAAAAGGTTGTAATGTTACTGGATATGATGATTTTTACAAGGGATTCAGAGGAAACTGAAGTTTTCCATGTTGTGTTGGCACATTGTTCTTTCCAGGGATGCACTCATACGGATTTTGATGCATCAGCTCAAGGTATCTGCCAATACAGAGTGCTCATACCTTATGTTCTCTTTTTCTGTAAAGCTCGCTGCAAAGCAACTCACTGGAATTTTTTATTCAAGATAATATGAGCCAGCAGAGTTTGCTGGCACTGAAAACGTCGGTGTCTGGCTGTGTCTGAATGAATGTAACTGATAGTAGAAACACTGAATTCTATAATGACATTGACAGAAACTATATTCAATTCGGAACGGTCATGTCACAGTCGAAACTAGATCAGCTTAATAAGGTCAGCGTTGTGGTTCTGGTGCATTGAGTCACTGCAGCCCTATTGCAGTACACAAACAAGGACGTCATGGGAAAAATGATTCTAATATATTGGCTTTTTAAATTTAAAATGCTGGAAAATCTAGGGAGAGCTACTTATCTAATCTTTATCATATTTAGTTTGTACACTGAGCACAACCTCATCTATCCTGATCAATCATGTTACCTGTGGTACCAAGTTTGCTTCAGTTTTCTCACTGCTGTGTATTTGGGTTTGTTGTAAACAGTCTGAACGTTGGCTGCGTTGCTCCTGCAGGACTGGAGCCGGTCAGGGGGGCAGCTGTGGGATGAATCACAGCCCCAACACGCACAACACGTCATCCTGGGTGTGATCCCACCCCTGGGGTCACAACTGGACATGGAGCGGATCAGATCCTAGAAAGAGAGAGTGATACTTTAAAGATAAACAAACGTACTCTGTAGGGCAAAAAGCAGGAACCGAAACCTAGAAATGCTGAGTCACTGGAGTTTCTGGGATTGTTATTCTCAGATCTGGGTGTTGACAAGGAAGGGAAAAAAGGGATGAGCTGAATGATAACAACAACACCATCTCCAGCAGCACTGTGAAGCCTACTGTCTACTGTCTCCTGATAAACACATGACTCTGACAGGGCTTTTTTCGGTCAAGCCTCTTCTAGCTGACTAAAGCCTCAGTGAAGCACAGACCCATTCGGGGAAGAGAAGAATGACTAAGTCGTGCACCTGCCTTTCTGTCAGGGTAACACAGCCAGCACACTGACAGGAGGGAAGGGGGTGAGGAGGCTGCATGAAAAAAAGGAATTTCCAAGGACAGGGAAGATGTTGTGAAATCATATTGCGCATGTGGCCCGCACAGCTGCAGAGGGAGTGAATCGCTCCATGTGTAACAGCATGAATCACCAGTAGAGTTCCTCAGAAGTCAGATCACACTTTCAGCTCTCTCTCTCTCTTATTCTTTCTCTACCTCTCTCTCTCCCCCCCCCTCCCTCCCTGTTTTTCTCTCTTCTGTTTTCCATACCTCGCCTTCTTTATCGCAGGTGCGAGCAGTGAAGTAAGCTGACTAGATTATCCACATACGCTATATATGATCACGGCCCGGCCTCGCACACGTGCGCACACACACACACACACACTGAGAGACATGCACCTCAGTAATCACAATGAACAATGCTGGAGCCATCCAAAGTCTCTTCATCAGCATGAGATCATGTGGCACATATAACACACATCGCTCACACACTTCCTCCTCCTCCTCCTACCCCCGCTGCACTATAACGCAGGTGGCTGAGTGCAGCAGCTGGAGCAGCATTCCTGCTCTGTTAAGTGACATCTCCTCTGTAGAAGTGTCCTCATCCTCATCCAGGAAAATCAGATGACTCACTAGGTTATTTACCTCGTTGGGATTTTTATACCACTGCTAATGTATCTGGAATTCTTATGAGGAGCTGCTTGGGGCCGGTACATCCACATCATATTGTATTAGATTTATCATAGTAATGAAAGGATATTCTATTGTCAGTGCTGCAGCTCACAAAAGGCCCGGTCACACCTGCAGTTCAAATTTTGAGGCCAATTCAAGTCATTCCTTTCCTGGATTTGCTCGTGAGGACAAAGTAAATCTACACAAATTTTTCATTTGAATTTGAGCAAATGATTAATAACAAACCATCTTGACAGTGCCGACCTTTGAGGAAGTGGATAGCTTATTAGCTGTGGTGCCATCTGTCGAGTATAAACTGCTCCGCAATAAAAGTATTGGTTTGTTGACAGTTATGGGACACGGGTCGATGGTATAAATATCTTTTGAACAGACTACATGAATTTGTTGCCCTGTTAGAAATGAAGCCAACAATTTTATTGACCTATGATAACCTTTATTGCACAAAATGCCAGAGGTGAGAAAATGGCAAAAAAGAAAGAAGGAAGATAGAAGAGCTATTGTGGCTGACTTGTGCCAGCCTTGGACAGTGATCCCTGCAAGTAGTTGCTATGTCATCAAATTTCTACAATCATTGGATTAATTTTGCAGTTCCACCTTCTAGTGTGACCGTGCCTTAATAGTGGTTCAGAAAGAATTTACCCTCATCAGTGAGACATGGTATGATGGAAGGAGTGCAGCTGATTGTGAGCACCCTTAAGAAGTGGAGAGGCTGCCGACATCTTTATCTGTCAAAGCTGTGGCTCTGATGCTAAATTGACAGCTTTGGAATGTCTCTTTAATGCTAATTCAATGGCTAAATCCACCCAGAGCAGGGCTAGCTGTAGTGCCCTGTAGGGCAGCAGTGTTATCCAGGGTCCCTAAGGACTGTCCAGTGCTGCTCTGTGTGGTCCAGCCCCCCCAGGAGAGGGCTAGGGCTGGGGGGCTCTGGGCCTCTGCCTCCCTCTCCTCCTTGTCCTCCTTTGATATCAGGAGTGCTGGAATGGAGGAGTAGCACTGGAAGGGAGAGGGGTGGGGGGTGCTGGGTCTCCCTAGTTGCCAAGCGAACGCCATATGGGCAGCTCACTGGTGTTACTGGGGGCCCGGGGCAGTTCCCAGAATTCACATGATAATGAAGCCCGGGGCCATTCAGAGTGCTGGCCTAAAGCTGGGCCTAAGAGCTTTTGATAGCCCCCAGCAGCCTGTAGGCCTGCCCACCCCGGGCCCAGCCAGCTTTCCTGCCAGGCCCAAACCACCTGTTTGATTTTCCCAGGGCCCTGCCACAGCGGAGGGAGAGGAGAGAAAGAGGGAGCGGGGAGGAGGAGGGGAGGGGCAGCAAAGGAATGTCTCCCTCTTATTTTGTCACTGAGTGTGTACTTCCCATTCACTTCCTCTTTATAATCCTCCAGCCCTCCCCTCACGTGCACACACACATACACACTGTTGCATAAACACGGGCGTGCACGCGAACACATGCACCCCAGTATAACCTTGATGCACATACGCACACACCCCTGCTGACCCACACACAGGCTCTTTCCTCTTTTGTTAAAGCCCTGAAACAATCCCAGGGAGAAGAATGAAGTTTAAAAGTAGGGCACCTTCTGCTGCATCGAAGTTTCACACAAGCAGATTCCTGGAAGTTGGCCCTGGGTGAAAAGCAGGGCGCTTGTCTTCGCTGCGCGTCTCTCAATTCTACGTGGGAACCAGGGGAGGCTCTTCCCTGGGCAGCTGAGGGGACTGGCAGTAGAAGGACCTGGTGGGGGGGGGCTGGATGAGAGGCTGATGGGGACTGGGTTGGGGTGGATGAGGGGACACCCGGGCGTGAGAGGAGGGATGGGAGGGAACAGGGAAAGGGAATGGCGTTTGTGGCACTTCAAGGGGGTCGATGTATGTTTACAAGAAGGGCACATTCCTTTATCGTGAGAATGGCTGGTTGATGCACAGCAATAACACCGGGACAGAGAGGGCAGATGGTCCAGGCCTCCCTTATTGTAACCACAGCACATGAAAACAAATGTTCAGTCCTTGCTTGTTGCTTACTCAAACAGTAAAAGGGTAAGCGGCCAAGGAAATTTAATTTTACGTCAGTTTAGTTTAGCTATGAGGCTTATTTTCATATAAAATTCTGACTGAATAAGTACTCTGTTATCTGACAAGTTTCAGTGGCAGAATAGTTCCTGTGGTGAAATCATGTGATGTGATCACAGTAGCAAAACACACGCTGGGTGCACAGGTGTGCAGGTGCGATGCTGTGTAGTCTGTGGCCACTTCCAGTTTCCCGGTGTGAAGGCGGGGCACCGTTCCTACAGTTTAACCTGAAATGCTGCCTTGCTAGAGGCTAAACACCTGCGCTGCACTCACCTCACAGCATTACAGAGAAAAGGTTGGGGGGGGGGGTGTTCACCCGAGCGGCTTGTGTTTACCCCGAGCCCTTACCTGACAGGGTCTCTGGTTACTGTAGTCCCCTGGCTGAGCTATTCTTTTAACACTACTCAGGTCAGGTGTACAGGGAACATCTGCATAGAAAACATAACAATAACTCTACTGTCGCCCTATTGACTGTGACAAGAATACACACACCTACACCTGTTGCACCTGCACTGCCTTCTGTAGGGCACATGAATAGATAGTCAGATTCCCACACCCAAGTAAATTAACTTCCTCTTGCTGTTGTGCCCTCTATACAGCTTTGATAAATAGAAACAACAAACAGGAGGGGAAACTTGACCAGGCTCAGATCACAGCTGAGCCAGCAGAGACTGTTAAGGTGGGACTTTGGTGTCAAGAGCATCAGGAGGGAGAAACAAAAACTCCCCGAGGCCCAAATAACTTGATTATACCCGCTCCACAATCAAAACAAAAGTGGCAGGCCCAATCTGTTCACTGTCAATGGCGGCTCTCATTTGTCAAGCTCATCCAAGAGGTTGGTTCTCAGGCGACTCGCACAATGCCCAGTGACAAACAGGAGGGCTCTCCTTTTAGCCCTGCCTGCCACCGGGAAGCCCATCTGAAGTATTAATCTTTGGGTGGAAGAGTGGAGGAGAGGGCTCAGCCTGGCCCAGCCATTGTCCCCAGGCCTGGGCCCTCTGAATGGGGCTTTGTCAGCTCCCCAGCTGCCACTGTCCATGCTCCATCTTTGGGCTTTGGCTCCCATGTCCCCTGGCCGTGCTGACTGGACGCCTCTGTGCAGCTGTGGGGATGTGCGGGTTTGTGTGTGTGTGTGTGTGTGTGTGTGTGTGTGTGTGTGTGTGGGATGGAGAGAGAGGTTAGGTGACAGACCATTCGTCTCATACACACACACACACACACACAAATACGTGGCTTTACAGAGGGTCTTGCTTGTCATTTCAAAGTGGTAGATTCAGTTGCCATGGAATCCTAAAAACACCAGAATGAGCTCCTTAATTGAATATTTTAATCATTATGTTAGTTCGGGTTCTTATTAGAGTTTCATTAGGGGAATATATATTTTTCTATGTTAAAAATATGTGGCCCTCCTTTATGGCTCTTGACAAAATTATGTTTATTATAATGTTTCTCATTTTTTCTATTTGGTGTTGATGATAAGCTAGGATTTAATTTCCCACCATTGATTAGTCAGCTAAACACCTCAATTAAGATATATGTACATATATGTATCCATAATTCCCTCATTCGGTCCACAGTGCTGTCTGAGGTGTAAATAAGCAAAAGGTGGACATAGAGTGAGGACTATACTGGAGCTGATGTGATGGTTTTACAGAAGCAGTTATTTAGTTGTTTGTTCTCCATCTCCCCGCTACAGCAGGGGGCAGCTGGCCAGCAGCAATCAGGCCTGTCCCCCATAGGCATCTTCTGGCTACCAGCTGGGAACAGCTGGTCCCCCCTTCTGCTACCAGTGGACCTGGGCCCTGCTGGAAGCCCTGGAAAGGAGAAGGTCTCATAGGATCTGACAAACAGGCCGCATTCACACATAGACAGGTTCTGCTAATGAAGAGGCCTCATTAGGCTACATTTACAGTTTCTATAGAGGTGCATCTATTGTTCAGTCCAAGAGGGGAGCAATAGCCATGGGGCTCCTCAGGACAATGGAGCACCTCATCAGGTTGTGTTGCCAGTTTCGCTGTGGCCTCAGCGCAAAGTCATACTTAACTTACTGACCGTCAGCGCCAAACTGTTGCTAAAGTGAAAGAAGTGGAGGGAGGGGTGAGGTGGGCTTGTGAAATAGTTGCTGGTGGTGGTGGGGGGTGATGACCAGCGGACGGAAAAGGGACTCTGGCGTTATTAGATTTGCAACAAGCCGTAACACTGTCTCCCATTGTGTATCCCTACACCCCTGCCCTCCCCCAAGCCCCTGACTGTAGAGAACACTACCCAGCATCCCCTCCTCCTCCTCCTCCTTCTCACTCCCTCCTCACCCAGCCCCATCCCAGCACCCCCCCACACCCCCAACTAAAGCTCTCTCTCCAGGCAATTGCCACTGGAGTGGAAAGTATTCCAAAGCACAATGCCTATGCTCTCAATGGGTGCTTTAGCATGCCACCAGTGCGCTGTCACCAGCAGATGGGGAGCTAATTAGAAGCCATTAAAGGGCTTTGATAGTGTGTGTGGGAACCAGGCGGAGGGAGATGGCCACAGGGGTGTGAAGGAGGGGTGAGCTTTGGGTCCGGTGAATGCACACACATACACATGTACACAAGAGAGAGAAAGAGATAGAGAGAGACCAAGCTGTCCCCGCGAGTCCTCCTGGGCCAAGGACGCAGAGCAGAGGACACCTGTGGGGCTTCAAGGATCTCTGCGAGGCTTCTCCGCACACCAACTATCAGATGAAGACAGTGTTCCTGTAACCTGCCCCTGGCTCTCAGGGAAGGGCATCCATCCACCCACCCAGTCTGCTGCCTGTGCACAGGAAAAACACCCAACAGACGGCAAGGCTCCAGCCAGGCTGCGCTGCTGATGACACATCTCTGAACCAGGACTCCCACAGGAAGTGACTCCAAACCACTGGTCCTCAGTCATTACAGAGGCTGGGCTGCCCGGGGAGGTGCCAGGCCGGGCCGGGACACACCAGGAATTCAGGCTGAAACATACATAACACACACCCACAGGCGCCGTGACACACAGTATTACAAACTCACACGTTCAGCACAAACTTCCTCCCTCCCTGCGCTGATGAGTCCTGAATGCCACCAGTCAATCATCACTCAGCTGGGGAAAGATGTGACGTTGTGGTGTGGTAAATGTTTTTTTTTAATCTGACACCACACTCACCCCTCCCAGTCCCATATGAGCCTCTCCACACACCTGCACACAGGTGTGATCATTATCAAGCAAACAGGAAGAGCGAGACTGGGAACTGGAAACTAATCCCCCAGCTGCAAGGAGATGGCCTGTGTGTGTGTGTGTGTGTGTGTGTGTGTGTGTGTGAGTAAAAATTGTTGAAAACTTGCATGTGGTGCTCTCCTCTCATAATCAAATTCCTGCACATTTCTTTTCAACAGTGTATCTCAATAATCATAGTGAAGTAAAATCCTCTGTCTAAGAACCCATTTATTCTCCCCTTCCATTATTGTGGCTCGGCCACTTTCATAGTTTCAGGAAGTAGTACGCGTACTGCTTATTGTCCCCACAGCAATAATAACAGCAGCAAAAGTGTGAAAGCATTGCTGGAATGTCCTATTTCCTCTGAATGAATTCCTGTACCAACTTTTCCCCTTGCGGCTTCCTGTAGTGTGCTTTTGTAGATCTATTTGCTGTAGCGATAAAGAGGGCGTATTAGTTAATATGTTTCCCCTCCACCAAATGGAACAATTTATCCTGAAAAATGCTACTGGGAAATGCTTTGTGCGCTGGTACAAATATAGCCAAGATACACAATGTCCCGAAAAGAAAAAGAAAAAAAAAAGACAAGTGTTGCCTCTCTGCTGTTTGATGGATGCAGGATGTCGCAACAGCACTGACACAAACAGTAGCCCGTCGTAGAAATAAAACACCAAGTGATAATGGGCTCACATGTAAAGAGTCCGCTGGGAAATGAATTGTGTGTCAGCGATGAAGGAGGGAAGGGGAGCCGCTGGGAGAGGGCACTGCCATTCTGTCAGTTAAAATCAGGAGCTAATATGTTTCACTTTTCTTTCCCCTCCTCTGCCTCTTCCCTCTGTCTTCTCTCTCCCCTCGCCTTGATGTGCTGTAAACAGGCTAAAAAGGGCCCAGCTGTGTGGAGTTATTGTTGGTGTCAGTAGGAAGTGCTGATAGCTTTTGCAGCTGAACAAAAGCTGGATGAGGGGAGTGGAGGGGCGCTCCAGACACTGTGGCTCCAGCCTAGATTCTCTCCCACAATCCCTGCACCGCACTCCCATTGTTCTGCCCACCCGGCCCTCCCTCCGCCCTGTCAGCTGCGACCTAGGACAGAGGGCAGGAAAAAAAAGAAAAGGAAAAAAAGAAAGTTTTTTAAAAAGTTTTTACAGGCTACTGCAACAGCTAGAAGAAACAGTCCCGGCGGTAGTTAACTTTGTTGCACGACAGCACAACAACACAGACGTTATCTTTATTCTCTTGCAACATCTGTGCACATATAAACAGTGGCTCTTTAAATAGCATTTATAGTTGAATCTGAAGAAAAAAGGCTGCTTTTTATTTCTTCAAGATGAGGAAAATTAATTTAAGACTTGATGAAAACCTGTGCATTGCACCAGTCTGTGCAATTACAACAATATTAATGCTATTCTGAATAAAATTTTACATTTACTAAAGCATATGTTGTAAGTCCAAGTCAAATACAAGAGCTTAATTTATAAGCATAACATATGGTGTTATGCAGTGGTGGAATGTAACTAAGTACATTTAAGTAATGCACTTAAGCACAATTTTGAGCTACCTGAACTTTGCTTGACTATTTCTATTTTATGCAACTTTACACTAAATTTATTTCGCAGATAAAGCTACTTGTTACTTTACATATTCTGATTTCCCACATAAAACATCTGTTTACGTACTTTGATGCATTGTTATAGACAAAACTACCCACTACCTCATTATAGAAAAAGGAAAAATCCACAGGTGAGCTATAATGTTGAAATACATGTTACATGTTAATAGATGAGTAATGATAATCCAATAACAGACTATACACTAATATGACACCGAGCCTTTCTCCTGGTTCATGGGTACTTTTATGTTTTGATATTTGAAGTGCCCACATTACTTTAATGCATGATCGAGTTGACACTATTTAACATAATAAACCATCATCATGGGCAAGTCAGGGTAAACTTAGCTTCTGCACATGAAGTTTTCAGTGGTGGAATTAACTCAAGTAATGTACTCAAGTAAAGCTCTGAGCCACTAGTACTTTTACTTGACTATTTCCATTTTATGCTACTTTATCCTTCTACTCCACTAGATTCATCTGACAGCTTTAGTTACTAGTTACTTTGCAGACCATTAAATTGTCATCCATTATTACAAATTAAGCTATCAGTAGTATAAAGTATAAAGTAATTTAAAAAATAGCTCCACCTTTACCAACTACAACATTAAAATGATGTAAAACATTATGCATCAATAATTATAATTCAATAATATAATAAATATAATTATAATTATAATGAGCACTTCCACTCCGAGTGCTTAAAATATATTTTGATGCTAATACTTTTGTGCTTTTTGAATGCAGGGCTATTTTTACACTGTGGTGTTGCTACTTTTACTGAAGTAGAAGATCAGAGTGTTTCTTCCACCGCTGCGACTCTTTCAAAGCAGTTTTACAGCAGCCGCAGCCTGCACGAGTCACATGTGTGCAGGAATGCTACACTTATTTTGTGTTCGCATGCGGTGACACCAGACTGCCGAGCCTTCCTCCTCCTCCTCCTCCTCCTCCTCTGTGTCTCTCCCTGTTAACATCGGCGGCTCTGCAGGTGCGGATCGCTTCTTGAAGCTGATAAATGAAACGACAAAAAGCTCCGGAGCCGGTTTGTTCTCAGGGCTCCGCGCGCCACGCAGGTGAACGGAGGCGCTCTTGTTTGACGTCTCCATGGAGACCGCCCGCGCGGCGCCGGGCTGACAGGCGTCAGGGCTCGGATGAATGGGTGACGTCAGCGCGCTGGCGCCTGCCAGTCTGCTCGGGCTTGTTTGGACAATCTGGGGGGAAGATTCAGAGCAGAGCGATGCGATGTGAGTGTGCGCACACACACACACACACACACAAGGCTGAACACACACTGCAGAGACATGTGAAGGAATCCGTCCTTCAGCACGGAGGAGAAAAGTGCAGTTTGTGAGCATAAAGAAGGCTTTGACTTGAAGACATTTTGCAGGCAGAAATGTGGGAATGAGTGCGCAGCATATTTTCTACATCTGCCCTCCAACAGTAATGCTGTTAAACTAACCAGCTGATAAATTGAATAAACTGATAATCTATTTAGTGCATTCCGCACTGTTTACAAAAAAAGGGCTCATTCTAAACAAACTTCATCATCCTGAACTAATTAAAGTCAACAAAAAAAGTGAACGTGTTCCCACGATTGTTCGTCCACTCTGTGTCAACTTTACTGTACTATTGTCATCCACATGTGCGACAATTGTGAGAGGCAAATCTAGGCCACTGTGGCAGCCTAATTATCATTAGCCATTCATCCTATTCATCCTGTCCCATCCCACACACATTCTCACAGTGCATACCCAGGCATTCACCACCCCTCGACTGTCCCCAGGCAATCTACACCTGCAGAGTCCCCAAGCCATGGACAGCTGGATTCCCACATATTACCCATAAAAGACACACATTTGTTTCCATTTGTAACGCCATCCCTCAAACAGATTGTAAATCCCGATAACCAGGCGAGCGCGCTCATTGGCTGAGAGTGCTGTTGTGGACCGACCCACCAATACAAACGCAGCCTTCTCATTGGCTCCCTCTCTTCAAACAGGGCGACTCTGGCACGCCCCCCGGCTCCCGATCTGCTATAAAGCCGAGGAGGTTTGCCCATGTGGATGTTGCAAACTGTCAACATTGCCTTGCCAGCATCCCTAAGAGGAGGAGAAGCCTGATATCTTTTTCCCTCAATCTCTGGAAACTACACCTCCCACTCTAACCAACATGAAGGTTGTCGGATCTACCTGCGCCCTGAAGAGCAAGGTGGGCGGAGAGGACATGGTGCGCTGCCTGTCCGACCAGAGCCTCGCCATCTCCAAGTGTAAGATCCCGCTGCTGGACGAGCAGATGAGCGTCTTCCTCCAGGACATGAACAGCTGCTACAGCAAGCTGAAGGAGCTCGTGCCCACCCTGCCCACCAACAAGAAGGCCAGCAAGGTGGAGATCCTGCAGCACGTCATCGACTACATCTGGGACCTGCAGGTCGAGCTGGACGAGCCGGAGAAGAGCCGCCAGCTGTCCGTCGGCAGCGTCCCCCGCACGCCGCTCACCACCTTGAACGCAGAGCTCGCCAGCATCGCAGTGGAGGTAAATATCTCCTCTCACACACTGTAGATTACATCTGAGAGCTCAATGCACATCTGTAGCATGAACAACACAGTAGTCGTGCGTAAAAGTTGCCAAACCCGTGCGTAAAAGTTATTTTGCGCCCCGGTTTGCTTGTGACTGTTTTAAATCCACGTGACACAAATGTACTAATGAACCCTCTCTTCTGTCTCTCCCCAGAATGGATGCTCAGATGACAGGATTATGTGCCGTTAAAAGCCCGTGGAGGGAGAGCATCGCACCATCACCCCACAGCAGCGAGCACCGCGAAGAACCGAGCAAGGCATCCTGATGTGACGACACATCAATAAAAAAAAGAAAGAGACCTTGAACTGTGTAGGGACGTTTCAAACTCCCAAATGCTAGAACAAACAAACGTCGTGTGGACATCCTCCGCCGGAGAGGATCTCTGTCACTCCGGGCTCTCGATTGATCAGAGGGCCCCGAGGGAAGAAGACCGGCGGTGTCCAGACGCAGACCGGGTTATCCGGGGGACCAAGACGAGTTCAGTGCAACCAGCGTCGCTTGTTGCTTGTAGAGTTTCTGAAGAAAGCTAATGTTTCTGTCACGCTCTTTGTATCTTGTGTAAAACCATATAGAGAATTCAACATTTTGTAAAAAGAAAAAAAATTTCTCAGATTCCTGAGCGACAAACTGTATTGTATATTACAATGCCACATTATGTGAAGATATTGTTTTCTTACAATGTACCTTATTGGTGTTTTTATTAAAACAAGACAATTATTTTTGAACAAGAGCTCTTCTGTGTCACTGTGTGTTCATGAGTATATGTGTGTGTGTGAGAGAGAGAGATTGATGTGTATCATATACCTGCACCAAAACTAGATCCATAGTTGTGGTACATGACACTTTGGTGTTTATTATGGTCTGTTATGACCTTATTATCATTGAGATTTGGAGCACCCACCTCCAGCTTATCTTCTTGCTGACTTGGACTACCGGGGCTGCTTGTCATCATTAAAGTGCTGCACCTAGAAGAAGCTGTTAAGTCATTCAGGTAACATGAGACCAAAGCTGGTGGTCAACATAATGGCTCAGAGCCAGTTAAATTGGTAATTTGCCTCTCTGTGGGTCATTACCGGATCACATTACAAGAGGAAGTCTCACTTGAAATCGTCAGGTGTCGAGACCTTGACAAATCGTGACAGAATTTGAAATAAAGATTAGAATTAAATAAGATCATCACAGTCAGGATTTTTTTTTTTTTTTAAAAGATGATTTTCTATGTGTTTAAAAATAAAATCAAATCTAGATTGTTTCTTAGGAGAGAAAGATGTAATAAGGAAGAGGGGGGAAAAAAGTTTGTTTCACGCCATAAAAAAATCCATTTCAATGTGCTGTTTCAATATGTTACCGTGTAAATCAGCAGTGTCGGCCTGCGCCGGCACCGCAGGGGTTAAAGCGGCTTTGGCGAGCCGGTTCGCTCTAAGATTTATTCTGTCTCCCTGGTGCAATGTTTTTCCCATTTCCCTGCGGTGCGATGCGCACAGCTGCAGCCCCGGCGTGGCCAGTGTGTGATTGTGTTTGTGTGATAGCTTTGTGCCAAGGGCAGGGGAGGGCGGCGGGGCCCAGACTGAGCGGCGCCTCGGCACACCTGGGGAAGTTCAGGTTAAATAGCTCCACATTCCTCAACACACAGCTGATTGAAACATTAACAAACAGTAATCCACGGGCCAGGCCGCAGATGGGCCGGGAAGCACGCCAGCGCTGGGAGAGAGAGAGAGAGAGGGAGAGAGAGGGAAGCTGCTCTCGGCTGCAGATTCCCACACTACAGCCCTATGTTATACATTTGCTATTAATATATACTCTGCTTTTTTTATTATTATTATTCTTTATCCTACAATGCTGGAGCTGTTAGAAAAGTGTCCACAAGTGGTTGAGCAGAATTGTTTCACATATATGTTTTCCCCTTTATGCTGAAAAATCATTTGTAGCATTTTCTGCCTGAATTTCTTATAATTATTTATGTGGCTGATGTAAATCCCTCTGACATGATGTGTTGGGAGCTGTGGAGAAAATGAGGACCAGGTTGTTGTGGTCTCCACAATAAGTCGATATTTGATCACCATTAAATCCCATTAGGCTTGTGTCTGGCCTTTTATGTTTGCTTCATTCTTAATAATCATTATTGTTTTAATCCCTCAGTCTATAAACAGGAATCAAACCTCATGTTGCGACTGTCTTGTGGTTAGCGCCCTCTTGCGGAAGCGAAAGGGATTGCAGGGTAAAAAGTCTGCGTTAGAGGCTGTGGGTGGCAATTGATAGGTTGGATAAGACAACAGCGCCCTCTTCTGGTAGAAGTGACATGGGAAAAAATCTTTAAAATATGATGGCGCTGCAAATAAAATATTTGCTGAAAATTTAACATTCAAAATTGTTACTAAAATACTGTACTTAAGTACAATTTGGTGGTACTTGTACTTTAATCGAGTATTTCCATGTAATGTTAGTTCATATTGTAATATTGTAACTGCTACTCTATTATCTATGTTTATGTGACAGCTATATTAGCTTAATTTACCTTCAAATGAATATGACAAAAAAATATGACATATTGTTATCAAACTACCCAACAGTACATAAAGTAGTTAAAATGAATCTTAAATCTAAATGCTGCTTTCATAAATCAGTAATAATAATCTGATAATAGAGAACTCTTTCTTTATAAATGTATCCTACTAACGCTGCTTGGAAAGCAAGTAAGTGCATTTACTCAAGTACTGTACCTAAGTACAATTTTGAGGTACTTGTAGTTTACTTGTGTATTTCTATTCAGTGCTACTTTACCCATCTACTACCTTAATACTTGTACTCTACTACATTTCAGAGAATAATATTGTAGTTGTACTTCCCTACATTTATCAGACTGAAGCAACAATTCAGCTTATTATTTGATGATTAGAATTTTACATAAAAATTGTCAACTTTTTAAAACAGACCACATGGTTAAAGATTAAACCTGTGATACCCAAACTTTTTGGCTTGTGACCCTCACACACACCCGACGTGTCTAGCGTGTTTCCTTTCAGATGAGTTGATGGCAGCTCCACCTATGAGAGAAGTTGTCAGATGCTTTAACTGTTTGAAACCATAAAGGTATGACTATGCATAATTTAATTAAAAACCCTTCAGATTTATCTTGTGACCCTTGGGAGGAGTCCTATCCTGAGGTTGGGAATCACTGGATTAAACTATGAAACTAGATTAAACTATTTTTAATTAAATGAAAAGGAAGTTAGTGCATCATACTTTATGGGCTTCATAATATTCTATAATAGGAAACAGTATCCAAGTTTTCTACATTACAATACTAAGCAGGGTGTAATATTGCAATTAAAGCAAAGCAGCTTTTCCTCTGATGGAAAAATATTAGATGGGGATGGGTTATTCCTTCATTAGGTTTTTCCAATAACCTTACAGTCCACACCGAAGTGATTATTTTGTCAATGCCACATACCGGCTGATGTGTACCGTCACTAAAGTCTGACCGAGTCAACTGCATGGATGCATCACTGCTCATTATCAGAGTCAGAAGATAATCACGGAAACAGAGTCAAGAGTGTTTAAATAGAAATTTGTATTTACATCAATATCAACATCAACAGAAAAAATCTGTAATATACATCCTGTAAAATGACAGCTTATCTTACCTCCAAACAAAGAAAAACAAAAACAAACCAAATGATCTCTAGCCACTTTTTGCACTTCGTTCAAACTCTACAAAGTTCCTTTTTCCTGAAGTAACAAAATCTGGACATAAAATGAAGTTGTTTCCTGAAAAATAGAAGAGATATTGATATGTCTTAAAGTGGATTTCATTCCATTGGTATTTCTCTTTCACAGCAAAACATGCTTCGTTTTTTTTCTGGATGTAAAAACTTTCTGCTGTGTGGTTGAGAGTTTCCAGTCCTCTTTGCACTACATGATACTTCCCACTGCGGAACAACTGAGCCCATTGCCCTTTATGCTTACAGTACATAACCATCATACGCTTTTACAGATCATGATATGTACCCATTTACCATCAGACTAATATAACACATATCATAAAAAATGTACACCAGAAACCTCAGAAACTATACAGAGATGTGGAAAAATATCTTTGGATTGCGCATGTTGAAAAGGTAGATTCAGCGAGTTGAGAATAACAGTCAAAAGAAGATGGTGTGAATTAAAAAAAAAACCAAACAAACACTTGACAGACAGAGCTGGTGGGGGTGAGGAAACTGCAGGGATCAGGCTTGTTGGTAAACTGAGGAGTGTGTGTTCCCGTCTTCACTGTACTGCAGAAAAAACCCATACAGCTCACCTCACACAGAACCCAACAAAAATCAAGACGTTTTGTCAACGGCCCTGACAGGATTCACTTCTGCCACCTTCCAATAAAACCTCTGACTGCGTGAAAGCTCTAACCTTCAACTCATCAGATACTCATCACAAGTAAAAAGTGCCTCGCTAAAACATGAAATACAAGACTTTTTTTGGAAAATTAAAAAATACAGCATTCAGAAAATGACAAACAACTGAAGGAAAAACCCAAACATGCCTGCAATATTTGCAGAGGCATTTAAAAAAAAAAAAGCAAATCAACCAAATCAGTATTGACCTATGGGACACAAAAATACAACCAGGTCTCATACTTTGTGCAATAATGGGCCTTTAAAAAGCATGTTTGATATATTTTGTAGAATATTTACAATTCATATTCACAGAGGACATTTGAGACATCTAATACTGCAGTACCATTTGCTTATAACAGGGGTTATGTTGCTCAGTTACAGTCTAAAGCATAGAGGCAAGAGTTATTGCTCCAATCTGCATAACATAGTAAACTGTGTGCTTATAGCTTCCAATGACTTCAAGAATGAGGCGCATCCAAAGGATAAGAAAGAAAACAGAAACCCATTGTTGTGAAGGCATTGAATCTCTAGTAAGGCTGTAATGATGAAGAAATATTGCATCAATCTGTATTCCACACAGAAGCCTCCAGGTAAAGTGCTGCCACAGCCAGTTGTACCGTAGTCCCGTTCTGCAGCCTGGCCGTGACACTGAATACTGCCTGACAGCTCCAGGTCACTCACATGAACACACACAAACATGCACACACACACTGATATTTTGTGTGTGCGCATCACCTTAACAGAATTACAGTATGTGAGCCTGTCCTTGTCCTTGCAGCCTCCTCTAGGATGAGCAGTGTGTTGTGCTGAGTCTCCTGCATCATTTTTTAGGCTGGAGAACTCCTACCATGTGTGTGTTTGTGAGTGTGTGTGTGTGTGTGTAGGTCCAGCTCTTCTCAGGGCTCAGACCGCCCTGCCACAGCTGAAAGGCTCCAGATTCTGCTGTCAGCCACAGGTCTTCAGCAATACTTCTGCAGAGACAGAAACACAGTGAGATGTGTAAACCCTGCTTGGGATTGTAATAACAGATTTTTTCATGTCTGTTATCCTCATGTAAAACCACACAAATCCTGTGTGTCAAAGTATTACCAACCTGATCAGGTCCCATTGGCATTCTGCCCATTCCCATGGGGTTCATGCCCATTTGGCCCTGCATCTGGCCGTGCCTCTGTCCTGGCATTTGGCCCATCTGCCCCGCACTGGGCCCGCTGACTGGACCAGGTCCACCCATGGAGTTGTTCATCATCATGGGTCCAAACTGGCCCTGGTTGCCCTGCTGAGGGAACTGTTGCTGGGGGTATGAGCTGGAAAACCAGAAAAATAAAGAATAAAAAGTTGTGACACAAGTCATTTACCTCTGTAACTTAAATATCACAAAAGGATAAGCCTCTTTGAGTATGGTGCTAAAATGGTGCTAATTCACCTACAAGTCTACTTTAATAATTGATCAAAATAATTTTGGAAGCTGGATGCTACATACTTGTTGCGTGGCATGCCGCCCTGAGGCCAGCCTTTCATGTCTCCAGATGGGTACATGGGCCCTCCCTGTGGATTGCCCTGCATCCCTGGCATCATGGTGTTCTGAGGGGGACCTCCCATTCGCCCTTGCATCATGTTTCCTGGTGGGCTGCTACCTGGAGCCATGAATGATGGGTCCCCCTGCTGGTTCATCCCTGCAAGTACAACGACAAGAGAACAGTCATGAGTGTGACACTTGAAGATCCAGGAGGAAATGACACAGAGATCTGTCTCAGTCAACTCACCATAATTACCTCCATAGTTGAAGCCTTGCTGTCCAGCCTGGTTCATGGGGGGGCCTCCCATGGGGCTGTCCATGCCTCCTGGTGCGGTGACATTTGGTGGAGGGCTGAAGCCTCCTGCTGCCCCCTGCCCCTGCTGCTGCTGCTGCTGCTGCTGCTGCTGTTGCTGCTGCTGCATCAGCATCATCATACGCTGTCTCCTCATCTGGGAGATGGTCATCATCTCCCTGCTCCGCTGAGCCATCATCTGGGCATTGAGGAAACCAGGCTGCAGATAAACATAAGTACTGTGACTTTTCTGTAAATAGTGACTTGACTGATTTTAATCAAAGTCCCGAGTGAATGCACACTGTGTTAAATATGAAGAAGTGTTGATTACATACCTGACCACCCATGCCTGCAGGCTGCATGCCAGGTTGCATGCCTGGATGCATGGTAGGGTTTCCTCCAGGGGCATGTTCCATCTTCATGCCTTGTCGGGTCTGGTTCATAAACTGCCAGATCAGAAAAATTAAGCCAGTTCAATATGCAAGTTCTTTTATGCTGACTATTATAGTAGCATCCAACAAGCCACCAACTTCTCCTATGACAAAAGTTGACTTGCTGTATTCTTTAATATGACAATATGAAAGTTCACTTTTAGGTTGAATATTATGTGTATGTGTTTCTGTGATCACCTGCTGCCCTTGCAGTCTCTGCTGCAGCTGCAGACGGAGAGGCTTGGTGGCAGTCATCATGCGAGGTCGCATCATATTTGCACGGGGGTTGCCCATGTTTGCCATGCCAGGGAAGCCCCCTGTCTGGCCCATTTGATTCATCATGGGGTTGAATCCTCCGGGAGACTGGCCTTGCATTGTGTTGCCACCATAACTGGGCTGCATGCCCACGGAGGGGGGGCCTGGGGGCCCAGGGTAGCCTTGGTTATACATGGGTTTCTGGTCCATGCCTAAGGAGGAGTCTGGCCCTGGGAAAGGCTCTGATGGCGGGCATTGTCCCTGGCCTTGATCCTGGCCCTGCTGATGGCCTTCGGGTCCTTGAGTCTGGGGTGCACAGAAGTTGCATGTCATGCAAGTTTGAACAAAGTAAACTTTACTGTGATCAACACAATACTAGATATGGGTATTTACAAAATCAAACTACTGCCACATAGACATATAAAACAGCTGAATGAGGACCACAAGTATCAAATCAGGCTCACAAATTGCCTGCACAACAAGAAGCAAAACATTGGGAGCTTAACAATGCAAGCTGACATTCAAGTTGAAGATTAGGACCCCACATTCAAATCGCATCATGCAATTATCTGATTCGAATAGCAGAGAGGATAATATAAATTCTCATACAGTGATTTTGTACTATTCTGAGCCCTTGAACATGTTATGCTTGTCAGAAGTTATTTGACTCAATGTTCAAACTTAAATTGAGGGAGCAAAAAGCTCTCAAACTCATATCATAATATCTAATGGACAACTATGCATTTAATTATTATACAACTGTATTTAAAATTGGTCTTGCACTGATTAATTGATATTTTCTATTGCAATGAAGTACACACTTTGCACTTTATTCAATAATTACTTTATAATTTAGAATTATCTTTAGAAGAACTGAAGTTCATTTGGGCCCATGCCAAATTGGTGCCAACACTGATAATGTGCTATCTTTAATGTTAACAAAATGAGTGCATGTAATACACACTGTAGACTGTAGTGTAACCTGTACCTGGCCTACTATTTCAGGGATGCCTAGGGCTCGGTCTATCTCCTGCAGAGCAATGACATCAGCAGTATTGAGCAGAGAGTCCAGCTGGTCAAGAAGTGCCCGTTCATCACTGGGGCCCTCACTGTTGGCCAGGGGCCCCAGCAGCTCTTCCAGGGGGTGCCCAAACTGGTCCCTACACAACAAATGACACAGGAAATGAGTCACTTCAAGAAAAGGAGACTGCAATCACAGGCACTATCAGAGTCAGCTTCTGAATTCAGCTTGAGGTCCACCAAGTTGGAAAAAATTCATAGGTACACGGTTGGGGCCTGTGTGGAAGCGCTACCTGTTTGTGTTCCTCTGTGGTCTATCCATGCCCATGGCAGAGTCTGGCCAGGAGGGGGACTGAGGCGGGGGCCCATGCCCACCAAACCGGTTCATACCCATGTTGCCTTCATTGGTACCTACAGAGGTGATAACGGGGAGTGTATGAACAATATAAAGTGGAAACAATGAGTCAAACTGTTCACCAGTCAATTAAGAAAAAAAAGATTCCCATTCCATTCATTTACATTTACATTACTTCATCATATTACACACCAATTATGTACAAGCAGCAAACCGTCACTATCTACAGCTTCACACACTACAACAGAGACATACCCATATCCATGAGTTGCTGCTGCAGCATAGACCTGGTGTTTCCGGGCACACTGTTGGAGCGGTTGATCATGGGCCCTGCCATTGGACCAGAGCGACCCATGCCAGGGTGTCCTGGTCCAGCCACAGGGCTGCCGCTGGCCTTGGTGGCATTCCCCAGTCCCCTGGCGCTGACATGGGAGGGCGCTGGGGCATTCCCATTCCTCTGCCCATAGCTCCTGAACAACACAGACCACAAACATTGAGTGTTTCATCAGTAAGCTGGAACCTAAGCTTCTGTACCTTCAGAGATGCTGGGTCAACCACAAATAAAAAAGAGTTTAGTATTGAGAAAAGAAATATCCCCATGCTGTCTACTCTGTGTGACCCAGGTCTTCACAGAAAGCCAAGCTGTCTTGGGCATGCAAAGAAATAAATGTTCAAGTTACTTGTTGGATTGCCCCGTGGTGGAAACACACCCATGCCTCCTGGAAAGCCATTTGGTACAGCCCCGGTTCGGATTGGAGCTTCCATGTTCTCCTGTTTGACCAATGTGGGACAGGGGACATTCCTTCTCCCAGCCAGCCCGCCTCCGACTGCTCCCTCTCCACCCATTGGCTTAGCATCCATGGACAAGGCTCTTTGATAGGCACCACGTTGAGCAGGAGGCATGGGGCCTCTCTCCCCTTCTGAAAGACACACAATACAAACATTAGATTACAAACCTTCACACATTTAGGTTCAAATATTCTGACTGACACTGACACAGGAGCATCTACAGTGTAATTGCAAGACTTAAATCATCTAACACGCCATATGCCAAAGCTGCTTTGGTAGTATTTTGGCCATGCAAGATGTTTTTCCATTAAGCATGAACGATTTCATCAAGTTTGTCTTGAATCAAAAACACTATTTCTTCGATATCCTCCTTTGTTCTTGTCTGAATGTCATACAGTGCAGTGCAAATGAGGCTTCTTGTCATATGACACTCTCAATTCAACTGACTGACTTACCATGTAAACTGTCAGGCATGTTTCCCAGTTTGTTTCCGACTTCCTTCCCTGCTCTGGAGTCTGGTTCAGGGTAGAAGCCAGAGCTGTTCCTTGGGACACCCAGAATGGTCTCTAGTGTCTCCGTCTGAACCATTGAGACAAAAGAATGATTAGAAAACAAAGTCCTACTGGGCATTTGAAACTACATCTCACAAATTGATATTTTGGGCAAAAGCCTCACCTCATCAGATGGCTCCAACTTGACCTTCCCATCCATGCAGTGGGGGTCAGAGCTGGTGACCCCTGCACCCTGAGCTCCTCTCCCCTCCAGCTCCTCCAGCTTTGGCTTGATATCACCACCTTCTTTAGAGTCATCCTTATTGAGGAGGTAATGGAGGAGGGCATGGGGCTTCTCCTTCTTAGGGCTGTGCTGCTCCTGCTTTGATTCTGATCCTCTAGCCCCTCCAGTGGTTGCAGGCCCAGGCTCCGGTGCCCCTGAATCCAGGCTGCTCTTCCCAGTAGCCTCGGCTGTTATGCGAGCCACCTCGTCGGGAGTGTTCCCATTCTGCAGGAGCTTGTGGAGGATCTTGTGCTTCTCCTGCAGTGACTGACTTGTTAAATGTCCTGCTCCGCCAGAGGAGGACACAGCGCCATGATTCCCGCCTGTAGAGGAGGACACTCCTGTTGAGGACGTGGGGCTAGTGACGCCGGCTGTTCCATCTTTAGCCTCAGGCGTGGAGCTGGGCCCAGAGCTTGGTGTGTGATTAGGTGGCACCAGCTCATCTGTAGGTGAGGTGAGGAGCTGCAGAAGCTTCTTGTGGCACTTGTTGTCAGGGACTCGCCGGTTGGATTCCCCCCCGGCTGGACCCACCTCTCTGCTGGCCTGGCTGTCTGGCTTGTCAGGAGGGCCCTCACCAGTGGGGGTGTGTGGGTGTTGCTGAGACTGCTGCTCTCCTCCAGACCCCAGTGAGCCGCCTGGGCTCTTGGAGTCGGAGTAAGCTGGGAGTTTACAGGGTCCCCCTGCTGCATGGTTGGTGGAGTTGATGCTCGGGGAGCTGTCAGGCTTGTGGGGGGGAGGAGATGTGAGAGGGGAGGGCATTGGATTGCCAACTCCCTCACTAATGGCTTGGAGGGCATTCAAGGAGCTGCTGGAGAAGGTGGTGCCTCCTCCTCCGCCTCCAGAGCTTACAGGGTGACTGGAGCTCATGGGAGAGTTCATACCTGCAAAGGAAACAGCCAGAGACATGCAATCAATCCAGGTAGTTAATAACACAAGTGTCAGAGAGAAAAAGTTGTGATTCTACATCTAGTCAACTTGAGTATTAAAAACTTGTCATAGTTCTTGAGAGTTCTGAAAAAGTTTGGTTCACACCTCCAGGAGAGAAGGGGCTGGCGCCCATCTTGGGGCTTCCTCGGACTCTGGGTGAACCCATGACGTTGTGTGGAGGGGCATTAATCCCTGGACTGGCCTGGGGGGGACTGGTCATTCCCATCCCATACCCTCCACCTCCAGGTCCACCTCCACCTCCATGGAACTGACCCATCTGCTGATGTTGGTGCTGCTGCTGATGCATGCCATGGTGACCCATGGGATTCATGGGCCCCATTTGGTTCATGGAGTTCATGGGGGAGTTCATTGGGTGCATGGAATTCATTTGATTCATCTGATTCATTTGACCCATGTTGTTCATCTGATGCATGGAATTCATTTGATTCATCTGATGCATGGGATTCATCTGATTCATGGGATTCATGCGGTTGCCCCCAGTGTACGGAGGCACTCCTCTTTGTGGCATGTTGCCCTGTTCAGCCATGCTGTAGCCCCTGTTCATGCCCATGCCTCCTCCTGGACCCATATTCATCTGTTGGTTGGGGTTGTTCACACCCATGTTTTGAGGCCTCATGCCTCCAGCCTGGTTTCCACGATAACCATTCTGCTCCCTACAACAGATTATGGTAATGAACAAAAATTGAAAATGGAACAAAGTTTTAGCACATACAACTCAGTGAGACATTTATTGATTTCAGGAGAAATCATTCTTGATAGTTGTAACAACTACAGCATTTTCACCTTTGTAGCAAGTGTGTGGAGAGGAAAGAGTGTGGCTCATTGGTGTTGGGATTCCTGCAGAGGTCACTCCTTGTCTGGGCTGTGACTGGGGTGCCATCAGAGAGTGAGAAGCGGTAGAGTGGGGTCTCAGCATGGCCATTATGGAAGGCTGGAGCAGAAAAAAGGAAAATTAAAGCGTGCGCACAATAAAAATACAAAAGCAAAATGCTAATAAAACAGCTGGCTGTGGCAGGGACTTGAGATGAATTTCCATATAGCCTGTGATGAGGTCACAACACAGATGTTTTTTCCACACAACACTAGGGCATGGTAAAAGATGTGGCTCAACTTGGTCATATGTTGAAAGTTATAACTACAATAAGCATGTCTCACATGCGCTTCTTTGTATATTTTTCCATTTTAGATGCTTCTTTTTATAATTCCCCCAAACTGATCCACAGACATAAACACACTGATTTTAATTAAACAAAGAGTTAACCTTTAGTCATTTACTGTCATGTAGCTGCTCTACAATGAAAAGCCTTGTAGTGTTCACCGTCTAGAAGATATTGTTGTGGAGCTGACTAAATTAATACAGCAATTACTGTGATAGTTTAGCAAAGAAGGCCAGATCAGAGAGTTTATTTGCTAGGTAAGAATATATAGATTTTAAAAACTGCATTTAACTTTCTAGTCACCTTCGTGACAATAGATGTTGCAATGACACGCTCAGTTTAGGACAGAAACTGTCATGGTGTAGCCCTGCTCCCAAGCAGGACCATTAATGTTATAGGTCAGTGCAGTTATCATTCACTGTTTACTACGGAAATGATAGGTACCCTGTGTGGTCATTACACCCCTTAAAGTCAAGAGTGTTATTCATTGTCTTACAAATCCATCATGTCTCCTGTTATGCTGGAAATAACTCATTAATGGTTTGAGCCTCTTACTCATCTAGCAAGGGCCTTGTCCCACCTACCAAACGTTCAGTGAGGTAACTTGGTTCTGGTACATTCCTTGTATACTTTTGTGATTGCTGCGTTCGTGACAATGCTCAAACCTACTCCACCCATCAATAATAATAGATCATGCCTTTGTCAATGTTTGTGACCATGCTAGGTAATCCATTTACCATCCATTTGCAAAACAACTGTGGAAATGAAGTTGTTGTTGCATACACATGCTAGTGTGTAGTTGTAATGTGGCTTGTAATGTTCATGTCACACTAATATATTTTTTTGGCAGTGACTGAGTGAGGGTGACAAGGGAGGTGCAGAACTATATACCATCTTGATAGTGGCGTTTGTAGGACCACGGTTGTCCCTCACTTCGATGGAGGAACATCTGCATGCAGCGCCTCACCAGGTCCTCCCAGCCTGGACGCATAGTGGTGTGAAGAGAGCTCTGCTGTTCAATTTCAATCAGCTTACCTGCAACAGAAGATGCACCAGTGGGATTACACAAACAATTATGGCTAGTGGTAGTAAAAAGGCAATAACTTTAGAGGTAGAGTATATTCTTAATACAGTGTATTAAGAATCTATGGTATATCTCTAAATATCAAGATTGACATGGCTTGAAAGGTCACATTGTCATATCAGTACAAGTAATGAGGATGTAAATGGGGAATTTTAATTATTTATTATTTTTAAAAGGGCCAAGTGCACATCATCAACCAAGGCCACCTAACACAACAATTAAAACCTAGGGCTGGTGCGCCTAACTAAAACAACAACAAAGGTCATGTCAAACACAAAATGAATACACTTGGGGAAAATACTTGCATTTAGTAGATGTGACACAGTGGAAACTTACCAGACAGTTCATGGCGGGTGCTGAACCTCTCTGTCCTCTCAACTGCAATGATGCGTCGTGCAACGCAGATCATACATGACTGCAAATCTGAGTACAGAGACAACGCAATGTTAAATTTGATTATACTGTGGGAGAAGCTGGACATACAGAAGCTTCCTTGTGTGTATCAGTTGCAACATTTAAGTACAAATTGAACAATAAATATAGCAGAAAGCATAGCTACATAGTAACTGTAAGCCAAGACAGTCACTGGGAAATGTAAATGAGGTCTACTTTGTGAATGCTGGTTAAATCATCTCATCAGCATGAACAAATGTACATGTTAAGTGTTGTCACATGTTGAACTGTTGCATGTTTTTAATTTTTTAATTAAAAAAAAAAAAGAAAAGAAAAAAAACCCAACAATGACTTTACCCTCTCCCTCCTCCATCATGGCGCGGGGCTGAGTGAGTGCAAAACACTGCATCGTCTCATAGCGTTGGCCCCCAGGCCTCTCTTCTGACAACCCATGACTCTGACCATGAACAAAGTTCACCAGCATACGACAGTTGAAGGTGTGGCTCTTCTGCCGGGGTGCCTCTCCACCCCACGATGCCCCATTTGGTGCTATGGAGACAAAAAGGCAACAAGTGACTGTGTGTGTGGAAGAACATTCAGATGTTCAATCATTTCTGCATGTGTGAGTGAGTGAGTCACTGCATTTGAGTGTACATTTAGGTATGCATGCTGTTGAATGTGTTTGCACGCACACTAACCATTGGACTTGGGTAGATTCTTGTGAAACTCCTCCCTGTCCTCTTCATGGATGATGTTGTACACGCTGGTGTTGATCAGCTCCTCCTGCTTGTACTGTAGGTACTGCGTCACGTTGTCTGACACAAATACAATGCTGCCCTCTCGGTTAACCACAAACAGAAAGCCATCCAAGGCCTGAGAACAGCAGGTCACAAAAATGGAGAGTTGAGTGTAGGAAGACTTATTGATGCAAATAACAACATCAAACATACCTTATTTAATTACTATTTTGCTCCTCTAGAAACCAGCTGAGACATTTCTATCAATTTAAAATGAGCCATGACAGCAAAGCACTAGTACAGCATATGGAACAGCAGCTAACTGGTGTTGGTCTTTTGCCCTCCCAGTGATTGTCCCCAAGCTGACCTGTAGGAGCAGCGGTCCCAGATGGTCCTTGTCAATGACCCCTTGACCAGTGGAGGACACATCCGCCTTCTGGACATCATCATCACTGCAAGAGCTCTTTCCTGAGGACAGATGAAGCACATCACACTACAGATGAAACGCATTGTCATTTTACAACAGCTATCCATGCCTTTGGATTTTTTGGTACTTTACATATTGCAAATCATTTCCTTGCTGTTTTCAGCCACAGTATAACAGATGTTATTTTATAGTATTTCCCCTGATTAAACAGTATGTCATAATTTTATGGCAACCATTCTATGATTTCCAGTTGTGAGTGTGGGAGCTGCCTCCCTACTACAATGACATTAGATACCTTATTCTGACCAGCAGGTGGCAGCATGAGCCATGGATGCATGGTTAGCATGCCTTTCTATTTTTAAAATCAGCATGTGTCTGAGGCTTTGTTAGATACCACTCTATATAAAGGGGTCATCTGTGGCACTAAGCAAGATGGCAAATAATATGACACTGGATTTAATTCGATTTCTAACCAAACAAGCTGATTCAGTAAATGGTGCTAAGAAAGTGGTGAGTAAAAAAAAAAGGAGACACCTGAGAAAATTACACAAAGATGTGTAAACAAGAGGAGGAAAATGTGTGTTAATGGACAACATACAGAAAGGATAAGAAGAAAAGAGAGGCCCTCAATCATTCCCATCCTGTAACTATGGCAACCTGGCTGCATAACAGCCGGGCAAGCAGTATCCAGCTGTGACCCTCTGGGTAGAGTCCAGTGTGACTGCTCCCTCTCTTCCTTACCCACTCAACCTCACATATTTAATCTCAATCGAGCTAAAACAGGTGGAAGAAAATATCCTCCTTTGTGTTTCCAGTCATGTCCAATCTGCCAAATGACTGGAGAGAGATTGAGGCATAGGAGGGACTTCTCTATTAGGTCTGATTTCTGAATCACCAATATCTCCCATCAGTCTCCCAGAGAGAAGCAGGGTTTGGCACTGACAGATACACATGGCCACTGACAGCCTTGAGCCATGACCACCAAGGACTGGTCTCAATTACTGGTGTTCATTTACCCCCAGCAATACAAACAGCCAGAGTGGCTGTCGGTCTGTAGCAGCCCGGCCGTGAACCAAACGCACCACTTCGTCACTGGCATCATCTGTCCTGCAGCAGGGTACTTGACAAGATTCAGCCTAATTTTATTCACAGTTTATTCCCCAGAACAAAGACAGAAAAAGACAGAGTATATTGTTTTGTCTGTGGCTTTGTTTATGACCACAAGTGTATGGGTGTAGTTTGCACAGTGGTGCTACCTTGCTCTTTGATTTGTCTGATCTGTCTCACGGTCTCCTTGAGGATGGCACATTTGTCAGGCTTGACGTTGAAGCTGTCAATGTTGGAGAGGTTGGCAGATATGAGCTCAGCCAGCTCTTCGATGTACTTGCTCTCCTGTTCCCTCCGACGCTTGTCACACCTGCCGGGCCACCAAAGGGATTAGACATGTTACCATGACAACCTCACCTCCCCATGCTCCGTATGGCCTGCATATGGATGGGGCTCAGACACTTCACATATTTTGCTAGCAGCATGCACACGTTTGGACTGGGGGGGGTGGGGGGGTTAGGGATGTTTACGTTAGGCCAGGAGGAAGGAAGTGACCTCACGCACTTGCTGACATCTACACCACACACAGCAGCAGACAAGGTGGACTGGTATGTGACACTTAACACAAGTTACAGCACTCACCCTAAGCCTGGTGTGTCACAGGTGGACAGTTTACGTTTGCGGTCGGAGCACAGCGGCTCCAACGAGTTGTCTCCTATGCCACTCATCTTCAGCGCATATCAGCACCTGAAAGCACACACATCATATATACATGTATACACACAAACATATATACAGGGAGTGCAACATGATCAGAGGGAATGAACTGAGTGTGGTTTTATACAGTCATAAGTGTGTGGTACAATCTAATCAAAAGATGAGCGTGGATAGGAAAAGTGCCCTCAGCTGTCATTTCTTTGCCAAGCCTACTCAGAAACTACGTCAAATTTAGACAAACCTCGAAAAACTTGTGTTATGAAAAAAAAATATCCCCAAGCTATGGAGGTTATAAATGAAGTGACTTTCAAGGGGTGAGTAGATTGTAGATTTCTACAGATATATGAGGGTACACTATCCAGTTAGTAAAGCAGCCTTGGTTCCTGCTTAGTGCTTGATGGGAGTGAAATCTCATCTGTTCCACTGCGAGGAGCGACTGATGATGATGTAGTGATTTGGAGCCTCGGGGGAGATGGGTCATCCTGCGTTCAGCCAGCCTGCCCGCTAGAATGATACCACTCTGCTAGAAGCGGCAACACACATACACACGCCGTATACAAACCGTTTCCAGTACACTTACATGTTCAGGCATGCCGCAGCACAGTCTGTTGGGAAGATGAGTGCTTGTGCTACTGTCCCAGCAAGGCACATATTCACCAGCCTGTCTCTTTGTCTAACTGCCTGCAACTGCACGAGCAAAAAATACACACTGCTTTGGCCTGTGAAGCCTAGAAACAATCCAGACAAGGCTCCACAGTGCATTTCAGGGACTAGTGAGAATTATCCCTCTTCCGCATTCTCTTTACTCTCCATACTAGGCTACATCCGTTCTTTCTTCCAATAGATTTTAACTGCTGTTTCCTCTCCATACCATCCTAGGACAACCCCCTCCCTTCTTTCCCTCCCTCCCTGGGTGTAGCAGTACTGGGCTGGGGACCCTGCCCTTGTTTTCTTGCTCTGGCATTGCCCTGTGTCTGACCCTCTCAGAGTTCATGTTGGAGGAAACCTCTGTACCCAGCCTCTAAGGTCACTGCTCTTTCCTATTCCCACCCAGAAACACGCACAAAGCTGTAGCGTGCGGCTGTGCAACCAGATTGTTCTGCTACAACCTTATCCTGGACTTTGTGTCTGCATGTGTGTATGTGCACACACACACACACACACACACACACACACACAAGCGCTCTTAAACACAGAGTGAGCTCATTTCAGAGTGGAAAAGTGTAGAGCGGATGGGAGCCATTATGCAACTCCTGCTCCACAACAGCAGGCCAGGACATGCAGCCCAGTCACCCACCACCACCACTACTACTATTACTACTACTACTAGAAGAGCACCAAGTCTCAGAGGCACACTCTGCACCATAAATCTGCATCGCATGCTTCTTGTCTGTCTACCTTTCACCACTCCTCTCCAAATCGGACTGTCCTGCTCTGGCTGTGACTCTCACTGCCTGCCCTTCTCTCTCTTCCTTCCTTCCTTCCTGGTTTCTGTCCTAAGGCTCACCTCTGCAGCAGTGGAGAAAGATGACATCAGCCCTCAGTCAGCCTTACATCCTGAAACAGACAAACAGCAGAGCTAGGGGGCTGTTGGGGGGGTCTTTCTGAAAACAGGGAATTCATGGAAGTGGTAGCACAGTTTCTACTCTGGTCATGGGGAAGCAATGCAGAAAACCTGAGTGAATGTAAACAGGTTTCAACGTGCAAAATGCAACTCTCTTAAACAAAGCTTCTGAGTCCCTTGGTTACATAAAACTGCACCAAAACAAACTAAGTTCTCCTGGGATTTAGACAACTGCATAGCACAATTTACTGTGCTCTTCATATTCACACAAAGTTTGACAAATCTGAAGACTGACAAGTAGACAACACCTCTAGAACAGAGTGAGACATTGTGAGCAGCGCCCAACAAAACCACAGATGAGTGTCAACAGGCCTGGCCGTATGCCACTGACCTGAATCGGCTTCATGTGACAACGTGAAACTTGCTCAGGGACAAGATGAGATATGTTGCACAAGCCATCAGGTGCAAAAACAGCAGCTGCCAGTGTGAGAAATACAACTGCTTATACCTGAAAATGAAATGGTCTGAATCTTTAATGGACTGTCCATCTGTGGTGTGTGTACGAGTGTTAGTGTGTGTGTTTCTCTACATATACCACATGCTCACCTTGACCAGTACAAGCCCCAGTCAAGCTCCATCCAGGGTATAGTGTCGCTTCAATGTCTCAACATCTCCTGAAAACAGAAAAAGATAAAAAGGTCATGAACTGTGCTGCTCTCTGACTGTCTAGATGTCTCAGAACGACTTGATGGTGGTACTGCTCTGCTTCCTTGAAAATAGCACGAGCTCTTTATGTTTTGCTTTCACAGAAATTCATGGGAAAATCTGATTTCTAAAATTGCACAGGAAGCCACAGCAGATAGCATCCTGTTTGCGTCCTCCCCTCAGCCCGTTCCACTGCGTCATCACTTCCCTTTCCTGGAAATGTGGCCACTCATCCACCCTATTTACTGTACATATTCTGTGTATCAGGCTGGTCCTGGTTTGTGCTCGCACCTATGATTGCTGCCGGCCAAAGCTTAGCTTAATCAGCATTAAGAGAACAAGACAGTGTCCTGCAAAAAATTAACCAAATGTTTGTCAACACCACATTTAAACTGATTGATCAAAATCCCTTTTGTAACTTTGCACATAACAAAGCAAGTAGTGTTACTTGCTGCCATTATTTATGGTAACCAAGAAGCTGCTGCGCATGTCACCAGTCTGTCCTTATTTTGTATTTGTCAGACACCACACATGTGCCAGAAGCCATTCTGTCAAAGCTTTCCTAACCTTCAGTACTTTGCGATGCTATTCATAATCACAGTAAAGAAGGTCCTCTGGGGTTTGATGTTTTCTCATCAGAGTAATTGGATAAGCTTTCATCAAATCAACAGAAATGAATCTCTCTTGAGTTGGTCACCAACATCTGTGTACAGATTTTCCATTTCAAAACAGTTGCAAAATATTATTTTGTATTAAGGTGACCTAACACAAAACCTTTGAGGGCCTGGTCTTCAGTGTTTGGGTACAAACTGCTCCCAAACCCACTGACCTTTAGCACCATCATCCTACTGTCACAGATAAGCCCATCAGATGTTCTTTCTTTCATGAAAAAAAAAACCCCAACTTGAACAAACAGTGTTCTCTAAGCTCATACTAAATAAAAAAATATTGATTAAAATAATGAAATGTTTAAATTCCAGAAAAGATTTTTTTTTTTTTAAATCTATCACAATGTCAATGTCAAACATTTCAGGGTTTGTTTTATTAGTCAGTCTAACTCACAAGGCAGTAGTTACAAGCATGCAACCTACTCTGGCCACCGTGTGTGTGTGTGTGTGTGTGTGTGATCCTCCACCACAGACCATTGATCACATCAGTCCTAAACGCTGGGCTGCTACTGAGCTAATGCTGCAGCTGAATAATTTAACACAGAGAAAGAGAGAAAAGCGTTCCCTTTCTGTCAACTGTCCAAACACGGTTTAAAAATTCTGAGTCGACTCTTGCGAACACCAAAACAACAAATCAACTCTTCGCAGAAACTAGAGCGAGAAAGCAATGTGTAAATATTTTTAAGCATCTTTTCTGATGTTTTAGGTACAATTATATCCTCAACCCTCATTTGACCAATAATATAATTAAATTTTGTAACCTTTCCTTATTTACTGACATGAGCACACACAAACACACACCACATATGCATGAGTCACTTCTGGAACTGAAGAGACATAAGCACATATGAACATGGACGCCAGTAGGAGGAGGAGGAGTCAAGGCAGATTGAGTAGAATAATAAGGGGAGGAGGAGGGAGAACAGGGAGGGGGAGGGGAGAAGAGAGACAGTGCACTGAGATAAATTGAGCTGGGTATCATACTGGTAGATACTGGTAGCAATACTGGGTATTTGACTTTGAAACAGTTCCTACACTAAACGTGTTGGCTGCATGTTTTGAAAGAGAGAGTCTGTCATATATCGCTTTAATATTAAAATATCGGAATACATTTTCAAAACCAAAATGTCAAATAGGGGTGGTGCCATATTATATAGTTCACAATAATATTGGTGTCATTTTTAAAATGATTCTAAATAAAATCATATCATGACAACAATGGCAATATTCTCACTAACTGATGTAACAACATATCGTTAAGCACAGCAACAACAAGCGTGGCTGAAAGTGAAAGCAACATTGCTACCTGCTCCACGGTGAAGGAGTTTGTTGCAAAAAGGGGAGCAACTACAGTAGAAAGGAGGTGGTTTGATCACAAAAGATCACATGTACAACAAACCCTGATAATATATAAGAAGTGCAAGAAGACTGTAACAAAAAGGGGCTATATGGCTAACTTATTTCACCTCCACAAGCAGAAACACCTGGTTGAGTAAGATGGGACCCAAAAATCCTTCAAGGAGAGCTCAACAGCTATTGTGAGTTCTAAACCAAGCAGACAAACTACATTAGCTCAGCACAGCATCCCAGAGACTTTGGTAAGTTGAACTCCATATTTGTCATCTTGTAAAGAATATCATTACCGCAGAATATTGAGTATAGAATATAGTATTTTTAGGCCATGTAAAACATGGCAAAACTGCACTTTGACCTGTTACAGTGAAATGTAAAGAAATCAAGGAACTTTGCTGAACACTATTTCTAAATTTGAAATGACTAAATGGTGACAGGTGATTTTTTTAAATGGGCACTGATTGAGCTTTGACAATTAATTTGTTTGTTCAGCTGGTCAGAAGTCACAGTGGGCAGTATAGGGGCAGACACATTTCCCTTGTACTACTGCACAAGCCCCATTAACTGTGATGAGTTTTGCTTCCTCATATCTTCATCATAACTACCATCCAACAACGAAACCACTCCCGTACCAATCATGTGTTACAGAACAAGTATTTAAACGTCACCAGAGATGTAATTAGCAAACAAAGCATTGCATGCCTCACAACTATCGTATGAAGCGTGACTTCATACTGAGGAAATGAAGGAAACATCTCTGAAGACAGAGGCTATCTGTCCCCTGATTCTTGTGTTCTTGTGATCTTATGCACAGGTCTCTGAATCATTTCAGCAATTCTGCAGCCTCAGTGAGTGATTGGGGAGCTGGGGAGATACAAACACGCAAGGCAACTAATGTTAGCTACCTAAATTAGCTGACTTGTTGCACTAAAAGGTGGGTGCAGCAGATTTTGAGGTCTCTAAGGGTCTTTTTGCAATCAAAAAGAAACACTGTGCTTTTCAAATGATGACATTCCTCATTAAATTTAACATGTTTGAAGGGACTGTATGAGGAAATGGGTGACTTGTGCCAATACCTACCAGGTATAAGCAGGTAAAACCAATCACCCTTAACAAAAATGCTTTTTCTCTCACAGATATGATGATGATGAGATTACATAAATAAACTTGGTACTGAATGATGCTGCATTTTTCTTTACCCTGCAGCATCAAAGCATTTCAGTTTGTATTATAAAAACATAAAATACACAATTTTGATACACAGACGTTTGGCAAAAGGCCAGAATGGCAGCAGTGTCAGTCAGTCAGTCAGGACCAGAATAGTGAGGGGGACATTCCTGCTCGGCCTGAAATAAAGCCTGCAATCTGAGCTCCCTGAGACAATGAGTGGCAGGCCCAACAATAAACACAGGCCTACCCAAAACAAAGATCAGACGAAGTGGGGCACACATACACACAATTACAGACCCCCAGAAACACACCCAAAGCACATGTGCCCAAACTGTCTTTATTGTAACCGTGTGAGCGAGAAACCGCTCAGGGTTTGAGGTTGTGGAAAAAAACTGAATGCTGAAAACATACTGCAAACTTTCTTCTCAAAATCATGGCAGACATGAAGTACCAGAAGCATTTAGCATCTTACTACACTGCACTCAAGCGCACACAGACACCACAAGGTAATAAAGCAACAAAAGGTGTCTACTTGAGTTTGGGACATCAAGAGCAAAAAGGAAACAAAAGGACAGAATGACTTCCTGTTTTTCTTCAAAGAGCTTCTCCACCTCCTGCTGAGCATACAACCAGCTATATACTGGGTTAAGTGCAACTGGCACTCACACCAACCCCAGCCTCAATGTCTTTATTGAAGAACAAATCCTGGATAATTCTGAAGCCATGGTTTGCTGAATCCCAATGTTGACCCTTCAGAGTTGTGAATTGGGCCCTTTAGACTTCAGTCACAAAAAACTTAAAAAATAATAGTATAAAATAAGATAGGAACCTTTTACTTTTACACAGACATGTAGTCCTGATTTGAGGCCTGCATGTACACAGAAAAAAAGAAGAAGAAAGACATTCGGAGAGCTAGACCCCGCGAGCTAAACACTGTTGTAATGTGAGATACAGCTAAGCTCTGTGTCCATGCTATAAGATGGGCTGCCTTTAGAGCTGGTTTGATGTATAATAGGCTGAGGAATGTGTTGTCCATTACAATACACTTGTTGTAATTTTTGCACTATAGGTGCAACTAACCATTAATCTGGCGAGTAATCGATTAATTATTTAGTCTATAACCAAGTCCAAAACCCAGACTCTTCATAAGACTCTTTAATACCATAAATGACAAAGAAAAGCAGCAAATCCTTACATGTAAAAAGCTGGAGCCAGCAAATGTTTGACATTTTTGCTTGAAAAATGACAATTTACAGATGATCAAAATAGTTGGTGATTAATTTTCTTTTGATCAAATCAAATCAACACAGTTGGACTGAGAAATCAACGCTAATGTGAAAAGCTAAATTTAGAGAAGGCCAACATAATATTAAATCTGTTCCCTGCATCTTTGCGTTTGTGTTTTCAGAGAGGCATGAAAAAGCCATGATTGGAAAATCAGTGTTCAGGAGATGGATTTAGCAAAAGGTCGCTAAGAAGCATCTATCTGCAGTCTTGCAGACTACACACCCCCTAAGATCCTTTCCTAAACCTAACTAAGTAGTTTTGGTTCCTAAACCCAATCGTTTCGAGGGTGTATCATGCAGTAGCCGTGTCCTGTACCTACTGTGAGGCCCCAGGCAGCCCTACTTGAGGTCATTAGGAAATTGTCTTTCTTTATGTCTGTATTTCAGTGAGCCCCCTAATGGTGAGACATGTGACAGATAAGCATGTAACCAAAAGTACTGTGCCTTTCTGTCCCTCAGCAAGGCAAAAAGGACAAGGACTCAACTTAAGTTGAAAGTGAATGGCCATTACAACAAAGAAAAAGGAGGTGTTGCCTTAAACTTCCATCTGTTTGAGTGAATTAAAGCATAAAACCCTGCAAAAGCGAAAATAAATAAAATGCTTTAAAAATCTAAGACAGTTAATTAGGTGAACAATGAAATCCAATCCAAAAACAAACTTCACATTTCAAATCAGAAGTTAAATTAAAGAAGACACAAGACAGCACGAACACAGCGTCTAACACATGTGAACGCTTGAATCAATAATTTTGCACCCTTGCTGGATGGCAGGAAAAACAAGGCAGCCATGGACAACATTACCGCTCATGCTTCATATAATTTAGAGCCAAATTTCACTTTGTTTTGCAGCCATCTACTGACATTTTGGGGATTCCCCCTTATTTTGAGGGAGGATAACTTCCAGAAGCAAACGTTTTTCATAGTCTCAAATGCACCCTTGTTGTTGGTGAATATTGCTTACTAGCCATGTTCCTGCCAACATTACACATGATTTTAATGAAACATGGGCTAGTGGGACTAAACTGGAGCCAAAGGGTTTGATGGCAGGATGGAGAGTGCTGCCACACTTGAGTTTCAGGGATGGGGATGAGGATGAGGAGGACATATGTCAAGCATGTGTGTACAAGTGTGGATTTTGAAAAAGCGAAGCTGTAAATTGTTCAGAGAAAGCCTCCATTTAGGTGCCGAGGCAGCTGTGAAATTCCAGCGAGGCTTAAAAACCAGACTGAAAACACAGGCTATGTCCCCTTGTTTGTCTGTAGTGTGTCTGGCGGTAAAGCAAGATGTTTCGGTCTCTCTACTCCTCTGCATACTTTTAATGTGAAGGTCTATTCAAACCATGTCTAAGTTGTGAATTGACATGGCCAAAAATAAAATAAACACAAACCCAAATTTGTTTAATTTCTGTTTTTTTCCTAATTCATTTACT
This sequence comes from Holacanthus passer, assembly GCA_025331565.1. NCBI lineage: Eukaryota > Metazoa > Chordata > Actinopteri > Pomacanthidae > Holacanthus > Holacanthus passer. The sequence continues at coordinate 4,126,994 of JAFREQ010000011.1, forward strand.
TAGATAAGTCTTTCAAATGAAAAGCCTCAACAAGCGTGACTGATTTAGAGTTAATATTAAAGTAATACAAGGAGCAGTTCACAGTGGAATAAAGCACACCTTTCAAAACCGTGGTAGTGACGCAAATGTGAGAGGACAGGGAGGTGGAGTTGGGAAAGCAGACAGAAACACACCCTTACAGAAGCTTACTGGAGTTTGTGAAGCATTTCAGAAAAGCATCAGTAAGAAACCTCAAGTCTTTAAAGAATCCATCTTGAAGTTTCAAATTGACTGACCAATCAAAGCCTAAAATATGCAAAAAAAAACATGAATGTGAAAAGGTCAGCTGTGTTCTACACATTTAAACCGTTTCCAAATCTAATTATCTATGTCAGACATTAGGTTTGCAAAAATAAATGTGGGGTGAATTATCAATAAATTAAAATCTGCTTAGACCATCTGCAACTCATTTACACCGACTGCAAAACAACATACTGTTGACGTAAATTATGTTAGAATTTTACTCATAAACAAAATTCAGGGCACATAAAAAACAGTACAAGTATAAAAACACAAAACAGCTATTTGTCCTGGTGGCTTTTTCCTCAAACTTGCAGTGTACAGGATGATGCCCATAGATGAATGTGGTGAGGGAGAGAAGGTAGTTCAAAGCAGAGAGAAACTGCCTTCATAGGATTGCTTTTTCTCCTAGAAAAAAAAACATCCCCCACCCACGCCCAGTGCACACAACACACACACAGCTCAGACAGACTGTGTGTGCATCTCCCCATTTTTCTCACACAAACTGCAACGTGTAGAAAAACCAGAGAAAATAAATGAAGGTGGAAACAAAGAGATGGCAGATTCCACTGTGTGTGTGTGTGTGTGTGTGTCACACATGCATCTCATGCAACTATCCATCATTAATACAGACAAAGGACAGAAAGGAACAGGAAAGGACCCACGCGGGCACAGATTCAACCAGCTAACTCATCACATAGCACCACTGTTTCGCTGCCTTCATTTTCTATACGCTTGACATGTTGGTGTTTATGGCGAGGTGATAAGGGTGAGGACACAACGTCGTCCAGAGGAGACCACAGCGACCAAACAAAATGCAGGCGGCTGTGATCACACAAGGCTAATATTATGGAAATTAGTTCATTAATCAATGGATAAACAGCCTTTTATCTGGAGAGCCAGAGCGTCTGCCATGATCAGCTGCCATGCTGCCCAGTCTGATAACACACACATCTTCACTTGCAACGCAAATCTCATGTAGCCACAGATAATTCACAGTGAAGATATGTCAACCATTGTAATAACTCTTGGCAATATTTATAAAAAAAAAAAAAAAAAAAAAAAAAAACTCACATTGATATAGAAAATAGACTATGCTCAGTTTTAACTTTGCTTTTCAGAAGCAGTGTTTGTGTACACGTTTCAACTGTGTCACTCAGTAAAAAAAACAGATATTCATTTTCAGACCGCAGCCCAGCTCTGACGATTTTCTCTTCCCTTCCTCCCTCCCTCTTGCTCTTCTGTCTTTCTCTCCTCCCTCTCAGTGCTCCCTCCCCCTTCCCTCCTCCTCCTCCTCCTCCTCCTCCTCCTCTCCCCACCGTCCCTGTTGGATTGGTGGAGTAAACACAGGAAGAGAGCGGGCTCTGTTCCACCACACCAGAGCTGGGGCTGGGCGTTCCTGCAGAGCTCCTGCGCCGGGGTCAAAAGTTTACTGTGGTTTTCATTTCACCTTTCCTCAGCCAATCACAGCGCCACACTGCCGCGCCTGAACTCTGACCCCTGCAAAGAATTCCACTCAAAAGATGGTCTGACGCCAGTTTCACGACTGCACCCCCTCCCATCTCCCATTTTTCCCCTTACTACTCCTTTTCCTTTCTTTCAACTGGCCAGTTTCATGTGTTGACAGAGCCTAGGTGAAAAAGATTCCAGAAAGGAGGTATGAGGGGAAACAGAGAGCAGGAGCAGAACTGGGGGTTTTAATCCGCACAGCCATGCTTTATAACAGAACTATCAATAGCCGCTTTCTTTTATCTCCTGGGTGAGGATGAACAACTAATCATGGCCAAATAAAAAAGGAAATGACACAACCTAAAAATCTCAGAATCACGAGGATCATTTAACAGTCTGACACATAAGTAGAGATAATTTTAGTTTGCTTTGCTTTCAATCCCAGTGCAATAAAACCCACAGAATTATGGATTATAAAAAGACAGAACAAAAACCTAATCCATGTGCACTTGATGAGGTCTACTATTTTTTTCCCTTCTTTACTTTCCTTCATATACGATGCTTTACAGAGTCTGCCACACATTCTGCCGACCGCATGCCGCTCAGTTCCAGGTTAACACTATTAAAAGTGTGTTTAAATGACTTATGAGGACAGGCGGGATACAGGGGTCACAAGGACCAAGTGTTGAAAGACAGACAGAGAAGGCAAATGGGGCGAAAAAAGAAATGAAAGCTCTGCTGGGTTTGTATCACAACACTGAGGAATCTGTTTAGGAATCAAATCGCCAAATCGGAGTTGCTCGGTCTGACTGGACACATGTACACACACGCTGAGCCGTAATCCAACTGTGGGTTTGTTTTTGTCTTGGTGACACTGCACTCTGTTCCCATCTGCTGAGTGATTAAGCCTGCACTGCTAATCAAGTCCCTCACACTGTAAGGGAGCGGGCAAAGAACAACACACGCTGATCGAGTTGACGGACTCTGGTCTCTGCTTCAAACTGCCTTCTTAGTTTTCACTCATGAAAAAATAAGAAAAAAAATGACAGCAAAAAGTTCATGGTCAAGTTCTGTAGCCACATACTGCTCCAAGTGAAATCAAATTTGATAGGCTCAGAAAGGCTTTCAAACTGTCAAACCAAAAGTATGAACAAAAGAAAATATACTGCAGTCTGTCACTTTAGGGATGTCTATATGCTGTAAAGGTCCTTGGATTGAACTCGTTTAATCACAATTCCTACCAGTGGTCCATGGACCAACAATTTTGTTTTAGTTAGAGTCAAAGTTTTGTCAAACTGGTGTTGGGACACCACATAGTCGCAAAACGCAGTGTGGAGCCTTTTAAATGTTTTGTATCTACTGTTGTTGTAATCCTTGTAACTATGGCTTTTCTAGTCTTATTAAGGTTTATTTTCTTAAAGCAGCAAAGAAACTCGTAGACAAGTATTTACCATTTCTGAAAAAAAAAAAAAAAAAAAAAAAAATAGTATTGATAAGCTTCACTGGTAATGATACCCATTCCTACCCAAAACTGTAACTCATGCCTCGCTATGCTTGGGCTTTAAAGGACATCAATTTCTATAGTTTTTTTTCTTAAAGCCTTGAGGGTCTTTGATAATACTGCATTACTGTGCAACTTCATGGCAGCTCATGGTATGTTACTGGAGTTATGATGAGCAGAAAATAGGGCTCAACAATGAAATAACTGATATCAATTATTTAGTGCTGTATTGCGATGATGACTATGCTCATGATTCTTAGAATTTGTGGTAAAGAAGTCTGTCTGCAGCCTACGTATCTCTCCATCAGAAGAACTCAGTACTGGTCCCTGCTAGACACATTCAATTCCATGTATAAAAGCTAAACAGTGACATGTAAGCAAATGTTGTTTGTAGCATTGCCACATAATTTCATCAGATCAAAATATTTACGCAATCATATCCGTAGGGCAAGGAGAATACCGTATCCTGTGTCTTACAGGATGTCACAACACAAAACCTTCATTTACCAAGATGAAATTCTCAGAGTTTATTGTGGATCATAATGTCTTCAAGCTCATGTGTGAAGTTAACCACGACAGACTTCTTACTGTTCATAGTGTTCTGGCTTTAGTAAGATATTTGCATGGGAGCTATATCCTGCCGTGCTGCTCAACTAGTACTACAGCAAGACATCCAAACCCAACACCGTAAATCTATTTGCAATATGAAACATGCATTTGGACTGGCACTGGAACCATTTTTTCTTCAGTTAAGTTTTATGGAGATATGGATTTAATTGCAAAATAAAAATTTTAAGAGATTCAATTATTAGACTGATGAATTGAAGAACAGGCAAAACTTCAAGAAAACTGTTTTGCACGAAGTCCCACTTGTCCAGGAACACATAAAAAGTTTTAGATCAGAAACTCATGAGGGTATCAACTATTTGTGATTAGAAAAGAATATAGGTGAGCAGAATCACTTGTCGACCAGCGTGGAGAAATGCGCTTCTGATTGAAACAGCCAGGCTACTGCTTGCATGAGAACTGACATATCGCAACACTTAACAGGGCTCTGAACCCGGCGCCATGCCTCTTTTCCTTAGGGAATGTCGACGTGCCATCTAAAACCACACACAGGGGTGGTCAATAACTGGTGTAATGACGGGTCAACATTACGGCAGTATTGTGGGATTTCTGTGTAAAAGGGGCTTGTGTTTTTTGGTCCCCACAACTGTCGAAACAGCCATCTCTACTTAAAACCAAACTCATAAATTGCTCTAATGTTTACTAATGTTGGGCACATGGAACTGGGTAGTAGCAGGGGAGTATGGACTGTTAGCTTTGTGCTAATTGAACAGGGACCTATACTTTGCCTATTTCAGTCATATAGAATCACTTGTTCCAGTAAAGCAATAGCAATCAGATGAACATATATGAGCACCACAAGAAACAAACCCAATGGAAACATGGAGATCACTTGCCAAAAGTAGATCCATTTCCATACAAAACACTGGATCGGACGAACGAACAACTTTAATGAGTGTTGTCTGGTATATAAACTAGTGCATTGGTGCAAAGACTGATGTGATGTGGCAATGTCAAGAGGTTAGTGTTGGCTCGGCTATTCTGGGGACCCCAGTAAGCTCCAGAGCAGCAACCTTTTGACTGGAGTGTTGCCTTAACGACAAGCCACATACACAGGCTGACGTCACCAGGCCGAGTGAAGAGCAGTAATGGTGAAAGAACATTTTCCACTTTATCCAGAAAGGAGGGGGAAAAAATCTGATTCCAATCCAATTAAGAAATGAGTGTTGCTGAAAAAGAGGATAATAATAAATTATCTGACACATGCCTTGCCAGTGTTGACACGCTGTAGTAAATCTGGAGCCTTTAACGATGGCGTGGAAGTCTGTCATTCACAACTTGACTTCTCTTTGAACTCAAAGAGAAGTAGGCTGCAATAAAGTGGAAATCGCACTTGTGGAAAATCAAAATGCACAGCGCTGTGAGCAAATGTCTGCACACTCACTGCAACTTGCGGCAATTTCTTTTAATTAAAGGGGCTTTTAAATTACAGGTGAACTATAAGACAGGAGACACTCAGTGCCCTTACAGTTCCTGTTTGCATGGTCACATACGAGCACATATCTCCTTTCAACTTGCAACTGCAGTGCCTCTTGCCTGCCACAGCTGCCTCTCAATCCAGACAGACCCGGGAACCCCACCCCGCTGCCACATAAGTCCAACATCAAACTGTTTCATCTCTGAGATGTACAGAAAGAAAGGGGAACACAATGTAAACAAAGGAAATAAACACAACCAACCATTTGACACTATTGAATTACAGAGGATGGAGTGTTGAGGGCTGAAAAGGTAAGCTTTGTGAAAATCTCTGACAGAGCAGTGCTTGAGGACAAAACCCTTGTTGTTTTGGCTGCCAACTATTTTGACTGCAAACACATATTTTTCAATCGTGTATTTGTTGTAGGCAGAGTATACATGGGACAAAAAAACTGGAGAAGAGGGAGAAGATGGAGAGCGTCCATGTAGCAGTTGAGAAGTTCATCCAGAAATGACAGTGTGTCTTTTCTCTTCCCTTCTTTACCAGCGTCTTTTTCTCCGTCTCTTTACACTGAATAACAGACAGAGAGAGCATCTGGTAGCAGTTATCTGACAAACCAAACTTTTTTTTCACCCTTGCTGTCTCTCCCCCAAAGCATTTTGTATAAAAGGGGGCCCTAAACAAAACACAAACAAGGTCTTGCTAACATTTTACAATGGTAACTAACAAAACTAGGCCGGGGAGCTTCCCTCCCACTGGCTTGTTCAGGTGAACCCATTTTACGAGCATTCTTCAGCTGGGGGAGCGAAAGTTAAAGGGGGAGTTGAAGTTAAAGAGGAAGGGCAAGGAGGGGAGGGGGGGACAAAGCTCTTGGCACCCCCTTCCCTAATAAACTCTTGCCTTCGTCCAATCAATGAGGACTACAGAGAGTGAACTGTTCCAAATCCTTGCTGGTTATAAACTGGAATTGGGTGCAATGATTGCTTCAGGCTGCCCGTTTGGCTTGCAGAAGTGTGCATGGCTCACATATGGCGCAGCTAGCCTAACACTTGGGTATTACCTCAGAGTTGAGGAAGAGGGGACTGAGGGGATGAATGAGATGTGACTTCAAATAGAGTCAGAGTGCAAACTGCACCGCTTGACTTGGGACTCAGCTGTCTGGCTTCCGCTGAATAGTGAATAAAAATCTGGTTTCAGCAGCTCTCATCTCATATTCTCACTCTCACTTGTTTGGGCGAAGTAGCTGTAAATATTTTAGCAGTGGAAACACGACTGTCTTGTTGAGCAGAGTTTTCTATATTTAGCTCTCCAGAGGTAGGCAGAAAAAGCAAACCTACCTGTTGAGTGTGACCACACCAACACACTAGTGTGTGGTATGTGCACTTTAGCAAACACAAATACAGATCACTGTCACTGCATGAGTGACCTTGAGATGTGGGGACTAAACAGGATGTTTTACATCAGCTTGAGCTGACCACAGGAAACTTCTGTCTTCTTAAACCTCGGTTGTAAAAACTGCCTCTAAAGGCAAGTCAGAGTCAAGTCTAAATGGTACAGAGTAAAGCTTCAGAGAACCATATACAACTGTTGAACACTCTAAGTTGACTTGGAAACAGGCCAAAGTAAATCCCATTAACATTGAAGAGAAAAATTAATACTGGAAAATTTAAAGATGTACTCGTTTCTTGAATAAAAGGAACTAGTTAAAAGTTATCAGTCAAAGGCAGCAACCTCCGTTTTCCTTGACTAACCCTACACTACCTGTACTGCTGCCTCACAAAAAGGTACAAAGACCAAGGAGTCATATTTCAATTAGGGGAAACAATCAGCTTTCCTTTCAGCTCTGTGTGTCATCAAGAGTCCTCTCCGAGCCACTGCTCACCCACACAGCTATTAATCTTAAATTGAACATATACCACATGACCGATTGGCAGTTACTTGAAACGAAACTTATTATCTTCGTCTCTCTGTCTCACTTAAGGCACACAGGCTGACGAAACACTAAAAGAATGCCATCTATTCAGACATCAGTGATGCAAAAATGCAGCTTGACAAAGACAGATAAGAGACAGTTATCAAAAAGTGGCTCTACCACACAAAAGTGGCAAGCTCTCCACTTATTTTTCCTCCCTTTCTCTGACCCCAGTCAGTATCTAAAAGTCAATAGCAAAAATATTTATCGAATAATACAGAGATCACATAGCAGAATGAAAGTGGTATGAAATACTTTGAAATTGAAACATGATTTTTTTTTTATTCAGCCTCCAGAAAGTGCAGTTTGAACTTATTGTGCTTCCCTATACAGCACCACTTACGTATATGTATAGTGTCTACAATACAGTGGGCTGGCCAGAGTGCTCAAAAGGAGAACCTGAATCAATACGCAAAATCAGAATTGACAAAATTCCAACACTGTCCAACCTTGCTGAATAGCCAAATCGAATCTATTTTTACTCAGATGTGTTATCTGCCATAATACTTCTCGACAGCTTTATTAGTTTACCAAGTCTGTTGGGTAACTGTGTCACAGATAATATATTTGACATTTTTCTGGTTTTGTCTAATGGACCCTAAAATATAAGCCTAACACCAAAAGTAACCTCTGTGAGTATTAACCAAATATCAGCAATGCAACTAAACATATGCTGATTCGATTATCAATCAGGCAATCTGATGTAACCACAGAATCTGCCACCACAGAGACTTCTCTCGGTCCCATGAGAAAAAGTGATAAGTTAATGAATTATTGAGAGCGCAGGGGCCAGCAGACAAAGAGCAAAAGCCATGCATCCCAGTCACTTCTTCACCCCATCTGCAGTCAAAGAATCCCCCCAAAGATTGATTCATTGTTAACGCAGCCTGACACCCTGTGTGAGGGAGAAAGAAAGTGGTAGATAAAGGGACAGAGAATGGGGGACTGGGGGCTCCATTTGCCAAGAATATGAGCAGAAGCAGCTCATTGGACAGGTTCCCACAGTGGTCATTCTACCACTTACAAAAATACCACATACGTGGGCTTGAGTAATGGCATTCCATCAGACTCAAAATAAAGACAAGTTAGCTCATCTGACGGCCAAACGCTGCCAGCAGCACCATTCTCACTTGTTCATTCCCAGCTGCACGACATTTAAATGCCACATTATCAAGATATTGCAGCCCATTTAGTGAGTGGCCTGCATGAAATCACATAAACAGGAAAAACGGTAGGTAGGCCACGTAACAATATGACAAAAATACCTAGATGATTTCAGAAACTCTCACATGGAGAAGCATTGAGCTGTAAATACCTGCAAGTATTGGCAGGGATGGCCTCAGGCGAAGAGAGCGACAGCACACCTAGACCTCAACCGTTTCAGTGGAATGACTAACTTACCTCCTCATTGTCTGCATACACATGAGCACGCTCTCCAAGAATGTCCTCTTACCACCCCAAAAAACTGAGTGCTCAGCATACACCTTGTCGAGCAGCGAGAAAGCAAAACCTGGACTCTACCTGAACCCTGAGAGCGTTCATCCTCCCCTGCACTGAAACACATCCATCTCCCTCTGCCAGTCAGTCTGTCTCCCTCTCTCACACACATGCACCTAGATATGATTTATCAGCGACAAAAAACCAACATCTATCATACTGAGACGGATCATTATACCAACCATTATAATGACGAGTACGTAATCTCACTACAGCCATGCAAATAAATAACAGATGCTGTAGATTCTCCAGAGCAGCCATGCTGAGCCAGTCAGTTCAAGTTTGGTTGTGAGCAGTGGGGACAGTGATGTTCTGGTAAACACAGGCTGGTTAATCATGACCTGCAGCTGGTTAACAACATCTGACAACCACTAAGAAAATAAGACAATAAACAATTAGAGGGTTTTTTTTTATTACATGTGACTTAAATGCAGCTAATTTAGTTTGTTCCTAATTGTTAAATGGTGTTTCAAGTTAAAGGCAAGAAAACTAGTCCTCAAACAAAATTCAGGTAAAGGTGCTTAAGTGTGTTCATGTTTACGACGGAGGTTAGAATTTAATAAACTATTTTATTTTGTTATCCAAGAAAAGTAGTGCAACTAACGTTAGCCGTGACAATTTCTGCAGCCCCGTTTGTACCGAAACTGCACGGCTGTGACTCACACAGTCTGGTGAGAGACAACACGGCGTCCAAAGCTGCTCGGCTGTGTTGTGGACGACGAACACAACCTAGTGGATCTGCAAAGTTAACATGAACGTTTTGAAACACAATCGAGTTCACTCATAAGCGGTGTTGAGTGTGAACAGCTAGGCTACCGCAGCCCAGTCAGACAGACAGCCTGTGTATCTCGTAAACTTTGTAGCTAGCGGATAATGGAAACACCAACAAACACCGAGGAGAATGGCGCATTATCGAGCCGGGTTGAACGCTAATTATCTTCTTATTTAGAGTTTCCGAGGCTGTAATGTGATAAGAAACATTCCATAACAAATAGACAGAGGTAAGGTGGCTCATTGTATCACGGTAGCTTAAAAACCACAGCCTGCTCGGAAGCGGAGCAACACAACCAACTGGCCGATTTGAGCGTCCAAACACACAAAAGCATTAGTTCAAAACTTGGCAATAAACGAACCGTAAAGCAACTGCGGAAAACTCACCGGCGTCGACGCTTTTCATTGAGTGGAGCAGTTTCTTTTACGCCTCTACAAACTCTCCGCCATCTTCGGCAGGACCGTGTTTGTTTAAATGCGAAACACTCCCAGAGCGGAGGGAGCCAGCTTGTAGCAGCGCGACGGGACTTCTGGGTAATGGAGTCGCTTTCCTCTTCAAGCCGCATCAACCAGTTTGACACGTTCCGCGAACGGACTACACGTACACCAATACCCATAGGTGATATGAGCAGCAGTCACTGATATTATTAGGGGAGAGATTTAAAAATGTATTTATAGTCTGGCAGAAAAGCAGCTTTATGCAAATGACTTCTCATACCCAGAGAGTATTACATGATTATGTTGTTCACTAAGCATACAATTAACAACTAATATTTTCCATCAAATATAAAGAACTGAAGATTGATTTTAAATATTCAACACAAGTGGGCATTTGTGATTTATTCATGGGAAACATGTGCACATTGTACGAGGGGGAAGAACAGTGTGAAAAGATGGATGTTTTATTAATATTTTACAAATGTCCACTATGATATTAATATGATCCATATTAAGTAGGGATAAATATAATTGCTAAATATTAATTTGCCATCGTGATTGGCCCTCATATCGTTTAACAGAACACTCGATTCACTGCCTTTCAGACTCATGCACTGATATTAGTTATAAAGTGACTCAATATGCCAACATGTGCAGCCTGACACCTCACAGATTCTGGCTCCAGTGTCAGTTATGTCAATTGAAGTGCCCGCCCCTGAGTGGCCACAGAGGATGGAAGAAACTGTCTCCATGGTTTTCTCTCAGGCACACTAGTTTTGAGTTTTTACTACTGAGGAGGGAGTGAGGGCCAAAGATGGAAGGAGAGCAGCAGGGTGGGGGGTGGAAGAGAGTAAGGAAGAGAAGAGGCGGCGTTAAACTCTAGGTAATTAGCTCCTTACTTGCTCTTTCCTGTCTGAACATAATTCTGTCTGCAATCAGCATCTAAACTTTGAGGTGGAAAAAATTAAAGGGTGTGTATGCAGGACAGAAATATCCATAGAGTTTATTTGGGTAAAGCATAACTGCTGAGAAGGCAGTGAAGTTCATTACCACTGTCACAGTATTTTATGTTATTCTACTGATTCTCAATATTTACTCAGACATAGCCATTGTTGGCAAGACATGGAGTACTCCTGAAGTGTTATATAACCAGTAAATACAGACTATAAGTCGTTCACACAGTTAATAAGAACATTGATGCAAACCATGATAACATATAGATTAGTTTAGATCTATGCAGAATGTTTGCTAATGTTAACATAATGACATCACCAAAAGTAAAAACCTTGTTCATTTGTCGTGTGTGTGTTTTTGGTCTGTTTGTATGTCTGCCTGAGTGACAGAGCCTCAATTACATTCCATGGAGACCCAAAGAGGGGCCCAGTGGCCCTCTGTTTGTGCCCCTTCCCCCACAAAACATGGCAAACTGACCTCCCCCTCAGTGAGTGTGAGACACTTTATCCCATCCTCCCCCCTCCCTACATTGCCTCTCTACTTTGAAAGGACAGGAGATAACAGTTTGAAAGGACAGGAGATAGCCCCATAATCATTAATGTATTCAGATTGGTTTACCTGCAAACAGCTAACAGCATGCTTTTCCTTGCTCCAAGCCCACTCCCATCCCCCAAATTCTCAACACCACACAGACTCAATAAAGCACAAAAAACATCTCCACTTATAAAATCCAATAGATATTTAACCACTGGCTCTGTGTGCAATTCATGACCTGTGAGTCGTATCTATTTTTTTTTTTTTTTTACAAGTTTAAAGTTCAGTAAAACATATTGATTGTCTTATCAGTTGCTGGTGTAATTTGTATTTGTTTTTTTCTTTTCATATCTTATAAATTGTATGAAATATAAATTTGATAGTGTCAACATATAAATAAAAAAATGAAAATTGAGATTTTTCTTTTAAAATGCCCTAAACGGCAACATAAAGCAACCTTTGGGGATTATTACTTCAGAAACCACAGGTCAATAACTCATAGGCCATATTATGACTCATATTATGATGGTTCCTTATGATTGATAACAAAAACTAATGGATAAAGAAACATTTTACTTTACGTAACTTTCTGCCTCTTAACTTTAATACTTTTTCAGTGGCAGCTCGGATAGGCCTAAATAATCATACTAACGAATGATATAGAACAGCAGGCAACTGTGAATATTTACATCTAGTATGCACTGAGAAAAAAAGTAAAAAAGATAAAAGAAGTCTCCTAAAACCACTTTTTTTATGTATAATATTCAAGGCCTTGAATGCAATGAAGACTTGAAGGCTGTTCAAGGACTGGACTAAGCCGTGAAAGGCTGGCTAGTGCGCCATCTTGTGGACGACAGGGCTCATTGCCAGTCAGCCACTTGTTCTTGTCTGCAGTCCAAACACCAAACCGTACAGAGGCGACCGCGACAAAGGTGACAGTATATACAGAGAGTTATATAACAAATAACTAAGTTTTAATTTGAAGTGCCACCAGGGTAATAATGTTTGATCGGTAAATGGACCAGCCAAGTGTTTTACGGCGTCATTAGCGGAGTAATCCCTGTTTAGTGTGTCTTACACTCATGACTCATTAGTTAGCATAACTTTAAGCTAACTCGCTACCTAATTAACTTTAGCTACGAGTTAACGTTATTGTTAACGTAATGGGCTCGTGAAAAAAACCCCCACACAATTTCATTTAAAAAAAAAAACTTATTTGAAAGCAGGAAACGCAATGTTATTCCAGTTTATTTCGTCTCATGCTAATACATTAATTACCTGCACATCAGTTAACTAGCAGTGTAATTTAATGAGACTAGCTAGCCCAAGTAAGGCTAGCTTAACTGTTTATCTTTTAACATTTAGACATTGTGCTCATGTCTAGTGGGCTAAACAACCCACACTGACACTTTCCACAGATATTTCTCACCAATTCAATCTTTTTATCAAAGAAAATGTATAGGCCTCAACATCAATGCATCGTCTGTATTGAGCTATTATGTTTCAATGTGTAAGCCTGTACTTTAACTATGAAGGACTGATGGCAGACCACAGCAGTAATGTCAAAAAGCAAGGTTAGTTAACCAACAACAGGAGCTGTCCACGTGGACCCCAGGTTCACAGTGGCTCAGTTGGTCTGTCTGATTTTAAGACCCTGTTTTATAGAGGGATCTTGTTACAAAATCTAGTTTTAAGACATTTATTATGCCTTTGTTGACATACATAGGGCACATTTCTAAATACATTTGTGTTTGAGCAATTTATCATCCACTAGTTGACACAGCAAATTTGAGGGCAGGTTAAGATAGCAGTTAAGCTAGCACCTAATCACAATCAGTGGGGGGGGGTCGGTCAGGTTATAAAACCAATTTTAACCACTGGATTCACTTGGAGGTAAATCTGATTATGTCCAGGTATCCATGGGAATTTGTTTGTCTGAATAATATTTCATACTTCAGTCCCAGTGAGTGAATACATGATGGCTACATTGGTGACACCTCGCCCAATTATTATTTTATTATTATTATTATTATTATTATTATTAATAGTAATTATTATTATGCTTTATGATGACAACAACAAATCTGTTGGCCCTTTTTTGGACAAATGTTGTCAAATGGGCACCTTGATTTATTTGGTGATTCTTAAGTATGTTTGAGAATCTCTGAACTCATGTGTACTGTGCTGTTATAACATTTTCCCACAAGAGGTCGCTGCTGTCTTTTTCCTGTTGAAGGAGAGGCCACAGTAAACTGCACAGAGCAGGCAGGTGTTTCTCATCAGCCAAATCTTATAAATTACAAAAAGCAGACTACAATTAGCAATATGAGAATAGCAACACTAGTTTAAACTTGATTTCCTAGTTTTCACAAAGTTTATGTTTAGTCAGTCATAACTTAAACTTTATTATTCATGCAATATCAAATGTAAATGTACATTTGATATTGCATGAATAATAAAGTTTTGGCTATAAAGTTTGAATAATCTGTTTATCTTTCACTTTGTCAGACATTCAGAATACATGTCTGCGTTTTTAGGAAGACACTATCCTTCCCTGCTGCTCATTGTCTCTGTGCTCATAACACACTAGTTTATGCTGTATGTGTGGAAGCTGTGTACACGTCGCTTATGTGCATAAGTATATAACTAAAGTCACACATTTTTTGTAAGACTGTGAAATATGTAGGAAAAATCACATATCAAAATGAGACAGGAATTTCCTTCAATTGTCAATTAAAAAAGGTGTAAGCGAAAATAAAATCAGGCAGGAACACGACATCTTTCTCGACTTATGACAAATGAATTTTCGAAACTAAAGTTCTCAGCTGTCCTAACATGTTTTTAGCAATGTCAATATAAGCTCACATGTCTCTTAAGATACTCATTAGGCAAAATAAAGAAAACAGGTAGGTCAATAAATGCAGAAAAACTGTGCTTGTAATCCAATACATTTTCTTGTAAGTCAATGAAAATCTTGTTGAATCATACTCTATGCTGGAATGATAGAAACTAAGACTGAAAGTTTGACAGAAGTCAGTCAGTCATTGTTTCTTTAACAGTACAGTCTTGGCCTATCTGGAACTACATTGTTAACATGTGATCACACCAGTTCAAAGGTCAGTGTCAGGCCAATCACACATCACTGGCACATCACTGTAATTTAGTCTGCATTTCTAACATTGTTGTTAAGCCTTTATAGGTCAAAGAAACAGAGTACATTTCTTTTCGTGCTTGTTTACCCATTGCTTTTATCTATACGTCAGTTTTTATTTCATTTCCCATGATGATTGGTTTATCTAGAGGGTGGGAACTAGTGAGACAAATTCCTCCTTAAGAATACAGCCACGGGCCTGTTCTTTATGTGCACATTTGCTGACTGGTCTTCACAGCTACACCAAAGGCCTCCTTTATATCAAGCTTACGAAACAACCACAGCTGTATGTCCCACCCTTTGGAGCTGATAGGTATGCAGTGGCTGGTTATTTTGATCTGGGCCTAGCTCCTCTTGCTCTGAGTACTGCATTTCAGCTTGCCTGTGCTAAACAAAAGACAAGCAGCCAGGAAATGCATTAGCCAATCAGCAGCTGCCTTACATTTTGCCAGCGCGCGTGGCCAGTCTCAGTGTGCCTTTTATTGGAGCACTGAGTCGGACAGCTTGGAGAGCCGTGGCTGTGCTCTGAGCATGGTGAGGGCTGACAGGGCTGTCCTCCATGTTTTAATAAGCATTGACATATCACACAGAGTTTTTAGCCATGCATCCACAGAGGTAAGCCTTATTTTCATTCTTTCACATATACTGCTCTGCTGATGAGGCACCAGCCACTGTGTATGATCCGTGCCTGAGTAATAATACAGGTTTGTCTGACAGAATGGGGGAGGGGGAAGAGTATTTGTCACCCCACAGCATAGGAGTGGAGCTTGGAAAGAGAGAATAGCATGGTACAGTACAACAGACCGCCTCTGCTAACTGGATGGCTGTCTGACACATACAGTAGGGGGCCACGGGTCAAGTGCAAGGTCATTGTATATGCATAGTGTACTGACTGAGAAAACCTGCTTTCTTTTGTCAAGATCAAATGAGGATTGAGTTTTTGTGGCTGCTCCTGGCCTGTGCTGACAAGATGGCAGGCCTGGTGAGGGATCCAGGCAGGATGGGAGAGACAGGGAGCATTGCAGTGGGGAGTCCCCAGAGGAATGAACAGATGGTAAACTGACAGCACAGCAAGTTTAATTTAGGCCTCAAACTGGCATGAGAGCAAGGCAGCAGGGCACCGTTGTTAATTGTTTGCCAGACTAACATGGCAATGAAGAACAGGCTGTAAATTGTCTAGTTGCCTGATTTTTCTACACTTTACCCAAAACCCCTTTCACCTCACCATTATGCCCTTTTTTTACTCTGTGAATACAAAAACATGCTTTTAACAGGCCTAATCCCGTAAGCTGCTCACCAGTTTTCTAAAATACCAATTATCTACGGACTAAATATGCCGTAGCAGCTTATTTATCACAGGGTTGGAGGAATTGCCTGAGCCTAATGGTGTGCACTGCCTCCCAGTGTTGTTCTCTGCTGCCGAGAGTCAGCCATTTTAGAGAGCTTCCCCTTTCTGTCCCTCTGCTCCAAGCACACTGACTATTTGTATGTAAGAGAGAAGGAAAGGAGAAGGGAAGGACTTCCTCTGAAAAGGCTCTGCATAGAAACCTCATCTCATCCAGAGAGGCTTGAAAACCTGTTTGAAGTCGACCAGGTTAGACTGAATTCTGTTTATACATAATGATGTTGGTGTTGGTTTTCTGTATGCATGAATCAGATTAAAAAAATACTTAAATTTACTTAATGACTGTATCTATTTCTGGCAGTTTATCGATATTGTTATTTTATTCTTGAACATTAAATATATTCCAGGTTGGATATGTGATATGTGTTTTGTCATTATTAGTGGATGATGTCTGACAAAGGCTCTGTTTCAAATATGACCAGGAGAACTATGGCCTGGATTTACTGGCACATAATGTTGCTTGACCAGGGTTCAGGAGCGGTCTGCATTGAGTGAAACAGCAAATCCCCCCCTCCAGGGTTTTGTGAATGGTGCTTGGTAATTCGTCTAATCCCTTCATTCCACTATGATGTGAGGATTGGTGTAGGCACACTTAAACCTGCATTACACCGACGTACACAGCCTATTTAGTTTGGAGTCCGTTTTTAAGATATCCGCCAGTTGACCTTCTCGGACCTGTCTAGATAGTGTACTTGGCCTTGACATTTTGGCTTGGGTGTGTTTCTCTTTTGAAGCATGGTTTATAGCTGTGTTGCAATGTACGCATATGTACCAGTGTGCTTTGATTGTGTGTATTGTTTGTATGCATGGCTTGAAGTTCTGTCGTAAATAAAATGCTCGCATTTGGAAACAACTTCCACAGACATGGAAAAATGCGCAGCTTTTCTCTCAGTTGTTTATCCCTTTTTTTCAGCGTGCTGTTGCTCAGGCTCAAATCGCCTGGCAGATATTGATTATGAGACAGTAGATGCTGAAGAAGCATGGAGGAGAGCGGGAAGGAGGGGGTTATGCCTTCTATGCCGTCTGAGAGGCCTGTGACATTTTCCAGTCCCGTCTTTGTGTCCAGTATTAGGGGCCATGCTGCATATCACCATGCTGGTGCACATAATAAGCTGCATGTGGTCTTTACAGCAGATTTGACTGGTGCCGTGTGTACGTGCTGTGTGTGCGGTGCGCACAGTGGTCAAAGAGAGAGAGACAGAGAGAGAGTGAGAGCGAGAGGGAGTGTGTGTGTTCAAAATGGATGCCATACACATACACTGGCTGAGAGCACAGCGAGGGAGGGAACCTGATCCTCTCCCTGTCAAGCCTGTAGAGCTGCATCTTACATGTCTGATAAAAGGCACACGGCCAGTATGTGTCTGTATGGGGTTTAAAGGGAGCGAGGGACTTGGTTTTCAAGAGGTTTTTAGCAACAGTGAGGAGCAGTCCTCTCTGCATTGCAGCACTGTGGCTGAGGAGAGCGGGGAGAAGAGAGCCTGTGTGGCACACCGAGCTGAGCACCCAATCAGGCACCTCCGTGTGGTGCTCAAGCCAATCGGCAGCCTGCAGCCGAGGTTAAAGATTGACAATTGCAGGAGAGAGCAGCAGGGAGAGAAGGCCTTCTGGGAAACCTGGACCCATCTTTTCCCTCATCCCCCAACGCCCTCAATAATTGAAAAAGATTTAAGAATAGGCTGAAGAATCTATATGTGAGAAAGGAAAAAGGTATGCTGTTGATTTCCTACATTGAAGCATGGATGTTATGGCAGTGGTGGGTGTGGAAAGGGTTGTATCCATAGGTTACAATGGGCTGTATCGTGTGATCTGTGGTCTTTGATTTAAAAATGTTTTTGTCAGGATGGGCAGCATTGATTTTCCTCCTTGTGCCTGTCCATGTCTTTCTCTTTGTCTCTTGTTGCTGTATTTCCTGCCCTGGACAGGACAGGATGTTGCTGGGGTAGATTGCCTGAGGCTGTCCAGACAGGTTAGATGAGCAGGCCGGCAAAGCCATTTCACTCCACTCCTGTCTGTCTCTGCAGATGTGCTGTGTTCCTGCCTGTCATTTCATCCTTCTTTAGTGATGGGGGGGGAGGAGGAGGAGGAGGGATGGGGGGGTTGGTGAACAAGATTATGAAGATGGAAGCAATATTTTTTTGTTTTCAGTGAATACTCGTCTATTTTCCACACAAAACATTCAAATGGTGCTTTCCTCAGGGGTAAGTGAAATAAAAATTGGCCAAATTGAAGCCATCTGAACAGTGAGGCCGATGCATCTGCTGTGGCGTGAGGGAAAATGGCAACAATAATAGGATCGACAACAGGGCGCCTGCAAACCAAGGTGAATCATGTTGAACTGATGCAGAGAAAAACCTGTTGGGCAGATTTGGAATAGAAGGTGGTTCACAACAAATTATGGCTTGTATTTCAAGGAAATGTCTCTCAACATAAGTGTGGCTGTGATTATGCAATCCATCATGATAGGCTGTCTGTTATTAAGGTCACTTGATCAATGGATATTATGTGGTTGTTTTAAAACAGCAGGCAAGTCTATTTACCTGCTCTTCACTTGTTGGCTGTTCAGACACTGCAGATTCTGCTGTTCTGTGTTTTCATGTTTACTATTTATAGACCTGTGGTCAGTGGAGAAAGGTGCCTGCTATCTATAATTGGAGAATGGCCCCCACACAGCTGCCTTTGCTCCAGTATTGGTTAACTTTTGCTTTGATTTTAAGATATTTTTAACATTCACAAGATGTCTGACTGAGTCACCAAGTTGTGCTGGCATTTTGGCATTTTAGGCATTTTGCAGACTATCCCCAGTGGCCTGTTTTGTTTTCATGCAGTGTAGTCCTACGTTGGTTGATTTTGTAGTAATTGTTTTGATGTGCTTATTGAAATTACGTAACCTTCAGCAGAGTAGAAAGCGTTTTTTGTCAATGGCACACAGTGCTGGAGGAATCATTACTAACATGTCATTTTTCAGTATTTCACCTTGGTGAAAAACAGACACAATATATCAACCTGTTACTGGTGATGACTTAATCATTCATATCACTTTAAGCCTTTTAAATTTCTCTTTTTGGCATAACACTTTGCTAGAAGTAGTGGTTTGAAAATCGGTTTAAATTTTTACAGAGGATTTATGATGCTTCTTTTCCCAAGTGAGCACCCCAAATCTAACCAGAATTTTATTAATGTCAAGAGAGAGGCAAAATTGACTTTTCTTATTGAGAATAACCTCATTGTAGTAGGATGAGGGGAATGTATTAAGAGGTAGGTGAGGATGGTATTTGACGACAAAATTCTGCAGGAATATATCCAGTCTCAGCACTGAAAATAGGATCATTTACATTTTCACTAATCTAGCATACAACTGAGTTACTAATAATCAAGATTGTTTATTATATTGACCCTTTGCTTCTGAACCAATCAGCTGTGTTTGGTGATAGAAGGTGCTCAGATTTGACTTCAGATGAGGAAACATGGCATTTTAAAGTGTTCAAACATATTGATCAAATCCCTGCATCTTTTGATTAACCTTCAAGGGCAGTTTATCTTGCTAGGCTAATAAACTAGAGCAATGATAAAGTTTTGTGCCCTAAGGACATAATGTTCTTTACATACCTTTATTTGCCCTAACTATAATGTACCTTTAAGGAAAGTTTTGTTCTAAGGAACAATTTCAAAAAACTTTTTAATTTAATGATAATAGCATAAATATAAGACCTTAAGCTGTAGGTGATGTTTGACTGGTAAACCTTTGATGATGTTCTTTTCTACATCAGTGTGGCAGAGGACGAGGGAAAAACTGAGATTACAGCAGAAGGAATGGAGATCTCAACACGGTCCAAAGGTAATAACCTACTATATAAGTTTGTTTTCTGATAGGTTGGCAGAGCTCTTTCTATATCTATTTCTGTACTTTGGTAGGTGGTTTTGTTTTTATATCATATATTAGATAAATAGTGTTTATCTCACCATTTACTGGCTTCAACTGACTGTGTGGGTGCAGGAAAACTGGTGTGTCATTTCTGGAAAGGAAGCCATCAGTCTGCCCTTCCTGATTTGTTTAAATTTTGACCTTTGTCTGCTGTTTTAGACACGGGGTCAACAGAGCGGACTGCCCAAAAACGAAAGATGCCAAGTCCCTCTCACTCATCCAATGGTCACTCGTCTGCTGAAACCTCCCCCTGCCCAATGAGAAAGAAGAAGAAACCAGGTGCTCTTAGCAGCAGCAAAGACCAGGTAACAATGACCAAAAAACCGGATTCAAATGACTTCAGAGAATTTTTTAATCATCAAGAGGTCAAGCTCTTTCACGAACGATGTAAACAAACCTAAAATTTATAGTTCACACTATTATCTTCACCCAGGCCAGTTCACCCAAATCGCGAAAAACATAGTTTGCCTCTTACCTCCACTGTTATCAAGCAGTGTGGATAATAGTAGTTTTAGTTGCAGAAAGTATGAGAGGATGTCACTCAAAGCATTTCACATTTATATTGTTTGTTCAAACTTAATTGAGGACTTTAATGCTATTTTCAATGATTACAACTGAATTCATATTAATTACTATGAAATGGGTTAGATTAACCCATTAGGCTTCAGATTTTTCTTAGGTTACTATTCTCAGATTTCTGTTGTGAGGTTAATTTTCCATATGGAAAAATTGTAGAAATCTTACAAAGCATCAATAACAAAATAATAACACATAGTCTGTATTTTAACTTCAAACAACTTAAAGCAATTGTATTTTGTTCATATAAATGCCATATTCAGCAATAAAGTCACAAGCTGCCACACTGAGTCATAAATTAGGTGCACTGATACATTCAATGTCATGGTTTTAGAAGTAGTTAGAGTAAATGTACAGCACTGATAAAAGTATTTATCTGTGTTAAATACAATGACAGATACGTTTGATGATACAGTCTTTTTCCTGTGGAAAAGAAGTTGTTGGTTATGATCAGTAAATCAATATTTCAAGGCCTGTATTTATTCAGGGTAGGTTCACTCTTTTGGAGGGATGCCCTGCTCCACATCAACACACATTACGCACAGTAACATGCCCCCTCACCTGGAAGCTGCCCAACCACAAACTGAACTATAGGCCACTTAGCAGCGCCACTGGGGCAGATAGGGCTGAACTTTTTTCAACTCATTCCAAAGTTGGATTCAAGTTAGATCAGGGGCTTAATATGCTGAAAAGATAACAGTATATCTTGAATTACGCTATGATTTCCTCTGTTCCTCCATGATATGCTCTGTTGAGATCTAGTTAATTAAGTATTACATCAACAGTATGTCATGCACTGTAGAATGTAAGCGTATAATGTCACTGTGTTTTATAGTGTTGTTCAATCTCTTTGGATCCTACTGATAACATTTTTTTAAAATTCTCTTTTTACTGAGATAGAATTTGACATAGTCATCAAACATTTCATAATCCCTTATATATTTTTTTTTTTTTTTTAGCCATGTGCCTGCATCTATCCTACCACACTTCATGCAGTACATTTTTACTTCTGTCAGAGATTGTAAATATTTTACCAGCCTAGTGAGTAAATAAACATTTCATAATCTATAGAGATGGACCAAAGGATTCTTCAATTTGAGAACTCCAATTTTCCCAGAATCTGTTCAGTTTGTCCAGTTTCAATGCAAGAGAAAGTCAACTTCTCCATCATATATACAGTGTTAAGCATTACATCAACCCAGTCCTCGACCTTAGGCACTTATATCTTCAGCCATTTTCTAGTAATAGATGTTTACTTGCAATTAACATTACCCTTAACATATATTTGCTTCTAAATCTGTTAAGTTATAATGTCATTTTAAGTGCTGAATAATACCTCAAATGAAAGTGGAAAGTTAGAGGGACAACTCCCAAAAACATGGAACATCAATAAATAAAAACATGGACTTTATTTGCTCTGCATAATCTCACCTTGTACCATACCTTGACATCTTTTCTCCACCAGCATTATAAAAACTTGTTATATTTTTCCATTGATAACAACAATTGTGCTTAGGTCTTTAGCTATCATTGGCCCTTCCATTGCTTTATAATCTGTTCAAGCACTGAGTTCTGATAAAATGCAATCTGTGCACCTCCAATTTTTAACAAATGCTTTTTAGCTGCTACTATTTTTTGTAAATTTCTGTGTAATCTGAGAAAGTAATATGATTATTTGTGGCTAGTTGTGTTTTTTAAGTGCATGCTTTGCTGCCTTTGTGCTTAAAGCGGTTCACAAATGCACAGTAGGTTAATGATTGCTAGTATCTTACCCTTGGCACATGAGGTTGACCTTTGTAAATGATTAGTAGCTGCTGTAACTATCTGAGCTTTTGCTGGTTTAATCAAGCCTGTCCACACTGTTTACCCTTGTGCACACTGACGATGGTTGTGTTCTGAAATACAGACTCAAATCAAAGAACTCAGCAAGTCACGTGGCTTGAAATAAATATCCAGACCTATTTTGAAATCATTTGAAATGTGAAAAAATGTGATACTGACTCCTCATCTCATCAACCAGTGGTTAGTGTGTTAGTACTTATCAGGGCTCACAGCAGTCTGTGTTTTGGACTTTTGTGTACCTTTTGTTGATGCTGTGCATGTCTGCTTGGCTTCTCTAATCTCTGGCCTGATTTTGACCTTCCCCAACTTTGTGTTTCTTTTGCCTACATTCCAGTCAGAACTAAGACATGGTCCCTTTTACTATGTGAAGCAGCCAGCACTCACCACAGACCCTGTTGATGTTGTACCGCAGGACGGCAGGAACGACTTCTACTGCTGGCTGTGCCACCGCGAGGGCCAGGTGCTCTGCTGTGAGCTCTGCCCCAGGGTGTACCATGCCAAGTGCCTCAAACTACCAGCTGAGCCAGAGGGCGACTGGTTCTGTCCGGAGTGTGAGGTACTCACCCAGGAATGTGTATAGTGTATGGGTGTTGTAAACCGTATTTCAAAGCCTGTATTCAAAACCTGTAGTAATCGTTTATTAATTACAGAGGACGTTTCTGTAAGTTTGGACATAAGTAATAAAAACGTGTTGAGCTTGCATACATTCTGTCCAATAATGGTTTTCAACTATTTTCCTCTTGATGTCTTCCAGAAAATAACAGTTGCTGAGTGTATAGAGACTCAGAGCAAAGCCATGATGATGCTAACTATAGACCAGCTGTCTTACCTACTAAAGTTTGCCCTTCAGAAGATGAAACAGCCAGGTGTAAGTATTCTGGTTCCTTGTGTTGCTAGGGAATTCATGCTACCAAACTGATTATGTTGTGTTGAGGCAGACAGTCTTTATTACAGATGGGGTACTCTGTTTATTGTCATTTTAATTTCACTTGGATATTGGCATGTATTCTCTCCTTGGCCAGTCTTGATTCTAAGATTGCTTGTGCAACCAAAAGACACACTTTTTTCTGGTCGTCATATTCCCAACAGCCGTGCCAGGTGTTAAGATCTGCACCTTGAAGTACTCCCTGTCCACATATCGGTCCAGCATGATATATTATTAATTTGCATGTGCAAATGAATTCTAATAACAGAACTAACAATCATTGTACTATAATGGGCCTGTCATGGCTGGATACCATGAAGGTAAACATGCTAGCTGGTGGTGAGGATACAGCTGCCCCTCTCACTCTCTTTCAGGATCATCCCCGCTTGTCATCTCGCTCCCCCCATGCAGCTTCCACGCAGAGAAAGACTTTTAATTGGGTAATCAATTACACCACTAACAAGACCCCGTCATGATTTCTTCCTCCACTGGTTTTCCTCCTTTTGTTTGAAGCGGCTTTTAGAGTTTTTAGTAGTAGCATGGTGGTAGCATGTTGATGTGCGGTAGAAGGGAAGATTGTGCACAAAGTTCGGCTTGAGAGTTTGTCTACCTTCACTTTCTTTTCTGTCTGCTCAATTTTATAGACTGAACCCTTCCAGAAACCTGTCTCTCTTGAACAGCATCCAGATTATGCAGAGTACATTTTTCACCCTATGGATCTTTGCACACTTGAGAAGGTAAACCACAAGCTGTCACATATATTTTTTAAATTTTTATTTATGAATGTAGAAATGTAAAAACACGTTTGTCAGTTGGACACCATCTTTTCTTTTTGCGTTGCAGAATATTAAAAAGAAAATGTATGGCTGCACGGAGGCTTTCTTGGCAGATGCAAAATGGATTTTGCACAACTGTATTATATATAATGGAGGTATGTTCGTTAGCAGGACTGGATTAACATGGTGTATGCATTCCAGGACACACATTAAATCATTATCATGCTATTAATAGGAAAATGTACTTTATATACTGTGTCATAAAATAAAGTTTCAATTTGATGTTCAATGCAATGTTCCACTGTTGTCTGATGTCAGTAATTAGTTTTGTTAGTTTTTAATTGCAGTTTGCTCTGATTAATTCATTGGGATAACAGCAGTTTGTAAAACAATAACATACTGTCATCATTACAATACAGTTCCACTGAAACATGATTAACAAGAATATTGAATTACCCTATCTTGTGTATTTAAATGAACATAAATGTCCTTTTTTCAGGCAATCACAAACTCACAGCAACTGCTAAGGTGATAGTAAAAATCTGTGAGCATGAGGTGGGTCCATGGTTTGGGTCAGAAAAAAATTGTATATTCAAGCTGGATATTGATTTTTTTGATTAATGTAAAACACAACTCAAACCTTATTTCATGTCTTTTGCTTCTTTAATTGCAGATGAACGAGATTGAAGTTTGTCCTGAGTGTTATCTGTCTGCTTGCCAAAAGAGAGACAACTGGTTCTGTGAGCCTTGTGTAAGCTAGTTGAGTAACTTGGAAGTTTCTGTTGATGATTCCACCAGATTGTTCAGTCATTCACACATAGATCACTGGAATTACCACCACTCAGTTCCAGTGTTTACTGTATGTCTGCAGAGTAACCCGCACCCTCTAGTGTGGGCCAAACTGAAAGGATTTCCATTCTGGCCTGCTAAAGCTCTGCGGGACAAAGATGGACAGGTGGATGCTCGTTTTTTTGGTCAGCATGACAGGTATCAGCCCTTTGTGCTTCACTTATTGGACTATGAGGCACATTTCAGACTTTGTTCATGATGTGAATCTTTGTCCTACAGGGCCTGGGTTCCTTTAAACAATTGCTACCTCATGTCCAAAGAGATTCCATTCTCTGTGAAGAAGACCAAAAGCATCTTCAACAGTGCCATGCAAGAGATGGAAGTCTACGTGGAGAACATGAGGAAGAAGTTTGGAGTATTTAACTATGCCCCCTTCAGGACACCCTACACTCCTGACAACAACTTCCAGATGCTGCTGGATCCCTCCAACCCCTCGTCCACCCCGATCAAACCTGAGAAACAGGAGAAGATCAAGCTGAGCTTTGATATGACAGCATCGCCCAAGATCCCTTTGGCCAGGACCATGTTGTCTGGGGCTGGGGTGGGAGGAAGCACAGCAGGCCGGCGGCTCCCTCTCAGTGACATGCCTCGCTCTCCCATGAGCACCAACTCCTCTGCCCATACTGGTTCAGATGGGGAACAGGAGACAGCAGACAAATCCCAGACAAAAGCTCCAAACAACCAGTACAGTACGGCAGAAGACTCCATGGACTGTACAGGTATTTCACTAGCTGTATTTTAGTACAATAACAAGTGTGTTATGTCTAATTCAAAGAGACTTCATTTAATGGTTAATAAATCTGAACAGCATCACCTGCCCATCCTCGACCTGGTCCTGCAGGCAGTTCCTTGGACAGCCCTAAACCATTCCACTCTCAAGCTCCTGGCATCCCCAAGCAGGAGAAGACACCACCCACAGGAAGCATTCTGAACCTCAATCTAGGTGAATGTTTTATGCCAATTATGTAATATGCCTAAGGTGTTTAATAATGTCCACTGAGCTGTGTGAGCAAATACAGGTCACCATTGAATATGATTCTCAAAATAAAGTCTCTTGTGCAGATATTGATGTTTGGAAATATTAAGAATAATAATAAGTATTATTTATTATTTTACTCTGTATTCTTCCAGACCGGAGTAAAGCAGAAATGGACCTAAAGGAGCTTAGTGAAACGGTTCAACAGAAGCAAGGAGCCACACCAGTCCTCACCTCTCCAAAAAGACAGATCAAGAGCCGTTTCCAGCTGAACTTGGACAAAACCATTGAGAGTTGCAAGGCACAGCTGGGTCAGTACTCATAGGAAAAAAAAGCTATTTCTGAAGTATTTCTGTTGTCGATAGTTGGTGGAATCATTGCCCTAATGGAAAAGTTCACTAAAGACATTTTCGGGATGTGATGTTGAATATGATGTGGTACTGTACTTGTGCTTGCTTCTTTGTGGCTGAACCGTATAACATATTGAGTGTGATATCCCTCTTATTCCAGGTATAGATGAGATCTCTGTTGATGTGTATAAAGGTGTGGAACACAGTGACTCAGAAGACTCTGATAAATCTGACTCCAGTGACAGCGAGTATGCCAGTGATGAGGAGCAGAAGACCAAGGATGGTCAGGATGCAGCACCTAATGATGAAGCTCAGAAGGAGCCTACCAAGAGCGTAGTCAAAGACCAGCCTTCTTCTAGTCAAGATGAGGGTAAAACTGATACACTTGTCACATCTGAGTCTTCTGCAGGCGACCCCACTGCAACAGCTTTAGATGCTCCAACTAAGGAGAAAATAAGCAAAGACTCAGAGAAAGAGAGCCCAGAGAAGCCCAAAGCACCTCCAGCGTCACCTGGTCCCAGAGAAAAGTCTCAGGTAAAAGAAGAGGCAAAGCAGCCTGCACCAGTGGAGGACTCTGACTCAGAGAGAGAGCTGGTTATTGATCTTGGAGAAGAACAGGGAGGCAAGGACAGGAAGAGGAGCAGGAAAGACAACACTGTTAAAGAGTCATCTGCTGGTAAAACTGAAGGTGAGAGACATACTTTTTTCTGCTGATGCCACAAGAAATAATCAAACACACATTGAATCTAGTGTCCATTTTTAGTATTTTTGACACGTGGAAACATCAGGAATTTTGTTCAGGTGGAACTGTTTAAATAATGTAGGTAATTTCCCTTGTAGGTAAAGCCCCGACCCCATCGACACTCCTGTCTCAAAACAGTACAGCTCCTTCCACCCCCTCCAGTGTTTCCACGCAGTCCTCCATGGCCATTCCTGTCACTATGGTCTCCTTCACTACTCCCTCCCCTGCAACCATAAGCCTTACAACTGTGTCCAGTGCCACTGCAACACCCCCCTCTTCCTCCTCCTCCTCAGCCTCCACCACGCCAGCATTGAAGAAACAGCGCCCTCTGCTGCCCAGAGAGACTGTGCCAGTGGTGCAGAGAGCTGTGGTGTGGAATCCCACTGCCAAGTTTCAGACCTCCTCTCAGAAGTGGCACATGCAGAAGGTGCAGCGTCAGCAACAGAACCAGCAACCTGTGGCAGGCACGCAGGTGCAGGCGTCGTCTCCCAGGCAAGGCCAGGCTCAAGTGCTGACCCAGACCGCTGGGAATGGCTCCGCAGCGTTATCTTCATCTTCAGCACAGCAGTCTTCACAAAGCACACGCTATCAGACCAGACAGGCTGTTAAAGGTGGTAATATGACAGTATTCATATTCATGACAGTATTCTCATTTGACTTTACACATTGTGTGGGCCAGTATACTGTATATCAGAATTCCTTCATGTAATGCGATTAGAAAAAGTAGTATACAAATGCTTGATATCAACAGTATATGTATGCTAAAGAAATTATCTGTTTGATTATTACAGTTTACGCTCTATAGGAACAAATGTGCTTACTAAACAGTTTACAGTTTCTGGTTAATAGAGTTTTTTTAATTCTAGCTGTTCAACAAAAAGACACTCCACTCAGCACATCCACGTCAGCTGTCACCCTGGTGTCCAGTAGTCCAACTCCTGTTGCTGTGATGGCAACATCAAGTTTAGGCACAGCTGCTACATCTTCACCAGTGGCAACAGACCTGTATATTCCCACTGCCTCAGCGGATGTGGCTGCAGACATTGCCAAGTACACCAATAAAGTTAGTATAATTTTTTTGTTTACATTTGCTTTATAAGGTGCCAAATCCACTGGACTTAAGCACTGACTGATTATTCATTGGTTAAATAACCTAGATGAAAACATGCCATTAGAGCAATTCATTTTTTCTTTGTTTTTTTTATGACCAATTGTTCATTATCATTTTCAATACAAACAGTACTGATAGAAACAATACAAGAAGTAAACAAAAAATGAGAGTGCCATGAATTGTATGATCACAAATTAAATAGAAAAAAATAAGTACATAATAATTAAAATAATAATTATGACGGTAAATCCAACTCCTAATAAACAAAAAAATAAAAGTAAACATACATAACATCACACTGGCCGTAGACGCACATCCAAATACATTACACAATCAGGTAATCACAGATGGTCCAACATCTGGAAGGGCTCAAGCTTATGGCCTCTATTATTGATGTCCAAGTATTAAGTATATCGAGTATAGTAAGAGTTTTTTCAGAGGACCTTTTCCAAATCCATTGCATATGCTGGAGTATAAGGTGAGTCTGAGTATCCTTATAGTAAATACAGGGAATATCCTCACAGAGGACGTTTTAAATAGAAAACCAAGGTGGAGCGCGGTCAATGGGCCTTAAATTGACCTAGCAGTGGCTCAGAATTAGTACTGATTAAATCTGAGAACTTTGGAGGGAAGGTTCAGATATTTAATGCCTTCCTTGGGCCAGCTGAAATAATACACTGTTTGAGGGAGAGCCTCCGATTTCAGACTGTTGACTGTATAGCCTGAGAAATTTGGGAATTAATCTATGGTTTTAAAGAGTGCAGGAAGGGACCACTTTGGATTTAAAACAAAAAGAGGAATGTCATCTGCATACAACATGAGCTTGTGAAAAGCTGTGCCCAGGAGAATAACTGAAGCTAAAGGCTCTGTCCCTTGGGCAAAGAGTGCAGGACTCAAGGGGTCACTCATCCTTGTTCTGTGAACAAATTCAAATAAGGATGAGATAATGGTGTTGGTTAAAACCCCAGCTTGGGGCTGGGTGTATATTAACCCTGTCCAATTAACAAATACATTACAGAAACCAAAGTACTTCAAGGTTAGACGCAAATAATACTATTCTACCTGATGAAAGGCATGCTCCGCATCAAGGGAGGTGGCTGTCGTTGCTTGGCTGGATTTTTCCATCCCATCCGTCCAAGCTAATTGGCCCGTAGCCTTTCAAACTACATAGTTTTGACTGCTACATAAAATGACACTTTAAGATGATAAGACAAAGAACTAAATTATTGTTGGTAGTGTCAATGTGTCAATTCGATCCATCCATAAAATGTGTTTTTCTTGAACAAGATACAGAATATTATGGTCCCCTCTTTTTCAGATAATGGATGCAATCAAAGGTACAATGACTGAAATCTACAATGACCTTTCTAAGAGTACTTCAGGGAATACAATAGCAGAGGTAAGTATTTGCTCTTGGTCCTTTAGACACTATTCAGATCATAGCAGTGGCTTTGCATGTGACCTTTTACTTAGCTTAACGCGCCCATGGGTTTCTAATTCAGATCAGACGGCTGAGAATCGAAATAGAAAAGTTACAGTGGCTGCATCAACAAGAGTTGTCAGAAATGAAGCACAATCTTGGTGAGAACTTAAGCGATCAGCAACATACTCTGCATGTAGTCCCAAAACTGTGTCATGAGTTTTACCTGTGTTTGATCATTTTTCATATACTTCAATGTAGAGCTTACAATGGCAGAGATGAGGCAAAGTCTGGAACAGGAAAGAGAGAGGTTGGTGACAGAGGTCAAGAAACAGATGGAGCTGGAGAAGCAACAAGCAGTGGATGAGACAAAAAAGAAACAGTGGTGTGCTAACTGCAGGAAAGAGGCCATCTTCTACTGTTGCTGGAACACCAGCTACTGTGATTACCCCTGTCAGCAAGCCCACTGGCCAGAACACATGAAGTCCTGCACTCAGTCAGGTAACAGCACATGCTAACATCAGCATGCTGTTGATGACATTCACACAAACAAGGATGATTGTTTGTTTTTTTTTGTTTTTTTCTCATGGCAGCTCTTAACCTTGTCTGGAAGTCTTCACTCCTTTGCTTGCCTGCATATTCACCAGCCACATTAATACTGACATTTTCATAGACGTAATGTATTTTTCACTTTTGTTCTATTTGTAGCCACAGCCCCACAGCAAGAACCTGAGGCTGAGTCGACAGCAGATCTCCCAAACAAAGGTTTAGGGCAGACTAACAGTGGCCCAAACTCTCTCAGAGACACGCCGGTCTCTGCACCATCAGACAAAGACTGTGACATGGAGAAGAGCACTGACAACGTTGCTGTCACTTTGTCCTAACTGAGCTCACCATACTTGAAAATGTAAATGTATAGATGTTTTTTTTTTTCACTACAAGGATATGTCTATATATATTGTTCTGTTTAAGCAGCTGTTAAGGGAACAATCAAAATTCTTTTTATTTATATATTTTTCTTTGCCTTTCAGGGCTCACATACTGCCCCCCAGTGCACAGTGGTCTTTGAAACATTTTAAATGTGGAAACAAGACTGACAGTTAGTAACCACTAGAGGGGGCAGTTTAAAAAAATGTATACTGCATATTCACGCACTCCTTTACAGTCTATAGAGAGCTGTCAGTATAAAGATCTTAAGAGCATGCCTGAGTGTCACAAAACATACACATGGTGTATAGGACAACAGTTAAACAGTTTAAGACTGCAAAAATGTAACCCATGTTAATGGACCACCCCAGCTTTAGGTTAGAGGACTTTTGACAGGAATGTCTGTAAATTACTTATTTTGTATTCTATGTTAATTTATTTGTTATTCTAATGTTGCCTGCTGTATACTGCAAAGAAAATAACAAATACAAACGTTTTAAACAAGCTGTTTCTATGGTTACACTCTGGTCTAATAAGTTATGAAGCAGTCTGTAATCAATTAGCTCAGTTTCAACTGTGGGTAGAGTGGGTACATAGGTTGTAAGCAGAGAGCTCAAGGTCAGATAGTACAATTTGGAAAAATTGTTGGTCATAAACAATGCCATCAGAGGAGGAGGAACTTGCTCATGTGTTGGACTGATTTTGGTGGACGTAAATTTTATGAGACTATGTTTTGTCAGCTCCACATCGACTGTATTTTTAACAGATGTGGTATACTTTAATATTTCAGGACTCCTTACATTAAATACAGATTTGTGAGATGTCAGAATTTTGCAGTTTTGTATCAAATGTCAGGAAAGCAAGTCACAGATAAAAGATATTTCCTCAGCTCACGACTACAGCCTCTTACTCATAGTAAGAAAACAGGGTTGTCTGCCAGATACATTATTTAGTACAATAGTATGTTGAAATGCAAGAAAAGTGAGCCAAAAGCAACAAATATTTAGTATATGGTCTGCTAAAGGTGGGAAAATTCACGTTTAGCTCAAGGTTGTTTCTAATGAAGTAAAAAAGCTTTATATTTGCTATCTTAAGACATTTAAAGTGATCAATTGAAGCCCCAGCATTGTTGCCTGTTTCAGCTCAGTTCCCCTCCTGGCCCGCGGGGGCGCTGTAGACACATTGAGCGTATTCTGAACGTCGTCAGCCATCTGCCGCAGTCAGTGCACTCCAGCGGGAATGGAAAATGGAGGCTTGACCGAGGAGCGAGGGCATATCATCGGTATTTCTAGCGTGTAGGTGGGTAGAACGCAATTATTCAGAAATGTAGTAACATTAGTGTAGTGTTGTATTTTTGTGAGACGCGTCCGTGTCTCAGCTTCTGTCCTCGTGCAGGTGTTGTCCTGCTCCAGATATTTGAGACAGTGCTGAATATGATACGCCTGACGTTAGCTGGAGCGTTAACTTGTGTACAGACAAACTACGCTGTTAAATTTGACTCTGGCCTTGGTTCGATAAATGTGGATATTGCTTCAGAAGTAATGTCTGTCATGGCTCAGTTTTTGGTAGTTGTGTGGTTAGGTTTAGGGGGTTACATAAATGTGTAATAGCTACAGGTTGAGTTTGTCGTAAACGTTAGCTTGCTCGTGCTCGTGGCGGCTAACGGCGCTAGCCAGGCTTGCTAGCTACAAGTGCACGTTTTGCAACGCTCAGTTCCTCGTTGTGAACCGAAACGGTGATCGGCGAGAAAGAAGACTGGATCAATGCGTGCTTAACGTTACACAAGGAGTTGCCAAGTGTGCCCCGCCCAAAAATTTAACCTAATTTGTACCACTGGTTTACGCTAGCGAACAGTTGGCTAGCTGTTCAGTGGTTTGGCAGAATGTTGTCTTTGCGGCCATCATTGAAGTCGGGTGTGCAGGAGGTTGTTGTAGTTTGTTGTCTGATTTCTACGATGTCTTCCAGATTGTTTCATACTTTTTTACAGGTCTCGTTTGCCAGTACAGATTTGATGACAATGCATGGTTTTGGTTGGGATCTAAGAGTTATATCACTGCACAAAGGCCCTGTGCTGCTTCCATCTTTCGGTGTCGAGCGGCAACTACTGGACCTACAAACATCATTGTTAACATTTCACCCTGCTGAATCTGTGCATGTCCGAAAGTGGATTTTATCACTTTGTGTGAATATGCAGTTGTACCCTAGCGTTACATTTGATCCTTGTTCCGGCCCCCACCTCTCATGGCAACAGTTTCCCCTCATTCACGTGGCTGGTGTCGTGACCACAGGCACACCATTGGAAGAATCCCGTTTAACCACTTTCCCTCTTTTGTTGATTTTTTTTCCCACAGTGTTGACGGTGCAGTGTGCAAGGCTCATCACTACCTCAATTTAAAAACAGATGTAATTGTTATGGATTCATTTGGGACGGCATTTTATACAAATGCATCCAACTAATAAATTATTCAAATTATTTTTTTAATTACTGTGAATTGTTAACTAAGTGTAATTTACTCATATGTTCTGCGCAAGAGGTTGCCCCACTCATATTTGATTATTTTATCCATTTGCAGTTACCTTAAATAACACAAATTGAAAAACACAAATACAAAAGCATCATTACTTTGTATTACATTTTTAAGTCAATTGGTGTGTTTTTTGTTGATTGTATAACATTCAAATGCCAATTGAGTAGCTGGGCAATTTATAAACATTCCAGTTAGTAGACATCTTAAATTTCCAGAAAATCAACATGATCTGTTGTGTTTGTTATCTAAACAAATTCTCACTGTTGTTGCATCTTAGCCTTTGTGTGAAGCACGGAGCCCTTTGATCCTAACTTGTGTTTTCCTCTTTCTAGCAGATCCTTTATCCTTGTACCCAGACCAATGGTTACTGCTGTGAAGCCTTTGTTTTGTTTGAAGAAACACTCTGTTACCCATCACTGCTGAACTGCAGGTACAGACACTGGCTATTTTCAATATATGCTCCTAGAAAATAATTTGGCCCTGGAGAATCTTAAGTACAGTTTGCTTAATTATTCAAACATTAACATCTGTGGTTTTAACTTAGAACGTGAAATATTTAAATTGCAATATATTACAAGAATAGCCTTTTTTTGTATTATTTGACATTAAATTGCAGCTGTAGACTATAGAGGGTATGCATGTGATGTGACAATATGCAGAAGTTGCCACAGTCAGTCACCCTGAATACCTGAAAACCCAAACGTACTACACTCAGGATCTGTATTCATGCATTCATATGGAAAATACGATGGATAATGTGTAATTTATATGAATCCATACAAAAGCTGTTGTGCAATCAAATGCACAGATTTAAAAAACAGGCACATGTTTTTATAAATTGCAGAAGACTTAACATCCAAGTATTGTTAAACTTGACCCACAGTTATTCATAACAGCCATAACGAGGCTGTTTAGCTACACAGTGTTGGTAATGATAGGATGTGAAAAAGTGACGTCTTTGCATACTCTCAATAGAGCTGCCATTCCAAAAGATTGTTGAATTAATGCTTGATGGTGCAAAAAGTAATGTAAAACAATTAAATACTATATAACACCATTTTGGAACAGTAATTTAATGTAAACAAGTATTCAACATTTTGATGGCATGGAGTAATCCTACCTGGCAGCCCTCAAGATTTGTCATATAATGAACTGAAAAGAGTGACTCATAGCTGGTCTCTTGTGCTCTTCTGTAGACATTCAGTTTGAAAGTAGTGATTGACTCCATCATCTATGGAGAAGAATGGGAGCCCTGAGCTCTCTCTAGCTCCTGAGCCAGAGCAGAGCCAGGACTGTATGGAAAGCTGCTCTCAAGGTACCTTGGATGAGCTTCTTTTCCCTCATAATTAAGGGGTGGGGACACTGTAGTAATACCAATTGTGGTGGTAGCTTCTATGATCTTTGATTGATTTAAAATTTTGGTGAAAATGTATGGTAAGTGAGGGTCCAAATCAAGCAATCACTTTCAAATTTGTTTTGATTCACATGTATGCTTGATCACAAAGCAATCAGTAGTTTCTTGGCTATGTTGTTAGGTTGCACTCTGGTGATTGCATGCCATAATGTTTTGCCCACAGCCATCTTTGATCATCTGTTTACAGGTTTTGAAGAAGGGGATAGTGAGCAGAAGGAACTGTTTCACACCGAAAGTGAAAATGTGGCAAAAGAGACACTAGAGGAGCCAGATAAATCTTCTAAGGGAAACGGTGAGGTAAAGAAGACTTGGGGTTTCCGACGGTCCACTGTTGCAAAGAGAGAGATGCCAGTGGAAGCAGCAACGGACAGCCCTGAAAACCGCTGTCCTGTACGTCGCAGCGGCAGGCAGTCAAAGCGTACTGACAAACTAGAGGAATTCCTCTTGACTGCCAAAAGAGGGTCCAGAAAGAGTGCCCCTCCCAGTCTGGAAAGTGGAGATCCTCCTTCCCAAACCCCGACCGATGCAGAGACTGCCTCAGAAGCCAGCTTTGATGGTAACGCTGATACCAAGGCTGCAGAGGACAAGGTAGAGTCCCCAGACACGAGGACGAGAAGTGGCGCAAGGAAGCAGACGCAACGGAAAACTCGAGGTGGTAAACAAACCAGAGGAAGCAGTAGAGTTATAGTCAAAGATGAAGGAAGCTCTGAGAATGATGAGGACGGCAGAGATGCTACCAATAATGACCAGTTATCTGAGAACAAAGATGAAGGGAGTTTTTCCACTCCTGAAGATGGAGGGAGCGCAAATACAGTACAACCTCAGCCAGAGCTGGACTCTGAGAAGACAGGGGTTGTCCAGGAAAAGAATGAACATGAAGATAAGAATGACAAAGAGGAGACGGAGAAGGTCACAGATGAAGAGACTGATGGGGGTGCAGACAAGCCTGCAGCAATGTTGGTAAAACGTGGACCAATAAGAACTTACGTCAACAAAAAGAAGGCAGCCAATAAGAACACTACCCCTGTTAAAGCTCCTGCTCCTGCCAACAAGAGCACTGCTCCTGTCAAAAGGGAGACCAAGCCCAAAGCTACCCCATCTTCTGGAAAGACACGCAAGCCCCAGACACAAGAGGACAATGACTATGAGAATGATGATGATGATGAAGATGACGACGACGATGATGATGACGACGACGACGATGATGAAAATGACTCTTCGATGTCTTCGTCTTCTTCATCCATTGAGTCTGATGATGGTGGTTATGACCCAAATGCGCTTTACTGCATCTGTCGCCAGAAACACAACAAAAGGTATTTGTTATTTGATGTTTTTGTCATTATTGGTATTATCACAATGACTGCACTGTATACTTAATACACTTCATGTTATCATAATGAAGTACATTGTACATTTAAATGAGCATATTACCGTTTTCTTTTCCCCTCTGTGTTGCAAGGCTTGTGGCTACAGCTGCTGTCTGATTCCACATTGTCATGTTGTATTCATACTCTACATGAGTTCTTCTTGAGCATTACTTTGAAGAAAGGTGACACTATAAATGTCCTGTGCTCCCTAGGTTCATGATCTGCTGTGACCGCTGCGAGGAGTGGTTCCATGGAGATTGTGTGGGCATCACTGAGGCCCGTGGGCGCCTGATGGAGAGGAATGGTGAAGACTACATCTGCCCCAATTGCACCGCTAAGAAAAACCAGGTGGTCAGACCTGCCACATCTATCCTCTCTACAAGCACAGAGATCGGGAAGCTCAATGTTGCTCCTCCAACTTCTGCTCTCCCTGGCTCTGCTGAGAAAACTAACACCAGTGGAGTAGACCCCAGTCAGTCAGCTGTTCAGGCCATGTCGGCATCTTCATCCTCCACAGCAGCTGGAACTGAGGAGAAGGGAGCAGAGGACCTGGGTATCAAAGGCAGGATAGAGAAAGCTACTAATCCAACCGGGAAAAAGAAAATAAAGATCTTTCAGCCGGTAGGTTGCAACTGATCACAGCAAATAGAATTACTGTGTTATTATGAGTCCAGCTATTAAATCATTGTCTGAGTTGTTGTTCTGTTGTCAGATACTTCATAGGGCATGTTAAGTGTTGTCATGATAGACCAAATTTCAAAGTTACTGTGATGCCATGGTTAGCTATTTAGCGCTTGGAACAGTTGAACCAAATTGGATTCCATTTCACCACAGTCACTGTCAAAGGGCTAAAATGTTGTGGATGAAATGTAAATTGTAATTATTAACCCCAGAATGTGTTTTTTAAAATGCTGTGTTGCATAACCGCAACTGTTTCTGTCTTTTGAGCCTGCATGAGTGGTGTTCCTGTTTTATGAGATTGCACACTAGGACCCAAGAAGCAGAGGCCACAGGCTCTGGATTATAAATCTTTTTATGAACAAACATGCTTAGCATAGCATCAGGCAGACAACAACTTGACACTGAAAACCATTCTGCAAAACATAGAACATGTTTTTTTTTGTTTTTTTTAAATAAATCACTGTGGTAATGTGACATTGCTCATCTGTAGCTGTTCATTTTGCTGTGTGCTAACTTGAAGCAGGCCATACAGCAGCCAGCCCAACCAAAATCTGACCAGAAATCGGCACCAACCGTGGAAAAGAAGACAGTGCCCACTGCGGAACAGAAAGCACTATCAGAGACAGACCAGAAAGTGGCGTCAAACGTGGAGGTGAAAACAACGCCGACAGACGAGAAGGTCGGGCAGAAGGCTGACGAGGAATCTTCCCTTCCCAAATGTATCGGGCCTGGCTGTGAGAATAATGCCCAGCCAGACTCTGTGTACTGTGGCAACGACTGTATCCTGAAGCATGCCGCTGCAGCCATGAAGTCCATCACTGATGTCAAAGAACCCAAGCAGAAGGACAAGGCCAAGGCTCAGAAAACCAAGTCTACACCAAAGGTAACTCGGACCACTTGAAATGATGCCCTTTGCCTTTCCTGAAAGCAAAAATGTTGAGGCCTTTTGCCTAATG
The DNA here is from genome assembly GCA_025331565.1 of Holacanthus passer. Taxonomy (NCBI): domain Eukaryota; kingdom Metazoa; phylum Chordata; class Actinopteri; family Pomacanthidae; genus Holacanthus; species Holacanthus passer. The sequence continues at coordinate 4,164,351 of JAFREQ010000011.1, forward strand.
AGAAAAGTTGTGCAGGGTGTTAGTTATAATATTCTTACAAGTAATAATATAGCAATAGCGCTGGAAAGCACTTTCTTAGAAGTTGTGCATGAGTGTCAAACAATCTGTTTCATAGTCATAGTAATGTAGATATTAGGCTTTTGATTTTGTGTCTCTATCACATTTGAGAAATTACTTCCTAAGGTGTGTTTTCTTCTTTGCTGAATGTTTGGATTATTGTCAGCATTGTTGGGCATTGAATCCTTGGGTCTGGTTGTTGTGACTGAAGACAAGTACTTTCTAACCTGTTTATGAACAACTTTAAACATAACCTGATAACTGAAATGCTTTTCTATATACATACATAAAAAGCTGCATTGGTGTGACCTGGAAAAAAAATGTTTATAACAATCAATACCTAATATTAATACACTCAGGTGTTATTACAGTCATATCTGGGATTCATATATATTAAAATCCCATTTTGAGATTTGTTTTTGCGTTGTCAAGTCTCCTTGCGGTGGCTGCACCCTGTGCATTTTAATCTTGTCCTAAGAAAGTCAAATCTTGGTCTGATTAAAATAGTTCAAAAAGCTTTGCTGTTGCTCTAAAATACTACTTGGAATGGCGTAACAAATGGTAACTATTAGTTGCTACTTTCTGATGTCAGAACGTCTTGATGTTTACGTGCCTGTCTCAAGAAGCAAATGTAATGGGCTAGCAACCAAAATTTGGTTCTTAACATAGGTTGATTTGTAATATGAAACTGAGTCACATTTAACAGGGCCAGATCATGAAGGTAACCTGTATTGTAACCTGCAGCGGAGCAGGTTAAGTTCTGTGGATCAGATCAAAATGTTGCAATTGGCCTGTCTCCTCACCAGTCAGCTCCTGGGGACAATGGCGTCATCATTCCTGCTGGACCGTTAAATGGACAAAAGCACTACCTGCAGATGACAAGCATTTCAAGGCATCAAGCAATGTATTTAGACACCCAGAATGACTTTACCAGCTAATTTATTATATAATTGATAAAATAGTATGTTATAGCCTGATAAGGCCACTGGTGTTCCCCAGCCCTGGAGAATATGTGATGACTAACAAGGGAAAATTGTTTTCTAGATGGAATCAGTTGTATAAGTGAATCATTTTCCCAGCGTGCTTTAACAATGTCAAGCGATAAGCCTGTTTTTGAACAAAGGGATATCTAAATGAACATGACTCTAAATGCATAATCTACACAGCATTTAGTTTACACTCATTATGCGTTTTAAAAAGTCAGTCTGCATTTCTAATGTCCTGTATCATTCATATTTACGAGATAGTTAATCGTCACAATACGGAGAGGAAAAAGTCTTAACTATAGGCTTGAAAATGTCAACAGTATCTAACAGTCTGAACAGTATGCCTGCTTTTATTTACTGTTTCATTTTGTGCTTGCCTCCTGTATCTTTTATGGGCCTCATATTAAACTAATATTAACCTCATTTTGCCACTGCAACAACAAAACTTCCCCCCCAGGAGTCAGCAGTCTTACTCTTTTGTTAAATACGTCACTTCTCATAAGCTGATGTTCAGTCATTTGCAAAAACCTGCCTCTTCCATGTACCTTCATAGATGGATTTTTTTAAAAATCCCGTGATCTCATTACTCTAATTGATTTCTGTGAGATTGAACCTAAAGTGACATATCATATCTTTCATCATTTCAAGTATTATCTATGTGCAAGAAAACAATCTTCATAGGGTTTAAACTTGAAGAACTACCAGTTGGAAGAAAACCTGACAATGTTTAACATGATTTGTAATACAGGGCCCACTTTTGAAAAACTTTTTGCCTCACTAGCCTAGAGCAGTAAAATGTATCTGCCAAGAATAATTTAGTACACAGTATATGTTTTTCACAAAAATATGTCCAGGTTTAAAGAAGATTGAATCCTACATGCAGAGTAATGTAAAAGGCTGCCAACTGAAGCCAGGTGTATGCAGAAATGCTATTAATGTAGTCTGAGAGCCTGTAGAGGCTGTCCTGTGAACACTAACAAAAGACTGTGAGAATTAATAATTTTGCTAACCAAGGGCAGATTTCTCATTTGGCAGTACTTCATATAGAAAATCTAATTTTAAAAGCCAACATAGACCAAGTCAAACATTTCTGTATTTTGACTGTTAAATGAACACTGCTCTCTGAGTGCTGTCACTAAAACTTTTGAATGTGTTTCTTCCCGTCCACCCAGAGGAGCAGTGCTGGTGGGAAGAAGACGCAGAAGAAGACCCAGGAGGATTCTGACAGCGAGGAAGATCCCAGTCCCGATCCAGACGAGGACGACGAAGACGAGCATGCCGAGGAACACCCGCCCCCGCCGGCCACTGCATCCTGGTCCAGCGATCATAATTACATTGCAGTAACACCAGAAAAGACTACACCCATATCACCAACAGTTTTAAACAAAAAGTGTATGTATCTCTTTGAAGGTCTTGGGCTGTTGTTGAAAGCACATTGTTGTTCCTCCATTATAAGTGTGGTTCCTGTCATGCTAACATAACTTAGAAATGAGCCGTACATTTGGGGAAGAACATGAGTGCTCTGGAAATGAACTGAGCCGTATGCTAGACTTCAAAATGATCTGCAAAGTGTTGTGATTTTGATAATGTAAAGGTTTTGTTACTCAATGAATTGTTGGCAGCTGTGGAAAAGGTAAGTGTTATTTGTGGCCTTGGGTAAGTATTCAATAATCCAAAACACATTGATTTTGAAAGGGGTGCTCCACAGATTGCACGCAAGATAGTTTTATTAGTCAAGGTGGGGGTGGGGTGGTGTACTAGACCTGTACCCCCACACAGTTATATAATGTCTCCTGTTGCTCTGGAAGAGCTTTGCAAAGTCTGAAAATCTCATCCTGATGATCACCAGAGATATCTCCGCTTGGGTTTTTAAAATGCTTAACACAAAGCCTGTGTTACAAACCGAAGGCAGGAGTTTGAAAAATGTAGGCACTTAGTCGACAGGGAGTGTCTAACAAAAGATGCTTATGCATTATGGGAGATGTAGGATCCAGAGTTTTTTTGGGGGGATCTTGGCCCATACTATGGACAGAAAGTCAGGATACTTTGGACTGCTTCATCATTATTGGCCAACTTTTTTTTAATGACTCTCTTCACTCCCTCAGCATTTTGGAAGTACAATACTGAATCACTGGAGTACCCCTTTTGAATACCTTGTAGTTAAACTGCAGGGCTGATGAAAACCTATAACGGAATGTGGTAGAGAAAAATGGAGAGCAATAATCTTTGCTTTACCCTTAGATGTAAGGATGTGCTGAATGGACTGGTGCTCGTGTGTGTGTATGTGTGTGGGGTTTTTTTTTTAAATTGCCTGCTCAAGTCTCTCCACTTCCTGGGTTCATCACCTCAGCCACTGGACCCATAAAAAAGGTCCCTCTCATCCCTTTCTCCAGCAGGTAGGTGTCTCAGAATTCCCCCATGTTAATGTGGACAGATGACGCTTACGGATAATATCAGCTGTTAAACACAACCTTGTGTTTTTTTCTATCACTCATTTTGTGGTTAACAGGCTGACTTCTTTCAAACTTTTTGATTCATATTGAATATGATGCCTCACTAAGTGGGAAACTGGATTTAAAATAAAAGGTGATATAACAGATTTCAGGATGCCTCAATTGATTATGTGAGCAGTGTTGGCTTGCTGTAGGATATCCTGACCAATTCAACAAGCATATACATCTGACAAATCTGCACACACTATGGGGACGCGACACTTGAGGCTCCCAGATGGTGAACAACCGGAGAAGAAAGAAGCTCTGCCACGGAGACCATAGCACCTGGAGATGCTGCAGTGAAGTTGAGAACAGCCATGGAAGATGGAAGACCTGGTTCAGAAGAGGGAGACCCAGCATGCGCAAAAGTTTTTCACACACATTTTGCACCTGATGTATATTGAGGGGAACATTTGTTGCAATGAAATGTGGACATTTCAGTTTCTTTGACCTTTGCTTTCTAAGAGGTCATGGAAGGCACTAGAATGATCTTAATTGACAAGATAGCAAGTGTTTATCTTAAGTAAAATGCATCACAGATCAGATCAGTATGATTGTCGTGTGTTTAACAGAAGAAGGGAATTATGGCTCATTGATTTGTGCTTCCATAGCCCATATTTTGCTGAGTGATCCCGTGATTGGTGTGACAATCTTATCTTCCGTGGATGGTTGACTTTGGTGCTTTTGGTCTCAATACAGTTGCTTTGCACAATATTACTGTGGTTTATACATTTTAGTAGGTGTATCGTTTGTGTGTCTAAGTGGGGTTGATACTTGCACTACAGCAGCTTTAACATGCAGCTTGGACACAGTAGATGATGCTTGAGCATCTGCAGATGTTAGTTTGGTGAGAGATTTGACAAGTGTATACAGCCATATAAGTTTTGGCACAAATTGATAAAATTGTATTTATATAATTTTAAGTGAAATGTTTTTGAGAAATATTTTTTTTGTTTAGAGACGTGAGTCTAGTTACTTTTGCCTCATCAGCAGGAGGTGGTGGCTGGGGTTTGTAGCTGTGTCATGTAACACCAATGTTTAACAGTTTAAGAATGAGTAACTTATGAACTTTATTACACTTAGTCATTTCCTTTTATTCTGATCCACATATCACACACATGCAGTGTAATGGATCATGTATGCATTAGTGGCCAGTGAAACAAGTGGGCTTGATATTTTGGCCATTAAACCGGTTAATGCCTGCTTGTCTCAAGTGAGAGTGAGAGTTTGCACATACTGAGCTGTTTTATGAGGTAGTTGTATACGCTTCTCAGAGATCATTTCCATCAAATAGTGTTTGGGAAGAAAATACTTCTTTCTCAAATGGAACTGCATAAACAGAACCATGTATCTGCCATTCACTGCCACAAATAAAGATGGGCCTTTTAACTGCCCAGTTGTCGACTTTGTTTTATTTCAGAATGTTCATTGCAGTGTTCAATGTGTGCACACAAATCATGTTGTGAATGACATTCATTTCTGATCAGTTGAGGGAGGGCTTCATTTATAGTTACTACTTTATATTATCTGTTTTGAGTTTATTTTTTAACTGTGAAATTTATAATTGTTATCTTAATGTGTTTTTTCCAGTAATAGCCTTGTAGTCTCTGAATCAGACTGAAAATCATAATTTGCAGTGTTTGTAAAATGCTGTCACGTTACATGTTAGATCTGCTGATATGGTGAATGACGGCATGTTTTAAAATGTTTGATCTTGTTCTTGGTTTCCAGCTCCTCCCAAAGAAGAGAAGCAGAGTGAGAAAGAGCAGAAAGAGAAGGAACCAGCCCCTGCTCCTGAGAAACCTTTCCCAGCATCTGCAATGCCAGTTAAAGGAAACAAAAAGGCCCTGACCACTAAAGCAACCAAAGTTTCTCCCAAGGGCAAGAAACCTTCCCTACAGACTTCCAGCTCAAAGGCGTCCAAGAAATCTGCGACACATCAGAGCAAAACTGCAGCAAAGTCCAAGAAACCAGGCCCATCGCCTGTCCATACCCCGTCTCCCTTCCCTCCAGGTCCGATCCACGTCACCGGAGCCCTGAGAGTCACCAAGTCCAACTTTACTATTCCTAAGAAGCAACCACAACAAAAGGATTCTCCGTCCCATAGTCAGTCCTCTTCCAGAGTCCCATCATCTCCAGGTTCTTCAGCTCCCTCCAGCCACTCCTCATCCTCCAGATCTTCACATCCAGCTGCCTCAGCGCCCCCCATGCCACCTCCACCCAACAACCAGATGAGACAGAACATCCGTCGGTCGTTGACAGACATCCTCTATAAGAGGTGAGAGTCCAGCAAAACCTAGTTCACAATACTATTGTTTATTGATACTTTGTGTAAATCTTTGGCTAAACACCTTTTAAACAGCAAGCACCAATATTTGTTGTATTTCTTACCACCAGGGTGAGCGACAGTGATGATCTGAAAATGACTGAGAGTGAGGTGGGAAGGCTGGCAGTTGCCATTGAAAAGGAAATGTTCAACCTCTGCCTTAGCACCGACAGCAAGTACAAGAACAAATACAGGTCCCTCATGTTCAACCTGAAAGATCCTAAAAACAAAGTGAGCCAACATAAACATGCATCCACTGCATTTCTTATTCAAGTACACATCTTGTGTTTACAGACTTGTGTATGTAAAGGCAATGCCCACAGCCAGTAAAGCTTTGGTTATCTAAGTTGACTTATTGTTGTCTCTCCTGTTGTGATGTTAAAACACTGTGTGCTGTGTTTGTCTCAGGGTTTGTTCTACAGGGTGGTTGGTGGCGAAGTTAGTCCCTTCAGACTGGTGAGACTAAGTGCTGAGGAGCTGCTTTCCAAAGAGATATCTGAGTGGAGGAAGCCTGATGCTCCTGAGGTAAATGTTGCTTCCCTTTACTTCCAAAGAGATCGTCATTTAAAAAAAAAAAAGAATTCTTCAAGATGCATATAATTGCTACATCGTATATGATTGTCTCCTGCAGGCCCAGTCTCCCAGTGCAAGGACCCATTCGGGGCATTCCAGACTGGGCAACAGGCATGACTCACATAGCATGGATATGGAGGATGCTCCACCAACATCTGATGCAGATGTATGTATCTCTTCCACCACTTCATCTACTCGCATGGCCTCTGCTGCAGTAAGTGGTGGCATGCTGTCTTTCTTCAGCTTTCACACTTTTCTTTTCAGCTTTGCACAGGCTCCTTAGTACCGTTACACAAATCTGGTAGACAGTAACAAAAGTATTGCAGGTTAGCTATCTTGCCAACTGTCCTATTCTTCAGTGCCATTTCTTTTTTTCTAAAGCTTTGTTCTTTCTTCATCATTGCTGGGTTTTAGACCTACCTGCGTCTGCCTTTCACAGAATACAGTGTTGTACAACATAATCCAGAACCATGAGTGTCCACCTAAGGTTTGATGGAGATCCTCTTTTCTGTGTTCACAGGACCAAGATGAGCCTCCTTCAGCTTTGGCACAGCCGTCTGCTGTGGAGGGGAACAGTGGCAGCATGCCAGACATTTTCAGTACCATGCTCAAAGACACCACATCTGAACACAGGACTCATCTGTTTGACCTCAATTGTAAAATATGCACAGGTAAATGAAAGGCTGACATTAAGTGTCAGAGTCATATTCATCAAGTGGATTTTTACAGTGATTGGTTATACAATGGATAACTGTATTAGTGTTTTTAATTTTGCTCTCTAGGTCAAAAGACAGAAGATGAGCCTGCAGCTAAGAAAGCCAAAGTGACCAAGAAGCCTGAATCTAAGCTGCCCAGGCAAGAGCTGCACTCGTCCAGGTCAGGGGATGCCTCTGGCGGCCAACCACAGGTCCCCACAGCTGACCAGCACCAAGATCCCTCAGCCTACCAACACTCTGTCCCTCCATCCTACCACTCTAACACAGAGCCAGCTGTCCCAGAATCACAGCCACAGCTTTATCAGGAGGATCTCAATATGGTGGCACCTTCAGCCCCTGCACCAGTCACCCCCACCGTGTCCTCTGTCACCATCACCCGCAGAGACCCACGCATGGCCAGGCACAGCTCTGGTGTAACTGTCACCTACACTCCACCAGAAAAACCCATCAACAACTCAGCAGATCCTCTCCCAGCTCCTGTTAGCGCTCCAGTGGAGGTCGGACCCAAGGCACCTCTGCCGATGCCCCCAGCTCCACCACCTTCAGCAGCTGTGTCCAAATCAGCGAAAACAAGGTGCTTAAAAACTGCACGAATATATATGTTGAATATATGTGTTGAAACAGTAGAGTATGATGGGCAGTGTTATTGTTCTATTCTTTAAGAAAAGTATATAAGATGAGATAAACCTTTATTCGTCCCTCAGTGGGGACATTTGCAATATGATAAACTGTGTATGGGCTTGAGAATTGTGTTTTGGCTTTGCTCTAAAAGTAAGATCATTTTGGTTTTACAGTACATCTGAGGCTCCTCCTGAAGGTGAGACAGCAATCTTCCTCCATGGCCAAGAGAAGATTTGGAAAGGATTTATCAACATGCAGTCGGTGGCTAAGTTTGTGACCAAAGCTTATCTGGTGTCAGGATCCTTTGAACATTTGAAGGAGGTTAGGCTCATACTTCATTTCAAACTTTCATTCTTTTATTACATGCACTGAATCTACATAAGAAAATACTTTTTTTTTTGTCAATGTTGTGCAGGATTTGCCAGACACCATTCATATTGGCGGACGCATATCTCCAAACACAGTGTGGGACTATGTTGGAAAACTGAAAACCTCTCTCTCCAAGGTCTGTTTGAAGAAAAAATAATTTGTACAGAAGTGCTTCATATCTTTATTTAAAAGCCTTGCATCACTTACATACTGTTGTGTCCTCTCTGTGTTCACAGGAACTGTGTCTGATCCGATTCCACCCGGCCACAGAGGAAGAGGAGGTGGCATATGTCTCTCTCTTCTCTTACTTTAGCAGCAGGAAACGATTTGGTGTGGTGGCTAATAACAACCGTCGCATCAAAGACCTCTATCTCATCCCACTGGCCTCAAAGGACCCATTACCCTCCAAACTGTTACCGTTTGATGGGCCAGGTAAGCATTTAAAGGGATAACACAAATAGCTTTTTGTGACATGAATCTAATTGTATTTATCTGAATGTTTTTCTGTTTCATTGTGTTGTTTTTTTGTCTTCGTGCATGTGGTGAGTATATTTAGTGTCGCCTTTGTTTTTGAACCCAGGTTGAAATGAGAGCTTGTATGATTCAGGGGTTTGGACTGTAGGGGGCACTCACACTCCTTATTTAGTCTCCCTTGGAAAGCACCTTTGTGCAAATAACATCTGCTGTGTTTTCTGCTGTGTATCTGACTTTGTATCACACTTTTCTAATAAAAGAAGTTTGCATCGCAGGTTGGTGCCATTTGAGTCCAGTTTCAGCCTGTGGTTTTTTAAAACTGGTTTTGTGCATAAAGATAATTGAACAACTGTGCAATCAATAAATTGCTGAGAGGTAACTCGTCAGTGATTTTATATCGTGCTGGTGTTCATAAGGTAACTTGCTGCACCACTGGAATAAAACAAAAATATTCTTAACATGTCCTCCTAAATGAAGAATCAGCACTTGACCTAAGCTTTTCAACCAGTGATTACACAACACTTTTAACAATACTACTATTGCAGCTGTGGTAAGTTCAAAGGTTGTCCAGCTTGGAGAGTGTCAAACATCAGTAGATCTGCTCCTGCATATTGTGCCTCAGAATGAGACCATTTGATGCACAAGGGTTTTCCTTTTGTTAATAGATTAGTTTCCTAAAAAATGAAATGATACATCTTGAATTTGTCTGATATTTTTGTGACCGGGCTGGAAGTGATCCCAAATCCAATTTCAAAAGGAACTAATTCATGCACCTTACTGTTGATTAACCAGAATAACATTCTAGTTCACTTTCTTCTGCAGTTGTTTTTTAGTCATTCATGGTCACAGTTTAGTGACGCCAGTGAATGATTTAGAATGATTTTATTTTTTTAGTCTGTCTCTGTTATACCTGTACTGCTGTACATCCACAAATCACTTCAACCGCAAACAGAAGTCTACCGATAAGATGTTGCTGGCCCTCATTTACTAATGTCAGTGTGTTTTTTAATTTTATTTTTTAATTCACCAACAAATTAAATGACTGCTGACTCATTGCTGAACTATAGACAAGGAAACTTGATCAGTCATCATAGTTCACAATACCATCGTCACTGTCAAAGGAGACACTTTGGTTTCGTACCTGATTAAGCCTTTCATGCTACTGGCTTTTAATGTGTCTATCATGGAGGCTCTCATTTCACCTGCTTTTGATTTCAATATTGCTAAAGTCAGAAATGCTCAATCAAACTTTTGTTTTACCAGTTATATAGAAAGAATGGCAGTGATTTTTGTGAAATTGAATGTTTTTTAAGATTCTTGTTTTGTCCATGTTGCAGGCCTTGAACCAGCTCGTCCCAACCTCCTCTTGGGGCTACTGATTTGCCAGAAGGACAGAAAGCGAGCTGGTGCTCCATTGGAAACCGAGGATAAACGGTCCAAGACTCAAACCAAAGATGCAGAAGACGCTGGCCTTCCAAAGCCATCTCCTTCGACCAGAGCAGAAAGAAGCACACGGCAGAGTCTTGAGATCCCTTTCAGCACGACTCCTCCGGGGTCACCTCCAAGCAGCTCCTCTGAGACCTCCAGCAGTACTGTGACCACCTCCTCAGTCCTTTCCTTCCTGTCCTCTGTCAAAGCTCCGGCCACATCCACTACCACTGGCAAGGACACCCCATCTTCATCCAGCTCTGTTGCTTCCTCTGCAGCAGCTTCCACTCCTCTTCAGACAATCCTCAATACTCTTTTCGGGAAGAAAAAGCACGACTCAGAAGCTTCCAACTCTCCATCTGATCAGGGTGGGGAGCTCTCCGTCCCACCTGCTACGATGCTAGACCCCATTGTGCGGCAGTTTGGACAGATTTCTAAAGAGCAACAGGCGGAGGAGGATGAAGATGACCGACCATATGATCCAGAAGAGGAATATGACCCTAGTAGGGGCTACGGTGTGCCTAAGAAGCCTGTTGAAGTAGTTAGTAAACCTGAAATCCCTAAGCAGCCTGAGGTGATTACAAATGAAGGTGATGATGTGGCGTATGACCCAGAGGATGACTCCATTTTTGAAGATGTCAAACCTTTAGTACCTGGTCAAGCAAAGGCTGCAACTGACTCTTTAACTGATCCACAAAAGATCTTGGAGAGTCTTAAACAGATTGGGGATCAAACATTCCAGAAACAGGGAGAACAGCAAATATCATCCACAGGATCACCTGGTGCCTCATTGACACTTTCAGATACACTCTTGACTCAACCTACTAAATCCCTTTTGGCCAATACTCAGCTACTGCAGCTTGGCAAAAAGGTTGAGGAACTAGTGAAGTCTTCATCGGTTGCTCCCTTGATCAACCAGAGGAGAGATCCCCGACAGAGCAGGGATCCTCGCCAGGCTGTGACTGGAAGAAAGTCAATTGATGAGCCGGAGGAGAAAGAGGAGACATCTGCTAAGTTGCCAGATTCTAGTCCTTCACAAGCCGTGGTTGAAGATCCTCAGCCATCTAATGTACCTGAACTCCCAGACTCCTCACAAGGCCCAGAGACATCACTGCCTCAAGAGGAGGTGAAAAGTGAGATGCTACCGTTCATGGACTCGTGCAAGGCAGAGGTGTCAATTCCATTATTAGGAGAGGAGGTGGAACCTGATATGGAGGTCAACTACATGGATGAGAAAGAAGTGAAAACTGAGGAAGCTGAGCCAGTCAAGGTTGAAACAGAGATGGACAAGTACAGTATTTGGCCAAATGCTGCCAGTATTTTAAAAGCAGGTGAGGACTCAGAGTATGAGGAGAATAGTCAAGATACACCAACCACAAGTTATTATAATGAGCCTGCAAACACCTCCACAATAACTTCGACAATCCCAGTACTCACTCAGAGCAAAGTGATGGTTGACACTCAGCCACATCACATGCCGCATCACATGTCAGCGTCAGGCTTCGACAGTGAGTACAGACCTCCAGCTGACATTCCCCCACCATCCAACTTCCCCCCACCCCATCTGATGCAGGGACAAAACCTGATAATGAGGCCTCCACCGATGCCTATGCCACCACCCATGCAGGGTCTTCCCCCAATGTCAGGCCCCCCGCCTATGCAGGGGCCCCCTCCACCCATCCATGTTCCTCCCCCTGTACGTGGGCCTCCCCCCATGCAGGGTGACAGCAGCCAGCAGTATGTTCCACCTCCAGCTGCATACCCTCCCTATCAAAACCAGTGGCCAGGCACCCAGCCCCCACCACAGCAGCAGCCTCCTCCTGTACCACCTCCTCAGAACATCATGCCACCCAGAGGACCACCACCACCATTCCCTCCAATTGCCCAGAGAGGCCCTGCTCCTCAAATGTTTGATCCCTCCATTCCCCCTCAGCACATTGGACAGCAAGGCCCCCCTCCAGGCCTCCCTCCACCTCCTGCTTTTGATGGACAGAACAGTTTACCTCCACCAAGATTCACTGGTCCTCCACCCCCATTTAATTTCCCTGCAAACAGAGGTCCTCCTCCACCTTTCACAGGGCCACCTCCCGCTCACTTTGATAACAGACTCCCTCCTCCCTCCCACTTCCCAGGGCCCAGGGGTCCCCCGCCATCTCAGTATGGTGACCATGGGGCTCAACCCCCGATGGTAGACCAACCTCGAGGCCCCACAGAACCGTATAATAAAGACAATTCTAACTCCTTTAAGCTAAATGTGGACCAGAATCCAAACCCTCTCCATATTTTTAAAGACAATCAGGGTCCTCCGCCAGGTCCGGCATACCGGGGACCTCCACCTAACCAGTATGAGGACAGAAGAGGCCCACCTTCCAGTGGCGAGATGAGCGGGCAGCACTTCAGTCCACATAACCAATATGGGAGCTCCCGACCACACTCCTCACCACCACATCGAGGATCTTTTGATGAGCACAGAGGTCCTCCTCCTCATGAGAATAGACCACACCCTTCTCAGCGTTTTGGAGGATCAGAGCGGTACCGCTTTGATAGGCACTCTGATGACCCTAGACCTGTTCGCCACAGTGGGCCACTACTGCCAACTCCTCCAGAGGCTCCCTTAGGTCCACCGAGTCGCATGGGAGCCCATAGTCCAGACCAGCAAAGGGACGACCACTGGCGGCGCCACTCTCCTGAAATGAGGAGGAGGAGCAGCTCCACCCGAGAGAGCTCAGAACCCCGCGCCGGAGATCGCTTCAGTCGCTTTGAAGGAGGCCACAGAGAATCAGCCCCTGGTCCCTCACAACCCTCCGAAGAGAGACCAAGGGAGTTGTCTGAGGACCACAGGAGAGAAAGGGAACGGGAAGTCCCCCATGCTGGTAGACCGTCATGGGACAGGGGCCAGGTCAAACGGTGGAGCAGAGAGCGAGAGTGGGATAGAAGCAGAGAAAGGGACCGTGATCGGGAACGTAGCCGAGAAAGAGACCGCAGCAGGGGGAAGGAGGGTGAGAGGCACAGGGAGACAGAGGGAGAGCGACACAGGGATCAAGACACGGACAAGAGGAGAGACCGGGAGAGAGACAGGGAAAGAGACAGACCAAGGGATTCTGACAGGAGGGACTACGACCGCGACAGGGGGAGGAACCGTGAACGAGAACGTGAGCGGGAACGTGACCGTGACCGTGATCGAGAGCGAGACAGGAGACGGGACAGATCCCGAAGCAGGGAGCGTGACAGAGACAGAGACCGTGGCAAAGACCGGGGCAGGGACAGGGACAGAGACAGAGACAGGGAGAGAGATCGAGACAGGGACAAAGACAGGGATCGTCGGGACAGGAGCAGAAGCAGAGAAAAGAGAGAAGAGAAAAAGGACAGTAAACACGACACACCCAAGGAGAGTGATAAAAGTGCAGAAAATGACAAGGGCATGTCCTAGTCTCTGTTTTATGGACACTACATTACAGTTTTGAGAGACATTTAAATATTTCACCAGTTCAAGTAATCACTGTAAATGTAGACGAGCAGTATTTGGTTAAATTTCCACAGTTATGTTCCTACTATTAAAAAAGAAGTTCGACAATGTATTCTTTTTTGTCAGTTACAGGTTTCTTATTTGTTTTATCACGTTTGAAAAACAAAAAAACTGAAGACCATCTAAGTTGCTTGTGTACGAGACGTATTAGTAGGCTTTTTTAAGAAAACAATAATGTAACTGATTAACACACCATTTGCAATATGTAAATATGAATGTATTTGTGTATATACTGATGTTTTTAATCATACTTTTCTAAGTAGAGAAATTAAAAGCCATATATCTGAGATGGATAATGTGAAAGTTAAGGCAACACTGTTTACACACAAATGTGTGTTTATGTCCAGCAGATTTGAACTTAAAGGCTCCAGCTATCTACAGTATACACCACATCAATGGTTGTCAATGAAATGTCCTGATTTTGATTCAGCTCAACAAATTAAACCCGTTTGATGACACATGTGTTTGTCTCTGTTGTTGTAAACACTAATTTTGTAAACACTTGGTCCAGGTGTGATGATGATGATGATTTTTTAGCTCTCACATTGTTGTTGAGAAATACAAGAGTGATCCTGTGTGGTAAGAAGTCACATGACAGCCAGTTAGGTCAGTGCCAGTGTTGCTGTTGCAGTACCTCCAAAATATTTAGCTGCTTCTCATAGGTCAGACTTTACATCTATATTAGCACGCGTCTCAACGCAAACAGCATCATACCAAATGTTGTGAGCACAGTCTGTAATGTAACCTCAGAAGATGCATGTGACCCTACACCTGGCAGACGATACAGAAAGTGTGTGAGGTAAAGACAAGAGGAGAAATATATGGTTAATCAAATCACTCATTTTTAATTTCTAAGAATAATCAAAAACGTTTTTGCAAGTAAAACATGCTGTGTCACAAAGATGTCAGAACTTTTTGTAATACATATTCATCAGGATTAATACAGGATTCAAAACTTTGAAACCAAAAAACAGTATCTCCTTAACCATTTGGTTATTTAAATACAGTTATCCAGTGACACAACTCCCAAACATAAAACTGCTAGTGGGAGCATCAGCCTCAAATGCAACACTACCAGTACAGAACCAGTATTTTGACCTTAATTGGTGCAAAAAATGTCTGAAACTAATCAGGTTGATATGTACCCTGCTGTTACCTTAATAGGAATAAATACTGAGAAAGATGTAAGGCATTTCGGTGTGAAACAACAGGATGTGAACAGGCAAATAGAATTTTAGACAATGACGGATGTTAACAGTTGTTTTAGGCATTTTAACTAACTGTGGTCGAACTGATGAGCAAATCTTCCAATTCTTCATTTGTCCCATATTATATAAAAATGGGCCATTGCCATAACAAAACTTTGGAACACACTTAAAAAACAAGTATGAAATTTCAGGAATTTTTTTTCAAGTTTCATTGGCAGTGATATTCCAAAGTCACAGTTTGATTGAAAACCAATGTGACATGTTTTATCATTTCCTGTTCCTGAATATATGAAGGACTGCTACATATAGAACATATACATATAGAATCAGTATGGATTTGATGCACAGTGACAGATTCAGTGCTTGTCTGACCTTTGGCTACATCTTCATTGCCCAGACTCCAGTCCAGTCATTCACTTTTGCGGCTTGGGCAGGAGACAGCCTCGACCACATCACCTGAATTTTCTTTGGGCACCACACAAACTCATCTTGACGGTCGTAGTTCAAATAGGCATATCTGATGAGACTCCTGCGTTGCTTCTTATCAAGGACAGCGAACACAAAGTAGTTGAGAACGCTGTCCTTGACATTTGGGAGTTCACCGCGGACGAGGGTCTCCTCCAGGAAGAAGTGGACCAGAGGGGCCTGGTAGTGAGCGTACCCCAGGGTTCCCAGGCACTTCAGGATGCGGGTGATGCGCAGGTTGTTATGAGTGTGACTGTCAATGACAAACGGCATAGAGGAAGAAAAAAAAATTATTCAGTGGCTTCTGTTATTTTTAGTGATGATATGTTGATTAAAATCCAGAGCTCACTTGTTAAGGTTTTTGAATCTATCTCTCCAGTTCAACGCTCTCTGCACTTCTCCCGTTTCCTCACTGCACAGCTCGATGCCATAGAAGTCCAACATGAGCTTGTAGGACTTCAACAGATTTTCCTTTGCATTGCTGTTTTCAAGAAAACCCTGAAGCAAAAGCAGGACTTGTGTCAGAATATGTGAGGCACTTTCTTTTGAAATGCTAACTTTGTAGCTTTTAGCAGTTTACCGCAATTTCTTCTTTCGTCAGTGGACTGGCCTCATTGTTCATGCCTGGTTCTTGCAGAGGGAACAACCTTTGAGAGAAAAATGTTTGAACAAATTGTCGAAACAGGAACTGAAGATTTTACATCTTGGATTATTGAGTAACTTACCATTGAATATAGGTGTGTATATACTCCAGTGTATCATAGTCTCCGGCCCAGTCCTCGTGGAAGTTAGTGATATAGACACCTGATAACAAATAGGTAAATTACTTTGCAAATTGATGTTGATGATGTTTTATCTTTCTTTTCACTCTTCTCAGCTGCTTATGGACATCAAACCTGTGATGAAGGCTGACATGTAGACATCACTTTGCTTTAAGGGGACACAGGACAAAAAGGTTGGGGACCACTGAATAAATCTTTATTCTTGAGTCAAAACATTTGTTTCTTTATGATTTACACTGAAGTTACAATAATTTTTAAAATCACAATGTAGAGCTAATATAGAGCTTGTTTCATTTGTGTCATTGTGTCATTTGTGTGTGTGTGTGTGTGTGTGTGTGTGTGTGTGTGTGTAGGCCTACCGTCAGGCATAGAGGGCTTCAATCCGAGGTAAAACTTCAAATTAGGCTTGTCATCCTACGCAACAGAAGAAAATTGCACTGAGACATTTAATTTTTATAATATTAAGTAATAACCAAGTCATATAAACAGTCATCATGTGTGTACTTACAGCAGATCCTGACTTTCCCCACCACTGTGACTGGACCTGGATTTGTTGAGATATAAAAGAAAAATATGTACATGCATTACATGTCTGTGTATGCGTGTGTGTGTGTGTGTGTGTGTGTGTGTGTGTGTATAACTTACAGGGTAGTCATGCCTGTAGTTCTGCATGTCTCTTGCGGCACTTTCAAATCTGCTGAACTTGAACTGGGTACAGAAAATAAGCGCAGGTCAGTTTAAAGTCAAGATATTTAGCAGTTGTCAGTGGTGGAATGTAACTAAGTACATGTACTGCACTTAAGTACAAATTCAAGGTACTTTTACTGTTCATCTTTAGCAACTTTGTACATCTACTCAACAACATCTCAGAGGCAAATACTGTACTTTTTACTCCACTACATTTGTTGGACACCTTTAGTTACTAGTTCCTTTTCAGATTACAACTTTTCATGCCCTTCCTGTCCAGTGAAAACCATGTATCTCTAAATTTGGTGATTTTCAAATAGAATTTTTTCTCATAAACTGACTTAAGTGTTCCCTTACTTCATGAAAAGTTTAGAGATATGTGATTCACGCAGGAAACACTACGAGCATATGATGATCTTACAGAATGTGATGCATTGCTGTAAATTAAGTTGCTCAACAATACATAAGGTAGTGAACAGGAGTTACCTTAAACGGCTACAGCAATAAAATGCAACATACACCTGAATGCAGGAGTAATCCAAAAACATCAGATACAAGAGTGAAACACTGACAGGGGCTGTTTTTCTTTTCAGGTCTGAAGTGAAGAAGCTTCTTCCACTTTCTATCCGTTCAACCCTTATTTGAACACCATGACTGGATGACTGAGAACTTTGACACTTTCAGTACATTTTGCTGATAAGGCTTACATACATTTACTTAAGTAAGATTCTGAATGCAGGACCTTTACTTGTGGGGGAGCATTTCCACAGTGTTGTACTACTACTTTTAAGTAAAGGATGTGAATACTTCCTCCACCACTGATAGATATATAAAGGCCTAACAAACAAAATTACAATAAATTCAAAAGAAGTGATCCAAAAAAAAGTGTTGCAGAAAAGTAATTCCCCACATGTAATCTAATAACATCAGAGTTAGATCACCATATGTAAAAATAGGTCATTACGTCAGTGCAGGCCTGAAGTGAAAGCAGCTGCAGACTGAGGCCTCTGGTTTACTCACAGATCTGGACCCTGCTGGTCTCCTGGTGCTCTTGAACGTCCCCTCCTGGTTCTCCTCGGTGTCCCAGGTTGAATCATAGCCACAGTACAACTCATCCGTGGCCTCGACTCCATACTTCTTACCGCTTAACTCATCACCATCCTCCTGGTAAGTTGGCTCTCCTCGGCCCTCCTCCTCCTCCTCATCCTCAGTGAGGATGTCGGACCCCGCGGTCCTCTCCTTCCCCGCAGCCTCATGTTGACCCTCACACTCACAGTCGGACCACTGGCAGCTGGATTCAGCCTCACCTCGGCCTGTTCCCGGATCCTTTCGCCAGCCTAACTTCACGAGCGCATATCCGAGTATAGGACAAAATATCGCTACGATCCAGCACCGCATCAAACCCAGTCTGCGCCACAACCATTCTAAGACAGGGTGGAGGCGGTGATCCCAGAACCAGGCCATCACAAATCCGACCTGTGCACCCAGCCGACACACAGCCGACACGACCCTCATCTGATCCTCATGTGCGCCAATGAAGATTGTTTCACTTTCACTTTGTCCCCAGTTCGGTCTTTACAGTAAACAGAAAGCAGAGTTCATAATCCCGCTGCTTTATAACTACAGGGGAAACATGATTAGGTCATATTAGTGAAACAGATACATAATGAATTTGGTTGAAAAGTGAATGTTTTGTTGTTGATGTTATAACAGCATTTAAATTAAAGTGTAGATTCAATCTGCAAATGTGCATCCAGTCAGTTTCACTTTCTACGTGTCTAAAACAGGAGGAGTGGTTTCAACTATTAGATGCAAGCTGGGACACAGACACCAACATTTCATGATTCCCAGAAATTAATTGTTGCTACCTGATCACAATGGGACGATGACTGCACACACATGGCTACAAAGTTTAAAAGTGAGTCAGCAAAGGGAGTGAGAAATATGAGCAGCCATAAATAAAGGTGTTATTGTGTTAAGGACTTTCTAAATCAGGTCTGAAACTGAACTTCACTCTTCAGGTATCTATTAGATGGGGCCTATATTTGGGCTGAATTGGTGGATAAATTATTAGATTGTAACAGTTATTTTCATGGGTTTTCTGCAAGAGGGAATGTTTTTAAAGGGTAAAAATCCCTTAAAATGTACAAACTAACATTACAAGTAACCCTTACTTTGTATATTTTGATCAGCTAAAGTGCAAATTCAGGGCTTCACCTCAAATGTGGGGTTAATGGATGTATACATAAAGGGATTAGAACATTTTAAGGTGTTTTCAGGTGATTATCTGTACAGTTTAAGGAGTTAAAAACTCCATCCCTTACCTTAATTAAACAATCCTTTATAGGTTTAAAGTATGGGATAAAGTGCAGATAGCTGCCTTCTAGAGGCCTACTTCTTATACTTGTGCTTCTCTACCTCATTACCTTCTAATGCCTTAAATATGACAAAATATTAACATATCCATCAACTAGCCAATGAAGTGTCATTAAAATTCTTTTGCTTACATTCAAATTACATAATTAATGCACTCATGTGTAAATGAATGAAATGACAGAAGAACGAGGTGAACAGATTTGTTAAATATTTCAAATTAATCGACTAATGAATCAGCCCTTAAATCCTACTTAATTTGTTAATTAAGGGGTTTTTTAAGCAGTTTCCTTTTCACATTTTTAATTTGATGGATAAATGAAGGGATGTCTAGCAACTAAACTCCTTGATTTAGGTTAAGATGCACATTATTTATTCAGCCGAGTTCCAAGGTCAGATAGAAACTCATCATCCTTCTTTGCTTTTTTTCTATTCAACTTACATATATGGTACTTTAAAGCCAGGTTAGTCCACCCACCAGGACATTCACAGGAAGAAACTACCCTGATGCCAAAAACATAGACAGATTTTTAGTTTAACTCTGATCCTGTAGGCTACATTAAATGACACAATAACTATAATTTCAAAACACCACGATTGCGATCAGCTTCAAATTACTGTCATTTGAACAAACAGCGATCCATAGAGTAAAAAGACAACAATTTTTATTTGTTGCCACAGTCATTCTCACACCAGGTGCCTCAACCAGAATGAGGCACCTCTCTCCAAAGGTGATGTAGAGGAATTAAAGACAGCGTCCCTGCCCTTTTGGTTAATAAGGCTCCCAGGATTTTTCACATTAGCTGCAAAGTTCAAACCCTCTGTGGCGCTGATGATTTGTCACCAAGGAGACAACAGCCTGCAAGTTTGTATAAAGCAGTTTTTTTAATCAAACAGGCTTTTTAAAGATTTTTGTTCTCATGATGAAAATACATGTTCTCTCTTTACCATATGATCATCATAACGACTGTCTTTATCTCCACCTGCTGTTATCAGTGTAAAGATAGCATCATGTTTGCTCCTCATTTCCTACGGGGGGAGGTCGCCACTTGGACAGATGAGCGTCTCCAGTCAGTGGACATCCTGCTCATAATGTCTTCCTGGGGGAGATAAAGGGATACATGAACCGTCTTGTAGAACAGATATATGAGATGAGTGCATCAGATAATACTAGAGCATCATTAGACGACTTCATGGCTGGAGAGTTAAATCACAGGATCCTTATTAAGAAAAAGCCATGCGTCCTTTGCAGTGATTGCACAATGTACAGCTGAACTGATGTGTCCATTTGTGACTTTCTAAACTTCTGTGGGTTATTTGTTTCCCATATACAATGAAATTTACATAAGGAATTGACGCTGAATAATACTGAGCACTAAGCGCCGTGTCCATTGAGTGGACTCTGGCGACGCTATTATCTCTCAGGGACTCCTTTCAAAAGGAGATAATTGCTTTCAGTGCTAGTGGAGAAAATCAAGACGCGTCTGCACGCTACACTGTTAACATCTGCTCGGCAATACATTCGTTTGTGCTTACTAAAGCGGAATAAGATCCTGCGCTGTCTCTGGAAGATAAAAACACAGTGTGGAGATAGCCATATGTTCTATATGGAATGGAGGCAATAAATGTGGATTTTAATGACAGATCTCAGGCTCTTTATGGGCTGCTTTAGTGCATGAATAGGCCCCACAAATTGGAATGCCCTCCTGAAATAGATGGGAACTTCATGCAGGATATGAAACTGAAATAACTTGCAGCTATAGCAGACAACCTATGTTCTGGTTGCTGTGCTGTGAACCCAATTAACATGACACTGAGCAAAAACCCAGCAGGTGCCACAGAAAACCTCAGCGAGGCCTCCATGTAGCTACACTGATACATACACACAGATCATCTCTTCACTCAGGCTGCAGGTTGGACTTAGTTAATGACGAAGGCTCGCTGGATCACTCAGCGGCTGTGTGCTTGATAAAGGTCAGCGCCTCCGCCAGCTAATGTGTCGTCGCTCAGAGTAATACGTATTGTGAATACTCCGCGCATGAACGCTTCGCAGGGCAAAATAATCAAGAGAGTAGAGTCTGGAAAGGCCAGCTTTTCACAGCGTTTCTGCTGTGCTTCTCTGTGGCAGACAACACACACTGACACACTGACACTTGCGAATCCCAGACCCCTCCAAACACTGGATCAGTGATTAACAGCTGGGAGGATCAGACTAAGAAAGTCTGCAGAATACATCTGTCACACAATGGGAGGACAGCGATGATAACTGAGACATAACACATTTTGTTTTGCCGTGACAGCTGGAGTAAAGTAGTTGAATCTTTACACATCCAACCTGCACTGATTTCATTTTGCTTACTGAAGCTCATTATTTACATGTTTCTGCCTTATTTAATTTTGCAAAACTCTCCATGAATTCACAAACACTGACAATGCTTGTGTTATGAATACCAAGAATACATCAAAGATACCAAGGCCCTTTTAGATGCACACGCATGAATGCACACACGCATACAAGAATTGGAAAAAAGGAGGAAATATTCATTCTACTTATTTATTTAATTATTTATGTTTATGCAATATATACAGTATTTCTTTTTAAATCAGTCAGATCTTTCTGTTTAGATGCTTAATAGGTCACATTATTCATCCAACATTTCTAGTAACAAAATTTAAAGATCCCCTCCAGACACACTCTAATTTGAGTAAAATGTGCCTGATATGGGTTTTTTTTCCCAACATTGACATCTATTCCTTCCCTGTCATTGAAAAAAATCCAGAATCTATGAGCATGCAAATGTTATTAATTTCAAAGGCTTAAATGCTGGATATAATGTCTCTGCTAGTGAAAAGTCACTGGAGGCTTCAGGTTTTCACATCACACATGTTGTAAGGTGAATATTAGACCACTGTTGTGATGTGCTGAGCTCACACATCTTAAACTGAAGTTCAAGGTGATAACAGAGAAACTTTCCCTCTTCTGCAGATAAATGTGAAAACAGCCTTCTGGTGTCAAGCTCTGCACAAATATCATTCTGCACAGTTAAGGTCAAACATTAAAGTGAAGCAACAATAAGTAGGTTAAAACACATTTTGAGCAGAGACGGGCTGAACCTGTGCACCTGTGAAAAACATGATCACACACACAATATACTTTTAACAATAATGTGGCCATGTGTCAAGGCAACTGAAGTCAATGTAGCTGGAATCACAAATCACATTTTTTCTCAAGAGGCTTTACAATCTGTACAGCATATGACACCTTCTGTTCTTAGACACTTAAGGAAAGGAAAAATTCAACCATCAAAAAAACCCTTTAACAGAAGAGGGATCTCTCTCCCAGGACATGCAGTAGATGTCATGTGTACAGAATAGATCAGCGATAAATCACAATATATACAAATCTTGTTGACAAAAATAGACTTAGGTAGACGGTAAAACTTAGGTGTTGAGTATGACTCCATGAGAAAGTTTATCAGCCTCCTCTCCACCAGGAGGACAGGCCTCACAACACAGGAGAGGCAGCAGCATTCACACACACAGGAGACACAGACAAACACGCACAGCCGTGTCTTTCTATTCTTGTGTGGACACTCCATTGACATAATGCATTCCCCCTTACCCTAACCCTAACCATCACAACTGAATGCCCAACTTTTACCCTAACCCTAACCCTTTTGTAAATGTAGGCTAACCCAACCAAGGCATCCTAACATAACCCTTGTGTGGACCGGCCAAAATGTCCTCACAAGACAACACAAGAAAGGTTGTTTGTCAAGGGTTGGTCCACAAAAGGATAGACATGTAGTCGGAGGGAGAGAGAGAGAAGGAGGGAGGGAGGCTGGATCTCCTGAGGGGAGGGGGCGTGATGATCTAGATCCAAAGGTCCATGTGAGCAACTTTAAGTTACACCAACATCCTGTGGAAAGTCAAGGTGCTGCCAGCTGCTGAGCTCAGGTACACACACACACACACACACACACAGGCTACAATTTCAACACTAACCCTATAGACTTATTCTGTAATCCTATCAGGCCAAAGGGGCCCCATCACATGAGGATGAGTGCAAGATGCTCCTCTCTCCTCCTCCACCTCCTCCTCCCTCTCACCGCTGCTCTCCAGAGTCGAGGATGAAGATGCACAGCATCAGGACCCTCTGCCTCATCCTCTCCACGGTCTTCTACCTGCTGGTGGGAGCAGCCGTGTTCGACGCTCTGGAGTCGGACGGCGAGAGCACGCAGCAGGAGGCTCTGGAGCAGGAGCTGAGTGAGCTGAGGGGGAGGTTCGGCTTCACGGAGCAGGACTACAGGGAGCTGGAGAGGCTGGTGATCCAGTCCGAGCCACACCGCGCCGGCAGCCAGTGGAAGTTCAGCGGCTCCTTTTACTTTGCCATCACGGTCATCACCACAATCGGTGGGTGAGAGTTCATCATACTTCTTTTTTCCAACTTTTTATCAACTGTGTTTATTGTTGCTGCAAACTATCTGCTTATATTATATAAATATTAATTCATCCAATGTGTGATTTGTGAAGCACTTTGAGGCAAATTTGCGATGCTGAATGAAATGTGATTTGACTGCAGAACCAAAATAAAACCTGCATCAATTTGTCAGCCTTTTAAAATGTGCAGTCCATTTTTTGCAAATGAGTTTTCCCAATCATCCATCACTGTTGGTAATATTTAGATGGGTCATTTGTTCCATGTGAGCCGGATGAGTGGGACAGAACCGCAGGAGCACTTAGCTAATGAACCATGACAAAGTGGGATTGAAAAGTTCTGAGGAAGCTTTAGAGGTTTTCCTTTGCTCTGTTTCTGCTCCGTCTTCCAGAAGTACGTGTTTCCTGGACAGTTATTAAAGACATCACACACTCATGGTGCATCCACTCAGGTGTTTTCGCTTGTTTTGCTGAGGTCAGGGGTTTCCAAGCTTCAGACCGAGCTTGGAAAAAGGCGTCCCCCTCGCTCCCCCTCTTAGTTTACTTGCTCAGTATAACTCAATTCCTGGATGCCTGTTGGCTCACGATTATGGTATGTGATCCCATACACACTCAACAATTGAGCCAAGAGAGCCTAATATTACTGTTTGACACAATTCCCCCAAACTACTGGACCTCTCTCTCTCTCTCTCTCTCTCTCTCTTTAACCAGATCACACACATTTAGGTTGTTCTATGTGATCTCCTTTTGATAACTAATGTAATGTTTTTCACTTCCATTCACTGAGCCTCCCCTGAAAATGTTTGGAGCCCCCTGACCCCCTGACCTTGAAAACTTTTGGCCTAAAACTTGTTTGAGGACTGACTGCACTTAACATCTGTCTGACCCTCCTATTAGTTTGGTTGGATCTGTACACTCTCATAACCCCTCCATTCAATGAAATCACCTCACATGCAAAAAGGAGATGACATTCTGATATAGATAATAGACAAATACTGATTTATGAGTCACCTGAAGCTGACTGCAGACAGAACCAAACCAGGGAACACATGGTTGAATTCAGCCATTGTTTGAGCCTTAATTGAAGTGAATCGTGGATGGAGCAAATATTCGGAAGTGTAACATTATAGGTGGGAGAAGTTCCACATTTCATTCCTTCTTTTTTGTTCTTGTAGTTAACTTCAATTCCAGCATTGTTCAACTTCAGCCTGAGCAGAGGACTAATTAGCCAGAATAAGTGAAAACACCTGTGTGGCCGTGCAGAACTTTTAACATTAAGCGCTGTAGCCTTGTGTAGCCTTAACGCAGTCGTAATCTTTATGAATGTGAATCTTTACAGACGTTAAACATCAGTACACGATGTGACCTGCAGTATACTGTGACTTTGTAGGTTACGGCCACGCTGCTCCACGCACCGATGCTGGCAAGACCTTCTGTATGTTTTACGCTGTCCTGGGCATCCCTCTGACTCTGGTCATGTTCCAGAGCCTGGGCGAGAGGATCAACACCTTTGTCCGCTACCTCCTGCGCAGAGCCAAGCGAGGCCTGGGCTTACGGGAGACTGAGGTGTCCATGGGGAACATGGTCCTGGTGGGTCTGCTGTCGTGCATGAGCACCCTGTGTGTCGGAGCCGCGGCCTTCTCCCATTTAGAAGACTGGTCTTTCTTCAACGCCTATTACTACTGCTTCATCACGCTCACCACCATTGGATTCGGGGATTTTGTGGCCCTGCAGAAGAAGGACGCTCTCCAGAAGCGACCCCCCTATGTGGCGTTTAGCTTCATGTACATTTTGGTCGGGCTGACAGTCGTCGGGGCTTTTCTCAACCTGGTGGTCGTGAGGTTTCTCACTGTGAGCGCTGAAGAGCCTGATGCGAGGCCTGAGGTCGGGGGAGAGGAGCAGGGATCACAGCCTAAGGACACGCAGGGGGACAGGGAGACTGAAGCAGAAACTGAAGTTAGATATAAAGATGGCGATGACGGACACGGCAGCCTGTGCAACCTGAGCCTTCCCATGGAGGGGGGCACCAGCTGTGTGAATCTGCTCCCCTCTCCTGTAGAGGAGCGCAGACAGGTTTTATCTGAGCGCTCTGAACCCAGCAGACTCAGGGCCTTGTTCTCCTGCGTGTGCTGTGGCCTTGACCTTTACGACAGCCCCTCTCCGCCTCACCCTGACGAGGCGGGCGGCCACACCAACCCCGTCTTTTACAACTCCATCTCCTACAGGGTGGACCAGGCCTCGTGCGGCTCCTGCACCGCGTCGTCACAGGCCTCCCCCGGCAGCGTCGCTCTCTGTCTGGGCAAGAACAATCCTCACACCAGGAGGAAGTCATTGTAGCTCTTAGGACTTTTGACTAACCTTTGTTTTGGCCTTTTTGCACACACCACAGAAGAAGATAAAACTCTTACTGGTGGAACAAATTGGCCCATGCATTCCTCATCATGAATGTAGCATTACTTTCTATCTGATAAAATGTAGCATCCTTTACACTTTATAATGTATTTTTCTACCTCAAATATTATTGCTAAAAATGTGTAAAAGACAAGTATGTGATACATATAAACCCATTACTGTCCCATTGTACTGTATGTTGTATGAAAGGTGTCTACAGGAAATCTGTGATCAACTAGCAGAAATTTAACACATGTGCCTGAGAAATTGGGATTATCTGCATTGATATTTTAGGTCTTCTGCAGTGTTGCCACCTGTGACCTTCAGTTATTTCCAGTCAGCAGTTATTGCTGTCTTCTAATAGGAATGTACACTGTGCCGCTCTGGCTGGTTCCCCAGGTTATGTTTTACTTGGCCCAGTGGAAAACTGGAGTTCAGCACAATGAGTGTGATTGTCTCATGAAGGCAAAGCTGTGATTCCCACACCATACCCTCTGTGATGAGTGAGTGTGTCAAACAAAGTTGCCTTACAGAAGTGGCAAATTGCAAATGACAGTTTAATTGCCTTCTTAGATGTGTGGTTAAATCACACATTGCCCCACAAGACATTCATGTCTTGGCTTTGGAGCAGATTTCTACAGACTGAAAAATGACTATGATGACATCATCAGGTAATTACATCATCAGTGTGTTCTTGACTTGGGCTTGAGATGAGAAAATGTATTCAGTTTTGACCATTCATCTTTTAGTCTTTCTCTTCTGAGTAACCCATCTTTACAGAAGTGCAATACTAAATTGTTGGAGTGATCCTTTAAATCTGTGACTCCACTGGCAGTTTAATGTTTAATCTGGCAGAAGACATGTCAAGTCAGTTTTAATTAGACAGTCCACAATCATCAATCACAATTTGCCTCACAAGACTTTAACATGCAAATAAAAAGGAGTCTGTTGTCAATGGTTCGACTTTAGATCTGTAAATTTCAACAAGCTGTCTCATCATCTTCCTTTGCAGCCTCACATTTATCTTTTCTCCTTCTATTTCTGTTTTACTCAGCAGGGTGACATAATATTGAGAGCAGCAGTTTTCACATTCTTGACCTCAATTACACCAACCCCGCTGGTTTTTATTATAGCAATCAAATCATCGACCAATTCACACCTTACATTTGATGTTGTACTTGAAAAGCTGCGCAAGAACCGGTGTTTTATTGGCTGTCTGCTAACAAGAGGGGCTGTATTCATGCGTTGCAAACATCTACCTCGATGAACACCACTGAGAGAAGACACTGAAGCTCCAGGAGTGCGGCTCTGTAACTGATTTTCAATTAGAAAAAGTTGACCAGTCCCGGCTTCCCAAGATGGCCTCATTTGAAATTCCAATTTTTAAAAGTCTCCTCCTGTTAATATTTCAGTAATCTGTCGCTGACCTGTACTCTGACCTCCCTGTGGAGGGTCAACTTGAGGATCACTCAAGTTTTGCATTACATTATATTATTAACAGGAGCCTCTAGTGGTAACCATCAGTGACTTGCATTTAACTTCCACTTGTTCCTGTTTCTTCACACACTAGGGGGCAGCATTAGTCCATGTAAGAGTCACATCTGCGTTGCCTGAGACACAGCTTGAAATCTTTGTATGGTAAAGTTTTATTTTTGAGTTTATGGAACTTCGAGAATGTGAATGCAGTATAAACACTCATAATATGTGTGTGTGTGCATGTGTGTGTTGAACCATTCACAGCACAGGAGACAACACTTTGAGAGCTTTACTCCTGCGTGCCATCAGCCTTGTATATGGAATTAAAGCATGACAGGAGGGATTTGTTTTCCTCTGACAGCATGAACTATGACACAGATTACTGCTGCGGGAATAGGTGTTTGGGTACTCGATAAGTGAGCGCAGGCTTCTCAGTCAAGCGCACAGATGTGTATCAGCTCGCAGCATTATTGCCATCAACAAGATATTTGAAACAGCAGAAAGGAGAGGTTTGAACAATGAGCTTCATTTCTGTGAGGCATAAAGACCACTGTTTTGTAAGTGATGAAAGCTGGTCTCTAATTTGCATAATTACTCATTAATATTGCAGATGGTGCTTGACTTTATTCTGTTGTGATGCCTCCTCATATCTGCCCCAAACACTCTGGGCCTGAAAGTATTGAAAACTATCTGCACAGACCACCCATCTAATACCACAGCACAGAGGAAGCAGACGATAGTATAAAATGAATTGGAAATGCAGAATGAGTAGCTTTCCTCCCACACAAAGACCTTTTGTGTGATGATTTTCTGCCGTTATATCATCTCATGCGTGACTGTGACGAAGAGCAGCACCCACATTGAACTTTTTTCAAGCTTCTTGTGCGGCTCAGCGAGTGGCAATCCATTTAGCAGCTCCCTATGAGGATGATAAGAGAGGTGATGTTACACTGTATGTTCATATAATGGATGTTATTATAGGCTGTGAGCTGCAGGTGGTGGTAGTGATCTTTTTTTAAAACACCCATGCTGATGAAAGCAGAACACTTTCATGTGAGTCCAGCTTCCGTGCACGCACTCATATTCACATCCGCTCACGTTTATGAAAATCTATTTCTATGGCAAGTCCAGTCCAAGACCATTTTGGTATTTTGGTGTTATGGGTTGTTTTTTTTAAATGATGAATCTCCTCACAGGTTCCTCAGTAACCTTTGCTGAGGTTGCTGAACATTCCACTCTCTCACACTGCTGGAGAGAAAATGACTGCAAATCCATAAACTTGTAATTCAGAATGTTGACACCCACACAACAATGCTTTAGTTTGTTAAAAAACAACAATAACCTTCAATTTACCTTCTTTTTGGCTCATTGTTCATTGATAACAGTGAATTCGATCATCAAAGCAACGCACACACACTTATCCTCTGCTGTATCATAGTTGCTGAGAGAGTGGGTGAATAATTGATTATATTGTTAGATATTTCTCTTTGTGAACACACCCTTTTAAGTCATTACTGTCCCGTGTTGAAGGGTCTTTCATGTGCAGTCGCATTGGTAGGGGAGACTGGATTAAATTGGAAACGAGCCGTTGGTTCAGGCAGAGTGCAGCTCTTCTCTTTCTAAAGGGTAAAACGGTTTAATACGGCAGAAATATGGGCAGGAGGTTCATAATAGAAGCTGCATACAAATCAAGCATTTATGAAAGTACAAATAAACTCAACCAATAGTGGTTGCCATGTTTTGATTATGCGGAAATATGTTTGTCTGTGTACACTGCATTCGCAATCTTTCAGGGGGAGCTCGGAGATTAGGAGTTATTTTCTTGGATGAGCATCAGAATACAAAAGCACATTCACGGTGACTCACAGTGAGCACAATGAAAGATTAAGGAACTAAAAACAAGTGTCATATTTATTCAGATTGATTAAATAAGTGGAAATTAGGTTTCAGTTGGAGAGCAGCGAGAAAACAGACATTAATAGAAGTTCATTGGTGGGGTAATTGCTCATTAGTTTTAATTTCCAGCCAATTTGCTGCTTGTGTTGAACAGTTTGAAAAGGCTGTTTTTACTCTGTGGTTGTCTTCCCCAATCAGACCGTCTTTGACAAACTGTGTCTCTTTGACATTTCGTGTCAAAGAGATCACCCTGCTTGATTAATTGCAGTTTAAATGAAGTCTTAAAGGGGAATCTGAATCACCCCTTAATCAACGAGCCTACACCTTTGCAATAATGACATCCAAATTTGATAACAGTAATCATAAACTGCCAATCAAGCAAAATGAATAATGCTGCTCTCAGTGTTTGCTCTTAACGTCCGTGTCACCTCCCAGCCCGTAGACCTGAGTCTTCAAGTAACCACAGTGGTGTGCTTTGAGTGTTTGACTTTCACTCGTCAAACAAGACACTGTCAAACAACAGAAGCCAAGGTGTTTTCACAGGAATGTGTGCCAAACTGTTGCATTAAGTGCTGCTCTGGGGACCGTCCACCACTCCTGCGAGCCCCTCTGAAACATCGACTGGATTGATCATGATGGAATTTTCTACAGACCTTCATGCTCCCCAGAGGATAACACCTCTGACGTTGGTGATCCACGACTCTTCTCCTAGCGCCACCCTGAGGCCGACATTTGTGGTTCAGGCTAAACTAAGGTGGTGAACACGATAAACGTTTCACCTGTTAAACATCAGCATGTTCGCGTTGTCATTGTGAGCATTTTGCGTTCAGACTTGAGATAAAGCTGCACAAGTCATGACAGTACTAACTAATGAAGCAGTGTTAAAGGACATTAGCCTTTGAGACAAATCAGTCCCAGTGATTCAGTCTGTTGTGCGAGGCAGAGGATATAAAATTATCAAGGTTGGCTCTTATCCATTTCCTCCTCAGTCATACCATTTAACAAGACAACAGCTTCTCTGAGCACATGGCTTCCTGTCTAAACAGTGGCTCGGAGATGGAGCGAGAGATGGGAGGAAGGGAGGAAGAGAGCGAGAGGAGGAGGAGGAGGTGAAGTTCTTATTCTGCTTGGCTAGTGTGTCTGCGGCCATGAAGCGAGGCTGTGGCCAGTGGCAGATTAATGTCTGTGTGAAAGTGTCTTCATTGTGTCTGAGTGCTCATCTGTTGGAGGACAGGTTGTTCAGAGCAAAGTGAGGTGGGACGAAGTCAAAGCGTATCATAAAAGTTAAGGTACACAAGAGTCTCGGCGATGTAGAGCAACGCAGGTGCTGAGTTTGAGGAGACTTGTCATTGTGAGATGAGGACATTTGGCTATTCTGCAGAATCTGTGACTCGTAGCCTCTCAGTGTTGCACAGGTCACCCTTATCTCCTGTCCAGCAGCACCATATTTTTCTCATTATGTGCAGAACTTGCCCAAATGTGTTTCCTTCTGTAAGTAAGACCGATTCAGAAGTTGCTGTCGGGGCAGAATTTGAATGAGTGAGATAAGGCCACAGAGAAAAATGCAACACAATGGCCCTCAGTCGGGTTGGATAACAAATGCATCCTTTTTTATTTTTAGACGTGCTGTGCTGGGAAGAGAGGAAAAGAGGACCCTCATAAAGAATAGTTCCCATTGGAGATATGAAACCCGATTTATTCATGGTTCTTCAGCTCGGAACTGTAAAAGATTGACAGCAGAGTGATTTGTCACATCTGTTAATCTTCCTAAATGAGGAAGTAGTCAGATCTTTGCTACGGCCCCTGCACTAAATAATTCACAATACTGCACTTCAGTTTTATTCCATTTTATTCCGTCTTTTTTTTTCTCCCTGTCAACTGTCAGGAGCCCAAATCATTGCTACTGTATCACGAGGCACTGCTGTATTTCATTTTCATACACAGCAATGCTCATCAGGAAGAGCTTTATGGGAATAAGCGAAAAGAGAAACCGCGAGAAAAGTCATGGAGGCCATCGTCCACATGGTGACATGAAAGTGCTGCATTTTTCACTGTGACGAATTTTCCAGCATGTGCATATGTTCCTCGATTATGGAGTCTCGCAACCAATTACAGTAATCATCTCTTTCTATTTCGTTGTCCACCCTAAATGGAAAACGTGTTATCTGCTCTGAGGAGATCACTGATGACCATGGCAGCATCTGAGAAATTCCAGTCCAATTGAAATGGATCATTTTTTATCACGCTGCCATTTCCCGCCTCCAACGCTCTATTTTTTTTTCATTCTCAGATATAATGATTTTAATATTCCATTGACTGTGTCTTTGCTGGTCTGCTGAGCAGGAAGCAGACGTTACCATCAGCAGAGCTGCGCCTGGCATTCATCATCAAAGGTCTGCACAGGAAACAGACAGCTTTACACTCATCTGCATCTGCTTGGTATGCCAACTGGGTGAACATCCACATCATCCTACCCACACTGTTATTTCTGATTAGCATATAATGCATCAATTACTTCACTTTCACTAAACAGAAAAGCTACCACAAGTTTCGTTTCCAAGGCAACTATGAGGGGTGCTGGCGGCAGGAGTAAATTAGTTTGGCAGTGGAAGTTGGATTGTGATGGCAAGAGCCAAATACGGGGCAACAATTGTTGTCCGTCACAGCCGATCCCAACATATGGAAAGTGATAAGGGAGTGTGCTGAGCGATTTAAGCAAACAAAAGAGGTGGATACACACACACACACACACACACACACACACACACACAGAGAGAGACCGGTTTTTCTCTTACTTTCCTATATCTGAACCATCAGGTATGCAAAATGTCCTCACTAAAGGTCTAAAACTGAGACAGATTCTCACAAAAAACCTCACAAACACACATATGCTTGTGTTAGGTACCATCTTGACATTTCCGTGTAAAAAGAAAATCAGATTGTTTACACATTGCATATACTGCAGGTGTGATTTGCAGCTTATTTCAGTCTGCAGCTGTCTTTCCTTCCCATGTGGCAGATTGTGTTGCACAGGCTTTAATATTTCCGGGCACATGAATGTTAATTATTTCAATCATATATGTACATGTATAATATGTAAACACACACACATATATGTATGTTCACATAAATCCACACTACCATCAAAATATTGATATACTAGTTTGTGGAAGCTTTTAACTTTAATTGGACAACAACAGCTACTGTGGTTTACTTGAGATAAAGAGAAGAACTGGGTAGTTAGTATAAACACAAAGCAGAGAGAAGAAAGCAGTGAAAGGGAATTTTAAACAGTGTTAAAATCAAGGCAGGTGTCCTCAGAGCACAGAGAGGAAGAACACAGAGGAATCAGTACAAACACACCAGTTTGTGGCGTCGACAGAAGTCTACCAGGACTCAAACAGGTAACTTCTGTTATTGCTTCAGTCCATTTTTACAATATTTTTAAAGTGGGAAAAGTAGAATTTCAATGAGATTTCCAAGACGTGAATATGTGTGAATTCCAGATCTGACAGGAATGAGGTTAGCAGACAAATGATAAGACATATCTTTTTCTTCTGATTTGTGTTTCTCACTGTATGTGCTTCCTTTGCCTTTGATTCTCTGATGTGTGCCATCTCTGGGGGGAACATGGCAAGTGCTGTTTGTACAATTAATTCAAGCACCTGTAGCTCCTCATAATCAAATGAGCAGATTGCCATTGAATTTACTGAGCACTTTCGTTCTTGTTTCCAAAGGACAAAACTCTTTTGATTTATTTGACTCCTCGACCTTTCTTCTGGCAGAATACATTTCTGCATGCTTACTACTGGTTATCAAACAGAATCAGGCAGGTAGCAGGAGAATTTCTATTTTATTTGTGCGCTTGAAATATTAATTTGTGCTTTTAAAATAACTGTCGTGGTAATGTAAAAGCAAGTTACAGGCTGTTGTGGCTACTCAGAGTTACTCAAAGCACCCAGGTTGTTAGTAGCAGGCTAGTGTCTTATTTTTTTAATATTGTTGTGCCAACAGATACTGATTCCATCATTAGTTTATTTGATTTTGATTTTCACCCTTGACACTGTTCCTTAATATAGTTGCTTCACTGGACGTTGAAGCTTTGGCAGCTTTGACTGACATGAAGTACCCACATGTTAATGAAATGCAAAATAAAAATGTCAGGCCATGGACAGTCTATTATAAATGAACTGCTTTTGTTTTGATTTTGGACACTGAAACATAGATGCGCTTTGAATTTTGCCCTTCTGAAACATTGTGTTATCTTTGACACCCCTTAACAGTTGTATTAAAATGCCAACAATATTCTTCCGTGTGATGTTCTGTTAATTCCTATGCACAATTATAAATTCAGAAGTATGAAGTTAGTAATTCAAGAGCACAAATGAGTAATTTATTCATTCAAGAACATCAGCTATTCCTTTCTCTCTCCCCACGCACCAGCCAGGCTTTGTATAGCTGTCAGTATATTATTCATTTTGTCCAACACTTTCATATAGTGGGATGTAACTGCAATGCAGCCTCCAAGCGGTTGATAGTGAGGCTTTAGGTCTTTTAGTCTTTTCTAATACTATTTGAATATGCAACACATATGACAGTACACAGCATAACTGAACAGACTGGGAGAGAATCTATTCTATTTCTATTTAAACGATATTTTTGTGAACATTTGTTATTTTGGTTTGTATTTTTCACATGTAAATTATTTTGTCTCCAATCAAATGACCACACACTAAAAGACACAGTACTGGTTGGTTTCTGGGGCTCCAAATCAAGCTGATGTGTAAATTACTTGACAACATCCTTGAAGGTGACACAATCCACAGAAAGTGAGAGGAAGAGGGGCCAACCGGGACCCACGGCTCGTTTTAGCCCCGGGGCCCTCCAGCGGCTTTATCCATCCATGTTTATTCTGTATCGAAAGTGTCCTTCACACAACAAGTTCTCAAATATTCATTTCAGCTGCGTTTACTGCTGATATTTCAGCAATAATTCACTACAACAAAACACACAGAAAGACAGCATCTGATGTGATTTATGAATAAAACAACAAAACCAGACAGCCCAGTCGATAGATGTGGCATGACATATGAACTGCAAATCTACTGCTTGTTTTGTTGCATGATGCCTCAGCTGTGTGACTCACACTGGCTGTGCACGCCTCCCACTTGAGCATCAATCTTGTATCTTAAGTCTCTTGTTTTCTCTCCACCTCAGAACCGTGAGACACCTGAATTAAAGATGGGCCTAAGACACACCATCGCTCATCGTCCCCAAACGGCTTCACCACCCGCGGAGATCCTCTAACTCTCTCGCTCTCTCCATTGTGAGCGAACACATGAAAAGCACAAGAAAGTTGAGATGTTGCAATTTACGCCGAAGATGCTGACTTTGTGTTTTTCATGTGTAGTAAAATAATAGATTTTATTAATAGAATTTAACACTTGGACATGTAGTCTGGTAGAGACGGTGAGAGTGAGAATAAGAATCAGGTCTTGCTCAGCACAAGGGTCATTCAGCGCCTGAATGTGTGAATGTGTGAACGTGTGAGTGTTTCAGGGGAAAACTGCAAAGAGACCTTGATTGTAATGAGAAAATTATAAAATATCTCCTTTGATACTGCACATAATTGCTATTCAAAGCACAAGCACGCCAGTTGTTCGCCAGGTGCAAGTCATTAAGTGATAAAACATTTTACACTTTGAAACAACAAAGAAGTGACTAAAGAAATGCAAGCAGACCTTGATTTCGGTTTTTGTCTCTTTGTTTTCGAGGCTCTCTTTGGAGCTATCTGATTAGCTGCGCTGCATAAAAGCGGGCTAAGCATCATCTGAATCAAGGACACTGCTGATTTGTTTTCCAGAATTACACAGATAAAGCCAAAATATGGAAACATGAATAAGTGATTATTGATTTCTTTGAGGACACATTTGACATAGATAGCTCACATGATCAATAACATTAACAAAATTACAAAAACATTTTTAAAAATCTCATAACTTTAAATATATAAAAGTGTAAAGGTCACAGGATGAAGTACAACTGTTGGATACATATGGATTTTACATCTAACACAGGTGGATGTTGAATTAACATTAACATTAACATTCACAATATCCCAGTCCCTCATCTTCATCTGTAATGATTTCACACAGTGAGAAGACTGTTAAGACGATGTGTGTGTCCCCTGTGTGTGTGTGTGTGTGTGTGTGTGTGTCCCCTGTGTGTGTGTGTGTGTGAAAGCAGCTTTAATCCGTATTTTATCATAACAGTGTGTCAAATGACAAGTGTTTGCAAACAAGTTCACACATCAACTTAAAAGGTGCTGATATGCCAGTGTTGTGTTCACAGTTTGTTTCCACTGCCCCATAGAGGCAAAACAAACAAACAACAACAACAAAAAAACACCCCAAACTGTTACCGCATGATTAAATCACAAACAAAAGAAAGCTCAGTTAGAACCAAGCTGCAAAAAAAAAAAAAATTCATTCAGTTACTACAACCAGACAAACATTACTTTAATCTGCCACCTCACATGAAAATACATTATTATGTGAATGCAGACTACAGGGTTGATGTTTGATATCTGGCCTCTGACCTCGTCGTGAGGAAACACCAAGCTCGGCACAGCAGGGAATGGGAAGTGATGATCATAACTTGGGGAATGTGGGCTTTTAAAAATGCTTTAAGAAGCATGGCAGCAGAAGAGTAGAGCTGACTGCTTAAGTACGCCACCATAATAAAAAGAGTGCTTTGGATGTGCAGCATGTTTAAAGCAGTAGACCATCTGTAACGGTGGACCCGAAACTAACTGACAGGCTTCACTTCGTTTTTGTCGAGTGTCATTTGGTTCAAATGTTTCATAATGTGTCAACGTTTTGGTTACATGACCGATCGGCAGCCGCTAATGTACCACATCCCTGTTGCTTTGCAGTGTAACATGCTTACTGCTGCATTCTCACAGCAAGAAATCAGTCTCTGTGATTCAGACGAAAGGGACATGTAGAGAGCATCACATGCATTTTATTTATGACTTTTATCAACACCCAGCACTGACATAAGTAATGTAACAGCAGCAGATGCCTGGTGCATCATACAGTAACCTGAAATCCAGTCAGAAAGACATTCTCACAACAGAACACGAAGCTAAGAACAGAGATTATAGAGAGCTCATAGTAAAGAGCAATAATACTCTGGAAAAATATCTCCTTTGTTATTATTACACAAATACTTTCTGACACTCGTGGCACAGGCTTCAGTGAAAATGTGAGCAGGCCGTAAGTGGACTTTCAGAAACTGAGCTTTCAGGAAATCAGGTGGAGACGAACCTGTTATGGTTTAGAAATCCAAAAAATTGTAGCTACGCTTAATTGCCTGTTATAATTGCAGACGTATTAGCTTGTTTTTATGTTATGAGACAGTAAAACACTTTCACTGTCACATGTGGTTCATTCCACCATTAGAGAAGAAGATGTGTACTGGGAGCATCTAAAACAGGTGTGGAGGTATTGGGAAATGTGAAAATGAGTGGTTAAAGGTGTCACAGTTCTGCCTGCTAGGCCTCTGTTTAGTTTTTGTTCAGTCTTAGTTTTTTGCCATATCACTTTCTTACCTGCCACAGTTCTGTCCAGTGTTTCAGCCTCTCTGCCTTAGTTTCAGTCTCTGTTCTAATCCTGTCAGTCTTGTCTTAGTTCTGTTAGTTATGGTCCTTGTCATGTCGTAGTCTTGTCTTGTCGTAGTCTTGTTACGTCGTAGTCCTGTCCTAGTCCAATCTTGTCTTAGTTCATTGTCTTGGTATTCGTTCCTTACCTCTGCTGTCATGTTGTGTGTCCTAGTTGTTTCTTAGTTCTATGTTGTAGTTTTCTGTCTTGGTTTTCTGTCTGTGTTCTATGTCTTAGTTCTGTCTGTTACAGCCCTGTTATGTTTTAGTTCAGTCTGCCTTGGTTCTGTCTTCGTTTACCTGTCTAAGTTCTGTCAGTCTGTCATTATTCACCTGCCATAGCTTCTCACCTCAGGTCCCGGTACTTTCCTACTCACCCCGCCTCTGCATCACCTTACCTGTCAGCCACTCCCACCTCATTTAGTCACCTGTGATCCCAGCTGCAGCCAACAACTAATCAGGACTCTATATAAGCCATTTCACCCCACTCAGCCTTTGCCGGATTGTTTTCCTCTGTTCTTTTCTGTTCCTCTGTTCTTGTTCCCTTGTGCCATCAGTGCTTTCGTTGTGTTTGGACTTGTTTATTCTTCTCTGATTGGACTTTGGATCTGCTCTGTTGAGATTCTGGACTATGCTGGACTTAACCCTGTAGTGAGTTTTTGTTAATTGAGATTTTGTTTGCATTTTCATTAAAAGACGTATTTATCGTCAATCCGGGTGTTTGCGCTTGAGTCCTTCCCCACTCCTCGTCTCAAAAGGTTTTGTGACTGAAGTTTCTCTTGCTGTGTGTGTGTGGGGGTTCGCTTATGTCCAAATTGTGGATATACACTAGACTCAAGACCAGTTGATTTGGGACAGCAGTGCAATTGGGGATGAAAAAGTGGTGTCTTCAATTTGGAAAACTGTGATTTTTAGGTCAACAGTTAAGGTTATTGTTAGGTTATGGTCAGGTAGTCCTTCAGGTTAGTCTCCAGGAAATGAATGTAAGTCTATGTAAATTCCCCAAAAGTGACATAAGTAAAGACTGTGTGTGTGTGTGTTTGTGTGAATACACATGCTTGCAGCTAACCTGGCTTAGTGTAGTTGTGTATCCCCTGGAGAGGTGATTAAGCAAAGAGTTGAGTGCCAGAGGTCTGTCTCAGTTGGACTCCAGCATAATATGTATGTCGCTGTTCTGCTTAATATCAACCACATGTCACACATATTGCCTCACTGTTTATACTAAAATATCCTGTTTATTACCAGCAGCACGGCAAAACCGTAGGACATTTGAGCACCTGAGGAATATCACTAAGCTCATTATTCCCCCAAACGAGAAGAAGATGATCACTTATGCTTATTTTTCATCCTCCTCAGACCATCGCAGCTCTGTTTACTTGACTCTGCAGGTCATCTCTTGATCGTTTACAAGTGGTCAAGCTCCTGCAAGGCTTTGTACCAGGTGCTTGTTTCACAAAAGCGAGCTGCGCTCAAACGAAGATCGCAATAACACTTCACAAAGACGCTCCGGAAAATTGCAGACACATTTTCCCGCATGTGAAAATTCTTATGCTTTGCTCGTCTTGTTATCGCTCATGAATCTATACATGGTCTGTCTCCCCGCTCACATTTCTGACTTACTAAAGTGCTGTACCTCGCCAGCAGGTCACCGAGGCCATCTGACCGGGGCTTGCTTTGTGTATCACACTCCAGACTTTAAGACGATCAAAGGAAATCTCTCTTTTGAGGTCATAACTCCCAGACTTTGGGACTCGCTCCCGCCGGGCTGTAGACACTCCTAAAAAACAGCTCACATCCAATCTGTTTGGACTGGCTTTTGTTCAAGTTTATAGCTTGTTCAAGTATGTAGTTAGGGGTTATTTTAAATCTACTACTGTTTTATATGCACTTTACACTATATGATGGCAAAGAACTTTGTGCTATCTGGCCATGACAGGTGCTGTAAAAACAACCTTTGCTCGCTTACTTTGCTCTGCTGTTGAATACATGTGTTGACAGTGATTAAAGTGAAGTGCTCACCAGTCTGTTTTTCCCACAATCACACTATCACCAGTCAATTCGTGCTTTACTTGTGCGGCTTTCAGAGGCACAGTCCTGTGTAACTTAAGGGGATGCAGAATGTATTGCTTCTCTACAGAACAGCTGTCAGGTGGCAGCCCTTATAAGTAATTGAACCTCAGACTTGATGTAATCAAATTTGAAGCGGCAGTGAAATGAAATGCAATATGACACAAAACGGTTTTAACTGAAAGAGTGTTATAAACATTATATCTTCGTCTCTGCAGTATAGTTTGTCAATTACACTGAATGGCAAAACATATGACCCCTGATTGCTTGTGTTTGTATCTCTAAGGCCCATTTTTAGCCGGAGTAAAAGAAAATAGAATGTTAATTTCAATTACATTATTCTTACCCAAAATAGCTGGAAAATATACTGAATGGCTGGAAATGACCTTTGAGGGCTGCAGCTAGTATATAATACTGCATCTGCCCACAACAATCAATGTCCAGTAACACTTGTTTTGGGGGTGTCTTGGTAAGAATTCACGCCACATCTACAACAGATAAAAATGCAGAGCACATTCATTTGAGATGTGGTAAAAATGACAGTATTCGATGTTTTAGCCCGAACACACGGCATTCTGAAAATTAGACAGGCCACATAAATTTAGGCTGAGCCGTAAACTGTTTTTACAGGCAGGTTCCGATGGCATTGCTCCATCCTGGCTCCTTCTTTCATCTCGGAGATATAGTTTTTACTGCACATCTGATAAAAGGAGACAGTTTCCTTATAGAGCTTAATAGAAAGAGATGCTGAACACCACTTATGCCCTCTGATCAAATGCTTCCTGCTCACCAGTGTCAGCCGAGGGATGAGAGAGCTGTGTGCTGACAATATTCAGTGGCAGAGCTGTGTGATAAACGCAGGCCTTTAGAGAAATTCTTGTTAGCTTTTATCTTACAGATTTAGACCTGCTGCTGAATATGCTGCATATATATAATTAAAAGTTAGCTTTTGCACCCGCAATGCTGTATGTATGCAGTATGTGCATAATATGAAAAACAACAGCAGGAAGTTGCTTGAGACACGGCAGCTTCTGAACGTTTTGGGGCCCTAAGCGACATCTTATAATGAGGCCCCCTGAACGAAAATCACCACCACCAATCTGGCTAAGCCCCACAGTCATTTTAATATCCCTGAATGGAAATGAATGACTGGGCAGACTTTATGATCAATAGAGATTTGAATTAACAAATAAAATACGATATGAAAACAATGAATAACTAGAAAATGTTTAAGAAAATGAAAAGGTTTTTGAAAAGGTGTCGGCAATAAAGTGAAGTGGTCTAAAAGAAGTAAATTCCAAGTAATCACAACAATTTCCTTCACTTACAGTTTGAAGTTTGAAAACTATCAAACAAACTAGAGTCTTGGCTCACAGATTATACTAAGCTCCACAAGTCAGCCATAAGTATGCTAGATATTTAAATAAAGAAAAAAGTGAAAAAACATGTCCAAGATGGTCTTAAAATCCAGTGACTGAGTCTGAGGTTCATCCCACACAAGGCTCAGGGTGAGTCAGAAATTAATTACACTTCTACAAACCTTGAAGCATCATGATTAACTGTGTCTAATGACTGAAGACGCTGAGCTGAAGGCATCATAATCAAGTCGGGATAAGACTGTGCCAGCAATTTGTCTTTTACAACAAACAAGCATTATTATGCTGCTGAACTAAAACTGAACCACGATCTCACCCCGCCTTTGTTTGAAATAGTCTTATTTATCAGTGGTCCATAAATGAACATGCCAGTAAATGCAACATAAAGGAAACACCACTTACTTTTACTTTTTACTCATTTTTTCCAATACAATTAATCATTTATAGTTTAATAAGAGGTTCAATCACACCAGAAACAAGTATGTTGAAATGCCCTCTGTGAAATACGTGGCTCTACAAACCTGGTGACGTGGTGACAGGACAATATGTGTAATTCAAGAGCTGTATTTGTACCATCGACTCCTGTCTCGCTGCAGTCTGTAAACCTTTTATCTTTTCCGGAGCTAATGAGCTATGATAGCTCGTGCCGTTTCGGACTCTCAGACTCTCCTGCTCCTGCAAAGGTCAGCTCTGTGAAGACAGTTTACTGATGGAGCCGATTCCATTGAAACGAAATTTAAATGCTGGTGTGACCAGAACGGAAATCTTTTGTCGTCTTACACACACTGTGAATGTTCCTTTTGAACTACTCTGCAAACTGCAGTACATTCAAAGGTCAGCCAGTTTTATTTAGGCTTTTGCTAGTCTCTCACGGTCAACGGCAGCTCTCTATCTCCTCACAAAGCTGCGGCTCAGCGAGTAGAAGCTGCTGGGTGCAGCAGCTGCACTTTCAAAGCGCTCGGAGTCGAGTCCATTAAATTCAGAGACAATAATGTAGTGAAAAGTCACTTGAAAATGTTTTTTCAGGAAATCAGAATTCAGATGTGCCTGAGAAATGCTGAGGTCAGCTTTGCCCTTTCCCGCTGTGGGTAACACTTCCCAATAGCAGCAGATCCAAAGTCAGCCTTAAATGAACTGCTAACAATATGTTTGCTCTCTTTGCAAACAATTTCCTCTCCAACACACACACACACACACACACACACACACACACAGACTGAAGAGTTGACAGGTGTGGATTTTAGATGTGCTGCAGAAAAAGAGAGCAGCAAAGTAAGCACAGCCTGAAACTGGAGCACTAACAAACTGAGCCAAACTGAAGTAAACAGCAGGTGTTAATGAAGAGAAGCCTTTATTGTGCCAATTTGAAATTTGATTGTCTAGACTTGGGCATCATTCAGTATATTATTAAAGCTGCGAAATAAGAGTAAATATATCCAAAAACAGCAAGATGCTTTAAAAGATGTTCTAGTCCCAGTTTTTTGTGGATGATACATTGCTGTTGCACTGTTCTCTGCCCTCAGGAGAAATTTCTGTGGGAAATCTTTTGCTGTTAATACGGGATAGATGCAGGGTGGCAGTACTTTAAAATAGCTTCTAAAGTAGCTACCGCTGTGGTTCAGCTTTTTCCAGACGTACGTATGTGAAATGTGAAGGTGGTGCTATCTCAGCGGCCCAGTGCAAAGCGCAGCGCTGCGAGGTTGCAGACAGCCTTTCTCCCCTTGTAACCCCATTGTGACTGGCAGACATGGGGACGCTGCTGCTCCCCGCTGGCAGCGCCGCAGATGATGAATGATGCCATGCTGAACTAGTTTAAGAGGAGCATCACACAATCGCTCATTTCAAAAGGCACTGCTTCACACGGCGGCCTGGGGAACGGCATGGAAAGTAATATCCATCAACAGCCAGCCAAGCAGTAGCGCTATCAGCAAACACAATTTAGAGCTCAGAAACATTATTGTTTTTCTCCCCCTCCTCTGTTTGACTCGGTGCGACGATGAACTGGCTGAGCGATGCTCATTTGATGAATATGATACTGCTGTCATGATAATATGAACTCGGTCATTATTGGGAGGAATTGAGTTTGGGTGGAGAGACGCTCTGTAAAAACAGAAAAATTCCTTTTTTCATCTGCCTCATATTGGTGTTAGCCTTGTAAAGAACATTTCTCCTGCCCTTGTTGCCTCAATATTACTGCCTGGCAGAGCTTCATGAAACAAATTACAACATTGAAATCGAATTACGAAATCATGATATCAATCCATTTTAAAGTAATTATGGCAAACGTGGCAAACTGCAAAACCAACCACCCAATCGCGTAACACATTTGAAACAAATATAAACAAAACATGTTTTATTGAAAAGAAATAAAGACGTCATGAAACAAAAATGTCATGAACTTGAAAGAATAGGTGAAAACTTTTTACTGCTGATTGTATATGAGGAAGATGTGTGGTAGGACAGAAGGTATGAATGCATACTGAACATTACACACACAGTGGGTTAGCCTTTTGCAATATAATGGTTACGATATTATTATTGGTTCATATTACTGTAATAACTTATCATACTTTTTTGGTTGGTTGATTATTCTACGCTGCCTCTGAGAGGTGCTTCTTTTCTCTGTTGCAGATGGTATTTAAAAGCCTGCCGTGCGTCTGAATCAGCCATTGCAAAAGCTGAAAGTTTAACCGCTCCCTGCAGTTTGCGTAAGACAAATAAAAAAGTAGAAAATGCATGACTTGCTGCGTGATGGCTGCGGTTTTGCACAGACTTTATTGGCGCAGTCAGCCAGAAAAACATCGAGCTGCTCCTCCGAGTAATGACACTCCACAGCAGAGCACAGACAGTAAGTTCAGCCACAGTGAATGTGCCGGTCTTAAAGGAATAGATGGACGTTTTGGGAAATGTGGTTATTCACTTTCTTGCTGAGAGTTAGATGAAAAGGCTGATGCCTCTCTCCTATGTGTGCGGTAATTGTGAGGGTACAACCAGAACCAGAAGCTTAGCTTAGCACAAAGAATAGAAACAGGGGGAAGGAACTAGCCTGTGTTGGTAAAGCAACCATGACCCATAAAATCACAACATGTTGGTTTTTGTATGTATGAAAAAAATAAGGTGGTAATTAGTGAGATTTCTATATTTAGTAGTTGTATCAATTTTCTCATCTAACTCACAAGAAAGCAAATAAATATTACACTTCCCAAAATATTCAACTATGATAGCATTTACTTCATTTGACTTAACATTATGTTTTCTGTCTTTAAGATTGGGAATGGACTTCAGCTTTATGTTGTGAGTGCGGTGATCACTGCACAGAACTATCACGACGGCAATAATGTAACTCAGCCGATGCCGCATGTAGAGCCTTACTGAGCTTGGAATTAATGTGTAAATGATAAAGATGTTCAATACTTCATATGTATTGGGATAATAAGACACTTTACTGTTCTATTTCACACTGAGATCCCCTCTAATGGGGCTCTTTAGGCCTCACTTATCTCCTTATCCACTGAAAATTTGCATCTATATGCTCAGTTTAATCAGGTTGAGCCCATTTCGCTCTATATCGGGGACGACGCTCTTTCTATCTCTCACTCTCTTTTCTTCAGTAATCATGATGTGATGGACAACCAAAGGATATCGTCTGCTCTTATGATGAGGAGAAGAAACTCTGTCGAACCTCTGGACGGTCCCTGTCCCGCACGCTGATTCATGCTCATGTCTCACGTCACTTATTAGCCTCTCATTCAAGAGCCTTAATCCCCTTCCTCAGCTCCTCTGCTGAATGAAAAACGTCTCCTGTCTTGTCCTTGTCCTGTATAAAACAGGTTACTAGTGAGGATTGTCTTATTGCAACTAGGGACTTAGAGCCTTTCTGATGCGATTTAGATGAAGTTTGGTGAAGAAAATCACATTTTTGGTCAGGTTAGAAACTTGTTCACTCCTGTTTTTAAACAATGAGGCAGCTTGACTTGCAGTATTTAGATTTGTTGACATACAGCAAAGTAAAGTGAGTGAGTTTCATGGTAAGTATGTAGATATTTTTTATATTTATGGTGACTCAGTGCAGTGACATTTTTGTAAGGTTAAATGGCCAGAGGTGATTATATAATGTATGTATTGTTGTTCATACTTTGTAAATGTGTGTATGTGTGCAGTAAAGCGTTAGAT
Organism: Holacanthus passer; assembly: GCA_025331565.1. Taxonomy (NCBI): domain Eukaryota; kingdom Metazoa; phylum Chordata; class Actinopteri; family Pomacanthidae; genus Holacanthus; species Holacanthus passer. The sequence continues at coordinate 4,208,910 of JAFREQ010000011.1, forward strand.
AGGTTGACACACTGGCTACTGAATAAGAAGATTTTGGAAGCTAGTTAAAGTAGCATTAACTGAATATGAGTTGTAGTACACATAAAGCTTTATGGAAATATTAGATAAGAAACTATTACTGTTAAAGCGAACAACAGATTTGTAAATTCGGATGCTGTAACATCAGCTGTTTATTATGAGAAACCCCTCATGCTTGAACTAGTAAATTGTGTTTTAAGAGAGACTGTTGTTGACACAGAAATGTTCAGCTGAAAGAGAAAAGGAGATGAATTGTGTTTAATGAAGACAGAGAACAGCCTGCTGAAGAAAGTGTTTCTGTTTCTGTCTCTATAAAAATGGAAACAGCATCTCTTTACAGGTAACTTATGTCTGAGACATGGAACAATTGCACGTGTGCTTGTTTGCAATCTTACGTCAAAGCTGCCATAAAAAACTCTGCAATGGGAGCCATCATAGCTTGTGGCCTCCGACGATTACCATTTAGACAGCAGATGTTTTTTGCAGCCAAATGGTCGTACGTTTTAGCATCCCCCCCCAACACCGCCCTCGCTCCTCGGGTTTGTCAGAAGCAGCTAAGTTTGCTCGGTGCAGTTTAACTCCGGGTCTCATGAGGGGAGGGAGGTCTGGCTCCTGCTATTTCTTCTATTTCACACAGTGTGATTTCATGCAGGTTTCACCCTCTAATGGCGCATATGGGGTGAAACCATATGACTCCATCTCCCGCTGTAACAAGACCATGTCAACAGGTTGTTCCACACAGATGTGGGCCTCATATCCTGATAACAGGCGCTCTGAGAGGTAAAGTGCTTTGAGGGGTTTATTCATTATCAGTCTGCATTACTCATAGCAGCAGTTAAAGTGAGGCTATGCCCAACATAATTAAGTGTATCTTAATTAATGCTGCTCTCGCTCCCCCTCAAAGGTGGCGAAATGTTGTTCACTTGCTTTCATAATGGCTGATTTATCTAATTGTATGTAAATTTTGGGATTACGTAAACACATTGTAATGTGAAAAAAGAAATTAAATCCGTGCAACAAAAACAATTACATGTGTTCAGAAACAGAAAGCGTCAGCTGTTATCTCACAGTGCAACACACACCCAGTATATTGATGGGCTCTGTGTTAATAACATACTTGCCCCCGAGCAAAAAATATAATAACTTCAGATGTAGGTGTGATGGTTTTTTATTATTAGCTCTCTGACTAAGAGAGCTGTTAATTTCAGCTACACATTAATCAGGTGTTGCTGTCCTACAGTGAGGACACCAGTACGTGACAAAGAGGAGGATGGGGAGAGGACAAAGGGATTTGAAGCCGAGCATGAGCCGAAGGATGCACAACTCACAGCCGGTTTCAACGCTTGTCGATGAGTTATTGAAATAGTTTTAAAAAATAGAAATTTCCCCCTTTCTGCCTGAGTATTAATCACAGAATCCTCCCACTCCCGGTGCCCTCAGCACCTGAAGAGTTCTTTTCAATATAATTTGATGTTTCTATATTCACCCTCAGCACAGCTCACCTCAGTTGTGGGCAGAAAACAGTCTGTAACAACTTTCTTCGGGTTTTTATTTATGTTTTTTTTTATTAGTTCATTTACATATTTTGTTATCTTTTTTAATAAATGTGAGTAGTTGAAATGTCGCGGTATGTTTTCTTACTTGATGGTTTAATTAAATTGCTGTGTTTCTCCATCCTGCCAGGAATTTCATCATAGCACAGGAATATTAAACTGCTTCATTTCTCGCCTAAAATGTGATAAAAATCTACATGTAATTACTGAAAAAAAAACATTAGACATTATCATAAAATGCCATAAAATGTCAGATCTGAGTAAAGCGGGTTCAGCTGGGTTGACGTTACATTGCACCTCTCAGACTAATGGAGCTCTGCAGCACATCTTCACCTCCTCTCCTCTTTGGGTGAGAAAAGGAGAAATCCAATACTTAAAATAGGCAACATGTTCACCAGCATTCATAAGAAAGTGTTTGCTGTTGCAGCGTTTATGGTTTCGCCAATATGACTTTTAATTTTTATCCGTATATCTCAGCTTGCGCATTGAAAATCATCTGTGAATATTCATATTCACGCTTAACATACCTTAAGTTCAACACACCGATGCACAGACACGCAGATCCACACCGGAGTTTTACATGAATTGTAGCATCTTATTCATAAACAGTTTTCTCTATCTGTCTCATTTAGATGGTGCAGATGTCTGAAAACATAATTTCACAGCTCATGGGGTTTTATTTGAGTGCTGCACTCGTTTGTCATGGTTCTCGCTGATTTCATTTTTCAAAATGACATCAAAACAGCGATTTGTGCGCCGTACTAATAATCAGATCTCCAGTTGTTTATATTGTTTTATACACAGAGTGAAATGTGCAAATCGTGATTGCATGTGATGAGTGTGTGTGTGTGTGTGTGTGTGTGTGTGTGTGTGTGAGCGGCATCATCAGATCAGGAGAGAGGCATTTCTCTGCAAAGATTTGTTATACTATTGGCCTTTGTGTCGGAGTCGCAGACATTCACATAAAGTTTAACGCTTCTGTGTTTTAAAAAATGTAGCGATACGGTGGAGATAGAGAGCGATGGAAAGAGCAACAGCATTAAAGGGTGGTAGATGGAGTGAGACAAGAAAGAGCGAGTGAATGGCTGTGCTGTAATCCATGTCGTCTTGGTGGGGAAGTTCAGTGTTTGAACAGAGAGTGACGAGGCGGGGCACAAACCTTCAGGATGGATCTATGAGATTAAAGTGCCCCGATCGCTGCTCTCACATCACATCCCCTACCATCAGGGGGGAATTCATTTACTCACACAGAAAGACGGGGCAACTGAGAGTGCTGGGGAGAACAGACAGAAAATGGAAAGCAAAAGCCTGTCTGGAGGCTTTGTAGGAATTGAAAGCAGTTGAACTCTCTGAGGGCCCGTGGTTCGGAGTAGAGACGAAGACACACCGAAGGGAGACGCACAGCAGCGAATATACAGTATGTATATTGACTTATGTGAGTGTGTTTTTTCCCCTCTTTAGACAAAAAGACATTGTGATAACACAAATACTATTGGAGAAAAATAAAATGAACACATGAACGTGTTCAAGGCACAAAAGCGGATCTTTATGTGGTATCACTTCTCTGCATAGTCACAACTTTACATTTTCATTTCAAATCCCATTTCAACTGTGGGGAAAGGAATCAAATCTTTTAGCAGACTCCTTGGCCTGAATATATGACTGACATTGGCAAGCCTCACCCGTGGGATCAGGTTTATTAACGATTTCAATATCTTTTGGAAGTGTAAAAGCCGCTTTAAACCTCCCCTCCCTCCCTCCATCACACTCACAGATTAAAGAGTTAGTTAAAGCTGCCGCGCTGAAACTCAGTCAAACTATGAACTGTTAAACAACAATAAGCACAGGCATCATCACTCAGGTGTCTATCAGAGATGAGACAGACCCCATGCTGCTTCCTTAAGGATGCTGGTGATCTTAAACAGCTGGTGGCATGGTCAAACACATCATAGCAATCACACACCATCTGGTACCTGTCTCAGTATTCTTAAATTTCTCTCCTTTCCTGTCACAGAATCCCTAAAGCAGAAATTAGCTCATTTAATGTCAGATCATTGGCTAAAAAAAATCGTGTTTTGTTAATGATCAGATAATTAAAAAGAATTTGCATGTAATGCTTTTAGTTGAGACCTGGCTAAACAGCAGCACTGGTGTAGCAACACTAACAGGGGCTTGTTATATAAATTGCAATTTTTATCAGTCAGAAAAAACAGGAGGGATAGCAACCATTTTTTCTCCACAGTTTGCATTTAACGACATTGACCTGGGTGACTTTACGTCATTTCAATATCGTGCTCTTGAGCTCAAAGCAGAATTGTGTAGTGCTCATCACTACATTGTATCGCCCACCAAGACATTCATCACTGTTTATGCAGGAATTCTCAAAGCTGATCGCACTTGGTATCACTAGATGTGATAGATTAATCCTGAATAGAGACCTGAATAAAGGACGACGCCAACGCCACGGAGCTCGTGAATATACTGGACAGCTTTGAACTTACCCAACATGTAAATGAAGCCACTCATCAGCATGGAAAAATTCTTGGTAATAACAACAGGGTTCAGTATTAGAATGAGCAATTTCTGACCATCGCCGTGTGTTTTTTTTGATGCCAGCCTAATCTTGACAAACAAGACTAAAAGGGAATTTTTGGTTCAAAAGAGATTCCTCGATGGCAAGAGAGAAGCACAAGTCTCTAATGAGATCATTTGAGTCACACAGCTGTAACTGCTCTCGAAATGACATGGTTGTAAATTTCAACAATAGTATTTAAACACATGCCAGCTTTAAATAAAGGTTAAAAAGGGGTGGCTGACACAATCTCCCCACGGTTGAGCAATCCGAGAATCTGTCGAGGAGCTGAAAGAAAATAGAGGAAAGCTGAGCTCACAGTTCACTGAAATGTGTACAAAGAAGCCATGACCTATAACAAAGCAACATATCTGTCAAGAAAGGATAACTTTTCCAAGATTAGTTCAGACAATGCTAAAAACTCTAGGATATTGTTCTCCACTACTGAACAGCTGCTCAACACTGCCCCTGCCCGTCTGCAGTTCTCTGCATCCAGTCGAGAAGAATGTGTGTTACGTTAATTTCACACACTGAAATTCGGATTCATTGCTCGGATCTGATTTTTTTTTTTTGGCCGTTCACATTGTTGTCTAAGTGTGGCCAATATCAGATTTCAGTGAGAACTGATCACGGTCCTGTACTGACCCACAAGTGCAAAGGGAACAATAACAAAGATGTCGCATGCAGCACGCCGCCATATGGAAGTAATCATGTTGGCCACTGAATATGATTTCATTTATATGCTGATGTGCAGTGGGAGCCAGCAAAACATGTGAACAGATGATAAGGATGAGAATGAGGAGAAAGAGAGGCAAATTTTTAATTATGGCTTTTTTCGAAGCAGTGGCTGCTCCTTTGTATGAAGGTGTGTGTGGTTACAGAAGTGGATGCTTCTTCAGATGTGTCACCCCAAATACTTCATTGTCCCTCCACTGACTAACCTCCATCATAGCTGTCTTCCATGTTTTGTATTCAGTGACTCCTATCAGAGCACATCTCTTCAAACAGGCCTCTTCACAGATGCCTTCATAACAGCTGTTGTAAAATCCTCACTAAAGAAACCCAACCTAGATGGTAATGCATGAACCAACTGGGCTGATATCCCCTCATAACTGACCTTTTATTCATCAATAAGATTCTTAGAAAGGTTTCGTGCAAATAAACTCTTTTCTTAAAGAAAATAATATTCTGCAGGAATTTCAATCAGCTTTAGAACATACCACAGCTCTGAAGCTGCTCATACTTAACTAATCAGCAACCTTGGACTAAACTCTGGAAATAAGGTTTCAGTTCGTCTTCTTGATATGATTGACCATTATATCTAAGTCAATTGTCTTGAAAAGATGGTTGGTAGCTGCTGATTGAAAGGTGCTATACAAATAAATTCTTCTTCCTCTTCTTCTTTTCTTATTGCAAATGCAGACAGATATGATATAAACAAGCAGTCACGCTGGCTGGTACACTCAGTGCTGCACTGTGTGTTCTTGAAGATAAAATAAGGTTACACATCAAACCCTCATTCCCTAAAGTGTGAGCACTAGATGCTGACCACCAGAGACACAAAAATAGTCCCACACACTGACTGGTCCATCATCAGAGGATGTACAGTACAGGAATCATTACCAGGACAGGACAAAGTTGGGGATGTTAGTGTCCAAGAAAGTGCTGCACAGCACAAAGGAACCATAGAACCCTGCTGCACCTGCGGGTCTGCAGGTCAGCTGGACCTGTCATGAGTATCAGCCTGGAAAGGAACCATGAAAAACCTGCCAGACTAAGATACTACTGCACAGGTTTTCTCTACTGATGTTTCGACGAACAGGCTCAAGTGAAAATCCTTTTGACCTAAAGTAAGTATTTGTCCAGATCTGTTTGTTGTATTAACAGCTCTGCAGTTTCATTTAGCAGATGCTTTTATCTAAGGTGACTTACATCTGAGAGTTGTTATCAATTGTCTAGATGCCTTGAAGTTAGAATAGATAACTCCAAGTGGTAGTACTGCAAATGCGTCATTTTCTGATTTTACATAATTACATAATTAATTACATAATTACATTACATACTTAATAACATAATTAAGGTTTGGTATATGATTTATTTATGGATTGCAGACATGAAAAAAGTTGAATGGAAGTGAAAACGCTTATTTCCAAAATGGTCCTAAGATGTTTTAAAAAAAAACAAAAACACAGGACATACAACTTCAAACTAAAGAATAAAATAGCTCAGGACAGTTTGATGGCTCAAAATGTCATAGAAAATGTCAATGTATATCTGTGACCCTAGTCCATAAAAAAAGTCCTGATCTGACTTCTGATGAGTATTTGTGAACCTGTGTATTGAGGAGCATGCCCATTAACAATATTGTGCACATTGTGCAGGCTGCACTGGCACCAGTCCCACCCTGCTGTACCAGCATGAGTTCAAAGGGATGCATTAAATAAATACTGGATAATATTATTTTGCAACACCTGCAGTTCGTTCTTAAATTTAGCTACCAAACACACGATACCCAGCAGAACAGACATAATCAAAATGACACTGTATCAGTGATAGCATGAGATGCTTCTGACCAGAGGCCTTGTTCTGAGAAACGGGAAATGTGCCAGCATTTAGCAACATCAGATTCATAGGAGACTGGTCCAATATTATTCCTAAATATGAGACTCATGTCTGAGATAACTGAGAGAACAACATGAATAGAGTTTGGAAAATGTTTTGAGGTGAAATAACTGCTTGGTTGAGGTTAGTAGACCTTCATCGTCATAGTTAAAAGAAGTTGGTTGTTGGTTGCATATAGGCTGTTTTTCTTCTGGGTGATTGGACCAACGCTCTGCTTGAAGTTGGCTGCAGTCATGCTGTGAATTATATGAGGTTTAACAGACTCAATGTAACACTAAGAATGACTTGAATGTCATTATAGGAAAACCACAGGTGTTACTGATAGCATTAACTACTGTTCTGTTCAATTCAAGAGTCCCAGTAAGTCATGACTGTGTGACAATGAGCCAGCATGAACAATATCATGACCCTGAAACTGAAGCAGAAGAGGAATTCAGCCAAGTCTGAGAGGAGGCTCAATCAGGCACAGTGAGTGAAAAAGCTGCTTCAGTGTACTGTGGGTTTTCAAATTGTTGGTAAAATACTTTTGCCCTCTTAAAATTATGGAGTGTATTTCATGAAATATCATGGAATAGTATAATCCTCAATCTGAAATACGTACTTGAAAAAATGTAAAATTACTAAAAATGTACTTGATTGAGACAGTGTCTAAATAGTATCTAAATTCAAAATACAATCATGTGAAATCAATTAAAGATTTTTATTATTATCATAAGAAGAAGAAGGAGAGGAAAAGCCTTCTAACAGGAAATGGCAAAGATTACTGGACAAGTGCAACACACTGAGGAGATCTGACAATATGTGATATAGTTTAATGTCACATCACTTTAACGATGGTTAAATAAATGACAGGATCAGTGAATACTGACCTGGTTACATGTGACACTGTAATATTCAGCATGACCTCCTGCCCTCCTGCCATTAAAACCGGTGCAGCACCATCCTGAGGAGTGACACAGTGAAAATGTCAGTCTTGACATTGCAGCTCAATTGTGTCTTCAGACACTAAAAGTAAGTGGATATAAGATGATTTTTGACGGCCTTATCCTGACTGACAAAACAGCCTGTCCAGATCAGGCATCCCAGAGCGCTGCGGTGCAAAGGACGGTGGTAGAAGTTTTTGTGGGTGTTAGAGTGGGTCTGAACTGTCTTGAGCTCTTCCTTTCATCCTGCAACCTCCTGCAATCTGCTGACCTTTCATCTCAAACCTCCCAGCTTTGGTTCACAAGAGGCTCTCCACCACAGCACCCAGAGCGATCTCCCTTTGGACCACTTTCTGAGGCAAGGAGGACGCCGTGCTTGCTTTAACTTTAATCTATGAAGCCAAGGCACATGGTAGAAGTATATGTGCAAATTCAACCTTTAGTATCTCAGAGAGTACATGTGTAACTCATATTTTCAATTTTCATATTCATGTGTACATCATGCGTTTAATGAAATACATGACATATTGAAATCATGTTAGAAGCCAGTGAATGATTCTATGAATTCTCATGTCGGCCAAAACAACCCAAAAGGCATCGCCCACCTGGTGCCATTTCTTCTCAGCAGAGATAAGAGAGTGAATCCCTCTAAGCCACCTGCATCAGCCCTTGTGTCTGGGGTTTGTCAGAGCAGCCTGAAGCACTTGCAGGTTGGAAATGCAAACTTTTATATTTAAACATTTTTCACACAGGTTATTTTTCCCTCCCTGTGGCTAAGCTTATTAATTATAGACAAACATACATTAAACAGACTGCAGTAACATATGACGAGAAAAAGCAAAACTGCCTGAAATAAGTTCAGCTGAAATATAATTCTTTCAGTGCATGTTAACTTCACAGTCGCATAACTGGAGGATATTGCTGTGATAACTTTTCAGAGCTGTAAAGTATTGTCCATTGTGCAGGTTTTGGAATCTGCTAAGCGTTCAAACTAAGTTGTTGTTTTTTTCAGCGAGTTTTTCCTTATCTGAATCGAAGGTCGAAGGACAGAGGGTGTCGTATGCTGTTCAGATTATAAAGACCCTCGAGGCAAATTTGTTATTTGTGACACTGGGCTATATAAATAAAATTGAATTGACCTGACTCGTAGATCTAATACTCAAACCACTCAGAAGTTAGGTTCACACTGGGACAAGTTTTTTTCAGCATAGCACACTGGCAGGATTTTACAGGACAATATGCTTCCATTAAGATTTGTTTGTTTGTTTCATTTTATTCATTTACAGATAAAAATGGTTTATGAAATTGTTGGTTTAAAGATCGTCTCAAAGAGCAGATGTCATTTCCCCCATTAGCCAGGGCTAATTGAATGAAAGCACTGTTGTTGTTGTCTGAGAATAAAATGTTGCCAGCGCACTGACTGCCTGCCACCTATTTGTGTTACTGAGACAGAAATATGCTATATCTGTGGCACTAAAACTGTACTATTTTTAATTCACAGGGTACTATTTTTTTTTAATGTGTGGTTTGCACATGTGGGTGCAAAGATGTTACAAGGTCATATTTATTGGGATTTACATGAGACTTGTATTTACATTGCTATCTTTGGCAGTTTTGTTCAAAAGTTATATAACAGTTTGCCAAATATCACTAAACACAAAACACAGCTGGGGCTGATGGGAATGTTGTTAATTTTGCAGGTATTTGGTCCTAAACCAAAATACTGGATGCGATTTTGACTTGATGACGGCACTAAATGAAAAGCTAAGGGATCACCAAAGTCATTAGAATTCATCCTCTGGGGTCCATGAATGTCATGACAATCCATCAAATAGTTAGTGAGATATTTCTTTTTTGAACCAAAGTCGACCATGAGTGTTGTTAAAAACAGCACCCAACACATGCATTATGAACTGTTCACACTTATATGTTCTTCTTCTTGTAGCATCTTGCTTTGCAGCTGCTTTGTTCCTGTCAGATAGACATCCTTGGCATAAGTCTCTGTTTGTCTAAGCTACATAAATCAGGGGGTTACTGCCAAAAGCACTGCCTGTTAATGATACAGTCTCTTAATCAGATAAAGCCGCTACTCCAAATTTACCTTCTGCCTAAGCAGTGGATGAAGCACACGCCTGAGGGAGGCAGAGCCAAAACTAAGTTGGACGAGACATAGTCGGTGCCCGGACAGGTTACGTGTGATGTCCGGTGCCACTGCAGGCTCTTCCTTTGCTCAGCAATACAGTGAATGGGCTGGCGGCAGCATCTTGTTCCACCGCCTGGGCAGAAACAAACAATACTTGAAGTTGCCAGCTCTATTCTAATTGTCCTGCTTTTGCATCACCTCAGATGCAGCATTTTGTTTTGACTGAGGAAGCAGTTGTGCAATAGTTAAGGATAACAATGCAATAATGAGCAGTGGTTGCATGAAACTCTGACTATTTTTAATGAATGGATTTTGCTATGTTTCCTGCTGCTGGAGACAAATTGTGTTTTGGAGGCACATTACACATACAGATACTGTAAAGATACACGCCTTCGGTGAGGTATAATGCCTCCAGAGCCATAGGTAATCGCCCCAGCTCACTGTTTATGTTTATTGAACTCAACTGTGGATGAAAACATGTATGGCTGAAGGGGATAGTGTATCAATGTGGGAGCCTGGGATCCTCACATCATAACCTGTAACCAATTCAATCGACGGATGAGCTGAGTCCAGATGGAGACAAACCTGAAGCCAACATCAGAAATTCCCTCTTATTCTGTGTTTGGTTTGTGAGGGAAACACACAGGAGAAACTGTAAGGCACTATCACGAAAAACAGGAACCTGACTACATTAAGTCCAATTTATCTGAAGAGGAAAGACAACCTGGTCAACGTCTCTGAAGCTCTGCCTGAGTTACGGTGAACGTGCTGGAATTCGCTCGCAGCTATTTATTTAATAGCGGTTCAATTGGCTTTTGTGAACACACCACATATTTTGTTTGGAGCCCGCTGTCGGTTACACATTTCCTCCAAGAACTATATCCTGCCTCTAGGAAGATTGAATGTTGTGGCCCCCGCTCTGCCGCATTGACTCCAGTGTTTGGAGTATGGCGGCGTGACCTGCGATAGTGCTGAAAGGCCCACTTCTGCCTGCTTAATCAATCTCTTGTACATTTTCTTTTGAACTTAACTGACTGATTTTTCCCTCGACGGGCAATTCTGGGAGGGTGAAGAGGGTGCAGTTTCACACTGCTGTTCACTGGTCCTCGTGAATCGCAATCTATTGATCATACTGCTGCATGGGGGAAGCCAAAGCGGGGCCAGCTGCCTTGTCAGCAGTCTCTCCGTTGGCGCTTAGAAGGAAAAAAACGCTGAGGGAATACAACCAAGAAACAACAAGAGAAACATCAAGGGGAATTGTACTTTAAATGGTCGTTTTAACTCCTGCGTGTAATTTGCGTGTGTGTGCAATTTGAAGTGCAGACGTAGGATCTTCAATGAACATTTTGATCTCCGGATTGTAGACTTCAATGTGTACAGTAATTTAGTCTGTGAGGTGATTAGCTGATCCGTGTTTATCAAGTAATTGTAGACGTCTTTGTGAAAGAAAGCAGTCAGCGTTCTGTAGGTGTGTGGTCTCTGATGATGTATTTCCTGGCGATTGATGCAGTCATGGAAAAGTGATACGCTGTTAAACCTAGTGCCATTTAACAAACATACAATTATTAACGACGAGTGCCGTATATCAACTGCAAGCTTCACTTCAGTGGTTAAGTCATTTAATCAAATTTATCCAAAAGCCCACAGAACTGTCAATGCAAGAAATGTGTGAAAGTCCTGTGCAAAAGAGGCAAAACACTTGCATCATACCAGTCATTAATTTTGCTGAGATGTGTGTTCATAAGAAGCTGTTTTATGTTTGAGTGATGGCTCCGGAGCGGCGGCGGTTGAAGGAGTAAATAAACTGCTAAAATACATGGTCAATATACATAAAAAGACTGACGATGTGAAAGTTGTTTGAAGAAAAAAAAAATCCATCACTTATGTGTGTGCGCTCGTGAACGTGCGCGCGTGTTTGCTCCTCATGGGCGCTTGTATTGATGACAGCAACATTTTTCTCAGTTAAAGTCATTACCATCATCTCTGGAGACGTTAGCTCAAATGCAACCTTCCTCAATGGAAGATTAATGATGATGATTTATTAAGGTAACAACAGAAACCCGTGTAAGAAGATTCCCAACTTAAAATTTAATATTTCATTAACATTAAAATGTAATGACATGCATTGCATAAACTACAGGCATTTGCTTGGAAAGCAGGGTGATTAAACCTCCATCTTCATGCTGTAAATATTAACACATGAATATGCGTCTGATTGCTTCAAGTATTCTGATTATCACTGATGCCTTCAAAGATGTGAAATAACACTGATTCAAGCACCAAAAAATGCTGCCCATTAAAACTTCAACTTTCTCTTACTCACACTCGTAAATTTTATCTCACTTACTCGACTTACTCATTCACCCGTTTTCTTTATATTGCGGTGGTCATGTGAAAGAGCTTATTGCTGCCATGATCCATGACTAAGTGACTGGATATTGCAGGTTGCTGTGAATCATTTTTAAAAACTCTTTCACACACACAGCACATGCTTTGCAGCGTGACCTTTCAAATGAACTTGGAAAATAAGAACAAGTAGATCGTCAAAACTTTGCTGATTTTCATGTGGTTTTCTGTTGCTAATGAATCCTAATCAAAGGTAGTGTAAGACAGGGTTTTGGAGGTTGAAACTATTGCCTTACATATTACTTGCTTAAACGATCGGAGGGCTGTGGGTAAAGCAAGAGCACGGGGATAACGTGAAGGTTAGCTTGACCCACTTTAATGTCCGAACCAGCGTAGGACAACTTAACTCTGACAACCAAAATGCCCTCTCACCTCTTACAGATCACTCCGTCCATCTTAATCATAACTCGCCTTACCTGACCGTAAAGTGCGCCATATTATATAGTTCCTAATGAAACTTAAACAGCAGAATACAATAATCCTAAATATAGTAACAATTAATTAAATTATGTGGACTCAATGTAATAAAATGAAAAATAAGACAATCTACTGAATATATCTTCACAAATCTCATCTTACAGTAGCTACAGGAAACTCAAACTAGTGAGTAGGAGTTGATTGTGTTTGTGGTCTTGCCCTCAGGTGTCGGAAATGTCCTCACTTTTGGTCAGTTGCTCCAATGTTGTTTTTTAACTCGAACCTGCCTCCAGTTTTTAAACACTTAGCCACTTGGGGGCAGTGCAACAAGCCGTAAACATGAAAATGACATCGCCTTAAAAAGTTGCTGTGGTGAACATATCAAAAACCAGCTGCCTCCAACAGACATGACGCAACATTGGCATTAGATTTTGGCCAACTGGCAAATATATAGGTCCAATGTTCACTCTCTTTTTTTGCTGTTTTTGGCCTCTACCAACCTTTAGTAATTAAATGTTACATTTCCTAGTTGCTAACTACCCACAAACCCTTGTTTTGTCTGCTGAGTTGTAAGATGCACCCCATGGAGCAGTGGGGAATGTCAGAGGATCACAATGAGCAAAATATCTCACGTTACAAGTTTTTTACATATAAATATTAATTCTTGCATTTAAGTGTTTGCATCTTTATTTCCTGTTTCCAACACTGGATTGTGAAACAGCAGTATTTCATCACACTGAAAAAAAAGGGTGCCGTTACTAGAGACACCTCTCACCTGGGCTTGATGGTCATTAACCTAATTAGTGTTCACAGCAGGTCACTTTCTGACTCCTGAGAAGAGCTGAAGGACTATTGCAGGACAAACATTCACATTTGCTGGATTCTGAGATTCCCAGGAACTTATTTCAAGTGACGAAGATAAAGGATATTTGAGATATTTGAGTGCAGGAGGCAGCTCTGATGTTGCAGTTTTGTAGGTGAGTATTTTTTTTTTCATGATTAACTGTGATACTGTGAAGCCTGTGTTACCTGCTGTTTTACTGTTACAGCTATTTTGGGTGGACATGTATTGTTAAACAGCGAGTGCTCTATCTGTCTTGATACTCGATCAGTGTTCAGCACAAACTTTTCATTTGGTGTCTTGTTGGGTTGAACTTGATGAAGCTGCTGTGTAGTAGTTTCACTTGAGGTCAGTGAGAGCTCATCTGTCTCGAATATACAGTTTATGACTGTGAGATTCTTGTGTTGCACCGCACCATGTTTGCATATTGATTTAGCAATATTTGTCGTTGTTTGTGACCTTAAGGTAGATTGCATTTCTGTGTTTTTCTATGATTTTATTTGCATCTAAATGAAACACCCAGACTTTCCTGGCATCTACACTTCAGAATAAACAATAGTGGCTTTCAGATATGTACCTATATATAGATATGGAAATTAAGTTTCCTGTGTTTTTGATATCTTGAATTTGCTGATCTTTATACTGCCCTTTGTGCATAAGGAAATAAATAAATCAGAGCATTTTCATCTGCTCATTAGGACATTCAAAGCGGTTTTGTCCTGATATCATTACCCATTTCCGTTTTGCATGCCAGTGGTCTGACAGCGACTTCCCTCGGCTCGCCACAAGGAAACAAATGTGCTGTCAGTTTGACAGCAGCCTATGTCAAGAGAAAGGCAATGTGAAAGGTCTATCAGGGCCAGTCAAATTATTTCTCCTGTCTTGATGCACTTTCTGACAGATAAGCCGTCCTTACACGGTCCCCCTCCTCGGCTCACCTTTGTCCTCCCCAGTCTCTGTGGAAACACTAGGGAAAAAAACGTGATTGATAGAAAAGCGCGGGCAGAAGAATAATGTCAGCACTTGTTGCCTGGCAGAGGTCTCCATCAGTGGCACAGTTAACACAGGTCCTCCATCCATCGCGGAAAGACTCCAGACATCACACAGGTCTCCAAACAAATGTCACAGGAGTCAGTCTTCCTTGTATTTCCATTGTGCGTAGTGTTATGGAGTTCAGCCAAGTGCTGACAGACAATCGGTGAAGACAGAAAGACGCGGTGAATATAGAGGAGTTAAGCCTCAGTGGTGACATTTTGAAAATGCTTGTTTTGTTGTTGGCCCACAGTGTTGAATTGTGGCTCATCCAGCCTTTAAGTCCCCTGTGCAGTGTCTGCAGAGATGTCAACGCTGTTAACAATGTGTCGAGCGTACAGGCTGGAGCAAAAGAAAACACATCCGGCTTCATTAGACCTGCCGAGTTGGAATATAATTGGTAGTATCAGTAAAGAAAGTCACCAGGACTGATGCCTGGCAATCTGGCCTCAAACACGCTCGTAAATGTAATCAGTGTTTACAGTTTTGTGGTAAAACTGCTCCTCCAGGATCCATTTGCTCTGAGTGAATTTAACATGCTGCTGCTACTTTAATACCACGTTTACTAGAGCTATGGAATGAAGAGTCATTTGTCATTTATTTATCATATGACACACATGTAAATGGATTACTTAGCCAGGCTTTGGAGTCCATTCTCTGCTGCTTCTACTCCTCTATCCCTCATCCCTCACTCCCACTGTCTTCCCTCCTGTCACCAGAGCTGTGCTCATATCCATTACATGGCTCCATTGCTGTGATAAATCTGTCTGTCAGCAAGACATCATAATCAAATTGTTCCAGAGGTCATTTAACATTGCAGAGGAGGGACTTCACTTTAGCCCTTGGAAGATCCGGCTCAAATACAATTTATGTGGCAGAGATGAATTGTGGAATGAAACATTTACGGAGAAAATGAACTGTCTTGCCGACTGAAATAGCCCTGTAATGGCCAACTGTGTCACTTTATCTGCTAACTTCCATCATTGGTATTTAGGTGCTATTCCCCCTTCCACCCTGTGAGTGATTTAAATAATAATAAATAAAAGATAACTGAGCTGGATGTGTGGAATACCATGGTCTCTTTTTCCCTTCATGACGCCAGCATGAAACTGGATTAATAGAATCAGTTAAGTGGGAAAAAGCAGTTTCAAGGTGGTTCTACAGCCTTGTATGACCTCAGCTGAAGCCTTTAAGGAGGTCTAGGTAAGACAGAATAAACTTGGCCTCTGAGAAACTGTGATTTTTTTCATATTTGTTTTCACATTCTGTACACAAAGCTGCAATTGCCAGATTAATTAATACAAACAATTGTCAAACCTTCATGGCTCACTCTGTGCTTGTAATGCCGGTGTTACAAATATAACCTTTTCTTATATTTCACACATGAATGTGGATTGCCATGTCGGGGGCCCATAGGGGCAACAAGTGCTCCAAATTAAAAGAGAAAATACCTTGTTAGTCCATGACCTCTAGAATGACTCATATTAAAGTACATATATATATATATATATATATATATATATATATGTACGTACATATGTATATGTATAGCAGCCGCAAAGCCAGTTCTCGCCCAGATCTCGCCCTTGAGGACAGTCAAGGTGTATGCTGGCATCATGGACAACAAGATGAGATCAAATCAAATAAAATAGACATAAGCACAAAAAAATAATATTCAAAATGTATGCATTCAACAATAAAGTCAGATATAGTTAAAAATTTGCACTTGTACAATGAGGGGACAGGGTCTGGAGGGAGCCACTTAAATTTTCCCTAAACATAACATGAAACACGCTCACATGCCACACACAGGTTAAAAGAGCTGCTGGTGTGTGTAATCAGATCGTACAGTCTTTGAATTGATCCCTTGGTGATGGTGATGATGCACAAATTTGAACAGAAGAATAATAACAGACATAAGAGTGCTGTAGAGCAGCAATTTTAGTAAGGTATGCATATTAAAAATGTTTAACACCAATTGAGCTACTATGAAGTTCTGAATTAAAATGTATAGGTATTAATTGGTACAGCAGCTGAATGAGTTCACGGCTGATTGTCTCGGCTTTATTTCTTGAATGCTTTATTTTCTAACGTGAATTTATTTTATGATTGCACTTGTTTTAAATATCTTTAACCCCTGTGAACTATTTGTTTTGCTGCTGCAGCATTCAATTTTAACTCATGTCTATTTAACACCATCCTATTTCAAGTACTTATACAATCACACATTGACTTATTTTTTAACATTATTTAATTTTTCCATCTTCTTGAAGCTTTTGATGAAGCTTAACACAAATCAGAGTATTTCCCACCTGTGTGAATCTGAGACAGCCCATCCAAGTGTTAATTCAACCATACGAAACAGGCATGTTAAGAAAGTAATACAATTATTATTTGGAGCACCACGCAATGTAAAGCACAATATAATCAATGGCCATGACTGGATGAACAGTCAACAAGTATCTATACACTAGAAAAATTCAATGTTTTCAGTGATTATTCAACCATCTTAAAATGAAGTTAAAAGGATATAATATATTTCAATAAGTCTAGTGTTAACATTGGAACACACTGTATAATTTGAAGTGCTGCTCTCCTCTGCTGTCACCTGAAATTAAACACTCTCGTCCTCACACATCTCCAATTGTGACTGACTGAGCTCTTTACCTTGTAAAAACTTGTCGCACAGGTGGAACAAAGATGACCCATGTCCCTCTGGAGAGAGAGAGAATTCATGCGAGACTGTTTCATAAACTTCGACAGCACATCTTTTGCACATATTCCAACACTGAAACATCAGTGTTTGGCCATGGCCTGTGAAGAGTAACTTCCATATGCATTAACATTAACCGGCTCTAGTTCCTTGGCTGTTGTTGAGCCTGTTCTCAGGAGGGCAGCTTTCCATTTTGAACAAAACATAACTTCTTTCATTTATCTCAACATGATAGAGACTAATAAAGAATTCTGCAAGATTGAAATATGTTAGAAATACAAATGAATGAATGAATGAATGGTGGAGTAAACACTAACTGCGTATTTGTAAATTAATACCTTTTCCTCATTTTTGGGATGTTGTGGGTTAAAACAAGTACCTTGTTAAGACTGGGGAAACACACCAGTACACAATTAGCCCCTGCGGTGACCCAACATTCCAAAAAACGCAGCAAAAGTGCCCTCTTGGATGCCCCTATGCTAGATAAAACTTGACAAATTGCCCTTTAGGGTGCTCTTCCAGAGAAAACATGAGGCCGTGCCATAGAAGGTGCTCTGTGTGCTAGAAAATTAGTTGGTCTCTACGTGCCTCTAAATGGTTCAATACTTAATACCCTGTGTGTTTTTATTACAGAGGTGTAGTCGTTTTACTTGTGGCTCACAGAATAAAACAACTTTAAGCTTAACCATTATTTGGAACTTTTTCACCATTAATGCGTCACGACTTTCTGCTGGTGGCCTTTAGTTTATATGACGGTGCACCACTGGGGAAACATTGTGGCTTGTGTTACAATGACTAACTTGGTTAAGGTTGGGGGAGCTTTGTCATCATGGTAACGTTACCATGGAACAATTGCAGTCATCCTTAAAAAGCACATCAACATTGACTCACAGTTTTTAATGGGATACCGGTGGCTGTCTCCGGTGTTGAAGTCCAATGTTCTGTTGACCCATGCATACGCCACAACCTCATTGTCACTCAGTGATATGGTATAGCTCGGGCGCCATATTTTCAAACCGCCTAACCAGGACCCTTAGGTGTACCATACATTCATACGTGCCCACATGTATGTGCTTATCCATGTACCATAAGCATTTTCATCAGGATGGGGGACATTTATTTCAGCAGTAACACACCTACCGACTGCAACTTTCACAATGAACACAGCATTTTTTTGTACTTTATGAAGGAAGGAGTAAACCTCTTGGAGCTCTAGCAACAAACTGTTTGACTGACACACATGCAGACAAATCAGTGTTGAATTCAGAGGTGTGTTGCATTGTTTATGTTTTTATATTGGGTGACATAATATTAAGTGGGACAGAACATAATAATTGTTTATGTGAGTGCCGAGAACAAATATAATATTATAGCTGTTATATTAATTGTGATAAAGAATTTGATAGCGAATGTTGAAAAAAGGGAGATTTTGGTGTGTTTTACAGATACAGATATGTGTTGATCAAGGACAATCTCACCGCGATGTCTGGTCACTGCAGATATAGTTTCCTCCTTTGCTCTCACTGTGATTGGCTGGTAGTGGGTTTTGCCACTTGAACGTAAACATACGCCATTTTTGAGCCACTTGTTGAAATGACTGTTGCTGCCATTCTTCTTCGTCCTCACATTGCTATTCAAACTACTCTTTATGTAAGAATCCAACCTTGATCTTGTGCTCGTGTCTCATGCGTCTGCTGTGTTAGGGGTACAGCTTAAGCTTAATTATGGGCTTCAGCTGCTGAATTCCCCTCTCCTCCCTTCCCTCAGTGCTGAAAATTACAAATTAAAAAACTCACTAATCAGGAAGCCGTACAGTGCCAAGAGCATCTAAAGTAATGAAAATGTAACTGCGAACACCATCAGGGCTTTCAACCCCATCTTCATCCACAGATATTTTCACTTATCTGCGCGGACCATCGGGACCTCATCAGGAGCTTTTATTGTACGATGATGTTGTTAAATAAATTAACGCAATGCCTCCACGGCTAATTTCAAAAGTTCACCTGATGATTGTGTTTTGGCTTTTAAAATGAACAATTAGAAGGTTCTGAGTTTAATTAGTATTAATACTGAAGTAATTCTCTTACTTTAATTAAGGACTGAGTTTGTCTAATATGTTATTTGTATTTTCAGCAGGATTTTTCCACTGATGCATCTGATTAACACGCAAACCATTAGTGCACTAAGGATAGTTCTGTCTAGAACAGGTGTTCCTATTAATAATAATATACACAATGATAACTGAAGCACTTGTAGTAATGTTGTATATGCATCATAATTTTGGCTTAGCTGTGGTTACAAATGATCCCACCCACATCCATCTCGTTTGTGACTGTCAGTTCTTCCCTACATTTGAACTCTGACTGACCGTATGCTTTTATTGGTAATCACCGTCCATGCTGTAGGACAGTTCTGTATAACTTCAAAACATAAAGTACAAACTTCCAATGAGGGCATTGTGAGTGTGGGTTACTGCAGGAACAGTTTTTCCAACATCAAGGTCCATGTCATACTTGTTTTTGAAGTGAAATAAACATTTACAAATGAATAATTGATTCTATCTGTATTATTTTGGGGGGAAGGAATAGGGAAATATGCATGTTTTGGGTTCTTCAAAGACATACCTAATGCATAAGTAATGCTTTCCACTTTCAAGTGTAAAGTCCCACTTTTGCCTCAGGTATTTCATTTCTCTGTGTTTGTATCTCCCTCTCTATTCTCTGCAAACACAAATCAGAATAAAATGAGAAGAGGAGAGACACGGAAACGCACATCAAAGACGCGATCATATGACACATTAAGAATCAAATGGAACTGAGGCGCTTCTCCTCATTAAACCGAGGCAGGCTTTCCATTTTTGGCAGCTTAGTCTGCGCTGCCATCAGTCCAGTACAGTGACAATGTTACCATTAACCCACATGGCGCTCCTCTCAGGTCATGTAGAGTTATTCCACTGCAATGACAACGTGTGATTACGCAAAAGCTGCCTCTTGCGGCCTCGGAGCAGGGCAGCAGCGGTGTGGGGCCATAATGGAGGAAATGTAATTCTGTTGAGGAGATTAGATTCAGGCTGCTTGACCCCGCGGCAAAGCCTAGCTCTCGGCGTTGCACATCTGTTTGGACGTTAATTGGCTCCAGTGGTTCAGGAGTAGTTTTCTGAATAGAGCACGGCTGAGGGGAAAAGACAGAATTATAATAGATCGAGTGTGGTCTTTCACTAATCGATGTTATCCTTAAGGCCAAACTCAGAGGTACAGGAAGCAATCAAGAAAACAATGGCAGGTACAAGAGTGATTTTGTGGGACAGCGGCTTTGCAGATGGGAGGGAGGGCCATCTGCAACCATACTGGTAGCATAAAATCTGTGAAGTGTTCATAGGTGCAAACTTATTATACGTATCCAAGCAAACATTTTGCAGCAGTAAACTTGAGGCAGGTGTCTTTCAATACATAGTAGCTTCGACACAGTACACATATGGTTTGTAGAAGAACTGACACTGATTGTAGAGTTTCTCTGACATTAAAAAAGTGATCTGTGCCGCTTTTAAAAAAGGCTGTCTTGTCTTTCTAACGTTTTCAATCCTCCTTGTTCCATCTGCATGTTTCCTTTCAAGCATCAATTAAAACACCACAGAGGCATTAAAGAACAGCACAAAGATCCTGTGTTGTATTATCTTTTGAAAAAACTGTGTCTGAAGCACACAACTTTTTAATCAGTTATTTTTATAATGGGTCTCATGTGGCTTGAATGTGCTTAGGAACTGGCCGCTCACGGCGGCCAACAAATAATTACAGAGGCCACATGGATGTAGCCAAGCTCCCAGAAACACATTTAATGGAGAAAGATGTACATTGAAATGAGAACAAATTGTATAAAGTGATTTATACTTTATACAATACATTTCTACTCCAGTGAAAAAATTAAAAGAGTAGTTATATTATTGCATAAAATTTGAAATGACTGTAGACATCCTGGCAAAAGGCCAAGACAAGGAGGGCAGAGCTGCTTATTTAAAGTGTACATACAATGGAAGCAGGCTTGCTTTTGTAAATATGCCTATATGCATCTAACACATTTACTTTTTCAGTTCCATTAAGTATTTAGCGGTTAATCCGTCTGGTTTTGAAGTATCGGTTCAGACACAAACATCATTTTGGATAAGAGATTAGATAAATAAAATAAAAATAGATTATAATGTGGCAGCACCTAAAGTTAAGACACCTCATGGATGATTGGAGAGTGTATAACATCTGATATGTAGCTTTTTTTTTTTCAAACAGGCACAAGAGTTAAACAAGGGTTGATTATTTATTGATGTCTTCCACGCTTCAATCCTGTGTCAAAAACATGATATGATAAATAATATATATCCTTATGTGACCATCCCACCTTGTTCAGCTGTGGAGAGATAACACAAAGAGGGGATTTTTACCTCGAGTCTTTACCTCTGGAAAATTCCCACTTGATTATAATAACAGACTGCTGAAGACATAGAAATACATCTATTTTTACACAGAACAAGGTGTGTTTTTTCCCCATGTCTTACAATGGAGTTAGATTAACAGGAGGAACAATTACAGTTTCTCTGTACCCGTGGGCTTTTCCGTGGGAAAGAAATGTGAACCTAATCTTTATTCTGAGGCTAATGCTTGCTTCAGGGTTGAGGTTAGGAATTTGGTTTATGTTAAGATTAGGGTACGGGTTAAAGAGGCCGTATTAAGCTTTTTGGGTTTTCCCCTTTCCTTTAGTGAGTGAGTTGTGAATGCATTCAGACTCCACATGCTGTTTTCCACCTGCTGCCTCTGTGTTGCATGATCTTCCTCTTGTACCTCTTCCAATGTTGTCACATCTAACTTAGTGAATTAAGGGTTTTATTTCAACCAAACCTCATTTGAAACCCATTAAACAATGAGGGCAGTGGGTTGGATGCTGGTAACTGTTGGTTCATGTTGCTTTTTGTGGAAGTTTATAATGTTACTGCAGCTTAGCTTGGTTGTTACATGGATGCTCATTGATTTGTGTGTATGAGTGTGTGTGTGTGTGTGTGTGTTGCTACTGTATGTAAATTTACTTGACAGACATGCCCTTAAGGTAAAAATATACAGTAGCTACTGTATGTGTGGAAAAGAAATGGTTACAATGCAGGAATTTATTTGCATCTCAATGTTGTGTAACGTTGATTAGCACCCAGCAGCTAGCTGCTCAGACCATGAAGCTGTAACGTTAGTGGCCTGCTGGGTAGTGAGGTCGAGCCTAATACGGATCAGATTTCTGCTTGAATATGAAGTGAGGTTTTTGGTTGAGAAGAGGTTATTGGGGTGCAGCTAGACTGGGTTGTAGTGATTCTCTGGCTGCGGTGCTTGCTGAAGCCTGTGGGATCTGACCAATTAGAGCACACTGAGCTTTCAGGAGGCAGAGCTTAAAGATACAGGAGCTAAAGCGAGTGTTTCAGACAGAGGGTGAACAGAGGTGCTGCAGCAATGTACAGTTTAGTGTATGTGTTAGTGCCCCCAAACAAAAGTATGAACCTGACAATGGGCACACTATGGGCTCTTTAACGTTAGGCGTGTTAGGCACGGTATGGGCCTCAAAAATCAATAGTCCCCACAAGTATAGCGTGACATGTTTGTGTGTGTGTATGCTTGTGTCTTTGAAAAGAGTATTGGAAGAATGCTGTTGATTGGACAGTCCGCGTCAACACTGAGGACCTGCATTGACTTCTGTCACATCAGGATTGGCTTTAGTCCTCCGGGAGCGTGTTGTGATCCACTCGGTCGATTATTTAGCTCACCCAGCGAACTGCACATCTCGCCAGCATGAGCACTCAAGCATATGTATTATATGGGCTGAATGTCTCTGTGACGGTCATCAGCAGCCAAAGGATCTTGTACACTGTCAATCACTTTATTCATGACGTTTTGGTCCTTTAGGTAAAAAAAATGTATAATATGAGAATGCTACACTTTCACTGTTTTATTAATTAATTCATCCACATGGGGATATTTAATCAGGGAGCTCCATGAACCCGTAGTCCCAGGCAGCCAGCCAACAGCTTCAGTGCTACACAGCCTGACTTGATTTGTTAACGGCAGGCAGCTGAATTAACTGATGCAGTTGAGCAGTCTGCTGTATCAACATCAGCACCATGGACAGATCTCTGAAACAGAGCTTGAGCTTTCTGCGGACCGATCTCATTCTAAAATCTAAGTTCTGAAGTTTGATCAATATGCTCCAACAGACGTAATTCTTTTGGTACAAATGAAAGAGTTTTGAACCCTCTTTAAAACAAATTATTCAAAGAAAGGAGAACTTCCCTTTTAGTACCACAGATTTAATAAAACATTGACTGACCTTTATCTTCATGACCTCTCAGTTATTTTTTTCTTACTTTCCCTGCTCACTAAAAATACTGGTAATTCTTATGTAAGCTAAGCATTGACACATGTATGTAATAACGATTAGTTGATTTGTCAATTTTATTAATTATTAATTATTTTATTAATCTATTAATCATTTAAATTATAAAACATTTTATATTTCCAGATTCTCATATGTGAGATTGTGCTGCTTTTCAATGTTTTCTAGACCAAATGATTAATAGGTTAACCTAAAACATGTCTGGCAGGTGAATTGATAATGAAAGTACTCGTTAGTTGCGGCCCTCTATTACAGGTAATCATAATGATCTATGGGGATGTATGATGGTGTTGTAGGTGCTGATGTAATGCTCGTCCTATCGTAATGTGGTTAATGTGGTTTGAAACTACAGCCCCCCCTCTGACCTGTGATCACACTGCTGTGTTATTATGTCAAAGATATAGTCTTGTGGTAACACTCAACATCATTATACTCAAGTAAAGAGCTACTCTGCTCAGATAATGCTCGCTCACACATCCTGTACAGGCTTGTTTATTAAAATGCCTCTCTGCTCTCAGTCAGACAAATGTGTCTACAGAGAGCCCTGTAATTATATTCATAGGAGATTTTGTTGCTTTTTCAATATTCAAGGTCATTTTGTCGTAGAATTTTGCTACACCAATTAAATGAATTGGCTTTTGTCGCAAAATGCAATCTGTGAATGGCAGCTATGCTTGAGTAGGGAGTGCTTGAGGAAAATGATTGTTTTCCGAAAATCATAAAAAAAACAGCTCTACTTCTTCTATCAGTTCTATGGCTGATTGCTGTGAAATTGTTGTCTTGCTGAGGGTGCATAAATAAAGAGTTTTTCTAGTGGGGATCCCCTTGTCTCTGACCTGCAAAACAGAAACAAGACATTCAGTCTTTATTTAAATGGGATCAATAGAAGTATGTACACATGGTCAGAAGTGAAAGTGATTGATAGTGATTGCAGAGGGCAGAAGACACTATTGCTTACTGAGTGTATTACAGTGAAGCAGAGAACCATCACCTGTCTAATAGACAGCCATGTCTGCTTGTCATTACTCATGGACAGTGAGGTTCAAATCAATGGATTTGAGCCTTTCCAATGAGAAATGCACGGCAGAACACACTTGCAAAACATCAACAATACAGCGTCCATTTTTAAAAACAGTGCACGGTCCAGCAGCCTGTACACTCTCAGGTAGGGGTGGAAGAAAAATAGTGTATTCATGGAGTGAAGAGCAGAGGATAACACAAACCACAGAGGTCTCAGTAATTCTTTCCATTTAATTTAGACGCCGTTGGCTGGAGAACAAAGGTTTCTGGGTAGCTGTGAGACAATCTGAAAGCGGAAGAGTCGCGAGCAGTGCAAGACGAGGGTGATGACCTCCGACGAGTATTCCAGCTATAGGCCTAATGAGGCCTGGTTCACTGGTGTCTTATCCTTATTACTTTTGGTTATAATGAGGGTCAGGCTGTTAGGCCATTCAGCTCTGATCACCCTTATTAGCAACCAAGAGAGGCAGAGACAGAGGAAGAAGAAAAATAGAGAGTTAGTTTACAGTGAGAAGAGGGTTTTTTTTATTCTTCTGCTTGGGTTCATGTTTTATTTGGATATAGGATACCCTGAATGCATCATGTGGATTCTATTTGATTTTGCTTTCTGCCCACAATTAACAGAGGGAAGCATCTGATACATGAGAAGCTTCTGATAATTACAAAGCTTCACTCATACACACACAGACATATGCAAGCAACGTTTGTTGTCTATTTCCAGCTGAGACTTTCTTACCCTATAGCGTTAAGATAGGACGGGATAAAAGAAGAATGTGTAAAAAAAAAAAAAAAAAAAAAAAAATCTATGCAGAACGCTCTGCTATTAAAAGGTCCCTTGTGGCTGAAACATGAAAACACATGCAAATAATTAAATTACTGCGTTTGACACAATATGTCATCCCGCTTCACTACACAAGTTATTAAGGTCATTGGGAATTAATCGGGCCAAATTGCTAATGAGGATTACGGAATATGAAAGTATCTTACAGAAATCGAGGATGATCAAAGTGAAGCAGGGTCTGAAGGAGCAAACCAGCTCATGAAAGCTTGTGATGTGGCTCATTTCAGCGAACACATTTTGGACGTGTATTATCAATAATGATTTTTTAGTTATCAAGGTGGGCTGGTCACACAAAATGTCTACCAACAACTCCACTAATGTTCGTATAGAATATGAAACGTCAAACATGAATGCGTATTGGCCGTGCATCACCTCACGCTTTCCATCTGTACTCAGCCCACACATCCCCAGCCCTTCTCTGAAAGCTTTTATCAGTGTCACTTGATCCTGCGGAAGGTGAGAGTGGCAGCAGTGGAGAAGGACTTTGTGGTTTTGGAAGGAAGAGGGACTAATGCCCCCACTTTGAAAACCTAAGATCAAAACAAACTCCACAGTAGGCTGCATACACAATGCCTTATGTTAGATGTTGAAAGTTCGATACTGTGCATATGCTGGAATGAGCGAACCTTAAAAAGGGAAATGAAGCATTCAGAAATAGCACATAAAACACTATCATTCTTTGCTCAGGTTGAAATGGCAAAAAAAAAAAACCCTCCAAAAGGAGACAGTTTCAAGAATAGCTTCAAATGGATGGCATGTAAGGAGCATGAGGAGGAATGTGCACTTAAGACAGGAGATGCTGGAGCTGCTTCACTTTCAAATTACAAAAGCCCTTTAAATACACACAGCGGCACACTCAACTGGAGAGTAATTCTGCTTTGTTTCCATTTGGGAGGAAAGGCAAAGGCATACAGTGTGGTTAGGCAGCTGGCTGCCTACGCTGATGTGTGGAGGTGGCGTCGAGCACAGGGTGAATTTAGACGCGGCTGCTTTAGGTCTTTGTCATGATGGGGGCAATTACATTATAGTTAAAACATATGACTAGACAAATGTTTCATGAACTATGGAAATATCCATCTCTCCTGTCTTTAAACCTGCATTGAGTTTATTTGCCCACTTGGAGGCAGGCAGTGGAAACAAGCTTTTCACAGAATTGATGGCAGCAACATAAGCATTTATTTGGAGTTGTGTTTTTTGCCACTTGGTGAATATACATCCAATATTAACTCTCTTTCAGCTCTACTTTTGGTCTCCATTACCTCCTGAGGGAAAAAGCTGTCTCTTTAGCTGCTAAATGTTCCTCTGTGTTCACTAGCCAGTTTCTAACTTTGTCTGTCTGCTGTTTGGTGCTGGCAGATAGTGTACAGTTTGTTTATCAGAGCTTTTTTTTTTTTAATGGAAACAGCTGCCAAAGTCTGGATGAGAGTGTGAGAGTGAACTGAAACTGTTAAGTTACGAGCCATACAACCAAAAGAATGAGCTGAAAGACTAAAAGACTCCTGAGGGGGACTGCCGCTGTGAGCTGTGGGTCTGTCACTATGAGCGACTTTCGTGTCAGATAGTAGTCATTAGAGCCATTGTTATTCTAAAAATATTGATAAGAGCAGCTCTAACTCGTGACTGTTCTGGTTCATATGATTGCTATCATCTCACACCAGTGACTCCAAGTAGTGAAACCACATTTCCCATGAATCCTGCTGCTTTGTTTTCTGCCACCTTGCCATCTTTACCTCTGTGGTCAAAGATATTAGAGTGATCAAGACCATACACTGACAGTTGCTACAGTGACTGGCTGTAAGCAAAATGCGAGTGGGTGCATATTGTGAAGTTATGCAAAAAAAATTGGAGCTTGTGTAATTTTTGTTATAAGTGATCTCTCTTTTCAGCATAATATGATTGGAGTTTGGATCCAGCAATCCAATCCTGTACATAAATTAATGCAGTGCAATGATGATCCTGTTTATTTATATAAGTTTTTGACTTGTTTTCATGAAATTAAGATACAGCATGCAGCACACTGAAAGTACAAACACAATATACAGTTTCCATTGTGAAGAATCCAAAGCAAACCCAAACTCTCAGAGTGAGAATAGCTGGGTACGGTGCTTGGGTTGTCCCTTTGGCACTGTGTGACCTGTGGACTGTCTTATTGATTGAGTTTTCATTAGTGGCCCATGACTCACAGGTGTTGTCAGTATTTGAGTGGGAAACAGATTTTATTTGTTCAAATAAACCTGGAGATTTCTGAGCAGCCATCATCTTTTGTGCTGGACACAGGCAGTATGTTTAATATTGACTAACAGAGGAAAAGAGGGCAAAGAGAGAGAGAGCGGGACAGAGAGAGAGAGCAGAGTGGAGGTAGCAGCCTGAGGCCAGCGCATCCTGATGTCTCCTCTTTAAAGCAGGGAAATGAAATGAGAGAAGTGATGGAGGGAAGATGCCACTCGTCAGGGCCGGCCCTGCCATCTTCTTATCACCAGACGCAGCCTGTGGCTGGAGGGCCCCACACAGATGAGAACTGTGGTGGTGCTGAGACCACAGGGGATCCACCAAAGCACGCTCAGGGTATGAATGATGTATGACAGAGCTGAGCTAACGCAATTCAAAACAGGCTCAAACTGCTGCAAATCAAGGTCCTGCAAGGTTAAAAGTTTTAAGCCAGATAGTCTAAGGCAGCGTATGGCTAGTGTTTCAGAGAGGTCAAAGGTTAATTGCCTTTTCAACAGTCTCTGGGGTGGACTGTTGTGTGCTGCAACTGAATTGTGTTTCATGAAGACCGTACGATTCAGTCTCTCATTTCTCTCCTCTCTCTCTCTCTCTGGATTTCTGCATTGCAGACCACGCGGGTGTGGGAGGATATTACCACTGGCATTGCAATGGCGAGGTGACCAATTTCAAAACACATCTGTTCAATTATACCTGAGAACCTTGAGATAATTAACTCTCTTCCCTCTGGCTTCTGCTGAATTACTATTGATTCCAGCAACTTAGGAACCAGCCTAAGCTCTTCTCTGCAGGATCGTGCATGCAGAGATTATAAAGTCATAAACTCCTCGTTTGTGTTTTTTCAGCTTCACAAGTGGCAGACCATGAAAGCTTAATGTGGACATAAAGCTAGATGATTTTATGAAGAGATGGTGGAAATAAAAGAAAGATGAATGGGAGAAGTTTAATATATATAGATATATAGATAGATAGATAGATGCAATCCTTACAATATCTCACACAAAGAAACAACGTGTTATACAGAAGGTAAAGCAGCATGAAAGCCATTGCCCTTGTGATGTGAGAAGTGGATTTCCACAGGACTAGTTGCCATAGCAGCCTCCCATCAATGATTCTAATAATGGCTGATAAGTTTGAAATGCAGTGCTGATGGTGAGGGAATGCATCGCCATATTCTCAAGGGATGTGAAATTAGCAGAATGGTCACTGCTATGTAGATAGGGGGGGGTCAGTGGCAGGTTGTTGAGACTGAGCATGAGAGGCATCCCTTTGAAAATATCCCACAAAGCAGATTTTAATGCTATAAATCACACAGAGTCATTCAGCTGGATTTGCTTTTAGCGTTGAGCCTTTTCAGAAACAGAATATTTGACTTGGCCTTATTGATTTGTCCCCTTCAGCTGCAGCACATTTACAGGATATTCTTAAAAGTAACTATAAAAAAACAAATGCCATTTACACAAAAAGAGAACAGGACATTCTTTATTGATGTTTTTTCTTTTTATTGTATTAATGCAAGGCCGGAGCCAAGACCGGCAGTAAAATAAACGCTACGTCATTACTTCAAAATGTAATGATGAATTTCAAAATTTGTTCATTGCTCATGAGAAAATCGATGCAGATGGAGAGCGCTCATTCATTACGTTCAAGATCTAAAATTCCTGCGATTCTCTACTGTAAGCTGCCTGATAAAGAAAAACTCAGAGAGAGGTTTTCATCACTGGAGTGTCTTCATGCTGCACAACTGCTCTCCATAGCCAGCTCTACAGAAAATCAATTTGCACCCTTCAGAATTAACTGTGTCCAATTCCCACGGATATGTTTATTTCATTCACTCCAAATGAGATTATGGACCAACAGAGTGACCCTGAAAATATCCATAGCGAATCCATTTCTTGATGCATGGCACAGTCTGTGTATCGCTCATAAGGAGGAGCATAAAGCCGTCCTATGTACTGCATTTAACTGCGCGAGAAGTTCAATGAGAATGAAGGAGGATGTTTTAAGATTAAAGGTTCAATATTATGTCAAGTAACGAACATAATCCCCTGTTTGCGTGACAGTTCTTCAGTGTTTTAGGTGAGTTTTTTCATCTGGCTCACATGGGATGATGTCACAGTTTGGTGGCTGCGTTCAATACGTTTCAACAAAGTCTCTACCTGATATCAATACCCCATTGAAACCCAATAGAGTCGACCTTGTTTGTTTAAAGTGACTGGCTTTAGCAGCTGTTGTCCATTCTGGTGGTTGGATGACTGGTTTTAAATAATTAACGACTTCTCCCTCTGCAAAATTACACTGAATAATGCACATTAGAAGCAAACCAAATCCTTACAGCTGCAGTACATTGAACAATATTTCACAGGTAACCATAATACCTGCACCTCAACAATCATGTTCAATGTGCAATGCTGACCTAAAATTAAATTCAGTCTGAGTCTTTTATGTTATTAGGCTTGGAAAGACTTATTTTTGCACAGCATAAAGGGAGACCTATTCTATCTAAAAAGTGCATAGAACAGCTGAAAGGTAATAACTGGCAATTTTATTTTTGGGGGGTGACAGTCTCCCTGCCAAAGCTGCTTTCATTTAATGACTGGCAGGCAGAATGAGAGTGACTATGCCTCCGGCTATTCAGAGAGTGAAAAACACTCCCTCCTTACCTGCAGCAGTGCAAACTAAAGTCCCACTGATACCTCTGCTACTTAAGTGCCAAGAGTGCAGAGCCAAAACCACGACCTTGGGGATAATATGAGTATTTATTATTTCAGTTAAAATGAACACTCAAAATCAAAACCTGGCACGCTGAAAAGGTCTGGTCTTAGATTTTCTAATTTGCTCCATAAACATTCAGAATAGTGTAAAAGCAATAATCATTCAAGGTTAACACCTCTAGAGTCACCAGAGAGAGCAAATATTTTCCTCTGCAGATGAATTACAGAAGCCGCAGGTCCATCAAAGCTGCAGCTTCTGAAGATTACAGTCCAAACCGCCTCAGAGAACCAGAACAGGGCTAAGGATCAATTCCTACTTCATTGGACACCAATTTAAAGTCACTCAGAGTGATTCACTTGGCTGCAGGGGCAGGTCCAGGGGCCCTGGTAATGAGATTCATGCTGCTTCTCCCTATCTTAAGCCAGCACTGACATCCTGGATATATTCATCCTCCACACTCACTAACACATCTCATTTGCCATTACATCACTATATGGAAGGTGTTTTTTTCATGAATGGAAAGCAGTTTAACAGAAATGCCAACAAACATTTTGTTTAATTGGTCAGACAGAAAGTCAAATTCTTTAGTGATCAACAGAGTTATTCAGTTATGCTAAAGGAGAACGACTGGTCTGTTCTTCTTTTTCCAATTTTTAATTAATACCATGCACACACTCACCCACCAAATAAGTTCTAGTGGACACAGTGAATTTAAAGGAAAATAATTAGTTGTTAACTCTAACTCGAGAAGGTGACTCATATGATGCAGAGGAACAGTGTGTGAGAAACTCACAGATTTGGAAAACACAATTTCTAAAATATTTGGCTGTTGTCAAATAGCTGGAATTGCTGGTGTGTTTGAGTGTGTGTGGGTTCACTTATGTCCAAATTGGGGATATACATTAGACTCAAGACCAGTTGATTCAGGACAGCAGTGCAATTGAGGACAAAAGGTGGTGTCCTCAATTTGGAAAACTGTGATTTTTAGGTCAACAGTTAAGGTTAGGGTTATGTTAAGGTTATTGTTAGGTTAAGGTCAGGTGGTCCTTCAGGTTGGTCTCCAGGAAATGAATGTAATCTATGTAAATTCCCCAAAAGTGACATAAGTAAAGACTGTGTGTGTGTGTGTGTGTGTGTGTGTGTGTGTGTGTGTATGATTACTGAGACCTGCTGAGAGCACCCCAGTGCACCCAGAGGGGTGGCAGGGGACAGATGGCAGGGAGGGACGAGAGTGGAAGCTGCCAAGCAGCATTAGTCACACCCATTACTCACAGACTCTGTGCTGGCAGACAACAAGTGACTGTGCCCCTGACGTCTACATAGCAGGAAATTCTCATTAACAATTTGCTCAGGAAGGAACAATGGGGGAGCAATTAGAGACGAGCAAAGACACATTAGAGAGAGAAAGGAAGGATGAGGAGTGAGACCTCCTCTCTGCTGTCGGTGGCTGCATCATCACCATCATCATCATCATCATCGCTCCTTGGCCTGATGAACTCAGACATCAGCTTGACTTCCCCTTGGGTCTTCCTGCCTAAAATAATAAAAGCATGTAAACTGCTGCCACCACGCAGAAATATCAGAAATATATCTGTGTGGACAGTGTGAGATGTCAGGGTGTCGGGAAATGTTTCCAAGGTTTTGCCTCCTGCCACGTTCCCGTGCCTCCTCTGTCATTCCTGAACATCTAAGGACAAACACATCCTATGTGGTGTTGATCCCTGCGCACAGAAGTGTGATCTAGGCCAGGCGTTCATTTTCCCCTTTTAGAAGCCTGCTAATGAAGTCACAAACAGGCCGACCCGGTGGGACGTGCTCAGCCTCCGCCGCAAAGATGGAGGGAGACTTGAGGACTAATTGGCGGCACCCTTGTTTCCAGTGTAATTGCACTTATCTAGCGAGTCACCTTCGAGGGTCATTTAGAGGCTCTGGATTAATTGAGCAGAGCGTTGCAGAGTGGAGGAGAGAGAGGAGCCAAGCAGAGCAGATATTTGGCCCATTACGACGATCGCAAAACTTTCTCAGAGTCTGGCACGTCCGCTCACATGGGACACTTTCAATCAGTCTGCCTTAATCGCTCCTCCACTGTGACTAACAAATGCTCGCACCAGTTTTCTTTTTATAGAATTCTTAGTGATCATTATTTCACAGCCCTACTCCCACCAGCCCACTCTAATGGGTCAGATACACCGCTTTAAGAGCGTGATGGAGTAATGACAGTGCTTTTAGCCTGCTCATGTGCAAGGGAGTATGTGAAAAACACACTGCACAGAGGACAGAGAGAAATGTTTCAAGTGGGATGTAAATTATGACTATGAGGCAGTGTGTCTGAGAGGGCAGCACAGCGCTGTGTGCTATATGTCCTGTGTAGAAATTCACATTTCTCATCACATCAAGGGCACGTACAGAACCTGCCAAAATAGAAGTGAGGAAACCAAAGTGTAATGAAACTTAGAGCTTGGGGAAATGGCTATTGTGTGTGTTTTGGCTTGCTTTAATGATGTACTAGGAGAGGCTGAAATTCATTTTCAAGGTCACTTGTCATGTTGGAATGTGTCTGTGTAGGTAACACTCTGGCCTTGCCACGGACGGATTATGAGGAGATGGGCCCCTGGGCACAGACAAGTAAAAGGCCCCCCACCCCTTTTACATAGCAGCCAGACTAAAAGAGACACGGCTGCATCATTTGTAGTCATTTTGCATCTCTTTGTAGCTGTTTTGTTTTGATGCAAAAAACAATTTTTGGTCTTGCAGAGACCTTGTACTCGCATCATCTGTTACTGTCCATAACACAGAGATAGAACTGCTCCCTCCTTTAAATATTTGGACATCTGTGTGGATGCTACGTTATCCTGCACATATACAGTGATTATATTTGCAGCAAGGCACAGCAACGTATTCACTTCCTCAGGAACAAACAGATGCTCTTATTGTCTTTCCACTCTCCAGCACAGAGAGTTCTGCAGTACAGAATCAGTACATGGCGCAGTTGTCTTGCTGTTCAGCTTAAAGCTCGACCGGTTAAATTGCTTAATATCTGCTCAAAGACCGTGGGTCAAACACAAAGTCAAGTTTTCATGCTGCGTATACTAAAAGAATGTTGTCTCTGGCAGGTAATTATGTCTGACCCCTCTCATATTTTATTTGAAGAATATCAGCTTTTGCCATCAAACAGAAGATTTAAAGTCCCACAGGCTCGACTGAACAGACTGCGGGACTCTTTTGTTCCTCAGCTCTCGGTTGCTTTCACTGTTCCTGTGTGGACCGAGCACTGAATGTTAAAGGGAGCGATTAAACTAGTGCACTGCAGCCAGCTATTCGCAATGTGTGATGTAATATATGCTGTTCTATTTGCTTTGCTTGGTTTTATTATTTATGTGAAACAGACAGACAAGCAGTTCAGATAGTAAAATGAAATCAGTCAAATCAGTCAAACTTTGTAGTTGCTTTGCATCTCATTGCAGTCATTTTTGCTTCTGTTTGCAGTTATTTTGCATCACTTTGTTTTTGTTTTGCATCACTTTAGAGTCATTTTGTGTCTGTAGTCATTTAGTTATCTCTTTCAGTGGCTTTTTGCAGGTGAGCCACACTCTCAGGTTTTGCTGTTGGTTTGAAAACTGGAGCTGAACTTCAGTATTTTGTTCACATGGGAGATGAAGAGAGGCTGTCTGACTCCAGTCCAAAGCTTCCTGCCATAACAGATCCATGCTGACATTCCTCTGCACAGATATTATATAAAATAGGACAGGGCTATTTAGAAAATATGATCGGAAGCCATCAAAGATATGCAGGTTCTTAAAGCAGAACTTTCCTGATCTAAATCACCTTACTCATTTTACTCTCATGAAATGTTACTGTCACTGAAAAATAACATTTGGTTGGCAGATATTCAGTAGACTCGGTATTGATCAGAAAATAAAAAAACATGATGAGGACATTTTTACTTTTAATTGGGCTCTGTGACTTTCAAACAGCAAATGTCAACAGTCGCAGCTCTGGCAGCTGTGAACTACAAGGCCCAGGGACCCAAGGACTCAGGGGGCCCGTACAGCGATGCATCCGTGAGCCTTGCACTTCACTGAGCTTCTTCTGTTTGTTTCAAACTGGTTTGATATCTGCAAGGCTCATAAGCTCGGTCTAAAGCTCAGGCCTGGCTTTTAGTCAATGTCAGAGGTTCGGTGAGATCAGCTCTTCTAGTTTGATGGCTCAGCAGGTCAGTAAGCACTCCCATAAGGTTACCACTACAAGGCTCACAGCAGTGGATGGTGTTGCACGCTCGGTGTAAGCCTCTAAATGTAGCAGAATGCAACCTGAATGGTGATATTTCCTTTGTTTGCTCGTATGCATTTTAGCCGGGAGTGCATAGCTGCTGTCGAGTGCTTGCTGAACAAACGTAAGGGCTTAACCTTCCCTAATGCGTTCAGATTGATGCATCTACTGGAGTTCTTCCTTCCTCGCATCTTTGTTGTTTGTTCGTACAGCTGGATTAGGCTGGTGTCTCTGCCGTTTGAGGGGGAGATGGATGCTGATGGGTCTGACCTTTCATTTGTGTGCTCCGCCATGCATGGCACACCAGTAGAGAGAATGCTTGTCAACAGCCGGTGTGTGTGAGCAATATGTTTGTGTGCTCGCTGTAATCTCTTACTAAAACATCCGTAGCTTTCTCATTGAGAAAGAGGCAGAAGACAGATGAAAAGGGCATATTTGTGTTCTGCCACTTTGTTCAACAGAAAAAAAAAAACTGTAGGGCAGAGCTTTGAACAACTGCACTGTATGAGAGAGAGAGAGAGAGAGAGAGAGAGAGAGAGAGAGAGAGAGCAAGCATTGGCTGTAGCAAAATGTCAACATGATAAATCCAACCTTTACAAGCAGTCTCTGCTCTAAGCGAGCTTGTGCCCCAGAATTAATAATCAGATATATCAAATTGTTTTGGAATAATTAATTCACCGCAGTCTGTCATATATCCCTACTGTGGGGTCTATAAATCCCGCTTTTAAAAAAAGTTATGGCTAATATATACGCTGAGCGCTGCCCTGCGAGATGCCTTAGGGGTGAAAAAGGTACTTTTTATTGGCAGAGAGGATGGCGTTTGTTAAACAAGCCTCGCTGGAGCTCGGGGGGTGTCGGGCCCACGTGAAAGAGAGATCAATCTCTCCGACCTGTGTCAAGCCTCTGATAGATGAAGGCGGAGAGGGGGAGGGGCTGTCATTGTTTCAGATGGTTTTACCTCGGAGACTGAATCCACCGGCCACCACTGTGCGGAACGCAGCTGAAACGCAGCGAGGACCCGGACGTAGAAAAC
The DNA here is from genome assembly GCA_025331565.1 of Holacanthus passer. Lineage (NCBI taxonomy): Eukaryota > Metazoa > Chordata > Actinopteri > Pomacanthidae > Holacanthus > Holacanthus passer. The sequence goes on from JAFREQ010000011.1 coordinate 4,244,671, forward strand.
AAACCTCAGCAGAACTGTCAGCCAACCACTTTCATCCACTCTTTCAACCGGTCCGAGACTGGCCCTCCTGGAGGGTTTGCCGACATATTTTCTTAGCGTCTACATCAGTGAAAACCTGAATTTTAATGTGCAGGTCAAAGGTCATGGTGGAGCAACTAGTTTGTGGTAACCTGAAAGTAAATCTCACAAAGGATTTTGTTTGAGGTGGAGCAGCACAGGGTGTAATGTATTCTGTACAGCCAATATACTGGTTTTATGGTCACACAGGTTTTGATCAAGCTAAATTGTTGTATTGACTGGGTCCCTGTAATCCAGTCCAGTATATCACTCAACAGGCACCGTTGTGTTTTAGAAGCACACACCACCTACTCTGATCACATTGTTGATTTAAAATTATAATGGGGTAACGACAGTTTTAAGATCTTTAGCCATCTTAATGTCTCCTCATGAAACTGTTTTGCTGAAGCTCATAGATGTTGAAATGCAGTTTCAACAATACATATGGGGCGCCAATGTCAATTAAGTGCATTCAGATATAGATTTCTATTTTATTACTGAGATGGACATCAACTGTCTTCCAATTTGTGTTACAAATTAAGGAGTAATGCTGCTGTGATGTGGTATATTTATGGCACATTCATTTTCATTTCATGACACGAAAAGAGAAACTGGGCACTCGGTTATGTGCACATGCAATTATATATTCCATACCATGTAACTATGTATGTTTTGCCTTAAATGCTCTCAAACTGTAAATGGTAATAGTAAATAAATTGAATATTAACTGTTTTTTAATTATCTACTTTGCCTTTTAGTGGACTGATTTATAAATAACTTTGCAAACTGATCGATTGACAATTAAATCTATTCAATTCTAAAATCCATGGTCATTTTAATGAGATATCAATAAATGAGCTGCTGTGTTTCCCTGCAGGTTACACAGCTCTGTAGATCCTCCATAGGTGTAGAGAACAAGATCTATACGGACTTTAATGAATGTGCACAGCGTGGCACAGCAGGGGGGGCAGAGATTGATGGCTTTCATTGAGATAAAGTTAATCTTATTAAATGGCCATTAATAAAACATCATTCATTAAGTGAAGTAATAAAGCTCCCATCAGTATTGTTGACTTTGAGTGAAACCTAATCGATACAGTCAGGGGAATTCAAATTTCAGAGAAAATTCACTGTTAATTGTAACCTTTCACAAGTACAGAATATCATTTATACATAGTTATTAATTGGCTTTCCACCAGTGACTCTCTCCTAGTCTCCACATCGCTGTGTGATTTAAACTTCAGGAGGTGGTGATTAAGATCGTCAGAGAGGAAGAACAAGACTGCAGGTATTGTTTCACAGAAGAACTCGGCTCGCTGACTTCTTTGTCTTTTATTCTAAGGAGAGGAGCTTAGTTTGGCGGTGAAGTTTAAGAAGTGTGTCTCCGTTCTGTCTCTTCAGGCGGGCTCTCGGACGTGATCATTTCCCGCAGCAGATGAAGCGGTAAACTGAGCTTACCTAACTGTTAGAGAGTACGTGGGAGTGATGGAGGTTACGGCGAGTCAAGAGAGGGTAGTTCAGAACAACATCATGGGCGGATAAGAAGACAGATTAGGAGATTACCCATTTTACCATGCAACGCATTCTTCAGGCTTCAAACCACCAGTCGTTTTTTCCATTATGGAGGAGGTAAAAAAAAAAAAGGAAAAAGAAAAATATAGAATTCAGCGTATTTATCGTTGAAATACGTCTGTACTAAACGGAATAGAATTTCCAAGTAGCTGAAGTGAATTTGAATTGAAGGTAATTTTATGGTTGACATAGCAATTTTTAGCCAGCGAGCGTCTGGACTGAAGGTGACGGCGCGTCAGAGACAGAAAGAGGCTTCGGAGCATCCGCTGTCGGTCGTGTGTGTGGATGTGTGTGTGTGTGTGCATGCGTGTTTTCCTGGGGTGAGAGAGCAAGAAAAGCAGGGTGAAGAGGAAAGTGAGAGTACATGGTTAAAAGCGACGTGTGCAGGACTGAAGAGAGCTGCTCTACATAATCACATAGTTCACAGTATATAATGTACAAGTGCAGCGTAGACAAACGAAGCATAGGTGAATGTGTTCACAGTTAAAATGGTGTGCTGGTAACATCTACACTGTTGTGACTGTGTCAAAAGCCCCTCGAAACAGGAAAATTTCAGATTACACTTAATCTTGCCATAATAAGCTTCTTTGTGTCAGGCTCATAGCAGATGCTGCAGTTCCATTGTCTGTGCTGAATAGATGACAAGATAAAGCCGAAACGAATGAAAGCTACAGGAAGTGATGTCACGAGCGATAAGCAATAACAAGGACACCATCAGACACCGAGCTACATAATTTGTGTCTCCATCTTTAGAAATGACTTTCTCCCTTTTTTTGTCCATGCTCTCTTGCCATAGCGTCTCTTATCTTACAGCAATAATTAAACCCACGAGGGAGTATTTTATGATGGACATATAAACCTATTTAAAATGGAATTAAAGATGTTATCGCACGGACTGAAATAATGAAATGCTTTGGGGAATTACAATCACCGGGCCCCTCTCTCTGGCTTTCTCCGGCTGAATTAAAAGGAAACAAGCCCTCCATGCTGAAGATTACACAAGCCATTTGACTTGTTGCTCTCGGGAACTTTGGTGTCTATGGCCGCGGCGATGAAAGATGAATCTCTAATCACAGCGGTATTCATCATCCATTTATGCATAAGCGAGGCGTGCTCCTGAGAAAGATGGACTCTGAATCTTTGGCTCGCATTATGCTGCAAATGAGCCTTAAAATTTCTCAGGTTGAGAACTTTTCCAAAGCCAGTGACAAGGGGGGTAATTTTAATAATCGCTCAGTGTGATCTGTTTATTTAGTCGATGGATAAAACAGGGCATGAAGCCCCAGAACGACCTGCGAGGAAGTGGTGGGCACGACGTGCCTCCATTTTATTTTCAGCCAACGCTTTTTACATACTAGATCCCACATAATCAGACCTCTCCATCCAGGCCTATTACTCCTGCTGGGTCATGGTAACCCCTCATGAAACTTGGTAGGCTCTGTACCATTACCCTCTTTCAACACTAATGACACTGAGAGTTCCTCTCTGATGCACAATAATGCAGTGCTGGGAGAGGGTGGGAGGGCGTGTGCTATAGAGATAACCAGTATCTCATTAACAGGAGCACATTCAGCGCTCCTGCTCTTCCAGCGAGGACTGAAAAATAAGGGGCAGTCCATTTTTTGTTGCAATGATGCCGTGCAAGCTTTAAAAACTAAAATAGGATTAGCTGTGGCTAATGAGTCCATGTGACCTTTGGCTTTCATATTCTACAAAAGGTAGAAGTTGCAACTTAAGCAGGTCTTGAGTTTGAGGCTGCTAACTTGCAAGCTTTACCAATACAGTTATTGTGCACCTTAAATATGTCAAATACCAATTATATGAGTTTAGAGGAAATAGCAGAGGTGAGAGTATCTACAAAGACGTACTTAATTCTATTGTCTCTACTGAGATGCAATCTGATATAAAGTAATCTGTCCACTTGGCTCCCCTGATGGTGTCTTATCCCTCATGGAGGCAATTCACACTGTCTCTGGGCTTCACATTTCCCCACCATTAACTGCATGATTAAAAACTCATTTCAGCTGTAATTCCACAGTTAAGCACCTTTTCCTCTCCCGTGTTAGATTCTCATAATCCTCCCTGTGACGTATGCCTCTGCTTTTCAGGAGCCATTCCAACCTGCTGCCACGCCAAATGTTTTAATTAAAAGAAGAAAAAGTGTGCTCAGGTAATAAGACATCTTCCTGCTAAAGTTGGGAAATCTGCTTTTTTTGAAAGCGCCATCATTTTTTTTGCAGAGAACTAACAGAGAGACAGTGCTTTGACTGTACAACTCAATACAGGGAAAGAGAGGGAGATTTGTGAGATTTAGCCAGACAAACGGCTCACATTCACATCAGCAGAGGAGGGGTTAACACCATTAGGGACATTAAGTAATGTGCTGCACTTTGCACTCAAGGACTGAGGCATCAAATATTCATGGAAACCAGTCAGCACTGGTGTTCTTTTAAACACTTTCTTCGAGCAGATGCTTTCCCCTCTTTGCTGGTTCATAATTTAGTTTGAGGTTGGGTGACGCTCATCCTCGAGGCCTCGCTGAACACTGTTGACATTAAAAACCCCGAAGTTTACTCTGGGTTTAAGAGCACGCTCTGTGCAGTTGGGAATCTGAAAACTGCCGAGTCCCCGCCGGCAGCTCCAGCACAGAGCCTTGGCAGACAGAGCTATCAATATCTTCGACTTCTTTCACCATCTGATATGTTGTTTATTGTCAAGTCTGGAACATCGCTCCCTTGTACGTCTGCACTTGAAGATTCATTTAACTCTCCGAGACAGTGTGAGGTGTATCGTATCGTCGCAGGAGCCCGAGAGACTGTGACGGTGACCTTGGGAGCGCACTGGATCTTATTTCTCACTCCACGTCAAAGTAGGGTGGTGTGATGGGAGCGGTGCTCGTGGTGGTGTGTGTGATTGGGAGAAGGGGTTCAGGCAGAGGGAGGCTTGAGCATCGCAGGCGATGAGGAGGGAGTCTGCACTCCGTCAGAGTGCCGCTGCTCCGTTCTTCAGATATCATGGAGATTTATACTTTGGATGCAAGCTCTGCTAGCTGCAGTATCGATCTCTCCTATGCACTCTACACATGCCCACTGCGCAAGAATCATACATCATCGCATTGAAAGGAGGAACAACTACCATCTCTCATAACAGAGCAGTCAGGTCATTTTTAGCTTGCAGTAAAGAAAATGAGCCGGTCCGTGAGTGATGGCGGTCGCACTGTGCAAGTAAGGCCTGCAGAGGAAGAACTTTGCAAATCTATTTCTGAGATGTTTACAGGAAGCAGTGCAATAGGTCGATCTCTGTTAGTGAAGTGTCCACATCACAAGTGCACAATCTTCAGCTACCAGTGCACAGATCTTGAAAATGCAAGGAAAAAAAAAAATCATCATTAATCTGACAACTTCCATCCAACTTTCATCTGCAGTGCATAACCGTGAGATGAAAAAAGTGTCTTTCCTTAGATGTTTGGGATGATGGTGAAAGAGAATCATCAGCCATCAGTGAGGAATTCAGCAGTGGGAGGACGATCATATTAACTTGCCAGGTCATGCAGACATATTGATCTATGGGAACAGTTCACCAGCAGTGACCTTCATGATTTGAAGAATATAATTAAATATGCATTATTACAGACCTTTCCAACGATGCTTATGGATGCAGAAAGATTTGGAAAATGTCAGGTTCTCTCATTTCTATACACTGATGAAGCTTTCCCTAGTTGTATCGGACCTAAAGGAACAAAGGCAGTTGAGTGTATGGTTATGACATTTTCCCAGTCCAAAAAGCACATTTGATCCGCCTGAAATGATTTCTTTGAGGAGATGAAAGTTTGTTTATCCGAGCGTAGATAGATTTGCGATGGCTGTTAGATTTGATAATAGCAGAATATCCCCAATTAAATAATGCCAGCGAGCTTAAAGGATTAGATAATCCACTTCATATGAATTCATGTAGATATTTTAATCATCATATTACCTCTATAGAACATCACAAGGGGATAGTTGTGGTTGCTACTGGAGGCCTGAATAACATGAAAAGGAAAAAAACAGAACACCAGAGAAGGTGTGTGATGGAATAAACAAATAAGACTGGTGACTGCAGAGGAAAGGGATGAAGCTTATCAAAAAGCAGAAATGTCCTCGTCCAGTATGTGGCAGGGTTGTAAGGTTTTTGAAAAAAGCTCTAACTTGGCTGTCAGAAACCTTGGAATGTGTCCCTGTCTTTGTAAAACACAGGAACGCTTTCGCTGACTAAGCCTCTCTTATGTAACTTCCCTTCCATAGCTTTTTGAGTTTATCAAAAGAGTAGTAAAAGTAAACATTTATCCTCTATCGCCTTTATCAATGAGGTATGTGGCAAAGCTATTCGGCAAACATGCTTCAAGACTTCCACCTGAAAAGCAGATGAGTCCTTGCTAACCTTCGTACAGTGGAAGTAAAACGCGGACGTGATAGGAATCTCCATCTGGCTCTTGTTTCTCTTAATTTCCTGCGCTGTTAGATTGGCTGATGAAAAAACGAGAGATTCCATCACTCATCGCAGAGATACAATCAGACTGGGCACAAATGTTTGTCGGTTCATGAAGTATTGATGAGTCTCAGCCATCCACAGTCAGCAGTGTCATGTTTGTCATATGGGCTATTGATATACTGCGCTGAGCACAAATTGTGCCATGTATTTGTAAAGGGATTGCATGTGTTCATTGATTAATAATTGATTAGATGTTAGACACATATGACCACAACATCAAAAACGCGTTTATAGATAACAGAGATGATCTATTCATTAGAGAGATACAATATGGAGCAACACATCGGCTATATATACAACCATGATTCCAAAAAATGTGGGATGCTGTGTAAAACATAAATATAGCAGAATATATATATATATATAAAACAATATATTTAATGTTTCATCAACATCACTGATTTTTGTAAATATATGGTCATTCTGAATTTGATGCCAGCAACATGTTTCACTCAAGACAGAGAGGGACAGGAGCAACAAAAGACTGTGAAAGTTGTGGACTGATCCAAAAACACCTGTTTGGATCATTCCACAGGTAAACAGGTTCATTGGTAACAGGTGATAGTATCATGATTGGGTATGAAAGGTTCATCCTGGAAAGACTCAGTCGCTCACAAGCGAGGATGGAGAGAGGTTCAACACTTTGTCAAACACATGACTGGATAAAGGTCATGATCACAGATGAGTTGTGGCCTTAATTTGTTACACATGACAAAATACTAAAGATATTAAAAGCACTATTAAAAATAATGTCAAATTCTAAAAAGTGAGTCAAAAAACAGTGGCCTGTCAACTAACTGAAAGAAAACATCACATCACTTCTTCTCAGTCACAACAAAGTCAAATTGAAACCCACAGACATGTGACAGACATGGTGCTACTATCAGTGGGATTCACTCTTAATAATAGTGTCAGGCTCCACGATCGAGGATAACATCCATAAACCAGTTTAGAAATCATATAAAAAGTGCTCCTTATAGCTTAAGATCTTTAATCATTATCATCACATTCACACTTTCTTTTGTATCAAAAGTAATTCAGGTGTTTGTTTAGCGTGAATGGGAGCTGCTTGTAGCCAAAGCAACAGGATTTTTCATGATGCAGATTTGCCTAAAATTCTACAAACAGGCTCCAGGTTAAAAAAATACAGAGGTCTAAATAGTATTCAACGTTTAAACATTCAGTGAGGTTCACCCTCAGTGCTTTTTCATTAGTTTTTAGCAGATTTGTTTAAAAGTGCAGGATAAAGCTTGACTGATGTTCCACAGGTGTTATTTTTGCCTCACAATCCAATATTGAAGCCTACACATTTCTCAGAGGACAAGGAACCGACCAGATCAAGTTAGGGACTGTCTCAAAAGACCAGCTTTGTTTTCATCTGGCCATTATTTACACAGCCTCCAGTTGTTAAAGAAAATCATAAAGTGTCTCCCAATGAAATTCTTTTCTGTTTTAAGGTTGTGTTCAAATACAAATCATGTTTCATTGTGTAATTAATGTAGGTGCATGGCTAAAATATAGCTAAATATACAGATATGTAGGAAATGCATGAATAAAAAAAAAACATTTTAATGCAGAAAATGAAGCAGAGTAGGCAACTTCTAACAATTTCAGGTCATTAATCTGACAACTTCCATCCAACTTTCATCTGCAGTGCATAACCGTGACATGAAAAAAGTGTCTTTCCTTAGATGTTTCACATCCACTCGGTTTTAATGCACAGATATTTTTATGACATGAATGGAGACAGATAGTAACTTTGCATTATACCACCATAGCGCAAAAGGGGCAGAAGGGAAATATGTTGATACTTTTGTATTTAGTATTTTTTTTATTAGTTACTCTAACAGTGCAACATTGATCGAATTTCTGTCTCTGTCTCTCAAACACACACACACACACACACACACAGAGACAAACATATAGTGCACAATCTCTGGCTCCCTAACTGAGAGGATAGCCTCTGTGGGATAAAGATCAGAGTTGTATTAATCTTCTCTCCATGGAGAATCTGTAGGAGTCCACATCCACGCCCTGTCTCCAGAGATGAAGCGCCGCCCCGCTCCAATCACTCTTCAGGACTCTCTCCGCGTGAGCCCCCCTTACACCAGATTAACTCGATTTGTGGTTTTCTGTTCCAGGCAATTAAACGTGTGTGCGTGTGTAGGGTTAAATGAGATCACTAAAAGTAATTACCAGTATCCATCACTGCAGCCCAGCACGTCTGCAACACGTATCTCTTTTCCTTTTTTTAAAAGGTAAACCTGCATCTAGCAGTCAGCGCTCCTCTCACCTGGACTAAACAGCTACTGAAGCATCATCATTTTGTAGATGATGTTCTGTTCTGTGTAATGATGCACACACACAAAAACACATCAAAAAGTGATTATATTTATATTGTAGAAAAGTATGGGACAATTATTCACAAATGACATGATGTCTTTCTCTGTGATTTTACCAACTTTTTTGGTGAATGCAGCACACCTTATTAAAAAATGCAGGTACATTTAGTGCCACTGTGGATTCATTACATGAGACAAAATGTGATTTCTGGTCCCCAGAATGGGTCAATCTCCAAAAAGACTCACACACCCCACACCCACAATGCAACTTGATAGCTTTTTTTTCTTTCTCCACACCACCAGTTGTTCTCAGCTTTTCTATTATAAATTTGTAGTTTCCAAGCCCGAGGTGAGATGACCCTGATGACATCATCAGGGTTGTTTTCAAATCTTGGAAAGCTCCACCACAGCCGCAGAAGACATTATACAACTGTTCTCACTGGCTGGTTATTTGTTTTCATTACAAGTAAACTGACCTTTATGTGTGAAATCAGTGGAATGCCCCTTTAAGTGTGAAAAGCTTTTGGAAAAGTTCCAGTTGTAATTGCAGCTTGGATCTTGATGTGAACACTATTTGCAAGCCAGAAACTGGTAATTACGATAACTCTGTAATGCCATGAATGCAGCATGAGATGTGTCCCTCATGGCTGTTTTTGGCGGCTCATTATTTCAGCTCAGGCTGCTCACTTTAAAAGTTTCTCCCACTTCCTATTAGTCTCCTTCTCTGGCTGACTATCTGCACACATGAATGACAAAACGATCTGGACTCTTGGTTGCTTGTACATACTGAAGAATCAAAGACTTATTTTTGAATGTGTGTTCTGTTTTGGAAATGTTCTTTTCAGCCATGTCCTTTGTAATGAATACGTACGGCAAAACGTTCAACTAGGGCAACTACGCCAAAATCAACACAACCCAGTGATGCCATTGCTTTTTCTTGCCCTTTGCCCAATGCATGCACAAGCCCCACAGATACTGTGAGTGAGAATAGGGGATGCTGGAAAATGACCGGATAAATGGATGGATGGATGCTCTGATTATTTCCAGTGATCATAATGAGAACAGTGCATTCTCCATCACACTGCTGCGGCTCCAGCTCACAGAACGATCATCCAGTGTGTGCAGAGAAATGACACCCATTAGAAAACACACCTCTCACAGTCGTACCTTAACTGTAGCATGACAGCATGAGTAAGTAAAGATCTGAGCGATGAGTTGAGTATGGATGATTTGTGGGTGGAAGTGGACACGAGATAAGAGAGGTGGTTGAATGTAGAAGTGGAAACATGCCGTTTGCGCTGAAAGGCAGGTTTGGTCTTCATTATGCTTTTACACCTACAGAGGCCTGCTCTTTGTAGCCGGCATGCTATAAACAGCAGTCTCATTAATCTCTGTGACACAAACTAGTTAAGTATATCATTGTTCCATTAAAGCCAACAGTACAATGCATTGTGCCTAACTAACTCCGCCAAGGATGGGAGGTTGTGATTGCTGTTGTATGTTCACATAAAATATAAAGTACACACTCACACTGCAAACAGGAAGAAACCTACGTAATAAATACAGTATAATATGTAATATTACATAAAATATAAACAAAAAATGGTGCATACATAAAGTTAACAAATGATCAATAATGCAATATAACATAGTTCTATATAATGATATATTATTAAAATGATGAACGAATCCTTACAGTGTTTCAAGAAACATCTACTAACTTTACACACATGTCCAAATCAATAATAACTCACAATAACGCATAATTTTATTATTGACTAATTAAAAATACTGAACTCAAGATTCACTCATTACATTGTTCTCTTGCTTTCAGCCATATTCAATGGCCTTCTTCAGTGGTGTTAGCTCACTTCAAGTATTCATATATATCACTAAAAGTAATAAATGAATATCAAATTAATGCTTCATATTTCATTACAGTTGTGACATTACATTGTGTGTATGTCAGTTAGTTATAGTGCAAATTGCATTAAGAAACACTCAAAGGAATGGTTGGACAATTTGGGAAAAAACATTTGTCTTGGAACATGTTAATTTGTGAGCTTTCAAGGTGCTATTATGCTGATTTTATTACCGATTAGCTTTACTCTCAGAGTCACGCCAGCTGTTTCCATGTTTGCAGTGGCACCAGCAACATACATATTTCTACATACATATGAGAGTGGTGTCAATCTTCTCATCTAACTCTCGGTAAGAAAGTTTCCCGAAACTATTTCTTTTAAAATCTCCTTATATCTGCTCACAATTAAAATATAACGAGTTATATTGTGCTATAAACAATTTATCAGGGTGAGGGTTTATACGCTTCTCATAAATGTTAAATAGGGAGGGTTTAAATAAAGTGTTAAAGCATTTATCCGAGACAACATTCTGCATGTGGTGCTGTCGCAGTGAGTAAAGCGATGAGGTACAGTGAAGCTGTTTAAGATTGGCTCTGGCATTGTAAGCAAGTAGTTCTCAAACAGTTAGTGGAAACAGAGCAAAGAATAACATGTAGAAAAGCAAATATGGTGGATATTCTATACATGAAAAGCAGTCTGGATGCACGAGCAAGAGATAAGCACACTTTGTGTCTCTGTCTTTCTCTACTTGTTACAGTCTGTGGAAATTGAAGGAAACAACATATAAATGCATGAAAATTGTGGGTGTACTTTTCCCCTCACTCGTGGACAGTCAGCTGTATAAAGACGAGCAGAACCTCCAGGTGTGCTGTTTAAACCGTGGCCTAAAATTACATTTTTATTACTGTCTGACAGTTTTCACCCTTGTTTCTGCAGATACACACGTTCAATCAAATTCTATGGTTAGACAACCAAGCTTAAAAGATCCTTTTCTGCTCTCTGTTTTTTTTTTTTTTTTTGATACAGTGTGTCAACATTATGAGCTGATTTGGCAGTGAATGATAGCACTGTGTGTTGTAGAGACGCGAGGGGATAAATACGTGTGTGTGTGTGTGTGTGTGTGTGTGTGTGTGTGTGTGTGTGTGTGTAGAGGGCAGATAAGGGCAAATTTTACACCTCTGACTAGCACTCGTCTCTGGGCCGTGCCTTAAATGACATGGAAATTGAGTTCTGGAGACTCCCTATAAAACAGATACAGCTCGGAGGAGGGAAGAAGTCTTACTAGTCTATTTCCCTCTCTATCACACAAAAGGGAGGAGAGGTCCCTCATGTAGCAAATACTAGTTTTAAAAGGGAATGAGGAAAGAGAAACTGAGGGTTTTTTTTCTCAGCTTCTTTTCCAAGGCGCCTTCAGGGAATTAGTCCAGTGGTGTTTTGGACCTGATGACTGACACCGTGGCCAGAAAAAAGAGCCAAAACAAAAGCATCCACTGCAAACCGGGCTCGCAGCTCAAACAATATTTTTTGCAGAGGCAAAAATACCACTATGAGCTATCATGTTGATTTGGGTTCATTTTCAATGACTGGACAGCGGAGCTTTTATGTAACACAATCAACTATGCCGTAATGCAGGCACTTACAGTATACAAAAATAAGCATCCGAGCTATTACAGCACAATGGGGATTTAATTGTGCGCTGCATGCTGCCCTCTCCACTTGAATTCCACACCAGCCAGGCCACACAGGATTAAGAATGTAATTTAAGAGGAAAAAAAAAAAACGAATGAAGAAAGTGCGGTGTGATTCTCCAGACTCCCCGTGTGGAGTGTGCGGTTGCCTGTAGAATAACAAATGGTGTGAGTAAGACGGTATGTGAGAGCGGATCACTGTTTAATATGAGAATAATGTCTGTTCAGAGAGTGACCCACTGACTTTTCTAATAGAGCTGTGAAGTCTTCTGCGGAGCTCTGAGAGTTGGCATGTTAAACCGCAACTGCTGAGGTCAGCCTATTGAAATGCAATATTGAGTATGTATATAACCTTACTTGGGAGAGGCTAATGCCGGTTCAGGTTCAGTGTGGTAATGAACCTTCCAGTCACCACCGATATTATCTGTTGAGTAATTGGCATGCAGAGGTCCAGTTTGTGGTGAGGAATGCTGAGCTGGAGGTGTCGGGTTAACACTCGAAGATTTAACATTGAGAGGGATGGATATGAAAACCGCTATATATGTCATATACTGCAGTCCTTGGGTTAAATATGCCATGATATATCAATGTCAAGTAACCACAAGTTATACACTAAGTGTTATGGATCTGCAAGTCTTCACTTTAAAGGATAATTCTGTTTTATTACAACTTGGGTCTAGTTTCATAGTTTTGACTCACTTCTTATTATTCTTATCAGTAATAATTACACTGGGCTTCATTGCAAGAACATTTCTGTATTTCTAAATGTCTCTTATTTATTCTGAGGCTTGTCGCATTCGCCAAACTCTCTTAACTGCACAAACTTGCTCGTTCCAACCAGATGAATGCCACCTGTTCATGAGTAGGCGTGTGTTCATGAGATTTAACCATTAGCATAAACGACAGATATTCATGTGAGGTCCATTTGTGTTTCGCTCACAAAAAATACCCAAGAGTAAAAAAGAATTTCTCACTTTGGACCTTGAAGTCCAAATGAATATATAAAGCAGTTAGTAGCATCAGTAGTGGTTCTATTAAAACTGTCAACACTGTGTCATCGCAAAGTGGGGCTGAAATAAAGAAGGAATGGCTTGACATGAAGACGCCAAAAAGTTGTCTTGCTTTAAGGTTGCCTGTGGAGCGTTATGGAGCGATGTTTTTATGTGTGTCCCTCTTTTGTCGGGTCTCACGCGCAGATATGCACATGCACTCAAGTGATGCAATACATGATCCTGCCAATGGTTTCACACTATTCCACTGAGCTACAGGTGGCAGCTACAGCCAAGGAACACAGCAGTGTGCCAACGAAGGCAGGGAAGAAGAAAACTGAAGTTAGCAAATGGATGTAAACAATGTAGGTTTCAAAATGTAAGAAAAGCTTTTTATGAGGAAGGAAAACAACATGTGGCCTCGAGGATACACACAATATATTATTGTGACTGAATGTAGGCAGAAGCTTAGTTTTGCAAGCCATGATGATCACGCCAATATGGTGAATATAGTTTTATTTATTGTTATTTTAGTTGGTTTTAAAGTCAAATTTTATTTCAATTCATACAATTCTTAGTTCAAACGTTTTTCCCTTTTGCAGCAAGGCAGGCTGTCCGTACAAGACAGGTTGTGAATTTTTTTCAAACTGAAGAGAAAATTCTAAAGAAAATTTTTGTTTTTTAAGGCACTTACTGTATATGTACCATTTAAGAACAAATCTGTTGACAAAGTTATTTGCTCAGATCTGGGACATTGCTAAAAGAAGTCAGCGGGTGCAAACAGCAATATTTCGGATGTGCTCAATTTTGGATTTTCCTCCATATGAAGTGATTTAAATACGCTCTTGTTTAGTCTGTTTTTGCCTCATCTGACTTGGCGATGTGTACCCAGATTTCAATTTTGGTGAGTACAATATGATCACATCCAATACAAAATGTTGGCCAACGTTATAAAAATAGCACCCAAGTTGTAATAAAGCAGAATTTTCCTTTTAATAATTCTGCCTCTCACCAAAATAAATGATTAATGTGCTGGAGAGTGGCGTTCCTCGCTTATGGCTCGAAATGCTTCTGCTGTCGTAACAAGCTTTAATCCATCAACACGATTGCTGAGCAAGGGTGTTTAGTCAAACGCATACTGTAAACAAAGCTCTTGCCAGCACGCAGCGAAGGGAAAAAAAACTCTCTATCACTGATAATGATCCACAGCCATTTAGAAGGGCAGGAAGCAGACAGGTTGCTCCGGCAGTAAGTGAATGAATATTCCTTAAGCGCTGGAGAGTAATTCACTAGCAGGACAAGCTGCCCTCCTCAAAGACAAATGTGTGTTCATAATGCTGGGGAACATTAGCGGGCGGAGTTTCCGAGGAAGAACCTACTCTTTATTTAATGTACTCCCCGCAGATGGATTGAAACCGCGAAGCCCGGCACAGCGGCACAATTAATATTTTGATTAATATCCAGTGATGTATCGCCGCCGTCAAGTGATGGCTCCAAACTCAGCTTTCTCCAGACATATTGACACTGGTGATAAACTACACAATGACCTCTGAATTCAATTGTTCAATGAGAATAACCGAAAGGACAGGGATCGTCCCTCGCAACAAACGAAACTTGAAAACAGGTGGAGAGAATAAAGTCTTGCGACCCAATATTACCTCGGCTTCTCTTCCAAATTGTCAACTGCAGATAAAAGATGCAGCCCCTTCACCCATAAAGCAAAATTCCTCCATGCACAGCGAGGTCCTTAAATTGTGTGCAGTGGACCATCGTTTCCTGCAGGGAGTCCGGGGAGATAGCGCTGTGTGAGCTAACAATGTCCTCAACCGGCTGGCCATCGGTTGCTTGGCGCTGCCGGTGCAGGTGAAGTCGGAGTGGTGGTGAGCAGCTGTCAGAAAGGCCTGTAATTGGAGCCCATTGCACCATTAGTCCTTGCCCATTAGGCCTGTTATGATCGCTGTCTGTCTCCGCTACACTTCTACAGTCACTGTCTCCATTTGACCCAGGGCGCTCCCGTCTACACGGGAGAAAGAGCTGAGACTTAATGACTTGTCACGTGTCCACCTGTGACTCTCCGGGCTGACGATCCGGCGTGACACATTCCCCCGTGCGCTGTCTGATCTGTAATGGTCTCCATCCATACAGGGAATTGGAGTGTTCACCCAAGGCAAAAAAAAATTGAATGATTGTATTCTGCCGTTTCTGCGCAGGCGATAGCAAGTGAAGGCCCAAATGCCCGGACAGAGGAAAGGTAACTGTGCGGAGCTGCGATGGGAGGAGAGTGAGTGAGATGTGAGAGGTGGATACGGAGTAGACATAAAATCATCAGCTGTCAGCGCAAATAGTTTGCTTTATAGGAGAGGCCCTCAGATACCACAATTTCCTTCAAACACTGTGGTTAAGCTTAAAAGAAAACTTGTCCCCTCTTTGAACTTTTCTCCAGAGGAGGAGATCAATCTCAAATTTAAACTAAAACCCCCCAACCCACTTACTGTGGGTAATAATCCTGAGGCTGTGCTCTGTGTTGTCCAGCTAACATTTCTGCTTATTACCTTCTCCCTTCCCCACCCTGTCAAACTAATCTCAAGCATGACACCTGTAAATTGAATCTAATTGGAGCTAAATCCTGTTCGCAGAGCCAACGGCGTATCGATTCCTTCCTCATTCGGGCCGGAGTACAGTGCGTGCTGAATGTGTCCCTGCCAGGAAAAACAAGTGGTGAATTAGCAGGGTGTGCACCAGGGCTCGGGGCTGTCCCAGCTTTCGCTGTAACGCCGGAGTTATTGTGGCAACCGCACACTGCAGCAGGGAGAGAGAAAGCTCAGATCACTGTTGGCAGCCAGCATTGTAACAGAACATTTTTATGCAGGATTTCAATACCGTTGGGAGAGAATGTAGAGTTACTTTCTTACTTCTGAAAATGGAGCCAGAGTGGTGGTAATGTTGGCGGCACGCACAGTGGTCCCTGGAAACCTTTTTATTTTCTTCTGGTAGGAATACAGATTATTATGTTCTCTTTACTTGAGGATTTTGATGAATTAAACAGTGCTATAATGTGACAAGCTACTTTCAGAGACAGTTTTGGAAACTTTTGGAAGAGGGGAAGCCAGACTGGTGCACAGAATCAACAACAACAATAGGGCCACATTTGTAAAATGAGTGAAAATGTGTGAAGATTCTAAGATTCAGATGCATAAAATTGTGTAGACTCACAAGTGAAGCTGTATGTACACACAAGTCAGAAAGACAGAAATATGCCATGCATTTGCCTGGTGCTGTTGAATAAATCTGTCATTGTAGAGCTGGGTACAAAAGCTTCATTTTGCATGAGTGTTGCACAGGCTTGTGGCTATTTATGACACCTGTACCACTAATTACTAACATTCACATGTACCTGACGTCCTCTGACGTTCCTCATTCATACAATAATTACTAATTGTCAATTAGAGCAATGATTAGTGCTAATTTCAATTTTGCTAAATGATGACTGTTAGAATGTATAGTAGATAAAACAAATGACACAATTCATCACTCATGAATAATTATCTAAAATTAGGTTTATAAATGCACCTTTGACTGACATTTTACTGCTGAGCAGAAGCAATCAGTGTAATTGGCAAACAAGCTAAACAAGCTCTCTCAAAATCTCTCAACTTATATTCTGTCGCAGCTATCTCTGGAAACCTGTGTGCACGCCAAGTTTGAGTGAGGTGTGCACATTCTCATTGCACATTCTTTGTTAATAAATTATGTTACTGGCTGTATTGCCTCTCTTTTTTTTGTTATTTTGATTCTGGTCATTTTGCATCTCTGTGGTCATTTCGAGTCTCAGTGATCATTTCGTATCTCTTTTGGATTATTCTACATTCTTTTCAGCCATTTCATGTCTCCTTTTAGACTCGTTTCGTTTTGTGTGTCCTTTTATGTCCTGTAAATATAAAATTAAAAAAATCTGGCACAGACCAAAAGGTCAAAATGTTGTGGCTGCCCTTTTATCTGCCTTCTTGCCGATGCACCTGTTACAATATTATGATGTGCACACAGTATAATGTGGTGTATTCACAACTATTACAGCATGACAATATGTTATACTTGCACTAAGGACACATATTCAGCTTTAGACATATTGGCCATGAAAAAAACTGAACATTTCTTTCAATTTCACTGCCCACACATGCTCACAACTCTTGAAACTTGCTTAATGATTCTTAGAAGCAGCCTTATCAATTCCAAGGTCTTGAAGTCCCACCAATGCAAATGCATCCATTTTTCAAGTGAATAAAATATTCAGCCAGTCTTTTCCTATTAAGTGTTAATGGATGATTTGGAAAACCGCATTCAAACACACTTCACTTGAACTCACTCTAAATCTGATTATTAACTTCACTAAAGCGTCTGACAGGTGCAAAGCTCTTTAGTTGTGACAGTGTGTCTCAAGTGCAGGAGGTTTGACAAAGCTTGTGCATATCATGGAGTGCCGTGGGGAGTGATCTGCCAAATCTTCAGCTCAGAAGGAATAGTTGTTTTGATGGAGGGCATCGGTCTATACCACCAGAGGGGAAGCAGGCCCGGTGAGAGCTGGCCCATGCTGGGCCCCAAGATGCAGACGTGTCTTCTCAGTGTCTGACCAGTCACAGTTGCATGGTCAGTCATGACATGTCCATTTTGATGGCTCAGAACAACTGCTGTCTTGTCAGTTCCTGTGAGGATTCACAGCTTTGACAATATGCCTCAGTATCCTGTGTCACCTCAGGCGTCAATTAACCGCTCCTCACTCCAAATACACATAAGCAGACCACACTTATGCACACCTGCTATTACAGTGCATGTGCTTACATGCATACACATATACACACACACACATAAAGGCACTTTTCTACAAACAATTCACTGCCCACCCCTGCCACGAGAATGGCCACAGGCAGCTCTCCAGCATTATTCATGGGGGTTGATGGGTCTGGACTGGTACTTGGTGAGACCTCATCTGGATCAGTGTCCTGGCAGGGAAACCCGTCGCTTCTTGTCCCTGTTAGCCTCTTCATCCTCATGCTGAGGTCGTCATTAAGGAAATCATTGCACCCAGATCCCAGATGGCGTGTTAGGCTTGCTGGCAAGCCCTCTGATTATGGAGCAGCCTCCCTGGAAGGCCTGAGTCATTCTGACGAGCTGGATCCTTGTCTGCAGCAGGAGTCCAGGTAGTCCTGAAGTGACAGCACGGCGCCTTGGTTAGTTAAAAGATTTCAAATCCCAGATCAACATTATCTCAAGTTAGATTTTTTTTTACACCAGAGATGGCTTGTCAGTGTTTGTGGTCATTCAAATTGTTGTTCATTTTGTAAAAGCAGCCAGAAAACAGAAAGTGTTTTTAAATACTCCTCCCCAAGTGGAATCTCACTTGTTTGAATCTTGACAACAGCCCACAGCAATGCTGCTGTTTAGTAATCCCCAGCTGTACTGGAGGTACACGAGAACTGGTTGGAATAAATAGAAGAGGAATTTGTTCGGGAAAAGGAACCGTTTTTGTGTCAAAACTTAACATTAGAGTCAAGATGCTTCTTAACAAAACACAAAACATTTTCTTTGGCTTGTGAATGAAAGGAATCATTTTTGGACTCATATGTAACATATTTTGATACAGAACCTGTATTACCATGAAAATTTGTGTAGATGTCAGATGGTGTCCAGAGGATGAACCCCACTGATTTTGCTGAGCTCCCTGATTTATCTATAGCATCACCAGCAGGTCCAACTTTGAACTTGTCCAGTGAAATATCTCAATCTACCAGATGGATGGTAACAAAATTGTGTACATACCAGATGATTTAAACTAACAAACGACTTTGGTGATCCACTGACATCATCTAGCCCCACCTTGAGGTGGATGTTTGTACAGCTGTTGAATGAATCATCATGAAAATCATCATGTAATATCTTTGGCGATCACTTCCATCTACAGCCATCAGCAGAAAGTTTAAAGCTTGAAAAGTTTCATTTGTCCAATACTTTGGTTTAATACCTGTAAAACCAACAAGTCATCCAAATTGAACAAGTTTGTTGTTTGTAATGGCCCTTTGGAAAGACACACAGAAGCTGCACAGAGACACTTGGTTGAGACCTGATTATGAATTTTCAAGCATATTTCATTTCGTTGTAAGTTCATTTTCATCATAACTGAAATGAGTGGATGCTGCTGTGATGGTAGATAAAAATATAAACCTAAACTCTAAAACACTATCTTATATTGTGCTTTGAAAAAATTTCAGCTTGTGAAGTACACATCACTGGTATACATTAAATGTTCAAGAAAGCGGTCTGGCCCTCTAAGACTGATTCATTAGCAGTAGTCAAGTTAAGCTTATGAATGGCCAGTGCTCGAATTTACTTCTGTTACAAAGTGTGTAAGCACTAAATGGACAGGAAGATGAGATGAACATAATGAATACAGATGCTTCATACAGGCAATAATTGAACCACTGAATGGTTTGTCTATAGTGCTTACATTATTGAAAGCATTAACTTTATTTCATCAATGTTATTACTGGTATATCTGGTTTCCTTCTGGCTGTCAGTTGTAATGGTTCTTTAATAGAAACATTTACTTACATTTCTATTAAGATAAGATACGAAAAGATTAAAGGAATATCTTATCTTATCATTTCTTATATTATCTTAATAGAAATGTAAATAAATGTTATAAATCTCATTATTCAAACAAATATATATTGTGGACAAATTGCTGTTTTGTTGACTTGATTGCTCTAGAAAAACCACAGCCATGACCAGATCGTACACTGACTGTCACTCTCACTTCTCTTTATTTTTTTATCATATACAATGGTACTTTTGCTTCCCTCTTTGTAGTATGTCTTGTAGAAGGACAGCAGCTGTCAGTATCTGTCTCGTATCTGTCTCTTAGGATCAAATGGATGTTAAAACATAGCCAGTTACCATTAATATTGGAGCCGTTTTACCCATAACACAGCAGAGCATCGTGGGTATCGTGGTGACAAAAAGAAAGAAATATCAAAGGCGGAGCCCTCGATGACAAAGGCAATGTATTTGATTTTCAAAGGGATGCAGATATCAGCACTTTTGCATCGCTTGACCAGGCTTGGCCTTTCCACTCCCTTACCTTTCATCTCAAGAGCTGGCCACAGGAAAGAAATGATGGAAGGCTACTCAATATTTAAATGCATCCAGGCCTGACAAGTTCATGCTTTAATTCAGATTTGACATGAATATTGAAAACCCTGCTTCATAAGCACCAAATACTGGTCTGAAGAAGGCCTAATGGATGATCAGCCATGCCCGCATTGTAATCTGTCAGCCAACCGAGGTCGGATGAAGAGGCCTCTTCATCCACCACCACATTAATCACATGGATCCATCTTAACATTTTTAATTAAGGTCCAGTTTGTGCCCCTAACTTATAATAAAGAACCATTTTAGTTTGAATACAGCCTCATATTTTTTTAATGAAGTGATTGATATATTTTGTCCATAAAATGTCAGAAAACAGTGAAATCACATCTTCAGATGTCTGTTTTGTCTGACCAGTAGTCCAAACTCTGAAGATACTTAATTTACAATGAGGATGCTTTATATATACAAAGAAAAGCACCAAACCATCCTGTTAAAAAAAAATCTGGAACTTTAGATTATTTTGGCTTTTTTCCTTGTTAACCTTTTTAGTTATGAAAATAGGTGTCGATCAGTTTTCTATTAATCAATTAATCAATTGAATTGAATTAACTGACTAATCCTTTGAACTCATATTGAGATTTAAATTGACTCTAACTTATTGGTCTCAAACATTCATTTAGTTGTTTTGAATTGTCTATAAATTGTTGCATAAAGATTTGTGGGCATATGAACACTAACGTCCCATACAGATTTACTTCTATTCTTTTCTAAACGCTGAAACTTGTTACAGGTAAGAGCTATTATGTTGTATCAACACTTCTCAGTGTCCAATTAAGATTTCTCTTTCCTTTCATGCTGTGCATACAAGTTGCCTCTCTCATGTTACATGGAGAAACACCTGGGACAATACCAAGAGTTCCAGAGGAAAGTTACCAAGCTTGCACTGTAAATGATTGTCATGTAGATAAACAGTAAAATACTGGCAGCAGGGTTGCCAGAAGTTTACTGTTAATTTTACAGTCCTCCTACTGTAATCAACTCTACAGTATGTTACTATAATAATACCATGCACTGAATTACAGTATATTGCTGTGATTTCTTTATATTATGGTAATTTACTAGCAGCAGGGTTGCCAGTAAATTATCGTTTTTGCTAGTTTGCTTACTGTAAACTTATTTACATTTTATTACTGTTATAATACCATGTACTAAAACACAGTACTGTGTGGTCTACAATATAGTTTTTTTTCTCCAAATTAGCAATGGAATTTCACCATAATCCCAAATACACTACCATGTACTAATTTTTTCTAAAAAAGAGCATATTACTGGCAGTACTGATGACAGTCAATCACTATGAAGTAAGCAATGTTACTTTACCGCAACCTTGATTAGCAATTTCAATGTTATATATGCAACATATAATGAATGACTTTGTTAACTAAAATGCAGCAATAAAAAAATCTATGGAAAAAAAGACACTTAGAAAATATGACATAAACGATGTAACCCAAGATTTATTTTAAAAGGCAGTACCAACTGAAATACTTCATTTGTTCATACAAACTGTTTTTTCCAATACAGAAATTTCAGGTATTCCTAACAGAACAAGTCAGTCTATTTGCTGATCAAATAAACTTTTTAATAAACTTAGGGTAATGATGCATCTAACAACTGTGAGTATCACTACCTTTTTGAGACAAAATGCAAAATTTGTCAGTGGGACTGAAAAATAACAGCAATCCAACAAATGTAAATTAGAACTTCCACTTTAAACAAACTGAAATACATGAAAAGGTTTGTGTTTTTTAAAATTATTTTTTAACAATAATCTAAATGGTGGAAATCTAGCCAGTCAGAGTGGTCTTTTACGCAAAATTAGAGCGCTTCTATCAGAGAAATCGCTATAATACAATACATTTCACAACACATCGGCAAGATACATCATTCCTTCAAACTATAACTGGGTGATATAGACAACATCAAATATCACAATATTTTTGACCGAATACTTCTATCTATATTGCCCAGCCCTATTACACACATTTACTTCATATATGCTTGGGTAGAGAGCTTTTACTGACCTATATGAAATTCCGCTCAAAGTCTACGAGGTGCCTCAGACAAGTGGACACACGGGGACTGACTGTTACTGACTTCTTCTGAACAACTCTCCCCGTCCTCTTGGAGACAATCTTGCCTCGGCTGGCCTTGGTTCCTCTCTCTGGGTTGATCCTGATGAAGCGCCTGAAAAAAACAGAAGTCTGAGATTAGAAGTTGGATAGAAATAAGGTCTACTACTATATAAAGTAGGGCTGGGTGATATGGACAAAATCAAATGTCAAAATATTTTTGCACAAATACCTCAATATCAATGTTGTGATGCTATTGTAGGGATGACTATTGATGGTTTCATAAGAAATTTGCTTACACAATTTTTGATAGACAATCATTAGTAATTTGGATATGATGACCACAGGCTAGAGACAAATATTAGCCTTTAAAACCAGGAAAAGGCAACAGTTACACCAGAGCCAGACATAATGGAAAATAACATAAAGTGATCATCCATTTCACATGAAATAGCAGGTAAACACACATATAACATTAATTATGGTTCTGTTTCATTAAGTGTAGCAGTCTGTCCAGTGAGATAACATTAATAATACCAGGACCCTGGCTCTGTTAGACCTTAATGGAATGCAACCTTAGTTAATGTCATCAGTATTCACCTGTGCAATTACATGTTAAATTGATTGCTGTTAAAAAGATTTGTTGGACAACACAAGCTTTACCTTTGAATGAATTCAAGTGTACAGGCAGCCTCCTCTCAGTACTGTAGGTTAAAGTTGTAGTACACTGAAAACAGAGCAGCAAGCGCTGTCACAAATGTTGGTTGGATGCCCTCAAATAGGACATGACCCTCAAGGCTGATCATCCAGCGTCCAGCAGTCACACGCTCCATTCCGTTAAGTAGAACTTAAAGATGGAGAACACACCTCGTGCATCTCTCTGGCTGCACAAAAGAAAACAGTTACCTGAAAGCACATAAAAATAGTATAAGTCAGGATTATGGCTGGGCAATTTGGAGAAAATCTCTAATTGCAATTTTTCTAATTTTTAGATTTGGTGTGTGATTTCATTCATTTAATACCACAGACCATACAGCAGTCTAATGTGAACACAAATCTGTTACTATGACATAATACCCTCATTTTCAACCCATTTCAACATTGGCATTATTTTGGAATATATTGTTATTTATTGAGAGCATTTTACACAACGTAAAATAAAATCTATCTATCTCCCCTCTCAAACCGTCTCAGCGGTCTGTTGCCAGACATGAGGGCAAGTCAGGCGGGAAAATGTGACATTCTTCCTCGTATTTTGTTGTTGTTAGCACAACTGTACTGGCATACTGGAATAATTCCCCATTTACAATCTGCAATTCGCGAGTAGTGATTTTACACTAAGTTTTCAGACATACTGATAAACTCCACACACTGTTGTAGCGTGTTAAATCATGTTGGTATGAGTTTCAGATGCAGCCAGTTACTTAGCGTTGGTTAACACTGGTACACTTGCTAAGCTAACCAAGTCAGTTATCACAGTAAAAAGCCTGATTATCTGCAATAACATCCAACGAGCTACTTAATCACCTGAGGATGTCGAAGAAGTTGTCAACGACTCACTTTAATTTAGCGGTACGTTTAGGTATTAAAATACACTGTTCATGTGCTAGGCGCAGACGTGCTAATGTTAGCTGCAGCTGCTGCTGTGGAGGACGTTGATACCGCGCATTCATTAGCTTAAACTGTATTTTGTGTTTGTTGCCTTCGCCATATTACACAGACAGAAGCGAGTGCTGCCTGCATTGAATTTTGAAAAGTTGTGGCTGCTTTCGGCTCCATGGTACTTACTCACTGCCCGCTCCGCAACTGAATGGCGCTAATGGCGCCAACCTGTGACGCTCTCTGTCACCCCATGCGCTCCTGCACGACACGAGTTTGCCCTGGGTGCGGCAAACTCCTGTATATGTGATGCGCTACATATATGTCTTACATGTCGCATCATTTCATTTAGCTAATTGCAACATTTCAAATCGCAATTTCTGAAATGCTATTAATAGTTAAGCTAGCCGCCCTCGACCACCGGAGTCCGGTGCTTCTCCAGAAAAGTCCAAATGGCCAGTCCTCACCGGATAGTACAAGCAAATATCATCAAACAGATAAAATGTATTTCAACTTACCGGGTGAACTGCTTCATACAGGAGTAGAGGATTAAGATGGACGTTCCTCAAAAAGAAAGTTCGTTGGCTTTGACTGTTCTGCCCCGCCCCTCCAGAAATACAGTGATGTTCTGTGTTTGTATGGCCTCTTTGCCGTGAATTCTAAATCACTCCCAGAATGCAACGTTATTTACAGTATATTACAGTATTTTATGAAAACGGCAAGCCGCCCATAAATATTGCCCAGAATGCATTGTTTTTTACAGTATATTACTGTTTTAATTGATAACAGTATGTTACAGTCCGAATTTGGCTGTTTTCTTACAGCAATTTGTTACAGTGTGGATCTGGGTTTACCGTCATTCTTAGTTCCTGGAGCTGAGCAGGAGAGTTGATAGGCTGTGGCAGTTGTCTGTCAAGCAAACATGACCACAAGCATACCTCTCTCTTCAAGCCTGAATAAATCCTTATGGAAAAAAATATTTTGAGAAAACCACTAAGAAGTAGTAGTAGTTAGAAATTAGGTACACAGATGGTAAATTCTGTTGCACTAAATATACTGACTTTAAATGTGTACAGGGAGGTTGGAGGGTGCCCAGACTGTCGTCACACATAGAGAACGTGTGACATTTTATTTATGCCAATGTGCGTGTGGCTCTAACCTGTTCTGCTCCTGTACATGTTAGACGACATGTTCATGCTTCCAAGTTTCCCTTTCATTCTCTTTTAACTAGATAACCCTTCTTAGCTCCCGTCAGGCTTTTTGCATAACTGGCAGCTTGTGCACCAGTGGTGTTTCCCTTAGAGCCGCAGCGCTAATCTAAAAGCCATTTGCCGTCTAAGTGCTGTAAAAAGATTCATTGTGGGATATTTATTAAACAAAACTATACAAACCTGAATGTGCTTCTTGCTGGCTGCACTAATTCAATAAGCAACTGACTATAATATGCAGGTTGTGTTTGAAAATGCTTGAGGATATTGTGAAAGAGAGACACAGTGTGGATTGTATGAATTAATCTATTGATTCTTTATTGTGTCCACACTTTCAGGGCCACTTTGCATGTAACTAGTTAAGTACAACCAGGAGGGGGTTGAGGGTGAAGAGAGCATAAAAACACCGAGCACTGAGCTGCTCAGCTGACCTCATGCGCACAGCCCACAGCATTGCATTGTGGGTTGTTATTTTAAACATGGAAGAATAAAACACTGAGTAGGATTTTGCTTTTCCATCTGCTAACTCCCACTTCGACAAGTTCGATGCAGCGGGCTCTTCTTTCCAGTTGTGAGGGAGGTAAACAATACAAGGCAGCAGCAGGTCGGTTTAACTGAAAGAAAGCCACCTGAGAGACGGAGCTGGATGGTAATTTGATTTCGGCACATGTTGTTAATAAAGGCCCTATGCTCCTCTCTGCTGTTATGATTTCATTTAGACATATAATGCTGAACATTAATATCAATACATACACTATTGATTTTTCCTTTCTGTCCACTTTGAAAGAGAGTTTTGGAGCAGAGGAACAGGGGATTAAATTGAACTGAATTTAATTTGGTGGTTTCATGTCAGCATAGATATCCTGAAATTCCGACTTGTCTGAAGCCCAGTTCAATATCCTTGCTTGACCCCATCATCTGATTTCTTCCCTCAGAAAGAGATGCATTACGCTGAAGGAAAGAAAGAAGCTCTGATCTCGCTTCCTTCTCTCTCTTTCACACATTCTTTGCAACCCTAACCCACAGACCCACAGAGGGTCTCTGAAGGGTCAGTGTTGCAGCATTTCCATGGAGAGAAAAGGCCAAGCGTGTGGGTGTTCAATGGAAATCCAACAGCCTGAGCTTCCTTTGGGTTTAACAAAGGGCAACAGTTGTGCAAAGGTGGCTTGTGTGATTGTTTTGGCAATAAACTTTCATCCTTTGCTAGAGGATCATAGTTCACTTGCTTCAGAGAGTTTATGCTGGATTTTAAAAAAGGAGAATATTAAGAAGTGCTGGTGGGAAGTAGTGCAGTCGGAAATGCGGAGTAATTGCGATTGATGCTGAGGGGAAAGCTGGCACCTCATTCATCAGAGAACAAACTGAATCCCGATATATTCCTCCAAATGTGTGCTTTGTTAATTGGGTACAATTATAATTAATGGGTGCACTCAACATAGAATATTAAAGAACAGTTGTTTATTCAACATAAGTCAATAGTCGCAGAAACCTTCAATTATGGCCCCCCTGTGGGGAACAAAGATGGAGCATTAATCTGGGCCAATTGACAGTGGATTGAATTGATTACCTTATTATAAGGAAGCTTGGTTATTATTGCCATAACTCACTGCCGATTAGCAATCTTTTGCAATGCAGAAAGAGACAGCGTAAACACGATCAAGACCTAATCACATGACCGGCCCTTATTCATCTTGTATACTTGATTAGGTCAGATGTACAGAGAATGGCGGTCGGAGAAGAGAGTGGGTATCAATTTCACGATATGAAAATGATTTCCATAGACACCCCAGGGTGGTGAGATGCTTCTGCGCAACAACCTGATTGGATGCCATTAATCATGACTCAACAGTCTATCACTCTAGTAGAGCATGTCTTCAACATTTCTGCACAAACAAACCCCACAGTCATGTACATTTTTAGGAGCTGACTTCATGTTTGCTTTCAAAACAGAATTTTTTTCCCCCTCCACAATCAAATTTAAAATACGAAAATGGGATAATAGCAAACGAGATGGCCATGTTGGCAGATTTAGCAGAGTGTGAGTTCAGACAGCGGACATATGGAGAATGTGCCTGGATTTGTGCTCTGCTTGCTGAATCGCTTCAATTGAGACGTACACCCCTTGTGCTCTGCCTGCATGATGAGGGCGAGCATCTGAACTTCCATCCTGTCAAGTGTGTGTTGGATGCATTCTTCTGACAGCTCTCTCGCTTTACTTTGCACCCTCACCTCCCTCCCCAGCCCTCCATTTCACACCACAGAGGTCAGGGACTCTTTGTGTGTGTGTGTGTGTGTGTGTGTGTGTGTGCGTGTGTGTATGGAGTGGTGTGCAAGGAGGGGAGAAAAGGAGCTGAGGTGTGTATGGGGAGAAGCTGTCTACCTTCTCAGCCCTTGGTGTTGTCAGGTCTGTGGTGTTAAAGAACTCCGACAGTATGTCCCCTACCTCACCTTGCTGCAAACAGGGGCTGATATCAGCTTTCATCCATGGTACGAGTGTGTGAGGAGCGTGTGCGCGTGGCCACTCGAGTGTAACAAGTTTGTTCTTTTCTCTGTGTGTTTCTTTGTGTGTGTACGGCACGTGTGCGTACGTGCCCTCCTCCCTGCTCAGCACCGCTCCACCGTTCAATATTTATCTTCTGTATGTGGAGAAGGCCGACTCGAGAATGACTTGAGGATTAATGCAATCCTCAAACAGAATACAACATGTCAGATTTTCACACCATCTCTTCCCCCTGGTGACCGGATGGGATGGTTTTCATGCCGGCGAGTGAATATATCGACCCCGGACCAAAAGGAGGACTGGAATCACACCGCTGCAATTTACTCAAACACATAGCAAGCTTTCTGAATCTACCCAAACACATTTCCCTTTCTGCACGTAATATGTATGATAAGGCAGGAGGAGAAATGATAGCACTTTCAGCAATGTTTTTTTTTTTTTTTTTTACCATGATGGTTTACAGCTTTTAGAAAAATATTTTAAAAAAGAGCAGTGATACACTTTTCCCAATGTCAGCCCAGGAAAAGTCATCAAATTTCATGTTGAAAATATTGATATTTTCTCTGCTATTAAACTCATGTCTCACCCTTAAGACACAGATTAAAGAGATGTGTTTTGCACTTACAGCGCAGTCAGAGGAACAGGTGGGTAAACTAAAATCATTTAGTCCATCTTCAGGAAGGAAACCTGTCTTTTGTCTGCAATATTTGACTACACTTGCTGAGCATGTGTGGATTCATCACTGTAGAATAATTAAATTCTTTATGTTACACTCCATGAATGTAAAGTATCGCCTACATTGAATCATTGTTCGTTTCTGAGCTGAAATTATTTGATTAACTAACAAACAGAAAATTTATAGGGAACAAGTTTGACAACTGCCTAATTCTTTTAATCATTTAACAAAATTGTTTTTCTCATTTTTCAAGGAAAAAATAACGTAACTAATTTCATCGCTGGTTATGATGCTGTGTAATAATCCCCCCGCTGGAGGTTATATCCCATGCAGGTTTTTATTTGCCGTTCAGAACAAAAACACTCTGTAATAAATCCCGTCAAATATTGTAAGCTTCATTATGAATATTCTTCCACTCACCTGTCACTGACAGTCCCCAACACCAGCTGCTACGTTTTGTGTGCAAATCATGCGTCCTTTGAAGTCCCAGTGATAGCTTCTTCCTGACCTGACATAGATCTGCATACACCAGTTCATCTGTCTCTCCTACATCCTCCTCACCCTCCCCGGCCCTCGTCTCCATGTTTGATCCACCGCCTGCCTGTCCCATCCCAGGCTGCTGCCTGACAGGCGGCAAACCAGGCCTGACAGGCGGCCAGGCGGTGTCACAGGCTCACCGCAGAGAGCACTGCCTGTCTCCACTCATTTCCTCCTCTCTGCCCCCTTACCTGAACCCCACCGCTCCAAACCTCAGCCCACTCCACCCACCTTCCTGCTGGGGGAACATCGTGCCAAACAGGAAGGTTTATTTTTTTACAGACAAGCTGTTTAAATGAAGGCTTTTCTCCCTGCTGTCTGTCTTCTTTTTAATGTATGCGTTTATGCTGGAGCTAAGATTGAATTATGGAATAAGACTGTGGAAGGAAATCTCTCAAGGTGTAAGGATAAAAGTTGCTTTTACATGTTCAAGAGCTGTGTAAAAATGTCTCCCCAGTGCCCATTGTTGAGAAGCTTTTATGAAAAATATATTTGTTATGAACTGAGCCAGACTGAATGCCATTTTTTGTATCCTGAGGTAGAAGGCGTTGCTCTTTTTAGAACATTGTTTACTTCTTTACTGTCTGCTTTGAAATTTTCACACTCATTAAAAATGGAAATCTGTGCGTTCTTTGTTGCAATGGGCAAAAAAAGAAGAAGAAACGTGCTGTGTAATAAGCAAAATTATTATGAATGAGATAAAGATACAGACTGGGGTTCATGAGTTCCATTTTCAAACCATGATCTCTCCCAGCAGGAGAGGGTCTTCATATGCAGACGCCGTGGCTTGTATAAAAGGAAAGTGTTAGTCTTATCAAAGCGCGCAGGCCCCTCAGATGATCCGCTGCACTGCATCTCAGCACTCATCCATTCAATTCATTGTGATACGTTTCCCTGCATCTCTTTTGTTTTGTTTTTTTGCTGTGGAACGAGACACTTCCCTCAGCCTCAGCTGTAATTGGTTTTCATGTAACTTGAGATGGGTCAGGAGATCAGCAGATTACCTCTGCATGCTTTACCTTGTACTCGCAAACACACAAGTACATATGCATACAAATACACACACGTGCATGCAAACAGAGAGACAGTCTGTCTCCTTCACACACACACACACACACACACACACACACATACACACACATTTACCAGAGCACGATTAGACCGTTGCCATGGAAGTCCTCCTAATGAGGGCTGAGATGACAGTTGAAATTCAGACGTTATAATGCATCACAGTAGAGGTCCCAGGAAATTGTTCTGTCTCAGGAGAGAAAAGTCCGGTTGGCTCCTTTGTGTCTGAGAGAGACAGTTAAATGGCCCTAAATCAGCCTTACAGTAATTTGATGTTTGATCTTCCTCACCCCTTAAGCATAATGGCCTTGAATATGTGATCCTGTCCATTCAGAGCAGGATGAAAGTATCTTGACGGCTCAGTCTGCACAAAGGTGTGCTGTTAGCAGGAACATTCACATGGCAATGAACAAGATGGATGAGGCGCTGCACTTGGCTCCTCAGAGGAGGAGAGATGTCTTTTTCTCCCCCAAAGCACTTTTCAGACATATCTGTTTTGAAAGCACCTTTTCACATGGTGTCCATATTTCAGAAATATAAAAACAGCTCAGACCCTTCCCACACCATTTCCCCTGTCAGCGCCATTATTTCAGCACATCCTCCAAAATGTCAAAGCGAAGACACACAGAATTTGATTTCGGAGCTCTTCCTAATTGCGTTTTTACATTGGCACTCCAGGGAGGGGAGGGTGGCCCTGCTAATGGAAGAACTCATCAGTATCTGCCAGGGTAATTAGCCGAATTAGCCAATCCCCTCATCTGTGAGGTGACCCCGGTGTCGGGGTGAGCGCTTGACGTGCAGAGAATCTCCGCTGCAATCGCCGACTTCCAGCGGGGCCGTACCTGTTGGCCCTAATGCTTTGTTTATTCCATAATGTCGCCGTGAAATGAGGCCGAACAGCTTTTTAGATCAGGGTACATGTCAGGACATCCTGATGCATTAAACAACATGAGTGCTTTGACAGACAAATTAATGCCACCTTTTATCATGCAAATGCATTCTTTAATGCATTCCAATTACTTGGCTGAGTAATAACCTTTAAAAAAAATAATGAAAAATAAAACAAAGTACAGCAGTAACAGTTGTCTTAGCAACAGCTGGTCTGCACACGTACTTATTCATGCGTGCACAAAACACACAAAGACTTCTTATTTGTATGTACGGTATGTGTCACATGTGTGTGAAAAACAAATCACTCTTTACTTAAGTGTTTCCTAACTTCTCTTTCAGTGAAGGGATATAAAAGTCTTTTCAGTCTTTACCAGAACAGTCTTTATTATTCACTAGCCCTCACTCCATTAAAGAGCATATGAAATCTTGCATTTTTTTCCCTCAGTTACTTCTCTCTAACTCAACCTTTTTCATCCATTGTTGCTTACACATTTCACCACCGCCTTCCTCTCCATCTCGCCAAGAGAATATTTAACCTTGGCGAGGCTCAGGGAGCAGATGGTGGGCCCTTATGTGTGTCCGGCATCATCCACGGCTAATGAAGTGATGTCTCTATAAACACCTGACAGTGGGTCAAACCAGCCTGGATATGAAGATGGCCAGTCCTGGCTGCACAGAGCGGGAAAACACTCCCAGTTCCTTATTGGATCCACATTGTTGTGCCAGCACATGAAGCAATCCTCCCAAATCAGGACAGCCCTGTCTGTCCTGCACCTGCAACCTCACACTAACGAGCAGACACATTCAACAAATGAGCAAAGATATGATTACGTGCTACATGAATATACATCACACATAGTAGAAAACAAAACATCATATTGGCCACGACACACAATCATAATTTAATTTTTGGCTTTAAATGTTTGAAAAAGTGTTGTTTTTATATACTAAGACTAGAAACTGACATATTAACAGCAGGCAGACATGTAGCATGAAAGTCACAGATGTAATTATTAACATTAAAAATGGTTCCTTTCCATTTATGCCACCTTAATGTCATATCGTTTCAACCGTAATTATAAACAGCTGAGTGGGAGAAGCGTTCACGTCAGCATCTGACTTCTGACGTCCGACTAATCATAAGTCGGAGATATTGAGAATTTCTGACACTGACAGTAATGCAAGACAAACAATTGGCAGAACGGCAGCAAACACACCATTGTTGGCAGTTACGTCGAAATAAAATCCAATATTAACACCAATGCAATCGATTCTAATTTAAAAGGAGCTGTAATGTTGGTAATGAACTGGTAATATGTAACACAAGAAAAGTAGTTAAATAAGGCTATTTATCTTGTGTGAGAGATTTTAAATTTGTGCAAATCCTCAGATTATGTCATCACTGACATCACTGATAATGTGGCATGGTTAGAAAAGTAGAGTATACGTTATTGACTATTTTTGTAGGAGAACTACATAGTGTATGTATCTCAGACACAAAATTTGGGCACAGTGGTGATTTTGGACACTGTTTCCTTAAGGGTTACTTGTAGTGTAGTTTCATCTCCAGAAGTTTTCTCATGTCAGATGTTTTGGTGGCGAGGAGGAAATAAATTCCTAACAAAGGGAAGCAAGTGGAAAGACTCTCCTGACGTCTTTACTGCCAAACTGCACGGGACAGAGTCATCTGCAAAGAGGCCAAGATGACATACAGTGTCACAGGATGTCAAGTTCAAAGATGCTAAGCCCCAAAAGACAGTCTGAAAAAGACATTCTGGGACTGTTCAGACTGACTGCTTCCACGGATCTGACAGGCGAGCGTGAGAGTTTGTGACTGGAGAGACAGACTGAAGCCCGGAATGATGCTGCAGCACTTGAAGACATACTTGAACAACTTATACAGGTGAGATTGATGCTTTAATTATTTCTAGTGTTTTATTTAACTTCAAAAAGAAAGTGCCTTAAGGATCACTGTTATGTGTTTGCCAAATGTGTATCTGATAAACTTTCTCAACTCGAAGAAAGAACAGGACAAGGCCAATAACCTGAACAATGCCATGGTGAGGGTTGCATTACTCAGGTGAGAGCTTTGGAAAACAGCTTTTTTCCCTCATCTTTTTGAGATAGATAAATGTTGTTATTGTTGGTGGTTTATTTCGTTTTTATTGATTTCCGATATTTTAAGGTGGAAAAGACCCTCCACACTAATGGTGAGTCCACTTCACTTTACCAAATCTGCTTGACTAGACTTCATCTCAGGACCCTGTTGGCATCTACAGACTGGAGCTGTGGCTAAACTGCACTTGGTCTCATGAATCTTGTGAAATACAAGAGTCTCACAGTGACAATCCCACTACAACAAGAAGATTCATTTTATTGTCGTATGTATAGTAAGAAACATAGCGAGACACTTAAATGAACAGAAACTGGGCAGGTCTACAGTTCTCTATTTAGGATTAACACGGGTTGGGTTTGAATTAACTTTATCATTATTAGTACATTGAGTATACAGACCATGTATCATCATTCCCATTTATTCAAAGTGTTCCTTGTCTTCAACAAGTCTTTTTCTATAAGCAAGTGTTGCAAACTGGCTGAGGGAGTCGACTGATAATGGTTAATATGTGTGACACACCTAAGAAAGGTGACCACATTTGTGTTAAAATCTTGAATTGTGATTATTTTGATAATCATTTTTGGTTTATGGTATGTATGTTCAATAATTATACTGTTTTAACATTTATTCTATGAATATTATGGGGGCGGAACCTTCATGCTTGCTCTGGTTGCTCTGGGGGGGGTTATTAAGGGCGCGCCCCTCTCCGCTGCTCCTCAGGGGCAATTTGGAGAGCCAAAGTATCTACCTCGTCCTCACTGCTACACTTTTACCTGCTTCAGGTTGGTAAAGTGAAAAAAAAATACATGTTAACGCTTGTTCATACAAGGCTGTGTTGTGGTAAATTAACGTTTTAGAAGAGTTTTGTATGTGTATGTTCATTGAAATATGTGGTAATTAGCCGGTAAAAGTTTATGTTGTAGCGTAGTTTGCTAGCGGTGACGTCGCACGCCCGCGAAAACGTCCCCACAGTATGTTTAGAGAAAATGTGTGTTAAAGCTACTGCACCTCCATTATTTAATTAATGTTCAATTGTAGAGTAGAAGTAAGTTTGTATGTCTGTAGTAATTGTTTAGTGGTAGTTTCTGTTGAGACAAATTGTTTAAATATGTGATATAAGCACTTTTGAATCAATGCATTTTCAGAGTCTGTTATATGAGCAGTTTAATGTCAGGTTGACATATGTAGATGATACTGCATCATACTTTAATTTACACTAAATGTGAATTATCCCAGTTATATACTGTGAGTGAAAGTGATTTATTTTCAAAATGATTTATGTGAAAGTCAGTGAGGAAATGTATATGTGTTACTGTGTGAATGTTTAATTAATTGACATAAGTTATCTTGAAAAGGACCTGATTGAAGTGCATTGAGGAGAGATGTTTATATGTTTTGAGTTTGTGAAATAAATCAGAGGCAATTTGGAGAGCGAAAGTATCTACCTCGTCCTCACTGCCTCACTTTCACCTGCTTCATACAAGTAGTATTTATTTGTTGCCGTGGTCTTCGGGCTGGAGACCCGTAACATATGCAAGTACAATATGTATGTACAGTGGGCATGTACACACAGGCATACATACAAATGTGTTTACTTCAAACTTTCCTTCGCTCTCTAGTAGTTTTTCTTATTTTTTTTAATCTCAAAAGATGAACTGCTGACAGGTTATTGGTCCACCAAAATATTTTTCAAATGAAATAAATCAATTTCTTCATCAGTCTAAAATATACCACAGCTTGAAGTCATATGACAGCAAAAGTTGAATTAATGCAATTCAGAAGCCTCCAATGATGAACTGCTCATGTGCTGAATTAATAATAAACACATTACAGAGGTGCTCAACACAGGCTGGTGCTGAAGATTTTCAAAATTTTGCGGTCATGTAAATGATTGTATTTCATGATGAAATGTTCTGTGACTATATGTTCCATGACACTAAACTACAGGCTCATCCAGCCCATGTCTTAAAGCCGTAAAGCAGAATAAGCCCTTTTGGTTGATCAGGAACAAGACACAGTCCTCTGCACGTTCCTGCCTCTGAATTTCTCCATAATCGGACTGGTGGTCTGCGGAGAAATCAAATTTTGACATTTAATTCAATAGCGACCCAATTACAGCAGCCAGTCAGTAATTTTATAAATGCTGGAAGGTTTCTGCCCAGATGAGACTGGTGATGTTTAATCTGAGATATGGTATATTTGACAGACAGTCTTAATTCATAGTTTCACCGCTCCGTGATTTCATCGTGATGGAAAAATAAGTGAAGGCCGCATATAACACAAAAAAAGTGTGACACAGAAATGAAGCCACCATTCAGGGAGGTCTTGCAAACTCTGTGCTTTTCTCACATCTAATGCCTTTTTTTCCCCAGAAAGAAGTGTCTTATCTATGCCAACTTTTCTCTTTCCACTCTATTCAAGTTCATCTATTTGCGCACCAAGCTGCTTTAATGCGTAATATCCTGTCATCATCATTGGGCATGCCACAGGGGCTCTACCTTTGTCCCCTTTAGTTTTCAATGGGAAACAAAGCCCGGGCACAGATAATTGGTTCCACAGCTAACAACTGCCTTTGTGCCTGCTGCTGAATTTACTGTACTGAGAACATCTTAATGACAGACTGAGCGTGTTTTTTTTTTTTTCTCTTCCAGATTCGTCGTACAGCCGCAGCCCCACCACTGTTGCTTCCCTCCTGTGCTTTAGAGATGGTAAGATAGGCAAGTGTACAGCAAGAAGACTATTTGTCACTCAGCAGTAGACCGCAGACTGGGGTGTATAATTACCACTTACTGCACAATCAGCTGTCTTGTCACACCCTCAGTGCCAACACTCTTCAGATTCACATTTAATTTGCTGAGGAGAGTTTTTTTCCCCCCCTTTCACAGATTTCTAACTTTTCTTGCTTTTTTGGCATTTGCTTCCCACATTTTCCTTTTCTCTCACTTATTATGGGCCTTATTGATTTAGTAGCACCCTGCGTGATTTTTTTGTTTATGCATAATTTGCGACTGCTTGCTGATTTACTTATTTTTTTCTCATGCGTGGCTCCCTTTCTGCTAACCCTCAACCCCCATATATCTGCCTCTTGCTCTTTCACTCTTTCCTCTCTCTACTTTGCTGCGCCAGCACTTTGATAGTGGAGTAGCTGGGGGTGGTGGTTTAATGGGGAGGGGCTGCAAGCCCAGATGAGAACAGTCAATATTTCATATCGCTACCTGGAAGGAGACACAGAGGGCAGGACAAAATTCAAATAGGGTAAGATGTATGACACCCCTACACAGCTTTAACCGCCTTGCCAATGGGAGATGCTGCAGGAGGCTATGTGGCTGACAGCTCCTGACAGAAGGAATCCATTAATTTTAACATTTGCAAATAGAACATGGTTTCTAAAAAGATGGCAACACCTGCACTATGGAAACTGGAAAATTGAATGCAATTACATTAGCATAAATCAAATTGTCAAACTTTTACACCTTTGAATGCATTGTGCACATAATGTGGACATGGCTGGAAGTTTTGAATAATGCCGCTCGTGAATAGTAGCAATTTTTCCCCCTCTGATCAGGTTTCGGGTGTGATTATGTGCCGCTGGTTTCAAAGGTGTGTTGTAATGAAAGTGGATGGCTGTGGATGAAAGGGGTGTTCCCTTCCTCGCTGCCAAGTCCCATTCTTCTGCCTGAACTCAATCAGCCATTCAGCCCATGTAGACGGAGCTTACTGTTGGCTCCTCATATTGGTTTCCATTGCCCAGAGAATAACTCTGCAATCAGTTCACACTTCTCGCCATATCCCTCTCAGGTTGGCTACATCTGCTCTCATTCAGGCCCCTGCCACTCGCAAATGAACTGCAGTCTTATCAGGGCCGAAATAGTAGCTCTGAATGATGCGATGTGATCAGTTTTTTAGCTTGAGAATCACGAGTGCCCATGAAGATGTTCATGTTGTGACCGTATTCCCGCCTGCAGACTTATTTCTATGCTAATTCGACTATTCACGTGTCGTTTCTAATATTTGCTTACAGAAAATCAAGAAAAGGCTAATGTGCTGACTCCGTTGTGCGCCAGTTAAAGAACGCTGGAAATGTATGCAGAGAGCCCACCATACATCCAAATCCATTCTCGGCATAGATTTGACATTATGGAAGTTTTCAGGGAAACAGCGCTCCATCATGACACTGCCATCGAACAGTAAACTGGTTTTCTATCAAAGTGGAATAAATATCACCTGATGCGTGCAAATGAGAATACAGAGGATAGTGTTATGAAGTAAACAATACAATGATCTTCCCATGAAAATGATGTTGGATGCACTCCTGTGAGAGAATCACATCCAATTCTCTACGCAGCAGTGAAAAGAGGAGCTGAGTCTATTGTACCTGTCTTTCTGTCTGGCCCCAGTTAAATGCTGCTAGTTGCGTTTGATCTCTACAGAAGCCTGCTTTTGGCTCCTTTGCAAGGCCTTGCCACTTGGGTGCTGAACTGCTTCATTCCAGTTGCCTGTGTTTGTTTGTTTAACGCCAGGCTCTGCTTTCACACAGACATAATTAAATCAAGCCTAATCCACTATTTATGCATTCTGCTTCTGAATTATTCACACAACAGTTTTATGTGTTATTGCATTTTTTTTCAGAGACATTTAGAAGTTGTGGGGCTGCCGTTATTGAATAGAACTTCCCTCAAGATTGCGTCTTTTATTAATTAAGTCCCCCCCATGCAATACTACACAATGCAGTCATGTAAGAGCTGCGCTTGCATTTCTTTGCTTAAGCAAGTATGACTTTGCCTAATGCAACTACACAGTGTGTAATAAGAGTAATTATAGTGCCTCTAGAGAGTACATCAGCTTTCCAAGAATGTTATTGTATACTTTGAAAAATCAGCACACACACACACAAAACAGCAGACACACACACCTTGCATCCAAAGATATAGTCTCATATATGTGGCTTCTCACTTAAAAGGGAACAAAACCGATTTTACTCATTAAAGTCAAATTCCAGGTCTTGGGAAGTACCACGGCATCTGTGTCGTGATGACACTTAAATTGGCATCAACTGGGGCTGAATACTACAAGTTAAAAAATGAAAAAAAATCCTGGGTTGTGGAGTCAGATTGAGGTGAGTTTACCAGACCTCTGTAGCCCGCTCCTCATTTCTGCTTGAGGCTATCGACTCAAGGCTACATTAGCCAATTCTAGCATAACACACCAGAGTCTCCGACCAAACTGTCAGCTGTCGAGTTGCATTGTGGGCACACCGGCATGAGTCAAACAATGTTATAGGATTGCAAAGCTGAGTCGGTGGAGTACACACCAGTTTTTAAAAACCAAAGATGCCTCAAAATCCCAAGCTGTTTCAACATTGTCATCAACGCTGTCTCGTAGAAATTACGATGTAGTACTAATTTGCTGCAGCAAATATGTTTTGAAAGAAAGGTAATGATGCCTTTACTTTTTCTGTCAATATAATGAGGACACATTAAGTAACATCATCAGTGTTAATTAAAAACCCCTGAAAACTTGGTTTCCAAGCTTGTAAACATTAAATATTCATGACTAAATAAGCACCAATTAAATTTTAAGTTTGGAGAAGAGGTAAAAGTTCAGCAAGCTCAGCTCATCTGCCTCATCAGGACTGTCTGGATGTGGTTTGATGGTTGTTTGAACAATCCACCAACTCTCATCGCATCTTGATTCAAATGCTGCGAAATCCTGATTGGTGTCTGGAAGGATGTGGCGTCATCTTTTTTGCAACTGAGACCCCGCAAACTTCAAACCAGTGATGAGCCCAGAGAAAAACACAGAAATCTGTCAATAACCAAAACTGTTGAGAAAAAAGTATGTTCATGTAGAACCACATCGCTCAGGAAGAAGCTAATTGAGGAAATAGGCTTTCGGGGCCTTTAATGTTGCCAATTTGCGTTGATAGTGAATGTATCAGTAATATATTCACTGACAACATATTTCATTTGTATTCACAGCAATATCAAGTATTGCAATACCATATCTGCTTCATTCATGATTCAGCTTTTTCATGCTTATATTTACTGCACTTGGTTATTATTAGGAAAACTTTATGGTCTTGGTTAAATCGTAAAAGTTGTGACATATTTACTTTATTAAAATGAACCAAAATTACATTCTTTGTAGTCCTGCTTTGTATGCCCAACAAGCACACTGACCACCTCCCTCTGGCATGTCTGTGGTGCTTAAATGATGTGTTTCATACACTAGAAAAAACACAGGGAACATTATATAGGTAACAACTGTGTTTTTCCACAAAACTGTAATTGAAAAAACAAGTTGCTATGATATGAATGTATTTCTAGGAGACAGAGTTGGTACCATGCAGTATATTTTGTGTCTGAGAAAATTTCTTAACAAATCTATTAATG
Source organism: Holacanthus passer (assembly GCA_025331565.1). Classification (NCBI taxonomy): domain Eukaryota; kingdom Metazoa; phylum Chordata; class Actinopteri; family Pomacanthidae; genus Holacanthus; species Holacanthus passer. Next base: position 4,283,973 of record JAFREQ010000011.1, read on the forward strand.
TGACAAATGCCTAGGTGGAATATAAATTGTGTGTGAAATATCTTGTGGGTAAAAGCTTCTTTTTTTTTCTCGCCACATGGGCTGTGGAAGTCTGCCAAGTGGAAACAGACAGAGAGGTTAATTAGGCGGAGTAGATTCTGATGTTACAGTTCAAATGAAAATCAAATGACATCCAGCGTCATCCATCATCGTCGGGCCACTCTCTGTGCACCTATCAGGCAATCATGGTATATTGAAATGGCAGTCAAAAGGTTAGGGATACAGGCATCTGCAGGGGCTCATCCCTCCGTGTTAAATATGGAAAGCAGCCCGTAGCCTTGTGTCATTACTTCTGGACCACAGTCGTATAGTCTCTGATAAAAACAGACCTATTGCGTATTGATTTCTCCCTGTTTCTAAAGTCTGGTCCCTGTGGAGGCAGAAGGATCTGCTGCACTGTACTGCTGAAATAAGTGTGAAGCTCACTGGAACACAGAAAATATTATCCAATCTTAGCTAAATTAAAAAATCAGATCATGGGTGAAATTGCTTTATATTCATTTTACATCCGTCGCTCCTCTCAAGGTGTTGAGCAAATGTTTACTTTGGTCTTTCGCTGATGGATCGTTTGCTTCCTGTGGTCTTCGGGCATTTCTGTTGTGCCAATATCAATATTTCATTCATTCAGGAGAAGCAAGTAAAAACAAAACAGCAGTTCCTGAAAGTCTGAGAGGTTTCAGTGTTGTGGAGTTTGTGCAGAATTTGTGTTACTGTTTAATGGAGCTTGCCTTCCTTTGCCTCTTTTCAGTTTCTCCGTGTGCATCAGTTTGATATTCATACACTGAAAACTACATCAACCTGAATCTTCAGGGAAAAAACACTCATGAATTATTGTTACGGCATGCCAGGCAATATGTGGTAAATAGTACCAAAGTTGGCCTTGCAGTACTGAATGCACAGTGGGTGTTGCCATAATTAGGGGTGCACATAACATTTTAGTCAGGTACCAGGAGATGGTGTTTGGGACTCATGCCATATATAACATGGCCTTAATAAGCACAGTCTTCTTCGCTGTGCTCCTCTGTGTCTTCATCACTGTCCTCTACTTCAGCTTCCTGTATGATAGATGATGGTTGAGCCTCTGATTAGCTGTCTCCATCCGCAGGTCAACAGCTGGCTTTGGGTCAAATGTCTCTGTGGTCACCCCCCTTCATGTGACTGATTTGCACCTCCGACATTCATCCCCAACCGCTTGAATAAAGCAAAATACCCAGCGTAGGAAGACATAGGACCTGTGTGTTACATCTGATGAAATGCCAGAGAATTCAGATTTTCAGAGATTCAATTTATTTCGCCATTCTCCAGCTTGTCTGTTGTTTTCCTATCACAGTAGTTTCCTTCACGTGTAGACGAAAAATACGTATTGATGGCAGATGACAGTTGCTACCTGCCATAATATAGCAAATTCCACTGACATTGTGAGGATTGCACACAGAAAAAAATGCAATACTAGCTCAGTTGCTTAGAGTGCAGAAAAAAGACTCTCAATAAAATTCTACTTCATACGTGGTCACTAAAATCATTTAAGAGATAAACGGCCAGTGGCTGCGATATTGTTTTCCTTTGAATCTCCTGTGTGAAAAACCTGAAGAGTCGCCAAATATCTCAGAAATGCTTTGTAAGTTAACACATTTGTGAAAAGCTATTCTCTCCTCTTTCTGACAGAGTAAATGAATCTGGAGAGTTTTGTTGATGTTGCTGCGCTGTCACATAACTTTGGAAATGTCTGTGAATTTTTCTCCTCGGTCAGCAGCGAGGAAAGTTTCACGTCTGCGACAAGCCTTTTCCCCCTGTGCGGTTGACAGCGTTGCAACAGTTGCATCACCAGCGGCAGCGCTGCGAAACGCCATGGTGATGAACCCTGTGTGGATTTTACACCTTGTGAATACGTCTGTTCAAAGTAAAATTCTCTTGTACGGATTCAGTCCCTCTGTGCAGTCATGGAGATGACATGATGTGTACGCTAGACCTAATAATTATCTGTTCAAATGTGAAATAAATTCTTTAGGTTCTCATTTAAACAGCTACATTTATCTGCGTGGCAGGCTTAATAATAGTAATGAGTAATGAGCTGCCAGGCTTATGACACATTATCTATATACACAGCACATATACAATGGGCTTTAAAAATGTCATGGTTATAATTAGTCTCAGGTTTCTGAATTGATACTGTATCATACATACATGGCTGTTTGGCAGCTCTCCGCGTTAACTGATGACAAACAACTGAGGAAGTAACTTTTCCTGTGTGAAAGGTGTAAAGATTCACAAAAAGGCGCGAAAGACTACAACAACACATTCTTCCTTTTTGCTAATTAGATACTCCTCAGTGAATGTGAAACGGTTTGATAACAACAAAGGCACAGAGCAGCGAAATGCATCACTGCAGAGTGTTCAACATCCACAAGCTCACAAAACTGAGATCTGCTCTATGACTTTGGTCCAGTGAGGAATCAGAAATATTAATTAGAATTAATAGACAAAGAATTAAAAAATGTCAGTCACCAGCCGAAAACTGTTTTATGACTTCCATTTATCTGCCTCTCTAAATCTCTTACAGTTTGACGTAATGGATGTACTGCACATTTTCTTTTCAGCGGTGTTTGAAAATGATTAAACATCTGATGTGAGCAACTGCCTTCAAAATTTATGATGGATTATGTACTTGTAGAATTTAGGTTGGCCAAGAATAATTCCATGATAAAATGCATTTTGTTAGAATCCGCAAGGTCTAAGCTGTAATAACTCAAACAGTAACCGAACCCACCAGTGAACTCTGGGTGGTTGTTGGTGAAGAGAAACTATGGGCTCAGAACCAATAAATCACATAGGTGAATTTAACCTCCCAAGAAAAGTGTCCTGAACCAAGATAAGTATATGCTTAAGTGACAGAGCCCTTTGGTAAAGAATTATGATGGGAACAAAGGAGGAAGTCAAGTTATTAGAGAGTGAAAAAGTCAGCAGAGGAAAGAGGTCAGCGTGGATGGACGAGAAAACAAAAGATCAGACTTTAACACGAGGGGAAAGCTGTTTGTTTCCAGTTTCCAACCAACAGTCAAAGGTCAACTTTTGCCATAATCACAATCAGTCCCAAACCATAACTATGTGCTTATCACTGTAACCATAACTACACGTCTCTTAATCTTAATGAAGTAGTAACTTTAACCAGCCCGTTCTCACTCCCAACGTGTCAAATACAGCGGCTTGGTCAGTGGCCCAATGCCTCAAACTATCACGCTGTAGGTACCCATGTAGCTTCACTTCATGATGTCAAAGTCAGGTGACACAGCATAAACAAACCATCTGCCTACCTACAATCTGTGTAGGTAGGCGGATGGTTTGGTTGGGTCAAACACAGGTCTGGTCCAGACCAGGAGACCGGGTTTCGTTTGCTGTGTGAAACCAAAAGTGAATGTTGACTTCTTTTCAACTTATGTATGCAACTGAGGTTATGTAACTTAATATAGTAACTAATGTACTAATTTCAACCCAAATCACGATCTTTTCCTAAGCTTAACCAAGTAGTTCTGTGGCATAAATCCAACCGAACTGCAACTGTTTCACCACATTAACCACGTGGCTGCCATATTTGATGAGTTGGGTGTGAGAGCAATGTTGACCAAACCACAGTGTTTCCCCAACCTACTACTCATTTTAACCCATTACATGATCTTTCCCTAAACTAATTAATTAATTATAATACTAATTAATTATAGTGTTGTCACATCATGAAACAGATTTTTTTTCCACCTGCGAAGTAAATCGTTCACAAAAGCATCACAGCCAGTCACTAACACTTGCCTCTTCCCTCATTAAGTAGAATCACAGAGTAGAGTCACAGCAATGACTGATGCACATGTTATTTGGGACCAAGTGTGATAACTCTGAAGGATCATGTCAGATGTTGACTGATAGTGAGATGAGCACTGGGTGTGCACCGGGACTGAAAGAGTTAAAGCTGAGCAACAAGTGTATCGTGAAAATAAATATTTAGTAAGTTACATTCCTTCTTTAATTATGATACTGATATCAGACCTACATGATCATGTACTGGTTGGGCCTAATTTATTTCAGCAGGATCATTAAGTTCCCAATGAGCCCTGAACAAATTTTGTGTCTTGCTGATAAATGCAATAAAAAATGGTGCTGTTGTAAATATGCACTTCTCAAAGCAAAATGCATGAACGTATTGTCGCTGTAATATACTTGGCTTATTGTGTCCAGCCGAGCCACAAAAAGAAAGAGGCAGAGAGAGAGAGAGAGAGAGAGAGAAAGAGAAGCTAGGAGATGCTTGAGAGAAACATATAGCCTCTTCACAAATTACTGCACTAGAGGAGAAACAGCAATTCATGAAATAACAAATGGAAAGTGGAATTTGTCAGCCTGTATATTGTATGGCGAGGTGTTCCTACAGTAACGTCTTTCCCCCTATAAAAAGAGAACTGGGACCCATTTTGCGAGATTTGTTTAATAATTCAGCACAGCCTTAAACCAATTCACTTCAAGTGCCCAGATGGTATTTTTATTAGGCAAATGCTCGATACTTGAGAGGAATAATTTACTTGCGTTCTGAAACTGGCAGGGTACCTTGGAGCCACGTGGAATTTACTGAGCAGAGAATCAGCCGGGCCGTTCTTCAGGGTACTAATTCAGCAAAACAATAATTTCATGAATATCGTAGTGTTTGTGCTGCAGAGGCAGACGGGGGGGTGGTGGCGGCGGAGGGGACATCAGGCGATGGTCACTTTATGCACTGTGCTCTGTTGTCACTAATTAGGTTTAAAGTTAAAACAGCATATGCATGGCCTGCTCTAACTTCTGAATGCTGGGGAAATAGCACTGCTGGCGTTGGTGTTTTTCACTCGAGGACACTCAGACGTTTTCTCGCAGGAGCTCTTTCCCCTTCTCGGCCCTCCTTCCTGTCAACAGCTGGAGGAAGTGACAGTGACTGATACAGGGATGGGCTCGTTATTAAAGTCATTGTTTATTGTAAGAGGCACGGGTTTTAAATCCTTGTCAAACGCTTCCTCCGCCAAGTTTTCCAGGGTGTAATAAAAGCAGCAGCACAATGCCCTGAAGAGAGATGAGTGGAGTGTATTTCTGATATCTCTGACCTTACAAAATCCTGCCCTCTGGACAGAAACACCCACTGAGCTGTAGTCAGCGAGACCAGGAGTACTTCTTAATTATCAGCCCCGAGCAGTTTATTTTGAAGATGCAGTTTAAAGGCAAGAAACTGTGAAAGAAGAGGGCTGTTCAGAGACCTCTTTTTTTCAATATTGAAGGAGTTAGTGGTGAAAATAAAAGCAGCCGAGTGAATGGCACGGGGCACACTCTTGGCTGTGCTGATTGACACTGCAATGCTGTCCTATTCCTTTTGATGGGATTAAATTGTCATGACCTCTCAGATATGGAAATTGAGGCACTGATCTGAGGCTTCCGAAATGTCAACATTATTAAATTGTGAGAGCAGTTAAAGGCACAGTTCACACTTTTTTTTTTTTTTTTGCCTGGCTTTATTTCTCTACTCTTACAAAAAATTTGTGAACCCTCTGTGTCTTTTAAGCCTGAAATTGTTAAAAAATATCTTCATCAAAATGAGACATTTAATCCTGAATTCTATATTTGATCCTGGTTATATATTATTCTCTCCAGCAGACTGATAAAGACAGGGGCAGACAAATTCCTCACATATAATAATAGATGGAATAATCCCACACCAGTAAAAGAATTCTCACCTGTTTCATTATAAAATAAAGATATGAAGACTGAATAAAAATGGACATATCTCCTGTAGGTGATCACACAGACTTCTCATTCACTGGACTTTATTTCATTTGATCCTCACACTCACCATCGGTCTTATCCCACAGCGGTCTATCACAGCAGCTCTCATAAAAGCCTAATAACCCCGCAGCTCTTGCGGTACACTTAAAGCGTGGATCAGGGGCAGAGAGGGGGGAACTGGGGTGTGAAATAGACTCCAGTCAGCTGACGGACACATGAAAAGACTCGGATGGTTGCTTGTCACTCACGGCGCCAAGACCCGCCTTTCTTTTGCTGCATCTGAAGTTAAAATATGAATCTAAATAGAGTGGAAAATGCGTTTTTTTTTTTTTTTTTTCTTCTACCCACAGAGGTGTCCGGAGGTGCCTCCTCGCGGGGGACTCATCCGGTGCGCTCCGCCGCGCCCGGTGCGCCCTGCGGTAGGAGGGGTTGGAGTGACGCTCTCGTCCAATGGGCTCCGGCTTCCTCTGGACGGAGCGCAGCATCTCAGTCTCAGCGGCACTTTTGCGCCAGACAAGTAGGGACGGTCTCTCACTCAGCAGCCGAGAGGAAGAAGAAGAAGAAGGGAATTACTGAGGTGCATTTTTTTTTGGCGAATCTCTTTCCTTCCTTCACCTTCTTTTATTTTTCCTCCTTTGCAAAGATGAGCGTCGGCTGCGTCATCCTGGCGTGCACCTTACTTGTGGCCGCATCCTCGGTAAGATGAGTTCGTTTGTGCATGTGTCTTTTTTTTGGAGAGGAGGGGTTGGTGGGGGGAGATCACTGTGCTGAAGTGCTGCACTGCTGTAGAGCTCCGCAGCCAGCCCCGCAAAGTGGCCGACAGAGGCTCGCGCTCCCCCCGCAGCGGCGCGCTACAGGCAACGCCATGCGTGTAATCGAGCTTAATACGGCGACATTTAAGGTCAGGAACATTTTTCGCTGTGTGCAAAAAGTCAGTGGCAACTCTGTTCCCCCAGCCTTCTCCGCCCTCTCCCCTCCATCAGCTGCAGTGCTGTGGCAGAGGACAGTGGTTTGTGGAGGGGCTGCTGCCTGACATCAACTTCCTTTACGCACTGGCTTTTCTGCTTTTCCACATTTCTGGGTTTCGTGGCTCAGTTGGTGTTTGGGGTTTTTTTTTTGCTTTAGTGCTCATGTAACATGAATCCAAGAGCAAATTATGTATAGCTTGCCTTACTTTATTTTCAAACTTGGGCAAATGATGCTCTTAAAGCCAGCCTTATTCACAAATACATGCTGTAGTAGTTTGCAAATGTTGCATGATGTTATGCAACAAAGTGCTTTATATTCACTTTATAAAATCATAAATTGGTGTGATGAATGAGGTGTATGGCTGCAAGTGCATTCTGTGGAGGATGAGATGCCTGCTGGGCTGCAGCCGTGCTCACATACAACATTAGAACTGAATGCATTTGGCTTCTTTTTCTGTCTCTTTTACACATGCACTCACACTCCAGGCAGTATGTATGTTCAGGTTACACTTTATAATGGTCATGTTAATATCACGACTGACATCATTTTTACCTTATTTAATTTAATATGATGATTATGATGATAACCTGTAATAGGGGATGATGATGATTGCCGCCATTAAGAGAATTTATTCACTCTTTGTTCAGGGTTTCAGTGTCTCTCTCACGAGATTTGATGTTTCGCCACAGAGAGTGAAAGCAGGTGTCTTGAGCCCCAGATGTGGATTTCCACCCTGTGACTGTTCCAAGTGCGGGCACGCTGTAGTCTGAAGCGAGCCGCTCACTGTAGCCAGAGAGACTCAATATCAGTGTGAAAAGGCTGTGAGATCAGCTTGTGACCCCGTGGCCGTGAGTCAATTTGCCAATGCTTAACAGGCCGTCTTGTTTTTATTCCTCAGGGGAGTAAGGCGAGCCAGCCCCTCAAACCCCCATGCAGACCAGGCTTCTCCCAGAACTTCTACACGGTGATTGTCTCGAGAGACGTGCTGCACGGCCAGAGCATTCTCAAAGGTAAGCCTGCCGCTGCTGCCTCTCATTTATTGACTGATGATATTTTCTCTCCCCTGCCCAGATTTGTCCCCAGACACACAGCGTGATTGAGTGAGCAAGTGTGTGTGTGTGTGTGTGTGTGAGGGGACATACATATATTATTGTGCGTGGCTCCCCATCACTCCTAAGGTCAGAAGACCCTTGTGGTTGTGCCTTTGCAACATAAGCACAGACGTGCATATATTCCAAGCAGATGGATCCAGTTGTGCAGATTGGGTTGAAAAAAAAACCTTGTGATGTGATTAGACATGATGTGACGTTAGGTGTGTAATGCATTCTGTTCAAGAGTTGTTGTTTGATATGGAGTTTCATTGATGAATGAACACCAAAATTTCCCTGATTGCAGTAAAAAAAACACAATACATTTCTTCCTTTTTGATTGAATAAGCAGCAGGCAGACTCATTTAAATGGCCTGTTGCGTACTCTGCATGTTTACAGCTGGAAGCCTCAAACTTTTATTTTATTCCCAGCGTTCATTGTAATACATTTTCCAGCCCTTTTATTCTTTCTGTTTTTTAGACGAATTCAATTCTGTTTTCATTCGCTCCATTTCTTTTCGGAGCAGGCAGTGTACTGAATCTACTGCGAGGTTCATCTCCTGCCATTTGAAATTATGCTGTAGTTTCTTCGGCATGTCTCTTCTATTTGCCGGCGAATCTTTGCCATAATGGAAAAAAAAAAAATCCCTCTCATTTGCACCCTCGGGTCCCTTAATGCTTCTATAACATAGAGCACGTTATATGTAAACCTCTAAACTGCAACTACAACATTAAGGAAAAATTAGCCCCATGACACGAGGAGTGCTTCAGCATTTTTTGCAGATTTTCATATCTGCACTGTGGCCTACTATAAAAAGCGAGGGACTTTGTAATATAGGTCCAATATTGAGGTTGTTGCTCACTTCCTCTTATTTCTGTTTTCCTGTAACCTTCTCAACACTGTTACTCACACATGCAGGCAACATCTCAACAACAGTCCACAATAAGCTTAGCTCTCCCCTGACGCTCTAATATTATTGCTTTTATAGCCAAATATTTGTCTATTGTAACGTGAAATGCTATTTGCCAGGAGGAAATGGCATTCTCATTGTAACAGCTGTTTGAGCATTTTCTGCCTGCGAGCAAAACAATTGAATTATTCTGGAGGTTATTTTGTTATTTAGGAGGCTGACAAGGACAGTGCAGCCGGTCAGTGGGGAGCGAGTTTGCCTGAAGGGCCTCAAGGTTTCTGCCTGTTTGGAAATGGGCTGGGGCGTCCTCGCTGACCCAAACAATGTTAACAGAGGGTGATGTGATGTGTGACAGATAACGTGTGTTGGTGTCCTTATCTGTCTTTTGCGTGTGTTTTGCGTGTGTTATGCGTGCACGTGTCCCCGGGGGGGGTGTCCCGGTGTACATGTTATCTGCCAACACTTCAATTCCAAAAGAGGTTACAGCGAAGCTCAACTGCATCAATTTGATATAGCTTATGTGCTACATCAGCTCCAGCTTTGATCCCATATTACCTTTGCTTCCAGTCTCTCGCTTTCATTTTGTCTGTCTCTGTTTGTTCTTTGTGAAAATCAATCCGAGAGCCGTGCTGTCCTCCCAACTGGCCACTCAAAGGGATATGGGCTGCAGCAGCTTACGTCCTCACACAATGATGAATGTGCAGTGGCGAGCCTAGCTGTTTTCTATACAGTGGGCTGCAAAGAGGGAGGAAGCTTTTAATACTAACGCCACAATATGTATAACCTGAAACTGTCACTTTCCAAGAAAATGAATGTGCCGGGGATGAGACGAGGGAGGGACTGGGATGCTCTGGAGCTGGCTAGGGGGCTGCTGGACCGCTGTGGGCCGTGGCTGTTGTCTCCCCGGAGAGATGGACAGTGAGCGATGGGGGTAGGACTAAAGAGCCGTGGCCCAGCAGGTGCAGCGCGAACCAGGCCTCTGTTTCCAGTCGCTGAACAATGTGTGAACCGCAGCTCTTTTCATGCTGAGGTTAGACGGGGGGAGTTGTTTTTCTGCTCTTTTATTGTTTCGAAGGAGTGTGAATAGTTTAGGAGTGACTACATGATGTTTCTGATGTCAAGTTCATTAACATCAATCTGAATAAATTGAATGTGTTAGAAATATTTTCCTTGTGGTCATAGCTGTAAACACCTGGTTGTCACCTTGTGCGTCTGCCGCTTTCCGAGGCACACAATAGTGTTTTATATGTTTCAATGTGTTACCTTCATTGAAGAGTCATGGTAAACTGTGGAATCTGCATACTGATGTTTGCTCCCACAATGTTTCTTTTGTGTACTGTTCCTGTGCGACGTTTCAGTCAATCAGGCTTTTTTCAGACACAAATGGCACTAACAAACAGCACATTATATATATACATGTCTCCACATGACGACAATCTACAGCAGCCGCTCGAAGCTGGAAAACCATTTTTCTCCATTGTTTATCTTCAAGGAGGCCATTGATCTTTATTCATTTCAATATGGACTGAAAACTGTAGGGGCTTTAAACGTTTTTACGAGGTTGTAGAGCCTATGAGGGAGGGGAGTTTTCTCAACCCGCAAAGGATCATGAAATGCTTCCTTCACTGGTTCCCCACCTTTTAAAAATGTGACCCATTATTGTCAAAAAATGCCCCCTCAGCAGTTCAAGCAGAGAGTGATGTTCCGCAATGTGTTTCATTTTAGAGTCTTGAAGATGAAAAACTCCAGTATTTCACAAAGAAAAACATTTTGCATAGCAGTAATGTCTTTCCTCTGTCTTTCAAATCTTTTAATCATTTTGTGATTCACAGACTTATTTTATATCATGACCCATTAGGGGTCCCAACCCCTATGTTGGGAACCAGTGCTCTAACTTATCTGAAAGCATAAGCTTGGACATAAGTGTTTTTCAGTGCTTAGTGACAAAATGAAAACGAATGGAAACCAATGCCTTGTGGGAACACATTCAAAAAAACAGCAAGGCACAGAAGATGTTCAGTGACAGTAAATAGGTAGTAATCACACATTGGTATGGTCCCTTAACCTTGCTTCGTTTCTTTGGTGTCCCCTGTAGGTAAAGCGGTAAAGTGTCGATGGTCAAGACTTGAAAGGTCATATTTGATTTGTAATGCATCATTCAGTGCCCCCTTTGGTCATTCTTCGCTGGCTTTATAGGTTAAAAAGGCTGTTATGGCTTTGTGGTTGACCATAAAGGACCTTTGTTTAACTAACTCACAAATCTCCGCGCTGCCGCTAAGTTGTGCTGAATAAATCATCCCATGCTCCCATGGAGATGTTTGTCTGAGAGCTGGGTCGGGATTGGAGGAGGGAGGCTGTGGCACACAGGCAGGCAGACAGCCGGGGCCTTGAGTCGCGGTCCGTGCAGATTCCAGCTGCGGGCAGATAAGCCATGAAAAGAAATATTCCAGTGATTGCACATCGCTGTGTAAACCATCACCTCGCTCCGAGAGCCGGAACAGACACCTAGGAACACGGACAAGGGGATGTGGCCTCAGCACAAAAGAAATTGATTTGGAATAAAGTTCAGTCAGGATAGTGTCTCTTTAAGTCACTGTCAACGCATATTTGAAAAGGCAGTAGTGATGAGTTTCACCTTTTGCCCCTCGCCAGTCTGGAGAGACTGTGAATAACACTGCCTCGTTTGATTTAAACACTTGTCTGGCTGCATATTTTGCTATATGTCGCCTGGATTTTGTGACAAAGAAAATGAGTGATGGATTTACTGGATGGCAGAATCCTTGTTTTTGTAGAAAAATCAATATTAGCTTTTCAGTGGCGGGTGTTGAAAATGCAGCGGAGGGCCACTTTGTTGTAGGCAAATGAGATAAAAAATGATGACGATAACCTAATGTTTTTTTTCTGGCAGAGAGCATCACAGGAGATGTGTGTCCTCCTTAACCCAAGCACACAATATCTTTTCATAAAGCCTGTGCTTTGCCACCTCGACTCCACGCTGCCCTTTCAAAGAGAATGGACTTGGTTTCCTTTTCAGTCCCTGCATTGTCTCTTGAATCACAGGAGATGAACTTGCTCTATGAAAAAATAATCTACAATTGGGATTTTTTTCCCCCCCTTGCTTCTTTCATCCCAGGGCTTTTAATTTAACATGGGGTCTTTCTATTGCAGTTATTTTATAACTGCTGCAGTCCATGCAGGAAAAAAAAAAATTGCACACACCGTACTTTAATCTAAAAGATTAATTTAGGGAGGATCACGCCTCCATCAGCTATACGCTTTCGGCACGGATTTCCTATTGTTTAATTCCATCTCTAAGAGTTACACATCCAAAATGACTTGTAACATGACCCCAATTAGACTACAGCAGGGGAAATCTGGCAAGGAGCCATATCTGCTTTGAAACAGCCAGCTCGGCGTTCGCTGCGCTGTGGAGAACTTCTGACTCCTAACCTACTATCCAAAGTGACAGGGCTTTCATAAGTACGTCCAGACCCAAGAACTGAGGGAGGGGGGATTACGTTTCCAGGCATTTGATAAGCGGGATGCCATTTTCCTTCTGACTCACGAACGTCTCTCTTGTCCTCCAGAGAGTCTTTCATCTCTGCAGCCAGGACCTGCAGTCTGTGGCGAGCTGATAGAATACAGGTGCAGAAGATGAGCCACATCATTTCTCTTTATCTCGCCCGCCTTCTTACCAAACCAAGCTACGCTCCTATATCCCTCAAACTCCCTACAACATGACATACATGCTGAGCCAATTCCATCAAGCAGGCCACCCAAGATATAGTACATGCCACAGCACAATGCTTTTCATCCTGTTTTGTAGTCATTTCCTCAGTGGAGGTAGTAAGTAAAAAAAAGGGGGTTTTGATAGATGGGAAACTGGCTGTCAGCAGAAATATTATTGCCTCTGGTCAGGGCTTCTGTGTGAATTTTATTAGTTCTAGTGCACTGATCTCCACTGAGCTCCTCTAACTGTGCACTGGTATTAGCTTTAGTCTGATGCTTGGTCTTTAGGTCGTGGCATGTGCTCTCATGGAGTTTCATTACAACACCGGTAGTTTCATTGCTTACACATCTGGTCCCCACTGAGAGACAGGCATGATTCATCTCGACCTTCTTGCATTTTAGACGATGAGAAGCTGTCCGAGAATGCTCTGAGATTCTCTGCTGCATTTTTAAAAGCGCTGTGCGTAGGTCTCTGTTTGCACTCTGCTGGGTGAGATTATGCAGTATATCCACATTTGCCGACAAAATAGAGGTGAGCTAATTGTGCCCTGGATTCTGACCTTCAAATGGAGCCAACGGCGATACTATCAGAGCGCAGATTGCATCTGCGAGAGCTGACGGCTGTGGGTTAAATCATGGAGTGATTATAAGGGAGAAAGAAGGAACTGGGCACTTTTGATGGTGTTAGCCAAAAAAGAGAGTCCTTGGCAAGGGATTAACGGATAAGGAAGAGACCGTGTTGGACGAGGAACTAGAGACTTACTACTGTATTGCTGGAGTTTAGACAAGGGCAAATTTAGAAAAAAAAAAAATTCATGGACAAAGTTTAAAGCGGTGTTTCTTTCCTATTTCTTAGAAAATGTCTCCAAATTACAGTTTAACCCTCCTGATGGATGCATCTCCTTTCATAGACTATCAAAGAAAGCAGCAAAAAGCATTCGTTTGAAGAAACGAACACCGCGTCAAGCATTGACGACCTTGTATTCCGTGAATACTATTTGCATTTGTTATCGAAAACCTTTTTTTAATCGACCACCCTCCCTCATGATCAATGTGTATTAGCACTTTGCATCCCAGTGCACTTTAACGATCGGTGGCCTTGATTAAGACTGTATTGGCTTTTTTGTTGCAGTGCAGAAATGAACAATTTTCCCACTAGGAGACCTCTGTTTCACCTTTTAGCTGTATGTATAACCCAGAATCTACCAGTTCATTACAAAGGTTTTTTCCCGCCTCCTCTAGGCTTTCAGGATTTACATTCATCTGAATACAAATCAGGTCTACACTATTGAAGTAGTGTTTCCACAGCTCAAATTATTCATTTGAATGTTATCCTGCTTGTTTGAATTGTCATGACAATGCACACTACAGTGTCATTTAGGTGGATTATTGGATAGATTATTATTATTACAATTAATAAAAAAAAAGGCTGACTTCTGACTACAGTAACCCTGCAAAAGAAACTTAAAAGAGATGAGTAAGAGCTCAGAGCAAACCTCGCCTGTTCGAAAATAATGTGGAAAAGCTCAGTTTGAACCAATTTTCCATTCCGTTATCATCAGTCTGAAGTTGTGGCTTTTCAAAGCTGTGATTGGCTTTGCGTCATACCAAGCTTTCTTCTTCCAAGAAATAAAATGCTCTGGGAAATAAAAAGCAAGAATTCACATATGACACATTTCTTTTTCTGCCGTCTATCTACCTATGGGATTTTTTACCAGCTAGTTTCGTCTAGTCAAGCCCGAATCTCTAGAGTCTTATGTGCCACTTCTGGGCATGTTGTAATCACTGTAGAGTGGGTCTCCATCAACTCAGGCAGTCGGCTTCACAAGTCCTCAGATCCGGCCAGTCCTCCTCCTGGACACCAAGAAGGCAGGTGGAGGAGGTGAGACTGAGGACAGGAGGAGATGGAGGTAGAACAACAAGATCACCAGTGTTGGGCTTGAATCAGTCATTACATATTTGCTCATTGCAAAAGTAACTACATTACTAATTACTCAGCAGTAAAAGTAATCTGTCACATTACTTTTGTTACTCATCTCTGTCAAAGGTTCCTTTAAACAACTCTGAGTCCTCCACACCCACATGTCTCATCTTTTGTATTTAACTTGAGTGGAAATAGAACCGGAGACAGTGTGGTTTTAACAAGCAGGCAGCCTACATTTTGGAGGGATTTACTGACCATCCAGCAGATAATTTAGCCTGGGAAATGGCACCCAGCTCTCCAGAAATCCTGCCCTCACAGTGAAGCGGCTGGGCTCATACACAATGTGGGTTTACCCGTGGCTGATGTTGGCAAGCCGTCTAAGAAGACAACACGGTAATAAGACAACTTTGGAATGATCTGAAAATGCATTTTTTGTTAGTGGGAACCACATTTCTTCTTCCCCTTTTGTTGGAGACTAACTGCCTCCCCGGGCCTCCATCCCCTTTTGCCATACTAACACATAGCAGACCAGTCTGTTCACTGAACAGACAGAGGCAACCCGCCATCCAACTCCTGTTGAGACAGCAAACAAGCTGACTCTCTAATGTCAAAGTAAATCATTACTGTGATTAGTAATTTTAATGTAATGACAGCATTTCTACTTGCTACTCAGCAAAGTAATCACGTTACTATGTAATGGATTACTGCCCAACACTGACGCTCACACATTTGAAAGCATTCTTGAGCATCATTCTTTCAAACCAGTTGCTTTTGTGTAGTTCACCATGACATTTCCACTCCAGCACATCACACAGAACTATCCCTCAGTTCTTGGGTCTGGACGTACTTATGAAAGCCCTGTCACACATGAAGGATAACTGTTTTTTTAAACCGAAATTGAAATCAAATGATGTTCAGCACAGTTTTTGCATCTACCATGTACATATTTTACGATATGCATTTATTGAGTGATGATCTATGACAATCTCCTCTTTTGATCTGCTGTGCCTCCATGTTTCTTTCCATGTTCTCCCCCACCTGCTCCTCATTCCTGGCTCAGGGGCCCCAAAGTGACACATAGCTCCTCACTTTATTGATGAATTACGGCCAAGGAGTTTGACCTTGTGTTGCCACTTGACCTCACATGTTTTCCAACACTCATATCCTCAGTCTGCAGCACTGGAGCAGATGAAAAACATGGCCCACTCAAAATGATTTACGTTGGGCTTGACTCAACACATAGATCCTTCTAAGCTGCTGCTAAATGCATCTCCAGAGGGCTACTGTGTATTGTACTATACAACCATTTCTGAAGCCACAGGGCTTTTGCTATTCTATCGCTTTAATTAAAAGACTACACTGTCAAGATGCCTTTGTTCTACAAACTCTAATATCAGTAAGGTCCCTCACCAGAGAGCGGCTTGTGCTGTACTTTGTCCTTTGGATTTACTCAGCCTGGAATCTATATTTGATCAGGGTGCCTGCGTGCTCTTGTTTTCACCCTCTTCTCTTGTTCATTTTTGTACACGCATAAACACAAATATTTATTTCTCTATAAACACAGGATATTTTGTGCATTGTGTGTGTTTGTGTGTTTGTATGTGCATGTGTTTGTAGACAGCGCTCCATCCAGAGGGCGATTATCTTAAATGGAGAA
The DNA here is from genome assembly GCA_025331565.1 of Holacanthus passer. Classification (NCBI taxonomy): domain Eukaryota; kingdom Metazoa; phylum Chordata; class Actinopteri; family Pomacanthidae; genus Holacanthus; species Holacanthus passer. Next base: position 4,300,077 of record JAFREQ010000011.1, read on the forward strand.
ATTAAAGGATTACAAACCAGCCAAGTAATCCAGCTGTCAATCTCACAGCTCATTAGTAAGCAAAGGAGAGGGATGAGGGCGAGAGAGAGAACGAGAGATAGACTATGCTGAGAGAGAGAGAGAGAGAGAGAGAGAGAGAGAGAGCAAGCGAAGCATACCTGTTTATAGCGGTAAGGATGTGGACTTGTCAGTCAAACAGTAAGGAAGGTTTTTCTGTATCCCCACATTAATTAAAAACTTCTAATTGCTAAAAATGGAGGCATTGATTTCACCTGAACAGCTGAGATGAAATGCGGCGCAGTTAAACAAATACGAACTGTATTTAACTGCAAAATTAAATTTTCCACAGACAAATATGAAAAATATGCCGTTCATTAAATTGCACATTTTGGTATTAATATACCGAATGAAAGCAAAGGAACGCTTTGACATTTCTCGTAATTTCTGTTTAAAATGAGATTATTTGCACTCTTAATTGCAACTCGGCTCCATGCTCATAAACTGGCTGTTAGAAAAAGAAACGTCGTCAAGCTGCTCAGTTGCTTTGGTTGAGCACATTAAACTGCATTAAGGTATAAATTCATCTGAAGGATTCGTATTGTTATTGTAACTGTATATTATATTGTGAATTTCCCCACTGTGGGATGAATAAAGGTTTATCTTATCTTATCTTATCTTATCTTATCTTATCTTATGCCACATGCTACCAGAGTTCATTTTGGGCTTGTTTCACTGTTGCTTCTATTCCCAGTTTTAAATAACAAATGAATGAGTGCAGCTACAGTGACACATACAGTACAACAACATATAAACTGTGTGTGTGTGTGTGTTGCAGATTAGCCTTGTGGAAAGATATACAGCGACTGTGCCATTTTTCACCAGGCTCTGAGGCACATAAAAGAAACAGTTTGGGAAACGATGGCACCATAAAAGAAAATGGAAACACAAATCCTGACTCCATCATGGAAAAAAGGCTGGAAATTGCATCTCCTATGGTGGTGACGCTTTTTTGGATTTGATTGTATCAATTTGCTGTCTATTTTGATCTAAAAAGCGAGCCGTGTGCAGCCTTATTTGCTCATGCACGGTGACTTGTGGATGCCCACTGCGGGGACCTGTTTTTTATTCAGCCCATCTCGTCTCGTTTAATTTGAAACTCACCATTCTCTTTTTTTACTTTGTTTTTGCATTTTTCATAAATTGTACTTTGTCCATTTAGGTGTCTCTGTTTGAGTTGGAATTCATTTTCTCCCATGAAACTTTCCAATTAGGATTTAGAGGGAGCCGTTGCTATTAATCTCGTTGTCATGTTATAGACGAGGTTTCCTGGTGTATTTCTGCTACGTTTGTGGTACCTGTTACCTCTGAGAAATGACTTGCTTGCTTTGTTGAAAAAAAAAGAAAAATACTATTGTTACTACACCAGCCACGCTTTCTATAGGCTGTCTGTTTGAAAGAGCTCATTCTGGCTAGGATTCAGATGGCTGATTTGGAAATCACAATACGAAGCCATGCTCCATCCTGTTGTGATGCAGATTTGTCTGTGGGAGGCCGAAAAATCTGCAAATATGCTTTGCTGACCAGAATAAACAGAAGAATATTCTGCAGTAGAATTGAAATACAACTTAGTCTGTTTCCTCTCATGTCAGTAAAGAATTGAGTTTTTGTTTTTATTGCTTACTTTATTTACTTCTTTGCTTACTTTATTACTTCTTTCCATGAACACATTATCTCAGCTGTCTATCTCTCTGTCTGTCTCTCTGTTTCTCTCTCTCAAAACCCGAGGGAGCTCATCATACTCTCCCTGACTCTCTTATGAATCCATTTCCTGAAAAACTAAGACACCAAACAAAGCATGACTTACTTGTCTGATTTATATTTAGAGCTGCGCTCGTACAAGAGCAGGTCACATACACAACTTGTATCCCACGCACATGCGCACACACACACACGCTACCACACACTTTAACACTTACTGTAGAGGTTAATTCGTTGTAGCAGAGGCCCCTGTAGGTATGTGCTCAAATGTTAAATGTGCCATTATACTATTAGCTTTGACCTCCAGATGGGTTTCTTCTACATTCTAATAGTCCACCTGCAGACTTGTGTATTTCTGATCTCTGCCCAGAGAGCGTGCACACAGTTAAACTGTCAGGGGAACAAAAAAAACCCAACAACCAATAAACGATTAATTTCTAAATCTGGTTGTGCCTTTTGTACTGCTTGCTCGCTTCTTGACATATTTGTGCACGATGTGGATAGAGGCGCACTGCAAATACCCATGAGAAGATTATAGCCATCGGCTAGCAACAGTCAGAAATCCACATGAAACATCATTACCATGCCAAAGATGTCCCAGTTGCACACACAAACGTGTCTTTTGTTGTCTCTGCATAACAAGATGGAGTTTTTTCAAATATGCTTAAGCTTGACGTTTGGCATTCTAGTCTTTATTTAGTGAGAGGCTGGTAATTCATAGAAGTACAGGGGAAAATCTGGGGTTGAGAACCCACTTTTTTGATTGAAATATAGGAGCAAATCAATAGAGCCCTCCTTTTTGCTGGCAACGTGCAATGCAGACACACGCTGGTAGCATCGATCACAGCTTCAGAAGAATCACAGTTTTCCTCTGCCGCTCCACTCTGTCTCTCTGTGTGCCTCTCTTCCCCTCTCGATCTCTTTCTCTTGTCTCTTTTCTCTCTGTAGCCTTGTATAGGTTTTCAGATAAAAATAATAGCTCTGAGAACCAACAGAGAAGAGAGGCATGGGGGGTGTGGGGGGTGGTGGTGGTGTTGGTGACAGTGTTTGTGCTCTGCACCACAACCCAGCAGTAAGACAATAAGAGGCAGTCTGACTAACTGTGGCCTCTGGGAATAGAAGCCTTCTTATTGCCATAAACAGCAATTTAGCCTGGGTAAAAGAAAAACGGATGCAGCCCTATTACTGTGTCATCATGATTACAGCCACCACAGGGCTGTGGCAAAGTGAATGATGGCTGTAACAGCCAGGCACCTATTTAAATTCAGCGTCAAATTTATAGCTGTGTAAACCAATTTAACATCAAGGCTAATCCAAATGATGACTCGTCAGAGATGCCACCGATGGATGAAAGATGTTTGCAACCAGTTCTGCAGTTTGGCGATCGTTTGTTGCTGTGCCTGTGTTTGTTGAAAGTAGAGAGATTGTTATGCTGATGGAATTTGCATACAATAGCTCATGTCTGTGCTTAAGCATGTAGGCTTTTGATTTGCAACTCACTGAACATGCAGTAGTCATTTCTAATTTAGCCGTCTGTATTCTAACCAGAGGACATGGGAAGCTTTGAACGGCTCTCTGAAAGTATCATTATGAAGCCGAGAGTTAAACGTCCTGGTTGTGTAAGCTCTGCTGCAGGGATATAGGCCCATTGCACATAACTCACCTGTCATGAATAAACATCCGCTGTCCGTAGATATCTGGTGGATTTCCTGATTTCATGTGGTGATTCACAACTTGATTTGCATTTTTGTTATGCTTTTCCAAGATTATATTAAACCATTGAAACACCACGCGATGCTTTGTCCACAGCGTTGGTCCTGCCTGTTATTTTTAACTGATAGCTTTGCATGCTTGGGTCAGGTTCAGGGCCTGCAGAGCTCATTATTGTAGAGCTAGGGTGGATGTTGGCAACAATACAAGACCCTCTTCCACCTTCAGGCCCTGCAGCATATTAGATGAAATGCGAGGAGGAGTTGGAAGAAGGCCTGAACATCAGTGCAGTCATATGTGTGATCAACATAGCGAGTTGTATAACAATTTATACTGAAGGATAAAGAACTGAGAGTAAAGAACAGTAGTGCAGTTGCAAATGCATTAAACATGTACTTGACATTGGGATGTTTGCGTTAAAGAGTTCATTTCCATGGCAATTTAGTACTATTTGTGATGTTGAGTCATTGCAAAGATGAAAAAATGTGTTGCAATCAGAATATGATACAAGTTTCTACACATGAAATCTCCCTGTGTGTCATTAGGTCTGTGTGAAAAAAGAGCGTTATTGAACACTTATTGGATTAATGAGCTGGAAAACTGAATACAATATCTTGAGCCTTGATCCCGGTGGATGATTTAATATTACAGTTGGTCTGTGTATCTTCCACGGCGTGACTCGGTGGACGAATCACTGCTTGCTTGTCTCCTGCTTGAACATCCACGCTTGTGTTGCTTTTTCTTGGCTGCTTCCCGTAGCGCACATTATTATTCTCTCTGCTTATCCACAGCATATTAGATTTGCTACCTTTCACTTTTGAAATGATCTTGGCATTAGAGGGTAACCTTTGTTGCTGCAAGATTTAAAAGTGGCAAAGCAGCCTATGTAGTCCGCAGCCAAGAAAAAAGAAGAGATGACAGAAATACAGAAGGAAATGGGAATAGCAATGGCTGGGATTTGTGAACAAGAATGTGTACAAGGCCATAAAGTCTATTACTGAAGGGTGATGCAGGTGTAACACCTGTCATTTTGGACAAAATGAGCGTGATGCATTAATCAGATATTTGTTATAGGTTCACTGAAGTTGAAGCTGCTCAGTCCAGGTCAGGTAGTCCAAACCCTCCACACCGCCAACCCCAAGCAGGGTGAACATTGCTTCAGGACATTTTGTTGTAATGTGGTGAGAACTGTCTTCTTCTCTCAGTGCTATTGAAAGCCTCTCTGCACTGTTGGGGGTTGAATTTTGCATGTCTGATGAAGCCACTTGTTGAAGCTCCGGCACGTGTGAACAGGTTGTGCGTGCTGTGTAATTCACAGTTATCCTGACAACATTTTTACTGCTGGGAGCTGAAAGGTTTAGTCAATTTTATTATTGTAATAACTGCATTTTAAGGTCCTGCTTTACATCCGTGGTGGAATCACAGACAAGGCAGCTTGGTTTCCTTAAATATGGTACAATTTAGCACATGTAAACACACTTAGCCACACAGGTGTTATTTTATTCTGTGAAATCTCAGCAAATATCTCAGTATTTGCACATCAATCCTAGTTCACAGCGTATATTTTCTTTCTAATTTAATCAAAGCTCAGCATTCACAACAGAGGGGGAAAGTGCAAAAGAATTGCTAACTTTCTTCTAATTGGCATTAACAGAAACTGGTAACAGTGCCAAAATGTAAGCTACACCCTGCAACTACTCGAAGATGCCGTTTTCACAATATTTTCTTAATCATTAACCCCCCTCAAGCCATTTGCATATTTTGTATGCAGAAGCCACGTTCACTTGTCACAGCGTTTTAATTGTATGAACTGCATCCAGAAAGAATCAGGATCATTCCAGATATGCAGACAAATTCTTGCATTAGAGACTTTGAAGGTTGTTAGTGAATTGGACAAAGTGACCATCAACCCTTGATCTGCACACACACACACACACACACACACACACACACACACACACACACACACACACACACTGACAGAGAGGGAGACAAGATCATTTTATTTGCTGGTGTAATTCTATCAAGCAAAGACATCATCAGGAATGGGTCACACATGGATCACTAGCCTTGAGCAGCTCCTCTCCACTCTTCATCTCTCCTCCTCCTCTCCACTCTTCCTCTCTCCTCCTACTCTCCTCTCCTCTCTTCATCTCTCCTCTTTTTTTTAATGTTTTTATTTTCTCTCTTTCTTCCCCTTGGAAGACTTTTAGATCCAATTTGCAGTCCTCTCTGTGCCTGCCTTGCCATCTTTCTCAGCTTCAGTGTATTCACCAGCCTGAAGCTCTGTGTGAACTTCTCTTCACACTCTGGAGATTGTATCTGACGTTCCAGAGAGAAATGGAGCAAACAGGGGATAAGATGTTGACAGCATATGTCCTTTTTCACTATTTTATGGAACATACGATACACATATATGTGCTTCTGTGTGTGTGTGTGTGCATGTGTGTATGGATATGTGTGCGCGCGCAGAAACGCTTGAGCTTCCCCCCCATTTTCAATAATCTTACCACACACCACCACAAGTCAGAAGCAGGGCCCTTGCAGGCTGCATTCTAAATACTCTCAAGGCTGGAGGCAAAGCAACATGAATTTCAATGAATTATTAAACAGGATTATTTATTTACTTCCTCCGCATCCTGAACCACCTAACTGGCAAATCTACATCGCATTTTTTCGAACCTGTGGCACATTTGTATGCATAATTTACTCTCATGGATGAATATTTTCTTTAGGATGTCGAGTTTGGTCTTCTCTCTGTAAACCTTTGGGAATCAGTCCGGTGGACTTTGAATTGTGCAGTGCTGTAATTCTAATGGACTTTGATTGTACATTGCACTGCGCTTATCTTCATGAAGAGATTGATTTTTGAAAGGTCAATTAGCATAATTTGTTTTGCGGCCATCATACGGTGCTTTTGGATTTTGGTTCGTTTTAGATTAATGACATTGTGCGAATCAAGTGGTATTGTTCTGTTGGCTGAGGGGGTGCCAAATGTATGTGTGTGTTTGTGTGTGTGTGTGTGTGTCAGACTATGTTGGCTGTGCAGAAAGAGATGAATAAGCGAGCAGTGGACTGGAGCCCTGCCAACCCGTGAGACTCCGACGCACTGCAGATGAGCCAAACCTCCATCCATTCACATGGAGTTCCTCATGGCAGGGCAACGACACGTTCCCATCTTCTGTGTGTCCATAATTCTCTAGCAGTTTCCATAAACAGACATTGTGCCATTTTAACGCCTTGATTAAATATCTAAACCTCAAGAGCCAACAACCTTGTTTTTTTTATGAAGTTTAAATGAGAAAATCTTACCAATCTCATGGTAAACATCATTATGTATTTATAAAACCCTGCCTTGGATCATTAACGCCACAGCACAGATCAAACATGGCACCTTAATAAATAGCTAACAGCCCACATGTAACTGGAGCGCAGTGTGTGACCGATGCAGATAGTACACAGATGAAATGTAAATCAAGGTAAATGAGCTGACACCTCCATTCCTGCCCGTCTCAACCGACGTGTACTGCTTTCTTTACACTGCCATTCATCCAGTGTGATGAGGCGTTGGTGTGTGGTCAGAGACATCAGCGAGAGTAACACTGCAGTGATTCAGCAGGAGGGCAGTTAGATTACAGCATGATGCTCCTTATATTACTGCCAGGGGTGCAGCATGTGCCTGATAACAGTGTTATGAGTGTTTTGTATCAGAACTGAATCAGTTAATGAATGGACCCCTCAGGGCTAATAAATGCACATGAATTGTGTTGTGTTATAGGGGGCCTTCTCTGTAAATACTGCCAGTCAGGCACAGACAGCAGATTACTGTCAGTTTTAGTGTAAGAGTACTATAGATCTGCTTATGCGCTTACATACAAGGCGCACGCATACATTTCGAAAACTGGAAGAAAAAAAACATTCTTGTGGCTCAGTGAGTGTTTGTAGCTGCATTTGATTTGGATATGTATTTATTCACATGCTGCACTGTCTAGCTCATGGATTTAATGGAGATGCAAATACCCACTCGCTAAATGTGCTCACAGCAAGGGATTTTCAAATATTCTTTCACCTGTCGAAATCTTCATCCAGAAGTCATGTTTTAAATGGAAGATGAGAAGTCAATTTTACTTTAAAAATATGTGTAAGAGGCTAAGAGGAAAAAGATAAATGTCACATGCATGTAAACCCGGAAACCGAGTTTCAGAGGCTACAATCAAAGATACCCTCCAACTCAAAGTTATTCTGATGTTAATACAAGAATCAGTCACATGGTCCAGTCTAATATGCCTTATATGAAGAAAATGTATTAATTGGAAATCAATGATGTTGTTATGTTTACTAAAACACTACGGTTAATGTTTTAGGAGAGAAAGACATAATTTAAAGGCTTTGTACGTTAAGAAAAAGTTTAACTTTTAAAATTGCTCACTTTTCTACATCACTGTAACTACTGACAAATGCATTCTCAGTACAAAATGTGATTTTTAAACACTCTTCATCCATTCATACAGCACCAAAGAATCTCGCTGAGCTTCATACCAACTAACTTATCTAAATTTTTTAAATCAGTCATTGTCGGTTTCTCTGATGTTCATAGGCTACAATGATCTTTCATTAGGCTTCGACTGATCTTGTGTCTGCTAAAGAACAATAGGAAAGGTCCTTGTTATTACGACATATCAACTTATCTTTTTACAAAAAGAAAAGTTCCTCAATGTGAATTTACATGTCGTTATAATGAGAAAAGTTTCTCGTTATAATGAAAAAAGTGCTGCATCAACAGGAAAACCAGATTATATATTATATAAACCAGTGGAGCAGTTTGACCGAAGCTTCTTGAACTTCCCTCTGGCTATGCGCTGTGTTGAAGAAGAGGATTAAGTTTCATCTGATCCCTGAGTTTCATTCAGCTGGTGCAAAAGCAGACCTCTGACCTCTACCTCGCACTGACCAGTCGGGCCAACAGGGTGCGTGCCATCATCTCCTCTACATGTGCGGTATGAAGCAGAGTGGAACCGCAGGAAGTAGTTTGATGCTCGAGCTCGGCACTGTATCTGACAGTGCTGTGCAAGGGGTCTGGGGTCTGGCGGGGGAGGGGGTTTCCCAGGGGGGCCTCACCTCCGAGCTATGTGCTCCTGAATGCCTCTTTGAAGTGCTGTGGGAAGTTTAAGTGCTGACGGATGTATAATGGCTTCCTCGGGTTATGTTATGTCGGGGGGGGATGCTATGCTGCGTTGTCATATGTAGTCTTGTAAATGCTGCCGAATCACATCCAGCAGAGCCGAGCTGAGTGCTGCAGCGCTCGGGTTACATGGCCAACATAATCAGAGGAAAGGTATTATTCAGCTGTGCTGATGCGCTCTGACATAATAGGCTATAAGGGATGTGTGAGGGAAGTTGCATTAAATATCTCACGGGGCCCCTCCCTTTCATCACATGGCCTCGCACTGCGCCATCCACTGCGGGGTCTGTACAGGAGGGCCGAGCTGATGACATGCTGTCGAGTAGGGGCAGAGTGAAGAGCCGAGCCGGGCTAACATGAGCAGACAACAGCGCTGTGGCCTGCTGCTTTCTAGCTAATCCCGCAGTTGTTTACACGCCGTTCAGTTCCGCTAGTTATCGTCCGTTAGCTTAGTGGTTAGCGATGGCCTCTTTCTCTTCCTTTCGATGTTTAGCTACTCCTCTGCCTCCTTTAGTGATACTGATACAGGTAATAAATGTATTTTTTGCCTTGTTTGAGATCCCCCCCATTCTTACTTACAAGTTAGTGATCCCAGTGACCTTAGTCAAATGTATTCTGGGGCCCTGAGCGGACAACATTGAATCCTTTTTAAAATGCTGACTAAGGAAAAGCAAAATACAGTAAGATTCTTACTCATGCTGGCAGGGAACGGCATTCGTTTATGTCAGTCTGATGTCACTATAATAATAATAATACATTGCAAATTTCCCCACTGTGGGACGAATAAAGGTTTATCTTATCTTATCTTATCTTATAACTATGTTTTCACTGTATACACATGCAAAGACAGATGGATTTGTTACTCTGAGGCTGGATTATTGCAATCCCTTATTATCAGGCTGCCCCAATAAGTCTCTCCAGCTGATCCAGAATGCTGCAACATGTTCCTGACAAGAATTAGGAAAAGAGATCATATTTCTCTCATATTAGCTTCTCTGCATTGGCTCACTGTAAAATCTAAGAGAGAGTTTAAATTTTGATATTCTCCTCACCTACGGAGCGCTTAATGGTCAGGCACCATTGTATCTTAAAGAGCTCATAGTGACCCCACTGGAACACTGTGCTCCCAGAATGCATTGTTACTTTTGGGTTGTCTCCAAAAGCAGAATGGGAGCCAGAGCCTTCAAGCTCCTGTCCCGTGGAACTCGCTTCCAGTTTAAGTTCAGGAGCCAGACACCCTTTCTACAATTAAGAGTAAGCTTAAAACTTTCCCCTTTGATAAAGCTTATACTTGGTGTTGGCTCATGTGAGCCCTGAGCCAGTCCTTTAGTTATGCTGCTATGGGCCTAGACTGCTGAGAGAATTTCCCATGATGCACCAAGCTTCTCTCTTTTCCTCTCCCTCTCCATCTGTATGCATTCGTATCCCATCAGTAGATGTTGCCAACTTGACAACTTCTCACTCCTGTAGTTTTATGCTTCCTTGTCTCTCTCCTCTCTCCTCCTGTCACTTTCTGCAGGTCTTTTTGTATCCAGGTTTGTGTAGTCTGGGTCTATGATGATACACCCACTGCCACAATTAATAAAAATAAGAATAATATTACCACTACCATTACTATTACTTTATATCTCCTTATGGAACTTGTATTGTGCTACTGTATGTTTTCTTTTTCCTTTCCTCTCTCTCTTATGAAAAGTGCCGCGAGATTACTTTGGATTTGGTGCAATATAAATACAATTGACTTGAGTTGACTTGACTTCTTCCTGCCTTTGCTGTTTGACATTTGTCCCCCCTCCTCATTATTCACCCCGCTCTCTAAATTCTCGTTGGTGTGGTCTCTTGTCTAGCTTGTGTTGAACCTTTCTGTAATGCCTCTGCCTATTTTATTTGTTTTACTGAATCAAGGCCACAACAGTGAGCTCTGACAGGCCTCTCCATCATGCTCGGCCTAGTGATTGATCTCAGATGGGCTTCGGGAGACTAAGGACTTACAAAACAAACAAACAGTGTACACACAAGATGTGTGTGAAAAGTGTCACACACACACAGACACACACACACACACACACACCCCCCAACATACTTTTCCCAGCGATGGCTGACGTCAAGGTAAAAGCTAAACAGCGAAAGTTGAAAGAATTGAATTTCTGTCTTGCCTACTGTTTGATTAAAATGGAGCAATTTCCAGCATGTTTCTCTGCTTTAGATGTGACCACTCACAGTAAAAGCCCTTTTATTCACACTTATTTAGATTAGGCTCCATCAGCCCATTAGCATGGATGCTGTGGCCCCTTGGCAAGAGCTCTACTTCTGACATCCAACTCAATCATTTATGCTGGCCGCTGCCAGTATCCATGTCCAGCACGGAAAGATGGCACATGGGCAGGGGGTGGCAGCCTGCTCCTCAGATGGTCTTACTACATGTGTATAAATCAGCACAGGTCTTTAAAAAGCATGCAGTTTGCCCTGCATATTGTGTGATGCATCGTCCACAGAGCAACTCTCTAAATCCCACGATATTGATTCATTACGCTCTTTCAGTGTCATTACAAAAGATGGAACTGCCTCAGCTACCTCTGTTTGATTGCTACATGTGTGAAATGGGATCCAAACTGCACCACAGTCTGCTTCCATTTACACAGAGGGCTCCATTGATAACAAATGATAACAGTGAGATCTCAGAAGGATGTCTGAGTGAAATGGTTGGCTCATTCGGCAGATTACTGTGACGTGTGCGGCTGCAGTGGCAAAGCGTTCAGAGCGAGCGCCGCACTGAGGAGTGGGCACATGCAGGACAGACGGCGTGTGTGTTGTACATGTGAGATAGCAGAGAGCAACGGGAAGGAACCAGGGGGAGAGCGAGCATCATTAGTGTTCACAAGCAGTGTGGATGATCAGAAACTATTGAGCGTTCTCTCTCTCTCCCATTCTTTTCTCTTCATGCTTTACCTCATTCGGCTCTATTTTCTATTGTTCACTGATGCCCTTTGACTTTTTTTTGCCTCACCAGCCTCCTTCCTGCATAAACTCATTCCATTAACAATAAGTTGCTTCACTCAGATAACTCACTGGCAGCCCGTTAAGGTCGACTGTGTTGAACTTGAATTATACTTCTGCCAAAATATTTCATAATTACATTCAAATGGGCTATGGGGGGACTCTTATTGCTATATGATATGAATTCCCTCTGGTTTCTCATTATCGTTACTCGCTGAAATGCCACCAAATGTGACATTTAGACCATCCGAAGCACTGTCTGATTTCTGTGAAAAAGGGTTTGGCTTTTACATGATTAAACTGTAGTAGTCATTCTCCGTATGAGAACGGTTAGCGTCCACTAGCTCTTCGGGAAGTGTCCAACACTGGGAGAGGACTGCCGGTCCCCTTTCAGGGTGAATGACACATCACAGCTAAATCATTCCTCCTTAATTGAATTGGAATTGTGCTGTTTTTCCTGCTTATTTGTTGCGACGACAGAATCACTTGTCATCAACGTGGGCATGTCAGCGAGAGAGCTAGTTAGCCGGGGAGTGGTGGCGGACAGAAAGGGTGAGTGAGTGAGGTCACGAAATTCCCATGTGGCTCCGTCCGTCCCCGAGCTCGACGCATTAATGAATGAGCAGAACTCGCCCGTCACTCTGGAATTGGAGCACGCACACAACAATAGCCCTTCCCCTTATGAGGAACGCGGTGCAGGAGGGCTTCAATTTGCTTCTCCTCTCCCACAGAGCTTGGCATTCAGTAGAGCGTTCCTTATTCAGAGAAAGCATCCGCGGCAAAATAAAACTAGTGCCATCTGCTCCATCTCCCCTTGCTATCCGCCACAAAGCAGATGATTATCAACTGGAGCCTGCTCAGCTTCAGCGGAGCACTGGTGCATCGCAGCCAGCAACCAAAATATCAACTGTCTGAATTTGGAAAGTTTTGACAAGTCGCAGGCTTCCTGTTTTGTACTTTTCTCTGTAATGTGCTTGTTCTTTCTACACATGAGCCGTTGACATTTTATGCAGTACACCACATTCTGATATATGATGCATAATTACATTTTATGTAATGCTCTGAATGCAGGCTTCTGTATTCTCCATTTATAGCAGAAATACCATGGTGATAATTGCTGCATTGTCTCGAGTAACAGTGTGCGCTTTGAAGGCTGATATTTTGCCTTTTCCCTGCTCTATAGCACGCACAGACATTCATGGCCAAAGTATGGCCAGAAATAATGGAGGACAGTAAAAATGGGCACCACAGGGGTTCTTTTATACACTCCCGTGCCAGTCTTTATGGAAACTATGTGTCTCAGCAAGCCTCTGTGTCACATGTCGTGTACAACCAAGAGAGGTCCACACTAACACACTGTGGAAACAAATAAAAACAAATACAACTTCTGGTGCTTGAATGAGAGATGGGGTAAGGTCTTAAAGATGAATCTGGTGTTATTCTATATTTTCCATATTATGAACAGATGTAATTAAAAGACCAAACCAACAATGAATGAATCCTACTAAGGACTGTGTATTGTTATGTGTAGGCAAAGCCTGATCTTATTCCTCAGCGCCATACAGCACTGTTGTTGTCCAAAATCTATAAAAACACATCAGTGAACCACGCTGTTGCACTGGATGACATGTTCCTTCATTACCATAAATGTGGGCACTGTAGTTTATTTTCAGTCAATCACAACATCCTGCTGCTGTGAATCCTCACTAGTGCACCAAATCCACCAAAATAGTCCCCCAAGCAAACGCACTATTTACTCCTGTTTGAGTAAGGTTTGCTGAAAACTACAATACCCAGCTGTTTTAGGGAATCTTATAGCCTCTTTTTTTTTTTAAAGAAACGAAGCTACAGTATGTGTGACCCCTTTATAAAGATTTACCTCCTCATTAAGAATGAATGTGCTTGCCACAGTTATAGTAGAGAAGTCAGAAAGTATTAAGAGATGGACTGATGCCATCATTATCCTTTAATCAGAGTAATCACGGCCTCTTTAAGACACTTCTGTCACTAGTGTTGTGGAACTCAGTGGTGGTGAACAAAGTACTTGGATTTACTTGAGTTTAAGTAGTAGTGCATCAATGAAAAATACTCTGTTACAAGCAGAGCTGCAATTAATGAATGAATCAGTCACAAGAAAATGGATGGGATGGTCCCCCTTCACATGTTTTATTATTGCATACATGATATTATTGGGATGTTATTACTGATGCTTCAACATGTAAGTGGGTAGTTAAATCTATCTGTTCTGTTTGTTGATCATATATTTGGATCTAAGACCTGGACCTGCAAAGTAATAAGACCAGGTCAAAATCTCATATACAGCTCAACCACGTAGGGTCTATGTGCTCCTGAGGATGTCATTCAGGACTGTTCGTGTTTAAAGGAGCAGCAGCCAATTGGGAAACCGAAACACTCGACTGACCAATGGTGTAACTTCATCACTCAGTCAGTAAGTCAGGGACAGGCTTTCGTGTTTATAGGGTGAGCCAGCTTTGCTGTGGTCCTGCCACAAAGTAACTCCAGCTGTCAAATAAACGTAGTGGAGTAGAAAGTGCAATAATTCCCTCTGAAATGTTGCAGGGCTGAAGAAGAAAATAGCATAAAATGGAAATACAAGTACAAGTACCTCAAAATTGTACTTAATCACAGTACTTGAGTAAATATTGGGGTGTATTGTGGTGCATAAATGTATTGATTGTCTGTAGCACATTCGCAGACTCTCTCGCTCCCTGGCTCTTTCTTTTGGATAATAACAGCAGACCACAAAGAATCTGGGAGATTCCTCTGCGCAAACATCAAATGCAGCATCATCCACTGTGGCATTCAATATGAAGGCTTTCTCTTTTATGCAGATTGGTGGCATTCTCTTTGCTTGTCACCCTGACACTGTTAGAAACAAGTGTATGTCCTGCCTGTCATTGTACATACAATGTCCACCCTATCACAAAATGGATTTTCAATAGAAAAGGCTCCCTCCCCTTCGCACTAATCCGATTTGCAGCCTGTTTGTATGCCTTATAAAAGCCTTAAAGTCTGCCGATTGGCTTGGCTAGTCTTTTTTTTTTTCTTTTTTTTTTTACATCACAGATCTGGGCGACAGGGATGACATGAGGACAGGGAGAGAAAGTGGAGCAGAGAGATAGAAGAACAGGGATGAAGACATGGAGGGGACAGAATAATGCAGCGAGGCAGCTTTGCAGAGCGAGAGAGACAAACCAGCATGCAGACAGGAGGACGCACAGCCACTGCATAGTCTGCACAGTCTGCACACACTGCCGCTGTTTTTCTCCCAGACTGAGGAGCTTAAGCTGAATAGCTTAAGCAATAATTTATCTACCGTTCATATGAAAAATGGAACACATGCCAGCAGACAGTAGCGCACATGGTAAACACACGAGCGTAGACAAGAACAGGAAAACAGAGATGGGGGAAGATTACAGGCAAATCATGTGAGGGGATTTCACAGTGAATCAATTATCAGAGCTTCCATCCCTGTCAGGCTGGATCATGCAACAAGGTGAGCCGAAAGGATGGGAGGTTACAGGGATTAGAGCCCACAGCGAGGAACAGGAGGAAGGGAACGGCCATAAAGGGAGGAGGATGACCAAGCCCTCAAAGGAGGACTTTTTAGACGGGTCAGAAAAGCTGTGGACCATAAACTACACGCAGGCTTATTTTATGCAGGCTGTTCCAACAAACCGCGACACCTTGAAACCTGTTTACGTCCTGTTATGTTGCACCGCAGTGCTTCCTTTGATAACGCCGGGTGAAAGAGCCCAGGCTGAGCCCAGCAAGTTTCCAGCTGTCACTGTTTGTGTTATTAGTGGAACTGTGGAGAAACAAGAGTGGGAATTGAGAGGAGAGTCAGCTTTGGTCCAAGCCATGAGGAGGCACTGCTCTGGAGCTATCTGCTGCCAATCCCCCTCCTTAACACTTAATGTGTATGTGTGTGTGCACGCGTGTGTGTGTGCGAGCGTGGGTGATTGCACATGTGTGAAGACACAGTGGGAACACATCACTATTTGCATGAAGTTCACATTCATTAACAGTACTAGAGAGCATAATTAAAAGCTTGCTGTGTTTGTAATTACCCTGTAGCACCTGTTCCCCCGCTGCATGTCTCCTCTGCCCACAATGTAACACTTGCTATCGTATTCTCTCATAGGTGATGTGAAGGCTCAGGGGCATAATTTATTCTTTAAAGTTAGATGAGATTCATAAAGTTAAGATTTGACTCATTAAATCAGAAGAGTCATTAAATGGTATCAGAAGAAGAATAAATTGCAGCAACCCAAAAGCAATGGAAATGCAAATAGCAAAGGACACAAATATTTAAATGTGGCTAATCTAATATTTATCCCGTTGTTACATGATAGAGCAGGAAGCTTAATGGAGACGTAGTTTAAGCAGCAGTGTGATGAAGCATTTCGCATACACGAATGTGTTCTTATACTCGCGCACACACATATGTGCCAAGATGACATGCACATGCGCACGTTTATTTCGTTGAGGAAAAGATGTAACAGGACTGTCGGCTGCCCTTTAAAGGGCTCTGCATCTCTGATGAGGTGTGCAGCGGTGTGTGTGTGTGTGTGTGTGTGTGTGTGTGTGTGTGGCATTTATACAAATACGTGTGAGGGCGTGAGAAAGCTTTTCACTCAAGGGCCCCTGTGATGCATAGTGACACCTTAATTTGGTATTTTTGAAGAAGTGCAGCACAGACGAGAGGGGACGACCCCAAAGATTCAGCCTGGGACTTTGGTGGACTGGTTTGTTTAGTCAAGGAGCCCCCTCCCCCAGGGAAAGGAAAGAGAGAAGAGAGAGTGAGACTAGTGGAGTTAAGGGAATGGGGATGAGCTGCACGATGATGTTTCATTAGCTTAGGCATTACTCACCAGGGTTGCTGTTTCTCTCAGCTATGAGCCTCATGTGTTTCCCTGCTCCAGTCAGATACAGTCACAACTGCTGTATTGTGAGGGAGAGGAAGGTTAGGGGATGAGAATGAAAGAGTTTTCAAGGCAAAAGGAGCAGATGAAGGTGAAAGCACAGTCTTTAAAGGAGGATTCCAGCGACTTAGTGTTTTATAAAATAAGGGGACTCAATCAAGGTTTAAAAAGAATGGTCCAAATCTATGCAGTAGAGGCAGAGATATCCTGACTTTGAGTTAAGTGATCCTGCATTTCCAATAATACAACTTGTTTGCATCTTTTATTAGCCCCTCTCTGCCTGGGAATCACCCACACCTCCAGTTTGTAACGCTGGCTTTCTGTTAAAGGGTTATATTTTGAGAGTTTGGAGCGCTCCCTCCTGTGCCAGAGAGACATTATACAGTGTTTTTCCACAGACTGAGTAATAGTGTTTTGATGTGTAAACTGATGTTTAAAACAGGTGGATTGGCCCTTTAAGAAATGACAGACTCAGTAGTAAAAGGAGGGCAGAATAGAGAAGGGGAGGATGAGAATGAAAGTGGTGCTTAGAAAGCAAGTGAGCGGATGGGCGGAACATGGCAAAACAAATGATTTGAATAGGTGTATTGACTCCATTATTTTGCAGTTCAAACCCATTTCGTTCTGTCACTGACTGACAGTAAATTCTTCTAGAAACCTATAAGGTCAAAGGTGGATGAGTAATGACTAGCCGGCACAATTAACAAATGGATAATGGCTCCCACCTCCCACCTTCCTTCCTGATCTGATGGCTTTGAAAAGCAAAGCCCGATAATGACACTAGTTTCATTCAGGCCACAGTGGGAATTTCTTTCAGCTGTCTAGCATGATAATGACCATTTGACCAATTTTCTCTCTTTTATGAGGCCTAAGCTCCCTTTTTTTTGTCTGAGACTCCAAATGTCTCCTCAAGGTAAAAATGTCTCCTTATGGGGTATGATTTGAGGCTGTGGTCACAGTAAGCTACAGCTGCTCAGACTACATTTTAAAACACATCTTTTCCTTTGTCATCCACATGTACATGGTGTTTTCACATCCCGGAACACCACTTTAACACTTTACAGAGTGGATGAATCATAAAATGTCATGTTGTAGCGTGGATGCTTTTGAACACGATGACGTGTACCTTCGGAGCTACAGCACGGCTGCTTTGTAGCAGAAATGTTGGGGAGTGAACTTCCCTGGCTCCCTGTGCGATCATTCATTCTGAATGCCAGCATCACCTATCTCAGGTCGTGTTGCCATATTGAAACAGTGTTAAGACCACGGGGAGCAGGAGGTGACAGGAGGTTTAACCTGCTGAGAGAGAGATTTTCTAAAATAACCTGAAAACGCTGGCCTGTAAACCATGTTTTCCGGTTTACCTGTGAGACTGTGGGCCTAAAACACCACCTGATGAGGCGTCTTGTATTTCAGGTCAATGTGTTGTGCCTTTTAGTATTTCTTGTTTGCCTCGCTGAGTACAAATGAGATAAACCAGGGACAAAACAGCACCAGGGGCGTGGTGTGTGAACGAGGTCGGCAATTAAATGTGTCTGAAGAGACTAAATACATGCCCTCCGTATTAGCAAGTTGCTCTGGGAGACAGCCGCTCTCATTGTTTAAGCTTGCAGCAGCCCTTCGGGAGGGGGGGTGGTGGGGGCTGGTCAGGGTGAGGACTATCAAGTTTATACAGGGGATGAATAGAAAATTTGATAAAAGCAACAAGTGTGACCCCACTTTATACCGGGGCGCGTTTATCTTTCAGACTGAGGGAAGAAGGTGCAGAGAGGTGCCCCGGGAGGCCACGAGAGAGATGTGGCGAATAGGCAGGGAGGGGTGGGGGGTGGGTGTGAAGCAGGATCCCCCCACACAAAGCCCGGCATTATTTTCGTGGCCCCCCTCTCCTGTGGGAGACTCGGCTGAATGCGCCTCTCCAGGAGCGCAACTCAGTCAAGGCAACTGTGCTCAGCTATTCATTTATCTGAATAACAAGTGGAATGAGGCAGGGAACGAAGCAGAATGGGTGCAGGTGGGGAAACAGTGTCTGTACACAGGCTCAGATTGATACTCTGACAGGCAAAATGTAACAAATGACACTGTATGGGCAACATGTGCCACTGCTGGGCCGTCAGTCTAACCGCTAGTGTTGATCTTCACCAGACCAGTTGTGGGGTTATAAAGAGGTGTAGAGCTGTAATCCTGTTGGGGCTCCCTGGGATTTGATGTAAGAGCTTTCCTCAGCACTCATCCCTCCGACTGTAGATCCTGTTGAGGTTGTTGCAAATTGTTTTAGCCTCTTGGCTTGGCTGGCATCTCTCTGGCCTTCTTCACTTCCTACGTTAAGCTGGCAGCAGCACAGTAGGGGCTGTCCTACTTCTAGCTGTCTGTGCTCCCTCACGCTGTGTTTTGGTCTGTGTTTTGACTCCGACGTGCACCTACCCGTGCTAATATTAGACGCATTAAAGATGCACCGCAATCGCATAACATGTGTCGCGCTCCCCTGTGGCCTCACCTTTAGCGGAGGATCTCGGGTTTTTTTGCTGATCTGTAGCATTTCTTTGAAAATCCCTCATGAAGAACTCTTAAAGCAGAGCTGATTCCCAGGTCAATGTTTGGTTAAAAACCCAGGTGAAGACTGCTGAATTATTCTCTTCTAGTTTGCTCACATCAAAAGCAGATTTTTTATCAGTTCCTTTCCAGTCGCCTCCGGCCATGTGTTTAAGCAATGCCATAGCCGGTAGAAAGTTCTGTCAGCTGCTTGAGGACTCCATAATATCTGCGGCTGTAGCTGCATCACTCAGCCAGGCTGCAGCCGCTGCCAGGAGGCTGTGCTCTCGCGCGGCGTCCTATTGCAGCCCCCCGCCCGCTCCCTACGGCCTGGACGCCTGTTAGTACACTGGCAGGGAACAAGCGCTTTAGCCCACCTAAGAACAGGTGATCCTTCACAGATGGAGGAGGCTGTACCCAAGGGAGTTCACGCTCTATCGTTTGCATCTTTGGCTCATAAATCTTTTATAAAGGATGTCAGTTTTGCTTACACAGAGGGGAGGCAAATGCCCCTCAGGACCAGGATGAAATACAGGTACAAAAGGCTTCTGCAAGCTTTACTTGGTTTGTGTGTCTGCTGGCTTGTGTGGGAGAGAGAGCAACTTTCTTTGTGTTACACTTTGCACAACTATTCTCGATCCTAATTTGGTGCGCGTTCCCTCTTAAATGTGCTTATCGTGTGTTACAGCATATTTACCATACTAATGGCAGTGACCATTGAGATGCAAATGAGTAAAGGCTGTTTGGAATGTACCCAAATCCCCCCTCGCATTACACTGGATTCCTGAATCACTTAGTTTGAATATGTATTCCAACCCAAGTATTATACTTTGCTGGAGTAATATTCTGCAGCACAAAGGCGGCAGTGTGTGCGCATTATTCATTCTCAGTGACATATTTAGATAGGCATGCATTTATTTGAAGACAAACAGAATGACAAAACAGATTCCATTTAAGACGCTTAGCAGTGTGCAAACACCAAATCCAGCCTCAGTGTCCTTCTCTCCTTCACTCCTTTGTCTCTGTCTTTTTTTTTTTGTTCTCTCTGTCTGCCTGTAAAGGAGGTGATGGCTCGTGGACTGTCTGCTGTATCATGGCTCTAACTGCTTATGACATCAACGCTGTTTGCTTTGATCTGATTTGCTTTGGAAAATGGCTTATTTCTGAGGCCAAGCAGCGAAATTGAACGAATTTAATATGAAAACAGGACTGTCAGGGATCACACAGATGCACAAACACGTTCGACCAGCTTGTGTTGTTCTCAGCTTTTTTGAAATTCTGTCAACACAATTTGCCTTTGCAACCTTTGCACTTGTTTTGATTTATTATACATATTGTAAATACTTAAACTTTGGTCAGGCCAATGATGGATGTGACCGAAACAGTCTTTGGCCTGCAGAGAATAATACAGATCAGTGTCAACAGCTGTATCCTAGTCCCAAATTAGACATATATACATGAGATAATCTGAATGCACACATGCATGAGCTGCTCAGCATCTTCCTGTAAATGTCAGTGTGCGTTTATGCACGAAGAGAGCCGGTGGGTTCCCTTGATAATTTCCGCCACCCCGAAGTCATTGTTGCCATGTAATTGTATTTGTGCAACTCACCTGTTTGCTGGGGGAGTGATACTGGCTCTGTAAATCGAATTATGTCGTTTATTCCGCCACTAATGAGTGATTTAATGATATAAGTGTGCTGGGCTAATGCCAACCTGTGGCCATAAGGAAATAACATCCCACTCAGGCAGACTTGCTAGCCAAATTAACACCATTATTGCTCTTGTGCTGCATGAGTAGAGATGATGAACAGGAATTAATCACACTGTATTTTCCTCCAGACTTCTGTGTTTGTTTCTCCGGTTTCTCCCTCTATCTCTGCCTGGCTCGCACGCCCTCCTCGCCTCGCCTCGGCTGCGCTCATCTCCATCTCTGGCCGGATCTCCATCTCGCCGTTAGTTAGCCAGTATGCCTGCCTCCATAATTCCCTCCGTTCCCGTTCGCAGCCTCCCTCCATCCTCACTAATCTGTCCATCTATCATGTCCATCCATCAAAATTACACACTTTTTCCATGTAATAATGCCATGCCTTATAGTCAGGCGCAGGGTGAGGAGGTGAAAACAAATCAGCTGTATTAAAGATGGACATTAGTTACTTTGCCAGGATATTGCAAGTCTGAGGCTGGCCCGTGGCGTATAAATAAACCGCCACCAGATGAAGAGAAATGCAATGTTTTATTATCACATCTCCCTCAAGCTCCTGAATGCAATTTTACTCTCATCATGCTGCCGTAAACTTATATTGGATTTCTCACTGTATGCCATGGATTAACAAACATGCAAGTTTCACATTGACATTCAAGCTTGCAGGGTTCAACAGTTGTGCAACTTGATCAAGCAGAGGGGACGAAAAGGTGTTTTTTCACCACCTTGCCTTAAAGCAACAGAAAGGGGGTTCAGTAATACATCTTTTTCTCTGTTGACTTGAAAGGAGAGTGAGAGTAAATGACTATTGATTGGCCAGCCGCAGGGTTGGGGTTCGCGGCCTGCTAACTGCTCGTCTGGCTGAGTGGCTATTATTAGCATTGCTCAGCATGTCGTGCACGACCCAGGTAAGTGGCTGTCCCTGACAAATGCTGTTTGCCAGCCCAGTCCATTATCTGTGGGGAGCAGGATGACCGCTGGGCCTCGCTGCTAATATGCAAGTAGATGCTTATCAGTTCAAATTAAGAGGAGGCCCTCCCAGAGACCGAGGGATGTAATTGTTTTTGACAAGCCACAGCCCCACAGCCGTGAACCCTCCAGAGAGAAAATGGATGCAACTCTTCACATGGGTGGAGGCGGAGGGCTAGGGCCTGGGGAGGCCTCCTCCTCCTCTTCCTCACATTCCAGCGGGGTGGTTTTAAGGTTAATCTATTTCGTCCCAGGGTCCATCACAAGGATGCAGACGATTTTCTTTTGAGTGTGTGATCTAATGTGGCATCAGTTGTGTTGTCATGGCACGGCAGAGTGCAATTAGCTGACATTTTAGATTTTAGAAAGTGTGTTTAATTGTTCAACTTACTTCTGAAGACTTAGTTAGACAGTTGTTTGTGAGAAGAATGATGTAAAAAAAAAACACATCATGGCTCTTTGACTGCGGTTTCCCTGCAGAGTCAAGAGGCCAACAGATTTAGCCAGTTATCAACTTGATTGTGTTGTTTGCTCTGTTTGCTCCTTGACTGAAGCGGCTTTAAATGCAAAGCTCTGTTTTTGTAGTGTGGAGATGTCTGACTTAACAATTCATGAGGAACAAAATGGAAAATTACCTATAATTTCCCTGACATGTTTATGCAATACACAGATGCAGTGGAGCAAATAAATTGTCTGGGCCATTCCTGCGAATACATCTTCATCTGAGAGAAAAGGTTTAAAGGCTTTCATTGCCTAACTATCACAGCACACTGTGAGGGCAGCTGTGTAAAACAGTATGTGCAGTATTTAACGGCTGACCCTTATGAATATCCATTTCTGTTCATCTTTAAGACATTTTCCAGACATTATTTTTGCAGCACTTTATGAGTCAACTTGTTATTTTTAGAGTTTTGTATTCTGGGCTGTTTTTAGCCTGCCAGTCTACCACGTTTCTATCTGTCCATCTGCGGTGTGTCTGCAAGAGTTATTTGGCCCCAGAAGTGTCTCGTAAGTCCAGTTTAACCCAAGATGAACTGAGACAGCGCCATCTGTCAAATGGCCAAGAAATAGTGTCACCTTATGTCATGTAAGAAGATGGAGAGCACAAAAAGACGAGGAAAAGGCAGAGAAATTCCTGCCATGGTCCCGAACCTCGCTGCTTCCAAGAGCTTGACAGGGTCATCTTACACACATGACAGCCACTGACACCGTAACACATATTGTACATCAGTATTCCCACAGGCCTCTATCTGCAAAATCTAAGTGCTAAGAAAGATCTGGTTGATGGGCATGAGTACCTCTGACAGCCGGTCCCTCAGGGAGAGGGGCTTACTAATTGCTGGTTTTTACTGGCTATTGTACACTCCATTTGCCAGTATTTATGGCACAGAAAGACAGAGAAATAGCTACAGCTGGTGCTCACAGAGATGGGACAAGAAGGGTATGTGTCTCGGAAGATTGCACATAAGTGGCGTTTCAGGTGTTGCCGTGGAATTACAGTGGAGAGGAACAGCAGGGGTTCACGTTGGAAGAAAGGGGGGAAAAAATGATGATAGACAGGTCGGATGATGCGGTGATCCAATATGACATTTCTAGCACTCGCGCTGCTATAGCCGTGGACATTGCTGTCATAGGCACAGGTCTGGACGTGGTTTTTGGCTAAGAGTCCAATGGGCTGCTGTTTCCTTTTATACTGATGCGTACAGTCTTATATTTCACTGTCAGTGCTCATTAGAATTTGTTTTTTTTCCTCCGCTGCCAGAATAAAGCAGACCCGGATTTTTGCTGTTCCTTGGAAATTTTATGTCGAAGCTGCTTTTGCATTTGAGCCATATGGTTGGGCCCTGTTGCAAGCTGTTCAGTGCAACATGAATACAAAAGTTAGGTACCCAGAGACATCATTAAGGCTGAGGAGGGATGTTTTAAAGTTTCAAACAGCTTTCAATAGAACGCACTTGTTGATTGTTCTTGAATGTTCTGAAGTGGTCGTCTCGCAAATCAACCTGTGTTCTACTGTATGTGTATCACTGCATTGGTGGTTTAATCATGAGAGATCCCTTGAGGGATTTCCTGAGCATGAATGATTCTTTTTCGCAAAGTTTCCTTTAATTCGATTATGTAAAAATTAATAAAAATAAATGCAATCTGAAGGCTTTTGTCAAACATTTGAGCTGTTTTGTAAATAAGCTGAATATGATGAGAGTTGACGCGTTTCTAAATGCTATGTGTCATAACAAAATGCAAACATTTATGGCGTACACACACACACACACACACCAAACAGCATCCCTACGTAACAGTCAGCCTCGACACCGGGATCTGAAACCAATTTAATATCTGTCATGTCCCCATTAAAATCAGAGCGTTAATTACACCTTATAAAAAGGCTGTCATGTTTCATAATCCCACAAGCAGCAACAATTCAAACTCAATCAACCGCTCGGATCTAGCATTGAATTAGCGCACTGTCAATCTGTAATTGAACGGTTGTCCAGGCCGGGGCACAAGGCTGTCAATTTAAACATGTTTATTATTCCCCATCTCGATCTTATATCTGACCTTGAAGCTTTAAAGGCTCATTCTTTCTCCTGGCAGCTCGGTCTGAAGGAGGTTGTGAGCTGCCAGTGTGCCAGAGGACAAGTGCTGTGTTGCACCCAATTGAGATGCAGATCACGTCAGGCTGCCGTTGGCTGGCTGGCTGCTGAGAAGCGGACTAGTGCTCACTCATCTGACCTGGTTGTTTCTCCCTCAGTTCATCTGTTTGTTCTGCTTGCCCGTTCTGCTCTGCTCTCTCTACCTACATGCAGCCATTTATTTATGCGTCTGTGCCATTAATGGTTGCATGTTCCCCTCAGACCAGTTGTACAAAAGAGAGAGAGAGTCCTTCTAAAAAAACAATTTCTACTCTTGTGGTTGGATAGAAGTGGGAGAGGCAACCAAACTACTCCAATACAACCACCCTCCAATCCGTGCATGTTCTTTAAAAGCTTCTTTCAAACTTAGATGGTACAAGAACAGTGTTTTTTGAATCCAGCAGACAGTGTGCGCTAAAACAAGACTAAGAGTCGACAGCGATACTTGTGGCTCTGTGAGGTTGTACTTAGTCACAGGGTTGCTCTGAGCTAAATGTTAACATCAGCCTGCTGACAGTGATGGTGGCAACATGCTGATGATTAGCAGGTTCGTTTTGTGTGTTAGAGTGCTAACATTTTCTACTGCAGTAGATTTGATATAATAGTATAGTATTTCAGTGGATGACATTTTGACTTGCTGGTGTCACCAGATGAAAAATTAAAGTCGTTACACATGATCTCTTTTTGGACTGAGGATGTTGATGTATGTCTGTACCAAATCTGATGGCGAGCCGTTCAATTAGTGAGCTATTTCAGCCTGGACTAAAGTGGTGGAGGAACCACCTCAACTTGATGCCGACTCGGCCGCAAAAAAGCAACAACAGACAAAACAGAGCTATGGAAGTGGAAAAAGACGAGATTTTACTGCTGTTGATATGATTGTGAACATCTCTTGCCCCTGATCAGTGATTCAGAGAGTAGTAGTAGTAGTAGTAGTAGTAGTGTTACACTAGAGGGCACACCAGAGAACTCAGACTGTATAGAACTTGCACTAAGTACACAACAAGTATGGCATCACTCGAGGAGGTTTTGTCAATTCTGAAGTCCCATGCACCGCCCAACATGTTCTCGTGCATATTGCATCTTGTGTAGCGATGTGTAGCGTTCATTTCTAAAGACGCCCACAACCAACACTCCAAACGGATGCAGGGTAGGCAGCGCAGCAATCATGTGCATGTGAAACACGTAGTTGAAAGCAAGTACATCTCCGGCTTTACTGGGAGGTTTCGTGTTGCTGCATTTACTGACCATAGTCAGACACAGTGATTCCCCCTCACTGCATTTGTAAAGCAGACTCTGACGCCGGAAGGGATGGACTGAGAAGGTCAGTGAATGTGAAGTGCACACAGGCCGAAAAATGAAGAGAGAATCAGATGGATCACTAAGACCTATCGCCTGGGTGTGACCTGCCTGTGACCTCCCTGGCAGAGGCAGAATAGATTATAGTTTAAGTGGCTGTCATGTTGATGTCTGTGGTGGACCAGGAAGAGGTGGAGGAGGAGGAGGACACACCGCACCAGTCAGGAAAATCAGCAGATCAAGCCTGATGGGAATCAAAATGTCACGCATAGCTGTTGTGACATTATTTTCTCTTTGCGTTTGTTGGGTTTGCGTCATTGATGATTTACTTGCAGAAAGTTTGGCATTTGGAATAAGCAGTTATAAGATTATAGGACAATACTGTTGAACCAACGGTGGTTCATGAAGTCTAATGTGAAAAAAGTGAAATGTTCTACCACTGTGGTGAGATATTGAATTAATTCTATTTCTATTTATTTCATTTCATGATGTAACAGTAATGGCTTGCAAATCATTTACTCTCACTTTTTAATTTATTTGACTGCGTATGTGACCAGATGACACCAACATTTTATGCATTGCACACGGGTCACCTTTGCTAATATTGTGTGAATGATAAATCGCACAGCAAAATGTGGATATGTATGCAAAAAGGAAGAAGAAAAGAGAAAGACTAAGTGTAATCTGGAAGGTTAAAATGGCTGAGAAGTTCTCAGATCATGTAATGATGTTTTCAGGGAGCAGTTTGTGTGACAGTCCTATGAATACAGATGAGAAGGCTGTCGAGTTTGGTGTTTCTTATGCAGTTCAAAGAAAAACATGATCTAAGATGTCTTAAGATGACCTCAGGTTGGAATGCATCCGTTTGGAGAAGGTTAGAAAGTCATTTCAAAAAGTTTTTGCCTTTAACAGTCCGCTGGGAGTAATAATATAAATAATAAATGGAAATCGACTATCACAAAGAGCCAAAAGCAAAATATTAAAATAGCAAAAGAATAAGAAGAGTAAGATTGAGAAACCCTTCAGCCTACACTGAGTGCATCAGATGTCATCGTACATCCATCAATAATACACAGAACACTGAATAGAAATGGCATTCACGCAAGGGGAGAACTTTTACTGTAGGAACAGATTTGGCCAAAACCTCTGCCTTATGCTTGATTCCACCGGGTACGGCTGCATCGCGGCCGCCGGAGCCTATCGTGCCCATTCTAGACAATGCTTGTGATTCCGCCAGACGTGGTGCAGTGTGTTTCAGAAGCGGCTCTCCACTCTGCTCAAAATACGCGCCTAGTCTACGGAAAAAAGAAACACAGAAATTTAACTACGCAGCCGACTTATCCACGGTAGATGCACAAAAATCAAGGAAAAGTGACCAAATCAACAAAATTGGGCTCCGCTTCCGAAACGTACCTAGCGGGGTGTTGCAGACACGACGTCATAGAGGTACGTCTGGTGGAATCAAGGCATAAGGGGATCTGGTCAAACCTGCTCTTTGTTGTTGATAAATTATATATTTGGCAGTTTGGAGTTTTTCTTTTTCTCTCTGTTGATGTGAATACAGTCTAAGAAATACATGAGGACTCTTGAACAAAAAGCCCATTGCTCTAAGAAGTAAAGCAGGGCTGAATGTATTCCAACAAGCCAATGATCCTTAGTATTCAAGCAAATCTACTTAAAAGGCTTAGGAAGAAGACATTTAGTGTGTTGTATTAGCCAAAGTGAAAGCCCTGAACTAAATCCAACTAAGATGCTGTAGTGAGTAGGAGAGCCCTCAAACCATCCCCAAGTTCAGGGAAAATAAGTTTGCAAAAATGGAGGTCCGAGAGGCTGATCAGTAGCTAGCAGACAGGTACCTGAATAGATGGATGATAAATGAGATGCTACACAGTGTTGGCAGGAGCATAGGTGTCAGAAGTGGCTGTGTGCAGAGCTGAGACGCTGTGATGGGCGGCTTTGGTTTTCCCATGACCTACATGGTTGTCAGTGAATGTTGCATCAATTGCTTGGGATATCACAAGAGTGTCCAGTAAGTAAAAAACTGCCACGTGTCTAACTTTTAAAATGTCACAAAAAAGAAAACAGCCGATCAGTTATGCGAGTTCAATGTTTACAATGTCAGAACTCATTCGGGAAAAAAAAGGTAATTCCATCTCAGATTAAACTCATTAACCAGCACGAGCATGCATTAAAACTTAGTGTGATAAAAGACAGCCAAGATGTGTTCGAGCAGAGGCCAAGTCTTCAAGAGCTTTTCAGAGGGCCATTATAGTGTTTCACACCTTCCTGTCACCATGTGCACGGAGGTCTTTTAGTGGCTTACAGAGACTAATAACCTTTATGAGGCTCACCGTGACCACACAACGACTAAACCCCCCCTGCTGTATTTTACTCACGAGGACCAGACAGTATGGATACATCAAGAGAAACATCAATCAAGACAGCTCAATACAATCCATATGTACGTCAACATTTATTTAATTAAACATGTTTCCACTGCAGGTATTCACATGAGATTTACACCAGACATTGGTATTAACTCAATAAAACTACACAGATAAAGAAATAAGCAACCAGTCCATAAAAAGTTATATTCAATAAAGTGGAATGACACAGGAAAAAATATTGAACACGCTAACTGAAATGTATTTAGTATTTAGTGGAGAAGCTTTTGTTTGCCATAACAGCTTCAAGACAGATTTTGGTGGGTGACCCTTTTTCAAAGAGTGGAAATACTAACCCACCAACATGCACCAACCCAACTGATTATAACTAGCACAGGTAGGAGAACTAATGCTAAAGTGAATTAATCAGTTTAGTTAATTTATTTTTATTGTGTTTAGTACCATTATATCAACAAATTTTCATGTGAATAGCTGCTTGAAATGTTCAATGAAAAAATGTTGACATGTTAAATACTTATTTCCCCCATTGAAATATAAAGCATTTTCATGTCTGTTTGAAGAGGTTTAGATGCGTCAAACAGATTCATTTGGGCTCATAAATGCTTCCCCACAATGGATATGAGACCTACAGTGGTGAGGCCATGGATTGATTTTTTTATTATTACTGTTTGGTTTTGTCAGTGATCCTGTAATGTTACAATTTAGGCAGCAGAAAAGCAGAGACACAAACCTCCACCAAAAACATTTATTACAATAAAATTCAAACATGCCGACAACACAGTTTAACACAAAATAAATAGTAACAATTGCTTTTAATTGGCACTTTTTATATGCATATTCTGCATCCATTAAACGCATAAAAGAGCACTTGTTCTTGATCATTTTCCAAACCCCTCCCTCAAATAGCGGCTATCCAATCATGGCGGCCGTAAGGCAGCACAGCAGCCCTCTCAAGCTTTGGAAACTCATTTCTACCATCCTCAAATCCCTTTCTCTAGCTGGAAATGACGATTACAGCCAACTCATGGAGTTAATATTAACTTAATTAGCTAAGCACAAGGAATTTTGAGTAGTAAATCTCCCACTTTTTTCTATTTGGACTATTCTGTCAATGTCACAATAGGAGGAAAAGCATAAGATATCAAAAGGTAGTACTAAAAAACTGACCGGATACTGACCCCTGACCCATCTGTACTTACTGACCATCCATACCATATGCAAATGCACAGACATGCACACACACACACACACACAGTAGGTCTGCAAACCTGCAGATGCATAAAGGGAAAACAAACAGTTGAGATTACATTATCTGCCAAATATTCACAGCACAATGCTATACAAGTCCCAGACAATAGAAATATTGTATGCAGCAAAACACACTATTTATTTTCATACAGGCAGAGCACTTCACTTAATAATACAGCAGCGCTAAAGTCACCTGGAGAATAAAGACAACAAATCAGTAATTCACCTGCCGCCACACTGTACAGAGAAAATAATGAAATACAATATTTACCTTTAGTCTGCCCTGGAAGATCCCATCACCCTACAGGTTCCTCACAACGTTCTTACACTAACAGTAGCCGTTCACAGTTCAACCTGCGGCTTCATGTCATATGCAAACTCACAAAGGAGCAGTTTTTCAGAGCTCAGCTGACAGAACTTAAGCTACCACCCGACTATGTACATTGTGAAGCCGGAGTGATTAGCAGACCCTAAAGGCAGAAGGCTTTCATGGCTTTCGCAGCACCAGGGGAACTGACAACCAACCAGTGTATGTGTCTGTTCATTCCCGGCTGCTTATATAAGATGTGAAACTGTAAATGGGTGAAGCTGTGAGGAATCACACCCTACAGTGGCTCGGCTTATGTGTGCGTGCACTTTGATCACTGTTATGACTGTTATAATTTAAGGTTTACTGCATATAAGGTTCAGTGTGCGGAGCGACAACCACCATCTGCTGGTTTCGTAAACTCTCGTGCGTAATCATATAAAAAAGCAAAAATGAAATACGGGTCTGGGACGACTTGGCATAAAGGCAGAGGTGAATGATATAGATAACACTTATAATGAGTGGCTGCTATTCTTGTAATGTTATTCGAGGCACTGTCAAGGTAAACCTCGTCATTTCATTAACACATTTAATTGCAGTTAAAATTACAGCCAACTTCATAGCTGTGAATTTCTGTTTTAATTAGCTTCTTTGAATTTTCACACGCTTCCGTTTTCTGATAGTTGAAGGAGGTTTGCCAATATACCTTTTAGAGAAACGTTTATTCGTGTAGGTTCCTCTCACTGACATATAACTCACTTCAGATATATCTTAAAATATCACCTTACCGTGACCAAGACATTTATAGATATAGAATTTGTGTTCACGTCACTCTACTTCTATTTATTGTATCCTGATTGCTTCAAGAGGAAATTTCCTATTACAGGTCTGGATGGGGTTTTAGGTAGAGTGTAAATTTAACATTTAATGCAAGTGATGCATCTTTTTATGCCTCCTTTCATCTTGAGTCCCTAAGTAGTCGCATGACATTTATAATTGAGGCCCTTACAGGAGGCAGGTTTTAAATTTAGTGAATGGAGCTGTTTTTCTTCAAGTAGTTGAATGACTTCTCATATAATCCTACTCACTGAAGCCTTTGCGCTCTTAAGAGTGTTGAGAAGGAGAGGGATTCTGAGACATAATCAGGGCTCAGAGCCACGGGGAGTTAAGACTATGATTTTATACATACAGTATGCATACATGCAATCATGTCTGCAGGCCTGCCCGAGGCTTTACATGGTCATTTAGCTCTCCAGGCTGCAGTTTAATTCAAATCAAAGACCAGACGCCAACCTCCAACCTTAACCCGAAGGCTCTCTTTTGCCTGAAAAAACCTGTCTTAGTACACCTACACACTCATATGCAGACACAACACACACAGAGACACACACAGAGCTTCGTCCGCCCAGCTCAGAACCTCTCTCCCCTCCCTGCCGGTAGGGTTTTTTTCTGCTGTTGCCCATTCACTCATGGATGAAATGAAGTATCCTGTGCTGCGTGGATGGATACCTGCCCAAGTTAAACTCAGTCTGACAGCTTCTAATGCCCTGGTCAGTGTACTAAATGAGGTATTGGGAGATAGTGAAGGCTTCCTCTCTTTCTGCTCCCCATGGCCCTGGCCTCTCTTTCCTATTATATGATGAGTTCAGGGTCTACTTGATGTCGGAAATGAGCTCTTTGGTTGTAATAAAACACTACATTTGGTATTATAGAATTTTTGATGACGAGATCATAAATCTTTCAGTTTGAAAAACTGTGCTGCTGAAGGCGGGGGCCTCTGTATATCCGACACACAGTACAGTGGCTGTAATGCGTCGAAAAGCTTATTGGCTTTGCTGTGAAGTCAGATAGCTATTTGTGACTTGATTGATCATGATGGATTACTTGAGGGGCGGCCGGTGGAAATGTAAGTGTTGAGAGGAGCTAAGAACACGGGCAACAGAGCAGATCATTGAGGCAATCGACTGAATGATCTGCGGTCAATTTAAATGTGAGAAGCTTAATATGGAGACAAAATGTTTCTTTTTTTCAGGGTTATCCATCCTTGTTCCCAACACTGCTCCATCAGCCTTTATCCATATCAGGCCTATATGCATTTACTTCCTCCCCTCCCTCCTGGGAGAGCTCTGTAGTGCCATGTTTAGTGCTGCTGACATGAACAATGGTACCATTGCCTCTGTCTTGCTAGAAGGAGCACCTCGACAATTCACACTGATTGTTCTCAAATTGCCCGGCTGGGAGAATCACCTCTTCTGTTTGATGCTTTAAAGTGCCTCTGATTCCTCTGGGACAAGCATCTCCGACTCTCGCAGATTTTTCATTTTTCAAACCCCTGCCACCACCCCCTCCTCCCTCCACTTTTGATTTTTAGGGTTAGAGAGTATATTGTGGTGCGAGAATATTGGCTGTGCAGCTCAACAAAACCAAAGCCAAGCAGAGGAGTCTTCGCTCTGAGGCGACATCCATCTTAGGCTGGATTCATCACACTCGGCTAAAGTCATTTTGCTGGCAAAATATTGTTAGGACCCTTTCTCCTTTTTTCTATCAACCTGCATGTTCATCATATTTGTGCCATCCACATGCACTGTGGTGGAGGATGCAAGATTCTGTCTTGTTCCAGCTACTCGCCCAGTCCAACTATTGTCTGACTAACCCCATAAAAGCTAAAACATTAAATAATAAAAGCTTGCACTTAAACAGTGGAAATTGCTTTTTCATCCTTTGAATGATTTTGTGCTCCAGCAGAATTTCATTCTCAGCCTGTGAAAGTCCTGTTGTGGCTCAGACAAAACACTTGTGCCGTAAAAATCGTAACCTGAATGACTTTGTGATTAGAGGCAAGACGCTGGATGTGATTTTAATTCATACTACCTGCTTATATCACTGCGCTGTGATAGATCTACTTTCCATCTTATCATGTCGTGTGTTAATGGTCCTCATGTTTAACTTTAGCATTTTAGACCAACACATCTGTCTGAAACAAGTTAAGAGGATCACAGAAAAACATCTGTCATTAATTGAAAACCATAGTCTCCAGATGTGTGATGATAATTGGCACACACAAATGGATTTGTCTCATTTATGTGTCACATTGTCTCATGCTGCTCAGTCACAGGAGCTCAGCGAGAGTCTCGCTTCAAACAGCTTTTCACCGCTGACTTTTCCCATCTGCATGTTACAGTTCGGCTGCGCTGTGAAGGTTGCAAAGTTGTGTTTACGCTGTTGGACTGTCCAGACAGTCTAGTGTTGATGAATGTATGTATCATCAGAGCTGTGAGTGTGACGGGTCTGCCATTACCTGAGAGTGATAGCTCAAATGGTGCACCTGTAATTACTGGCCTGTCAGCCAGGCAGCCCCACTGCCCGTAGCACATCCACGCTCTTTAATTGAAAAACACCAGCAGATTGGCATGCTGCATTAAACCCCTGCATTGATGTCTGTAAAGCTTTTTTTTTTTTTAAAAATACAATGCTCTGCTAACTCTCTTCCAGCAGCAGACCGCAGTGACAGTCACAAGGTTAGTTGGTAAATGGAAGTATTTCACAGTCACATCTCTACAAAACTGAAAACAGCCTGAGAACTAGGTGCAAGCATCACTGGTGGAACCTCAGTTTTGCAGTTTTGGTGACTAGATACGCAACAGCTACCCTGGAGCTGTGTGGAACAATGAAGAGAAGAGGCTGGAGCTGGATGAATCCACGATGAGCAGGAGAAGTACAGTATCAGCAGCGTTATTTTACCACCCTGTCGAGTGGCCTTAAATGATGGCCAATTACATCAGCTCCTCTCATTCCTTTTAAATGAAGCACTTTAATGGGCTGGATTGTCCATGGTTTTATGAAGAGAACTGGATACTGTCTTCCCATCCACTTTAATCAAAGTTGCTTACCAGACGCATGCATGAAAAGTGCTTCTTCTTGTTCTTCAGGCGTAGCTCCCTGCACACAGGAACAGCCTGAAAGAATATCATCAACGTCTGAGATTGTTATTAAATGTCATTACTGAATGTGTGATGCTCAGTAAATTTTACTCACTGTTTTAGTTGTTTCTTAAGATGATGTGACCTGCAAGTATGGCAAACTAACAGCACAGCCCGGTTCTGTTCTGGGGAAAGGGGCTTGGGCTTCTCTGAGGAGAAAACCGGAGGTCCACAAAAATTCTTTCAAGGGAAAATATATTTGTTTTTGCATTGAAGTTGTAGTTCAGAAGCCACCGAGTTTCATATGAAGACACTTTCTCTCTGTGTGCAATGATGTGTAGTTTTTCTTTTTAAAGAGGATAATATTAGTGCAATTAGTCAACAACTGCAGCAATTTGTAGATTTTCTGTTATATTTCCATTATTACCTCCTGCCTATACTTTTATTGAATGATGATTAAAAAGGTTGCAATCAGTTATACATACATAAATACATGTACGTGCATATAACAATGTTGCCAACTGTATAAAGCTGTTTATTAGCTGTATGCTGGCTACATTATCCTTCAGGTATACTGGTTAGGAAATGTGTCATCAAAGTGTGTATTTACATTTTTCAGGATAATTCCGTAGTAATCTCTGCACATTTCCATCACACATTTTGTTTACGCTCAAGTTATCAGCTTGGTCCTCAAAACTGACCTGTTGATCTGCTGTAAAATGTGATCAGGATGGTGCATGGTCTCTCTCTGTCATGGCGTGCATTTTGTGTGTGTTTTCATATGCACTGAAGTGACCTTTTCTTTTGCTCATCTGCACAGTGCTGTATATATTACTGTTCTGCAGTCAGTCTGCGCACCGTGACATGTTTGTGTGTGTGACTGTGATTAGCACCGCATCCACGCTCATGCTTGTCTCTTGTTTGACCTTTGGCCTACCTTTGAACTCATTATCTCTGACAACACAGCGGCATGGGTGCCCTCCCCGGGCGGGCTTATCGCCTGCCACTCCTCACCCGTCACCTCGCCTCAGATTCGGGACGAGCCCCGGCCGTCCCCGGCGCTCCCATTGACCCTTCCCCTGTGAACGAGACAGAGACCTTTTGAAGGATGTCCCTGCCTAATCCCACCACCTCGCTGTGCATCGACGGCATGTGTTTATCAGCCGGCGCAGGTTGGGCTCGAGGAGACTTTGCATGAGGGGGAAATAAATAGACAGGAAAAATCAATGTGAGCTGCATCAATGGGCCCTCACGCTTTAAGGAACATGATTATTTAGCTTCTTAACCAGCTTGTGTGTCATTGTTAAACATCAGTGACTGGTTGATTTAATTAGAAGGGTTGAATGTGGGCAGTTCTGTATGATGTTCTCATCTGTAGTTCTGGTCTGAACAGGACAATAAATACGAAGCCTGCTATATGTGCGAAATTCAGCTGAATTCATCATTGAGGAGTTGATAAAACCTCATATCATCAAGTCAGCACATGCAAACAGGCATGAGGATATTTTTAACCAACATCTCCTTTGTTCTCTCTTCCTCTTGTGTTGCTGAGACTCTGTGCACAGCACCATGGTGTAGTCTGCCGGGCTTTGCTGCCTGGGCAGAATCGGGCTGAAGCCACTGTCAGTGATGTAAAGTTATGTTTTGTACGGCTTACAAGGCCGCCCCCGCCAAAAATATGCCAAGTTGCTGCATCTACATGGTGGGCTATCAGATATTTAAGGTTATTGGATTTCACCACCCATCAAAAGCCCGCAATTTTCCATGTTGCTCTCACACCCTGTCAAGCTCTATAGCTTAACGTATCGGCCAATATCCCTCCACCACGCAGTCTGAAATTATGTTAAATGACTAAAAAAAGCGTCAGATTGGCGGGGTAATCGAATGTAAAATAGCCGTGTGACATGATGGATGTGCTCCCAGTGATTTGAGAGAGTAATCTCTGAGCTCTTAGTGACACTTTGAGAAGAGAGGAGCTTTCATAAACAGCCAGGACGGGGTAGTGCGCCTCTCCAATAACATCTTCAAGAAATGCCCAGAGTTGAAGAGCTACCCCCCCCACTGGGACTGTATCTTCATGTGGCCATTGGATTTGTTCAAAGCACCACGTGTATTGATCAGATAAAAGAGCCGCTATTCAAACAGGATCGGGTTTGAATACAATCTTTTTCTTTTAAGCTTTTGTTGGGCCTGTGGAGGTTTAGTGTCCATGCTATTGACATTGCCGATAGTTACAGTTGTTTTCCTCTCAGCTTCTGTGTTTTGCCTCGATCTTTTGTTGTTACTCGCGCCCGGCAAATATGTGTAGGTGTAGCTTTGCAGTAATTGCTCACTACCATTTTCTTGCTGGGGTCTGTCTGCTGCTCACCCTTAAGAAAATGTTATTAGCTTGGTAATTGTTTACTACAATTTTCAGTTTGTGTTGGTGTATTCATTGATTGCGCATGTTTCATTTGTAGAGCACAAATACACAACAAGACTTAACATATGGAGCTGAAATAAAGCTGTAATGTTTTGCACTGCTTCACCGCGTGTGAAATACCGACTTGAATGTGTGACCGAGATGACACCTTTGACTCCCCGTGACAAGTTGAGACTTTTTGGATGATATCCAAGAACAAGTTTCTTGATAGATGATAATGAAAACATGATTTTCCAGTATCTAGCTGCAAATATACCATTTGTACCATTCTCTTCTGTTGTATAAGGGGATGCACGTAAATGGGTGATCCAAATGAATGGTCCTGGCTTTCTTTTTTAAGACCTTTCTGATGAATAGCAAGCTTGGTTATTCTCTCAGCGTGAGGCTCTAATAAGCCCAGGGACCAAGTCAAGGCCCAAAAGAGAAGCTCGATTTAAACCAATCTAAAGGAGCAGGGAGCATGATTTACGATGTAGGACTGACTGCAGTGCTGTTCCTCTCCTGCAGACCCCCTTCTGTAGCCAATCACAGCCAAAACACTCAACACTTCCTGCGGCCCGACTGCGGACCCTATGTGGTACCGCTGCCTGCACTGTTGTCACCGGTTCTAATCTATTTGATTGATTATGAGCCTAATCCCTGCATTATTCCCTGAATTTTGTCTTGTGCTTTCGCTACAAGGAGGAGCTACAAGGCTAAAGACACAGTTAGCCATTTCCTGTGTTTTGGTGTTTTCGTTCCTTTTTTCCACGTTTTCTCTTTTATTATATATTGAGAAATTATGATTACCTGTAAAGGTCAGGTTTGGGTAAGCCATGCATGTGATTTGCAGCTGTCAGGCAGAGTGATGAATGTGGCAGACCAGGGTTATACATCACTCTCTATGAGATTCAAGCCCATGTTACATGTATTGAAGTAATGGAGCTGTCCTTATATGAAACATATTCCGCTCTTTCCCTCAGAAGGAGGAGGGGGGATTCATTTCTATCAATGAATCTGGCAACTACATAACCAAACGTCAGAAAGCGCCTTTTTCTTTTCATGTACAAACAGTCTGCAGTGGTTCACTGGCTTCCCACAGTGGTCATGACCTTGAGGTGTTGCCAACATACAGCGGGTCTACACCGCACGGCCACTGTGGAGAAGATGACACAGAAGCGAGGAGGAGTCACGACCTCTGACCACGCTGCATGGACGGCGTCTGCCTTTTGTTCGCTCCGGAGCTGAGCCGTGTTGACACAAAATGACTTAGCTATTCTGAAAGACAGCGAGGAAAGCAGGAGAGAGGCAGTGTGTTATCGGGCCGACATAGGAACTCAGCCACTCAGAGTGATAACACAGAAAACACATTCACATCAGACAAACTGCCTCATCCCTGGCCTCCCACTATCTCTTCTCCCCCTCTCCTTGACTTGCTTTGAAAACAGTCAGAAAGTGACAAGTTTGGATTTGCCGGCCTGTGTGTTGGAATGAGTTTGGAGGAAATTCAGGTTCTGGAAGAGAAGAGAAAGTCCCTTTGTCTGGACAGATAAGGTTTGTGGGTTGAAGAGGAGCCTTTTGTGAATTTGAGCCCCACCACAACCTGCTCGAGGAGATTTTTTTTTCCCATTAACTTCCTAGCGTAGTTAACATACAGAATGGTTCCTTCGAGTGAATACAAACCCCAATTCAAGTATTGAATTTTGAAAAGCATCCACCAGTGAGCAGGTTACTGTGTCTGGGTGTGGTAGTGGGTCAGTCCAGGTTTCACAACCTTGGGGTCAACCCCCCTCCAGAGGGTCACAAGATAAATCTGAGGGTTTGTGAGGTGATTAATGGAGTTTGAAAGAAGAAAAATAAAAGTTCTGCTGTTTTAAATTTGCATTCATTTGACCTCTGTGGGCCTTATTGAAACCACCTGAGAGGTAGTGAGGAAATCACTCTTTAGTAGAACTGCTAACAACTCATGGACATCTAAAACATGACAAGGGGCCCCAACTAGACTCTGCTTTTTTGTGAGGGGTCACAACCATGATATGATGAAACTCATCCTTAAATTTGACTTACTCTTCTCATTTAATACACATTTCACCTCCTATCTATAGGGAGATCCAGCCGTGTAGAGATCCATCACCAGATCATCTTAATATTCGGACACTCAGACTAAAGCAGGTAGGCGGAGTGTATAAGCACTTCATTGCTCTCATTCGACAATGTCTCGCTGCCTGTCATGCGGCAGTCTACCGACTCAATATCTGTAACGGTGGGGAGGCACTCAGACATGAAAGCAGCAGTATTAAAATGCTTCTTTAAAAAATGGAACAAAGTCACTCAGCGTCTGATGTCTTAAGCGGATTGAGAGAAAATCCATCTGCCTTAATGTCAGCTCGGCTGTCTATGAAGTACAGTGAGTAGCGGGCTTTGTGGATGGCAATGTTAGTGAGGAGTGGACTCCAGCTGACAGCGTGAGGTGAGAGGAGAGGCGGGGCGAAGGAAAGTTGAGTTTTTGTACTCGCTGTGTGGCTTTAAGGCAAAGCGGAAGCTCAGGTGTGGACGTGGCGATTGGGGATGCTGGGCCTCAGTTCTTTGCGCTCGAGGAATGAGGAATTGAATCGGTTGTGACAGAGAGACATGACAACCTTTTTGCTTGCCTGTCACCATTACGGTGTATTTAAAAAGCTTATGGAAAACATGTCAGAATTTAAGGCAGGGCACATTATCACTTACACGTGAGTCACAAATGTGTTTAGAAGTGCACACTTGTATCCGTGTACGTGACTGTGATAAAGGGCTCAGCTTCATCTCAGTCACACCATGAATGCACGAGGTGTGATGTGGCAACATTTGCTAATATATGTCAGAATTACAGGACATGTTGTGATTTACAAACACAATCTTTACTCTACCCTTCAAGCAATCAGTACAAAATTTATGTGTCTGTAATGTATTCTCAAGAAAAACACAACAGCTCGAGACACAAAGGAGTGAGGAACAGTTTTCTCAGCTGTCTTTAGCAGTTGGAACCAAATAAGCACACTCTTTGCCAAGGAGCCGAACACATTACCAGTGCCAATGTAATATGCAAATTCTGTTAAAGGAAATGTAATTTTCCATTCCCCTTGTTGATTGCACTTAATGCAACTTGCAAAGTGATGGTAATTTAATTGAATTTCTGAATGCTGCTAATTTAAATCAAGGAGCAGATGAATCCACGGCCATTGTAATATGTTATGCAAATATTTGAAGCATATGCCATTAAAAGCTATTATTAATGAGATCTCCAGGAAGCTGCTGTCGTATGAAGGAAGTAGGAGCCAGTAAGAAAATGAAAATGTGCCTAACCTGCAGAAACACTGCCAATGGCCATTTACATGTCTTTTATGTGAGCTTGAATGTATTCATATGCAGCAGTTGCACGTACATACATACAGTAGCTTGAATCACACTTTATTATTTATTAGAAACTCCTCGTATGGATGAGCATGCACATAGAATATAACCAGCTTCATGTTGACACAGAGCCCGTCCTAAACCTTACAGTCCAGCTAATTATAAATTCAAATCAACAGAGTAAAAGGAGCAGAGATGCTAACAGCATGTGATGGGTGTCCTGCTGTACGTCTGGCATGGCGTATAATGTGTGTTAATGTTAGCTGGACCTCCTGGGCTGCTCTAGCATGGGGCTGGATTTTCCCTCGGGGATTGCCGACTTATTTCTGCCATCCTTTGCACAATCCACCGTATGCTGATGCATTATGTTTTTCATTATCTGTTACCACTTTTCTCTCTCTCTCTCTCTCTCTCTCTCTCTCTCTCTCTCTCTCTCTCTCACTCACTCACTCACTCACTCACTCACTCACACCTCCCACAGTGCTGGACAGCATCTAACAGGGCATGGTGATTAAAAGAAATGTCAGTGCATTCATTAATAATTCCACAGAGTACCGTCGTGCTCACTGTGCTTATTCAGTCATATCGGGCATCTAGGAATTGTTCGCTTGTCGTATCACATGGCGCTCTCCTGTGTTTTGGAGGTTTTACGTGAGGGTGTGTGTGTGTGCATGCTGTGTGTTCGGGCGTGTTCAACCTCTTACTCTCGATAGATTGTGCAGTGCTACAAGAGAGGCAAATAGCTTCTCACAGCTGGTCAGTCACTCTCTCTCTCTCTCTCTTACACTCCCTTCTCCCTCCACTCCCACTTCCTCTTTCCACCACTATTTCTATTTTGCTTAGGGGGATGGCCACAGCTGGCCAGACATCCAGGCAGGGCTATGCCTGAGGGAGCCCCATGCAGCTGGCAGATAGTGAGGTGCAGCAGTGGAAGTCGGGGGTGAGGCGAGGGGGGTGGGGACAGTGCGTGGGTGTCAGGGAGCGCTGTGGATCGGAGGTTAAATAAAAGTGGAGAGTGAAACGCCACTAATAAGCTGTGATAGCTTCCTCCATTTTTGATTCTCTATTCCCACAAAGGGCAGCACAGTCACGACCACGGACTTAATAATGAGAACTGGATATGGTGTTCAAAGACGGTGCCCTGTTTAGTCCTATAAAATTTGCTCACTGTGTGTGTAGGCGGAGCAGGCTTACGTGGGATTCCTCGCGCTTACACTTTTTTGGGCCCGTGGTGCAGGCTCAGTGGAGTCCTTCTTGAGAGCGTGTGTGTCTGAGATTTCCGTTGGCTGAGCTGACTTCCTGTTGGTTCCCCACAAACATGAATGGGATAAAAGAGTTCAATCATACGGGACTTCTCGCATGTTATTGAACTGAATGGATCAAATTCTGACAATAAAGAGTCATTTCTTTTAGGTTGTGATGCTCGAAAAAGGTACTAAGTGTTTTAAAGCCACCCCTTTCCCAATGATTGTGTATGTGAAAAATGTTTGTACTATGCAAACAGACCAGCTTTGTTCTGGGGGCTTTTCTTTAAAAAAGATTGTGATTAGTTTAGCGTCAGTTTAGCGCTGAAGCTCCATTGTCGGTTCATTTTAGATAGATATTAAATACTCAACAATCCTTATCTTCATTGCGGCACTCATTTCTCCAAAATTTTGATCACGTGGTAATGTAGATGGTGCATGGTTGGCTGTTTGCATGCTCTGTTATCCAGGATTGTTATATGAGCGTATTCATCATGTGCTTTCATGGCA
Source organism: Holacanthus passer (assembly GCA_025331565.1). Classification (NCBI taxonomy): domain Eukaryota; kingdom Metazoa; phylum Chordata; class Actinopteri; family Pomacanthidae; genus Holacanthus; species Holacanthus passer. The sequence goes on from JAFREQ010000011.1 coordinate 4,341,230, forward strand.
GTTTGCATTTCATGCATTTAAGTGCAACTATCAAACTATTTTCTTATTTCTGTTGATGAAGTGTCTATCGCTGTCATTTTAATCTTCCAAGCCCATTTTCCTTAACCCATGAATATTATGATTGGGATGATTTTTTGTAAAAGTCATTTGGCCCCATCCTGCATATAGGGACACCAAATCAGAAAATCCTCTCATGGGTTGTTTTTTCGAAGGATCTATCAGTATTTATGTATTTTATGTATGAAGTCTTGCTGTAAAGTTGTATGTTCTATATAGATAGAATAATCAACTCGCTGTGGAAGTTTGAAAAAATAAAAATAAAATAAATGATTTGACAGTAAATCAGGCCTGTTGCAGAAGATTGACTCTATTTTCTCATAATTTCTCGTAAGCACGCTTAGAGCTGTAACAATGCCGTTTCTGCCAGGCATGTTCTCTCCCCTCCTGCTTCGATTTACTGCTATTTCTGGTTGGCACATCTCGGTTTAGTTTTAATGAAACACATCTTTGTGCTGTGAGTCAGGGAGGCAGCTATTAATATGTTATTTTATCCATTCTGATTCTCCATTGTCAGGCGAACAGGCTGGTCCATCGCACTGACTTGCAGAAACAACACTCACAGCAGCAGTGAGAAGTGGACATAAACAGTGAGGAGAAGTCAATACCAATTCCCTTCAGTGCAGAAATTACATTTTTGCCATGTTGTTGTTAATTTATCTATAAATACAGTTCAAGTGAACATACATTTTCTCTTATGGATTCTTCAGATGCACATTTAAGTTAGAATAGTTACAGCTTCTGTGTAAGCAATGACAGCTATGATTGTGGCGAATCAGAATCTTCACTAAAAGCTAAATGCTGCCAGTATGCCAGTAAAAGTTATAATTTTCATATTACATATTTTGATCTTTCCAGGTAAGTGTACGTTGCTATTGTTTTTCCGAGCTGTTCTTCAGGGTCCAGTGGTGTAATTTCTACTCAGTCCTCCTTCTCTTCAAGGACACAGGCTTCTAGAGAAATTAAAAAAAAAAAAAAATACAGTGATCTATTCTTCAAACCAATAGAGTCAGTTTGATTGGGGATAAACAAGATAAGGCAATGCAGGCTTATCACAGCGAACAGTTCATACACAAGGCATTTGATGTTGCTTTGCATTGGCACAGAACATTAAAGCGAGATAATAAAAAAAAAGCAAAATCTGGTGCTGTTGCAATCGCTAGAGGAGGGCCATTCAAGCAAACAGCCAATTGAATGCTACAGGACATCAATGGTCTCATCATCCCTATTATATTTATTTCCCCCAGAGCTCTAAAGCCTTGACGAGACCATATGGCTGTGCAGGAAGACAAGTAGCATCAGGTTTTTTTGGCTTGGATTTTATGTTAATGAATTTTGAGATTCTCTAATTTAAGAAAACAAATGTAAAGGTCAAAGTTCAGACTTGACCTCAGAAACAAAAACAATCTATTCGCTATTTCTATCTAATAGGTAGTTCTGGAGCTTTTCAGGCATAGCACATCATCTTAATGGAGTTTGCAGAGTTTCAAGAATGAACTTTGAATCATTTTGTCACTATTCATCTCTCTGTATATTGGTTCTTATTGGTAGTGGCTGACTCTGCCATTCGTGTGCTGGATTCAGAATACTGACAAAAGAATAAGAAATTCACAGGAAAATGTCACATTCATGTAATCTAGCAAAATTTGATCTCTTTGATAACAGCGTCACTGTTTAGTGTTCATTCTCTTTGCACCGTTTCACAGCTGCATTACTGCTAATGCAAATTTCTTTCTGCCACTGCTTCACATTGAAACTGGTTAAACTTGGCTTTTATTGTGGAGCAGCCACAGAAAACGCATTGTATTTATGGGTTAGTACTGACTGTGACAGGTTATCACAAAACATCTGCAAAACAAGACATTGTAATGTAGTAAGTCATTTATTAGAGTGAATCACACTTGTTTATATTAATGGCCAAATGGATTGTAGCCAAATGGACATTACAGGAAATGGAGGAAACAAATAAAGGAAATGTCCTGACCATCAGTAGTTCTGTGGACAAGGCTGAGAGAAATGCTGATAAATAATATATATTACCAGTTGCACAGAAGACCTTCTCCAGCCACACCATCAATTCTTCTCCAGTTGATTAGCACGTACAGCTCCACATTCTGTAAATGGCAAAAGGGTCACAAGGTGCCAACACGTACAACAGGCCTGGGTATATATGTGCAGGTGATAGGGACCTGGTGCAGGCTGGGGTCTCTGCTGCAGAGCGAGGGGAAGGCAGAGGGAGTCGGCATCACAGAAAAAAAAAACAACCTTTGTTCGCCGCCTGCTGCCACGCTCTCAGCTGGAATTCCATTTGTTCCCTCACCGGAATGAAATGGCATTGATTGTTGGCTCAGATGTCTGGTAGGAGGGAGGGGCTGGGAAACAAGGAAAACGAGGAGTGAGAGAGAGAGAAAGAGGAGAGGGCGCAGGGAGAGGGGAATAAAAGGAGGAGGCAGATGGACAGGGACAGAAGCACACAGACAGAAATAGTGAAAAAAGATAGGCAGGAGCAAACAGAAGGGAATGCGGAGAAAAGTGCGGGGCTTCTGCAAATCTACGATAGGACTTAAAAAGGAGAAGAACAGAGAGAGAAGGGAAAATGTAGGATAAAAGGAGGGAAGCTGGGCATCAGTGCCATGGAAGCAGGTGGTGTCTGTGGCGGGCTCGTCCTCAGATCCTCCACAGTGGGATACCTCATCAGCATTCCTACCTCAAATGTAACTATTATCAGAGTGGAGGAAGGAAGGGACCTGGTTGCTCAGAGGGATTAAGTGCTTGCTGCGTACTCATGACAGCTTTGAATCCGGCAACCTTTTGTCAAATCCTTCCTCTCAGTTTTCCTCGAACGCTATCGAGCAAATCAGAAACGACAGCGAGCAAACTGCGTGTATAGTACCATTCTGTAAACATACGGTACTTAAAACAGAATCCACCTCATTAATAAGTGGCTTCTCATTAGTCAACTGAATGGTTAATTGAATGATGGTATCTCTTACTCGCGCTGAAAGTGTATCTTCATATTGTCGTCTTAATTATTTCCTGCCTGTAGCAAAACATATTTAGAGCTCGGAGAATATGAAAGGAGACAATCTGATCCAGTCAGGTCAGCTGCTTGACGTCACATATAAAATGCTGCTATTGTTGTTCACAATAGTATATCAGGCATAATAAAACACATTTCTTTTCTCAGGCTACAATTCTTGGAATTTTACACAGACTCATAAACTTAAAGATGGCAAGAAAGAAGAAAGTTTACAAAGAGAAAAATGAAGTTGTATTTTTGTGTAGTGTATCAGATAGTTGAATGTAACGTTTTTCCAAAAATAGCGCTTTGATCATAGCACACAACTTAGTCTGACTTATTGAGAGATATTAACCTGAATTATATGATCAGTTTTAGTTGTGTTGGACTGGAAACTCTTCTGCAAATAGTGTTAAAGGTTGGCAGAAATCTGTGCAAATGCACTTGTTGCCCTGAGATAAAGCTGGACAGTGAGTTCACACAATGCTGATTAAGCCTGACCACCGCTAACTAAATCTCTCTGTATTTTGCAGTAGAACCGAGTTTTAAATTTTAAATCAGTCTGTGATGACATTACTGTGCTTACGTCAACCAGCAGTGATTGGTTTGACACACCTGCAGATACGAGCGACAGCTAGCAATATGGGGTAGCCTACTGCGTCATAAGCGCGTCAACAGTGTTTGTGTAATTACTCTCACTGCCAGTAGGGGGAGACAAATGTTCCGCACCGCAGGTTTAAGCCTCTCAGGTGGCTTAAGTTAACCACTGAGACTAATATCAAAACCTGAATGTTAGATTGGTGGAGCTGGGGGCTGCCTAACAGGTCATATTCACACCCAGCCAAACATGCAGATTTTTTTGCACACACCAGACAGTTGAATATTAATCCATTAAAAAACAAATCGCACTTCAAAATGTATTCGACCGCCCCTTAACTCCGTCCTCCCTGCTGCCGCTCGTAGTGTAATACAAGCTCTCAGACGCTCTTCCGAGGAGACGTATTTTGTTCCGTTTTTGTAAATGTGAAAGGCAAATTCAGCTGAGCTTTGAAGATGTCCTATTGTGTATGGTTTACATGCAGGCAGCACACCTGTGGGTGGTTCAGCTTACAGAAAACATGCGGCAGGGAATTCTATAGAGAGAAAAAGCCTTCATAGAGGGCATCAAAGGAAAGTGGTCAAATGTCTCTGCTGGAAAGCATAGCTCTACCTTTACTCTGCAACTCTCTCTCTCTCTGTCTCTCTCTGTCTGTGTGTGTCTCTTGTTTTCTTGCTCCTGCGTTTCTTCTCTGTTTGCCAGTCCAGACTGTGGCGTTCTCTCTCCTCTTTTCTCCGGGGAGATACGGTTGACATGCCGCGGGCTAAAGGGAATTTGTTCTGCACATCAAGTATGCATCATGTTGCTGTTTCTGTGGACAGCACCTCCAGAAAATGTGAAACAGACAGAAGAGCGTATGTGGACTTTTTGTGCAGCTTTCTCCCCGTTTGCAGCTGTTGCAGTCAGGAAACACCACCAGGATCTAGTTCAGCAGTGAGAGCGCTCCACGTATCTGGTTATTGGATCGGGCAGGATGAGTAGCACTCTGATCAATTCGTTGTGCCACCGGTTTTGTTGGACAAATAAATGTCCGGTGACGACACAGAAAGAGCAATAAGACACAGGCTCATGTAGTCAGCACACAGAGACATCCGAAATATCACCCACACAGACCAAAGCGCAGCCAATAACAACCTATTTACTATCTATGAACTATTTACTTACAATGGACTGAATGTGACAAGTCCAGCTACATGTGCGTCTCCACATGGACACACAGCAGGGTGTGTGGGTGATACAGTATATGATATTATGTGAACGTACGTGTCCAAGTTTGATGAGGGAACGAGCACCTAATTACACAGAGAGAGAGAGAGAGAAGGACTGGTGAGAACCTGATGGCTCCACTATGCGTAGAGAAGAAACATTTCTCCCAGTTGGAACAGCGCCTGCGACTCAGGATAGATTAATAATGAACTGTGCATTTATAATTCTGCTGACTCATTGAAACCCAGCAGGGCTGCAGCAGGGGGCATCATCTGTGGTTTTGGCAATTTGTTTTTTTTTCTTTTCTGAAAAGGCAGTTTTTTTCTGGGGGATAAGAGGAGGTGGGGGCAGAAGTAATAAAAGCCAAAAAAAAAAAAACATAGGAAAGACGGGGGTGGGGTTCTCACAAGGTCAATTCCATTAAGAACGCCTGGGGATGGATGTATGGCCCAGTGCTGCTGGGCATGCTGGGACTCGCCTTTCATCAATCACCTGCTCTTGTGTTTCGGCCGTGACACGGGAAGCGGAGGGGAGCTGATTTGATTATTGCCATATTTCTGAAAGACTTCTGTGACTGACAGCTTTAGAGGAAAGGAGCTCACAAAAAATGATTGAAATTTTATTTTTAATATTGTTAACAGGGGATATGTAGGAGGAACACTTTTTAAACATAGCATCAGAGGTGAACCATTTTCAGTCTGAAAAGATGAGGTGGGTGATATTTTATATTTATCTATCTAACAAATCGTATGAAAAGAACAAAACTAACAATGAATGTCCTGCTAACTAGTACAGGGTGTAAAGCCAAAGCTACTTCCTCTGGACCATTGTGGTCCAAAAACTGTGACACATGAGCCTCATAGTGAGAGTTATATTCCCCCATTGCTATAGACATGGTTACTGTAGTTTACTTTGACTCTTTAGTGCAGCAAATATGTATTAATCCTCAGCTGAAAATAGTCCCTACCAAATGCACTATTTATACCTGTTTGAGTAAAGTTAGCTCAAAAATAGCTCTCTTATGAAGTTACTGAGCCTTTTTTAAAAATGAAACTATTTAAAAAAAAAACAAAACACCAGCCTTATTCTATAATTGCAGTGTGTCTAAACCTTTTGGACACACTTGTTGACACATAGTAAGATCATAGTTTATACTATTCTAATAATTATTTTTACAAAAAGTTGTACCTGGTTTTCTTTTTTTAAAAAAGATACTGTTGTTTTTACAGCAGGATATATACAGTACGTATCTATATTTACCATTGATAGGGCAGGTGACAATTATTTCTTGTAACTGACAGTATGACAAAGGTGTTAGTTGAGAGCGAGAGACCTAGAGAGAGCTAATGTGTGAGTGTGTGACAGAGCGAGGGAGGATGAGGTGAACCTGCGTGTGAGAAAGTGCCATAGGTGGTGTGAATTTCCACTGAGAAGAGTCTAATTGATAACATGGCAGAATGCTTCATTCTTTTATACTCCTGCACTTTGAGCGTGTTTATTATTTCAGAGGGGATAATCAAATCAGTCTCTATGTGTGTGATGGAACAGCATTCCCAAATTGCTGCTTAGGCTACATATTATCTAGCGATGGAAACGGCAGGAATTCTCATTTTCAAGAAAAAATATTTCTGAACCTCCTGCCTGTATCTATAGCACTGCCTGCAGAAGCAGATATGAAGCAGAGGATGTTTTTTGTTAAAGAAAAACAAATAAAACAGGACAACAAGATGATTCCTTTTCCTGTTTTTTTTTTGGGCTTTATTTCTCAAGAAACCCAAAAATGATTTCTTAGACAGAAGAAATAGTGAAAACTGTATCAGTCTTGTTTCCTGTGTTTGAATACATTTTCAAACTGGACAACTGTAAATGGACATTTAAGTACTGCTTCTTTACTGTAGCCGACAAAGTGCAATAAATTGCCTTCATTATATAGTGGCATCAGGTTATTTCCTGCTTCCAAGCCTGGTTTGCTAACAGAGCTGCCAACAGCTGTGGACAGGTTGGACCGTGTGAAGGGCCCATCAGAGCATGAATCAAGTTGAATAGAAAAAAAATTTGTTCTGATTTGCAATTTAAATCCTTTCTTAGTTCAGTTGTCCGGTGCTGGACTTGTGTCATTCTCTCTTTTGTGCTTGCTAACAAGTTGCAGAGTGTTTTTTTTTCTTTTTCTATTGACCCTGCAGTATCAGTAACACATCCTTCCCTCTCCACTCCACCGCCCAGTGGAACCAGCGAGACTCCAGGGAGAAGACAACCTCTCCAACGGCCAATTACACCATTAATTGCTTATCAGATCCAATTTGGGATTGCAGTAAATGAAGCAAACTGTTCTCTGCTGTGCGTGTCTGTGTGTGTGTACACGCACATGTGTGTGTGCATGTGTGTGTCTAACTGTGTGAGGCTTGACGCAGTGTGTTGCCCCTGTCATCCCCAATCAGTGGAATTGAAACACCTAATTGCCGAGCTCCCACTCGGTTGCCTTCCAAAATATTCCTTTGTTTGTCTAATCAGACACACACACACACAGAGTTGGATACTATGATGCACTAGGACTTCCTTGTGGATGCACGTGCACGTACTGCACCTACAAGCACATCACTGCTGGTTCTTTTTCGGGAATATAATGTGGAACATATTAGTAGGAGAGGAAACGTATACATCTGCTCTGGTGGGAGGTGGAGTAACTGATGAAGAGCATTTTGTTTTATAGCTGCTGTCATCTGTGAATATGCTGACACATTCTTTAATTAATAAAGGGCCATTAGAGAGCCTCTTCACTCTAAACCTCCATTTCCTCTTACTTTTTCTGTATCCCTGACCAGATTAGATTCATTAGATTTTGCCTTACCTTGATGTTTAATTTGTGGGATCTCAGTTTGTTTTTCTCTTTTCTTTCAGTTCCAACTCTTTACTCGGTTTCTTTTTTTCACCGCGAGGTTCTCTGGGACTCAGCATAAACAAAATTGACTTGAACTTGAACTCCTATTGATCCTCCTCATCCTGCACCTGTAACCCACCCAAACTGTAATGAGCCATGTGAAGATTAGGCTAATTGGTCCATGGCAGGTGAAGAGTTCATCCTTCCTCTCTCCTCTTCAACACACATCCCCCTCTTGGCAGAACACACACGCAGACACGATCCAAACACTCGCTACATATGCACAGACACACGCACTGGCAATTATTGCTCGGCAAGCACAATAACCCTGCTGTTATATAAGATGTTTCATTATACCTGCAATTGACATGTTGGAGACGTAACCGTTGATGCATTCAGGGGTGTTGTGTCAATTCTTGATAGAGTTTCCGATTGATTTATTTTCTCAGGGAAAAGTGAATCGATAGAAATCTCATTAAGGTGGAAGGTAAAGGTCACGGCAGACGTGTAAATGAACGCCCCAGTGGTTCTTAACACCGTCTCTATATAGTTTCAAGGATGAATAGGTGACTTACGTGCTGCAGACTGCGATGATCTCAACCAAACTTTGTATGACTGAGTATTTACTGAGAATGAAATAACACTAATAATCATAGCTATGATGACACAACGCAGTGGTCCACTCGTATAAAGTATATGATCCATTTTATACATTGAGTGGAAACACTGTGACCCGTTTTTATCAGGATTGATTTTATTTTAATGTCTCAAAAAAGTGCTGGGCAGCTTGGCAGCTCAGGTTAACACTGACGGCAGTAAAGTCAGATCGGCTTTAAAGCTAATCAATATTTATATATTATCAGTGTAATAAATGACTACATGTAATGTGAACGGTGTCCCTCGTAGTGATGAGCTTAATTAGGCAGCATTTTAGCCTCTTTCAGCTCATGTGCTGCAGTTTAACTGGTTTAATTAAATTGTCACTACCTCCCCAGCACCAAACAGCAGACAGACACAATTAGTGACTAGCTGGTGAACATGGTAGAGAGCCAGATATTTCCCTTTGGCGTGGGTGGAGTCCAAAACAGAGCTAAAAGGAGGGTGAATATTGGACTCATTCATCAGGTAGCCAGACACATGGCTCTACACAAATGCTAAAGTTGCTCCATGTCGGCTGTGACGTTTACCACGTCAACTTTTATAAGGTGATATACATATGTCATTGTTATGGTTACAGCTCCGCTGCCCCCCAGTGGCCAGTATATGAATTATCGCAGCTTTTGTTCTATCTGTGTGGAGTTGATATGCTCTGCTTGCACTCTTGTTTCCTCTCACAGTCCATAATTGTGTTACTTGGCGAATCGGAAACCACACATGGTCTGTATGTGTGAATGCGAGTGTAAATGTGTCGCTCTATCTGTGATTGACTGGCGACCTGCGCAGATTGTTTTCCTGTCTTTTGTCCAATGCATGCTGAGACCCTGAGAAGGACTAAGCATGTATAGAAAATGGATGGACAAAAGAGAGTCAAGCTGATTGCTGCAAAGCTGTGTTTGTCAAGATGTAATATTTTTTCCTAAGGAGAGTGCATCTAGTACTCTTCTTAAGTGTTTCATCAGTTGTTCAGATATTGCAGGCACTGGGCAAACGGGAGGAAATAGCAGGAGCTGGCACTTAAATGCAGCTGCTGCGCTTCAAGGCAAGACTGCTTTTCACTTTTTGTGAAGTGTGCGGCTATCCGTACAGTATTGATATTATGTCTTAGTTTTTCATTTCTGGTGGAAAATGTGGTGAGGTCTCCGGGGGACTTCAGCATGTTCTCGACTGTTAAAAGAGCCCGGACCCCGATAAGTCCCAGAGAACTCTGCGACTGGATGCCTGAAGGGAGGAATATTTCCCAGACTCAATCCTCCTAAAAGAGGAGTGTTTGGTCAAGAGCTGTTACTCATTCTATTCCCCTACCTCCTTGCCTACACTCATTTCCTCTCCTCTTTGGTGTCCCTCTCAGTCTCTCGCTCCACTGGCAATGTGACAAGTGAACAATGATTCATATGCGGTGAGTGCAGAACGGAGCCTATTTCGCATGTCTTGTGAGCCCCACTGAAGTTACCCAGCGCCGCCACACATCACATCCCACAACACCGCTCCCGCACACACACACGCACACCTTGCTTTGGGATAGTTATGAATTTTTATTTTGGCGGTGTGAAGCCGGCAGCACAGGAGGAGACAGAGTGGGAGAGAAGCCTGTGATGTTTACACATCTCAGATAAATGGCCGTGCTGTTTGCTTTAATAACCACACTGAATGCAGAGACACATGTAATTGCTTTGATGTTGCTCTGATGGCTACAAATAATGGCACTCTCCATGATTATGGAGTCAGTTAGGTGCTGGAGGCGTACACACAGGCCTGCATGCACGGACCCGCTGCTCGTGCACCGAACTGTACGCGAGAATTCCCCCATCCCTCGCCTCCCCTGGTTTCTGTCCTCATTCCCACCCCAAGGGCTTGATTTAGATGAAATGCCACTTTTAATGGGAAATTTGATGGAAGCAAAACAACAACTTGGAATATTGCTTGTGTAAGTAGGGAGGCAAGTGCCAAGGCGATGTGAGCGGCAGGGGTTGTTTCTCCCTTGATTTTACTCTTTAGGAATTCATTGGTTGCCTGTATGATATTAGTGCTGTAGCTAATGTAGCCCCCAGGCAGGCAGGCAGGGCAGCTGGCACACTGCTACTCTTTATAGATGAGTGTACCAGGAGGAAGTGCGTTTGCAGCCCGGCCCCAGCTCTGGACTCTTGGTGGAACAAGCTGAGGGGAGTGGACGGTGCCACAGCAGCTCATCATATCTGGCCTTTCTTCTCCTGTTTTCATCTTGCTCATAATTGCTTTCATATCATGAATTTGTATGAGTTGCCCTCACGTTAATGAGACGCACACCTCCCTGGCAAGCCGGCATTATTTTTTGCCCGATTGCCTTCAATATCCGAGCATTGCTGCTGAAACACTTCACTTGTTTCACTCCTGCAACCAGCTGCTCCTCTGCATCAAACCAGTGGGTAATGCTTAATGTCAGTGGTGCAGCAAATGAACATGGCATGTCACGGACGACTCCGAGGCCTCCCTTGGACCCCGTTTGTAGTTTGCAGAGAAGATATTAGCTTCAATATCATTTATGTGGGCTGCCATGCAGTGCTTCTATAGTAACTCTGGCCACACAGAAGTCCCCTTTGCTGGCATAGTAATTAATTTATCTCTATTGATCTCTTGTATCCCTCAAGCTTTTCAGCAGGGTGGCCTGAAAGCCGAAAGCTGCATTGTTGATTGAATGCACAGTCTATCTTCAGAAGCGATCACAAATCAGTCCCCATAGGGGAATAGCTGAGATCGGGCCAGATTATGTTCTGTCATGCTGCAGTGGTAATGATTCATTTCATCATACAAGACACAAGTGACTGTAATTGCAGGTTTGGTAGTGGGCAGCAGCCTCCGCCCTGCTCGTGGTCATGTAGGCTGTCATGGCAAAGGCTCAGCTGGCGCTTACGGCGCTGCATACATATCCGACCGGAGCTTATTCTCCATATTTTGCTTTTGATGCGTTTTGGCATAGAGGGGGCATGGAGAGGATGCTTCAGATTCAGATTTTTATAATAAGCTGTTCCTGCCAGCTTCCAGCGCAGTCTGACATTTACTCACAGCAGGGCAAATAAGGATAGAGAAAAAAAAATAAAGGAATATTTGCCCAAGGATCTTCAACTCTCTTCTTGTCCTCCCCCCCTTCCACTTCTTCATATCTTTACACACGCACACTTCCCAGGTATTATGTTTTTTCTACACATCTTCAACGAGTAGGAGGCCACCCCCCCCCCGGCAAACAGATGAAAAGAAATGATCTCATAAACCTCTCCAAAGCATCTCAGGGATGCAGAGTCCTGAGCAAGTCCAGCGTAGTGCAGAACAAATGTTTGCATAACAGCCATTGTATTCATTACGCACTCAGTAATGCAGAGGAAAAAAACCTCAAGCCGTGAACCTGCTTCACGCCTTTGGGAATGTAGAAACTTAACTTGTAGTCATTTCTTCACTTATGTTTCCCGTCTTAACCCAGGGGTGCAGCTTTGGGAAATAAATAGCTATCAAAGAAAGGAAAATGAGAGCATGGAGGAGACAAAGCTGGAAAAGAATGATAGGGGCAGTAATAGTACAAGACAACGCAACGGGAGGCAAAAGAGTCAAACTAAAAGCAGCGGAAGCGAGATGGAGAAAAAAAAAGTAATGATAGCTCACCTGATGTCAGCTTCTGTGACTGTGACAGGAACGACTTGGAAGTTTAGAGACTAGCGTTGTCATGGAAACGGATTTTTGTGCTGCTGACAGGCGGGTGGTGTCTTTGCGTTTTTTTGTTTTTTTTTTCCAGTGGATGACAATGCCCGCCGATAAAGATGTCATCCTGAGAAAAATAGGTGTTGGCCGTCAATGGCCCTGAGTGCTGACACTGCCTTCGCTGAAGCTGTATTGTCCCGGGGAGTCCACTGAGGATTCTAAAGGCTGCTCTAACTGTGTCTCTCTTTTATTTGAATTTGAAGAGTGATCCCCACAGGGCCTGTTTAAGATAACACGCTGCAAGACCGGATGTGTGACGTGTTACTGTGGCGAAAAGACACAGCTCTGCTTTTCGTATTTGATGAGTGTGGGATGAAAATGAGAAAAAAAAAAAAAAAAAAAAGATAGAAGTCGACTGTCCTCTTATCATGAATTCAGTCCCTGTAACCGCACAACTAATATACTCAAGGAGAAGGATAATAAAACTCATTACTATTAGATGAGGATTAGAGGAAGGATTGCGCTGTAATCCTTCTACCAACACTCACACCATGAATCTTCCAGAATATTCCAGCATCTGTGTTAATGATCATCAACGCTTGTAATGTGCTGCATTCGGGATCACACTTTGTCCTAGCATCCTCGCACGGGTTTGTGCGCTGGAGGCAAAAGTCCTGTTTATCATGTCCGGGCTGTTGTGCACAGGGGCCGCATTTTTAATTAAAAGTCGTCATATCTCTCTCTCCAACATTGGGAGGTGTGATCACTGCCTGTCACTTCAGCTCAACAAAAACACGTTTATTTTTGGTCCCAGATTCATTTAATGGGCTTGTCAAAACTGATGAAAATTAGAGGAGGCAGAGGCGGCTGATAAGCCCCACTGTTATTAGATGGGCTGGAGCTGTTGTTTGTCTGCCTTAGTTTGTCCTGTGTTGACGCATAAATTCCTGTGTACTGCTAGCCAGCAATCTAAGGAAAATACACGACCCTGCACAAGTGCTAATTCATTCCCAGACACACAAAGTCGGATGATTAAAGTTTGCTTGGCACAAACTTTTAAAGAATAAATAAAAGATTTGACACTTGTAGCGAGTGAAGGAGCCCCACAGTATTCAAGGGAGGTGCCTCTCCACTGCAGTCTACTCCGCATTTTCTGAAATGTAGAACAGCAGAAGTAAATAGACATGGGAGCAGACAAACTCCTGTTCTTATTCGCTTGGGTGCTTTCTATCTTTGTTGTCTCTCCTCAACACAGAAAAGAAAGCAAAAGTTAGATTTTTCCAACAAATCCTCTGAGGGGCAGAACAATGGTGCACCGGTGCTGCATGGTGTGCATCAAATAAAGATGTGTATCAAATAAAAAAGTAGGGCTTTTATATCTGTATCTAAGAGTGTGCAAGTATCACTCCAGAGCCACATGATGATAACTGTATTTCTCCTAATGGCAAAGTATTGAGCCAGTTTCTACAGTTGTGTTGGAATAGATCAGATTGTAGTTTATAGGTACTATACAAGACTGAATTGGGAGGATGATGGAATTTTACTGCTTTCCTGCCACCCATAACACAGCACGGTTGTGTTTGCTCCACAGAGGGCGGTTTTATTGAAAAGCTCTTCTCACTGAGGTTATGCAGACAGATGACAGCATGACATACGAACGCAAGCATCTGCTCCCTATGTGGGCTTTAGTAGAGGACATAATTGCGTAGTAATTTTATTGCGTTTGTTTTTCTAGTCGATTGTCATCTCGTAAAAATGCAAATACGGCACATATGGAACATAACTGAGACACTGACAGCAAAAGAGAGAAAGATTAAGGAATGGGGGAAGTTATGGGAGGTTGACAAAGAACGAAGAGGAGATGAGAAAGGAAGTCAGATATCAGAGGGACGTCGTTTGTTGTGCCTCAACCTGTTCAGATACTTTCATGTTATTTGAGGTCCGTCAGGCTCAATGTCAGTGGATGGAGCTAAGCATCAGAGATTGGCCTTCTGGCCGATGGAGCTGATTACTGCCATTCTAGACAATGTTTGTGATTCCACCAGACGCGCTGCAGCGCATATCAGAAGCAGCTCCCCGCTCTGCTTGGCTTAAAATGAGCGTAGTCTGTTTTTGATGGAAACCGTGTCAAGCTGCACAGTGCAGATCGGACTGGCATAGAGCATCTGGTCAGTTTTCAAAATACAACACCCTGTACAGACTGCCAATGGTAAAAACAGGGCAAAAGAAACCATTTCAATATGTAGCCAACTTATCCAAGGTAGATGCACAAAAATCAAGGAGAAATGACCAAATCAACAAAATCTGAGCAAGTCAACAAAATGCGGCAGGCCAAACGCTCCGCCTCTGGAATGCTCCTCGTGGGGTATGAAGCCTTACAGGGGATGTAACAGAATCATGTTCGTCAAAGCATAATCCAACTGTGAGAGAAACTCTTTTAGAGACATAAGCATAATAGCTTGAATTTGCATGGCATACAAACACATGTACACATACATATGCATGATACATTAAAGCACCAAAATAAACAAAACTAAAGGAAAACGGAGTATTTCTAAAAAGGCTAACCTGTAGAAATGAGTATTTACCAGCCGTTTAAAACAAACCCAGGATTCATCAGATCTGATGGAATGGGGAAGGCTGTTCCAAAGTTTAGGACCTTCAACCGTAAAAGCACGGTCACCTCTGGATTTAAAATAGGAACAGATAAAAGGCCTTGATCAGATGATCGGAAAGGCCGACAGCTAAAATAAGGGCTCATCAACTCTGCTGTGTACGCAGGGCCGGACCATGCGTGGCCTTGTAGCTAATTAGTGAAATTTTGAAGTCGATCCTCTGTTTTATTGGAAGCCACTGAAGAAGGCAAGAACTGGGGTGATGTGGTACAGATGACTAGATTTTGTACAGCCTAGATACACTTTAAGAGCAGTTTAAGAGCATACATCTTGAGTACAGATGCATTTGGCATTTACTCACATAATCACATAATGTAACTGGACATAAGAATATAGAAAATTATGTTTTGTGATTCTTTTAGGTTAAGTATATTTTACTGTATTATAGTGGTATACATCATCTTGAGTAGCCTTCCTTCTAAACAATATGGTACCCTCACACACATACTCGCACATGCACACGTGCACACACACACACACACACATACACACACACACACACACACACACACACACACACCTGAAACATTTGGACGGCCACAGAAAGTGCCAAAAAGCAAATGCCCCTAAGTGCTACTTTAGTTCTTCATAAGAGTGCACTTAGTGCCTTCATATATCTAAGTGCTCCGTTTGACCTTTCACTGTCTCAGTGCCCAGAACTGAGCTCATCACCTCTTACAGAATGTGACCCGCTCTCTCAGGTTCGCTCGCTGCCGTTTCTCTTGAACTATAACCAAAGACAGTGGAGTGGACCCAAACACAGAAATAAATGTTGAGCCACTTTAAAAACGGGTACAAACACCTGATGTAGCTGTATTTGTGTTGGTTTCACTCAACGTCCAGTCCTGAAGACATCTTTTTCACTTTGAAAATAATCAGCGTTTGGACACAAAGGCATTGTTTCATGAGCTTGGCACTCAAATTCAAATTCCATCAGTCGTTAACACGTCCATTCATAAAGGTGTCTTGTAATTCTTGTTTGTTGTATTGATGTACAAATTCAGAAATTCAGACTGAGTTGAATGCATCCTTGTATTTCATTACCATACAAACAAAGCATTTAATTCCCAAAATACAACATCAATGGCTTTCATGCTGTATAGAACTGTGACATTTTGTGGACCATTGACATTTTAGAGGCTTAGAGAGGTTGGTGTCAAAGAGTGTGCTTGGTGTGAAGCTGCATTTCAAAGCCTGACTTCATTTTGCCAGTTTTTCGTCCGGAAAAAGGCTTGATGACAGTCATTTATGTCCTTTCAGAGGACATCTGACTGGACCACTTTGACAACCACTTGTGGCGAATCTTCCAGTCTCATCTTCCGTTCCTGTCTCCAGGAAACAAATCGGCACGAAGGGTCAGTTGGAGGCCTCTGTTACCATTTCTGACCCACGTTTCTTGAGAACCAGAGTCAAACAACCTGCTTCAGAGCAGACTACGGGGGCACTGACGAAGCAGTGTCTGCACGTCGACGTGCATCTCATAATGTGCCGTACCGCTCCTCTGGCAGACACATAATAGACCTCTAACAGACCCAAGGGAGATTGTTAAAATAGCGCAGCAGGTTAGCTAAGACTAGCAGTGAAGCATTTCCATGTGAGGATCATCAAACAGACACCTAAGGGATTGATGGCAGCCTTTAGCCGCCTCCTAATAGTCACACATTGGACAGATATGACTGCGAGGATGAGTCCCAGGTGGATGTGAAATACCTCACAGTACCTGCTAGTGCTGGTTGTCGATAGAAGCCAGGGGATATGAGGTGGGTTCGGTTGCTTGGTGAGCAGGCAGCCGTGCTCATTGTTGGTTTAATGGTTAAATGGGGTTGCAGGGGTGGGGGTGGTGGAGATGCTGACAAAGAACAAATGGTAGGAGACTGTCTGGCTGCTGCAGAGGTGCAGCCTCGCCTCTCATCATCACAGTTTAGCTGCTGTTTTCGCTCGTTTATTTCTCATATTTTCTCTGATGCATGTGGCATGTGACAAAAGTGGAGGAGAGAGATAAAAAAAAAGCATCCCCTACTGCCATTCAGCCTCATCATCTCTCTCCCAGCCTCAGTAGATCCACAGGGCCTAACTAAGCACCTTCTGTCCTCCCCAGCCTCCCCCGGCTCCTGATCTCCCCAGGCCCTCCGCCATCCTTCACTGGTCTTAATGACAGACATTTATTTAATTCAAGCTAGACGGAAATGAGATTAGTTTCGATAGGGGAGGACAGGGGGGGACAGAGAGTGGAGCTGGAGAAAACGAGGGGGAGAAAGAAAGTGAGAATGTGTGTGTTGAAGCCCATCAGCCCGCCACCTGCTTTCCCGTGCAGCTTCAAATACAAGTGATTTTAGAACAACACATTTAGTGCAATACAGTCCATCGCTTGTCATTCTGTCACCGACTCCATCATGGCTCACTGCAGCATGCCCAAATGAGCCAGCAGGAAGACGATGACAGAGATGATGTTAATGAAGATGATGATAGTAGTGATGATGACAATGATGACAGGCTGTTGATGCCGTCGGTTGGTAATGTGATCGCCTCCTCAAGACGTGGCTGATTTCTTCTGTGACGCCGCCTCTTACTTCATTATATTTGCAGAAGCTCTGCCGTTGGGATATTGCTTCCCACCAAACAGCAGCGTCTGACTCCGCATGCAAGTGGAAGCATTGAGTCAGCAGCGTGTGTGTGTGTGTGTGTGCGTGTGCGTGTGCTCGTGTGTGTGTGAGAGCTCTGCTTGACTGTGCGCGAGCTTGTGCAGTCTATCGCCCTCCAGCTCTGACACAGTCCACAGAGAGGAAACTGCGACAGGAGACCTTGGTTCAGACATATGCTCAATGCACCGCTCTTCACACACACACAGACGTGGAGGCATGCGCACACACATGCAATTGATTGTTCTTACATTTACTGTGAACTGCCAGGCGATTGCACACACACACACACACACACACACACACACACACACACACACACACACAAACACGCACACTCAGCTGAATGCAAATCATACGAGATAAAGCACACACACGCGCTCTGCCTACAGAGACACGAGGCGGCTACAGAGCAGCACTTGGCTGCCTAAAGACCCCGAAGCACATGTCAACTCCTCCCTCCATCCCACATCGGGGCTCTGCATTTTAACTAAACATCTGGCTGTGTCAGCACCAGTTCATCACAGCAGGGACCCCCCTCCACCCACCTCCCCCTTTCTGCCTCTGTGTGTCTGTCTGTGCATGTTGGGAGGCTGCATTCAGAGAAAACTGCATCACACGATGTGATTCATGATGGTTCAGTGTTTATGAGTGAGCGTCTCACATGCATATTCATGTGGATTTTATCATCAGGCAGAGGTTGAAATTGCTGGCTCTGACTGGACAAGCCTGTACGGTTGTCGAGCATATAAATACATGCCAGCGCGCAAATGCCAAACGTCCTCACACATAAGATGTTTACATGGTGAAATGAAACCACCTACTGGGCTACAAAAATTAATCGGCTGCTACCTACAGTGCATTAACATTAAGGTTGAGTCACCCCATTAAATGCGTTTAGCCTCCAGGGAAAGTGCTTTAATGTTCGCTGAGAGAAAGTACAAATAGCTCGGAACAAGCCGGATCCATTTTATATTTAGGGTCTAACGGCATAGAGCATACATTAACATAAGCGCTCTGCACAACAGGACTGATTCGGCTTTTGCGGTTGTTAACATTGAAGGCTGAGACAATTATTGTATAGCGATCTGACACAGTGCAGAGAAATTAGAGGGCAGAAGTCAAGCCTTTGGAGCTGTCTGTTCATTAAAGTGGCACTGGTGGGAAATTTTACCATTCTATGAGAGGGTCATTTTCGTCAAAGTGAGTCTTGTTCAGTTCAGTTTTACCCAGCTATAATGAAAAATGAGAAGAGTGTACATACAGCATGTATATAATATGTGGTGCCACCAATCAGTTTTTGTTCGTAGTTATTTCAGATGAATACAGATCAGATGAATACAGATCCCTTTTGATTTTGTTGAGTTATTGAGTTGCTGTCTTAACAAAATTTGATGCAATTCTTTACAGGGAAACTGAAAAACAAACAACGCTTTTTAAATAACAAGCCCAACGCTGACCGTGTTAAGTAATCCTCATGTCTTGTGCTCACATTTTTTTACCCTCAGAGTCGGATAAATAGCCTCTGCCTATTTGGACAGATTCTCTTTGCTTGTTGACAGGTTACTGACAGGATTGATACACTCGCCTGATCCTCTAACTTCTTGTCTCAACTCAGACTCAGCTGGGGAATTCAGCACCTGACGAGTTTACTGATAGAGAGCAATCAGAAGTTTGAGGAAACTTAATTAAACCTCTCAATCTATTTGGAGATTTCGACGAGCAAATATCTCTCAGGAAACGTGCAAGTGAGCAGGTGATGTGTGAAGGTGTGCTGCATGTTTTTCCAGTGTGAACAGGATGCCTGTTTGTAGCTGAGGCGTCGGTGTCAAAGCACATTAAATCACAAAGTTGCGTTCACTAAGTTATCGGCAGCACATCCCCAGTGCAGCCTTGTAGTTTTGAGTGCAGTACACGTCAGCAATGCTTATCTCTGAAGAAAAGGGGCCTTTAGTGATTACAGTGTATTGGCAGTTGGGTGTGTGTAACAGCAGTCTCCTGAAGTGCCCCATTACCTCTGATTTAAAGTGTGTAAAGAACAACAGGCCAGGCAATATAGTCCCTCCTCTGACAATCCCAATGATATTCTGCTCATGGACAGGAGGGCTGCAGAGGGAGAGAACAAGGCCAGATATGGAAAAGCAAATGAGTCTTATTCACAGACGTAGAATCAAATTTTCTGCCATTAATGACATTTTGGCATTCATCCTTTATTTCCATGCATGTGGTCTTTGGCTCAGTAAAGATCTACATGTCTGGAGACGTGCATTAGAGAAGATACACAGAAAAGCTTTCTAGTTTGGCTCCGTACACGTTTATTCATGCAACATTAGTCTAAGTGGTTACAGACCTCATGTTAACAGCAAAGCGTGCTTCAAAGCATGTCAACCATACTGAACTTAACTAATTAGGCATTTCTTTTGAACTGGAAACATGTTTAACTGACTGATCAAAGCGAATAATTATGCTAAAAATACCCACGAGAATGCAGTCAAAACCTGGCAAAGGCACTTTTACTGTCTCTAAACTTTCCAAGTTAATCAGACCAGTCAAGAGAGAAAGTCATATATGACCCAGTGTGTTGACTGATGTTGTTTATCATCCCATATTGTGCAGCAGAACACGCTCACATGTTGATGGCCTGTCAACTATCATGAAAGACATGTAATCACCAAAGCAGCATCTCTAAAAGCGCTTGTATCACACACGGTGGCACCTCACAAAAATTCCATTGTGATGCAGGTCGAAGCTCTCAACAAGTTGGCTCACACCTTTAAAACTGTTTCTTTTCTCACAATCAACACTTCTATTTCAGATTTAGAATTTTGCTATTCGTCGCATTTCAGCAGTGGTGGAAAAAATAAAAGAGGCTATTACCAGTTCATGTAGCATTATGCTTCAAATTGGCAAAATTATATTTGGCAGTCATTGCTGATAGTTATAATACAGGTTTTTCAAACAGAAAATATGAACATCAAATAAAAATTAACTGTTATTCAGTTTACCTGCACTATATAATCTACACAATTCCAGAAAAGTTGGTACACTGTGTAAAATGTGAATGTGATCATTGCTAATCATTTTTGACATACTCAATTTTAAACAGTACATAGACAATATATTTCATGTTTGACCTCATCAGCTTCATTGATTTTTGTAAATATCTGCTTTTTCTGAATTTGATGGCTGCAACACATTTCAAACAAGTTGCGTCAGGAGCAACAAAAGACTGTGAAAGTTGTGGACTGATCCAAAAACACCTGTTTGGATCAGTCCACAGGTAAACAGGTTCATTGGAAGGTTCATCCTGGAAAGACTCATTCGTTCACAAAGAAGGATGGAGAGAGGTTCAACACTTTGTCAAACACATGATTGTAGACAGGAGATTACTACATGGACTCAGGAACACTTTGTAAAACTGTTGTCAGTAAACACAGTTTGTTTGCAAATGACTTCATTATCTTTTTATTGACGTTTTACACAGTGTCCCAACTTCTGGAGTCTGGGTCGTATAAAGCAGATAAAATGAGCTCCACCTCCACTTACATGTTAATTCAACAATAATAGTAATGCACTATTGTAATAGTATATAATCATATATCACTCTCAAAGGGCCCATTCTACTTAATGAGTATTTTTTACTTTTGATGACTTTGCTGATGATACATAACTTTTTTTTTTCTTCATTTAAAGTGATTGGTACTCGGGGCCTCTTGGCAGCAGAGCAACAATCATAACTGGACATTAGCGTGTGCAGGACTGTGGATTACTCTAGTGCTCTAGTGCTAATCTTACTAAGATGGAGTTGAAGGGTGAATTGCATGTTGGGAGCCAAGAACATAATTTAAACATACAGCACACGCTCTGACTGTTGGTCTAAATATAAGACCTCTTCGGGTAGTTGCCGTGGTTTAGATGTCGCGTTGAGGGTCGACTATACGATTGCTCACTCCACAAGGGCCCTATTACCACAAAACGTTAATGCTCCATGTCATTGTGCTTCCATTCAGTCACTTTAGTACAATAATTAATCAAAATAAACATACAGCGTTTGACAATAAGGCTTTTATATTCTGCACTAATCAGACAACTCATTAGGCAGTAATGAGCCGACTCTGCCTGCTCTTGTCGTGTTTGGGGGAAGTTTGGCGCATGGGGAGAAGTGTTTGTGTGTGTGTGTGTTTTTGTGTGTGTGTGTGTGTGTGTGTGTGTGTGTGTGTGTGTGTGTGTGTGAGAGCACACAGATACTCATAGGCACACATGCACCCACAAATACACACACACACACACACACACACACACGCCAGCCGGCACTGCTGTAGTCCCACTCCAATTATGGCAGCATCTCACCCGGGAAGAAGCCCACTTACCCAGCATTCACTTTATGAATCATTGATTGTTTGTGCCAGTGTTGTATTTGTAAATACACGTTAGCTCTCTGATTAATAGTTTCTAGACATACTCATTTGTTCAATTTGATTAGACTCTTAAATGTATTATTTATTAGCTGAAAATGCTCTCCGTTTATTAGTCATCGCAAGGGCAACGAGAAGATTTGGCATAAGGACGCGTCTGCATGCAAACAGACGTGCTCGCATCAATCCACACCCGCGCCAAGCAGGTGGCAGTGTGTGTGTATGTGTGTGTTCGATATAACACATTTGGATGTTGTGTACATTTTAACCATCTTTCAGCATGTGTTGCCTTTTAGACCCACAGCCTCTTTTTTTAGAGTCTTTAAAAGTATAAAAAATGAGCAAGTGAAGCATATTTTTTCAGAATTTTAATTAGATCATGAGGGCATGAATTGAAGCCTTTTTAATGTAGAAATACCAGAAACCTTTACCATTCACGGTAATAAGAAAGACTGCAGATGGCCATAAGCTTCTCTGGCCAAGAGAAAGGTTATCAAACAGACAATGGCAGATGTAATTTAGTGCTTTATGAGAGCTCAAAAATATTTTCTTCGTGCCATTGATGAAGTAAGATGAAGGAAATGAGTAACTGTGACCTTTTGGATGAGTTTGTAATATGTGGGAGTCTGCATCATCACTTGCTTTGACTAGTTCTTTTCACAGTGTCAGCCGGCTTTATAAAGTACCAGGTCAAATGTGTTGGATACGTTAAAAAGAAAAACGAATAGTGCGGTCCAGACAAAAAAGTGGGGATTTTGTCTGAAATTTTAATTCATTCATTCGAGAGCAAAGGCCACACGAGTGGCACAGGATCGTCACTGTCACAGGTACCTGTTTCAATGCTGCTGATTTATTATTCTTTAAATAGAAAAAGGACATTGATTGAGTGTTTTCCGAGCTTACATGGTATTTAATCATTAATCTCCGTGTCTTATTTTCTGTGTCGTATTTTAGGAATTTGTAAAAGGACATGAAAATTAGAACTGTGGTGGCATGTCTAAATTATGTACGATACAATCTACGTTACCATACTCACATATGTTTTATATATCAGTTTAGCCCACTGCAGCATATCAGTTTGTGAAATCAACGGACGGTGGAACTATATGGAAGCCTTAGCTGCTCTTCTTCTTTATGCCTCCATGCATCAACTATCAGAGATGATAAAAAACACATTTCAGCTTTTTGAAAATGGCTCCAATTATATGCAGTTGACATTAATGATAACATTGTGTTGCAAAGTATAGTCCACCAAGTGTAGTCCACCACTAAATATGCATTGTTTTTTGACAGGGACAGGGTACAGGAACAGCTGACTACTGTAATCTTCCTGCTCAGTCTTACAAACAGCTGTTGTTTCCTGTCACCTCCTGCCTTTTTTTTTTGCTTTTCAAAAGTGAAAGCGTCACAAAAAATTTTTTTTTTAAATAACTCATATGTTTTAAATAACAGTGGTTTTTAGCTGATTACTGTTTCTGTATTCTGCAACCTAATGCTGAGTAGAATGTAGAAGGTGATTTATGATACTGATATATTTTATAATATACGGTAATAATCATTTATTATGAGTTTGTGATCGGGACTGCGGAAGATGCCTCAACAAGGTGAGCAGGTCAATCTACAAGATATGCAGGTCACTTCAGATTTATTACACAGTGAATACACATACATCTCTGTCAACAGATCTTTTTCTCAGCAAACATCTGATAGTAGAAAAGCCGTCAGCCATCATTAATCTTATAA
Source organism: Holacanthus passer (assembly GCA_025331565.1). Lineage (NCBI taxonomy): Eukaryota > Metazoa > Chordata > Actinopteri > Pomacanthidae > Holacanthus > Holacanthus passer. The sequence goes on from JAFREQ010000011.1 coordinate 4,364,786, forward strand.
TTCACACCTGTGCTTTTCCTACTGTTTCATGTTAAAATGTCTTCAGTGAACAAGGCCTGTATGAATGACACTGAGGTGGTTAAATCTTTAAAGCCCGGACACACACGTGGTTCACCCACTCAGTTGTTTTTCAGTTAACCTGTCTGATCACACCCTTTCTCAGGATGCAGTGGTTGTGAGCATTGTGTTTGATTGACATCTCCTTGACCCTCCCTTTAGTTTGGTCGTACCTGTAAAACTTTTTAATATTTCTCCCAGTTTGGTGACCTCAACAATGGGCTTGCATAACTCCACCCGACTTCAACCAGAAAACAGGTCTAATGAGCCAGAGTACATGAAAACACCTGTGTAGGCGTGCAGGGCCATTAATGGAGTACAAACTGAACTCACTAGAAAAGACGTGGATGTTCACATTAGCAGCAAATGTTTCTTTAACACCCAATCAGGCGCTTTGGAGTATTTCAGTATTGTGAGGCGCGGGCTGTGGCTGATTTGGCTGTTGCAGTGTGTACAGTGCTATTGTTGAAAACCATGAAACCTGTTGCAAAGAGCTTGTGGACGAATGCCCAGCAACTCAATGGGGGGAGGTCTCACATACAAAAATGACAGACATATTGCATCATCGGTGTGTGTGTGTGTATGTGTGTGTGCGTGTATTTGTGAATGTGCATGTGTGTGTTTGTGAGTGTGTGTGTGTGTTGCCAGTGTGTGTTGCCGTGCTCCTTGGGAGTGCTAGTAGGCCAACTGAAGAGAGAAGGCAAAGCAGCACTGCTCTGCACCATATGCCAAATATGAGCCTGCCTGCCAATTTGTGGGGGGATACTGGCAAGTGCTAGCAAGGCTGAATTCTTGACAGAGGGAGATGAATAATTGAACATGTGCGGACCGAAGTTCTGTTGGGATAGAGCGGGGTGTCTTTCTACATGGAGCGAAGGAATGGAGACACTGTCTACGAGCAAAACTCTCATTTAGATAGTGATGTGTTCGCTTTTTTGTAAACAAGTCAAAGAGTTGCAGAGATTGTAAGATGAACTCAAATGGATTTATAGTGAGACATGAGTGGGGCAAAAACTCATTTATGCATTTGGATCATAACAAGTACAACCAAAGAGACCAAAAGCCTGTCATCGATCCTACAACTGTGCACCGCAACCACGCTGAAAATCGAGAAAATACATATACATACTGAAAATCTGTGTAACTTAATCAATTTCTTGGAGACGTATTCAAGCAGGGTATGCATTTTATATTTAAATTGCAGTGATTTAGCAGACACTCCACATCAGCCTCCAGTAAATGCAACAGTAGAACAAGCTTACAGGCTCTTACACTTCTAAGGCTCTTATGCAGCCCAATCTCCTGGCAACAGATAATTATTGATAATTTCCTGAATGATGACCATGAAATAGCAAAGAAATATATTTTTAGTTCATATGCTTAAGGCAGGCATGTACAGTATAGCTGCTTTTCAAGTTGTACATATTTCCATACATATTTTATTATTTCAAGCAAAAGAAAAAGGGGGGCGGGGGTGCATGAAGTAGCACACTTAACTAAGGCAGGCGAGAGGAAAAAGTGTAAAGTGTTGTTTAGCACAGCTCCATCCGACATGGTTCAGGCCTAAAATAAATGTCAATGAGACTTTTGGCATGTTGACATTGTGTCAGATTTACTACAAATTCAGGCTGCCAAACGTGAGAAACTATTTGTGACAGCTTTCAAGTGGTGATTACATGTAGGATATGAGACGTCATATCAGCACATCACCCTCTTAGCAAATCCTCTGAACAGCATATGGTAGAACCAACAGTTGCGCTTTGAATAAAAGTCAAACAGGACTAACAGCCACGCCAGCAGTTGGCAGGATATTTGTTACCTGGCAAAACTTTTTATACCTTTCTGAGGTCTTCTGCTAAATTTGGCATCGTGTTTCTCTCAGCAGAACTCCAGTTTAATAAATCAGCAGTTATAAAAAAGGCAGTTGAGCATTATCTGATGAAAATCACCTTTATTCCCTTTGCATGGAGCTAAAATAATGCCAAATTATGTTAAATGTTTGCCAAATGAGTCTCTGTTTATGAGTTGTAAGAAGTCATAAATTTTCTTTTGGAAGGGGTAGACGTTTACCATAAGCTTGACATGATAACATTAGCAAATTGTTAACACAGCAAGACAAACTAATTGCTTACATACTCTGAATCCACAAAGAACTTTGAGCCATACAAACATTACATTTTGTCCTAAAAGGGAATTTATATGTGTGTACATGTTATTGAATTAATGAACACACGCAATGATATTTACCTTGGCAGACACTATGGGATGGTGTGTCTTCAGGTGTCTGGAAGCTGTGAGAACTTGTACTTGCAGATAAATCATTGGCTGAAAAGGAAATGCTTTGAGATACTGTAGCTGCAGCGTAACCAACTATTTCATCTCGTCTGTACTTGTCAGGCTATAATAAACATTTTTGTTGTCAATATTTTTTTCAGTTGTGAAATAAAATGACGTCAACAAATGCTTATCAAAGCTTTCATTGACAAACTTAACACTGCTGGGACAGATTGATTCTGCTCAGCGATTCTCGAACTCTCAAACTTTTGCGAGAAAGCAAAGTCTGAATGACGAATATACGTAATCGTTTTGCTCTTGAAACAAAATTACTCCTTAACATTTTTAATTTTTGTTCATTACTGGGATGCTGGGATTCATGCTCTCAGTAGGATGTGCTGAAAGGGTGACCTAGAGTTTAGAAAGCAAGTGCATCTGATCAAAGTTGGTATTTCATTCAGCTTTGAGGGTTCCTCGATTAAAAGTGCGCGGTTGTAAGCGATAAATGCAAATACGAGCCGCGGAGATTGCTTCCGATCAAATCTCACTCAGCGGCTCTGCTGGAGGACACGAGAAGGGCAGGCAACCAGGAGAGAGACGTCAAGAGGCGCCACGGCTGCCTCTTCTCTTTCTGTCACCCAGCTGTGGCGCCGGGGTCTGAATAAATACCGCCCACGACGATGTACAGAAGTGTGCGCGATGTGCATATGCAATATCCTGCAATTCTCCTGTGCTTCATTGAGTGAGCACAAGAGCAATATAGACATCACAACAAGCGTTTGAAGATAATGATGAATCCCACAGCTTGAGGCAATGACAAGTATAAGAGAGAAAACAAACTGTATTCTGGTTAAATGGTGCTGCCTGGATAATAGACAGAGACAAATGTGAGCGACTACGCGGTTGTGACAGCAAATTTTCTCCAATAGTAGCCCTGCGTTCTGTATATGTCACTGTCCGGCTATTGCCTGTGACTTTCCATTAATCCTCAGAAATTGATCTGTTTTGTTCTCTTGTTTAACGGTGACTTTAGTATTGCAATGCCACTTTTACCGAAGCCTATTATGTTCTAATCATCTTCTCTCTCCTCTCCCTTTGCCCTTTTTCTCCCTCTCCCTCCCTCCCTCTCTCTCCTGTGACAGATACCACCCTGTCCAGCGAACGTGGTAAGTACCGCAGCCGCACACTCCCTTGATTTAGAGCCATCTGTGCGTGGACTCTGCCAGCAACAGCGGATTGGCTGTTTGTGTTGATGTGGAAGGAACCATTCTCAGATGTTAGTCTCAGTGGGGGAGCGCCGAGCCACAAACATCATTTGCATCACCAGGAAGCTGTTTTCCTCTGCATCACATCGCGTGTCACGGCAAATGTTGAAACGAGGAGAAGAAACATCAAGCGAAGGCAATTATGAAAGCAGCATCCGCGGGCCCATGTGGCCAATCAGAATTTGAGTTTAGCATATTTTCCCTGCGCACATTTTGCCTCGACCTACTTAGTCAATTTACCCCCTTTTGACTCCAATAGTATTCAGTAAGGAGCCAATAAGGACTATCCTTTCCCAGTTTTAGTGAAACACATCTCCATGTAGTCTAAACAGAGAGTAGATGGATTCCCCCACTGAGGCAGCATCTCTTTTCATTTCATTTTGAATGTGACTCCCCTCTGTCGTGCTGTTATTAATGGCTTCCTGTGCTTGGAGGAGCACTTTAATCACTTCATCAAACAGGCTGAAAGAGAGAGTCCATCTCCAGTACTGGCTCTGTTTATATCTTAGGCTGAGTTTGCATGTGCGTCTGGCGTGCCCTGTAGGAGCACCTGTGTCGGCCACTCTTCTTCTACCACACTGATTTGTGTTCTGAGAGATGTTCCCGCTGCACATGTCACCATCAGGGGTTTCGGCGTGGCACTGAGACAAAAAGGGGATCTTGCTAAACTCACTCTCCGTTCCTTGAAGGATGATGCTTTGGGGCGAAATTGTCGAGCTAAATTGGTGTGGTGGCATCACGGGGCGTAGACAAAACACCCCACGCTGTGTGTCTGGTCTTTGAAACCTCAAAGTGGCGAGAGGGAAGGGAAGAGTAAAGTTGTGGTGCAGATCAAGCCCTTGAGGTTTTATTTTTGTGTGCCTGGTTAACCCTTATGTGCTGGTGGAGGAGAAAAAGCAGCACAGAGAAGCTGGTGTGATCAGTTTTTCATTTCCAAGCCAGAAACTGTCTGGCGCTTTTTTTTTTTCTTTTTCTTTTTTAACAATAGGTTTGAACAAAGAGCAGGGAATAAGAAGTCACAATAGGCAAAGATTTGTATTCATCATGAGTGTTATCCTTGATTCTGACCTCATCTCTGCCTTTCTTAACCGCCCTCCTGCTCTCGCATTAAAACACACGCATGAGTTCTCTCCTCTCCCACACCTCCTTTCCTTTTCTGTACTGCTGAGTAGTCACATAATGTGAATGATGTTCCACAATGAAAGGCGGAAAAAGAAGAGTGAAGTAATGAATGGATTAAAAAGCAGATGAGAGAGTGAGGGGAGGGAGTGTTAGGGCAAGGTCTGCACGCCCTTGGTCCCTTTATACCAGCAGGCGGGTGTCCAGTAGAACTGCCTATCACTCACCTGAGCGTGCGTCGTTCAATTCTTGTTTTCACGCACGCACACGTGGAAGAACATAAACATACAGTATATACCCGCAGTGCTAAACAGGACATACTCGAGCTCCCTCCCTGTGTCTTCCTGTGCTTAACAAGCTCCTCTCTGCCCCCTCTGCAGCGATGGGGTGTGTTTGGAGTCGTCTGATAGGCCTCCTCAATGTGAAGTGGCTGCCGGCGCATCCTCTCCCAGCTTAATTGGCTGTACCTGAGGCAGGAGGGCAAGGTGTAATTGCGATAAGAGAAAACGCTGTGCTTGGCTGGTTTTAGGGCCCTTATCTATAGTCTCCGGATTGATTATGGTTTTTCTGCCAGCCGTGCAAATTGTTCAACCCCATCAACTGCACTGGAAACCACCTTAACTCTGTCTCGGCCAAACCGACATACACATCTGCGAACTATAAACCAGATGGTGCATGTACTGCTGATTAGGCAAGAATATTCTGACCACTAGTCTTCAGCTCCGATCTCTATTGGTTGTGTGCGCTCACGGTGCTCTTTTCTTTTTCCTTTTTTTTTGAACGAAATGCACCACAGATTATATTAGGGACAGTGCAGTTTATCATTTGGTGTACCATATGACTATGTCTTTTTATGGTCAAATTAACAAGCTATGCAGCATCCATGCAGTGATATAATTTCAGACATCAGTGTTCCTGTAAATGTCCAAATGCATTAATGCAACACTTTGATATTTTGGAAAATATGGCATTTCACTTTCTTGCCAAGATGAGAAGATTGATACCACCCTCACTATGAAGCTAGAGTCAGCAGCCACTTAGCTTAGCTTAGCATAGAGACTGGAAGTAGTGGGAAACAGCTAGCCTGTCTCTCTCCAAAGGTAACAAGAGCTACCTTTGAAGCTCACTAATTAACATATTGCATCCTGATTGTTTAATCCGTACAAAAAAACGATCCATCCGTACAGTCTCTCTCCTCTGTCTGTGTCCCCCCCACCCCACCCCCCCTATCCTGTCCCGTCTCTCACTGGTTTTGAGGAGCGGTTGGGGCTGAAAGAGCAGCTAATGGGCTGTGAAATGTCTCCGAAGCTAAAGCAACAACAGCAGCTAATGTCTCAAAGTCCCTCTGAAACAACACAAGTGGCGAAGAACCCTGACAGCGCGAAGAGAAGAAAAGGGGAGAGAAAACATCCCGATTTTCTCTGATGTGTCGGAGAGGCCATTTCTGTCAGCCTAATTGTGGTGAAGCTTTCCTAGTGGCCTTGGTGAAATAACGTAATTGCCTGCTGGAATGGATTGGACTCCACTGTTGGCTGCACCCTGTAGGGTTCCCTTTCCCCATGTAACGCAAGATCCTGAACGCAGCTCAACGCCGCTCTGACATTTGCTATTTCAATCGTTCTAGCTGCAGAGCACAGTGCTTAGTAGAGCAAATTCAAGGCTCAGGGATATTGACAGGGTGAAATATTAGGCTACAGCTGGCAATCTCAGCCTCACAAGTTGATTTACCTGCATGGATCCTGAGAGCTATTGCTCCAAGCGAAGGGAGGGATTTGGTTTCGCAACATGCCTCATTGGTGCTAATTTGAACATGTGTTCATTTGAGGAGAAGACTGCTTAATAAGCTCAGCATTTATGTGTTTTATAAAAGGGATAATGTTAAAACAGACCTATGTAGAGATGTTAGCATTAAATGCCTTTGCCAGAGAGAAGCTGGGTGGAATGCAATTTTTGATCATTCGCAAGCATTTTTTCTCTAAAACGTGGTGAAGCGTGCGACCCCTTCTGCTTCTCTTCCCCCTCAGTACCAATTAAAGCTGTTTTTCTGCAGCAGATCTTGAGCTGATGAAGACAGCCACTAAGAGCTCTTGAAGTGAAGTCGCACAGGACCTGTATGGCAGATGGTTTGTGCGAGAGTATGAGCAAAGAGAGAAAGCGGCAAAGAAGGAAACAAACAAGCATAAAGATGGCAGCCTGTCTCCAGTGAGGAGCTCCTATTTTCTACCCAATTTAAGACTTACCATTTTCAAATTTTCAAACTTTTCCTCAAAAATGCTGTCAAACCTGCAGGAGACCGGGGAACAACATAAAATCTTGTTCTGCAGAGAATTTTTTGCACACCATCTTCCAAAAACTGTTGAGACAACTCAAGTCTCAGCTAAAAAAAAAAAAAAAAAAAAAAAAGTGCTGGGAGCTGCTTGATCTCATGGCTTTGACCAGCTCTCCCAGCTGAATGCAGACAAGCTTTTGCTCCGGCCTTTTGCTACAAAGGCTGAGACGGCAGAGAGTCAAGGCACAGAGGACAGCGCCTAATGGCTACAAGTCCGGCTTTCCCCAGTGGATTACATGTTTCAAAAAGATAAGGCCTGATGAGTGTTTTTCTAGAAAAAAAAAAGCCTCTTTTTGTGATGCAGATGAGAGACAGGAAACTTGCTGGAACCGACAGGGTCTAAGGCTTTGTGCTGAGGTTCAGAGCGTACAAGCAGGGAGTTAGAGATCATACACAATACTTTTTTTTTTCTCACAGTCAGACCACTTTACAATGCAGCACGTTTTTACTTCACCTGTGGTCCTTTTAATCATGCCTGTTTCTGTTCATCATTATAGAAAGCATCAGAAAAGCTGCACATCGTCTTTGTTGCCGAGCTTTTGGAGCCATTTCTATCTCTGCATAGGCCCCTGCTTACATCCCCATACTCTGATTCTTTCAGCCATGGTGTATACTTGACCAATTAGTTCACACTTCATTTTAACACCCGGGTTGGGACTAATGAAGCCACATTTCCTGGGGTTAATTATACCAACGTTATGTGGTATTATGAGGAACAGGAAATGGCAAAGCACACTTTAGTATCTCTCCCTTCCATCATCACCTCCCTCTGCAGCTCTCCCTCCATCCCTTTATACATCTCTTCTCTCTCCTCTGCTCGGTATTTTCAGGCACATCCTCTCCTTCTCTCAGAAAAGAGACTGGATAGCAGAGAAGCATTAAGGGACTGTGAGACAACGCTGGTCCGGGCAAATCCCTACACAAATTAGAGAGTAGAGACCATTATTAAAGCCAATTGCCACTGCCTGCTACCAACAGTTAAATTACAATGTCTCTTGAACAGAAAGGCGAGCAGTTTTTATTACCCCTCTTTTCCCTCCTTGGCAGAGCTGCATGCCGGAGCAAGCGCAGCTTTGGAACTGTGTCATTCTTCAAGATCTGGGGTGGAATTATAATGTACTACGGAGCTGACATTCGCATGAGGCCTGGCCCTCAAAGAGGCGCGCTCGTGATTGGCACCCGGGTTTCAACGAGGAGCGTTAAAAAAAAAAAAAGAAAAGAAGCCTGATGTTTTTCCACACGTTTCACCTCAGATGCTCAGCTTCTCAAAAGGCGTGCGAAATACTCAAGTTTGCTTTCATGTGAAGTACACTGAGGCGATTTCTGTGGCTGACTTTTAACTCTTGCATCGGCACTTTTTCTGTCAAACTGGTATTTCAGCAGGAACGATTTGCCTGTCAATCACAACTACCACTCAGTGTTCCTTATATGCACAGATTACTTTGCTACTGTGAGCATGTGCTGCATACTGTGTGTGTGCAAATCAGTGTGCGTGCTGCATTTGTGTTTATTGGTACGTAAGTTTATGTGTGTGCGTGCACGCATGCCAGACATATTATGTTACAAGTACTAATCTCTCACTTCTATAAGATTACTGCTGGAGCTGACTTCACGCGGCGCGTGTCAACATCCTAGCTGACAAAACCTGCTGAGTTCCTGTTTCCCTGACGTTTATTCTAACTGCACTTCCCTCCATGTTACCAAATCGACACTAACTTGACACATTAATATCATTTAAACTCTCTCCGACTCTGCTTCTTCACTGCTGCAATTTTTCCCATTTAGTGGCAAATTTGGTATGTAGAGCACCTCCAGTCTCAGAGGGCCTTTTTCCATTAACAGCATAACACTGTTGTGCATTTATTGCTCGTCTGCACTTGAAAGCAGAAACACCACTAAAAGCTGAAGAATTCACTAATGATATTGTTGCAGTTCAGTCCGGTTATTTTGTTAATATGAACATAATATGAACACAGCTGTTTGTATTCCATCTTGTGAAGGGCTCATTGCATGGATGAAATATGGTCTCAATACAAAATATAAAAGTCTCCTTCAAAACAATTCAAGGCACAATGGAGGGTTTGTGCAAAATTAAAATGCCTTTATTTTACATGGCAATTTATTTATATGTGGTATAAAGATCATCACAAAGATCCAGCTACTCTATTGTCATCCAATTTTTTTGTGTAGGTTTTAAAAACCAGAGAGCAAGCTTCCACATAATGATGGTAAACTTCCTTGGGATTTTACACAGTAATCAAAAAGAGATCCACACTCCCAGTAAAATGTTTTCAGTTTCTGAATGTATGATGTCTATGAGAGTCAGTGATACATGTTTAGCTCATGCACATCAACTTCTTCTATTACTGTCAAAAGAGTAAGGCCACCGAACAAAGCATGTTTCTCTTTTGATCTTGAGGGCCTAGGCGCTGAAATAGCTCCGGGACTACAATGTAATGCAATGCAGAGTATTACCAGTCATTTTTCTGGAGAAAGAGGAACTGAACTGCGAAACACTTAGTAAAGTATTCTCCCTGGAAAAGAAAAATGAAACGAGTGTTTTCTGTGAAGTGTGAAGAGGCGTATTTTTCTCACCTATGACAAACTCTAATTTCCTCTGCTCCCTAGTCACGCAACTGTCAGAATCACTTTAGTGTTACAGTTTTCTCCCTCATCATCTGAAACAGCGCATCCACCATCCACCTGTGAGTCAGGCACGCAGGGCAGCACATGGCCGCTGACATTTCATGAGTAGAAGAATTAAAGGTAAAGATCTGTCACAAGGGATCCTGGGATGTCGTCCGTTTTTTAAAAGCCACACTTGATGTGACGGTCTGTTGAGGTGATTGTACAATAGATGCTTCATATGTCCTTTTCTTTTAGCCACTTAGCCACTATCTGCCTCATCCACGTCAACTCCTGTGTGTGGTTTTCTGGATTTTCTGCAATGATTTTGACAATCATCCAGCACTTTTTACATTCAGCTGCAGTTTTTTTATGAGAGCAGAGTAAATTCAGCTCCACATTCAATGTTTAATTTGTCATTCTGAGCCTATACAAACATGTTAGTGGCGTGGCTCTATGGATGGTGGTGTCAATCTGTTGACCTGTTGGTCAATCCATCACTTTGGTTCAGATCGAAATATCTCGACAAATATTGGATGAATGAATTTACAGACATTCATGGTCCCCAGAGGATGAATCCTCTGAACTGCAACAACTTGTGTGATCCCCTGATTTTTCTTCTGTCGTCATCATCAGGTCAAAATATGTCAATACTATGTTCTATCAAATGTGATGACAAACTAATGACATTCCCATCAGCCTCAGCTGTACTTTTGGTGCAGATTGTGTTGTTCGTTCGGGAATTCTTTGTTTGCTTTCTATTCAACGTCCTTACATTAATGCAAATATGTGCTGCAATAGTCATATAAAGCTATCAGCAATAACCTAAGTAGGTGTTTAAGTATTGTAAGCAGGATTTTTCTTGTAAAGCAGCTCATATTTGTGACTCACCCAAAATGACCCTGATGTCCTCCTCTCATTCTTCATCATCGTTTCCGTGCCCTATCGTATCAACGCCCCAATTCTTTTTGAATTGATTGAACTGTTCCGCACCACTGATATTTTTCATTTTAGGGCTGCAGGAAAGACAGCATATTGCTGGCTCAACCTTTCCAAACAGCACCTGTACAAACTGTTTTTCCTCAGCCCACTCTTACAGCTCCATCACTCTCGCTCTCACCCACTCTGCAGATTAGCTCTGCACTGTGCGAGCGGAAGAATGAGGCCAGCTAGAATCAAACATTAATCAGCTGCTGTTTTATAAGACAGAGGGAGCGCCTGCTCTCCCAGGGTCCCCCTCCTTCTTGCCCTTAGCCTGCCCTACCACCGAATGTTAATGTGACTGCCATTACTCATTTATGAGCTGCCCACTGCTCGCTGCCCAGAGCCTGGTGTCCGGGCCTAGGCTGGCATGGCGGGCGCACTGCAGGTGGACTGCTGTGCCAGGGCATTCAGCTGTGTCAGGGCCAGGTCTGCCTTTTTAAAAAAGGAACATGGTCGGGTGGGCCGTGCTGTTTAACTGTCTGGGACTCAGGCAGTTGGTTGTCATATTTGCAGCTGGTGATATATATAGAGTAAGAAAACACAATTAGGAAGCAACGCTCTCATCAAAACTGAGGGGATCGCTCATTCACATAAGACCAAATGCAAGCTGTCCAATTTTTATCCAGTAAATGGGCAATATGATATGATGTATTCACATTTGGACTGTTGTAATTGGATATAAATCTTGCTAAATTGCCTCCGTGGCGAGACTAAGTGCCTCGATATGTGCAGACGGGCAGCTTTGAAGAGTTAAAGCCGAGAGGTTGCTCTTGGTATCCAGGACACAGAGCGCAGCAGGAGTCATTCTTATTCTTAGTAGCGACATCAATAAAGGAGCAAGTCTGCGCAAGGTGAGACACACAGACACCCTCTCCTGACAGTGTGTGAAGAGTCGCCATCAGTGTCAGGCTGTGTGGCGGAAATTAATGAGGGAAGGAAGTATGAGCTGTGTACACATGTGACTGGACCGGCTTCATGTGTGTAAAGAGAGTCAAGATAAAGAGTGAGGAATAGATTAAAAGGGAGGCAGGTGAGGATTGAATGTATTTGTGTAGCAGGTTTTTTCTCTCTCTCTGCTGCTGCTGTGAGATCGAGTGCTGCAGAGATACTAAAGGTGTTGCTTAGTGTGAAGAGGCCAATGATCTAGGATCCCACAGATTGTCACGCGATCCTGCTTCCCAGATGGCTTTGCTCCATGCCTCACCCTTTCCCCCCATGGTGCTCCTGCTTCAATAGAACTGAGTGGATACAGCGAAGCATTCACTGTTTCCATGCATGTTTAATGCCTGTACCAGAATTACCACGGATGGCACTTTCCAGCACATGTCAACGTTTTTTTTGTTACAGTTACTGTGTTCCCTGCGTCATACAAACTGGTTCCCTCTTGAACATAACAGGGAGCTGTGAACAGTGTTTTTACACGCTGAATATTTTAAATATAATCAACCAACAGTGGAGTAACTCAGCCTATAACCGTCACTGTTGCACATGAGGAAAGAGCGCACAAACAGAGTTTCATGTTTATTTTAAGAAAACTCGCCCAAGGAGGATGTCTTCTCCTTCATCTCTCTCTTGCCTATGGTGCCTCATATATTTGTGGCCTTGGGGGGATTCGCAGCATGAAGCAGAAACAGGAAGTGTGTAGCCTGTGGCTAAAAGGTAGATACTTCTCCTGGAGTGTTGCACAGCGCACATACACACATGTATACTTCTCTCCTATGGGAGTGCTAATCCCCAAGAGATGAAAGGAGACTCCCACTGCTCTCTGATCCCTGTGTCCTGCTGCGGCGGTTCATTTGGTGCCTGGCGGAGAGAGACAGGTCCAGTTGATGCTCCCACACATGGTGTCCTTGACCGAAGCCCATACGTGACTTAGGCCAAGCCCCATGCTGATCCAGAAAGTTCCCTATTAGAAATCAATGTCTGTTTGACGCCCCTTTCATTCAAGCGCTCTTTGTGGTGTGTCTGCATCGTCATGGAGAAAAAAGAGGGGGCAGAGAGAGAGAGAGAGAGAGAGAGAGAGAGAGAAACTGAGAGCGAGGAAGTGTGTGCCTGTGTGCATACTGAAGACTCCTTCACACCTCCCTGAATCATGGTGTTTCCTCATGGGAAGCCAGGCGCTAATGCTAGATTAACTATCTCCTCTTCATTATAGGAAAGAGAGTCCTCTGCTCAACCTTGATGCTTTGAAGTGGTGCAAAGGTTCACTCAGAGTCCATTGACCATGTCTGCTTTTATTGTGTTTGCTTGCGAGTACCTGCACAGGAATGCACGTGCGTGTGTCCAGCCGGTATAATTGTGTACCTCTGGTCTAGAGGCGCAACAAAGAGAATGCTTAAATAAATGCACTTCAACATCATTAAATGAGGGGGACGAAAGGGGAGTAGTTCCTGAAAGCTGCTTCTAGCACCACGAGGATAAACTTCGTAATAGCCTCCACCCCGGTACATCCTTGGCCATACTGAGAGCTGCCGCGGCTGCTGACTGATGTAGGTCTTTGTTATAGTTCTTTTCAATGTCATGAATTTTAAAGAACAGATAATAAACCCCAAGGGCCCTTATTCAGCACAACAGCACTTAATAAGGAAATTGCCAACCTATATCCCCTACATTTAATCACAAATGCAGTCCAGATGGCTATCTTCAGTTCTGATTACATCCTTAATTCTCTTCTTGACTGGGAGCCTAAATGGGAACTTTCCTTCAGAGAAAGGAAATAAAAAGAATCAGCAGTCAGGGATTGCTCAAGGTGTCCCCGCGAAGGTCTCTGTTCTTTGCTGCACCTGAATCCCACACTAAAGCCCACCTGGTTTTATAAATCCAGAGGTGCATAAAATCTTACAGCACAGTGTTTTATGCGCGAGTGGTTTAGGAGAAAAGAAGACAGGAATGTGTGAAAAGACTGTGTGCAGAAATGAAGATGCATGTTAAAAGATTAACCTCAAATCATTATAATGTTTGTATTTACTCTCTTACACACTTACACTAATGTCTGAAATTTAATGTGGCATACCCCATTAAATGTGAAAGTAATACTAGTTACAGTTAACAAACAAGACCAGGCTTGGAAGCCTCTGGTTTTGCCAACACATTTCTGGACACTGGGTCACTTTGTGGGCAGTCTGCTGGATTGTTTTATGACCAGTTTCTATTACAAGCTTTTTCTCCATGTTCTTGCTCTTTAAAGGAATTGCGCAACGTTTTGAGAAATATGCTTATCTGTTTTCTTGGCGAGAGTTAAATTAGAAAACCGATATCGCTCTCACGTCTGTACAATAAATATAAAGCTGAAACCCGTAGCTGGTTATCTTCCAGCTAGTCTGGCTCTGTTCAAAGGCAACAAAATGTGGCAAAAAAAGAGTCCAGTATAACCCCCGTAAAGGAGTGAATTGTCATTGTTCCACTTCAACTTTTGTACGAATTAGACATACGGGCTAACTGGCTGTTGGCTCCAGCTCCATTTTTAGTGTACAGACACGAGAGGGGTGCTGATTCTCTGTGTGTGTGTTTCCCAAAAATGTTGAACTATTCCTTTAAAGCAAACACATGCAGAGCCACACAGTTAAGTGGAAGACAGACAAGCCAACAGGTGGCAACAGATTGTGTTTTGGGCATATCATCTGCAGTCTTACTTTATGACGTCAATTATCACCATCACAATTCATTGAACAATATTTTGCTATTTTTAAGTGTTCCCCACAGCACCCTCGAAATGAGTCCAATAAATCTGCTGTTAGAGTTTAACAGCTAGCAGCTAAATTGAAAGCTTGCAGCCTAGTTTAAAACTTGTATCCCATTTTTGCCGAGTAGGTTAGACACCTCCAGTTTCACCTTTGCAGAACACATTGCGCTTTACTTTAACCTGCTGCTAAAACAGGTGGCACATGCTCTGCCTGCAAAAGGACACCTTTTGTGAGCTCATAAATAACAATGGTGAATGTTTGGGCCGTGTAGAACACATGGGGGTCACCTCCGCACAAGTAGAGCAGCGTCGTCCGTGGAGGATTGGAGCACATCCTCCCTCCGTCCATCGAGAAGTGGCTACCATCAGCAGGTTTGGAGCAGGAGGCGCCTGGTTAATATTTAGGACGAAGCACATTGAACATTAGTTTTCCCCCAGGCTCTCCTTTCCTGTCTCTCTCTGGTGCCAGCCATGCGACAGGTGTCTTTTCAGCTCGGGATGTGATAAATGAAAGGCTGTTTGTCTGAAGCAGAAAATAAAATGCACCCTGTAGGATAACAAATAAAAACAGGGCCCCTCGACATCTTGAACTAGATTAATCAAACGGTAAGAGGCGCTCTCCCGAGACCCAGCCTGTATGGCCATTTATGAAAACAACTCCTCTATTAGTCACTTATTAACAATATGATTAACTACCACAACATTACCTTCCGAGATGTGCACAGTTATTCTGCCTTTGCTCCAGTGCACCTTTATTAGCACTTTGCTGACAATTTGTGAAATTTCTTCATTTTAATAAACAACTTTTTTTGTGTTGACATATTATGTAGCTTCGCATTTATTGTCGTGCCAACTCGTAAAAATGTAACTTAACCTCATTACATGCGTGTGTGTTTTTGTCATCATTACTGGAGGAGTTAATGATGCTGAGAGAGAAGGGCACTGCTCTGGGTTGGCTGGAGGGACACAAGACATGTACCTGCCTTCTCCTGAGACTCTCATTAAGCAGCACAATGTTCACATCACATCACATCCGCTGCCCGGGTCCACAGAGGGCTACATTAACCGCGTATTTATATTTCATTGCATGCACATGCAAGTATTTGCCTCGCGGGACTCAAAGCAGATGCCAAAATAGTCTCATCAAAGAGATAAAATACACACTGCTGTACCATGAAAGAACTGATGGTTCTGAGTTGGCATAGGATTTAATAGTGACCAAAATTTGATCTTAAATCAGCCGCAACCCACAGACTCCCCCACTTCCACCAGCCACTCTCCTTGAAGAGGAAAACAAACAGGATCCTGCCGACACACTGTCAGGTTTGTCACACTGAGATCACGATAATGAGTAATCAAATTGGACCCACAATATATTCATCTCTTGCTGCAAATGTGTTCTCTGTGCTGATGTCGATGCCATATCAACGCCGTACTTTCATCTGCATCTGTGATTTGTGCAGAATTGCTAAAGCTACTGCAAAAAATTAATCAATCTGACATTACTTTCATCCCGTCGCAGTGTTTTTGTCGTAAAAAAAAAGGTTGAATTACAATTGCGAAAACACTTATTTTCCAGTGCATTTTCAGACATTACAATGAGACCATACATACAAATGCACACACTTGCACACACTCACACACACACACACACAGATGCACACACACACACACACACACACACGCACACAAACACATCTCCTTATCCTGTCCACCCCCACACAAATTCACCTGGTAGAACAGAGTGACCTCGTTCTGCCAAAACCCTTCAGTCATCCTCAGTGCACACACACACGTACACACACACACACACACACATGCACACAGAGATACACAAACTACACTTGCCTCTCACTCAGCAGCGTTGAGTGCAGGCTTCCAGCATGCACGCTCCCTCAGCAGACCTGTTAAGTGATTAGCTCAACACTGCACACTGCTGCCACATTTATTTAAGTATTCTAACAAAACCTATGGCATCCTTTACTGCTTTGATGAGCGGGACGTCAGCCAGAGACTGCGGCAGCTGATCATCCCATCATTGAGAAGTTAAAATGGGGGTATGTTCAGGAGGCCCAGTGTTTGTTTAGAGGTCTGACAGCCTGTAGGGACCCAGAAGGCAGCAAAATATTTGGCTGACTGATAACATGTCAACAAAAATTGCCTGATTGTGCATATGTGCATGAACATTCAGAGGGTCAGGGAGGTGCACAGACATTTTAAGGGGCATTGGCTTAATTCAAAAACATGCCCCCGCCATTGTCTCCTTTACTTTTCCTGTTATACACATGCACACACGAACATGCTTGTGCGCTTAAAACAAGTTAAAAAACAATCTCATGCATGTTCCAAATATAGGTTGCAATTGTAACTCATTGAAAGAAGTTGATGTACGCTATATTAAACCCACCATCTATGAAACCATGCCATTGGTGTACTGGTGGTGTACGGGTGGACCATCAAAAAATCCAAAAAGTTTTTACTGGCCATCCGGCCCAGTCTGTCTCCTTACTGGCCCTCTCTGTGTGCATGTCATTCTGGGTGCTCGTGAGAGCCATGAGAGCTGGATACGGCACCATTGCTCAGCCTTCAAGCTTTTCCAAGTGGCCACTCGTGGTATTGCAATGAAAAATTCCCTGTGGGCCGTAAAGCATTTTTCCTATAGACCACTATTGTAAAGGAGACGTTTTTACTTTTATTACTACGTTAATACTCCTTATATTGTATGTTTTTAAGCCATGGAGGTTTAATCTTTGTAAAACTTTTCCAGTGCCACCACTGGGTCCAGCATCCAGCTCTTATAAAACATCCATGATGAGGGCATGCTGTGCGTGCGTTCCGAGACTAAGCTCAATCACAACCGAGTGAGCTGAATTTCTTTCCCAGTACACCCCTGAATCACGCTCACTACCTTCTCAAACAAACCATTGAAGATTCACTTTTCACGAGTTGTTGATTTAAAACCAGCCTTGTAAAAATGCTTTTCTCTCCCCTGCCTCTTCTCCTTTCAAAGCACTGTCATTATAAACAATGTGCATCACTCAAATGAGGCTTCGTTATAAAGCCACAGCACTTAACCTTCACTTAACACAATTCGCCTCTTTGTGTTGAGCAACTTTGAGTTCCAAGATATCAAATGCAACCTGATGAAGTATAAGTAAATATAATTTCTTAGTTTTTTTCCTAACCACACTTTACCTATTCAGTGCAGTGTCACATCACATTGCACTTGACAAGGGTTCAAGTCCAACAGTCAAAACACACTGACCGCAAAACCAAACACATGTTGACAGCGTGTGTTGCCTTTACGCTGGTTGACTAATTAGTAAAAACAATTAAGTATAAAATTGTCACGCACCTTATTCTCAGTTTCAGGTCAACGTGCTGAGTAAATCACCTACACTATGATGACATTTCTCTTCAACTGAGAGAAACAAACACCAAACCTGAAGACGATGACATCATTCCTTTAAAGGGAGTTTAACTTTCACAGATATAATTTTGAGCAACAACAGCAGCAGTGACAACAGCAACTATTACTATTATTATTATTTTTATTATTATCTTGTTATTATTATCTTATTTTTTCAGTCTAGAATTCAAATTTGGCCAAAGACGGCAACAAGACAGTGACTTGAGCCCCTTTAGATACTCCCAATATACTATTGTAAGGATACCTGTAACATTTCATGTCAGCATTTATTTACTGAACATTCCCGTGTGTGGATGCACACACGGAAACATTCTTATGTTTTTTTAAATGTGTGTGTGTTTAAGTGTGTATCCGACTGTGTAAGTCCACTGCTCGAGTGATGCTTCTGCAGCCAGCATTCACAGCCTCTTACACTGTTGCTCTTTCTGTGGAAAGCCACAAAGAATTACAGTCTGTGTTTGCACAAGGATATCCGGCTTGGAATGTTAACAATTTCAGATTATTTTTTTGCCAAGTGCTCTCTCAGGCTCTCCACTGTCTGTATTCCACACTAACGATCTTCCGTAGTGTTTCACTCAGTTATTGTGCCGCAGAATTTTAAGCTCGACTTGAAGCGCTCACAGCAGGAGTGGTAGCACATTTAAAGTCATACACGGGAATGAAGAATATTGTGACCTAACTTACGAGCTAGCTGATCATACTAATCAGCTGTTAATTTGTGAAACTGTAAGCTTTGCTCTCTTCAAGATTCACACACTCGAATCTTATTCTAGGAAGTAAAATTAGATGAGTGCAAATTAAGATTATTTAGGGATTGTTTAATACTCATTTTGTATTCATGCTTACACAATGAATTTTATTCAGTGGCGCTTCAGTGCATTAGTAGTCACTGTATTTAGGTCTTGAAGTGCACATTTCACCATGAACATGACTGGCCTCTTCATCCCTCTTTCTTTCTGTCTATTTTTATCTGATCACAAGCTCCCCAGTGCCCTTGCTAATTTTCATGCTTTCCCCTTTTATTTTCTTTCTCTCCTCATTCTTTTTTATCTTCTCGTCACATCTCTTTTACTTAATCCTCCTCGTCTGTTCGCGTCCTCTTTGCTTTTCCTTCTCCCCTTTATTGTTGCCTCCAAAATGCTGACGTACGGCGCGGGCTGCAGCGGTTCCTTGTTAATAACTGTGACCTATTAACTGACAGAGATGTCTCAGGGGAGAACCACTTGTCCTTAAATTATACATGATCGCTCTCTCAATTTGTCCCCCTCTCTCCTTCTCACCGTACGACTCTCTCTGCGTCTCTCGTGGTGTGTTTTTCTTTATTTCTCTCGCTAATCCCACTGTATAAGGTCAACAATGTCGCTTTTTAAAAAGGTTATACCAAAGATAAAACAATAGTGGGGAGGAAAAGGATGAACAAACACATTTGTCCACATTAGATAATTATATTCAGCAAGGGTATCTGACAAAAAAAAGCTTTTGTTTTCATTCTTCTGTCATTTTCCTCTCTGATGGATAAATATAATGAAATACACCATGTGCATTCTAATTGGACAACAGCAGCAGTAGAAAGGTCAAACAGTGTATGTCCAGACACTCTTAATTCATTTACACCAGCCAACACTTACTTATATTTTCTAATTTCGGGCTATTTGTAATGATCACATTGTTTCAGATTGAATCCTAAAACGCATGATATTCAAATCTTTGATGCTTTAGTTCGAGTCACACAAGGCCCACATTACTTTTTTTTTCTTCATAACCTGCAAATGAGCAGTTTTTTCCAATGTTGGGTCTCCTGTCGCAGTCAGACACAAAAAACACTGAAATTGTTTTTCACATACAGGTACCGTAGTTTTCTAAGCATTTATTCTGTTCACAGCAGCAGCAGCTATGCTTTTTTCACATTTTCATTAACTTCTGCTTTAATCAATAACACAAAAACATTTATAGAGCCTGCAATTCCTGGTGTTATTATCCCTTTACTGCCATTCTGTACAAACTTGCTTAACTTTAAAACTCTAACTTTAAAACCCTCCACATATATATCAAGGCCACAATGTTTGACTGAATCTAGTCTAGATCTAGTCTGAATATCAGGCTAATAAACTGGCCTAAAATTCTCAAAGACACACTTTTGGCCACTAGTAGTGCTATGGAGCATTTTGTTTGTATCATCCATACACACAGACATGAGGGTGATGCTAACCATATTTCTGATTTGCAGATGTTTCACGAGGAAAGGAATCAGAGCTGGAGGATACACACAGTGTGTTATGGTGAGAAACAAGGAAAGTAAACTTAACTTTTGTTTACTTACAAGAAAATTCCCCAGAGCGCCTTTAACCTGGGAAGGTCGCCGTATGTCCAGCTGCTGCAGGGCTGCAATTAAACTGCCACCTTTATTATAGGAAAGGGTCATCACACTCCAATCTGTGCAATATCCTGACTCTGTGGATGCTTTTTCTATCATTATACATTGAACCTCGACTCCTGCACCTTCAACAAGCTTTTATTTGATATATTTCAATTGCCACAACAGTTTATTGCACCTCAATGCACCAGTTACATGCATATTCAATAATTTATTAGCCAGTGAATGAGATTTTCAAAGATTTTACGTAAATTGATTCCTTCCTTGCATTTATGAAGGTCATTATAGCTCCTATAATATCATAGCTTCGAGCACATGCGAGAACATTTTCCAAATAAATCCATAACTCAGTTTAAACATATATGGTTGGCATGATCTTTGATGTTGTAGTTTGCGTGGGTGTGTCTGTGCGCAGAATAAATATAGCAGAGTAGCAGCAGGGGCCAAACATCGCCTCTCATATTTCTGTAGCAACAAAATGTTCACGTTTATTTTAT
The DNA here is from genome assembly GCA_025331565.1 of Holacanthus passer. NCBI lineage: Eukaryota > Metazoa > Chordata > Actinopteri > Pomacanthidae > Holacanthus > Holacanthus passer. Next base: position 4,385,422 of record JAFREQ010000011.1, read on the forward strand.
GCAGACTTATGCGAGACATGGTGCTCGATGAAACTCAACTGCTGGAGGCTGCAATTACAAGCCTCCAAAAAAGTTGGGACGATGTGTGAAACATAAAGCAGAATGTGATGATGTGCTAATGCTTTTTGACATATACTCATTTGAAGACAGTAAAAAGACAATATATTTAATGTTTTACTCATCAACTTCATTGATTTCTCTAAGTATCTGCTTGTTCTGAATCTGATGGCAGCAACATGTTTCAAACAAGTTGAGACAGGAGCAACAAAAGACTGAAAGTTGTGGACTGATTGAAAACACCTGTTTGGATCATTCCACAGGTAAACAGGTTCATTGGTAACAGGTGATAGTATCATGATTGGGTATGAAAGGTTCATCCTGGAAAGACTCAGTTGCTCACAAGCGAGGATGGTTTTATACATGATTGTATAAAGGAGATTACGACATGGACATAGGAACACTTTGTAAAACTGATGTCAGTAAACACAGTTTGTTTACAAATGATTACATTCTGTTTTTACTTACACTTTACACAACTTTGTACAAAAAAGATAAAAAGCAATTTATGTGTAGGTAATTCTACTAGTTTTATCCAAATCAGTTTTTAGCCTTTAGCTTATGTGCATAAGTAGCTTGTCATACTCCCACAGACTATGCTATTCTTGGGTTTTTTTATTTGATTTCCACTGCAGTAAAGATTAGCCTGAATATGTTGCATCCGTAGTGTCAGTACTGAAAAAATGTCATAAATGTCATAATTAAGGTGATTTTATTTGTTTAAGAAAAATGACAAGAGAGAGATTTTTTTTTTTCTCAATAAAGAAATTTTTCTTCTTGCCGAGAGCACAGGAAGCTTCAAATAACTCTCAGACTCTTGACTTTAACTCTCCTTGGATTAAACCTGAGATGCTTACTAAATATAGGCCCTAAAAGATTGACACCATGGGTAAAAGTGGCCAAAATGAGTTTCCACCACAGGGTGTCTGTGCTCACCTTTTGAGATGGCTGCGGAGCTCAGATATCCAGAATAAGCTCACTAAATAAAGCCGGTCGAGGTAATTTTGGGCTTCTAATCAGGACACCTTCCATATGCCTCTCTGTGGAGGTATTCTGGGCACATCCAACTGGGAGGAGACCCTGGGGCACACCCAGAACTGCTGGAGGGATTATATATCTCATCTGGTCTGGGAAGTCCTCTGGATCCCCCAGGAGGAGCTGGAGGTCATGGCTGGGGAGAAAGACGTCTGCGCTACTCCACTTAGTCTGATGCCACAACAACCCACTCTCAGATAAGCTGCAGAACAATAATGGAAGGAAGGATGGATGGACGGATGGATGAAACAGATCACATTACATCGTACCCTCCTTCCTCAAACTTAAGCTTAAAACCCACTTGTAAAGACTGTACAAGCTTAGTAAAAAGACAACACATTCACTTATGTTAAAACAAATAATTGAATGCAAGCTCACACAGCTCACACAGGATATAGTATGAAATATAAGACCACCTCTTCAACAGTGGCTTAAAGTTCCTCTAGTCAATATTTAATCAATATACGTCGATAGGTGACCGTATGACACAATGTTCACCGCATGAATTTCACAAGGTGACAATATGTTACTTTTGTCTTTTCAGCTTCTTGCACTTCACGCAAGTGGCCAAAAATCTATTTAAGCAGCTTGAAAGTTATTCATGGAAAATAAATTGAACTTACATATTCAGAAAAGTCCACAAATAGATTTCTAAAAAGGAAATAACTAAAATTTTGGAATAGCTTAGTGAAGGTCCAGACCACTGTGTCATTGAGACAGTCAAATAAAATACATCAAATGATGTCGCTCTTACCAACAGAAAATTATCACCCAAATCTGTAGCTCAGCCAGTTTCGGCTCAATTGTTCAGCTACCTGGCCTTTACTGTTTTGGTCCACTGTCACCGCTCTGATAACCATGTTTTTGGCCGCGGCAGCAATCAGCAGCCAGACGCAGGTAGAGCCAAACATTTACTGCAGGTGTTGGTAGAGACCAAAGACAGAACTAAAAGAGAGTAACTTACATTCACCTGGTGACCAGTGGTGAAGTGGCGAAAAGAAAAGAAATTATTGCAGGTTTAAGTTAACTGAAGATTAAAAAATGCTCCTTTACACATACAGCAGTTTTGTTAACACCAGTTGGCCAGGATGCCTCCCAAATGAATGTAAAGCAAGCTCCTGAATTAGGAAGTGCATTCACCTTTTCACAAGCTTCATTTATTGTTAATGTCTTATAAAAAATTGTGCTGTAATGCAAAAACTCTCATATGTATAATAAAGTGAAAAAGCATGTTAAAAATACTCTACTGTCAGTTAAATACGTTATACTGCTGCTGCTTATTTAATTTAGAATGATATATAATAACTTCAGATATAAAATATTACTTTGAAAAATGTTGCTTAATTGATTCAGTATAACTTGAAAGCAGTGTTTGAATGCAACTTTTATTCAAGTGCTCATCAGTCGCATTAGGGCTGTCACATTCCACCCGTTAATAACCACAAAGACGCTGAACGTTGAGGGCAGACAAACTATCATTCGAAAACCATTCTCCTGTGAGTTTCAGGAGAGGAGACGTCCTTGTGTATTCAGACTTTTTTTTTTTTTTTTTTTTTTTGCTTTTCATCATTTGATGAGGTGGATAGATAAACAGCATCAGCGACATTGTTCAGTTTCGGTATTTTTAAAGCAAGAAAAGACTGAGGGTACTCAAAGGTGCATTGTGGGAACTGAACGTCTCACTTAAATGATGTTTCTGAACTATGTTTTTACCTAAATAACATACTCACCGGGGTATGGGCAGGCCGAACCCTGTATTTTACAAACATTGTATGAATAGATTATTTTCATAAACACGCTGAAGCCACCTGTACAGCACAGAAATGTATTGAGCTTAAACAATGAATACTGGCTGATGTTGTGAGGCAGACAAGACTGGCAGGAATTCCGTTAAAGACATTTGATCAATAAGATGTCCTGACTGTAGAATAGAAAGCTGCAAAAGATATTTGTCTCTTTCTGTGAATCTTTGAATAGTTCCAGCTCTTGGGCGCTCGCTTCATTTACACATGTGTTGCAGTTAACCTTGATCCCAGAGGTGTTGGTCTGTGAATGGTGAATAATGATACATTGAAATAAATATGAAATATCTTCTTTGCTCTGAATACATTATAGCCTTGGTCCCTGGTGGATATTAATTCAGTTTATAATTGTATGTGCTAATGGTATGTGCAGGAAACATCTATTGTACCTGCTGACAGAGAGGGAAGGACAGACTGTGTCTGTCACTCTTTCTCACTGCCATTGCCATTTTCATCCATGCTCAGTTGATTGGTTGTCCACTTTGGTCTCTACATATTTATCTCTACAACTATAAGATAGATTGCCGTGAAATTTCAGCATCCATGGTTCCCAGAGAATGAAACACTTTGCCTTTTGGTGATCCCCTGACTTTTCAACTGGGGCCACCAGCAGGTTTAAACATTTCACTTATCCTGTCAAATACCTCACGATGGATCGGCACAAAATTTTTGTACAGATATTCATGTTTTCCAGGTGATTAATCCTAATGACTTTGGTGATCCTTTTTCTGCAATGCTGCTATCAGGGTGACATTTGTGGTTTTGAGTGAAATGTCTGTTGAGCATATTAACATTCTGCATTAAGATCATGCTTTAGCATTTAGCCCAAAGCTTTTCTGTGCAAGATTTGCATCTCCATTACATCAGGTCTTCCCACTTGAAGGTACACGCTTGTCTTAAGTTGATGTTTAAAAGCAGCGCCCTCTTTAGTGCCAGTAGCCAGGTACTTATCATCATGGATTTTCAGGCTGTTGTAACAACTTTGCTTGGCGTCTGTGGCTTGATTGAGATGAGATGATTGTAACTGATGACGTATTTGCTATGTCTGGCAGCTTAAACATGTCGCTCATCGTTCCTGAATGATGACGAAGCCCATCTGGCGTCACCTACTTGGAGGTGGTCAGGCGTGCCATGACTCCGGAGATGGTCCATCTCGGGCACGGCTCGGCACAGCTTGCCGCTTTCGAACCGGTGATGGAAACGCAGATCACATGGTTTGACTCGCCGTGGCCAATGGAAAAGCCCTATCAGCCCGGCCAAGATGCAGACGTCCGCTCTTTTCATAAGAGAACGATGAAATTTTAATGAGCCCGTATCACCGTGCAGACCGAGGGAGCAGAGAAAGCGGTGGAGTCACTCAAGCCAATTTCAATATTTCTGGATCACTGTTGTCCCCCATCATATCTTCATTATCTCCCCCTCTTTCAATTTATTTTTATCTGTGAATAACCAAAGGACCAGCAAATGAGGAAAAGGAGGAGGGAGAATTCCTTCTTGCAGGTACAGGGAACAGAGAGAAGTTTGATGTGGCACACAGACAGGGGGAGAGAAAATTCACATACCACAAAGAGTGTTCCTTTTTGTTTACAGCAGCCAAAGATGGACTCATTCTTCCTTTTGCTCTCTGCGTCTAGCTTAAGGCAGGAGAGAATGGAGAGTGTTTGAAGAGCTGACACAATGAGTCAGAGCGAGGCGAGCGTGAGTGCGAGGGAGAGGGAAGGGTGGTAAAGGTTTAGGCTTCTGCACTGACAGCTTTCTCCTGCAGTCTGACAGAGCTTTGTTGAGGATCCGGGATTTCACCGCTGTTGCCGCTCCGGGGTTTCACTGATGTTGCTGCCGCAGTAAGCGCCCAGCCCTGACCTTTTCGTGCACACCGTACAAATATCCATCCTTCACACAGCCACCGCTTTTCCGCGACCTACCCCCCACTCCCCCCACATGTCTGAATCCCACAGTTGTGGGAGAGAAGAGGAAGTTGAAAACAGGCTGTCATGTGTTGACAGATGGTCCGCGCTGTCAGTAAAACGTCATCACAGACCACATCTCCCACAGGGCGGAGCAGCGGCGAGGATGGCCATCGCCATCTGTGCCCCTGCAACAGATGCTGCAGACAATACCGAGGCCACATGTGTCACACCGTGTTTCATACACAAGGCTGACTTTAATGCCCCATGCAGGGTATTAGTTTGGGTGTGTCAGCACTGTGGAAATTGGTTGATTTTTTGCTGCTTCATCTTCCAAACTAACTCTGACATATTGGAGCTGTAAACCCCATTCTGTCTCTCTCATTTCTCCCCCCCGCCTGACTCTCTGCCTGTCTGTCACTCCATCATGTCTATCTTTCCGTCTACTGGCTTCTCTCCTCCTCTCCATCTTCCCGCCTGCTGTCTCTCTCACTCTGCCGTTCTATCCGACTGTAGTTAAGAGAAAGCATGAAAAAAGATGAGCAAACACGCCGGCTGCCTCGGAATTCATTTTCAAGCCCCACACGCACCCGGCTTCTTCCCGTCTCAGCCTTCCATCCCTCCACCTGCAATATTACTCCTACACTGCTCCCACGCAGGATTAGGCTTAAATGAGAAATGTATTGTTTCCTTCATTCACTCAAGTCAAAGAGTAATTGAGTTAATCTGTCTGGCCTCTGTCTGTTGGGGAGCAGCAGAGATTAGGCCCTGTTTTTGCAGAGATGGAAATCGTAGTTTTACAAGACGGAATGAAAAAGTCACTGTTTGGACGCACCTTCACATTCAGTGGTCTTTCTTTAATTTTGTTATTTTCTATATCACAGATCATAACGGAATCAAAATTATGAAATAATGCATATGGATTTATATAATAAGCAAAGTGAGAAGTGAAAGAAAAGTGTAAACAAAGCAAAATGTGTTTTACACTTTAGATTCCCACTATTTGCCTTGATGACAGCTTGGCACACTATTTCTCTCATCGAGCTTCATGAGGTCGTCACTTGAATATGTATATGAATATGTTTGAGTTTGAGTTGTGCTGTGCCAAGATATTGTTTGTGTACAGTAAATAGCCCTCTTCAACTACTGTAGTAATCAATATTCTGACAAGAACCAACTAAATAAAGAGAAATGAATCATCATTACTTTAAGTCATGCAGGTTAGTCAGAAGAGTTCAAAGACAACTTTGAATGTATCTTCAAGTGCAGTCACAAAAATCATCAAACACAAGAAACAAAACATTGGACATTAGACCAGTGCAAATTTGTGCTTTGGTCTGAGTCCAAATTTGAGATTTTTAGTTCCAACCACTGTGTGAGACGCAGAAGGTGAACGGATGGTATCTGCATGTGTGGTTTCCACCGTGAAGCATGGAGGAGGTGTGATGGTGCTTTGCTTGTGACACTGTTGGTGATTTACTCAGCGTTCTGCAGCGACAAGCCATCCCATCTGGTTTGTGTTTCATGAGACTGTCATTTGTTTCTCAAGAGGACAGCAACCCAAAACACACCTCCAGACCATATGAGGGCTATTTGACCAAGAAGGAGAGTGATGGAGTGCTGCGTCAGACAATCTGGTTCACAATCACCCAATTGAGATGGTTTGTGATGAGTTGATCTGCAGAGTGAAGAAAAAGCAGCTAATAAGTGCTCAGGATATATGGGAGCTCCTTCCAGACTATTCCAGGTGACGATCTCATGAAGCTGGTTGAGAGAAGAATAGTCTGCAAAGCTGTCATCAAAGCAAAAGGCGCTAAAAAAATTATTTTATTTATAATGTTTTGCATTGTGTATGCTATTTTATTTTTTTGCTTACTAGATAAACCAAATGTGTTATTTCATAGTTTCAATGTCAAGTATTAATCTCCAATGTAGAAAATAATCAGCCCTTGAATGAGAAGGTGTTTCCTAACTTTTGACTGGTACTGTAGTTCATAATACATCAAATATTATTATGCAGATTTTACTCTCATTTATTCCAAAACTAATTAAACCGTCTTGATGTAGCCTATTGAAATTGGCCAAATTCAGGTGTAGGTGCAGGGAGTTAAATAGGCCTCTTTAAATTACATACAGCATCATCATGTCGGTCCCCAAGGAAGACAAAATTCCTCCTCAACCTAAAACAAGCTAGCTTTATTATGTTGCAGCATAACCGGAGAGATGGATATTTGTCTTCTCTCCGCGTCTGACAACCCTGCAAATTTCCCTGTGTGTATGGGAATTTGCTTATCCCACCTAAACAGTAACCATGCCAACATAGCAATTGTGCCTAATGGATTTCACTGCACCATTATTGCTGAATACACAAATAGTTATGGGGTGAATGAAAGCTTTTTTTTTTTTCCTGTGCGCAGCAGAAAGACCGCGTTCAGTTTTACAAGTCCCGACAGAATGATTTGAGTTGATTTTTACAGCTAAATGTTTTTTATGGAAGCTTATTGCAGCAATAAGTGATTGGAAGTGAGCCTGGGTCTGTCAGAAATGTTGGGACGCTCTATGTGCTGCCCAAAAATCCTGAGGTATAATTGGCTGATGGCAGGACGATCGGGCCACGTCTTCTCCATGTCGACCACATTGCAAACATGTGACTAAAACAAGCGGATACCTTTAAACCTAACTGTCAAAGTTAAATCCCAGATGCACCATAAAAAACAATAAAACCAAGAAATATTTTTAATGCACCCTGGCTAGCAAATTATGTTTGACTAATTTTAAGGAATACATTTTTGGGAAATAGCCTTATTTACTGTCTTGCAAAGAGTTAGAAGATTAATACCACTCACACACACACGCACACACACACACACACACACACCGAGCCTGGCTCTGTCCTGAGGTAACAAATCTTCCTACTAGCACCCCTTAAGTTTACTGATTAACAAGTTGTATCTTGTTTGTTTAATCCCTTAAAAAATTACAAATCACTAATTGCTAGAAAACAATGAGGTAAATAACTGTAAAATTCTGAATTCTCATCTAGAGATTAAATGAACAAGATAGAACATGTTAATTAGGGAGCTTTAGGTAGGTGGGTTGTGTCACCTGTGGGCAGACTCAGTCTAACTGTGCAGCCTGTTTTCTACATATTTACATCCAGACATATTAGTGTGTCTTTCTTCTAATTCTTGTCAAGAAAGCAAATTTTCCAACAATGTCAACTTATTGCTTTAACCATTTTCTAAGATATTCAAATATCTTGGTGCTGTGTTCCTTTATTGTTGAGCATGTCCTTACTGTGAAATACCATGGTCAGGGCCACATTCTTAAAGTCTGCGCCCAACCTTGCTTGCCATATTCAAAATGCCCCAGACTAACTCCAGAATGTGAGGTTTTAACCAAATGTGCTCTGTCTGCGCGCCTCAAGGCCTCTTCAGTGCCAAGGTTTGTGCTTTTAGATTCTGCGCATTTTGTGCCCGCCTGTAACTATGACTCAGATTGAGACGAAGCAGCGATAAAAGGAGGGAACAATAAAACAGGCATCTTCAAGTCCGTGGTCTGGCCCGTATCGATTCTGTTTGGTAAGAGAAGAGACGAGAGAGAGGGAGCAGGAAGTCTCGGGGTGCATCCAAAGTGACTTGAGAGATTAATGACACAAGATATAAACTAGTGTACGTAGCGAATCACCTTAGAGGACAAACATTGACCGCCTGAAGACAACAGTGCATACCTTCAGTGGCGCCAACACTCCACCACCTCCACCTGTGTAAATATATGAGTGGATTAGTAGAATGAAGTTTCCTGGAGGACCAGTTGGCAGGCTGAATAGGACAAACAGGTGCTTGTGTTTAGAGGTAGATGTTTTCCCCTTGCCTCACAGTAAACATTAATTTGCCTGAATCTCTAAAAGATATTTATAAAAGAAGTGCTTTGGTGAATAGTTAGCAGTAATTGAACCAGTCCTGCAGCACCTGTCTGGCTCCGGATACATCAGCGTTTTCTCTTCCTATTCTCCGGCTTTTTACTCCTGGGATTCTGACAGTGATCAGGGGAGTTGGAGCAATGCTGAGCTGAACAGTGCTGACAAAGCCAAAAGGCTCTGCACTTCAGGCTCCGGAGTGGCTGGATCGATGTAGTGCCATCACCGTGGCCTGGGGGAACGGCTGCCACCATCCTTCATAGTGCACTGGATGTCCTCATCTGCCTCTCTGTCCCCTCTCCGCCTGCGGCACGACGCAGATTTATGCATAGCAGACAGCTCAAGTCCAAGCATACGTTATAGTTTTTTGCGAGCTACAGCGCATGACACTCGCAGTAGCTGTTGGCTAGCTCAGATTAGGCTCACCGTTTGGAAAGTTTAACACCTACACTGACAAATTGTTGCTGGCAAGAAAGTCAAATTCAGCCACGGATTTGGCATGAAAATAAAGCGTAGCAATTAATTTGATATTTTGAAGCCCGGAGCTGCGATTGCAGTACGGCTGACTCCGTTGAACACTTTCCTCCGCCACAGACTTTGTTTACATGGTGATTTTTTGCAGGTTTAAATATACTTTTCACACTCACACATTTATTGCCTGATATTTTTACATGAGCACAATATGTATTTTCACCCTGGAGATTTGTGAGCATGTGGAATGTTTGTAAACACTGAAGGAAACACCAGAGCAGGTCAGGTGAAGATTATAAAGAAGAGGGATCAGATCCTGCTAATTAATGACAGCTTCGAGAGAAACTGTATATGTTTCGAAGCTGACATTTTGTTACATTTGCTATAGATTAAATTGTACATTGCTCACACATCCGGCGTCTTTCGCATACATCTGCTTAGTCAACACTGTTGCGCCGAGTCTTTGTTTTAAGGCTGCGTTTCAATTCGCAGACACAGAAGATGTATTTTTGCTTTTCTCATTCAGTCGGGGTCCTTCTCAAGAAGCAGGATAATCTTGTTAGTTGAATAGAGTGAAACCCAGAACCCTGAATCCTGACCATGAACGGAAGTAAAAAAGAGCCATTTACCTTGTTTCCAGTGCTGTTCAACTGCTAATTTAATAATCTTTCTTTGGGCCCTTGTTGTGCTTTTGTGCTGTGTATTCACAGTCTGAGATGCTCAAGTGAAAGCAAAATTTAACCAACCTCTCCAAGGGCCCCAGAGTAAATTTTAGAAGCGGTTTGCCAGGCTGGCAACCAGCCAACAGGTTTTGGTTGCCAAATCGACATAATGGATGGTGTTTTTTTTTTTCTTCTAATAGGAGCGGTGCTGGTTCTGTGTAATTATAGCCTGTATTAATTAATGAAAAATGATACCAAGAATGATTTAACATATTTTACTGAATACAAACGACTTTTTGCTTCTCTCACTCTCTTTTGTGTGTTACAGATACACACACACAGACACACAACACAAACACATAGAACAAGAGTCAGGCAAAATAAAACATTATCGCACTTAATTTAGAGTGAATTTTCAAATGAGTGTATCTAGTAGGGCCAATTAAAATGGGCTTTAATTACCTGCTGCAAAACAGTTTGTCAGACCTGTCAAATGAGATATGACAGAAGAAAAAGCCTCTATGTTTTTGAGATTGTAGTAAACAGCGTTAGTTAGCTGCATTCAACAATGCTTCACCTCTTGCAGTGCCCTCTTTCTTTTTTTAATCTGCTGTTAGTTCGGCTTTGTATGAAGCTCGAATATCTCTTTTGTTCAGATTGAGCTGACTGAAGACGGGTGCTGTCTTGTGGGTGCTATCTTTGGAGTTTTTTTCAGCTTTGTTGTTTATAAGAGTAGTAATCCATGTAACAGCAGTGCTCTTGCTTGCTTAGGCAGAAAATTAGCTCTGTACACTGAGGCAGAGGAATATGGAGGGATTTTTTTCGATAGGGCCGACCAGAAAGCAACAAAATGGTTAGTGGAAGTACAAATCTGGGCAACTGGGCAAACTTGATGTATAGTTTTGTGTTAAGGATTTAGGGCGTAGCAATGATGGTTGCTATGGTTACAATGATGATAGGTTCATTGATTTTTGTAAATATCTGCTTATTCTGAATTTAATGTCAGCAACATGTTTCAAACAAGTTTGACAGGAGCGACAAAAGACTGTGAAAGTTGTGGACTGATCCAAAAACACCTGTTTGGATCATTCCACAGGTAAACAGGTGATAGTATCATGATTGGGTATGAAAGGTTCATCCTGGAAAGACTCAGTCGTTCACAAGCGAGGACGGACAGAGGTTCAACACTTTGACAAACACATGATTGTGTAAAGGAGATGACTACGTTGACATAGGAACACTTAAATTTGTAAGTGAGTAATGTGCCGGAAATACTGTATTTAATGCACAACACAGCCTGATGATGTACAATACATTTGTCCATCAGTGGGTGAAATCTGACACATCCAAAAGCACTGGGCATTTATTTATACTTGGGTCAAGTAAATCCAACTTAACCATCAATCCCTACTCCTCATAATACTGCACCAAACCACTGCCCTGCAGCAGTCTAACATGAATGTAGTATGACCTTTATCTCTCAAACAAGCACCAATGATGGAGCTATTCTTCCTGCATTATAACAACCAGTCCTGTTGCATACTGGCTAAAACCACAGTGCCTGATGACAGCCAGCCGTGATGGACTCAACTTTACTCCCAAAGACAACATGCAAACCACTTCCACTATATATAATGACTCGCTTAAGAACGGCAATTAAGCCTATTCCCATTACTTGTGCGATAACGCGTATACCCGTTCCCACCTGATAACCTAAACAGCCTGATTCTTTATAGATTAATGACTTGTCTCCAGCTAATGTATTTTTATCACAAGGTCATGAGTGATGTATTATCAGTTAATGAGAAATACAGAAATGTGTGGTGTGAGAGAGGCGGGCAGGGGGTAAAACACACACACACTGAGAGACACACTCATTTCACCTTTCAGAAGGGTTTTTTCTGGCCTGCGGTGAGTTGTCCTGCAGTGATAAGAATAATGGTTTTGGCGCCATGGCCCGGGGAGACCGACCTCCCACTCCCTCCTGGTTGATAGTTGAGCAGAAAGGTTCAGCCTCTCCTATTGTGCCTCCTACATCTATAGCAGACAATGAGGCTTAGCGCTGCCCACTTAAGGGACAGCGGTATGCTCGTATTAAACCACTGCAGATCTCTCTGATAACTGTCACTAGGGGACTTATAGAGGTAATGTAAGGAGGGGCAGAGCGGTGGCGGGGGGGGGAAGACACGTATTACTTAGATTAGATTATTTACAAATCCAACGTCTTTGCAGGCCTGAAAGACAAAAGAGGACATTCACAGGGAGTAATATTTAACCCTTCATCTGACAGGCTTCTGAGGCGTGCCCGATTTCTGTGTCGAGTGTTGTGCAGAAAACAGCACAGAAGGGGTCCGCTGATATCCTTCATTATTTCATTTCACTTCAGGTCGGAGCTTCACTTGAAGCAGAGAATAAGCACGAAAGGGTCCTTGTTGAAATCCTCCCGTCACTATCTCTGTGATCTCAGCATTTACACAGTGTTAGGCAGTGGGGGACATCAAACGCTCTAAAGAGGAAAAGTGGAAAATGTTAGGTGCAAATGTATTAGTCATGTTTTTAATTGATTTTCTGGAACAGGCCAGGGTGACTTCAAAGCAAATAGCTGTTGAAAGAAACCCAGATTTGTTGCTTTTAAGGGAGGGCTGCACTCTGAAAGGCTCAGTGATTTTTTTTTTTAAAATTCAAGTACCTACGCTGAAATCCAAGCTCTAGTTGGGATTGTGAAAGGGTGGATACACAGGAAGAAATATTTTAGCTACAGTATGGTGCTTACATATATTATGCGCTGCTATTTATAATGCAGTGTACTGTAGATCTGCTGCCTGCTGTGGAATATATGTGACTCTGACTTAAAGCTGCTGTAGTCAATATTTTTACATCAACAATGTTTTACATGACTATGTGTAATGTGAAAGGGGTTGCTTGTAGTGACAAACCCACCCACGCATTAACAGTGTAGATTCTATACTTATTGATTTAAGGTTTATTTATTATTTCATGCATGTCTTTTTTTATTCCTCTCTATAGTCATGTGGTTCCCAACAGCTTCTCCCTCTAGTCCATGTGGTTATACTCTTAAGATGGCTGTCATCTTGCTTTGTGTGCTTGACCCTGTGGAGGAACCAACCCATACCTAATTCTTTGTGCCGGTTGACAATGATGAGGCCAATTACTTTTTTCAGTTCCTCGGCTGATTGATCTGTAGAACGACCTTTACAGCCTCAGATTGCAGGAATCTGGCTGAACAATTACTTCGACATCACCATCGTTGCATGTTCCCATCTCAGAGCCTCCCTCCTTCAATCAGATGAGTGGAAAATGACCAGCTGGTGAAAAGGCAAAGATCACTCATGAAACAGCAAGTACATACCCAAACCAAGAGTCAAAATAAGGAGCAGTCTGGCAATTATGGGTGTGTGATGGAAGTCGGTGCAGCTGACCTCCAAGATGGCCCTGATCTCCTGCTCGGGAAAATACAGATGAGTTTTGTCCCTTGTCTCGGGGCCTGGAGACTAATGGCTGGCCCTGGCCTATCGCTTGCCCCAGGGGGCGTTGGAGTAGAGACAGGATTAGGGCGAAATGGATGAGAGGAAAGGATAATGAGAGAGATCTGTCTTAAGTCTAATCATTGGCTTTAGACGACATGATCTGGGCTGGCGAGGGCGAGAGAAGATAAGAGGTGCGTCTCTTGTTGTGATTACACCTTTTATCACGATTGAACATCCAATATGTTCCCACTGTCAGCTGCTCTGTATGCAGTTTTATTCAGCTAAAGCAAACACGCCATGCATTGATTTGCATAAATGTAGTCAAAGTGTAGTTTGAGCCGACTCGGATAAGACACCTCATTATTGAGACGCAGTGATACACCTTTTATCAGACAAATTTAGTGTTGCCTTTTCCTCTGGCCTCCATTCCCTTAAATTAGTCTGTCAGGCATAACAGATATTTCTGTTCCTCTCTAAGTGTATATTTGTAATGCTAATTAGGGCAATTGTAGGGAATCAAATCAAGATGCTGAACACAGCAGCTAAACAACCATCAGGGAAGGATGCAAAGACTTTTATGCTAATAACACGAGAAGAGGGAAAAGATGGAGAGAAGAATAGAAAGAACTGGGGAGAGGAAAGCGCGGCTGGTCGGCTCTGTCAGCAAGCGAGGGTGATGGAGAGCGAGAGCTGGGAGGGAGGGAGATAAAAATGAGACAATGCAAGAAAGAGAGGGGGGAGAAAATTAAAAGCTGATTACCTTGTGAGTGAGTTTCTCTGCGGATGGGGAGGAGGGGTGGGGGGGAGGAAGCCTGTTTTTAGTCTTATAGTATTTATTAAGGCCAGTCTCCAGAGTAATCAAGACCAGCTAAAAATAACCAGCTAAGATGTGCTGCAGTCATAAACACTGGACACAGACTGAGCACTGCCTCATGTACTGTAACAGGGCTCATTTACCCACCCGGCTGTAAAGTCTCTCCCATTCAAATGGCAGGCATGTCTGCAGTGTCGTTTATTATGATAAAAGCGTAATCGTTATTTAAGGCTGAAGTTTGTTCTCTACATTGTACAATGTGTGCAGAAGGGCCAGTGTGATTCACACCGGGAAAAAAAAAAAAACTTTCTAGAGAATAATGGGCGCTCATTACAGTCATTATATGGTTGAGTGAGAGTCACGGATATTTCCCAGAAGCCCCTTTTGTCCGCTGATCCTTGCCCTTAGTTTGCTCACATTTCCCCCTTTTTGTCACTCGGCCCAGCTGAGGTCCCACCACCTCGCTCTGGGCTATGCGAAATTATTATATTGTACTGGGAGATAACAGACAGCGTGTAGCCTTGAGGCAGTTTCTTCGCTTCACCTCCTTAAAAAAGATATTGCTGTGATAAAGCGTGGCTCCTTCTCTGCTCACGCTAAATCGAAGGAGAGGCCTTGAAGGCAAGGTCTGGTGAGTGGGAGCCAGATGAAAGAAATAAACGAAAGAATCAGTTGATATGTTTGTGCAGCTTTCTGTGTTTCAAGAAGGAACATTTCTCATTACCATAAGAGTCTGGGAAGGACCACCAACTCAATCAGGGGAATTTGTCGAAAGCGTCGTTTGCTGCCTTGATGTGAGTTTTCTTGCAGAGGACGGATTGATGAGGAGCCAGATTTGACTGTTTTGGCATG
The DNA here is from genome assembly GCA_025331565.1 of Holacanthus passer. Lineage (NCBI taxonomy): Eukaryota > Metazoa > Chordata > Actinopteri > Pomacanthidae > Holacanthus > Holacanthus passer. The sequence goes on from JAFREQ010000011.1 coordinate 4,400,426, forward strand.
GTCCAAAATTAGTGGGTAGCTTCTGAGGAGATGGTCAGCCAAAAGGCATGAAAGAAAAAAAAAAAATCAAGGATAGTGGGTGTTCATTAAAGTTCAAAACAGTGTGAACCTGTGAAGTCTAACGAGAATCTGTATGCAGTATTTTAAGATTGTCTATAAATTACTCTTCTATCAGTTTAAAGTATTCAAGCCGGTGTGCTGCCTTTTTTCTTTTTATAATAGCCAGAAAGAAAAACAAAAGTCTTAGCTTGGATTGTTTTGTCTGAAAGAGCTCACACAGGGACAAATCATTTCTTCAAACCTGTTTGTTCAGGTCACCAGAATTCCTGACATAACCTTAAAAAGGGTTAATCCTGGCACACCTGAGGATAGCACGCAGGGAGACACACTGGTGCCCCCTAGCTGTGATGTGCTGAGAGGATAATCGATTCACAAACAAAACCCCACACAGTACACACACACACACACATCCACACAGAGAGGAGAAAAGCTCCTGGGCTGAATGCTGGTGTATTAATCACACTGACGCTTGGCACTGCGATCTGTGACCCAGTCTTTTAATTGCATCCGCTCTGCTTTGCTCCCGCTCTCCCTCTTTATCTCGCTTCTTTCCCCCTTTCTCATTCCTCAATCCTCCTTCATGCCCGTGCCCATGAGAGGAGGCTAATGCAGAGATAAGAGCGAGGGGCCGGGGATGTGCAAAAAACCCCAACACTCTACCCAAAAGTGCCCCGACCTAAAAAACCTCACGGGACGGCGTTTTGCAGCAGCACCCTGAGCTTCGAGCTGCAATGTGGAGCAAAGCTTGCTGTGTAACGCGATGATGCGCGAGAGAGGCGGTGTGCAGAGAAAAACAAATATCTACAAGGAAATCTTCATAATCCATTGAAATACTGTGACAACCTTTGAAAAACCCCAAAGAGCATGTGGCCCACACAACATCCTGTATGTGTGCGGTTACATTACAGACAGATCCACAGCATAAAGTCTCTCTCAGTATCCTGACAGGCTCGTAGGCTCCAACGCAGGAGGGCCTTCTTTTACAGCTGTTACATCCGCACCTGCAGAAAGAGGGAGGTGACAGAAGGAAAACAAAAGGGGTGACGGGGTGGGGGGGACAGGGTTTGTGGGCGGATGTTGGCCCTATAGATGTGACAGTGTGCTAACAATGTGACAAGGATTTGTTCAGCCTCGTAAGTGCGCCGGCACCAGATAACAAGCATGTGGTGTTTAAAAAGTGAAACATGAGCACTGACGCACACAAATGCAGGTTGACAGCACCTTCTCTCCCACGCACACACATACACACCTCTGAGACAGCAGTGAGTCGATGACACCCATACCCATTTATGCATCAGCTGTAATAATCGTATATGCAAAGAGCTCGTGTCACACACTCCCACTCCAGTGTCCCTCTTCTCTCTCACTCTGTCTTTTTATCTCTCTCTCGCTCTGGCTCCCTCGCACGCATAAGCACACACAGACACACACACACACACACACACACACACACTTGAGTCGCACTGCTTTCCTTTTGTGAGAGCGAGCTGTCAGAGGGAACTGTGTGGGCTTTTGTTAAAACAGAGAACTGCAGAGGCAGAGAAATTCATTTCCAACTGCGGCAAAAAAAAAAAAAAAAGGAAAGTCTTTTCAGGAAAGTCACATTGTACCTGCAGTGTTTTAAAAACAGCAGCATGTAAATTGAATTAGTTATAAGCATTCCTGTGGGGGCACAGTGGGCTGGATTTCAAAAGAGTTTCAAGGGTTGTGGATGTACTGCATGGGGCGCCTCAGGTTTGACTACAGATTTACAAGATGCTGCACGTTAGTTGTGATAAATCACAACATCAGAAAAATAGATTTTACATCTTGACTTGCCAATCACGGCTCTTGCCGCTGCAGCTCCTTCGCCGCCCACTGAAAGGTGTAAACTTTCCTCATTTCTCTTTCGTAGTTACAAAGAACATCACAACTCAAATGTCTCTCGAGTAGATTTTTAGCAGCTATAATGTCACCGTCAGGTTGAAACTTGTACGTTCAGTCTTTATCTCATGTTAAAACTCACACTTGAGGATTACACGCATCTTTAGGGTTTGTTTTAGCTCATCAAAACCTTGTAGCTCCCCAATGAGAATTTTTAAATATGCTTAGCAGTCAAGCTGAAAACAAGGCTCTTTCTCAAAGCAGACATTTTGGGGATAAGGTACAAGGTTTTCACAGAACTTTTTTTGCATCGCTATCAGCAGTGAAATTTCATGTATTTATTCTCTTTGTCTTTTGTTTCACAGAGACACATTTGATGCAGTATATCATTAAAAAATAATTCAGCTTATTGTGAGTGACACTTCTTATCGGAGTACTTAGAAACAATTGCTTGAGCGTTCTAGCATTTCATTCGTTTTTCAACTCCTGTCTTCCTAGACTTCACTTTCCAAAAGATTAAGATAGGTATAAAATGATGACCTATCAAATGACTTGCAATATGCACACAAAATACACTGAAGTCACAGTTTTGTTTTTTTTTGGACTGAGATATTCTAGGACTCTATACAGCCTCTTACATACAGTATGTTCTGCCTTTTAACAGTGTTATTTGACTCGTCAGTGTGCTCCGTGGTGCTGTCTGTCACAGCCTCAGCCTGGCAAGAATACTGTTATGTGGGTGGCGTTGATTTTCCCGTTGACTTGAGGAAAGCAGCAGGGCACCAGAGGGAATGTTTACTTAGCACCGTGCCACGACTGGGATGAAGAGCACCTTAACAAAAGCAGCTCCATATGCTCAGTCTGGATATGTTTACCAGCTGCCGGTCGTGACATACCTGACTCTCTAACCGAGTCTGCCACAGTGAGACTTTTCACTTAAACTTTTCTTTGTGTTAATGTCAACTGCATAAAGGGTGATATTTTATCACCAAGCCGTTTATGTACAGTGTGTTCGCTGTCAGACATCTATTTTTAGGGGTTGTGGCTAATGTCATAATCTTTATTTATAGACCTTTCAAATGACAAAAACAAAGCACTTTGCAACTCATTAAAAAACAGATCAAGTGAGCAGTAGAAGCAGTAAATGCAAGGTGAGGCAAGCAGGATAAAAGCAAAAATCATAAAAGGGAGGCTAAGAACAGTAATAAAGGTTGTTACATAAAAGAGGTGCCTATAAAAAGATCCATTTAAGTCTCCAAAAATGATGTGTAAAATTGTCGAGTCAATTCTAAAACCAGTGTGTAAATTCTAAAATCAGACTGACGTGTTCCTGACCTTCCTTGCTCTTCTTAGCTCTTCTGCTCTTCTTCTTTCCGCTCGCTTTAACAGTAGTAGTAACTGACCCACCAGGGTGCCTGGTCTCGGCTCAGACCGGCTGTCCTGGTTTGCATGGGGGGGGGAGTGGCTCAGTCTGCAGGGAATAAGAGAGCAGGAGAGGAGGAGGATAGAGGAGGACAGGTTGGGGGGGGTTAAACAGGGAAGAAATAAGGACACTGGACACTGGAGAACAGGGAAGTGGAGGAGCCAGGGAGGAGATGGTGACAGGATGAGGAGAGAGCGCCAGGGAGGAGAGGGGAGGCCTGCACAGTCGACAGGTGAACATGGTGTAGGCAGGTGCACGGGGATGAGGGAGGCATGCTCCATGTGGATTCACAAAGCGGTCTGTGCAGACCTACTACCTGCCGTCTGCATTATGCACATGTAATGTTTCCATACAAGAGCTCTTTTGGCCTCCTCTAGGGTATTGTTGTGGATCTACAAGCAGGAAGAGACAAAGAGCATAAGTGTGTCTCTCTCTCTCTCCCTGTGTGTGTGTGTGTGTGTGTGTGTGTGTGTGTGTGTGTGTGTGCATGCAGAGAGGACTCGGCGGTCGGCAGTCACGGCTGCTTGCCCGCTCTGTTTTTAGCCGTGTCTGTGCCACGCTAGCCGCTCTGTTGGACAACATGTTCTCCACCGTACGAGTCCAGAGAAGATCAGCCGAGCAGAATGACACCAGCCTCAGCAGCCTGCCAAACACCGCTGTGGATGGCAGGACACACTAAAATATACAGGACACACTCTGACACACACACACACACACACACACACACACACACACACACACACAGTACATGCACACTCACATACACTGAGGAGCTTACACAAGGACACACAGAGGCAGACCGACACCCAAAAACACACCCATACACGCACATGCATGCACACACATCTAGGCTACAAAATATAGGAACAGAACAGAAAGACACACTCACACACACTTGAGCTGGTGGTTTTCTCATCAAGCCAAAGCACAGGGACGCACACACACACACATTATACACCCATAGATGAAGATGGTAGTTGACACAATGGATCTTTGAGTCAGAAGGCTGTTGCCATAACCAGCAAGTCACACAACTGTCTCTACTTTTACACACTTTGCGCTCTTCACTGATTCTGGATTGAGGAGACACTTTAAGCCCTGCAATAGAGCACATTAGCCACGCCCACACACTGTTATCCCCCATATGTATTATACATACATTATTTATACAGCACCCTACTATGCAAAGATTATAGAGTAATTTCAGTGCATTAATTCACATTTTGTCCATGTTTTTTGCATGGAATTTGTTCAGAAATGCACCTAAGCTTCAGGCTGCAGAGAGGTCTTGAAAAATTGAACACAGTGAGTTTTCCTGACAGTCTTCACCCTGACAGAGAGATGCATGCTGGGTAAACAAGGCCACCCAGCGGCTTGAAATGTTGTGTCATGATGTCTCCTATTAGACATTTTGTTGATCTTTAAAAAAAAAAAAAAAAAAAAAAAAACGCACACGAGAAGCCAGTGACAGGCAGACAGTCTGTGGGTAAACTATCCACACCCCAGATGTGACATGATGCCGATTGGGTCTGAAAGCTGAGACTTAAAATTAACAATATGTGTTTAAAGCCCTGTGGCAAACACACACTGACACACTTAACCCTTAAACACTGGCAGAAGAATGGCCAGTGAATGGAGCTGCGTGTAGATACCTGGTGGCAAAGTCAGATGTCCTTGTGTTAGTGTGTGATTTTATTGCCAGAAATGAGCATCTATGAAGACTGACAGAAATGATTTCAGCATCAAATCTGTCAGATTCTGCCTGTTTTCTAAGATGACCTTCAGAGCGTTTTCTAAGCTGACCTTCAGCGCTGTCAGCTTAGCTGAAGCCTCGTCTTTGTTTATTCCTTTCATGTTCAACTTTTTGTACAAGGGGATGCCGTAGTTTGCCAAGCATAAGATGATGAAATGAATTACATGCACTAGGGAACAATAACAATAAGCACAGATTATTAATCAATGGTTTTAGGGTTCATGCAGGGTTATGATGTGACAGCAATGAATAATCTGCATTGCTACTTTTGCACTTTAGCTCTTCTTGTCTTAAAACAAAGCATTTTATTTTTAATGCTGAGAAAATTGCTCCAGTTATAGTTTATTTTGTATTTTTTGTAATGTATCTCTACCTTTTTTTTCTGTTTGCTACAGTATCTGCATCTCCCGCCTTCTCCTTTATCTTACCATCTTCCCCCTCTCTGTCAGACACACATAGTTCCTCTATCAGCATCTAGTCTCAGCCTTGTCTCTTTCTGCCGCTTTCATCTCCATTTAACAGCGTGACAGATCAGATCCCACTGCCTGATTTCAATGTGCTTTGTGAACTGGATTTTTAATGAATAGCAAAGCCTTTATGAATATCGTCACACTTTGGGGGAGGAGATCATTTTACAAGTCTTCTCATATTTTGGTTTATTTCCCTGTGATCCTCTGAGAACAATATTTTTTACAAACAAAGTCATGTTTATTCATTCTCTTTGGCTTAGGAGAGGCTGTTTTGTGTCCTTTTCAGTTCTATTTTAATGAAAGTGAAACTGGGGTTGATGTTTAACAATCTTTGCTTTTAGACGGTATATGTTAATAAATTACTCTTTTTTAAATCCCTGTATTCTGTGAAAAAAACGGCCCATACTCTGCCTCAGAATGACTCTGACCATGACATTTAACCAACATTTAGCCAGTCAGAAGCAGACACTGCCTGTATATGATGGCAAACCACAGAGAGCTGAGACTCTGGGTTGAAATGAAACAAGTGCACATAAATTAGGTAAATAACCTAAATAAAATGTTTTGTTTCCTTAAGGGGCAGCAGGGCGTCCCCTTGGGGGCTGCAGGCCACCCCCGCAATGCGATGGTAGGGGAAGTACTGAGATGTGTTAGGAATCAGGGTCATGAGTCCGGCCCCTTGCGGGTACGTACCAGTAGGCGGTGAATGGTAAACTGAGAGGTGCCTTTACAAAGAATCAAAGACACTCCTCTACAGTGCTGCACAATGGCAATGCCTCACAGACCACATGTGTGTTCCCACGCCAACTGGCACCACCACAGGACGCAAGGGACGGACCCTCGGAGACCTCGCTGGCTTTATTGTAGAATTAAGATTGAAATTAATGTACGTACCAGCTGAGGACAGACATTCTCACACTCGCTCCTCCTCGTATGCACACTCAGGCGGGAAACACACACACGCGTACAGGCACTCATAAGCAGCGCTTTGCAGTGCACGTGTCCTTAAGCCTTGCTTCTCCAGCTGCACCACAAGAGACCTGTCTAAGTGACAACAATTAGCCAGCTCAGTTCAAGCTAATTGAAGTCATTTACATAATACATGCCTGCCATCACAATTCATCTGTGGACAATTCAAGCAGGTCTGTGTCATATTGTCACAACCTGATGTTAAATCCCCTTCCCCCCCCGCCTTGATAAATGATCCCCAAAGTAAGGCAATCGCTTATCACTCACATAAGGACGTTCTCCACTGGGCCGTATTTTTTTAATGAAAATATGGATTGCATTTGCCAACACAGACAGATGCACCACATTGTCAAAACTGTGTTTACCATCCGTCCCATTACGCATGCAATTACTCAGAGGCTGAAAACAAGCAGGCTCATTTGTGTGACGCCAAGCTGCATTGGCCGAGGAGATCTCATGCTTTATTGGCCTGTTGTTTGGGAGTTGCTTTTGACAGGAAGCTGGGCGATAAATTAAATAGATAGCTTGATAAAAAGCTTGCCGTGCAGAATTCTTCATGGCGGATTTTTGAAAAATCACACTGCCATTGCTCATAACAGGCGATCTGTTCCCTGGGTGATTTATGAAATCAATTTGTCTTATTATCAGCAGCCAGAGTTTGTAAGATAAGATCAGAGCACACGCATTTCAACTTGCTGGTAGAGGGGAGACAAGGGATGGCATGTTTGTGTGTGCTTGTGATAACCTAATAGACATGCTGAAAACAACAATCAGTCATTCTCAGCATTCATGCCATTGCATCATGCTGTGAATCATGGGACAATGATGCATTGAGTGTTGATTAAATTTGGCAATGGAATGAAAAGGATTTCCCAAATAGTCATGTCGTGAGACTGTGTAGGATTCTCCTGTGTTTTGTGTGGTGTAATGGCATATTCATGTCAGCTGTCAGTGTAAAAAAAACTGCACTGATGCACTCAACACCATCACTCTTCCTGTGTCTGTCCCAACCCTGTGGAGTTGCAAGACTGCAAACGCCCCCTATAAACAGACCATCCACGCATACTGCTCATACACACGCATACGGTGCATTACTCTGGGAACAGGAACATCCGTATAGTTTGTGTGTGTGTGCAAACATAAGATCCCTCACAGCTCCCTTTATTTTGTCTCAGTCGAGCAGAACCCTCCAAATGTCATTCAAGACTGTGCTCCATGTGCTTGGCAGCAGAGCATGGAGCGCAATTGGCCCAGTCATCCTAATGTGCTTTACACCTTCTCTTCATGCTTTCCCTGGAGAAGCTGAGGGAAATGCTATTTTGACATTGCTATCTGTCTAGTTTGGGAAAAGAATGATATGAAAAAGAATTAGGTTTCCTCCCGTGTATTCCGGTTCAGGAACAGATAAGCAGTTTGTTTTGCCAAAGACATCAAAGCGGGGAATCAAAAGTGACAGCAGAAGGGATGAGATATTTCAAGATACGTCTTGATGGATGCAGGTTAATCTTAAGCCTGCCAGATGTGTCAAGGATTTGCGAACACCTCATGGAGTAAATCCCACTGTGCTGCTCTCTAATTCTGTGCCCCCCCCCCTTTCTGCTCGTCTCTGCAGTGAAGTTTGAGGATTGCCAGCGCAGCCGAGAGGTGGGCTTTGTCAGCAACGACCCCAACTTCAGCGTGAGGCCCGATGGGACGGTGTACGCTGAGCAGGAGGTGGCCAACCTGTCAGAGCCCGTCCAGTTCATGGTGACGGCCCGGGAGCTCCACGACCCGCACATCTGGGAGACCACGGTTAAGCTGGCCCTGGCTGGGCATCCTCATCCTCTGGCCCTGACAAAGGTAACGAGGGAGAGCGAATCCAGGAATACGAAAACACAACCGGACACTGATGCACACTGAACTACCAATTCAGTCAAATTAAATAATACATTTTACATTTGCATTATATATATAATATAAAGGGGATGTTTGTCTGCTGATCCTCTGTCTAACAAAAACTCTCCACAGGTGGAAGAGTTTAGAGTTCTGGTTATGTCATTATATCAGTTTATGCTTCTACATTATTTGAGTGATTGTTTTAGTGTTGGGTTGTGATAGCCAGTTCCCTTTTTGTCAATTAGAAAAAAATCAAAGTAGGAAACATTCAGGTTTCTAATTTTGAGCATCATTTTTAACTTTCAGCAAATCATCGTTGGTGGAAGATTAAATCAGCTCGAGCTAATTGATGTTGATACCACAAGTGATCGCATAGAATATTTGCTGTTGTCTGCTTAATGAGCTCTCTGCATGCTGAGCCAAAGATAGTTTGTGAGGGAAAGAAAACATCACTATGTCAATGACCGAAAGTGAACTTGTGTTTTTGTAGTTCAGCAAGACAGAATGGCTACTAGACATTTATCTATATCATATCAATATTTTAACATTATAAAGTTCTCCATTGGGACCTCTAGAGGTGTAGGTGAAGAATAAGTGGGTATTTCAATATGTCAGATTTAATTAACATCTCATGCTGCGTCTTCCATTATCTTCCACTATCTCTCCATCTCATTTTCACATCGCAGCAACAGGTTGTGAAAATTAATTCCGCCGCGCTCAGAACAGTTTCCGCCTCATCAGACAACAAACTGCGATTCCACATCTTTGTTTTAGTTATTTTCAACTTTAGTTACTTGCGAGCGTTGACAGCTGAACCTAATTAGATTTGATAAGAGGATTTGAAACTGGATTTGGTTTCAATAAAACGCCATTAACACCCAATCTCAGGCTTTTTTTTTCTGATTAGATGTGCTTTGTTGTTTGTTGCAGAAATCTTCCTGATAAAGGACTCCGTTAAGAAAGAGGATCACTTTCACAAAACAGCTGAAATATGAAAAGGGCGAAATGCAATGAAGCTGCTAAAGATCAAAACCGTTAATGCTGCCTTCTTTTAACATTTGCAGTAAGGACATTTTTCCCTCTCTCTGGCCCTGCATGTACACACCATTACACACCATGTACGTAGTCTTTGTATTTCCAGCTTGGCACTAAGGTAAGATTATATAACAGCGCATGCACAGCAGTTAAGATGCAGTGCTTCTGTGTATGTGACAAGTAGAGACATGGCCCTATTTGCTACCAAGGCTCTCTTAGCAGGGAGAGACTGTAAAACCACACTGAGCCAAATGTATAGCCACTGTTACTGACTTCCACTAGCGGGCTGTACTTTGTGGAACGACAAAGCCATTATCATTTTTTCGGCACTACTTGTTGAACGCCACTGGGCTTAATGTTCAGTCATGTTTCTAATCATGACAAAAAGCCCAAGACTCATGTAGCTAAAGCAATTGCAGAGTGGGGATTAAAATTCTGCCCACTCCTGGCAGTGCAATAATGGAGACTGGGAAATAATTGACATTGATTGAGCTAATGTTCCACTCTGGTGGAGTCTGCGAGGACCAGGTGTTGTAGTTTCGCATAATTATGTTCCCCACATCGTGGAGCTTGAGAAAGATTCAATAATTGAACAAGAAATAAATGTGTTTTCTCTAATCACATGGAAATTTGAAAAACAGCTTTTATACCTACAGTACAGTATTTTTTTTTTTTTTTTTTTTACCACAACAGTGTTTACATGTGTTCTTGTCACTGTCTCCTCAGACACTATAAATAGATGCTTAAGCTACAGTAGAATATAGTTCCAAACTCCTGGTACGCCCTGAGGAGAAAGAAAAAAAACTTGTTTAACAGCATAATCATAAAGAAATGTAGTTATTAAAATCCAGTGTGTGCTACAGGATAGTGTGAGACAGGAACAAGGGTGAAGGAACACCTTTTTAAGAAAACAAAAAATATGAAAAACTCTTGGTTGGTGATTAATTTCATCTATTTAATTACTTGTTGCTTGTTACATACTGCACAATCTAACACTGCCGCTTTATTAAAACTGCATAAAATATAAGGAATTGAGTTAAACACTATGTGACAACCTCCACAAGGCTAAGGAGTCACATTTTAAACAGTTTGTCCTCACTGACATCTATTTATGACTCGAGTGGGAATGGTGACATTTATAAGTGATCATCGTTTTACTGCAGACTTACTCTGGCTGGTTGATTCATTTTTTGTTACATTTTGTGATCTCCAGAATTGAACATTCATTAAAGTGCCACTATCTCCAGCAGAAAATCAGTCCATATAGAGCAGCAGAGTGTGGTTGGGATCTGTGACCTGCTGTAATGTCAAACGGCCCTGCAGACAAGGCTCTGACTCTGTGGGCGAGGTCACGTTGTTCAGTCTCCCTGGACGTCCTGTTCCTGCTGCCTTCCCCGTTTCACTCTTTTAGTAGGAAAGTTTTCACATTTGACTAGAGGAAAAACACTAATAGTCGAACAGAAATAATAATAATTACATTTTTTTCCCAAAACCATCACATAAGAATTTATGGTCCTTTAAGTTAAATGCCGATGTCAGTGTGCCAACATGATCACACTGACTATGCTAAACTTCAGGAGGCTTAATCTTTACCATGTTAACCATCTTAGTTAGGTTGTGTTCTAACATTTGCTAATGGACAGCAAACACAAAGCGAATGGGAATTAGTTTTGCAGGTAGGTGGCATCAATCAAGTGTTGGACAAACTCATCACCAAAGTAATTATAATGCATTCTGGGGGGAACGTGAATGTGTGTGCCAAATTTTTTTAAAAAGTCAGGAGACCATGATGTAAACACCTGACAAAAATATGTTAACGTGATGGTTGAATTGTCAGGTGTTTGTCAGGTGCATAATGACAAAGAGAATTAAATGTGTCTGTTGTGTAAAACATATTTTAATCACAATGTGGCACCAATAGAGAAAAGAGTCCCATCCTCTCTTACTGAGATGCTGTATATTTTCCTTGTTTGCCAAAATGAACTTGTGGGTTGGAGTTTGGACACTTTTCTAGTTAGATGTACCAACCAAATAGAACAGTAGCAGCAGCGGTGAGATAGATTGCTCAATGCTCCCATATTTGTTCTCCTGTGATATATAACATTGTAAACCAGTGAAGTCAGTAAGCCAGTTAACAGCAGTGTGTTGTGTGCAGTTCAATGACTTCACACGATTTCTGGGAATTGAAGTTAAAACTTATGAGCCTTATAGGTGCAGTGCAGCGTTTCTGAACCGTGTTGCCCATTTTTTCCTTTTCCAGTTCGGTAAACACACGCCGAGGTGAGTATAGTTGTTATCCGAGCCCATCTCTTTGTTCTGAGAGTCAATAGTTATTTTAGAAAAGAGGTAATCATAATCGCATCACCTAACCGCAACCTATCTCTGCGTAATCAACATGGCAGCGGCAGCGGGGGATATAAACAGCTCAGGATATCCTCTTCTTCCCAGTGGCGATTAAAAGGCAGACAGCTCAAATACCATCTCATTTTGTTCACTTGCTTTGTGCAGACACAGATAATGTGTAGAGAGAGATGCTGTAGTAAGTTGCGCGCTGGCTTCATCTCCGCTCAGATGACTCGGTTTTCGGCACAGAGTGTGCTGTGGCTTTCTTCTCCAGCTATGCTTGCTTTGTTGTATAGCACCAGCGAGAGTCCATTGATTTGCTTTTAATAACTGGTTTAGTTTCTCGCTGTGCTGTTTTAGTAGCAGGAATTAGCATACTTGGAATGTGCTCCATGATCGACCAGCTCATTTTAGTATTTAATTTTCCAGTGTACAATACCACGGCAATTGAAGTGTAGAGCATCTTTGGCCTGAGAGCCCTCTGCACTGTGTTTATGTACTCAGGCTATCGCACCTCACACAGGTAGGGCCCCTCGTTGAGTGCTCTCCAGCTCGCACTGATTTCATGGCACGTTGGTTTGCCTTCTCCACCAGCTTAGAGCCCATCAGTTATGCACCACTGGATTTGGACTCGACCGGTTGCCGGAGCGGGTTTTAGTGCTTACTTGATTTGCATTTTCACCACACTCTCCCCAGGCGGCCTCACCTGTTCAAGGTAGATTACAGCGAAGGCCGGCAGCAGGGTGGAACGTAGGACCCCGGGGGTCCACTGGTCATTGAAAAGCAACACCATCAGGGTCGGATGACGCCGCTTTTGCTGTTTGCTTTAACTTTGTGATTATAGCCTGATTATGTTGACAGTCCACACTGGAAAGCTGCAAGTCTCAACAGGCAAATAGAAGCTGTGAGAATTTTAATAGTATTTTTTATACAAAGTTAGATTTAAATGTTATTTTCACTTTAGTTTTTGCGAGAAGATCTCGTGGGAGAACATTCTCCTTACTGAAGAAGAGCACTCTGATCTCTTTTTTTTATCGTAGTGAACCAGCAAAGGGAACTGCAGCATTAAAAAGACATTAAAAAATAACATCAAAAGACCTGAATCAAATGTTTTTCTGAGCCACACTGAACAGAGAATGGGCAATGAGCACACACTGTTATTGTATTGTTCTGCCTGTTTGTCAGACTGATAACCTCCAGATGTCAGCTCCAGGGCTCGGGGGCTGCAGGCCTAAAGAATGCCCAGGCAACGTGCGGGCTGCCTGGGAGCAGAGAGCTGCCAGCTGGCCCCGGCTGCCTCTGGGTTTCAGGGACACGCTCGTCATGTGTTCGTGCACATGCACACTGTGGGACAAATACACTTGCACATATGTTCATGCATTATTTTTTACACATTTGTACGTGTCCATACATGCTTGCATCAGGGCCAGCACACATGATTTCCCATATGTGCACGCAGGCATGACTGAACACACGATACTTGCACATACTGTATTCACACACATTCACACACACACACACACACACACACACACACACAGAAAAAATACCCCAAACCCTAATTGGCACCTATCTTCCTGGCTGCCCATAGAGAGCTTGTTCCAGTTTTTCTTTCTTTCCTTTGTAACTGTGGTATTGTCACAATGCCAACAGCCTGTCATCTACCATGCTGTTTGAAAGTGACAGTCACATGCAGCCACTGCACTGATATCATCCACAAGCAGACTTACAATAAAGGACCTCTCCCTTTCATTGTCTCTGGTTGTGTCTGTCTCTCTGACTGACCGTCCCTCTTCCTCATTTCTGTTTTGGCAACTTTTCCAAAGGCATGTTGGGGCCTGACCAATCGGATGCCTCAACCTCGTTATCGTCAGGCCTGATGAGCTGCCTTCGTCAGCGGGCTGATTGGCGTATACAGTAGAACCGCTATTCATTCATTGTGTTTTTCTGCCAATGGCCGGGAAGGCAGATAAGGACTTTATCATGGCGGCGGCACACTGACTGAGCGTAGATGAGGAGGAGCGAGCGCTGTAGTATCATATATGTCTACTGCGTATAGACAGACCTGATGATTCATCGTCATCTGCCAGACAGAGTGTTGTTTATCTTCTGTTCCATGTTTGTTTTTTTTAAGTACTTGTTTGTTTTCCCTCATTTTTTTTGTTTGTTTGTTTCAAATGAGCATCTGCAAACACGCAGCCACAGAAACACACACACACACATTCACAGACAGAGACTAATTCCACCTGCCGCCCGTGGAGGGGGCTGGCAGCGCCCTGCCTCCCCCATGCCAGTTGGTACCTGTGTTTTGGATGAGTTGCGCTGGAACGAGAGTTATCTTATCAGGGAAACACATCTGGTCCCCTCGTTCCTCTTTCTGTCCTCTAACCATCCACCCGCTCTACCCACTCCCTCTACGTCAGCCTCCTGCCCGGCTAAACCCTCGACCCCGGGCTGTCCAGAGGTCTCCACTGAGCGTGTCGTCCAGTCCTCTGAACTGTGAATGTGCAAAGTTAAAACAAAAGACAAAAAATATACACTGCGTTTGTTCAGGTGTAGCTTACACTCTGCAAAGCAGACGTATATGGATAGGCTGAACTGCCGGCCCCGTGTTTGGCACGACGATGCAGCCGAGGTTGCTCGTGCGCACACGCGTGTGTCTTTGCCTGTATGACTGCATTGTGTGTGTTCCAGGTGGGATGAGCAGGAGGATTTCAACTGTGCTTCAGGTGACAGCGGCACACTGCCAGTGAGTGTGTGTGTGTGTGTGTGTACGCGGGGCACAGAGACAACAATAGGATTAGGTGGATTACAGCAATACAACCATCTTACACAGGAGGACACCACAGAGGATCGGGAAAAACACTCAGTCTTTTACGCACCCTTCTAACCCTTATTTCACCAGGCAAGATGAGTAAGAACACAATCTTCTTTCTGCAGCTTTAGCTGGAGGGGTTGTATACACACCCATACATTCCTGCATAGGAGCTGCCCGTAATACTGTGGTCCTGTGTCATGTTCAAAGGTGCCTCAATTTCAAAAGTAAGAAGTAGAGCAGACATCCAAACAAATCAACGGTAATCCAGAAGGTCTACACACCGTGTTTTTTTATCAAAGAATATCTCACCAGCTGTGTGTGACATTTTGAGTTGCTCGTCTTCTAAGTGATTGCCAGCGTGGACGAAACTGCGGGGTGGTCACCTGTTTCTCTCCTTGTTATTACACTGGTATTTCATCAATACCTGTTTTATCTGATGATAGGCTTCTGCGGGCTAAAGTGCCACATTGTTTTCTGTCTTCAGCAGGGACAGAGAGGACGGGGACGGGCGGGAATAATGTTGTCTGTCTGAAAAACCTGTGCAGGGATGCAGACAAAGCACAGCACCTCAGTGGACAAAACCCAGCCATGTAGCCTGGGGGAAGTCTGGCTTTCTTAGGCAGACGCCCAGGGCTTGGGCAGGCTAAGTGTGTCTTGCCAAGGGCCTCATGAAATGTGATGTAGCGGCATTCAGAAAAATGTTTATTTATATTTCCTTGTGTTGCCTCTCTGTCACTCTCCCAAAATGGGTTTATTGTTAGCGTGACACCCTGTATTTTAGTTTCAATTTTAGCAGGGGGGGAAACTTGTCATTTAACGGCACTTTATAGATTCATCTTCCAACCTTGCCGAGGCAAAACAGCATTCTTCAAATGATAATGTGCGCAACTTATTCAATGCGAGATGTGGCATGATATGATGTGTTTTTCTTTTCAGATTGGCATTGAAGAAATGCTGTCAAGAGTCTGGGACTCCCAACCCAGAGTTATCAAGTTTTCTCGAAAACATCAGAGGAGCTCCTCTGCCAATGGGCTGAGGCGACAGAAGAGAGACTGGGTCATCCCGCCTATCAATGTGCCTGAAAACTCCCGAGGACCGTTCCCTCACATGCTTGTCAGAGTGAGTGACAGTTTATGTAATTTCAGCAAATACCACACATCTTCTCCTGATGCAGGATGTCTTTGGTGCAGTGCAAAACCTTTATATAACTTGTCTTTGTAGAGAAAGCTAAGATTCCAAGAAAAAAAACTAGGTAGCCAACCCATATATTTTTTCTAAGTACTTACTCAGGCCAGGCAGAGTGGGGAATATACAGTAATATCTCTTACAATCACCATGAGGCCAAGAGACTCAACATTATGGTATTTTCTATCAAGCACACCCAGCAGGCTAAAACGTCGCTCTTGTCTCCGATTTAAGTCGTGATGCTGGATGATTTGTCTGCTACGCCTCTGGGCAGCACAGACAGGTAGACCAAAAAAATCCTTGCTTAGAAAACACACAAATATGCACTTCATGCTTGTTCTTAGATGAAAAGATCTAAAGATTACTCAGGAGTTTTCTCTCTCAGTGGTGTTTCTACACCTGTTAATATATCACAGTACATCTCTGTGTTGAGCACAGCACATCTAAATTGACTGGTGATCAGGACATCTATATTGTTGCTCCATATCGAGTTTGGGGATCCCAAAGAATCCCAAACTGAGATTAATGTTTGTTAAAGAAATGCTTTGGAACGCAGAGAATTTGATTAACTTAGAATTTTGCAACAAACAAAGCAGTTCAATGTAATTTTCACTTAATTAAAGTTGTGATGGATACTAATGATTTCAGTTCATTTCAGTTTTTCAGTGGAGGCACCAGTATGCACTGAGTACAGTAATAAAGCTGCATATGTAGAGTTGCACATAGAATACTGAGCGTGCAAAGGATGAAAATACTGCCAATCCTCTGCACGCTTAAATGATTCAGTGTGGGTTTTTAGTATTACAGTATAAAGAGACAGGTAACACAGGAAGAGAGAAGGGGTGATGACATGCTACAAAGGTTTCCTGACCAGAATCACACCGGGGATGTAACTGTTACATGATCTGTCTTAACCACTCAACCACCAGGGGCTAGATTCATATAACTCTGCAGATTCATGACTAAAAGAAATAGTCACCCTCTCTTTTTTCTAAACCGTGAATTTCTTGTCTGCTGGTCTTCTCTCCGTCAGTCTCTCTGTGAAAAGAGCGGCAATTTAACCAAATGGCATTGGCGAGGTCCTCACACAGCGTCAGAGCTGCCATTCTTATGTACGGCTGTCCTATTTATAGCACACAGTCATCACCATTAAACGTTGGGAAAGCAGTCAGGAGTGATTTAGTTTACAGTGTTCAAAGAGACTTTTCCCTTTGAGTTTTGCAATAAATTATAAAATTACAGACACAGGGAAATATCAAATATGGAAAAATGTCAAAGCAAAATGAATAAAAAGAATAATACAACTGAGTCCACAACAGTCATTAAAAGAAACATTTATAATGCACCTTTGATGACCATAATTTAAATTTCCAAGTGTAGACTACAAGAAGAATGAATTATTACTGAAATTGACTTACAACTTAAAAGAATAACAGTGTATATTGGATCTGGTCTTTTTTTCTCCCGTTTCCATTTTTCCAATATTATACAAGGCTGTCTCTAGAAAAAGGTGTGAAAGACTGGTCTGAAGTATACATGAGCGGCGAGCGTTCTTTTATTAATATCAGTTTAATGGAAACCATTTTTGTGCTTATGCGTCATTAATACATGTGACCCCAGCCAACGCAAAAGGATTCAATTTTGCCTTTGAGTTCAGCTTCCATTCACAGTAAAAGTGTGAAAGTCTACAGTTCCATAATAAAATTGGACTGAACATATATGTAACAGTCCTTAATTAAAACCACTGTATGATAGTGAATATTCAAAATAAGGAAAATCAAAAGTTTCCCATGGAGGCATCATACTCTCAGCTCTGTGCTGCTACTCTAAACTCTACTCACTCGATGCCTCTTATCAGACACCCCGACAGACGTGCAGCTTTCTGCTGGCATTTCTGACCCGCACACACACACACAAATATACACACATACACTCACAAAGTCCCTTACGCCCATTTGTACAGCGAGGCTTACACTCCCGGATTACGGAAATCGCCTTTCACCAATGTGTCGGCAAGAGGGCAGATTTTCCACCAAAGCATGGAAGCGCTCACCCTCGCACAAAAACACACACAGCAGGGCCGTGCAGTGTCAGGGGAGGCACCAAATTGTGCTGCCCTGCTGGAGACACGGACCCTCTTTTATTCCCTTTTCACGTGTCGGCTGTTAGATGGTCGGATTAATCCTCAAGGGCTTCCTTTGTTGAGCTTGTGTTGGATTGAGTGTGGTTGCATGTGCAATGTGTTTGTGTGTGTGTCAGGCAACATCTTCTAGCTCGCCTATACTGTATATGAACACAGTATAGGTGTGCTTCCTCAAGCATTCCTGAAAGCAGTGCGCCATGGGGGATGTGACTCATTCTGTCCATTTCTCTGTGAGCTCTCCTGTCCCCGGCTGTCTCTGCAACACATCTCTCCATTCTGACAGGTGGCCGGGGAGGAGAACAGAGGGGAATTCATGCTTTATCTTGCTGGTCTCACAAGTGGCCGAGAACAACCTTTAAAGTGTATGCACTTGATTTCGGGACACAGCAGCTCTCCTGGGCTGTGGAAACTCTTTGAGCTTTCTTCACCTGCATTTCTGCACTCAAGCCTTCACACAGTCGGGTTCATCAGGTTTAAAAAGACCAATTAACCCTCGGAGTGTAATTACAGCTTTGCAAGCATCAAATGATGCAAATGACACGCCCAAAGAGGTGCGTGGTTCTCACTTTGATTCAGCAAGAGCGGAGGAAGGACCGGCTGCACGACACAGAGCACAATGAGTGGCTGTGCTGCTGTAGGGTATTTGATTAATCCCAGACAAATCCAATTCCGTATATAAAACAAAGTCCTTGCTGATTTAATTGTGAAAAGTAATTCATATGATCTTAAAGCTTTCATTTATTCCTTCACTGTCATTAGATTATATTTATAGCGCTATTATAGGTTATATTCCATTGCCACCATAATCATCACAGCCCTCTAGCTCACATTCTGCTTCAGCTTCTGAAAGCTACTTTCACTTCCTGGAAACAAAGAAAAAGTGCTCTCTCTCTTTCACACACACACACCAACAGTGTGCAAGAGCACCATTCCACTGGCCATTTTCACCTTGACATGTGCAATTCAGTCATGAAGAACCAAAAGTGGTGCAGCTTTGATGCCATTGATTTGCCATTGTGCACAAATGGAATATGCTTCCGAGCTCTCGCTGTCAAATTATTTGACGTGACAGATATAAGTGCAGTGGAAATGGAGAGCTTGAAAAACAGCTTGAGATAAATGGATACTGAGGTGGATGGCAAGAAATACTCCTTTTCAGAGACTGAAAAGCAGTGAGGGTGGGAGATGGAGAACGGAAAAAGGGGGACGGGCTGAGATTGATAAGAAAAAATAAGAGAAGAAAAAATAGAAAGTCTTTGGAGAGCACTGTAAATCTGCGGGGTGAGGGAGGCCAACATTAGTTTCAGGCCATTTGTGGCATTCTCATCTCAACCGTCTCCTGCAGCACCTACACTGAGGCCAATGAGGCAAAACTGATGGAAAGCAGTCTGAATATTGCAGAGAAAAGACCCTCCTTTCATTCAACCAGGCCTCAAACGCCAGCTCCCTTTCTGACCCACGGTTAGGGCAAGGAAACCAACAATATGAGCTGGAAATAATTGAGCACATTGTGGACGGTTGTTTTAATATGATGTGATTCTATAGCCTAAGGAAACAAATGTGAAGTTTGCGGATCCTTTTACTCTCTGCATACATCCCTTTCTATGGAACTAAATGAAATGTAATAATATCTATGATAAATAATCTAACATTTACATTCTTGTAGAAGCGTGAAGGTCTTAAGGTGAATAGGTGACCCGGCATATGAGAGTGCATCTCGGTCTGATTTGGTTTACCTCATTATTTTGAATAGCCCATTATGGTATTGCTCATGGGTAATATAATTCAGTACAGTGTAGTGTTGAATGTGTCACAGTCAGACGGACCGGGGGCTGCTCATTTAGAGGGATTTTTATCAAATGCAAACACAAGCACAAAAGCAAAAAAACACATGGTTAAGTTCGCCCACTACTCCAGTTAACTTTTCCACCCTTTGGCGGAAGAAAACTTGACGCTTACCTGAGAAACAGAAGGACCGGCTTTTTGTTTAATTTGGTTTACTGCACTAAGCAGCTAAAATATATGTGATATATGTGTGTGTGGGAGCAAGTTAGCTCAATGACATTGTAATGTCTCTACTGCTGTTTGCTCAGTCCCCAGAATGAAAACACTGTGCTTTATTTACAACCTCATATTGCACAGCGTATTTCATTACAGCGCGTAATGAGCTCGTAATATGCTTTTTGGATCTGCTTGTTTTGTTTGCAGTTTTATTGCATCTCTTGTGCACTGAAATACATTGTGTCCATTGTGCCTCGTTTGTGTGTGTGGGTGTGCGTGTGTGTGTTTCCGCCTACGTACGGGTGCAGGAGGTAGTAGGACAAAATGCACACGGTTTTATTACATTATTCAAGACCAAATTTATCTAAATTTAAGCCTTAACAGAATTCTTCACGCAAAAAAATAGTTTTCACATCAATTACTTATTCCCCCCCGCTCAGCTTCTAGATGGAAAGCACTTGTGCTCACATTCCTTCATTTCTGAAAGAGACAAAAGTGCAAAATGAACTTCCACTCAATCCATCATCCCAAGCACATGTTGTTTTTTCAAATTGCACCATAAACTACTTCATCAAAACCAGCTCATGCCTGGTGCCACCTAATTGATTGGCAGGGAGTCGTAACTTATTTATTGGCTACTCCGAGTTTCACTTGTTGGGTAACCAGGAGCTTTAATTAAATTTTCTTTCTCTTGCTTGAAGTAGTGCATTAAACACGACAGCATGATATGACTGTTAGATAAGGAAAGCGCTAACATGAGTTGTCAGCTTGTCATAGGCTACACGGACTTTATCCTCGCCGAGGGGGAAAGTCTCAAATATGGCAAAAATCATGACACTAACATCAGAACTTACAAGGTGTCTGAGTGTTTTTTTTTTCAAATGTTAATAGTGTGGAAATCTCAAAGCGTGAGGAGTTTGACTCAAAAGAGTGGGGTTTAATTGGGTTCAAGCTCTTTACACGCTGCAGTGGTTCGATCTCGTTGTACTGTATTTTCCATATTCTTATTGTGAGTGCTGCTTTCTTAGCAGCATGTGTCACATTATCTGTCATAATGACTATCAAACAACAAACAGAACATTATCTGTGTAAAGGCAGGATGAAAAGCTGCTCCGTAATAAACTACGCCAATCTTCATGACTGATCTGTTCAGCATGAATATAGTCATTTCCACTTGCTATTGACAGCAGGTAAAGATTATCATTTAATTAACCAGAAGCATCAAAATGACTCCAATAATAATTCAATCTCTAATTCCTCATTACATAGCGACAACTCTGCTTCATATTTCAAGTCTGTGTGCGGCGTCTGTCTGTGATAGACATTCAGGGTGAGTTTAGCTTTCGGCTTCAAGGAGCAGACAGAGTTTGTTGACATGTCTTGTTCTGGTTTAAATCAGGACGCCCCTCACTCCCTTCTCTCCTGACACGATCCTCGGAGTGCGTCCTAGAATCCAAGAGTTTCTTGTTGCTGAATCATCCACAATAACAGCACGATCTCCAGGAATAAAGTTCCATTTAATCTCATTCCACGTACTTTACTTTTTTATGATGAAGTACTGTCTCCTCAAAAATAGATCTGCCAAATATTAAACCTGACTCCGTCTCCTTCTCGAGTGCATGCCCTCGTGTCGGAGTAGCCCAGAAAGCACGACGCAGCTTTTAGCTCTGGCGGAAGATTAAATGTTCAAGGCTCAAGACTGACTTGTGTCATTTGTTACTGTTGTGATTGTCTGTCATTAATTTTTCCCTCTACTTCACATAAAGCTTTTTGTCATTCAGAACTTGCTCTTTAAGGAGAGTCATTTGTTGAACGATGTCACTTCGGTGCAAAGTTAACATCGGTCAGGAGATCTGTGTCATGACATATAAAATCCTGTAAAAGCTTATAGTTTTCCTCTCAGTGTTTTAACATGGGAAATCATAGCAAGTGCGTCATCACTTCAACCTACTGGTTATTTCATTTCATCTCATTTATTCGTTGATAATAAAACTTTATATAAACTTTATATGATCAATTTCAAATGTGCACAGTCTAATTACACAATTGTAGAAGTCTGAAGCTTACATTCAAACAGAGCTGCTGCTCTAAATAAAGCTGCACAAATAAATATTTATATTGACAATTAAATAATTTGCTCTGTAATTTCAGTTCATAGTGAGAAACTCATTGAGAATTATGTCTCAAGCCTCGTCTTTAAAGAGCATTTTCACATCTTTTAGCCCATTGTTTTGATTTTGTGGCTCACAAATGTTTGTTTTTTTTTACTTTTTGCACTTTCTTTAACTTTGTTCCCACTTACATTACCTGCCCCAGCACCAAAAAGCTGACAGACAAAGTTAGTGACTAGCTGGTGAACATAGTGGAGCAGCTGAAGAACCAGATAATTCTCTCAGGAGCTGGTTGAGACCAAAACAGGGCTGAAAGGAGAGTGAATATTGGACTTATACTACTGTTCAAACTTTTGCAATCACCTGTTATATTGATGCTTTTCTTCTTTCCTTCAATGATGGTTATTTTCAGATAAATTGTATATAGAATGTATTATTTACATTTGAAATAGTTTAGGCCCCAAACGAAGAAGAATTAAATGATTAAATCTTCCATATGGTCGATGCCTCCCAGTTGTTGCATGACAGGAGAGAATATGTGTTGTAACTTGTTTTCCTCAAATGCCCTTCAATTTGTTTTCCTCTCCAGAAAAGCATAAGTGACCCTGAATCTTTACTGAACCACAGCAGTGCAATTGTGCACTAAATATTTTAGGAACCTGTTTTTCTTTGGGTCCTCTACAGTCAACTCAGTGGTTAAATCTGAATCACTTTAAACTCTGATTTGTCAGCCCACAGTACGTTCAACTGTTCCAATTCCAATAGTGCCGACCGGAGACCAACCTTCTGTTTCTATTGAAGTGTTAAGAATAGCTTTGTTAAAGCCTGTTAATTCCAGCTGGTTATTTTCATTGTTGTGCACTTGACACTGAAACAGGAACCTGTTCTTATTAAGTCTGCACAGATTTTGATGCAAGTCTTACAAGTCTTCTTTTACCAATGACTGATGATTTCTTATATTCTTATTTAACTGTTGCTCAGAGGTGTCTTTTTCTCTTTCTGCCCTTTCAATCGTCAGTCTGGTTGAACCATTGTTCAGCGTTTTGTTCTGCATGTACAAAACATGACTTTTTTTTGCCAACCCTTCATTCAAAATAACATCTATTTGTAAAGATGATTTTCTACAACCTAAAAGTATGAAAGACTGTTCAAAAATATAGAGTATTCCTCTCAGCAAGCTGACTGTACCGAATCAAGCTTTTGTGGCAGTCAATTCCAAGCTTTTGATCTTTAGTGTATATTCGCCAAGTGGCCGGAAACATGACTCCAAATAAATGCTAGTTTTGCTCAGTAGCTGCATACGTAAAGAAGCAAGCAGAAGTTCACCATATGAATCTTATAGTGTTATAATATATTAATGTTATATCTAGAACTTGTTGCGTTGCCCGCAAGTGGCCAAAAAAATCAATTAAAATAAGTGCAGAATTCAATTATGGAAACATTGGATATTCTCACTGGTAAACATGCCTTTATAATACACACAGGCATTTACGAGATTGTCTGGCTAATTAAAAATCCATTTAAAATCCATTTAATATCATATTTTTTTGTGCCTACAATTATGAGGAAGATTCACGAAAAAGCTTTTCAAATCAATAAAAGTCACAAACGCTTCAAAGTTGGATTTAACTTAATTTGGTGGGGTCAGCAAATATATTCAGATATTATGCACTCATAATGTAAGGTACCAGGTGTAATATATAAATTAGCCCTAGGCATCTGCAGTTAATGGATATGCAGGTTAGTGCAGTCTTGGTGGAGACACAAATCTCTCACAGCATAAACACAATATTTATGCTGTATATAACATCTAAACATTTGTGCACATTGCCTTTTGTTTGCTGCTTTGTGCCTGTGCCCGTGAGGGTACATCTGTTTGTTTGTGCGTGTCTCTGTATTGTCTGTGCATCTGAGTGTGTGCGTGTCTGTTTGTCATTCTCGGCATCCCCAGTCGGACAATTAGAAGGTGACAGTCCCATTAGAGCCGGCCCAGTAGTACAAAGGCTGAGTGCTGTCGTGACTGACACGGAGCTCTGCCTCTCACTAAATAACTGTCAGTCTGCCCTCGTCCACTCTGACCCCTCTGGCAGCCTCCCTGTGAGCCACTCAAACTCCCCTCCGGACTCTCATTGGCAGCCTTAGCAGCTCCCTGAGCCAAGCATGGCCCTCCTTTCAAGCCTGGCCTCTAACTGATTGGTTGGACCCCGCTAGCCTTAGGCATGCCAGAAGGGCTTTCAACTGGCCTCAGGGTGCTGCTGATTGGCCAGGCTGTCAGGGCCACGAGTCCCCTTCGGGAGCGCGTGGCAGCAGCTTGGGTTGAGGGATGCAATTTGACAATGGCGGTAGGTGGAGAGGAAAAGTGCAAGAGCAGCAGAAAGCTCCTCTCTGCTCCTCTCTGCCCCCCCCCCATCCATCTATAACTCTATCTATATCTATCTCTTTATGCTGCTGTCTTTCCCTCAGCCTTCAAGCAGCCAACCATGTCTTCACTGTAATTGTCTTGTGGGACATTTCTCCATGCCTGGAAGAACCCGTGGTATGGTTTACCTGCCGTCCTTGTATTTGGAGGCCTTGGGTAGAGCAGGAGAATGGTTTTTAACGAGTTGCGACTCTCCGGGGGTCCGCGGTCTGTTTTGGGGCGGGTAAGACGAGATCGTCAGCCTCTGCCTTCTCCGTACCCGTCGCAGAAGAAGAGAACATGGCTGTCTTTATAAGGGAGACCGAATGGCTGTATTTGCTTTATTCTTCTCCCCTCGCTGTGAATCAGGGGAATTAATGCCATTGTTAATGCAGAGAGACCGCTGGTACATTTCAACAGGGTTCTCGCCTCTCGCGGAGCTCATCTAAATTGCCTGGCTAATGCTGTAATTGGGTTTGTGAGTCACTTCTTAACTTCCATTAATATTTGTTCTCCCTCTAATTGCCCCCTTTTTTTTCCAATCCTACATTTCATTCCTCTGTCTGGTTAATGGTCTGAGGTGGAGGCAGTGACGTGCCTGTGCGTGCACGCGCGTACGCTCGAGAAAGCATCTAATCTATTTTTGAGCAGATACAAAATGTTAAAGCGCTGGGACTTCTGCCTCTCTTCGGGGTGACGGTGAATGATATACAGGATGGAGTTGGAGGGTATTCGAGTTTCAAGAGCGGAGACATCAGAAAGCCTCACGGTCAAAATTTGACGAACATCCTCCAGATATCTGTGATCCGCATGAGCTTAGCATAAAAAAAAAAAATCTCCTCCAAAGACTTCATATCAGTTTTTAAAAGACAGCCAAACTCTTTCATTTGAAGGTTATTTATTGGATATGCTGCCAGCATTCCGAATGCTTTCTGCTGTTCATTAAAAACACATTATTTGACAATGCCTCTGCTTTCGCCGATGTTTTCCTCTTAGCTTCTAAGTGTCTTTTCACACTCACCTATAACTGGATTGTCTTTTCCTCTTATACATCACATTAAGACAGCTCCTCTGGAGGGAGAAAAACATCTCCCCCAAAAGGCTTCAGCTTTGTTTCCTTAAATTGTCAAGAAAAAAAAAAATGTTTCACTCTATTATCTTTAAATCCAAATCCACTTCACAGAAACATTACCTCAGGAAACCTTGGGAACTCAAAGGATTCAATTCAATTGACCGTGTTAGAAAGTGGAGAAGAAGGCTGAATAACAGAGTCGGTACCAGAGCAGACAAACCTTCCTCATGTGGCGACTCTTGCTCGTTTGTATTGATGGGACTCTCACTGCCTCCTTCCCACTGGGAGGAATGGGACGAGGGAGCGCGGGGGGGGGGGCGAGAGAGAGAAAGAGATAAAGATAGACAAACTGATATGGCAGCACAAATACAGACAGAATGGGAGAGCGCACCAAATGAAAAGGAGGGTGTATTAGGCGAAAAAAAATACATATTTCAGAGCCGCATGGAGCTTGGTTCATTTCCCATTCAGTTTTCGATCCATAATGGACTAGCGTGCCTGTGTGCCGAGGCCCAGACGCAGCTCTTCTTTATGAGTATCAGGGATAACTGTGTGCGACGGTGGCTGTCAGTGGCTCTCACTTGAGAGATATTAAACCTGAGCTCTCTGCAGCTTCTCCCTCACAGACCTCCTATGTGACTATTTTTAAAGCCATCCACACCATTCCCTTCTCATGACGCCACTAAATTGACAGGTTTTACCCCTCTTTATCGCCACACTCTTGCGTGTGAGGTTGTTATTGTATTTCGCAGGAAGGAAAGTTTGAAGGCTGGCAAAAACTTGAGCTCCCACATTTTCCATAATTGGAAATTTTGTTTCCATTTTGTCAGCCCATCTCTCTCTCTCTTTCATCCTCTGCTTCCCTATTTCCTCCTCTGTCATTTTGTCGGATGTTTGTGTGGATGGCCTATCAGGCTATTTGAATTCCTCTTCCCCATCAAAAGCAGGGCACATCAGCTTTGAAGAGTGACAGGCACACAGCAGGAGGGATCAAAGCAATGCAAAACTGAAATTTAAGAGGAAGTTAAAAACCATGTAGTTTTGCCATTTCCCTCATGTTCAACAAAGAGAAAACAGATACTGTATAACAGCAGGGAAAGATGAGACATTATCAAACAGAGCGATTTTCAAGGATTCCTGTGTAGTTTGCACATTCACAGATGCATTTGATAATGCCATTTAACATAGCAATTCACCCATTCACAGTGACTCGTGTTAGCAGCCATTCCAGCATCCCCACGAGTGTAAAGGTTTATTGTCAGATCTGAATATTTTAACCTCGGTGGTGACACCGAAGTCAGGCTGCTCAAGATAGGAAAATCAATAGTCTATTCCAGCATGACAGTGTCGTTTTCTTTCTTTAAAACCGCTCGCCAAGGTGCCAGACCTGCTATGAATCTGCTATTGAAACACACAAAAAACTGAAAGCATATTTTAAAAACATTAAATAGCTTGCCAGCAATTCCCCAAGTGACAGGCAGAAGCATAAAAAGGAGCAGTAAAGCAAATAGAAATTAGACATATGAGCTTGAAGCTTAATTACTGGAAATTCACACTTCTTGAGGGGAAATTTGAGTCATTTCAAAGGGGAAGAGTGAGTGCATCAGAGAGCAGATTAGAGTTGGTTATCTCTAAAACCCTCTTTAAATAGGTCAAAAGTTCAGAATGATGAATCGACGATCAAGTCCTGAGACAGAATGCCTCAAACTAATCCTGACTCTGAGCACTTTGGTTCATTATTTCAATTTTGAACAATAAAAAAAAATCAGAATCATGCTTTCATCCCCACTAAATAACCATATTGTTATGTCATATGTGCTTGTGTGCCTACGTAAATATGCGGTTCAGATTGGGAGTCTAAAAGCAGAGCAGGCTTGTGGGTATATGAGGCATCCAGTAAGTAGTTTCTATTAAAGGCATCCAGATATTTGGCAGACGCTGTCTTTAATTATGGTTGACAGCTATGACAGCTAAAGCGTGACTGAGAGGCTGCCAGAAGGGCTCTGTGATAGCCTGTCTGTGCCCTGAGTGTTTGGCATCACTTCCTCCCACAATGCACCTCAGCACGGAAATGGTATTAATTTGGCTTTACTGCCTTTATCTTCTGCATATTAACCCTCCTCAAGCTGCTTATATCCCTCATATCAGCCTGTTATAACTGCTGTGTTGCAGGTGTTTTCAATACTTGGCTAGTGGCGCCATCAGTGACATTTACTGTCTCACCCAGTAATATAAATACCTGACTTTATGCTGCTTGTCTCACTCTAATTACTCATATTTACTATTCATCTATTTACTTTTATTCAGTACTTTATATATACGGTATAAGGCATTTCTTTATTGAGTTCAAATGCATTTATTGGGTCAAATTAATGTAACCTTAGGATTGATGAAAGGAAAGGAAACAGTCAAAGGCAAAGAATTAACAAGGTATGAGGAGAAGAAAAAAATCATTCTACATTAGAGTGTGTTTAAAGCATCATCTATTTTCCTATATTCTGTAGATACACTACATCGATTAAAGAAAAAATGGAGTGCTTATGTTCTTAATCGTGTCTATTCTGACTATGGGTCATGTAACCATTGCATTCGCTGCGTCCGTTTCAAGATTGATGAAACGTGGATATCACAAAACAATATAGACTGTGGCAAGCAAAGCTTTCCAAATGAACTTCAGTTTTACTTAAGTCATTTCAAATGCCTGTTTCTAAATCTGACAGAAAGTAAACACCAAAATGAATTAGCTACGTCAGCTACCTGCATCAGAATCTACCTACCTATTCATCTGCACATGCAGGTTTGTTTGATTGTGAGGGTGTGTGTCTCTATCAGTTTATAGTGTGTATATGCAAGTGAACTAGTAGCTAACTAAGGAGTGGAAAACTGTGCACTGGCTACTTATCCAGTAGACAATTATGAGACTCGCAAATTTTGCTTTAGGTGGCTCATGCCACTTGTCACAACATAGGTTGTTTTGCAGAGTCTGCATTTCCCAAAAATCTACGATGAAGGTTGCAAGAGTAGAATTAGTGTGACCCATAGTCAGAGTGGGAACAATTAAAAAAGAAAGACCCAGACTGAAAAATAGCAGAATTCTCCTGTGTTTTACCATTTTGTTGTAATGATGATGCAACATGTAGCATTTCAAGTACATGGACAGAAATATTTTGCCACTAAAGCCAGTTCAGACTAATTCTACTGATCAAGTGTTTCCCAAGCTAGAGACAAAGCAGCTGTTTATACTCAGAGATCTGACCTTTACGAAGCAGGTTGAAGGACCTGGTTGAACTGGCTGTTGCTTATTTGCAGCCGTGAAACTTCTAATACATCCAGACTAATTGAACTGCCCCCATTTCGCACGCATGTGTGACATTTACGCAAGTTCAGCGACAGCAACGCGCAACACCGTCCTCTTAATAATAGAGCAGGTGAGTGTTTGTACATTCATAGAGTGCTCTTATTGTGTCGGATAGATCTGTGGTATTGAATGATCCCCTGCTTTCCTGGTGTAGCTCTTGAGCCTGTGTAACCTGTGGGGGGTGTTTGATGTGCCCTAAAGGCAAAGTGAGGTGACTAAGCCCATAAAGAGCTATAAAATAAAGAGAGAGAGAAAGAGAGAGAGAGAGAGAGAGATGAGTGTGAAGCCAAAGGACTACAACACAGGCCTGAACCATTAAGCGTGGACGAGACATAAAAGAGGCTATCAAAGAGTGTAAACCACAGATTCCCATTATTGTGTGACATTAGCCCATAGCACGCAGTAACCCTTCATGATCCCATGGGCGCCTGCAGCACACTGTCCTTTAATGACTTCCAGGTTGAATGATTGTTGTTTCCTGGAAGCAAAATACTGCCAGGGAAGGAACTACAGCTCCACACATGCTTGTCCTTTGCATGGCAGAGTGCTGCTTTGTTCATTTTGCAGTATTGCTGGAAATAGAGACAGGTGACAAACTAAAGGAAAACCTGAACAAATGAGTGGAGAAACATAACAAAGTGCAGATGCTTCCACACAAGGGCTGTGGCCAAAATCTCATATCCCAATTCGCTGTAAGTCATTTCATCTCCACATAATGATACATATCACAATATATGATATTTTTGGAAAATTCAGTGAATGAATAGTTTATATAAAATGACCACATGTTTGATTATTTTTCTCCTTTTTTTTTTACAACCTTTGTGCATTTTTTTATTAAGCAAGTAACACAATCTAAAATATTCTTGCATTATACATGAGAAGGTAAATAGAAAAGATCTGACTGTACTTTTGTGGCTCACATCTGTAGACTCCTTCTATATTGTTTGACATGATTCTCGGGGAGGTGGTAAAAGAGGTTAGTGGTGTTTGAGTCTGTTCAGTGTTTTTCCCACAGAGTGACAGTATGTGAGGGGGACGGGGGGAACACTTAGTGTTTACTCACAAACTACTTTCATCTGCTCACCTTGCTTTACCCTTCACTTCTCTTTTCCCCCACATACACACCTACACCTCTGGCTGATGACTGCACACACACCGACTTGCCCCACCTCTTTCTGTTTTCCTCCCTGTACGTGCCTGCTCTGTTGACTTTCTTCGTCAGCAGTATGTTTTATGAAGTTTCCCAAAAAACATAACTCACATTTTGGAATTTTACCTGCGAGGCCTGTTGTTAATGAAGCAGCCTATTGAAACCAGCGTGGTGCCGAGTGACATCGGCTCCAACCTGGTGCACTTACAAGCTTTAACAAAACATTACATTAAACAGGAGAGGTTGCAACACAATCAGTGCACTTGTCTCATTTTGTCTTGGATGTCATTAAAGGGTTGACATCGCTGAGAGCTGCTTCCTGTCTCTCATTCTGCCCCGCTTGCCACAATATTGCTGTACAGAATGAAATAAATGATCGAGTATAATATGAAACGATAGGAGGCTTTCTATCGTCAAAAGATGTAGTATATCATCGTATTGCACAGCCCTGTTTCAAACAGGTGCATGACATGGTACAATTAAGCATTTAACATCCAATCATGCTCTGTGGCAGGTATGAAAATAATGAGCAGGCCTCGTTGATTCTGATTTTCTATCAAGATGATCTAAATGATTTTGTGGGAGGGTTCGTTGTTGGGGCACGGATGGCAGGAGCTGTTCAGCTGGCTAGTGTTTCAGCAGGAACAGAGACTAATATGACATCTGCATTTAGATCTGTGGGAAAGACATCAGTAAATAGGATCGGAAATTGTGGTCGACGGAATTGATGACCATGATGGTCATGCATTTCTTCCTCAGGTGACTGAGAACGTCGATGCAGTACGTGATCAGACTGTCGGCAGTCTGTCTGTCGACTTTACACAGAGAGGGATATTGGGGTCAAGCATTCAGGCCTGTGCTGTTCTCATGGTGGTCCTCAGTCACATGCACTTGCCCACTTGTCAAGAATATGGTGATGGATGACTATTTTGATCAGATCAGTTTTTTCCACATCTCTGGAGACCAGTGCTGATGGTTTTTGCACCGCTGAACTCTCAAATGTGCATTCATCTTTGTAATGAGGGGTTTATGCACTGCAACCCCACTATAGGGCAGGAGGGGTGACTGAATGGTTTGATGAGTATGAAAATGATGTGGATCATATGCTATGGCCTTCGCTGTCACCAGATCTCAATCCAGCTGAACACGTATGGGAGATTTTGGACAGACGTGTTAAACAACGCTGTGCACCATCATCATCAAAAGACTAGATAAGGGAATATTTTTTGGAAGAACGATGTTCATCCCTCCACTAGAGGTCAGAGATTTGTAGAATCAATGCCAAGGCACCAAGAAGCTGGTGGCTCGTGGTGGACCAACATATTACTGAGACACTTTATGTTAGCTTTTCCTTTAGATTGTCTGTAAATCAGACGTGGAGTGAATTGACGAAATGCAGAGTACCATCAAATAAAAACCAAATTAGTTCCTGTTAATGTAGGCGTCAAGCTATTTATGCGGATAGGGTGATCATAGAGGGTTGGATCAATTAAAGGAGATTTGGACAGACTGAATCTTCACAGTGCACTAATTAGGCAGCCAGCCGCTAGGCTCAATAAATGGAAATGTATTCCTTTCCATTCCTTTCTTTCTATGTTTGTGTGCCTTGCGTCACCCCGAGGAGTTTAACAGAACACTAATTCTTCATCTAATTTTCCCCAGCTCCCCGTTGCCTTCACTTCCTGTGTCTCTCTGCCTCCATCCTTCTCCATCTTTCTTCTCACGCTGATAGCTTGTCCCACAGGATCCCAGCAGTTGTCAGTAATCAAGGAAATCACTCTCAAAGAGCTACAAATAGGTCACTTATCTGATGTCTGGTCTGATCTGACGGAGACAGACAGACAGTTAAGTCCCTTGCATCTCCCTCCCTCTGCTATTCTAGTGTGATTAGTAGCCCTTCTATCTGCCAGGAGGTACTGAGGTAAGAGAGACAATGAAAGATAGCGATGGATAGATAGAGAGAGAGAGAGGGGAGGGAAGAAATCCCAGCTTTCATCATTAGCATTCCATTCAAATGGCTCAATTGAGCAGTTGTCACTCATGGGATTCCCCGGACTCCGAAAAGCCATGCTTCTTCATTTATTCAATTTATTGATATAAAGACTCTTCATTAAGAGACACCGGCAAATGTGACATCTGGTCTCAGGTGGCCTTGATGTGGAATTTTAAGCAGGCGTGGAAACAGAGGCCGCATGACGTGTAAGAGCTCTTTTGTCTCCTCTTGGGGCTATTACACAAAAGTGCCAACTACACATGGCCTGCTTTGAAGTTCCAGGGAAGAGAGACACACACTCAGACACGCAACCGCGCACACGTCCAGATGAAGAAGCACAGACCCGTGGCAGGTGAAAATTTCATATGTGCGTTTCCCACACGACGGCCCTGTGAATTATTGAACGGAGCTGGTCCTCTTGATCCACGCTTTGGTGTGCACACAGAGAATCTCTTACCTGTCAAACACTCCACTACACACTCATACATGGCTACAAGCTCTTTTCTTTTTTCTTTTTTTTTGCATGTTCCTCCAACTCGAGCAGATGGGACTCTCCGCGGTGCGCCTCAGTTCATTTCTTCTTGTTTTGAACAGTGAGGCCTCAACGTGTTTGTCTCCTTCACAGATAAGACAGAGGATTTCTCAGGCACGTTCTCATTACTTAAATGCATAATCCGTCTGTTCTGCTCCACATTATCTGTCTGTTATCCAAACAGATGACACTGATGATGAGGGTGAATGATCAAATTATGTTATTATTTATGCCATGATTTCATCCCGCTTTGATTGGCAGATGGTGGGCGTCGTGAATAATAAATGTAATTTGTCTTACAGTATCGTTGTCATGCCACAGTGATTACATGTAGAAGTAGAACAGCCTGAATGCACTGATTGATATGAGTTATACAATATTGTGCATTACACCTGCACCTGCAGGCTCCACCTATGGATCTTGTGTGAAGTGAGCTCAGGAAATGAAAATTGCATTTGTGAAGGCTCGCAGCGGAGTGCTACACTGTGGGTGCGGGAGGACCACGTTGGAAATTAAGAGAGAGGGTATCATGTTCAAGCAGGGAGATGTTTTATGCAGAAGCCGCCGTCACTGCTGAACGGATGAAGTAATTTCATTTTCATGCATGATCTGCAACCCCACAGACCAGGAAAATTGCATAGGAGGGGAAGAGAAAGATAGAGAGAGAAAAAGAGCCAAGCCTTCCTTTTTCTCCATTTCACTCTGTGATTATTCCCTCTGACTTGTAACCATAGTGATGGTTCGGTCCCAATAAAAAAAATTTAAAAAATAGTCAACGCAATGTTGTGTTCAGAACCACAGGGTGAGGTCAGAGAAAAGATGGTATGAAGATATTTGACATTTAAAGATATATCAGACTGGTACAGGACCCACAAATCCATAAACTCAAGCCATAGTACTGGATGTAAGGACTCATCAACCACTGATTTGATTCAATAATCCTTTAATCAGTATATTTACTGAACAAGAACACAGTGATCAGATTACAGGTAGTGTATTTACAGTATGCTGGCTTGTATTGTAGCTTAAGACAGTGATTCCCAACATGGGGGTTGAGACCCCCGCAAAGGGTCACAAGGTGAAACCACTGTGGTCGCCAGACGATTTCTGAGGTGAGAAATATATAAAAACTAAACAGAAAATACGTTATAATTTATTCACAATATCATTTTATTTTCTGGAATAAAGTTAACAGTGTGTGCCTGTTAACATTTCATGTAGGAAAGACATTGGCCTTAAATGGACCCAGTCTGGATTTTGGCCTCAGATCATGTCTGTATTTTATCCTCAGTATAGGTATGTGATGCAGGGTTCCATGTAATTACAGACTGCATTCATTAGTGCTGGTGTGCAGTAATTACACGATCTGATTGTCTTAATGTGTGTGTTATTGAAGTCTCCGGCTCTTGCATTTCTGTACATGATGAAAATAACACCCTCTAATGATTTGGACTAGAATTGAGTGATTGTTTAACTTGAGGGTCTTGGAGGGTCACATTTGCATGAACAACATGTAATTACTGTTTGTTCTCAGGTGTCAGAGTCTGTCCGTACTGATTTACTCTAAACTGGCCACAAACACCCACAATAGCACATGCTATGCAATATGATTTAAAAGTTAGAGAAATAGTTATCTGACGCTAATATGCTTTCTTAGGCCTAGAAAGCATGACATTGTGTTACATTTTGAGACCACATCTTATTTCCCAAAATGTCAAACAGTTCCTTTAAATACATGTACAAATACAACAGGGATTAAATAAATGAAAGAATAATACAATATAATAAAAACTATTCTGAAGGTTCAGAGGTGACAGCCTCTGTCTGCCAACTTAGTAATGGTAACACTTTCAGACCCACCAATTTAAGTTATGTCACCCTAGTGTTGCTGCATTGTGTGGCGAGGTGGCTGAATCCTTGAAGCCCATTGTAAATCGATGCCACAGGAAGAAACGCTACGATCCCATCTCCTTTTGTCTTTGAAGTCAGCAAGGTGCTGTGCAGAACTATTGATATTTCTATTGCTGTGGCAGTGGAGGCGCTCATACTGAAACTTGTTCAAAGTAAAATACATCACTCTTTAAATGTCACATTTTGAATTGTGTTTGAAATAACAGCCCAGGTGTTAAAGGTGGAACAGGCACATTGAGATATTAAGCTGGGTAGTTTAGAATAATGGCATGAATCATTTCCACTTCACACAGGCAGGTAGCTGTCAGAAATACCGTCATAGCTGGCTGTAAGGTCCTTTTACACTTGTCCAAGGTCTGCTGAGGAGCTGCCATGAAGGTAAAGAAAACCAAAAGCGGGTCAGACAAAGGTCTGACAGTGGATCTATTTCCCACTCTGCACATTGTTCGCTTTCCAATTTTCACCTTGAGGCTGTAGGTTCAAAGTGTTAGCACAAAAGAAAGCTCGCAGTGGAAATGTTGTCATTAATGTATCTATCAAACATCCCACATACTCTGTCTCCTCACAGACTTTGCGTTTTTATTCCAAAATGTGTTTTTTGACAATTCATGTCACTATGCTCAGAACATTTTGTGCTTTCTGTTTGTTCTTTCTGTTGAAAGTAC
This sequence comes from Holacanthus passer, assembly GCA_025331565.1. Classification (NCBI taxonomy): domain Eukaryota; kingdom Metazoa; phylum Chordata; class Actinopteri; family Pomacanthidae; genus Holacanthus; species Holacanthus passer. Next base: position 4,435,557 of record JAFREQ010000011.1, read on the forward strand.
AGGACAAGCCTGAAAAGCCAGGACTAAAAATAAAAAAAAACAGATTTTCCTCTCTGTTGAACTTGTTTCTCTGCATCTGTCTCCAGATCCGCTCAGATCAGGACAAGGATGTTGGCATCCGCTACAGCATCACAGGAGCAGGCGCTGATCAGCCCCCGAGCGGGATCTACAACATAGACCCCATCAGCGGCAACATGTTTGTCACCCAGCCCCTGGACCGAGAGGAGAGAGCCTCCTTCCATGTAAGAAAGAAATGAGTCTGTCTTGTCTGTTTCTGTTTCCCCCCCTCTAGCTCCATTTACGTCTGCCTCATTATCTCCCAATTATCCCTGTGGAAATGTGCCTCACCTTTTCTCTTCCCCAGCTACCTTTTCATTCCAACACTAATGTTGCCCGCCAAACAATCACAAGTCAGCTCGCATTCAGAGAGCTCGCTGCGCTGTTTGCTGCCGTACAGTACCTGCACACCAGCCTCTGCAGGCTCTGATTGATGCCGAAGCCAGCAATGAAATGATGAATGCCTTGGCAAAACACACAGCCACTTCAGCTGTCATTTAGATTGAGGTTTAGCTGCACAGAGTAGCGCGGGATGGATAGAACAGAGGGAAAGAGACAGAGCCGAGGTGGAGTGCAGGAAAACTGTTGTCTTTGTGCTTTCCATCAGAGCTAATGAGCAGGTGCAGCCTCAAGTGTGTGCGTACATGTTTGTGGGCCCGCAAAGGTGTGTGTGTATACGTGCATTGAATGCTGATTGATACAGTATATGATGTGTGTTTATACTATAGGAAGAGTCAGGGCTTTCTTTTCCCCATCTCTGCTCACTATCTGTATGTGATTCCCACTTTCCCTCCGTGTGCTGCCGCCCCGATTTACTTGACCACCCTCACACACTGTTGCACGCTCACCTTGTGCACTTTCCAGCTGTGTTGTTCAAAGGTGCAGGCTGGCAGCTGTACAGTTAGCCTGCATATGGCCCAATCGAATTCCCCACAACCACACACACACACACACACACACACACACACACACACACACACATAGGAGGCTTGAGTTTATGGCTGGCCCCTCTGGAACCTCAGGTTAAGCAGCTTCATGAATGTGTGAATTAAATATGCAGACCACATGGGACTTGTGTTAACGCCGGGCCATCGGTTCATATATGCACTTTACAGGTTTCTGTTTCTATCAGCAAAGACTCCGCTCCTCGAGACCTCCACTCGAGGTGAGCGCTGGTGTCAGGCTCACAACGCCCACGTGCCTGTCAGCATGATAGATGGCTATGCTGCAGATAGAGCTAATTCAAAAGCACGCTGCCATCTCGGAGGAAGAATAGAATAAAGGCGAGCGGAATCTCGTCGGCGCCTCTATCAGCGCTCGCTCACAGCAGTATGCACACATTATAAACACAGATGCACACACAGTGTATAAACAAACACAAAGCTCGAGATGATTGTCTCGTTGATTGGTTTGTCTCGTACCTCTGTGTGTGTGTATATATGTGTGTGTGTGTGTGTGTTCCATTTAGTTTTAGATGAGCCTCTTGTTGCCTTACGTGCTGCGTTCAGGCTCTGGACACCGCTGCTCGTGTGTTTCTTGTCTCTCCATACCTGCTCTTACGCTCAACCAGCAAATTGGGATCAATAAAGCAGCCAGGTTATTGGTCCCTGGGAAAGGACAGCCGCTCAGTAAACAGTTCTTATTTGACACTGCCTGTAGTGAAAACAGCATGTTAGGTTGAGGGCACTTCAAGTTGAATGCGGTTCCTATTTAGACTCCCGTGGACCCATGCTGCTTGTGATGTGATGTATGATTTAGTGTAGGAGAATGTAGCCAGTGTTTGACCCAGGGGAAATTTAGTCCATTGCTTACTTTCTTTCAACTTGACAGGAAGTTCCCAGCACTGCTGTGCTCTCACAGGCCAAACTTTGCTTGTTAGTTTTGGGTTCAAGTGAAAAGAGAGACGAGGCTGCTGTTTTTGACAGACTAGCACCAGGGGGAAGTGATCTGTGAGGTGAGGAGAGTGGGTGTTAGCCTGAGCTTCGGTTTTGTCAGACAGATCTGCTGTGAGTCAGCAGCGCACAAGGAGAATTGAGCAAATATGAGGATGTCTGATTTTTTTTTTCATGTTTGTTTGTGTGAATGCATGTACTTCAGTGGACGGTGTGTGTATGTGTGTTTTACACAGATGCGCCAATCACAATCGGTTGCGAGTGTTGTTGCGACATTTGGGTACATTTCGGGAGGGAGTCGTGCGGATCAGGTCCTGTTTAGATTCATATTCTTCATACATGTATACAATGTATTTATAATGTGTCATCCTGATTTTCCACTTTGTAAATTTAACTTTTTTGTCTATTCTGTAGGCTCACACTCGAAATCTACTGCATGTCTGTTCATCCTGGGAGAGGAACCCTCCTTTTCCTTTTTTTTTATTTTTATTGTGAAACAAGAATGATGCAGGACACAGAGGTACCACGAGGTTAAGAATGTTTATTGCAGGACTGTCAGGATGAGATGCAATGGAGAGGCTGAATGACAGCGGAGGGTAGACAAGTGAGAGTGGATGGTGCGGACAAGCTGGAGTTGCACGAAGGTTAGCAGGCAAACGGGCAGGCAGGTTAGCTGAGGAACGATCCTGAGACACGACTGAAAACACAGTTAGTGACAGGCATGGAAACAGCACGAAACAAAGCATTAAACAAGAGTGGCCTGAACCGTGTGACTATCGCTGCAGCTGTGACAAGACTGTCAACAGGTGGGAGAAGAGCCTGCGTGGATATACTGGACAGGTGATAAGATGATGGAAGGCAGGTGCGCAGGTTGAATCCAGGAGCCAGGAAAGTGAGAGAGGAAGTGTCACACACACACCACACCCACGGATACAGAGAAAAAAAACTGCCTCCTATGTCTCTTCCTAAACACGTTTTCTTGATCTGGATGGAAAACATCACGAGGTCAGGGAACCCAAAAGGATTTAGGAAAAGACGACCACGGACTGCACTCACACTAGGCTACGTAATTATGCAAAGGTGGATTATTATTATTGATGTGGGTCTGCTGTGGTTGCTTCAAATGTTGCTGCTGCACGGGATTGTGGGACAGCATTATCTCCTTTCCGTTCGCAAAAGGAAATAAGTAGATAAAAGGAAGCATTGAAGTACCTTTCCGTAGCTTTTAGAGAATTCAACCAGCTCTTATCATGGCTGCCGCTTCAATACTTCTAAGTCATTTCACTTACTTCCTATGCAAAAAAGATTATTCGGCCGCAACCTAAGATACAGAGAAGGGAATGCATGGCAAATGGAAAATGCACAGAAACACAAGGTGAAGTACTGGGGCACGGCCACGATCGTGACCTTGAACATTTTTATCAAATGTCATGGAAATTCACGATATTTCAGCAGGAACCAATGCAGCTAGCGTGGTTAAAAATTAATAGTATTTATAATAGCTTGTCTGCTAGATTTATGCACCCAAAAATCCCTGATGAATGCACAAGAAATGATACATTTCCAACATGAACCTTTTTTGGAAAATGTCCATTGATATACATAATTGGCTGTTGGCATAAGCTGCGATAGCTACAGTATTTTAGGAGAGAAAGAAAACAACACATCGTCCAAGACTGTCAGGGATTTCTGGTAGTACCGTGCAAGTATGGTTATATATTGGCTAAGGGGACCAAAGGGCCACATGCAAAATGTATTTCTCCTCTGTGGTCCAGTCATGCTAAAGTTCGCCCTGCAGAATACCGATGTCGGTTCACACACAAAGATTTGCAGTCTGCGCATCGCACACACTCCTCCAAGGCCTCCAATCACATTTCCAATTCCTGCATCGAGCACACAAACACAGACACGCCCACACACACAGATGTGAATATAGAGATGTATATACACATGTGGTATATAAGAAAGCATGCAGGAATCTACACACACAAATCCACAGAGAGAAAGGACAAAAGAGTTTAACACAAATGCACCATTATTATCATTCATTCTCTCTCTCTCACACACACACACACACACACACCCGTGCACCGAAGCAGTCACACACATCACAGTCACACATCCCTCAGCGTGCAGTGTTCACAGCTGAGAAAACAGATTGAGTTTGTTTGTTTGTTGGGCCTCCTCTCCATGTTTGTTTGCTGTGCTTCAGCCAATGGAAAACTAGCATCTTGAGGATCATTAAGTGGCTAAAGAGGGCTCTTTTGATTGGCTGCATGTGTCTTCCCCAGCGTGTATCTGCACGCTCGTGTCAGTGTCCATGTTAATATGCGTAAACATGTGTCTGGATTGGTGTTTGGATGCGTCGGTGAATGCTCAAGCGGGCCCGTGTTTGGGTATGTTTTGATACATCCTTGACAGGCAGGCACAAAAGCCGACATGATTAGTTGTGTTTCGGCGAAGGCAGGTGCCGCCATTCAATCTTTCATGTCACCCCACAATACATCACGACTTCCTGTAAACAGGCTGGCAGGCAGATCCTCCTCAACTGTGGCGCACAAAATATTTCGCTGCCAGTGTGTCAGTTTTAGCCAGAATGAGAGCCCTTCTCCTCTTACCAAGCCAAGCTGTGATTGAATAACATTTCTGCAGAGGATATGAGTTTCTAGGCAATTGAATGAGAGTAATGTAAGTCACAGTGAACAGTGCTGGTTTGGTTCCAGGGCTATTACAAAGCTTTGCGTTATGTTAGATATCATTAGTGGGGATTGGTTGGGAGTGGAGGGTGTGTAACAGCAGCGGTGGAGATTAAGACATCCCACTGTAGATGATGATTGCTTTTGTCAGTCCTCCCTGTTCAAGCCCCTACACCCCCACTCTGCCTCTTTGTGTTTTCATCTCTCATTTACTTGCACAAGGCTCAGTCACTCTACCCCCCCCTTCCCATCTCGTTCGCCTCTTCCCCGTGTCGCTTTTTTTCCCTTCGTTCTCTTCCTCTCTCTTTTCTCACACTGTGAATTGTCAAGGAACAGCTCATCAGTCGGAGACATCCATCCAAATGGCTGACTTTGTCAAACCAAACCGAGACAAACATTCTCCCCCGAACAAAGAGAAGCCACAGCTTGAGCAGCAACACCTCTCTGATATTTTTTAGGCCTCTGGCTGTGCTAACAACAAAATAGGTGTTGTTTGTGTGTCTGGAACATTTCACTGTTTTGCCCCTTTCTGTGTTGTTGTGGTCCGTGCCAAGATACCAACAGGATACTCATGCCCCGTTGGCAGACAAGAAACAGAACATTTGCCAGTTCAATGAAGTTGCCAATTAACAAAGTCAAAGTTGTGCTGTGCGCTGAGTTTGTTCCAGGCCAGACAGGCCGCGGAGGTTTATATCAATCAAGCCGGCGGGCTGTTGTCAGTTGAGCAACTTTTAGAATATTCATGCAAGCTCATATTCAGCATTGACTGCTAATGACCCCGTCTTTCTTTGTGTACATTTATGTATATTCACAGCTGCGTGCCCATGCAGTCGACATGAATGGGAACCAGGTGGAGAATCCAATCGATCTGTACATCTACGTGATCGACATGAACGACAACAGACCCGAGTTTCAGAACCAGGTGTACAACGGCTCCGTGGCTGAAGGGTCCAAACCAGGTAAGAGTGACTCCTGCTCGTCATTTGAAAAGTCTGCACCCATCACCAAGCAATGACGACATTTGTCAAAAAATTAAAGCTTGACTGTTGTTCACTATCAAAGCTCTTTTAAGAAAGTTCATTTTTAGAAAATTAAAGCAGCTCCCTGGGAAGTGGTTTGTACAAATTTGTATGTATGTTTAATGCTGATTGGTTCCTTTACTTTACAGTAAATGACACCTAAATAACAAACCACAATACTAAATTACTATTAGTATTATTAAATATTAATATATTATATTAATATATTTTATTTCTACAAGGTGAAACTGAAAACTGAATTGTTGTCCCCCATTGTTGGACACTGTGAGTCTGAGTTTGAAAGAATCAAATAATCACTGTGTCTTGTATTGTGGTTCCCAACTTTTTTGGTTTATGACCCTTTAAATGAAGCAGCGACCCCTCGTCACAGGTTGCAAAAGCCTGTGAGCGGTCGAAGCGGAGTGATTTTGCCTTTTTAGATTGTTTTCATGCAAATGTGTTTTCAGAAATATTTCTGTAGAACTGTTTATTTTATGAAATGTTTAACAAGAAAAAACAGACTACAGAAAAGCCTGTAGCACAAATATGTTTTTTTTTCCTTCTTTCCTCTCTTGTTAATCTTCTCACAACCTTCTCATATTTATTTCTACAACCTGTTCTGGGTGTCCAGACCCCAGGTTGTGAAACGCTCCTTTCACAAATAGGTTTGGACATTTGTGTGAAGTACAACACACAAGCTCAACAACAGAGCTGGCGCTAAAGAAGAAGTGAACAGGACGTCTTGTCGCCTTTTGTTAGAGGATGATGTGAGCTCAAAGTGGGAACTTTCTGACCTGTAATCATTTATTGTGGCAATTCATTAAAACTGTATAAAGTAACAATTTAAATGAATGTATGGAAAATCATCATTTATACTGGCACTTTTGTAGCTTCTGTGCTGTCCTCTGCAGAAGATTATTAAAGCAATAATCTATTTGAAGCTGTGCTTTAGACTGATTTATTGGATCAGTTTAAAATACTAACTATTGTAAAGACAAAATGTTTAAATTAGTAATGTAATGCACAGCTTTTTGCTGTTTAAGTATCCTTTTTACAGCTTTAGACCCCTTCTTTTTTCTTTTTCGTCTTCAGAGGGCCCTTTGGAAAACCTCAATGTTTCGATCTCACCTACAATAGCCTCGAATAAACTTGGACTCGTATGGCCAACCAACATTTCGAAGTGTGAATTTGCCATGACTCTTTTTGGTTGGGTCAGTCCAGGGCAAGTTCATGAGATATTTGTGTTACAGTAGCTTGGCTGGATGCATCATTATCGGATTCTGCAGAGCATGGAGAGATGTAGACCTTTCCCTCAGAATCAGGGAACAGAGTTGTGGTCAATGTGAAGCCAGAGACAAGAGCAGAATGTGCAAGTAGCTTTCATGTCTCGACTGGAAGAACTCTTGTTCTAACAATCAGACCCCGAGGACCCATGTTTGTCTTCACAGCGTTCAGATATTGTTCTGCAGCAAAGTTTAATCTCGGGGGGATTTGTAAACAATATAGGAAAGCATGCGTCTGTATGTGTGTGTATGGATGAGCAAGTATGGGATTGACTTTGTGTGTGCGCATGTGTGTGTGAGAGAGAATACTGGTTACTCCTCAGTGGAGCATGGGTCTATATACAGAGCTCCTAATTAGCGAGGGCAACCAGACATTCCAAAAGCTACTTTCTTCATTTTTTCAGGCCGATACTCTCGGCTTAGTTTAAAATGAGAGCATGCAATGACAAAAGTCTTTGAATTAAATTTTGTTTTGAACAGAATGCAATCTGTGATTCCAATTAACGGGAAATATATTAGACTATGTACAGTATAATTGCTCTGCTCTTCATTAAGCAATCACAAGTAACAGTTGTTTGTGGAGCACATGATGTCAGGTGCTGAGAGTTTAGTGTCAAAAAAGCATATTGTGTGTACTTTTTGTCTTCTTTTGCTCCGTCATTGCTCTCTGAATTGATGAATTTTAATTAGGAAAATAGGCTGCCATGCCGCGCTGGCCTAATTGCCTGTTTAGTCGAAGAAAACAAGAATGACTGCGATTTATCTTCAGGTTCAAGGAGACGTTTTATACTTTTCTGGCCCATTTAAGCCTTTAATATATCCTCCGCCGGTCAAATCTCTTACTCACTAATAATGGACCTAGTTTAGACCTCAAGTTAAGCGCTGCACGATTTTGCCGAAGTCGATTTTTATACCCAGCAGCACTCCAGATAGAGAACAGGATACACACCCAGCTGCAAGATATGTGCATTTATTAATTTCAACTTTGACTTTGACTAAACTCTTTCTCACACTCTGAACACTCTTTTGTGCGCACCATTTTTTTTGACAAACCAGAAACTCTGTAGGCAGCAAACAAAAATATTAAGATTCAATAAAAGAGCTATCTGAACTAGATTGGAAAGGAATTTCAGGCTTGAGAGTGCTTCAAATTCTTTGGATTTTTCACCTCTTCTCTCTTCCACTCTTCAACCTTTGCCTATCCTGAAGAGCACCTCAGCTACTGACACTGTTTTGACCCAGCACAGCACTTCACCTGGCTTCTACTTAAAATACTTCTAATAATAACTTCTATAATAATACTTCTTCCCCTGAATCCTTTAAACTAAACTTTCATATCGCACATACTTACAACTACATACATACATACAACTTGAAATTTGAAGCGATTATCAAAAGAGCCACCAGATCAATAAGGTGCAGTGAGCACTTGTGCAGCATTTGCATGTGGCTCGGCTCTTTCTGTGGAATCGAAAGATGACCGTGGAAATCCCTGAGGGGTTTCTCCAGGTGACACACAGGTTTTCCATCCTGGCAACAGGTGGTGTGTTGAAACCTGTCGCAGCGCTGCAGCTGACAGGTGCAGCTCGGGGACAGGGCGGAAAACCTCAATTCTCGCCCACTGGTCTAAACAGTGGTGAAACCCCAAAGAATATTCATATCTATTATCACATAATGATTCAGGACAAAATACAGTCACGGTCACAGCGTGGTGGCATTTTCCAAAACATTTCCAGCCATTTACTGCATGTGCCGATCAGGACTCGGAGAACTTTTTACAAGTTTTTAATTCATTATCATATCACATTTTGTATGAAATTTCAGGGTAATAAATAATGCATGTTATTTTAGCCAAATCAAAAACCAACAAGCAATTAAAGAGAGATTTTCTCTTACCTCTTGATGCTGTCAAGATGAAGTAAATGTATTCTCTTCACTTGTGTGGGCACAGAGACAGACGTCTCAGCAACGTCTCAAAAACCCTGGTGGAAAAAGGAAACTACCTGCACTGAGAGAGTTAGATAGTACTGGTGTAATTTCTTGAAACATTAAAAAAAAAGGTTAAACAATTTAATTCCACCATTTTGTCAGGAAAAAGTGTGAAACTGTCCAAATTAATCCAGAACTTGTAAAATATTTCTAATATATTCATGTACCGATGGCTTGCAGCCAATTTGTGCTCCATCATCCCAGTAGAAACTTAATTGAAGGCATATTTATCGGCACTGTCTCAGCAGAAAGATGAACCGTGATGCATGACAAGTGAAAATGTTCATTACCTAGTTTTCTACCAATGAACTGAATAAACCTGTCCACAAAGGAGCATATGCTCTTCATCTTCATTGTACACAATAGAAATAGAAATTAACAAATTGCCAAAATACCAATTAATATTTGTAAGATTCTTAAAAGTGTCTGGAATGACAGAGCCAAGCCAAAGCGCGTGTGTGTGTAAAGCTGCAATAGTATCACATTCTGTATCTACAGACCCAGTTATCAAAGGTTCTCTGAAGCATTACAACACATCTTCACATCTAGCGCTGCGTGAAAGCCATCAAAGAGGGAGACCTACGGGGAACCGCCCTTATCACGGCCACCAGATGTTACGTAGGGAGCGATCCAATCCAACCGTCAGCCAGGATCAGTTTGAAATGGCTTCATTTGTCACTTTCAGTCAATGCGCCCCCCTCGGCAACCAGTGAACCTGTGACTAATAGATTTTAATTTGTGCGGGTAGTCAAACGTAACAAAACAGTACATGACAAAGTGAGCTATCTGATCACATTCAGCTCTTGTTAATGAGGAATAAAAGGAATTCAATCTGAGACTAGGAGGATTATCCTGGTAAACCTGTTTGCAAATAGGTTCTTTTGGTCGTTCTCCTCATTTAGAATCATAAAAAAATCACCTCAGGTGAACATACAGTACACACACAAATGAAATAAAATGCATGATCACATCTGCTTTTTCAAGATCACCAAAATGATCCGAATGTCTACGAAATCTTCAAGACTATGATACAAGATAGTCCTTGTGTTGCGTTAATTAACCTCAGATTTGTCAACGTGGCGTGACTTCTTCAGAAACCTCTGGCGTTCTGAGGCTGCAGCGTACTCTGAACATCTGCCCTGTGATGTTCTCCGTCCCTCCCCAATTCTCCCGGACACTGACAGCAAGTTGTTCTCTTTTATGGACCATCTTCCTCAAAAAAAAAGGCCGTTGGAAATGAGAGCACAAGATCAAAACCAGCAGCTGAGTGCCTTCTCTCACAGTCAATTTGCCCTCCCAATGGGGGGGACAGGGTGGCTGTGTCTCCCTCTGCTCTGCTCTCCTCTCCTCTCCTCTGCTCTCCTCTCCTCTCCTCTCCTCTCCCCTCCTTCTCTTTCCTGAAGAGTTTGCTAACAGTTGCGGAGAGATTTAAGAGACTTTCTCTCCCCGTCTTGCCCTGGGGGGGTAATTAGGAATCAGCACAGGAAGGGAGCGATGCAGTGATGGAGGCAGAGCAGAGGTGGGAGAGCACGACAATGTTTCAATCAGTTTTGGCGGTGGACTTTTTGAGCAGGTGTTTCTCGCTGTGCTCTTTACTGTCAAACACATCAACAGGTTTTACTGACACAGAGGGTCAGCAGTGAGCGCTTCCACCTCACTATAAAGGATTTTTGTGCCATTTTTTTTTTACCAGTTTGTTCCTGCAGGCAAACAGTGTGGAGCCATTGTGCCCATTGTGCAGTCTTGCCACCTTTACATTGCTTTAATGTGTAATTCTGTGAGTTTTCTCATACAGTGCATTTTGCCATTGGCATGCTGTCAAAACCTCTTTTGACCTTTGTTAAATAATCATTATTTTACCTTATTTTAAATGATGAAGACACAGTAGTAGATACCAATTTAGTTTCTGAAAAACTCTCCTGGGTCATTTCACAATATTGTAGGTTTGAGGGTGTTTTTCCTGTCAGGCGGGATGGCTAATGACTGTAAACACTATAATGTCCACGAGCCTCAAAGTAGGCAAATGTGCATGGAATTTGTTTGATACCTTTATACTTAAACAGAATTTCATATTTACATCCACCTCCTGTCAGGAGTTGGATCAACCAATCAGCTTGCTCGATGTTCAGGTCCGTTGACACATTGTTGAGATTTGGGAGGTGTACGCAACTCCAAGCCTCTGCAATCCTTCTAGATAACTCCAGCTTTACCAGACACAAGAATAATAGACTTCTCTCCTTTTCAGTTTCCGAATATTTTCTTTTCACTGAACTAAAGAAATAAAGAAATTCATTTTGTACTTCCATAAAGTTTGGAGACTTGCGAGAGCCTTAATAAAGAATTGTCAAATTCAGTGCTGCAGAGGAAAAGACATCTTGACCTTTAATCCCTCGAATGGATCAAGCCCCAAAAATGCTAGATCCCTCAATTCCAATACTACAAGCACTCCGAGTCATGAAAAAACATGAAAATGAAAAGGACATCATCTTGATTGTGCAAATTGTGCAAATGCTATGACAAATAAACTGATCTTCATGTGTAAAATCAGTGGAGCGCCCCCTTCAAGAACCACACAAACGCTAGCACTGCTGCTCATCCTGTGCACAGATGACTCCAGCAGGATCATTTTAGCCCGTCCAACCCTTGGAGGTGCTCCAACTGCCAATCACCTATCACTGTCTATGCAGAAATTCAACTGGACATTTCACCTGACATTGGACATCCCCCATTTAGTTCATCTATTGCCTTTTTGTGAGACAGACTGGAGTGTACAGACTTGTATACAGCTGTTTGCCCTTCACAGTGGCAAAGGCTTCCCCTGCGTCCCTGAATATGAGTAAGCAGGTGGAGATCCTGGCTATCATGCAACAGTAACAGTGATCAAGGTAAAAGGCGTACTTGATCCGGCCTGCGCGTCGAGTTCTGAATGCTGCATGTTTCTGGCCTCATTCATATTGACTGTCTTTGAACGGTTTGACTGTGGCCTTGCGTCCTCAGACAGTAGTGGGCTCCATTAGAGCCTCTTGTGTGAACACTGCATCCCCTTCTATCACCTCCCCCCAACATTCACCGGGTTCCAACCTTTTCTCTTACCTCCCTTACTTCTCAACCTCTACTTCTCCTTCTCGCTCTCGAGCTACTGTACCGCGGCGACTCTTTCAACCTCTATCTTCCCTCCTCTGATGAGAGTTATTATCCTCTTACACTGTCCATTCCTCCCGTTCCCCCGACTTCCACTTGTACTTTTGCTTTTAGTGGTCTTTGTAAACCCTCTCACCTCCGTTCTCATCTTCACTTTCTTTTTCCGCTTTGCAATTTCCTCCTCTGCTTCCTATCTTTGCATCTGCGTTTGTCTATTTCCCTGCTGCCGCTATATCTGTCTATCTCTATCCATCTCCCTCTTTTTTCTCCGTCTTCCCTCTAATTGGGAAGCAGATGTTGACTCTGGCTCGCTAATGTTTAGGCAGCAGATAGACCTCGCCAGTGATCTCGGAAACCGCGTGAGCGAAATGACCAACAATGTGCGCGCCTGCCACAAGTTAAATTTTCAGCTCCAGCGATTTTGGCGGAAAAGCAATTAGGATTTGGAATTAGTGTTCAAATTAAAGAGGAATTAAACAGGCTCAGAGATTAACCCTTTCAGGCATGGCCACACCTCTTTGGATGTAAAAGCGCACCATCATCACATCACTGAATCCTCCGCATTGAAATGAAAGGCAGCGCCACTGACATGTGATTCAACATCCTGGGCCTCTCCCTCCCTGCGGGACCGGAATGGTTGATTATATATTGACGCTGTCCTCGGTGGAATAGCAGTAATTGTTTTTCTTCTTCCTGTCTTTCCTTGGACTCTTTTTCTTTTCCTCGCAGGACAAAGTGACAAATCCTGCTTTGAAACTTAATGACGTTTGAAATAGAATTCGAGGCTACAATTATCCTGTCCATACAGGCTGTCACAGGAATGATGATGCCATTGAGACCCAATTATGGGAATGGAGACACCTGTAACTGCTCTGTCCCACGAGGGACCGGCCGAGTCCGCCACAAGTCCAGCAGCTCTCCTGCTTCGGGGGAGACATTTAGATTTATGATTGAAGGCGGTGAAGCAAAAACTTTTCTTTCTTACTTGATTGATTGCTTTTGATGTGATAAGCGAACATTGCTGGTTTGCTACCTGTCCAGCATGGTGCCCTCTGCCCACCATGAGGTAACCAGAGGGTAAATGCAGTAGTAGTTGCTGACTCACTTTTTGATGCCCATGAACATGAACACAGTGATATATTTTTTAAAACCATTGGAAATTGTATCAAGATTAAGTTTCCAGTTAATTTACACCAGAAATGTAGGTGTAGGTGTTTTAATTTCCATTGCCACTTTTCTTCATCTCCTTTTCATACTCCAGCTCCTATGTCCTTGCCTCCCTCCTTTTAAACTTTTCTGTTCTGACACTGTCTTCTCATCTAAGCATGTTAGTGCTGCAACCATCTCTTCCCTCTGCCGTCCCCCTCCGAGAGCTGACGGTCTTTTTCTCTCGGCGGCGGTGGCGGCAGCTGCAGCCCCCTTTAAATGGCCGCCTGATGGAAAGTGACATTTTCACAGAACCCTGTGAGAGAGGCGAGGTGATCTCTCCTCTTTCCGGCACAAAGTGCTCCTAATTGCCTGGTCGCATTTGTGAGCATCAGCTGACAAAGTCGTGCAAATCAATAGTTCTGCTCGGGGGAAGATGTGGGGACACGGGGGCCTCTCACCCTCATACGTGCTGGGAGGACACACACACACATGCATGCCTACAGATGCACACATGTACCTGCAAGGAGACGCAGACATGCATGCACTCTTTACTCACACAGTCCCTCCACCTCACCACCTCTCTGCTGTCTGCCTTAAATGGCAGTGTTTATTCGTGTTTCTAAGACAAATAGGGAGAGAGCATCGGAGCATTAAGGGCAGCCGTGGTGCCACTGAAGGCTGAAATAATGGATGGTGGAAATGGCAGAAGACCCTGCGCTGCTCATTACTAAATGGATTCTGCAGAGGTGGAAACTTTGCCCTACTAGCTTGCTACATACAAAGGACAAAACAGCACAGCTTAAAATAGGGGCTTATTTAACAGATTTGTTTGTGGTTTTGTACTGTTGCTCTGTAATAGCTCTCACTCTAAAAGTTGCTTGCCAAAGACTAGAGAATGTCACAGTAATTTGCAAAGTCTGATTGACTTGTTTCTTGTTTATAAATGGGTTTGTTGTCTTCTGAGCCCTCTTCCTTCTCTTTGATATTTTCTGCAAATTCATTAACAGTAATGGGCTTCCAAGAAACCTTCATTTTGCTGTATGTATTTTCAAAACGTATGCGAGCGAAGGACCTTGAAAAGCACATCTTTGTATTTTAATGAATGTTGCCTGCTTGTTTTTCTGTCTCGCTTTTTTTCCAAACTTGACCTCCTCCAGTGCTGTGCACACTGATGTACTGTCTTCTACTTTTACTTCGCTGAGTCTCCCTGACTAACAAACCTTCTCCCCGCAGGCTCGTCTGTGATGCAGGTGACAGCCACCGACTCGGACGACTCCACCACGGCGAACGGCATGGTGCGCTACCGCATCCTGTCACAGACACCCCACAGCCCCATCCCCAACATGTTCACCATCAACAGCGAGACTGGAGACATAGTTACAGTGGCAGCCGGCCTGGACAGAGAGGTCAGTGTCTACTCGCATCATTTGATCATTCTGCGTCTTATTTGTGTCCACCCAGCCATAAGTTAAAACTTTGGTTAAAATTCAGTCCAAATTGCACCGTTTTGGAGCTCAGATGTAAACTAGTTAACATCTGTTACTCATGCAGGAACTTTCAATCACTACAACGAAATGTACGTAAGTCAATTAAAATTTCCAAAAAAAATCCTGAAATTCCCTAAATATTTATACAGTAAAAAACTGAAAATCCTATTTCCTGCAATGAAAACTATTAAAAATTTAATTAAGGTGTTTTTTGTTTTGTTTTTGTTTCTTTCATGGACAGTGCTATGAAATAACAAAATGAATATGACAATCTGCTAATTCCAAGGCTTCTTGTCTCCCAAATCCCAATTTGATTCCTGTAATTAAACCTTTAAAAAAATCACTTTCAGCAGCATTCACCTTTTCAGAAATGTCAAATAAAACAAACCTGGGCACAAAATTCATTCATTCATTCCGGTCATTTGCTTGTTTTCTTATTGTGTATAAATATAAATGACGGGCTAACATGTAATGTTTGTCTGCATAGCACAGGGCAGATATAATGGCAAATCCAGCACCTCTCTGCTGACGAGGTCGCGGGAGCTTTCGCTTAATTGTCGTCTTTTGTCTCATCCACTGCTGGTGTGCGCGTCTGTTGCTTGCTGTGGTTGTTTGCCAACCCACACACCACCACCACAACACACATTATCCCTGCTCCATCTTCCATCTTATTCTACTAATGAGGGAGGTCACACCGGGTCGACTTTTGTTTATCCCAAGCTGCATCAGGTGACTGTGGGCAGTGGTGTTTCATGGCAGACTATTCATCCTGCAACCGTTCTCTATCTTTCTCTATCTCGCACACACACACACACACACACACACACACACACACACACACACACACACACTGCGCAAACTGTCCCTTATCTCTCTGTGGTGCAAGATTAAGAAAAAAAAAAAATACAACTGCAAAATCAGGGAAACATTCAAATTCATATGCCGCCATTATGAGGATAATCTTATCCTCGTAACTTAGTTGGCTGATTTTACTACCGACATTAAAGCACCGTTGAGTGTGTCTCATAATGTTTATATTCTGAGAAGTCCCAGTGGTCCCTCTAGGCACTAAACCCGGCCAGGCAACACTTTAGAAATTAAAACAGGATTTTACCAATGGTAAGGCGAGCGTATTTGGAGAATAATTACGGTTAAAATCTCAAGAACAAAACCAGGTTTTGATAACAGAAGAAAACAATACATCAGTGCTCATTCCTTATCCAAATTTTGCACCGAGCTGGCATGGCATGATGGCGTGATACATTTGCGGGACAATATAAATGAGTCTAGTGAACGCGAGCCAGCTCTGTGTCCCTGTTTCCAGCTTGGCCCAGGCGGCAGCAGTAGCAGCTGATGTGAGTGAGGGAAAGCTCATTAATCTGGACACATCAAGCCAGGCTCGGTCCCACCTGCCTCTGATCCTCCCACTAAAACTGGGACACACCTGGGAGTTCACCCACCTGCTGTCAAGGTCATCAACACAAACACACAAACAGTCTCAGACACATGGGCACGTGTTTGCATACACACTCCCATGCGGTTGTGTTTGTTGTTTTCGAAGCAGTAAATCTCACACAGACTGAGGAAGTGCTGCGAAGTGGCGGCAGATATGGGCGAATAAGATCCAAGGTGTCAAAGCGGATCTGTGCAGCCAGAGCGGTGTATACATATGCTGCTACACAAAAACATGAATATGCATACCCACTGTATTGACACCGAATACCCTATAAAAACCTTTGAGGCACGTACTTGATATTCTCTGTCTCCTCTCCCATCTCTTTCTCTCACACTTTAGCTAATCCTCATCCACCATGCTGGTGTCTAATTGGAATATTCATGTGCTAATTAAGGGGTGAAGCAGGTTCTCTCGTGTTGAGGAGACCAGGGGGTACATGGAGGTTGGCCTCGTATCACTTACCTCTGACACCGCTGAATACCAATTATTCTCCCTCAGTCACCGCCCGCAGCCCCTCCCCTCTCGTGACCTCACATGACTCCGCGTACTCCTGCCCACAGGCTAACAAGCTGGGCTAAGCCATATACATGTGTGTTTGACTCCATACATCCTACACTTAGAGTCTAACGTGGCTATTTGTGCGTGGATGATGTGTTTTGTATCGGTGATTTGCTCCATTTAAGACAGAATTGAGGTTACAATTTAGATTGCTGTAGGTGATGTGTATGTTTATTTATATATGCTGTACTAGAAATAGACTCGTCTGTCAGTCTACTATGGAAGAGATACATTTCAAATGAAGCACAGCTCTGGTGCAGCAGGTAGCGAACAGAGTGGGAGATGTCAGGGTGCCACAGCTGGCATGGATGTTCTCCCTTTGTGTCCTCTCTCCATGGCTCTGGTTCCACTGGCAGGCAGAGCTGTTGTCTTTCATTACCCCAGGCTGTCTCAATCTCCCATGAGCCCCGGATTGGAACGGTTTGGCGTGGCACGGTGTGGTGTGGCCCCGCGCCAGGCTGTCCACCGAGCTGACGCCAGCTCAACGTTGGACCGTCTCGCCGCCGATTAGGACGTCGCCTGGACCGCCTCAAGGACATGAGCGCCCGCAGCCTTTAGCTCCATTAGGATCTGCACAGTCTGGGGATGCAGACTCGAGAACAGGCAGCCTAAATGGGTCTGGGGATTTATTGTCTTAGAGAAACAGTGAGTTATGTTAACTCGCTGCCTTGCACCAAAGCTCCGGAAGCGAGACAACAAAGCCATCAGAGGATTGTGAGCAGGTTGCTGAATGAAGAATATTGATGCATGTAGATGGATTTTGACTGCTTGTAGCGAAGGATTCAATCAAGAAAATATTCACTCAATATCCACCTTATTATGTGCACCTCGCTGGTATTGAATTGGACCTTGTTTTGTCTTCGGAAAAGCCAGAATTTTTGCACTTATGCCCCTCTGGTTTCAA
This sequence comes from Holacanthus passer, assembly GCA_025331565.1. Lineage (NCBI taxonomy): Eukaryota > Metazoa > Chordata > Actinopteri > Pomacanthidae > Holacanthus > Holacanthus passer. Next base: position 4,453,188 of record JAFREQ010000011.1, read on the forward strand.
ATCCTGTTTTTCTGCCCTCTCGTAGAAAATGCTTTTCTATTTTGATCTGGATCAGGTATTCATTTTGAACAGATAATTCTCTCCCACCAAAGCAAAATTTTTGCAGATACTTGCAAGTTCTCTCTTTTGTCTTTTCTAAAGAAGGTTTCCTGCTCTTCCTTTGGACAACCCCTTGATAACTTTTTGACACCAGCCTATTCCTTAAAGCGATTAATCTCATTTGTTTCCAGTGGAATTCACCTAATGCGTCCACATGTATTAGACCTTACAAGAACCCTTTTAGGGGATGTTTTGTGAGAGGAAATACCAAATGACCTATCATCAGGCATTTTGCATTATATCTGCTCAAGACATGCCTTTGCGCAGTGCAAAATCATGCAGTGTACCTATTACACCAGTACCATCAAAAATATATACATTATTTACATGCAAACCTTATACATATATTTTTTGTCCACCCCACAGCAATTGATACTGATTAATTGGAAGTTCAAGTCTTCTTATCGAATATCCAACCTTAAATTGGAGAAAAGGCATATCCAACAACTTTTGCAAGGTGTGGCTCTCTTTTTTCACTAGCAGCATGGCTCATGGGATGGCAGTGTCTGTCTCCAGACAATGAGGTGGACATTTGCAGTTTTTAATATGTCTCAACAGCTATTGTATGGATTGCCATGAAATTAGCTACATACATGTCCCCCTCAGGATGAATTACAATAGGCCTGACTTTGTTGCTCCCCTGACTTTTCATCTAGCACAACCATCAGTTCTAAATTTCATGGTCCTTTAAATTATGACCAAATACCTGCAAAAGTACACATTCCCATCAGCCTCAGCTGTATGCATGCTAACGTACTAAACTAAGATGGTGAACATTATACCTTAACATCAACATTGGCATTGCCATTAGTTGCATGTTAACATGCTGACATAAACATTTAGTTCACATCATTGCTGTGCCAAAGTGCAGTTTCACAGAGGCAGTATTATGGCTGTAGACTCCTTTCTTCTTTCAATGTGTCAGAAGGGATAACGTTCCACATAACCCACATTAGAGGATTTACAGGTGAATGCCGCTCGTCTTCCTTCTCTCTGAAATGCAGTTTCATTTTTATTTTTTATTTCCTAAGGCCTGGAGTCAAGGAAATGTGAGAGACCCTCCACAGGTATCTTGGTCTGTTGTGGCCAGATTTTTGTCACCACATGTCTTCGTTTTGCTCTTTGATTAGACATGAGAAACCTGACATCATCAGCTGCTGGAGAACAAGAAGCATTTGTCTTTGTCTGGCATTACAGTTTTTATCTGTTTGTGACATGCTGGAGCCAGCAAGTCTGACAACAGCATGTTTATCCTGCTCATATTTGCTTAATCATGTCCTGTCTATTGTATTGTAATGCTCACTTGGACGACGAACCAAACTTCATTCCCAGTCGTGCTGCGTGCTTTATTCTAGCAGCTTTATTCATATGTGACTCACATCCTTTATTTATCCAGTATGTGACTCTGAGCCGTTTGCGTAAATGTGGAGGCGTATCTAATAAAGTGGATTCTGAGTTTATATCTCAGATTTACCTACGTATGTGAGTGACTGTCTCTACAATGGGATTGAAAGAAAAGCTTTCAGAGAACGGTGCGCTGTTTGCAATAAGTCAGCACTGGCTTGTGGTCCCATCAAACCGGTGTTGAGCAGTTTGTATCCTCAGGCCAACCGGGGAGACGTACCTGAGAAAGATAAAGAGAGGATTGTTTGATGAAGATGGAGACAAAACAAACTTCTCTGCTCATTTTTTTGGCACTAATTAGGAAAAGATGTATTTCAGAATCCTCCCAACTGCAGGTACTTCTCTTGTAACTATAGATATCCCAGTTTTTTTATTTGCAACATGGATGTGTAGCTGAACTGAAATAAACTGGACTGATTTGAACCGAGCGAAAATCTAATGAAGTGGAATCCAATAGCATCAAATAAAGTAAATTGAATTAAAGCAATCTTGGCTGAACCGCACTGAAACTGCAGTCGTGGGTCGCTGACACTGAGGGTCACTGAGGCAGAGAGAGAGTATAGTCAAAGGTAGGAACGTGGCTGCCTTCTACAATTTTAGCCATGCGTACCGGGCCTTGTGAGACAGATTGTAAGTGACAAACTAATAGCTGCGGCCGGCAGGAGCCTGGCAGGCCGGAACTCAATCCACAAACGACACAAGTAAGAGCGCGTCTCTCACTCATCTGGCCTCTTTACCCTCTTTGAGTGGTCCTTTACGGCGCACCGAGCGAAAATGCACGCTCAGCTCAGATATATTTAATTCACCACTGTTTTTTTTCCAGAAAACCACGCCTCTCCGTTTCCTTGTTCAACATCGCCTTACACGTTCAGACCATTATTTCCCCCACTTTGTTCTTGCTAACAAAGTCTCACTGGAGCACTAGTCCATTTGCTTACAAACCATGAGCGGCCAGGTTTTTTTTTCCATCTGTCCTGCCAGCTGCTTGGCTTGACTTGTCGAGTAGCTAGCATTGATAGCCTGAAGCCATTTTCCTATTTCTTTCTTCAAACTGCCTAATTTGGTCTCGGTGAAAAAAAGGGATTGGGTTTTGTTGTTGGCGAGCTCTGTGTACAGGTGTTTCCTGTGGCCTTTGATGGCTCTCGGCTTCAGCAGATTAAGTCCGTGAGGCTCAAGGCCTGTGGGGGACTCTGGGCTGTTGCTGTTGGTCAGGAGACAAGAAGTTGTATTTCGTGCCAGCACTGGACTCTAATCTAACAGAGATTTTCTGTTCAGCACTTCTATAGGACTCATTAGAGAGCCCTTTACTGGCTTGTTCGGGCAGCCACATTTGGCCAGCGTAGTGTGCCTGGCTCTGCGTGTGTGTGTTTGGTGTGCATGTGTATCCCCGGTGTAAGAGTCTGAGTGTCCCACCTGTTCCCACTCACTGGAGCGTTAACGGATATGTATGTGTGCACTGGAAGGGCCATAAACTCACAACTACCCTCAGATGAGTGATATAACCCTGCAGGATAGGACACATCAGCCACACTTCCTACTGTGTGACAGCTCCACCTGCTGGCTCAGCTCCACTCATTTCTCTTCACCTGACCAGAGGAAGGAGGCGTCCATCAAAGCTGGAGCCTATTAGCTTCCTGCAGCCATCTGGTGCTATTTCTAGATTGATGTATGTGACCGGATCTAAATGGGCCTGCAGAGAGACACATTCATCGGAGGCTCTATTTACTGAAGCGCTCTATGAGGGGAGATGGTATTGATATTTCATTATGAGTCTAATAAAGGGCAGCCAGTATTGAGTTTTCATTAATAGGGTTGGTTTGGTGCAGATTAACATGTCTGCGTGCTTCATAATGACTTGGAGAGACGCTAAATGACTCCAGCTGGGTGTTTTAACTGGCCTCGATGGTTTGACTGATCAAACAATCAACTGCATCCTTCACAATGGAAAAGAAAAAAGTGTGGGAGGCAGAGAGGAGATATAGAGATGCACAGAGACCGGCAGAAAGACAGACGGAGAGATAGACAGATAGAGAACAGACAGGCAGAGAAGACCGAGCGACCAAGATGTGATGAGAAAGATAGCAAGAGATCAAAAGAGGCACAGAATGTGAGTTAACAAAGAGAACAGAATAAACCAAAGGAAAAAAGGAGAAAAAAAAGAGCCAAGACTCAAAGAAATAAAAAAGCAAAGAAGCAGCCACCTAAGAAGCAAGCAATAACTCCCCCATCTACGCCTACAAGACCTCTGCCTGGGCTTCTTCTTCTTCCCCCAGGCAGTCCCTGACATCAGTGCCACTGGCCGTCAAGTCGTTAGAAAGCGTGACCCCGGGGTGAAACTAGCCTAGGAACAAGCGAACACTAGACCATCAATAATACGCATTGTGGATGCTGAACAAATCAGCCGGGCCCTGTGCGCAGAACGCCGGCATGTCCTTGACGTTTATTCTCTCTCGCTCTCTCTCTCTCTTGCCTCATGCACAATGGAGGTTTGAGCCAAATGGATTAATAAAAAGAGAAAGAGACCACAAAGCAGATAGACTTATACACAGAGAGAGAGAGAGAGAGTCCTCTTTGCAGTGGTGAGTCAGGGGACAGACTGAACTTTCAGCACCATGGACAGTGTCACAAAGCTGGAGCGTCTCTCTCTGCCTCTCGGTTTTTTCGGTTGTGTCTGAACAAAGCCGAACGGTTGACGATGTTTCTGGTCATGGCACTGTACCATTGCAGTGTGTGCTGCAGTACACTCTGGGGCGACTCCCCCTCACTGTAACCGGACTAAGTAAGGCCCGTCCACCTCCTGGTATTATCTGCAGCGCTGTGGCGCATCTTAAAGTGGCGGCGCCTCCATTAAAATGAGTGATGATCCAGGTCTGTTCCCACAGCAGAAAGCCAAGACTTTTAGGCAATAATGGATGGGCCTTTTACCAACACATTGCTCCCTCCTTGCAACTTTGTGTTTGTCTGTCCCTGTGTGTGTGTGTGTGTGTGTGTGTGTGTGTGTGTGCAGTTTACTATCTGTTATTGAGCGAATAAGGTGTTCTAACAGACTCCACTTGTCCTGTCTCCTGTGGAAGAAGGGAAGATGTATGTATGCTTGGCTGGTAGTTGGAGGGGATTTCATTCATGCATTTACTTATTTATTTATTCATGTGACGCACTATGTCATCGTCACATGCCAAAAATATTGAATTGTTTTCTCTTTTTCTGCTTCTGCCTCTTTCTCTACAGAAAGTGTCTCAGTATACCATCATTGTCCAGGCCACTGACATGGAGGGCAACTTGAACTTTGGCTTGTCCAACACAGCCACAGCCCTTATCAGCATTACCGACATCAACGACAACCCCCCGGAGCTGACAGTCAGAACGGTGAGTCCTACACTTTTTGATATCTTATTAATCTCTATAAGGGACTGCATGACCGTTACTAAAAAGAGGGAGTAAAGGCGGAGGGTTATGTCCTTTTTCCTATTGTTAAATGGTGTGTCGAGTTTTGGGAGAGCAGGGGAAGATCCTTTGACCTTTTCTTATCCCAATTTACATTTTATTTAATTTCCCCTTGTAAGATTTATTGTATAAAAAATCGATTAGACTACATCAACAAGATGGCTTTTGTCGCACAACAGGTAATAAATGCGCTCTTTGGCCATATGCAGAGTCTAAGAGTCCTGTCTCTGTATTAGGGCCATATTTTTCTCATCAAAATCAGCAGTCTGTTCCTGGTTCACTCATTTAGTGGCTGTCATAACCATTTATTAAATAGCTCTTTGTTATAAATTCCAGCGTGGCTGTGTTTTCCCCAGTTTGTTATTTGCTATAAATATATCATTTTAAGATTTTTGGGGGAGGATTTTTTTTTGTCACGATGGTAGAATGAAATAGAGAAGCTCCCCACCCAAAAATTATTGTATAAAGAATGGATGCCTATATGCCTGAACATGGAGGTCAGAGGTCAGATTCCACCAAACAGTTTCTCCACCTCACAGCTTGACTCTGTATCTGTCATTTTAACAATGACTTATTTAGTTGTTTTGCTCCCCCACTGTGCCACAGAGCCATTATACTATGTACAACACATGAAGGTATATTATTCTGATGCTGAACGGGTTACACAAGCCTCCAAGCAGATATTATTAGAAAATACATTATCTAGTCCCTGTCAAAGACAACAATCATGCAATAATAGCTCAACTGAAATATGTTTTCATGGAACATTCAGATGAAGGGAACGCGTGTAAAGCAGCTGACAAAGATGCAGGATAAGGATGGATATAAACAACACAGTGACAGATAAAGAAACACCGTGCATATGGAGAGACAGAAAAAGATACTGTGACTGAAAGTGAGATCGAGATCAGTTTTGGTGATGGGAGGTGTACTCCCTCCTTTCCACTCTGTGCTACCTGCCAGCGGGGCCTCTGGTGGCCAGGGTTGTCTGCAGGCATCTGGCCCTGGTTCTGATACCTCCACATTGGTCTGACAAGAAGCCATGCTACAGCTGGCCCACTTAACTGTGGCAGTGTGTGTGGTTATGTTGTTTGTTTTAGTTGCATGTGAAAGGGTATCGATGAGGAAACAGCAACTGAAAGCAGAAGCTATTTTATGCTGAGTGCGAATGTTGTGTGTGTATGCATTAATGCCTTTAGGCCTCTGCTTCTTCCTCCACATATAGCTTGTACGCTCTGTTCTCAGCCCAGCGATAGAATAGAATCAAACGCTGACCGCAGCTTGACAGACCTACAGGATTGTAGCTGCTCTTTATGTGAGCGCTTGGATTTCTGAGATTCCAGAGAGAGACAGATGCTGTCTGCAGCCGAGCTCAGAGGCAGAGCGAGCAGTGTGTCAGCGTCACACACTGTGATCCCCGTCTCCTCGGCGGGGCCGTCGGCAGCGTGCGTGCCAGTACAGTTCCAGCCGCATGCTCTGATAAGAGCTCCCCAGCTGTCAGGGGTAGAGCTCACCGAACAAGGCTGCCGCTCCGCTCAGAACCGCTCTGTCCCCCGTCTGTGGTGCTGGCTCCGTCAGCACTCTTCGCTGGGGAGGAGCTCTGCACCAGAGTCCTCCCACTAGCCAGAAAAATGGACATGCTGCGCTTCACCACACACAAAAAACACGTACATTTTCCTTGACATATACAGTACACAGTGATGAGACGTGCACATACATGTACACCCACACACACACTGTGATAAATGTTTGTCATCTCTTCAGGGCCTTATTGCTTTTCCTGCAGCCCTCCTGAGTAAATGACTGTACATTTGCCTGAGCTTGTAAGGGAGCAGTTGTCCACATTTCGGCGTGTGACTCAAAGATGGTAATGAGTAAAAATGAATAAAAAATATTTTTTCGTTGTGTGTCCTTCACTGAGACACAAACAACCACACACTCTCGTATGAAACATTCACAGCGGAGAAATTGTTCGTTACCAGATGCCATTTCCACGGCTTTGTCAATCTCCACTTTTTGTTTTGCTTCCTACACAAGCGACTAGACTTGGAGCAGCTCAGTAATTATTTGTGCATGACAGACGCAAGAAGAATTCATTGCTCTCTACGGGAAGCATAGAGAAAACATAAGGACGCTAATTAAGTGAAATTGCTTGCAGGGTAGTAAACCAAGCTGATATATAGCATAATTTTTTTTAAAAGCCGACTATTTCACCACGTGGGCCTGAATGTGCTATGTTACTGCTATGTTCATTATTACGTGATAACAAAAACACAAAGGTACTTGCCACAATGGATCTAATCAAACCATCCAATCAAGTGTATCACACCCCTGCTAAAGTGCACCCAGTGGTTTTTCATTCACCGAACTATGATGAGCAGCAGGAGTGTTGTTTGGAAGACTTGTGGGGTTGAAAGCTTGAACTCCCAGACACACAGGCTTACAGATCTGAATGAGTGCTGAGCGCTCTTTGTGTAGAGCTGCGGCTTCTAGCTTCTAAATACCTGAAAGAGTTGGAGTGCCATTCACCACTTTCCTCTGCTTCCCACTCCTCGACTTTGATTCGCGTTAAAACAGAGCTGCTGGAAAAGCAGCTTGATATGTCTGCATAACATGAAAAATGAGAGCGAGGGTAGACGCCTGTTGCCAGAAGCTGTATCTTTATTACGCCATAGTGAAAACATAAGAGCCGTCTCGAGTGGACTGATGTCAGGCTGGTAATAGCAGGAGTCTGTTTTGGGACATTTATTCCCATGTAATGCTGTCGTTACCATTTGGTGTAGTTTTCAACACCCCATGAAGGAAAGGAAGAGCTCATTTAGTCTTGTTGAGCTGTGGCTCTGCCGTCCAAAATGGAACATTTTCATTTGATGAGTCAGTTTTCAGTAAGAAGGTAGTAGATTTCCTATGCTGGGCAGTGCACAATGATACAGATTTATTTTATAAATTGATTAAGCTTCTGTACAGCACTGTCTCTCCCACTAATTTCTCCTGGCTGGACTGCAGCTCAAACATTTGAAGGCTAGTCTGTGGACAGTTGACAACACGGAAGGCAATAATCTGAACGTAATCAGACATAAGTGACCCTGTGTCAGCTGAGTTTTGTTTGGTGCTGACCTTCAGACATGTGTGATCTATTGACATGTCTGCGGTTCATAAAATAAGACCCTGACATAACGTGTTAATGATGACGCTTTTAGTGGTGATGTTATAAAAGTAATTTTCTCCACAGGGTCAACAACTTTTGGTCTAAAGTGACCCTACCTTGCAGCCTGACATGTATTTTTCTTTAAACTAGACTGTGTAACTTTTCAAAGGCAAAATAACAAACTCTTTCTTTTACAAATGGAAAAGTAAATTCATATGCAGAAAAAAACTCAACCTTGCTCTTCTGTACTCGTTTTTAAGAGGTATTCACTGAGTCTGTGGGCAAATAATTAACACAGAGACTTGAAAGTGAACTGACTTTTGAATCACCACAGTCACTGACAGAATCAGCAGCTCACTGGTGACTGAAAGCGCAGTTGTCAGCTCAGCAGTGATGCAGAATAGATTATGTCCTTGTTAAAAGCTTTTTGAAATACCTCGAAAAACCACCGAAACAATCATATAATGTGATTATTTTCACAAATAATAGGCTACTGTGCTATAAACAGTGTTTGTATATGCTGAATGTTCCACCGACATGAAGTCAGAATCAGTGATGAACGTTGTGGCCATATGAACAGTGATGCGTTCACACACTGTTGTAAGTTCTAAAGTGCATGTAAAGTGTAATGCAATTGCTTAGCTTGGGGAAAAAAAAGTCAGCAAGCAACATAGTTAGTGATTACAAATCTTTAACCTGAATTGAAACAACCAATTCGAAGCAGCAAAGTGATTCATGAGTCCTATCTCTGTATGTTTCAACATTAGTATTCATTTGTGGTGACAGCACAACATGAAAACATGAAAAGGGCATTTTGTTTTGATTCTGCACGTCCTCCTTCAGAAAATGTTGCTGAACCAGCTCACAGTGTTTAACACTAAGATTTTCTTCTAATAAAGCTGTTTAAAAAGGCTAAGCATATAAAGTTTGGATATAAAGCCCTATAAAGCCAGAAACTGTAATACTGACAAAACCTTTTTGTGGCATCACTACTCAAATTAAAGTTTAATGATTCTTTTTATTTTTGTCTCATTTGAATTTTATATTTCCTGGCAAAGTGAAGTCCCATCTGATGATTACCTACAATTGAATCTTATTTGGCCGCCGCCTCCTCCCCCCCTCTCTTTGTAACTGCAAAATCCTTCAGAAGCTCAAAGTCTGTGTCTCTAGTGGCTTATCAATGGGTCCACATTGCATTTTAGAGAGTGGCCATTTTGGAATCGTACTCCGCTGCAGTCAGCACCATTGTGTATGCCTCTGAGAGAGCATATTCCATTTGGCTGTGTAACAGTGCGGCCCAAACAAGCTTGGAAGGTTTGTGGTGGTGTTTGTGCTAAAGCTTGGGGTGAAAATGAAATGGAGAAGCCCACACACCAGAGACCGAGAGTGCATATTTAATTTGTTCTGTGCTTATCAGCCTGGTCGTTCTGCAGGGGGGATAGGAGAAGAGGGGGCAAGGAGGGAGGGAGGGAAAGAATAGGAAAAGAGGAATCGAGCGGTTTGGACGCTGCTTCAGTCCCACGATGATGAAGCCATTAAAGTGAACAGCAGCTGGCAGACACACACCACAAACAAGTTAACACTTCACAAGAGGAAACACAGCTTATCATCCGACAATGAGAGCTTTTAGTGCGTGTGCGTGTGTGTGTGTCTACCTTTGAGTGCCCATCCCTCTGTAGCCTGATAAATCCCTATAGAGAAGGACATGTATCCCTTTGCACTGTAAATTCTACTTCGGGCTCTGCAGCTGTCACCAAGTTTCCTCCAGAGTTAGTTCAGAGGGGAGTTGTTTGAGATTGCAATATAATGAAGATCATTAGCCAAAGATTATTCCTACCGCAGCCTTAATTACAGTACTTATCTAATTGCTTATTAAGACCTAGATTTGGTGAATGCACAGAATCTAAATTAAATGGGTAAACACTTAATTGAACAAATCCATTAGTTCAAATAATGAGTTTCATGTGAGCAGACATGGAGTGGAATAAGGGACAGCATTAACATAATGGAAGATATGATTCTCTATTATCCACGTTTAAACAAATACATCTCCTCGTGTCTTTTTTTTCTTCCTCTCCCATCTTTATCATTTCTCCCCCATTTGTTTTGCTACCACTTTTCAATTCAATGGAATGAGCATTATGGGTATGAACCTAAGAGCAGTTTGTTTTCATAATAACAATTATGGCTTAAAGATTGATGACAGCACAAGCCAATTGGAATCTCAATAAATCAACTTATTAACATGCATTAGCCAACTGCTGGAACAACATCAGCATAATTGTTCTCGCTCCCATCCTCCCTACTGTCACCTCCCCTCCCTCCTCTCTTTTTCACATCCTCCCCTCCCTCCTGCTCTGTAGTTTTCAGGGGAGGTGCCAGAGAACAAGGTGAACGTGGTGGTGACCAACCTGACAGTGGTGGACAGGGATCAGCCCCACAGTCCCAACTGGAACGCCGTATACCGCATCGTCAGCGGAGACCCCTCCGGACACTTCACCATCCGCACCAACCCCATCACCAATGAGGGCATGCTGACAGTGGTGAAGGTAGAAATGAAGCTGTACATTCACGTCCTCATGTCTGATATTTCAAAATGAAAGTGCGCCGTTGTTCTCCATCATTATTCAACGCTGCTTCTTGTATGTTTCCACCTGCTCTGAAGTGCCAGATGTTGATGACTGAGTACTTTGGTCTCACATTGTTTTCACTGAATTATATGTCATTTCTCAAATTGGAGCACAGTTAGAACCAATCTTGCAATCAGTTACACTCATTTTCCTCCCAACTCTCATCACTCTGTGTCTCACTCTCTCTCCTCTCTCCCACCTCATCGGTTCCTCTCAAGCCGGTTGATTTTGAGATGAATCGTGCCTTCATGCTGACCGTGGTGGTGTCCAACCAGGCCCACCTGGCCAGCGGCATCCAGTCCTCGCTGCAGTCCACGGCAGGAGTCACCATTTCGGTTCAGGACGTGAACGAGCCACCCGTCTTCCCCGTCAACCCCAAGACGATCCGCTTTGAGGAGGGTGTGCCGGCAGGGACCACTCTCACTGTGTTCGCTGCTCAGGACCCAGACCACTTTATTCACCAGCTCGTCAGGTACTTTAAAGGACACCGTAATATGGAGGGTTCACTTATTTGCTGAGTGTAAAACATGAGTAAACTGACACAGCATCAGAATACACTGGGCACGCTGATCAGCATATTTTGACAGGACCATCTTAACCTGAAATACTTAATTCCTATTAAAATGTTACTTTTTTATTATTGATGGCAACTTGGAGGGAGCAAACAAGCCGTGAATGTTTTGGTCTCCACCAGCTCATGAAGGAAATATCTGGCTCTTTAGCTTCACTGTGTTCACCAGCTAGTTGCTAACTTTGTCTGCATTTTCTGTTTGGTAGCTTACAGGTAGTTTATCAAAGGTTTTTTTCTTGAAAACAACTTCCTGCTTTGTCTCTAACAAGGTTTATGGGGGTAGTGACACTGAACCAATCAGATAAGTTGCAGGCAGGAAAATGCACTGTAGGTCTGGTGATAACTCTCCGTGGGTTCATCACAAAGAGCGCCCCCTTTCACTCACGTGTAATCATTTGTCATCGTGGTTAATTTGAAATATTGATTATAGCATCTTTTATGACAGATTCTTTTCTTTTTTACTTATATCTAATTATGTCTCACATATTTTAATATGTTTGAATATGTCAGGTTTTTGACAGATTTTGTTTTTTAACAATTTCTTCTGTTATAGATACACTCAAGAAAACTAATTACACTGAGTGACATAAATAATGAAGACAAACGGAACAAGCTTTAAAAAAACAAAAAACAAATTAAAAACAAGGTCACCTAATGAGGAAATAAGGTGAAGTGTCAGTTGTTTAAAAAATGCACTAATAATGTTCTGAAACCAAATCCAAAACACCATCTGTTGTGTCATTTCTGTCTCTCAGATTCGTAAATACATGTACAGTTCAGGTTTTGTATCACAGTCGTTAGAGGCAGGAGCGAAGCTGCTCTGATGGCCAAAGACTCCCTTGTAAACAGATATATTTTGTCTCCCACTGAGTCTGAGTGTCACCAGTGTTGAACCAGTGGTAAGCGCTTTCTTCACAGTTTGTCCCTCTCCAGTGACACTCTCAGCCGACCCCCCTCGCCCACATCCCGGGCTTCAGTTACCTCCCTGTTGCCAGGCGACCAGTGTGAAGAGGTCATGCTGTAATGAGTTGGACACTGTCTGTCTGCCCTCCTTAGATCCCTATCTCCTTCTTCTCTTCCTCCTCATTGATCCCTCCCTCCATCCTTCCTAACTGGGATGACACACAGCGGGCATCATGCCATCCAGGCATCGACCCTGTGTGATAGAAACTCCCACATGCCCACTGAGGTCCAGCGGCACCGTTCCACTCCACGGCCAGGCCCAACGAGACGCATTGATTTTTCTTAATGTCAGTGAGACAGCCTCTTCTTCCAGGGACCCGGTGGAAATGTTACTGAATTGATAGCGGGGGAGGCAGTGGGAGATGTACTCGTATATATACTGTACAGGAGTGTGAGCAACATGCACAGCTCAGGTTCCTTCTCCTAAAAAGACATGTCATGCAAACTAAGTGGACTGAGCTCTTCTGCCCTTTGAGAGAAGTAACCTCCTCTTTTACTCTCTTTTCTCTCATCCCTCCTTCCCTCTTGCTTCCCTCTGACCCTGTCACTTTCGTTTCTGTCAGTCTGTGGGTCTGTTATTGATGGGACCTCAGAGCTGCTGTCTTCTCCAAAGCAGCTTGCCAGCAGACGCTCAGCTCATGCTCAGACAGCCTCATCTCTGCTGCTGCTGCTGCTGCTGTATTCCCTTTAGGTGACCTCGCTTGAGCCCTCGCTGAGGCACTCACAAAAGACACAGAAATGCACAACCACAGACTCACAAACGCGCACGAACACGCACACAGGCACCCGCCGAGGATGGGTGAAAGGCGAGCGTGTGAGATGTGGATGGGAGAGGAGCCAGCTTTTGGGTTTTTTATGTTTATGGATTTCTTGCTTTTTTCTCTCGAAGAAATGATGTGAGGCCGAGCCTTTTTCGCCAGCTGACTTTGCTGTTAGATGTGATCTAAGTGGCAGCAAGAGCTAATTTATGTGCGTATTTCTGTTCTTGTTAGTATTAGAATATTATGCCTGCCGAGCGAAGACAATTTTGTGATGTGAGGCCGTGTTGGATGGTTTTCTAGTTCTACTTCATGTCTTAGATCAGGGCTCGGGTTTAGGATAGAAGTTGTACTCCAGCAATTTAGTATTGCACTACCATGAAGCTGGGAGACTCACAAGAGACAGATTTTTTTAAAAAAGACAGTCCAAATCGCAGCAGCATAGGCTGAGATGTCCTGACATTTACACAATGTCTACGCAACCTGCACAGCAGAAGCGGTGCTACTATTCCCACAATGCAACTCAGCAGCGTCTTTCATTAGATCCTCCTAAATGACCCCTTCTTTCAAACCCCACACCTTTACTTTGTAATACAAGACTTGAATGATGAGGAAACTGAACTTCATATGTATAATCAGTAAGTGGCATTGGCTTTACTTCCTCATTGTTCGGGGTTCCACAGACTCCTCTGGTGTATGAGTAAAAATAATAACAGCAATAGCACAACATATTTAAACATTTAAAGCCTGATATGTAGAAATGTATGTAAAGAGTTGTAACCCTTTCTTTGCCACAAATTCGACATTACATTTCATCATAACAAAAACCAAACTCACCATAAATAAACAGTCGTGTTATCACCAACAGATATATTGTTTATGAATGTTTATAAGCAATTGTCATACAATTAAGAATAAAATAAAGTATTAGAGCTGATAAAATAGTAGTGTGGGATGTGGTTTTTACCTGTTAAAGAGGATCAAGACACCGCATTAGGGTTTGGGGGTTACTGCAGTTAGAGCAAGTGTAGTACAACCCTTCGCTCTGCCAGCTGCAGAGGAAGCAGGAGGAGATGACATGTTGTTGGCATAGGAAGGAGATGAGAGAGATGAGACACGCAAACAGCAGAATCTAACCTGCAGAGCAACATCACATCCTGGCTAACACTTCATGACAAGCTATTTTTGTTTACGTCTTTTATCCTCTCAAGAAAGAAATGTTAAAAAATTATGATGGTGGGTGTCCATGCTTGTCAACATGTTCCTCCGTCTGTCCGTCTGTCCAGAAGCGTGCGTCTTTAGCGTGGGTAGAATTAGTTTCCTCCGTGCCTACGAGGCTGTGGCTAACCAGTGTCAGCCTCCGACACACTGGTTTAATTAAGCCCCCTTTACCCCTCGTCACATTTTCTGCAGACCATGCTTCCATTCAGAAACACGCCTCTGATCTCTCTTGCGTTTTCCTCTCTGACCCCCACCTCCTGTCACACTGGTGACATGCTGACCATAAACCCACCGGTGAGACTCGTCACTTGTCAACAATTAACTGTTTCTCATTAGAAGCACTTCCTCCGCCCGATCAGTTGTTAAGACTCGTCATAGTTGTAAAAGGGATTTATGGACTTTAATTGCAGCTGTCACTTTCCACTCGGTTGATGTCACGAGCGGTGATGGCGATGAGAGCTGCTGTGGCGGCTGTGTGGGTACAAAGAGCAGTGAAGTTGTTAAGAGCGCTGCTTGGCTGCTCTGCATATGGGTTCAGGTTTTCATCGGTCTTCATGCTAATGAGCTGCTGCGATGATAAGCTCGGTGAACATATGTTCCGTTCTCCATGTCACTGTAATATTTCAAAGGTGCTTGGCTGGTATTGCTTATTATGGTAATGAACATTCAACTTGATAATGGGTACTTTGAATCAACAAATAAAAGATTCAGAGCTGCTGGAATTTGAGCAGCAGTTGGCTGTTAATGTGTGAAATATGTTTCTGGATATTTATGTTTGGATTTAATGAAGTATCTGGCTTTCGCTCTGTCTCTGTGGATGTGTGTGTGTGTGTGTGTGTGTGTGTGTGTGTGTGCAGGTACTCCAAGCTGTCAGACCCAGCTAACTGGCTGAAGATCAACAGGACCAACGGTCAGATCACCACCATGGCCCTGCTGGACCGAGAGTCCATGTACGTCAAAAACAATGTGTACGAGGCCACATTCCTAGCATTCGACAATGGTAAGTCTGGTAAGTCAGGATGACTGTGTGTGTTGTGATTATGGGGAAACTGTAGGGCACATACACTACATGCACTTTATCAGGGTGGCTTTAGGGATGGAAATGTCACTCAGTCCACCACTTGGGTCCAGATCAGGGTGTCTCTACAACTATTGGATAAATTGACAGAAAATTTGGTACAGACATTCGTGGTCCCCAGAGGATGAATTCTAATAACTCTAGCAATCCCCTGACTTTTCCTCTTATGCCACCACGAAGTTGACATTTGTGGTTTTGTCAGCAAGATCTCAAGACATATTGGATGGATTTCTTGGTCCCTCTCAGGATGAACTCATAACTTTGGTGATCCCTTCACTTTTCATCTACCACCATCATCAGGTTACAGTTCTACTTTGTCCAGTACTTTGGCTTAAATGAAAAACCTGTAAAACTAATGACATTCCCATCAGCCTGAGTGCTACTACTTCAGTGCTAATTGGCCAATATAAGCATGTTAAGCAGAATGAATGTGCTATAGCACATGCAGAGGGTGAGTGTACAGTTGAACTAAAGAGCTACTACAGCACATTTTTTGGCATATTTCTCACTACTTAGGCACTGATCATCAGATGTATGACAGATGTATATTGGATTTGTACTTCCAGGGCTTTTAGATGTGCTGTTACTTGTTTCTCTTGACATGACAGTTGAAGGTTACTGCAGAGAATATATAACTTCCAGTGTATATAATATACAACAGTAGATTATATACACTGGAAAACAACCATTCATTCACCACAGTACATGTCACCTCAGCAGTACAGCAACACATTAAGACTGTGAAAGGTGAATGAATTTTTATACAGGTCTTATGGATGACATAGGTTACCTCCACAAGTCATTATGACAAGACTGATGATGACTTCCCATTTTGTTCGGTATAAAAACGATGTAATGAACCAAAGTTACACAAAAACACAGCAAACAGTTGTGGATTTTTGAAAGAAGTACATGAATGAAAGTTGCATGTGTTAAATATGTCACACCCTTGTTACTTTCCTAACAGAAAGACCTACCCTACACTGTGGGCGACTTGAATAAGTCAGTTTTCTATAGTGTACCGTATACAGTATACTGCATATAAAATGCACCGACCTTTATTTCCTTTTCACCGGTTAAAAAAAGAGTATCAGTCAATGAAGGTCTTGATTATCAGCCTCGGGGGCTGCAACTATGTACAAAAGCTAAAGTACTAAAGCACTACAAATAAAGGTGCTCGCTCTGTGTGTAAGTAGGAGGGACCCAGGTGTTTTTACTCCAGTGAGAAATGAGGGATTGGTTGCCCCGAAGCACACCAACTTAAGCTCAATGTGTTGACTGCCTATTGATTCTGGAGCCCAGTGTCAACAAGGGGATATATTCCACTTTGATTGAAATTCTCTTTACTTATTCTACTCAAGCGAATCGTAAGAAGCAACAAAGCACCCAGCCAATCATAACCGACAAGGCGGTCGATGGGCCTTGGGGCCTGGGGCAACAGACCTTTACATAGTTGATGCACCAAGTTACTGTCTGATAGGGGAAAAAAGTTGAAATACAACACTGATGAGCTACTGGCCTGCACTGCATCGGGACTTTTGTTCAGCAGACTGACAGTGTGTGTGCAGGGGGTTGTCAACTGAATATCAAGGCCACAATATATCACTGCGGTCAACAGAGCAGTGCACATACTGTACTTTCCTCATCTATAGTGTGGGGGTGTAATGTTCTGATCAGGAGTGCTACAGCTGAAGAATGTCAATGACTGTCCGTAGAGGAAGAAATATTCAGACCCTTTACTCAAGTAAAAGTAGTGATATTACAACATAGTAATGCTTAATTACAAGTAAACATCCTACATTCAATTTTCATTTTAGTTCGATTACAGAAGTATTGTCAAGAAATTGTAGTAAGTATCAAAAGTAAAACTACTCATTTTGCAGAATGACCCCTTTTAGATAGACTTTATTTGTTATATTACATAATTCTTTTTTTTTCATTCTACAAGATTGAGTTAATGAATCTGAGCAAATTTAATTAGACACTAACAAAATTAGCTATTGACGTTCTTTCATAATTGCATAACAGTGGAAGACAGTTTACGCTGAACAGTTTTATTATTTTATATATTTTGCATATATTTGCTATGTTGCTAGTATATTATTGTTATTTTAAAAACTCTTGTAAATATCATGAAATTGATTTAAACCATACGGCTGAACCCTACGGATGCTTAAACTGCTTGAGGTGAAGCCTCACAAACACATGATGAACACATCATCCTATATTATAAGCAGATATCTTTTGTGTGCAAAATCTGAATCGTTAGGGAACTAGTAGCTATCGGGGTCACATAAATGTAGTGGAGTAAAAAGTTCCCTCTAAAACGTATTAGAGCAGAAGCATAATGTATCTTAAAATCTGAATACTCACATAAAGCACAAGTACCTCAGATTTGTACTTAAGCGCAGTATTAGTAAATCGACCACTGGTGAAAGTAATATTATCTGGTCCACTGATTGTATTTAAATGATTTCACAGATCTGTTAAAAAAATTAAACTCCAATTGTTGGCAGGTTTCTTTTAAAGCACACTGATCACTTTTTCAGTCATTTTAAAAACATCCCAGTAAAAACAAACACTTTAAAATAATAGAGATGATTTTTTATGGGTCTTTCTTTTGCTTATTTGTTCTGCATAATTCACTGCCCACTCTTCTGCCATTTTTTGAATGACTTAAAGCCTCTGAAAACTTCACATCGTGAGTATTTCTCTACAGCATTAAATATGAATAACTGAGAAGCAACAATCAAAGTTCAATTTTGGGAGAAAACATCCGTTTGTGTTATTTATTATGAGAGTGTAGCGCTCCAAATTCAGCTAATCGTCTCCATTGGGACTGTGTGGGTGTGATTTGATTGGCAGTAGCCTGACAACATAAATAAACAACCCCATAACTGTCACGTCTTGATTCAGCGTTGCTAAATCCTGATTGGTGCATGGAAATGTGTGACATCATTTTCCCCTAACTGAGCCCCGCCCACCGCAAACTGAGCAGAGACTATCCCACATGTGAAGCAACCGCTGTTCAAACTTTGGCAGATCGTCTCGTGTTTATGTAGGACACCGTTGCTCAAAGACATTATTCTCCCTCATTTTCAGTCCAAGAGATAAATATTTAACCTCACGCTAGAGTTCGAAATGTTTTTGCTGTTTTCATGCTTCACCGACTCGAGGCAGACCGGCAAAACAACTTCAAGATCGCTTTCCTTTTTTTTCCTTTTTTCTAAAGCAAGCATTGCACTTAAAAAACAATGAGGCGCTTATTCCCAGCACCATGTTGTACAGCATGAAGAGCATGAGAAACAGTGTGGCAGATAAACAACATTCCTCCGTCAGTTTAACTGCAGTTGAGCGACTGCGTGCGCAGTAATCAAAGCACATTAGAGGCTGTGCTGTTAATGCATAAAACATCAAAAATGTGTCTCCCAACCTGATGGTTCTGTTCTGCTCTGACAGTCGTGAGAAACCCTGAATAAGTCATGATGAGCTTGTGTTGCTGGATGTAGTGGAGGGTTAGCCTTTGAGTCATTTCCCAGTGGGCTTTGCAGAGTGCAGATAACAGCAAATCTTTATGTGAGTGTTGTCCCCTCCAATATGAATCTCGCCTCAACCTTTTCAGAAAGCAGCCAGTTCTAAACACAAAGACTAAAAAATGCATGTGTCCTTTCATTTGTTCTGGCTCTTTTGTTCGGAGCGCTCCGCTACAGATGCACACAGTATTGCCCCTCCACTTTCTGCCTTTCAGTAAACAAAACCTTTTTCTTTCCCAATTGTTTGTCTGCTTGTACGCCTCATTTTCTCAGTTCCACACGTGAATCAGCTGGAGAAAACGTAATTGAAATGGAAGGATTGTTTTGCCTTCTTCTGTAGCTTTCTCATCAAGCTGTCTCCAAGCTCCGCTTTCCTCGTTTTTTTTCTCCATCTCCACTCATTTAATCTTTACTCCTCTGCCTCGCCGCCTCTTCCAGACATTTTTTTATCTCGCTATCTCGTCCTTTGATCTCTTTACCTCCCGCCTCCCCTCAGGCTCGCCTCAGGCCAGTGGGACGGGAACCCTGCAGATCTACCTGATCGACGTGAATGACAACGCGCCGGTGCTGATACCCCGGGAGGCCCAGGTGTGCGAGCGTGCCCGTCCCAACTCCAGGGTCAACGTCACAGCCTCTGACGCTGACGCCGACCCCAACGTTGGGCCCTTCGACTTCGAGCTGCCTTCTTTTCCCGCCAGCGTTCGACGCAACTGGACCATTTCCAGGCTGAGCGGTAATTAAATTCATTTTTTTTGACATTGCAAATATTCTAGCCGCCTTTGTGATGTAACATGTGGGAGGTACGTGGAAATGATATACAACCATTCTGCATCCCCAGCTGAAATAAAGCATAAACTTAACAGATGGGACGCAAAACCCCTCTGCAGAATAACTGGCGACATCAATCAGTGGACCAGGGTTTGCTGTAAGCTGCGAGAGAAGTCCAAATTTGACAAAATGTCTCACAAAGCTCACAGTGAGAGACGCGGGTGCCATCCAGTGTTGACGTACGATCTATCGTTCGTGACAAATGAGATCCATTCATCTCTCTGTCCCCCGAGCAACTGATCTGTCACCTAATCCACCCAGATGGATGTGTCACAGCAGTTGTCTTGAGGACAAATCTGATCACATACCTGGATTTCTTCTCCCACCGAGGCTCTTGTCTTAGCTTGACTGAGTGATAGATGCTGAAGGTTATACGTCCTGTTGTTTTTTTTTTATATCTTTAATGCCTCCTTGCATACGTATATGTCAGAATGATCGCTGCACAGTTTGTTTGGTTGCAGCTTTTATTCGGGATGTCATTCACTCGTACCTACGCACACGACGACATGATATCCTGCCGTAAACAAAATGGAATTTCTCTGCGGTACACTGTCTAATCTTATTTTCTTCCTCTCCTTCACGTCCTCTTCCCTCCTACTCACGCCCCTCCATCTTAATGTTTCCCCCCTTCCCCCTGTTTTTTCTCATCATCAACACTACCACACTCCCACTCTCCAGGTGACTATGCTCAGCTGAGGCTAAGGATCCCTTATCTGGAGGCGGGCGTGTACGAGATCCCCATCATCGTGTCCGACTCGGGGAACCCTCCTCTGTCCAACCGCTCTGTGATCAGAGTCAAGGTTTGTCCCTGTGACGATAACGGGGACTGCAGCGCCACGGGGGCTGTGGCAGCTGCCGGCCTTGGCACCGGGGCCATCATCGCTATACTCATCTGCATCATAATACTGCTCAGTGAGTACATCACAGTGGGGCAATTAGATTAGATTAGATTCGACTTTAATTTCATAACAACACAACAAAGTACAAGTACTGAGATGACGAAATGCAATTTAGCGTCTAACCAGAAGTGTAAAAAGCAGTGAAGTGCAGAGTAATGCACTTCTGTATAGAGGTATGTATAAATAAGCAGCAATGGTTAGAATACAAGAGATATATACATCATGAACGGTGTAAACAGTATGAGCAGTGTGCAATGAATACTCTAGGATATAAACAGTATGAACATGTGAAATGATTGCAGTAGGCAGCGCAGATATAGTATAAGATATACTATAAAAATATATAGTGCAGGTTTAAGTATAAGAAATGCTAATAGTAAGATATTATATACAGAATAAAGAGCTGCAGCTACTGTATGATATTAATACTGTGTATATATCAAACCTATTGGATGATTATGTTTGTATGTATCATACATCATGAAAATGACAAAATGTCCGTTCAGCAAACTGTTAGTGACACCTTTTCTCTATGGCACCTGTTTGTGTTTCCCACAGGCATGGTTCTGCTGTTCGTGGTGTGGATGAAGCGCAGAGAGAAGGAGCGGCAGGCGAAGCCCCTGCTGATCGACCCCGAGGACGATGTCAGAGACAACATCCTTAAGTATGACGAGGAGGGAGGAGGAGAGGAGGACCAGGTATGAAGATTATAAATGTGTACAGAAGTAACACATGCCGTTAACCAGCAGTGGCATCTCTGGGAAATTTTACTCGCTTCAAAACAAACTGCCTTTTATTTATTTAGGAATTCAGGAATTTATTAACAGACTAGGTTAGATAACTTTATTAATGCCCCGAAGGGAAACTAGTTTGATCACCATGCGCAGTGACAAGTAACAAAAGAGACAACACATATTCCCCAGAGGCCTTAGTAAGATCAATCACGTTGTTAAGCCTGCAACTAATGATCATTTTAATGAGTGATTAATGTGCCGATAATTTTCTTGATTAATTGACTGATAGTTTTGTCTGTGAAATGCCAGAAAATAGTGAAAAACACTCAAGATCAAATTGCTTGCTTTATTCAACCAAAACACAAAAATATTCAGTTTACTGTCATATATGACAAAAGCCTCAAATCTTCACATTTGAGAAGCTGGAATCAGTGAATGTTTGGCATTTTGCATGAAAAAAACAATTAATTGATTATCACATATTGCTGCTGATTAATTGTTTTTCAACTCACTATTGCAGTTCGACAGTTAATGAATAAAAGCTGACCACAAGTGATGCACCAGAAAACAGGACCAATAAAACGGGCAATAAATATTATATATATAATATAAATATATAATATATAAATATATTGTTTATTGTTGTTGAAACACTTTAAAAAATACGTCACGTCTTCACCATACATTTATGAATCCTGTTCTGTCATTGGTTGTAATGTGTCTGTGCCTTTTTAAACACACAGCAGTAACATTTTCGGACCAGTTTAATTTTGTATCAATCTGATGTTTATATCAACAGTTTCAACCTGTTCATTCCTTCCTTTCTGCAAGGTCAAATATTATTATTAGAATATTATTAGTCTTACTAAAATTGTATTAAATGAAACTGAGAGTTCCCAGAAAGTTCATCCGTGTACCACCGTCGTAAAATTAACCATAAATAACCATGAACAAGTTTGGGGAAATGCTTGTTCAGCTGGACCGCGGAGAGAACAAAATGTACTTTTTGAAAAGTAAGAAAAATGTTTTCAGGGTGCAGTCTGCCCTCTGCCTCACAAACAAGCGCTGGGGCTGAAAATGCTGCTTGGCTTGAATTCCACGTACAGTCGACTGTGCAACTCTTTCTGTATGACAAGCCCTTTTTTCTGCCCAGAAATCGTTATATAAGTTCTACACCCACTGCACACCACCTCTTCTTATCTAATACTATTTTTCTAAATAAATGAAAACCTTCAACAATGTTAAGCTCCAACAGCTTTGATTAATTCAGAAATGTATTATTAATTATGCCCTTTTTGATACAACACCCACACACACACCAGTCATCCAGCGCATAAACACACAGTAGCATCACATGGCTGCAGTGTACGTAGACATATTTTCACTCTGAGGCACCTGTGTGAGGATTTAGTGGGTGCAATTATTTATCAGTTGCAAGAGAGTAGTTAAGAGAATCAACAACCTGCTCTATTTACAACACATAGTTAAACCTTTTATAACATTCTGGACCAAGGAGCATTCATTTGTTAGGTGCCATTTAGTAATACATTAAGCAATGAATATAAAGTGAACAGCAAACACACAGTGCAGTCAGAATAATTTGCACATAAATACGGGCAGACAAGGAGCGTTTGTGAGTTTCTGAGAGAGCGAGAGAAGAACTAGTCAGAGATTTAAACCAACATGAAACATGCTTCTAGAGCAGTGCGACAGGAAAGAATGAGGCTCGTGTTGGAGTGTTTGTTCAAATTATGAATGAACAATAACTCACAGCACATATCATCAGTAATGTTTGATCAAACCACAGCTGCTGTCTGAATCTTAAGCGTTTTCACTATATATTTTTATCATGTCAGACTTCCCCTAACATCCTCGCTTCTAACATTAGAACACTATGAATTGTGGGTAATTCCCTCAAGCGAAGACGGCAGTGCCGCAGATTTACAAAAGGGCTCAAACGTCCGTTAGAAAGCACAGATCTGAAGTGCAGATTTCTCCGCAGGTCAGTCCTGAGCCCTCGCAGACTTAACAGGAATGCACATCAAAGTCTGTGAGGGCGGACGGCGGGACCAGACCAAAGTACATGTACCAACTTGGAAACTGAGCTTGATTCGGAACACAATGCATGTACCGTAGATGAGAGAAGGGTTAATCATTTGGGAAAGAAAAAATAGGCCAAGAGTGGAAAACAAAAGTCATATAAAAGGACAAAGAATAATAGGATGGTGTGACTCTCAACATATCTTCCATGGCCTCCATCCAGGACTATGACCTGAGCCAGCTGCAGCAGCCCGAGTCTTTAGACCACATCATCAACAAGCCAGCGGGGGTGCGTAGGGTGGACGAGAGACCTGTGATTGCTGAGTCGCAGTACCCTATCAGACCCAGTCTGCCCCACCCTGGAGACATAGGAGACTTCATTAATGATGTAAGTTGAAGAATGGAGCAAAAATGTTTCCTGTTGTTGTGGGTTTTTTATAAGCCGAACAGTCTAGCCATGTTCACAGACTGTTAGTGTTTACTCCGTTCAGATGACTCATACTGAAGTTTACACAACAGTAGTTTTGAAGGCTGAAAAAAATTCTCTTTTTTGGGGGGGGGAAATCATGTGGAGTGATTTTCATTTAAATATTTTAAGAAAAGATGTGATGAGTCACTTGTTTTTTCTGCACAATTGTATTCCTGTCAGCAGGGTAGCTGTTAGAAATATTTGGCCCCCATGCGCAGCTCAATGTCTGGCTCTGAAACAGCGTTCAGACCATGATAGGACATTAAATTCCTAATGGGTGGGTGAGCAAGATGAGACACGGTTTATTGCTACTTTTACACCCTGTGAAAAACCATCAACTCCCATTATATTGTTGGTGAACAACAATGATCGCTAAAAGACCAGCCTGAGGTCTAACCGCAGAGGAGGAAACACTGTAACTGCAGAGAAAACCTTTCATTTTCTATCTGTCCATCCTTGTGTCTCCAGGGTCTGAGGGCAGCAGACAACGACCCCACAGCTCCGCCCTACGACTCCCTGCTGGTGTTCGACTACGAGGGCAGCGGTTCAACCGCCGGCTCTGTCAGCTCGCTCAACTCCATCAGCTCAGGGGACCAGGACTATGACTACCTCAACGACTGGGGCCCTCGCTTCAAGAAGCTGGCCGACCTCTACGGAGGAGGGGACGACGACTGAGAGCGGAGAAGGGGGCTGGGTGGGGCTGTGGCAGGGGTCGGGGGAGGCAGGGTCGGTTGGATGGATGCCCCTAGAAACCACGGGCAGGGGCCAAGAACATGACGCAGGCTCTCTGGTAGACCTGTGAGGACAAGACCCTTACATGGGCCGCGTTAGTTTGCTCTCAGCGACCGAGCCCGCAAACATGAACTCCGCTGCAACGCAACTGTATTCTGGCTTTATATTTTTTAGTGGCGAGTTTGTAGTGTGACGTTTTTTGTTTTGTTTTGTTTTTTTCTTTTTGTTGTTCTCTCACCGTGCTGGACCCGGAGCTCTCTGGGGATGAATCAAGGCGGTCGTGAGAGACACGAGTAGTGAATTTTGTGCTTTGATTGATTGTTAAAACAAAACCATCTCTTGCTTTAGTCTCACACTGAAGAGAATGTTTTTGGGAAGACGCTCTCTGACTCTCTCTTTCACTCTGTCAACTTGAATTTCCTTAGAACAGAAGCACTGTCATTTTATAAAGTGCCTTTTGTGGTGTGTTTTTGTATCAGACTCCTGCTATCTCAGGATCGGTTGCCATTCGTGCAGTACAGTGGAGGCGCGTTTCTCTCGTCGCCCACCCCCACCTCCTTCCTCCTGAAACCAGCCCTGCCTGTTACTCTCCTCTCCCCTTCACAGTGGTGCAGATGAACAACCCCAGCAGCCAGTGCTAGGAGGGAAGGACATAACCAGGGCAGACTATTGGATATCATAACCCAATGAATTATGGCCCAAAAGAAGCCAGTAAGAGTTGTTGTGGGGAAGACGGCTCTGTTCTCCAAGGACCTGCTCAGTTTGACTTTCACAAGCATCACCTGTCGACACGCTGACATTGTGTGAGACCATTTTTATACATGTGGGGGTTTTCTAATTTAGTGGAGAATGCCTGCCTTTCCTCTGTGGACTCATGACTTTAGGAGCCTTTATTTTGAGACGCTTGCCTGCCCTGTATGGTTTTGTGTTGCTTTCTCCACAGTGTAAAGCTTATGTAGGCATGATCTGATTAGTCAGACAGTGTAAGAAAGTGGAACTTTAATGACTTGGAACAAAGGCATATGAGAAAGATTTTTTTTTTGTTGCCTTGAACATTCCCGTTTTTTATAGGCCATCAAAACTATTAAAAGGTGCATGATTTTTTTTTTTCAAAATGTTTTACTTAAAGCACTTGTTACTATGTGGTGAGAATGTGAAAATAGTCAGCAGAAACTATATGAATATACTCTGTATAAAGACACTGAGAAAATAAAAATACTGTAAGATACCTATTTTTGAAGTATTGATGACATAAAAGTTGCTGCTCTTTCTCTAGCTCTTCATTGGGCTTAGGGGATTTTTGGCCCGTTCATTTTTAATATGTGGATATTTTTTGTTTCCTTGTCTTCTGTTGAAGCATAATTCCATTTTTTAAGATGCCTGCTTATACATGTTTTGCTCTTTTTTTTGTTCTTTTGAGATTTTTTTTTTCTAAAAACGCTTTGTTATACTCCTTTTATATGTGAAATCACAGCCTTCCCCTCTCACTCTGTGTTGTCTCTGACAGACGTGTCCCTCCTGTCGGCCTCTGGCCTCTGGACAGTGGAAGGTTCATTAGCCATGCCTGCTGATAGTTGTTCTATTATTCAGTGTCCTGGAATTCTTTTCTTCATTCATCTAGATACTGGATGTGTTCTTCAGAAAATAAACAAGACATGTTTTGAAAATGTGCCATCTTTTTTGAATATCCCCCACAGGCATCGTCTTGGGGTGTATGCTGAACTGTGTGACAGAGCCGGGTTGGTTCAGTAGTGGTCGGTTACAATATCATGTCACGCAAAGCTTTAAAATGTAAAGAGCTTCTGTCTTTTTTTTTTTTAAATCATTATTTATTACTGCTTTATCTCAACTAGTCTAGACTTTAAGCCACAATGTGTTGGATTTGAACATGTCTGATGATTGCGCCCCCTAGTGGCAGTATTAATGAAGCTACTGTGGTAGCACTGCATGCCTGTGGCCCCCACCCATCCACAATCATCAAACAGGGATGATGAATGAGCTAAAAGCAACACAGAGTGCATCCGTTTTCACCAGGACTGTATTTCAAATATGCTATAATCACATAAAAAATCAACACTTAGTGGCTTTAAATTCACTGCTTTTTCACATTATTTGTTCATGATTGGTTTGCATTTGCACACTGAATGATTGCACCCTCTTTATTTTATTTTTTTACAAGGGAATAATGTATTTTAAGTGCTAGAAAGAGACATGAAGCAGAACAGACTCCCTTTGCAATTACGCACTTAATCTTTGACCCTATTGTTTGGATATGGCTTCATTTTCTAATAAAACACCCGCTATTTGTCCTTTTATTGCATCTCAGAAGAAGGAGTAAGAGAGCAGTGTACAGGGGTCAGGAAGTATATTTGTGTCCATTCCTGTGATTTCAATTAGTCAGCTGAAGCGCCAAAAAACCCACAGGGGACTTAAAGGGATTTAATCCTCTCCGGCTGTGTGTCTATCAATTAGCCACACCATTAATCCCCACGGCGTAATCTCATTAGATAGAGCGCCTTTAATGAGACACCAAGAGAGAAAGCAGAGAGGCAGGCAGTAAGAGAGAGGGAGAAAAATGAGGCGGTGGCAAGATGCAGGTAGGCCGTGTGGAGAGGTGATTAGTAGGATGGAGGAGTGGGGTCAGCAGAGAGAGGGGGGTGGGGGTGAGGAAGGAAGTGAGACTCCAACACAGCGGGGACAATGCATAACATTTAGAAAACGGTTTGAAATAAAGGTTAAATATGAGGCGGGGAAATAGAGTGCTACTTAATCGTGTGTTGCCCACTATGGCCAGAAATTAGAGGGGTGGGCTACGGAGAGGTAAAGAAGACAGGTCAGTGTGAGCGGAGCTGATGGAGCATACTGGACTCGTAAATGAGAGCTTTGATTCCTCATCCACACTAGAGTATCTCAATAATGAGAACATCCACTAATAAACCTAAATTAACCTTTCCTATAGCACAGTGGTGAATATGGCCCTGGCAGAGATGTGGGCCCATGTTAATAAGAGAGCCATCAGAGGTGGGCTCCACTGCTCTTAAATAATAATCAACTTGGTGAAAGGTCATTTTGGTCATAGCCAGTTTGCAGATAAGGAGATTAACTTCAGGGAAGGTTTCTTTGATGGGCTGAGCTGAAGTTCACTCGGTTTCCCAGTGGTAGATAGGCAGGGTGAAAGAAGAAAGCAAACTCAAGTTACCCCCTTGATAAATGGCGTATATAGACTGAAAGCTTTGCTGCTGGCTTGCAGCCAGTGCCTTGTGTGTTGTAAATAAAGTTTTCTCTTCAAACATGTCTAAGCCTGGCTCTTTTCATTTCCTCTCCATATAGCTAGTGAGTCTCTTGGGCCGGTGCTGGGAACAGGCCAATCTGGAAAACACCGCCGGATGTTGGTTCTGATGCCGGCTGCGTGATCAACTGTTCACAGTTTAGTGTTGATGTTGCTATTCAGAGGAGGTACCGTCCAGGATGGGCTGCCTCCGCTGGCTGCTTTTCTGCTGACACCACTCTGAGCCTCCTGCTATTTCAGGACTCAGTCTAAAATGAGATCAAAGCAGCAGAATAAATTTGATGTTCCTGCTGCAAGTGGGGGAGAGAATATCTACTGTTTAACGACCAGCCGTTTATGATATGGATGGCTGGTCCAGTGGAGACACTCTATGCTATTACCAAGACAGGATGTTCATACCAGTCAGGGCTGAAACACTGTCTGTGACCCGTCAAACTGTATTGACATTTTGTAGTAGATCTTATCAATAAAAGACCTTTAACTCCTTGATTTTTATTCAACAGCTATAGTTACAAGTTACTTCACTGACTGCATTTGTACATTTTAAACATGATAAACTGATATAGTATGTTGCATTCTGTACATGAACCTACCCAAAAATACTGTGTTAGTACAGGTTGTTGTAGTACCAGATCTGCCCCTTAGCCCTGTCTCTTAGAAGGGTCACGTGTCAAAATCTAGTCCTAAGAGCTTTATTATATAAATTGCCATAACATTTTGCAAAGGTATCCGTGGTCCTCAGAGGATGAATCCTAATGACATTGGCGATCCCCTGACTTGTCCTCTAGCACCACGATGATTTACATGTTTGGTTTTGAATGAAATGTATTGGCAACTGTTAGATTGTCATACAATTTGGTCAATACTCTTGTCCCCCTAAAGGATGAATTGTTATAATTTTAGTTATCCCTAAACTTTCAATTTGTCCAACAGGCTACTTTGATTTATGACTAAATACCTGAAAAACTCACACTGCTAAGTAGCAAATGTTAGCATGATAACACATTAACGAAGATGGCAAACATGGTAAACATGATATCTGCTTAACATCAGCATCTTATCGGTTAATGTATCAAGGGTTTGGGTTTTACTTGTGACATCTTTAATACTTCAGTAAGATTCTTAAAAAGGCATTTTGTGGTGAGGTTGCAGACTGCGGCTGAAACCCCCTCACTTCACTTCTGCCTTTCCAAGTGTGTAGGAGAACCTACGGTGGCTCCTAAAAAATGAAAAATGCAAAAGGCCCTTTTCTAGAGCCTGTGTCAGTGTTTGGTTTGTCCATTCTGGGCTCCTGTAGAAACCAAGTTATGTGGAAGAGAACCTGCTCTCTGTATAAATATCAAAGTCAGCCCAAGCTAAAGAAAACACACTAGTAAAATCATAATTCTCCCTAAATCTTATACACTGGACCTTGAAGGGGGGCACTGCATCTATTTTACACATGGGGTTTACTTGGAACATTACAGCCTGTGAAAACAAGTTGGTTAATGACCTCTATGGCTCACTTCTGTGGAGGGGTCTGGTGAAAGATTGAGTTGCATTATGGGAAATGTAGGTGTAGAAGTAGGGATATGTTTTCTCACTGGTCACAAGGGGTAGTGGGTGTGTTTGGATGTGTGTGTGGGCAGAGCTGTGTGTCTGTGGGTGTGTCACTGTGGCTGAATGATTGCCTAACAGATATCACCTGCACCTACCTGTGAATTTGTTTGCTTGGTACAGAGAGAGGGAGAGGTAGGGTGCCCATATTTCTGTTGACCGCTAAAACTATTTCCCATCATAGTCTAGTCCTACAAGTCCATCATTGCATAAATGTCCACATGTATGTTTTTATCGAGAGGGTTAAGAGCTTTGACAGTCACACTACAGAAGGATTGTGTGTTTTGGAGCATGACCCATACTAGAGAGTCAAAGTGAGGATGTCTTTGCTTTTCTGTTCCTTTTTTAATATGTCTCCTATGAGTCCCCAACTTTATGGAGGTGCAAGTGCACCTGCAACTGCAGTACTGCTTTAATGCTGGACTTTTATTAACTCGGACTTGCCCTTGTTACTGAGCACTTTCTCATTGTGATATTGTTACTTTTACTTATGTAAAGGATCTGAATGTTTCTTCCACCACTGAAAACCGAGTCCTTGAATTATGAGGTCTGACACTAACACTGAAAATATTCACGCAACTGTCCAAACCTACTCGTCATATTCAGGATCACCTATAATATAATCACCACCAATGATGCATCATGGTATTGCCCTTGTGTTACTTGTTGACATCCTCAACTCAAGCACATGAAACCTGCGCTGCTGCTGTTGCCGATGCCGAGCAGCTCTGCGGAGACCGACTTCTCTGTGTGATTACATGCTAGACTGCAGTCAGGAAATTCGAGCTGCACCCTCGAGCAGAGCGGCTGCTCTAATCAACTGGATGTAATTCTTCACCTTAGCCACAGGTTAAGTGCCTTCCCCAGGACACTGGCTACATCTCTAAATGGTGGGAGCTGATTCCTTCGCAGCCAAGTCAGTCTCTGGTGTCCTTTTTTTTTTTTTTTTTTCTCTGGTGTCCTTAAGGGTACAATCAAGCTTCCATTCCCATCTGCCCCTCCATTTCCCTCTGTCAGCGTCACTCCAGGAAGACAGACCAACACTTACCATGAATAATGGATGTGTAGCACAGTCATTAGTATAAATAAATAACTGAACGCCACACGTGTGTAACAGAATTAGTCTTGTAAATGTAATGATGATATTACAGTAACACGACGGGGGGAGGAACGACAGCCTATCTGGCCATGTGCCCAACGTAAGCTGATTAGTAGCAGCTTGATGACTCTGTCCTTATATATGTGTGTCTTATGTATATTAACTCCTTTTTTCCATTTCAAGAGCACAATTTACATATGTTTCATGGTGATTACCCACTAAAAAGATGACACATTTCATACATAATTCATTTCTGTCTTTCGGAATCTTAAAAGGTGCTTCAAGGTGAATTTCTTGGCCTAAAGCTGTCTCATGGTCATTTATATTTCTTTTATTTGTTTTGTTTTGTTGTTTTGTCCTAATTTAAAATTGGCAGATATTTTATTTAACATGCATGATTTTTCAGGAGAATTTGACCTCTTTTTTTTGCCATGCTATTAGTGTGGCTCTGTGAAATTTGCACAGACATATATGGTTGTCATGTGATTTTTCCTATTGTGCCACCATGAGGTTTTTGCTTTTTAGTGTCATGTCTTCGCAACTATATATCCTAATGACACTAGTCAAAATGACTTTCATGTTCCCCTCAGGATGAAGTACTTTAATGGCAATCATCAGTTTGTTCAATACGTAAGATTCAGTTAACCGAATATCTGCAAAATTAATGACATTCCCAGCCGCTTCTCTTTGCAAATGTCTTTATGAGAACACATTAACCTAAGATGGTGGTCGTGGTAAACATGACTGCTTAGGATCCAGACACAACAAAGATAAGAGAGAAGAAAAGAGATCATCTGAGATCTGGGTAAAAATGCAAAAAGGCCATTTTGATTTTCACATCCTGCCTGTGTTATTTAGAGTCTGGCACCTCAGCTTGTTTGTTCCGGTGTGCGTCTGAGTGTGTGTTCAAGTCCATGTCACACGTTTCTCCGTGCGAACCACAGGTGCGTACGCTCCACACATTTTGGTGCCTGTCCTGCCTCATATAGGAGATGACTTTGTAAATGGAGATGTTCCTCTCCCGTGGGCTGACACTGCCTGCTGCTTGACCTGATTCAGCTCCATTAAAGAGGCCAACAGGCTATTAACCCTCCGCATCAATACCTCACAGGTTCAGCCACGCTTACAAACCCATTTCAGCAGCAGTCATAAACACTGGTCTTATTATAGTATCTCCGGGCCAAAGCAGGGTGCCCTGGTCAACCCCATAACAAAAGAGTCCTAAAGTCAGCATTAACCTGGGTGGAGCAAGGGCATGGACGCACAGGACATGGACTTGTGAGGGGGTGGAAACTAATGAACTGTTGTTGCATGTTATATTTCAGGGTTGGATTCCTCAGGAAAGGCTGAAAATCGTTCACTTTCATTTCCGGATAAAAGTGGTTATAGGCTACTGGGTTTGTGCATCTTAATGGATGATAAAGTGCAGCGACTGGATCAGAGTGCACCACATCAGTTCATCCAAATCACATTCTCACGTCCCTCCTCGGAGAGAGTTTTATTCATAAGCTCAAAGCTTAATCAACAATATGCAAGGAGGCGTTGAAAAGGATAAAATTAATTAACTGACTTTTAGTATTGCATTTGTCTCACAGCATGAATACGGTGGGATTACGAGAGGAATTTTGAATTCATTGGTTTGCAAAGTGTCAGTGTCAATGAAAAAAAATATCACAGGATTCTTATTCATCTAGCTATAGGGGTCTTACCTTAATAAAGCTTTTCATAGCCATCTGATTCACGTAAGTAATGAGGGCCGGGGGAGCTTTCACCAACCCTCTAACCATGATTAAAACTGAGCCCCTCTGTGAGCGTAAACAAGCAAAGAATTTTAGACTGGAGACTTATCATAAAAGTGCGAGCGAAACACCCTGCTGAGGAGCACTATCACAGTAGTCAAATCCCATCTTGGAATCAGACAAAAGCACCCATAGCTAAGCACAGAGGAACATTCGCAGGCATGAGCGTGCCTGCACACACACAAACACACAAATAAACTTGCTTTAGATATGGTTTATTATATAATCTCACCCTGGGGTGAAAGCAAAAATGACAACACTGAATGTAACAAATTAATAGGAGACCCCTTTAATAAACGCCATGGAAGGAAGCAGTGATGTTACTTGTCTCTTCTTCCCTGTGGCAGGCTCGGGGTGTTTACCCAGCACCCTCAGGTGCAGTGACTGAGACGTCGCTAGGCAACCGCACCATCCCTGTTGTTGCTCTGCCTCTGGCACTCAAGTGGGAGCTTATGTGGACTTAACTCTGAAAGAGCAGCAGTGTTGAGGAGTGGAAGGGGGATTACCAGGAAAAATATTGGATTGGGCTGAGGCGCAAGGGCCGAGGCCTAACCTGAATCACCACCGCCACCAGACAGAGGCGCCATGAGGGACTGTCAGGCTGCTTCTATACTTCTAACACAAAGGTTTGGTTTTGATCTGGCTATGCTGCACAATGCTGTGATATTATCTAATAATTTAGATTTCTTTGTTTTTTCAGCCAAATGCTGTCTGTGCTGTGAGTGTCAAGCAGAGCAAAACATGGACAAAAGTCAAATGTAGGCAGGTAACATTAGTATAAAGAAGCTGAAGCTGCAGCTTTGGTCCATGTGAGCTACAGGAGAATCCTGTAATTTGGTAAAACGAGCTATTGCCACCTAGTGTCTCCCAGATGTACTTTCATTATGGAAAATGAGATTGTGGCTCATCACCACTGATAGCTCCAAATACACACTTATTGTTCCTCTTTGGTCGGCGCAGATACAAAAGCTGCTCCCAATCATTGCAACATCAGGCTACTGTCCCAGTGGCAGAATGGCCTAATTATTTCCAGCCCACGGTTGTGGTGAATGTTAGCAGCTGATGTTGCAGCTGTTGCTAATGCACCGTGTGTTGGCCTGATAATGGAGACAGACTCGAACAAGACAGCCCAACAAAGAACAGCACAGGCTGGTAGCAGACTGTGTGTGAGTGTGTTCTGCTCGTGGATTTGTGCTCAATATATCCCTATACGGTCCCCGGGGACACGCATGCTGTACTACATGTGGCTTTACAGATGTTGGAGGATTAAGTGGAATTATCTGTGAACAGGTAGAATAAGGAGGAATTAAAGGCATTCAGCTCATTCATGTACAAAACCTCATCTTCAGAGTCACATGCAGCACACATCCAGATGTTTTAATAATGCAATGCTGCCCCCTAGTGCAAGACAATGAAAATACAAAAAATAACTGACTGAAAATTAAAACCAACACCAAAGCAAGCTAATTACTGTAAAATCATTATTTATTCAAACTTTTCAATAGAGAAAATGTGTTTTTCTTTATTCTGCATGGGTAAATTTTCCATTCTATACAAAACTGTGTGTAAAACTTTAGGTGTAACATTTACAAATATACAGGAAGAAACTCCACTTTGTTAAGCTGGAGGACACAGTCAGTCACTATTAAAAGAGTAAAAATGTGTGTTGGTGGGCTGCTACAAAAATAGAAATCAGTTTCCAGTAGATGTATGTTTGGTATAGCAATACAGGTTAAAAGCCTTCTGAAAACAGTTTTAGAAATCAATGCATGTTAAACTAATTTTAAAAGGAACAATTTAACAGAGAAAAACAAAGCGCACACCTCTATTCACACACTGAAAACTATACACCCAAAATGTCAAAACAGACTTCAAACATATTCTATGCAAGTAAATGCACACTTTGTTTTGAATTTAAGCTACACAAAATGACTTAGGTGTCACATGAAATTAAATAAATAACTAAACATTAATTTAAGCTTGAGTTTAGTAAATAAATATGCTGAAAAACAAAATCAAATAAAGTGATGGAGATGACAGATAGAGAGTGAGCTACTGCTTCATGGGTTACAGAAGGGTTAATTGCTTCGGGATGGCTATATGGCTTATTCATAGTTAGGAAGGCAACTCAGTAGGTTACACAGTCTGGAGTTCAAACTAATTCAGTTGACAAAACAAAAATAAAATCATTATTCAATAAAACTAGTTGGTGGTCTACTAAAACAAATATGTTGATTTCCATTGCTTTAAAGCCTAATGCACACACAAACGAATCAGAAAATAAACTGTACTGTGTGACAGTGCATAATTATACATTAAGTCATTTGTTCATACAAAAACCCTTCCTCTTAAAACACGTAATCCATTTTTGCACTTTCTTGAAAAAGAAGTAGTACAGGGTAAATAAAGGGGCATTAGTCCATGACTGCTCTGAAAAAAACAGGCATTATTTGAGGAGAGAGGTAGAGAGGCCATCCAATATGGCTAAAACTGTGTTTCAGGTTCATGTATATCTGAAAGACCTTGAAATGTGCCAAGTCGCTGCTCTCCTCCTCTTCATTTTAAGAGTCTCTTCTGCTCTCTCTGTGGTGGGAGCGGTTGCTCTCTCCACACACACACTTCATCTCCCCCCTCTCCTCTCTCCTCCTCCTCCTCTCCTCTCTGACATCAAGCCTATTTGAGAAAGCCCTTGTAGAGGAAATGGGAGCGACTGGTAAATCTCTCGTTCTCCAAACAGAAGAGCAGGTCCCTGAGATTGACACGCGTGATGCGCTGCCGTGTGGGTCTGGAGCCCGACGAACCAGCCCCACCAGACAGAGAGGGACCTGATCCTGATCCCTGCGAGATGAGAGACAGGTGGGAGGGAGGGGGTGAGACAGGCGAGTCTGTATGTGATATTTGGAATTTGTGGAAGGAGCGGTCTGATGTGTAAACTCCCAACAGACGCGACAGAAGTATTAAGATTTAGGCTTAAGAAGCACCAATACAGCAATTAGGTACAGTATTAGGATCCCTCCTCAAAGTCACAAGATGAATCTGACAGCTCTTGACATTTTTTATGAGGTAGATAAGAAGTAAAAAAACAAAGTTCTGAGAGACATTTTTCCTGTATTTTTATAAGATATATTATAAAGAGGTCTACATCAAGAAAAGCAGCACAAAAGCAGCATTGTCATTGGAAGGCAGGGAAGGTGTATAAATTAACACTGTCTTGAAATTACTGCAACCTTTGTCAAAGTAAGTAAATAAAAGAAGTGATTTAACACTGTGTTTCCTAAACATTCCCATAACAACAATTAAAGAGTACAGGGCCATTTATTGCAGCAAATAGTTAGACTTATTTCACAGAACAGGTTCTGCGCTTGTGGATGCTCCCCAGTGAATCCAAACAACAGTGAGAGATTGACTGTGGAGAAAAATAAACCCCCAGACACTAACACTAAACAGAGCAGAACCCAGCACATGCATGGAGAATATACTATATATATATATATATATCCAGAATATATAAATCTGGAAGAGACAGAGGTTTGTGGTCAAAGGAGAAATCAATTAACTCAACCAGTAACAGTGATGTGTAGCAGGTAGGACCAATCAAAACCAGCAGCTGTAGCATGGTGAGTAAAAGGTTTATAACATTGTCTCACTGCATTGATTGAATGTGACAGGTGCCTTTTTTAAATGTGACCTGTAATTACGAGTCAGCTGACAGCGTGCATGAGTACAGCGCTCTGCCAAAACTAACGAGCTTCTTCCTTATATTATTTTCTCCACAGCACAGATGACTGACAGCAGGTTCCTGTCAGGGTAGTGTGGGCTGTCAGTGATAGCTCTGCACCAAATTAACTTTGTCTGGCTGAATCAGTCACGAGAGAGAAGAAATGACTAACTGTTTACGCTAACATTAGCTATTTCTGTAACCTGTATTTATACTGACAAAGAAAGAAGAGTTCTAATTGTAACCTGGTGCTATTATTGCTGTCCCCAGCCTTTTAACTTAACTTTGTTGAAGTGTGAATCATATGGAAAGTGTCAGATGGACAAAGGTACATGGGGACTTTATGACAGGGGTTATACCTGACAGCATTCCCAATATAAACAACACTCTATAGGGAATGTACTGTGATCAGCGTTACCTCAGCTGCAGCAGAGGAGGATGGAGAATCCAGAATCTTCCTCTTCTTCCTGGGACCGATGGCTGCCAGAGCCGTCTGGTTGGCTTCCCTCTGTCTCATCTGAGCCAGCTCCTGCTGCTGCATCTGGACAACGCACACATACCAACACGGAAATCAAGCACACAGTGCATAAACATGCAGCAACACAGACTAGTTGACCGTCCTCCTCTCATCCTACCTCTTTCGCCTTCTGTTTCAGACGCAGCTGCTCTGGGTCCTCTTGCCGAGCTCGAGACTGCAAGGCCAAAAGCAAGACACATCAATAATTTATGCTGGCAGAAGAAAGACCAAAGCCCAGGTTTTGTAGGACTGGAGATGCTGTGAAATTTGTAGGTGATGAAAATTCATGTCCATTCTGTATGAATATCTACAAACTATAGTCACATAAGAAGTTTTCTGAGTTTGAAAAGCAGATTTTGCATCAGCTACTTGTTTTGGCTAAGGCTGAAGTCCCCTGAATAGTCCAATGTCTACCAATATTTACATCTAGAGCTAAAAAGTATTTATACTGTGAAGTACAGTAGTTTAATAATAAACTATTCACTACTTTTATTTTGTTATGCCAAGTTGATTTATTAAACCCATGCACCATTTTATTCTTAATGTCACACACCTACTAGAATTTAATTTAGTGTTATAAATTTGTCCCCAGTGCCATTTGATATATCACATGGTGCATTTGTTAGACGCTGTTCGAATTAAATCCTAACAGGCCTCCTGAGGGTGAGTCAAAATCAATTGCAGGCGACCTTTTGTCAAACTTTATAGACTATAATGTAGCTCTGGAGAAGAGGATAGCTGCAGGATACCAAGACACTGCATGTAGACCAAACAAATCAACATTTATTACATACCTTGATGGGCCTTGATTTAATCTAAACAATTAAACAATAAAAAGGAGCAGATGCCACAGTATGGCCTTGGAATGATAAATCTTTTGTGAAAACATCAAAACCTCACACTGCATCATAGGGCTATTTATTTACTTACTACATACAACAAAGCTGCCACATTACCCTTTAATACAATTAGAGTTTTCTCTAAATGAAATTCCACAAATAGTCTTGGAACTATTTCGATGTCTGTCAGTGACACTGTACCTTAGCTGCCTTTAGGAGGATCTCCCTCTCCTGCTCCTCCTTCCGTTGCTTCTCTAACTGGTCCAGCTGCTCAAAGAACTTGAGCTGAGCACGAACATCACTGCTCTGCTCATAGTTGTCATCCTCCTGCTGACAGACAGCAGTGTTACAATGTTATCCCAGAAAAGACCAATAGATCACAGGAGAGACATTTCTATATTGGATATATGTGAACTCAAAACACCGTAAGATGTATCTGTCATTTGCATGCTAACAACAACATTATAGATACAATAGAGCCCCTAGTATCGTAGCAGCAGTGTTATTTGTCTGCAAGAAACTGGCTAAACTAAACCATGGGCGGAAATGTATACTAGTGTGAGTCTCTCTATAACAACGCTGTAAACTAACCTTGAAATTGATGTTTTTCTGCTGGGCCACTTGGGAAACTTTTTCCAGCAGGCTCTGGAGCCGCTGCTGAGTAGCATGGGAGACGTAGTTCACCACCTCCGCACCCAGGTCTGTCACACCATACCTCCTGCCTGGAAAAGAAACAGCGACACACCATTGGAGTTTTAGGAGGCGGATGGATAGATGCTGTATTGTCAATAACTTTGTAAGAGCCTCACCAATCTCCAGCATTCTCCTCTGTAGCATGGCAGAGGAGAGAAAAGCCTCGTCCTTACAGGAATGTGTCACCGCTCCCACTAGTCCAGAATTGGTTGCGAGAATATTAGCACTCTCCTCTGATAGGTTCACTCCCGCCATGGAGGCCACATCGTTGATGTCATCATCATCTCTGCGAACATAAACATAGTAAGGGAAACCCGCACACAAGACTAAAGATCTTGAATCTAGATACATGTCTCGCAGAGGTGTGACAAAAATAGCATTGAAACTTGGAGAAATCACTTTAAGCTGTTATTCACTTGTCCAGCTACATATTTTTTTTCCAGTTATAAAGGTATGACAATGAGATTAAATAAACCTTCATTTTTATTTACGCTGGGTGAGTTATAAAAGTTAAAACCTGTGTCATCAAACAACATTTATAATAAAACTTTAATGACTTAAATTCTGTTTTCTTTGTTCTTACTTGAAAGTGCCACCCGCCTCTTTCAGCTTGTTCTTTTGAGCCGGGGTCAAGGCTGCAGCATAGACTTGTTTAGAAACAGGTGGCACCTCGGGCCTCACAGGAACTGGCAGAGACAGAAAAATCCCAACACATACTACAGGTCACCCAAAGAAAGACACACACACATGCACAGACAGAGGCTGTTATTACATTGATATCCTCACCTGGTTGTAGCTCTTTAAGCTGGACCTGTTGCTGTCCCACCATGATGGTGCCAGGGGCCTGATTCCTGAGCGTCACCATGGGGGTCGTCTGTAAGGTTACCTGAGGTCTCAACATTGCTCTCTGCTGCTGAGGCTGGAGAACCTGCAATGGTTTCAAATGCAGATTATGTTATAATTACCTGAGTGACAAGTATTTTTTTCGTTTTTATTGCGCAATTTCAGGGAGTGGAAATACATGTAATGCCATTTTATATAAACACCCCTCAATGTTATGGATTTGAAGCTGACATTTGAGATATTAATTAGTCAGTTTACCAGTGAGGAGGTCTGTCCTGGTTTGCTAACTCCTGGCTGGAGCTGGGGCCTGCTGACTGGAGTAGTGAGGCGGGGGGCTGGGCTGCCCAGGACCACCGTGCTGGGGGTGGGTGAGGTGGTGGAGACCGGAGCTGAGGCCAGCTGAGGGAGCTGACTCTGCTGGATGAAGGCTGCTGAGTCTGGTGTCAGTTGCCTTAAGGCTGGGAGGCTTCTCTAGACACGACAAACAGGTGGACGAACATTACAGAAATGCACATAAAGATGACATTTGCTGTGGTCCAAGATAATACAAAACAACTTCCTGAAAGATACATCAATGAAAATGACAACAGAATATAAGCTTTCTTACCTTGAGGAAAGGCACAAGGTAAGGTTGGGGTGAGGAGTTTAGCTCTTTGTACAATCTGCTGGTGAATTCCTCAGCTTCCAGTTTGCCCTCCTAGTTCAATATATAGGCATAAAGAGCTGAGAGTGAGAGCTGTCATACTTGCAGGTACAGATGATGTCTCTCTTGGCTAAAGGTTTTCTACTTTGAAAGGCCATCTGGGGTTTTGTTTAGAGCTTTCATTTCCAATATCCTTGTCAAATGTGAAACATGTATACAATATAGCAGCTGACAGGTTCATGTTGTCTCCTGTATGTACGTCTCACTCACCAGCAGGTCTTTGACCAGCTCTCTCACACTGGCTGCAGTTTCTGTTGATTGTTTCCCAGTGGACGCCAGCTTGATCAATGTAGACAGGAAGCTTTTACATTTCTTCACATTCTCCATTGTCTCCTGCCAAAAATACAGAACATTCAGATTATGAGTTCAAGTATCACTTGTAAATAAACATTTTATATAAGACAGCCTTTGCCTTCCTTTATTATACAGTAACTGTCTACTTACAAGCCCAATTCCAAAAAAGAATGTGCATAAAAACAGAAGGCAATCATTTCAAACAAATAATTCAAACAAACTGTGTTTACTAAGGATTTTACAAAGTGTTCCCAAGCCCATGTAGTAATTTACTTTACACAATCATGTGTTTGATAAAGCAGTGAAGCTCGGCCCATCCTTGCTTGTGAACGAATGAGTCTTTCCAGGATGAACCTTTCATACCCAATCATGATACTATCACCTGTTACCAATAAACCTGTTTACCTGTGGAATGATCCAAACAGGTGTTTTTGGATCAGTCCACAACTTTTGTTGCTCCTGTCCCAACTTGTTTGAAACATGTTGCCGGCATCAAATTCAGAATCATATTTACGAAAAGCAATGAAGTTGATGAGGTCAAACACTGAATATATTGTCTTTGTACTGTTTTCAATTGACAATATGTCAAAAAGGATTAGCAAATTATCACATTCTGTTTTATTGACACAGCGTCCTAGCTTTTTTGGAATCAGGGTTGTGAGTATACACTTGGAATGTCATAAACTCTACAGTATGCTTTTACATGCAGACACCCAGCTCTATCTGATCCCTTTGGGCTTAGCACAACTCACTTTGCTCACTGTTACTGAGGTAACTGTGGTCCCAGCTGCTTGGCTGACAGTCCTGGGGGTCATTCCTGGTACTGGAGCCCCAACTGAGCTCTGAGAACACAGACATTAGCATCGTACCATGTTATTTATGTTGCTGAGACATTTCAAAACCCACTTTTCAAGTCACAGGAGAGTATCGGTTTTAGAGCTATATCAATGTTGATTGAAGTGCATCAAATTTCAGGTTCATAAGAGGAAACAGGTGCACTTCTGCACTGAATTTCAGTTGGATGTTCTTCATTAAAAAAAAAGGAACTTCAGTTTGTTGGTTGTAAGATATTAGGAAAGATATCAGCAGATCACTGGTTTCACTTGGTAATTTTGTGATTGTTTTATTTAATTATATAAACTCTGCTGATGTGTTTTGGTGTGTAACACATAAAACTAATGACATGCCAATCAACTCCATCTGATCACTTGCTGCTCTTGTCAGAACCATCACTGTTGGCTGGATAAAGTCCCATATAGACAGAAGGCAGACCCATCAAAGTTATAGTGATAAAATGAGTCAACACTCAACCCCATCTTCAGTTTCATATTTGCAGTTTGTCTGACATGAAACTGACCTGGATTTGACTAAACCTATAATGTGGTAATGAACTGACAAGCAGATATTAACAATGCTGAATTGATTGATGATAACTTCCTCCATCAAAGGCCTATGTGCTACATTTATCTAGAAAACTACATTCAGCTGTAACAAAACATGCCATGAAGATACGCACATTTTTCTTACAATTACTAATCTAAATGTATCTTGCTTTCCCATCCATTCTGCACCTAATAGAGGCATGAGACATTCTGTCCAAAGTCCAGTATCTCCTGAGACCTCTGGCTGCTGGAATTTATAGAATATCTCTTTATAAATAAGTATAGGCCGTTCAAGTCTATGTCTCAAATATACTATAGTAAATCCAGGAAACAAGGTTCAGGATTACCCATAAACCCAGGCAACTAAAAAACATTCATTCACACTATGCAACAAATAACACATCCTGTAGAGAATGGGAGTTTGCACTCTTTTCATCGTGACAAAACACATTCATAAGATCCTTCTAGTGTCACTCGGACACATAAACTGGTAATATTATTGTCTACTATAAGATAACATCATGCTGACCCAATTTTAAACAGTAAATGAGGCACTTTGTATCATTCTTCAGTCTGCAACTTGCACAAGCCAACAAGCCACATGAACATAATGAAAAAATAATTTCACACCAACAGGTGGGGTTACCTGAAGGATAGGAGGTCTGTGAAGAGTGGTGGTCACAGCTAGTGATGTTGGAGCTGGACAGCCCTGACGGATGATGGTGCTGGGAGCCACTTGTCTGGTGATGATGGTGTTTCCAGGAGCCTGAGAGAGGACACAAAGCATCACATGATGTACCCAGTTTCAGGAAACCAGAATAGACATCTGCTGACATAAATACAGTGGCATGCAAAAGTTTGGGTACCCTTGGTAATTCCATTACTGTGAATAGTCAAGTGAGTAAAAGATGGCCTGATTTCCAAAAGGCATAAAGTTAGTTAAAGGTTTTTTTTAAGCAAAAATACTTTTTAATTCCATTTTTTACAGTTTCAAAATGAAAAAAGGAAAAAGGCCAAAGCAAAAGTGTGGGTACCATGCATGGTCAGTACTAAATAACAATACCACAGCTTGTAAATGTTTTTTGTAACCAGTAAAGAGTTCTTTCTTTCTTTCAGTTCTTGTTTAGGGGATTTTCACTCATTCTTCCTTGCAAAAGGCTTCTAATTCTGTATAACTCTTGGCCTGTCTTGCATGCACTGCTTGTCTGAGGTCTATTCATAGATTTTTGATGATGTTGAGGTCGGAGGACTGTAAGGGCCACCTTTAGCTTGCACCTCTTGAGATAGTCCATTGTGGATTTTGAAGTGTGTTTAAAATCATTATTCTGTTGTAGAAGCCATCCTTTTAATCTTCAGCTTTTTTTAACAGACTGTGTAATGTTTGTTTCCAGGATTTGATGGTATTTAATTTAGTTCATTCTTCCTCTACCAGTGGAAAGTACCCTGTGCCACTGGCTGCAACACAAGCTCCTAGCATGATCGATTGAGCCCTCCAACTGTAACAGTTGGAGGCGGTGTTCTTTTCATGAAATTCTGCACCCTTTTGCCTCCAAACAAACCTTTTCCTCATTGTGGCCAAAAGTTCTATTTTAACTTCATCAGGCCACAGGACTTGTTTCCAAACTGCATCAGGCTTGTTTAGTTGTTCCTTTGAAAACTTCTGACAATGAATTTTGTTGCGAGGAAACCCAAACTTTTGTGTTGCTCATTTCCTGTTTTTCACTCTAAAATTGTACACATTATCATCTTCATCTTTAACGTTATACCTTTTGGAGATCAGTTCATCTTTTACTAACTTAACTATTCGCAGTAAGAGAAATTTTGACCAGGTGTATCCAAACTTTTGCATGCCACTGTAAATAGTTAGATGTCTTTTAAAATGTTGCATACATGAAGACTAATAGTACAACATAATAACATACAAGCATACTGTGGTAATTTGTACTTGAAAAACAACTTTTATCTGCGGCTTCCCAGCACAAACATTTTCACATGCAGCGACCCACACATGCACATAATTACCCACAAACCCACTCTTTTCTTTACTTTCATTATAGTTACACATGCACTATAATCTATCTAATATTCTACTCAACAGGTGCTTCCCTGAGTTGTGGCAGGAAAGTAGGATGAACAAGGGTCATAATACTGAAACTGACACTGCAGCGTGACATAATGGCTCGCCTTATTCCTCAGACGGACTGTGTGATCTTACCTGACCGGGAGGCACGGTTGTCGGTGTAGCAGTCCGAGGGGCCATGCCTCCCTGCGCCTGGGCCTGCATCTGGGCCAGAGCCTGCTGAGGAATCATCAGCAGCTGTCCACTCTCACTGCGCACAAGCACCATCCCTGAATAAAGTCAAAGAAAAAAATATGAGACAACTTGAACGTAATAATACTAAGGCATGAAAATGTTTGAGAGAAACCTGAAGCTCTTCTAATAAATGAAACTACTATGCAGTGTAAACATGATCAGTTCATGTTGTATGTCTCAGAAAGTCTGTATTGTCGTATTGTTCTGTTTTGCATGAGGAACATTCAATAAGAATATAATCCTCATGTATCATGTATCAGAAGCAAGTGCAAATGAAATCAATTTGCTGCATCAGTCAAGTGAGGACACGGTGCCTGTGCACATGTACAGTAAAAACTTCTGACTCCACTCACCCGGGGGGAGCTGGATGTTATGCACACTAGTCTGTCCCGGGGAGGTCTGGGGAAGCCTTGGGGCCAACATCTGCGGCGTCAGGGCTCGGATCCCTCCTGGACCGGCGGCTCCCGTCACCGGAATCCGGGGCGCGCTGGGAACGACAGCCGGCTGCGGTGCTGCCTGGATGATGGTTGCGGGTGGCTCTGCCTTGATAATGTGCGACCCCGCGCTCACGGACACCGAGCCGGGCGGCTGGCTGCTGTTTACAAGCGAGGTTTGCACGGCGATGCCCGTCTGACCTGTTGCACCGGCAGGACTCGCGTTGTTGTTCCCATTCAAAGTTGCGCCCGACCCCGCTGTTTGCATAGGCGGCCTGACGAGGGTCACGGTGGGTCCTGCTGCCTGACTCGCAGGCTGAGCCGAGTTCATGAGAGGCGCCTGGATCACGCTGTTGGACGACGGGGACACGGTGAGTCCCTTCGAGATCACCGCTCCGCTGCTGACAGCTGTGACAGATGTCGCTGAAACGTGACTGCTCGCTGTCGTCCCCCCGAGAGAGGCAGCGCTTCCTGAATTGTGAGAGTTCATAGTTGGGCTTCCATTGAGAGTCTGCACAGAGTATGAGCCTACTTTCCCCTGGTGATTGGGGACAGAAGTTACGCTAACAACAGGTGTTTTGCCGGGGTCGTGTGTCGCGGTGGAGTCCTTGCTGGCCGTCGATGCATCCATAGTTGAACCATGGGGAGCTCGCTATGATGAGACCCCCCCCACCCCACTCTGATTTAACTTGTTCAGAAGGAGCACAAACAATCTTGAATGTGATGGGGCAAGACTCTGACACATCTACTGTTTCTCTCTGACAGCTCTGGC
The DNA here is from genome assembly GCA_025331565.1 of Holacanthus passer. Lineage (NCBI taxonomy): Eukaryota > Metazoa > Chordata > Actinopteri > Pomacanthidae > Holacanthus > Holacanthus passer. The sequence continues at coordinate 4,498,031 of JAFREQ010000011.1, forward strand.
GCTTGGTTTTCGTGTACACTCGCAGAGACAAAGAGGAAAACAACATTAGTAGTCGCAGCGTACCTGCTTCAGAATCGTCTTGACCAAGTCCCAGCTGGACATTAGCTCGCGTTACCCCCTTGTCCCGGAACTATAGCCATGTAATTAGCGGCTGCCTCGTGCCTACCCCAGTGGTTGTTGTGACACAAGAGCGACAGGTGTGACTCTACAGACTGTACAGGAGGACAAACTACCGCTTTATTCACCTCTGTGTGTGAAAAAGGCTCATCCAGCGGGCCGGAGCCGACCGCCATCTTCACACTCCTGTGAGCTTGTGAGAAGTGAGGTGCTTACCAACTGACATGCGCCTGCGCACAGCGGCTCAACGTCTCCGTGCGGGGACTTCGGCGAGCCGCGATTGGCTGTTCCACATTCTAAAAGGCGGAACCAATGGCTTCAGCTGTCAGTCGAGCGGATGCGTGAGAGGGAACAGCATCGTACCAGAGGCGAAGCGTTTTCGTCAAATCTCACATCGTCGCCGCTGTGTTTGTGCTCTCACCGTAGCTGTTCCGATTCAGATTTCTACCGTGTGACTCTTGGTAGAATAATACCGTGGTTTACAGCAAGCTAACAAACCAAATTTCGGACTTTAATCAGGCTCGGTGCGCTGGGCAAGATGGCTGCAGTGTTTTGGCCAGCGAGCGAAGTTGCTGTTGTAAAGAGGCGTTTGAGGCCCCGCCCTCCCGTTTAGAGAGGAACTATTGTATTGTGCTGTCAGCAGTCATGGGATTTACTCTGGTTCAACTCCCATGTGCACTCACTTTACGATACATGCACAATGCAAACAAAGCATGTGTTTACTTTCATTCACATTTATGAAATATAAGTACAAATTTACTGTATTTTTTTTTTTTTTGAAGTTACAAATTTACAGTCCACAAGAGCCTGAGAGTTTATAAAACGCACTACAACAAATTACTTTTCTGGTGTACAAATTTAATATATGTAGAGCATCTCATTCTTTTTTTAAAATCAATATCACTCATGCGGATTGGTAATTTTTGTATATGCTAGTGGAATTTTATTCACAATTATAATGAAAAAAGAATGGCAAATAAACCTTAAATAAATCTTTTTTATCAGTATCAATCACAGCTATTTAAGGATTTTTGCAGGTGCCAATGTTTATGAAATTATATTCACGTTTATCATTTAAGAGGAGAATTGATTGCAAATAACCTATGATTATTTTGGACTACTCGGGATAATCAGGCCACAGGTTATAGGAAAACGGAAACTGAAAAAGGAAACTTGATATATGATAAGTCTGTGTAATTGATATTTAGGAATTGCAATTTGAAAGAGAAAGAAAACAAAATAGAACAGCATAAATAAAACAATTCCATTTTCAATTTTGAAACCACTTTTACAGTCTTGCTCAGTCTCCTCAGTCTGCTACCACTGATGGGTTTGTAATTATATCAGGAGTGTCCAAATTAAACAAGGCTCCACCGTTTCTGGCGGTGGACGCCGGTTGACAAAAGCAACTAACCCTGTGCTACACGCAGGAGAGCCAGCAGGTGAGCAGAGCGTCACTGATTATCTTATAAAGCGCACAGGTGTCCGCTAATTGCGCACATTGCCGATGAGCTGACGCCTTTTGTTTGAGGTGGTTTGATGTTCTGCGATTTAGCCTCTGCTTCTCAATTTGAAAGCGTATTTTCGCAGGAGCCATGAGTGCTGGAGGAGGGACCCCTTACATTGGCAGTAAAATTAGCCTGATATCCAAGGCACAGATCCGGTATGAGGGGATATTGTCCTCTGTGGACACGGACAGGTCCACGGTGGCTTTAGCCAAAGGTAGGTTGATGGGCCTATAGGTGGCACCAGTGTTATGTCCTCATGCTGGAGGTTAATGAAACTTAACTTTATTTCCTGACAGTTAAATCCTATGGGACAGAGGACCGGTACACAGACAGACCAGTGCCACCCAAAAATGAAATTTATGAATACATAATCTTCAGAGGAAGTGACATCAAAGACATCACTGTGTCTGAGCCACCCAAACCACACCATGGGCTGCCTTGTGACCCTGCTATTGTGCAGGTGTGTGGCTCACTTTCACATTGTCGATGCAGCTATTTTGTATTTATCCAAATACTCATAACTGATAAAAACGAGTTCCTTTGTCTTCATTTTTGTGATTTTTTTTTTTTTTTTCTTTAGTCATCCATTGGCAGTTCCTCTGCTGCGTATCACCCACGCTGGAGTCCATACAGGGACATGATGCCCACCTACAACCAGCTGGCGGCTAGTTCTCTACTCAACCAGCATTACAACGCGGCACTGGGCCTAGGTACAGCCACTGATCTTTTGGACACGTCACATGTCTCAGAAATTTAGGCTTTTCTCCAGCACTATGGTGTGTCTGTTTCCCACGTGTGTCTGCAGTTGATCAAACCCCACCTCGTTACGTTTGGTTCTGTTCCCTCAGTACCAGGACTTCACGGCATCCCAGCCAGAAGAGCTCCTATGGTCGAGCAGGCTGTGCAGACGGTGCCATTGGCAAGTGGTGCGCAGAAAAGGGGCCAGACTTCAAGCCAGCCACAGGGCAGACAGCCTGTCCGTCCAGCCCAGCGCTCTGGACGAGGTGGTTCCCAGAGCCAGAAGGAGAATGTGCCCACCAGTAAGCAAACTTAACAGTTGCTCAAAATGTATTAAAGAAATTACCCATCTTGGTTTTTTGCTTTTATTTTAATCCAGCTCTAATAAGAAAACGTTTAATTTATGTTTAGGCCGAGCTCCTTCTCAGCCAAGTGCAGCCAAGGTTCCAGGCCAAGTCAGTGAGAAACAGAAACAAAGGCAAAAACAAGGTATCAAATTATTTAAAAAAAACACTGAAAACTATTTCTGACAGAATAACAGTTTTTGTCTGGATCATTTCTGCTGTCAAGAAACATCAAAGCTAATGTTGCTCATCTGTCTTTAAAGATATGAATTGCAAGAGTAAACCTCAGACTAGATGATCCTGTTCAAAATTGTTACTTAACCAGTTTTACAGCAGTGTTTTGTCATATTCGTCTGGTGCTCACATGCAGGCAGCCGCAGGTCCAGGAACAGAAGCAGAGGCCAACTGCTTGTGAAAAACTCGAAGGCCACCACCTTGCAGTTTGAGTCTGACTTTGACTTTGAAACTGCAAATGCTCAGTTTAAAGATGATCTTACAAAGGAGGTTGTAGGTATGTTTATTTCCAAGGATATGTCAATTTAGTTTTAGTGAATGCAATTTTAAGGGGTGTGTATGTGTATATACGTATTTTCTTGTTGTGAATGGATGCAGTTGAGAAGGTGGATTCAGGGGAGGCCCAGGACAGCCAGGGTCTTCAGGAGGATGAAACACTGGGGGATAAATACTACGACAAAGCCAAATGCTTCTTTGACAACATCTCATCAGACCTTAAGCCCAGGTGATGATCTAACTTTTGCTGTTTGTCTTTATTACTTTAGGTGTTTGTGATGCTCTCCAATTCTATTTTTCATCCTCAGGAGAACCACCTGGGCAGAGGAGAAAAAGTTAAACTTGGAAACATTCGGAGTGCCCGGCCGCTTCCTGAGAGGCAGAGGATTCAGGGGCCGAGGACGCGGAGGGCAAAGCACCACTGAGCAGCGACCGCTCCCCAAAATCGGTAGTGGGAGGGTGTGAAGGCTTTTCTTTCTTTTTGTTAACGTTTTCTGTAAATATTGTAGTTTTCTATTTATTTAAAAAGTACCTCCCTTTTTTCCCCATTTAAAGCACTTGAAGCAAAGTTGTTTTTTTCTTTATCCAAAATATGCATTTAGGGAATTTTGTACTTTGAATCTTTATATTATATGAAATGGGAGAGCAATTTCTTTTTAAATCAAGCAGCTGTATGCTAGAAGCACATGTATTCATTGGTAGTTTGGTAAAATGCAATGTGGGCTTTTGAACAGGCCAGCAGACACATGATTTGGTTTTGTTTAGTTTTTTTTTTCTAATTAAGTTCTGGTCTTAACTGTCCAAATATAGCTCCAAATTGCTTTTGGAGGACAGCTGTACTTGATTTTTTTCCCTCTTGTGAAATGAAAACTGTGGAGGACTTTAACAGTTGCTATTAAATAACATGATTAACAGAATGGCTTTCATCATCTTGTGCTGCAAATTGTCTTTGAAGAGAGAAACTCTTGACAGACATCCAAAGATTTTTGTTTTTTAAATCCCAACTTTAGCATTGATCAACCATTTAAAAACAGCCTTTTCAGTTTCAAGAAGGGTTTTTCCTGCTAAAGAAGAAAAATGTGTTCAGTTCTGTTTATGTTGTGGCTTGCAAATAGAAGCCAGTTGGTTAAACCTGGGGTCAAAGTCCTTCAGCACTTTCTGGAACGAATCATCGTCAGGAATGGTAATGTTCTCCAGCTCTGAGAGGTTGTCAGAGTCGCCCTCATCTGCATAGAGGTGAGGCTGATAGTCTATCTGATCTTCCTCTGCCTCCTGGATAGAAGAGAGCCCCTGCAGGAGGAGTGTAAAATCAAAGTCGAGTCATGCATTTACTGTGGCTTATGCAGCAGAGTCATCACACTGTGCAATACCAACCCGATGAAGCAGGGCGAGGAGAAATGCATCTGTCGAATAGTTTGAATTCCTTTTGTAGAGGATATTCATTGTGGTCGTGTCCTCAGTCTTTACACAACAAAACATTAACACAATGATTAAGTTCCTTCAGCCACTGCCTCAAAGTAATTTGCAAGCCAGATAAATATTCTACCTGCTGGGTGTTGTGGCAGCCATTGACTATGAGAGAGTTCCAGGTTGTCTAAGATTGGAGGAAAGAGTGAGCGAAACAGTAGCAAAGATGAAAATTAATGTTTGAATACACAGTTGTGACTGATATAATTGGCATTTAATGAGTGCATATCACCTGGTTCCTGTTCTCACTGAACTGGTAGGAAAGATTTTCCCTTCTGTAATCTCCAAAGTGATTGTAGATGAAGTTTTGATCCATATCCTGTTGAACAGAATGACAGGAGCAACAGTGCTTAACAGAGTTAAAGAGCAGTATGTCCACATTCAAATAACATTTTTACAAGCAAGGTCTTCAAAGTATGTGTCAGGAAAAAAAACAACTTGGTGACTCCTCAAAAAAAAAAATCTGAAAAATGTTGCACAGACCTACTTCCAGTTTGACCAGTGGAAAAAAAGAAGTCATATAATTTCCACCTGTACTCACCTTTGTAGAAACCCCTCTCTGTTGCATTCCATCCTGCAGACTTTGCTCATCAGATGGGTCGTAGTGCTTCACACTGGTGGAGACTGCCAGGATGCTATCAGGTAGCTTTAAAGAAAAAGATAAGATAAACCTTTATTTGTCCCACAGTGGGGACATTCACAAAAAATGCTTATGTTTGCATGAGGAGAAATGTGGAAAAGTATCTTGTTTGTTTTGCAAATGTTTCTGAGCAGTGACCTCGCAGTCTGTTCCTGGTTTCTCAATGTTTGATACAAGGAGGGTTTCTCCAGAGGAATCGCAGGTCTGCAAGGTGCTGAACTCTTTTTTGCACGTGATGACGACTGCCAACAGCAGCAGAACTGCCGACGAGACAGAGAGGACAAAATTCAACCTGTAATACATATCACAGCATACTCCAACACTAACTACAGAAAATGACTCAGTTTCTTACAAAGGAGTAAAAGCAGTGAGGCAAACATTATGCCGACAGCACCAGAGGCAGCTTTCGTGGAGGTGTCTCGGTGGCTTCGGCAGTTGGGCGTCACCGAGCAGTCACACACGGTCACACACATGTTGTATATACCAAACTCCCCCTGCATGTCAGAGATCTTCAGATCAATAGTGTGTAGGCCAGTATACACGCCGGGCTCCACCACCAGGCCGGCTGTGTACCCTGGGAGAAATAATCTCAAGATTCACTGGTTGTTTTTTTAATGTCTACTATAATAATTCACTACATAGTATACATCAGTTTCTACCATATGAGGGATTCAGTTTCCATTTTCCTTTGACATCCCCCAGCAGTTCAAATGAGAAAGGCCCTCCGAAGGGATTTCCATCCAGGTCAAAGGCTGTGATGTTGGTTGTGGTGGGGCCGCCAGACACGCACACATCCACACTGTCCACTGTGGGATGAGGCACGTTGTCATTCTGGTCGGTCACATGGATGTTCAGTGTGGCTGTGCCTGTCAAAGGTGGGTCACCTGTCCATGAAAAAAACAGGGTATGATATAAATTAGAATTAACTGAAATACTTACCTGGTCCTAAAAATCTTAAATATTAAGTGTGCATCCATGCCAACAGCAACATTTTGAGTTTTACCATCATCCACTGCGATTAGTAAGATGGTATAGGTGCCATTAACAGCATGAGGAGATTCTCTGTCAGGTGTCTTGACTGTTGTGATGTCTCCTGTGTGGGGATCCACCGTCACCCAGCCAGCAGGATCATTTCCCACCTTGTACCTGTGGACAAACACCATTTAGCAGGTCTCACATAAGACGTCAAACATTTTGGAATAAATATCCCACTCACACAAAATCTTTTGAGTGGCTGGAGTCAGGATCGACAGCAGTCACTTTCTCCACCCAGGTTCCAATGGGTGCGTTTTCCTCCAGCACCACCTCTTTGACAGTCACACTGAACTCTGGGTGGTCGTTGGCATCCTCAACTTCAATGGCGACTCTTATGGTGTGAGGCCGACCTGCGCCAGGTTCATCACCTGTGCTGGTGTCGACCATCCAGAGGCCTGAGGACGTCCTCTCCTTCACTTTACAGGAGAAATATGGAATCTCGTTTTCCACTGAGATGGACAGCTCCCTCTTTGCTCCCTCCTCAAAGTCTAAAGGCTGAAATTATACACTAGTTATGTTAAACTGTTCACTTATAAGATAAGATAAGATATACCTTTATTTGTCCCACAAGTAGGGAAGTGTTTGCATTTCTGAATGCAACTGAACCACAGAATTGAAACATGTCAACATGTACCCTCTAGTCTGACATGTAATTACTACATGTGTCACTGTAATGTGAAGCATGCAGCCAAACAGCACTCACTTTTACTACTGTCAGGATTCCATCATTGGTGTCTGGGTCGGTTTCTATCTTGAAGTGCTTCTCATCATCACCCTGTACGGTGTATTTGGCTCTCCACGCCGGGCCGTTCGGGGTGTCCTTGTCTGTCACATGCAGCCGCAGAGGAGAGGTCCCAGTCTCATATTCTTTTACTTTTCCAGAGCCCTGTTGTATGAACCCAGGGTGCAGATGGAGGTCAGGGGGGAAAACTGTAGAAAACTCTTAATCATACTTCCCACTGCTACTGTCAAGCAAGTGCTCACCCTGTGTTAATAAGTACATTTTTCATCATTTTACACTGATCTTTGCAGTTTTCTTGTCATAAAATCATACATTTTTTGTAGTGTAAAAGTGTAAAACTGCGTATTGGTTTAAAGAAGATATGCTGTACTTTCCACAGGACAATGTACAAGCAGATAATAAGCATTTGAAAAAAAATTGCATCGGCTTCTTAGGCCTATAAAATGAAATTAAACAATGAATATGTTTCTTTTTACTTCACCATTGCCCTGTTTTTTGTTTGTGTGCTTGTTTTGTCTTTTTTTGTAATTTTCTTTGTAAATCCCCATTGACAATTAATTCAAAAAGACTTATTAAACTTATAGAGGCGATTTAATAACTTTCTACATTTTTCTTTTCCTTTCCTTGAATTCCCATAAATAAAAGAATAAAACTTGGTCCCTTACACCCATCGTTGTAGAATCTCAAAGATGCTTTGAGTAAGTCATACATCACATCTAATATGCAAGAGTTAGGGTTAAATGCGATTACTCCAGTTGTGTATAAAAGCACAAAGAACTGTGTGATCGGCAGAAATCATCTTGATGCTGTCCAGAAATTGTCAACCAAGATGACAACCTACTGTCTGTCCAGTGATAGTTGGCATGTGGTTGTTGCCGTCCTGGACATGTATGACAACAGTGGTTGAACTGGACAGACTGACTACTTCACCATGGTCCTTGGCCTCCACTAACACTGTAAACATGTCAGCCACCTTAATACAAGCAAATACAGACAATTAGATTCATATTTTTATTCATTTCCTATAAAGAATGTTAATCATTTTGTATAATATGTATTATTCTAAATGTGTTATTTTCATCACAGGCATGCCCGTTATGTTACGTGATGATAGTTTTGCAACAAATTCAATGTCACTGAGACATGTACACAGCAGACACTAAATTACCTCCTTAAAAAATCACCCTGCAGTTTTAGTTCTCACTTACCTAAGTAAGTGCTCGAATCAAGCATGCTGCACATACACACCACACGTCACACAGTATATTAAATTCTCTTGCCTCGTGATCCAAACATCCTTTGAAAGAGATTGTCCCAGACTCATCAATGAAGAATTCAGTGTCCGGAGGGTTTGGAGACACAGATTTGATTTCGTAGTGGAACGTTGAGTTTTGTGTTCCTCTCTGGTCACTGTCATAGGCCACAACAATCAAGAGACGGGAGCCTGTTGGGAAATGACAAAACACTTTTAAAACAGCAGATACAGGAGTGTACTTAATAGACACTGTTGGTAATAAAAAAGAAATCAAAGGGAAATGGTTTATTATATTCTTTACCTTGTGCATCTTCCTCCGCAACTCTGACTTCATACAGATCCCTCTGAAAGCGTGGTGGGTTGTCGTTGATGTCCAGTATGGAAATCTCAACTCCTAATTTAGTGTCAATCGATAAATCTGTCTTTCTGGCCTCAAATTTCAGCTACAGATTGAAAGATATGACTCACAGTTAGACAAATATGCCGATCTTGGTTGGTATAATAGCTTCTTCTGTACATACTAGTTCTCTCCTGAGGCGATTCCAATGTAATTGATGGGGCAGAAAAATCCATAATTGTCCCCCTGAGCAAAGATCTTGAGTTCAGTTGAAGTTAATATGAGGCTTTAGCAGTCTGAGTTAGTCAAAGACAAAGTAAAAAAAATGGCTATCTTTAAAACTGACGCCCCATATTAGCCATGACTGAACTAAGCCATGTATTTATATGGTATTTTACATTTTCAGTAGTGAGATAAATTCAGAATAGTTTGCTACAAAGAATTCCTAATCGTCACTTAATTAGACAAACTATCTAGGGGAATGAGTCTGAGGACTTTTTGTGGATGCTCATGAAGGCATTACCAGTAACTATATGACTGTGCATCCCTAATCAGTGTGTAGAAGATTGCAGCAGTATGAATAAGATGCTGGTATGATATATGTGTTGAGTCTTAACCTTAAGCGATGTCTTCTCCTCATAGTCCACAGCCCTGTGCACAGATATGGCGCCAGTGTCTTTATGAATGGAGAGGACTCCCTTCGGCTCCTCATCCACTCCTTCCCCGAAGAGGTCAAAGTATATTCGATAGTTCCGCTTGATACTTATCTACAGCACAACACCAAACACTTTACAGTCTGCATTTGGGGAGCCTGAGTCGTTTACACATTTTCATGATAAAAAAAAAAAAAACATGATCTACATTTGGATAGAAGAGATAAAGACTGAGGAAAATAATTGCAGAGATCAAAATAAAGCTCATTAACGTCAGCAAATTAAAGATTATCTTTAGAGTTTTGCATTCAAATGGTAATGTTTAGTATTTATTATAATCAACAGGTGTATCAATTAATGAAATTTGATATTTGAGTTTAATAAAGAAAAGCAAACATAGCCTTTTTTTCTGGTGAAACTGTTTATATGTTGATACAAAGTCTGATTAGATTTCTTTATTCAGTGGTTTTCTCACCTTGCCCAGCACATATGGGAAGGGCCCCGGATGCCCCTCCTCAATTGTGAAGGTTCCAATGACCCAAGTCCTTCTGTGACGTCTCAGCACCTCTGAACATGCTACACTTGACAAATAATAAACCTGAAAGACGAACAGCCAACACTGAAGCGCACAGCCTTTGCAACGACAGTCATAGTATGATGAGAAGGAATGTTTCTTGTTGAGACAACAGGCATCATAATCATAAATCAGAATTCATGTCATCTGTCCACTTGGGAACAAGTTTGTTTAAGACTCATTGTGCTGCTTAGTCGGTGAACCAGTTCCTATGAAATGTACACACAGGCAATCACACAGAAACAATAGCATCACTGTGGGATATGGTATATTGTTTATATCTGTTGTGTATGTTTTCAAGAGATTTAAAGAGATACATTTTACATAAATAATTGCTTATTGAAACACTGTGAGAAGACATTGGCCTGCATGGAATCATCAACTGTACAGTATGTCCTCACATTTATAGACCAGCAGAGTACAAGAAAACCATATTTTAAAAAAAAACAAGCGACTGATTTTTATATATAATAATCAAATCTTGTAACCTTATTTCCTATATTATGTCTTTTAATACTGTGTCAAATTTTTTGATCCAAAGAAAGAAAATGAAATATTTCTGTTAAAGTATTTAATCGGCATCTAAGAAATTAACATCTTCAAAATCAAATAGTAGCATTTGATCTAAAATTAAAGTAATCTCATAAAGATTTGAAGTCAGTATTGCTACATACCAGGAGGACGAAGCGGAGCATGATGCTTGCTCTGTACATCCAGTTCACAACTGAACGGGCTGTTATGACGTTTGAGTAAAGGGAGACAAGACCCTGCCCCCTCTGCTCTACACACCCACACACATGAATATTATCGCAGGTTACAGAGTGTGTGTGTGTGTGTGTGTATGTGTGTGTGTGTGTTTTCAACCAACATTCAATCTATAACCTTCAACACTCCACCGTTTGCAAATGAGGTTTTCTTAAGACTTGAACAATGCTTGCAGTGATTGAGCTTTTTGAAACGCTGCCTCACAATTACCAACCCACAATGTGCAGTATTTGCTACAACAACAGAGAAGTATATCATGTCTTTTGTCACTTTTACTATTTTTCATTCCTGTGATCCAACGTACATTTAATGGTCCCAGCACTCTGCAAACTTGACACTGTTTGCGGGTTTTTTAATGAGGCTGCCCTGCGAGTTCTGGTTGCGGCTTCGTCAAGCTTCCCCTCAAGCAACGTTTTTAATTGCTGTCTGGAAGCAGCTATAAGCTCTTGTTTACACTCATCAAAGCACATTGAAATAACCAGAAACTGTTTTGTTGATTCTTAGAAACACACGAATACGTTTTCTTCCTTTATTGTTAAAACAAAGAAATCTTGTGAGAGACTGATTTAAAATTAGAGCTAGAAAACAGAATTTGCATTGGCATTGCCTTCAAAAACAGTACAATCATCCATCCAATTATTTCTTTTTATTGCACTCACTGCTCGACTGTCCTGGGTTGTGTTAATACTGTACAAAATTCACCGTTCATCAAACTGCAGGTCCTGTCAAGTCAGAAACAGGGGAACAAATCTCGTCCTTCAAAACATGCCGAAACAAGACTGGAAATGGAATTAATAGGAAAGCTGTATATTTGCAGTTCATGGTCCCCACCTCCAAAGCACACACAGAACCCAACCTACTACCCAACTCATAAACCAAAGGAAAGTTTGAAAGCAGTGATAAGAGCCAGTTTGTGGAAGACAGTTGCAGCTAAGAGGCCTTTTTCAGTAGTCCACTCTTCACCCCCGGCCAAGGTGTCAACTATCGTGCTGCGGGTGAAGATCTATCGTGGAGAGGGTGCATCCTACGAAGACAACGATGGAGTCTGACCGTTCACCTTCTCTATCTCTGGAGGTGCAGCTCTTCGCTTGACTGTGCTGGTGTGTGTTTCCTCGTCGTCCTGACCTGACTACGGGGGTGTCTCCTCCATTGGCATTGGTGGCCTGGCTGTCGGAAGAGGAGTTTGAAGACGTGGAGGACATGCGGGACTTGGCCTCAAAACCCTCAAGGACATGTCGAAAGAGTCCATTACTGATGACTTCCTTGTTGTTGTTGTTTCCTTGGACTGCGAGTAAGATAGGACATATTGTTAGGGATGTAGCCATGCAGTGTGTCTTGTAATCTATGTTCTAGTTCAGGTTTCCATACCTGGCAATGGGGAGGTCAGCACCCCTTCTTCTCCCCCAGAGCTGAAGAAGACATCCAAAGCCTCCTGGTCAGAGATGTCAATCAGCTCCATCTGGTCCAACAAGTCCACATTGACCTCCATGGATGAGATGCTGCCAATTGGAGCTGCAGGAGAGTGGAAGCAATAAAATGATATTCATCTCAATATTCCATTTTAAAATCTTATTGATCAGGTTTTTGACTGGGGCATAGTGCTGTGACGGCAGCATTGAATTTAATGATGTTGCAAGTGCATTAGATAATTCTTTTGAAATGCCTGGAATGTATAGGGTTTGATGAGAGATTGTGTAAGTGGTTTACAAATTATCTCAGTGGAAGAACACAAGCTGTTGTGGCTGATAGCTATAAGTCAAGCTTTATGAGTATCAACAAAGGTGTGCCACAAGGTTCTATTCTAGGACCGCTTTTATTCACAGTTTATATAAATGAGCTAGGTGTAAAAGTTATAAACAGTACAATTCATCTGTATGTGGACGACGCCATTTTATATACAACAGTGCCCTCTGCTGCCTAGGTGGTTCAAATCTTGCATTTTACTTTCTGTACTGTACAGCAAACTTTAGTTGATCTTAAATTATTGTTAAACCCAGATAAAACAAAATGCATGCTGTTCTCTGGAAAACTAACAGATCAACTGAAATGAATATTAATGAGCTTAATGGAACACAAATAGAAAGAGTATCGTTTATTAAAAAGGCCTACCCAGCATTTTTATAGAAGTAAGATGTGTCACCACAAACCGCAGAAAGCAAATTGTCCAGTCGACCTTTTCAACCTGTTATGCACTATGGTGACTAATGTATATGCGTCCTCCTGCCTCCACTTTTAAACCTCTAGATGCAGTCTCATTCTGTCCCCATCACTGTTTACTATATGAGAAATTTGGGTGGCAGTTGTTGGCAGTGAGAAGAGAACAGCACTACATCTATTTACAAAGCACTTCTTGGCAAACTACCTGGGTATCTTACATGTCTTTGTAACTATAGATCAAGATCGCGCTGCACTAGGTCCCAAGACTATTTGGTCCTTGAAATAAGCATATTAATAACTGGGAAACTGGCTTTTAAACATTATGCTCTGCAAAAATGGAACACTTTGCAGATGCACAAAAAAGTGGATGGGCTCGCTTTTGCACAATTTGACTGGCAGTGTGAATGTATGTGTTTCCTCTGACTCTGTGTATGTACTTTGTATGCATTGTATTATATACAGTATATATCTTATTTTATTCAGACAGACCTTGAAAAAGAGACCTTAGTCTCAACAGCCCTTCCCTGTTTTAAATAAAGGTCTGATGATCTGTATATGAACATGCATTTATGTGTGCATGTGTATGGCTTTCCAAAAATGCCACCAGTCCTACTCACGTCTCTTATAGTCTCGGATACAGAGGTGGGCCGAGGACAGGTAGACGTCCACATCATGCTGGAAGACCTCCTCGAAGAAACGCTGCCTCTCTCTCAGCTTGAGCTGCTGTGCCGCGTCCACATCTGGGAGCCTCTGGCCACGCTCGCTCTCCGCTAGAAACCACAACAGAAGGAGATACCAGCTCAGGTGAAGTTTTATATCTGATAGCTGGAGTTTCAAAGCCAGAGAGCATGTGAGACTGCATTCCACTCAAACACTGCACAAGAATTTTTACAGACTAGTTCCTCCACTGTGCAGCCAGATGTGCCAGCCAGTGAGATTACATGGTGGTGTGTTTATTATGTGACATGCAGAGACACATTTTACAGTCATGCAAGGGTCAAATGTTAATAGCCAGAAGAGGGAGACATTGAGCTGTAAGTGAGAGCTATAAGAAGGTGGAATCTTCTTTTTATGGACTGCTGAGATTTCCTTTTGAAATTTAACATAGCAAGGAGAAGATGCAAAGAGCCAGTCACATATATCACAATTAATAAAAGATATTGTCAATATCTTAACTGAAAACAACTGCTTCCATTTGCCACTGAACTTTCATTCCCATGGATTACGATTCATTCCACTCACACGCCAGTTTTTCAGATAAAACAAACAGATAAATCCAATTGTTGCTTTTATCAGGATACTAATCAAACATGTAGTAAACGTAAACATCCAGCCCTTATCTACAGATTGATCTGCAAAAGCAGGGCCTTTACTAAGGTAATCTTGTTTGAGATGCTCTGCGATTTCCCCCCTCATCAGCATCATTGTAATAAAGCTGAGTGCAAGTCCAGTGTGTGTGAGTGGAGCTGCAGCAGTGTGACTCAAGAGGAACGAGGAGAGGCTGCACTCTAAATACTGTGAGTGTCTGAGACTATGGCCGCCACTGTGAGGCAAACAGCACTTGAATTGAGACTGATGAGACGGCATCATGTCGCTAAGAGCTTCCTACAGTATCTGTAAATATAAAGAGAAACAACATAAAAAGGAAATTTGACACGCGGGAAACACACAGAATCACTTCCTCGCTGAAAGGTACATTAAAGACCCACTGAAATTCCTCCACATTCATATTCTATGGGACACAAGCAAATCTCTTCACAAGGCATTGTGGGATTCCAGGCGATATGGGACTGACCAGCAACCTGAAAAACATCAGTTACTTAGGGGTATGGTCACACATGTGCGAATGATCATCACTGGTTGAGATGCAGGATGTGACAATGGCAGCCAAGTGGGGTCAACCACAGACACTTCTTTGATATCGGTTGAGGCCGTGATTTTGCCAGTCACCAGTGTTCCAATGTAAATTTGCTTTGCCACCAGAAGCAAATATTTTTTTTTTGGTTCCTTTGCTCTCACAGAATGGAAGTGAATGGTAGACAAATATTAATTGTTAATTTTGCACACTTGTGACTGTGCCCTATCTTAAACTTTCTGCAAATGAGAGCAAAATTTGCCTGGAAACAACACTGTGATAAAGACAGGATGTCCAGTGTTTACCTGCAGTGGATGGATGTCTATGACGGAGAAGATTTTTATTGCAGTTTCTGAGATCATTCTTTTCTGTCCACAGCCTCCAGGCGTACAGATACAAACCAAAATGAAGTGCTACTTGGCACATAAGAGAGTGGTATTGATCCTTTTATCTAACTCTCGAAGGACAGCGAGAAAGCAAACTGTTGCCTTAAATTCATTAATAGAAAAAGATACATAGCATGTTTCAGCAGTACTCTCACACTGACAATAGTTACAGTCTTTTATTATGAATTTCTACTGTTTCCCCCTTTACTTCAAAACCATTGGTTGCCCAGTCATTAAGGCAGCGAGTCTGAGTTTTGAGCAGCTATTCCAACCTGCAGACAGGGATTGAGCTAATTGGATGAGGCTTTCAAGCCACGTCTAAACTGGGAATAATGTCAAGATTATCTAGCCAGTGTTGGGAGCAGCAGTCACAGCAGCTCTATAAATACACCACCGGGTGATGGAGGGAAGACATTCAGCTCAGGATGTTTACAGTACCAGGAAAAGAAAGGATTGCAGGCATCCTCTGGTGACTCTCATTGACAAAGACTGTCACATAATGACCTACAGCCATAACTTAATAACTGCTGCAGTCAGGATAAAGCTAATGCGAACTGTACATGTAAAAAATGTAGATGTTGCCTAAAAGCAGCAACAGGTTTCCATCCTCAGATTGCTGCATCAGCGCAGTCCTCCCGACGGGTCGTTCGCAGGCACATGTCTGTGGTGACGGAAGGACACGCGCCTGTCACTGCAGCTCTGCTTGGCCCTGTTTGACATCCTGCCTCCTGGGCGCAGGGGCCTCACCGGCTCTGCGATCAGATAGGGAGACAGCTTTGGAGGGAAGGGAATGAGAGGACAATTCAAATCTCAGAGCTGGACCAGCTGACAGCACCTATGGGCATAGGCCCACAGCATGTGTGCAGAACTCGGAAATATAAACAGCATCCCCCACAGACAGGAAGAGCAAAAATCCGCAAGCAAACTGACAGCAGAAAGTGACAATATCTGCCTGGACACAGTGATCATACTGCTACTGTATGTGTTTGTGTTGAGATTATGGAGCTGACATAATCAACGAACAAACATCTACACAGAATCCCTATGTTGTTTTGTTTTGATCACAATGGATATATTGTCCAATGACATTTTTATTTTCATGATATAACCTTGTCAAACACCCACTTTAGGAAGAACCTGACATGATATCAATAGTGCTGTGCAGCCTGTGTCATTAGGTTAGTTTTTAATTGGCAGAATAAATAAAAATGATCGGATTAACCAATGACATATGGATTTCTCTGGCTTGTCAAACAAGATCCTTCTCTGCACCTAACTGCTTCTCTCATCCTCATTCATCCTCCTTCCTCCTCTTCATCCATCCAGCAACACTTCATTTATTTCCTGGGCCATCGATGCTTGTCTACTGTCTTCCATCTCTCTTCTCTTAAAGGGCTGACTTCCAGACAGTTGGAGGATATGCAAGAGATACGTTTTTAAAAAATGATGTTCAAAATTGGTGAAGCAGAGACTCCATCTTGCCTTTTTGTCCGTGGTATGGTTCAATCTCCAGAAATCTTTTATTTGAGTCTCCCCCCAAGTTGAGATGACCCTGATGACATCACCAGAGTTATAAGGACTTTGAAAAGTTCCTCCAGAGTCATTTGTCTTCCTTCCTCAAAACATGGTGCCTACATTACCCACAATTCAAGTGGAGTGAGGAGCTGGTTACAGATGTCTGGTAAACTCACTTCTTTCAAATGCCCAGATTTTTTCATTTTCAAACTTGTAGTCTTCAGCCTCAGCAGACGCTGACTCAAGTGACATCCCTTTAGGCAATTTATCATTGTATCAATTTATCATAAGGCTTTCTACAACTTTTTTCGCTTATGTACTTGTGCTCACTAGGACCCATAAATAGATTTTGATATGTAAAATTGTCCCTCTTCCACTTTAAGTAATTTCCTTCTGTACACTTTCCGAAACAGAGACAGAAAGCAGGTGTGACTGAAAGTTCCTTGCAGGAGGCGATGTTAGTGATCATGACTGTGCAATGAAGTCTGACAGTGCAGCCATCAGGATACAACTGCTCTTTCATAGCTGCAATCTTCTAACAAAAAAGTGATACCCTCAGATGGCAGGTGGATGATTACAAATTGTTTATTTCGTGTCAGTCATCTTCATGGCATTTCGTCTTTGCAGCACTTCTGTCTTTGTGTAGACGTCCAAGGTTGTGAGTCCGCGATGCTCTCTTCTCCTCGCACTGTTACACAATCAGAAACACTTTTGTCGAAGGGAGCAGCGCTGACAAAGCAATATGTCAGTCACGATCAGTGAGCCGCCTGTTTGACATGTGTGGTTGGTTGAAAAAGAGCTCCTTGTTTAATGTGACCGGCCGAGGACATCATGTCAAACAAAGCACTGGATTTGTGCTGGATGAGTGACTATCCTTTCTTTTCTTTCAAAAGGAGAACAGGCAGGACTCAGAAAGCATGTCTACGCTGCAAGAAAATGATGCTTTCATTACAGACTACAGGTTTAAACAAATTGCTTACCCTGGAGTTTTCTCCCACTCAGTTAAGCACCGATTGATCACAGCATTGATTGTTTCTACTTAAAGGCTGAGGCCTGCGGAGAGCTAAAGGTTAGCTACAGATGTATATATCCCCACATCGATCTGGCTTCCCTATCCAGTTCTTTTTTCCATTGAATCACCTTGATCGATACGTCTTCCCTGGCCGCGGGCGACCCCTGTGACCTCTGATTAGCGCAACCACTCACACGGGAAAGTCCTCTGTCTCAAGAAAACCCCCAGGCCACAGAGTCCACATGAGATCACATGTCCAGTCTGCTACAGCCCCACCACAAGCCAAGGTCTTCAGTTTCATACCACAAGATGTCTGAAGGGCCTGTGGCCGCCCAAGAGAGACACAGCGGAGAGATAAACAACCTGCAGGCTCAAGCTTGACCTGATATTCTGTCTTTCTTTGTGTTTCTTTGTGTTGTTCTTTCTCTCTCTGTGTCTTTTTTCTGTCTCTCTGTTAGTCTTATTTTTTGTCTTTCTTTCTGCCTGTCTGTCAGTCAGTCTGTCTTTTCCACCTGTCATGTTGATTCTATCTTTTTCCCACATTTACTGTCTCTCTACTTGTCTTTTTCTGTCTTTTTGTCTCTGATTTTGTCTTTATTTCCATCTCTTTTTTTGTCTCTCTGTCAGTCTGTCTTCATCTGTTGTCTTTAATTCTGTTTTTCTCTTTCTGTCTTTCTTTGTCTCCCTGTCTGTCAATCTTTTTTGTCTTCTGTCTCTCTTTCTATCCTTCTTTCTTTGTATGTTTCTTTCATTCTTTCTGCCTGTCTCTCTCTCTATCTCCCCCTTCGTCATTTCTGTCTCCCCCTCCTTCCTCTCTGTCTCCCCCTCCTTCCTTCCTCTGAGTGCTCAGGGACTTGAAAAAGAAAAGGTCATAGATCAGGGCTCAGGACCAGCTGGACGTGCAGAATGACTGGAACAGACAGAAAGATAGAGACAGACAGAGCGGGCCGGACGTGCATGCATGCCACTCTGCCTCCCCACATAAAGACAAACCCAGATCCTCCGCTCAGGGGGCAGAGACAGAAAGGGCCCATTCAGAGGCGGACAAAGGCAGAGATGTAGGGGAACGGGACTGGCCTGCACTACTTAGACATGATGCATTTACAGGAAATCACTGTGGATGTAGCGGAGGGTGAACACACCTAAACTCATGCTTCAGTTTGTTAATAGAGTTACAGTCATTATTAACCATGAGATGTTAAATTCCCCCTTTTCTGTGGTTCTTTCTTTAAATGCCCATGAAAATTGTGTCATGATGAGACAGACTTCTCAGAAGAGCCAGGCACAGCTGCCAGCAGATCATCTTTTCCCACATGATGACATTAGTCAATGCTCTTTTGTTTTTACTTTGACTACATCTCGTTTTCTCAAAAGAGCACTTTTTCTAGTGTGAAAACTATAAATGGCAAGAATCAGGTCACTCTCTGTATCTGATCACTGTCTGAATGTCATGTGCCTCTTTCCACTGTCATTCAAGGACAAGACCTTAAAACACCGGTTTAGAAGCACCAACAGAGAACCAGCACAGGCGACACATTGATCTGGAGGATAAATGAAGGGAAGCCCACAGGCTGCCATTAGCCCATCACAGTGCTAAATGAAAATGTGAGCTCGCTGGCAGACTCCCCTGTGACAGGGGAAAGGGAAGGTCAGAACGGAGCTGAGAAAACTGCCTCTCCAGATGATCCTGTTGTTTTTACACTTGTTGGTTGAAGGAGCAGCTCTGGCTTTAACCCCCTCAGTAAACAGCAGTTCGACAGAAACCCCAGCGGGCACCATCGTTTCCTCCTCGGGTTTGATTATAGAGCAGTTTGCCAGACTCTTAGTCTGAGGCTATTCATCCAAGCCAAGGTTGTTTCTGACAAGCGGCTTCCTTATACAAATGGATGAAGTCACCCCTGTTTAAATGGCTGTGGTGGTGGCACTTCCATGTGTTCCTCAGCCATGCCACCATTAGATCAAAATAGGAGACTGCCAAGAAACAGCATAATGCAGTGTCAGTGGTTAAGGCAAACACATACCCTGACTTACTTTTTCCCTGTGTAAGTAAGACGGAAAAAGTTTGATCAATGTGTTAATAAATACATCATGAAATGCTTAAATGAATTCATGGATGGATAGATCAGAGATTGATGTTGATTTTACAATAAATTAACAAAAAAATGTGTATGTAAATAATATAGGCTATCAATCGATTCTAAAATAAACACACAAAATGCAAGAAATGTAGACGTATTGAAATAAATGAATTCTGTAAACATTTAGAAATCAATTGGGAAAATTGATCCATTTCCCAATTAATTGCCATCATCTGTTTATTTACATCTGTGTTTATTTATTTGAATGTATTCATTATATAATTTTGTCTTCTATATATCAATACCAGTGTGTACTCCCCCTCTGAGTCTCTCAAACACACTGAGTGGTTGTATATTGAAAACCTGCTGGCACTAAGCCTCGCTGACTTCCAATGGCCAGGACAGACCTGAAACTCTGAGGTAACACTTGTTTGGGCTGAGGCCACTGCGAAGAGACTGGCTGCCCTTTCCTCCCAGACACTTATTGTCAGAGGAGGGAGATTTTATTTCACGTGGATGGGTTCCCAACTGCGACAAGAGATCGAGATAGAGAAGGTGCAGGAGAAGGCAGCGAGAGGAGAAAGGCAGCCGGAGGAGGGAGGGAGGAAAGGTCAGGCAGGACGGGAACACTTGCAGAAAAGGCTAAAAAAATGAGGAGGAGGATGTCTTTAAAAAATCTAGAGTATGATGGGAGAGAGAGGTTAGCCAAAAGTGAGTCAACACAAGGCTGTGGGTTGAAGAGATGGAGAGGATAGAGAGAAGGAATTCTGCACAGGCTCATTAGTTTAAGAGGATGTCTTGTTATTTTTACTGACAGTCTCTTCCGTACCTTCCAGCGCAGCATTGACCTCAGCAGCGGCAGCAGGCTGTTAACAGTCTACAGCTGGTCATTAGTGGATCAGTCTCTTTGCCGGGGCTGTTACAGTAATTAATGGTGTCTCAGTGCTTTTGAAGAATGGTTGAGCCACTGGTTGGCTACAGGTAGAGGATTTATCCTGCTCGAACACCGAGAGCGGAGCCGCAACTACAGGATAACTGCATGTGCTAATTTATCACAGCGCTAAAAAGATGATGTTGAGCGCCTCAATGCATCCTGGTCAGCACATCCCCAGAGCTCCCACTAAAGATACTTCTGTCATTTTACAGTTTTCTGTTTTCTAACGACTGTAGTTTCCAAAGCATCACATTGCTCGCTTGTATCTTTTCCCGATTCCTCAGAACAGCAAGCGCTTTGAGCTAAAGTGGAACAGATGAGTGGCCACGCTCGTAAAGTGGACAAAAATATCTTTGGAGGCTCTTGCTCTGTCTTACACTTTTATTTTTGGTTTCTCTCCCTCCCCAGCCATTTACTGGGCTCCAGTTGCAAGGGCAGTAAATTATTTATGCAAGCTGTTGATGTGTGTTTGTGTGTCTGTCTGGTCTATATTTCAGTGCATGCATGTGTGTGTTTTTCATTTGCATCTTAGATCTGGCTCTTTTCTCTGGGACAAAGCAGTGTCCAGCACCATCGACCCAGTCCGTCAAGACAACAATGACATCAGTGTTAACCCTTCCTTCCCTGCTGCCTGCTTTACACCCAGACTGACAATAGGACTGTTTGTAGGTCAGGGTCTTGTCCCACTGCCCTCCATAAGCCCACAAGCAGACCGTCATGAGTTCTGATCAACACAATGGGCTTCACCAGCTGACAAAGTGCCCACATACCCGCAGTCTTTTTTCTACAATTACTAATCCTCTTATACGGAATGACTGTTAATGAATAGTAGAAGAAAGTGATTAACTATTATTAAAGCAATCCAGGAAGCCAATAATGGTCAAATCTCTGTGAGGGCTATAGAATTACTGCGTCAGTAATCATTAGTGCATCTGGAGCGGCTGGCAACAGACTGGCAGAGGACATGGCAACATAGTACAGCTCAGAATATCACATTTTATCAGATAATCAAATCTGTAGTCACACCAGAAAACATGAAATTATCTGCTGAAGGCTGAGTGAGTATCCTCTCTGTCCCAAGTGTGCCTTAACAAGAGAGAGAAGCAAACAGAGAAAGTCTTCTTTCAACGTTAAACCCTGACATGCTGACTTATCTCATGGCAGTCACTTCACACTGTTCTTACTGGGAAAACAGCACTGCCTTTAGGTGTAAAGCTTTTTTCCCTTCAGCTGACAGAACTGTATCTTTGGTTAAACTCAACACAGTCTCTCAGACAGTTTCGCTCTGATTGTTGAGCCTGAGGCAGGATGGCCTGCAGATGCTGTACTGGAAGACAAACCGCCACCAAGTTTGTCATGATTTACTGGAGCACTGAGTGACCACAAAGATTACAAGATTACAGTGTTTAACCCATATTACAGCTCTATTTTCGCATTTTTTCTCACTGCACTTTTATTTACTTTATTAAATTTTGGACAACTTGCACTAAAACTTTTTATTCTAGTATATTTAATATTATTTTCCTCTTCTTAGTGTTTTTAAATGGCTTTTGGCCACCCACAGAAGTGTTTTCACCTACTGGCTAATTAGACTTTCTCCTCAGGTTGAAGTTGGGCAGAGCTTTACCAGAAGCACATGAGGTCACCAAATTTAATGAACAAGCGAAAAAGTCCTGAGACATGTCAAATAAGGCAAAATAAGTCCTTTGTGGGTGAACCATGGATGGATAGAGACTTCTTTTTATGCATTTTTTGCTACACAAATAAACTTCTTTATTTAGACGTGTCCCTCGATGAGCCTTAAACCTGCATTAACTGATTTTTTTTTTTTTGGGTGCGGCAGAAAGTTGTAAACACAACATTGCAATGTTTTCACTTTTAAAGGCAAAATGAGCAAAAGGAAACATAAGCATTGATTTTGAATCATGTTTCTGGCCACCTGGCAAATTTAAATCCAATATTCTCATTTAGCTCTGTTTTCGGTCCAACTCCTGAGGGAAATTTCTGGTTCTTCAGCTGCTAAATGTTCCACTATGTTCACCAACTAGTCTCTAAACTTTGTCATTGTTTGTCCCCGGGCAGGTAGTGAGTTTTAAGAGCTTTATGCTGAAAACAGCTGTGTGAGAGTGATCCAAAACAGTAAAGTTATGGGCTCTAACACCAAAACAAAGAACTGAAAATACATTCAACTCTGCAGTCATTGGATCATCTGTTAATTGATTGTTAATATAAAAATAGCAGCTTTAATTTCCCAACCTTTTTTTTTATATTCAGAGGAATAATACATTCCTTCCTCCAGGCATTATAAGTGAACAAACTCCAAAACATTAACTGACCAAACAGTGAATTTGTGCTACATGGTTTACACGTTTGGAGGAGTGTTTCACATGATGAATTGTTGTTGTCTCCTTGTGTCAGGCTCTGAACACTCAGCGTTTGCCTGGAGGCCTAAGCTCTGTCTATACTCGGAGGATTCAGCTCAACAGTGAGTAGATTTGTTAGAGAAATAATGAGAGGAGCTGGTCTATGTCCCCAGGGCAGCGCAGCTTAGACTGTTGAATTGATGGGAACCTTATTCAGCCATGTAAGGCTGTTCTGCATAATCACACACAAGCACACACATATAATCAACTTAAAGTGCCACAAGGCATTGTTTGTAATAGAATAATCTGTGTGTTTGCGCCATGTGAGCTGTTCTCACATCGGTAAGTAATGATCCTGTGAGTACTCCTGTTTTTTTTCTGAAAGACTATAACACAGTATTGACACTTCTCTCCCCAACAGTGATTGAATTGCTGGAAATGTTCATTTTAATCATGGCAAAGTCTGTGGCTTTAACAGGCAAAGAAATCAACTCTCATTATTTTTCTCCTTCCACTAATCACTCCAAAAAGCCCAACACTCCTCAGTCGTATCTTTGAACACAAAGTATGATCAACACATCAGTAATTGAGAGAGAAGCCCCCCATTTATTCAGTTAATTATTTAATTTGTCTGATAATCAGACTAAATTACCACTTTGTTTTCATTTCATTATTCAATCTCTAATTGAGTCCACATAAGCAGACCGGGACGGGGGGGTATTTTGTGATGCTTGCCCTAGCCTATCCATAGCAAGTGAAATTTTTGTTCCACCAATGGCATTTTAACTTATTAGTTATTATTTCTGTAAGTCAGTTTACATTAACCTGTACTGCTGCGTCAATTTTTTTTTCATGTAATGTCGACTTTTTGCACAGAAAGATTGTGTCCCCATGCTTGATCCCACTTTAACACAACACCAGATCTTTAAATCAATGGAAACATTGGAGATGTGGGCAATGATTCAGAAGTCTGACACCAGGGAGTCTGACACCAGGGAGTCTTCTCCGCGTTGCCTGGAGTAAAGTTTTGGTTTGGAAATAAAGCGTAAAGCTGCTACAATAATTATTTTTTACAATAACAGTGAATCAAATGATTATATGTAATGTGAAATGGGTCACTTGTTATTTATATGTAAATAATTATTCCTGAATTTTGTTGCAGTTTGGCTCAGCTCTACAGAGCATTTTATCATCTTTGAGCTCTGTGTTTTGGTTGGCTTGGCCTGGCATGTTTTTAGTGGCAGGAAGCTTGTGTCTTCAGCAAAAAGCTCTTACCCAGCACCAAACACACAGTTAACAAGTAGCTGGTTAACGAAGTGAAACACGTAGCCGCTTAAGAGTTAAACTTCCCTCAGGAGTTAGTGGGGACCAAAAACAGAGCTAAAAGAGAGTAAATATTGGACTTGCATTCATCAGATGGACACAAACATGATTCCAAATGAATGTTAATGTTTCCCTCATTTCTGCTGGATGTGTCAATATGCATATTTACTATATGCTAACAAGTTCAACTTAGCAACTTTATGAGGTGATATTGTGCCAATGTTGTGTTCCGCTCCACCAAAGAGGCCAGAAGATGTGCTATTGCAGTAAACCACCTCAACATTACTTAAACCACCAAATTTCCCAGATGAAAATACAGAGGACATGATGTCATTGTTTTCAGTGGTAGCTACAGCCAAGCCTAGGTGGTCAAGGGAAACAAATGAGGAGGCTGAAAAGTGTGCAAATCAGTCAAAAAGAGATATGGTTAAAGGAGGTGTTCGGTTGGGTCCCATTTGTTTCCCCTCTAGCTCAGATATTAAGCTCCTGTGACTCAATAGCAGAGCAGCGGAGCAGAGATATATACTGTATGTATTCCTCAGAGTGTGATCAATCGAAGATACAGACAGTGCATGATATAGATTTTTACAGCTCTAATTGGCTCATTACAATGAATCTACTCCTCAGTCCGATCTGGGTCATGTCCAAGGGGACTGGGCTAAGAATACATGGAGAATAGAGACAATTCCTTCAACACCCAATACCCTGCAGTCTGTAACACAGCTCTCGACAGCTGGCCGGTCCTTCACTCCACAGCACAGCGATGTGCCGTTCTCTGGCCACAATTCCTACAATGATCAAAACGTGACCGAGTGGACTGTGGAGGCACAGAGGCTGTGGGGCAGAGCAACAGATGGAAGGCGTCTTCTCTGGAGTCACAGCCCTGATCCTTTTTAGCCTCGTGAAATCACACACTGATCTCACTGGGACTAATTCGATTTCAGGTCTGTATGTCCTATCTGGGTTAGTGTGTCTGTGGAGCGAGCTGCAGACCCTGCTGCAGTCAGCCGACTCTGATGAGATCTGCAGGCACAATCCCATTAGAAATAAGAGATCTTTGTCTGGAGCTGCGCGGTGGCCCCAATCCAAGGCTGCCTCAGTGTGTGTGTGTGTGTGGGAATGCATCCCTGTTCCTGTGCAAAGAGAGTGTGACCTATTCACTTGGTATTAGTGAACATTACTCAGGGTGATGATTCAACATTCCTGTCTGATTTTTTTTTGGTTGGCACAGCACTTGGTCACTTCAGGAAGCATCAACACAAGGGCAGCTATTTAACACACTGGCTGAGCTGTCACACCGGCTTCTACATAATACCTGACACACACACACACAGCCTCACTGTAATGGAGCAGTGAATAAATTTAGTGTTCATCCATAAAAAGACTCAATTTATGCCTTTTCCTCATTTAGTTGACATCAATTAATATAATATAGACACTGGATTTCACATAAGACAGGATTTCTGACACTTTAAAATGGACAAATAGTGGAAAAGGTGAGTTCTGACTTAACTACATGCCTGCACATCCCAGACACGTGATGCTTTCATTGTAGCTTGGAGATTCTGTTTCTTTGCCTTAAATGTCCAATCTGTGTGTCTGCTGTGCTTCTGACAACCAAATATGGAGACTCATTCTCTCCTCTCTAAAGTCCTGCTCCACGTCTAAAAATAAAAACTGTGTTAATGGAGCAAACTTGTGGCTAAATCTCCAAACTATCCACCTGAACTAAGAGATGAGTTCCTGCAAAAGGTTTAGAAGTTTTAAAAAATGACTCACAGGGTAGGCGTTTGTTGTGCAGATTGGCTGATGAGGAGCTCATGCTGTTGCTGGAGAGTCACAGGAAACACAGATGATCAATGAGAGATGATGAGTGTGTGACGGCCGGTCAGCCCTGTGAGAGTTCACCAGAGGGGCTGCCGATCATCTCCCACCTCTCCTCTGCTCGAAGTGACTGATGCTGACTGTAACACTGCTGCTCTCCTTCACCCGCTCCCTCAGTGGACTCTGAGCCACTTGGATGAGGCAAGAACAAGTTTGTGGCTCTGTGGAGCCGACCAGCTGACCAATGACAGGGAGGAGGGAGGAGCTGAGGGAAAGCGAGGAAGGGATTGAGAAGAGGGAAGGAGGGATTTTATGTAACAGAGTGGAAAATACCAAGGAGAGACAGGCACATGCCTTTGTTATTTTTGTCTTCTTACACCCCCTCCCTCCCCCTCCTTTCCATCGTTTGTTCCCTGTCTCCCTTTGTTACTGCAGATTTAAACCCTCTCCTTCTGTGTCACCTTCAGGGTCAAGTGATATCAACAAATGTTACATGAACACAGCAAAATTAAATGTTGTATTGTCATTTTTCATAACTGTTTTAATAATATTTCTCATTATTTAATCAATATTTAATACTTTCTCAGGTTTCACTAGCAACATTTTGTTCCTTGCAGAATTATCAATTCTATAATTAATATTACTATTAAATTTGGGTACAATGTACCACTAGCTGTTGAATACAAATAGAGTTTCTATGCAAACTAATAACAATATTTGAACATACAAAAGTAGAATTGTTGTCTTTTTAGATGAATATCTGACAGAAAAAAAATACAGTAATTTCACATTAGAGCTGAAACCACTATTGATCAAAGCTAACCTTACATCAGTCATTTTCAAAACAATAGTGGTTCCAGTTTGAACCAGTGAGGATTTGCAACTTTCTCTGGTTTATGTATATCAGACCAATCAATTCATTGATAAAACAATCAGCAGATTAATGTTTAATGAAAATACACATTAGTTATACATTACTGATACTTTTGGCAGAAATTGCTTCTTTATGTTTTTCTAAACAGTGTTGAAATTGATTTACGTATTTCAATAACTCATTTATGTTAGATCACTGATCATTGGCTTAAACAACCTAATACTGGCCCACAGTTTGGTTTTCTTTTTTGACAATGTACAGCAAGTTTAAGTGAAGCCAGGGATTGTTGTTGCATGTCGATCCTCTCTCTCGCTCTCGCTCTCTCTTTCTCTCTCTTTCTCTCTCCCTCTCCTCATTTCCTGTCACTGACACTCCAATAAGGGCATACAACTCTAAATACAAGCAAACAAAAATCAAAACTCAGTTTCAAAATCCTCAGTTCTCTCAAAACATCATTTGGACCAGAGGAAACGAAGCTCACAGTGTAATATCTGAACATCTCTGAGTCCTGGACACCATCTAGTGGACGACAGACAACATTTCCACTTCCTCTAAGCTGGACTTGCTGATTACACAACATTTGCATGCAGAGGCTTCACAAGACAGCATTACATCATCATCACCCTTTTACAAAACACTGCATCAACATTTGAGAGAGACGTTTAAAGCAAGCCTCGCTTTAGTTGCAGGCAGGAAAAGTTGCTGGTGTGAGTCATAGCGAGAATCTGTTTGTGAGAATAAGAACCAAATGAGCTGACTTGTTGATCATCCATGACTTTGATTAAAAGAGAATTTATATGTTTTTTACTTTAGAATAATTAAAATTATCATTATTTATAGAATCCAAAAACATGAGACATAGTTCTTCACATAAAATAGCTAATTGATCACAAACCTTCACACGCTATCTGCAAGTGCATAAGCACGGAAACTTTCACTACTGAAACTCACACTTGGCGTCTGTGCCAAGCTGAAACACGAAACTTCAAACACAGGCTATAATTTAGCAGTTGGGAAGTGGTGGGAGTGACTGGCGATTTCTATCAATAAAAACACACTCTTTCTAAATGTCAGTGGTTGTGGTGGTTAAGCCTGAATGTGCTAGTTGTGGCAAAGACTGCAATGCAGCGTCTCACTAGCCGTGAACTCTCTCCTGCGTGTGTGTGTGTGTACATCAGAGGACGAAAAAGACAGAGAGAAAACAGAGAGAGAGAGTGGGCAGAGGAAGCATGATGTGACTCAAAGTGAGAAATCCTCTTCACCTCAAACTATATTCTGCGTGGGCTTTCTCATGACTGGGGGTTCACCTGCTGAGGCCCTGCAAAATCAATAGCTGAGACCTGGGCTGCTGTGCTGCCGAGGCAGCCGTGAAGCAAAGGCCAAGTCCTCTTTCTTGTGTTTTAAAATGAGATGAAAGGGGGAGGCAAGAAAGCAAGTGAGAAGAAAGTGAGGAGAAGTGTACACAAGGCGAGCGGGCGGTGGGGCGTGGGTGAGGGTGAGGGGACATCGTTTATGTCGTCTGCACAAGCATGAAAGGCCTTCTTTTTCTGCAGAGGATTGGATTTAGTACTTAATGCTGACCTTTGAACACTTTGCTCAAAAGCAATTACTGGTCGTTTCAAAGCATTCATATGGCTTGGCGTCTCGCCCATTGTGGAGGAAAGATTTTAAGTGTGCATCTTCCCGTTGAGGTGAGAAAAGCAGGAAGTGAGAAACGGCGTGAAGAATTAGCAACAAGCGAGGGCTATTCGCTATCAGGCTGCAGATGTGATAGCGAGATTTCTGTTTTCGCTTGCGTGTGTCCAGGCTAGTCTAAAGCAACGGTTTCCCGCCCTCACTCCACCAGGCAAAGCGCCAAAGCCATCAGGCAGTCATACGCCTACCATCAGCTGAGGAGTTGCACAGCAGTCTCATTTCTAATTATACACCCAACAACAGAGAGCTACGGAGCAAGGGAGAGAGTGGAATATGGAGAGAGGAAGAGGAGTGTGATTACAAATGGAAGAGAGGCTGAGAGTGCTACTCAGCAGCAAACACAGGGTGAACAAGTTCAGATGTGAGAGATTGAACGAGAGGGAGAGAGAGAGAAAGAAAGTAAGAGAGAGTGAGGGAGAGACATCAAATCTGTCTGAGAAAGGTTAACAGGACTGACTGACTAAGTAGAGTGGGAGTGTAAAATGTAAAAGCGAGTAGGAGGGAAGAGAGAAAGGAAGAGGAGAAAGAGAAAAGGAGGAGAGCGTGTCTGATAGACAGTCTGTTGAGCTTGTCTGGATGCTTCTCATCATTCTGCTCTGCTCTGCCTTTACACCTGCAGCCTGGGAGGACGACACAAAGCCAGACAGGTGTGTGTGTGTCTGCGTGTGGAGCGTCTGTGAACATGGGTGGACGTGCTTTGTGAAGATGGATGCGCAGAGAGGCGAGCGGATGGATGGATGGAGGAACATGTGAGTAAGTCTCCAACACAAAGCTTCTCTGAGAGACAGTTGATCCTGATTTGTGCAGCATCTTCCTGTCTTTTTATTCCACCAAGTTATGATATGTGCATCAGTCTAACTCTGAATGCACGGTCGAGGAACTCTTTGTGGTCTGTGGGATTCAGCACAGGAGGTTAAATTTGGTCGTGTTGCGCTGCAGCTCCATAGATAGAAACATCAAGCTGACTCTGTGTAATATTGTCACTACTGATATGCAAATAATCCTAATGCAGATTGTCCTTATCATGATGGCACCAAACACACTAAACACTGCTGTGTATACTTATCATTTCCATAGATTCGGTGCCCTGTAGTGAAGCGATCGCCTCATAAGGTTATTCAGCCCGGATAACATTACAGTACAGGCCTGTTTGGGTCATGAACTAATCGTACCTGTGCGCCAGTCGCTGTGAGTAAGAAGCCCACACGTCTAAGCCATTTGAATGAATTTACATTTACACTGCAGGCATTTAGCTGACAAATACTTATCTATTTATGTCTCACCGTATAATGCTGAGTGCTTGCACAGGAATGTCAGTGTGAGGGTGTTGTCTGATCCCACACACACACACACACACACACACACACATAACAGCTCATATCAGAGACATGCATGTCAGGCAGAGTGACAGAGGTCCATTCAGCGGCGGTGCTCAGCTGTGATGATGACATAATAGAGGGTACTGAGACGAGCTTTGCATTGGCAGGCTATAAAAGTCCTGCACTCCTCTTCACCTCCTTGCATCATTTTGTATAAATAATGTGTCTGCAGAATAGGTAAGAAAGTGTCTTATTTTTGACCACCCTTCAGTGAACTGACTCACCGCTGTGCATGCATGAGGATGAGGTTTCAATAGTTTGTGGTTTTGGAGATCACTTCAGTCCCATGAGAAAGATGCAGCCTGGGGTTGTGTGTTTAACGTCCTGCACCTATTTAGACGCCCAATACACACACTTTCTTTTGTTTTAGCGGAAAATGCCACCTTGAAAACTTGACTGAAAGATGATATTAGCCTTGTGATAATTTAACCTCTAACTTTATACACACCCCCAACCTTTTCCTTTGCATTGTCCTCACTATGCTCATCCCTTCACCAACCACACTGTGAAGCACTTTGTTACCATACCAACCATGTTTTTTTTTTTTACAAAGGAGTTGGTAGATGTCCATCAAACTGAACCCCATCAATATAGCAATTGGTGGTTGGAAAGCCTTCATTTGAAGCTGATGGTGAAGTTATTGTTGATGTGTCAAGGGGATATTTACAGGCAATGATCTCAGCAGGTGGCACATTCAGAGGGGAGGGGAAAAGTTCTGTCATTTATCAAGAAATCTTTCAAGGGAGACAAAGTGACAGACAGAGAAAGGAAGAGTCTGAATAGAGAATTTCATGATTCTCTCCAGCTTGACGCCTTGTTTGCGAGGATACAAAGCGCACCAATATTTGTTTCTTCTACTTTTCAGATCGTGACGACCTTGGACCTAACTATCTGCAACGCTTGCCAAGAGACTGGAGTCTGTGTCACATGATCACAACACCTCCTCAGCTTCTGCAGGAGGGCATGCAGTGCCGGTGTGAGTGACAGGCAGCGTGAGCCAATGAGCTTCACACCGAACCCAGCTCTAGGCCCAGACAGGGACAACCTCCCACTGAAAAAGAGGGACCAAAGACCAAGCTCGCCGCCGCCACCGCTGCAGCAGCAGTGTGATGCTGTGACGTTCAAGGCGCCCTACCCTTACAAGAGCCACAGTGAGTTGAAGACAAAACACACAGGCCCTTTCCAGCCCGTCCCCAAACGGGTTCCTGCGCTGTACCAGCCCTGGATGCAGACTCACACATCCATCAGGTCCAAACCTCAGGTCCACTCTGCGTTCAGGGAGCATCACGGCTGGGCTGAGTGGAGAGAGTTCAACCCCCTGCACCTCGGATGGGACTTTTCTCACCACTATCAGCACCACGGTCACTTGTCTGGCACACCTGCACTCCTGCACCCACAACACCCCTCCAGATTCAGCCCTGTCTCCCTGGTCAATGAGGGTTTCCAAAGGGTGGGTGGAGGGTACGACTGGGAGCAGCTCAAGACATTAAAGGACAAGAGTTTAAGCACAGGGCAGAACAACGGGAGGAATAAAGGACCATATGTGAGGAGAAGAGACAGAAAAGTTGAGTATTTTCCCAGGGTTGAAAAAGCAAGTCCTCCATCGTTGAGCACATGCCTACCTCACTCTCCACATGTGGACCTTATACTGCAACATGATGCACTGCACAAATCGACAAAGGTTGCCAAACATCCCATTTCCGGACATTCCTTCATAAGAGTTTCTCCTGACGATAACTCAAGCAACACATCAAGATCTTCTACCCTCCCCTCTTCTGATCAGGCTTCTGCCTCTTCTTCCTCTCCCAACCATTTTCCCTGGTTGCTCCCTCACTTCGTGGCAGGCTCTCTGATCGAGCTGAGAGACGGGCGGCTGAGGAGGGTGGAGCACTTGCAGACGGAGGACTTCCTGCTGGGATCACTGGCCTGTCCGGACCTGCGCCTGAGCTGCTGCACGGTGCAGAGCATCTCCCCCTCGGCCTCCTCCTCCTCCATCTCACGTCTCCTCATCCTGCTTCATGACCAGCAGACCCAGGTGAAGGAAAATCACTTCGTCATATTCACCATACACAACAGATCCTTATCTTCGCTCTTAGCTCTTATTATTCTTCCCATTGAGTATAAATGCTGCATTCAGGTCTCATGGGAGCTAAATAAATCCTTTCAAATTCTTAATGAGAAATTGCCTTTAGTCAGACTTTTACTAATGCACGTTAAAGGATAAGGCTGGTAATGTTTTGTCTATTGTAAAAAATAAAATAAAATTATAAGACCAAAACCAACAAAGAATTGATTTTTCTAGCAAGAAACCTCCTCCATTGTTGCCCGAATACGTTTAAAACACATAAATTGGCCACATTGTTGCACTTGTTCCTTCATTGTGATGAACATGGACAATCCCACATATACTTGATTTTCGATTACTATGCCAGGATCTCAGCTTCACACTGAATCATTTATTTGTGGGTGTCATCGTAATGTTTGGCATATGGTAAAAAGAATCTATTGGCATTAACCACTCAGTTAGGGATATTGATGGTAACTGTGCAAAGAGCTGAGCAGTCCATGCTTGCATTTGTCTCTATTATTGAATCTATTGAATGCTTCAGATAACTACATAGAAAAGTTTCTGTCTTGGTGGTTCCAAACAAGTCAAGTTTCTCTCGCTGTGTTGCTGTTTGACATAAATTTAGCACTAGTAGAACAACAGCACCCCCTGGTGAACAAGCATATAAGCTGCATTTTCTGTGTCCAATGTTCCTAACGTCCTCCTCCAGGAGTTGGTGGATGTCTACGTGGAGTACCCGTTCTTTGTGCGTGGGCAGGGCTGGTCCTCCTGCAGCCCTCAGAGGACTGCCCGTCTCTGCGGCCTGCAGTGCCGTCAGCTCAGCGTGGGGGACGTCTGCCTGGCCCTCACCCCTGTCTCAGCCCCCCAGCCTCCACCGTCAGCCACCCTGGAGCCAAAAACCTCCCCCAGGAAGTCAGAAGGAGGGTGTGAGTCCCTAAAGGCACTGCAGCCACAGGTTCCCCCAGGGCCAGAGCTGCCAGCAGGGGGGCAGAGGAAGGAGGCCAAGACGGTCCGGAGGAGACACTATTCAGCCCCTGAGTTAAGAGGTCCAGGGACAAACTGCATGTAGTGAGGAGGGTCACTGTTTTATGGGCAGAAAGCAAGTCAGTCTCTTGTAAGCTCTGCTATATTCAGCTTATACTTGCTGTCTCTCTACCTCCTGAATCATACTTTCTGTGCTTGACTGTCATTTTTAAATTGTACCTAAGGAGTAAAAGCTAGAGGAATGATAACATTAACTCTCAGGATCCCCCCAAGAGGTAAACCTGCATTAGCATATTTGTCAAGGTAAGTCAGGGATCAAACAGCGACTATGTGAGTTGAATTAAATATCACATTTTCCGGGAGCCTGATCAGAGCAGATCTTAACACAGAATTCAGATCTTATTCATGCGAGAGAACTCAGTCACTTTAATGTGTTTTTTTTTTTTGTGAGAACCAAAGTGTAACGTCTGTGTTGCCACAGGGAGCTGCTTCAGTGACAGTCAATTTGAGAAAGATCTTGTAGGTTCAAAGAGTATTTTTAGTTTGGGTTTTGAAGTGAGCGTTCATATTATTTCTAGCAGTTCTGACAAAATCGGCCCACGTTCCCTGAAAAGCACAGAAAAAGACTCCCTCAGGTCCTTCACTGCTGATCTTTTCGTTTAAAGTTATCTCTCTTCTGCCTAATATTATGTAAGACTTCTTCATGATAATAAATAATAGAGTTCATACTAAATTGCTCCTTAATGCCAGGAACTTTTCTGATCAACTGGTTCTCCTTTTGACAGTGAATTTTCACATCGACAATCAACACCACTTCTTTTCAGCAGGATTTAGTTTTACGCTTCTACCTCTATTTTCTATTTAATATAATCTAATCTGTGTTTTTAACAGTGTGGGCTGTGTTGTAATATGCTGTGTTGGAAGCTCTCAGCTTCTCTGTGAATGTCAGTGTGAATGCCTTTATTTGCCTGGTTGTTACAGTATAGGCGCTTTGCTTTTGTACTGATGCTCCTTTTTAAATGTCCGTCCTGATGTTAAGAGTGGAGATGCTCAGTACTTTAAAAGCACAATCTGTGTATTGGTGTACAGTGCCATATGTTATTCCCCCCCCAAGTATACACAGTGCACATTTGGATAAAGAAATATCGAAATCTGGACCATGAGGGCTCAATTATGAAGTCGCACATAGAGCAGACGAGATGCTGTACACACAGATTGGGTCTTTAACCTGTGAAACAGTTTGCTCACTGTTAAATAAATATGTCATGTGTAAACATTTCTGCATTTTTTTTCTCCAAAACCCATTAATCACCCACAAAACATTAATTTACTAAACAAAGGTGCTTTGAATGCCACTGTGAGGAACATTATTGAGGTCAAATGAGGTAAAAAACACACACCTCCTTCTTTGATATTTTCCATTTATTCAACTACTTTAATTTGACAAAATAAAAATTACAGCTTCCCTTTTGCCCGCCTGCAGTTCTGGGCTGACACCAGAAGGCAGCTGCAGTCGGGGTGATGGTGCACGCCCTGATGTCCGCCTCATGAAGATGAATCACTGACATCTTGCTGACTGTATGCCTTTCGCAGGCCTGGTGATATACAGTACGTCTGCACCAGGAAACTAGGCCCAACAGACAGGCCTTTCAGTCCAACACACTGTTATTAACAGTCTCATTCTTCACCGAGCTCCAGCACACGCACGAGCTGCCAGATGTCTCACACCTGACCGGGTCCAAATGGCCCCCTGAACAACCACTTCAACAGCAGTGAAGTTTACTCTCTTCTGGACATAAGTTCATCCAGCTGTTCCCGAAGACAAGGTGCAGTGGTTCAACAGGAAGATCAAGATTTAAGGTTTTATGAGCTGTGAAATCAGTTACCAAATGCACATTTCCACCCAGACGATATTTTATATTCTGATGCCTGACGGTCACATGAGAATTCAAATGCAGATAGATATGTGTTGCATATTAAGGGGGAAATAGTTTTGGGTTGCTCTTTCTAGCACTGAATGTTTTATTGAGTCTC
The DNA here is from genome assembly GCA_025331565.1 of Holacanthus passer. Lineage (NCBI taxonomy): Eukaryota > Metazoa > Chordata > Actinopteri > Pomacanthidae > Holacanthus > Holacanthus passer. Next base: position 4,533,197 of record JAFREQ010000011.1, read on the forward strand.
TGAAGTTAACTCCACAGTGCTCAGTCCTTTTAGTGCACTTTTTTTCTAGTCACACTTAAAAGAAAACAAAAGAAACCCTTTTGTTCAACCCTTCTCTCTGTGACTGATAGTTGTAATTGTTTTGTGGTAGTGGTTAATACTGCATGGGAGGCTCAGCTGCTGGTCATAACAACAGTACACCAGATTAAAGCTGGCTCTGCCGCAGGAGCTCCCCAGTGACTGGGCCAGTCAATCGTCTCTTGTCTCTGGTTCCTTCACGTCCGCCTTTCTCAAGCGTTCCTCTGGATTTGCAGAGCTCGCAGGAGGGGGTACGAGCGGTCAGTGGCAGCCACAGGCTCTGACCACCATGTTGCGGTACTTCTTGAGGATGACGTTGGAGCTGTCGTCAAAGTAGAGCACAGAGATGCCGTGGAGCTGGGTGGGGGCACAGCAGGGCTTGGGCACCGTCTCCGGGTTGATAAAGTGCACCTGTGGTTAGAAGATGCATAAATCAATCCAGGCAGAAAGCGGAAGAGTTTGTGGTGAAAGTGCCTGTCATCAGGGGTCATTTGGGACTTACCAGAGTTTGCACAATAGCGTGATTGGTGGCGTTCATGTAGGAGTTGAGAGGGAAGGCACATTCTCCTTCGCAGTAGTACGCTGCGTAGCCCTCTGGTGCTATGATCCAATCCTGATCACAGTCAAACCACAAGCCAATGTCAGTCAATTGTCACTTTCATAAATAAGATAAGATATTCCGTTATTAGTCCCACAACAGGGAAATTTGCAAAACAATATGAAAATGAGATAAAATGAAACTTCTGAGTCATACCTGCCATCCCAAATCTCTGAAACTGACATACAGCTCGTGCTTTTTACATCCCTCTTTAGAGATGCCAAGGTTGTCTGAAATTAAAAACATGCAGGTATGAGTACAAGTGTTGAAGGCCAGCTGGTCATTGACACCATAACTCGAGTCTATGATGTTACAATTTGAAGGGCTCTGGCACCTGTTGCAGCCTCCACGGCCTTCAGTGCATCTTGGACAGTCCTCTGGGGTTTGGAGCGGTTAGACTGGCGCCCCTTGTGGCCGTGGGCAGAGCGGATGCTGCGGAAGCGCACCTCGTTGGCTCTGAAGAAGGCGACCATGAAGGGCTGCTTTTCCTGAGGCCCACTGCCCGTCACCAGCCCCGCCAGCTGGGGGTTCCTGCTCTGGCCTACAGAGGGGAGCAAAACTAATGAGCGTCTCTGAAGATGATAATATAACACATCTAAGTCTCTACTAAACAATCATTTGTTCATCCTAATATAACCACAACAACCGCAATCATAACTTAAACTTTGTAAGAACCTTCTACAAACAAATACTAAGTATGTGGTGGTCGTTTTAACCACAGGATTTAAAGAGCATTAAATCATTACTCCAGACAAAGACCGTACTCTTGCTGTTGCTGCTGCTATGGATCCCTCCCCACATTAGTTAATGTACGGCAGCGACTGACCGTGGCCGTCCTCCAGGACCAGGTGCAGGCCGAGGTTGTGCTCAGGGTTGACCAGCCAGACGTTACTGGTGGCGGTCAGGTCAAAGATCAGCCAGCCCTCCTCTGCAGCCCACACTTGTCGCTGCTCCAGCAGCAAGAGCTCCACTTCACTGAGGAGAGAACAGTATGTCATTGAACTCAAGTCATTTCGAGGCTAAAAGCAGTGAGTGTGAAAACACATGTTTTCAGTGGAACATTCTTGTTTGGCTGCAGGCTGAAATATTCCAAATGTTTCTTGGATGCAACTTCAAAGACTTAACAGTCGCTACTTGCAAATATGCTTCCACAAAATGAAAACATAAGTTTGACAAAACACTACAGTGATGCATTGTGCGCCATGATTTGTTGCCCATATCTTGTTTTAAAGTTTCTGCAAATTGATTTTCATTCCTGAAACTAATGGAAAACAATGGCTGTCTGGAGTGCATGAAAATAATCTAAAAACACACGGCATGCTTAGGAAAAGGATTGGCTGTGGTACAAAAGACATAAAATGAGTATTTAATAGGCTAAAAAATGTGAAACTACGTGTGTGGTTCAGTAATAATGCGATTAGAAAGTTGCTTTATGTTGTTTTGGCACAGGCACATTGGATCTGAAATGAAACAATGACTTTGAGTTCAGTCAGACTTATTTTCAGTCTTGTGTTTGAAGGTGTTTACATGAACACTCTGGAACAGTGTAGGGATCATGACCTTTTTATATATATTCCACCAATCTTAGAAAATAAAAGACGAGGTTTTATGGCCAAAGAGTGGAATGTCGTTGATTAGCCAAGTCAGACCTCAATCCAACTGTGAATGTGTTTCATTTGTTGAAGACCAGACTGAAGGCAAAAATAAGCAAAATTATTAATAAGGCTGCAGTGTTGATGTCTGAGGCTGCAAAGGAACCAAATATATAAAATGCATTAACTTTACTTAATTATGTTGTTTCACCTAAAGAACAACTCCTACATTGTTCATTGAATGTGGATATAAACAACTTCCAATTTTAGCTAAGAGACGACTACAGTATTTAATCTCATAGCCATTATTTGTGCAGGAGTACAGAACCAACAAAAGAAAAAATGTTTGGTTGTCCTGACCAGTTCTGACTGTACTGTAAACACACTGGATCAAGATAATTAAACGTGAAAAGTCATAATAACAAACCTAATTTCTCATAGTAAATTGATATAGAAGACAGTCATAATGCTCCAAATAGTGGAAACAAGCACCCACTGTTGATGGACAGATGCACTGCAAATAATACGTTTTAAAACGTTTGTCATTTTAGCCTCAAAACAACATGAGCAAACTAAACACCCAGCGTAAGTCCCCTGAACCATGCATCCACCCACAAGGAACAGATATTATCAAAGAAGCACTTTCTTAACATCCCAGAAGAAAACCCCTGCACTGATATGTGCCGTCTTAAGGGCACATTTCCCAGACAATAGCTTTGTTTTGCAGACTGAGTTTCAGACCCTCAGGCAGACGTCTGTCTTTGGTGCTGCCGCCCGCTCGTCTGCATGGAGTGGCCTTTGTGTGTCTGTGAATGACAATGGTGTTGCCCTTAACGCCGTCGTCAGCCCCGCTGTCACTGATAAAAGGCTTAAATCCACAGCCTGCGCATGATTCCTCCTGCTCGCTGTGTCTCCCTGGCGGGCAGGTTAATGGGGCAGACAGATTTTCATAAAGTGGGTGGTAGAACTTTGATTTGTGAGGAAGAAGTGGGGAGTGTGTGAAGTCTAATTATCCAATTTCAGATGTAGTTTGAAACAAGGAAACAGTGTGAGCTCAACACGGGAGCTGGCAGACTGACAAGTCACAACTGCCACAGACAATCAGAAGCACAGAGGAACAACCACCTGCGTAAGAGAGTGAGAGTAAACTGATGTCTTGAGGGCTGAGAGTGTTATTTGTGGTTATCTCCTCACGACTGTCCTGTTCTGACTGTGTGAGAGTAAACTTGCTCCAGAGAGAAACACTGTGCTTCTGTGGATTGTCATGAAACTTGCACACATCCGTGTTCCCCTTTAGGATGAACTGTAATCACGTTGGTGACCCCAGGCTTTTCTTTTAGCGCCACCCACAGGGTGGGTCAAGGTTTCAATTATTATCCAGTGAAATATCTCAACATCTGCCAGATGGATGATAAGTCTTAATGACTTTAGGGACTTCATCGTGAGGTGGATTTTTCGCTTTTTTTGTTGGATGGATTACCAAGAAATTTCGTGTCTACAGTAATTTCCATCTGAATTGTAATATTTTTTTCTCTAGGGAACACATCACTTCAAATTTTTCACTTGTCCAGTATTTTGGTTTTAAGGCTGAATTCCTGCAAAACCAAGGGCAAATTAGAAATGTAGGCATGCTGAAAACATTATACTCTCTAAAAATAAGTCATTGTGAGAATTGCTCTTGTGCAATTCATAAGTACAGCTTCAGAGGGTTTGTTTAAATGTCACTTTTCAATGATGTGAGCACCGCAAATAAAATTGCATTCAACTCCAGCTTTATTAGGATGGTTGCAGATACCAGGTTAAGACAGAGACGACTCTAGGTGAGGGAATACATTTTTTTTATTTGTAAGTCGAGTAAACCAGTCCCTAAATACTAAACACAACTGAGGAGATCGAACTGATACATATGAGGCGGGATAAAGCAAATCAAGGGAAAGCAGCAATAAAACCAGCATCTGTAAAATTCCTGTAAACTTTGTGATGTGCTGGAGTTGGAAAGAAAACACTCATACCTGTTTGGCTCCTGCAGGACCTGGTAAACACTGACTCTGAATGTTTCGTTCTCATAGTGTTCCTGGATGAAATCTTTATAAATCCTGAACTCTGCAGCTGTGACGGCCTCGCCCTCTGGAATACGGGAAAGGTCAAATCGAAATTCTCTTCTGTGCTGCTGGTACAGAAGATCCTGGTCCTGCTCAACTATTAGGAAGAAACAGAGAGGAGGATAGAGGTGAAAATGTGCTTTATCATAATCCAGCAGATTATAATACCACTATTATAAATGGTTTACTGTTGCTGCATCAGCTAACACACACACACACAGTGAAATAATACTTCTGACCCTCAAAGGGAAAGTTTGTGCACATGAGGAAAAGGCAAACCACTGTGAGTACAATCAGATGGTAAACCAGCCGGTGGTTGCGTACAGTATCTGTCAAAACTGTTGCTGAATCAAACGATTCTCTGATGTGTGTCACTCTGCCCACACTGTGTCAGAAATAGGAAAAAATCCTGCTTCCACAAGAGAAGTGATTGATCTAAACATCACTTAAGTCAAGTCTGCCATACGTGCCAATGTGGGGGAGAAAAAACACACTCGGGGCTCAGTTTGGCTCCCTGTTTAAATTGCACACATGTGCTGACCACAAGAAAAGGCCTGTTAAGGCACTGCCCGGAAAACCACAGCAGCCAGTGTGCTTTTATAAACACACTCACATAAAGTATAGAGAGACACACAAATTCATGTGACTTAACTACCAGAGCCTGTGCCACCCACACCTCCCTGATCATTTTGCCATGTATCACCGTCCAGTGATTTGGAGAGGGTGAAGTAATGCAGCAGTAGCTGATGCCACTGTGGGGTTTCCAGGCCGCCGCGAGCCAGCTGAGCCTCTCCAGCACTCACACTTTCCAGGGGAACGGTGGTCAGAAAGACCCCAAAGCTTCCTGAAGCTTTCCAGTGTCATGTTATTACAGCGTTAGTCAATGTGTTTGTCCTTGGAAAGAGCAGTGGAGGTCTCTGGTGAAGGTGTGCAGAGCAGAGCGGAGCAGCGATTAGCCACCTTAAACACATCCTGCCCGCTGACATACTCCATGACATCATCATGACATCACCCCGCGCTCCCTCCTGATGGTCCACTATTGTTTCAGTGCACAGACAGCCATGCACGCTGCAACCCAGCTCTCGAACCAGAGCGTGTTTTTCCACGAAAGAACACACACACACTGACTCACGTTCTTCTAAAAACATTTGTAACGACACGAAAACACACACAAGCCGTTCATCGTTAAGAGCGGTGCATTCTGAACCCTGCTAGTCATTTGTTTGACCGCAATTAAATGCTGGAAGGGAACGAGGGGTGTTTTTATGAAAGCAATAATTGCTTGTAAGGACTCGGTGTGTTTACGTTAGGGACCATTAGCTGCAGAGATCAGACCTCAGATATGCAAACTTCCCTCTGGGAGGCATTTCAACACTTCGGATGACTCCTCACTCTGCAGGGCCACACAGCCACAGAGCTATCATTAACCTATTGCAATTTTATAGTAAGTGGGTTTTTTTTTTTAAACAAATCAGCATGGGTGGTTTGAAGATGTATCTGCACAAAAAATGATGACCTTTGTGAATAATAATTACTGCTTCAGACATTATTTCTATCATTCTTTGTTGGTGTATTCTTCTCCTCTATTCTGTACACACGTCTAGGTCATGGGAGCAGGATCCCTTCTCTGTGGCTCATTCTAAGGTTTCTTCTATTCTTTCCATGTTAAAGGGTTTTTTGGGGGAGTTTTCCCTTATCTGAATCAAGCTTCCAAGGATAAAGGGTGTTGTGTGCTGTACAGATTGCGAAGGCCCTTGAGGCAGATTTGTGATATTGGGCTGTATAAATAAAATCGACTTGACTTGACATTCTACGAAGCAGCCAAGCTCAGACTTTCATTTTCCACTGATTAAAGTTATAAATCTATTACTCAAGTGAACATTTTTCTGCCTTTTCAAATCCACAAATGTCTGTGTGCGTTGACAAGTTCATCAACACTGCTTAAGCTGTTTTCTCCCAGATTATTAGAATCACCAAAAAGGCTTTTGCTGAACAAATGTTGCACGTATGCATAAATCTGCAGCAGAATGCAACACTGTCTGCTTACTGATGACAAAGTAATTAAATCTACTGTTCTATCTATCCTGCATGAGATTTAAAAGACAAAAGTGGGCTTAACGGCTCCCGTCAGGAGATGCCGCCATGCAATTACAACTGGAGATTCAGTCTTAAAAAAAGAAGGAATTATTTTGCACATGAATGCATAAATAATGAGCCAGTTAATGAGATTTTCTGGCGGGGGAAAAAGAAATTCTTAGTATGATCTCCTTATGCTTCCTACAGATCAGCTTAGCAGGACAAACACATTTCTTCCCGCTTGTTCTGAAAAACACAATACACCTTCTGTTCTTCAGCAACACGGTCCTTCCTGTTGCTTCTATTCTAATGAAAGCCAGTGACATTTGTGGTCATTAAGCCTCTTCCCATGCGCTGCAGGTGTGCTGTGGTCCCATACTGAAGGCATGTGTACACGACTCCGGGCGCAAAGATTTCAGCAGCAATAAACAAGCTGGCTGATGTGATGAGTAGCAGAGCAGAGAGCGGCAGCTACAACTGATAAGACTGAGAGTTAAGTCAGGCCTCCGCATTTTATTGAATCTGCTTCTTTGTATGTACAATAGAGACTACATATGTGCAATAGCAGCAGCCTTGTGTAACGTTGCATGACAATGAGACGAATGCTTCCTGCTGGTGATTCTGAAGTACGACCTGTGGTTTGGCATCCGAACACAACATATGCAGCAGTGTACGTGTATCAGCATGTGTGCAGCCATGTGATATACTGTATATGTGTGCAGTCTTTGCAATATGCCTGCACACGCTCTCACATGGTAACAAATGAAAAAGAAGGGTTGAATCAATGCTGAGTAAATGAGGCTGATTATATGTAATACTATTGTAATGTGTGTCCACCTGCAGGATCTACCTGGGTGCACTGGGAGGAGGGGCTGGGCAGCTCTACAGCAGCTCGCCCTCACACTGGAAGCTGTGGTCTTTGGAGGGGAAATACCATAATCCAGTTTGGTCTTGAAGCGATCATCCTGGGACCACCAAGATAGAGTCAACTCCAGCACAGCGTGGGAGCCCCAGCTAAAAAACCCTGCCAATCATCAGCACAGGAGGCCGTGGTGTACTTAAGAGAGAAATAATACACACTCATTGTGTCCCCTTTTTTTTTTTTTACCTCCTTCCTCTTTATAATCAAACGCTTCAGATGTGCAACCACATAAATCTGCTCTGGGTTTTCACAAACGACGTTTCCCGATCTCATTAGCTAAAGACTGTCAGTTAAAAGTTCACGACTGACGACATTAAATGTTATGTTTCAGGGTTTTTTTTTTTACAGTCTCCAAATGTTTTGCATTAGCTTCACATTTTATGGGATGATCGAGAAATAACTTTAAATAGCTCTTTATTAGAAGGCTTCGGTTCAAGCTCAGCAACATGCACACAGATGGGAAGGCTTCTTGGAGACGTGTCTCAGATGAACAAACTTCATCTCCTCACATTGACCCATAAGCTCTGAGGCAGGAGAGGGGCGTAAAGAAGACATGGGCTGCTTTTGGATGTAACCACATCCGGATAAGAGCCACAGGCACCATGCCGTCTGCTGTTTCACCATAGTGATATCAGAGCCGCCGGAGGATCTCCAAGGGAAACAAAGGCAGGATTTGCCTTTTATAAATTCAATAATGTCTGAGTGAGCCCCCAACTCCCACCTGTGACCCCTGTGATATACGCCCCCCGAACAAACATACACATAAACACAGGAATGCACACGCAAGCACCTGCACTAACAGAGATTACTACAGCAATAACATGTTTGGATGCAGTTTGTGTCCTGATCTTAGTCAACTTGTCTCTCTCACTCCCCGGGGCTTCAGAAATGCCCCTTCGATTCCCAGTCATGTGAAACAAAGCCATGCTAGAGCCTTTCCCCCTGGAGCTTTGAAGGGATCCTGGGGTAATCGGATACAGGCATGTTGTCATAACATTTACAGCTCGGAATGCATAATGCTGGATTTCAAGTGAAGGAAGTGACCCAGAAGCCATAATGTCAGACACATTGGCTTTCACACACTCACTTCACCAGTGCATTAGTGTGGCTTGAACTTTCAGTTTATACAATCAGAAAACACAGATGAAACTTCCCCTGAGCAAATTATCATCATAGTAGTCACTGATTTGGATATTTTGCAAAGGATTACAAAAACTTTGAAAAACATTATCACAGTAAACCAAGTCATTATAGTAACATTGGTGGTGGTATAAGAGGAGCAGATCTAGAAGTACTTGCTGCTCATTTCAGGTCCTTGCACAAGATGTATAGTAAGCATGAAATCAAATGCTTGTCACTATAAAGTCAGATTGTAAACTCACCCATGTTGACGAAGCTCATCACCGTGTCCGCGTCATCCAGGAAGCGGCTGTCCTGCGGGGTCACCGCGGGGGAGACGTGGGTCGGGAACACGGGCTTGTAGTAAGAAAAGCCGGGCGGCTCGGGGTCCGTGGAGATGGTGTTGTACAGGTCGAGCATGAACATGGGCGCAGCGTTGTGTTTGGTGTGGTGGAGGTGCGGCCGGGGGCGCTGCGGCAGCCCCAGGATGGACAGGATCTCCCGCTGCATGTCCCGGCGCTCCTGGCTGCGCAGCCGCCGCTGGATGAAGCTGGAGCGCACCTCGCCGTCCACGGACACGTTGGAGAAGGAGAGCTGAGAGGCCAGCACAGCGTGACCCCAACACAGGAGGATCAGGACGGTCACCATTTTACCAAGTATAGTCGAAAAAGTCAGGATCAGTCAGTCATCGTGCGCGCGGTGTTGGTGCGATGCAGCTGTGCGCTCCTCTGGATGGCAACTTGGGAATGGGTTTTATTGAGGAGCCGTGTCAGGGGAGGGGTCCAGAGAGGGATCAACCAAGACTGGAGCGACTGGGAGAGAGTGTGTGGGGGGATGAAACACTAAGATCAGTGTCCTATCATGAAGTGCACTTCTTGGTAATAAGATAGTTGGGGTGGCCCATCAGTGCGCCCTTTGTTTGGACATGTTTGTTTGGCCACTGATGAAAGTAAATATCTGATGAGCACATCTTTTCCCAGGCAGTCTCTTCATTTTCTTTTTTGCAAGCACTGTCCTCTCTCTGTAAAGTTCATCAGCCCTCTGCTTCCAGCATCAAAAGTCATGAGCACTTACCTTCAAATCTGATCTGTTTTGCTTATTGCAAAGCTGGATGTGCTCTAAATGTGTTCTTTGCCTCCAACCCTGTGCACAGGTAGTCCAATGCTGCTAAGAGATCAGTCTAAAGGTAAGGAGGGAAAATCCCCTAATCCCTTCTCCAGTGCCAGACACCTTTGAACTCAAACAATAAACTCAGGCCCACCCTAATTGTTGAGGGGTTTGAGTGATCAGTGCAGGCACATGAAGAGACATGCCAATAGCCCAGATGAATTACTGCAACAATGTGCAAAGCACTCCAGTGTGACTACTTTAATAGAGAGTTAATGAGCCGGGGGGTGGGCAATGAATGACAAAACAAGAATCCAAGTCCATAAATACAGATTAGACATGTGCTTCACTCAAGGTTGAGGATAGCGGTGACTGGATCAGCACATAAAACTCCAGGAAGGAAATGTGTCACAGCCACAAACTGATGTGACCTTTCACTAATGCGCTTTTCCGTTTCTCAACCTCTATTTTCAGCTTCTGTCTTTTTATGTAGGGGACCATCAGAACAATTCATTACTGAACTAACACCACACAACCACATTTCCATGAACACCGTACATGTGTCACTCGAGATATGTTTTTTTTTTTCCAACAGAGGTCTCTTTACATGGCTCATCCCTGCAAACTCATATAAGTAACAAGAATCCTCCCTATCCACTACAAACATTTGTAAACATTGCTTCAGATATAATACTGACAATTAAAGACTGTAAAAAATCCATTTTGCTCAAGGACTCTTCAGCAGAGTGGATGCATGCCAACAGGTCCTCTAACTGGCAGTCATCATCGTCCCACTCAGAAGTGAAGGAGGTTTTACTGCTGCACAGTCAGACACTTTTCAGCCTCAGGAATGTATCCCATAATTTAATTCATGCACCATATATCATATTTAGTTAATGTATACTGAGTCAGTGCAATTAGAATCATTCATTCATTACATCTCCAAGTGGAGCAACAACCATGCTGTGTGTCATACTGTTTGACTACGTGCAGCAGATGAATAAGAATTACAATATATTTACAATTATTAGGATCTGTTATACTGTGAAACTGTGAAGGGTTCATATTGATCCTGCACCACAATAAATCCATATCCTACACATTTAACCTCATTGTTGTTCAACCTAATTTTAATTCTTTATTCAGGCTCCCTCTACAGGTGGCCCCCATCTAGTCTGGATCACCCGCAAGGAAAGTGAGTGAGGCAGAATTTCACATGTACATAATTGGCTTCAATTTTCTAATTTCATGCGGGCAAGTGTGAATAAAAAAGGACAACAGGCCTGGTTACTACCAGTGTTGGAAAGTACAAAAGTACATTTACTAATAAGTGCAATTTTGAGTTTGTGTATGTACAAAGGTCACAGGCGTTCAATGCTGGTCATCTGTCTTGTCCGATTACATTTCTCTGGATCACCTTCTTTTGATATTATTTTTATTATGGATTATAGAAGGTGAAATGCCTAAATTCCTTGCAATTGTCTGTTAAGATATATTGTTTTTAAAATGTTGGACTATTTGCCCACATAATTTTTCACAAAGTGGTGAACCTCTCTCCATCCTTGCTTGTGAATGACTGAGTCTTTCCAGGACGCCCCTTTCATACCCAATCATGATACTATCACCTGTTACCAATGATCCTGGTGTTTTTGGATCAGTCCACAACATTCACAGTCTTTTGTTGCTCCTCTCCCAACTTGTTTATCAGTTTGAACATTAAATATCTTGTTAGTTAGTTTAGTGAATTCAGTTGAATATATGTAGAAAGGGACTTGCACATCATTGCATTCTGTTTTTATTTACATTTTACAGTGTCCCAATTTTTTGTATATAGTTTCAGGAGGTCTACTTTTCACCTCTACAGGTACGCTAGCATCCTTAAACATCACAGTTTTCTGAACGAGTTTGACGTGTAGTTCTCTTTAAGCAGGTAGGCCAAATGGGAAAGTATTGACTCTTGGCATATTCTGTTTCTGCCATATGACATACACATAATAATAAATGCTCTAACACACAGTGTCAATGCATTAGTGGTGGGGTAAAAGAAACACCTGTTGTTAATGTAGAGGGAAAGAAAGTCAATCCTGCCTTATAGTACCTGCCTTACTTCTATACTGAAAAACTCTGACCTGGCAAATGGATGCGTTAAAGTATAAATTATCTGTCAAGTGATCATGACTGTGACACATAAAGCAATACACAAAAAAAAACCAGTCTCAGTAAATCCAAAAATTTTTCAAGCAAAAATTCTGCGAAAGTATGACACATCCATGGAATATTTAGCTGTTCCGGTGTTGTGTGTCTGTGCTGACACAGTTAATATGAAAATCACTGTGTTACTTTAGTACCGGCTCTACGCTACCTTTACCACAGCATCCCAACTTTTATGGAATCAGAGTGGTGCCTATTTGCTGATGCATCTGTGACAATAATCCAAATATATAATCCAAAATATAACACTGAAACGGGACCATCCTAGATAATGATAATGTTTATTTTGACACTGTAGGCACATTGTGATACTTTCTGTTTTGAATGCAAGACTTTAACTTGTGATGGAGTATTTATATATTGTTGTATTGCTACTATTACTTAACTAAAGGATATGAGTACTTCTTTAATGAGAAGTTATTACCTACCTCACATGATACTGTATCTTGTACACTCCACTAGTACTGTGCATCACTGTTGCAGACATTTGAGGTACACACTTTTTTCCCCCACCCCTGCACAGTATGACTACAGATAAATACCCCTAAATGCAGCAACCAGGGACACTTTAGCTACTTTTCATTGCAGAGTGAAGTGATTTGCTGCCTCCGAGCGTTCACTCCTGAAATTGCATGCTTTTACCGGGGCCGATACGTCACCAAACTGCGACACACCGACAAACAAGCGCCACATTTTTGTTGCGGAAAATTATTTTGGCATTTTCAACCCTACAAGCTTTTAGCGATAGTTTAACAAATTTGGGGTATGTATATCCATGTAGTAATGAGACGACACTGTTGGTGATACACTGTGTAAATGTGGTGTTTGAAAAGGCTGCAAAGTTTTTAATCTTAGTAAGTTAGCTAACGTGACCGGCCACAGTAACGTTAGATGGTCTCAAAAACTAGCTAACGTTAGCCATCGTTGAATTATCTAGCGTTAGTTATATTTATTTCCTGACCCACATTATGGCCAAATTAGCTCTCCAGACGCTCAGATATCATACACTGTTAAACTACTTATATATGTTAACAAGCTATGTGGCTAGCATTTAGAAGCTAGCAGCGCTAACGTTAACTGACGTATAGCCAGTTAGCTTTGTCGTTAGCTGTCCAGCTACGTCTTGTCAAGTGTCAGCTCCTTTGGTTTAACAGTTACGTTACTCGAAATCTTTCCTATGTCATTAGTGTTAAGGTTGCTGAGTGCTATGATAAAGGTCTGTTAGCAATTTAATGTTAATGCTGTAATGTTAGCTACCTAGCTTTGCACACATGCACTATTTGTCTGCTTAACTTACACGCCCTTTTTACATTCAACGCTACAGTTTGTATGCATCAGCTAATGTACCTGTTACCACGATTTGGCTTTTAATATTATTGATGCACTCGAAAACGATAGACAAAAGAAAGTAGTCTGCCATCACGTTAATTGCATCTTGTCGGTCTTCTCTCACAGGCAAACATTGGGATTAAAGCACTATGAGTTTGTTTGGGGCTAACACCGGGTTTGGAACAGGAGGGACCGGTGTCTTCGGAAACGCAACAACAGACAGCCATAATCCCATGAAGGTAAACCAGCCGAGTTCAGTGGGGAAAAAAGCATTATCTCTCCTGACATCTCTTGAATATAATATAAACATTGTTGTATAAGGCTAAACTAATCTTTATTTTCACTCAGCTAATTTCGTTCTTTAATAGCAATGTGAGGACTGATATGTTAATCTGGGGTGAATATATCTTGAATATCAGTGCACTCCTTTTTTTGAAATAAAGGCAAAATCAGTAGAGTTGAAACAGGTGCATGAGGTTGATGTGGTGGGAACCCATTCCAGCATGCACACAGGCCATAGATTCATATACATAAGTCTCATTTTGTGTATGTTCCTGTGTTGCCACAAGTGTCATTTTGTTTTATGTTGTGCTCCACAATGTTTCTACACTTCATCACTGTCAATCACTTTTTCTTATGATTGAGTTTTTCTTATGATTAAGTTTTCTTTTGTTTTGTGTATTTTGACTTGTGCTACAGGATGTTGAAGTGACTTCACCTCCAGATGACAGCATCAGTTGTTTGGCTTTCAGTCCCCCCACCATGCCAGGGAACTTCCTCATTGGAGGATCCTGGGCCAATGATGTGAGTTATTTATTCAGTCATAATGACGTACACTATCAGATGGATTTAGTGTACAGTTGAAGTTCGGGAGGAAGGCAAGCCTGGTGAAGACTTGCCTTCACGGAAGACTACTTATGCACTACATAATGATTTTGATTATGTTGTATCATCTGACTTCAGGTCCGGTGCTGGGAGGTGCAGGACAATGGACAGACTGTCCCCAAAGCCCAACAGATGCACACAGGTCCAGTGCTGGATGCGTGCTGGAGCGATGTAGGTTTCATCATACAAAGTAATTCAAACCCTGTAATGGATGCTGTCTGCTAAGCAAGAGAATAATTAATGATGTGCTATTCTCTTTGTTCAGGATGGGAGTAAAGTTTTCACTGCTTCCTGTGACAAAACGGCCAAGATGTGGGATCTTAACAGCAATCAAGCAATGCAGATTGCACAGGTTCGATGAGAGCCCCCAAATCAACTATGTGGTCATAAGAATGAAGCAGCATCCTCTTACACCTCTCGCCATATCTCTTCACAGCATGACGGTCCTATCAAAGCAATCCACTGGATTAAAGCCCCAAACTACAGCTGTATCATGACTGGCAGCTGGGACAAAACATTGAAGGTACAGTAGCCATTTCAACACATTGTTAATGCTTGAAAAGACATACATTGTTTTTTTTGCATTTACAGTCATAAGAACATTTGAAAAAAACAAGACAATCAAATATGATCCAGACAATCCAGTTGGATTGAATCATCCATGCGTTTGAAGGCTGTTGCCAAAACACTGCACATTGATTAGTAATACCCTGAGACAGAATTTTACCACTCTGGAAATTTATCATCATGTTGGTTTTATTTTTCATTTCAACGATTGCCAGGTGGACAGTAGAAAGTGGGCATTCATGTTACAACATAATCTACCAGAAGTATGTGCTCACACACATTTGATTGCCCAATGCAACACCTTGTCGGATGACTATGCATTTTGGCCAGACAGCAGCTTTGCCAGGTCCAACTTTATTGCCTGGCAAACCTGCCCTTCCAAATGAATGTGGGACATTGTACTTCCACATTTTTCTGGTAAACAAAATTTCAGTCATCTCTGGAACATCAGCATCTTATCAGTCAGCAGTGGCCACTATTGACAATTTTTCTTGATGTATTTGTGAGACACCTAAATGTAACTGTAATGATCACTTAAAAAGAGCTAATCACAGAGCTTTCCATAAGCATCGACTGCCGACCAAACAGCAGACTACTCATTCAAGTCCATCCAGCTACTTCTTTATATTCATTTTTCATCTAATAAATTAGTTTTGATTAACATAGGTTCTGATTACAATTTGCTATGCATGTACATTTTACGACCACAAGCCTCTGCTTCAAAACAACACGAACATGATGATAGAGAAACCTGCCTCTTTTTGTATTAGTCTGTTTGACAAATTTTAGCAAAATAATTGATGACAAAACAAATTAAGAATTACATTGATTGCACGGACAGGGGACATCCTCTTTGGAAGGGCTACTTCAGAAAACACAAATGGCATCAGCTTGACAATTGCGCAGTCAGCATCAAAAAGTCCACTGAAAGTGCTGCATTTTCCGTATACGCCACACAGACATTTATGGGCTTAGTGAATGAATAAACAAATGAATGAGTTATCTGTATTTACATTTTGCTTTTTACAGGAGCGCCATTTATAAGATGCATTGCAAACACACACTTAAAGAGTAAATGTTGTGAAAATAACAGATCCATGTCATATGAGGAAAATGTAGGCTATCCCTCAGCCTCACTATCATTTTACTGTTTATAATGTTCTACAGCACTTTGGTATTTTTTGCCATTGACCAGTTGTCAGTTGCCCCAAATCTTGTCTTAATAAAATATGATGTAATGGAAAACTTTCTGCAATATATGTGGTCAAGTATATATGTCTTGCCAAATCATACATTTTAGCCATTGTGTACATTTTTCTTCTTTACAATATTTTACTACATGTTTATAATCAGGAAGGTAAGCTCATTAAAATATACAGTAATTAAGATCAGTGTATATGAGCTGGCTACTCCATATCCTGTAGAAAGCCCTGTCATTAGAGAGTGGTGTATCAAACATTGTAGTGTCTAATGTTGCACCGAGAAACATGACAGCTTTTCTGTTTTTCTCCTCAGTTCTGGGACACACGCTCTCCCAATCCCATGATGTCTTTGCAGATGCCAGAGAGATGCTACTGTGCAGATGTTGTAAGTGGTTTATGAGGAGCACAGCACAAATTTGAATGCTAGCTATTTAATTGATTTTGTGGATTTTCTTTTTGTGTTTTTTAACCTCCCTGAATGTTATATGCAGGTATACCCCATGGCTGTGGTTGCCACAGCTGAGAGAGGCTTGATAGTGTACCAGCTGGAGAACCAGCCCTCTGAATTTCGCAGAATAGACTCTCCTCTCAAACATCAGGTGAAAGTTCCTCCTACGTGAACTATTTTCTCTTTGTCTTTTCCCACTGTTAATATTTTTGTATGTACAAAGTGCCACTCACCCCAGTAGCTGTATTTGCAGCCAGATCAATTTTCTTTGACTTGATGCTAAATATAAAGCCAAAAGATAATAAAAGAGATTTGATTTTTCATGTATGACTGCCTTTTGAGCCAATGTACTTTTCTCTCCTGGCCCTGCAGCACCGATGTGTTGCCATATTCAAGGACAAGCAGAACAAGCCCACAGGCTTTGCACTGGGAAGCATTGAGGGCAGAGTGGCCATCCACTATATCAACCCTCCAAACCCGTGAGTGTCTACAACAGTCAATGTTCTTACAAGTGAATGTTTTTTTTTAAGTCTTCCCACAAGTAGCTCTTTTAACTGCTCTTACTGTCAAAATATAGCATGAATGTGTTCCCTGTTCCCTTTCAGAGCCAAAGACAACTTCACCTTTAAGTGCCACAGGTCCAACGGAACCAACACAACCACTCCACAGGACATCTATGCTGTAAGTTGTGCCGAATTTCTACAACTGTGTTGACATTGTGAAAGAAATGTTTATATTATTTATTATACCAGTTTGTGGGGTTTTTTTTGTCAAAGGTTTTGATGCAAAGTGTTATAACAGACCTTTTTTCACAGCAGACGCTCTGTGTCTAATGTTTGATACTCGGAACTAGCTAAACCACAACTAGAATGAATGTAGTTAATGACACATTATAACTGCAGCAAAACAGATCTGTTAATGTGTCATTTAGTGCAGTGTTCAATATCTGAAATCAATTTTAATGTGAATATATAATGTTATGGTCATTTACATTTTTAAATACTCCCATTATAATACATGATGATTTTCACAATAGCTGGGTTGATCCCATCTTGCTGGGCAGCCCTTGAGAGTCTTCATTGATTCAGTCATTACAATGTATTCACTCTGATACACCAACCAGCCTAGTTACAATGTTCCCCCACCTACTAATATCCATTTTCTCCCATTAGGTGAATGCCATCTCTTTCCATCCTGTCCATGGCACACTGGCTACTGTTGGCTCAGACGGGCGCTTCAGCTTCTGGGACAAAGACGCCCGCACCAAGTTGAAGACCTCAGAGCAGCTTGACCAGCCCATCACGGCTTGCTGCTTCAACCACAATGGCAACATCTTTGCATATGCTTCCAGTTACGACTGGTCGAAGGTAGGAGGTCGTGGGCAGGTGGTTGTATTTCACTACAATGGTTCAAAACAGTTGACATGCCCCTCATACTGGCCTCGCTCATATTTTGTAATATTGTGTTTTTCCTCAGGGCCACGAGTACTACAACCCTCAGAAAAAGAACTACATCTTCCTGAGGAATGCTGCCGAGGAGCTGAAGCCTCGGAACAAGAAATGGTGAGAGAAGGACAGCCACTGTCTGTAAACCTGGAAACTGTGGTCGCCGGACGGGGATGCCCCACTTCCTCAATGCCCTTGTGACTCACAGTGGGGCCTTTAAAGGCACCCAGTGCTCCCTGGCATGCATGGATGTTGGCAATAACAATAGACATGAATCAGAGCTCAGTACTGCCATGTACTGCATCAAGTAGCCCTTTAGTATGGAAATGGTTCTGTACTGACCTGAGTGAAGTCATGTTGAAGGCTTGTGTGGTTTCTGCTCTTGTAGTGTATACAAGCTGCCTGTACAATCAAGAATTCTGTGATTTTTACAGCATTTAGCTTGTAAGTAGTGAGGCTTTGGAGTGTATTCAATGACATCAAAAAGTATCTAAAGACTGTTATTTATTAAATTATGAAGACAATACTGAAACGATTTGGGAAATCCTAAGTATAGGCAAGCAATCAGAAAATTCAAAATTGATTTCTGTGCTGTAGAGTGATATTGTACTATTTATTCTGTGCAAAAGGGACACAGTGAACACCCTTTCAGAAATAAACGACACAAAAACTCTGAACAATGTTCTTTTTGACTGACTGCTCCCTCCTGTCTTTAGATTCGTCGTGCCAAGTCGCATCTCTTGTGGGGAAATGCGGAAGACCTGCTGCATTAGTGTGTGTATTCGCTCGAGACAGACTCCTTCCTTTCGGCAAACACCTGGACCAATGCCGTGGTGCTGCGTACTGTGCATGGACCAATCAGAGGGGCCTACCCAACCTGGCGTTGATGACAGCTGCGTGACAATTGGTCTTAGAGGTCATCATAGAAGGGGAGGGCTTTATTTGTCATTCATCTTGATGTTTCGATTTTTTTTAATGTGTCCAGCTCCTCATTTTTTTTACAGCTTTCCAAAGACTTTTCATTCTCTTATGACTTGATGTTACTCCATTTAGCTCCATTATTGAAACTGGGATGTAAAATAAATAATGAAGTGCATACAATTAGATTTGAACATGTTTATTCCAATCTGAGGGAATGAGTAGGTTAAAAATAACCTATTGTGTTTGCTGTATAAATGTTGGGGATTGACAGAACTGTATTGTGCATGCAAAACCAACCACTATCTCATATTTCAGCTGTAAATCTCTTCATCATTGGAATCCTCACGAAATCATAATGATAAACTTTGGACAACATCTGTATCACACGATGGCCCCTACTGTCTGTTTGTTTTAATGGTAGTTGACCAGCAGATGGAGCATTTTGCCCTTTGGTGTTTTCCAGCAGTTACCTGAAGATACTGTAAGTCCAGGAGCTGAGGTCAGAGTGCTAAACAGGACAAATGAGATCAAAGCAGGACAGTTGGGTTCTTCATCCAGGTGGAGTCCTTTTGACAGGAATACAGGGGATTTATCAAGAGGATATGAATGAGTTAGCATGGGAAGCTACAAAGGCCATGTGTGAAAGTGAACCAGTTCATTGAGGTGAAGGTGTGAGTTAAATGCTTTTTTATGGGGGTCATTAGAGTATCACCTCACTGTTAAGCCTGACCCTTGATACTTAGCAGTGGAACTCCAAGACGCCAGGGGCGAGAAGATACGCTGCTGCCACAGTTCACCGGCTCCTCTCGGCTTTCATGGGGTGACACTTGTTTCACTCCTCTAGACCACTGTCTCCTGTACTGCTCAGTCAAGCTGCACCAAGCTTCTTTGATTAAAGGCCTCCAGGTCACCTGCACTCATGATCATAAATAAGGCTGACTCACTGGCTCCTGCAAGCAATCTTTTTTGAGATAGGCAATTATAAAACTTTGTTGGATTGACCTGTTGCGGTGGACCTTTGGATCTGCCCTATCCTGCACAGAGGTCATCAGTGTGAATAGCATGTAGATTTGTGTAGAAAGCACAACTGGAAAATAAGAGCTTTGAGCTCGGATACACACTTATAACATTTGCTTTTTTTCCCCCAAATGTGCCAATCATTGCTTTTATCGTGGATTAATTTGCTTTTATGATGGAATAATAAGAGCTGGCCTGTTGAGGCGAGCCCAATGAAGTTTCTCATGTACTTTCAAAAGTCTTTCATAAAAGGCCCCACAGCTATTTGTACCTGTCACACAGCTTTCCTTTTTTTTTAAAAAAGTTCACACTAACTTAATATTTTACCATTATAGTAGTTTTAAGTGAATCTCTGATGTTGTACTATATATATATATTTTTAAAAAGACTAAAGAGTACATTCAGAATATAAAATTTTAAAAGTATGAAATGTTTGCAGCTAAGGTTACAAACCAGCATGCACATTTATAAATTATAAAGTTATAAAGTAGGGCACATAAAGAATTTATTGTGTATTTATTTTAGGTGTAGTCACCAGTTCCCTTTTGTTTTATCTGCATTATAACTTTATTAATGGCACAACTCAAGGTTGTATGTGCCATGTCATGATTATGAGGCAAAGTCACGGTGAAGTCACCACACTTTAACTGCTGCTTATTAAAGCTCAGAAAGGTGATTTTGGGCCACAATCCTGAGATGATTACTTCCTCATTACAGTAGTACAAAGCACCATGTGGCAGAGGCGCTTTCTGCTCTGACTGTCGGCCCTTTTTCTTTGTGTTGTAAAGGACAAAAGCAGGTGCAGCGGCGCGCCGGGGGAGGAGGCGGAGCAATGGGAGGAGCCGCCGAGCAAGTTGGCACCAAGCGGAGGCGCCGATTGGCCAACAGTTGCGTGCGGGCGGGGCCTCGGACGTTGTGTATAAAGTCTTCCGGCACGTTTCCTCACAGCGGCAAGAAGCAACCAGTGTGGACGCGACCGCAGGAGCCTCAGTTACAGAGTGGTCGTAGTTGTCATCAGGAGGGCTGCAAGTTCGCAACACAGAGGAGAACTAGAGTGTAATATAGTGAGGTGTTGAGCGTGGTTTTACTGATGCTGGGACGTTGCTGAGCGCCTGCTAGATCTTCACCGTGCCTCCGGTCGTCTGCCCGGCTGACCAATGCTTCTGCATCAGTTCATGAACGGAGCCCTGGAAGTCATGCATCCCACCCCGCTGCAGAAAGACACCACCTTCACCAAGATCTTCGTCGGAGGGCTGCCCTACCACACAAACGATGCCTCGCTCAGAAAGTACTTCGAGGCCTTCGGGGACATTGACGAGGCTGTGGTGATCACGGACAGACAGACCGGCAAGTCCAGAGGATACGGCTTTGTGAGTACAAACGAGATCACACACACACACACTCTCATTCACAACTTTTAACACACTGCTGTAGATGTGCTTGTTTTAAGTTTCTGCACGCTCGTTTTCTATGTGTTGGTCTCATCATATGTGAATTTATGACCTAACACCCAAACTTGTTATATCTGATCATTCAGATTTATGTCAGAGGTAAATCCTCCACTCAAGCTTACACGCATAATCGCACAGCACCTCTGTTTTTTTTTTTTTTTCGCCTGGCTGGCTGTTATTTTAGCTTAATGAGGATGAGGGATCACACAGGTTGATGGGTAACTAAGAAGATTATATTTCAACATATGTCTGATGTCCACCTCCCCCCCCTCAAGTGAAGTGCCCCCCCTTACTCACCCCTGAGCAGCCCCAGCTTATGGCTTTGGAGGACTGTGTGTGTATGTATGCATATGTTGTGTGTGTCAGTGTGTGTGTGTGTGTGACAGTCTGCACTACTTGCTTGCTTTATATGGTTATTTTGAAGCAGTGGGGAGGTTGACCTTGCACACCCTGCCCTCCATTGTCAAGGACTGGAGCAGTCGGCCGTAGCACATGATTTACATCACATCTTGGCTGCTGGGAGAGAAATTCCAACATCAACAAATCGGCTCTCTTGTATACTACAAATTTATGTTAAAATTCCCTTTGATCTCATCTTTTGAGAGTGTGGACAGTCCAAACCGTAGAACGTACTTTGAAGTTCATAAAACATAAACTAAGTTGTACCTTGTCTCCCCTGCCTCCTGCTCTCAGCTCATGGTGTAAGATGGGAAAAGAAGTGCTGTTTACCAGTACATTAATCACAACTTGATCCTTGGCCAGAGTCGCTTTAAGTCGGGTTAATGGAAAAATATCCAAGGACACTTGTGTTGTCTAATTCAAATCTGCACTAATAGGTGACTTATCTGCTGCCAGGCAGATACAGATAGTCATTCTCTCTTTGACACAAAGAACAGAAGCAGCACCAGAAATGCAAATATTTACCAGAACCTTGGAAAGACGCACCAGCACTAATGTACTGTGAGGCCAAAGAAGGAATGGAAAACTGTTATGTGTGCATGTTTACTTCTAAAGGCAGAATTGTAAGACAATTGCTTTCAGTGTTTACACATCAGCTCCCTAACTCCGTGGAAAGCAGTCCTGAGAGTCCTGAGCTGTTATCAAACGGCCGCGTATCCAAGCTGGTGTTTCAGGTTAAACAGGCTCGGGCCGATGTGGGTGCTTCCCGGGACAAGACGCACATTTCGTGCAGCATGAGGCAACCTGCTAATTCTGTTTCCTGAACGTTCCAGTCGGAGAGGTAGCTGGCAGCAGGAGGGGAGGGAGGCGCCCCGAAGCTGAGCGCACCTTTTTTCTAAACACACTTCAGAGGTGGATTAGTAGAAACCCCCCCTCAGCTAGGCTCTTCACAGTGTAAACACAGCCTCGCTCCTTTCCTGTGTGTTCACAACACAGGCCCTGGAGTGGGCTTTGTTCCGGATCCTTCCACTATGAAGAGGTACACTGCTTTTTAAAAAAACGTCCTCTTCAACAATGCAAGCCATGGCCCACATTCACTGCTCGGTCCACACACCGAGGTGACTGAACCCTCTGAGTTGGCAGAATGTGGCAATCAAAACAGAAGGGCTCGTCTAATGCCAGGAGGGAGAGAGGAGGGGTGGACTAATACCAATCTCCTTAATATTTTGTCCCTAATTGGATAAGCTCCTTGTTGCTCTTCCCAGATCCATATTTCAGCAGGTCTGCTCATGGCTGAGTGGCAGTCAAGCGGCTGGCAACCGCTGCTGTGGGCAGTTTTCAGAGCTTATCGTTCTGCTTTGTTTGTAGTTTCCTTTCTTCTTCTTCTTCAGAGGAACAGAATCTTAACGGTGGCAAGCCTTGAGGGGGAATTTTGTCATAACACCCACAGATAAAACCAAGACCAACGTTTTTATGTGTTTCAACTGTTGGTTTTGTTTAGCTTGAATAGTTGATGTGTCACCATGCTACCGTCTGTTTTGTTACACGAGACAGTGATTTTTTTTTTTTTTGTCTTGTGAGACCTTGTTGACGCGTCTGCCTCTGTCATTAGGTGACAATGACAGACCGAGGGGCAGCAGAGAGAGCCTGCAAGGATCCCAACCCAATCATCGATGGCAGGAAGGCCAATGTCAACCTGGCCTACCTGGGTGCCAAACCCCGCAGCCTACAGACAGGTGAGATATGTTGTTTCACAGGTCGAAGTAAATCATCACTCAAATCAAGGAAGTAATGCAGATTTAAAGAATAGGGATAGGAGTGTAAGACATAGAACACAAGCTATTAATTTCCATAACATGAAACTATAGATACAAAAAAACCAATCAAATACTGTCCATAAGCAGCAGATTATTTTTACATACCAAATAACATTCAGTTTCTCAAACTCATACATGTTTTACTCCTTATTGCGCATTTGAAACTGTTGTTCCATTTGTGGTAGGTTTGAAACAGGCACTGCCTCTGTCTCTCCGTGCCCTCTGTGTATTGTTCTCCGGTCCTCCTCTGTAAATGCAAATGTGTGTGTCTGACAGCCGGCCTCCTATCTTCCAGGCATATCCATCGGAGTGCAGCCCATTCACCCAGCGCTCATCCAGAGGCAGTATGGGTAAGCGAGCGGGAGTGGGCGCTTGTTGTATTCTCTTGTATTCCTCTCTGTGGGACACCACCAGGCTACTATTTCTTTGACAAACATGGCCTCTAGAAAGTACATGTCAGTTTCTGTGTCCACATGCAACTCCAGAAGTAGTCTATTAGCATATTTGAGTTTTGTGGGGCTGGGAGGGCTGGGAGATGGTTCACATATCTGTGGTAATAGAAGAGCATTCCAGAGGTGAATGTGTGACTCATTTGTTGGCTTCTGTCAGGAGCCTCTTGACTCGTGTACCTGCCTGAGTGGGCTCTGTCACTGAGAAGGCTTCCTAGAAGTGGCTGTGTTGTAGAAACAGGCTGGATAGCGTCTCGGAGCCGTGGTCTGCTGAGCAGCTAATGAGCATTTCACGCAGTAATGGCTCTCCTCACCCCCTGCAGCTCACCACCATATTTTACACACAATAACCCCAGATCTGACTGCAAGATTAAAATGCCAGAAGAAGTCAGTTTTATGTGCAGGTTTCGACACATGATGCTTGTAGAAGTAATTAATAAACATGTCCGTGTTAATATGACCAGTATTAAAACAAATGATTGTTTGATTAGTTGATCACCAGAAAACCAAACAGCAGCTATTTTGATGATCTTTTAATTGCTTAAATCATTCATCAAGCATAAATGTCAACATGTGAGGGTTAAATTAGAGGATCTAATGTTTCTTCTTTCTTCGAATTAAGAAGCAAAGATCTTTGGGTTTTAAACAAATTATCAACAGATAATGAAAAATAATAATGGATAAGTGAATTTCTCCACTGAGGGACGAATGAAGGAATATCTTATCTTATCTTATAATCAAAGTAATCATTAGCACAAGATATAGTTTCTGATTCCAGCTCGGTCAAAGAATGCTATTTGAATACGTCAGCTTTCCCTATGAGAAATTGCAATGGCCAACTATTTCTGACATTTCATAAACTAAATGATAATCAATTAATAGATAACATACTTGAGAGATTCGTATAAAATGAAATAATCCGTAATCCTGTACAGTAAATGACCTCAGAGCATGTTAGTCATTCAGAGCGTCACGGAAATCCCAGGACAGTCCACAGGGACAAGGACATGAAAAGAAACGCTGGGTGGTTTATATATTAGCCATATTCCCTCTGTAAGATCTGGCTGGGTCTGAATGATACATCTCAAGGTCCACTTGGGACATGTCCAATCAAGTTCCAAGACCTTCGCACACTGGAAAGTCCCTCCAGTGTCTGTGCTCCTGCTACCATAGTGAGCATGGATGGTACCAAAAACCTTGAGGGGTTTGAAATGTGGAGCGCAGTGCTGCTTTGAGGCATGTGCCTGACAGGTGCTGGCTCGTATTACAGCCTTTTACACCCCCTTAATCTCCCATGACCACCACCCCAGAGACGTAGAGGCACACCGAGCACCTGTCCGTTTCCTCTGTATGGTGGGTGACAGACACAGGCCTCCCTAAGATGCAGAGCGTGCAAGTGGCTTTTCTTTCAGCCTCTCGTCACCCCCACCCCCAGACCCCCAAGCCCCTTGACAACATATGGTGTGAGGACATGGTCTGCAGTAGGATTTTCAACAGCATTGCATGTAGTGGCGGTGTGTTGGTTTGGACTTACTGCTGTGTATGTGTGTGTATAGCTGTAGTCAGCAGATGCTGTGGACTGTGAGGGCCAGAGGGGGTCACTGAGGCCAGGAACATTGTTTTGATGGGGAGGGGAGGAGTTGTCGGTGTGCTTGCAGATTTATCTCCTCTCATGCATCACCTCCTCCGCTCTTCCCTGCGCTTTCCCACGTCACATGTATCCCTTTTTTCTTCCTTTAGCATTTGTTTTATTTCTCCCATTTAAGTGCTGCCACTACCAGCATGTCAGTTAGAGGTGCTGAAAACTGACACCTCTGAGACTGGGGGGGAGGTTGGGTGGGGGTTATATAGGAGATTGAGGGGGAGGGTATCTGGGGGTGTATTCTGGGACTAATGCTTAATGAGGCTGTGTGCTCCCTGGGAAACCCACCTCTACAGGTGCCAAACAAAACACCTTTTTTCCCCCTTCGTGCTTTCAAAGAATATTCAAAATCCTCTCACACAAAGAGGGGAGGAGGGAAGGAATATCAAGTCCTCTTACAAGTATTGTAAGGTGTTGTTTAATTCCCCCACCCGGTCCACTGCCGTCTGCTTTCACACTTTGTGTTGCAGTGAGTCATGCGCTGAAGGTCATTTGTGTTATCGTGTAGAAATATTTAGCTGCTGGGTGTGATATCGCCCAGGCTTTTCACATTAGCTCATTAAGTGGCCTCCATGATGACGATCACTTCAGCCTGTATTTGTAATATTTATGGGCATCAAATGTTTTCTGGTGAGCTCGTCTCTCTCCGGTGTCTCGGCCTGCCATCCGCAGAGTGGCACTACGTCAAACACACACCGACTGGCCGTCAGCACAAAACCAGCTGACCTATGATCTTCTGGCCATCATCCCCGCTGCCATTGTCCCACAGTCCACTTGGCATCTGGCATCTCTGTGGCCCCCGGGAGCTTGCTGCTGTCCCCAACTTGGTCCTCTCCCTCTTTTCTCCTTACATAGAAGCTAAAATTACATCTCCATCTCTGCACACACCAAAGCTATAATACAGCAGGGCTTTGTATCTCCTTAACTCCCTTTAGGCTTACATTATTTACATGATTCTCTGTTCCACTTTACCTACACAAGGTCACTTGATTTTGAGCCTAGATTAAGGCAAACTGCTTGTGGCAACACACTGTCAAGGCCACGGAGAAGGCAGGCTCATTATACATGATGCCAGTGAAAGCACACATGCCCCACAGCATTAATGTGTGGTCATGTTTGAAAGCTGCGTGTGAGAGTGAATGCCTCTTTGTAAGCAGCTCAATAGCACTGTGAGCACAAAGTGTATATTGCGCTCACGCTCAACCTTTCATTTGCTTATGCTTGCTTGTTACATGCCACTGTCTGGTTTTATCACTTTTTTTCCCCCTGGAGTCACCAATGAGCTTGTGAAACTTGTTTGTGCCAGATGTTTGAAATGTTCTCCTCATGGAAATACAGGGCATTTATGCAGGTTTTCCATCACCAGCCCTGCTCTTTATATTTTTCTGTGTTTGTAATGTCATGTGAGAATTTTCTTATATTAATCTGAATTTCAGGGATTTTGGTCATGCAACTCTTACAGTTTTTAACAGTGAGATTCCACATTTCTGTACCCCCAATGCCTCTTGATCACATCCCTGTACTGACTTAATAATACAATAGGACCTTGATGTTATTGCTGATAATAATCACTGCCATCCTCCTATCCAACCTTCTGCCACGGTTGCTGTGTGCTGCCAGCTGACCAGTGTACCAGCAGAGGATCAGAAGATGCCCACAGTACAGGACTAGTCCCGAGGAGGGGTTTGACAGAAAATGTCTGCCCACCTCCCCCTCCTCCCTCCCTCAGCCAGCCTCTCTCCAAGGTGCCAGTGATGGCTTGAGAGTGCAGTGCGGTGTGCTGTGATGGATTGGAGTGGCTTTTTATCTTTTCCCTTTTGTGTGATATGAACTGAAGAGGTTATGCTGATTGCGGTGTGACTCTTTCCCTATTATGGCATGGTTTGGGGTTTGCAGTGGTGACTGGTGTGTGGGGGGGTGGGTGGAAGAGGAGGGAGGGTGGGGGTGGGATTGGAGTGTGTGTGTGTGTGTGTGTGTGTGTGTGTGTGTGTGTGTGTGTGTGTGCACTTGAGAGCGTAACACCATCCCTATCCATGCATGCTTCCATCTTTTGCTGTGTTAACTTCATGGCTGCCTCTCATTGCTGATCCTCTTCTTCTCCTCGATTAAATCTGTAGAGGAAAAAAAGAAGCTAAGACTGAAATTTAAATACAGTCCGTGAAAGGAAGATTTTCATCAGTACTGAGATGCAGCTGAAGAGCATACGTCAAAGTGACATTTGTCGTGACTATCTTCTCTTTGTCTCGGGTGTGTCTGTGGATATTTTCCTCAAGGGTAATGGCTATCAAAAAACAGTCAGTTACATCACCCTTTAAATGGAGGAGGGGGGGGGGGTCTTCTTCTCTCTGCCACAACCAGCCCTCCATGTAGACAACAAACCCAAAAGAGATACTTCAAGTCCTGACTAAAAATAGACTCTCTAAAGCCCTCTCCCCTTCCCTTTCCTCCATGGATCAAGTGGCAAAGCAAAGACCAAAAGAGAAGGAGAGACAGTACGGTCCCCAGACCCCACAGCTCTAATCAGCTACATCTGAGTGCCTGGCCCATGAGGCCCGGCAGAGCCTGGCACCCAACCCTGATGAGCTCCCCCGCCACCATTACCTCCCCCAGCTAGCATCATCACCTGTGAGATTTACACACCGAGTGAGAACTAGGAGACTGCAACTTCTGCACAGTCTTCATGCACTTCCCTTTTGTGTGTGTGAGTGTGCGCGTGTGTTTGAGTGTGTTCAGCGAGTGAAGAGCAGCAGCTGTTAAAACACTCTGCTGATGCCTGAGCTTGAAAACCTGCCAGTAACGGCTGACTCGATCATTCACCCCCACCCCCATGCCCACCCCACCCCTCCCCTCCCGTCTACCTCAGGAGGCCCTACCTAACAGGTTTGGTGGGTTTTACTAACTGACACAGACAGGGTTGAGTCACCTTCGCCTCCTAACCTCCTTTGCCTCTCGTCTATTTAGTCTTCAATAACAGTGGATATCCGTGTGAGAACTCTTTAAGTTGAGAACACTGACAGAGTTTATATTCCCAACGTGCTCGCCCTCTGGGAGCAATGTAAACAATAGAAGCCAGGCCCCGGGATTTCTCTGCTCCGGAGCTTCAGCCCCTCTAATAACTCGTCTTGGTCTTTGTGTCTGTGTGCAGGATGGCCCAGCCATACATCTACCCACAAGCCTATGTGCAGCCCAGCCTGGTGCTGCCCACTCAGGTCTCCACCTCTGTCAGCACCAGTCCCTACCTGGACTACAGCGCAGCCTACACCCAGTACGCCCAGGCAGCCTTTGAGCAGCAGTACCCGTATGCCGCCTCCCCCGCTGGCTTCCTGGGATACAGCTACGCCACCAGCCCGTCGGCCACCGCTGGCCCGGCCACCGCCGCCACGGCTCCGGCCACCGTCCACCCCACCCTCCCCTCTGCCGCTGGCCCAGCCCCGGCCTTCCTGCACTACGCCCCACAGCAGCACATCCAGCCGGATCGTATGCAATGAGCCGGTGAAGGAAGCGGAGAAGAAGAAGGGGTACAGGTGGTGGTGGAGGAGGAGGGAGTAGTGGTCGCGGACCTTTGGACAGAGGATGGCAAAACACCCAAGGGGTGACCCAGCTTTCATCAGCAGGGGCTTTCAGGAAAAAGGGTGGGACCATTGCACTATATGATCTGGATGAGCTGTTTGCTCAATGGTTAAAGGGTAAAAAGGGGCGGGAGGGTTTCGGAGGACTGTCGTGGTTCAAGTTGGGAAGCTGAACAGCATAAAGTATGTGGTCGCTTCCAAGGGCTTCCAGAAGCTGACACTTCATTTTTTTTTATATTATTATTATTATTATTATCGTCCTTTATTATTGTATTAATGTCATTGTCAATGTTTGTTTGTATGCCATTATTATCAATGTTATCATGATGTTGGCTCAATCAGTGGAAGATTTGTGTGTCCATGGTACATATTGATGACTGTCTGAGAGCTGTCTGGGACATGTAACACCTCTTTCCTCCCCACTCCAGAATATCTGGGGTGGATATGAAGGGCACTGCTGCTTTAGGACACTGGGGGGGACAGTCAGAGATGTGGGGTGCAGGGTGAAGACAGGGTGGTGATTTTGTGGTCCCATCCGTCCCATCCAGGTCGAGCACTGCCTCACGAACAAACCTCCAGCGTTCAACTTCACACAGGAGGGCAATGAGAGATTTCACCTCAAGGACAAAAACAGAAAGTTTTAGTATCTAAGACAATGGGAGCGTTGTTTTGAGACTGTGATGTCAGGACTACACTTTTTTTTAATTAAAGAGGCCTTAATAAAAAAATAAACTCTTTTTTTGAATCTCCTGATTTTTCAAGCGCTCCCCCCCACCACAGAACCAAGTGTAGAGAGTCCTTTGTAACTGGCCTTTCAGCAGTCAGTGACATTAATCTGACTTACTTGGCTCTCTAGATGATTTCAAATGGATGTAGATAATCACATGCAGTATGTGGGTGATGGGGACCAGGAGCGCTGTGTTTCGATGTTGAAAGGTAGCCGACACTGAGCTCAAGCAAGCAGTGTATTTTTTTTTTTCCTCCTTTTCTCACTGAGATTGTCACAAACTGTTGCTTTCAAAAGGACATTCATGTACAGCATTTTAAAAATGTTTTCAGTCAAGTACATTTACAATATTTATATGTAAGTATTTATATTAGGTACTAAGTTAAAATAGCTTTTTTTTGTTACTATGACTATAGTTGTGGCACTGATGTCATTTAACCTGCAGAGGCATACCTGCAGATCCACAGGTGTCATGTTTTTGTTTTTTGTCCTGTCACCATGTCAGTGGATTTGCCCAGGTGCACAGCAACTACAGTAGATGCTTGTTTGTAGATCCTTGACTGGTTGCATCAGAAATTCTCTAGATTTTTTCAATAAAAATGTCTTTTAAAGTCCCTTCAAAGAAGCCATACCAAAAAAAAATAAATAAAAAGACTTTGTACTTCAAGATGCTTCTTGACTTCCTCTTCAATTGTTAAGAAAACGAAGCACCAAAATGTCAAAAAGGGACTTGAGTTATTTGTGTTTACAGTGCGTGTTATTGCAGTGTCACCATCCACAACAAGATCCTGCTGTGATGATACTGTGAAAACGCTGTGGGGTGACAGGGTTTAGTTATGTGTATGTGCTTGTTATCAAGGCTGTGTGTGCTGTTAAATCCTGTATGGGAGGGGGGAGGGGGGAGGGGGGGAGTCAGGAGGCCCAGACTTTTATCAAGCCACAACACCACCACCTGCCAGGGGTGCTGGGTGTTCCCTCGGGCCACCACACTTGCTTTCATTCTTTCTCGCTCTCAGTTTTGTGTCAAGAAAAAAAAAGGGAGTTTGTCAGAAAGTGGTTTTAAAGCAAGTGTTGCAAGTAACTGTTTTTTTTCCCCCCTCTCTGCTAAACAAGCTCAGCTAGTTCAGTTTCCCAGCGGCGTCTCTACATGTTTGCGCTTACATCAGCTACTTTAGAAGATGTGTCACTTCTAAACCCCACTTAGGCCTGGAGAACAAAACACAGGCAAGGTTGCTAGAAACAAAAACACATACATTATCTTTGTGTCCTTACCCAGGGTGTAATTTATCCCCCCAGTAATAATTTACAATATAGCCTTAAGTTCAATAGATGTTTTTGTGGTGTTTTGTTTTGATTGAAATCCATTCAGACCTAAATCGCTCAGGAAATTCTGCACTTAATTACACGGGCACCCTGCCCTTTTTTCATGTCGTTTCAGGGAGTTTCAGTTCACGCGATTGTTTGTGCTCTAATCCCTCAAAGCTAGGTTTTTCTCAAACATGTCCCGAGTTTGTTAAAGGTGGTGCTCCTGCAATTTAGTATCGCACTTCCATTAAGGTTGGAAGATGCAAGTAATAATGATGACATGTTGTTGTTTACCAGAGTCTTAGCATGCTGACATTTGCTAGTAAGCCTAACACTAAATACAAATCACTGATGAGGCTAATGGTGATGGAATTATTTTTGTGGGGAAAGGTCATGAACCAAAGTATTGTGCAAACTAAAATTTTTACCTGATGATTACTTGAAAGTCAGAGAATGACCAAAGCTGTTGCAATAACCCTTGAGGGAGATATGAATGTCTTGCGAACCAAATTTCACATCCAAAACTTTTGGAGATGTTTCACTCAAAACCACAAGTCTCGATCTTATGGTGGTGAAATACTGTGTCCTCTGGGGACCATGAATGTCATGGCAATCCATATAACAGTTATCCAGATTTCAGTGGTGGATGGAGTGACTGGCATTGTCATCCACAGAGTCGCACCGTTAGATGACTAATAAGAATGGTCGAAATCAAAGCGGCAGTGTCCTGACATTTCTGCCACATTTACATAATGTGGGCTGGATAGTAGAGACTGTACAGATTCCCATGCTCACAAATGATGAGCATTCATGGCTTGAACAAATGAGAAGGTTATTTACACTCTGGAAATTTATAATACTGCTACATTTCCCACAATGCAACTTGGTAGTGTCTTCTGTAGGATTATCCTTCCCTACTAAATGCTGAAATCTTTGAAGCAAAACACCTTGAGTTTGTGATGCATGTTTTCTTGTATTAATCATCTCCAAGGCATCATCAGGGTTACTTGGCAGACTGGAAATCTCCTCCAGACATTATACAACTGTTTTCACAGGTTGAGTGAGTGTGATGAGTAAACTGACGTTCAGTACCCCCTTTAACACGTTCTGTGAAGGTGTGTTGGTATATGGAAAATATCAGCTTCTTGTTTGTCAGTGATCACAGCTGCGTCTCAGAACAAGTCGTGGTTTTACAGCAAGGTGAAAAAAATGTATAAAAAAGTTTGATGGAGGTTTTGTCAGTGTATTAGGACGTGCTGTTAAAAATGACATCACACAGGACAAGTTGCAGTTTTTACAGCTGAATCATGTCACAGATTTTTAAACACACTCGCGCTCAACAGGATTGATGTCGCCGCTGTTGCTGTGTTTACTGGTTGTTACTGTCGTGCGGCAGCTCTGGTCCCCCTCTCTTCTCTTCACTTTGTCACTGTTTATCTCTCACTATCTCACCTCCCTCACTCACACATTTATTTACTCAACTTTTCTGCTTCTCATTTGTTTTTTTTTTCTTCCCCTCAACATCTCTCCTTGTCTTCCCCACTTCAGCTCTCGAGGTCCTGTTTCTTCTCACATGTCATTGTTCTCTCTCCCTCTCTTCTTATTTGTCTCCCCCTTCTTTCTCTCTATCTTTTTCTCCTTCTTGAGTTCTCCTTGTGAATCACACCAGAGAGAAGCAGAAACAGAGCCGGGCGTCAGCTTGATGAACGAGGTCATACAGGCCCAGCAGACCTTGTTATGCTGAGTCACCATAAGGCCTCTCTCTCTCTCTCTCTCTCTCTCTCTCTCTCTCTCAGTCTCTCACTATCTCTCTCTCTCTCTCTCTCTCCAGTTTCTCTTTCACATGCACATATGAAGATGGTTCAGTCAAATCTCACTCTCCACATGCTTCTCGCTCTGTCGTGCAATGATGACGTCAAGGGATTCCTCAGAACTATCACAGAAACAGTCCCACCTTATCAGACCTCGGCTCAACCTTAATCACAAACAACTTCTTGTTTTCATGGTCGGACAACTTGAAAATGTTTAATGTTCTAATTGCATCATCTAATTACTGCTCAGAAACTTGAGGTATATGAGTACACACACTTGAGGAACAGAAAGTAGAGAGCAAGTTTCTTTATCATTTTATTTAAATATATTTTTTATTTTAGGTAATGTACTGTCATTGAGTACAGCGACATTTTTGGATTTAAAGCATATCACAAATTCTATTAGATTACATTTGAGACTCATTTCTGAGCACAGCTACATGTAAGTAGTTCATACACTTTTACACACTTAATGTTATGAACCTTTATTAAATTCTGCTTGTAAGTTAGTTTATATCCAGAGAACTAGGCGACATTCCTGGAAAAACATGTTGTATTAACTTACTGCTAATATAAACATTTACTTACCACTACAGCTTTACATTAAAAGTATTTCACTGGTGAAACATGAGTTGACTTTTATTATGAAGCAGGCATAGGTGAAATAATGGCCGAGGGCAGAGTCTCTGCAAATACAGACACCACCACACACTTTTAGTTGGCCCTAAGTGGTGATTGAGAGGGATTATATTTGTATTAGTCCAGTTATTATTATTTAGGAAAATTCTACTTATTCTGCCTTTAGTGTAGTTCCTTTTTAAAAAAGGTGGCCCTACATTTAAATAAATCTGAAACTTATTGAGTCAGAGTGCTACACATCATTTTACTAAGGTGCTAATAGTAATTAATAACTCAGTAACTCAGCTAAATTGTTTCAAATCATGACCATTTCTCTACAAAATACAATAAAACAAATATAGTTTATACTTTCTCTATACATACAGTACATACTGCTAACATTTGCTATTATTTCTAGGCTTAAATTTTTTGGACATCAGTTTGTTTTGGCTTGCTGTTTTGGCTATACATGCTTACTGTGTATACAGTACACACTTGTAGTACCATTTAATTTATAAGCTGCATCAATTATAAATGACAGTTACGAGCACTCAGGGAGCCCTTCTTGTTTAATCTCTGTTGGAGGTTAATGCTTTATGGAGAACCACAAATATCAATTTAATGAGGTCCTTATTTTGAAAATGGACTATGATCATACATTTAAATTATGTCACGCAAATGCTCCCTTATTAAATGCCCCCTAATACCCAAGCCAAGCATTTTACACCTGACTGACCCTGTCTCCAGACCCTCCTTTGTCTGTGTGGCACCTCAGTGTCCGGTCAAACATAGGTCTGTTTGGGCCTGGGGAGCGTTGGTGTTGTGATGTCAGATAGGCCTCAGATACAGGCTATATTTACCCAGGCTCCTGGAAGAAATGACCAGACCCCAGACACCCATCACAATACGATCTGGTCTGGAGAGAGTCAGGTCAGTCAGTGGGTGAAGACAGCCTGTTGTCAAACTTTAGCTGAAGGGGAACAATACTTGTTGCACACTACACTTGGTATATAAACATTGTTTGTGTATTACACCTAACTATGGAGAAGTATGTGTAAATGAGATTAGCTGTGAACAAGGGGAACTGGAGCTAGCTGATGGACTCACCTAAGCAGCACTGTGTTAGTATTAACCCTGATCCCAGCCTGTGAGGGCGGGAGGAATGACACTACAGAAGGTACTGTTTACCTTGATGACGTGTTGGAGGTTTAAGATTTACCCAATTTACAAATGCTGTAAACATGGACAAAGGTTTGTAGGATGAAGTTCAACTAGAGGCGAAGCTGCCAATAACCTCTAACAAGCTGAGCAACCTTATCATTCGCATGAGCGCTGAAGAATTCAGCTGGTTCAGCCAGTAAAGCTGCATTTCCACCGCATGGTATGGCTCAGATCTGTCTTTCTCTTTCTTCCACTGTAGATAGTATCTGGTGCCTGGTACCTTTTTGGTATCACCTCAGGAAGCTTCTCAGAAAGCTGAGCCGATAGGTGACGTACACCATCCCTTTGATATCCTCTGTTGTAAGAGTGGCATGGCTCATTGAATGTGCGGTTGAGAGAGTGAGAGAACAAGCAGCAGAGAGTGAAAGGGTTAGCAGCGAAGTTGTCAGTTTAGCAGTAAATGTACAGTGTAGGTTTGTCAGGGAATAAAGGCTGCAGCTTCTCAAGACCAAAGTAAAGCTGCCGTGTGTTGTTTCCCAACTGCTGGAAAAGTGAATGCGAAGAGGCACGGCTATGCATCAGCTAAGAAACCCGCCTACGCTGAGGGAGTACTATCTGCAGTAGAAATCGAAGTAGAGAAAAGTACCTGGGACTAAAATGGAGCAGAGTAGAGTCGAGTCGAGCTGCACCGTGCAGTGGAAATGCAGCTTTAGACTGGGCACAGGCTTAAACCAGTATACTGTCCGCTACATAAACATGTCCCTTTGTCCCTCGCTTTGACAGCAAATGACATATCCAAAACCTTTAATGTGAAGCTATGTAACTTTTTCTGAACAGCAGGCACTGTGGCCACAATTATAGGATGGAACTAAATTCTAAAATTCACTCTAACAGTAGAGTAGACAAGAGTCGTAAATTCAGCAATCTGAATTCGGCTCACATTATCCACCAACAAATTACTGGTCATACCAGATCGAGTGAGACTGCAGGAGCAAATCTTGAATTAGCTGAACTGAGCAAAGGTGCATTTTCAACTTTTCATTTGTAGGAGAAAAAATGTGCTATTTCTTCTTTCAAATGTTACGTAGTTGGGCTTTAACTGGCCATCAAAAGAATGCACTTGCACTTGCACCACTGCTTCACTTACTGCTTTGTAAGGAAGCAATGCTAATGTTTATATGTCTAATGCTCAGTGTAATCAGAAAATGTTCATTAGTATATATTACATTCTGCAATATTTATCGCTTGCACTGAGAAATCATGTCTGAAATACTGCACATACTCTGTTGACCCTGACTTATAATACCCAGACATTTTAAGGAGCGAGGAGCTGGATAACTTTTGTGAGTCAATAAAAATGTTTCTGGAAACTGCCAGAGTGAACAACCAGGCCTGTGGAGTCTGGGCATGATAAAGATTGAGATATTTCTGGATCAGTGTGAGTTTTCAGGGCTCTGGCAGAAACAAGTGCTTATCCAACAGCGGGCCTGCGTCCTATCAGCTGCTCCAATGGTGCTCCACGTCACTCTCACACCTCCCGCACCACCTGGCACTTCCACTGGGTCTGGTGATAATGAGATGAGCCAGAGGAGATAGCCCCGCGCAGGACTGATACTTGTGGCAAAGTTTATCAAAGTTAATGGGAGTGAAGGGGGTTTAATTCGTCGAGACAGAAAAAGGCAGACACAACAACAGCTGGAACAGGTTGCACTCTGAATGAAGCGAAGTGATTAAACGTATTTCAGTGAAGTGGGCATCTGTGGATGTGTGGGTTGTAGTTTACGTATTAATCTGTATGCGTGTGTGCGCCTGTTTGTGAATTCATTAATGTGTCTCCCATTAGCGCAGCAGCGGTTGTCTTAACTTGGCGTCTTCGCTCTGAGCATCCAAGTCCCAGCTCTGTAATGTGATCTGAGTTTGTCTCGCTCAAGCAGAGCCTGGGGAGATCCATCAGAGCTGCGCTGCAATCACAAGCCCCGACCCCCCTCCCCAAACTCCATTCACCACCAGCCTCTATCCCACCCCCTCAATGCCCGACAGCAAGTGGAGCCGGGGCGCCACAGACGCTTTCAGCCTCACATCCTCTTCCCATGTCCATTCCACACCATGCCACACCAGTCTGGCACTGTCGGCATGCACACACAGAAATGATTTCTCCCCCACCGAACGTGGAACAAGCTTTTCAGAGAGAGGGTGTTTGTTCTGTGTCCTTCTGCACGAGAGCAGCTAATGTAGCATGAGTAACACCCTGCATAGAGTGCGAGAAGACAAGTAGGAAAGAAGTGCTGAATCCAAGGGTGAGGCGAGGTCAGAGTTTATAATATTGATGCCACATACCGTGGAATAAATGCCTTGACCTTTGGCCACAGTATTTTTTTTGTATGTGTGTGTTTGTAATATGTTCAGCCCAGAGGGAGGTTTGTTGGTCCTGGGCCACATTTCCTTATCTCTGGCCAACATGCTTGTACAAACGAGCGCCTCCACCTCGACCTCAAACCCAGACAGCCGCTGTTGGGGGGCAGAAAAGAGGAGGAAGGGAGAAAACCAAAGGGGGGGGTGAGGTTAACTACAACACGATCAGCAAAGCAAAGGGAGGAGGAGAGGCCCAGCGCCTGACAACTACTGACAGCTGAGCTTCCTCTCTCAGTGGGGCTTTCACGACCACAAACTGACACAGTCAAACACACACACACAGATCGATCCACTTCGGCTGCACACATAGCAACTGAGTGGTCATGCACGACTGCCTCTGTCAGACTGCGCTGTGGAGTTGTCTGTGTGGAAGAGGAGCTCTTACATAACAAGTGCTGATGTTCAGTGTGCGAGTGTGAATGTGTGTGATGTTATTCTGGCTTTCTGTGCTTGCCTTCGGTGCACGGTCTCGGCAGCCACGGCGTAACCACTTTGTGTGTGCCTGTGTGTATGTTTAGTGTGTGTGTGTGGCCACAAACACACACACCGCAGGGGACAACAAGCAACAGGTGTAGGAGGATTTTTAAAAACACACAGTGAACCTTTTTTCTCCCGTTTGACTTTTGACCTTTTGCCGTCACCGCTGGCGTACGAGGACAGCTGTGAAAGTGACCTCTTGTTTGCTTCACACAGAGCGTGGCAAACATTATATCTGTGTCACTGTGTGAATTAGTGGACTCAAAGTGACCTGCTTCTGTGTCTCCTGTTGAAACACGTCTATCTGTGGTCTGTGTTAACCAGCACATGACCTGTATATAGCGTATGCTGTTATTTCATGGTGGAGAGCAGCTGCCAATGTCACAGACCACAGCAGCAGAAAACTGATCACTGCGCCTCAGACAGGCAGCAACAGTGTGTAGGATATGGGACTAAATCACATTAGTCACTTATGTTGAAGGCACAGCTGCTGGATTTGTTAATTTGTCATGAGGGGGAAGGTCCTGCTTGAAGAGGTCACCTTTATGTTGCTGACTACAGCCTGATCATTTACAACTGATAAGGCATTTTCTCTTGAACAGTGGGGAGCTTCAACTCTGTTTGAGGTAGAATAAAGTGGTTTTATTCAGCCACAAACACAGGATGTTACTCTGGAAAAGCAATGGACACAATAATTCTTCATATTGTAAAGGTGATGTTCATAGATTTTTTAGTAATAATTATATTGTATTAGATGCTCATGCTATTGGAGAAGGTAAATCATATGCTGCACCCTTTATATCAAAGCAGGTGGTTTGGTAGGCAACATGTCTATATCAAGATAACAACTGATATAGGCAACAATAGTAAGCTAGGCAGCCAGCAAGTATGATGTCTTATCATACCTTCATGTAGATAAAAATAACTATATTAAACGGAAATAGCTAAATTAGAGATCACCAACGTGCAAAGCAAAGTGCATTTCCTAAAAATAACCATATTACAGAGAGGCTGTTTCTAACCTGATGCACAGCAGTTGTTTATTATTATACTCAGACTCTTGACCAAAGATTTAAGATAAGATATTCCTTTATTCATCTCACAATGGGGAAATTTCCAAAAACTTGGAAACTAGGACAACTAGGTTTGTCAAATGGTAATTTTTACTATTACTACTCTGCCCAACACTGGTTTTCTCCAACTCGGCTGCGCATAATTACGTGATCACAACAACATGATGCAGTATATTGCTGTGACATGAGGACAGCAATAAACCCACGTAAATTCACAACTTGACCTTTTTACACTTTGGTTTTTGTACAAAATGCTAATTAGTCAACTTAGTGGTTAGGACACCGTCTGGGAACTGCAACAAACTGCTTGTTTGAATCCAACTGGGGACCTTCGTTTCATGTCAACCCTCTTTTACTGTCATCTCAAATAAAGCCATAAAATGCCCACTACAGTTTTTTTTTGCTTTACAGATGCTTGACAGTGGATTTTGTTACATTTTGACAGAGGCTTCCCATCATTTCCAGTCTTTATGCTGAGCTAGGCTTCTTTCTCTCTCTCCTATCTAATGAAAACAAGGCAAATAAGCATATTTCCCAAAACATCAAACTATTCCTTTAACACAGAGCCAAGTTTAAAAGACAGATCTCTCTTTAGAAAAACATAATGACTATAAGTGAGATGGGATTAGAGAAGTGAAAGAGCCAAAAAAGGGGCATCTTTGGACGGAAGCTTGTGTTGATATTAATTTTAAATGTATAATCCAGCCTTCAAGATATTTTTGGCAGCTAATTCATCTGTATCTTCTCTCCCAATCTGCTCCC
This sequence comes from Holacanthus passer, assembly GCA_025331565.1. Lineage (NCBI taxonomy): Eukaryota > Metazoa > Chordata > Actinopteri > Pomacanthidae > Holacanthus > Holacanthus passer. Next base: position 4,572,468 of record JAFREQ010000011.1, read on the forward strand.
TCCCCCCACCTCCATCACTCATTTCTCCCATCATTTCTTTTTGGAGTTTCCTCAGACCTCTCCTATTTTAGTATGTTCCACCAAACATGATTTGCCCTCTCGTGTAAAAAAAAAAGCCACTAAGCTCCCTGTCCTCTCTCTCTCTCTCTCTCTCTCTCTCTCTCTCTCATCTCTCATAAAACAACGCAGCACTGTGTGTTTGTGTGTGTGTGTGTGTTTCCATGCACCAGCAGTCATGTTCCCGATCCTTGGAGGGAGTGATCAGCTCTCGGTGCAGTGAGGAAGATAGTCCACCCGGATTCACCAGCAGCTCTTTATAAGGACAAGGGAAAAAAGGCCTTGCTGCCTCTATATTTAGATGGACTTTATTGGGCCTCTTGTCTTCGTTCTTCTCCCCCCTCCTCCTGTGCTGCCGCTGTTAGAAATCTCTCACCGAAGCCATGTGGGCGGCGGGCCCTCCTCTCCATCTCAGCGAGGGGAGAGTGAGCCTGATAATGATCTGGGTGATAATAACAGAGCAGAGGAAACGAAAGAGAGATGGGGAGAGGATAGAGGGAGGATGACAGAGAAGTGGTGGGTGGTGAGAGAAGTGTTTTTCATTGTGTCTCCTTCGCTACTCAATGACTATTATCCACAGTCCTGCTGAAGCCCTCGCTCTGCCCCACCATCCTCCGGCTGGGAGGAAGTCCTGGGAATAGGCATGGTATCCATCCAGCCACATGGGGAGGAGACTGTCGGCTGGTATCTCACAACCACCGGATGGGTCTCCTCCAATCCCATTGCTCCAGTTTACCCACTCTATGGATTGGCTGTGGTTGCAGACACTGTTGCATTCAATCATTGTGGAAATATACGCATATATATCCATACATAGTCCTCTTGTAGGTTCCCTCTACATACCTCCGCTATCTGGCCTTATCTCCAAAGAGAAGCATATTTCTCAAGAGCTTTGACCTCTGCTCTCCAAATGTACTGCCAATGACAAAACAGCCCTCTAACATGGCACACTCTTATCCACCTTCTTCTCTCCTTCTTATCTTGCCTGGTGAGGCTAACAAAGTATCGTCAAACACTAATGGCAGCCGTCCAGCTCTCAGGAGACTTTGCTACTGAGGCAGAGGTAAAAACAAGAGGGGAAAAAAAAGCTTTGGATTGGGGCTGGTTGTGGACTTGGCATGACGTGAGCCTTTAAAAGAGACTGACTCAAGACTCATAAAACCTTAAGCAAACATTGGCTGAGAAATGCCCGTTTGAGTACATTTGAACGACTAATTACAGTGTGTTGTAGGTCTTGGGTGTAACAGCAATCGAACCATCTTCAGACCCCTCATCCTGATCCCACCAGATGTTGTGAGTTTGGTATCAATTTTGTTTACCACCTCTAAATACCATAATCACTTATATTTCCAACCATAGCCTCTTCGTAGATGACAAGACCAAGAGTCTACAGCTGTGCAAGCAGCTCTGTGAGGCTGGACTTCATTCGGCACAGTGTTGCTTACTCACAATGATAATGCTTACATGCTGTTTAGGAGCTGTTACAGCTGAGGCGGATGGGTGTGTCATTAGTTTTGTATCGTCGTTATTATTGGACAAATTAAAACCTGATGATGGCGCTAGATTAAATGTCAGAGGATCACCAAATTCATTTGAAGGATATGAATGGCCACACAATTTCATGGCGATCCATCTAACAGTTGTCGTGACATTCTACCACAAATGTCAACCTCATGGTAGTGCTAGAGGTAAAGTCAGTAAATCACCAAACAGGATAAATTATCTGAGCACCATGTAAAACAGTTTGTGCCAGTCCACCCAGTAGCTGTTGAGAAGAGAGAAGCAAGATGAAAAGTTGGAGTCTTTAATTTCACGTCATAGCAATCCATCCAATAGTTATTGAGATATTTCACTAAAAACCAAACATGTCAACGTTTGCAAAGGTCGGGGTTCAACAAAATCAGTAGGTTTCATCCTCTGATGACCATGAATCTCAACACAAAGATATAGAGATATTTCAGCCTTGACCTAAGCGGTGAACTGAACAGACGACCAGCTAACTGGTTGCCATCCATAGACGCGCAGAGCAGGAATAATCCTGCCCTCACAACTCACAGACTACACTTGTGTGCCTGGGTTTGTTGTCTCTACAAGTGTAAGTGAATGGCTTGTCTGTGCTTATCTTATCTAATACCCTGGAGACATGACAGGGGACCCAAGAATCTTTATCTTTACCTCACCGATGAGCAAAGCCCAGGCAGGTGGGGCTGAATTAGGCAAAAAGATTTGCATATGAGCTGCCAATTTCAGGAGTCACATAAGAAAAGCATCAACTGCCATGCAAATGAGAGGCAAATGAGATTCAAACCAGGCCGAGGTAAAGGAGAGGTTGAAAAGGTAAGAGCACAGGAGTGTTTTTGTGTACCATTCATGCGACTATCTGACCGTGCGTCCGTGCAGTCGTTTGTGTCTCTGACTGCAGGCTAAAAGGTCTGTCAAGTTTTCATCACAACAGCAACAGCAGCTCTCCGGGGAAGGACAAACCATGACATCAGAGTGGTGGAAGCAGCTCTGAAGACAATAGTTCTCTGTGAGGGAGTAGAGCCGAGGCGTGGCCTGGCTGGACAGAGGGTCTTCTCAGTGAACCAGCCGTCCTCAGCAGCTGTCTCAACCTCTGTCTGTGTCTCTGTCACACATGCAGTTTCAATTCAGCATGAAAGCTTACATAGCATTAGGACAAAGGATCGACAGATTTATGTTAAATCCCTTTACCCGTGTGTGCGTGTGTGTATGTCTGTGTGTGTGTGTGTGTGTGTGTGTGTATCCATGCTCAGTGCCAGCTCAGGAACGCAGGCACGGAGGTGGAGTAGGAGGAGAGCCCCGGAGAAAGAAACATAGTTCGTTCAAGCTGGCAAAACAAAGAACCAATGGATAGCAATGCCCCCACTGAAATGAGATTGGGAGTGATAGTAGAGAGTAGATGAGCGTGTGTGTGTGTGTGTGCTCATGTAAACACACAACACACAGCCTGCCCACATGATAGCACTGTATTTACACTCTATTCGTCTTCTTGTAATTGCCTGAGGAGACATAGGAAAAGCTTCCAGACATGCAGCCGCTGCACATCTTGCGCCAGAACACTGAAGTCCAAGTTATTTACCCAGAGCCTCCAGTGGAGAGCCCTCTTCTTAAACAGCTGTAAAGGTTTACAGGCCATGACAGAGAGGAGTGAAGAAGCTCACCACGTAGCTGAATTTCACATGAGGAGAGGAGAGAGAGAGAGCTACGTGACCGAGTGGAGCTGAGGCTGAAGTTAGACCCTCGTATATCCCCAAGGGACACAGCACCTGGGTCGTCAAAAGGAGTCGAGCCTTTAAAAAAAAGCACAGCTCAATATGTGATGTGCAAACAACGGACGAGCATCATTGAGCGTGTATGAGCAGTGTATCAACAAAACCCACCTGCCCTTCAGTTTAGGTCTAATGACAACAAACGCAACAAAAGCAGTGTGCGATACGCCCAGCCTCGAGGGGCCGCCACAACTACCTATTCAGCCTCCCATTCACCTGCAAGGAGGATTCAATAGGTCTGCATGTTATTAAAAGCTTTCATACACATGGCATTATGAATTTGCGTTGAGGACACCAGCCTAAACCGAGAGGGTTTCACATGATGATTGGGCCATTGTTGGAGCTTCCAGCCTGGCTGTGAGCTCCGAGCTCTGCTCAAGGACACAGAACATGAGCTTTTATTTTAAAACCAGTCTGCCTTTTTTCTGAAAAGATGGTTTAGCTGTAAAATTGTGGATTTAGTAAGTTTCCACAAAGGGTCCTCGCCATTACAGCATATTCTGTAAATACACAAACAGACAAAGGAAATCATAGCTGTGTTTTAGAATGGAAATTTACAATTAAAGAATATGTAAAATAAATCTGTTATTAAAATAGCTTTTTTAAGGTTAGTGGCATCATAGGTGCTAACTTATATTATACTATGTGACAGTAACTAGCATTCTGGCAGCACCTGTCCTCTCCACTTCAGTTTGTAATGCTGCTAATGTTTGTAATGCAAGCATTATGGTTTGGGAAGTCACATGATCACTTCTTGTGCACAGAGAGTGAAACAAAAACTGGTGAGATGGAGAAAAAAACACATAATAAATATGAAAAAAATACTTATGTAACAAAATGGAACTACTGACATGACTTTGAAATTGTTGGGCACATGTCCCCTCACTGCTCAGCAAGTTTTTAATTCGCATTCTGAATCCAGTGTTGTGCTGGTTGTGACCATGTGATGTTGTGAACTGAGTGACCCTCACACACAGCTGCACACTGTGAGACACACAGTCTCCTGCCTTTTCCTGGGATCAAGATCAGTGAGGATATCTTCAAGTGAAGACTGGACACACACCACACTGACACACACTGTGCTGGACAAACTTCAACCACAGGCCCTTTGCTATGTAAATTCTGTGAGCCCAGTCAGTCTAAAGGCAATGACTGCCATCTAGTGGTACACAATAAAGGAATAGAGAGAGAGGGTAGGAAGATGAGACACTTTAAATGTTTTGTCAGAAAGGGAAAATGAGCCAGAACTAAAACAAATACCTGTATCCATATTTCAGGATACTGACTTCCAAATAAAGTGAAAACAACATGGCTGAATAATGATGAAAGAAAATACAGCCTCTAAAAACTTTGAAACACAAGAGTAGAAAGATATGTTCTTGGGTGCCTTTCTGCACATTTGCACATAAGATTGTTTGACTTTATGAGGAAAAACACCCAAAAGCAATGGCAAATTACAAAATTGCTGGAAAATAGGTGTAAAATACATTTGTTATACAACCAACAAAAAAATCCACAGATGACAAATAGTGCGCATAGCTCAAGGCATTGCCTTTGGTTTGCCCATCTAGATGTTCCCTCATGTTGTAATAATATTACTGTAATATTAATACACATTTTTCCAATGCCAATAGATAAACAGTGGAGCAAGTTGAACCTCTGGATCAACTCTCCTCAGGCATTTGGCTCAGTTTATCCCATATCCACCATTTGAGAGAAACGGTCTCCAAGCAACTATAAATATTTTATGGGGTTTGAGCCCTTGGTTATGGACCAACATTCACTGCACAATGTTTTAAATATGCACAGAGATAAGAGTCATTAAAACATTCATGAAAAATATTTTTTGCGGTTAGTTTTTTGAGCATGAATGTGAATGTGAATTTTCAGTCACATGACCAATTAGTGTCACAGAGTAACACATTGAGGTCAATTTGTTGTTTATGGTGCGGAAAAAACTGAAACTGACACTACTTACATGTAATGCAACACCAGTCTTTATGATGAACAAAGTTACAGTCTAACCCTGGCACAACCTCACTAATAAAAGATTTAGAGTCCTTGGTTTTAAAAGCCATTAAAATCCTACTGTCTGTCTATGTGCTGTGGTAGTTATGGAAAATGGTCAACAATAAACATAGCAACACAAGAAATACTAATCAACTCGATGATGTTGAACCAGTATTTGAATCAGTAGCAGCTGTGTGTCTTCAGATCTTCAGTTTCTGATGCTGCTAAACAGACAGGCTGCTGGACTCATCGTGTGCACTGAAGAAAAGACAGCAGCACACGCTTTAATGAAGCATTGCCTCTGAATTGCCTTTACTGATTTATTCACACATTCATGGTGTTTTCATAACATTACAATGTTAAACAAAATAAAAAGCAACATAAAAATTCAAGTGACAAAGAAAAACTTAACAAAAAAAGAGAAAGAGTCTCTGACACATACTATATGTTACTGATCAAATGAGCTTTCTGGTGTACATGATGTAAAAACTAATCCAGAAATGTCCCTACTGAAATCACCCATGACTGGGGTAAACTGTATCATACACCATCACAGATACAGCCCATCACTGACCATGTAAAAGTTGTCACATCTGTTCTAATCTGTGTCAATCTTCTTTCTTCCAAACGTTTTTTTTCTGGATAAAAACTAGACACCAACAGTGTCTTCCTCTATCCATCCAGCAGCTTGAGGATGCTTTCCCTCTCCTTCAGTGCTTTCCAGGCCTGGTCCTTCTCCTTCTTGGTCGGAGTGCGTTTCTTCTGCCTGGCTGCCATAATTCGTCGAAATCCTTCCATGACCTCATTATCAGACACCCTCACTCTCTGCCTTAGCTCCTGCTTGCGCATCTCCTCTTTCGCCAACCTGTGAGGTAGCGGCAAATAAAAGTTAATGTCATCAGTTAATCACAGATCGGACTCCATTTGATGTTCAGTTTATATCATGGTAATTATATCTATAGTTGGCCTGTGTCCTCACCGGAGCAGCTCCTGCTTACGAGCTCTGTTGTGAGCACTCAGGGCTTTGAGCTCTGCTTGCCTCTTCTGCAGCTCTGCCAGGACCTCGTCCTCGGAGTCTCCTCCTGGTCCGGGTCGCTCCTCAGAGTCCAGCAGCCCCTGAGCCACCAGCTCCTCTTTGATCCGAGCCTCCAGAGAACGTGTGTGAGGAACACTGGAGGGGGAAAAGAAAGACATGATGTGGACAACTGACGTTGGTGCCTCTGATATCTCTGACATTCATTAGGTGTTGCACAAATACCTAAAAGCTTTTCCTTGGCTTCGAGGAGAAGTCCCAGCACCATCATTAGCATCCTTCCCTGAAATGTCCGGTATAGGAGAATCCTCCATGGGGGATATAATGTTCTCCTGGAAGGACACAGAACACAATCTCACCAATTATGGTCATGTTTCAGTGTATTTACAACATTTAAACGTTAACATTTCACAAACAAAAAGCTTGAATATTTCACATGCCATATCTCACTCAGTCATTTTTCAAAAGCCACTATACATTTTTATCTATTTAAGTCTGCAACATACTGACCTCTACAAGGGCCTGGAGCAAACGCTGTGTGAGAGGACCGAAGGGACATCCATCTTCTGGAGATTCATGCTGGGACTCTGACTTTTTCAACAGAGAGTCCACATCTATAGTAGTTGAACATGAGGATGAGTATTAAGATGGATACATGCTTGTGCAGTAACTACAGTCTGGCATGGCAATACCAAATGGAAAACTAGCCCATGTGCATTATTTAAGGCTCAGGCTGCAGTCTTCCTTCACCTTTTGCATCCAGCTCAGACAGCGGCCCCCCCATGATATTCTTTTTCTTGTCATTGGCTCGCGCTCCTTCCCTCTGCTCCTCCAGCAGATCCTCCTGAGCCCACCGCTGAGAGTAGTGTTTCCCCAGTGCTGGAGTCTACAGTTAACAGACAGTAAACAAAGCTAAACATTCAAAATGACACATTTCACTTCACTCAATAAAAACTACATAGATTTTGGCCATGCATGAGTCAGTTTAGGTATAGCATAAGATAACAACAGGTGTGTGGCTTTTTATGTCATACTTTGAAATACTCAGCTTCATCCTCTGGGGGTTTCAGAAGCTCCTCTAGTAACCGGATCTCTTCATTTGTGATATCAGCACAATATGGCTCGACTGATGCCCAAAATCTAAAATAAAGAAATTCAAAAACACCTTGTCAAAACAAAACAAATTAATATCACCTTAAATCTTACTACAGCACATTATGTGAAACTAGCTTTACTAATGATGAATAAAGTCTGATTTGACTTGAGGAGCACAAATGAAAGCATATATAGTATAACAGAGATATTGTTCCTGACCTGTTGGGTGCATCATTTTTAGGAGTGCGGGGAATGTCTTGTGGATCATCTGTAAATTCATACTCTTGGACTTTAGGCTGCAGGTTTTTGGATTTGGGTCTGCCAGGACCTGGACCTGGCCCGTGGCCGCCTTTGCCGTCCAACTTCTGCTTCTTTGGCTTGTGGCGAGAAGAGGCAGCAGGATCTGGGTCTTTTCCCAGCTTCAGAAAGCGCTTATCTCCCTTCTTGTCCTGCCAGTCTGTGAGGATCTGCAGCACAGAAGAGGAGTCAGAAAAAGCAACCAACACAGGGAGGAGATGTAAACAGTGACAGCTTCCCAGCTCTCCCACCTGTCTCTGCTCCTCCAGGGCTCGGAGGCGGCGGCTGGCAGAGGACAGGAGCGTCTCCAGCTCCAGCTGCAGGGTGTCCAGCTCCTCGATGCCAATGCCATCGTCCTCTGATCGGCCGAGCACGGCGGTGTAGCGTGGACACACCTTCACATGCTCGACGGGCTTGAAGTCGTAGTATTTCAGTGGGGGACAGTCCTTTAACTCACTCATGATGCTGTGATGCACAGACCTGACGCATGAATTATATGGATAATAACAGAAGATGAGAGTCTGAGAGCTGTTGTTCTTACTCTTCTTCTGTTTAACTGTGTCTCTCTGTCATACATCTACATACATATCATACATGCATTAAACTCACACTCAAGCCATCACGCACGCACGCACACACACACACACACACGCAGGTTTGCTTCACAGGACGCGGCTCTCTGGGCCCAAACGGCCCAAATTACTCTTAAAAATTAAAAACCATCACTACGGTTTCACGGTTTGGCACACAAACATTTTACCTAAAGGCCTTTTAAGATTACAAGAGTTGAAACGTGCAAATAAAGAGCACAGTTAAATATCTTTGAATGTTTAAGAGCGACGATATTTACCGTCAGTGAATGGCGTCCATGATGGAAGAAACCACTGTGAAAAGAAGGGGGGTGCAACAAATACAGTCAAATGGAATTACGGCCTATTTTAGACAAATGAATGACTTGAAAACAAAATCAACATTACACAATACTAATAAAACTGCATGCACGTTTTCAAATCTTACTATCTGACAAAACAGACTTTACGAGTACAGAATACGTTAAACCTAATGCTAGAATGGCACCATCGGAACAAACCATATTCTGGCAGGGTGCACAAAAAAAGTATTAGGGCTAAACCCGCAAATGACCAATTTAACTGGGACACATATATTCCATAACGTTGTTATTTAACATGTTTTATTCATAATTATGTAACAAAAGATCAAAATTATCCCTGGACCAACGATGACTGAGCGAAATGTCTCCTGCTCACAGAGCGGAATGGACGCGTCGTAGGGTGTGCTCGTTTTCCATCAAACATATTCCACCAGGGCGGAGTCGTAAGCGCAAACAACGGCATTTCTGTACTACGCTTCATCAAACGAAGAGCAAAGTGTAAAAACCAGCGCACCCTATCTGTCCTCGACTATGTAGGATTTACGGAAGAGGAGTCCCAGGCGTGGCTGAGGAACTTCCGTCTTTTACAGCACAAAAATGGTGAGTCTCTTGCACTAAATCTGTCTTTATATTTTATATTTTAGCCATTTACCTCCGCTAACTGTGGCTACATTTGGGGCGAGGGTAGCTAGCTAGCTGCTTGTATCTCATAGACGTTGTTTCTGGTTGGCTGCGGTGAAATGAGAGGACGGGCATCCTTGATACGGTCTGCAGAAACTAAAGTGACTGAGCTGAGCTGCCTTTTCCTCTCGGCCCCTGTTTCCTGGTAGCTCAACCAACGCTCTGTCATTAGACTGTAAAGGCTGTTTACATCTTTGACAGTGGCAGACTGATTTAGATACATAACAATTAGAATGAGCTGCAATCTCGGTCACCTGAAAGCATCATTTTTTAATGCTAGCAAAATCCTTCATGTTTTATGAAGGACCCTGACATCTGTATAGTGATGACTTGCATCAGGTGGATACTGATCACCATGTTGAATGTTTATGCTTCTGTCTTTAAAATATAAAGAAGTGGGTTGTAACTGAGCTGCAGCCATTGCAACAGTGCATACAGATCATTTTGATTCCTGATCAAACATGACCTCATGAGCTGACCCCGCTGGTTGAGTCACTCTCACTATAGACTGGGAGTTTGCATATGTAGCCTGACCTAAGTAACAAATGCATCACCCATCAAAGATCTTCTCTCCTGTGGGACCCACCCAGACATTGACCATTTCTCCTCTAGACAGCAACTCTGCGCCCCTACTTAAACGCTGTGAGGGCAACCCTGCAGGCAGCCCTCTGTCTGGAGAACTTCTCCTCTCAGGTGGTGGAGCGGCACAACAAGCCAGAGGTGGAGGTCAGGTATGTTTGAAGGCATGTGTATGGAGTGAGTAGTCTCGCTTGTAGTCTCCCTGCTTTGCATCCCCCTGTTTCTCCAGCCCTCAAGCTGTTTGTGGATCATCTACAGCTGCCGCACAAGTGAGGACCTGTGCAAACTTGCACAAGAAAATGTAGGAGGAAAAAAAATGACACAAGCAAGGGCAAGGCTGTAAAATTGGCCTGCGGGGACTTGCTGTAGCGTGTTTGCAGATGTCTTCCCAATACAGTGTGCAGATAAGATAATTTCCCCTCTGGGGGATCAATAAAGAATGATCTTATCTCTATTATCTTATATACCTTTATTCGTCCCACAGTGGGGAAATTCGCAGCACAGAAGCTTAAAAACTGAGCAGGCTTGTTTTCATTTGTAATGGATGGATTGTGCTGTGGATACAGGAGCAGTAAGGAGCTGCTACTTCAGCCTGTGGTGATCAGCCGTAATGACAAGGAGAAGGTTCTCATTGAGGGATCCATCAACTCTGTCAGAGTCAGCATCGCCGTCAAACAGGTGATTAAAACAGCAGGACTTTGACTGACTTTGGTTATGAGCTATTTACATTTCCTATTTTTTTCTAGTCAGTTTTCAAGTCTAATATGCATATTTTTTAAAATGATTCATTGCAGGCTGATGAGATTGAGAAGATTCTTTGCCACAAGTTCATGCGCTTCATGATGATGAGAGCGGAGAACTTCTTCATTCTGAGGAGGAAACCAGTAGAGGTAAGAGACAGAGTGGTAGAAGGGCAATCTGGGTTGTATATAATAGAATTTTTTAAAAAGTGTATGACAAAAGAGGAATCAATATACAGTGACAGTATGACGAGAATTAAAATGAGGAACAGTGTGAGCTTTTTGTATGGCCAACGTCATTGGCTCTTCATGCTCACATTTACAGTATTTACAATGTATAATCCCCTAATTATGTTAAACAATTAATTATTATTAAACAAGTGATATCTTTGTCAAATTTGTTCACTGGTATCTGACTCATTTTTTTCCTGTGTCCTCTCACACTGTAATTTCAGGGATATGATATTAGCTTCTTGATTACCAACTTCCACACGGAGCAGATGTACAAACACAAGCTGGTGGACTTTGTCATCCACTTCATGGAGGAAATTGACAAGGAGATCAGCGAGATGAAACTGTCCGTTAATGCCAGGGCCCGTATCGTCGCAGAGGAATTCCTCAAGAACGTAAGAAACTAGTTTGTTCTCTGCATGTAAGACTCAGACTCATAGCTGTAATTGTGTGAAAATAGTCTTTCTTTTAAAAGGCAGAAATACTTACATGGGAAACAATTTGCCTTCTCCTGTCCACAGTTCTGATGACAGTGTTGTCCACGGTCCCACACATGCTGGGAAAATGCTGCAAGGGCCAATCAGCACAAGAGTGGAGAACTAAAGGAGTAAACAGCCAATCAGCAAGGAGACAAGGAACGTGACCAATCTGGCGATGACACCCTTTGCGTCCGTCTCGAGTATTTCCCTGTACTCATGAATATCGATGACTGTATATAATGAAATATTTACCAGTTTCATTTTCAGCCACTGAGAACAAATCCCCAAACAAAGGCGGGTCCTTAAAGTATTAATCAAGTTGATATCCATGAACACAGGGGCATTGAGAGCGTGTTGTTGCAAATCAAACGGCCAGGTTTTTGTATTTTGTGTATGTGAGTCTGTATGTTCTGTCACTGTTGTTTCAAATTTGTCTCCAAAATTTCTCTGTTCAGGAAACCCATGTTTGAGGAAAGTAGTCTGTGTGGCATTTAATCGCGGATGGACATGGAGCTGTCTGTAAAAAAAAAAAAAAAAAAAAAAAAAAGCCACCAAAGCCCATGTATGAAAATAATGAAAGTTAATAAAAGTCTGTTGTTTATACCTTTGGTGTTCCTACCTAAATACTTTTCTACCATCACTGTGTATCTTTTATGGTGAGAATGTGCTGCTGCTGTGCCTATAAATGGATTTGTTCTACTTATGAGGAAGTTGTTTTTTGGTCAGCACTTTGGCCACATTATACAGTTATGGTGTTGTTTCAGCTGTGAGGGAGAGGAAGTATTACCTCCATGCTGCAGACAGTGTGTGAACCACTTTTTATAGTACAATATTTGTTCACACTTAGGACTTAATCCAAATTGTTTAATTTGAGATAAAAGTCCACAGAGAAGAAAGTGGCATTTTCATAATGAGATTAAACACTTTTTAAATTCACTTTTAGTTTTTTGGGAGTATTTGCTGAATACGCAATGCCTCCCTGTAGTTACACACCTTGTTCTGCTGCTATTGCCTTGCTCAACTGCACTGAAGTAATAATGATTAAAGAAGGGTTTTATTTAAGCCAGTTTGCGAGATCAGAGGAGCTTCATGGCCTAATTTTGAATAATGGAAATGGCAAGATAGACAGATAAAATCCATCCAACTTCAGTCAGCTGACACCTTCTGATTTGACTAGTCCACCTGTCTGGCATCCACCACAACAGAGCTGAAGAGAAATTTAATATATATGATATTTGAATAATAGTTTATTAGCGAAAATGGTTCTAGCTTCTCAAATATAAATATATGCTGGTTTATTGAGTGAATACATTCAAGTTGTAGCCAGTTGGTGAGACAAAACAAGATTGTTGGATATGTCGACTTGGGCTCTGAAAATCATTTTTGTTACTATTTTCTGACATTTTATAGACTCAAAAATCAACTGATTAGGTAAAAAAGTGTTGGCAGATTAATGGAAAAATAATAATCATCAATGCAGCCCTAATAAATAATGACACCCATATTGTGAGAGATAATGATTTATAAAAATAACACATCTTTATTATAGTGGAGTTGGGACATACACTTAGAAGTCAATACTTCATTTTCACATTTCCAGCACCTTGTGTGCACAGATGTGTTCTTCATAAATTTCAATTTCATTGTAGGTCTGTGTGCAGAATCATCAGTTGAAGAAAGCCATTAGTAGAAAGTCGAGTGACTGTTTTCACCATAGAAAATCTAATAATAATGACCCCCAGTCCATTCGTTCATTCAATCACCACATAGTCAAAATAGTATGCTTTTTAGTGCTGTTTTCAAAGTAGGTTTTGAACCTTCAAATTGCACATTATCACTGAAGACACCTTCACATAAAACAATGTTTGCACAATACAGTAACATGTCAAACACATAGCAGAAAGTCATATGATCATTTGATGAAACCACATGAATAATACTTAAAGGCAGAATGAGCTGGAGTGAAAAAATGATGCGCAGACTCATACAGAAGTGTCACGTCACTTGTGGCCCACTAGAAGAGTGTGGTGGCCCAGGCCCCATTTACAATAAAAAAAATCGTTTGTTTGTTAGTAACTGTATCGTGGAGGAGAGTGGTTGGAGCACTCGGTAAAGGCAGGTGCAGCTTTCTGCTTCCCTTGTAGAAAAGGTCATTCAGCTAGTGTTGATTGAACTTTCACCATAAAGGGATAATGCACATGGAAGTATGTGATTGAATCTAACAAAGATTTTGATGCTACTTCTAAAGATCATCTGATGTGTGAGGCCATCAGGAGAGAGGTTTGCACTGCTGACACTGAGACTTCCATGTTGATTAACGCAGAAGATATGGGTAGAAATCAATGCTACGTGTCCTCCACTGTGACATTTTGGCATTTCTGGCAGCAAATCAGTCGGCTTTGAGAGGTAAGCTGGATGCATTTGATAGTATAAGATGCAGTGAGTCTGTACCATTTTCCCTCATACTGAGGGTGTAAAAGATAAAGTATTTATGATTCCATATTTGTTCTTGTTGTTTAAATTCCTCCCCAAAAAGCCATTTCTGCTGGATCTTGCCAGAACAGCTCAGTCTTCATAACACTTTACCCACAGTGCAGGGGGGCAAATCCTACTCATTCTGCCTTTGAACATATATATACAGTACACATATACCGTGTATACTGCCTTCAAACATGAACACTGAGGCCCAACACATAATGTCTTCAGGTTGATTTCCTTCAAGACAAAACATAAAAGAGGTGTGAGTGTGTGTGTGTGTGTGTGTGTGTGGTGGAGGTGTTGAAAGAGGAGGAGGAGGAGGAGGCACATCACCCAGACGGTCAACACTGTGAGCAGGTTGTGCAGACTGGAACAGTGAGTCTGTCAAAAGGGAGCGGGAGAAGGAGACTGCAGCCTCACTGGGTTACAGCAGGCGGTCAGAGGTGAGGAGGGACGGTCTGCAGGGCGTCTTCAGGTGTACGGTGGATGTTCACATTCTGGAAAGAGGAACGCATCAGTGTCAGATGCCTTCTGAATAAACACTGCATGTGTATGAACACTTTTACAGTTGAAAGAACAACAAATCTTTGCAGTTGTGATTTAGTTACCACACATTTAACACATCAGGATAGTTATATACCATGCCATAGTGAGTGTGTGTGATAATTCTTTTTGTTGATGTACTGTCGTTTGGCATATGGCATGTTTTTCAAGACAGGTGGCTATAGTAGAAGAGTTTAGATTTTCTTTAATGACGCACCCTCAGATGATTTGACCTCTTTGAAACCTTTGAAACCAATCCTTTGAGAACTCATTCAATGGCAGACTCATTTCATAACTGACAGATGCAGCCATCAACATTAAATGAGTCACTGTAGCACCATTTGTTGTTTACCTCTTGATTTAAGCGTTTTTTTTTTCATGACGTGTTTATTTTGTTCACACCATCATGTACGTGGAAGCAAGGTTTTGTGACTAAGCCTCTTAACAAAGTGCCAGTATTAGTGGCTGTGAATAACAAGCGTACATTTTGTTATGACTCTAAATGTAGACAGAAGGAAATGTGTGTGACACAGTGAGTGTTTTGTTCAGGCTGATGAATGGCAGCACTTTCTTATGCACCCCAGTGGAGCCTTTGCATATGAATGAATGGGGAAATCTTAGTCTTCAGTTTGCACAGCAGAGAAAGCAGGAAGGGCACTGCACCGAACGTATGATCTGATGTGATCAGATAGCAAGAATAGGAAGGAAGTAGTTGGCCTCTTTTGATCTCCAAGTAGCACGAGCAAGAAATACCAAGCTTTGTCTTAAGAGTGACCTCAAAGTAAAGCATATAGCCCAAGATCTTAAGGAAAACAGCTTTCATGTCAAACTTTCTAAAATGAAGCACAAGAGTGTGGTAAGCATACATGAAATGGTTGAGTGGAGTTTATTTGGAAACAAACAGAAATATATTCTTCTTACTTCTGATCAGTGATATGAATATACTAGAAGAAGCTTTACATTGTTGAACAAAACACAGTAAAACAAAGTATGTCTGCACTTCCAGGATCTTCATTAGACAGTGTTAGACGTCCTAAAACCAGCGACAAACTGTAATAGAGGACATTTAATGAGGAGATAAACATGTTGATTTTTATGTGCAAAATAAAAAAAGCGCAGCCTTGTGTTGTGCAATCCTGCAAAACTAAGATTAGAGTGTTGTGACTCGTACCAACAGAGATATAAAGCGATGAGACACTGGTACACGTTAAAACTGTTGAATCGGTTCATCAGACAAAATCAAGGAGAAAATAAACTACACGCAATCACAGCTTCAACAAAAAAGGTGCTGGAGTTTCATTGCTTCACAGTTGGGATTACAGCATCAGTTCAAAAAGAAAAAAAAAAACTTCATCAGCTTTTCAGTCATTCTCCAAAAATGGGAGAACGTGCACGACACGAGGTCTGTGTCATAGGATTAATAATCAAAATCAGAAACTGGATTCCAGTCAATTACCACTATCATCACATTTTAAATAAAAGTGGAGGAGAAACAGAAGATAAGAACGGTGAAGAGTGATTGAATCGAAGGAAGGTGGAGAAGAAAGACTGAGTTCGGCAGGTACACTGTGCATCTGAAGAGTAGTGTGTGTGCGTAAACGGAAAAGGAGGATGGGGTTGGGGGCGGGGGTGGGGGCACTGCCTCATTGGTGAGCTGGCACTGTTAGCAAAGCCTCCTCTGACATCCGCGACACTTCTACGTTCTGTTTGATAAAAACAAAACAAAAAAAACACACAAAGAGGGGGAGGGATCAAAACACATGGGACATGTGAAATCCACTGCACACACACACACACACACACACACACTGGGCAAAGACTTGACACAGACAGATTCTGTTTTGGAAATACATTTTTTACGAGAAATTTGGCGAGAAATTAAACCACTGCATGCATGTTTTTCTTATGTTCACTGAATGCTTTTTCTTAGAGGTCAGGAGGTCTCTCAGCTACAAAAACACAAAAAACTTCCCACAGACGGGCTTTATGGGTAATGAACAATCATCTAAAAGTCCACAACTTCACCTGTAAGGAAAGGTTTCCAAGTATCACTTCATATCACATCACTCATACACAGTAATACTGCCAGAGACAGTACTTGCATTATGATGGATATATCTCACTGAAAACTATCATTGACTGTTCAGCTATAACTATGTGACTACTTTTATCAGTGCTTTTCAGCATCAAACCCTGTAAAAAACTGTAACATCATCCATTCACTCGCATGTTTATCTAAAGGGTGTGATGGTGTAAAGCAATGGGAGCAACAGTCATTGGTTCTCATGTATTCTGATAACGTATAATCCAACACAAAAACCTGCTCTGAGCTCATAAATATTTCATACACCTACTTATAAATGCCACGAGAATGAACCGGGCTTCAGTGAAATATCGTGTGATATTGTGATGTTCAGCACCTGAAGCTATAAAATCTAACTGTTTGTGAACCATCCTACCTTGTAATCAGTGGGTCACAGTTGCACTGTATGTGTGTGTGTGTTTCTATGTTATCATACCCACCTCTGGTCTTTCTCGGTGTGTGTTGACTGCATCCACATTTAAGCTGATGGATTCCACCTTACAACCTGAACATGCAGACAGAATTTTGGGTGCATTAGGTCAGGGGGCAGAAGAATGTTTTTTTTATTATTATTATTCATTAGTAACAGATTTATTATGTGCATTATAGACACACAGGAGACCCATCCTACCGTAGGCCATCGGCGTTAGCTTCAGCACAGTGTGCAGTGGGCACTTCAGGTACGGCAGCTCTTCTGTGGAGACACAAACGCAGAAGACACGATTCATGAAGCTACCTGAACAAAGGAACTCCAATTTGCATAATTTCCAGATACATCTTTTAACCTATCATGTCTGATCTTCAAGAGTAATTTTCTAGCAAGGACGAGAGCCCACTTTGTTGTGTCTTCTGCACCTGGTAATGTAACATGTGAAGCTCCGTCTTGAGTAAGGATCCTGATAATAATAAGTAATTTATCAAAATACCTGCTCAACAAGGATAAACTTGCAGAAAAGTGTACCATGTCCACAAAGTCCCATTCACCACTGGTATGTTTTAACCTCATTAAGTCGACAGCAAATTGTTACGAACAAGATTCACGAGAGTGAACAGGATAAATGATAGTGACAGACTTTGATGTCTTTCATTCTTTTTAAGCTTCACGCAGTGTCTTAATATCAGGATAATTATTTATTTTATTTAGATTTTTCACCAGGGAGATCAATTATTAATTGGTTGGCTGTTTTCTGTAAACACTGCTGCTCTAGAAACAATATTTTGTAATATTTGAAATATAAATAAATTCGAATCCTGTTCTGAAATTGATTTTTAATAATAACTAGTTATATGAGTTTTATTTCAGTAATAAAAATAAGCAATAACAGTATGTATATAGCAGTAATATTAACAGTAGTATTATCAATAAAATCCTAATGACACACATCCCTAAACTTGTGATACACTATATACACAGTAGTATTTGGAAAAATCTGAGAGAAATCAAATTATATTTGGTCTGACATTTTTGCTACAGTAACCTGGTCTACAACTGGAAATCAGGTCAGTCAGCCAGGAGTAAAACACTTCTCAATCTGGGCACTATGAAAGTGTGTCACAGCTAAATACTGAGCGTGTCACAATGTCCAAAAATTTTAATCCTGTGCTTTATTCAAAACAAGCCAGAAATACTTATTACAGTGAAAATGCAACTACATGAATAAGAGGAAAAATTTACCTTCAAGATAATTTTATGTGTGATGTGCAATCTTCACTGAACTGTTATTTTACCGTAACTATTAAACCTTATTTTGTTGGTGAAGCTACTTTTCCACCCACTTACATGATCTACTTCTACTTGGTGAATTTAGTGATTTCCTACATTTCCACAATGCTGTTCAAAAACTTCTGAAGAAGTCAACTAAACAAAATTTGTGTTTACTTGTGTCTGTTTCTGTATGTGTACTAATGTGTCTTATTTAAGAACCCCTGCCTCAGGCCTCGGAGGCTCCTCGAGGTAAAGTTACCGACCTGCTGTCTTGTCCAGGAAATAGGCCAACAGGCAGCGCATGACGGCCTGGTGGCAGATGACCAGCACGTTCTCCTGCCGCTCCAGCTCCATGATGACCGGCTCCAACCGCTGCACCAGGTCCTCGTAGGACTGAGCCAGAAGAGACACAAAAAGAGACACATCAGACGGGCAGAAAGCAGAATACTAGACTACTAGATACAAATAAAAGTGAGTAAGAGGTGTGAATCTGTAAATTCCAACTCCCAGATAATCCATTCTCTTCACACATTCTGCTACATAATCAATCTGAGGTAAACAGATTGACATTTTAGTGGTGGAGAAATCCACACAAGCTGTCTAGCTCTAACAAGATTCCCCAAAGCCCCACATCAGCACTGTCTGCCTGGGCAGCCAACTAATGCCTGTATCCATCTTCCTGTGTTAGATTAATGGAGAGGTAATGGGATGGACTTAAGGCGAGAACAGACCAGCGGGCTTTCAGACCCACAGTAAACAACCTGACCCCACATTTTTGGCAAACACACACTCACAGACTAATGTGAAGTCTTTGTTTACTGTCATCTGGTGTTTAGCCAAATCTGTCTGAGGGGCTGCTCATCCAAGCTGAGGCTCATTAGCGGAGAGTAAGTGGCCAGTAGCCATCTGGATGCCGTTTAATTGTGTTTGTGGTTACGTGTGAGGTCTTACATTCACAAAGGAGGACCAACTCTGCGTTGGCAAATTCCAAAATTCAAAAAGAGACACACTGTCTACAAGCATGCTACCTCAAGGTTAACATACAAAACACACTTTAACAGTTATATAACAGCAACGCATCATTAGACAAAACATAACAAGGTTTAATTTTTAGATGCTGACCTCTCCTTTCGGGTACCGATAGCGGTATTTGTCCTGGTCCCTCAGAGCGAACTCCAGAGGATAGTTGTCCTGGATCTCCTCGTACATCAACTCCTCACACACGCCCTTAAATGACATCACACACAGATTAAACTCCATTCACATTGCACACATGTCAGCAAACAGCTGACAGTCAAGAATGTGGTAGCTTAGTAGTCAAGAATGTAACACTCACAGCATCAATCTCGTTCAGGACCTTCCACTGTTCGTAGGGCACGTTGAGAGCCTCGGCTGTCTGGATGGTTCTCTTCATCTGACTGGTCCATACCTTCAGGTCACTGATGCCCTGGGACTGGATGAACTGGCTCAGTTTCTTGGCAAACTGCATGGAGAAGGGGAAAAAAGTTATTTTTTACCAAGTCATCTAGTTAGACCAAAAATACTCTACTCTAAATACATATCTCTTGTTTGCTATACCTCTTTGCCTCTGGGTGTGAGGCCTGAGTCTCCTCCGATTCGACCCTTGACATTGAGCTCACTCTCACCGTGGCGGCACAGGTAGATGGAGCGCGGCGTGATGTGAATGTTCATGAGGTAGTAGACGATCCGGCTCTGGATGTGGTCCAACACCCTGTTGACCAAGTACCGCTGACCCACATCCATGATTTTGATGTAGGAGAGATCCCTGAGGAGAGAGACCACAGACACCTTAAGCCTTCTGTTCAACATTGTATGATGTGACTGAGCCAAAACCAGTGTATAGATTGGAGGACCCTGCTCCCCATTATCAACAGTACAAAACATACAACAGTAAGTGAAAACACAGTTTGCCAATTCAATTTTCCAGCTTATAGAAAAGATTGAATTACTGATGAAAAGACTAGAGTGTACTTGAAACTGCTAATTTGCTAAGCCAGTTAATCACATATTTTTGCACAGCTGGGATTTTTACTAACCAGATTTCATCTCACCTGTCCAGGACTTCATCCAGTGTCTCGTAGGAGTTTTCATAGCACTTGATCCTCTTCATGAAATCTTCCACTGCTTCTTCTGTGTTACAGTTGGTGTAGTCTGGGCTGCCCAGCTTCACTTGCTAAACACAGAAACATCAGAGGGGTGAGTACTCGTTCATTTTTATCTCAAGATAAAATAAACACATAAGCTCACAAGACTCACCACTATGTTCTCCTGTATGACATCTGGGTCTTCACACACAGACTCAACAAAGAACACCTGAGAGAAGAGGAGAAGAAGGAACAAATCAAGCTTGGTAGTGAATGTCAACTAAAGCAGCATCGCTTCCCACAATTGTGACCCAATAAATTACCTTAAAGCCATTCTGTTCTGCAAACTGGATGATGGTTTCCCTCCTTTCTCTGGTGGTGTTTGTTGCATCAAAAACCTGTTTAAAACAGACAGAGCAAAAATGGAGAAGCTTTTTAGCATCATACACAGTATTTAACCAGCCTGAAACAGCTAAACCAATACAGAATTTAAAATTTCACCCACCGCAACTTGGCCTTCTTCTTCTGTGAGATACTGTCGCACATCGTTCAGTGCTGCTGAAGCACATTGTCTGTAAAGATCATACAGACATAAATGTCACATGGTTGGTGGTTAATTCAATTATCATGGCAGTCAGACACCAGTTATTACTCTTACCGTCTAATCTTTAACCCCTCCTCATTGTCTGGACGGAAGAACTCAAAGGACTTGTAGATCTTGACACACTCCCTCCTGTACTGCCCAACATTGAACTCTATGGGAAAGATGGAGGCAATGACACTTGAGATCATCTTCATCTTAGGCAAATGAATTCCATTTATCCTCTAGAACTGATGTTTCTACAACTGTGCCTTATTTCATTTAGGTTTATTAGAAGTAATCACTGGAGCTGACAATCCTGAGAAACCGTACCTCTGGTGGGCACTCCGATCCAGTTCAGATAGCGGGTCAGCTTCTTGGAGATGTAGGTCTTCCCCCTGGCAGGAAGGCCCACGGTCACAATCAGGGTGGGACAGTTGGTCATGCATACTGGAATGAAAGAGGGAGAGGGGAAAGACAGCTTCAGTCATGTGTTGATCACACATTATGAATAAAGAACACGTGTACAGCTGATTTCAGGGTAAAATGTGGAACACCTCTGTAAAAGCATATTAGTTTTGCTCAACAGTTTTTTTTTACAGCTGCACATATGCCTCAATTATTTTCAAAGACATTATCTCTACACTGTCGGCATATTACATAATAAAATAAACAAGACTTAATATTAACATAATATTGTCCTTAACAACACATGTAATCAGTGTTATCTGCCATGAAGACAAAGTCACATCACACCACCCTGATGATGTTGTCAGCAAGGAGCAGATGTGTCTGAGATGTTGTGAAACCCTGCACTTTAACTACTTAACACATCTGGAGAGAGCTAAGTTTCCACACACAGCTGCACTGTGTGCACAGATGACTGGGCCAGAGAGCATGATGTTTTGAGCTACTTCACCATATGGATCTTATTGTAAGAAAATGTCCATGTCTTTAAACTTCCTGTCAGTAAAAGCAGGGGGAAAAGACTGAAGCTACAACAGAGTCTCCAAACAGGTCTGGTGCATGCATTTTATAGAAAAGTTACAGATATGGAGGATTACACGCCATCTTTCACAACTGCCTCCCTGAAATGTGAAGATTGCTTCATGCTTGCTCTGTGTTATTGCTGCAGCCAACCAACTTCTGCTCAGCGTTTCACTCCCCCCCCAAAAAAAACAGACCACTTCACCCACCACAAGCTCGTGATTTCACCGGCAATTTTAAGTCTATTGATTCAGAAATCCTCTCTCAGTCAGGCCACGGCGATGAGACACTGACCACACAGAGACACGAGCCCATGTGAGAGCTGATCAACTGCAACAGCACATCCACAGAGCAAATCACTCACATGACTGCAGGGACACAATCCCTGTTTACCAACAGCCGGTGCTTGGCTCGGCACACAGCAAACAGAGAGGTGCACCAGTACCAGTCCTTTCTCCTCGATGCGAGCAGCCTTCATGCGCCTGAACATCCAGCGGATCCTTACGTAACTGGGTGAAGCAGATGGCAGCGGCAAGACATGTGAACCCTGTGAACCGCGCTCCTTTTCACCATAGTAACGTTAGCTAGCGAAACAGCACAACAGATTAAGGTTTACATGCAGGGGGACGGATTAGCATTCATTATTTCAGACAGCACAGGGGGTCTGACACAAACCTCCTGCTACACAAATGAGAAATATCTATTGAGGAAACCATCATTAGCCTCCACAGAGGTGCTAGCGGCTGCGGCCACGCCGTCATACGCACCCTTCCTTTGAGAAATGTGTTTTTCAGGAAGGCCATTTTTACACGGCATCCAGATCTTCTTCAGCGGGTTCTGGGTCAGTTCCCGCGGATTTGACGGTGCTTTGTCCTCCATTCCGTCTGGCGGTGAGGCGGAGGCAGCCGCGGCGGGGACACGGGGCCTTTTCCCGTGATGCTGCTCTGAAGGTGACCGGTGTTTCATCCGCGCTGCTCTGCGGGGATGGAGACAGACCGGCCCGGTGTCTCTATGCTGAGGTCACGTGCTCCGCTCTGAACAAACCGACGCTCCGCCGTAATGACCGCAGTACGAGCGCAGTGCAGCTTCCACTGAGCCGTAAGTGACGTGAGTTGGAGAGGGCGCAGGGATATTTTCACACCGTGATATACAATGAAGCGAGGTGTAAAAATGCACGTTGTTTTAGCTTTATTACAACGATGTTTGCGTATGTTAGCTCCTGGAGGAGTTATGCAGTGTAATAGACACTGATTAATTTGGTTTCTTGTTTGCCCCTCAGGGATAAATTAAGTTATTTGAATTGAATTAATGAAGCCAGTTTGGAAGTGCCAAAAACTAGTTCCTCAAATGGCCACTTGAGGCTGGCTTCAAAAGCTCATTAATCCCCATAGACCCCTATATTAACAACTTCAACTTTACAGCAAAAATAAACATACAAAAAATGGTTTTGGTCTCTATAGCTTATTTTCCCTTTATGAAAACTGTACTAGAGTGAATTTTTATAGAACTCACTTTTTAAAATATATTAAGACTTCTTGGTGCCTTTTGCCTTTTAAGATAAGATAAACCTTTATTTGTCCCACAGTGGGGAAATTCACATTGGGTAGTTTTACATGCAAATACCATATAAAAAACATGGCTTTCTGTGCGGCTAATTGCACTGACAGACTGTTCAAAAATTCTGTACTGATTGTGTTTGATTGTGCGACTGTGTTAACTGTGTTTCTCTCAGGTGCTCAAGATGGGTTGCCATAACAGTAAAGTTGTAAAAACAGTAAATCAATGAGCTGAGAGACAATAAAAAGCTCAACTGAGCTGAGGGGAACTGTAGCTGAGTGATAGTTTTGTCTCTCTGTGTTCTCTGACACTGGGCAACCCTGCTAACAACTGCACATAGTCATTTGGCTTCTTCACTCCCTCTGCCAAACTAACTCTTCTACAGTCTAATGACCATCCTTCCCATGTTAGACTATAGCGATGTTATATATTGGTCAGCATGCATCCAGATGCTTGATGCTCTCTATCACTCTGCCATCTGGTTTGCTACAAATGCCCCTTTCAAAACACACCACTGCACTCTTTATTCTTCTCCCAACTGGCCATCCTTGCACACCTGTCACAATAGTCATTGGATCATGATCATCTACAAATCCTTGTTCTGTTTCAACCTACCTGTATCACTTGTTGCAAACTACATCTGCTGCCTACAACACCCGCTCTGCTCACCATATTCAGTTGAAAGTCCCTGAAAACATATACTGTATTCATTTTGTCATTGTTCCAGTCTGCTGCAGCCAAAGACTGAAATGATCTGCAAAAAAAACTAACACTGGACAAATTTATCCTCAAGTCAACTTTCAAGGACTCTAGTCACTGATACATGCAGCAGTTTCACCCACTAATATTCCCTACATTTTGTCTCTCATCTTACTGTTGTTTCATGCATATTTTTGTTCCCTTGCTGCTTCTGTCTTTCCCTGTTTGTCTTGCTGCTTGTGTACCCTGCTCTTGTTCTGTTTCCTGCCATGCTTGTGTTCTGGACTGCATAAGATAAGATATTCTTCATTAGTCCAACAACAGAGAAATTTCCAGTGTACAGCAGCAAAGAGGATAGCAGAATAGAAAGGAACATCGGTAAAGTAACAATAAATAAATCGTAAATAAGCAATATAAACAAGAGAAGTATAAAAAGTATTAACAATTTAACTAGAGGAAATATTAAAGTATTAACAATCTAAACCAGACTAAAAAGTATTATCAAATTAACAAGAGAAATATAAAAATATTGGAACAGTATATAGACTATAGACAGAACAGTTGAATTAAAGATGATATGAAATGAAATATTGCACAGTGTAATGACATTAGCATTTCACGTTATGACTGTAAGTAGTCGGCGTGTTGGAAATGTTTGGCTGTGTGCTGCTGTCTTTTAAACTTTTGACATCTATTTATTTGTGATTTGGAATTTTGCCAGGTGGACGTTGTAAATAAGAATGTGTTCTTAATGACTATCTTGGGTAAGTAAATCATGTATAAAATTTAAAAAAATCTCCATTGTTTATATAAAAATATTGATTAATGCCGTTCTAAGAGTGGAAAACATTGTTAGGAATCAGTTTGCTGGCTAATTTTAGGCCTATATACATCCATAACAGTTGCAAAAGCCGGTATCCTGAATGGAAGCAACAAAAACAAGAACAAGTGAATTGAACAAGGATTGTTTGATTTGAGGACTCCACAACTGGTCTTAGCATATAAAACCATTTTATTTTATTCTTTCTACGGTACACACAGCAAACTGATAGAACACCCCAGGGTGCTTTCTAAGGGTCAAGGTGGTGAGCTGCCATTTTACATGCAGTCTACAAGCAAGTGTATAGTGTAACATTACCATGTTTCAGAACTTATTTAAAAACCAAATTAAGTGAATTCTGAGACAGTGGCAAAGAAATGCTGCTTTAAAGTCCCTACACTCCCCTGGTCTTCTCAGCACTCACTCTCTTCTTGGGCCTGATAAGGCAGCACAAATTACACCATGATCGTTCTTATCTTTGCCCTGAATTTGGCAACCTCGCGCAATGTCCAGCATAGCTTCAACTTCAATCTGAGATCTAATCAGTTAGAATTACTCAAAACACTTCACAAATGTGGGTGTGCACTATCACCACCTGTTCAATATTGCTTAAAGATTGCATTATATTTGGCTTTAGCGCAGTGGTTGCTTAAGATTTGACCCCAGGCTACGTTTGCCTATTTCACAGGGCTACGTTTACAAAATGTAATGTTAAACCTACAAAAATAGAGGTAACCAGTCTGTGTTATTTTTCACTTTGAGACATACAGCTGGGTTAAAATCACGAGCACAGGAGTCAGGCCAGACTGGGAAGGCCCTTGTAATCTTACAGCAATTTTCTCTTAAGGCCTCATAATGACTGAGGCTTTCAATATAAATCCTTCTTCTAAATCAAGCAGTTGTTTTTAATCTTTAGAGCATTTAAAGTATAAGTTGTTTCTAAATATGAAAAATGGCTTTTGGTCATGTGTGCTCTTAAGAAACAACTCCAGATCACTTTGATTAGGAAAATGAAGGCATTGAAATGCACAAGACGACTTGCTCTGTGAGATGAGGGGGTTTTTCATGGAAGACATGTTGGAACACATATCACAACAGAAGTGACATCTGTGCTTTTCCTACAGTGACAACATCAAAACATCTTCTGTGAAAAATTGTGACAATAATGCAATCAACACTGTTGCAAGTTTTCACAGATAAAGTCAGCAATCATTAAGTGACAAAATGTTTTAAATGTATTATTCTTCTCACTTGGGGCATTTTGTTGCCATTTTTTAATTAACATGCAAACGGACTGTTAACATTTTCTTGCAGAAACTTACAGAAGCCATCACTGTGGCCGACACATGAGCTGACAGTGTCCATGAGATGGCAGCATTACTCTCCCTCTTTCTCTCTATCCGTGTCATTCCAGCCTTGTAAACTACCAGAACACAAGAAGCACCTGCAATGCAAACCAACTCAACAGCACTGCAGCAGGTTATATATGTAATATAGATTTACAATGTTCAGAGTTCATAGGGGGGGAAGTTGTCTGAGCATTTGTACAAAGGCGTTTGGAATTTTCTGTCCATCTCAGGTGAACAGAGTGCTTTTAAAATAATGCATTACATTTACACATTACAATAGCCAAAGAAATCACCATAGAAATAAATCCACAGCTCACTAACATACTGTCAACAAAAACCAAACATTATAAGCTTTACAAAGATGGGACTTCTTAGAGGAAGTGCCGTATAAGATTGAATTACATGGTGCAGGTGTGCCTGGTTGTACAGTTTTAGGTTAGTAGGCCTATCTGTCCATCTGTTTATGTATTCCTTATGGACTCATCCGATGCACTGATTATATTAAGCTTCAGAGTGAGTCTTGGTGGTGGAGTAAAAAGGGCCTGTGACCCAAATATGATGAGATGGAGGGTTTCTAATTAAATAGCTCCTTTTTCTCAAATTCCCTGACTGCTAGTAGACTATAATATATATCAGGTTCATCAGGTCCTCAACTAAATGGCACAGTAACTCATGCAAGGGATATATTTTTAGCTGGGTAATATAAACACACTGAAGTGGAGAGTTTTAAAGAAATCCATGCAAACTGTGGCACATGCTGCAAAAGTTGGCCATGCATTATTCGGTGGGTTATTTAAAGTAGGTTATCTTATCTGCATGAATCTTGAGCAGCGGAGCAGAAGCTGGCAGTCACTTTTATGCATGTGCATTGTGTGAAATAAGTCAAATGTTGCATGCTGTTCACAAAGATCAGAACAGGAAACAGATCTGCGTGCTCCTCCTCCTCCACCTCCCAGCAGCTGCCAGGCTCTGATTGCAGCTAACAGCCTATAGCCTGTAATAGCCTCAACTGGACAAGTCATTTCCCAATATAGTATGTTAACACTACACCCGGCAGTAAAGCAGCATCCAACACCCTGAGAGACCCCATCAGATCACGAGAACTACAGCGTTTGAGGAACTTGAACGCATCACATCGCAGCAGCTCAGTAGGAACAACAACAACCGTGAACGCAACAAACACAGAAATTAATAACATCTGCAGTAGCATCATGATCGGTGTGTGGACAATTACAATAATAATATCCTAAGAATAATAATTATAAGAAGAAGACGAAAGCAGGATGATCAGCTTCAATCTAACGCGAAGCGATTACTGTTTTTATTTTCTGTTTTTTTCCCCCTTCAGCCGCTCAAAAACATCCGCCTGCCTCTTCATCAATCTCCAGCTCTCACAAACGGGGCTGGTCACTATAATAACACACAGATGGTCGCCTCTGTTTGTTATGTAGGGGAAAGGTCTCGGTGACAGCGCCGACACACCGACTCTTGTTTACGTCCTTACGTCGGGTCACTCTCCGTCCTCTGTCCTCAACATGCACACTTCAAAGTCGCTCTCTTACCCGCTCTGTCCTGGTTCTGGCTCAGCTTGGACCTGCTGGAGCAGCCTCTCATCATGGGCGTCTGGCGGTGTGTGTGCGTGTGTGTGTGTGTGTGTACGTGCGTCCGACGGCTGCCTGTGGAGCTGATGCTGGCTGTGCACACACCCACCCACTGTGTGCGCGTGTGGGACCTCAGGTCTGGAGGAAGGCTGGACGGAGGGAGGTAGCAACCTACCTGCCCCTTCTGCGCCCTCCCACACCCCACCCACCCTTTGACAGCTGGGAGATGTCCCCACCAGTCCTGACAGGGCTTCAGCTGAGCCACTTCCCACGGCTGCATTGAAGATACTACATATAGTGTGTGTTTAAAGGAACAGTCATGCATCTGAAGTTCACAGGCCTCTCACTAGGATGAACATAATATGGGCTGCACTCATCGATATTCAACATTAACATCTCAGACACCTCATAGGAATAATCTGGTTTTGGTGTACATACCTGATAGGATATTCCATAAATAAGACAAAAATAGCACATGCCAATGTTGAATGTTGCCATGCACAGCTTAGGTCCACACAGGAATATAACAGGAAGAGCTTAGATATTTTCTGGGAACTTGCAGAACTTGTTTTCCTGTAGTTAGAAGTGTTCACCCTACTTTCAACTTCTCCATGCTTACCTGCTTAGTATCGCTATTCATTCATAAGGGTTTTTTTGTCAACACAAATAAACAGAAGAGAGACTCTTCAATATGAATTTGCAAGCAAATCTCTCAAAATTGATCTGAAGAAAAACTGAAAGTGTTTGCTTAAAAATGAAAAAGGACTGCATGACTGTGACACACCTAAACATTACTGGTGCAATCTGTTGTTTACAGATGTTTCTCTCACTGTCAAACAGTGATCCACTGTGAGCAATCAAGGTGTGACAAGTTGAAGAGGCACTCAAATTAAATCTGTGACGAGTTTACCGAGATATAATGTACCAGTGACAGAGAGGATGCCAAAAAAAAATACCAAGGCACTGATTCAGGGTTAGAATAAGGTCAGGCATAAGAAAGAATGAAAAGCATGAGCCCAACGGAGGCTTGGGCCGGCTCTGATGCTGGCACACATGTATAAATATGCCTGGTGAGACAGGCGTTAGTGACGAACACCTGTGTGAATGAGCTGAAAAGTTTCATGGCTCCAAGTTTTTGCTTTCATTTTGTCAAATTTTTCATTTATCAGTGCCAAAAATCCAAGTTACAAAATAAAAGAAAATTAACAAGTTAAAGGTGGATGCAGGTTGGGAATCTTTTTTGTGTGTGTTATGTGTCACTGATTTCAGGTCATTTGCTTCACTGTCTTAACTTGGGAGTACGATGAAATCATGTAAATTGGCCAGGAGAAGCACAGGCACTCTCAACATGAGGATATTTCAGAGGCAGTAATGATATTCTTATCAGCAGCCTGTGATAATGACCAGACTAATTGTCAAGCACCAGGCCTGTAACTGCTCATCTGTGGCTTAAGGAGACAATCATACCATCATTAAGGAGACACACAAGTAGGACATCAGGAAATTGCACCATAAAGACCATGAAACATACAAAAAGGTTCAGACAAAGTAAACAGAGCATGACAGAGAGGGGAAGAAACAGTTGAAGGTCAGACAGCTCTCAGCTGACCTTAAACACATTCCTCCCTAAAGGGCAGAGTGATCTAGCCCCCCTCATCCTACACTCCCCCTGTATGCCTCACACCCAAGCCTCAGGCGGCATGTCTCAACTCACTGTGTCACACACTGGTCACTCCTGTCTCACTGTGCTTTGCCACAGAGACTGGCAGGAGATAAAACATTTAGCCCTGTGGAGCACCTACAATACCTTTGGTTTGTTGTGAGAGTGACTTAGGTTGAAGAATTTCACGTTGTCTCATAAACTATTGATTGTAAAACCCCTCTTTTGACTATGTAATGATTCATGCCTCATTCTGCTCCAGGCTATTTCATACGTGGACAACTGCCACTACTTTCATTGCACAGTGTTTGAGAGAGATATGACATCTTTTACCTGCACTGTCTTTGACTGTGGCCTATTTTACAGGACCATAATGAATCAATAACGGGCTGCTGCACAGGCTGCGACTTGCACTGAAACATCACATGCGAGAGCAGGGTAATTTTATGAATCAATCTAATCCCCAAAACAATACAAAAAAATCTAACAAACAAAACTATTAAAACTCACCCTATGTCTCCTGTGAATAGCACAGGAAAAAAATGACCCATCAATGACTCTAACTGCTGACCCCTGACCTAATAAGAACTGTTGCGTTCGGGCATCCTCTTTATGTCAGTGCCAAGGGCTTTGGTGTTTGCAAACCTCTGGAGGGGGAAGATTAGCAACTTCTGCAGAATAACACAAGTAGGAAGTGGACCAGACCCAGCTATGTCAACATCATGTTGGTGTTACAGATATACTCTGTAATTATCACTGCGCTCTTCCACAAAATGGCTGACTAACAAAGGAAAAACACTCACCACTGCCACCCTATGAGGAAATACGTCATTTGCAACATACTGTAAAATTCCACTCACAAATACTCTTTAATTCTTACTGTCTTATTCTGAGAACTTTTTCTTTCTTCAAAGTCACGGAGCACCAAACAACAGCTCAGAGGTCATGCTCTGTTTGGGAACACATCTAATCATGGCTGACATCCCATATTTACAGCAGGGAAGCCAAGTAGTTCTTATGATTAGCTTCCCCTAACCTATCCCCTAAATACTGCAGGGGGGGACCATGTGATCCAAGTGGGGGAAAGGTTCATACCATATAATCTAAACATAATAATGTCGACCTTTTCCAGTCAAACACTAAGTCAGATGGCGGCATCCCAAATAACCACTCCACCGCTGCTATTTATAGCAGCTTCACAAAGCCTGACAGGCATGATCACAAAAACAATAGTACCAAGGAGTACAGAAGAGAGAACATCCTGCACTTATAAAGTTTTATTTACAACCGTATGGACAAATGCAATCTCTACATGGAGCACATGAGGTTTCCATTATTAAAGGTTGCGCTGTCTTGCTCATATTTTAATGTGAAGTGAAACTGCAGCCCCTATTTACCAGAAGCATTTTTCTCAACCCCCATAAACACACTCACCCACACACAGGACCTTTCTCAAGAGAAGTGTCACAACTGATCCATGTAGCACAGCCAACCATTACCCCAGTACTGCTTACATAAAGCTCTGTGTCCTCACACCGACAGGAAGCACAGTGCTGCTTCTCAAAGAGGACACAATTTTGACATGCAGCAGTGACAGAGTTAAATGTACTGCTTGGTGGGGCATGTGAGGACACTTTATTGTTGCGTCACTGAAAAATACTCCCTTGGGTTGAAGTGTAAGTCATTCTGGAGGCTGCATGCTACCGACAAAACAGTCAGCATCAGACTTTGCTTTAATTCATGAAAGCAAAAGACAGATGACATTAAGACAACGCAGGTAGTAGTGAGTGTTCTAGTTTCACAGTCTGTCCACAGTTGGTTTGTCTGTCTGTGTGCATAGTTACAAAGGAGACTTCAAATAGGCAACTGAACACTCAAATACACAAAACATCATCACTAAAAATACTTCATGTCTGCACACAGACACTCTTACAAACAGGCAAGATCTAAAAATTACAAACATACAGTACATAAAAATAATTCAAAACAGACTTGACTTCTACCGCCAACAAGAAACAACAGGTGATATCATGTTTTGATACGTCTGAGAAATGTCCAGCTCTGACTTTGATGTTGTTCCTATGTCGTCCCTTTATTTCAGAGATCATTCGGTCTCTCAAGAGTCCCGAGCAGGTCTCTAAATGATCCTCTCCTCCTCCTCCTCACAAATCCACTTCTCCTCTCTCTTCTTAGCTGCTTTTCTTCATCTTTGGCAGTTCTGCCTGGATTTCCACCAACAGTCCTGTGAGTATCACTGACTTTGGCAGACTGTGGACCCGCTCTTGGCCCCTGCAGCAGCCTTCTTGCGTCTCTTGTTGAGTAGCGGATTGCTGGAAGTGTCAAGGTCTTTGATCTTCACCTGGTCGTAGTCCACGCGCATTGTCGCTAAAGCGCTCGTCATTTCTTCCTGTGAGAGACAGATAGCAGAGTGTGTTAGTTCAGTGAAGACTACTCAAGTTATATACTACAAAGGGCTGGGAGTACAGGGCACAGTTGTAATAAGTGCACCTTTGTTGAGTCCTATTCTTAACCAGTCAAATGATTTAAACTGGAGTTTTCAAATCATAACCCAAGCGTGAAAGTGACTATTTCTTGTCAGAGAGCAGTGACAGGCAACCGACGGAGACTTCAGGAAGTTCCTGCTTCAGGCCAAGAAACAGTCCATAGTAGTTAGTTGAACTTTAGAGGTGCTAGCAGGTGGATTTTATAACCTTTGGACAGAGCCAGGCTAGCTCTTTCCACTCTTTATGCTAAGCTAGCTAAGATAACCAACTGCTGGCCTTAGCTTTATATTTAACGTACAGAAGTGAGAGTGGTATCAGTTGTCATAAACTTTTAACTCTCAGCAAGAAAACTAATAAGCCTGTTTTCCACAATGAGTGGAATCAGTCATTTTCTATTATTTTAAGGGCTGCTCTACAGCAATTTCACTAAATAATTTGGAGTGTAGGAAACAATAAACAAATGTGGACAGAGGAGAGGAAAAAAAGGTCAAGTCATCACTGGCCTGAGGCCAAGAGAGGCTGAAGCACACACAGGCCTCAGACTGTAAAAAGTAGGCTAAAATGTCAGGAGACTGGTCTACACACTGGAGCTGAGAGCCACAGTCAAGGCTCTTTGTAGAAAGAACATAACATCTTGTTTTTGTACCTTTTGAGAAGTGGTTGTTTAGCAGTGCAATATGTGACATTTTTACGCAACATAGCATTGCTCATTGCAGAACTGAACTGTTGCGTATTGTGTGTGTATCATTCTGTAGAAATTGTCTTTTCATACCTTATCACTTCAAACTGGCTCATTCAGCTGTTGTGAAGGAATGTGTCATTCTACTCATGATTTTTGCTCACATTTACAGCCACTGAAAAAATATGCAATTGTGCAACTGAGACATTTTGTTCAGTTCAGTGCTGTGAAATTAACCCCACAGTGACTTGATGAGAGCAAACAGTGTTCTTGTTCTTTAAACACAATTCTTTGTGGAAAAGACATGGGAAGAATGACAAAGGGTTTTGTGTTAAACTGTGTGAGCGTGTTAAACTCTACACTGAAGTAACCTATAATACAGACCAGATTGTGACCTCTGCTTCCCCCTGTTGGCCATTGGGGGATCATCAAGATAGTGCTACACAAAAAAATTTTGAACATTTTAATTAGCTTCACTCTTTGAAGGGTTGTAATTTATACATTGACCATGTTCCTTTGCTGGCTTTCATGTGGTACTATAATCATTAAAGGGGCAGTCCACTGATTTTACACATAAAAGATGAGATGAGATTTCCTTATATTAGAGACATCAGGATAACTTGGCCTTTGCTCCATTGATTTTGACCTTTTTTAATCCGTCCATAAATTATAGGGTTGAATTAGACGTAATTGCTGTGACAGGCTAGCAGTGACAGGTTGTAATGGCAATGAGTGACCAGAAGGAGTCAGTGTTGTTGTGCCTCTGACCTTCACATCCTCCCACATCTCTCTGTCTTCAGTCAGAACCCGGGTGGTGTGGAGCGGAGTGGAGGGAACCACCATGGACTGCTGCAGAGTGCAAACACACACACACACACACACACACACACACACACACACACACACACATCAAGACATGAGCAAACAGATGCACAAACAGGAAGCAGTAGAGGAAGTATACAATGTCTATCTGTACTCGACACACAGATACTTACATTGATCCAGGGGTGGTTCATAAATTGAGTGATGGTCATTCTCTCATTGGGGTCTGTCTTCAGTAACTGATGGATCAAATCTTTTGCTGGAAGAGGAAAGACAATGCAAAGACAATTTTTAACATTTTTAATAGTAACACATACGTGCACATAATTCTTGTGTCTTGTGAAACTTTTCCAGGGACAGACTGGCCTACTTACACAGCAAATACAATTACAAATGCGAGAAGAGTGAGATTGAGTGAAAGTATTGAAAACAATGTGTGCAAGAGTCATGCAACGTCGTTGGACACCAGCAGCCAGCTGGAGTTATCTGTGAGAACTTATAGGGGAGTTTGGACGTGATAATTTGTTGTAAGTGTAAAAGTCCAGGAAAGCACCAGGAAATACATGTTGGTGTGTGTGGGAAATGAAAATAGTGAAGGGCACAATACTTACAACAAAGGTAAACAGAGAGCATAGTTTAACTTAAATCATAATATGTTGTCTGTTTTTAGAGACTGCACTCAGGTAAGACCACATGAAGATGAAAGAAGTGATACAACAAAATGATTTTTGACCAGCTGCCACCTTGTACTGAGGTTTTCAACATGACAACATCTTTGACTAGGTCATCCAAAATAACTTTGGAGGCAGAGTCAGTTGTTTTATGGTTTGCTGTTCCTGACTGGGCTGCTGCAAGCTTGACAATGAGACCATGTCCACAGTGATGCACATAAATATGACGCTGTTCAAATGTCAGACAGGGTTTTTTGATCAAGCGTTTTCAAATCAGTATGTAAAAATTCACTTTGCTGTCCAAAAGAAAAATCCCAATGACAAAATGCTTAAATATCATTATCTTTCCTTTTCAGATGGAAAACAACACCATCATCTGGTAACGAACTGAACTGAACAGAAAATTCTGGTTAGTCTCAGCAGGAAAAGTTCAGTGTTTAAACCTCTGGCTGGAACATATGTGCTGGCCACAGCTGAAAACACAATGCACATGTTGTCACTGACATAAGTTTGTGTTGTTGACGATTGCATGGAAGAGAATAAAATTGTGATTTAAAAACTATGGAATATTACATTATTACATTTTCAGGGCTGAAGATGGAGAGAAAAACAAGTATTTTTAAATTTGTAAGTATCGGTGTGGACAATGTGTGGATTTTCTCACCCTCCTGTGACACCTCAGCCCACTCTGGGTTGGGGAATTCGTACTGGCCCATCCTGATTCTCCTCTTCATCCCTGGAGAAATGGCCTGGCCCGTGTTGGAGTAAAAAGGAGGGAAGCCACACAGCCTACAGAGATAAACACAGTGGGACAGACAGAGCACCTTTAAAGATTCACCTTTGTTTGAAGGTATCCGTAGACAGAATGCATCATACAACAACATTTGTGGTGACATCCACACTGCCCCCCCCCAAACTCCACACCCAGTACTCACAGAATGTACATGATGACACCCAGAGACCACATGTCACATGACTTGTCATATTTCTCCGGGCCCAAAACCTCAGGAGCTTATCATTGCAAAACACAAACACACAGAAACAGATACAAATAGCATAGCAATAATGGCTGCTGCAACTATAATGTTGTTCCTATTTAAGCACATCTGTAAACAGTTTGTCTTTCAGGAAAATAACATAAAGCAACTTACCCACATAGTATGGTGTATAACAGGGGGTCTGTAAAGGGTTGTGCAGTGTGGTCTCCTTAGCAAAGCCAAAGTCGGTTAATTTGAGGACCCCATTTCTTTCTTTAGTGGTGTACAGCAGGTTCTCTGGCTAGTTAGGAGGCAGAGGGAAAAATAAATGAAAAGATATTAATTTAATGACCTAAGACTGATCATATTCTTTGTGATTTGGGTGGAGATCTTCATCTTTCTGTACCTTGATGTCTCTGTGCGCGATGTTAATGTGGTGGAGAAAGTCAATGGCCGTGCCAATGTCCCTCATAATCTCAGAAGCCTCTGGGAAGAAAAGGAACACACACTCTCTCAAACCGGAAGCAATTCCAGTGTCACAGTAAAAGATACATATAAAACAGAGATCATGTCAAATAAATGAATAAACATGTATATTCTGTACTTCCTGTCTAATGTTATCCAAGATGTCTGTCTTCTATTGCCCTTGCCTGGGAATAATGGTTTATTCTTTCTCTGTTGTTTATAACACAGTTCATCCATCTATCAGTCCTCACCTTTCTCAGTGAAGGCCTGGTCTCCTCTGGCCTGGATTCGACTAAACAGCTCTCCTCCCTCCATACTGCAGACACACACAGAAACAATTAACAAACTGCACAAATGACACTCCAGGAGATAATGTCACCTGTATATCACATACATTTTTGAATAAAGCTAATAAAATGTTCTGAGGATTTCTAAAAACTTTTGTGATCAAGGTTCCCCATCGTGATATCTACAAAAACCTGAAAGGATCTGCCTTCTACAGAAAATATTTATATTATATATTAACAACAACAACATCGGCACAAAGCATCACAGTTACTATATAACACAGGTAAACTCCACAGGTACAAAGTAGACTGCAAAAAAATGAAGGCTGAAAGCTGATATAACCATAGACATGATATTGTAAGCAATCAGTCATTATCAGTGGTTAAAGTGGGATTTGACAGGTGGGGGAGCCCTAAAATTCGGTGTTGAGGCACAGTAGGGAAAATGACGTTTTATACGACGAAGGTGGTGGAGCTCCGGCCCACTTTAACCCCTGGTCATTATCAAGTTTGACAAACCAATATATATATATACTGTTTTCTACATACATCTGCACTGCCTTTCACACTGTGAGTCACTAGGCTGGATTTCAGTGGAAATCTGTTGAGTTGCTTTACAGCTCAAAACACAGAAGCTTTCAGTTTCTTGCAATAGAGAAATAGTAAGTAAAACTGAAATTCTAAAAAGTACTGAGTAAAAACAGAATCAAAGATGAGAGAAGGGAAATGTTAGTGTTACTTATTGAAAAGAAGCAACAGTGTTTATGTGAAATGAGCCTGGATGTCATCATTTTGACAAACACAAACTCTGACATTTCCTATCTCATATCTCTGACCTAAATCTTTAAACGTTCAGACACTCTCAACACCAAAACTGTTTCAGAATCAGAATCAGCTTCCCACTCTCAACTTTCACAACCTCACATTAACCCATAAGAGCCCAGATCCATTTCATAACTTTCTGGAAAATGATGGGCGATATACCACAGACCAAGTGGAGCACATACAACACATTTCTGATGTTTCCTTTAAAATATTTATTTATGTTATAATTCATAATATTTTATATACTTTATATTTTATAGAATATTTTTGTTCATTATATTTATATTCATTGTTTTATATTAAATTGTTCAAGAAATATGGTTAGAACAGGTTAAATATAATACAGAACATGATATTAAAGCATTGGAATTGTTGAATGGGTTTAAAATTAGTATCAAAAAACAAACTTTATGAAATTAGCTACTTCCTTCACTTTTGCTACAGGTCACACCACCATTCTTGGGGAAGTCATGTCACACCACCGTCACACCATGATGTTTAGTATATGTTGCTTAGGGACTTCATGAGTAAGAGGTCAAGCATGAAGCTGTATAAGGAAGAGTTTAGGTGTTCAAAGTGTTTGTTACACCCATGTCACCATGGGTTCTTATGGGTTAACAACAGCGGCCACTGATGCCTGAAAGTCTCCCTTCCGGTCTTCATTCAAGTGCATTAAGTAAGAGCATACTTTTTGTGGTTCATGAGTATACAGATGAAGAGATAAAGTCACAGAGAAATGTGACTGTGAGTGAAACTGCCTGCAGTGGGCTGCGCTGTTGTCCTCCTCTGACCCTCGCTCGTACAGGAAGCAGCTCACAGAAGTGAGATTACAGAGAGCACACACACAAACAAGGTCAACACCATACAGTACCACACAAACATTTGCTGTGTCAATAAATATGATGAGAATCAGTTAGTCACTGCTTAAAATTCCCTTGAACAGATAATGGTGTCATTTCTCTGCTGTCGCCCTCTGTGGTTTCCTAATTTTACTGTGGATTATTTTTTTCCACTTGCAAATTATAGAGAGGGCAATAAAAAGTACAAAGCTCAACTACATGTACGCACACACAATGTTTTATCACCGTCGCTGAAATCATTTGGAGTGTTATGGACAGTTTGTAATGACATGTGAAGCCCAGACAGAATTCTGTCGCTCTATCTCGCCATCAGTGCCGACATCTTCAGTGTCAGGTCTTTAGCATGTGTTAATTCTGCCCTCAGTGGCACAAAGCTTATGCTCTGACGCAGCAGACACCCACACACATAAGTGAGTTTATATGAACATATTAGATATAACGAGGAAATGAATTATATTTTTCAGGATAGTGGCCTCATTTGTGTAATGTAATGTGAGATTTAATTTGTTATCCTGTAGCCTTCTCAACGTGGTGGAAAAATCATTCGTTGATCTATTTATAAAGAAAACAGCATGTGGTTCACATAAACCTAGTGTAAAAAAGTGTTTATACTGAAGCAACATTTTAAGCTTCAAATGTATATTACACTATGAGTATGTGTTGATCTTGAAGGAAATATGTGGTGTTACAAGTCTTTATTCACTACAGAGCTTACTTTCTTTATTTATAACAAAGTAAGTGCAAAACTTCCAGTGGAAACCTGTGGAAACTCAGCCGAGTGACGGTAACTTCCCATTTTCTGGCCACTGTTGACATTAGTTCAAAAGAGGCTTGTTAGATAAATCATCCTTTTACAAATCTGTCCTCCCACGCAGAGCTGTAACTTTTGGGAATTTGTAGTCATTGTAAACTCTGTTGCCAGTTTTGAGCCTGACGAAAAGCAGGAATCATCACTATCCAAATCATTTATCAAGTTAGTGCAAACTTTTTAAGAATTAGTAACAACCTTTTTTAAGCTTTATGACAATGTTTTTTTGGGATAATCAACAGGTTTGTAAGTGATCTTATTATTTTTGGGAAAGTTTAATCCTTCAGTTTATCTGATAGCTTACACTAAATATCACCAAATATGGAGACATGATAAGGAACCAGAAAGTTATCAAGGAAGGTGTTCAGATAGGTCAGGGTGAGTAAACTGATGAGTACAGTCAAGAAATGTGAATCCTACCACTCCATGACAATGAGCAGGCACTTCTTTCCATGATGCATGTTCTCATACAGGCTGAGGATACGAACAATATATGGACCTTCTGACACTCGCCAGTGGAGCTCCACCTCTCGTCTCGCTTTGGGGCTGTCGTAGAGAATCTGGGAGACACATAGAGAATACAAAATGAATTAGTGATTAACAGAAGCATTACTTTTCAGTGTACGATGGGACTAACGAACTTTCTTTTGCTTATTTCCACGCTGGTTCAATATTGTTGTTTATTGACTTTTGGTGGATTCACGTTCTGTTTACATTACATCTATAAAATGTCTATAAAACTACCAGCATTAGTTATTTCAGCTTTAGTTTTACATATATGAAGTTTTTGGTCATATGTAATAAATACCAGGAACATAGAGCAGGACTTTAAGCATCCATTAGTAGATCAACAGAACATTTCTCTGCAGCCATTTTGATAATCGATTAAGTCGACTGGGTTTCTCTGGCTTCAGCTTCTCAATTGAGAATTTTTCTGTTCAAAGTCATTAAAAATCTTTGGGTTTAGGACTGTTTGTTGGACAGAACAAACAAGATGAAGATGTCATGTTGGGCTTTAGGAAAGTGCAATGGGTATTTTTCTATAGTTCATAGTATAAACAACTCACAAAGTAATTGAGAAAATAATAGGTGGGTTAATTGATCATGAAAATGATGGCAGAATCATTATTGATCATTTTTTGTTTTAGTTGGTGAAAAGTGATCCTTGAAAAGTGTGGCCCTAGTGAGAGAGAGAGAGAGAGAGAGAGAGAGAGAGAGAGAGAATATATTAATAAAAAATAATAATACAATTACTGACATGCAAGCGGAGGACACACATATAGTCCGTAAGGCAGCCTGGTCATACGACAGGATGTGTGTTTGACATAAGCAGATGCACGTGCGCACACACACACACACAGCAGGTGGCAGACCTTGACATAGCACACATCTTCAGTCAGAGTGTATTTTTGGACATGACAGTGATGGAGTGACCTCCTGCTGTTCACAAGGCTGGTCTGGCCATAGACCGAGTCTGGAGTACATAACACACAGTGAGGCTGACTCATTGACTTATGACAGACCAAGACACACACACTCACACACACACTCACACATTAAACTTGTGTTCTCTAATAGGTGGACTCTCAAAATGTGAAAACAATATATTTAAAACTTCAGATTCAATCTTAATAATTTCACATTTCTTGGAAACTCCAAATGTCAGAGCCACTCACAATGTTGTGTTTTCACTTGCTAATGTCAAAGAGGAAGTGAGGACCGAGGGTTTGAGCATCAGGGTGTTGAAAGTAGAAGTTGAGGGTTTCCGGTGACTTTTTTTGTCTGCTACTATATGTGTCCTACTTTGTGAAGTGGGCAGGTTTCTTTCTGCTATGTAATTTATAGCTTTATGACTTCAATCAGAGCAGACAAGATGTGAGCTGCTTGCCTTAATTTCCTGCAATGAACCAGAATTGGCTTCAATAAAAGGTTGTGTGGATTAAATACACATCTAAAACACTATGGGGGAGAAGGAGAGATGATTGAAAGAATGGGACAGACAGTTAATCTTCTGATGGACTCTTTTCTTATGTGAGGCGACATCATGGAGACTTAACACACGCTTGCCCCTGATCCTGCTCTAAGCCAATCAACCACATCCTCCCCGTCCTCTAAACCAATCTCTGTCCGAGACTGTGACATACACAAATACACAAAGACACACCTGCCTCAACCTGATAGTACCCACTGAGTTTAACAGCACACACACTCATATTGCTCATGTTTACACTCTATCAAATATTAGTGGCTGACAGACTGCTGGACTGTATATCTTGATAAAAAGGTGGTTTATCTTTACAACTTCTAACAATAAAGCGCTGCTCATAAAGGCTACATCACATCTGTGGTATAAGCCTACAGTTAATCAACATGTGTGATTTTCCACACCTTCTTTGTGCAGTAATGTTATGTAAGTTTAATAAAAACGTTACAATAATCATATTCTATTATTGCTGCTTTTTTTAAAAAGCAGTTTTTAACCAAACTAAGAGTCTATAGCCGTGCTAGCAGTTCTGTGAAGCTGTACTTAAGCACGGTGGTGCTTTGAGCTAATTGTTAACACTAGTATGGCAACACAAAGCACAGCTCAGGCTGATGGGAATGCCATTATTTATTTATTTATTTTTGACACAAAATTTGGACAAATGAAAATGTTGAGCTGTCAGACTGTCAGACTGAAAAAAGTAAGACTCATCCTCTGGGCTCCCTGAAGGTCTGCACTAAATGAAGGTCTGTGAAGGTCTGTACTAAATTCAAGGCAATACACCTGTCTCAGTGTTGTTGAGATATTTCAGTCTGGACTGAAAGACTGATATCCCAACACTGTTGTCCCTGGAGCCACACTGCTGGCACGGCTAAAATGATAAGAACCAAGGATGAATTTCTAATAATCCCTGTGTAGTTTTTTGTTAAATAAATAGAGCCTATTATATTAATATCAAACTCGCCCAACAAACTCAATACGACAAACTTTCAGCTGACGTAAGAAAAACATCCAAGCATATTTTTGTAGGTTTTTCCTTGACATCAGAGGTAAACTGGTGTACTTTACAAGACGTGAGGAAAGTCCCCAGTGAATATCCCCACTAGACAATAGAAACAGCTCCTTTGTGCTGCATAAGCTGACCAGACAGCAGGAGTCATTGACACCAACAACGTCTCCTGTTGCATTCATTCAAGATGACACGTTGGACTGCAGCATGTTTCCTCCACAGTCAAAGCAGATAATGAGCTTGAATTGCACAACAAGCAGCTGAATCCTGAGAGTCGGCGTAGACGTATAAGCCCAAAACTCTGAGACTGATTAACTTGTTTAAGAGCACCGGCTGCCTGTAGAGAGAGTGCATAAGCGTGCACTTTTCAGCAGTGTCTGACCAAACCACTGAGGATTTTTTTTTATGACAGTTTAGTCTCTGTGGGTCCCAGAGGAAAACCAGATGTGCCACCAGCATGAAACAGAGCTGACCACAGAGGTGAAAACACAAAAATTTTGGCTATGAGCCTGTACACAGACCTGCTGCTTGAATAGCTTTCCATGTGCAAAGCTGGAAGGCACTTCAGACACTAAAATGGAACAATCATCAGTCAAACACGTGCTTCAAATGGTTTACAGCTAATGGTGATGCTGAATGGACAGCCAATGCACCACAGGGATCTCCCAGGTCCCTCTCCTCCCAGGAGTCAGACA
Organism: Holacanthus passer; assembly: GCA_025331565.1. Lineage (NCBI taxonomy): Eukaryota > Metazoa > Chordata > Actinopteri > Pomacanthidae > Holacanthus > Holacanthus passer. The sequence goes on from JAFREQ010000011.1 coordinate 4,614,605, forward strand.
AATCCAAATTAAAACAATCCTGCTGACTGTAACTGAATTACATTAAAAGGATGGCTCCCCTCCAGCTCTAGCTACAAAGTGGATTAAACCTATACCCATCCATTACATTTAGCGATCAGAGCAACACTTAATTAAAAAGCCAGTGCTCTCCTCACCCTCCTCCACATCAGACACTCTCCATTACTTCCTTATGGCTTCTATTTGAACTTGAGATTAAAACAATACAGGGAAAGTCATAAATTAGCTTAAATGGCAATAAAGTAGAATAAACTCCCATTAGGTACACTCAAAAAACTGCCTCTTAATCTAGTATAATTCACAAGGAAACCAACACAGACATCAGTAAGAGATACAAGGCATTCATGAGTGTTTCCTTTATCATCCCTCAAAAAAGGTTTCAGACTGAAAGTGGTGGGTTTGTAGGTCACTCTCTTAAGCCGGGGGTCAACCTGACCTGCTGTTAGCTTTCACTGCTGGTAGCTGAGGTCTGTCGAGCACCAGGTGATGCTGTTATGGATGCTGCCAGCAGTCACATGACTTCACAGAAAAACATTTCACATTACAACACACTGTTTTCTTAATAGTCAGCACAAAGTAAAATGTAGAATGTAAAAAGCTCAATTTTTCAAACAAATTCTGCTATAAACTCTCACATTCAATTCAGCAAGTAGCCTGAGGATTTTCCAGCAAAATACCTTTTTGTATTATTCTCTCTGCTTTTTTTCTGCCATTTCTAAGCAGTGATTGTGTTCTTCTCCCTCCCACTCTGACATGATGCTATCAAGCATCCTATCCCTCTGGCCTTTCATCTTTTGTTTGTGACTTCCTATTTTCTGCTGCAGTTTATCTCTCATCTTTCTCATCCTGTCTCCAGTCCGGGTCTACAGCTCTGCTGGTGACACTGCTGCTGCCTGGTTTGGCAGCACAGATCCAGATGGATTACTATAAGCCAGTAAATCTCTCTGAGTTTGCGGCCCAGTGGTGACAGGTGACAGCCCAACAACCCGTGCTTGTGTGCGTCTGTATGTGTATGAAAGGGTGCCCAAGCAGATCCAGACGGGCCATCTGGAGTAAGCTGATTGGCCGGGAGTGCCAGGTCAGGGTTAAAAATGCTAAATGAAATGGCTAAATCAAAGTGAGAGAAATGAGAGAAAGAGAAAGGGTAGAGCTGAGAGGAGAGAGGAGAGAGGAGAGAGGAGAAAAGAAAGTGCTGCTGAATACTGTAAAATTACAGATATCTTCACAAGTAAGACACATGGTGTTTACAAAAAGAAAAACATACTGGCAGCAACTAATACCTTTCCAGGTTGATTGTAAACGCTTAATCATGCTGTGTAGGAAAGTTGGGGATGCATGTGCAAGAAAATAATCTGCAAAATACAGAGGTGTAAAGGGGGAAGTATCTCCAGTTACTCAGATCTACCAGAGATCATGCTGATAAAAATGAGTCCAGTCAGAGCTCTGAGGGAATGGTCCAAAACAACACTTCAAACGTGCACAAAAATGACATATATGAATAATTATTAATGTTGCCTTAATTATGGAAGGGCAACTGACTGACTCTTAAAAACTGAAGACACAACATTATATTTTGGATGTTTTGTGTAACTAAAAGTTAAAGCTATATTACTGGCATATACAGTACACAGAAAAAAAATCACTGACAGTACATGTGGTCTGTCGTGAATGTAGGATTGGCCTCTACTGATGTTAGAGGTGTTGCGTCGAAGTCTGTTTCCCTGTCGATGTAATTTCCCCTTACCTTAACCTGACCCCAAGCATAACCACTTATCGCTGCTACGCCCAACCATAACCATAACCCCAGCTGCGGAGGTGGCACTTCAGGGAGCACAATTCTCTCAGGAGGGGAACATTATTATACATTATTTGACTGCAACACAACACAGGCCTGAATTATTATCCCAGTCCTCCCCTGTGCCCATGTTTCCACCGCTGCCAGAATAAGGTGTCACTGTCAAGATCCACGTGCCTCTGTGAAGCAGCATAACATGTCACAGCATATGGCTGGATGACCCCCCAACTTGCATCTGATCCAGAGATAGATATTGAGTCTGTCCACGTGTACAGCATGGGAGTACAGCGGGCAGCATGTTCAGTACATGCTCAACCCAATGTGAGCAGTAGGTACACATAGTTAATGCATGTACACCAGTCATAGTCTTTCTATTACAAGCTACAGTGTTAGAATCCTGTAGCTACGTCTGTGGCAGCAATCCAAACTCAGTAAAGGTCAAAGTTTTGGAATCTTGGCCACAGACTTACCAGTGAACCTACCAAACATGTTTCCATATCAAGATTGATCAAGACAGGAATTTCATCCTCATGTGTAACAATTGTTTATATTTAAAGGATCAGTTCATGATCTAAATCTAAACAGTGTTTAGATAAAGATAGATAAAATATTCTGTTCAACTGACACCAGACAATAACTGAAACTGTAATAACTGTCTTATATCAAACTTCTCAATTATGATCATTTGGGAAACACACAAAATGCTTCAAAGTCTTCAGTTATGTAGTCAGTGAATATATCTTTAGCATGTGTGGTTGAAAATAGTGACGGAGGTTTACCTCAGAGGTGTGTACTCTGAGCTGAGGGGGTATATCCTGTACTACCCTGTTTAAACACCCTCCTAAGTGTCAGGTGACTTCAGTACCTTCAGGGCGCACTTCTCTCCAGTCTTCTTGTTGAAGCATTGAAGCACTTTGCCATTGATCCCTAAGCCCAGAACCTGAGTGGAGATCTTGTAATCGTCCGTCACTGCGTTGCGCTTTATCTCCAGTTTGGGATAGACGGGCAGGGGGAAGTGAGCCGACTGGCTGTCCGCCTCCTCAGCAGCGGGGGGAGCGGGCTGCTGCTGCTGCTGATGTTTGGACTCCTCAGTCGGGGAGTCCGGCTCCGGCTCAGCCTTTGGCGCTCGCAGCGGATTCTCCTTTTCGTTTCCATTTTGTAGCATGTTCTCACCGGCTTGTTGTCACCAGAGGGAGAAGTAGAAATCGTGAGTAATTCACCGGAGTGACGCGATGAGTCCTTCCGCCCTCCGGTAACCGCGTTCGGCTGAGAGGGATCCTGGAGCACCGCTGGTCCGTCTGGTGGTCCTGGACCCTGTAACGACTCCACACAGTAATCCTACTGTATCTGCAGCAGAGATCGGAACTAATTACATTTGTTTAAACTACACAATAACTATTTTTCTCACTGAACTTAATATAATAACTATTCTATCAAGCGATCTGTCTCTTCAGAGAAATCCAGATATTTTATCTGAGTGTCACAAAGATTAAATCCCAGTCAGAGAAGTGTTGAACACCCAGCAGCGGTGAGGATACTGTGGTGATCTCAGTTGATCCGGACTCCTGTGGCTGAGCTCACATGGCCAGTCACTGTCAGTGTGTGTGGAAGCACCGCCTTCCTACAGTTAGGTCATATTCCTCATGTGGCCCTGTGAGGCCGCCTTAAAGGAGCAGGACGTACAGTATAATCGGCTCACTGAGCACTGGGGACAACAAGAGAGGCTGGCTGTTGGCTTATTGGAGTAAAGGAGGGGAGTAGATTGAAAGAAAAAGTTACACATGGATGCTGAAAACCACTGGAGCAGGATGCCTAATTCTAATAATCTTTCATAATAATATCACACTAATATGTCATTGTGAAAAACTTTATTGCACAGACTAAAGGAGAGTTTCAATGAGCTCATTTTTGGTGTGTGATTCTGTCTAATCAACCACAACTGCAATCATCATCAGCTGTGGGCTGTGAAACAAAGATACAGCACAAAGACACATGTTTTTTTAGTAGTCCAGTGCACAGATGAGGGCAACTCCCCGTGTGATCCAGTGTCTCTGACTGTGATCCGTGGGCAGCTCCACGGCGATCACGTAGTTGGTGGAATGACCAGTCGTAGACAGAGTCCCTAAAAAAGCACACATGAAGACATTTGTTGGTACTTTTCCATCACTGCGCTGCGTTTCCCAGCAGTCTTACGTGCCAGCACAAGGTGTTGGCTACGTGCTGTGGGTGGAAAATACAGAGCTGCACTTTCAGACGCATCGTGAAACAGGACACTAACTGGAGTCTATTTTGGGTGAGTAATAAAACCACAGAATGGACATGCATATAAACACTAGAGCAAGCAACTGAACACCAAGTCACGCTGAAAAACAGGGTTAATGCACTGAGATAAAGCTTCAGTTAATCCATTGACTTGACTCAGAAAGAATTTCATTAATCTCTAAAGAAGCAAAACTAATCTAATAAATAAAAATAGTTGTAACAGAGATGAATCCAGTCAGATACTGTGTGTACTAACCAGCACGTGTCAGGGTCTTGTAGATGGGGCAGACGTATACCCCAGAGGTCGGAGGTTTTCGGTTGGGTCTGGGTATCAGCCAGATGACGGCCATTTCTGTGTAGAGCTCCTTGGGCCTGGACTCTGTGAGTTGACCTGCCTTGTTATCCCAGCGAGCCCCCTCCAGGAATAGACCGTGGATGTAGCAGCCAGCGTTTGGTTTCTCTGTTATCTCTGACACTGACTTTACTATTACCTGAAGGGGATTAGAGAGAAAGAGATGAGGAGGAAACCAAAGGCTCACACAAAAATTGACAGTATGTGATGACTTTCATACACAGTCAAAAATAAATTCAGCATGTTTTTAGCTAGTGAGGCAGAATGACACAGACTGTCAGGCTTACTGTCTGACCTCAAAGTCAAATCCAATTGTGTCGATGGAGGTGCCGGAGCAACGGGCGTAATTCTGGAGGGTTCCGGTGAGAAAAGCCTGCGGGAAAAAGAAGCCACTAATCCAGAAGACAGGTGGAATGCCATTATAGATCCATCTCTGCAGAAAATTGATCCTCTGGAGCAGGTCTGACACCCAGGAGGCCAAAGGCTTCAGAGACGGGTAAGCCTGGAGGGAGAGGGACACGCGTCCAGTCAAAGGGTTATGTATTCTTAGAAAGCAGAGCCTGGAATTACTAGGGCAGCACAGAAATGTCACCAGAAGTTCCTTAGGTGTCCTGTACTCTGGCTTCTCTTTAAAATGATCCACCCTGCCTACAGAATTGCTAAATATATAAAATATGAGAAGGTAACTGTTAAAATTTTCTCAATAGGATTTTAAAATCAGAAAAGAACACATTCATTTAACTGTTGCATTTTGTGATGAATCCATTAGTGGGTTCAATATGTTATGCTACATAATGTAGCCATCAGATCACTTGTCACTGTTACCCACAAGGGAACCAGAAGGAGAATAACTGTTGTGTGTCTTGCCTTGGCTTTCCACATATCAGGCACTACGTTGTTGAACAGGCTGTTGGCCATAAGCTCCAGCTCTGATGACATCACCACTAAACCCTTCAGAGCCTTCACAATATCATTGAGACTCTGAGAGATGACCCCCAGCAACTTGTTATATCTGAAAGACAAAAGAAACAAGGACCAATTACTGAAGGACTCGTGATTTAAACTGGCACAACCTGATTGAGCACTACTCATATTCATGTATCCTACAATTAAACAATTTCAAGAGCATCACTCATGTTTATCCAAGTGATCAAGATGTGCAAAGACAAATACATGACAATTCTAAGTCATGAAGGGGAGCAAAAATTTAACAATAAACAGTGAGGGCCTTCACTCGAAGTAGTGAAATCATTTTCCAAACCCGTAGTTACAGACTAATATAACATAAATTTGACTTATAATAATGCTGACATAACCGTTAGATTCAGTTATAAATCTAAATGACTAATACTGTGTAAATCAATAAAAAGCAACTAATGGCCAAACATTTTCAGATGGAGTCCCTCAATTAGCCCAAGGACAAAGTGTACACAAGACTTGATCAAAATATGTTCACAGATGCACAAACTGACAAACAAACAAACACTGGCCACCAAAGACCTTGTTTATAATACAAGGACAACAACACTTAAAGGAAACATGCTTTTACTACCCCGTAGTATTAAAAGAAAACAATATATTTGTAAGAGGCTGACAGGTCTGTTGACAGCAAGTACGTCAGGCTCAGCGATTTCTGACTTCTCAAACTGGCTGTGGACATGTCGCTGACATCACATGTTACAGCAGCTCACACACAACCGGATGAAAAAGTTGTTATTATAACAGTTTGAGTACAAACCATATAATTATGCTGACCAGCTGTGACTTTTAAGGGATACAATTTTAGCTACTGGTCTGAAATAGAGATATTACATTACTGGTTACACACTTAATTATTATTTTTAACTCAAAGGTAAGGTGAGCTAAATACTGTCAGGTACTTTGAGTGTAGACATTTGTTCTCCTGTTGGAAGAGTATTGTCTTTAAATATTTTAAAATAACTCTAAACTCATTTGCAAAAAATAAAGGACAGCTTCATTTGCTGATATTCAAGTGACCCGTGTTATTATATCAAGGAGACCAGCAGTGTGGTTTCTGATTTTATCTTATGGTACAGCCTGTTATGTTACCTGATGACCTCCTGAATGAGCACTGTGTTCATGGACTCTTCATAGAGGACTGGGTACTTTTCCATCACCTCATGAACATTGAAAGGCAGAGGAATCTTTTCAACGATGCCTGCCACTATCTCCTCCACTATCTACAAAATAGGAAGAGGCACATTTCAGTCTCATGTTAAAGTCTGTGCATTTAGAAAAGGGTTTGAATCCAACTCGTTACACATCACACCCATATTCCTGACAGGCTACTCAACATTGCTCAGTCGGTATGTTTGGCTAAAACTTGGGGGGTTAATGAAAAAAATTATGGTATCTTTTACTGTATTTAGTCACTGTAGTATACTTACATACATAACATGATGCAACTAGTACTAAAAAGATAAGAGTAAAGAAAATCAAATCAATTGATATTTGTACCTCCTCCAGAGTTTTGCCCCCAGCAGATGCTGCTCGAGGCTGGAGACGAACCACAGCTCCCAGCAGGGCGAAGGTCTCATTCTGGGCAAAGCTGATGTTAGCGTTGTCATGGAGACCAAAGATTTCAGGTGTATCATTGATGGCCAAACCACGAATATATGCCAAATAACCCTGGGGTTAGAAGTGACATAACAACAGGTCATTCACTGACACTAGCTGTTATCAAGTGTACAAGTAGTAAGTAAAAAGAGATGAAACACTGTCAAATGGTCTCTTGCAATCCATCTATTTGAGACTAACCATTAACTACTGTGAGTTAGCCTGTGATTCCCTACCTGAGAAAATATATGCAGTTATGGAGTATACCAGCTGATGCAGACAAAGGTCAAGACTAATGCACTACCCTTATCACGATCTTTTGAATGCGCCTACATTTATCTAACCTTGATATCCAGATTTGTGTCTATCTGCCGGTAGACTCCAGACGAAGAGTAGACATGATCATCAATAAGCACAGCGGGACAGTAGAAGTCCTCCAGCACACTGAGCAGACATCGTCTGTCCCAATCATCTGTCACACGGCCACCATAATTAATCTCCCCTGCAGTGTATTTAAGCACCTGGACAGGTGGAGGACAAAAAAGGGGAGGTAGACAGATGAACACGCTCAAACACACACACACACACACACACACAGAGAGAGACACAAACACTTTATCTGGCTGAGAGCAAAACTTTCTTACTAGAGGACCTGTGTTTCTGTAATCTTATACATCAACTATCCACAGTAATAAGAAACATTTGACAATAGCAATAAAATGTGAGCAATAGTCAGGTGGAATGCATGACAAGTTAGGAAGACAGGGGGACAGTATCAGAGTAATGACATAAAAACAGAAAGAGGAAAGAAAGACAGCAAGAGACAGACAGACAGACAGACAAAATAAGAGAAAAATAAAGTCCAAACAATGCGGCTTTGAAACTGTGGTCTTAACAGCTAGGTAAATATAAACAGAAGCTTTCTCTCCCCCACCTTGTATGGGATGTCCTGGTACTCGTCCAGGAACATTTTGAGTTGGCTGATGCAGATGTTCAGGTCCCCGTCTGTGAACTCATAGGGAATGTTAAAGCCCAGTGGGCCAAACTTCCTTCGCTCCAAAGCAATTCCATGGAAGAGGCACAGAGACAGGAGCAAAGACTTGAAGTGTGTCGTCTGAGGAGAGGAAAGGAGTATGTTGGAGATGGTACTAGATACTGGATGTTCTCAAAAACAAAACTGACCCCAAAAGGCAGGTTTTCAAATAAAAGGTATGAGGAGGTAAACTTAATAAGCAGCATGGTGAGTAAAGACTAGGTCGACCTTGGTGGAAGAGGAGATAAAATCATCGGTGAGTCTCAGGTAGGTTTTCTGTAGATTGGCCTTGATTCCCCTTGGAGGCTCAATGGTCATCTTTGAGCCATTTTGGAGAATAGACACTGGGAACTTGTTGCTGGGAAGACTTGTGAGCCACAGACGAAAGTCCTTATGCACCTGTTTCAGGGGTTGTGGGACAACTGTAATCAGCACTGTAAAAGTCAATGAAAGGCTTGTCTAACATACAGTACAATACCACTATGGTGTACAGTATGTGTATGCATATGTTGTGACCTTTACTGGGTCGATGTTCTCAATGAGTTTCTCCAGTGCTGGCATCCAGCTGGGGGCCAGGTGACAGTTCTGGAAGAAGACCCACTGACCTCTTTCCATGGCAGCGTGCATCATGGTCTCAGCCAAGGGGCCCTGAATCACACAAACAACATGTGAAGACAACAACATGGTTTGTGCCAAAAACAAAAAAACAGTAAGCTTAACATGAGGCTTTAATTTGAGAGACAACATTTACATTTCCTGGAAGTTTGATGCTTATTTGAGGAGCAGTAAACAAAAGGAATACTTTGTGGGATACAGCACATCTCCTGCGCCAGTTTGACATTCTAGGAGTATTTCAGGAAGACTTAAGAGCCCTCAGTCCAATGTGGACAAAAAGTGAGGACAGGGTGACTTATGCTGGCAAAAGCTCAGCATAAGTCAGAAACTCACATAATTGCAAGTAATGTGATAAACACACGCTAACACCTACTGAACAGCCACAAGGGTAGTATGTTGCTCGGTGAAATGTATAACCAGCTACTAGGTTTCAGGTTTGTTGAAGACAAGTCTGCATTTATCATAAGAACCTGTACATGGTGATAACGTGATTGTTTTCTGAGCTAATTTATGGTGTCCTGGAATCTAGCATCTGTCAAAGTAGTATGGCACTGGGATATGGTCAGAAATAGAGAACATAATTAGCACAGAGGTGGCCATTCTTAACAAGACAAATGGGAATGGCCTGGTTCTGTGAGAAAGTCATTTACAGAGACTTTCTTCCAGAAACAGACACACAGATTCAAAGAGAGCGAGTGGGAGAGAATTCCCAGGCATCCCCCAGACCCTGACCTGGCCTTGGCCCAGAGAGATGGCACTCATTTTCTTGGAGAACTGCATAACGTCAGCAAACTTGTAGAGGTCAGCAGCAGGGTCAGTGCCAGGGGACAGGACAAAGATGAGGGGGGTGGAGGGGGATGATTCTTTGAAGACCACAGACAGGTCTGACGTCTGGGGGAGAGAAGGAGAAAGAAGGAGTGACAAGCCATAAATACTGCTGTGATATATAATAGAGCAAACAACCCAAAAATCTTTCAGCTGAAGTTAGTGTAGCTAATTCTGTACTAAAAATTAAACAATGTTTGCACTGCTACAGACCCAGCCAAAAAAACTAAACCATTACTGCCAAGCTAATATTACCATACTTGTAAGCCACTGTCCCAAATATGTGAATATCTATTGTCTCACAACATACATATTGGTTTTAACATCAACATTAAGTCAAAAGGGAGGACAGGGGCTCGACCTGAGGTTCTATAAAGCGCTGTCCCAGCTGAGCTGAGACAAAGTCCTGCAGGCCTTGAATGAGACAGTCAGCTCTCAGACAGCGCAGGACCAGCAGCTTCTGGAATGAGTCCAGCTCTGTGTCCCACTCTCCTGGGAGTGACTCCCTTTGGCAAACACACACACACACATACACACCTGGTTAGATATTGACAGCTTTTGCACAGAACAAGCAAATGAAACAAGCATGCATTTGTTAACACAGTGGTCATCTCTATGTGCCTGTGAGGCTGGTTGCTGTCAAAAATTCTCTTGAAACCCTGCAGATGTTCAGTGAAGCTCTCTGCCAGGTTGCTGAAGTTGTTCAGAGCGCTGAGGCCCAGGATGTCCTGCCAGGCACGCTCAGACAGCCAACTGACTGCCGGGTTGATGAGCTCTTGGACAGGCATGCCTCCAGATAGCAGGTAGCGCCACTCAGCCTGCCACAAAGAGACAAGCAGATTTCATCAAATGTACTTGGATTAAGTTGACTTCCCACGGGAAATTAAACAGGAAGGGAGGGACTGCCCCTGTTGCTCACCATATCAATTTTGTTCTCATTCATCATGATGCGAGCGCACAGGAGGAAGGCAAACATAAGTTTGTGTTTCTCAAACAAGCTGCGACACACGTTGCTATACAGGCTGAAGGTGAAAAATTCATTGATGTTGGTGATTCTCTTCTCCACCTCATCTGTGAGACACATGTCAAGAAAAAGTCAGTGGAAGCAGAATTATTGCAGCAGAAATATGTTTTACATCTGGTTTCAATGTCCTAAACCAGTTCTAAAGTTTTCTCCATCTGCACAGGCACCATTCTGTTAATAATCTTGCAAACAGAGAGCATAATAAAATTGAGTGTGGACTGTCTTTCTACCTGCTCTCTCAGAGTTGGCAATGCCAGCCATGAAGATGCCAAGGAACCATTCCAGTGAGTACTGGTACATGGGGTCAACATTGGACAGGTCAGATACACAGAAGAAGAGGATCTGTGTGCGCACAGCCACAGGCACATACTGCAGACGGGTGGCATCAATGTCCTGCTCTGTCTGCTCTGCTGCAATCACTTTGGCCTGCCAGTAAAACCAGCTTGTGTTATTAGAAAATCCAACAACAACAGCTTATGAGTTTGATGCCCCAAGTATCATATATGAAGTTTTAGAGGATCTCATATATGAGAAAAACACTTCCACAATAGTTATTTCAGAATTTTATGTTAGGCCATATAATATATTAGAGATAATGGCTCTCCAACTATCTGACCTTGATCTCTCCAGCTTTGATCTTGGAAGCCTCCAACACTTGAATTAGCTCCTCATTGTCCACAGGGTTTCCTTCTGTGGAGCTAAGTCGGAACAGGATCTTGTCCTCAATTTCTTTTAGCTCCTGTTTCATCTTGGCGTTGCTGATGATCAGCTGGTTCTTAGCCTCCTCCAAATCTGGACGTTCCTTAGCCACCACCTGGCCCAGCAACTGGTCTTCTAGACCACTGGGAACACAGATAAAGCACATTCACACAAATGCAAACAGTACGACCAAGGCATAATGCCCTAAAATTATTCTGACAAAATTATTGGTTTTCATATATGGTGCACAGTCAAAACCAGTTTTATCTGTTAAAACATGTTACCTGGGTGACAGTGTGAAGTTTATAAGTGTGACATTGCTGGAGACCTCTGGAGAGTAGTGTGGGTTAGGCAGCTTGGTGGTGATGTACATCTTGAAGCCTTCATGGTAAGGGATGACTGAATCGCCCAGCTTCAGCACTGTGCTGCCTTGCTGCTTAAATGTCTAAGGGCCAAAAAATATGTGTTAAGCAGAACAGTGTATGGTAGATATTTGCACAACACTGCCATTCAGTACAAATGATGTTTGCTTATGATAGATGTGTGTGTATTCACCTGCCGCAACAAGACAGGTTCTAGAGCAGGATCTAACTCCTCTCCTACGTTCTCCAAGAGGCACGGTTTACCAAAAAGAATGGCATTCTCAAGGCTGCGGAGGAAGTCCCGGTCACTTAGCTTCATAGCCTCTAATCCATTGTCCCGCTCCTAGGTGACAAAAGGACGCAAGTATGAATGAGCAGTGGATCAGATATAACAAGAAATTATTAAGCTTTCCAGAGGAGTTGTGGGCGATGGGGGAGGAGGTAACCCCAACAATCTACTTTACATGCGATGTGAAGGAATAAATTAAAATCTTGATATGGCTATTTTTCATATCTTTTTGTCTCACTGGCCCCCTGTACAGTTATGGTCTGATCAGCACACAAAAAGTGCCCTCACCATGTTTTTGATCCATGTGTTGACTTGTCCCTGAGGATCAATGAATAGAGCCCAGCGTAGAGAATACTGGGCAATCACACCATTCTCCACTGAAAGATTATCCTTGGGCAAACCTGATATCTATGCACATTGAAAAGACAAAGTATAATGACAATAAAGGTACTTAAGTTAATCAAAGTCAGTCTGATGGTCTGACTATTAACAATTAAGATCTGTCTTAAGAGGCTTAGGCCCTACAGGACAGCTGATGAGAGGTTGGTTCTGACCTGCCAGGAATGGATCTTGACTGGATCTCCAAGGGTGTTGATCAGGTTGGGTATGTCAGTGTGTGGAACACTTAGCTCTTTGAAACAATGCAGCCACTCCTCTGCCATGGCTGCCCTGTACTCTCCCTGAAAAATACAAAAAACGACTCACCTTCATGCAAAGCATGCAATTGTGCTACACTAAATGAAGCTCGAGTGTAAGTTCAGGCAGGAACACAACAATGCCTTCTCGGTCACAGGCTATTTCTCATTGTTTCTCCTGCACATGCTCAGGCACATTTCCTGCTGTCAGTGTTTAGATAGTGTAAGATAAGATATTCTATTATTCATCCCAAAATGGGCAAATTCACAAGGAGTGGGGAATTTTATTACTCCTTCAAATTCATTCGATCCAGTTAAAGACGTTATCAGATCTACTTTTCACCCTATTTCTTCGGCCGATTCTTGAAACACTGCCATCATTCTAGCTCAAAGATCTTTAAAAAACTTGACAACACATGGTAAGCAATTGCATTTTACTGGTGGTTGGTGCTTCACTTGCAACACTGACTGTGTTACTCATCATTCAATTTAATTCCAGATCACAAAGTCTTATGCTCACTGGTTGTGTTAATGCCTATTTAATGGTGCGTCATCATTTAAATAACTGCAGAAAAGTATTGTTTAATTTGCTCTGTTGTGAGTGTTTGTTCGTCTGTCTCTCGTCTCACAAGCCATAGCATTGGCTTCTCATGTCAGCACTGGGCCATGCCCCTGAGCCATAGCATTGGCTTCTCATGTCAGCACTGGGCCATGCCCCTGAGCCATAGCATTGGCTACAAATTCAAAAAAAAAATTTTTTAAAAGCAAGCCAGAGCACTGGCCACGAATCCAAAAAAGAAAAAAAAGCAAGCCATAGCATTCGCTACAAATTCAAAAAAGAGCAAGCAATAGCATTGCCTTCGAATTAAAAAAAAACAACCCATAGCAGTGCCTTTGAATTTTAAAAAAAAAGCAAGCCATAGTATTGCCTTTGAATTAAAAAAAAGCAAGCCATAGCACTGAATACAAATTCAAGAAAAAGCAAACCATAGCACTTGCTACGAATTCAAAACAAGCAAGTAATAGCATTGCCTTTGAATAAAAAAAAGTGGGCCATAACAATGCCGACTAATTTTAAAAAAAGCATGCCATAGCATTGCCTACGAATTTAAAAAAACAGCATGCCATAGCATTGCCTACGAATTTAAAAAAACAGCATGCCATAGCATTGCCTACGAATTAAAAAAAGCAAGCCATAACATTGCCTACGAATTAAAAAAAGCAAGCCATAGCATTGCCTTCAAAAAAAAGCAAGCCATAGCATTTCCTTTAAATAAAAAAAAAAAAGCCATAGCACTTGCTACGAATTCAAAACAAAGCAAGCCATAGCACTTGCTACGAATTCAAAACAAAGCAAGCCATAGCATTGACTACGAATTCAAAAAAAGGAATAGCATTGCCTTTGAATTAAAAAAAAGTGGGCCATAACAATGCCGACAAATTCCAAAAAAAGCAAGCCATAGCATCGGCTACAAATCTTTTAAAAAGCAAGCCATAGCATTGCCTTTGGATTTTTAAAAAAAAGCAAGCCATAGTATTGCCTACAACTTTAAAAAAAAAAGCAAGCCATAGCATTGGCTACAAATCTTTTTAAAAAAGCAACCCATAGCATTGCCTTCAAGTTTTAAAAAAAAAGCAAGCCATAGCATTGGCTACAAATTTTTAAAAAGCAACCCATAGCATTGCCTTCAAGTTTAAAAAAAAAAAAAAAGCAAGCCATAGCATTGGCTACGAATTTTTAAAAAGCAAGCCATAGCATTGCCTTTCAATTTTAAAAAAAAGCAAGCCATAGCATTGGCTACAAATTTTTAAAAAAGCAAGCCATAGCATTGCCTTTGAATTTAAAAAAATGCAAGCCATAGCACTAATTATGATTTTTTTAAAAAGCAAGCCATAAATTGTCTACGAATTTTTTAAAATTTTTTTAAAAAAGATCATTCCTATTTGTTCATTCCCGTGTTTTCTGTCCTTCTAATTTTAATTTTATCCCACCTGTCATGTTTTGTTCTTAGCAGATTATGTCATCTTCCTTGTTTAACGTCACCATTCTCACCATTCGGTAAGTACATATTTTCCTTTGGGTGGAGACTCTTCGGCTGTGTTATCTTTGGGGTTTACACCCCATTCTTTTGGGGGTTTATCTAGCGACAGCTCGGACAGTAATTGTTCTATCAAGACGTCTCCCCCCAGATAAGTATACAAATATATGTAAGTATAGGAAACACAACAAAACAAAAGTTACATTTTTGTGAAGTTGGGAACTTCAGCATCATAATATTGAATCTTAAAATTGTAGTTGACTGTGATGGAAGATATGCAAATACGCATTATATTATGGGTAATGCAACTATCCACACGTATACACTGAGTTACAACCCACTTACGGTAAAGGGTCCCAGGTATGCTACGTATGCTGCAGATAGGAGCACATCACCTGCCACATTATTGACCATGTAATCCAGATGTTGCACTGTTTCCTTCCAACGCACTTTCTCATCTGCCAGTCCGCCTATAAGCTGGAGAAGATCAGGACATCATCATGACATGACTATCAATATCAAAGAACTTAAACATGATGAGATTCAATGAACATGAGACAAACTGCTATTATAAGACAGTATACTGCATATATATTTTACTATTACATATCTATATGTATTATATGAAAAATATTGTATTCATTATGTTCACAAACTAATCTACATATATTCCAAAAATACTGTATCTACTTCTGCTTTGGTTCTTGTTTAGGGTAACATACTGTTTATAGGATTCTAACATTGATTTACTCTGTATGTTTTTAATCTCTACATATCTGTATCCTGTTCCTAAGTGTCTGGTCTGGTTCTTGTGCAGCTGCACTGCTAAATTCCCCCCCGGAGATCAATGAAGTGTTATTTTATGTTATCCCTCCATCTGACCTTATCTGCTCGGACAAGGCGGGTCTCACACAGTTGATACTTGTTGTCCAGCTCATCTTTCTTAGCCAGACAGTCCTGGTACTTGGCCTGCAAAGTAGCAATGCCGCCCTCCACCGCTGCCAGCTGTTCTTTGGCATCATCCAGGATGAGTTGGATTGCTGCTAAGTCCTCCTGGGCCTCCTGGAGGGCTTGCTGTACAAATATTTAAATTTTTAATGTTTAGATGACTCTTTTATTTAAAAAAAAAAACATGTAAGTACAGTTGTGTCTAACATTGATAACCGAGACAATGGCTTAAATGTGGATTTCAGTTTTTACCCTTTTAGGCTCCACAGCCTTGGCCACAAAGTGATAAGCATGCATGGCTCGAACCCACTGGCAAATGGAGGTACAGGCTTTGGAAACCTTGGCAATGGAGGCTGGCTGGAATTCCTCATTATCTATGTAGGGCTGGACTGAACTGATCACGTTATCTGCGATGTTGTCCTGCAGAAAAATACGCTTTTAATACATTTTACAGATCCTAAACAGGAAATGACTGAATCAAGACTTAAACTTAGTGAATTTTATAGCTCAAAATCAAATCTGAAAGAGACGATAAACATGCCCCAGAGAGACAATGATAACATACATTATATACACAATGACATGGAAATAAATCCACTATATATGTGCTCTACCTTATCATACTTGAAGAGGCTCTCCAGAAACTTGCCAGGGTCTTGGAGCAGACCCTTTCCAGGCTCCCAGTAGTCATCGACCTTGGTGCCAGGCTTTTCTCCAGGTATTTTTTTAGGTTTGATGCCTTTCATAATGCACACTGCCTCAATAACCAGCTTCACCCCCTGGGGAGGTCGCTGCATGCCTCGCACCTATGGCAAAAATATTTAGAAGGTTCTGTACACATAAACCAACAATGCTACAATTTGAAGGTGACCAATCATCAAAATCCCTGACCTCAGTGACATCATTCTTGTTGAGTGACTTAAGGCTGGCGAGGGCAGCATCCAGGGCTGGCAGAGCCTCATCCAAGACTCTCTGGGCGTCTGCTGCGATGGTCCCTGCAAAATGGGCTTTCTCTGAAGCTTTGGCTTCCTCGGCCTGCACAGACTTCCGGGTCTCCTCTGCAACCACTGTGTCTTTCTTGCAATGTATAAATCACACTTGAGGTCAAATAGGTTATAAGGTTGGTAAGTTTTCCAAAAAACACAGCGCATGTTCATATATGGGAAACACTATATGCAATTCATATCAGTGCTTCGTGAATTCAGAGACAAAATATTAAAAAAAAGACAAATTATCTATTGTATGGTCCAAGCTTTTATACTTTTATTTATTTTCACTTACTTTGATGGTCTCCATCGTGACTTCAGTGTCCTTAGTAGCCTCCTCCAAAAGAGGTCTCATCGTCTCCAGCTCCTCCTGCATCTTACTCACATCCTCGGCTGTGCTAAGAAGCTACAGGATCACAGAACAGCAGGCAGTGAAATAAGAGTGCTACTTAAGCATATGTACAAACTGAATTTCTATGATTGTTAGTTTTTCCAGTCCAGTGCCTTGCCTTGTCCAGGCCAGTCTTCATGCGCTGACGAGCACTGCACAGTTCTTGCTTCTTGCATCCAATTAGATCTGAGAAGATTTTGAGCAGTTCCAGGTAGCTCTTGGGTGTGACATAGTTATGTCGAGAGAGCTCAGCCAGGTACTGTTCACACTTCCTGGCTACCATCTGGTGGATCTTCACACACATTAATGTCTGGAGAATAGTGAAAATTATTTCAGTATTTTAGATTTTTGATTGTAGTTTTTTCCTTTTCCCCTTTTTCAGAAAGCTAGTAGTTTCTATT
Source organism: Holacanthus passer (assembly GCA_025331565.1). Taxonomy (NCBI): domain Eukaryota; kingdom Metazoa; phylum Chordata; class Actinopteri; family Pomacanthidae; genus Holacanthus; species Holacanthus passer. Next base: position 4,631,856 of record JAFREQ010000011.1, read on the forward strand.
TATTTAACCAAGGAATAATAATAAATTTGCAGAGACTTGAAAGTTGCAGGAGTAAGGTAATCCATCACAGTGAGCACTCTGCGGTAACTTTTCAGTCGTTGTTGTCACTGACAATGTTATTACTCCACACATTCAAATAAATGTGTAGCATTATTATTATTATTGCTCCATAGCCATTTTTCAAATCAGTTTACAGTAAGGGGTTATTTCCAAACAATGCATTTCCCTCTCTTATGCCTGAACTATTTTCTTTATGGTTACTCACAAATCATTTAACCTCTTGGTTGTTTTCTCATGGCAACTCTTTAATCATGAATAAGCAAGTATATTTTTTTAGCAAGCTTCAAGTCATTGCACATGGACATGGACTATTGTGTGTCTATGCTATCTTATGCCTTATCTCTTATTGATAAGACAAACCAAACATAGGCTCAGCTTGACAACCAACTAGGCGATGAAATGGAAACATTGCATAAAATTATGAGTCGGTCTCAGAGATCAACACTGAGCTTGTTGACACATTTTGTTTCATGGTGAAGTTAAGCTTGTTTCTACATATGGTAATTTAAATTATAGATATTTTTCAAAGTACAGTACGTCCTTGGTTTGCCAATGTTATTTTTAAACCTTTATACATATAAAGCTCACTGACACACACACTCACACACACATATATATGCAAATACACATATACACAAACCCACACACATTTATATCACTATCCCCATGGGGAAACTCAATTGATATAATGCATTCCCTACCCCCTTACCCTATCCTTAACCATCACTGCTGAATGCCTAACCCTAACCTTTACCCTAGCCCTAACCTTGATTTAACTTACTCTAACTCTAACCCTAAAACCAAGTCTTAACCCTTAATAAACAGTCTGGACCCATGGGGACCTCAATTTTGTCCACACAGTAACAGGATGTCCCCATGGGTTGGTGTGTAGTCAGGTTAAAGTCCCCACTGGGATATAAAAACACACATACTCACCAGTCCCATCATGACAGTGGAGCTGGCTTCTAGCTCAGGCAGCTCATTAAGAAATGATGTGGCCACAGCCTGCAGAGCCTCCTCTGGCCAGGCGTTGAACCAGTCTATGGTACAACATGTCACCAGTGAGGGAAACTGCCTCAGTCGTGCACGAAACACCTCACCAATAGGGCTGTAGATGAGGAAATATAGAGGGAAGGTGAGAGTAGTGGAAAGGGAGAAAATAAGGAAATAAGAAAATAAATTTCCTTTTGACCAAGTAAAGAAAACTTTGTACAATCACTAACCTCATGCAGAGTACAGTGTGAATGTTGCTGCGGACCCTCCTGATGTAGGCAGCCATAAGGTTGGCTTTAGTTGGCTGCTGGCCCAGGTCTTGCACCACTGGGTTCATGGCTGTCAGGATGCGCTCCTGCTCGTCTGGTGCATAAAGGTTGGGAACATCCCCAGAGTTCAAAATGTTGTTGATATCTTCCAGGAATGACTCACTCTTAATCTGGGGGATTAACATGAAGGTACAAATGGGTTAAATGCTTCCTTGTCTTCTGGATAGATACATTATTTTAAACCTTACATACTATGTATACGTATTCCAGTGATGCTGTTAAACACATATGGAGTACACTGTGGCAGGTGATAAGGAATGCTATTGTTTACCTGTGTATCTACAAATAGGAAGGTGATCTGCTGGTTCTGAAGGCCAGCCTTCAGCATGATGCTTTTAATATCTTCTTTCCACTCTGTTTGACCGTAGTTCTTAGTCAGCTCAATCTGGAAACACTCATATTCTGACCTGAATATGGACAAACAGGCCATAAGATACTTAAAGGACAATACTGGTGTTCCTGCATGTTTGAGCACATTAACAGTAAACCATGTATACTTAATCTAATCTTAAAAGAATTTTCAAATACAGTGAATCTTACATATACGAGGCCAGCTTGGTGAGTGACTGGCGCCCGCTCCCACCCACTCCAAGCAGCAGGGCATTGCCCAGGGGCTGGCGCAGGATGCGGCTGATATGGCAAACATGCTCAATGGCATCCATGAAGAGCACCAGCTTCATCTTGGTGGTACTGCTCTGGTTGTAGTCTTCCATGTATTCCTCCATCACTTTCACTAACTGGATGATATAATACAGGGATAAAAAAAACAACCATTTCAGTGAAGTATACAGTTACTCTCTTATGCTGTAGAGTGGAAAAAAACACCATCATAAAGTATGATGTAACTGCACATAGGGCAACTGGTCAGCTGTGTAGCAAAAGAAACACATACTTTAAAAAATGTCACTTTTTAGAATCATTCACCTTTTCCTTGTCTTGTATGAGCGTGTAGACTTTGTGGTCAGCCCGAGGAATCAGGAAATCTCCATACAACACAGGTTGGCAGGGCACAACTTCTTCAAAGCTGCAGTCAAACTCCTGAATGCAGTCCTTTAGGAGCCTGTTGAACCAGTCCCTGTCCTCAGTACACATCAGGCGGTCCTGGAAAACCCGGCAGCTTTCATGGTACCACAGCTGAAGCAGCTGCAATTTGTCCTAAAAAAACATGACATGAAACATGACTTTTCTGTTGGGGATTTTGAGATGTACTTTTCAATCCTGCCAACATTTTTCCTTAGTTTGAACTTCTTCATACATGATTATTCTGGGGCACCAACTGTAATATGTCCACAGTTATCCCACTATAGCACTGATTGTAAGAACCTAATAGATCCAGTGAATATCTATTTCATAATAGTAATGCAATTATGACAAACTAATTTGATTCTGACTACCTCTATCATTCCAGCCTCAGCCATGAGGATGCCCTGGAAGACTTTGGACAGGTCTCTGAGGTTGAAGGTGTAATGGGACTTTGCTGGAGTTGGGAGAAGCTGGGAGGTAATGGTTGAGTAGACTCGGATTGTAGCATCGACGAGAGACTCATTCAGCGGCTGGATTGCTGGCACAGGTCCTGATGAAAAACGGTAGGATAGAAGAGGGAAGTTATAACACTAAAACATGAAAATTATGTAAAAATCTCTTTACTGTAAGATTTTGAGGCAATGCTTTATCTGAAGACACGTCTATCCTCCAAGCTGTGGTTACCATTTGTTGTCTTTAAAGAGGCACTATAAATGTGCTCTATGAATAAAATTACTTAAATTGACAATTGTGGCAATTGACATGTGTTTTGTATTTTCTTATATCATAAAAGCTATCCTCACATATGCTGATGCTGATGATTAAATAACATTTTAAACACTTTGCACTCTGTCTACTTTGTCTCTCTGTGTCCCTGACTTACTGCCTGGTTCCCTTTTACTCATATTTCCATCTGAAAGAGAACAAAGAGTCAGTTAGAAATTGTTTTCTTTCACAAGCTAATGTATTCTCTACCCTGCAGTACCTGCTGGTATATTCAAACACATTAGCAGCCCTGACTCACCCATCCAACTGCCCAGAATAGTGGAGAAAATCCTTTTCTTGCTGGCATCCTCCATTTCAGTAAAGGACAGGAAGTTGAAGTGGCGTGTGAAGCGTTGGGTGATGGGATTCCGGCCTCCACCTGGTGGTCCCATGGCACAGGCAAAATTGATGTCCACTATGTGCTTGAATGTCCCTGTGGAAAAGAGACAGGAAAGAATGATAAGCTCACTCTAATGAGATGCTTCACAATTTTGAGCGAAAATAACAAAACCCAAATGTATTAAAACAGTAACGGTTAAGATTTTAGGCATGAAGAAACACTACAGAGAAAGGTACTACTGGTGCAATAAGCTAACCTCAAAGCTGCGGTATTCTCACCTATCTGTTTCCTGTCATACCAGCCCCCGTGGTCCATCCACTGCCTCAGCAGTTCAATAGGAGGCTGAGCACCATAGGTCTCCAACATGGGCATGTTTAGATCATCAATGAAGAAGACGAAGTGCTTCCCTATTGGAGGTCCGAATACACCTTTCCGCCTAATACACAGACACATGCATCATTGAAATGGTGAGTCACAAACATATTGTTGTAAATAATGCACAGTAGAGCAGACATACCTTTTGTCTAGTTTACTGTCAATGTAATCTTGAGTCTGGTTAGCTGAGGTGCGGGCAGAGAACATGAGGAAGTGTGTGATGTATTCAGCTGGCATGTTCTTCAGCAGCTTGTCTGATATGGTCAGGGTCTTTCCTGTGCTGGTTGGCCCAATACAGAGCACCTTGATCATACACAAGGAAAATCAAATCTAGTATAATAGTATCTTCTCAAGAAAATTGATGCATTTAAATGTAATGCATACATTATTGGATTATGAATTAATGCTTCAGTATAAAATGTTAGTTTATACTAGCTACTAATAAAAGTTAACTTATATATTTAAAAGTATTTGCAGACAGATGTGTGACGTTGAAGTACAATCAAAGTACTCACAGGTTTTTTATTGGTCAAAAGCATATCCATGAGGAAAGACATTCTGACTGTGTCAGCAGTGGGAACGATGATGTCAGCATAATTTGTCTCTGGGGTGATTACAACACTCTTTGCAGATTTCATCCAGCTGACCCACTGGACCTAGAATTCAAGCAAAATGATAATTGAGTGAAAAGCTAAAATGAATCTGATGGTCTTGGTTGCATGAAAAATGTCTATGATTATGCATTATCTATTTACTTTTCTTTCCTCAGCCTCATCTTCATGCTCCAAGTTACTAATCCCTGCATCATCAAGCCTGTAGTCATACACCAGGGCTTCCTCTGGAAAACACATCTGAATCTGAAGGACAAAAACATTTATGTTAATTAAAATGTACCACTGTCAAGAAATAATCCAGCTATCAATGCAAATTACATTTGAAATAATTTGTTAATGGGATGCTCAAGCAGGGATGCTGATATGACCTTTTCTTCTGCCATCTTGTTCTTCAGCCAGGCACTGAAGCGCTTACAACTAGCTGAGTCTCCTGTGCTGCCTACACTCCACACTAGAGAGAAAAAAAACCACGGCTCAATGAGCTCCTTCAGGCGGTCCAGTTTCTTTTGCGGCGGTCTCCTCTGACCCTACGAGACAGTAATGGAATGGTGAGCAGATCACAATCAACAAAATTCACATACACAAAAGTAAAGACAGGTTTATTCATCAACTTAAAGGTGAAATCAGTAACTTCCTGCATACATTCATTTACACTCTTAACATTGCTGGAATGCAGTGAAAATGTCATCTCTATTGCTTCATCACACTGTATGGTATGTATGTATATGATAATAAAATATTTATCTCAATAACACTGCAGTTTTTAAGATAACTATGTTTTAAAGTAGCTTGAACAGCTTCCTAAAGCACTCAATATCGCCTTATAATACCATATTAAGTTGAAACAGCTATTAGTGTTCTAGCTGCTTCAAACAGCATATTTGCACAGAAATCCATATATAACATAGAGAAGCTGCACACACCTCTTTAATGTCAAAGGCACTGAAGAAGCAGTCCATAAGTTTAAGTAGACTAAAGGTAAGGTTGCTATCCAGGGATGTGATGACCTCCTTTACTGATGTGCGGACAAATGTGATGGAGTCCTGGGTAAAAGTACAGAAAAATAAAAACTAAAGCAATACTTTGTTTATACTACATACATACATACATACATACATACATACATACATACATCATTTCGTAAAAAAGCTTTAGAATTTCCTGCTGATCTCCCTCCGTTATGTATCCTATTCTCACCTGCAGGAACCTGCCAAACAGGGAGTCGAGCTGCTCTGTGTACGGCTTCAGGGCTTCAGGGATCCGCTTCAGCCAGCACTGTGTAAAAGGGACAAGGCCCAGAATACTGGGCTCCAGGTACACCATACCGCAGCGAGACACTGTAGCTGGAGATGCCACTGCCAAGTCTTGCACTTCAAACATCATGGTCATCACCTAGAGGAGGAAATACAAAATGTCTAAAAGCAACTGGGACAGAAGAGGACACAGGGACATAAAAATAAAGTCTGAAAACTTGACCTTACATCAGTGAGCTTGATGATCTCCCCAGAGCTAAGGCACAGTTTCTTGTTGTCATCCAGCACAGTGTTCATGTTCTCAATCCATACAGCATCCACCGGCCCATCAAACATGTACCACTTTTTCTCTTTGTCCATGGACGCTGCACCTCCACGGATAAGAGATGAGAGGATACCGTCTGTCCTGTGGGGTTAGAGAAAAAAAAGAAAAGTGGGTGTGTATCGTATAAGTTATACTTTTTTTGTTAGTTCTGCAGTTTGTTTAGAACAAAGCATCACTCACCACTCATGTGTGAACAAATCATACTCCCCGTAGAGCTGTCCCATGGTGATCGACTTGGGGTTGAGGACATATATCTGAACCGCCTCATACACACCACTGCTCACAGAGGGCTGGCCCTTCAGTGCTGTTATTGCTGCTCCTAGTACCTCATAACACTAACATATGTAACAGTAAGACTTACATACAGGACTCTACACAGCAAAGCAAAAATCACTGTCAACTTTGGAGAACTGTGAATAAAACTGTAAACAAAACACTGAGAGGTAAATGACTCACCTTGGTTTTACCTGAGCCAGAAGGTCCCACCAACATTAGGCCATGTCTCACCACAGTGGTCTCATACAGCTGAATACACTTGTGTATATATCCTGCAATCACCACAATACTGTCATCTATTCATCCTTAAAGTACAATTAACTGCATATCTGAAAACATATGTGTCTGTGCTTCCAGAAAGACTAACCATCCACATCTTTGAGGTTCTTCTTGGCACAGACATTACGCATGGACTCTTCAAGTGTGCCGTAGTTGATTGGCTCCTGTTTTGTCTTAGGGAAAAGATCAGACACAATTCCGGTGAAGAGCTTCAGGTCGTCCTGTAAAAACTTTGGTACATTGACATCTTGAATTGCCCGCAGACAGATCAATTCCTGGGAGACAGTGAGATTGTGGGAGAATAAGGCATTACTTGGACATGTTTGAGTCTTTCAATCGCCACTCAAAATATGTGTCATGTTTCTTTTATACTTTATTTACGTTCATAAGCAAAGGAATCATTTCTTACCTCATTCATGCCAGGATTTTCTCTCTTCAGGTTTCCAGCAGCTGAGATCACAGTCTTCACAGCTCTCATACCAAAATCATAATGATCCTTTATGGAAACAAAGGCAAAAGTCAGCACATCTTCATCTTTTTTTCTTATATACATCCACATACATACACATTTCTCAACTTTTCAGGAATATGTGTTGCATTACAAAGGTCTGTCACAATATATTCACATTAGTCTAACTTGCTTTTTCAGTATTACATACACTCACTTCCCTGGACAAATAGCGCATTCTCTTGGAAACAGAAATATATGTGGAGATAAAAACTAATTCTAATTCTGATCTCCTCTGAATACAGTACCTGAGAACTAAGCTGTTCAGAGGAGAGCTTGAAAGTGGTGGTAATCTTCTTGGAGAGGACTTTGGCATCACTGAAGCCAAATGAGTACAGGGAGATCTCAGCTATCATAGCATAGTCAGGTACCATCATGGCAACAGGACGAAACAGGGCCTGTGGAAGATACAATTTCATTTGTTGAAACCCATGTGGTTATCCTCAGTGTTACACAGTTATTTCAATTTCAATCATCATTTCAAACCTTGAGATTGTCCGGCAGTTCAGTGCGTCCAGCATACCCAGGATTCATAGTGATGAACACAGCGCAAGAAGGGACAAGAGGGATCTCTGTCCCCTCAAACATAAACCGCTCTGCCTAAAAACACAGCATACATACAATTATTTTCCAGATATATAATGTACATAATGTTCATAATGCTGCTTCTTTATGTGTGGAATGTACTGGTGGTAAAAAAATATATATAATCAAAATATTTTGCAACTGCATAATAGATTCAATTAAAAAGTTGATTCCAAAAAGATTACTTGAGATTCACTTCTAGTGAATCAGCTTCTCACCCTTTGCTGTTGGGCCTTTTGTATACTGGTGATCTGTTGTGCCACCACAGATAGCACTTCCACATCAATACGATTAAATTCATCAAAGCATGCCCAGGCCCCAGAGCTGCAAAATGGAAGACAGACAAAAAAACAACATGGATGTGATTAATGGAAGATTTGTGAAATTTAACATTAAAACTGGCATTCTGTCACACTTTACTAACCGTATCTCACCTTGCCAGTCCTTTGAGAAACTTGCCCATAGCAATGAAATCCAGCTGATCAGAGCAGTTGAAAACAACAGTCTGGATGGCCAGAGCCTTTCCCAGATCTTTAGTGGTTTCTGTCTTTCCTGTCCCTGCTGGACCTGCAGGAGCCCCACCAAACTTAAGGTGTAGAGCCCCTGTTAGGGTCAGGTAGCATCTGAAAGAGGGCAGAAAGTAGTGTATTCAAAAGAGTATATGAAAAAACAGAGTGGACAACATTAAACTTAACAACTACCTGTCAGTGAGCGGGGTGATGACTAGACGTCCAGAGTTACCAAGGTACTCATATCCATACAAAAACTCTGCATTCACTGCGCGGATGTACAAGTCATCTTTTGCCCAGTAATATCTACAAAGAGTATCAGATCAGTATCACACTTATGCTGTGGTCACAATATTACAAAATGATTGTATACAGTAGACTGTCAAGGAGTGACAGAACAACAAGACAAACAGATAACCTGAGCTGGCTGATCCACTCAAAATCATTGATGCTTGACACCTCCTGCTCCACTAGCTTGGCTGCAACATCCTTAGCATGGACTTCTATGACGATAAGGGCAGACAGCACAGCTCGCTGTATTTTAGACAGATGCCCTCTCACCAGCTGCACCAAGTCACCCAGCTTCAGAAACAAAAGGGAAAATACTAAGAATGTCAGTATACTATAGTGTGGACAATGTTCAGTTCTAATGTGGGCAATACATAATAGAATGTATTGGATACTTGTCATTTAGTCTGAATACTGGCCAGTTAAATACCAAGTGCATACCTGTGTCTGTAGCTGGGGATAAAGGCAGTTGGCCAAGTCTCCCTGCTCCAAGGCCTCAGACACCTCAGCAGTCCAAAAGACCTGACAACCAGCTATCACCACTTGACCAGGCCATGATAACACCCACTCTCCACGAGGTTGCTGAGGGGTCAAGAGAGCACACACAGATCTCACAAACACTGGACTATTTAAATCACCTTGACTCACCTTGAAATTGTACAAACAAGCAATACAGTAGAAAACACATCAAAATCATCAAAGTCAGAGTCAGGTTCACAGACCTCAGGGTAGGCTTTGAGTGAGCGGTCAATGTTATCCCTCAATGTGGCCTTCATAGATTTCTCGACATCCGTGAGCCAGTCCTCCACATTTCCAGTGGGCGACACAGGCAGGAACAACTTCACATCCTCCCCCTCTCCAGAGTACATGTGTGTGATCTGTAGATCTGACTGGAATTGAAGCTGAAAACCAACAGAAGTCTAAGTCACCTGTGGTACGCATGTTATACTTTCAGTAATATATGAGCAGAGTAATTCTAAAGAAACAATGAGCCAGAACAAACCCGTGCAATGTTCTCAAAGCACTTGTGCAAGTGTGGTTGTACAGCAGTAGGATCTTTGGTCTGGGACAGAATCTCCAGGAGCTCATCATCTGATAGGAAGTAAAACCTACAAACAAATATTTACTGGTATATTGTACTGCCTGTGTCATCAAAAGTGTGTCATTATTTAGCATGAAAATCATTTGTGGCCACAAATCAACCACAGACCACCAACTATCTGTCCATTGTACATGTCAATGTACCCTTTACTGTTTCTTTTTTTTTTGTTCAAGGTCTTTTTACTTAGGTTTTACAATTTACAGTTCAACATTGGTCCAACAAAACATAAAACAGGACAGAAAAGCCTCTCCAACGCCCCCCCCATCCCACCACCTCCCTTTTTCCAAATACCAGACTTACAGTGTTAACATTATAAAATACAGAGTTCAAAATACAGAATTCACATAGCCAGACATAAAGGATAAAGAAGAAAGAAAAAGAGAGAGAGAAAAAAAGCAGAGGTTTACAGTACCATATTATCTGCCTCCATATCTTCAACAAACATTAGGAAAAGCAGCCAAGTATTATAAAATTTTCTAGTGGACCCCCTGATTGTGTATCTGATCTTCTCCAACTTGATATGGTACATGACTTCCATAATCCAGTGACTATATGTTGGAGGTGTTGGATCTTTCCATTTCAATAATATTAATCTCCTAGCTAGCAGAGAGCACAAAGCCAACATAGTCCTCTCCCACATCTCAAGATGGGAACCAATCTGGGCCACACCAAAAAGTGCAATGAATGGAGATGGCGCAAGCCCTTTCCCAAAAATCCTAGAAAGGGTCTCAAAGATGGACTGCCAGAAAGTGCAAAGCTTCGGACATGTCCAGAACATGTGTAAGAGAGTGGCTGGATCCCATCCACATTGATCACACGTGGGGTCTATATCAGCTTTGATCTTAGAAAGTCTAACTTTTGATCAGTGCAGCCGGTGTACAATTTTGAACTGAATGACAGCATGTCTAAGACAAATGGAAGAGGAGAAGATTCCCTGTATTATTTTGTGCCAAGTGTCATCTGCAATTGGTTCATTTAAATCTGTCTCTCATTTATTTTTGAGGCGGTCCAAAGGCGTCAAGTTATAGGAATACAGTATTTCGTATATTGTACTGATAATCCGTTTTCTAACTAGTTTACAGTCAAAAATTGAGTCTAACAGACAAGTTGGAGGACAAAAGGGAAAACATTTAAAGTTAAAGGATACAAAATTCCGAAGCTGCAAGTATTGATAAAAATGTGTTTTGGGAATATGATATTTTTGTACCAACTGTTCAAAGGAGGCAAAATTGCCGTCAATATATAGATCAGACAGTGATACCATATCTCTTCTGGACCACCTATCAAAGACTCCATCTATTAAAGATGGGATAAACATATGATTTTTTGCAGTTGGTGTAGCCTGAGACAGATCCATAAGCGAGAAGGATCTTCTAAATTGATTCCAGATCTTGATTGAGTGTAAAACAACCGGGACAGAAGTAAAGTTAGAAATGGGCTGTGTAAATGGCAACTTAGAACACAGTAAGGCTTTTAAAGAAGTGGAATTTACAGATGCCCCCTCCAGATTTAGCCATTCAACGTCATATTATCATTATCATTCCCCATCTAATATAGAAATACTCTAATGTTAACCGCCCAATAGTAATACAAGAAATTAGGGAGTGCCATCCCTGCCATTGAGCAAGGTCTCTGAAGTATACTTCTTTTTATCCGGGAGTTTTTTGTTCCAAATGAAACTTGATATCTGATTATTTCATTTGGTAAAAAAAAGATTTAGTTAAAAAGATCGGAAGACATTGAAATATATATAAAAACTGTATTAATTCTTCCACCGAGAGAGAGTGGCAGGGGACCCCATCGAATTTTTTAGGGTTAATTTTAAAGGGAAGTGAACTCAAGGATGTCTCACCATTACTAGTGCCACCAGGCATCAGCTCACTTTTCTGAATACTGACCCTGTAGCCGGATAATTTGCGAAATTCTGTTAGCAAGACCATTAGCTTAGGGAGACTTGAAAGGGGTTGTGATATATATAGTAGCATGTCGTCTGCGTAAAGCGAGACTTTATGCTCCTCTCCTGCTCGTTGAATTCCTTTGATATCAGTATTTTGTCTCAGAGCTAGAGCTAGTGGTTCCATTGCAACTGCCAAAAGAAGACATGGGACATCCCTGCCTTGTGCCACGTTTAAGCTCGAAAAAAGGGGACAGATTGTTATTAGTACAAACAGTGGCCATTGGGGATATATATAAAAGTCTGATCCACGATATTATTGAATTTATGGCCAAATCCAAACCTCTCAAATAAAACCCTTCACTGTTTCAAGATATTTGCTTGTTTTCATTTTAGTGTCACAGCTTCCTCCATTTATAGCAAGCAAAGTAAGTTTCTTTGGCCACTCACTGTTAGTAAGGCGGTGGTATAATATGAAAAAGTGACATCAATTCATAGCCTCGACAGTGAATGGTTTCTTGGATCAAAAGACTGATTAATCTGTTATTAACACCTTTTCAGGACACACTCAGTGAGGCTCACCTGGGGAAGGATCCTCGTTTTGTCTCCAAGTACTCACTAAGGCCCTTCTGTACCTGTTCCAAGAGTGCATTGCACTCTTTCAGTTTGTCTAGTAGACGAGCATCTGAACACAGTTCAATCACCTGGAGATAAACACAGAAACACACACATTTTCAGTTTACAACAAACAACTGAGCATCATCACGATCCATCTCTCTGTCTTTGTTCTTTAATACAAAGTGTTGTGGAAGCTGTGACCTTTCGATTATTAAAGGCAATTTTCATGACTCTCCTCCATGTCTGTTCCATTTGCTGATATCTTTTTCCCTCCACAGGCAGCTGCTGGTTGATATCATCAGAGCTGAAGATGGGCTCTAAGTAAAGCCAAGAACGCTGGCATGTCAGCCACTCTTCCAGCACATCCTGCAAGCATCAGAAGAGGGCAGTAGCACAACATAAGACGCTGCATGATACAAGACATAATGTGTGTGTGTGTGTGTGTGTGTATGAGAGAGAGAGAGAGAGAGAGAGAGACAGAGAGTATATGTGTACTTGAGTCATTCTGAGCTTGCACTCCCAGGTGTTAATGCGCCCCTCAAAGTTTTTTTTGAAGGGAGAGAAGGACATGCTCTGGGTCATGACAATGTGGTCATCCAGCAACTGGGACGCTTCATCTGGGCTCTTCAAGATGTAGGTGCCTGTCTCCTTGTAGGGCAATACATCAAAGACTACTGTCGACCACTCTTGCTCCATCTTTTCCAGGGCCTGAGTGAGAAGGTATGGGTGAAAAAAGCAGCAGCCACCAATTGCAATGCACATGCTCTGACAGTGTGCATCAATAAGAAAAAGTGAGTGGAGTTAGAGTTGAACCAAAACAAAATGAGTCACTCTCTGTTTCACCATCTTTCTCATTTCTCATCATCTTTCATCTCTCTCATGCTCCTACTGTAAAAACTGTGTTTTAACTTAAATATTTTGTTCATGCAGAGGATAAAAACAATGGCCAAATCCTCAAACAGTGTATTTAGAGTATGACTCATGTTAAAAAGTACCTGTTCAATGGTGTACTCTTTCCCAGCCACCTCAGCCACATGAACTATGTCATTCACATGGTTCTGGAGGCCAAGCTCCAGGCAGCGGGAGAGGGTCAGGTTTGCTTTGGGCCTGACTTTCATCTGAATGCGTTCTGAGAGCATCTCCCAGTGGCGGCTCCTCATCCCAGGGTTCCTCAGACCTTGAATCAGAGGGATGTTAGGACGGAAGTCCTCAATCTTGCTGCGGATTACAGTTGCCACCATCTGGCAGTCTAGTGTCGTGTAAGACAAAGAAAGCGATCAACAAAACAAACATGTCAAACATTAAAAATCACACTTTACTTTTACAAGTTTGAATGGTGATAGATGTGTCACCTACCAGGAATGTCCTTGAACTGTTTAATACATTTGTGCATGGTCTTGTGTGCGTCTGTGACATTCCGCTCAAGCTGCTCAGGGTCAATAGAAGACAGTGGGTCATTGAGCCAGCTCTCATTCCAACGTAGCCAATCAGAGGTGGTGGTCCATAGGTCTTTAAAAGGCTGAAAATCCTTTATCAGCCTCTGCACACGATCATACTGTAATACACATTTACATGTCATTGTCAGAAAAAGCATGACGAATGCAATTCTTTCCCAGTTTCTTTAACGGTGCTAAAATTGGGGAATAATCTGGCATCCGCAATGACAAAATGTATCTAGACATCATTTTGCTTGACAGATTCTCTTTCACTTACATTAGTGATAGGAATACCAAACAGACGTTCTCTGGTGTTGTAGGTTTGAGCCATTGTCTGGCACTCCTTTAGTTGTTTGCTTGTACGCCTCATCTCATTGGCCACCTCATGGGCATGATCAATATCTGCATGGCCAGCAAACCCCGCAACCAGCATCTATAAACAGTTATGGCAACCAAAACCAAATTAACATCAACTTACTTTTCTGAACCTGAAAAATAGAATTTCTAACATGAAAACATAAAAGACTAATGTCTCTCTAGAGTGGATGATTTTGGAGATTGATGACACAAGTTAAGGGAAGACAGTTCACTGGAAGACCTCTTCATAAAATAGAAATGGGGGTCTACTTTCAAACGTATCGAAACAGGATTTCTGGAAAATTCCTCTCAAAATTAGTTCAAACTCATCTGTTAAGTTGCTCTTGAATAAGAAAATCAAGTTGTCTCAGCTCACCTGTAGAGAGTTTAGGTGATCCTCAAAGTTGTTCTGGTCAACCAGCTGGATCTTATGGAAGCGCTCCTCATCCTCCACATGCTGGATGGCTACTGCTTCCATCTGACTGATTATCTTTTGAGGCCATCCAATAGCCGTCCACCTGCAAATAGAAAGGAACCATGGCAGTCACTATTTAACTATATAACTACGTATGTATCACTCTTCATCCCACATGAGAACATACAAATTAAAATTCAGATTACTTTTTTTTTTTTTAATTGCGTAATGATTTCCCACTCACTTTTTATTTACATCCTCGTCTGAAAGACAGTAGCAAAAGTCCTCTATTAGCTCATAGTCTGACAGGGTCTTGTCAATAAGTTCCTGTTGTGGACAGATTGAAAAAAAAATGATTTATTGACAAAGTAACCCTTTATATGACACATAACAGATTTAACAGATTTTTAGCCTGTTCATGCCTTCAATGTGCACCTTGTAACTTTTGATCTGTTCTGGGATTTGCTTCATCCAGTCCCTCTTTTCAGTCAGTTCCTCAATGCTGTTGGGCTTCTCGCGTTGCTTTCTACTTATTATATTATACCCTTCACATACCTACACACACATACAGAAGATAAGAACTTAGAATGCAAGTTACAAAGGCAGGAAAGGGGTGCTTTCAAGCTGTGTTTTCTCTAAAGAAATGACTTACATCATCAACCTGCTTGCGTAGCTTCACAGCAAGATGGCCCAGCACTGCATTGGCTAAAGCCTTTCTTTTGTTAGAGAGAGCCTGACGTACTGCTTCCACACGGACAATAAATGGACCAATGACAATGGAGGATGGCAGGGTGTGTTCAAGCCTTTCCTTGTCTTTGAGATGTTGTTCCACTTCTTTCTTCAATTCTTGGGATGTCTGTTCTGCATGTGTATGAGATCTGGCAGAGAAGGTATGAAAGACTCCATTTAATGAGGAAAGCATGCTGAATGGACCATAAATCGGGCTGACCCGTGTCCTTAAACTTGTGGGAGTACTTGCATAAGTAATCTTAAGCAGACTTACTTGAGAAGGGTTTCTATGTCCAAGTTGTGTAGCTCTAAGTGTTTCTCATATTCAGCAGCATAAGCCCTGAGAGGTATGGCTGCCTGTATTAGAGCATTGCGGACCTTCTCTCTCAGCTCAGTTACTTCTGGTTCCCACAAACTCACTGACTCCAGAAACGCATCGTCACCGATAAACAATCTCTGCATCACGAACTGGCGCAGAAGAGAGACGAACAGTTGAATCATTGTCACTTAGAGTATATTTGTCATTATCATCATCCATATGGGGAAGCATATCATGAACAAGTTACATTCTCACATTTCCATTTTTAATTTAATGCTTTGTGATTCAGGTAATTGCAGATTTTATTCTACCTTATCAAGCTGTGGCACATTGTACGTAGCCATAATGCCCTTGTCAAACAGGTTAACGATAGATGTCTCAAAATTCTCCAGAGGAGTACTGTAATGAACGCCAGTCTGATCCAGAACCAAGTCCACCAGGAACAAAGGGTTCTTCTTTGGTCTAGTTACAAAGAATGGAATAATAATACCAACACAATAATTAATATTTAGCACAGCAAAGGTTATGTCACACTCATACACAACACTCATTCAAACTTAACTTAGTGTATAATGTATAACTCACCCCAAGATATCACAACAGAATAAGAGATTACACGTGCATATGAGTGCAGGTGCATATTATATGTTCAAGTGCATGCTATCCTACTTGTAGGGGCTAGTGATGAGGTTCTTCCCCCAGACCAGGTCCTGAGCACAGGTCAGCACACTGTGGCAGGCATCCAACAGCAGCTGAGTCAGGCTGACCAGCGAAACCTGCACAAGAAAGCGCAGGCAGTCCTGCTGGTTGAAGCGCACCACAACCATCAATCTGTGCAGCTTGGAAATCTTGTACATCTCCCAGTGAGACTCGTTCATGTTGTATGTGCCTGGGCCACAACCCCCGAGGTTGGAACGGATGCTGTTGCACAATGTGACCATCCATGTGTGCTTAAGAAACAAGCTAACCTGGAGGAAGAGGAAACAGTTGATGCTTCTTTATTCATGTGAAATTCAGATGTCTACTTCTTCTGCAAGGTTTGTCTTTCTGGTAAATCTCAATTAACATTAATGATTTGATGAAAAGGATTTGTACAATACATTTTTACCAGTACCATAGTAATTTAGAATAACAAAAGAGTTGTTGCTGTTAATCTGTTGGAAATGGTCTGACCACGAATAAGCCACAATTGCCAGAATGACATATTGTTTTAGCACAAGTAAAGAGTTAAATTTGGGTGCTACATGTGCCAGACAATCAAACTATGAATTCTTTAATTTTCATTCTATTCATTCTTATTTAAAAGAAATTGAAGTATTGACAGAATAAAAAAGCTACTCCGCTGCTACAATACCTGAGAATGGATTTGAGACTGGATGACTTCAAACTCGTCCAGTCGCAGAGGTTTGCCTGAGGTGACATTGAACAGTCTCATTGTTGCTACTTTGTTGCACTCAGACCTAAGTTCAGATAATACACAGATCACCTCTGGCTTTGTTAGCAGGGAATGCATGACAAAGGCAGCTTGGATCTTCTTATAGGCAAGGCGAGGAATGAGAACACAGCCTGTACATAGACAAAACAAACCAGTGTTTAGATTCTCAGGATGAATGCCAGGTATTGGGTGGCATT
The DNA here is from genome assembly GCA_025331565.1 of Holacanthus passer. NCBI lineage: Eukaryota > Metazoa > Chordata > Actinopteri > Pomacanthidae > Holacanthus > Holacanthus passer. The sequence continues at coordinate 4,648,880 of JAFREQ010000011.1, forward strand.
AGATTAATTTAATCTTGACCCCATTGACTCAAACAAAATGTATACAAAACTGATTATCTTACCTTTTTGTGGTACAAACTCAGGATCCTTCTGTGGCAGGGTGATGTGTGAAAACTCCTCTGGGTAGCTCATCACCACTTTGTCAAAGCTCATGCGGTTCATAGTACGGTCATATTCCAGTTTGACCTCCATCTCTAGGTCTCCTATGCACTTCTCCAGACTGCACACACAATATTTCCTTTATTCACCCTATTAGTTAGTTAACGTTTCAATCCAAGAGGATCTGTTAAAAAACAGATCATATTGAAGAAGGTGAAAATGATAGCAGTAATGTGACATTGACATTACTCACATTTTCAGCCTGAGCCCAGGGGCTGAAAGGGCATGTCTTTTGATACGCTGGAGACTGTGGGTATCAAGACGTGGTGTTCCCCTCCAGATGGGCATGCAGTCCACAGACAAGTGGTAGAGAAGCAGAGCTTCTGTGTTTTCCCTCCAGCGCAGGGCAAACTGGATCCTTTCGACAAAGACACGTGGGTCCTCGGCACTGAATAATAATCTGATCCTGGGTACCCAGTACTTAGTGCCTGCTAGCATGGTGTTCAGTCCTATGCAACAGAGGGAGATGGAAGGCATGCATACATGGTCAGCATGGCAAACAGAGAGCGACACAGACAAGAGGAAATGAGACAATACTGTGTCATTAAAGTGTAAAAGACGTCAAAACCAACCAGAACATTTGCTCTTTTTGCGTTCTTTATTCAGAATTGGATTTCCATCTTCATTTGACAGTTTGGAGTTTTGGTGAACCTTCTGTACCAGATACTGGCATTTCTCCTTATTATAGTCAAAAACTCCAACAAGATGCCAGCTGTATTCCAGGGAAGAGCTTTGTGGGTTCTCTTCAAAAGACAGAGAGGAGAGTAAATATTACTCTCCTGGCTAGCTCGATGTCACCTTTGCAAATTTCCCCACTGTGGGACGAATAAAGGTTTATCTTATCTTATCTTATAGAGCAGAAAATAATGTCTATCTGTTGACACACCATATTTCTGAGGATATTTTACCTGAAGGAAACTTGTCATCTGTAGGCAGCAGGGCTTTTGCAGGAATAGGTTTTCGATCAGGTGATTGTTCAGCATAGCCCAGGGCAAGCCAGTCTTCTGGTGTCCGGCATTCATACTCCTCATTGTCAAATATCTGAGTAAGAAACACAGGAAAGATGAATGTGGGTGGTGCTGTGCCACACAATATGGGATGTGATTAACCCAAATGCCACAAAAAATTGCAGCAGTAACAGACTCACCTCCAGAGGGAGGTAGGGTGACACAGGATTGTCCAGTGTAGTCGTATGCTCATCACAACTGTTATTATGTCTGGGCATCAGGAGATTTGAGTATATGCCTTTTTCTGCCAGGAGCTGTTCAAAGTCTAACTTCAAGTATTCCCTTCGACGTCTATAGTAAAACAGTACAGAACAGTGTCTTAGTGACAGCCAGTCAAAAAAAACAATTCATAAATCCCTTGAGACAAGCTAAAGAACAGTAAAAGAATATCACTAAATATGTACTGTATACCTGAAATGGTATTAATGGTAATGGTATCTGCTCAGTTAGATTCTGCAATATTGTATTTCTCAATGAAGTATCCTCCAGTCTGGATGAATACTGGATGAATACTGGGAAGAAACCTCCCATTAAAACTGTATCTATACTCTGTAGAACCAAAAAACTAAAAACAACAACAGAGAATCCTTTCCTCAAAAAAACTATTGGCATCTGGTATAAAGTACATCAGCATATTAATCATACTCTTCCTAATTCTTGCTTCTCAATGGTGGTTTCTGAATCTGACCTTTATATGAATGGTAATCTTCTTACATTTGCTGTGACACACTATATTCCTAAAAACACTTTTTAAAAATATTTGTAATTGAAATATTTGATATGATCAAAATCTTGAAAATCGCACAGTTCTAAACCTATGGGGGAGGATTCAGATTTCTTTATTTTATACAGCTTTGATGCCATATGATAAGGAGTCCTATCCAGTGTCTTGTATGTCCTCTGGATATTTGAGAGGACATACAAGAAGCTGATTGGAAAGTGGCATGCTTAAAAGCCCCAAAACAATCAATTGATACAAGAATGAAGCTGTTATCATACATCTGGTTAATGAGAACTTAGATTACCCCAGTAAAACTGAACTGATGGTTCCCTTAGGTCCCGGACACTAGTATTAAATGTGTAAAAGGAAAGGGTACTCTGTCTCACTGCGTATGGGGCTATCTAAATTTTAAAAAATACTAGGAAACAGGCAGACTATATTTGAGATAGCTTGGAGTCAAGACGCCTCACAAGCAAAAATGTGTACACTATATTACGGGAAGTCTCCACAGCACTAGATGTGTCCTCTTTTCTCATAAATGGTGCACACAAACATAAATACCTTTCTATCTCTAACTTGCGAGGGATCTGGCCAGGAATGGTTTTGTATGGCATCTGGATCTTGGGTGCATCTCCACCCCGGCAGAAGTAAGAAGTCTGTGATTGCAGTGTGGTGGGTCCAGGGTTATCCTTTTCAACAAGCTTGAACTGGTCACATGCAGGCTTTAAGGTTGAACCTAGGACAACAGTGCAAAAGGAAAATATTTTACACACAGCACATAAAATGTATTTAAGAGAAGCACAGTATGCTCCTGTCATAAATGTGTAGTTGGCATATGAAAGATAATGACTTAAAATGCCTACTTGCCTAAAGATGTCATGTAATACTGTATCTCACCTTTTGTTGTGTTGGCATCACTGAACAAGATGGATTGGCCCTGTGACCTCTGCTGGATCTCAGGTCCTGCTCTACAAGACTAATCAAGAAACAGTTACTATTGGTTGTCGTCAGATTCGAAAAGAACAGTATCACAAGATTTATGATTGCTGATTGGCATGAGTTCATGTGCTTTTACCTGGAACTTGAATGTAGAGATGATATCTGAGTAGATGCCCCTCTGTTCATTCACAGAGCTTTTTCTGATTGGAGGGAGTTTGCGCCTGAGACTCAGAGCTGGGGGTTTGGGATCTGGAGGTTTGCTCGGAGGATGAGGCACCAGTACACCGAAATGAGGCAAATATTTTCCTTCCATCTTTTAGCAGAATAAAACAATTTATGTGTTAACATTGAAGCATGGATTTAATCCTGTTACCTGTTGCTAAAATAATCTAGACTGCAAAATACAACACTGATTCCAAAAAAGTTGGGACACTGTTCAAAACAAATAAAACAGAATGTGATAATTTGCTCATCCTTTTTGACATATAGTCAATTAAAAACAATACATAGAAAGACTGTTAAAGTTGTGATCCAAAAACACCTGTTTGGATCAGTCCACAGGTAAACAGGTTCATTGGTAACAGGTGACAGTATCATGATTGGGTATGAAAGGTTCATCCTGGAAAGACTCAGTCGTTCACAAGCAAGGATGGAGAGAGGTTCAACACTTTGTCAAACACATGATTGTAGACAGGAGATTACTACATGGGCTGAGGAACACTTTGTAAAACTGTTGTCTGTAAACATAGTTTGTTTGCAAATGACTGTATTCTGTTTTTATTTATGTTTTACACAGTGTCCCAACTTTTTTGGAATCAGGGTTTTAACTACTTAAGCAGCAAAATAATTCAAAAATAATAAACCCGTAGGTTAAGCTAGTTAGCTAGCGTTAGCTGTTAGCGCTAACAATTGACGCTACGTTCATCTTGAAGCGTTTCAGTTCACCAAATCACTTCTCTGAATGGGTCCCATTAAACTAACAAGTACATAACGTTTATTAATTTAATTTTGTAAACGACAAATAACAATGAATTTGACAACATACCTTATTTCAAATTGAATTACCACTTGCAGCGTTTTAACGTCAAATATTGTCGAACTGAACTTTGTAAATCTCAGTTTTTCAGTGGAAGTTAAACTACCGGTAACTGTTGAACGCGGTTGCCATGGAGACGGTGATGTGTCGCTCCGCCAGCGGAAGAGAGACAGACAACACTAATAGAAGTAGTAGTACAAAAGTTGTTAATTTTAACTAATAATCTAATCTACATGCAGCAGCTATACCATGAAAATGCTGCTTACACAGTAATTCATTAACAATAAATGAAGATGTATTTAGTAATATTTAATAGGGACTCTTATATTATAGGGACTAGTTTGCTGCATTAAAAGCGCTTTAAGCAAAAGGCTACATTTTGCGCTTAATACTTTAATATTTCAACAGTGTTTTTACATTATAGTGTTACTACTTTAGCTTAAAAGATCCATATACTTCTGTTATCAAGGGAAGAAAAAATGAGTAAAGTAAGAAAGCCAGGCAGGATGGAAGAAGTGAACACAGATTAAGAGTAGTACTAATTAGATGAATAAATTCATGAGTAATTGTCCCTGTCCCTGTAGAAAATCACAGTTTCCTCTGTCGCAGTTGTTTTTCATTATAAGATCATTTCTCTGTCAAACCACTCCCACTCCCAAAATCCCAGTTGTCCTCTAATTCAAACAGATGAATAACAGTTGGACAAAAGCGGTTTAAATCTGAAAACAATGAAAGTAGGATATGTATTCAATTTTTTATATAGCTATTGTGTACATTTATCTTAGACAGTTTGAGTTTGTGGGAGATTGGTGGGCTACTAAAACTGAGTTAATTTACATAACCACTGCAGAAATTTCACATGACACAGGTAAGCCCCATGACATCCCATGGTGCTCCAGTAATGGAATTTGATTGGAATGCACACATTTCCGCCATATTTTCCTGCCACACTCATGACAGCTCCAATGCGATCCCCACACTCCTGGGTCACAAGGGCATCACAACCTCGTCTGTTTCCCATGGCAGATCACAGGCATCATGCACCGCGGACCCTGCTCCTGCCCCTGGCCTCTTCAGTCGAAACCCATCAGAGCAGCCTGAGATTGGGTAGCCAAGCACAAATGAATAGTCTCATGTGTCTGAACCCTCACGTGTCACTTGCAAAGGACATGCTGCCACGCAGAGAGGGATAAATTAAGGTTGACAGGGGACCAGTGAGAAGCTGAGGAGGTGTAGCGTGTGTGAAGAGTCTGTGGCTGGGATTGTGAGGATTGAGGGGGGGGTCAGAGGTGAGATCACTGTACTCTGTGAGAAGGTCACAAACAAAAAAGTGGAGCCAAAGCGCAAAGGTCAAAAACACAGAGTGACTTGATATGGATGCTGTCCAATTGTGTGCAGCGGTCATTAATCAAGATAGGACTGTTGAAATGTTTTGTAAGAGGCCTTCATTGGCTCCTTCTCAATGGAGCTCAATCTCAAAGCAATGACCTCACCTAATGAGGGAGCCCAAACCAAATGAAAGACTTCCCCAAGGGTCAAAATAACCCACATCTAATAATGACATTATCATATCAGAGTGGCCTCAGCAAAGAAAGCTTCCTGACCACAGCAGTCTTAACCATTAGCACATGTCTAATGGTATTGATTAAATGAGTGAGGTGATCCAGGCCAGAAAGGTTCCAAAGAAAACCTCACGAGAACTACAAGTCTCTGATGAGATGGTGGTCCTCAAAACATGGTCGCCTACCAGTGTTTGGTTGGCAATGCTGTAGCCATCTCTGGAGCCAGGAGCCCACCATGGTGATGGGACTTGATTGGACAGATGTGGCCAGCTGCTCGGGGTGAGTGGAACTGATTAAACCCTAACAAGCTTTGTTACAGCTTTGATCCACCCTGTGCTCGCCTATTTCCCGCTTCTCTAACAGTCCAGCAGCAGATAAATGCTGACATGAAAGATCTGGCTCAACATCAACCATTAAAGGACATCAATATTAGTGACTTATATAATCACCCAGATGTGTAATCCATTGTCTCCCCTCTTCATCCAAAAATCCTCATATTATTCATTCACTCCTCTTCCTCCTTCTCTCCTGCTTTTACAGTATTGGGATGTTGTAAGTGTCATGCCTTTGTGAATACAACTCCCATTTTACGCTAATGACATCAGCATGTGCTGCTAACTTTAGCTCCTCCTGAGGGCCAGATGTTGGCTGATAGGATCAAACACTGGCTATCCCCCTCTGTCACATTGTTGGGCAAGCCAGGAGGGCTTAGCAGTCGCTTATAGTCCCACATACCTCTTTTCTCCTGCAGAAACCCACAATCCAACCACAAATGTGGGCACACCCTCAAGCTGCAGTGTGATTTTATTTTTTGCATTTGCACACAGGAATGGAAACATACAAAGGCATGCTGTAGTTTCCAGTAAAATCTCATTGAGCTTTTTATTATTGCTAGTTATTTTTGCTTAGTTATATCAAGAAAGTGTGAATATGCAGGGATCTTTTTCCAAGAGTGTAAAGCCTTCCTCATGATTTACACATTGATACTGGAGCTAGGATAGAACTCCTGGACACATTGTAAGAATCATTTACACCTACCATTTACAACCTAATACCCATCACTGCACTCCATTTTCAAAGCACCTTTTTCTCTTTAAAAGGCCATCTGATCTGAGAAGACCACTGTGCTCAATGAATGTCACTGGTGTCAGTTCATAGATGAAACAGAACCACCATGAGGGCGGCAAATGTCACATTAACATCACAGCGTTTTGTGGCAGTGAATTTTACAAGAGCAAACAGATACCAGCAACATACGTATGAGGTTGCCTCCATGCAGATTTGATTTTTGACCTTGTCTTATCATATGAGGTACTGTTGTTTAACGGTGACCTTTGTGCTTGGCCATACATTGAAGTTTCTGTCATGGCTTGGGTGACTCACAGATGGACTCTCAGCGTGCCAATAAAGACTTTTTTAATGAGTCGAGAAGGGCCTCAAAGCAGCAAAGTGGCCAGACATGAGAGACAGAGTGGAACCCCCCAACCTGTGGCCTGATACTTCAAACAGCTGCTTTTGATTTTTCCTCTCATTTGCTCCATTTCTCAGTGTGACTTTTAGGAGGGGAAACAAAGTCAGGCATAAAAATATTTAACGTAGCAGGAGAATGTCAGTGATGAAGAACCGAAATGGTTTGTGTTTATTTATGTCAGGATAAGTATTATGATTGTGGCTCCCTGCATCTAACTGAACTCCAATCAGTGTCCAATATTTATCCCAGACTCATTGTGCTGACCTCTGACCCCAAGCACACTTGATGCTAGTAAGCTTTGTTCAGCTAGTTTACCCCATTTTATATGACACTTTTTAAAGTGCCAAAATACAGTTCCTTTGAAGATCTCTGAAACATTGATGCAAACCAACTTGGCATGCTTTGTCCAAGTGGGTGTGCGAATATGAGCTGGAAGAATAAGAAAGTAGTGAGTGGAATCTGTAACACATGTCTTCGAGTGTTTTCGTGGTAGAAAACCAGTGTGTGAGCTGGCATTGCAGTTTATTTATGTGGGTGGGCGATGGAAAGCCAAGAAAGAGTTATCATGTCGGCGCATGTGTTTGTGTGTCAGCGTGACAATGTGTTTATGTGAGTGAGCTGGTGACGCACAAAAGTAAATCTTGAGCTTGTTAGCTGATGACGTCACATATATAAAAGAGTCAGACAGGGACACGAGACTGAAGGAACCAGTAGTAAGAGTGTGTGTTTGCAAGTGCGCTTGTGGGTGGGAGGTTGATTTGTCGTCCAATATTAAACAGGAGTTTCAGCTATAAATAAGTCATCACCGCTCAGCTGAAGCCACTCTTTAAAATTCCTGACATTCCCCCTTGTTAAGAATTAATATAGAATAAGTGGTTCCGCGTATTTTCCCGTCACTTACACGTATGTGAGAGTATATGACCATAACTCCTCTGTGAACGAACACCCGCAAATTCACACACAAGCCCACAGATGCACACATTATTGGTTTGGCGAGCTGCCCGAGTGCTTCGCAGAGGCCTCGATTTGTCATCCTGCCTCATCTGGCCTGTATCACTTTCTGGTCTGACAGTTTAATCTGTGTCATTCATCCTCTCACATCAAAGAGGCAACATGCAATCTAAACCTATCATGGTAGCACATAACTGCACTCACATATGAGGTAGATGCACACATGCACATGTTGACAGACCAACTTTAAACTGTCTCTTTGAGGGCTATTAAAAACCCCTCCATGACAGGAGGATCATAGCAAACATCAGCAGTGAGGACGACATTCTTTGTAAGTTGTCCACACTGATTATCATGCTCATGTTGATAATAAATCCAAGCAAGGGATCGAGTCAAACTATCTTAAAGAATTACAGTCGTCTTGGATTTTATTGGACTTGAACTATAGACCTTTGCAGTTGACCTATCACCTTGACCTTTTCACTTCAAACTATGTCAGCTGACAGGCTTCAAGGTAAAGTATTTAAGTGTAATCTCTTGTACGATTTTAAAGAGTCCAACTGTCTTTCTCAGATCATTATATCAAACATCAGTTCTGTGTACTTCATATTGTAAAAGCTATGAGTCTTTCTTCAAAGATTCGACAGGATCATTAACTCTGACCTCACCTAACTCAAGCACACCCTATTAACCATGGCACTTACTGGTCGCTCTTGTGGCCAGGGGATAACGTAATATGAGATCCTACTGTGTCTCCACTGCAGTCTCCAAAACAGAAATGCCACAACAAACTGAGACATGTTTAAATTAGACTGGTATAAACTTCATCGTTTCCAAATACACATACACTGACTGAATAGATGTAATATTTGGAGAAACAAACCAAGGCCTGATCATGTTGCCCTGTGGCTCTTAAATGCTGTACAAATCATGTAAGTTAATCCTCCTCATTCCTGGAAGAATGTGTGAGCTGACGTGTAGAACACAAAGACCGAGAGAAGACATGGAGGGAGACAGAGATGTAAAAGTTCGGGGTGACACTGTGTGCTTGACACACATGTATGAGCAGCCTGGACAAACATTGAGGATTATAAGAGCAGGAAGGGGGAGTCCCTGTTGGTCTGACCCCAGCTCTCTAACCCCCGACCCCCATTAAGCCCTGTAAATGAGAGAAAGAGGAGCAATTAGAGAGGCAGTCATGAGGCAGGTAGGAGATCCCTGTGACCTTTCCTGGCTGGTATTCGACCTTTCACAGCTGGGGGCCACGATGAAGATACATACATGCTGAACTCTGAGAAAATGTATTCACTGAAAGGATCTGGAAGGGAAAAAAAGCAGCAGGCATTTTCTCTCAGCTCTGAGAATACGTGTTGGGAACTGCGGTTTGGATTCTGTTGTTTATCCTCCTCGATATGCTCACATTCTAAACAAGCACTTTATTGGACGTGGGCGGCTCTGCATTCCTATATCATCAACAATTACCCTTAATTACAGTTTTGTCAATTAAGAATCCAATGTGTTTTGTGTTTTAAAGCCAAAATGAAAAGCCAAACATAGTTTACTCGCACTTGCACCGGCTGCTCTTAAAATGGTTTATGGCTCTGCTGCAAACCTTGACCTCAAACCTCAGTGACTTACATTTACTGAAACATGCAGTTTTACTGGCTTTGCAGAAATCAGATATCGGTCACATACAGTACGAACTTCTTCTCACAACCAGCCTGATTCTGTCAATGAAAGCAAAACCACAGCTGGACCACACTGATGATTTGACTATGTTTTACCCATTAACCGCCCTTCCATCCTTCAACCTGTGAAAAGATGGGAATCTCATTTCCTTGGGTCCCACTGTGCCAGAAGTGACTCTAAATCAGACCAAAGCAGCCAGAAACTATGGCCATATGCCACTAACATTACCCGATAACAGCTAATCCCTCATAAACGGCATTACCCTAATCGCCTATAAAGCTATTCTTAGCATATACAGCACCGCTGGAGTGGAACAAAAGGAGAAACTGTGAGATGAGAGAATATTTAGAGCCTCCGGGGTTTTATTGCATGGAGGCCTGCCAGACATGAAAGCTGGTGTTAAAGTGGAGAACAGGAGGACAGAGAGGGGTGAATGAAGACACATGTACAACAGATAGAGATGGTATGTATGAGTTGAGAGTCTGTGGAAAAGGGGATTACAAACTTTACCAGTAAGATACATTTAACAATCAATGCTGATGAAGAAATGTCAGACTAATCACTCACAAGTATTAATGACAAAACGATGTGAGGAATCTATTGCCGCCTGCTCCTTATACAACATCATATATTTTCTGTCAATACAAACAAATAGCACGCATTATCATTGGCCCATAGGTCATTCCTTAGTGATTCTGTTTTGGTTCTCCATTGCAGAAACTAATCCAATTCTATGTGTCTCTTCCAATTTTCTGAGCCTCCTGTATTTGAAGTTGAGCCACAAAACTGATGGTGATGATTCTTCCAACTAGGAGGGGGGGGGGTCACATCAGGCTCAGCAAAGGACATGACATGTGTGTGGTCAAAAAGAATTTAAGGAGAAAGGCTGTCATTCATCAGACCATGTGTTTATTATCCAGTGCTATAATGAAGAATGACAGAGTAATCTTTCCAGTCAGGCAGACAGATGGGAGAAAGGCCCAAGTCATTTGCATGAAAGTCCAAGCAGTCAGATTCCACAATGCGCCATCAAGCTGCAAATAACTGCACCGAGGACTATTTTTGTCTCCCCTCTCAGGTTTCCTCCTGCCAGACTTCAAAGAGACCTGTAACTTGGAATTACTGCAGCAGAAAAACAGGAGGGCAGAAGCAGATAAACTAATTTCCTCGCCCTATTACGAGGCCCTGGTTAGTGGAGGGACCTGGTTTGGGTGGTATGTGCCGCGCGGCTGCTTCACATTAACTGCGGTGGAGAGCCCGTGCGAGGCGCAAGTCCTGTCCTGCTTTGCGCACTGATCTTTGCGCAATCCAGTGAATGAAAGTCGACCAGTGTGGAGAGAAAACACACCTTCACAATCCGGGGTAGTTTTGTTATAGTGTTGATGCAGAACAACATCTTCACTGTGTGTATGTATGTGTGTGTGTGTGTGTGTGTGTGTGGGCGGGGAGGTCCCTGGTTAAATAGTGCGCACACTCCTCTCCTGTGCGTAAAGGACGTGGAGAGCTGAACCTGGCCGGGACACGGAGCTCGAGTTGGCTGTGAATTGATGGACACATTTACATGAATTAATCATCGTATTGAAAAGGATCCTTTATCATTTGCATCTCTCGGGCTAAAACACAGAGAGACACTTTTTATTGCGCAAAATGGATGAAGGTAAACAAAATGCAAAATAGTGACATTTCGTTGTAGATGTGCAGCTTTCACTCTTGGACTGGATGATGGTGATCCTGAGGATGCTCTGAACTTTCTGAAGGCTCTTTGTCAACATCTGTTCCATGGAGGAGACCTGCTCCTGGGTTCATCTGGACGCTTGGCGCAATGCGTAATTGGCGCTCGTCCGTCAGATAGGCTGCGCATAATGCTGGGACTCATCTGTGCTGGAAGGCGTCAGTCGCACCGTGCATGTCGTAAACACAGCAGAGGACAGGGACAGAGTGTTTAGCGTGCTTGGGATGGGTCGAGCTCAGATGCTGGTGGCGCTCTGGTGGCTGTTTGTGTCTGTGGCCGGGAGCGGAGCAGGTGAGGCGCATCATCTCTGTTCGTCTGCTGTTCCTCTGAATCAGATGCGTCATTGTGGCTAAAACTTACAGTTTTCCCTTCAGTTAGATTGTGTTATTGATGCAGACAGTTATGATGAATGTCCATTATGCCTATTATGACCTAATGATGCCTGATATGATTCTTCATTTACATTTTTTTGGCTTGGTTTTGCTCTCCAAAATCTACAGACCAAACACGAGACTGTGAAAAAGGGGCTAAATGCTTTAACAGTGAGATAAATTCAGTGATCAACACTGATGGAGAAATGTCACATTGATAAGGATTGCTGACAAAATGATGTGAGGAATCCACTGCTGCCTGCTCCTTATACAACATGTAACCTGAGAGCATTGATGCTGTCAGAGAGGGGAAAGAGCAGGATTCTGTGTCACATCAGAGCAGGCAGCAGTGGCACAATGGTCAGGAAAATGAAATATTCATGGCAACACAATGAAGAGGACTTCAGTTTTGTCCATGATGTCAGTACTGGAAAGTGTTTGTTCGTTTTTTTGAAGGCTTCTCTGTCACCTGATATACTGTAAAAGCATTCAACTCTTAGTGAATACACTCTGCTATGTCATAAGACTGACTCTCCATCACCCTCTGTTTCAGTTTCCAGATGTGTGGACCATGCCTGTAGTCCACCCATAGGGAACCTGGCCAGTGGCAGGACCCTCCTCACCCTCTCAAGCTGCTGTGGGAACAGCCCCTGCCCCCATCCTCCTATGACCCCCCACCTCTGCCCTGAGGACACCCACCCATCTGCTCACATGACCGATGACCCTTTCTTGCATCCAGATACCTGGTGGGCATCAGGTGCTGGTGCCTCCATGCGGGAACAGCAGGATGAGATCCGGCTGGACCTGGAAACAAAGTTCTGTCTATCCCATGTTGTTCTGTTGTTCAGGTCGCCTCGGCCCGCTGCCATGACCATTGAACGCTCAGCTGACTTTGGAAAGACCTGGGAAGCTCTGAAGCTCTTTGCGCACAACTGCAGCTTGGAGTTTGGTTTGCCTGATGATGTTTTTGAGCCGGGCTCTTTGTGTACATCCCGTTATACCAGAGCTACGCCCTGCAGTCGGGGGGAGGTAAGAGAATATGCAGAGAGATACAACGCACTACTTTTAGCAGTATGTTTGATTGGGTGCTGATTAGTGCTCTGTTTCTCCTCCTAGGTAATATTACGGACACTAGACCCGAGCAGTGCTAAAACACTAGACCCTTACAGTCCAGAGGCCCTCGCCCGCCTCACCCTCACTAACCTCCGCATCAGACTGCTAAAAGCTCAGACTTGTCCATCAGCTCTGAATCCCCCTGCAGAACACACAAGCCTCACAGTCTCAGCTCTGACCTCCACATCCACCACAGAAAGTCAAGCCTCAGCACCTTATGCTATTTACACTTTACTGGCCAGAGGCACCTGCCTGTGCCACGGACATGCTGAGCATTGTGTCCCACACAACAGCAGCCAGGACACAAGACAGGACAGTAACATGGTGAGTGGCTTTTTCTGTGTAAGTAAGTGCATGTGAAAGTAAAAGAACAGTCATTGATGAAGAGACTGCAAGAGAAAGTGTGTCCGTCAGTTCTTGCTTTGGCCTGTGTTCTATTACAACCTTGTATAACACATGTGGCAGGATGTTAGGTCCAGATGTAAAATGTAGTTACAGATGGAAAAATCGTCATTTAAAGGCCTTTTGATTTACTCTTTACACCACCTGCCTGGATCTCTTTTAGATTTATAGATCTGGTGTCTGTGATGTCTGCTAATGTAGGTGAAGTAACTGAGCAGCCCCAGATGTGTCTGTGTGTCCAGGTGTCTGGCAGGTGTCTATGCACTCACCACACGGCAGGGGATCACTGTGAGAAGTGCGCCCCGCTCTACAACGATCGTCCCTGGAGGCCTGCCAACAGCAGCAGTGGAGAGTCCAACCCATGCCAGAGTAAGTGACTGCCAACAGGATCAACAGATCAGTGGATAGTCATCTCACTGATAAAGAAAGAGGCAGATAAAAGCTTTAAAATGTGGAGACATATTTTGAAAATGCTACATAGACTGAACACTTATGATTTGCCTGTCACCCATGTTCCTGTTGGCATCTCCTCACTTTGCCTCTCTCTCTCATCACTTTGACTGCTGTGGCATCACTCATCTCTGTGACTTCAGAGTGCCAGTGCCACGGTCACTCGGACAGCTGTCACTTCTCTCGGCGGGCATGGCTTTCCTCCGGTGGCACCAGTGGGGGCGTTTGCGATGACTGCAGACACAACACCGTGGGCCGTAGGTGCCAGCGCTGTCGCATGGGCTACCACCGGCACCCATCCCTGCCCCTCAACTCCCCCCACGCCTGCACACGTAAGAGACACAGCGTGGGAGTGGCTAATGTGTTTTCAACCAGTCAGAAAAGCAAAAAGAAGGAGCTTTTATCACTGATTTGATCATATTGGAATTAATTAAAAGTTAGGGAGGTTTGTGGATAAAAATAGAACCATAATGTCTTATAGCTCCATCTGCTGGCATACGTTTGCAAACTCAAAATTCGTCAATAAAAGAAGGGAAAACTAAATGTTTAAGTAGCATACAGAACTGTATCTGTGTCTCTGTTTGTCAGGCTGCTGGTGTGACCCACAGGGCTCTTTGCCACCTCGCCCTGGAGAGCAGGGACCCTGGTGCCACCCTAGAAGCGGGCAGTGCCACTGCAAATCAGGTGTAGGGGGCACAAGCTGCAGCCACTGCCTGCCTGGCTATTGGGGTTTTGGAGAGGAGGGCTGTAAACCCTGCATCTGCCCTCACAGCTGTGATCCAACTACTGGGCAGTGTTTGGACAGGTTAGCCATACGCTTAATCTACGGCCAAATTCTTTTTCCTATCACCACAGAAGCTATAATTGAACTCACTGTGGTTAATTGCTAAAAACGAATCTTGTCCTGATGGGTTCAATTCCACTTTCGCAGCTACTCAAATAATCAGGTCTTCAATGTGCCCATTGGTGGAAAAATCCCTGATCTGGATCACATGTTCACAATTGAAGACGAGGTTCAGTGGTCGAAGGAGCTTGCGGTCTCTGCCCTGCATTACACAGGTCAGTGTTGCAACTTTTGTGACTAAGTTACTTCAAAGTACTGCTATGCTGCATTGCAAGGCTTAAAACTGTGGGATCACAGTGTTTCACACAGTGTAATTATGGAGCTAAAAGTGGATCAGAGCATAACTCAGTGTCTGTACACAGGAAAGTGCAGCTGTAAGGAAAAAAAGCTGAGAAGTGTGTCTGACCTCTGTAAGACCAAACATGATTATGGTAAGAAAAAAAGCGCAATTTTCACTAGTTTAGAAACTATTTGATAAATGAAAAGTATAGATTATTTAAAGTATAGATTACTTTGGCTGATGCTTCTAATTGCTTTCTCAGTCTGCTCTCTTTCTGTGTGACCGTGACAGTGATCAAGGCCAGTGTGCTGTCCGCTCATGACAAAGGCAGTCATGCAGAAGTGCAGGTCAAAGTTCGCAAGGTCCTTCAGTCCGGCCAAGTGGCACTCACCTTAGGGACCATCAGTATCTATCCTTTGTCCTGGACCAGCCGTGGCTGCACATGTCCTATTCTTAACCCAGGTAAGACAAGCTCCAAATAGAAGAAAGAATTTTTCAAGTTTCAAGTTTTCAAGAGAGAGAGAAGAGACAACAAAGATTGTTCCATGGAGGGCATAGAAAAAATACTCCTGGCACAAAAGTTGGAAAATATCAAGGCAACACCAAAAGAGATAAATTCAGAATTATGCTTACATTGATTTACGATGTCTTACCTTTTTCCTCAGGTATGGAGTACCTGCTCGCAGGCCCAGAGGAGGCTGGGACAGGCCGTCTGCTGGTCACCATGCAGAGTGTGGTGGTCCCATGGACACCCAGACTAGGTCTACTTATATCAGAGGGCCTGAGGAACGGATGTCCATGAATTACATGATCCAAAAAGGCAGGATACACTTCAGAGGAATTCACAAAAAAATTTGTTAACCAGTGGACAATTCAGAAAAGGGACTGAAAACCACTGGACAACATGTTGTGTCATCAAGGGTAAATTATCCAAGAGTCACACTCATGATCACTCAAGGTACTCACAATGTGTGGGTGTGCAGCACATGATGAAAACTGACATGAATGATTGCGTTGTCACATTTAATAAACTGTATCTGACATTAAAGGTCTTATTTGCATTCAAGATTTGTTCCCACAATTGAAGCCGATAATTAGCTCAATTTGAGATTCAGTTACAAGTTGGTAAAACACCTGGATTTGTTAAGATGTGAGTCTATCAATCTCTTATTCAATGTTTTTTTTTTAACTTTTTTACTAGCAAATAGCAATATAAAAAGGATTACGTTTGTGTTGTTACGTTTTAGTGAGTAAAGCTCCCATAAAACTCATCAGATATTCAACGTGTGAAAAGAAAATTTACTGACATAAGACATATTTAGAAGGACAAAGGGAAAATGGAAGTTGACATTGTTCAATTATCATTTTAATCTGGACATTGTTGGACACTGGTCTGAGAAAAACCCATCAAGTCTTTTTAAGGCCTGAATGACATTGAATGGTGACCACAGCATCAAACCAGAGACAGTGTAAAGACAACAGAAACATTTTGCAGCGACAGTTAAATGTGACAAACCACTTTGGTCTAGGCCAGATACAGAGTCAGTTAACAAAAATGACAACCATTGATCATACGGCAACAGATGAAGATGAGGAACCTGTAGTTTCTACAAGATGTCAACAAACAGTTAAAAACATCTTTCTTTCTTTTCTTTCTTTCCAATGATCTGTGTTTTGGTCTTTCAAGTGATGGAAGGCAAAGGGATTCAACTGTTAAGCTGAAGTAAGAGTCAAAACTGAGTCGATTTCTGTCAAATGTACTTATTCATGATAAATCAGTGCTAAGTGAGATCCCTGACCAACTCACATTAAGAGGACAACATACATAATGATTAAGGACAAACTGCTCTTCTGTTTAACATGAGAACACGCAAATTAAATTAAATTCCTATTGCATATAAAGTGAGTCTTTCAGCTAATGCCCCTGCAGCAAATAACTTGGCCCGTTGTCATTAAATGAGATTATTCAGTGATTTTTGAGCGCTCAGCAAACAAAACAGCTTATACTGTTGTACTACAATTCTCTGCACTCACAAAGTCCTTGCCCATGAGGGTCAGTTATGTCAGTAAATGCTCTATGTAGGCTTTCACATGAGAAGAAACCAATCAGAGCTCCTCATGGACAGTCGTCTATGCTGGGCAGTGCGTGCACTCAGAGAACAAGAACCTGGATGACAAATGATTGAGCTTAGCTGGCAGTCTGGTTGTCTGTAGGTGATGTGCTGTCAGATGAAACAGTGGTCTCCTGTGTTGAAGTGGCTGGGGTAGAGTCACTTTCAGGGGGTAAGGCAGAGACAGAACCAGAGTTGGGCTCCGCTTGGGAGGAGCTCTCATTATCTTCCTCCTGAGGATAGAGTTCAGGGTACCTCTGCATGCACTCCTGCATGTTACGGAAGTAGTCGATGCACTCTGAGCCCTTCACCTCTTCCTTACTGTAGTGGAAGCAGGAAAAGGCCTCTTTGAATTGAGAGCCACATGGTCCACTGGCCATGCCGCCCAGACACGGGCAGTTCCAGTTGATGTCTCCATTTGGCAGGATCAGACCTAAAGAAACAGGAAACCAGACAGAAGCAAGTTAACAGAGCACCAGTAGATTCATGTCTACTTTTTTCCACAAAGACTGAATGACTAACCCTGCTCCTCATAAGGATCATCCGGGTCCTCTGCAATGAGCTCAGCGTTGCTGGGTGTCTCGTGGTCTTCCTTTGTCACAAAGATGATGCGATCTTTACCTTAAATGAGAAAAAAACTTGGATTACAATAAATTCTCAAAATACAAAACCTGGTCCTGGATAATGTGTATGATGCCAATTTACTTCCATAACTGCAAGTGAAGTACAGCTGTACCGTTTGGTTGACAGTGACCACTAGGGGCGCTCTATACCAGCAGCTTTGATGTGATTTAACCTGCTCCGCTGTTTGCTAGCCTTGACAGTATCATCAGAGCTAGCCGTGTAACATTACTCGCTATTTGTAACTTAATATGTCAAAATACTGCAGCTGCCACGGTGTTAAGTCGCAGCAATGCCAGACGCTAGAATAAAACCATGTCTTCTTTAGCTGGAAGCTTAGCTTTCCTCACAACAAGCCAGGTAGCTTATCTACTGTAATCTACGTAAGTTAACGCTGCTTCTCGATAGTTAGCCTAGCATGGTGGCTCGCTCGATGACATTGCGCCACGGTGGAGTGAAAATGAATGAAAAAAGAGCGAAATTACCCTCTTGCCTGCAGTATGACATGTCTGCCGGTGCTTTCGATCTTCGTCCTCTGTAGTAAAAGAGTGTGACAGAAGTTACTCAACAACTGCGAGGATTTCATTTGACAAGCTAACCGGCGTCCAACAGCACCGATACCCCCTCTGACCTGTCCACATGTGGGCGCACGATAATGACGTCACACGGTCTTTTACAATAATCATAAAGCAAGCGAAATATCAAGACCGCTTTTAAACGTTATGCAAGTTTTCTTTTTAATTTAGCATTAAAATGTGTACAGTAATTTACATATATATACACTTAAGTGAAATTAAAATGCGTTATGTTTGAGAATTATTTTAAATAAACTTAACGTGCAAATATATTTACCAATAAATTTCCCTCTTTTTTTTGACAACCCAAGTTCCCTCATATTTACCAGTTGTATCCCATTCATATGACTTTTTGGGGCCTAACCTGAACACGTTCTTGAAATGTTCTCTCTACCAAAGCATTTAGAGGACATGCTGTGTTTTTTGTCTGTTCCATCCTCTGGAGCTGATTCATTTCTGCTGCTCATGACAAACTACGGGTCATAACAAATGTAAGCTCTTACACCTCACAGTTTAACTTTAAACTGTCCAGATTTTCATGTAAAGAACTGGCAGATGGAAAAGAGTGACTCCTAAAAAAAGTTATGTACTGTTGTGTATGTATGCATTGTACATATAATATATATATAGTCACCTAATTAAATATCTATCAATGCACTGCCTCATAAATTGTTTTGTTTGGCAACTCTCAGTTTTCAGGTTAGAAGACACCTAGTCATAGGTAACTGGACTTGGACTGGTCTTGAACAAATTTCATGCCTTATTTCCATTTGTATTGTCAAATTAAAGCTCCATTAATCAACATTAGATATAAACATTGAATGTAATTTGAGACGGTTGCCAGTCGTGGTGTTTTGGCATGTGTTGTATGAACAGCAAAATCTCCCTTTATAGATTTATACTTCACTCAGTCAAACAATGTGACACAAGTTTATATTGAATCGTACATACAGTGACCTCTAGTGGAAGTTAAGAGACTAGTACAAGGTACAGCAATGGATTGAAACCACAGCTGAGATTTAAACTTGTCTCAACTCTAGAGGCTAATGTCAGCGCCAGTAAATTGAAAACTATGTCAAAACCTGTTGCCATGAGTTTGTTTAAGACCATATGGTTGCTCTGCTACCATGCATTATTCTTTCTTATTGGACCCACCTGTAGTGGTCACAGAACATACCAGAATGAAGCACATTGAGGAGACAATTGGAATCAAAACACAAGTGTGTTGGAAAAAAAATCCTGTTTTTTAATAACACAATTATGTCTGTTACATAAAGTAAAAACCAAAATGAAACCCCTTTCATCCCTATCAAACCCACCCTCATCCCGACCACCTCGGCAGTATTGTGCAGCGATTCAGTCTGGGAATAAAAGAGCATGACACACACACAAATAGTTTCCTTTGAGGACCCAGAGACAGAGGACAAACACTGTGCCCTACATAAGACCAGAGTGAATATAAACATAGTCCATCATTTAAAATATCAAAATAAAGGTAAATAAAAACCACCAACAGCTTTTCTGAGATTATTAGAAACCGTATCAGGATTACAAGCATATTTTATTTATACTTTTCACATCCTACTATAGGCCCCTACAAACCTCAAGCATGATCGCTACCTGTGAAGAACATGACATGGCTTTTCTTTCAACTCCCCCGAAATGTCCAGGCACAGTGCTTTCAGCCTGAAACAAGCACTAACATATTGTCACTGTCTTCGTGTTCCTTGAACGTGCTGCAATGAACAATGCCTGAGGTAAGTCAAAGACAGCACCTCACACTTGTGTGCATTTAGGCATTCTTCAGCTGATAAGACAGTCATTGGGGACTTAGGCAGCCTGCAGAGAGATAGGTAATAACTATTGGAGGAAAAGGACTGAAGAGACACAATACTATGCGCAACCCTGGGAGTAACAGAAACAGTTTTCTCAGCATTGACATGCTAGAGGTGTGTGGTGGAAAACTAAGGTGGTACAAAAATGATGGGGGGTGGATGCTTTGTGTCTGATGTGTGTCAGAATGGTTGGTATTTTCTAGAAGAGCAGTGCTCCCATGCTGCCCACTTCGCTCTGCTCCTTCACAAAGATTTCAAAGTACTGGTAGATGATGGTCACAGCCAAGAGGATTCCCGTACCCGAACCAATGGCACCCAGGAAGTCAGCCATGACAGATAGCCCTCCTATACAGAGGCCACCGAAGGCAGCAGCTGTGGGGATGTACCTGTGAATAGTAAATGCATTATAAATACATAAATATCCTGGAGGACAACTTTCCATAAGCTGCAAGTAACAAACATGAAACCTGAGACTCGTAAATCCAAGGTTGCTTTGTACCTGTTGAGCTCATGCACCATAGAGGTCTCTCTGTGTCCCCTCATGACCATCTGCTGCTCCTTCAGCTGCTTGGCCACCTGAGACACACAAAGCAATATACACAAGTTAATTTCATGTGGGACAGACACAAAGTAACTTGCAAATGCTTGTACAAACAGAGACTTACATCTTTTGCTGAGGAGCCTGAGACCTCAATCCAGGTCTTGGAGAAGAAGGCGCAGGAGCCGAGCATGAAGACGATGTAGATGACAGCGTGAACCGGGTCATCCAGAACAGAACCGAACGACTCTGGCGGAGAAAGGTAGTAGCAGAGACCGCCTACTGGGTATGCCCGAGCTGGTCCGCCACTTGTGGTGTCCTAAACAAATAAAGATTCTGTTAGTAAGATGCTACATATTCATCATAGAACCTGACTGTGCCATCTTTATGAAAAGTCTCCTTAACACAATCTCCTGTTCTTTAAACATGTCACAAACACGGAGACTGGAAGTGTGGGAAGTGAAGCACCCATCATATACTTACAGACCAGGTTCCCAGGAGGTTGACGAGGAAGTTGCCGCTGAAACGCGTTGAGAGCATCTGAGAAATTACGTAAAGATTGGAGACCAGGGCAGACTGCAGGATGATGGGGATGTTGGAGGTGTAGAAGAGCTTGATGGGGTAGGTGTTGTACTGACCACGGTAGCGTGCTGACTTGATGGGCAGGTCCACCCTGAAACCCTGGTGAGGCGGAAGAGTGTGTCATCAGTGAGCTGATATTTGTTTCTAAATCTGCAGTCTGCAGGTGGAGAAACTGGACTGTATTTAGATGTTGCCAGCTCACCTGGAAGTATATGACCACTGCAAACACGAAGACGGTGGCGATGAGGTTCATGAGGTTTGGCAGGTTTTGTCTGTAGAAAGCCTCTCTCAGTGCGCGCACCTTGTCCGTGCGGGTGGCCAGGAGATGAAAGAGAGCAATGATGGCTCCCTCAAACTCAGTACCTGGATAAACAGCAGAAGTCACATGGTTAGCCAATTATAAAACAAATGGTAGTATAAAATGTGTTCATTCCCAGTAGCCATACCTCTGCCAGTGTTGACAGTGGTGGGGCTGAAGGCCTTCCAGACGATTGTCTCGCAAATGTTGGTTGCAATGAAGAGAGAGATACCAGAGCCCAGACCATAGCCCTTCTGGAGCAGCTCATCCAGCAGCAAGACAATCAGACCTGCAACAAACAGCTGAAGAAAACAGGCAGGAGGTTTGTATCGAGCCAATTCAGGCAGACAACCAGCTGTTCAGAACAGCTGTGCACAACAACATATTATAAAGGTCACGGATAAGACTGGGTTTGAATTTTTGGATTTTCTGCTTGCCATGAAAAAGAAACTAACATAAAGGAAAGCATACACTGTGCAAGAACTAAGATGTTTTATATTCAACCTCGAAGTGCTTCACACAATACCTGACTCTATACGTGACACTATTAAAACCAGGTTGGATGACACGTACTATTAAACTACTATACTATATACATGACCATTGGCTGACAAATAACAAGTAACTAATTTTAGCAGGCAATATCAAGACACTGTTTAGGCTAGAAAGCAGCAGTGGGAGTTTTTATTAACCTGGATGATGATGAGCAAGCATATCCCAGCACCCATCTCTGAAGGGTCTCCATACATGCCAGTCATAACATATACAATGGCCTGTCCAATGGTGATGATCATTCCAAACACTGCAAGAAGACAGAAAAATGATTTCCAATTGGCAATCTTGCAGGGACAGCGACAACTGATGTTACTGAAAACTGAACAGTGTACTGTGTCTGCCATCTTCAAAGCAAATAAAAAAATCTTCAGTTTCAAAGGTACGTCGTGACAGGTTCTAAAAACAGCAAATGCAGCAAGCAGTAGACCTACATTTCTGAGCTCCGTTGAAGAGGGCTCTGTCCTTGGGAGTGTCTCCCACCTCAATAATCTTGGCACCAGCCAGCAGCTGCATGATAAGGCCTGAGGTGACAATGGGTGAGATGCCCAGCTCCATCAGAGTACCTGGAGGTACAAAGTGAAGCATTAGTCACTGGAAGCATCAGTGAGTAGAACAGCAGTACCTGAACCAATGCAAACAGTCCTACGACTCTTGACCTTTGACTTATCACATGTGATAATTGGATTATGTAAGGCCTGATAACAACATTGGAATTAGATTATTTCTCTTTGTTGGAGCTGCACAAGATATAAGACTTCTGTGAATAAGCTTGTTTAACATCTACAGTTCAAGCACCTCTGTTGGAAGCCAGGATTACTCTCATCCAGTAGAAGGGATCTGCTGAATCTGATGACATGATGCCAAAGAGAGGAATCTGAATTAGAAAGAGAGAAAGGCAAATTTAGGAAACAGTGTCACAAATCACCAAAAACAGAACCTGCGGGCTGGTTGTCTTGAAGGGTTCTTCATCAACAGATACTAACCTGGCAGCACACCAGAAAGATGAATAGCGTGATGGCGGTCCATAGTACCTTTTCTCTAAATTGAATCTGTGAAGATCGGAAAAAAGGAGCAGATGTCATTCATATCCATTCAAATGTGCACACAAAAAATAATGCAACTTAATAATACATGTTCAAAGACCTAAGCATACCTTTCTTTCTGGTTTCTGAATTTCTGGCAAGACCGCACAGAACGGCTTGATGACCTCCAAAAATTTAACTGCAAAAAGAGATGAGCAGGTTAAAAGACAAAAGTAACATCGCATTTACACCACACTTAAGATCTGCAGCTCTCCTCAGCAATATTTGTGTTAGCTTGAATTGTTGGTCTTCTTAAACCAGGTTAGCTTAGATGCTACGTCATCACTAACCTCCGGCTAAACAGCTGCCAGCAACTGACCAGAAACATGCAGAGTACTTTCCGATATAATATATGGATATGCAAACACAAACTTAAGCAAGATTGAGACCAACTACGATCCTGTGTGTAGTCGTTTAAACCGCTTGGAGTCTCTCTGCTGAATGTTTTGTCTTGGTGTGGATCAGCTGTGTCAATCACTGAGATTGACTTTGACAGCAAGCGATTTAAAGTCACCTGAATAATTTTACTCGACTAGTCATTTTGATGAATTGCAAATCTATCAACTTGCTCACATAGAAAGCGACAGGAAAGTGCCTTTACAGTAAACTAGATGAACAGTTCCTACACCTAGCGTGAAATACCGTTAGCGTGATGCTAACTAGCGTTCAGTCACAAAACGAGTGAGCAATCACCTTAAAAGAGGAAGCTTAGACGCCTATTTGAAGACACAGACAAGATGTTAGAAATGGTTGTGAAACAACTCTCGGTTACTTAGTCAAAGCAAGACGAAATTTCATAAGAACAGAAACTTCAAATCAACGTTAGCTCCGTTATAAGCTAGCTACAACTTGCCACCTAACCCAACCAAGGTTAGCTAATTAGCTTGCCGACGACCGTCTTATATCCGTTATTGCTCCAGAATAAAAAAAGACAGCGGGTGTTTTGGATCACCCTCAACACGAGCTCACAAGAGAAGAGAGTCACTTACTCCCCATGGTGTCCTTAGGCCGACTCCTGCCGTGTTACTGGTACCAATGTGAGCGCTCAGTGGAGTCAGTGTGGCTCCATCCAGCCTCCGTCAGGAAAGAGCGAGCAGCAGAGACACGTCACCAGAGCAGCCGCTGACACACGTCACTTCTCTGAGACACACACACACACATCCACACACACCCGGCAGACTGCAGACTACAGTCCACACACACTCTTTGCTCAACATCATCAACACATCATGACAACTCGTTAAAGTCACAATTTTCATTTTTAACATTTATAATTTAGCTTCCTGTAACACAGAGCCCTCCATCCTCCAGAGGGCGCCCTGCTACAGACCCATCGGTAGCTCTGGTCAGCAGGATACTCGAGCCTCCACAGTGTTGCCAGATTTTGTTGCGATTTTCCGTCCAGTTGTGCGGTTTGAGCAGGGTGAAACGAGTTTGGGAGGTAGACAACATCTGGACTGGTTTAACATGAGTTGGGTTGTTCTATAAATACATACATATAAAATTTGTTCATAAATTGTATTCCTTATTTATGCAAACACATATAGTCACTCAACACAACTTTTGTTGTTTGTTTTCATTCTGAGGATGACAAGAGGAGACGAGTTTCTATCATTACCATCCACTCTATAAACACACAGGAGCTGTGGTGTTTTCATTGCAACATCACAGCATCATTGCTTGTTTGGCTTTTTGATCTCATGGGATTACATGTACTTTACTCTCTTCCTCCTTCTCTATCTCTCTTAATTCAATTCAAACAACTTTGTTGGCATGAAAGTTTCAAGCAACAGAAACAATGCATCAGTGCAACAAGCATCAAAATACAATATTTGGACAGAACACAATAACAGTCTCTCTCTTGCTCTCTCTCTCTCTCTCCATCAAGTCTGCCAAGTCAGATCATTATACTGCTGCTACTGTGCATGAATTCATTTGTATTGTTTACTATAAATAGATCTATGAACACAAACAATGGTTGTATTGATATAATATGGATCATCACAGGATCAGGCCAGGAATGGATGAAAGCAAGTGACAAGTGCATACTGAAAAACAAAACAGAAGACAGATGATCCACAAAGTAAGCAGCAGTCTTCTGCCTTTTGCTTGCATCATTAGATCAGCCGTACATGATTTGATCAAGATATAGCTTGTAATGTCATTATCAACTCTTTTAAATGATTACACAGGTTATTGTTCCATGGGCTACTTGTATTTATCAGTAACAACCTTATCTCAGCTCTGTGGACACTGCAGGAGCATTGTGGAATATTGCAGCTACACAATCAGACTGACAATATTCAGTCATTGACCATGTCTGTGGTGTGATTATTGCAAAAGCCTCCTGCACAAATGCAAAGGTGGTGTGTAACTAAGTACATTTGTACAAGTATTGTTCTTAATAACAGTTTGGATTATTGCCATTTTATGCAACTTTCAAATGTATCATTTTTACAGCACTGTATTTATTAGACATCTATTGACACTAGTTGAATGAGTGAATGACATTTACAGAAGCCATTTTTCTGCATAAGAGTCATTTTACTCTAACAGACAGATTTTGCTGATGATACGTTTTCACTCTGGGACTTTCACTTTCACTAGTAATAAAAGATCTCAGCACTTCTTCAATCACTTCACACGTGCAAGAAAACCACACAACAAACCAACAGTGTCTGCTGCCACATGGAAAATAGCACACAGGATGTACTTGCACTTGTGCTGTTAAAGAGCCTCAGTGATGCTATTTCCTGTTCATTTCACAAAAGTTGCTTTGCTTTTTCTTTAGGGTTGCACCAGGATTGAAGATGACATGTTACAAAAATTCACCATTATTATCACTTAGAATAAGTGTAGCATTGGCATCATATATATGAGATATAGAGTTTTAAATTTTAATGTGAAAGGATATCAACTATTTTGTGGACTTTTTCAAGTGTTGTGCAAAATTTAAAGATTTGGTTCTAATAGTTATGTGTGAAGCAAACTCAGGTTTTCTCATCTCACCACTAGAGCTCAGTGTTGTTCCAGGGTTGATATTCAACCATGCTTTTGTGTGTGTGTGTGTGTGTGTGTGTGTGTGTGTGTGTGTGTTTCTTGGTGGTGTTGGTGTAGATGTACGATGTTAAATGAAAATGTATAAGATGAAAAAGAAAAAGAAATTAGTTCAAGTGATGTAACATGCAGTGTAGACTCAATGAGGAGAGGCTGAATCACACGTGCAAAAAATGTGTAATGAGAAGATTTCACCACTACATTAGATTTGAATGCTGGTGAGCATATCTGGCTGCACTGTGCTGGTGGCACACTTAGCCACTGACCCATAATAATCAAACAACAGCGTGACGATGACTGGAGCTTTCAGCCATCTGCACAGTACATCTGATCAGTCTAAACTCTCTGGACCTCAGCAGAAACCGCACACACATACACACACACAGAGGTAGTGGAGAATAGTTGGGAGCATGGCTCATCTGCCCTCAGATAAAGAGATATTTGTTCATGTGGTTACATAATGACCACAGAGATGTGAGTTAACACAGAGGTGAGGGCAAGCAAATACCACTCAGGCCTCCTCCGTCACTGCCTTTCACAAAGTTTTGAATAGCTGCTGATTCTCAAGATCTTGTAAACAATATTCCCTGTTAGTCACCAGGAAACTGTGGTTGACTTCGGCTTTGATATAACAGAAGTTCTTATTTTTTGGAGGGAATTTGTTTCTGAATGACTGAGCGATCCAAAAATGCTTGTTTAATTTGCAGTGCTTTAATGATTAGAAAAAGATAACACAGCCAAATACACCACTGCAGTCAGATAATGTGAAATAGCCTGTGGCAATGCACAAACAATTACCTTTCTATGCAGAAGAAAAACCCAGGCAAATAAAACATGAATGCTGATGCAGTTTTTTGATAACTTAGTAATGTTTGCCCTCCAGTACTGCTATTCCCATGTGTACCTGTGAAGGACATTGTGTCTGTCTGCAACCTTCAGTTACGTAAACTCACCAATGCATCAGCGTAGGCCTAATACATGGGACTCTGGGCCATGGAAGTAGACCCAGGTCTACACTATTTATATTCCAGAGAGTAGCAAAATTAAGAGGACATTGCTGTGCCTCAGGCTTGGGTGTGTTAAGACAAAACTATCCTAGATTAACTACTATGCACTAAGGAAGTATTAAAATCCTTCTTTATAAACCATCTTGATATATGAACACAGTCGCACAGATGAGATCAGTCAATCGATAAAAGATCCACATTTGTTGAATTTTCTATGCTATAAGAGAACCATGGCAATGAATTGGTTCTTGTAGAAAAATTACATGCTGCATACAGCATAATAATATGCTTGTCTGTGAAAATGATCTGAGTGAAACAAATGTGAGTCCCCAGGCCAAGCCATCATGATCATTATGTCTAATTAAACCAAGAGATATTTTGCATGTCTAGGTTGTTCTGTTATACTCATCAGTATAAATCTACAAATGGCATCATGAAATGTCTAGATGGATGTATAGGTAGATAGATAGATAGATAGATAGAGAGAGAGAGAGAGAGAGAGAGAGAGAGTAGAACAAATATGTGAATTTTACCAAATGAGAAAATACATGAGGACAAGCCTTATTGTGCACACACTTATAGACACAGACAATGTTGCACATTGTGTTTATATTTAGTTGTCAGTAGGGAAACTGTCAAATTTTGGTAGATTCACGCCAACATAAAGTGAGAACCACATGAATCAGGGACAAGGCTGTTTTGACAAGTGTTAAATTGAGCTTACACACTGGTGACAAGCTCTACACAGGCTGTTACATAAACGAGTCGATAATAAGTTATATTTAGGTTCTTTATTAACAGCATATAGGAAAATACACACATACAAACATCCTTTTACTGCAGCAACACTTTATTTCTATTGTCATTATCGATTAATCTGTTATTTTGTCAACTGATCAATTGATTGCTTTGTCTATAAAATGTCAAAAATATAAAAAAATGTCCATCACAATTTCCCAGCCCCCAAAGTGAAATCTTTTTACTTGTTTGTTTGGCCTGCAGTCCAAATCCAAGACATGCACTTTACTATCATATGCATGTTTGGCTTTGTTTGTTCAAAAAATTATCTGTTGAATTGAATAATTGACTAATTGTTTTGTGCTTGCTAATATTTGATATTGACTTTAGAATATTTCTTCATAGTTACTCGGCTAAAAGCTAGTGGTTGAAGCAGTGGTTGAAGTATTTGTACAACTTACGTATCTTACTAAGGCCTTAGACACTGAGATAAATCTGAACAAATAACTAACAGATGATTAAGAGATTGAGGGAGTTGGGGATTGAATCTTAAT
Organism: Holacanthus passer; assembly: GCA_025331565.1. Lineage (NCBI taxonomy): Eukaryota > Metazoa > Chordata > Actinopteri > Pomacanthidae > Holacanthus > Holacanthus passer. The sequence goes on from JAFREQ010000011.1 coordinate 4,677,160, forward strand.
TAAACTGAATGACACTCTCCTTCGACGGCACTACTTTCCATTAGGGACTGACACACAGCACAGTATTTCAATGGCTACTAGTCAATAATATAATATGAAAGTGACAGCTCACCCTCTCTCACATGGTCTATTTCCAGAAAAGATTTAAGAAGCGGAAATCATTTGATGTGTTAATTAACTTGTGCCACTTCTCCCCACAAAGTGCTGCTCTCATAAAATACATCACCAAACTTGTTCAGACCTCATTGTCAGAAAGAAAATACACACCACACTGATCTTCACCTACACACAAGCAGACACATATGCCTCCTCATAGTGATGCAGAATGACACAGACGTGCGGCCTGTCTGAGGTGTGGGAAGCTGATATGGAACACACACACGGCGACGTGGGTACAGGGCTGGTCGGCTAATTTGCATCTGTTGCGGATGAGTCAGGCTTTGTCTTCCTTATTTTTATAGATGAGTACATGTAAACAGTGAAGGGCTCCTGCAGGTGTGTGTGAGTTTCAGTCAGTCAGTGGGCAGTTTTATCAGCAGATGATGGATCAGCTTATCAAAAATGAAATTACACACACATTTCCACATTTATAACCATAATAAACAATCTTTCACTGGACACCAATCTATCAGCAGTGAGGACACCTATGTACAGCTTGTGTACATTTATAGATGTGTGTGTGTGTGTGTGTGTGTATTGAAACTCCCAGATAATCATGTCACATTCCTGCCCATCAGCGTTCTCAGGGTTACATGAGTCCTGAGCTGTTTACCAGCTGAAGATGAGCATTGACACACATGTAAAAACACACACATGCACACAAATACTATTTATGTATGTGAAGGTCTTATGTAAAACCCACCTATGACGACATGGAGGCGTGTCCACATTAGTAGGGGACGGGGACAGAGGTATCAGTGAGTTGGATAGAGGGAGCTACAATATAACTCTTGGATGTGCAATGAATTTCATAATAAATTTGCCACCATGTCTGGCACCTGTCACACAGTGGACAGCAGAGGATCCATTTGGGTGACACACAGCCAAGCTGTTTCACAATGGTTTTATGTGTTCGCTGTATTTATCTCTTTTTCAACCCTGAACCCAAACTGCTGTAATCCCAACTAATCCAATTGAGGTCTGGTAGTGTAATGCGAGCCAGAGTAACACGCATGGGCCAATTCAAAGGGGCAGAAAGTCTTCCTTCATTTGACCTGTGGCTGAGCTTGAATAAAGAGTGTGTTTAGCATTAATCAGTGCCTCTGATGGCTCATTATAGTAATTAAGAGGTCAGTGTAAATGGGTTTGACAGACTGGACCGGCACGCCATGGATATGACAGGGGCCTCGGGACAGCTCGAGGCCCGACGCCCGGTCAACAGCGTCACTGCCCCCGTTACGTAACACTCTAATTTCATCTTGGCTCGATTTTGCTTTTCCTCTCCTTGCCTTTGCGTCCATTTCTCCGCCTTTGTCTGTATCTGTGACTGGACGAGCGCATTGAGCTGCAGCACACTGTGTTGGCATTTGATGTTCTTGTGAACTCAATTTGATTGTATTGAGTGGTGAAAACAAATGGACGTGGCTCCTGATAATATTAACATGGTTTAACTGCAGAGGCTGCTTCCTGAGGCTGTCTCCTGCTGTGAGAGCGGGGACCAAGTGAGAGAGGAGGGATTTAGTTTGGAATGGGGTTATGACATGATTTCATTTTCCAGTGATAACTAATCATTGGCTTCTGTTACATCATGTTGTAGTATTTGTTTACATGTTTCATAAGTAATTCCTGGAAGCATTGCACGTCTCTTCTGATTTAGGTTTTTAAAATTTTGTTTCAGAAATAATATAGATTTCTTTGTTTGACTTGATGTTTTGGCTTGAAAGTTCATTTTCATTGGAGCAGAAGAATAAATATTCAGTCCAACTTTAAAGTCGCAACAAATTCAGTCGACTCACTTGTCATGGATTCAGTTTGCTCACAAAAACCTAGTAAGTTGGTAAGTAAGTAACCTTGAGTTATGATTGTTTTAACTTACACATGGCAGCTTTACAGCTATAAAGATGTTCCAGACATTCACATTCCCCTCGAGATGAAAATTTAAATTTGCTCAGTAATTTAGCTACAGAGGCTGCTAAACATCAGCATGTTATCATTGTGACTGTGAGCATGTTAGCATGCTGACATTAGCATTTAGCTCAAGGCACCGATGTGTAGTACAGCGGCACAGACCTGCTGGTGTGATTGTAGCCTCTTTGCCTTGTTTTATAATTATAACTCATGTCTTTGTGCGATGTGACAAGTTGGCCTGATTAGAAGAACCTAATCAGGGCAGAAAATGAGAGCTCAACTTAAAAATAGATTCTTTGTACAAAATGAGTATATAAAATATCTTTGATAATTACACACCTTTGATCATATTGTATGTGAAAAACTTGTTTTCCTATGATGGGGGGGCTATGAGCTTCGTATGTTCCTTTGTAGCTGATAGGCCCAACCTTTTGGTATATTTGGTTGAATATTATGGTAAAACCTACAGCATGATGTCATAGGGACACTGCATAAGGTGACTAAAAAGCACAAGTCAGGTGATGGATACAAGAAATATCTTAGTCAATGGTACTTGGAGTTTAGTTAAATCAAAAATGAAGAATGGAAAGACTATGGCACGTGGTGAATGTTGGAGATCTGTTTTCACTGTGACATTAAAGGCTCTTTTTCTGTTGATCAGTGTCATAAAAAGCAACATTAAACTCCCTTTGAGTCAATGTTGAAAGACAATAAAAGAAAAATTCCTTTTGAGATGAGTCCCTTTTATATGCAAGCCAGATACACAAAGAAAATCTAAAGCCAGCAGTATTAACCCAGAGCCATCACTCACATGCAGCATCATGAAGGAGCGTTATGGAAGTATGTGTCTTCTCATCACAACATCCTTACACTAAGTCTGCAGCTGCCTATAATCTCCAAACTGACCTAAAAACAAACTTTTGCAGTAGGTGCACACACACACACACACACACACACACACACACACACACTTCACTGATGGTTGAACTCTAATCAAATCATATACCGATTTTTAAGCAGGTCAGGAGATTAATCTCCACAACCATCATCATCTTAATCACATAAGATTTTTTTTTCCTGCGTGATCTTTATGAGTTTGAGCTGCATTTTCTACATTCTGTCATTCTGTCTTTCATCTCTCCTTCATTACATTATTGACCTGTTTATGTAACTGCCCGTGTAGAGCTTGTCACCAGCGTGTAAGCTCCATTTAGCGCTTGTCAAAACAGCCGTGTTCCCGATTCATGTGGTTCTCGCTTTACGTCGACGTGAATTGACAGTTTTCCTCCTGACAACTAAATATAAATGTGCAACACTGCCTATATCTACACGACAAAACTCATTTTGGCAGCCATATTCTACTCAGTTAACAATGCTGGAGGCATGCATAGTGTGAGGAAGCCAAATTCAAACCTCAAAAACAAGATGTAAAGGTAGAAATGCAGGTGCAACATGCATCAAGGTTGTCAGAAATAAGGCATTCATAAAAGGTTACGTTATGACTGATTGGTGCTGTTCTATAAATAGGGAAAACTGAATAGCACCATGGACCTTGGCCACAACAGTGCTGACTGGTTTCAACCCCCCACTCTGTTTTCACAGCCTGAGGCAGCAGCATCCACTGTATGCTTGTATGCTAAATTGTGTAATGGGACAATGGAGCAATTCTCAGACAGGCGGTGAGAGGATACAGTGAGACACAGTGCCAGGGATCACATGTAGAAGTCTAGCGTCATTTTTTAACCAAACACTGAAAAATGGAAGTGTGACATACTAGGCCACGTGTTCTTGTTGTGTGTTGTGTGTGTGTAAGCACATGAACAGAGAGAGGATGTGGGCGAATTTATGCAAGGGGAATTAGGCTTAAATTATGTGGCATCTATCAGGATTCATGCCAACATTTGCAGTGTGAGAAAATGAAAAATAGATTTACACAGGGAAGGAAACACACAAAATTGCACAGACAGACATAAACTCAAAGACACACAAACAAAAATGCAAACACCCAGAAATTAAAATTAAAAAGTCTGCACTAATTTTTGTGCTTTGTGTCATATATTTGAGTCAAGGACAAGAGGAAAATTTGGTCTGGACTGTTGCCCATGTGCAGAAGAGTGAGACAGGAGAGCTGTGGGATAGTTAGCTACCTGTCAACAGTGTAATAAGTGAAAGCGCTTCACAGGTATTAGATAATCCACAGTCTGTTGCAAATGATGCGTGAACTGCTGAGAGATAAGGAAATTAGTTGATGGTACCGAACAAACAAAGGAAATTCATTTTACGTCATGCATGACCTTGAGTTTCAGGTGGTATAGGAAGACTTTTGCAATGCAAAGTAATTGAATTGTTTTTGGAAGTGACACATACATCAATCATAAGACTATGTGCTTTGAATTTAAGTGTGCACCAATATGTTCATATGCAAGTTTGTACAATGTGCAGTGAGTGACTAAATGCTCATGAGACAATGGAGCAGATCTGATGAATGAACAGAGTAGTGACAGAGTGTATTAATATTTTGATGAACAGGGATGTCACTCTCGTGGCCCAAACAGCTATGACACTATTTCATACCCAGCAAAGGCTGCTGTTGCCATAGTGATCGTAACTGCTGTTATGCAACTGCTCCACTTGCGGTGGCAACCTTTGCAAAGCGATGGGCAACGAGGACGCACATGATCCCTTGTGTCATGCAGTGGCACGCAAGCACTATGTTACAGAATAATAGTGAATGTACACTATGCGTGTGGTGTAATATACATATGCATGCACACTATTCGATGACAGGATGGGATCCTTCTGATGGGTAAAAGCAGCCTACTGACCCTGAGGCTCTTACGCAACATTGGCTACCACCCCCTCCTCTTCCCAGCAGAGTGGAGATGGAAGAGCTTATCTCCATCTCCATCTCACCCCCTCCCACCTATCACTCTTTCTATCCCTCTGCAATCACACAGCACAGAAACATCACATGCATGTCCCGCTTCAGGACCGGCCGGCTCTGCAGCTGATCTCTGACAGTCTATTAAACCTGGCAAAGACTGGGGTCTGAAAGTGGCATGTAAATACAGTATGTGCTCATAAACCCCCCTAACACCGCCCTGACCCTGACTCTTAAAGATTAAAGTGTCTGTCTGCATGGCCGGAGCCTTTACTGGGTTACTGTAAAGGGTTTGACATTTTATTTTACAGTCCTAAACCTCTACAGGATTACAGAAAAAGCAAGGTGCTATATTGAGAACGACATACAATATATAAAGAGAATATGTGTTCACAGTCAACCAGTGAGATCAATGAGAAAACTGTGGTTGTTGTCCAGTATATTACGTTATAGTTAAGCATTAGGACCACTGGAATCATAAGAAAAGAAATATCTTTTTGGAAATAGTCATGGCAAATAAAACATTTTAATTATTTACAAAATGGGAAAAATATCTGCTAAGATGATTAATCACATATATTTAATACACATACAGCACACTGAAATCTAATGATTACCCACATTTAGTGCGTTTGTTTAAACAGAACAACTCATTATAGGCAGCACGAGTCTGCATATGTCAGACCTCATGGGACAACCTATTCACGTCCAAAAACCCAGCGAGCATGTGACAGATGGTGATACGGAGGAGGTCACTATTTTCAGCATTAACTCAAACAAGCGCACAGCCTCTATAATATGATGTATGCTACCCAGAACAAAATCAGGCTAAATCAGGAGTGGAAAATGTTTAAACTGTGTAATAATAATAATAGAGCATGTAGAAGAGCACTAAAACTGACAAAATTGTAATTAAAAAAAAAAAAATCTTTATTACCCCGAATTTAAGATTGTGCTGAAATTTAAATCAGTATGTCAGAAGGATGTCTGTGCCAGTGGTGGAGTACATTCCAGAGAGAGACACTGAAGTGGTCATGGACAGTGTTCTCTGTTGACACAAGCCTGTGTCCGCTTAATAGCTCTTCTCCACACAGGCCGGCGGTACTCATCACATCGCACCGTGGCTCTGAGAGCAGATTGTTTGACTCCGCTCCATCTGCCTCAGACTGGTTGGCGATGGCCAGGACTGGCTGAGGCAGCCCAGGGTGCCGTCATCCTCCTCCAGCCAGTTTAACATCTCTGCATCAGATAAATTCTTCTAGACTGAGGGAAGCAAGTCTAGTGTGTTTGGGGTATCTTGTGCCTTGGCTGCATTTACATTACAGGACGTATTTACAGGAGACCTCACATGCTGGATATTTACATGAAATTTGATTGCTGCAACATTTAAATTTGTAAGGAAGCAGGAAGTCTGTGGTTTCTTTCTTTAAGCCAGTGATTACAAAGCTCCTGATCTTGTCTACCAGCAACACCAAATATGAAAGAAGACACAGATGTTAGCACAAACCCAAGTCTTTAATTTCCCCCCCAACAAACTGTGGACAACACATACGTACAAGATAGAGGTATCCAAACATGTCAAATAACAATATTAATTCATATCATTATTGTAACATTAATAACATGGAATGTAGTACTCTCCATTCACATTCTTTTTTCAACTTTTAGTTTATTTTATGAAATATGTCAAATAAAGAAATAGCTCTATATCCTCTGTCTCTGATAGCCTTATGAATATAGTCTCTTTGAGTGAAGATGAACAGGGAAAGAAGGATGGCAGAATGAACAGGCAAAAGAGAAGAATGGAGGGTGTGAGCTCACGACCTCTCCTCCCATCGACTCTGTCCTCAAGCACATACAACTGCTGCTCTCTCACATAGCCCTGTCTCAGTGTAAACACACGCTTGTTCAACAGAATGTGTTTCAGTGCATGTTTGTGCGTGCAAAATGCTGATACTTTCTTTGGAATCGGACACAAGGACAACATTTCTACTGTCTCAAAACTGCCTTTATTTGCTGCCTACCCTTTTTGTCCTAATGGTGATCTGGGTTAAACAGGATGATGACAATGGGTAAATCACTGCATCAGTCACACAGATGGCTCTCCTATGTCACGTGAAGCTCTGCTTCATAACCCGAAGACAGAAACACACAACAGGAACATCAAGAAGCACCAATGGCAGAAACAGGAACGGGGTCCAATGACAGGCCAGCTACAACATGGTCTAATTCTGAAGGGGACAGGAGAAATCTCTCCCCCCTTCTGTAGTCCAGTCCTCCTCTTTTCTTCCAAAGGTCAGAGAGTGTCAGTGTTCAGTCTGTGCTGTGGTTCTCCAGCTCGGAGATGATGGTGATCAGGTTCTGGAGACCAAAGAGGTAGCCGCTGTCCAGGCCCTCGTACACTACACTGTCCCCTTGGTAATGTCTGCAGGTGGTGTGGGCAAAATCTATCATCCTCACATCCACCACGGGGCTGCGGGGGTCTGAGCAGGACAAGCAAGCCTGGCTGACACCTGAGCTCCCGCCACTACTGCTGCTGCTGCTTTCGCTAGACGTGGAGGGGCTGTGAGGAAAACCAAGTGCGCCCGCGACTTCACCCACCTCCTCTTCCTCTTCCTCCTCCTCCATTTCTGGTTCAGCCTCCGTCTCCTCATCCTCGTCTTCTTCTTCTTCTTCAGAGAGGCCGTCCTCAGTGTGTTGGCGAGAGTGTTTCCGGTGGGACGCTCCATCATAGATGATGAGCAGGGAGCTGGAGTAGAAGCGGTAGGATTCGCAGGCTTCCAGGGCAGCTTGCATGTCTCTGAGCCTGTGCAGCACCGGGGAGAGGAGTTCACGTCGTAGACGCCGGCCGCTGTGGAAGAACTGGAACAAAGCCTCCTTGAAGTCCGGCAGGGTCAGCCTGCGGCCGTGGAACTTGCTCATGAACATTAGCTGGCCTGTGTCAGACCGGTACACCTGAAGGGATGAAGAAACATGTGGAGGTTGGGAGAGTAGAACAGGAATAGTAACTTCTTCTGTTTGACTAATTTGAAAGTAATGTCTAAATCTAGCTTTGTTTCACTTGCACTATACTGGCCAGCTAAAGAGTTGTACAGTCAATTTACAGTTCCTAAGCTGGCTGTTTCCCCCAGTTTCCAGTCTTTGTGCTATTACACTAATCAGCTGGTAGTTGTAGCCTCATATAACAGATAGATTAGAGAGTGGTGTAGATCTTCTGACTATACTCTACACCAAAATGCGAATAAATATATTTCCCAAAAGCTCACCTGCATGCCGGACAGGCAGACTCCTATCGAGGATGCTGTGCTCTGCTGACACTTGCGGATCTTCACTGCCTTCTTCTCCTCAGAGGCATCATCTCCATGCTGCTGTGTGCCCATCTTCAGGTCCAACACACACGGCATCATGTGTCGCCATGTTAGGTTTTCCAGCAGGATGAATTCTGGAAACTGAGTCAAGGAAGCCAGAGGCGAAAAACCATGGCCTTCTTCTAGATTAATCAGTTTAGAACTTAAAAATGTTTGAGAAGGATGGATTAAAAATTATGTAGTTCTAAGCTTTTTCCACCACAAGTTTCACTGTATTCACAATGATTAATATCATCATTACAGCAGGTGCAGGCCAGTCACAGCAATATCAAGTAACTAATGGGAGTGCATTGGAAGCGCAATGCCACGGGACAGAGACATTGATATCTGGACATTGTATTAGATGATGGGCCTCAAGTACATGCTGGAACCACTGATTACCATGTATAGGTTTCAATTGCATGTAAATAGGTAGGTGTCGAGGTGTTATGTTGGCTCAGTTGGCTGAGACACATGCCATGTCCTCTGGCCTGGCACCTCTGAACCACAGAGCCTGTCTCCATTGCGATATTAAATATTAAAAAAACAGGAATCTAAAAGAAAACAGTGTAGTCCTCTGCCAGTGAAAGGATACTGTACTGGTTGCGATGCTTGGCATTCTCCTTCATCTTCTGCAGGTGCTGCTGTTGACACTTGAGGCTCCAGGGGTTGTGCCTGAGTTGCGGTACAGCATTACTGTTACTGCGCTCCAGTCTGTAGTAGAGCACCTCGGTCTGCCGCAGCCACTCCAGCTCCACATCCTCCTGCAGATAGTGAACACTGGATGGAAGAGGGAGACAGAGCCTCATCAGTTTTAGGCACAAAAAACAAACTCAGTATCTGCTTGTGTATGTTATTAAAGCATGTATGTGGGTAGACCATAAAACAAGAGGGTGGTGATGAACTGTTATATTGGATATAAAAGGCAGTCAATGGAGTAGTGTCTTTCGCGATCAGCCATCCAAAAAAAATCAACCTCCTCATATATTTTGATCCTTCCAGTCATTTCACCACTCCAGGCCAGGGGCCGACTGAGTTTTGTGTTTGTGTATATGCACACACATGCATCTATTGCAGTTATGTAACCCTGAGTCCGTGACCCTCTCTCTGTCTGCCAAGGCCAAGGATCAGCCTCTCACAGTATTTAGAGCCAGTATTGCCTGAGGTTGTACTGTATTTGATTTGTGTGCGTCATCAGTCGATTACTATCAGTCTTCAGACTACAGCTTTGCCATTCATGGAAAATGAAGGACTGTTTTAAATGTATCATGGTTGTGTAATGGTTCTGAAATGATCAATGCATCATGTTCAATTCAATTTACTTGACATGAGTCTTGATATAGGTGTGAAGTGACTCACTTTTCCCCCGCCTGTTGATGCATCGACTACACCTTGTGCTTTATCATGAGTAACAAGTCCTTCAGTGTACTGCTGTCTCTGTTAGGACATTTTCTTTCGTCTCACCTCTTGTCCTTGTCTTTAATAGAGTGGCGACTTCGGCTGTCTTTGCTGTAATTTTCGCTGTCCAGAAGCAGTGAGGACGCCATTGTTTTCCCCCACTTGAGCATCTCGCTTTTGGGCTCACAGTCGGACATGGGGTCCTTGTTCTCCAGATCTGCTGCTGGGTCACTCTGGAGGGGGTAAGCAATGAGGCAAAGGTTCCCTTCTTCATCCTCCTCAAAGCTCACTGACACCACACCTGAGAGAGGACGGAAATACATCTGTTAGACGTTTGTGTCACAGAGCAGCGAAGAGAATATGTTTCTCATAAAGAATCAAAGCTGACAAGATAACACAAGCTCTTAAGTGCTAAGGATCTCTTATCCCCATCTGGCTGCTGTTTGCAGTAGTTGCACTTACAGAGTAGTTTCTGTCTACACCCATATCTCTTTAAGACATCTGTTCCAACAATAACTGGACAAAACTATGACAGACAGGAGAGATGGGACAGAGATACTGAGCTCTCAAAGCGACACAGGAAAGAGCAGAACAAAGGCACAATCTATAAATCAATATCAATATGCAGGCAGTGTTTTTTTACTTGTGTAAAGCCATACACAGAAAGCAAACCATGCTCATAAGTAGGTTTAACAACACAGAGAAAATTACAGCCCAAACACAAATGACACAAGGCTAAAAAATTGAAGTCAGTTCTGTTTATTACCAAAAATTTAATCTCACACAAAATGATGAGCAATATACATTTATACAGAAAGCACAAGTGTCACCGCACACATAAAAGAAAAATATATATGATGCTCTTCAGTTATAGACAAAGAGCACAACAAATATTTGTCAGCATGACAGCAAAAGTCACGAAGATTCTCCATCATAAACAGTCTTTCCTCCTAATAGTGTCCCGTAATATGACTGAAGGAGAAACCAGGTGAAGGAGAGGAGGTCTCAGAAGGTAAGTGAAAATAAAGAGGTGAAAATGGAAAAGAAAGCTCTGATGCCAGAAACTATTCATGGCACAGCAAGGCAAAGGGAATGGAGATGGATGGAGAATATGAGACTGAACATCATCCCATGATCACATGAGTTTTTGTTGAAGCTCAGTGTTTTGAAAAAGGGGGCAACAAGCTCTGTTGCTCAGCTCCTTGGACTTCAGGATCTGAGCGAGGAAGAATCTTACTTTGAATCCTTTTCACAGTGTTAGCTGTGTGCCATAAAAAGAAATGGGGGGGGTGGGTGGGGGTTTGTACCTGTGTTAGTACATCCTCCTACAAATAGGTCGCATGGTTGTGATGCCCTGTTTGTAGGACACCCACTTGCAGGCTCAGCTGCAGCACCCTCCAGTGGCACAATTTGGTACATGCCGCTGGCAGGCACCTAGAAACAACACTTGAGCAGGAGCAGGGAGCTCCGTTTCCTAAAAATCTCAAAATTTACACTTCACACACACAACCTGCAAAAATGCAAGGCAGGTCTGCAAAACATCCATTTCCACATCACTTGTACATATGTACACAGAGCAGTGAAATTAAGACAGAGAGATGCACAGCAACACGGCAAAACACAAGAGCCACAACACAGGTTAGAAAAGGCAAGTATGCATTACCTCTGTACTGGGGGGTAAACTTCCTCATTGCGGCAGGCAGACTCTTGTAGAACTGATGTTCACGGGGGATGAGGGGCTTGCAGATGGTCTGCTCCCCGAAGCGCAGGACACAGCAATGTCCCCCCACCTGGTGTACAAAGGGTTCAAGCATCACCCCTTTCTCCATGTAGCACTGCTGGTGCTGCAGCTGGTGCTTTTGCTTTTGCTCTGCATCCATGGCTTTCTGTGCCTGAGCCTCCACAGCCGGACCCATCCTCCTCTGGCCCTGACCACACTGCCGTGGGCATTAGCCTCCTCACGCACGCACACACAATGTGGTGGGGGCCCTCTCTGGCAGGGGTACGCACACACTCACTCACACACTGCAGATCCACAGAGGACTAGTCGTGGTATCTCGCATTAAGGTTGCAGGCTTTTCAAGTGATTCCCACGATGTCTCCAGAAGCTGTTATTGTGATGATGCTCTGCTTCGTCTGTGCTGCTGGAGATTCTGCTGGTCGAAAACAAAGGACAGGAAGGAGGAAATAGAAGAGAAAGAGAATAAAAAGCCAAGATTTAGTGGATATGTATTTCCTTTTTAACTCCTTGTCTGGCAGCTGTTGTAGCTGAGTAGAAACAGAGAGCCACAGAAAGTCCTCTAAAGGTTGATGTTTGGACAAGTGCTGCAGCAGCAGATAACGCACACAGAGACAGATCTTGCTTGTGCCTCCACTGCAGACTGGATGCTCTCTGACAGCTGAGAGCTGGCTCACCACTGGTAAAGCTCTCACGAGCCTGACACTCGGACCGCCCCCATCAGAAGCAAACCACCAATCAGGAGCACCAAAAGCAGGTTGTTGGGTGGTAACCCTTCTGAGGGAAAGGAGCAAGCAAACAAAGACAGTGGTGGGAGGGGGGAGTCTGGGGGAAGGGAGAGAGAGAGAGAGGAAAGAAGAATAAAAACAAGGAGGGAGGGCGAAGCTGAACCCAGCTGTTTTTGTCTCTGTGTGTCAGCAGGGTTTTAACAACCTGACAGAACAGGCAGCATTAGTTCCTCATATGAAGTGAGGTGTCAGGAAAAGAACAAGTGGGAGATAGAAACACAGAAACTGACATGCAGTACAAAACACACAGTAGTCAAATATAAAGTTACTTACTAACTACATAAAAGACTTCGTTATGATAGGCAAAATAAAGATGGTTCATTTTAATGTTGTCACACTAGAGGCACTTTTGCAAGACTTAAACTTACACCCCTCCCCACCTACACCTTGAATAATAGTGGTGTAGCAACACTATGCCAGCAAACTGACTAGATATTAGTACATAATAGTTGTGGGGACCCCTACCTTTATTTTACAGTCTATACTAAAGTGAAAATCTTACAAACCACAGTAGAGCGTAGCTCGATAAGAAGGATTTATAGAAAAAACAGATCAGAGGCAGAATTGTAAACATAGGTTAGGATGTGGTGTTGTGAAGATAAGGTGGGGTGGCACGAGGGGGCTGCTGAGAGCTCGTGCTGTAGCCAGACTGGAAACTATAATCCTCATCTCGCACTCTCCAAGCCTTTCTTGACACAGATTATCTTAGCAGGCAAAATAACATCTGATTAAGCCAGTCACTCAATGTTGACTCCATTCATGTGAGTACACAACACAGATCAGTGCAAGGTGTATTATTACCAAAACATATCAAATGTTTATCAGTGTATGGTTGCATGTTTTTGTTTTTTTTGGGGGGGGGGGTTTGAATGTGTCTTTGCGTGCGTGCATATGTGTATGTGTATGTGTGTGTGCTGTACATTACAGTTGAACACTGGCTGGTTGTGCAGGGAACACAGCCAGAAAGCCCAGCATTAATCTCTCTAATCCTGCCTCTTGGAACACAAGAGGGAAATAGGCCATGACAAACAAGTAGAAAATAGCTACAGTTATACTTATACACATATATGTTGTGTATGATGAGAGACAAAAAAGTGGGGTGGCCCTTGTAACTCCTGGGCACCCTGCACAAACACCCCTGCTCTGATATCCTTCAGCAGTGGGTGCCATAGTGGACAGACCACTCTGACCACTCTTCATTTTGTATTTCAAGATAGCCCAACACAAAAACACAGGTGTTCTCATTGATGTATGTTTCTGTCTGCAATATCAGAAGGTATCACAAGTACTTGAATTTGGACAATAAAAGCAACCTGTTAACCAAGGATAAAAGTAATCCCTGAACTCATGACCATGTGCTTGTCTTGCAGCATAAACATACAGCTATGCCGATGTCAACACTTGCATCACATGCTATATTAAAATTGGCAATCACAGAGAGAGCTGGAAATGACAGATTGTTGGCAAAGTCAGGGGGCCAACATTAAAATCAGGATAACCTGCAAGACACCATAGCGATGGTGCAACGAGCACTATGGGTGTCATTTACATCCACATTTAAAGAAATATGACACATACTATTTGAAGCTCAAAGAGCTCAGGCACTCATCTGATTGACATTTACAAGCTCACAGACCAGCTGGCACAAACACAAACTATCCCGAATGTATGTAAATCAAATAAACTTTTATGTGATTTATGGTATAAGCAATAAAGCTTTAAATGTGTACAGAGGAATTTCACAGGCTCATGACCGAACATTGAGGCCTAAACTGGAAAATGACAAAAATGACATACTGTAGAAAGCAACCAAAATAAAAACGAGAGACAGGGAAGTGAAAGCCGTGACCTTGAAAGAAATGGGCTGAGTACAGCATGGGGCAGTTAGCAGGGGCTTTTCACAGTGCTGATGAGGAGTGTGCCAGTCACAAACAGAGACGCTGGCCAACAGGAAGTTGGAACCCTGCCCCTCATCTCTACACAGAGTACGACAGGCGTGCAGTTGGAAGAACACCTCCTGACAAGATCAGAGCTTTTACAGTCTTGACAAAAGGAGAGGACAGATTTTAATCTGTGTAAAGAGGTCAAGGAAACATCTTGGCAAATGGATTTCCTTGCTTTGTATGTGCTCTCTTCTTCTGCCTGGTGATTGGAGGTCAGTCAATGACAATTTTAGTTTCTTCTATGGCAGCAAGCAAGATTCAGACTCAGTTAATACCACACACTGGAACTGAGCTGGCTTTAGTTATCTGGGGGGAAGAAGTAAGGATACACATAGTGAAGGTCACCAGTCCGTCAAAAGCAAAGACAGACCATCACATTTTCATTAAAAGCCATTTGCAAAGCTGAGGTTCAAAGTTCTTATATGCCTGCATCTCAGTTACAGCTCTTCTGTAGCTGCTGCAATGGAAATGATATGAACTACGAAAGAAACAGCAGTTATAGCTACATACCAAGCCTACAAACATGTTTAGCGTTTCTTTCATTCTTATCAACTGTTTTTTTCACTGGTAGTGAAAAGAAAATTAAAGGTCAGATGTCCAGTTCATTAAACATGCATGTCTTTGGCTTGAAAGGGCAACTGCAGCCCCTTGGGGACATCAACACTGATGCAAGAAGATCTTGCAAAAACCCCACAGAAAGGTCCATAAACCAAACCTGGACTTTCCTTCCTTGTCTAAAGGTGACTGTGCATGCTACACACTGGGCCGAAGCCACCATGTCACCTCCGCTGCAGTGCTTTACCTTAAACGTCTTTGAACTGTGCATTCCCTTGTGCTCCATATTCAGAGTTATTCAGAGTCATGCAGTCAACTGTTTCGACATCCTCACTATGATCAACACGTTTACGGAGATCAAGGGCCTCACTTAGCAAACCTAATCTCAGAGCTTTCATCTACCAACAACAACGGGGCAGCAAAGGGGACAGAGAGAGAGCAGGTATACCATGGAGGTCATCAAGTGGGTCGATGTGTCATTGAATCAAGGCTGCAGCAGCTCCAGAGGGCTTTACAGCACGTTCAGGCGTCCTAGAAATGTGATCATGCAGATATGACTGTATTAAGAGGACCAGTGTATGGAAGGATGGTTGGTGGGGGGTGAGGGGTGAGGGGACGGGAGTGCAGGAAGGAAGGGTGTGTGAGGTCTGTCTTTTGTCCTTGTGTGTCCAAGGACCTTGGAGGAGGAGGCTAATTTGGAGGTGCTGAGTGAATTTAGATATTAAACAAATGCAAGGTATAGAGGCATGTGAAGGGCAAAGTAATAGACTCCCTCTGAGACACACGCATAAAAATATATTTTATATTTATGCTTCAAGCAAACACAACACAAACAATCTTACAAACAATACAAGTATTTTTGGTTCATGGTTCATTCATGGTTCTAAGAACTAGTTTGTTGTGTGTTTTTGTACTGCTGACCTGATTGACTTCAAGAGCCTTAAAAGATTTAGGATGAGACAAATAATCTGAATGAGGTGGCATGAGTCTGGATTTACCTGGAACGATTTACACAGTGGCCAAGGGGAAACGTGCGTAAACACATCAACGCATATTGATGTGTGCATAACACTCAGAAGGCGCCACATGCAAACACCACACACAAAAATAAAGCTACTCTCCACATAAACAATGTGTGTCTGCCTCTGCTGGCCTGGCACCTGGCATGGTTATAGTGGAAAAAGGCTAATCTTACCTGTTTGGCGATTTGCAGGCTCATTTTCCAGACTGATCACCTCACATGACATCACGCCAGATAAACCTGCTAACCAAATCCTCATAGGTCACCAAACACCTAAGCCTCCACTAAAAATACCACAGGCTATAAGCAATTCAGGCTGCGCTCGCTATTAATAAACACGGTCTGCTCCATGCCAAACTCAAGAGACAAAGAAACACAGGGATCACACCGAAGGGAAACAATTTACTGGCTGTCACCACAGGCTAATAGGTCAGACATTGAAATCATAGCTGCACACACTGGTCAATTCCTGGTGACAGTTCCTGCTAATGCCTGCACCACAATTGTACAGACATGTCAATCCTGTCAACTTTTGCAAAGAGATGCTGCTTTTTCCCTGCAGTAAGAAAAAATCCATACCATCACAGCCCTACTGAACACGATGCAATAATGCTGATAAGAAGAAGGTACCACATAAAACCAAGTAACAAGTAAGATTAGAAAAGCTTCACTTGTCAAAATAGTGCTGCCCTAAAATGCTGAACTATTCAAAGTCAGCTAAAATATCTTATCTCTGCTTATGTTTTCACTACAGCATTCAAATACAAAGCACTTTTGTTCATTTCCTCTCTATTTAGTCAATGCTTAGGACTATATGTACAATAATGCATGTAGATCCACACCATGCAGCTATTAACTTTGACAGCCAGAGGAGGGGCAAGACTGCCTTTTGGTGTGACTACTGTGTACATGAATGCATGTGTGTACATGTGAGCAATGTGTGGGGGTTTTCAGTAATGAGGTCATCCCACCTTCACCCATCCTGAACCTGTTTCCTGTCCACCATCTCTAGTTTCTTACCTCCTTTTGGAGGTAAAAGATGATTAAAAAAAAAAGAACAAAAGAAAGACCAAGTGAGATTATGATGAAAGCAGTACACCAGGTTTTCAGCCTGATGATTTGCCTTATTAACTTGTAAATGAGAACTACAGCACCAAAAATACCCTAATGTCCTCCGTCCGTCAAAATAGGGTGAGTGATAATAGTGATCTACCCAAAGACTGTATAAGAGAAGTGGATTTAGCCACAGTGACGTGACACATTGGTTTGTAGACTACTGTTTTGAAGTCTCGAGTTTGGCATTTTGGCTATAGCCATCTTGTTTTTTGGGAGCCAGAAGTGACCACAATTGGACAAGAGAGTGGTATTAAATCAAGTCAAAAGTAGGGTTATTTTCTCATAGACTTCTAAACAATTGGACTTGTTTTTGGAACTCCTGGAGAGGCCCCGTGGTGGCCATTAGAAAGAATGCAGGTTTAAGGCACTTCTGCATTGGCTTCACTTTTCAGACCCGGAGGCTATGTCCACTACACTATTAACAATATTGTTAATAGTTAATAGTTAATTAACATAGCTTGACAGTAACGCTTTTTCAATCCACAGTGGAGTGATGTTTTTTTATTTATCTTGAAACAAGAGAGGCAGAATTGGGTTTCTGCATTATATTTAATATAAATGGTACCCTCCAATTACACAGAGCTGTCATTACAGAAGGTCTAAGATAAAGCAAGTCATCTACTCAATGAAGCATATCTTTAAATGGTAGCATAGCAAAGTACACAGAAATAAAATGGACAAGATGGATGTTTCTGGTGTTTATGCTATTTATTGGGTGCATTGACCAAAGATCTTTCTTGCAGCAGACGCTTTGACTTGCCAAACACAGGTATATGTGGCTAATAGCATTAATAATGGCTGCACTGCATTTAAGCGTGCCAGTTCCATGGCCCTGATAATATGTATGCCAACTCCCTGACATGGTTTACTGGCACACTAAAATGAAACCAGGCTAGCTTTAATGTCATGATTTTCTTGCTATCACAGCAATAATTTCAAGCAAGGAAATGTTACTGGAGATGTCATACAGAAGGTGGCAGGGCAGTGAATGTGATGATGGTTGATAAAGAAGATGGGTTGGGAATTGAGAGAAGTCTAACTGGGACGAAGTTGGGACCTGGGCAAGATTAAAGCTGTGGATGCTCAGGGGAAAGTGGGGCAGATAGAACTGGAAGACACCAGTCTCCTGCCAGTGGTAAGCTATCTCAACATTAATTTATTTAATTATTTTGACTCACAACTCTGCCAAAGGCAAGAGACATTCTCCCAAAAAGTCTTTAGATTCTTGCAGAGGAGATGGCTGGAAAACCCCTGTTTGTATTTAAAACACGTCAGTCTTTTGTGACTTTAAAAGCAGCACAAGACTGATAAACAATATGATTGACAATGCCTGACTTACTGACTGTATAAGGAGGTCTTCCTAGTATCTGATAATCCAGTGGTCCTGCCAAAGGTTGTGACTCATGGTGAGTCATTGAATTAAGAGTGTACATATAAAGCTGTAAAGCTCAGCAACACTTGACAGGAAATAGGGATGTGGACATCTCACACTTCCTGGATTCAGGCTTAAACTGTCCACACTCATTAGACAGAGACTCAGCTGGCTTCAGTCCATTGACACAATGCAGTTACACCAGCTCTAATCTGGCAGAGCGCTGCTAACGAGTTCTTGCACTACTGAATGCCTCATGCACACTGTGGTTTTATTACTGGAACAAGATTCGCCATTCACTGACAGCAACGTAAGGCACAACATGACTAATGAATTTGTCAGCGAGCTATAATGCACAGGAATATTCTGAATTCCTAAAAGATTCCCCTTGGTGTTATGCTGTTCTTCTGTGTTATCACTGGGTATTTATGCAAACTGGAAGAGTGACCTTGTACTTTAAAATCATATTCATAATTTGTTTTGGTTCTGGCATTCTGCTCCAACAGGCGTGGACTGGACTGTTTCCATGGCCTTTTGGCTGTGTTCCTCCTCTGCAGCTGAGGAAGGTCAAGGGGCATTGGCTCACCCACACTCTTTAGTTCAGTTTCTAGGAAGCTTCATAGAGGGGACAGCAAGGCAGTCTCTTCTGTCCCCCAGCAGCACTATGGCTTGGAGGGAGAAAACCTCTGGCTGACTGCCTCTCATTCGGACCACGCTCAAACAAAAATCTGTAATTCTACTCAGAGGAAAACAACAAGCTATTCTCATCACAAAATTTGGCCAATAGTTGTGCAGCCAATAACAACCAGAGTGAGTGGTCCTGTCCATGAAAACAAAGAAAACAACAGATGTTTCAGAAGGTTTACTGCCATACATACATAAGCCCACAAATTACACCGGTCAGTTAAGTGAGACAGTAACATGGTATATATGTAGTTGTGTCAATGTCAGACTAGCTTGGACCGAGCAAGGCCGAGGGCAGGTAAATGTTAGGTCAACCCAAGATATCCATTATAGTCGCTCTGTGTTTGGCAGGGACTGTCGAGTTGGGTTACATCGTGTGAGCAAGTGATACCTGTCAACATATCGGTATCACAAGCACCTAGTCAGGCTCCTAAAGCTGCCGTGTTGGCGCTGAAGCCCTGTTTTAATCCTGTAGATAGGGTCCTTGACATAGTTGTATGTCAACAACACTCAACATTCATCCAACCCCATCCACGTCTTTTTTAATCAAAGTTTTTACACATCTTACAGACACAGGTGAAGTCGCTACTCCTATCCTACCCTCTCCACTTGCAACCTAGATGGAGCAGAGTGTGCTGCTCTCTGGACAAAGACAGTGACAGCCCACATGTCCCATCATGTGTGTTGCTGGACTGAGTAGTTTGCTTTACTTGTTTTATGGTCCAAAATACAAATTTGACGTGTGTGTTTGCAATGTGTCCTTTCAGAACATGGTGGTTTATATTGTTAATTTTAATTGTGCAGATTTATAGTTTTAACCATTAGTGACGTGAATGTTCACTAGTGTGCTGTGACGTAACCTGAAACTCACAATATCTGTTCAAAACACAAAAACACATTTGCTCTGATGGTTGCGATATCATCCATACATGGTTTTGTTAAAAAATACATTGTTAAAGAAACTGCCATTTTTTGCATATGGTAAAGTGTTGTTATATATTGTTTCAAATGTTGTCTCACGACAGTCAATACAATAATACACTGTTAGAGCTGTTAATGGAGTATTAGCCTTAGCCTATAACAAGCACAGAGAAATGAAGCTAAAAAAACACGATTCCCCTTAGTTTGAGCCTGACCTTCCTGTAGATAAAGAGATGTTTCTAGTGTGAATAAAAAATGGACCCTGCATCACTGATATGCATTTTGCCAACCATGTATTCTATACTCCTTCAGTATAGTGTGTTCATTTAGTGTCAAGCATAGTCACAGCTGATTCCTTACAGAGATACAATGACATGCAAAAAGTCCAGGAGGGGCGCCTGAATAAAATATCAAGAGTCTGCTGATGTGAATGGGTGGTAGACCTCTCTAAATTATTGCACATTCAGAGAGAATTTTTGACAAAATGAAAATGACTAATTTATAATAGAATTTTGAAACCCTGAAATGGGGGACCATGAATAAAATAGGGCTGTAAATATTTAACTGACAAATCTATGGCTGAAATTTAAGCTGGCAATTTGCACTTTAATGACATAGTCCATGTGTCATTTCACATCCAAAGCACAGGGACACATTGAACAATGCAGGCATGAATGAAGTACATTATGTCAGTAACTATGACACACAGCTCAAGGTGTGTTTCTCATAAGAATTTTTACAGCCAGGAAAAATATCCTTCAGCAAAATCAAGCAATGACAGTATCACGAAACTGACTTCAAACCAAGTTCAATTTTCAATAAGGCTAAGACTAAAACTAAATTTATAATCCTTTCAAAACTCACACTGACTAGCCATGGTATTGTTTACCCTTATCTTGGTTTTCCTTTGCTGATTTTCCTTTTCCTTAGATGTCATCCTGCTTATGAAGGATTCTGCTTTGGCCAACTACATTCCCTCATATGGAGACAGATTGCGTTTTTTTTAGTTTGCAGAAAATCCTGTCTCAAAGCAAAAACTGACCGAAAGCTAAGACCAAGGAATTAATGAGGTCAAAAATATTCAAAGAAAGAATTAAAAGCCTCCCGTCTTGTCTGTAACAGAGAGGTGGGTTGAAGGTATTGAGGTATAAGCAAGATAAACATATAATCATCAAATACTCTATTTACAACTGTCTCCAACTGTTGTATGCACTTTTCTCCTTAGTGCAAAATCTGGTTAAGGTAGCTATGGTGCTAAAGTGCAGGTCTGAATCTGGTCCATTTAGAGAAAAACATGCCTTCATTGTGTAGCCTATGTAAAATTAATGAAGTCTACACCAATGATTCTCCTTAATGCAGAGAGACCTGCATATGTTTTATTTGTTGGAGGAATGGCAGTTCCTGTAAATATAGGCTGAAAACTATTGTATACTATCAGGACTGTGCGCCACTAAGGATGGGAATCGAGAACCAGAACAGCCGAGAACTGGTTGCAAATTGTCCGATACATCAGAATCGTATGACTCCGAGCTTATCAATTCCTTTTGTCAGTGCCAGCATGTTTTTCTGACAGTTGTGCAATGCAAAGCAATGATATTCAACTCATGTGTCTACACTGCTGGAAACTTGCAACAAGAAGCAGTCTTGGTAGAGAGGAAGAAACAATTCAACACATTGCTTCATTTCACAAGGAAAGATGACAGCAGTGCTAGTTGTAAAACAAACAAAAAAAAATCTTCCTCCTCTGATTTCTTTTTTCTTACATCTGTCACTAATAATGAAAGTTTGACTTTATTCTCAAAATACAATCGTATGCGCCTCATTCTAGACAACTTGGCACCACCTGATCTCACATCGGAAGTTTTCATGATATTAAGCCATTTAGGGTGAGGGTCTGTGCGTCTATGTGTCTCTGTGTGTGTTTCTGTGTATTTGCATCTGAGTGCCTGCGTGTTTATGTCAGTATAGTATCCTTGACATGTCCTCACCTCCAAAGTGTGTCAACTCCCGCCATCCATCACCACACGTGAGGTGACGGGATGTAGGCCTGTACATATCCTTTAGCACGCTGGCACATCTCTCACACCAAATATAAACAAACACACCTCTCTTACCATAAATAACAGCACTCAAACACCTTATCGTATTCTATTAAAAGCTGTGCACTGATATAAACACAATGGCATGCCCTCAGTGTAACTCTCCAGACCAAAGCTTGCTCCAGATTCCAGATCACATTGTTGTGCAAAGCTAAACAGAATTTGGATGCAGCTATTTCTTACCCAAAAAGGAAAGGTCATTGTAGTGGTGACAGCACACTGTCAAACCATGGGACAGGGCCATACTCGTCAAAGGCCAGGCATTTCAGATAACAAACATATACAAAGAAAATAATAATAATAAAGTAAGACTGGGTCACTGAAGAAAAAGATGAAGGAACAAGGAAGAATAGGATTGCAATGATGGTAGAACGAATAGGGCCTAATACAGGGTGGACTGAAGGAAATGTGAAGCCATGGCTTGAAACCTGATATCATCATATTAAAACAAATGTGATCATTGCAGTGAGAAGACAATTAACTGCTTCATCCAGGACACCTAATACTGTAAATCAACTCAGTCTGCAGAAGGCACACGGTTTCAGCCCTTGCTGACTGCTACCCAGATAAATATTAATCCTTGGAAAAAGCCCACACACGTGCATAAACATAATACGGTAATATAAGGCTCTAAGACGGAGTACAGTTACAGCAACTTAGAGGGCTTGGTGCAGACTGACCTCAAGTACGTGCACGTACTCTTTACAAGCACAAGCAAATGCAAGCAAGCATGCACACACACACACACACACACTGTCAGATGCATGGATACACACCTAAAAGTTAGTAAGCCTACTTATTGTGGCAGAAACGAGAGAAGCTTGAGGCTATCAGACACAAGTCTTGTGCACTACTGTGATATTCTGCTGGATGGTTTAACTCTGCTGTTTACTCTGCATGCAGTGCAGGCTACATCTAAAATCAGCATCTCAGCACAAGGAACATAAAACAGTCCTGTAATCATGATGGGAAATAATCTGTCACACGCGAAATCCTTCTAGGTGTTACATGCAGGATTGCTTAGTTAGCCCTTACTGAATGAGCCTTATGTGGTTTTGCAGGCTATATTCTATTCTTTTTGACTTTAAAATCCTAAAATATTCCCTCTGTAATGTAAGCGCAATAACACATCAGTAAGAAAAATATATCCATGATGCTTATTCAAAGCAAACACTTGTAGAGCTATGTTAATGATAGCGTTCCATATAATTTCATTGGAAACCAAATAAGCCAGAATTAGTGCTGAAACTGTAAGTAGGTCAAGTATAAAACCATGTTTCCCATAATTACTGTGACCACCCACTGCTACCATAATGTAGGAAGAAGCACCATTTATTGTGGCCTTATAGTGGAGGTTTAATGTGGGACCTCAATAAGGTAAAAGAAGGTGACTGCAAAGAGCCATAAAGCTCCACTCTAGCACAGGTGAGAAAACAGTGGGAAGATTTAAAGTGAGGTCTGTGATGAAATGCATAGTGTGTTTACAGACTGTGTGGGTAGGGACATTGGCCGCTGATACAAAGCAGTGTGGGCTGCGTTGGCAGCAGTGCAGCATGTTGCTGTGCCATAGACAGCTCTGCACTGCAGTGCTTGTGTGTGCACGTGAGTGAGAGCGCACATGTCAGCGGATTACAGAAGAACCCATCTATATCCGCCTCTGAAGACACCCCTCCGCCCCCTAACAAAATCTACACCCCTTGCAGCCCTCATTTCTATTCCTTTGTCAAGTGAACATCAAATCGTCAATCTTCCCCCAAATGGCAGCATTTATCCACCGTAATAAGCCCTTTATACCCTCAAACGCTGGCCTAAACCAGCCATCTGACATAATGTAGACAACATTCAACCCACTACAACTGACATAAAAAGAAAGAGACTTCTTTCCTCCTTCCCTGGACAAAATTTGGTCTGCACACTTTTTTCCTGCACTTGCATCACCTGCAGTCCACTGCAGTATACCCCATTAAAATGTCATCAATCAATTATGTTAAAATTTAGACACCTTTCTGACTGTCCTCTAATAACTCTGTCTCTTTTTCTCCAGAGCTAAAGTTCTGTGCCTGGATAATGAGCAGTGCTGGCAATACATAGGCAAGGCGGTGGAGAGGGCGCTCAGACTCCTGGGGTTTGGGGTGCTGGGCCTGATGATGGTTTCTGAGTGGGTGTTGATGGGAAAAGCTTGGCCTTGTTCCAACAGACTGACTGAAGAACACCTGAGGCCCACAGAGAGACAGATACAAAGGACAGCTAAATGGTGTACAGTGGAAAAGTATTGCAGACTCTTCTATGCAACACTGCAATAAGTAAAAAGTACACACTCCATCCCCCTGTTAGTCATTTTGATCCAGACAATATTTGCACAATGCACGAAAAAACAAATAATAGACCCTTTGGAGTTGCAAACACGCTAAAATGTTCAATTTCTCTATCTAAGAATGGCTGAGTAAAACTAAACTGGAATCACTTCAGGATTCCCAGCTGGTCACTTTTTCTATTATGGTTTGAGAATGTTTTTACCCCCTGGCAAGGAGCTTTGCTCTCTCACAGCTATGCATAGGATATAGTAACCTATGCAGTAGGGTCCATAAGTGTCAGACCATATTGAAAGTTTATAAAAATTTTCACGTAAACTTGGAAATAATCCACTACATATATATATAATACTATACACAATATAGACACTTGTGATATAAAAGTTTGAGGATTCAAAAACACAATAAGTTATGACATGTTCAATGAAGAAGAAATATATAAATAGAACAATCGACAGAGTACTGTCCAAAGAAGGCTGTCTTGTAGTAGTCTCAGAGGACAAGAGTGGGCTAAGAAGTACCAGCATTTTACAGTGGATGAGTGAAATTTTTTTTTACTGATGAACGCAAGTTTGAGATTTAGGGCAGAAGCGTGTATGTAAGGAAACAAACAGGATGGAGTATATCAAACTGACAGTGAAACATGGTGGTGGGAATATTTAAACCTGGGGGTGTTGTGCCTACTCCGGAGTTGGACATCTGCACTGAATTGACTACACCACGAGTAAGGGGAAGTACCAGTCCATTCTTGTCTAAAAAGACACAAGCTACACCCTCTGGTTTGCGTCTTTGTGGTGAAGGATTTAGACTGCAGCATCATAATGACCTCAAAGCACTGCGAGAACTACATGAAGATCAAAGAAAACTAAGGAGTCCTCACTGTCATAGATTTTCCTCCAGAGTCACCTGACCTCAACCCCGGTGAACATTTATGTGGACACTGAAAAAGCAAAGCAAGTTTAGTTACATGATGAGTAGATCTGAGTGTCATCTGAATGCATATTTCAGTGGAAGGGATACAACTCAAGGAAATCTCACCTTTTGTACAAAGGAGTTTAGTTGGTCAATGCCACAAATTTGCTTAAATTTTATTGCTGACCTAGAAATAGTGCAGTATCTTAACTATTTCTTCTATGTGTTTTTAAATGTTTCTAAATCCTCAAACCTTTGAGTAGTTCCAGGTTTATGTGAAAATATGAGAGAATCAATGTGGTCTCAGACATTTGGATCCCACTATATCTATCTATATCTGATCTAGGCTGTCTGTACCTCCCAGTCCAAACTCTACTTACGTAACACTAACATGACCTGGCCGAGTAACACCCCACATGAGACACCATCAGGGACAGATGGGAGAGATAGAGAATGAGTTCACAGAGCGGAGATGGAAGACTGGTGACAGAACGTAAAACACTAGTAGAGCAGTGGATTCATGGGGGGGGTGGGTTGCAGACAAGTGAGAGTCCGGAGAGGTCCTTGCCTACCTGAAGCTCAAAAACCTTTGGCCTGGCTTTGTGTGCTTGAAAGACAACCCCTGCTGGGTTCTGTCTACCTGCAAAACAAACAGAAAGACATGAGCACTACTTCAAAGTTATGACTGTGCATGTTGCTAAATAAAAGGTCAAGCGGGTTAAACACACACAAGCAGAAACAAAACCAAACCCCAAAAATAGAACTGTCTTTTCCATGTCACTGACCCCTTCTACCCTGACAGTGTTTTCATCATGAAGGAGTTGCTTAAGTGCATTTCTCCAGCAGCCAAACCCTACAACTGAACAAATTAGAAATCACTCTGCCCAGTGGGAAAGGAACAGTATGTTCCTCAAACACGTGCACACACACACACACACACACACACAAGTCGAAATGTTAGTGTGTGTGCGCACTGAGTGCAGTTGGGAAGACAAATTTCAGGAAAAATGTGATGTCTGACAGATGCAGGACAATGATGGAAATACTGAGGCGGTAATTCTCTGAATGTTCAGGCCCTGCACGTGAACCGC
This sequence comes from Holacanthus passer, assembly GCA_025331565.1. NCBI lineage: Eukaryota > Metazoa > Chordata > Actinopteri > Pomacanthidae > Holacanthus > Holacanthus passer. Next base: position 4,703,405 of record JAFREQ010000011.1, read on the forward strand.
AGCTGGAGAGTCCACAGGGAGAAAACTAGGTCCTGCATTGGCAAAAATAGATAAAACAGTGACTATATTATCGAGAGAGAAAGAGGTTGAAAATGTGGAGGGACAGTGAAGGGAGTCAGACGCCAGACAGACACAGATATGGATTCCAAATGAGCTGGCAGCGCCAACAACTGCTTCGACAGTCCAGCGATAGTGCGAACAGAGGTTAAATATAAACCCAGTAATCCCTCAACAAAAGGGCACTTAATGAGAGTCTGCCTGGACGGTAGGATATGAGCTAGGGGGAGTGAGGTGGAGGGAGGAATGTAGCTGGCAAAAGCCCAGGATTGTGCCACAGCCACTCAGAGCAGGTTGGCCACTCATCGAATGGAACGGCTCCATGCTCAGTGCCCTCTCAATGACAAATACCACGCTTTCCCTCTCTGTCCAGCTGGTTTCCCTGGCACATGCCAGCAGTCCACCTCGATGCTGAACCTTACAGAACTTCTCCTTTCAAACTGGGCTCACAGCTACTAATCAGAAAAATTAAGCCGTTGAGGAGATTATTGTATGCATGTCTCAGGATTAAAACTCATCACACTTTCCATGGCTGAGAGATGGTGACTAACCGGTAAGACCCAGCCATGAAGGAGAACAATAGCCCTGACGGTCACTGGGGCTGGGTACTGGACTCTGTAATTTTAAGGGCAGTGTTTTCCCTGTGTTTCTGGAGGGCTTAGGTGATATGGTTGTGGTGGGGGGGTCATGTGGTTGTCATGTTTGAGAGTGATCCCCCAAAAGAATCTGATGTTATTTGACTCAAATAACTAAGCATTTTCACTTAATTTTAGGCAATAATCATAACAATATTTATACAACCACAAAGGTTAGTTTCTTACATCACATTCAGACATTAGCAAGAAAAAAAGTGAAACAAATATGCTGAATGATGAAGTAAACACAATGCCTTGAAGTAATTCTTCACATTTTTGTGAGTAATCACATTCTGGGCCTTAAAAAATAATAATCACAAAATAAAATTGGTTAAAGGCTTGTAGGGAGGGCATTTGAACTGCGATTTGATCATCCTCTCAGAGTCAGGGTGGAGCCACCAACCAGCTGGCTCACACACTTATACTCACTTGAACTCACTTGAAAATGGCAGTAAAGGCAGTCTACAAGGCTGTACCCACCCCCACTTTGGTTACTCAGACCACCTCTCTGTGATGCGTATTCCTGTTTACAGACCAATATAAATTGTGATAAACTGGGTAACTAGTTTTGAAGCTGATCAGATCATGGACACAAACAACATTTAGCAAATGTCACAGGGTTTGCAGCCCATCACTCAAAGATGGTTTCAATCACTTTAGGTAGTATGTTCAAGTGATCATTTTCCTGATTAGTTTGGTTGGGCAGGGGTATGGATGGGACCTTGATACTGAGGCTTCAACCCCAAATCACTACTGTGATGAGACTCTGCCTCCAAAAGACATCATCAGCGCAAGATGGCAGCACCTGTATCTGGGATATTTTGGCATCATTTTTGTAAAGCGGGAGGAAATGGAGATGCGTTATCCATGTTTATATACAGTCAATGTACCCAACCCTAACAGTCACCCCTGTTGGATTGGAGTAAGTATCTGAATTATTCAGAAAGGTCAAAGAAGCAATGCTGGCTCCAAGCCTAGGACACTCTTTGATACTTGGACCTCAAATGAGGTGCCGGCACAGTGTTACTTTCTCTCCATAACACAACCCTGATTCAGTATCATCTTCTCCATATCCAGTGTCAACTGTCTATTTCTTCCTACGTTTTGATCTCAGAGCTCTTGTGTACTATATAGACCAATCTTTAATGTAATAGCCATTTAGGCAAACAGACGGGGAGAGGCAGTAGGGGGTAGGGTTTTTTGGGCACAGGACATTTGTGTTACTCATCATCAAATAATGTTTCTGCCACTGAGCCAATGCTCACTGGACCGTTACTCATCCCAGTGTGACCTCATATGCCTGAAAGTCAAGGTAAAAATATGTGACCATGTGTCACAACTTTAAGACCTATAAATAGGAGTACTGAGAAATGCCCCCTAAAGGTAAATCAGTTCAGATACATATACATAAAAAGATATCCAACTTGTTAAAGGCACCGTGGTTGGTTTCCCAGCTAAAGCCTCTAAATCCCAGTTAGCACAATACCAGTAGACATGGCAGTGTGTATGAGTATGTATAATAAGAGCTCTCAGATCAGAGGTTTGGGAGATTAGCAGGGGTTGAATGACTGACTGCAAAAAGCTGCATGCCTACAGGGGGCAGAGAATCAGATGCTAGCATGCTGTGGCTCAAGAGTAGGGGATAACTGAATGCAGGCAAAGGCCATGCTGCAATGCCTCTTACATTACGTGGCACTTGGGTAGCACTGTGGTGTGTTATGCAAAAATACAAATTTGTCTTCACTTGAAATATTTAAAAGTACATCCAGAAATCAGGGGGGATCTCACCTTGATAAAGAGAAATAACATCACTGCATTCAAAAAACAGAAGCCCCAATATTCAGCTCATTGTCATTTGGCTACAAAACAAGGGCTGAAACTAACAATTATTTTCATACAACAATTAATCTGATGATTATTTTCTCAATTAATCCATTTGTTCTTAAAAATGTCAGAAAATACTGAAAAATAAGGTGACATCGTTTGTTCAAGTTCACATAGCTTGTATTTTTCTGTCCAACAGTCAAAAAACAAACACATTAAGTACAATCGTAGAGAGAGAACACCAGCAAATTTAAGAAGCTGGTCCCAGACAATTAATGGCAAGTTTGCTTAAACAAATAATCAGTTATCAAAATAGTTGCAGATAAAATGTTTTGACAATCAACTAATCACTTCAGCACTATTCACTTCAAAATGAGCTGTGACACAGCAGTGTTAAACTTCAGTGTTAAAACTAAGTTCAAATTAAAACAAAGCATTTTGTAATGTTGTGGTCTAACAAAGTCATTGACCATATTTATTTATTTTTTCTCTGAAAGTACACTAGGACTGCTTGGCTTTCCCAGCACTACATTTACATGTTGTTGTACAACTGCTGTAACACAAGGTGAATTACAATTTAGAGCCCCAACCTGGCCCCAGCTGACATTTCAAACTAGATAAGAGTAAAAACTAAATGCAAATCACTGCCGATTGCAATGTAATGAGTTTGTGATTTGATGGATGGATAGTAAGTATATTATGCTTCCACCATCATGTTTGCATCAGCATGAGCACATGCACTGTGGGAGATCATGTGACAGAAAATGAGAAGCGCCTGTGAAATATGTGGTGCTAAAATTTATCTTCAGCGAGAAGGCAGCTTGTCATCATCCATACAACCACCTGGCATCAGTTTTCACCGGGAGTGAATACTATCACAGCATGAGGGATGCCAGCCAAGCCAGTCAGAGCCCTTTTGCCTGCAGGGGAATCCTCACCATAACTTATGTTATGTAAGTGCAAAGGAAGAGTCCAGTCCATTAGGGGAGATCCCCAAGATTTTTAATGGACTCCTATGAAAAAGGCTGCATTGTAATTAAAAGTGCAGGATGTCAAATTATCATCTGAAAAAAAAACAAAAAACATCACAAGTCTAACCACATGTGGTTTAACATTTGAAACCCATTTCATAAGCAAAAATTCCAAGTATTGTCTGGTTCCAGCCTCTACTGCGAATATTTGCCCTGTCAGTGAAGTGATCTTTGAGCTCTAGAAAACTGTAACGAAAAAAAAACCAGTAACTGATTAATCAAGTCAATAATTGGCAAATTAATCCATTAAATTAGTGTTAGTTGTAGCCCTATGCCAGGCGGCTGCTGAATCAGGTACTGATGAATCCAGGTTATGCGATGCAGATACTAGTAATGGACTAAAGCTAACTCATGTCTCAGGTTGATCCAGCAAAGCTAAAAATATCTGTACCTTTAAAAACCAACCAAAAGATACAACCAAAGATAGTCAGGTATCAATACAACAGCCACAAATAGCTCAACACTCAAACACTTGCACAAACTTAGTGTCATCACATGATTTAACCATCACCAGTCTTTCCTCAATATCCACTATGTTTACCTAAGTAATTTATTTAATTTTCTAAACATTTTTTGGCTATAACCTTACCTTTGAACTGATTATTAGTTAACTACTATTACTATTCTTTGCTCCTCTTCTATACCATCTATTTCTCGCACACTGCTCATAACTATCCTCAGACTCTAAACTAACGATACACAAAACACCGTTCGTTTATAGTTAGTTTATATTATGCCTTAAATTACCCTTATCTTAACACCAGCTGGCTAGTTAGCACTGACTTTGTTACGCAGCTAGTGTTAGCAATAGTTACAGCTAATAATTTATAGTAGTTAGTGAATAACGTTAAGCTAAAACTGTCCGGTTCTGTTTCCCTCTTATCAAACGTTTCCGTCCATGACGTTCCCGTTAGTTCGTAGCTGTGTTAAAGTATACAAATAGCTTAAATTCTCGTAGGCTGCAGGCTAAAAAACTTTAAAAATTACCTCTTCATTCACACTTGCTTGGAGCCTCCTTCATTTTCAAGTGTGCATTTTCCGGTTGTAGCAGATGACTCTGATTGGCCCACTACTCCGGAAGTAGTTTTTTGGATGCCATGGCAACAAGGCGGCCACCGACTCGGATGCGACCAGTTAAATTCAAAAAGTCTACAAGACGAGTGAGGTTGAAGTTAATTAATTAGTACATTTACGTATGCTACTGCATTTTAATACACTTTAGATGTAGTGACACTCAAATAGTTCCAATTTGTTTTTCCGCAGCATTTCTGAGGGAGACTGTACTAAATTCACTATGCTGTACTTTGCATACTCACTGTAGATTTCAGATTAAACATTTGAAATGTAGAACATACTCTTGCAATATGATGCATATCTTTACCTCAAACCACCAACATTATCATGAAGTAATCAGACTCAGCTTCATTTGAACCTTATTCAATACTGAATTTCTCTTTACAGATTAACATTGATATTATACATTTCAGGCCTCTGCATTGTGGTACTATTACTTTGAAGTATTTGTGTACTTTATCCACCGCAGCATGAAGAAATTTGTACACAGAAGCCAAAGGCAAATAGTTAATCCCTCCTTTTACACAGTGCAGTTGATTGAGATGATAACAGCAGTGATAAATGTAACACAGGTGACAGTGGTGACTCCCCCAGGACTCTGTGCTCAGCCCCCACCTGTTCACATTGTTCAAGTGTTTGTTAATTTTAGAAAAAAGGAAGGAAAAACACATACTCCTGTCTACATCAGTCCATAACAGAACCTGTTATGGAAATCACACATCTCAACCCTGGTAAAGAAGCTCAGATACAATTATTTCTTTAAGAAATCTAAGAAGGCAAAATTCCCATTTCAAGTTCCTGTTAAGCTTTGCAGAGGAGCAATAGAAAGCATCCTGACTGGAAACATTATGAACTGGGATGATGTGCACGGTCCAGGGCAGGAGGACTCTGCAGCAGGTGATCAAAACATCATTGGTATCCATTAACCAAGCATCAGTGATATCGATGAGGCAAGGTTCCTGCACAGAGCCCAAAGGATACTAAAGGACAACACCACCCCAATCACAGCCTGCTCACCCTGCCGCATCGAGCAATCAATACAGTATCTGCTGCCATATCACCAGACTACGGAGCTGCTTCTTTCCTCAGGCAGTGAAACTGTTCAATCATCCTTCATACTCCACCCACCATAAAAAAGTTTTTCTATGACTTATTATTTATTCATCCATTTATATAATTTTTGTTTTGTGAGTAGCATAAAGGGAATACAAATAGCATTTCTTTATACAGCCCTGTGTTGTAGAATAAAAAATCAATGTACCTTCTTCCTTGTACATCTTTTATGAGGAAAAAAAAATTGTCTTTTTTTAAGTCCAATCATGTCGTTACGTCTAGTACAATGGCTAAGGATCAGAGTTACATAACAGGTCATGAACTTGAGTCTGCAGAGAGAAAGTGGGGAGGAGACAAGCTGCCAGGCTCCAGACAGATATCAATAGACAAATGCTTCAGACATTCAATCCTGCCAGTAGGTTTTGTGTGTGTGCTGGTGAGCAAGTGAGAGAGAGGAAGAGGAGGCACTTTCTCTGTCTCAAAGTGTTTGCTTTCTGAACCCAAACCAATCTCCTCGACATATTACTCAGCTTCTATTTTATATTTCCTCATTTACTAGGTCTTTGACAGATGGTGGGAAAACCACGGATGCACCATCTATGTGAAAAAACACACACATGCTCAAACGCACACTGACAATGATGTGCACATTCACACCAGAGAATTAACAAACCAGCATGGTGAGCACAATACTGTCATTGGAAAGTGTGACTGCACTGCTGACACATGCTGGCATGGTGTATTAGGTAACTAGCATAATTAACCCCTGTGACCTCTGGGAGTCAAAGGAGGTAAAGATATGAAATATAGAAGCATAAGAACACTATGTGATAGCAAATGTGATTGCATGTGAGCACTGGACTGTGAGACTGTGGAAGTCCACGGACCCGCGCACCTGGTAGTGTCAGTCTCCAGTAGATGATGTCAGTGATCTTCATTTGGCTTGGAACATACAGAGCAGGGGGTCAGTAAACTTCTTATACCCTCTATGTGCTACTACCCTGTGTGTGATCCTCCAGATCTATATTCAGTGGTAGATGCAGAGAAAAGAAGATATACTAAAGGTTGAAAATATTAAACTATGGGAAACTCAAGTAAGGAGCACAGTGTACTTGCTTCCTCATATTTCCTAATAAAATGTGTAATTCCACATGAATTTACTGGCATGATGATCTTAGCACAGCAAAAAGTCAGACACCATTTGATGATATTTAACTTGATTTACTAGATTGTCTTTTCACACAACGCTCGAAGTTCAGCCGCCACTTGACCAACATTGTTGGGCGAAGAGAATAGTGATCGTAAAAGTTTCTCAAGCGCAGCTTTGATTTAATGACGCAGATCAGCACCCAGGCATTTGCAAAGGTCAGCGCAGTGCAGAAAAAGAACACCAATCTGATCGACGGCCTCTACACAGATTACACGGAGAAACAAATGTCTCCACTGTCCTTGGAGCATGTTCAAGGAGCAGTGAGTGGGTTTGTTACTTTCTACTCAGTTACAGTTTGAGAAGACAATGCCTCCTTTTTGTCTCAAAGGACAAAAGCGAGGTCATGCTCTGTCCCCTTAGACAACCTTCCCTTGTCACATTCGGACTGTATGCATCATGGTGGGTTATGTCACAAGAGCTCCACAACAAGACCATCTTAGAAAAACGCTGGCATGCTTCTCCTCTGTAGGCCAGATCACTCCAGTTTAGGGACATATTTGTTTGAGTTATGCAGCAACTAATAAATATTATTTTATATATGCTATACTTGTATTTATCTGTATATTTTTGACTGTTGTGCACTACATAGCTGAGGCAAATTCTTTGCCTCTCTGTTTCTGATTCTTATTTTGATAACGCCAGAAACCTGTTGAGCCAAGCACATTTGAAAGCTAAGTGAGACGTGGAATCTAGTATTCTTTTTGTCAACAACTGAGCTCATTCATCAACATGTGTGGCAACTTGGTGATGATGACATTAGCTTGAGGCATCCAACAGCAGTGAGTTCATGGTGACCTTTCATACTTTTGTGAGCACACTAGAATGTGGCGGCAGAAATTTAAGAACTGTTGCAGCGTGGAAAGCTTTTGTGGAAAGCTTGATCTGTGACTGTGGCCAAAATACTACTCTGATCATTTCTGACATATACTCAATTAAAAACAGTACAAAGACAATAGATTGAATGTTTGACCACATCAACTTCTTTGATTTTTGTAAAGGTGTCATTCTGAATTTGATGGCAGCGACATGTTTCAAACAAGTTGGGACAGCAGCAACAAAAGACTGTGAAAGTTGTGGACTGATCCAAAAACACCTGTTTGGATCAGTCCACAGGTAAACAGGTTCATTGGTAACAGGTGATAGTATCATGATTGGGTATGAAAGGTTCAGTCGCTCACAAGCGAGGATGGAGAGAGGTTCACCACTTTGTGAACACATGATTGTACAGAGGAGATTTCCACATGGGCTCAGGAACACTTCAGTAAATACAGTTTGTAAAAGATTTCATTCTGTTTTTATTTAGGTTTTACACAGAGTCCCAACTTCTTTGGAATCAGGGTTGTATTACAGCAATTGGCAATGTGTAAAAACTTCACACAAAAATCAGTATCATCTATCACTAACTACCTCACAACATGGTTTATCTTTATACTCTATGAAAGATATTTATATATGTTGAGGCAAGGCTCCATATGGCCTGGCTGTATGACATCAACCCCTCTACTACTTAGGGCTCAACCTGTTATGCAAGTAGGACAGAAACAGGGGAAGTTTGCTGGGTAGAAGTCACTGCTGCTCCAGTTATGCAAGCCTTCAGCCCATGCCAAATTGACTGGGACATGTGTGGGAGCTGCTTGGAAGTGGGACTAGACTGAATAGAGTTTTGATTAATTAGAGCAAAAACATCCTCTCCCCCATCCTGTCTGGACGGTTCTCTACCTGCGGATTTCATTCAACCACCTAATTGAATTGGTTGAGAGCTTGACTGGCATCTTCAGGCATTCTTTGCAGCTCTCCAAGAGGACCGGGAACAAAGCCACCAGGAAACCAAACTGCAGATTGTAAGAACACACAGTGCAAGGCACAATCAAAAGGGAGAGAAAGAGAGAGAGGGAGAGAGAGCGCTTGCATAACCAACAGCACAGGATATTACATGGCAACAAATTACATAGCAACAAATGAGATAGCAGAACGTCCATCAGAAAATAGCCATACAATTAGTTTGTAAACTCTGTCGACCTGCAGTGAGTTGAAGTAAACAAGAGTTGTACATGACAAGCCCAGCATCACCCCCCTCAAACACACAGACACAATTACACAGTCTGTTTAAAACCCTTATTTCCAATTTTTTTTAAAGTGTATGTTGTTGTGGGGATGTTTTCGACACTAGAGATCAAATATCTTGATTTAAAATCAAATAGAATGAATTTAAGTTATCATGTTCTTACAGCAACTCATCTCACGCTAACTGCCTGATAATTGCATGTCTCATTATAAATTGGAACATATAAACTGGACATTTCTCATTTCTGACTTAACACATCAAGTTATCCGAGTATGACAGAGCAGATCTCATGGGTGGGCTGGGTCAGGATCAGGGTTTTTAAACTTTTGACCTTCAAATTAAAGCAGTAAAGGAATGGGGCTATTGTTGTTCATGACTCTCTCTGCATGTACTTTCTGCTTTAAAAATTAAACTTTTTAGCCATTTACTCTTGGTAAATTGTAGTAATAGCAGTCCAGGTGTGCAGTACTTTCTATGGCTTTCTAGCTAATTTGTTATTTGTATATTTGCGTGTAGTTCTGTATCCTGTTCCAATCTGCCTCTCTTGCCTGTTTCTTGTGCTGCTGTAATACTTATTTTTTCCAGCTGAAAATTAATCAAATGTTATCTGATTCTACCCACTTTTTAAACACTAACTTTGACAGCAAACAAGTACAGGAACAAGGTGAACTGTGGGTCTCATTTTGCAGGAAGTCCTATTATGCAGGTTTCTATCAGGCCCAAAATGTGTGGCCCAATTAGTTCCATTAAAATTTATCAGTTCCCTCTGTGTTGTTAATTCTCTTCCTATCATTGTTGGCTTTTTGTAAGTCTGTGTGAGTCTGCAGACATTGTGTACACACACACACACACACAGAGTTTCTTCACAACCCTGCAGCACATCAGAACATTTTGCACCTTTTCTATCCCCTCCTGCCAATCTCTTGCGTTGTTAGTTCTCTGAACCACTTTCTGTCTGTTCATTATCAATGCACTGCTGATTAGCACATCACCACAGAGAGCCGGTTGGCCATTCATTCAGGTTTCAATGGGAATGACGCAAATCCCTGACCTGTTTGGTGCCCCGTGGCCGGGACCTGCTCTCTTGGACCGTGGCTCTCTTGCCTCTACATGCCTGGGCTGGCACTCAGACTGGTTAAATGGCCAGAACTTCCAAGTGTACCATAGGAGGTCGTAGAAACCTGCTTCAGTCCCTCTGGCATGATCTGATGTTGATGTGACCTTAAATATGTGACAAAAGCTGTGTTTTGTTACATAATTGTGTATTTTACACCAAATTGTTTCAGCTAGACCTGACAGAAACCTAATGAACCAAACTAAACCCATCAATGTTTGCCTCTGTCACCTCCTCAATATTGCTGGTTAGGTGGTATTACATTTGGTTACTTTTTTATCCATCATTTAAATGTGGGGGCAGTTAAAAAGTATTTCTGACATATGAAAATGTGTGTAAATGTTTTAATTATTTTTTTCTCCATATGCATAGACATGTATAAACACACCCATCATATAAACCTGTCATTATATCAGCCATTTGACACCTTTCACCTTTCATCATTAGATACTTCTGTCACAGATACAACTTGTTCATTATTATTATTATGATATCTATCTGGATCGATCATAGTAAACAGAAACGTGTACTATATCATTGTGCCTTGACGTCACCTACAATAACTATGCAATATGTAATAATATTGGGGTTTTTTTTCATTCACTCTTCAACAACTTCCTTGTTTATCATTGTCTTTTGTTTGCTTGAGGTGTTGAAATCAGATCCACACACATTCAAACCCTTTTCTCTTTCTGCTATCTTTTTGTGTTTGTTTATGAACTGCTACTAAAAACGTAATGGCAGGATTTATCTGAAGTTGTTTATTGCATATTTACATAAATGTAGTTTAATTACATTGTGAAAACATAACTTACTACTAAAAAATGTAAACTTCATCTCTGTTAGAGATCATATACTTCTGACCTGACTATCAAAAATTCATGTCAATATAATTAGCTATTAAAGCCCAGGATCTGTTTTTTTCGAGTTTATGTGTTATTACATTGACAACAAGGATTTTCTCCAAATGGTTAACATTTCCCTTGGCTCTTTTTTGAAAAGTTACCCTTTCACTGCCGAAACCCGGGATCGAACCAGGGACCTTTAGATCTTCAGTCTAACGCTCTCCCAACTGAGCTATTTCGGCTTCTGGCTAAAAGCCTCCTGCCCACCAGAGGTCGTTGTGACTTCATGGTTTTATTTTAGCTTTCATGAGAAGTGGTAGTGCTGCGGGTGGTTAAATTGTGAAACACAGAAAGAATGTATCTGATCTTTGCTAAAGGTCTTTTTTATTAAAACATGATTTCAATGAAATTTTTTAAAAAGGGATCTTTTGTGGATTTTCATTGTTGGTTGTTTTGTGCAGCTGTGGGTATTTTTCTATATCTTAATGTAGCTGCTGTAACAAAGTAATTTCCTGTAAAGGACTGATGTACTGTTGTACCCAATGTGACCCTGTGCCCTATATTTAAACTTAGCAGTCACATCACATGAACTCAGAATGGACTTTACTATATTGACACATACAGCATATCAAACATCTCAAACTTACATATATAATGTCAAACAACCACACACAACTTAGAAACTTACTCATATTGCCACTCAAAGGGATAGAAAAGAGTGGATGGCTTTGAATTGGGAGAGACACACCACACTTTGCTTGACTCATGAGAAATCAATACTTCCTGTTACATTTCTTCTATTTACTAATTGGCTCAACATAGCGAACTGTGCAAACCTGCGCCCCCTATAGGCCTGGAAAAACAACAACATAAAAACAGCTGCGGTTCAATCAAAAGAGTAACTATCATAATCTCCACACGGTTCTTCATCTACTTCTTGAATATGTTTTTCTGTTTTTTTCTAACCAAAATCTTGGCAGGATTTCAAGATTTGAGATTACTTACTACAAGCAGATTGTAACTTAACTTAACTTAACTGTTTTGAGGTCTTGACTGACTTCCAAGTTTGGACATCAAGTGACTTTTATTATTTTAAAAATACCTCAAAAGTTTCCCATTTTCTGCCGAAACCCGGGATCGAACCAGGGACCTTTAGATCTTCAGTCTAACGCTCTCCCAACTGAGCTATTTCGGCCTGTGTTTCTTGACGTTCCGTGCAATTTGTGGGAGTGTCCGCCAGAGGTCGACCGAGCAGAATATTGTGACACCTGTGTGAGTCTGTCTGTGTGAGTCTGCAGACATTGTGTCACACACGCAGTTTCTTCAAAACCCTGCAGCACATCAGAACATTTTGCACCTTTATTGTGTTGATGTTAATGTTATTTCAAAAGAGAACCAAAACCATAAACTGAACCACAGGGACACCTTAAATACAATGCAATTCAGAACAATAGACTTGCAATGAATAATTTCTTCACGAGGCCTCAACATTTAGTAAATCATAAAACAGATTTCTATTTTATTTTTAAATTTTATTTAAAGGATTAGTAAGACATTTTGGTACAGACTTATTCGCTTTCATGCCAACAGTTAGATGATTAGCTTCTGGCAAAAACCTGAGTTGTTGGTTTTCTGAACCACTTTGTGTCTGTTCGTTATCGATGCACTGCTGATTAGCACATCAGCATAAAGAACCATTCAGTTGTCATCTCTTCCCTCAAAAGTTTCCCCTATTCTGCCGAAACCCGGGATCGAACCAGGGACCTTTAGATCTTCAGTCTAACGCTCTCCCAACTGAGCTATTTCGGCCTGTGGGATACAGACACCGTCTGTGCAGTGTATCGGAGTTGCCGCCAGAGGTCGGCCGAGTACATGATATTAATTCACGCACATGCCTAAACTTGTCGTTTTCCGCTGGCTTTCGTGAGTGATGCATTTCAAATGCAGTCTCTGAGTAATGCACACAAAGTCATGCGTGATGATATTGAACTCTTATTTACGGTTTAAGTTAACTTAATTTTCATTTCAGCCATTAAAAACAAAAAATGCTATTGTCATTTTACTTTAGAGGCATTCAAATCAAGACAGGGGGTCACAAATAGTCCTGTTTATAAAGGACATCATGTAGACACAAAAGCTCAAAGACAGAGAAGAGAGTCATCCGTCCAACATTTATATGATACTCACCATTGCTGAGATACTGGGACACAGTGAGAACACAATACACAGCTACAAATTTATAATGGAGTCCAACAGGGCAAGAAACAGCAGCAGTGGTTTTAAACAGATGTGTGTGTAATATTAATAAAAGCACTCATTTGGGAGGGAAACTAATGCAAAACCGTATAAAAGATGATGCAAAACATCTATTATAAACATCCATTCAATTTTGCTGGGTTACCTCAACGTTGACCTTGAGCTGTCCTTGTGGAAGTTTGCATGTCCAAAATATAAAGCTCAAACCTCAGGGTGTTGACAGACTGGGAGACAACTGTGGCATAAACTGGGCAGAATATAGCCCCAGATGCTGCCACACATGTTTCCAGATGGCGGTGAAGTCCATGATGGAAGAGGTCAGTCATGGTGCTCATGGCAGATACAGCATGTGTGGCAGATGTTGAACTGAGGTCAGAGTAACCTTAATTATATCTGCAGGCATTTTCACTAGCCTCTGCAAGGTCTAGCTTGGTTGGTGTAATTCCTGCAGAAATACAGTTTATCCTAACAATTTGACGGTGTCTAGATTCGCTCCAACAATACCAGGTTGTTTAGAAGAGCAGTGAGAGTTCAAATCAGCAGTAGGATCTGCTCACTGTCCCTTGAGGTAATGCATCATCATCATCATATGAGCTTGTAAAGTACAGTACAGTACATTATCATCACGCTGTTTGTGTCACAGAGGGGGTTCCCGCTTCTTTTCAGTAGTACATGAACCCTTTTATGATTCAGCTTTAAAATGCTTTGCTGTCATAAAATCAGCTGCACACAAGTAAGCCAAGCAAAGAATGCAGAGTATTTGTTCCTTGCACTGAGATATATTAACAGCAGCAACACCATGAGGGAGTTTGTCTGAAGTTGTTTAGTGCATCTCTACATGAAGGCAGCTTAAAATAAAATGTGAAAATGTAATGTATAGTTCTTATTAAAATGTCATGTCAATAAAATGAACAAAAGAAAAAGAGGGTCTTCTGTGGTTTTTCAATGCTATTACATTAAAACATTTCATTAAAAATGATAATCTCCACATGTTTCTTCATTTTTTCTAACAGAAATTCTCAATGAGACGTGTCAACAAACAAGCCTTGGCACTATTTGCAGATTTGAGGTGACTTACAAGCAGACTCGTGGATGTGAATGTGTTTTCTGTTCTCAGGTCTTGACTGACTTCCAGGTTTGGACATCAGGTGAGTGTTTTTTTCTTTATTTTTTCCAGCAGCTGTAATTCACTGAGTTGGGAGTTGTGGCTGTTTGCTTGAGTGAGCTTCAGCCTTAAAGCATTTTTGCTTAGTGCATCAGTTCCTAAAACTCCTGTAAAACTAGTTTCTTTCAGCAAATACCTCACATGAACTCCTCCGGTCCATCTTGTGCTTATCTTGTCATGGTTGTGACAGGATGCTGGTTCCACAGTTTGGTCAATAAGACTGACTCTGCACATGTGTCCTTCAAGCTTAATACTCTGCTCTCTTCATATTAATGTCATTGTAATTTCAGCCTTTACTCAGAAATGTTTGCACAAAAATCTGTTTTCATTATTGTAGTACAACATACATCGATGTTTTATATGTTTTGCTGTGGACATTTTATGAAAATAAAACTTAAATAATTCAGGATGAAGTGACAGTTTTGAACATAGTGAACCAGAACTTTAATTAACAAGCTGCAGTGACAAGTCTAGGCCTGTTGTGTTTAAAACTTTAGCATTGTAATCTTTGGTCTGAATGTAGAGGCATGATGACTTGAAAATACGAAATAATGTTAATAAAAAAGCGAATCCCCATTCTGCCGAAACCCGGGATCGAACCAGGGACCTTTAGATCTTCAGTCTAACGCTCTCCCAACTGAGCTATTTCGGCTTCCGTCATACACACCAGTAATGTGGGCTTATAAAGTTCCGTGTATGCTCGCTAACTGAATGTCTGTCAATCTTGACGATTTCACGATTTAAATGTCATTTCGTTAAAAAACAAACAAACAAACAAAAAAAAACTCTCAAATGCAAAAATCACCATCAGCAGTGATCTGCTTGTCTTCTCTCGGTCCAAGTGTTGCAGCATTACTTTGTCCTGCAGGCTTCATCCCACATAAATGACCCTTCTTTTCCCATAATGCAGAGGTCTGCAGCGCCTTCCTCCCACGCAGCACAAAGCCCACGCAAACTTTTCCAACTGCATGCTGGCAGCAGATTTTCTCCCAGTGCTCTACAGCAGGGTTCAGTGGGAGGAGCTGATCCCAGCACTGCACCAGGTACTGCAGGTGATCAGTGCCTGCTGAGCCTGGACATGGCTGCACCCAATGCCACTATGAAGAATGGTGTCTCATCAGTGAGCCGTGAAGTTTGATTTTTACCCTGCCAACAGTGACAAGACAATGCTAAAATTAACAAATTGCACCACCTACTCACTGTATTATTGGCTGCATCCTGCTTGTTGTAAGTGCGCAGTTGCCTATATCACACGCAAAATGCTGCCACTGTTCACGACAGACCACAACAAGTGTTGAACAGAGAGAATGTTTATTTATTGCAACAATGTGTGGTTGTGTCCTCGAGGACTTGGTGTTCTTCAGCTCAGCTGTAAATCACTGTGTGTCCCTTCAGGTAAAGATGGCATCGTCATGTGAGCTATATGAAGAGAGCTGTACATTGTCCACAGCAGGTTACCTCATAAGTCAAACTCTTCATGAGGAAAACATGCAGTTATCTCAGCTACACCCGGGGGCCAGGGATTTCTAGCCAGACAAAGTCAGGGAACCCCTGGCCCCTGACTTTTTACGCATAAATAGTTTTTATTGTATACTTTGATGTTATGTGTTTTTCAGTTCCTCTTTTCATTCAACAAACTCATAGCTGACAGCTTACATGAATTCATATGAGCTCACACAAAGGCTCTCAGTATTTCATATTTATTGATATAGTTGCAACATTGCATGGTGATACATTAACATTGAAACAACACCATGACAAAAACTTAGAAAGATAGCATATTTTTGGTGTACGTACAGTAGAATATATATCTCTTTCATGTGTTTACATTCAATGACGCATCGATCGTGTGTGTGTGTGTGTGTGTGTGTGTGTGTGTGTGTGAGAAATCTCATGGCCTCCTAAATGAGCCCCAGTGTGTGTGCAGCATCAGAGCAGTGAACATACATGGAGGTGGAACAAAGTCACCAGCATCACTAGTCCTGGTAATAATCCCACCAATGTCAGTGCTCATCTGCAGAGACAGTCACTGTCTTCTGTTTGCTGGTTGGAGTTGCCCCCCCGGACCAGATGTCTGGGTGCTGTTACAGAGATAAGCCAGCTGTAACAGAAACACTCTTCTAAAAGTCAGTCTGTAATCACATACAGACCACATGACTTCACGTGATTTCACATGTAATAAATTGAAATATTTACAGCGCGTGTATGAATGTTAATTCAAAAGAGAGCCAAAACCCCAAACTGGACCACAGGGACACCTTAAACACAATGCAATCCAAAACAATAGACCTGCAATGAATATTATTTTTCATTAGGCTCTAAGTTTTTGTTGTAAATGTAGATTGAAGTAAACGGTTATTGTTGAGATTGTGTTTTTTGGTGACGTACTAGACTGCATTATATTGAAAGGTTTTCCTGTTATTGTGTCCATCACATGTCCATGTTTACAGTCTCACCCCAGCTGACTTTACCCATAATTCTGTCAACATTTAGTAAATCATAAAACAGATTTGTATTGTACTATTTAAAGGACTAGTTAGACATTTTGAAAAAAGACCCTTTTGAAGTTTGAAAGCACTCTCATGTCTGTATGATAAATGTGACGCTACAGTCAGCAGCTGGTTGGCTGATCTTAGCAATAAGAGTTGAAATAGGAGGAAACAGTAAACTGGCTCATTCTGACAGTAACAGCTTATATTACATTTGTTTAATCTGTACAAAAACTAAAATGTAAAAACTGTTTTTTTGGACAAGGTCAAGCTAGCTGTTTCCCTGTTTCTGATCTTTATCACATTTACAATACAGACACGAGAGTCAATCTTTTCATCTAATTTTCTGCAAGAAAGCAAATGAGTGCATTTCTCAAAATTTCAAACTACTACTTTAAACAATGTGGTAACCTTCTCCCAGCAGTATATGCAAAACATCAAGAAGATATTACACCATTTTATACAAATGTAGAGCAAAAGAGTTTGATAGATTGTATATAAGCAATGCAACATTGATCATTTAACAGCTACTTAAGCTAAAGCAAAACTGCATATAATATTTCACACCAGCCTTTAATTGTTCTCTGACTCGTTCCTCACCTTCTCTCTGTGGACTGCCCCTCCTACAGACACATTTGTATCTAATCACCACATTTGATTTAGTGTGTCTTTCTTGTAAATATCCAACATGTTCCCACTTTTAGTTTAGTTCAGAATACACAGCACCATTTTGCCAAACTTTCAAGTAGAATTAAAGCAGAGACCATATTAAACACATTGAAGGAGGTTTTGAATATTGTTCCGTTTGAATTGTATCAACATCTTCTTAAAGCTGCCTTGGAGCATGTGATTGAGTGGTAGATTAGATCATCTGCTGGCTAAACACATCCTTTGGAGCAGGTAGGAAAGCACCACTATGAGCACACTCTATCATACACCTCCATATGTAAACATACTGCACTATTTGACTATTTGCATTTACTACAACAGTGAGTTTGTTGTTGTATGAGTTCCTTCAGCTGCAGAAGCTGTGTGCACCACAGTGATGGCAGCATCCTGCAACCACTGCTGTCTGAGGTGACTGTGCTAGCTGTGTTCAGCATGGGCTTGCTGCTAGTGGATACATTAAAACATCTCCCAGTGGTGGAAACGTGTTTTTCGCATTTCTCACGCTGGCTTCACACACCAGTGGGTTTCATAATGGAACACACCTGCGACTGTATTCCAGTTTTTAATTACACTAGGCGGGCCCATGAGTGTCAGTCTCACAGGACCTCTGCCAGGCAGCGGTCAGTACCTTCGCTTGCTTCCAGCCGCACCTGTCTGCTCGTTTTTCTGTTCTCCACCCAGGAGTTGTGTATGACGGTGCCCCCCGGTGAAGGGTCTACCTGGAGCAGGGACACCACCCTCTTCTTAACCTTGGCACGGAGAGCACGTCGCAGCTTCTGTCTGGTGAAGGCGTAGAGCAGAGGGTGGGAGACGGTGGTGCCGTAGGCCAGGGCTAAGAACCAGAGGCGTAGGCTGACCAGGGCGTCGCTGGGGCCTATGCCCAGGATTAGCATGTTGGTCACAGAGAGGGGCGCCCAGCAGCCCAGGAAGGTGGTGATAATGATGAGGGACATCCTGAACACCCGTCTCTGTCGCTCTCGTCGATCCCTGTGTCGCCGCACTGCACGCCTCAGGGCAATGATGGCCGACACCGAGGCCTGGACGCCCATGGTGGCAGGCATGTGGGTCGTAGCGGTGTCAGAGGTGACGAGCGGGGCTGAACAGGACAGGGCTGGGGGGGAGGTAGCTGTGGGGGTGGGAGTGGGTGAAGGGATGAGGGGAGGGTGGCTGAGCTGTTTGGTACCATCTGTGGTGCACTGCTCCCCTCTGACCTCCCCACCTTCATTCAGTCTGACCCCTGCCTTCTTTTTTTTCTGTTTCTTGTGCCGCCCCCTGCAGGAGGTGCCCCTGAACCGCTGGCTCTTCTTCATGTGGGAGCCGATGCGGATGTTTAAAGCCCTCAGTATTCTGGAGTAGGTGAACAGCATGACTGCCACTGTGGTGAAGAAGATGGGTACCTGCAGGATAAGGTGGTAATACATACCCAGACCTGTGTGGTAGCCCTGCCCGCCAACACACAGCAGTGTCCGGTTACGCCATGCTGGCACCGCAGTGGCATCGACGCTGGGTGTCACCTGCTCTCTCTCCTCTGCTCCTCCTCCACCACTGGACCACTGCACCTCCAAGAATGGGATAAAAAACACAGCCACAGAGGTGACCCAAACGGCAGCCAGGAGCAGCGACGCTCTCCGTGTCGTCAGCAGCCTGTTGGCTGGTCGCACCGAGATGTCATATCTGTCCAAGCTGATAACCAGGATGTTGATGGCTGTGGCTATGCTGGCGAAGGTGACGCAGGCCTCGTGGAAGCAGCAGAGCAGGGCCAGGTTTGGTCCTGGAGGCAGCAGCACAACCACCAGAGTGAGGGGCAGACACAGCACGCACACCACCACGTCCAGCACGTGCAGATTGACGGTCACCATATTGCTCACCGAGTCCACTAAATTGGATTGAGAGCAGTAGAGCACCAGCACCGTCAGGTTGCTGCTGAAACCCAACACCAGCTCCAGCATGAGGAAGGCGGTGAGCGACACCTGGAAGCCCAGCGAGTAGGGCATGTACCAGGACGCGGGGCTGCCGGCCGAGCCCCCTCCTCCCTGCTCCTGAAGGACTCCCATTCCCTCCAGGCCGGCCACCGTCCCAGCCCAGTCAGTGGTGGCCGGGCCTGAGGTGTAGCTGTCAGTCTCCATGGTGACCTCTCAGCCCTCATATATTGTATCTGTCACACTGTTGATGAGCTCCCATGATGCACCAGGCTGAGCCTCCGTGATGCAGGGATGAATAACAGCTTGGTGACAGCGCTGGGGAGACAGGAACACAATCCAGACAGATGAGAAATGAAGTGTGGAGGAGAGAATCAAAACACATTTTCTCTTTCAGACATGTCAGACATCTCAACATAACTTTGAATACAAAAGTCATAACACAGTAATCATAACCCATGTTGGCAAGACGATAAATTTCTTCGTGTACTTAATATCTATCTATCTATCTATCTTTATAAATATGCATATATCACCTCCAGCGTCTGCAGATTGAACAGGTGCTGCATAATGCATCAATCCAGCCTTCAATCTGTCTCCGTTCAGTATCTCTGATTACGATTTTGGCTCAGCCACAGCCCGAGACCTGCATACAAGCTGTAAGAACCGCAGGCCGCCACAATAGGCCATCACTAACGTGCACTGGAGCTCTGGGGAACAGGCAAATTGAATGAAGCTAAGTAATCAGACCCGCAGGCAATCAACTGCCCTCTCATTGGATCAGTAAAAAGAACACATTCAGCAACTTACACAACACTGGTTATGATCTGTGGACTGCAGCGGACCACATGATTTATTTAAAATACCTCGACTGCCAAAGGAGTATAATTACTAAGTGTTGGAAGGTTACGGCTGAACTGATGACTACTTAAGTTAATTCACTTCACATCTGAAGAGTTCTTTCATTAAAATGTAGCGTGGAAGGACTTTATGGACTAGCTGCAGAATGGACCAAAGGTAAAAGCAATCAAGATGCAGATTTCAGCCAGATTCGTGTAATTAAAAACAGATACAGCAAACTGGCAATTTTAAATACATTTAAACCTACCAAAAAAAAAATTGTTTGCATTTTACTGAAGCACATCTCACACATTAGAAGAATTGCTTTGAATATTGGGAAATGTGCTTACAGCTGGTGTCGGGGTGTGTATGATGATATTGTGCCAATGAAGAGTAGCGTATCTTATTAAAGGCACAATTAGTATTTTTTAATAGAAATTGCAGGTTCATTTGTATAAATTCTTTAAGAATGTTTTCTGTGGCCAGTTCTCCTGTTGTGTTTGCAAATACTGAAAGATGTGAAAGATACATTTGGGACTTATAGAGGATGATGACGACAATCCAGTACATTGATTTGCACTTGTGGTGGGGCCTTTAACGTTTTCTTCAGTGGCATTATAAATGGCATGGCATGGAGGACAAAAAGCATCGCTCTGTTCAATTTACAAGTACTGACTACATTTCAATATCTGGATCCAAACAGTCAGTCAGGACTAGTGTTAGCTGCAGCTTGCAGGTCATTGATGACTTTTGTTATAGTTTTCTATTGCAGCTGTGAAACGCAGCATGTGGGTACTGGCGTGCACACACACACACACACACACACACACACACACACACACACACACAAAGTATCTCACTGTCGTATTGACAACCACAAGATTAAATGCAGTGTGTAATACACAGTCGCTCAGCATTGATTAGAAGGTGGCTACTGATTGCACCTGCGGGAAATCAATTGAATGATTAAAATCACGGCTTCCTTTCCCCTAAATTCATCAAGAGGTGAAAATCTCAGCATCAGCGCTGTTGCGTTTAAAACATTCGATGACGAGCCCACGAGTCAAAAGCGCAGAAAACAAACCACGCAACAAATCAAACTCTCAGTCTCCACACAACTCCACTCGGGCAACAAGACATCCAGTTGAGTGATGGAGTCATTTTCTCCCAGTTTCTGTTGCCACGGCAACCACACTACAAGGGTCTGGATTAATGAGGACACAGGTGCTGTAGTATTGAAGTGTGTGTGACTGAGCTCTTTGGTGACACCACACTAGTGATGGCGAGAAGGTAGAGTAGTAACATTTCACAACTGTGAAACAGAGAGCTCGAAACATGTTACATTCCCACAGGAAAAGATAAGAGAAAACCAACAAGCTGCTGCACAGTCATTGGTCTGTAGAGTTGGGAGTCAAAAACAGGAAAGTGCAATGATAACCTTCTGCTACTGATATACTGAACATTGCCTCTAATAATCCCTACTACAATGTCTGCTTGTCTGTTCATTTTCATGTATCCGTGTTCTCCCTGGGCACTGTAAACAGCAGGATGTGGGAGGAAATGGAAGTCCCCAAAGATCAACAGCACTCGTCTTTCAACTATTTCCAGTAACATAAGCAAATTACAGACTTTATGGAAACAAGAGGCAAGTTTCTACAGCGCTGCCTGAGTTCGTGAGGAAGCCGTTGACAGCTGTAGATTTATGATTTAGTTTAAAGATGTCTCATGGGAACATAAAGAGACACTGGGGGAAAGTTAAAAAAAAACAAAAACAACAGCCGGTGAAGAATTGAAGGTGTGCATGAGCGCAGCCCTGCAGCCACTTTGCTTGACTCGAGGTTTCCAGCTGGTCCGATCGTGAGCAGACTGTCCGATTGACACCAGAGGCTGAAATTGGGAGAATGGGAGAGAGTGAAGATAAGGGTGTAAAGGGGGTGTTGGATAGAGGCTGGGGAGAAATGGAAATGTAGAGAAGTAGTGGATTCTTGTCTAAAAAAAGGGCATGCATCACCTGGAAGTAGGACATCTGAATCGCCTGCTGGAGAGCCGAGACAGATTACAGAAAATGTGAGGGGAGGAAGTCGGAGAGATGGGCGAGCCAGCAGCACTGGTAAACAAGATGTCCCAGGGAGCAGAGGTGGCAGATTTTTTTTCATCAGCCTTACATCAGCCTTTCCCTAACTGCTGCTGGTTTCCTGGTTTCCTCCAGTCCCCAACAGGCCGCCTTGGTCCCAAAAGACTCGGCTCATGATTGCCTGAGTGAAAAGCTGCGTGATGACTGCACAGGTTAGATGTTTGGCCGGTGGACAGATATTGCCAATCTTAAAATCGCAGCGGAAAAGCAATCTGCTTGTACAATGGCGCAGGAGCCGATGGAGAATGGAGCTCTGTATGATACACGGCTCCTGTAATATGGGGATTAATGGTTGATTGGTGTCGATGCTTTACTTTCAGGGAGTTGTGGTTTGGTGTGAATTTTTACAGTACTTTTTTGTAAGGGTAAGTTTTCTGCTTGAAATGACTGAGTTACCTTAGTTTTCTGTATGCACCAATGTCAAATGTCTCTTTAAATTTAAAGGCTGGGATGCAAAAGGGCGTTCATGTGAAGGAGAAGTGTGAAAAATCAATCAATGTGACCCTGCTTTGACCTGAAGTGCCTCATGTCTGACCCTGCGCTGTTTCACACCAGTCTTTATCCACAGGCTGGTTATTAAGAATTTTCTCCCTCTTTGAACAACCTGAATCTGAGTGACCTGAGGGTGGGTTCAGGTTAGACCTTGTAAGGCGCTACTTATTTCTGAACCCAGATAAAACCTCGTCAGAAAGCGACAGCAGCAGATAACTAGCTGTGAGTCAGAGGCAGGCGAGTGTGAAGCCAGGTGCATTTCTTAAGATGGCTTCCTAATTAAGTCGCCTGCAAGAGGAAGACGCTCACCAGGGAGCCCTCCAGGTGACTGTGTGTGTGTCTGTGTGTGTGACCATTTTCTAGCTTTGCAGAAGGCAATAATCTCACTTAGACCCCGACTGACGGACCAGGAAAAAGTCACACCGAGGTGATGCATTTAATTAGGGGTAACACTATCTGAGCAACACCTTCTCCCTTTATCCTCTGACAATGTAATGAGGTCAAATGTGAGAGCAATAACACATTTTCATAGAGAACTGAACATCAGGTGCTGATGTCGAGTAGCCAGAAGTCACGTGATGTGAGCTTTCTGAACATGTTGACGCTGGGGTCTGGTTTTGCAGTTTGAATCCTTAGCTCAGAGCCTTCTGCAAGCCTGAGGTTAAAGAAATGGTTTGACAGATCAATACACTTATTTGCTTCATTGTTATTGCTTTAACCAGGATGTATACTGAACTAAGAATGCACCCTGAAACACTCAAAGCTATGTGAGCTGTACCTTTCACTTCTGAGCAGGTTTTATTGTTTGATAAAAAAAAACAATCTTATTCTGAGTCATATTTGACTCCAGTTGATCCCTGATATTTTCAGTGCAACATGAAAAACTGTACACATTACCATATGCAATATGTAAACGTATTCATGTTGATTGTGCACAGCACTTGACATCACACCTGGGTCCTATTTCTAATCCTTTGTTTTCGATTCAACTGGGAGGAGTGTCTCTGTCTTTTGTTTGATCTCATTTTAGCTCCATTTATATGTAAAGATTTACAATGTTTAATAGGTTATTTCTTATGCCACCTGTTTATGGATGAGTGTTTTGTTGCTTTGTGATCTTCTTACATGCTTTTTCTTTAGGATCAGAAGCTAAAAAGTAGACATCATTGTTCTGTGTCTATTGTTTTACACCAGTGTTCGACAACCACACATGGAGAAACACCTTTGCTTAACACAATTGACTACTCCAGCTAAGCAGTCAAACTCGATGCAACAATTTTGGCCTGCTCCCTGGGTGTTGTAGAAAGTGATTCTGGGGAAAGTAAGAAATCAATACAGGTTGAGGAAAAGTGTATCAAAGATTTTAATTACAACACTTCATCATGAAACAACTCCTGAACAGCAGAGACTGTTCTGATAATATAATGGATTATTTTTCACTTTAACAGAGCATCAAAGCTTCGGCAGAGGGGTTAATTCACAAACTGGTTTGCCACATCCAGAGCTATCACTTTCAACACGCACAGATCTAAGTGATGCTCCACAACCTTTCCCCCTCCAGTGTAGGAAGCCAGAAAATATGTGACAAGAGACTGTATAGCATGTATAATTGAACAGCTATAGTCACATCAGCATTTCCCAGAAGCAGCAGCACAAAGATTAAAAAGATGAATGGCAGCGGAGATAATCTTGCTTTTCCTGAGAGACAAGCTGATGTAACAGGTTGTCAAAATGACACATGGTGAGAGGACAGGAATGCAGAATATAAGTGCATGAATAGTAATGGGGAATACATTTTTTATGGGAATACTGTAGAAATTACATTTTTATCAACCACGCTACAAAAAGCTCATGATAAAATCAAATCAAGCAACACAGATAAGTTACTCTTTTGCTCCCAGTGGCAACCTGAGCAGAACCAGACGCCACTGAGTGATAACACAATATGATAATTTACAAAAAGTTTCTTTTAAAGTCTATTCTGTCGGAAAAAGTGATAAATTATGGAACAAGACTAACAGCCATGCCAGTGTCTCTGTGAGACTGGATCAGGCACAGAGGTGCTTTGAGATAAATACTAATGTGCTGGTGTTCAGCAGGTGTACTGTTTACCGTGTTCAGCATCTTTGTTTAACATTTGCCTATGAGCACAAAGGTACATCCGAGGCTGGTGGTAATGTCAGTAGGTTTGCAGGTATTGATGATGATGATGATGATGGTGCTACATGAAAAGTTGGGTGATTTCCAAAATGATTACGATTCATCCTGAGTGGACATGAATACCTTTACAAAAATGTAACGTCAATCCATCCAACAGTTCTTGAGATATTAAAGTCTGAACCCACAACCCTGGAGCCTGTGAGCAACAGTACATAGAAAAGACAGATTTGAATTATTTTGCTTTTAAAATACATTTTATTGGCATTTTCTAGTATTGTTTCCACAACTCTACTTATCAGGAGCTCAGGAAGGATGTTAGTCACTAATAACTTCCATTATTACTGTAATATTAAAAGATAGGAAAGAAGGCACCTTTTCAACAAAGCCACCATGAAGAATTCAGTTGACAGATCATGAACCTGATGAACCCCCTTTCCCAGCTCCCCTCCCTCCCTCGTCCCCGGGACAGTGTGCCAGCCCCATGTCTCCCCCCTCTCTCTCCCTCTCTCATATGGCTGAATCATATAAGCGCATCCATTTTTGTGTAGCTCACAGACACATCCTTCTGATCTGCATCACATTCACATTAGTGTCACGGGTCTAGACTGAATATGTTATAAAGGTTACCGGCAAATTTCAAACAGCATGTCTGCATCCCCGATCCCCATATTATTGATGGCATATTTGCATACTGATTACAGGGATTGTAGATGTAGAAAATATTCTGTACATCTGTAAGCATGTTTACTCTAATGTGTGAACAATAATAATAATTATAATAATAATAATAATACAGTGAGCTCAAAAGGTCATGCCTTGATTGAATCACCTGAAGTTATTCCCAGGTTTTTTGTAAGATAACTAAGGTAGGTTGCACGTCCCTATAAAATCAAATCACATGATTTGATTTTTGTTTTCTTTTTACATTAATCTATTATGTTATTTGTTACACTATAGCTTCCCGAGATAATTTTGTCATCACCAGAGGCGTAGTCTGTGTCACACACAAACCTCACTGACTGAACAACAAAAACAAAACAAAAAATACCAAAAACTGACTTAGTTTGTTTCTTAAAAGTTACAGTATTATGCTGAATTCTTCTCTACTTTGTGCTGATTTTGTCCTGAAGAACAAACTCACTGATGACTTTTACGTAAAAAAAGATACAGTAGCCAAGCAGATGAGACTTACAGGACTGAATCACGAACAGAGAACCAGGACGAAAGATGAGTTCCTCACATCCACCATCAGTCAGACAACATGAAAGCACCGAACAAAGACACCACAGATTCACTGCAGCACAGCAAACTAGACTTTAAATATCTTAAAGGCCGGAGGTGACAACACAAAGACAACAGATGAAACAACTATGACTGTGAGAATCAGAGAGGAGGGGTGGAAGAATCAGAGAGAAAGACACCAGAGACTGAAAAGTCTGACTTCAAACTCTAGCTTAGCTTAGTGTGGTTAAGATCACATTGGAAATAAATATATTTTTATGATCTGTATCAGTGCTGAGCGGGTTCAATGGTTAATCTGGTTCCACTTCCACAGATGAGCTTGCCAGCATTCACACAACATGAAGAACCATAACACAAACTCGAACTGAACCAAATTTCATTTCGAAAAATATCATTTTTAACTTGACTGAATGGTTATGTTCCAGTCTAATAAAAAGTCATTTTTCCCTTTGTGATGGGACTATATATTATACTCATTGTTTTTTTCCCTTTTTGGCAGGACTGGGCTTCTATAAAATCCATAGTTTTCTTTAAAAAGAAGAAGAGAAGATGTTGAGTATCTCATATCTCGACCAGGTTTTGGTCAAATTTAGAAATGAGTGAAATTTCTGAGTGAAATGTAAGATCACATGTGAAAACAACAATTTTACATGTTATAAAATTATATATGGGCATATTCGATTTTTTTGCACATTTTATATGTAAAAATTGCTCATTTTATGCTCTGTTCATGTGTTTGTCAGTGTGAAAAGTAAAGGTGGACAGTTTCAGTTTGGGATGGAGATGAAGTTTAGAGTGGTGACGAGTGAGTGTGAGACACTGAAACATGATTGTACACAGCTCTCATATCTAAATTTGACCAAAGCCTGGTCAAGATCTGACATGCTCAATGACTTCTATTCTTCTTTTACAAAAAATATATACAATTATAAAAAATAAATATATAGTCTCATCAACTACGCTCAAACTGCCTTAGTTATACAAAAATCCAGGGAAAAAAGGATTAAATTTACCTCTTACTTTTCATCTTACGTCCAAAACTTCAGGCATCCACATTCAATCAAGCCATGATCTTTTGAACCCACTGTTATATCTTGATATTACTATTATTCATGTATTCGGGTAAACATGATTGGAGATGCTGGGAGGTAGCACAATATTATCTCCAACTAAAATGCCAATAGTCAATATGCAAATACATATATATATCAGCATTATGGGGGATGCGGCGTGTTATTCTTATGCTCACATGCTGTTTGAAATTCACTAGTAACCTTCAGTATATTCAATATATAATAATGTTCAGTCTAGACCTGTGATGCAAATGTGGATGTGATCAGAAGGAGAAAGACTGTGCTTATATGATTTGCTCATATGAAAAGGGAGGAGGGGTATCATGAAATCACGACCTGTCAACGAAATCTGTGACAGTGTTTTGTTTTGTTTTTTAAAAGATGCCTTTTCCCTCTGTTATATTTTTGTCATTAAGCTAACAACATATTCATCAATAATAATATCCACATATTTCCCTTCATATAACACATGGATGTAGACATGAATATGAACATGATCACAAAGTTATAGCAGTTTGGAGTAGATGAGTTTTTCTTCATTAAGATGCAAAGTTATGCATCAAGGTTTGTGAAAATCTAATCAGACCGTCTACTCAACTGAGGGAAGCTGTGGGGAAAGTATGAAGTTTCTGTCATGTACTGCTGTGGAGAGAGTCACACATCACTGTGGAGGCAGGACAGAAAAAACTAAAAGACCAGGGTAGGCATTTAAAAGTCCTATTTTTCCTACATATGTAATGTGATTGTAATCCCATTACAGACACTTTCAGGTGATTTTTGCAATCACTATAATAGGAGAGTTTTAAAAAAGGTCTTCCTTCAGTGTCTGGCCTCCAGGAGTCTGATCATTCCCCCTTTTATGCCAAAAATGCAGTTTCAATCATTTGTCATGACAATGTCACACAAAGCTTGATTCTAATGAAACACTACTTAGGACAAAGCAGAGCACAAGAATAGAAACAACAGTATTAAAGCCTGTTCATCTGTAGTGTGAGGGGGTGAGCAACGACAAGACAGAAAGGCTGGAGTCACCATGAGCGCACAGACAATGTACTCTCCCTCTATACAATAAACACCCACCAGCATGCATGTGTGCACATAAGTGTAAATACACTTCCTACTGAGACATCATGCTGTGATTTGAGCGCTCGCTTCAGTCACCACGCCATGATGGAGACAAAATGTCATGTCAGAGCAGAGTACTTGCAGACCACTGTTCATCCCCAGCACAGCCAGCCTGGGAGAACAAGACCCACACACACTATATAACTACACAAACACACACACACACAGTTGTACAAGAGTACACCTGCTGAGTCTAAGTGGTCTTGTAGCTGCAGATGAATACAGAAAGGATGAAAGTCTCATCCGAAGCAGCGCTGGAGTGTATTACAGGACTGTTCATGTTAGGGATTATTTTCTCTGCCCGCAGATGAAATGTAAAACAAATACAAATGGAATACAAAATTCCCTACTGAATCTGACTGAACCAGCTGGTTGTCT
The DNA here is from genome assembly GCA_025331565.1 of Holacanthus passer. Lineage (NCBI taxonomy): Eukaryota > Metazoa > Chordata > Actinopteri > Pomacanthidae > Holacanthus > Holacanthus passer. The sequence goes on from JAFREQ010000011.1 coordinate 4,732,255, forward strand.
GCCTTTAACACGCAAATTCTTCGGGGCATTGACCTTCAAATATGAAGACAAGAGTACGATATTGACATCATGTTTCATCATCAATTTTATGCATGGACACAACAACAGTAAAACATGATTGCACATGTGCAGCCCTACTGGTATATACTGTAAGTTTATTTTGAAATGATCACATTGTAGAAATGTAAGTTGATCGCTCACTGGCACATACAACAACATACACAATATACAGAGCACTGGTGCCTTTGTGAAGCTAATAAATTTTTTCATTATCATTAACCATGTTGGGTTTAACATTGTAATAATCTGTCCCCGCTTGCATGCTTCCACTCTATGAGGACTGGAATACACAATGAACAACACGATGGGTCCTCCCAATGTTGAATGCTGCAAAAGGACAGATGTCTTAAGTTGCTAATGGTTGATAATCAACAGTATGTGGACTATGTGGAAACTAAAGGCCTTGTATCAACATCACAAATGTCAGCTACTGCCATGAGAAGAGCCCACCCAGAGGTTTGAAGATTAGATGCTGTCTCCACAAATATGTCCAAAAAAGGCTTGAAAAATAGATGATTGGCTGCAGTAGGTTCAGTATCATAATAGTTTATATGTCTTTGTGTGAAAAGTGAGAATTCACCTCTCTGTTTGACTTTAAATGAAAATGAAAAATAAGTTTGCCAGTACTAAACAATTCAGCATGTACAATTGCTCCTGTGTGTCACATGATCTACACAAACAAATGCATGCGTCCAAACACTGTCTCAACCCTCAGTGGTGTGTTAACACAGCAAGGGCACCAGCAGGGTCACAGCAGAGGATCTGATTGCCTCTGATTGGTTTATTGACCCTCTGTCCGAGGTTTTTACAGCCCTTAATTGTGGCTGTTGTTAAAGCCGCATCCATACTTTCTACACAGAAATCCAATTATCATTTCTGTCCAAGTCATAAATATTTTGGCTCATTTCATAATGGAGTTGAGGGGCAGCTGGAAAAAAGTGAGCAGTGCGGCATGAAATATGGAGAAATACAGAGAGTGCTTTCAGGGAAAATGTGAGGGAGAGTAAAATCAAGCAAAAACTCTTCAGGAGACTCATCTTTAATGTATGTCCATCTTTAAATGACGGTTGAGGACAAATCTGAGGCATAAGTTGCACACGCAGCGAGGGCACCTATTGCCATTTCAGTCATTGACCAGAATACACTTGGTATTGGGAAAGAAATCCATTATTCAGACAGACTCTCCAAGCGGTAGATGGGCAATTCAGGTTTGAGCAAAGCATCCAGGCTCTCACTGAGGGCCTTTGTGTTGTCCTGTTACCTGAATTATTTATTGCTGAGCAAAAATATGGACCTGAAATAGCCAACCATTGAAAACCTAAGCTTAGGGAAGAAGCAGAGAGAAGAAAAGAGGGGGGAAAGAAGAAATAGAGACAAGAAAAAGGTGTGTGTTGCAAATGACAGATGACAGATGGTGAACAGAAAGCCCCTTGGTGAAAAATGATGAGGTTACTTAACAGCAGAAGGAGGCAATTAGAAGACAATTTATCCATTTGTGTGTGAGCTGGCGGCGGCAAAACAGAGTGGGGCTGATGATGTATTGACACACACACACACACACACACACACACACACACACACTTCCTGTCTTCATGCGTCCAGCAGGATTTGGTCTCTCTCCTTCATGTTCGCAATCAAAGCCGTCCACAGCAGAAGACAGGGACGGCGGGGCGGAGACACAGCTCAGACCCAAACGCTTTCATCAAGACTTCTCCCTTTTTCTCTTTGCTTTCCTCCACCTCCACACTCTCGCAAACCGAGCCCTCCCTTCTCCGTTCCTCCTCATCTCGCCCGCTGTGTCTTACTGCATTTAGTTTCTCTTTTACAGTCTCTATTCGTGCCTCTGTACTTTTCTCTTTATAGCTGTTCTTTAACGTTTAAAAAAACTGTTGTTTGTGATGAAGAGAAACAGCACGTGGATTGTGTGAGAGTATATTCCAGTCTGTGAGGGCAGATCATTGTGAAATGCTGATTGTCCCATCTGACAAAACTCTAATGGACACTGTTTATCTGTTTGCAAAACAAAACTCCAGCATTAACGCTCAAACAATGTGTATGTAACACTATAACTTTTATTATCGATTTGGCTGCCATTTATTTAATAGATTAATCATTTGGTCAAAAAAATATAAGAAATAGTGAAAAATGCCAATCAGAATTTCTCAGAACCAAAGGTGACAACTGTAAATGTTTTGGCCAACCAACAGTCCGAAACATCAAATTACAATCACACAGGACTAAGAAAACCTGAGAAACTAGAACCAGATATTTCTTGGCCTCTTGCTTAAAAAAAATCATTAGCTGATGATCAAAATTGCTGCAGATAAATTGTTGATTTGACTTGATACCCACATTTTGGATAAAATAAATCAAAACAGACCAGCAGGAAACAAAATATTGTAAGTTTGTACTTCAAAATATTTCAAGTTCAGGTCAAATGTGCATAACAACAATGGCGCAATGACAACAATAGTTGAGTAACAGATCAATGACAGGTCCTAAAATTTGCTTCCATCTCATGACCATGTCCATGTGCAAAATTACTTTACCATCATAAGCTTTATTATGTTCATCCACATCAGTTACTACTAACGTATCACACTTATATTGTAAAATATCATATTAGGAACTGTTGTCTATTCTATATTTCACTTATCTTATTAGGATGCTCTCTTGTTGCATCCTATTTGCTCTACTGTATTTCTTTTATAATTTGGATGCTCTCTTGTTTTGTTTTGCTGCTGTAATTTCTGGAACAATCTGGCAGAAGAATTTCCTTCAGGATTAACAAAGTTCTTATCTTATCTCACCTTACTCCTCATTCTGCCCTTAAATTCATCATCAAGGGTTTTAACTATTTACCTGGAGCTGCATTTAAATGATCCCTCCCTACGTTTCCACAGAAGGGGTGACAGAACCATAACTCTGCAACTAATGGACCCTGATGGCCAGTGAGAAGAGAGTCCGAGAGGGTTATGGCATTTTAAAGATATTTTGAGTTTGGCCTCTTGGCTGTTGGCACACGCAACCAAACACACACGCAAAACGTGGCACATACACACAGGATCCACGCAGACCAGCACGCACCCTGATGCTCACTCGGTGTGCACGGCGTGGTGTGTGCAGCGGGCTCTGCTGAGGACTCCCTCAGGAGCGTGGGAGAAACACACAGCCTCAGAGCCCGTAACTGTGTCAAGCACCCACTCCCACCTGCAACCCGCTGTTTCTAATAAAACCCTGATTCCTGTGCTGGATCGATATGTCCACGGAGCGGTGCACGGAGGGAGCACGGAGTCCATCAAATGAGCACGTAAAGTTGGATATGATATGAATTACCATTAATGAATAAAGGTTTTGTTAGACATCCACGCGATAATTGGATTAAAAATGCGCTGGGTAAAAGTTCACATCAGTCCTTTTTTAAACAGTTAAACAGGCGATTTAATGTGTGAAATTTAACTGCATGTTTCATAAAAGATGAATGAACTGCCCTTTTTTTTAAAATCGCCACTTGAAGTTATTAAAGGACCGGATTGATGCTGCTCACCAAGCCTGCGCGCAATCTAACACCGACATGACTTAATCAGACGTGCACAAACGAGTTATCACACATTTTTTTTAAAAACACACGCTTTCCTTAACAAAAAACTGCTCGCTTACCTCTCGTGTGTGTGCCGCGCGCTCACCGGTCCATGTCCGCAGCCCGCGTGCTGACGGAAAGAAGCGTCTCTTCTGTGCACGCGCTCCTTAACGGCGGCGGCGGCAGCTCAGGGGCCACTGACGAGCTCCCAGTCAGCGGAGGGACGGAGGCTGAGCTCAGGCTCCTGATGGACCGCTTCAAGTGACTGAGAGAAGGAGGAGGGAGGCGCCACATCTGCCATCAAGGTCATTCACATCAAAGGTTTCAAAACTCCGGGCTGGTCTGTGAGGGAGAACTTTAAAGGTCCAGTGCAAAAGTTTAGGAGTTAGATTAATATTCATATTAGTAAATAGGGGTGGAGCTTTGTTTACAGGTGTTCTACAACAGATATGAAGAAAGTTGTATAAAGCCCTACGTGACTCTAGGGGAGCTGCTGAGAGCTGATGGATTGACTCAGGTGATGTCACTAAAGTCAGCAGTGGTTGGATCTGAAGACTGAAAAAAAAAACTGGGGTTGTAGAGTTAGCAACAAGTGATCTTAACAGACCTCTAACCTGCTCATCATCTCTGCTTGAGGCTAATTGCTCAAGGCTACATCAGCCAACACGAGCATGACACAGTCTGACTGCATTGTGGGAAATGTAGGTTTTGACAAAGAAGAAGAATGAATGATCAAGGAACTCTCAAAATGTATTGATCTGGAAAGACTGACATCGCTCAAGGCAAGTGAGAAGACTTTGTCCAGTTCTGGGAGCCGTACATGAATATTACAGAAGCTGGAAATGTTGACTTCACCTGAAGGCAAATGGCTGAAAATATAAGGGAACATTTAATTATGTGTATCTGATATATGTGCAAGTTGAATGGGAGCGTGTGTGCATGTGTGTGCGTATCTGGAACTGAAACTGAAGTGTTTTGTTTTGTATGTTTAAAATGACAATAAACATATTGGGGGAGAAAAAGAATGATTAAAAAACGACGCAATCTCTGCTTCTGCTGAATCGATTTTGATCTTTTTTTTTTATTGTTCATGGTGACTCCAACAATTTTATAAGAGTGCAATGTTAAATCGGTGGAGTGCTCTTTTAAGAATAAAAAAACTACATGTTGAATGCTTCATGCTTGTTTTTATGCTATGTGGATAAACAAAGCAGTAACAATTTGAACATTCAAATTTTTGTTGTCTTGTGTTCCTGAAATTAATTTGGAATCCAAAGCAGGTTCCAGTCATGTGTTGAGTTGAGTTGTGTGTCTGGGTGGTGTGATGACCCTTTGCTTCACAGTTAGACCAGAGTTTGTGTCTTGCCCACAGAATAAAAAGTAAAGCTATCATGTTGAGCTGAAACGTCAAGGTCAACCAAGACATCAGCAGTCATTAGATGGATATTGTCAGGCGGAGCATCTACACACCGTCTGTGAAGGGAAAGACAAATCAAACCTCTTGCCAAACAAACCTGTTCGACAGACTGGCAGCGAGCTGATATTGTAGAAACCAATCTAAATGCAGACAATTGTTGTGGCTGCAATTCAATCCACTTGATTTGTGCCATTTAGGAATACTTGAACCACAGTAAATGCAGATTTGAGACTGTCAGCATGCAGCTCATGACTCATTTCAGTGCAGACAAAGAAATGGCACATGACCATTGTTCATTTTTATGTTGTGTTTGCATGTGGGTGTACGACTAGAGTTCATGCATTTAGATGAGATGTAATTTAATTGATGCAATGCCAACACAAAACAATAGGAAATGTGGTAATTATGCAATGATTCATTAACTCATTGCATTTAAACAACATCCATATCTCTCAATACATTAGCAAACAATAACCAATATTGTGTGGGGGATTTATTATATTTCATGTAAACGTGGACTGAATCAGAAACAACCACTTATGTTTCTATTTTTTCTGGTCATAATATTTTCTGTTGACAAAAAAAAAAATCAAGACAAAAAGAGCAGAAACCAGCAGATGTTACGACAGGAGAGCAGACCACACTCAGACTGTTGACCTACTGAATCCATACCTCAGACATTTCTCTTTTTCAGGATATGACAGATAGCCAATTTGGTGCAAATCTGTCCACAGCTTTTTGCTTCCACCTTCCAAGATAAAATGGCAAAAGTGGTACTTGTGCTGCCAGCTAAAGCCATCATTTCTCTCTTTTCTCTCTCTCTCTCTGTATAATGGTTTGCTTCCGGCCCCTCGTCCCCTGCAGCTGCTTGCTATTCCTTCATTCTTTTCCTTTGGTTTTCTAAGGCAGAGGCAGGCTGCAGCTGACAGGACAGCACAGGCCAGGGGACAATTAAGGGAAGCGTGGGAGAGACAGCTGGACCTGTTGCCAATTACACTGACTCTGACCAGGAACTGCACGCACGCACGCGCACAGCGCCAGCTTAATGGGCTGATACTGCACATCCAAACCCACTTGTGGACCTACAGTGTGTAGACTTAAATGGACCTTCAGGAACGGGAAAATAAAAAAGTGTTAGTTTTATTTATTTATCTCCATAGGAAAAGTTACACAGTAGTGAGTAAAAGTGCTTTCTGAGAAATAACTTGTGGTGTCGGCTTCTACGTCCATATGGGGCAAAAAAATGTAACAGAGCAAGAAAGTGACTGTGAGAAGAGACTGTCTGAAAACTGCACAGGAACCTGTGACATGAACAGGCAGAGATCTCCCATTTCATCTGTGACATCTACATGGTGTCCTAAATCAATGTGTTTTTGCTCCACCACCGTCAGCTCCAGTCCATTATCAGTGGGATATCTTTCCCAGCAGCATGCTCTGCAGCTGCCTGATCCTGCTTTCCTGTGGCAGCGCCAGGCTCTTCTCCGCTCGCTCCTCCTCCTCCAGCAGCTGCTCGATGTAGCAGGAGGAGCCCAGCAGGATGTGGCCTGTGGCCTGCATGGAGAAGATGGTCCATCGCAGAGCCTCCCTGGAAGCAAAAGGGAGAAAGTGGGAGAGAGCGGTCATGAATAGCAAAGAGACACACACACACAAAAAACAGCATTTGAGTAACTTGGGATATACATATGTATGAGAATATTGTCAGGAAAAAAATGACGCATCATTTTTTGAGTAATTGTCGCAGGAAATGAAATAGACAAGCGTGACAGACCGGCAGCAGCTGACGAGAAAATGACTGACAGGAAATATTCACAACCTCAGATGATCACTTCTCACATTAACTGCGTCTCATAAAACTGACATCCAAGAAACAAACCTCTCGCAGTGCGAGCGCAAAAGCCTCATATTTGACAAGTCTGCAAAATTTAATCCTCTCTGACTGAAGGTTCGTGCCAAAGCTGAAAACCAGCAGATCTCAACAGCGATGACATAACTCCTCCCAAAATTAATCTCGGTAAAATCTACCCTTTGTTTATCTGCGTTCGGACCATTTCAACTCTCCCACCCACACAGGTATACACAGAGTGAATGACATTACATGTTAGGGGTTGCGTGCAGACTACTGTAACTGGTGTTAATATGTTGGAAAGGCAGCTGATGTACAGTAGAGCATGAATCAGAAAATGATTGAATTATTAGTGGGTGGAAACTCATTAAAATGGCTCAATTTTCACCTCTAACTGGATTCAATCATTACTAGGAATCCAAACAGTGCCTCAGTTAAGTTGCCAGAAAAAATGCTTTGACATGAAGAAAAAACATTACGTAATAGTTCAAGCACAAAAGCATAAAAATATCAGAAGGTTTCAGGGATTTGGCAGGCTCTTTCACTCACTTCAGCATCTTTTTGGCAGCGTAACAGCGCAGGTCATAGGACACAGAATAAACACCGTACAGGGTTGCTTTCACGTTCAGGCAGCCAATGAAATCCTTGGGGTTGTTCTTGTAAAGGTCAAGGGTCAGCTTGGCCACATCTGTCCGGTGCGGCGGCCTGCGCTCACTGAGCTGATCTCTGGAGGGGCTGTTCTGTGAGATGACAGAAGAGAAACCTAAGTCGGGTCAAAAGGGTACGGACAGATTTCGTTGGTGTGATTGCAGCCGGCAAACTGGGCCAAATGACAGCACCCTGCTCCACCAGCAGACAGTCGGGTTGCAGACTGAAGCGGCTCCTGCCAAGGATGATGGGAAAGGCAAATGACAATGACGCAAGGTCAGTGTGAGGTCACTTGAGTAAACATTTGGGGGGGGGTGCAAATCACTGCATGCATCAATTTCTATGGAAATTAATTGCTTTTGGGTGAACACCATTCAAATTTGATGATACCTCTGGGTCTGATTAATATTCAGTCCCAGCCTTTGATTTCTCTCTAAAAATGATGAAGGAAGAAACCAATCTCTAGTGTTCGTGTTCTGCCTTTGCACAATAACTGACACATTACTCCTCTATTCAGTTTGAAGGATCAAATATTTGCTGATTAAATTTCACTGAATAGTTGGCGCTTTATTCCTCAGTCTGCAGACTCCTGCATCATCCATATTCATGGATGCTGCATTAAAGAAACAGATATATTCCTGTCTGCTCAGTCGCCACATCACAGAATCACTGGCATTACAAACAATACAATATTGAATACAAGTAGACGATCAATATGTTAAGCATCACACTGTGCAGTTTTAAAGCTGAAGCAGCTGATCAACAGTGTCACCTAGTGGTTCATGTGAAAAGGGGACAAACAGTATCGTACTGGATGTGGGGTCCACTTCTGGCCCTTCTCCAGGACCATGAGGACGGCGTTTTCAGGCAGCGTCTGGAAGAACTCCTCCGTGTCCACCCCTGTGCCATCTTCGTCCAGCACCAGGGCGCTGACACACGATACACTCAACGAGTCGCTGACCTGAGAGAGCACATATCACTCGTTAGAAAACAATTCGGATATGGCCCATTACACAGAGACAGAGCATTATTACACTCAGATACACCTCAGTCATGTGAACTTAAGACGTGCGTGAGCCTCACAGATGGTGAAGCAATAAGTGAGTCACAGGTCAGTCTGTCCGTGGTCATTTTAATCTTCTATACATCCTCCGAGCGTCACCCTGCTTCCTCACATTATGTTTATTCTTAACAGTGTGATCATCGTCCATAATCATCCGTCATCTATATCACAATTCCTCCCTCAGCCCTTTCAACAATCCAATCCTTACCTTGTTCATCAGGTCCTCGAGCATGTCTGCCATGATGCCCTTCTTCACACTGCGGTCAGCATTTGTGACCCTGAAGGGCCTCGGCCGAGGAGCTCGACCCGACAGGAGCTGCTGGGTCATGGAGGCGCTGGCTGAGACGCTGGCCGTCACACACCTGAGAACAGATATAAGACATGAGTTCGATGATTAACCGGTGATAGTGTTGAATATCACATCCAACTCCCGGAGCATCGCTCTTACTTGGAGAGGGAAGCCGGAGTCAGAAGGCTGAGGGACTTCATAGCATAATCCATCTGAGAGCACCTCCACCTGCGATTAGAAGCAGCAATGCTTTAGCAGTTAGACTTTGGCTGCGAGGCAACACATCATCACTAGTAAAGGATAACATTACTAATAGGCTTCACAGAAGGAGCAGCTTTGTGTGAATGTTGCAGCTTGAAAGTTAAAACATTTTATATTGCAATAAAAAATTAAGACAATCATCTCAAGTAAACTGTGGGAATGAAGACCTGTTTCTTCAATAAGCTACACACATTTCACAATAAGGTCTCATTAAAAAAAATAAATCAAGAACATAAATAATCTTACAATTATAGAAAAGTGACACTTTGCCAGCTGTTGTCCTGACTGTGTTTGTATATTACCCCTTCAGCAGTTGTTGTCTTCCTGAAGCGCTGTTCCTAACTCTGTTTTCACCACTGACCCTCTCCGATAACGTACAGTCTCTTCTCTGGTTATTTCTTGCACCACTTGGTCACTGAACTTTGTGCTGATGACTGTTGAGCTAGTTGCAAGCTGTCAGATTTGTTGAGTAATTCTCCATGAACACTCCCACTGACCCTCCCCTGTGAAAGTCCTACATACCAGTTTGTTATATACAGAAACATAGTTACATTAACCTGAAGGGACAGTTCACCCAAAGAGCCAAAACAGATTTTTTTCACTTGTGTCTCACTGTGGTCTGTATCCATGCAGATAGTTTCATCTGTGCAGGTTTTGAGATACCAACTTCTTTGTTTCATGCCTCTTGAGGAGAACACATTTGTCACATTAGAGCTTGTGGTCAAAATGATCTTTTTCAACAAAGTTTTCAAGTAAATCTGAATTCAAATACAGTCTTGACAACCGCTAAAATGAAATAAACACACACAGACAAGAAACTGGTGATGGCTGCCATTTTCTCAGTAAAGCACAAATACAGGTGTTTGGGTAATGTGTGTCTTTAAATTCCCATTAGTTCAAAAGGCAAAAACTATGGCTGTTTTCTTCATTTAGACCTTCTCGGACTTTGACTTCTGAGACAACTTTGAGAACAGCACCTTCCCCTTTGTCTCTGTCAGAGGTTGGGGACATATGCGACAGACATAAAGTACAAGTCTTGAAAATTTCCCAAATTAGGTCACCGTTCAATGTTCACCACATGTTATCTCACACACTTCTGCATCTACTTATGCAGACAAGGAGTGTCCAGACCTCCCACTGTTATCAGCTCGTGTTACACAACCAAAGCTACAGGTAGCCTGAGATCACCTGTGCACATGAGGCACAACAAATAAAACCTAGTGATTGACATGAAAATGATGCGACAGGTACAATTTTAAATCTGCCGTTTTAGCAGGAAGAAGAGGAGCAACAGCTGTTATGATAATGCAGGAGTGTCAAAAAACTCTCCTTCTTTCAAAACCACATGCAACTGGCCGTGTCCCCAAATGAATTAAAAAAATAGGTCTGAACGTTTGTCTCACTGTGAAAAAAAACAACGTACGATTCTGTGGATCTGAAATGACCTGGTTCAACCTCACTTACACACCTGCTGTGAAGCAAAGAGATATACAGACACTCTTAAATCAACTTAAGGTCAGATGAAAATGCCTCAATGCATACTTAAAGGCGCACTATCGTTCTGTCATACACTTCATATATATTTGCCAGTGGCTGTATTTCAGTGAGTCCTAAAGTGTAGACAAAGCTGAGCGGCACATCATTCACACTCAGCAGCCTCCTGCACAACCCTGGCATTAATGGAAATAAAGGGAAACGGGACGAAAACACACACAGTCCTGACATTATAGTGAAGCATATTGTTTACCTGCTGAACAGGCTATAATCTTCTAATCATGTTTCATGTCACACAACTAAAATGGCAAATAAATACAATCTGTAATCAAGAAAATGGAACATGAAAGCTAGGGGAAAGTGAGTCTTAACTAATAATGTGTAGGATTTTCAAAGGAGGACTAGTTCTGTGTGAGAATCACATCAATCACATCAATCACATGATGTGCTTTTTGCTTTCTAAGATAAAATAAGCAAATGTTCAGCATTCACACATAGAAGAAATAGGTCCCCATCAAAATAAAGAGAACACAAAAACACCATAGTATAAAGCTGTATTTGTAATAATAGAAATGCACTGGTTTCCATCAACTGTGTGCACCACCTTATTCTATTGTTTTAAAAGGTAGAAGAAGATGACAGTAAAATCAGACTTACTTTTCCTCTGTGTGTTTCTGCTGTAAAGAGCCTCCACATGAGTCCTTCACCGCCTCTGAGCTCATTAACAACACCTGGATCAGACTCATTAATCACCACAGTCCATGTTTTCTCTCCCTCTGTCTGAAAACACTTGCTCTCCGGCATTTAAGCAAAAGACCATCTATTGAAGAAGTGGACATGATAATGGATATATCTGACAACATGAAGATAATATAGAAAATAGAGTAAATAGTTTAAGGCCTGTGTTGTGAAGTCTGTGGAAGAGAAACAATGAGGACATCGTGTGGACAAATGAGGAACTGCTTCAGTTGAGGCTCCAGCAGGTAGGAAACACCTCCTGTCACCTGTTGAAGCTCAGCTCACTGTGTTGGACGTCCTTCAGTTTAGTACAAGGAGCAATAATACAATATCAATAAGTGCAAGTAAAAGTCCTGCATTTAAAAACGCAATTAAGTAAAAGTACAGAAGTATTATTAGCAACGAAAATATAGGCTACTTTAAGTAACTAAAAGAACCCATTTCAGAATGTGACACTATTCTATATTTATATATTTTTTTACAGCCTATTATTGATTTATTAATTAATGGGTATCAGCATTTTATTATTGAATTGAGGTGGAGATCATTTCAGCAACTTTAAATGCTGTTTAGTAATTTAGTCTATAACAAAGCATCACTTTTTATAAGATGATGACATGTTTTAGATAAAATTTTAGTTTGTAACTGCAAACTACATCTGTCAGATTAGTGTAGTGGGGTAAAAGGGACAATATGTCCCTTTTGAAGTGTAGTGGAGTACAAGTAAGTAGAATAAAATGGGAATATGCATACCTTAAAATTGCACAGTAGTTGAGAAAATGTATAGCCTACCATTGGTATTGGAAACCACTTGGGTCCGAGTTTATTTCCTGCAATATTAGCAACTGTAGCAGAAATACACTTGTCAAGACAAATCTGTGAAACTACTTTAAAGCCAAACTGAAAAGGCTAAATAAAGACTGTGGTGTCTCACTGGACTGTGCTCATTACATAAAACAGAGCGGCCTTTAATTTTTCTCAGACTACACTGCTATGTACTGCTGTATGTATACAGCATGATTTCTAGAAGTAGAAGTCTGTATGGTTCATTACTTGTGATAAATGCAGAAGCCTGAGAAAACATTTAGGCTTCCTTAAAAAGATTATTGTTACAATATCCTCGTGGCAATATAAACAACCTTGTGCTCATTGATGCCAGCTGAAGCAACAATCAAATGCTAATGTCTGAATAATTGCTGGATAAATGGGGTTGGAGATTTTCTGTGATGCCCAGTAGTGACTCCGTATTGGCTTTAACTATTATAGGACTGACGCTGCCACAGCTTGAAGTCATATAAGAAATAATTCTGGGTCATGACCAGCGTAAAACAGAACAAACTCATATGTAAATCAGATGAGCCGTTTATTTCACTCTGTTGCTTCACATTTCATGCTCACTGCAGGAGAGCAGATGAATCACGCCGCAGATATTAGTGTAATGTAGAGCAGATAATGCATCAGACTTAAAAATAGCTGCGCCTCTTTGCCAAATTTATCTAGTATTTGTGAACAAAGGTCTATAGAAAAGGTCTGTTCTTCTTTCGGAGGTCAATATCCTGCCCATGTCTTTGTCCTGTTATCATATCAGACGGCGCTGTGGGTGACGCAGGCTTATTTGGCTCATACCCATTCATTTGTGCTTTATGGGTTGCTGATGCTTGTAATTATACTAAGCGTGCCTGATATCAATGCAGAGTGAAATGAATTAGACTTGAGAAAAAAAAATATGAGTATCACATTGGATTTAATTGAACAACCTTTTCTTTGAATTCAAGATTACACATGCAAATACAAGAAACAGATTTCAGAACCTGATCACAGTTTCTGACCCATGGGTGAACAATCTTTGAGACAAAAGACCAGCTTCATCTTACATTGCTTATCATTGATTGCATTGTCTTTTTGTTTATGTTTTATATCATTCTTTCTAATTACTTTACTGTTACTATTTCAGGAGTCAGTCCATGGAGTGGTTTGGGTGTAGAATGAGGTAATATAATCATTCAGATCTAAGCTCTAAAGGACAGATACTGACCCTAATGACTGTTTTCACCTGAACTAACATTGTTTCTAACCAGGTGCCAGTTCCACAATGTAAGAACTTAACTTCTCTGTGAGGTGAGATTTTGTCCATTGAGCCCCTGACAGCTCCCAGGGGCCCCGCTTCTTATTTCCTCTTGCCTATTCGTGCCATCAGTTCTGCATTGGCTGCCGCCTTGGTTCTCATGTCCTGGTTCTTGGCCAGATCTATGAGGACGCTGAGGATGCTGGTAGGGACATCGAGGGACAGGGCAAAGCGGGACCCCTGCTGGGCTCTCTTTGGCACCTGGGAGGCTGGACGTGGGGCTCGTGCTCGCCGGAGCACAGTGTGATGTTCCGATCTGAGCAATGAGTTCAACACACCGCTGCGGTTTAGGATGTCGACAGCCAGCACGTCCCTCTGTGTGTCCTCATCAAGTTTGGCAAGAGTGGGACTATCCCTCTGGCTCTGGACGCACCAAGGCAGCAGCAGAGCCAGGCAGAAACACACACGCACACCTCTCATGGTCGGGACTCTGTCTGCAGGGAGGGAAGGAGAACAGAACAAAAATTAAACAACTGTGACACTGCAAGTCTTCTCTCAGTGATGGCACACATCAGGAATTTTGTTCTGTGCAATAATCAGACCAAAGAAACCATCTGAAAACAGCCATTCTTTACTGATTATTTTAATAATTAAAAATGTACTGATTTCCTGATTTCAATCCCATCCCAGGTTAAAAAGTGAAGCAAGTGATGTAAAACAGGAGACTTTAGATAGGAATTGATGTGTGATGCAACAGTATAATGAAATTCTTATTATTTATTAAATAGAATGCAACATCCATTACCAGGAACATCCATGTAAAATTTACATTTCAATAATCATGACAATGCACAAAATATCTGGAAATATGGCTTCAAAATAGAAAACATTTTGAAACACTAAATAATAAGTTATACAGTTTCTCTAGAGAAATATATTTTCTCTATTATTTTGTCCACTTGTCCTATGAATAATCCAGAAATGTGTCAAATTTTGTAATAAATCATGTAATATTTTCTGGTATAGATAAACCTGGATAAGCAGTATCAGTAAGTCAATACTTACTCTGTATCACCACTGTGAAAAGTTGGTAACTTGACAAAAAGGCACTTCTCCTTCCTCTGGTCTAAAGCAGGACTTTGGTAATGATCTCTTGTCCCTGACCTTCAGATGTCCTGTGATCCAGTATCTTCTGTCTCCCAGCTTGTTCTTCTTCTTCTTTGTGAGCTACTGGAGGAGCGACCTGTGTGGCTCGCAGTCTGATGCTCAACTAGACTTGTGCCTGCTTGTCGTCGACTTCGCCTTCGCCCACGGTTGGTCTTTGCTGTGACACTGCCCCTTCCCCTCTCTGTTTATCTTTTACATCTCTACACCCCATCACTCTCCCCTTCATTTCCTCTACACTCATTGCTGTCTTTCTTTGTCTAAAAATAACATGACGGCAATGACAATAGTTTGCCGAGAATGAATTGGATAGTTGCCCCGGTCTACAAAGAGCAACAGAAACCTACTGTCTCCAGTCAAATGTCAAGTGGCAACACACTGCAAAATACAAATTTCACTTTCTTATCAAGGCATTATGACTTCATGTTGTGTCAACCATCTATGCAGACTGGGTGACCAAAGTCTCATCATTACATTGGGGGACATATGATATGTTAAAAAACAGTGGTAAGACTAACAAACTCATTCTCATAAACATTCAGATTTCTCAAGTGCCTAATCCTCATCCAATTAACACAGAATTACTGATGACCTCAAACTGGCTAATCATGACCTTGATGAGACAGTCTCAGGTTTAAGGCGTGACAATACAAGACCACATGATGCATGTATGCAGGGTACACTTGTTTCATTTGTAGTTTTATTGAAACAGCATATTCAAAATGAAATTTTCTCAAAAACTGGACTACAATCAAATCTCCAGGACCTAAACAGCCTACGTCACACACTCCAAAAAAGGCAGTTCTACATGAAAGAGCAGACCCAAATGCGTCCATAGAACTGTGACAATGATTAAATTCTACAGGAACTTTGAGTTGTGAGCAACTGCCCCCAGATGTGGCATCATCAGTTAGAGTTTAAGGAGGTGATTGCATTTTTTAAAATGGGATTTGTGTGTTTCTTAATAATTGAAGTAGAAAAAAAGAAACTGCTAATTCTCTCCTTGCATTCCAATTTTGAAATAATTGCCTTGACGTGAAAAATCCAATCAAAATGCTGGACGCTGTGCATGGCGGCACTTAAGGGAACATAGTGTATGGGTACATAATCTTTCTATTTACAGAATACAGAGGAGGAGAGGAGGGGAGTGTTGGGAGGTTAGACAGAGGAGCATAGATAAAGCCCTGTGGAGAACAACAAGGAGGAAGAGGCTGTCAGGCCCAGGAAGGAGGCTCAACAAGACAAAGCCTACCTCGTTTCCTGAGTCACCTCCAGTCCAGCCCATCAAGAGACTTATCCTCATCCGACTAATGATATGAATATTACAAGTACAGCGTGGCTACAATAGTTGGGCCCCGGGGGCCCTCAGGATCACGAGCTGTCTCAGTTAACCTCAGATAAACAAAGATGGGTCACACAAATGTCATCCTACAGCAAACAGAGATGTCCTGGGTTGTACACCAGTAACATTAGTGTCACGGATACAGCATGACGCAGGACTACACATGAATCTAAGATGATGTCATCTCTGATTCAAGATACAACATACTGTATGTATCACAGCTGGTCCTGGTTTAGCATTCAAGTTGACTAAATGACGTAAATTCTTGATAAGATAAACTCAATTACTCTGATCAATGATGTCAACCTGATGGTTCTGCGTGTTCAAGTTTGCAATTCTAATAATCACATTGTAGCAATTGGTATTAAGTACAGACTATGAAAGGACAATAAGTTTGCCCACAACCTAAAACTGCACCTCAAACCATAGATCACTGATTAGCCCGATACACAATCAGAGAGAAAACAAACAATGAAAACAGGAAGTGTGCTTTTAGGAGTCTGCATTTAAGACATTTTTACTGTTATGTGACTGATTATGCATCAAAATATACTAACAGAATGAGGTTGGTGAGAAGCAACTTAACATAAAGGAACAATTTTTATTTTTACTTGTACTTGCCTACTTGTACTTAGGTGTGTTGTTAGTTGGTGCAGTTATTTTAACAATCCTTTCCTAAACTGAGCAATAACCAAAAATTAATGTTGCAACTGATCATGACTCGTGCTAAAATCTTCAGTATATGAAAGTATCTAAAAATGGAATATAAACTGGGTTGTGTACTTCACAGACCACATAATACTGTACATATGAACGAGACACACCACACTGGCTCAATGTTTTACAGTGTTTTTATTTTGTCGGAATGAGAGCTTCTGTTATGTACAATAGAGGACAGAAACAAATGTTACAGAAATTATAAATATACTCTTGCTCCAAACTGGTTGTACTCAGTACTGGCTGTACAGTGTCCAGTAGGTTATTATTTAATATTCAAGTCTGCCCTCTCTCTCCAAAACAGTACCAGGTGATCAGGATCTGTGTAGTACAATCAAGAAGTAACACTCAATGGCCAGATTGTCTGCCACCCTCATGGATAACGAAGAGTGATCAGTGGGCAGGATAAGAGAGGGAGGAGAGGAGAAGAGAAAGGATGGATGGCTGCCTGCACTGTCAACCCAACATCTGAACAATCCTCATGTGTTCACTCTTGTGGTGATGACGGGAGGAAAGCAGTGAGGTTGAGGATGAAGATGAGGAGCAAACATAGGACACTCGGAGCAACACAACAAATTATCTTAAAACCTCAGCCAGTACATGGCACTGCGCATTCTGTTGTAGTCGGGTAGCTGCTCAACGGGGCCTGGTGGAAGAGAGGCAGGAGGGACAGATTAGAGAAAACTATTACAGCACGGGCCCTGAGGTTGCTGCAAAAGGACCTGAACCACAAAGAACTCACCAACAGCTGCCACAGCAGGACACTTATCGTAGATATATTTGGAGCAGACGTCACGTACCATCCTGGGGGTCACGGCCTAAAAGGAGAGATGTGGAGGAACTCTTATTATAGAACTCTTATCCTGGAGAGAGACTAGAAGACTTAGCCATTTTAGCCAATTTTGACAAGGCACTGGCCCAGGACAGAACTCCAGTTCAGAGAGTCAACTCACATCAATACGAGCGTCCCACTCTGCCAGAGGAATACGCCGCCCGTAGTTCAGGATGTGTCTGCCGATGTCGTCACACATTGGTGTTGTTCCTAAAAGACAAACAGGCGTCTTGACTTGTGATTCAAAGGAGTTTGTGTGTGTGTTTGTGTAAATACATGACAGACACATTACGTACCATTGAGCTGTCCAACCAGGCTGGCCTTCAGAGCGTTCTTGCCTCTGGCTACATCACTCTCTGTCACTGTGGTGCACAGGTTCATCCTGTGGGGAGCAGAAAGTGGAGGAAATAAGACAAAGTATGTGCATTGTCCTATAATGAAAATGATTAAGGTTATGGTGTTCCATTACTGACCAGGCATTCTGGGACCAGTGCATCATGTCCTCGATGTAGTGCTTATCGGTCACAAAGTGAATGCCCAGCAGGCCAGTGTCGCTGTACGAGGAGTGGAAGGCCTGGAAGCTGTGACACAGGTTCTCTTCCACTGCCAGACGAGCCAGACGGCTGCTCAGATGCTACAGACGAGGGGAAGGAATGGACACAATCAAAGTGAGATAATAATCACACCAGCACGAGGTAGTAGGTTGAAATATCTGCGGTGTTAGGTTGATCTGCTCTGTGTGTGTGACAGTAGTACAGCAACAGTGTTAACAGAAAAATATAAATATGATGAAATAAAAAGACTTCTAATTCTGTGCATTCTACCATAGTCTAACATACAAATGGGATATGAATAATAAATTTGAGCTTTTCAGCAAATTAACCACACTATAAAATATTTAAAATTGCTATTCTGTCTAGTTGACTGAACTCATTTTTTAGCAGCCGCTGTTTATTTCAGGTCTTGTTCCTCCCAGCAGATCCAGAGGCAGGGGTGAGACCCCTGACTCAGATTTTCAGAGAGGATCATAGTCTACCCCTCAATAATGGCCACTCAAGACATTAAAAACCTCAAGTGGGCAAAGCTTAAAGGGGACATTGCTGAACCAGTAAGATGGTTTTACTTTAGGAGGCATTAGTTGCAGTTGCCAATTTCATCCTTGTTGTCTTTTCTTAACTGCATAAACTAAAACATGCCTGCACTAAAGCATATTTTACCAACCTTTCCGCCACCATAGGTGAGGTCAAAGCTGCCAATGATGGAGTTGGCCACCATGAGTGGCACGATGTCTGGGCTGGCAGCACTGGCCCCCTCCACAGCAATAGCAACATGTGCCAGAGGCAAACCATCATCACGCATACGGATCTGAGGAGAGGCAGGAGATTAACAGATCAACAAAACAATATGACAGTGAAAATAATATCCCTACCCATGCTCTATGCTCACAGGCCAGAATCACATCTAATGCATCAAACACATCAATCTCAAATAGCAGCAAATTAACTTGAAAGTCTGAGAATCTGTAACTGCTGCATTACTCTGTTATAGATGCAAGATCAAATTCAGCAAATTTCTCTGACTTTTGTGGATTAATAGAAACCAATTGTCATGCAGTGGAATAAGAGATCAAAGCATCCTCAACATCTCACCTCACTGCCTGTAAATCTGCAGGGTGACAACACGGGGACGGCATCTCCCTCATACTCAAAAGACACTCCACTGAAGTGAGATTTGGCCAAACCAACTAGCTCCTCATGGTTCACACCTGTAGAAAAACACATCAGATGTACACAGGGTCATTCCAGAAAAGTAACTTTCACTGTGCTCCTCAGAGTACATGTTAAGAGGAAGAGGACCTACCTCCAGCAGCAGCGAGCACCATGCGAGGGGCTTTGTAGTGGCTGTTGATGTAATCCACCAGGTCATGGCGGGTCAGAGTCCTGGGAGAATGGAATAGAATATTGATGCTAACTTTCACAATTGTGCAGAAATTAATATAATATGCAAGAGACACACTGAAAGGAAATGCAAAATGATAAGTTATATTTTGACATATTAAGAGAGTTGTGCTACTTTTGCAGTCATATAAACATCCATTGTAACACTGCACTGTTTTGACCACAATGAGACTGTGACTAATATTAAAAAGGATGTGCGTGAGCATGCAGTTCATCCTGCCTGGCATTCTTGGAGGGTCCCAGCACACTGTTTCCCAGAGGGGTGCCCTGGAAGGCTGTGGCATGCAGCAGGTCCAGGCAAACATCCTGGAGGTTACCCTCAACTTCCTGTAGCTCACGCAGTACCACACTCCTCTGCTGCTCGATCTCCGCCTCATTCAGTGAGCAGCTCTGCACCACCTCTGACAGCAGCTCCACGGCTAGGAAAACAGACGGGAAAAATGATTGTTCACAACCAAAAGAGGATATGCTCACACTTTGTGCTAAGAAGCAGTGAAGATCTTAGTTACTGCACAATACAGTAAAAGGCCAAAGTATTTGGTTCAGACATGTAATTACTTTACTTCGTAACACCTTCATCTTTCTCTGAAATCAGGTTATTATTAAAACAAGGGATTATCAATTTATTTTACTGCTTGTAAGCAGATCATTGTACCTTTAGGCAGGTCTTTGGCCAGGGTCTTCATGTAGTATGCAGTGTGCTCCCTGGAGGTGTAGGCGCTCAGGTGAGCACCCATAGACTCCACCTGCTGCTCCAGGGCTGTCTGAGGGTGCTTCTTGGTTCCCTGGGGGGGTGTAAAGGAAAGTGAATGGAAGGAACTATGTAATGACATTGTTTGTCTGACAGGTAAACATAAAAGTTCCATTGCAGACGTAAAGGTGCTGTATATGTTTTTAACATCTCGTGTCACTGTGAAGCAGTGGGCCATTGTTTTGTTTGTCCCATGCATGTGCATGGGAGTGAGGCAATACAAAGTCCTAGCAATGGTTTCACACTACTCAAGTGATACAGATGACAGTAATGTGCCAACAAAGGCAGGGAAGAAACCTCTAGCTAGCAAACTTGATCAATGTAGATTTCAATCACTTAAATAAAGGTCAGGTTATATAATGAGAACGGAAATGCATTCAACATGAAAGTAGTATAGTAATCAATGATTACTATTATTCATTTACAGGAAAACTCCACAGGTTGCCTTCAAGTTCATAGAGTCTACAAAGTCTACCTTGAAAGCCATGTGCTCCAGGAAGAAGCCAGCTCCATTGTTCTTCTCACTCTCATAGCGACTACCAGCACTGATCCACAGGCCAACCTATACCGAAAAGACATGTTAAGAATGGGGGAAATGTTGAACTACAACTCTCATATATCACACACCATTCAATGACAGTGAAATGAGGGGTTTATAAAGTGCTCAAACAACCTCATACATTGCTGTAAATAAACCCTCTATTACTATGTTCTTACAGTGCATGTGGCATGTCCAGTCTCCTCAGATGCAACCCTCAAACCATTGTCCAGGGCAGTGAGGCGAGTTTCAGGGGCTCCTGCCAGGCTCTGGGCATAGCTGACTGAGGCCTGTCCACGTCTCAGAGACAGCAGGATGGGCTAGAAAGGTAGAGAGACCAAGAGTCATTTTGAAATCCCATATATTCAAAAATACTGTTAGACTAACTGGAATTTCTGTTTCCATTAAATACATTAGGAAAACCATTTTTATGCATTTCCATCCTCAGTAATATGAAAGCTTAAGTGATGTTATTCTGAATTGAACTCTTTTGCACATTACCAATTACATTCATTGTGCCCATTTAAGTATTCTAACATTAGCTGTAGCTTGCTGGCTGGTTCAACTACTTGTTTACATGTAGTTGTTTACATGTTTCAGGTCCCAATTGTTGACTGTTAGTAAGCAGGATATCCCAAAAATTACAAAAGGGTGCATTTTAGAAAGTTTTGCTATTTTGTACTGCACGTATTCAACTGCACATAATCTGGCACATGTATGCACAATTTTGATATGTTTCTGTTCTGCATATCCTTGTTCTAGAGCTAATGATTATTTTCATTATTAATTGATCTACAAATTATTTCCAAGATGAACTGATTAATCATTTAATGTATAAAATATCCAAAAATTGTGATCATAACTGAATCTGAATCATAACTTCCCAGAACCCAAAGTGACATCTTCAATTTGCAGTCAAAAACTCCAAGGCTCTTCATTTACATCACGAATGATAAAGAAAAGGAGCAAAAACTTACATTTAAGAAGCTTGAGCCAGCAAATGTTGAAATTTAATTTTTGCTTGAAAAATTACTTACACAATTAATCAATTATGAAAATAGTTGCTGATTAATTTTCTTTTGATCAACTAATTGATTCATTGATTAATCGCTGCAGCTCTACCTTGTTCACAAATATGTGCTCTTAGTCGTTTCATTGAGAACAGAGGGAAGGAGTAAGCTGAATGCAGTAAACAGGTAACAAGAGTCTTATGAATGGGATCCACCGTCTGTATGCCTGAATAAGACTGTACTGAACACTTTGAGCTGACTTTTATTGATCAATTCACATCCAAAGCAACAGTAGAAATGTTTGGCATAGGACAACATCTAAACTTAAGGCTGGCAGCTGACATTGACACCACTGCCATCTTCTGCTTACCACCAATGACATGACTAAGAATAGACACAACCAGAAGACAATATTAGTGTATCTTAATTCTAATCAGATGTCATCATGTAAAATAATATAGTTTAACGTATGCATCGCATTGTACTGTTCAATCAGATAGTGTTTTCAATAGTTTGAATTATAGCTTTTTCTGATAACAAAGTAAGACAATGCCTGTTTATAAAGTTGTTGTGCAAAGGGATTATTAACGTTACAAAATCTGAAACACAGCTAAAGCTAACATAAGAGTTAGACGTTGCTCAGCCCTGTTTGAAACATAATCTAAAATCAGTGTCACTACGCAGTTTTCACTTTATTGTTCGACATGGTATAAAAGTACTTATTCAACAATAAAAGGCTTTAACGATGACCCAAAGTACACGACTGTCACTGTCAGCATCTGTCTTTGCCAAAGTCACCGTGCTAACGCTGCTAGCAATAAAGCTTAGCAGCGGTATGAGGACAAGTGGGGACAAGTGACAAACGTTACAGCTGCTGACCTTGTGAATGTCCAAGGACGGTTGAAACGATGAGCAGCTGATCTGAATAACACGTTTATAAAGTGGACGTTAAACATCTAGTGGTTGTTACAAGTCTTACTTCATTATTTGTCAGTGACCTTGCATTCACTGCTAGGTAACTGATGCTAACCGGTTAGCTTAGCGCTTCCCGTTTCAGTACAGGCAGCCCTGTTAGCAAGTTAGCATGTTAACTGAGCAAGGGAGCTAACCTCACTGATTACTTTCAGCGTTGCGCCAGAACAAAAACAAGTCACATTTCATATTTCAAAAAACATTTCTGCTTAACCTTTAAATATGTACTTACACTGCGGTTTTTAGCAAGGGCTCGACCCACGGTGCTCCCGACTCGGCACACGGACGCCGCCATTTCTCAGTACGGTTACAGAGGGTGGACAATTCTCGGCCGGTGTCGCGTAACGCTTCTTCTTCGCCGTCACGTGATCGTGTGTATTACCCATTCAGCTGGGTGTTATCGCCACCAACTGTTCATTTTGTGTTGTTGCGAGAGAGGTCTATGGGTGAGAGTCTGTACTTCCACTCTGTTCTAGTTGTTGAAGACTGTTGGCATCTTGTTTATTTTTTTTTTTTAATTTGTTGTAATTTTATCCAAATTATGCCACGTTGTCATCTTCTGCTCTAACATTTACTTTTCTGTTTTTCCTGCTATATTTGAGAAAAAAAAATCACATGTCCCTTAAGTGATGGGATACTTTATTTGAGTGCAGTCATTTTGTCAGTGCAGATTCTTGCATTCCTTGCCTTGTAAACCTTGCCTTCCTTCATTGTTTCTGTCTGTGCATTATACTCCCTACAAAACACTCCACTGCCTCTCACATAAATCGCATTTTTAAACCACAATACCTTCTCATTACTATTTCCTCTCTTGTATTATCACTAACAGGGTTTTTGGTGTGACACTGTTTTGAATTTGACACATATCTCATTCCTTGTTACATCTGGCTGACTCTTTTCCATATCTCAATTGAGATCATTTCCAAAGCAGGCACACACAATCTGACATTACTACCTTTGTGATTTACCCTATTGTTTGTCACCAATGCAGTGAATAAATTCTGACAACTGTTTAAGAATATCTTAACTTGTGAGGGCATATCGTAAAAAGTAGAGTACTGCTATATAAATAAATTTTTTTAGTTCAGCATCATAGGAGCTTTTAAGCAATTTGCTGTAATAAAGGGTTGATCCACCCAACTACAGCATGGTATTAAGCCATACAGATAGTTTCATTTTTATTGGCCTAGATTTTTAACTCCACAGCAGAATGGATGGCATTTTGTTTCTGATGCTCACAACATTGAAAAATGGCACTTAAGAAATTCAACAGCAACATTCCTGAAACAGCTTCCCTGTTACTCTGAAATTGTTGACAACCAGTTCTGTGGAATGTCCAAAATAAGAACTGGCAAAGTCAGTTTTTTAAAAGAAAGTAGTGAAGGACACACAAGAAATGGCATTCTATTAATGTCTGACTTTATTATGAAGTAGGCCCTGCAATTATAAGTTCACAGTGAGGAATCATGTGAGGGATTTGGTCAACAAACCTTCTTTTGAAAGCTTATTAGGCAGTCACTGAGCTTTTGGCTGCAGGTCTGGACTGTTTTGGAACAGTAATCTCCAGAGGTAAAGACAGACTTTGGTGCTTCTCTTTGGTACAGGGTTGGCCTTTCTCTGAGCAGACTTTTGATACCTCTGGTCTCCTCTTCCACAAAAATAACTCAGAGCAGGACTGTGCACTAAAGGGCAGATGGCTGGACTTCACAGTCACTGGCGGGTGAAGTGTTAAGGTTTTAATAGGGACATTCACAGGCAGCTCAGGAGGGAGAAGAGGAGGTGGTAGAAGCCCACTGTTGGTGTTCCTGAGCTGAGTCTTTGCACTCTTCAACAACATCTTAGGCAGAGGCTTTATTGTATCTGCAGCAGGTTCCTTCTCCTTGACAGGGCCACGGTGTTTTGGTGCTGAATGGTTGGAGGACCTCAGTGGAGGAAGTGGGCAGGGGCATTTGATCTTGAAGCCCTCAACAAGTAGGTTGACTCCGACATACTGTGGCACTTCTACTGCTGCCTACAGACCCAAGTGACATCTAAAGTACTGTGCATCACCCTCACAAGTTGGGTCACTTAAATGTACATTTCAACCTGAAGAGGAGGGAAAACTCTTCCTTACCTGCTTATATATGAGCTGGAACTCTCCAGTGTTTGCTGTGCGATCTGCTCTGCGGTCCAGAACGACTCGTAATGTGTCCTCCTGCACAGCAGTGCAGAGGCGGGCTGTCACAGGGGTGGAGGGAGCCATAGTGGGACTGGCATTGATTTCTATCAGCCATGGACGCAGGTCACGGCCTAAGAAACACAAAACAAAATATCTAAGTGGTGATGAAATTCCTTTTGTTTTAAGATAAGATATTCCTTTATTCGTCCCTCAGTGGGGAAATTCACTAAACTCACTTTAAACTTCACTTTTCATAGTTAAGGTAAATGAAAAATAAACACAATGAAAATAAATGAAATAAGTAAAAAACAAAATCCCATCCTACCTAACATGAAGTCGGCACCATAGAGCTCAAATGTGTTTTTGCGTGAGTCCATCAGATCCTGTGTTGTCTGTAATGCATGGATTACAGCCTTCTTCATCCCTGGGACGACCACAGTCTGCCACTGAGCTTCCCGACCCTGCCTGGACAGAAACGTCTTGAACTGGTCATCTGACCACGTGTTGTCTGCTGGGATACTGTGATGACGTTGTTGGGAGGGCCTCAGGTGCTTCTGGACGGAGTTATTGCACAGGTGGACAGAGCTGAAAGGATGGGGTAAAGAGAAGCCAAGATTGGAAAGAGAAATAAGAGATCTACTCTCCAGTTTGTCTTCAAACTAGTTCCAAAAATATTCTCTTTGATGATGACAATATTTACCAGATCAGGACACATTTAGTAACAAGCATAAAGATCTGATTATAAATTTCAAATTTAGACACATGAGTAATCTGGCATGCATTACTTCTATAATTCTACCCAGTTATAGGAAATGAACTGTAAGAAAGTAGAGCGAGTGTGTAGGTTAAGTGCTTATAGAGAGTATTAAAGTTATTTTTATGGTATTTACTTGGCATATTTCTCATTTGATGTTAATAATTTGTGCAGAAGCACTCTTGCATAGCATGTATGTGGGCAGGTGTTTTAGAGGTTGATTTGAATGTTGCTAATGTCAAGGACTGCAAATACACAGAGATTTGAATATACCCAGAGGATAACAGCTATTTTCATGCCACACATTGACACAAAATCAAATCTCCCGCCAGAAGCATAACCATCCCCCGTGTTGCCTTTTCATCACTCTATCATTCTCTCACTTCCTCTTTTTCAAATCTTAACGTTTATCTGGTTTCGCATCTGCTCCTGTCTTTAATTTTTCTCCCATCCTCTAAATCAATATCACCATCTTACCTGTCCATTGTATCCAGCGAGTAAGGCTGTGTAGAAAAGCGCAAGTAGCACTTCTTATAGAACCACACAGTCAGAGGGTTCCAGTCGGTGACCAGGAACCACTGGCGCACGTCAAATTTGGTGTCGTGGATCAGCAAAGGCCGCTCCAGGTACTTCTGCACCACCCACTTGCTTTCCCTGATTAGGGTTGGATCCCTGTCCACCAGCTGGAGGATCTGATCCAGACGCTTGGCACATTTGATGCCTAGAAGGCAGGTGTGGCAGATGAGCCAGGACTACGGCATTATGGCAGATATTATTTGAACTGTCTGACAGTGTCTGTCTCACCTCTGCCCCTTGACTTAGCTCCAGGTTTGATGATCCAGATGTTGTGTATACCGTCTATGTCCAGCTGTGGACTGACGTCCACCAACCTCTGTAGCATGGCATTGCAGCGGGTCACAAAGTGATCACCGTCCTCGATCCTTGCTCTGCCGCTGAGTGAGGAAACAGAGGGAGGGAAAGTCTGTAGTAAGATACTAAAAAGCACTTTGGCTTGCCAGTTTCCCTTTACCTCTCACACACACACTGTACTCACTGAACAACAAGGTAGTAGCTGTCAATGAAGTCTGCCCACTCCTCCTCCGTAAGTGTTTGTGGTGTCTCCAAGCTTTTGTCTATGTCACCGTGCTCTAGACTGTCCAGGAACTCTTGGCATACTTTGAGTGCACTGTCAATCGTTTGGGAAAGGGCCATTGGTCTAGACCGCCGTTTGCTTCGTTTCCTCTGATCTGATGGTGGAGCAAGAAAGTGACGTCTCTCTTTATTTAGCTTCACTGTGTACATGCACAGTCATGTGAGAGCTGCTCATACCCTGAATGTTGTGGCATGGTCCCTCTGCCTGAACACCCTGCTCCCTCTCCACAATGTACTTCAAAAGACTAGTGCAGGCTGTCCTCCTGTAGTCCTCTGCACAAAGGACAGAGAGGCGAGTATTTGAAGCTTTCTCTATGACTGAAAGTAGAAGGATGCTGGAAATACATTAGAAAGAGATACGTGTAATTTAGTTTGATGAGCTGTAGTTCTGACCAATGAAAGCATGCTTTTCATCCTGTGCTCCTAGTCTGTAACAGCGGGGGAAGAAGGTGTCCGGGTCAGCTGAATCAAACCAGTGCAGGTTCCTCAGATTCACACACAACCCCACCTGACAAGCAAAAGACAAACATTGATGCTGGCCGTGACAGGTGATCGTTGTTACTACAAGAGATGACAAATGTACCTTGGTGGTAAAGCTGCCTGCTTTGATGAAGTGATTGGTGATCTGTTCTTTTTGCAAGCTGTAGGTGTTGATGACATCTCTACGATTTGTCCAATAGAAATAAACCATTTCATTCCGTACCAGGCGTGACTGTATTACAGGGGGGAAAGAGAGAGGTGAATCTGGGAATCAGTTGAGTTTTGCTGTTGTGCACCTGAAATTTCACTTGCTGTTCATCTTAGCCTCATGTTAGCCCACAACCTAAAATGTCATTTTTACCATGAGATCATGTAGTCCATCTGGGTCCTGCTCTTTCTTGACATTGTCTGAGAAGAAGAAGTAATGTTAATAAATGATGTGATATAGACGGATCCTCACCCACTAATAATAACAATATGATGTCTGAAATAGTCACACTTTCATTTAGCTCACTGTCATCGTCACCGCTGTCACCAGCATCATTAGAACTGGCCCTGCCCTCGTCGCTGTGACGGAGGAGAGCGTGGTGGTTTGGGCGGCGCATACGCTGCTCAATCCAGCCTCTGGCCCTCAATGCTGCCCTGATGACAGGGTAAGGGCCCTGGACAGAGAATACCTTATGCATCTAAACAGACAGACAGGAGACACAGAAATGATGAGCAAATTGTTGGAATAATTAGAAAAGAACGGAATCATGGAAATCTGTTTTGAATATGTCCAGTAATGTAACTCACCTTGACAGCTTTGTCCACAGATGCTTTGGCCGTCCTTAGTCTCTCTGGGTTAAGAACAGGTAGGCTGACAAAACTACGGCAAACTTTGCCCTCAGGAGGTGTGACTGATGTACACACACACAAACACACACACACGCACACACACACACACACACACGCACACACACATACACACACAAACACACTATTACAAACTGCTGCTGTAAGAGTTAATATTGCAAGAGTATTGGTTATCCACTTGCAGGGTATACCTACTTGTCTGCAGGCTTTTTCTTTCATCTTGGTTGCATTGCTGGATCACAGGTGTGACCATCTGATCCTCAGACTGGGCCCGTGTTCTTCCTGCAGTAACAGTAACATCAGGATCACTACAACGGACCACCCCACATCCAGAAAGGTCCCCTCTTACCAAAAGCATGTTTATTCCCAATGCGAGAATGAACATGCTGTAAGATTGGCATAATATGGCATAAGTGCCATTCAGTGGCATAAGTGCCAACATGAAGCAGAAGGACAAGAGGCAGGAGAATATCCACAAATGTATGGACACAGTTTCTTGCAATGTGCAACAAAGCATTTGCAACATTGATGAATAAGATATGCACTTAAATGCACAAAACATAAACCAAATATACCTGAACAGCAAATAGATATATTAGGTATACACATGGCAGGTATACCATGACAAAGCCCAAGACAATGTAACTAAAGCTTAAGGCTTGACATTTTCAGCTTGGAGCCAAATGGCCCAAAGTCATGAAATTTTAATACATGGCCTCTGAGTTTAAACATTTGGCCACATGTCATGAGTGTGACCTCATGATTAATTCAGCTTTTGTGATCTATAACCCGACTCTATGAACGCAAACGCCAAGTCCTCTGGAGGTGTGAAGTGATGCAGTAAAGGCCTTCATGTTTCAGTGTAGAAATCTGCAGCAAATTACAACCTATTAAAGGTCCAATCTGTAATTATTTGCAATCTGAAGTCATAAAAAACTGTTTGACATATAGATGAGAAATAAGCATTTAGTGTGTTTCTCATCTGGCTACAGTCTAATATGTAATATAAGATAAGATAAACCTTTATTCGTCCCACAGTGGGGAAATTCATATAGCACATGTTACTGTATTGTCAACCAATTTGGGAATAGAAGATGGCTCCAATCCTGTGTGGGCCACCCTTTAATGAACACTTGAAGAAAATACACCTTAGTGATTTCCTGTATTATATGTCTGGTCCATGAGATGCTTAGACGGGGACAGTGTTTCCTGTGTTGCTTTCTGTCTCTCACCACTATCAGGGCATGGCATGCAGCATCTGTCAGTAGCCTGGTGTCCCTCCTGGCCCAGCTGGATGAACTGTTTGGACCTGGTGGCCTCCATGCTGACATCGGCTCTCATTCTTCAGGGGAACCTTTTCTCTTGCTCTACTTCATGGTTTGGTCAGACACACAGCGCTGCAGAGGACACAGTTTTAGCATTTGTGGGTGTAAATGTGTGCACAGTGTTAAGCTAATAATGTGCACATATACAATGATTAAACTCAGTAAACAACTGCAGGTGTCACGCATCTCAGGCTACTTGTAGATCAGTGTGTCCTTGAGTGCAGTGGACTATAAAGTGGGTCAAATTGCTGTGCAGGAGACGGCCTGGCTACACCTGTCAGGTTTGTACTTACACCTCAGGCAGAGTCTGATTTCTTCAGTTACCCGTTGAACAGAAGCCTAAAACTGGACACACAACAACAGACATGCTCAGTCAAATTTTACTGTTTTTACTGTTCTCCACAGAGATCACATCAGCCTGTGCACAGAACAACATAAAACAACATGTTAGCTATAAAGCCGCCACAGTTCACAAGTGTTTTTCTAAGTTCAACTAGCTTCACATACTCAAACCTCATCATCCTCATTTTCTCATTTTAAAACTTACAAAGTAGCTCATAGATTAACACCATAGACTGTGTAAAACATTATATCATATATTAACACCAGTCACCTGCCTTATCTGCTGAGAAGTTACTTGTTACAGAAAGTCTGTCCTTCTTGGTTCACTGTTTGTTCTCTTACCTGCTGAAGGTCCACAGGTGGATGAACTCCGGTGCCGGTTGTTTCACCGGAGGAGGGCGCGACACTCAGCCTATTTACTGTTACCATGACAACTTCTGGTCAGCTCCTGATGCTAAAAACCAACCGGACACATTGAGGTTGTTTTTAATCATTATGTGTAGAAAACCTTAACATTCATACACCATAGTGAAGTTGTCATTCAGTTGTTTTTTATCCTGTACGTGAACATATTCGACTTTCTGTTAGAGATCATCCTAATGATGTTTTATGGAATACACTTTTAACCTATTTATTCTGTATAAGATGTTTTTTCAACTTTGGACGTACATTCTGCTATAAGATACTTTTCATTTAAGATTTTTAGATTTTAGATTTGTAATTTTTGAATACGGGACATTGTTTCACATTGTAGTATTCCTATTTTAACTGGTACAGTAACGGATGGAATGTGTTGATTTAGTTTTATTTGAATATGTTGTTTTGTTTACAGTTTGAATATTTCCGCTCTGTCGCCATCTTGGCTAAAGCACACGAAATGATTTTTTTTCCTAGGATGGCAAAGGCATCACCCGCCCTACTCAGCCTCTAATTGGCTTACCCTGATATTCTTATTTTAATCTTGAGCAATCCTCCCAACGACGGCAACGAGTACTGGCCAATCAGACTTATAGGAAGGCGGGTCATGACTTCGCTGTCCTGTGAGTAAAATTCATGCGCAGGGGCGGGAATGTTGTATGTCAAGGTGTCACGTCCGCTCTCTCCTCAGTCTATGTCCAGACAGATCCCGACCAACACTCGCACACGCACACAGTCATAACATTGTGAGTAAGTTCGACACACACATATTACAACACTCGATAACAGGTAAGCCGAGCACTGTTTTTAATCGGTTCCTTTACTGACACTGAAAAAGAAATGTTCTGTTCCTTCAAATTAAGTTAAGCTAACATGCTAACACTATAAATGTTATGTAACGTCACTGAGCTTCACCTCTGTTGAACCTTTGTCCCAGGTGGCTGTAAAGTTACACTTTAGCCGTAAGATGTGTGGAAGAACTGCTTGCACCCTGGCTCCGGACGAGGTGAGCCGAGCCTGCTCCTACAGGAACCGTGGAGGGCGGCGGAGACAGCCCCGCTGGAGGGATGGAGATGCGGACAAGTACCGGCCCTCCTACAACAAGAGCCCGCAGTCTATGAGTCCAGTCCTGCTGTCCCAGAGACACTTTGATAAGGTAGGAATAACTGTATCTGTACAGGTGTATATGTATAATTCAATTCAATGCAACACCACACACACACACACACACACACCGCAACCTATGAGCTAAAAGACTGAACCTCTGACATGAATCAGAAACTTCTCTGCCACTGTCTTCATGGAACATTGTGAGCCCATAAAGGTAGTATGTACTGCAGGGTTATTGCATATCATAGCATTGTATAGTTATGGTGTTCATGTTATTGTGTTTGCTCTTTGTATGTTTGCAGGATGCTCCTGCGGATGAGTGTGTGTTGGCCTCCATGCGTTGGGGTCTGGTGCCTGGCTGGTTCAAGAATGACCCAGGGAAGATGCAATACAGCACTAGCAACTGCCGCAGCGAGAATATACTGGAGAAGAAATCTTACAAGGTGCAGACACTTTGAGGCACTGCTAAGCTTATATAGTCTTTCATGTGTTTCATGTGTGTATGTCTTGTTGCTGGGCGTATGCACAGTGTCTGATCACTTTGTTGTCTCCCCAAAGGACCCCCTGCTCAAAGGACAGCGCTGCGTCATCCTGGCTGATGGTTTCTATGAGTGGAAGAAGGAGGAAAAAAACAAGCAGCCTTTCTTCATATACTTCCCTCAGACTCAGGGACCCAGTCAGGAGAAAACAGAGGATCAGGATGAACTCACGACCTCAGCACGCAATAAGGAGAATTCAAAGACAGTGTGCCCTCCAGAGGTTTGTATTGGGTTTTCTGTAGCAATATAAGCAGATTGAACATGTGCTTTCACCCAGAACACAAGCAGAGAGAATGCAGCTGTGGCGGAAATTACCGCGGCTGAAAATATCCTGTGTGGGAGTCGAAGCAAAAATGTGCATGTGTCCACCAGGTGGTTCTTTAGCATTCAAAATTTTTTTTGTTTCATGTTAGCGTCAGGCTAAGGAGTATAAACAAATTAAACTATGCCAACAAAATCTGTCACATTTTAGCATAAAATCTGCTAATGTTCACTTTTTAAAAGATACTGTGATCATGTCTCTGCTCTGTGCTATGTGTTGGTTAGGGAGGAGCTGCAGCAGGTGGGTGGACTGGATGGAAGCTGCTGACTATGGCTGGACTGTTTGACCGCTGGACACCTCCAGATGGTGGAGAACCCCTTTACACATACAGTGTAATCACTGTGAATGCTTCCCAGAACCTGCAAAGCATCCATCATAGGTAAGGATATGAAATTGAAAAACAAACACTTTTTTGTGTCTTTATGAAATCCTAAATTAGTGTCGTATGTTTTAGGATGCCAGCAATCCTGGATGGAGAGGAAGAAGTGAGAAGATGGCTTGATTTTGGGGAGGTGAAGACTCAAGATGCCTTGAAGCTGCTCCAGCCTAAAGACATTTTGACTTTTCATCCTGTCTCTACACTAGTAAACAACTCACGCAACAACTCTCCTGAGTGCCTGCAGCCGGTGGATCCTAACAGCAAAAAGGTACAAGATTTACTGTGGTCTTTTACTCACCGCGGTTAAAAAATAGTGATATAGTGTCAGTTGTGAGACAAGCAGAGATGTTTAAGCAGACAAATCTGACCCTTGACCCCATAGGAGCCCAAGCCTACACCCAGCAGTAAGATGATGATGGGCTGGCTGGCGAGCAGTTCACCTTCGAAGAGGAAGGAGCCCAACACCTGTGGGAGCAAAGAAGAGCAAGAAAGAAAGCCTGGGTCTAAGTCTAAAGGAGGACTTCAGCACTGGCTTCAGGGAACCAATAAGAAACGAAGAACCAAATGAAGACACAAACTTGAAGTGAAAACAATTTTTAAAGAGCATTTAGGCCTTAATTGTACCACTTGACTATTTAGACAGGTATGAGAGATTTATGTTCAGGTTTGTACTGTAGCAAAAATATGCTTGTACTAATTCCAGTACTAATTCATTTCAAAATGTTATCAATAAATGTCAAAAATAAACAGTGTGCTTTATTCAAGATTTTTATTACCCTTATTACTTGAAACGCAAAGACATTTTGAAACAATGTAGATGCTATGCATTTATCATATTAATAATATAATAATGATGAATGCCAATACTTCCCCCACATTTTTTTTCTTCTTTCAAAGTTACAGTATGTATGCTATCTTGTAATCTATAATGCATTTCAGAGTTTTAACATAATACGAACATACAGTTTAAGATCTGATCGGTTAAAAGAAATGTCAAGCACTTAAATTGTTTGCCAACACGAGCAACTGGCAGAGTCAGATATGGAGATTTACAACACAACTTTTTGCTTTCCCCACACAATGACTGAGAGGTTTGCAAATATACAAAGTCTTGCAATAATTGACAGTAAAAAGAAATATACTAGCTAATGGTACTCAGTTATGAATGATATTTATACTTGACAAAAATCTCTCCTCCCCAGGATTATCAGGTAGAATGACACACTGTCTTGATTTGGTTAATTCCCACGTCAAACGTACCAAGAATAACTGATTACAGGACCAACCTTCGTTTTCCCCAACAGAGGAACAGCAAATATCGTGTTAGGGACAGAACTTACATCAAGGAGCCGAGTCTGGATTCACACCATGTCTTCAACCTGAGCTACAATTGCATTTATTGTGGCTCCAAAATGAGATGTCTGAACAAGTATTCTGCTATTGTGAATGACGGCAAAAAAAAAGAGCTCTGTACACACTTGTCTGATGGACATGTCATCGAACTGGATTTTCAATTCTGTCAATTAATGAGAATCAGCAGGCAGCATATTAATGTGATCCACACATGCACCTTCATACTTTCTGATCCTTCAGCTCTGACTCCCAGCTCAGGTATCAGAGGGTTTTTTTTTATAAAGGTTGCATGAGGTAAAGTGAAACAATGGTAACAAGTGTTCTGAGAGTGAAACAAATTTAAGCCACAACACAAATGAGTAAAATGGGGGGTAGCAGTGTTTCCTCTATTCATGCAGCAGTGGTGGGCCGTGAAAGGAAGAAAACAACCACCACTGCTAAAGAAACTGATTTTAAAAAAAAACAAAAAAAAACTTTTGTTTTCTAACTTTACTCATCAACACAAACAGGTATAGAGATAATGCTTTGATTTTCCACTTAAAGTATCCAAATAAAAGCAGTTAGAACCAAAACTGGCTGTGAAAGCAGCAATATGCATGGAACTGAAAATGAGATTAGCCCAAACCACCACCGCCATGAAACAGTACACAGGGAAACACTGGGAAGTAATAAGCATCATACAAGTAAATTCCATAATGTTTCCTCAAGGTGTTCTTTGGGCTAGGAGACTCATATTTTATAGAAAATGTGTGTTTTGTATACATAAGGAGGTGAATGCAGCATGTTTGTGTGTGTAGTAGTATACTCTATGAGTGGGATGCTGCTTGTATGTTGGGATTAGGGATTAACACAGTGGGCCATGGGAGAGGGGATATATAGACAAGGCAAGACAGGGTAGTGAGGGCGGTGACAAGCCCCCGAAGGTCTTCAGCGTCCTCAGCAGCTGCAGGTCTCTGCTGACGGCTTGGCTCGCTCGTTCCTGTCCAGCTTTATCGGCTCGGGGAACTCGTTGTACAACTCCACCTCAGTCTCCTGGATATCAGATAAATATAGTCGAGTGAGAGCCTGGTTCTGCATCTCCCAGCTTTCATGTAAACAGATATTGAAAAATCTGCAGACCAGGATTTCACGCTGGAGTCTGTTACCTGTTTAAGGGCGTTGCGTGCGATAGTCTGGAAGGCCTGCTCCACATTGATTGCCTCCTTGGCGCTGGTTTCAAAATATGGGATGTTGTTCTTGCTCTGACACCAAGCCTGTGCTCGCTTGGTTGTTACCTGAAACACAAAGGAACTGATGTTATACTTAGAAGCATCAAGACACAAGAGAATGACTCTTTCATCTAAGCTATTTTAAAAAATGTTCCATTACTCTAAAGTCTAAACAAAATATTAAGACGTCAAAAATGATTAACCCACAACTCTACAGTGGACATACTGTAACATAATGTGACGATCTGGACTCACCTGTCTGTTCTCCAAGTCAATCTTGTTGCCCAGCACCACGAAGGGGAAATTCTCCGGGTCTCGAGGGCTGGCCTGGATCAAGAACTCGTCCCTCCAGCTGTCAAGAGTCTTGAAGGTGTTGGGTGCTGTCACATCAAACACCAGGACGCAGCAGTCTGCTCCGCGGTAGAACGCTACACCTAGGGACTGGAACCTCTCCTGACCTGCTGTGTCCCAAATCTCAGATACAGAACAGAGAAGACATGGTGTGTTTACATGCACAGAATAATCTGATTACTGTAAAAGAGATTAGGGTAACACTGTGACTCTAGTGTTTACATGGATCACATTAACCAGATCTCCCTAATGTGTTTACAGTATTTGTTGGGTACTTGATGTAAAGTTTCATGTTACCACACAAGGGTCTGTCTTCTAGGAGAATGAAGGGACTGTTTTCTGTTTACCGTTGATAGAGTTTTGTTGCTTGCCTTTTTAAAATTCTGTTTTCATGCAGCAGCAGAAGCCCTCATGCTGTTTGTGTAGAAGCTTTATAGCCAGTTCATTCTGTCAGCCAAAGTAAGCCAAACTGACAAGTTATCCAGCTCTGATAATCAAGCTAAACTTAATTCTGATTTTAACATTAACTTGACAAACGAGTTTACATTAGTAACTTATTACTGTGAATGTAAATATGTTGACAGATGTCCCTTCCTTCATAGTTTTCACGAGCCTGCAAAAGTAACCAGATTAATTCCAAAATAAAATATTAATAAAAAAACATTACAAAACATAAAACATTTACATTATTTATCCTTGAAGTGGATTTTTCAGGGTTTAATAAAATAAAACTGTTACAAAATGATTGTGTTTATGAAAGCACACATCTAAAGTGAAAACCTTAAAAATGTGTTTACCCTAATAGATATATACATTTTGGGATGATGACATTGGGAATGAACAGTAAACATGATGAAATGTTTGAATGAACTGCTTTTACATTAAAGTTATAGAAAGAAATGCATTTTCACAGTGGTACACCATTAAATATTAAATTAAAATGTTTTGATAGTTGCTATTTATTGTGTGGTATTCTAAATCCAAATGTCTGGACTTCACTGCTCTTGCAGACTTTTGTGGGCATGTTCCTGGGAAGTTTGCTCGTGCTGAGGGCTGTCCAAACCTACAATTCATCTAGTCCACCTTAAGCAGACTTTCGGCAGACTTCCAGGGAGTTCGCATGGAGTGCAGATTTCTATCAGTGGCTTATATAGCCTTGCATTCTCATGCCATCACAGACTTAACATGATGATGGTAAACATGTCACAGTACATACAACTGCAGTCTTCAGGGGTTCAGTCTGCTAGTCCAGAGGGTGGACATTTGGATTCAGCCGGAAATGTGTTTCAATGAGAAGTCAGTCAGTACTTTCCATCTAATTGTCTGGTGAATTTGAAACCATCAACCAGTTTGGAGCAAATAAACTAGGCTATGTTGAAGTTGGCGTTACAGGCTATGTTGCGCATGGCAGTAAGAGTAGAAGAAGTGCAGGTCATAAACCAGAAATAAAACCAGCTGTTTACCAACTGATAATGAACCTCAAAGAAGAAGAAGATGACAAAGAAGAAGAAACAAAACCGCATCCACATCCAGGAAGATGCCAACAACTAATCAGTCATGTGAGTTAAATGTTTGCTACATCAGACCTTCGTTTCAAAGGTGTTTCCATCTCAGATTAAGGAACATTAATGGGATACTTCACAATGTACATAAAAATACATTGTTTGAAGCACAGCTAGTGTGAGACTCTTCTAAGACTTATTTTATCATTACCTGCATTGTGACAAGTCTGTCATCCACCATGACTTCTTTCGTCAGGAAATCAGCACCTATTGTGGCTTTGTACTGGTTACTGAACTTCTTATTCACATACTGGTTCATCAACGAGGTCTTGCCAACTCTAGGAAAAAAAAGTAACAGGACGACATTTAGACCATATGGTGGGCAGAAACAAGTGAAACAGGAAAAGTCACTGTGATGAACTGATGACGCACAAAAAATGTACCTCTCTTGTTGTATTAGACTGAATGTATGATCATCAGAACAGATGCAATACGCTAATAAAGTGTTTTCTTAATCATTAGACATCACTCCTATGGCTCTACGCCACTCACCCGGAGTCTCCGAGGATTATGACTTTGAGTAGTACTTTCTTCCTTGATGTCATTGTCCCACAGCTGAAAAGACAAAAAAGTAGATCAAAGGGAGAAGAGAAACCCCTAATAGAAGCACGCTGGAATGGCTCAAACAAGATGGATACAGCCATGTCCTAGTGATGACCCTCTTGATATGGGCCAACAGGTTTCACTGAAAGACGATAAGGTCCGTGTGTCTTGAAATACACTACAAAGAAATGGGCCAGTTCTAGGAATGACACCAAGTGCAATATCTCCTATACTTGAGTTTCCTTCACTTCACAGACAACATTTTTATGTTTTCTTTCAAAATATGTTCAACAATGCAGTGCTGGGATTGTATTTCTGTCACCACAGCTGGTTGTTTTTATTATACTGTAAAGTGCTGATTTTATGATATTTATGCTGCTGACAAACCATTCAATGGAGAAAAACTTCTGTTTCAGTCCCAACATTAAAATAAATTGAAAACAACAGTGGAACACACCCAGTAACTACATATTTAAGCTTTGTTGAGTCATGATCCTGATCATCAGAAGTGGAAATTATCTTTTGACTAAAATCTATGGCTGATTATTCTCATCTTTGTGCCTGTTCAAGACATCACCAAGTATTTCTGGCCTTGGCTGTGTGCTCTGTAATAATAAACCACCTCTTACAGCTGTAATGACCAAAGTCCAAACTCTATTAGCGAGGGGCTTTAAAAACATCCACTCGCGTTAGACCTTGGAGAGATCATTATTTTTAAAAATTTACAAAAAAGATTAGTCATAGGTTTTATCCGCACATTACTTTACATTTACAGCCACCACTGTGAATGAAAAGCCACGACTTGAATGCATATTGGTGCTATTCTGAAGGAAAACTAGCATCGAGCTATCGGTGCGGCTCATAATCTGCACCCCATGACACTGTGTCAGGGACTGATCACATGGTTTTAAAACACAGGACTAACGGAACCATGACTTGGCAGCATGATTAGCACAGCAAATATAGTCGTTGGATTCAATACACATACCGGTATAATCCACAGATATGATCAACCTGTCGACCGATCTGGATGGAAATATTTCCACTTTATTAACTGTAGCAGAGTCATTTCTCAACATTTTACCCAACGACCATAAAGACATCAAACACACTTGCAAAGGGCTAGCAAGGTAGAATAAACATCAGATTTGGAAATGCTAATTAGCTAGGTAAGCAAATGGAAGAAAACGGTTTAATATGGGATGGAAACAGTGTTACCAAATAGAAAACCTTTTCGGAACAACTAAAGGCAGACGTTTTGAATAACGTGTCAACTAACAATCACCATATCAGTGTCACTTCTTAATTTAAGCTAACGTTTAGTTAGCTAATCAAGGTTTATTGACAAACGTGAAACTTCGCCAACGACAGCTAAATTGTCACTACATATTGTTAGTAAAATCAATTATTAAAGTCACCACAAACCAACCTGGGCGATGATCCGGTAAAAAATATCAAAAGTGGACTTTTCCTCCGCCTGTGTTGGAAGCGTTAGCTAACGCGCAGGCTAGCTAACAAGCTAACAGCTCCTATAAATGTCTGCCGTAAGAAAACAACACGTTTAGAGCGTCGACAGCTAAATAATGTCCGATAGCTAGCCTCACTGCTAACTCGACTTATCAAAATTAGCACTGCCACTGCCGATGTGTATCTCCCTTCGTGTAACAGAAACGATTTGGTACAATGGTCTGTTTCGCCCTGTTCCCGTTGACGCTCGCTTTTCCTGACAAGCTAACGTGCTAGCTGTTAGCCGAGCTGTGTTCACTTCCTCCAAAACAAGCTCTGTCCGTGATGCCTGACGTCACGCGCTGGACACGCCTTGTTCCACAGGAGCTGAAAAAGTCACAACAACATAAACATGTCACAAATTATCATGTAGATTTAACATCTATCTATATTCATGGTCATACAGCATTCAGTTCATAGTCCAATCAGCTTCAATTCCAATGGCCGTCATAGGGTCAAATTAACAATAATATTTCTACAACTTTGAAATAAAACCTATCAATCTGATGATCACATGATGTTTAATGAATTGCAGACAATGAGGACAGATAGGGTCAAATTCAATAGGTCTGTCCTTATTGTGGACTCAATAAACCTGTTGTTATTGTGTAGAGAAAACTACCAGGTGAGAATTAAACGACATGTTTTCCATTCACTGTTAAAGTCTTAGATAACAATTGTTTTAATCATTTATTAAACAGTATATAGAATAACAAAATGTGGAACAACAGATACTCTCATCTACAGCCCTGTTGCAAATGAAATGTTCCTTTTATTTTAGCATTGTATGATTGACAGGAATAACCTGCAAGAGAGCCTGAGGCAAAAATGTGACATGACCTACCTGCTATGATTAGTGCCTCATGCATGCATGCAGCCACTGGTAGGATCCTGATGTCAGCCACCTTTGCTGTCTGGCAATTGTGCCAACCTAAGATGGTCTTGGCTTGCCGTGTCTTATTTGATGTCCAATATGGCACATGTGATGATGTCGTTGATTTTGTTCTTTGCATTTAATTGACACTAGAGTATAAAACTGAATCATTATAAACATTATCTATTCAATTATGTCTTAAACTCCATTTATGTCCCCTGTATCTAGACTGTCTGCTACACAAGTTTTTAAATCAAATTTCATTTAGTCTACTCATTTTATTATTGTCATTTGCTGTAAATAAAATGCAAATCCATCATCTAAAAATCTACTTTTGTTAATGCTCTCATTTCCATTGTTTTTCTTAGCCACTCCGGGGTCTCAGTGTTATGGGGTGATGCCATCTTCAGCATTCAATGTGCAGCAGAGGATGGATGATTAATGTGGAAGCACCATCCCTGACTGAAGCCATAAACACCATACTTTGAACAAACTGGATCCTCATGGATTGACTGATTGTAAGCTTCAGTTTTCAAATAGACATTTATCAATAAAGCACATGACAGAAGTGTGGTTCTGTCAAACAAGTACTCATCAAATTACCATCTGATTATAAAACCCATAATGGTTACAGCATAATCCAGGCAGACTTGACGTTGAAAAGCTACACTGTCAGGACAGGACTGTGAAAACCAAAGATCTTCAACCTAAGGTTCTCCCATCTCAATTATCTCGGCTTGTCTTTATGGTCTATGCAAGTAAAGTGCGACATACAGTTCATTTACCATATCAGAAGTCATGCCATATATGCTGTTATTAATATACTGATGGTAGACAGACACAGGTGCCATCAACAGGCCAGGAGAGGTCACTAATAAAGACAATTCATGGTCAGACAGTCTAACAAAGACCAGCAAAAACGTTTGATTATTTAAAAAAACGTAATAAATGATTGTTTTGTGTCAGATTTCACGATCCCTTCCGACGGACGCAAAGCGCGTCGTGCAAAGCGCGTCGTAAAAAGCGCGCCGTGACGTCACCACGCCGGGCCGAGTGAAGCGTCATCCTTTCTGATGTAGAGCGGCACGGCGGCCTTTTCTTTGCTGCTCTACATTCACCCCCAAGTCTTTCCACTCTTATCCCCGTATTTCAGCGCTTTAATTTCCTCAACCATGACTCGAAAGTCGCCGCTCGTGGCCGCCTGCCTGCTGCTCGTGGCTGCGCTGAGCTCGGAGGTCTCCGCGGACGGTCTGGTGAACGAGGATGTGAAGAGGACAGTGGACTTGAGCACTCACTTAGCCAAGATCACGGCGGAGATCGTGCTGTCCAACCAGGGACACTCCGCCGTCCACAGCTTCATGCTAGCGGTGGAGGAGGACCTGGCCCCGCACCTGGCTTACATCGGAGCTTCGGTGAGCCCAACATTAATGAATGAAACAACGCCTACAGCTCTGCTTGTGACCGGCTCGCTAGCTTTAGCCTGTTAGCCATGCCATAATAACTTCGGCTACACGTATTTTGAATGTGCAAAATCCTGCTGCTCTCAAGTGCTGCATTAATTTGACAGCAGTAATGGTGCACAAGTTATTAGCATGCCAGCATACGGTGTTACGGTGTGTTCACTGAATGCATGAGATCACAACTGTTAGCTTAGGTTATGTGATGTGATTCAATGCGGCTCTGCAAGCTAGGAACAGTTAGCCAAGGGTCGCTGCTGTTTCAAGATGTGCATTGCTTAGTGCAAGATATTATCATCAGCTCATTTGCCGTGAGCACATATTTATGCAACAGCTCAATCAATATTAGATCAGTTCAGTTTGATTTTGCTAAGGATGTGGGAACATGGTGTTAACTTCCGCAGCGCTGCACGCTCTGTCAGTGGCTGAATGACACGTATGCGCTGGGCAGCTCACTTCCGTGTGTGACTGCGCAGGCCTGCCCCTTCCACTATGAATGAACCTGGATCAATGCTCTGGTTTAAAACAGAATAATAATCGATACATGGCTCTTTGGAACTATTATCCATTGCATTATAAACCTCTCACTTGTTCTGTATTTTGCTTCCAAGTGTGTTCATTGCACAAGAGAGTATGCTTAAAGCACCATGTCTCCACAGGTGAAGGGTGATGAGGAGGAAGATGGCACACTTGAACTCCAGCAGACAACAGTTCCAGGCCAAAGGTAATCTAACAGGATTCTCAAGCCTGTATAAATCACTAAACTGATGGAAACACACCACATAATTGGTGCATTTATATCAACTTTTTTATTATTGTGATTGATAAATAAGCTCATTGGCTCAGAAGTGTCTGAGTGGCATTTATGACAGAACATTTTTAAAATTTGTTTTACCTTTAGCCAATTAAACACAAGACCAACATTGTTGTCCCACAGTTCCCCGCTCCAACAATCAAAAACTCATAACTTTCAAACTGATTTCTGTCAGTGACCAATAAGGGAAAAAAATGGGTTTGATTCTAAAACAGTGTTCAGTAACTTGTTAGATGACAAAAATGACATATAAACAAATATTTTGGCAGCATTTTCCTGTTTGTACAATTTAAAGTAACTAAACTATTCCCCCTCCTGTGAATTCTTTACAAGAATCCAAAAATGAATTCTTGAAAACAGGATTGCTTTGTGAAGTTCCTGAGAAGCTAATACTTTATAGCAGCAGCATTAACATAATTATGCAAACGTTTCTTACCCATGCTCCTCTCTGTCATGTCTCATCTGTTCCCAAACAGTGGGCAATTTTACAAAGTGCAGCTGCCCTCCAGTCTGGCAGCAGGTGCTCAGCTGAAAGCAAAGGTGGAGATGACATTTAGCCACGTCCTGAAACCCTTCCCCACGCACGTCACTCAGGCCGAGCGCCAGCTGGTCGTCTTCCAGGGGAACCACTACCTGTACTCCCCGTACCCAACCCGCACCCAGACCACGCGTGTCCGCCTGGCCTCCAAGACTGTGGAGAGCTACACCAAGTTGGGCAACCCCAGCAAGAATGATGAGATCATTGAGTATGGACCCTTCCGCGACGTGGCTCCATTCAGCGAGGTACAGCCTTGATACGATTAGACGAGTTTTGAGTGAAGCTGCAAGAAAGTTGCTAAAACATTCTGCGTTTTGTATTTTCTCTCCTGTCCAGGATACAATGAAGATCCATTATGAAAACAACACACCCTTCCTGACCATCAGCAGCATCATTCGCACCATTGAGGTCTCTCACTGGGGTAACATTGCTGTGGAAGAGACCATCGACTTGAGGCACACAGGAGCCGTCCTGAAGGGGCCTTTTTCACGTTACGATTATCAACGTCAGTCAGACAGCGGCATCTCCTCTGTCAAATCCTTCAAGGTGTTGTATTACACACACTGACCATTGTTGCTTGACTTGTTGTTACTGTTAATGTGATGATGATGACTACATATGCCTTCTCCTCAACAGACTATCCTTCCTGCCTCAGCCCAGGACGTCTACTACAGAGATGAGATTGGCAATATCTCCACCTCCCATCTGCAGGTTCTGGATGACTCAGTAGAGGTTGAGATCAGGCCTCGTTTCCCCTTGTTTGGAGGCTGGAAGACTCACTACATCATTGGCTACAACCTGCCTAGCTATGAGTACCTTTACACCCTGGGTGAGTTAATTTCTGATAACACTAAAACACAGTATTTCGTCTAAGCAGTTCACTGCACATCAGTTTGTTCCACATTAGAACAGTTATTTTCAAGTTTCCATTGTCAAAAATTGTGGATGGTACCTACAGAACCACTCCATTCTGTCCCATTTTTTTGTTACCCTCCTCTTGAGGTAACAAATACACAGAGAAAATCGGACCAACCGGAATCATCTCATGTGCTCTGATATAGGATTTCCCAACTCTTGTTATTTTTTAGCAATCTTTTGTCTTGCTGCCTGCAGCTTTTTCTCAAACAAAGCGTGTGTCCTTGTCATAATAAACAACCACATACAGAGAAGAAAGAACACAAAACATTTAATGTTCTCCATTATGTTCTTGTTGTTATAAGAGTTGCATAGCTCAGTGCTTATTGTGAGTTTGTGTTTGAGCGAGTGAGAGAATGATTGGCAAAAAAGTGACTGTGAGCTGAGCAGAGGAAAAGGTTAGCAGTAAGTTGTTAGTCTGGCAGTAAATGTACAGTATAGATCGAAGTACGTCACTTGACAAATCACTTGAAGTATGTCACTGTAGCTACTCGTTACATTAATGCACACCTCTAACACCTAAACTATGAATTTTTGCACACTTCCTGGACAATATTTTTGTACATTCCTCCATAAAATCATTTACATATTGGTCATATTGAACATATAGTTTCTAATTTTTATTGTTTTTATAATATTTTTTCACATAAATGACTTGCAACACTTGCTTTTATCTTCATCTTATGTTTTCTCATACTATGTTTAATGTCAGCTAACAACACAACACATGATGTGAACACAGCCTTCCTATTTAGGCATGTCCTTCCTAATCACTGAGTCACAGTGTGTTGCTAACATGTCACATCATTTTATTGTCTAGGGGACCAGTACGCTCTGAAGATGAGACTCGTTGACCATGTGTACGATGACCAGGTCATTGACTCCCTCACTGTGAAAATCATCCTGCCAGAGGGGGCCAGGTCAGTGTCAAGCAAATCTAGAGTATGTCAAAAGTTTTGCAGTATTTGATGCTGATTTTCATATTTTCCCTGTCATGTTTTATCAGAAACATCCACGTGGATACACCTTACAAAATTGATCGCATGCCAAATCAGCTGCATTATACATATCTGGATACCTTTGGACGACCAGTGCTAGTCGCTACCAAGAACAATCTGGTGGAGCATCACATTCAGGACGTTGTGGTAAGA
Organism: Holacanthus passer; assembly: GCA_025331565.1. NCBI lineage: Eukaryota > Metazoa > Chordata > Actinopteri > Pomacanthidae > Holacanthus > Holacanthus passer. The sequence goes on from JAFREQ010000011.1 coordinate 4,777,102, forward strand.
CCATTTACCGGCATATTTGCAGGAGATAGCTCTGACTAACATAACATGTAGCTACAGTGGCGTTAACCACGTGTCAAGATATATTGGAGCCAGAAAACCTGCAGATTCTTATGCACTAAATTCTTAAAAGCTGTTTATGCTGTTTGTATGGCTATACAGTACTTTCATAATACATTCTTCACAGTACTGTACCCTCACAGCGTCAACAGTCAAAACAAGGCATTCAATTTAGAATAATGTGCTACAGAGAAAACCACGCACTACCTCATATTACTACATAAATTCTTGATTTGTCAATTATCCAAGTAGTAAACTATTAATATTTTGCCTCTCAACTAACTAATGAATACAATAATTGTTTCAGCATTAGTAATTGGGTTAATTAGCTCTCTCGTGGTCATGTTTCAGTTAAGGGAAAAACATTTCTTACAAGGCGCCCTCACGACTTATAGGTTAAGACACAGACCATTGACCCCAACATTCCTGTCTCTGGTATGGCAGGGGAACTTTGCGGCTTGTCGCTCCCCATTTCCCCTCATTTCCTCTCATCTCTCTGCTGTCACTAATAAAGGCAAAGAATACCAAAGAAAAAACATTGATAACCTTTCAGTCAGTTACTTACTTTTGCACAGACCTTAATGATTTTATTCAAATGTTAATTTATTATAATTTACTGTGATGGAGGGGAAGAGCCTCACTAGAATAACTTTACAGTTGTGTGAATTTGATATGAGCTGTGAAACTGTATTCAACTCTGAATGAATAAACCTATTTTTGTGTTTACTAGGTTCATTATAATTTCAATAAGATCCTGATGCTGCAGGAGCCTCTCTTGGTTGTAGGAGCATTCTACATTCTTTTCTTCACTGTCATCATCTATGTCCGCCTGGACTTTGCCATCACAAAGGTATGACGACATTCATATGTTTCTATAAAGGGAGCCTAGTTTCTGTTATCCTTTAATTTATCCTTACACTTCCCTTCTTTGGCAAATATTTTGCGTACTTCTTCATTCAATTCTTGTCACTTCATGCATATGTGTTTTAAATCAGTTTGTTCAAACTTTGTTCAGGACCCTGCGGCTGAGGTGCGTATGAAGGTGGCCTCTATCACCGAGCAGGTGCTGACTCTGGTTAACAAGCGCCTGGGTCTGTACCGACACATGGACGAGGTGGTCAACCGCTACAAGCAGTCCCGTGACACCGGGGCGCTCAACAGTGGCCGGAAGACTCTGGAGGCCGACCACCGTGCTCTCACCAATGAGATCAGCTCACTGCAGGCCCGCCTCAAAGCCGAGGGCTCTGACTTGGCTGACAAGGTGAGCGCCGTGCGTTTGAATTGATGTTAACTAAGCTAGATGTGCAGTGAGGCTCACTCCTCTCTCTGTGCTCTCAGGTTGGGGAGGTGCAGAAGCTGGACAGCCAGGTGAAGGACCTGGTGTGTCGCTCCTGCCAGGAGGCGGAGCGGCTGGTGGCCGGCAAGGTGAAGAAGGAGGCTTACATTGAGAGTGAGAAGACTCTGACCAGCAAGAGACAGGAGCTCGTCAGCCGCATCGACAGTCTGCTGGATGCTCTCTAAACTACTCCTGCCACACTAGCACACAGAAACAGACACACACACAAATGCACACCACCACCACTACAACATACAGCCGACTGTTTGTATGTATGAGAATTAAATGAAATGTGGCACAAAGGCTTACACTTTTTTTTATTCATCCTTGAACCCAGACATGGACTGTTCATATCTCATCTTATGGTAGTGATGGGTTTATCTTGTGCCTTGTGATAAACTCGAGGTCACTGTGTGTTCAGCTCTCCAGCAGCTATGTCATAACTTTTGGCTTTTTTGTTTGTCTGTTTTTGAGTTTGTTGAGTGACACTTAAACTTTGTCACACCTTGCTCAGATTTCATTTTCATGTTCAAGTCCGGACTTTGTATTTTTTTTCCCCCCTGCTCAAAGTATGTATGGTTATGGGACTTTTTTTGAAACGAACAGCTGAAGGGCCCAAGTGTTTTCGGTCTCATGTCTTTACTCACGTATACCGTATTCTAAGATTGAATCATCTAGTTCTTAAGTATGAAGTTGAAAGTCTATTCCAATCTGATCTCTTTTGCACTTACAACTTTTTTCTACTCGCCCCCTGACTGACATTTATATCTGAATAAATTTGAAGCTCTGATTGTGTGTCACCTCAAATGCTTATTTTTGATGTTCATCAGTCATATTTTCTACATTTTGTATGATTTTTGTTTTGTTTTGTAAGTGGTGTTTTTTTGACCATGAGATTAGTGAATACATGAGATTAGGTTGCGTGTGAGAAAAGACATGGGGACACAGATGTTTGTGAAATGGGCAATGATATGAAAAGCTGTCAAATTTGAAATAAAGTTTTGAGAAACTCATCCTGTAGCATGTTTTTTTAGATTATGAAGATGCATGATGGAGTTTGTTTATTTCTGGTTTAGAGTATTATTTTATTTGGGGCAGCAGTACCCATGGTTAGTCAGAAGAGGGTGCAAGTGTGTCAAGAACTACCACTTAACCATATTGGAGGCTTTTTCCCCTCTTCAACAAAACTGCACTGCATTTTCACCCTGTCAATGCCATTGAATACTCTGCTGACATATAGATGACTAAAGTATGTCATCCTAACATCCAAAATAAAAATCAGCTACATTTGCACCATGACTGGTGCCCACTAAAACTGGCACCTCAGAGGGAATTTCCAGCACATTGTTGCATTCCTTGTTTCAGAGTAACCCCACCTATCACGCTCTCCTCCCCAGTCACCAGAGCAGCCGACCTGCTTCTATCACAGTCGGAGCCCAGGACAAACATAAGGGTCAGTCTGAGGTCATCGCTTTCCCTCTGAGGTCACCAGGGGTCCTGGCAGGTCATTTCCTGCTCCATAATAACAGGCCCCGGTCCCCTCACAATGATAATGTTAGCATATTGTATGTGCCATACAATAATCATTCTGAAAATACACAGCAGGGGGAAAGCAAAGACAATGTCTGTTAGCACTGATGCTCGGTCCCAGTGAAAGGCCACACAATGGCATTTTTGTTAGCGTGTTTGGACTTGAGCGGAGATTTGGAGCAGCGAGAGTTCGGAGAGCCGCAGAGTCTCATTCTCACAGCAGAGCACAGCGGGCCGACTGCTGCCGCTCACACACGTCCACCTCGACACCAAGCCACTGAGCTCACGTCTGCTGCCACTCAGTAATGATGCTATCAGGTTGAATGTAGGACTGACGTGACTAAGTTAAAATTGCTGAGTTTGAGAAGTTTTATAGAATGAATCATTGGCCTTGAAAATGCTTTTTTATTTTAAATAATAGAGATTCTGAATTCATCAGTATGTTTAAACCTGCTCCCTGTCCTAGGATCAATGCTGTGATGGAGATTCACAATGACACCACAGCGGTTTGACAATAAATAATGGCACCAGGATTTTTGGACCGGTGCCTGTATTAATCAAATTGTTAAAAATGAAAAATTTGACTTAAAGGAATAACAAAAGTAAAATCCTGCATTTTTACTCCTACTCACAGTCTAAATACATACAATTTCTTTTAACATAAATTTAAGTGAGAATCATAGGTCTCTTGAGTTAAAAGTAGATTCTGGATGGCTGCAGTCCAGGGACACAGCTGAGCTCAAAGCCTCTGAGACTGATGATCGTACAATGTAAGATTGGTCATGACGACCAACAAACAATATGTAAAATTCAGAAAAAGTTAGGAGAATTACCCTTATTGTATGTTTTCTTTACCGTAGGCCACTTTTTCATTCAGCCAATTTCCAAATATTTCATCCCTATTTACATTTTATATATTATCAATATGCAGATTATTTAGTTCTTGTCTTATTTGCTACTTGAGATGTTAAGCAAGATAAAACTAAATAAAATGAATTTTAAAAATGTAAATAATGATAGTGCCCTACAAAGGCAGACAGCAGTAACTACAGAAACAGGGAAGTTATGAGGCTTTTTGCTAAACATTGGCCAAAACATCTATATACTGCATTATACATTTGGATAATCTAAACGACAGGGAAAACACATCTAACAAAATATGTTCTGCTTGTTTCTTCAGCTCTCTTGTCCATGTGACTTAAGGAGCTAGTCGAATAAATTAATCTTTAATTAAATATGTTTAAATATGTGACTTAAAGGAAGCTAAATTACATGAAATCACCTGAGTCAGAGACTGCAGAGATGGCAATTACTGCTACTCTGCTAAGCTAGGCTAGTTAGCTTTTAGTAGGACTAGTTTATCTGGTGTATTTTTCTTCATTATGATCACATTTTAAGTGTCTTATTTATGTACAGAGAACTCAATTACTAATATATTGGAACATCAAAATTGATCACCCAATAACAGGAAACAGGTAAATTAGCTGTCTCACTAGCTGGCCTCGACTAGCCAGAGCACAGTGGCTACAGTTTGTTTTTTACCTCATGTAAAACCTGCATGCTTTTTCTTTTCTTTTTTTAACTACACACTTTTATGGCACAATATTCAAAAGGTACGATTCTGGTCTCAATTTTAGTCAAATATGTTATTGTGTTTTGCCTTTGCAGGGCACAGTAGTTGGCTGTTGCCTCTCTGATTGGCTGTTCATTCCCAGAGCGTATCATGTGATCATCATCTGTAAGTGGGAGTAAGTCACTTGATAAATGTGTCTTATTCTTTAAAAGAAGAACTTTTTTAGTCCTTAGTTGTGTCTTTAGGGTATTCCTCAGTGTATTTCCCATTATGGGATAAATATAAATATGGGCTTAGATCCCGAGGAAGAAGCAATGCCTTTGAATGTCCAATGAACCTTAATCCAAAATAGGCCACAATTGAGCCTTTCAACTTCATGAAGCTGTTGAAAAGTCTTTGAATATTTGAATGATGCTACTAGCGAGTATGATACTGCTGACCCTTCTTCATGAATAGGCATCACTAAAGATGGCTTGACCTTAAGGCTTATGTCATCACAAATTGTTTTATTGGTGCATTTACTTCCCCAGTTTGCTGTTATATCATTGTCTTGTTTATTCTTTTTTGGCTGATCTTTTCAGTTCTAGCTCCTGTCCTCTGGCCCAGGATGTGATTACCGGTCGCAGAAGAACTGCGGTTTATCTGTTGGCGTAAGCCAAGCAGAATACTGTTTAAACCGGAATTCATGTGCAGCACTGTATCCTGATGTGGCAAACCGTGTGTGTGAGTGTGTGTTTGAGGTGGATGAGGGGGTTTGTGCAGGGTGCTGGACTGGTTGGGCCATGTGGTTGAGCTGTCATGGTCCCCCCTCAGGCAAGAAGTTGATTATTATCTTCCTTTCCTGAAGTATAGTAAAGATGCAGAGTGTGTTCTTTCTTTATCAGCCAGAAAAATAATGAATATGCAAAAAAAATGTGAAGCCAAACTAGGTATCAGTTGAATCCACAAGCCCTGGGTCTTGTGACGTGGTGGTGATTGATTACATTGAGGGCTCACCTGCAGTACTCTCCCTCTTAATCTTTCTCGCTTTAAAATACACACATACACACACACAAAGAGAGGCAGAAGTCACCAGTCAGGGAACAATATCCTGCTCAGAAGACCCTTCACAGCACACTCTCATAAATCACTGAGACAGAGCCACCACCCTCACTGTCAGCATGTTATTATGCACGCACACACACTCAGGTCCACGTTCCTCACGACAGACATTCATTCAATTCAGTCAGTCCTGCTACCCGGCAATAAAAGGATGTCATTGAAAAGAAGAAATATGACTCGAATCTGAACTCAAAACTCGTCCTCAAGCACATCTCACCTGCGCTGATTCCCTCTGGCTCTGCTTAAAACACACACCCTCACAACAGGCGCTCTGTGTCTAGCTCTGGCCCGGCCCTCTGCACCGGCCATTCCTCAGTGACAGGGTGCCGGGATGAGGGGATGAGAGGTTCTGGAGGGCAAGGTGAGGGATGGATGAAAGCCCCGGCGGCTAAGGTCCTGGGCCCTGCGTCCTGTGCAGGTGGCAGGTGTGATCTGGCCGGGTGCAGAAGCGTGAGGGCGAGGAAGAGGAGGACAATGAAGGCGTCTGTGGCCCTCGTTGCAGCTGCAGGAGGCGGGGAGGAGCGGGGCTGACAGATAAGACGGTCAGAAGGACAGAAAGACGAGGGAAGGGAAGGAGCGTAGGGAGGGCAAAAGATGGAGATGGGACTTCAAACAGAGGATTGGGCCCTGGGTGCAGAGAGACGCATTCTTGTCTGGCATGGAGGAGGTGGGGACAGGGAGAGCAGGAAAGATGGATGGCACAAAAAAAGGCGAGCATCAAAGTCCTCGGTCGTCCTCCTCTCATGCAGATGTTTACATCATGTGCACTTTTGCCCGAAGCCCCTGTGCTCTGCCTATATCTGTGTGCATACTGATGTCAACCTCCCTCTCTGTATGGATTTGTATCGATGAGACAGTAATCCTCTTCCCTTGCTGCCCTTGTGTGCAACTGTCCACAGCTCCCACTAAGACCCACTGATCTCTGCCACATGGCGCTCCATCAAAGCACTGATGGTCATGCCTCTCAGGGCAAGTTTTGCCAAAAAACACACCCGTGTGGCTCATATATGTCCCTCAGTGCAGAGGATAAGCGGCAGATGAAGGTCTAACTCTACTTTAGACTTTGTATCATCTTGGATCACATGAAGGCGAGTGTAACAAAGCTGCCCTCTGTTAAAAAGCACACCCGTCTGAGCGCGTGCAAAGAGACACACACATACACACACACGTTTCCTACTTTCTCTATCGGACCTGATTAGAGTGACAGGGGCACTTCCCATTGGCTGTGAGAGTGGCCCTCTCCTTCCCAGGGCAGCCAATTTCCCCTACTCCAGAGCTGATAGGAAACTTTGATTGTCCACTGAGCTCAGGAAAGACAAAGAGATTTTTCCTCTTGCAATCCACATATCGCTCCATCACATCTCTACCTACAATCTCCCTCCCCACTTGCTCTCTCCTCCTCTCCTATGCCATCTCTCCCTCTTGAAGTCTCTTCCCTTATTTCCATGCACTCACTTTCTGCTGTGGGCTGCTGAATGCGAGTCCATTAAACTGGCACTGACTGCTTTGATGGGCAGGAAGTTTCGCTTCATGTGGTGACATCTGCATCCTGTGACACAATCCTACCTTGCACACATGATCTACTGTCTTGGCTCACCACTGTCCTCCGAAAGCATTCCTATATTTTGACACTGTGAGCACAGGCGGGTGCTGCTAAAAACATTTGCACAACGGTATGTACTCGTGTTGGGTGTGAAGTGAACAGAGAAGGGGGGGGGCATACAGAATAAGCGAGCCGTCTAAACATGTGGAGAGAGCCAACAGGAAACATCACCCTCTCTCTCTCTCTCCACCCGATGCTGGCCCTCCCTGAGAACACACTTCCTGTCAGAGCTCCTCTAACTTCCTGTCCAGCCACTGGGAATCCCAGCTGGAACATTCCAGCTGTGCAATAGTCTCCCTCCCTCTCTGGACTGCCTGATTATTACAATTTCTTGCCCAATCCCTCAGAGTAATTCAGGCAAACACATAGCATGTAGCACATACACACAGACACAAATCTTGTAGTGCTACTGCATCCTCTCCTCGCCAGGGGTCGCTACATAACAGCACATTCCCTCCTGCGTGACTTGACTGCGTCTCTGCAGTGTGAAGCCTCAGTGCAGAGGATACTGGGCTCCTCCATCTCCTCAGAGGCTCTCATTTATATTATCAGTGTTTTTAAGCGCAGCAAAACGCGCAGTGCCATTAGTATAATGGCATCAGATGAAATGGCACATGCATGTTTATAAGGGTGCCTTGACGCAGGGGCCACATGGGGTGGAAAAAAGGCAGGTTTGGTGACTTTGTGCATGACCTTTTCGGAAAGAGAGCTAATCCCGAGCTATAATAGACTCCGGGACCGATATGGAAAACTGCTGCACCGTTATCTCGGTTGTCCTGGAGACCATCAGAGCACCGGGGCCGGTGGAGATGCCACGGTATTAAAAGAGGTGTGTGTGCGCGCGCGCGTGTGTGTATGTGTGCGTGCGCCGCAAAATGTTATTTTTTTTTGTCACAAGTGTCACTCATAAATACTGCATTATGGACGCACAACCATTTTTCCCTGCACATTTGACCTGCAGCATTATTTTTTCCCCAGCATGTTGAAATTATAAATTCAATTCTGAAGACATAAGGAAAAGGTCAGTCATGAGGAAAGTGAATGAGGGGGGCCATTATTCGTTCAATTAAACTGCACTGGGCGGACATGAATTTAAAATGGAGCAGGTCCTCTCTTCCCTGTATTATAGCGAATATATGCTGTTGACCAAATGCCACAGCAGGTTATTTAAATGATAAGACAGGCCTAATGTGAGGCCCGTTTGCTCTGCAGAGAAATAGGCCTACTGACCAGAAAAAAATCAAATCAGAGAAAAGTTACGGTGTCTGATAAGAGGCTTTAGTCTGTTGTGAAACTGAAGATAATGCCCTCATGTTTCGATGTGTTTATTAGGAGGGAATCCAGTACAATTATATTTGGACATTGAGCTTATCGCATTATCTGTATTTTATGCTGTTATCTAGAGATAGCCTAAAATATATAAAGATTACAAAAAATGTCTTCATTAAGTGTAGGTTTTCTACATTTGTAAATGTATGACAATATTTTGTAAAAAAAAAAAAAAAAAAAAAAAGCTGCATCTTTCTAAAGGGTGGTGTAAATTTAAAAGAGGCCTACATCCTAAATGGGACTAATCAGACAGATAAGCATCATATCACAGTGATGTATGTTTAATATAGCTTGTATTGATATGTAAAGTGTGTGTACCAATAGTCTGGCCAATAAACTCCCTCTAATGCCACACAGAGCCCATATTGGCTGCACGGCTGCAGCGCGTAAAACGTGTAAATATTTCTCATTGCCTGCGCCTATCTGTCTCTATCAACCTGCGGGAACCCCCCCTCCCTACAAATGATGCATTAGATGCATTGAATGTATTTGTTGTGCAAGTTTGAAAAGGCGGCGATAATCTGGGAGTGAGAGATAAGGAACACCAATTTATTCAGTAGCACTTTGGACCCCGCTTCCAGCCTCGGTCGGTGCTGACACCCCCAGCAGTTTGCTGATAACGATTAGGCCATTTATTATCTTCACAGAGAACAAAGATTGCGTGGTGCCGATGAAATATTACCCCTGGTAATAATCAGAAGGAGAAGGGCCCTGGCATCTAATGCAGTGTGCATAGGCTATAATATCTTCCCTGACGGCAACCGTGCACACACACACACACAAACACGGAGTCTCGTGCAGAACATGCAGAAAATTAACAAAACAAGTGCAAGACACAAATATAACATTAGGCTATAATGCTGTGAATTTGATTTACTGATAGAGATAATAGATCTTTTTATTTACATATACTACTATGGCATAATAATAATAATAATAATAATAACGATAATAATAATATAGTAAATTTGGTGGTTGTCATTCAAAGTGGTAATTATTCCCTGGCACTGCCTAACTGTTGATGTAACATTTGCACACATTTTTATTTATTTATCTGACCTTTTTACTTGAACCTGATTGATAGCTCTGGTGGGTTGTAAAGACGGATCACAGAGACTCCACTGTCAGCTAATTAGATTCTAATTAACTCATTTTAAAAGTTATAAATGCTCAAATGTCAAATTTGCATTCATAGCCTGATTATTTTTATGTTCAGTAGGCCTATAGACCAGGCTACAAGTTGTAAAAAAAAATTAACTTTATACAAAAAGACCAAATAATCAAAAGTCAAACTAATAATGCTCAAAAAATCTTTTACAGTCCAGACAATAACAACATACTGGTCAAACTTTAAAAAGAGAGATTTTTCTTCATTTCAAAAAGCTTTTTCTTCATGAGACTTAATGAGTGAAAACATCTTGAGAAGCCTTGAAGCACTTTTAGGTTTTTCGTTATTCATATTGAACAAGTATTTCCGTTAGGTAACAAATGTGGATATTTCGAGCTCTCGCATCTTTGCTCTAGTGATTTTAAACACTGAAACAAATGTTATTAATTCAGTCAGACTTCTTTTCTTCTTTTCTTTTCTTTCTCTTCTTTGTGTGTGTGTGTGCACTCTGGGGAGCACGAGCCCCGAGTTGCAGAGGTCCTCGCGCCCCTTGCACCTGCCTGGCTGCAGCGGCGCGCACGAGCCCAGGTCGCGTGCAGGAGATTTGAGAGGCTTTGCATGTTTTACAAAGTTGTTGTTGCTGCGGAATATAAAGCAGGAAAAATGGAGGGAGGGGACCGTGTTTTTATTCTTGAACACGTTTAAAGAATGGGGGAGGCAGGGGGTGAGAGTCATGATGCAAAATCTCCTTAAGTCAATTAGGAACGAGGCTGTCAGTCTTACACAGGATTTTAGTGGGGAAAAAACAGAGGAAAAGACACAAGAGTAATAAATTATAAACAAGGTGTAGCCGAGCTTGGGGATGTTTACTGACACATGAAGGACTGGACAAACAGAAAACCTTCTTTCTGTTGTACAAACTGTAAAAGTTACTTCCAAACTCACAATGATTTTGCATGCATTATCTTGCACCTGGGACAAAAGGGGACATTGGCCCTTGAGAGACCCCAGAGAGTCCTCAACGAAATGCAATTATTGTTTCTTTATTATTTTACTGCCTAGAGAAATGAAAGAAGTGCGTTCAAATTGTTCCCATCTTTCCCTTGCAGGCCTTTCTGCATTCATTAATAACCACCCTAAACTCTGCAGGAAGGGTTTTGCAGACCTGTGCCCCTTGATGTAAATCCATTAAAATACTGGGACCCTCTGCAAGAGACACGTTATTGATCATCTCTCTGGAACAGGTTGGTGTATTGGTGCCAGTTTCTGTCCATTTAACCGGGACCCGGAAGACGGGCTGCTGGCTGACGTGCCATTACGTTGCTGTACTGCTGCAGCCTCTCAGACGGCCGCTGAAGTTTAGTTGCTCATATTCAGAGAGGTTTGGATACAGCGAGAGAGGAAGGAGAGGCTGGTCGCACACACACAAACACACACCGCTCTCTGTCGGCTGAGGACACAGACAGCACCGGGTGTCCCCTGTTGTCTCGACAGGGTCTTTGAAAAAAAACAAACAAACAAAGAGCAGGGCTCGGACGGACACCTTTCCCCCCCATCGGTGGTTTATTCTGCGCCGCTATTTTGGAGAGAAGCGCCGGAGCTGCGGTGAATCCGATGGAGCCACTTTCTCTGGTCTGACTCAGAAAACAGACCCTCTGATCATACATAGACTAAGACTGGAGCAGGTAGGTGAATTATTTGTGGGGTTTTTTGTTTTGTTTTTTACACTATCCGACATTTTTAAGTCTTCTATGTGAGATGTTTAAAAATGAAAATAATACGCACCCTATTGGTAGGCGGTAATAATTATTTATATCTATTCTTACCGCTCGTTATTAACATTATTGTGGAAAAAATTGGTTATTCGTCTGCAACATTGCATGAACTATAGCTTTACTGACTGTTAAGGGAATATATTTGTTGGTTTTAATTCCAGTTTTTCCTATCTTCATATTCAGCCTTGGTTTGTCACGGCTATTCAATATTAATATATAAATATAAACTGAATTAAACGTGTAAATCACTTACACATAGTAAAGATGCAGTAGTAGCTACTTTTCTTATATTCACTGCCATAGTCTACTTTTCTGTTTTAGTCTCCTTTTTAAACCGGGATGACTTGTATTTAATTTTTTTTAATGAGCGCAGAATAAAGATGAGCCCAAAAATAACAATGAATGCATGATCAATAATAATAATATTGCAACTTGCAGACAGACGGTATTTGTAAAATTTCGAGGATTTTTTTACGCGGTCATGTCAACAGCTACTATCAATAATCAATTTTAATGTAGCAGACTTAATGCTGCCGAGGGGAAGGTGTCCTGTTCGTGGGAAGAAGAAAAAAAAATCCTCGATCACGAAATGGATTAGTGTATCATCAGCATGATATTAGTGACGACAAAAGTGTTCAATTGACACGCTTTAAAATGCATAATGGCTTGAGCTGAAAAAAAATCTTTCATCAGCAGAAAGAGCAATCACATCAGTACAATGGTGGAGCAGAGACAGGGGCGGGCTGGAGTGTGCACAGGCATGCAGGAGCTGGAGTGAATACATGGCACCTTTTACACCAACACCTCTCTCTCTGTCTCTTTTACCTGTGCTGCTGTGTGCAGGATGCTTTATGGGCTGTTTGTGCATGATTCAAATAACATGAAGTGACTGTGGGAGAAGAGAGTGTGCGTAAACTACATGTAGATTTGCAGGTTAAGATAATGAGAATAAGAAAGAGTTAGAGTTATTTTTAATGAATGAGTGACTGAATGAATGAATGAATGACACTGCTGTTGACACTTTTTATCAAACAGTTTCTATACAGTACTATTGTGCTATAGAGAACTTTTTAAAAAATGATTCTGTATTTATAGCTAAGGGATTTTGGCAAGAAACCTAAGAATCATCTTCGGCTCCATAATCCTTTTTGTTAAGTGTGCAGTCCTCGTGTTATGTCCTGCCCTATTCTGAAATGTTATTATTATGAGCTCAAACTGCTTAAATGGGAATGAGTGGTGCTCTCATAGCAGCATCCAGGCCCCTCTCCCAGCAGTTATATGGTCTTGTGTCTGGGTGCTTGTGTCTATAAAGCCCCCCAGTGCCCTGGCTCGATCTAATTAGCCGTGAGTAAAGGGGACAATAATGCTTCAGCTGGTTTGTGTCATTCTCTTCTCTCTGGCTCTGCTTATCTTCACAAGCCCCACTGTGGCTCTTCACACACCCCCCTTCAAACACACACACATAGAGTCAGGCATACACACACACATTCGCACGGTCACACACCTCCACTCTGGATAATGATGGATGACCGTGCCCAATGGGAACAAACAGGTAGATAAAGCCAATCCCATTTAATAACAGCATGGATCGGAATGATAATCTTGTTGTTCATTAGCCACTGTGGCTGCACAGCGATACAGTTGTTGCACACAGTTCTCACCCAGCGCAGGAGGTGTTGTGAGAGAGGATAGTGTTCTCCAGTCTAGGATAGCATCCCCGGTGTGAAACAATACGGCTGTGTCCTTGAGAGAGACAGAGGGAAAGCAACAGCACTGCCCCCCCACCCCACGCTCTCCACTAACCCTCCGTCACCCTCTCCCATCTTTTGTTCCAGCACAGATACAAATGGGATTAATGAAGGTATAAATTACAGAGGGCTAAATCCTGCTGAGTAATCCATTTGGCAAACATGCAAACAACAATGGGCATGCTGCAGCAGCTAGCCCGGGCCTGACCCACTCTCCAAGGCCCAGTGGTTAGCACAGCCAGAACACAACACAGAGACACAGGCTGACCACTGCAGGCTATAGAGACATGTTACGCAGCGCCGAAAAAAAAGAAGTTATTTAACTGCCTCAAGAACAAGAGCATCACTGGTCATCCATTCATGCTCAAACAGAGGGAGTCGTTGTGTCAGGTTCAAGCATGTGTGGCAGCAATTATTCTGCAGCATATAACAGCTTATTTTTATTAGCCATAAAAATAGTATACTGTTAATGATTGATGCATTGTGTGTTTTAATACAATATTTCTAAAAGGACAGTGGTATTAAGCACTCCTCCACCTGCCAACTGTGGTGCTTCTTTTCACTGGAATGTCAGTTATTCAGGTGGCTGGTCCTCTGCTGCCCCACATGCCCTAATTTGTTGATTTTAGGAGTTGACAAGCTCAAAGGGCTGAGCTCCTCGACTCAAAGCCCCTGGCAATGTGCCAGTGATTTAATGACTGATGACTGACACACACACACACACACAGAGCAGGTATAACATCAGATCAGAGCACTATTGTCGCCCTAATAACCTGCATCGTGGATACCGTGTCATCAGAGTTATGAGGGGTCTTTTTTTTACCTGAGAGAATCTATCCAGGTATCTGAAGCTTCACGTGACACGCCCGCAAGATGCCACCCCCCGTGATTCTGTGACGTCAGGTTCAGGCGTCAGCGTGGCGGCCAGTCTAGGCTCCGAGCAAGCCCTCCAATTATTCCCTGTCAATCACACACACAAACACACACACACAGTAACACTAACGATGCATGTATATCTTTTTGGGCACAGGCATGGATTTGTGCGCACGGACTAATCATTTTACGTACACACTGCAACTAATTCTGCAATTAGAATAGAATAAGAAATTGTGTTCCTGTTTTTTTTCTGTCCACGATAAAAGCCTTTTTTCTTAATCCACACTGTCAGAATCATATCAATCAAGGCATCAAACAATAATAATAATGATAACACTAATAAAAAATAAATCAACACGCCTTTGTTTAGGGTTTTGATTTGTATTGTGAGATTTGAATGAGGGCGTTAGAGACACTTTGATGATCACCAACTGGTTTTCATAGGTGAGGCCTCGCGCCCAGCCCTGGTGCCACCAAGTGAGAAAGAGGCGCCATTAGTATGCAAACTGTGTTTGATTGCTCTGTCCCCGAGACAAAACCACTGTTTTCACAAGAGGAATGTCCTGCTACTAATTAAAGACAATTAGGCGCTCCCAACAATGGGGCCAATTTCGGGGTCATAAATCGACTCCTCCTCTGTTGGTTTTAGAGGTGCTGAAAATGCTGTTTATTTACATAACAGCAATATGCGAAAAACAACACTTACAATTATTGTTGGTAATGCAACGCTCCACCAGACACTTTAATTGTTAAAGAAAAAACATTTTGCAAGTGGGTGCGACATTTTAACATCATGCAAAAGTCGTGAACACGTGTCACAGATATATATTATTTTCTTAAAATATTTTGCAGATGGGTCCATGCAGGTGAAGGCGACTTACAACAGACTACTCGAATCATTATAATAGTAAGCCGTGCATTGTGCAGAGTGAATTTCCCTGCGTGTTAGATGTCTGTCTTTAGGCTTATAACTGCCGCTAAAAAGCAGATTATCAGGGGCCGATTGCTCATTCAGTGCGAGCTTCATGAGAGAGAAAGACCCCCGAGAAATTACACTGCTGATTGATAAGTCTTTTAGTCTTTTCGGTGCAGGCAAATGGAAATTGAAAGAAGGGGAGCAGGGATGCAGCGAGCCAATTGTGGCAGCGCTGGCTGTGATTGGCTCGGAGCGAGGCCCCGCCCCACGTGGCTTGATATGGGAATTTACTGGCGCCAGCCGCATCAGTCTGCGCCACATCTCATTAATGAGCCCGAGCACTGCGCGGATCAGGAGGTTTACACATGCGAGTTGTGTTTGCCGTCAGCTGATCGAAATTGCAACAGGTATCCGGAGGACACATGAGTAGTTTTTTTTATTGCTCCGATTCTGAAACAGCTGCGCGTTAAGTTTATTTCTCATGTCAACTGCCAGGATTAGATAAAATATACAGGATGTTTCTTGTTTGCATGGAAGTGGGGCAGCTGCAGTGTTTATGAATTAACATGTTGTTTTCTTCTCGTTGCAGGTATAACTGAGGAGAAAGAAGGAGACTCGGTTATTTAAGGATTCTATTTCTGAAGTAAATAAACAGAGCCGAGACTTTCACAGCTCAGGAACTATATTGTAAGGAGGACTTATCTTCCCTCTACCTTGGAGGTGAACATAGCCTAAAAGTAGCCCGACACACACGCGCGCACACACACAGACGTCTATAGAGGAAAGGAGCTCAGCCATGGAGGTCGCAGCGGCCGATCAGTCTCGGTGGATGGCGCACCATCACGCAGTGCTGAACGGCCAGCACCCGGACTCTCACCACCACAGTCTGAGCCACAACTACATGGAGCCCATGGCGCCTTTACTGCCCCAGGACGAGGTTGACATGTTTCTGAACCACTTGGACTCTCAAGGGAACCCCTACTACACCAACTCCCGGGCCAGGGTCACATACAGCCAAGCACACGGTGAGATACAGAAGTTTTTACAGTCTGTTTATAAGAGTGTGATGAGAAATGAGACACCTTTGGAAAAAAACGCATTTTAATAAGGCATTTGACTATTAATGCTTTTATATAATTAATCAATTGAAAAACAGTTCTTGCATTATATATGTGTGTGTAAGGACTATTGTTATTAATCAAGCACAGCAACTCCTTAATAAACTTAATAAATCATGCAATATGCAGTAATGTGCTTAAAAAGCCCATCTTGACTTTTCTGGGACGATTCACAAACATAAAAGGAATTTCTAGCAAATGACAGCGAGAGGAAAGGGAAGTATGTCATTTAACCCCTCTCTACTGGGGCAGGGGTTTCTGGAGGGAGAGAGAGAGAGAGAGAGAGACACTTCCCGGATATAAAATAAAAACCGCAAATTTACTAATAACAATCTTTAGTCCGAGAGCTGCAGTCGATGAAAAGATACTGTCCAGAGGAGAAGCTGCGTTTACTGTGTTTTCTACATCCTTTATAATCTCCAGTTCATCTTAAATAGACAACAAGCGGCTGTCATTTCATGGAAAACATTTCTGGATAATTATAGTGAGAAAAATCTGTTGTTTAAAATTAACTACCAGTATTTTATCTACATCTGGAACTAAATGTCTGACTCGAGTAATTCTGAGTATTCAGGTAAGAACTTGTGTATTGCAAACTTGGTGTGTTCAGACAAAAAAAACAGACATATTAAATGCATTGTTTTGGATTTCAGCTCGCCTCACTGGGAATCAGGTTTGCCGACCACACCTCATCCACAGTCCCGGCATTCCCTGGCTGGACCCCGGGAAAGCAGCCCTGTCCGCAGCCCACCACCACAACGCATGGGCGGTCAGCCACTTCAGCAAACCCGGCCTGCACACCACCGGCTCCGGCTACCCGTGCAGCAGCAGCACCGGCACGGCTCCGGTGTCGTCGCTCACTCCGGCGTCCCACTCCAGCCCGCACCTCTACAGTTTCCCCCCCACCCCTCCGAAAGACGTGTCCCCGGACCCCGGCCCTACCTCCCCGACCTCCACCTCGACCAGGATGGACGAGAAGGAGTCGATCAAGTACCAAGTGCCGCTGACGGACGGGATGAAGATGGAGAGCTGCAGCCCGCTCCGCAGCGGCCTGGCCTCGATGAACAGCCAGGCCCCGGCCACGCACCACCCCATCCCCACCTACCCGGCCTACTCTCTGCCGCCACACGAGTACGGCGGCAGCCTCTTCCACCCCGGCAGCCTGCTCGGCGGGTCCTCCTCCAGCTTCACCCCCAAGTGCAAAAGCAAAGCCAGGTCGAGCTCAGGTGAGTCTCACATGTGTTTGTGTTCCTCCCTCACATCAGATGGCAGATCACAGTTGATAAGGCCTAATTAAATGCTTATGGTTTATTCAGCTGAGCGGTGAAGCGTCACACACCAAAGATTACTCAATCCATCATCAGTAGATTTTATTTCTCACCATCTACCAACACGATCGTGCTGCCATTGTCACACATTTGGTTTGTATAAGTGTGTGGGCGCTGACATGGCACATTTGCACAAGTTGTTTATTTCGATCTGTATTTATTTTTAACTGCCAGCTCTGTTTTGATTTTTATAAGCACGACTTGTTGCTCTGGTGAGTCACTCAAAAAAAAGTGTGATCATTTCCATATCTGACACTCAAAACCTGCCCTGACAGCTCTTATCTGCGTCCCATCGCCACTTGTGAGCTCCATCCACTTAAACGGGTTCACTTTAGAGAGGACTTAGATGAAACTCATCAGACTAGTCGGGGTTAACTATTTACTAAATGTCCAGCTCGGGGCCATTATGCGCATCATTAATGGAAACTTTTTTTTAAAAAAGAAAGTGGGATTAGAGCTAATTAAAACGAATCAATTATTTATCGAGGCTGTATATTTCTTGTTTTGTTAGTTTGGTGAAAAATTAATAGTTAGTCCACAGATTAAATTTTAAATCCACTTTTTAAATCAGTTACTACATTTCTGTGTCCAGACAGTCAAATTGCCTCATCTTCGTGCCACTGGCTTGTTTTCTTTTAAATGTGGCCTTTATTGCACTTAAAAAATGAAAGAGTCACGACGCCCTGGCTCCTGCCATATCCTGTATACCTCCAAGTGAACGAATCACGACCTCCACCCCGCCCACAGCTCTCCCCAGTACTAACAAAGCACAGGCGACAGAGCCCTGTGTTTGTGTTTTTAAGCATGGCCTTGGCCCAGTGCGCTGACATGAAGTGGAGGCACACAGTAGATCTGCTTCTATGTGCAGATCAAAGTGTGCTTAATAACACATGGTGCTACATGCATCATCTCAAAGTTTGGTGCACTGGGTAATCCTGATTAAAAACACACATCACTTGATTTGACTCCAAAGCCTGCAAAATTGTTTACAATAAAACTCAGACTATTATCTGTCTGGATTTGCACCTGATTCAATAGACCGCATGTGTTGGGAGTAATATTTAGACTTTATGTCTGACATTAATGTGCAGACATTTGAAAAACAACCCAGTCTGGTAATGGGCCTGTAATTTCCCTACATTGTTCCAGCTGTTGGACTTTGAATTAATGGACAAAAAATGACAACAAAAGACATTGCAGACTGCTAACAAGTCTGCTCCAAATGCAGTCGTGTAATTATCAATATTGTCATCCATTGGCCCCGTGCTTTCCAGTACACCTGGGGAATGCTCACTGGCTGATAATCTGAGTGAATGTGAGCTGTTGTAGCAGAGAAATGTTATACTGTGACATTTAAAAGAAGCTGGCCAGACTGTGGCTGAATCAGTAACACAAACATATCAGCTAAGACATTAAAAAGGCTCTTATCTATCAAAGTTGGTGTCCAGTGCCAGTAATGGTGATTGATTTGTTGTACAAAATGCCACAATGACATTTCAGCTGTCAGCACATATACCTTACAGTAGTGTGGCTTCCTGCTAAACAAGAGCCCCTCCTCTTCTCTAACCCACCTTTCACACGAAGCTTCCCATTTTTCTTGCCTTATTTCAACACTGCATACAACATTGCATAAGACCTAATACATCAGTCATTGCTGGTGAATATTTTAAGTGTTAATGAACCCGCTTTAATGTGGTTGCCGAATTGCGGAACACTTGAGAGGAAGAGAAGGGAGGCACACACACAAAAAAAGCGGCGAGATGCATTTCAAAAGGAACATAGCTTTTTGCTCAGGTCAGATTCCATTGTGGAGCGAGGGCGGGACTGTGGGTGTCGCTGGCATTATAACAGGAATAATGAGATGATGCTCTAGGGAGAGAGGGATACTTGAATTAAATGAATTGGTCGGTTTAGCAACAGGCTGTTTGAAGTCAGTCAAACCTGAATGGGCGAGGAGAGCGAGTGGGAATAACTAAAAAAGCAGGTTTTTGTATAAAAGATCACAAGGAAGGAATTTCAAACCCAAGTGTTTAAGAACAATACAAACATCATTAAAACAATGTTGGACTGAACGCCATTTCTATATTATTAATTGCAGCCAACTGGCATGCAAGCGTTTCATCAAAAGCCTGCAACACTGTCCGGCACATTTAATACCACCACCACACACTTATGTTTCCTCTCATGGGTGCTCACTGAGTTGATGAATAATGTAGTCCTAATTTGATGGCGTGCCTCATTCTTCTTGTTGGACACCTCTGGACATGTTCTGGCTGTCTCTGGCCTCCCCACTCTGGATCGGTTTACATGGAGGTGTCTGTGTCCATGACAGCCGCGCACACTCGCTACACCTGCACTCTGATATGAGACAGATTTTGACTTCATATTACAGGGCCATCTAGGGTCGTCCGGCTCTGTATAGTTGCCCGACTGGGTCGGACAGCTGCTGTGTGTTGCTTCTGACAGAGGGTGAATTTTTTAATTATATAAATTTTCCTCTCTTCTCCTCCTCTTGAACTATATGCAGAGGGCCGTGAATGCGTGAACTGCGGTGCCACCTCCACCCCTCTGTGGCGACGGGATGGTACCGGCCACTACCTGTGCAACGCCTGTGGACTGTACCACAAGATGAACGGCCAGAACCGACCGCTCATCAAGCCCAAACGTAGACTGGTGAGTCCTACTTCTTACTCCACCGCTTCACTCTGAGAGAAGGCACCCAAATATGAGCACAAAGCAGATGCCGGCAGCACAATTCCAGGAAAGTTATATTTTCCCTATGATCTTCCTGGAATTGTTTGTCCCTCTCACCCCCCCATGATCCGCCTTCATGGCCTGTTACAATACTGCTACTATTGCCATTGTTCCTGCTATCATTATTGCTGGTACTTCTGATACTGTTACTGATACCAATGCCCATGCTGCTTTAGTTAACACCATGCTTGAGTAAATGAAAAGCAGCGTGGACATATAACATTCTTGTCATGGATGTAGCACTGCTAGAGAGCTGCACAGCCACTTCTAGCATTAACCCTTCTGAAGCTGGACACATTTACTCTGTGTCTGAATTTATTTTAACATTTTAAAAAATACATCTATCTATCTATCGATCTATCTATCTTCAAACAGGAGCACGTTATTTCAAGCTTCAATATTTCAAGCCTTTTATCATTATTATTTTAAAGCTTGATATTTTAAAGTAAATCCTGAAATAATGGTTTTATTTTTATTTTACACTTGTGTGGTTAATTTGTGAACAAACAAACAAATCCAGGTGCTTTGTTGTCTTCAGTAACCACAAATAACAATAGCTTATGTATAAATTAAAAAATAATTAAATAAATAAAAAATTCTCTGTCACAAGTTATTTGATTGGTAGAAATAAAGATAAGCATGACACTTAATAACTTAATAAAGTATCAGTGATACATGAAATAAATAAGCAGCCAGACAATTACTATTATTAATAAAAAATAGTGGCTAAATTGTTGAGAATTAGTGACTGACTTTAAGACCAAAAATTAAATTAGTTTTTTGGTGCTGGTATAACCTTTTGACTCGAACAAAAAAGGGTCTGTGCTATCTCACTTACCCAGGCTAATTATGATTGCGGAGGCTGTAGTCTGGGTCTAATGGTCTTCATTAACAGCTGCTAATTTGACTTGCAAATAAATTGTCAGATTTATCAGACGATCGGTGAAGATATATATATTTTTTTGATGGGCTTTGGGCTTTCTTATGCTATATTTTTTTGGTGTTGTTCCTCGACCACCTCCACGTCGTTCCCATTACATTTTCCACTGGGTCGGCCCGTGTGGCTGCAGCTTTTTGCATTTTCAGCTCAAGTGTTTTTCAGAGTTGTGTTCAAAGGGGCATCCAGTTGTTTCCTATCCGGATATCTGCCCGGCCCAGATAAGGAAGTCAGGCTCCCGGCTGTTTCCGCCTTCAACCAGCGCGCTGCATTCTCTGTGGCCAGACTGACATATACTGTAAAGAGATTATCACAACACTGGAGGAGCCGCTTATGTGTGAAGAGACGGACCGTGAGGGGCGGGCATTGGAAAATAAATGGATTTATGTCCTCCTCTTGTTTGTCAGTCTCACAGAGGAGCAGCCGTTTCAAAAAAAAAAAAAAAAAAAAAAATTAATTTTATTTTGTAGCATTAAAAAAAATCACCATGCTTATTGTTGCTCTCAAGGTCAAGTCCACCTGAAATTAATTAAAAGGAAAAACGTGGATGCTGCCTGAAAAGCAAAGAGCCGGAGGGGGTTCTTGCATGTAAAGCTAATGTTTCTTATTATGTGTGAAGAATTGATCCGCGATGCACGTAGCAGCACGTTGCAGGACAGCAGGTCAGACGGGACTTTGCAGCCCAGTTTCCCTGCATCAGTACAAACAGAGGGTGCGCACAATGGCGTGCGTTATAACCTGTTAATGCCAGCATGCTCGTTTTTAATTCATTAAATATGATCATTACCGGTAGGCGTGTACAGAAAACTGTCCCCGCATCTTGTCGCGCAAATTAGAACATTTGATCACGGTTGTAGCGGTCTGCTTACATGCAATTGATTTAATAGAGGAGTTAAGTAATTTTTTCCAGTCTGAGTGTCGCTTCTTTTGATGCCTTTTTGCACATGGTTCTGCAGTCAAAGCAGAAACCTCACGAAAATCCACGTGCCAATCTAAGAAAAACTCTCCCTTTCTGATTTTATTGATTTTTGTGCTGTGGAGGAAATCACACAAGTTAGACGTGTGGCTTTAGTTACTGCAGATAAATGATCATTCTTATAATAGATGCCCCAGATATGTTGCTGTGTTTTTTTGTGTGCAGCTCTCTGCAACATGTGAGTGGCTCGTTATTCATCGTGTATTTTCTCTGCTTCCCCTCAGTCCGCTGCGAGACGTGCAGGCACCTGCTGTGCAAACTGCCAGACCACCACCACCACCCTGTGGAGGCGCAACGGGAACGGAGACCCGGTGTGTAACGCCTGCGGCCTTTACTTTAAACTGCACAATGTAAGTAGCCTGGAAAAAGAAATCCGCACTTGGAGGTGGGGTGGGGGAGGAGGGGAGGGGGGTGCTGGTCGTTAACTGGTCAAGTGGGCGGACAGCTCGTATCGATTTAGGAGCAGAGAAACTGTGAGAGTGTGGAGCCAAAGCCTGCTCGCCCTGTAGAGCAGAACCCACCGGTCGTCTCTTTTTATTAATCCATCGTTGTTTCAATGGGGGGCGTTACTCCCCGGAGAGGCTGCAGGGTGGGACTGTCATTCAGTGTAACGGCGTCGGTTACACTGATGAGGATTTGTCTGAGGCTGCTCCTTTCAGCTCCAGCCAGCCCTCAGCCCCATGTATTCATATTGACCAGGACGGTTCTGTTTGGTTTGAAATTAGACAAAAGCTCCAAAACGCCCCCGACTGGCCTTATAATGGAGCCATATATGCAAAACAGCTGCTCATTATTTATAGCATTTATTTCACACTGGTGTAACTCATAATGTTGGGCTACCCTGAAGGAAGTGCATGTAAATCCTAATTGGTAATGCAATATGTGACATATTCCTGGTGACAATTTAAATTATGGGCTTGTAAACAAGCTGGAGCTAAAAGCAAAACAAACCTTCGCCACTACTATTCAGACTGTGAGTGAGGCTTTTGTCTGGCCTGCCCTAAGCTAATGTGCTGCTCTCCACAGGTCAACAGACCCCTGACCATGAAGAAAGAAGGCATCCAGACACGCAACCGCAAGATGTCCAGCAAGTCCAAGAGGAACAAACGGGCAGGGGACGGCTTCGACGAGCTGTCCAAGTGCATGCAGGACAAGGCGTCTCCCTTTGGCGGTGCACCCGGCCTCACCAGCCACATGGCCCACATGGGTCACCTGCCCCCCTTCAGCCACTCCGGACACATGCTGCCTACTCCCACACCCATTCACCCTTCATTCGGTCACCCCCACCACTCCAATCGCTCGCCGGTCTGGGCTGAGCCTCACTGAGGCTCCTCCAGAGCCAGAACTCCTCCGCCTGTAGGAGCCACCACATCGCCATTAACACTAAATGGCCCTCCACATCGCGTCGAAAGCTGAGCAGACTTGTTGCATCATGTACAGTGGTTGGAGGGGGGGGAGACTTTCAGTTGGACTTAATGACTGAAGGTCACGTCATGCCTGACTTCACTGATGGGACGCTGCAGAGCAGGACTTTAGCGGACTCAGTGAAGAGCTAATGTGACGAGGGGTTTGTTAGTCCCTGGGTGACTGAGGCTTGCAGGAATGGAGTAAATGGAGACGCTTGTCATTCTTTTTGCTTATTTTTACTAAGTCACTTTGGTACCCACCTCTCCTTGACCCTGTAACAGGAGACTCACGAGAGGTCTTAAAAAGAACCGCTGTTTTCACCTCACGGCCATCTCATTATATACTGAGATACGTGCACCCCGTCCATCCCCAGGCTGTTGTCTGTCCACAACTGCTGTGGACAGGCAGACGGACTCTTCAGCGCTGGAAGTCTCAAGACTGGCTCACGGCTACAGCACCCGTACACCTCTGTTACGAACCAGTCCGACGCAGACTACAGTACTCACAAGCCAGTGCTCTCCTCACATGCTGGATTGTACACCACCACAATGCTCACCTGTTTTTAATAATGGACTTTTATGGAAAAAAGACACAGTAAATAGAGTGTTTATAAATGCTTAATTGCTATTATTGTTGTTATATTTGATGTTATAATTATTGCTACGATAATTTATTTTCACTCTTTAAAGCTTTCGTCAAAGACACATGGAAACTGTTATGATTTGAATTTCATGGTTATTCCGTAAAGAAATACACTGACCTATCTTAGATGAAAAGTCCCTGAGCTGTACGTTTTTATCATTTTTTCCATCTCACAAAAAGTAAAGGAAATAAAGTTTAATACTAAAGTAAAACCTGTCACTGCTTCGTAAGTTTAGTCTGTCTCTCTTTATCATACACACACACCACATGTAGCACCGGACTAAACTCTCCTTTTAATGAAGAGTGCATGATTATTAAAATCATAAGTGATATCAGATGCATCAAGGGAAGCTCTGTGATCCCTTAAGCGTGGTAATGCTTTGGTCAGGCTCCTCCTCTATCTGTGATGGCGCGTTGTTAAGAGAAGGCCTCTTTGTGGAGCTGAGGCCCCAGGCTGGACCATTGTACCCAGACAGCAGGCTCCAGCGAAGGGCTCCGGAGTCACACACAGTCATACATAAGCACATACCCACATGCTCACACACACACACATACACACACACACACACACACACACACTTGGAAAAAAAACCTTAATTCACACCCTTATTTAACCAAGCAAAGCCTCTTTTTTTTAACTCTCCAACAGGCACATTTCTTTTATGAATTCGAGGCAAATACTGAGTCATGAGTGCAGGAGCCTTTCTCGCTCCCTGTGTCTGTCGGCGTGGCCCTCGCTCTTGGCTGCAGTGATTGGAGTGAGAGGAAGGACAGCGGGTCTTTAGTGGGAGAGAGAGGAGGAAGGAAAGGCAATCAGGCGACCTGAGCAAACACGTGGGGGTCTGCTCAGACCCTTCGCACACAGATGTGAGCACAGCTGAGGCTGCCAGGAAGCAGGCGTCGACTCTGTTGCTCCCTCATCTCGTCCTCTTTTTCTTTCTCTTTCTTTTGTTTATCTTTTTTCACTCCCCTCTTTCTGCTCTCCCGTTCATTCTCTCTCTCTCTCTCTATGTCGGTCATTCTGTCTCTCCCTCCCCATTTGGACGATTACAGTAAAATAAAGGGGCTGAAAAGGAACTTTGAACAGAGCCAGCCACTAATGAGTCTGCTCGATTAGGGCCAATTTGAGGTCATCATCACCGAGTTCAGCATACCCTCACACACCCACGGCACAAATCGTCCGATTAAACAGTCCAAGCTAAAAGTGGACTACTACCCCTTCCTGAACTCTCCACCCAGCTCACATCTGCTGGACTGCTGTGGAGGTTGATCTGCTGGGGTTTCCCAGAGGCTTGATCAGTTCAAATTGGGAATAATATTTATACAGGGATTTTTATAGTAGGTGCTGTTTTGTTATCCAGTGAGGCTGAGGCAGTGTGTTGTCAGCTTATGTTACATCTTAGCACCCACAACACTGACTTTGCTGTTCACACATGGATACAGGACTGCAGCACTGCATCTGAGTGTCTGTTTTCAGAGAGGGGGAGGGATCCCCCTGATCCACTTGCTGAACACCAGTGAAAATGTAACGCTCGACTGCCAATAAGCAGTCCAGCCATCTGTGTGTAGCGCAGTGCTGTGGGTGCTGGGCCGTGTACAGGCCACGGCTCCAGCGGGTTGTGTGCTGCTGCTGCAGCCAGCGAGCCTGCTCAGCCGGGCTTGGCCGGACTCCCGGAGCCTGAGAGGGGGAGATGGAGAGAGCCAGCGCTCTTCAATGAGGCCCTCCAGAGGGAAGGGGCAGCCCTCCCAAAAATAATACAGCAGTCTGCCAGGCCAGCAACTCCCAGAGCTGCCCTCGCCTGAACACAAACACACACATACAGACATGAACACCTATGTGTATATACATACAGGAATGGTGTGTGACAAAGCTTCTCATGTCTGATGCAAAGGCAGTGTTTGTGGAAAGCAGGGCAGTCTGAAAAGACATTAGGTAGCAGGCACATGACATGCACACTTGCTCTTGAAATTAATGCTTGGCCAAGGGTTTTGGTAGTCAGCATGTGCCACCATTGTTACCCCATTAAATTCGTACAGACTCTGTAATGGGAAGGTTTTGTATACTTTTTAATAAGTGAGCCTCACTAGACCAACAGCTACATCGAACAAGACATCCCCTACCTCACATCATGAATTATGTGACACACAAAGAGCCATAAAATAGGATGTTACTTATCTTCACTATCAAAGTGGCGTTCCATAGAAGTGATGAAGAGAAGAGATCTCAGATGCGTCGGCGGGGTGAACATGGTGGCCACCTAGATCAGAGCACCGAGAGGTTTACGACTTCAACCTGGAACTGGATGTTTCAACTCATCTCGACTCCCTACCTCCTTTTCTTTCTCCCCTCCACTCTTCCGCTTGTCCTGACCAACCTCCCCCTCCACCACCTCCACCAACGCTCGTTCCCTCCTGAGCTCCATGTAACTCTCCATCTCTTCATTTACCCCCCCACTACTCCCACTCTTTTCTTGTCTCCCACTCCCCCGGTGTATTTGTTTTTCCATCAAATTGAATTAGTGGAATCAAAAGGTATCCCGACCATCCCCTCACAAAGTTGAGTTAGGGAGAGAGAGACATAGAAGATGAAAGGAAGTGGAGCGCGGTTCAGATGCAGGTCTCTTAGTGTGTGTGTTGCAATGGGGGGTTGACCTTTGTCTGGGCCTAACTAAAAAAGAATCCCTCCTTCCTCAGACCCCTAGAAGGATATTAAGACTGCAAGATGGGACAGTATTTAGATTAAAAAAAAAAAAAAACACGGAACATGTATTCCTTTGCCATAAAGTTCAGCCACTCAGTAAGTTGCTTGTTGGCCTTAAGCAAAAAGAGAACTGAAGGTTTGCAATTGCACGATGAAGCTCTAACTAAGCTCTGAACTGTTTGAATTGTAATGGCAACAGTCATAGTGAGTGTGCTATGATGAGACCCACAAGTGAACTTCCTCTTTTCATGGATCAAGAGAAATTCATAGAAATACCCCTTTGACAGGAAAAAGGTGGGTACATTCAGTAAAACACCTGGTAAGCACTATTCATAGAAACCATTTGACACTCCAACAACTCTTAACACTTCTAAAATTAATGAAGCGTACCACGTAGCGATGATGTGATCGGCAAAGCTCTGACGGTAATAACTGTCACTCAGAGAGAAGCCGAGCTGACAGCAGATAATCACTGATGGCCTCTGTTGACAGGAAACAACCGCATCCTGACCTGCCAGAAGGCCAAATCTCACTGATGATCTCTCTCCGTCAGAAATTAGTCACAAAAAGTCAAAGGTGTTTTGATCTTGCAACATTTTTGTCTCCCTCATGACCCCTACGGTCGTTCACGTTTTTCTGTTTTTTTCCGTACTTCAGGCCCGACATTGAAAAGCTGCCGCAGGAGTTACAGCTGCATACCAAGCTTGACTGAGGACATGGATTTTCAAAGCAGTTTAAAAAAAAAGAAAAACAGGAAGTGAGAAGTTCAAACAGGAAATACTTATGTTGCACTATTAGGACCAATTAAGACCATAGAAGTCTGACAGAGACAGTAAAAAGAGATTGATGACAAAGGGCACTAGGTTTGTACAGTATTTAAATGCAATTCTCTACAAGGTTTTACCCTGCAGGGTAACATCCCGTATGAGCACCCACTACTAAAATCTGTTTGCCACCGCCTTTGTTAATATATACTTAAATTAATAATTTATAATAATTATAATAATTTTTTGAATAATTTGGGCTATTGAACATTTTTTCTTTATGAAACTCACACACTATCTTAGGACACAAGAGCTGGCCAAAGCTAAGCATCAGTGTTCAGTATTGTTTTTAGGACTTACTTGAGATGAATGCACATTTTTTTGTGCCATCATGTATTTTGAACATGAAATATGCTAAATTATTTACCAGTAAAGCTAAAAAATGCAAAACTTAAAAATAAAATGGCAGCTTAATTTGAAACAATGCTCAGACTACTCTCTGAATATTTGACCAACATCAATGGGATGGCTTGTTAATATGAAAGTAGAGAAGTGAAAGAGGGAAAGAAACTGGGAGAGTGTTTCATATCAGTCCTTGGTGGCTGGAGATAGACCTCATTGCCACAGTTTGTGGTTTCAAAAAGGTTTCTGGGTAGAGGGTAGTAATAATGAAAGAGGTTTATGAGTGCATAGAGTTATAGGTCTTTGTGGCTGCTATGCTGTACTCCCAGATGATTATCCCCTCTCTGACTTGGTATCCACTTGCCTCAGTCTACTGACGGGGATGTTACTGCCATGTGTCAAGGCACTTCTGTTTGCACACAATCCCAGCTGAAATGAAGCGGATACGAAATCCTGACACCACTCAGCTCCTGTAGTCACATGAATTTGCTGCACATCAAACTAAGACCATGATCAATTAGCATCAGTCATCTGAGTGTTTACTCATTTTTGGTCACACATTTCTTTTTTCTCAGTAGTCAAGGGCATAATCTGCTAAAACAGTAGCTGTCAGAAGCAGGGTGTGGACATGCAGAGTGCCCCTCCCTCGACTCACCCTGAAAATGAGGTCAGTCTCCTCTCACCTGGGACAGGGAGCATTCAGGATGTTCACCTGGGACAGGTAGTGTTCAGCTCTCATTCATGCCGTGTTCTGCTGAGCTGAGGCCCTCCTGCTCACCTGCTCCGACAGACAAATTCATCCCCAATGTCTGAGGACAAATGAGCCCATTCATCTGGAGGCTCCCATTGACAAACCGGGGGGCAAGCACAGTACAAATGCCTGGGAGGGCTCAGGGGAGTGGGCGTCTGGACCTGCCATCCTCTTCCGCGCCCATATAATGTCCCTCGCCATTCCCAGCCCCCGCCCCACTCCACTCGCTTTCACTGGCAGGTAACTGGAGAAAGGCATGAGCGGGGGAGTTGAGGGCACTGAGAGGATGGGACCCAGGTGCCTACCCCTGGATGGATCCTCTGGACACTCCCAGAGGGACCGATGACCAGACAGAGAACGGGAGGACTGCTGAGGACAGTAGAAGCCCACAGAGACGTGCCGTGCCCTGATCAGAATCCCAAGCTGTTCAGCTCACTATTGTAGACTAACGATGGTTGCTTGTGTGGTGGATTAAGTAACAGTGCTGCTCTGTGGCTGCCCTGAATTCACTTTGAAGCCTACCTCATTCTCATGGACCAAGTTGTCCTCACAACAAAGCATCGCCGCTCTTAATGCACCGAGGTATTCAGGTGCCTCTGCATTGCTTGTTTGCAGAATACACTTCTGCTTATATCAAGTTTGCCTGAATGCAGAGATACACCAGAGACATGCTGACATGACTGCTGAAGCTTACAGAAGGAGCCAGTCGGCCAGGCCTCATTTCAGTCCTGCACATCTTGTCACTCATGCAGAAACACTGCATGAGGTGAGGGCATTCCTAGACAACTTTTCTCAGCATTTATCTTTTGTTGTGTCTATGGCTTTGTTTACCCAGTACTTGTCAGGTTAATACATATAGGCAAGAACAAAACAATCTATGAAACAGTGTGGTACATTTAAATGAAAACAGGGACATTTTGGAGACAGACGAGACAGATGAAAGTGTTGTCTAAGGGGCAAAATTGTGGATGTGATGAGCTCTATTAGATCCCAACAACAGATAAGAGCTGGAGAAAGAAACTTTTTTGATATCCATTACTGTACCAGCGTGTCAGTAAGTCGGTAACCTTAACATGAAGCCACTGGACAGATGCCCTGCTCTTCAACTGTCTCCCCTTATTTAACTTTTGTTTTACTTTAAACCAGTTTCGGGACAGGAGACGTGTGCAAACCTGCAACCATTACATAGTAGATGTCAGAATTCAGTGGAGACAGAAATTATCAGGGGCATCATACACGCATACACTCACACACGCACTGCAGGCCTATCTGTTGAGGATCGGTATGAAAAAGGCGTTGTGCTCACTCATTGGCTCAGTGGGATGTTGCAACCCCAGCGCCTAACTGGTCCTTATCTCCCCTGAGCAGACTGCGCAGCTTGATATGCATCTGTCATATTTGTGGGAAAGAAAAGACACCGCGCCGAGAGAGCGATGAGTCAAAAAAAAAAAAAAACGGGCCAGCGACACAAACTCACTTCCCTGCGGTTTTTGCATGACCGTCATCGTTTGCTTGTCTGTGCCGACTCTCTCTTTGAGAAGACGCTCGAGACAAACACATCCAAAACAGTTACGGACGCACGACATTGCATACCTGTATTTGCAGTTTTCTTGCATGTGGATATCATCATGCACCTGTTCGTTCTGTGCTTACTGGCCTGAATAGTTGTACATTTTAGCAACAAGGCTGTCCTGTAAGAAAATACGAAGCCAAGAGCAGATTGTCATCAATCCATCATAGCCATTAGCATGACGAAAGATAAGGCCCTGTCCTCTTGTCGTCATAGCCGCCTTCCATCGGCTCCATCAGCTGCTGTGGCTAGCTGAGCCTCTGACTGTGCGGGCAGCAGTGTCTATCTGAGGGCTATCTGGCCTGATAAGAGCTGGGAAAGAGACAGCAGAGCGACACGTTTACGACTGAGCTGCTCACAGCACTAAGGGTTGCAAACACAGTCGATGGCGGTGGGTTTAAGTGTCATAGACAGCTTCTCCATACGTGTACACTGTTCCTGACACAAGTGAAGATGCAGGCAAACAACACGAAATGCTCAAAGTGATCCCATCTAACATCTCAGACATCACATCTCATCCTTGCAATGGCTCAGGTTGTTTCAGGGGCCAGAGGTCATGTGGACAGATGTGAACTGTGTTCTCTTGCTCCGGTTATGTCGAGTCTCTTTCTCTGTGCTACGTTTATGCCTCTGATTGACTTTTAGCCTCCCAGACCATCGTTAATTAGCATCACACACACACACTCATACAAACACATTATACACACGCGCACTGATGCATGCACACACACAAATACAGAGCATCTAATCCAGCTAATCCACCCTGCCAGTTGAACAACTGGTAACATGGTTAATCACCCATGTAAAAATAAAGACAAGACCAAATTGACTGATAGAATTATTCCATTTACCCGTCTGATTAAAACATTTCACCACTGCCATGGTTCACTGGAGATCATCTCGAAAAAAAGAAAACAGCACATGAAAATTAATTAAAAGTCAGCGATGTAAATGGCTTCATTCAATTATTGGTGCAAATAACAAGCTCTGTAGCATGATAACTGCCACGTACAGACACATCAAATTAGCTTCAAGAAAAATAGGGAATCAGGGAGCCACTTTGAAACTCTTTAAAAGGGCAGGACAGACTTCTTGAAACAGGAGACACTTTCTCCAAACAAGGGAAGCACTCTCCTGAAAGGGAAGAATGAGCAGTTTACGACACCCAGAAATGCTCGCTGGACACGAGCTCGTTCGACCTCGGGTCAGTTCCCAACAGCCCTTGCTCCCGGTGTGACATCATAGGCCACGGGGGGTTGGGGGGTGGGGTCAGATTGAAGTGTGCTGGTACAGTAGGGTGCAGACCGAACTAGGAGCAGACAGAAGCAGAGAAAGGCAGAGTGAGACAAAGGAAAAGTGTGGTGGCTGAGAGAGGGCTCTCTGATTCGTTTCCTTGGCAGGATGACAAAACTGTACGGAATGCAGTGGAGAGGGGAAAGAGAAGTGATCAAGAGCTCAAGAACGAAAAGGGGGGGAAAAAATAGACGACAGACAAGGGGAGAGAGGCCTGCTGAATAAGCCAGGATGGCAGGGCCTTCCATTGATTCATTTCCCCTTTCCCACCCTATTACCATTCTCTGTTTCTCTCTCCCACTCTCTTCTGTAACCATACAGCCATTAGCTACACAGCCATTGTTCCTTTCAGCATTAAAAAAACATCTGTCTGGCCTAGTGGAGGGAATAAAATCAAGGCGAGTGGTTGCTCTCTGTCCACTGTCACACAGACATCTGTACATGCCCACTACTCAGAAAAATCAATGAAACCTAAAAATAATTTAGACACATAGAAGCGTGCACAGACGCAGTGGACTGCGCACACACACACACAAAATTACAGTGGAGAGGGCAACAGGCTGCCTGTGTCAGACACATTTCACAGTGGCCTATCACAGCCAGGCGCACCAGGCCTGCGGCCAACCACTGCTTATGGCTCTGGGTAAACACTACCACCTCGGCTACATGGAGTCTCACACACACACGCTGCCGGAGTGCCATGCAACACTTAAGCCTAGTCACACATACAGTCCGTGATTAATGGAGTGTGAGCATTAGATATGGCAGCATTACTAAGCCTCTATGATAAAGAGCCACTCTCAGACACTCTGTTTCCTTTCAGCCGTTTTTGTGCCCATCGCTTGCATCTATCCTTTGTGTCCACTGACTCTGGACTCCTGTCAAGCCACCTAGGCATTTTGCTCAGAAATACCACCTTGGCATGATGTTTCATTTTTAATTTGACAGTGATGAAATGCTCTGCCTCGCTAAAGTTTTTTTAATACCTCCATTATACTTTACAGGCTCCATACTGAATACTGGCAGCAGATCCAAGTTTCGAGGACACACACACACACACACAGTATCAAAGGACAGTGAGAACATTAGCAAGTCCAAAATCTGTGTCCAAGGTTCTCAGTGTGCATTAGTTTTTTAATGGGTGTTAATGTTAAGCTCACAACAATATATTCTGTTCTCAGTGCTGACAGAAGTGCATCCTCCGATACGGCGGCTTATTCAGAGGGCTGAACTGCAGCCCCATGTTTACAGAGTGCTAAGTCAGGTCATGAGTCATTTGCACAGTTATTCAACAGTTTGAATGCAGTTTGGCTTCATTATATGCCCATCATGTGACAGCAGTCAGCCCCTCCACGGCTCCATAGCTCCTCTTCCCTCCTCTGCATCTTCTCATGCCCGCCCCCCCCCACCTTCCACTGGCGCCTGTACGGTTAGTTAGGGATTGCCACAGGACATCATGTGACAAACAAGCAAACACACACAAACACACTGCTGAATATGCGCGTGCGCACCAGGCCACGCACGCACACACACACCAGCATGCGTACAAGCATGTAAACTACAAGCACCAACACATCCATTCGTCATTCTCCCCTCCACTGACTTTCATGTGGGCCAAGCTGAATGAGCAGTAGAGCTCCAACAATAGAATCCATTCTATTGGCAGCGTCAAGGCTGTGTGTCCATGTGTGTTAGTCCCAGCAGTGGCCAGACACACCTTGAGGCAAAACGTTATCTTACTAACTGTAGCTACAGCTTTGCCAAATCTAGGATTTGTTACTTGTTTTTTTATGTGACAAGTTAATTTATGGCGGTTATGAATGTTTTTTTCCAAAGTATTTATATGGTTTGTCCCTTCACGACTCTGTTGCCATTAATATTTCTAAAAAAGAAGACAGTGAAGGCTTCAAGTGCTTTGATTTATTTGGGGGATTTCTCTGTTTTTGTGACGTATGGATGTCCCAACAACAGGACATATTAATATCTTGAAAGGAGGCTATTATGAGAATAACACCCTGTTAATCCCCATTCTCATTACTCGACCCCTCCTTACCTACAGTGTCCAACCCAGCCTCGGCTCACTCGACCCCCCCACCCCCCAAACACCACACCACCACCCCTCCTCACTTTCCCTCCTTGTCTGGCAGACCTCCAACGTCTGAAACTCTAGACAGCCGCTGGTTCTGCCCTTTCTACAAAATTTAGGAAGCCATTAGCAACATCAAATCATTACTTCAGGAAAAGGGAGAGAGTGATGCGTGGGGGTGGGGGTGGGGTGGTGGAGCGACGACAAAAGAGAGGAAAAGAACAAGAGAAAGAACAACACACACACAGAAACACGGAGAGAGATATCAGATTACTCCTGTTCTCACTCACTCCATTACAATAATGTGCAGGGACCCATTTTACTAATACATAATGGAATGATACCCATAATAAACAGTAAATGAAATAACTGACCAAAAGGCTTACTGCACTGATCCAACAACACACACTCCTTGTAGGAAGGCCTTGCATACAAGCACACACACATACAAAACTAAAAATAAAGTCACATACCTCAAATTTTTTTATTTTTGCAAGAGACAAACTGAACAAGTGTGGAATAACTGCAGAAATGTATGTCTGTACTGTGAACACAAACCAAATGAGATGAAAACATTACAAAAATGCAAATGAAACAAAGACAAAGTGACACTACCACCTGTTCGATTTACAATAAAGGCAATTGATTCCTCTTTTCATGTCCTCCATTACTTCTGCTTTCCTCGACTCTCACTCTCACTCTCTCTCGTTGCTGCACTGTCACCCCAACGCTAATCCAGTTCAAATGTAAACAGGCTTAGGTCTTCATTCCTCACTTAAACCGTATCAAATGTATCAAAGCGGAGGCTCAGTGGTGTCCTTGGCTGCAGAGGGTTCAGACCGGGGCCACACGGGGCCACACACTACTCAATTAGCCCAAGAGCCAGTTAGTCTGACTGACCAACACCATGCACTCATGTGTGTGCGCAGCGGATGGACACAGTACTTGCACACCCATAACTCTGTCTGTCTACATGGTGCGATATATGTGTGTGTAATCATATGTGAGTGTGTGTGGCTGAACGTAAATGGTGCTGTGTACTGGGTTAATAGGTCAGTTCACGGTCATAAGGGGCATGAATATGTGTATATAATCATGTGTGTGTCTGTGTGTCTAGCAGAGACACGGAGTCTGAAAGCTACATCAACCAAAAGGGAAAATATGTGAAAGGTTGTCTGCAGGCTGAGAACAACAATGCAGTTTGTGTCTGCAGCAACATTATTTCTCTGGTTAAATCAGCAGCCCTAGAGGAGTCCTCAATGGGCATGAGTGCACCGCCTTTTTTTCCCCCCATTTTAAATTTAACACAGAATAAAATTCCCCCTCAGATGAAATACACATTGACGATTAAAGACACTTTCCCCTTTAAATGATCTAAAACGAAGGATCTTTAACCAAGAGCAAAATGACCAAACACAGCTGATTAACCACAAAACCACAAACTTGTTGCAGGAAATTTACAAGTTTACTTTAGCCTTTAACCAAAGTGCTAAATTTGTCTATTTTGCTGCTGATTGAAATCTACCATTAATGTCCGATTTTAAAAGATAATATGGCCATTTCTTTCCTATCTGAAAGCATTCTCACTTTTCACATGGAATGGTTTTTCTAAGATAAAATCCTTGCATCTACCCTTTGACCCTTCCTATAACATGTTGGTGTGTCCACGGTTGATACCTATGTGGGAAAGCTTTCATTATCTTGTTCTGTCATGGAACAGGAGGAGGAGAGGATAGGCCCCAGGAGACTTTAATTACAATCAGTTTTCTTGTCAAGCTCAGTCTCATCAGCCACAAATATCCGACTGCTCACATTCACAAGCTTGAGCCAATTGGATACAATTAAACTAATTAACAAAAGTGAAACCGCAGTTCTGCTCCACGTTCGAATCCAGGCTCAATGAATAAACCGAATAACAATAATGTCTAGTTTGTTATTGAATCATCAGCAGAGTGATTTCTCCCCAGTCAATAATCTGTATCATTATGGTCAACATTTTTTGTGGGCTCTGGAGGTCCCTTAGGGGCCCTCTGGTATAAGGGACCCTCCTTCCAATCTCAATCCCAAACCCATCACTCTTCCTCAGGCACTCAACTGTCAATCTGACCCGGATCTGGGAACCCGGTCTTATCTGATCCCCCAGGGCTCCCTTGGGGGGGGGGTGCAGGGGTAGAGGTAGGGCGTCCCAGTTAAGCCAAGCCAAGCCAAGCCAAGCCATGTCTGCATACCTCCCCATAAACAGCTACCACCCAACCGTTCAACCAGAGAGGTGAGAACTGTGAGAATGTGTTTTAATAGATGGTATAAAGTGATGATGTTCCGCAAAAAATGGCTCCAGAATACAAGATAAAGGTCATAAAATGGGCATAAATTATGTTGAAAATCTATTAGCCATTAGCCCGTTAGGACTATTAACCATAAAATACCATAATTAATCTGATTTAAGACTGTTTACGCCATGAGGGGAAAATAAGCAGAATCATGTACTTTCAAGTGGTGGAAGAAGTATTTAGATCCTTTACTCAAGTGAAAGTAGTTAAAGTTGAATATACAATATTACAAAGCCTGCTTTCAAAGTCTTGTGTAAAAACACGTAAATATTATATCATTAGCTAAAGTATTTTACCAGTAAAAGCACTCATTAGGCAGAAAAAGGGTCCATCAGTGTCATAATATTATGTGTTACATCTGACTAAATGTACATGGTAATTTTTATTTTTTAAAATAAGACCGAATGCTTTCTATGCAAATTTTTTGTCTACAGTATGAAGTAGCATAAAATGGAAGTACAAGTACTTCAAAGTTGTAATTTGGTATAGTACTTCACTAAATATACAGTACATCTCAAAATTTCAAATATAACTCCTCATTTGTTTTTGTTTTTTGCTTGGTTTATTGCCAACATAATGATATACTGATAAAATACACTTTGTTATTATATGCACAGTTAGAATGGTGATAATGTGAGTAGAAAGACCAAAGTCTTTGGCTCTGTTTCAGGCCTCATGTCCACAAACTCTGATACAGGCTCTAAACACAGGACTTAAAAAGAAACAAGTTTTTTTACTGGTAAAAAGAATAAAAAGCACTTTCCTTTTGAAAGACAGTAATAATGACAAATGATATTCAGTAACATTCTGAAACAGGTACTGATACTTCAATGCATCAGTGACTTCAGATGTGTCAAATTATCTAGACACAACTGCATAGACTTAATGGGGAAGTTAGTTAAACATATTTTAGCTACTAGCCAAGAGAGATCTCAACTTAAGGTCTGTTCAGTAGCTGTTGTGGAGCTTTCAAATGCATGTGATGTTCTTCAGTACATCAGTTCTCACATGATGTTCTTCAGTAGATGGAGTTAAAGTTTTGTTTTTCTTTGCACTTTAAGAACTTTTCTTTCACAATCGCGGCATGTAGATTACATGTGTTTGCATTGTATTTTCATTGGGAAATCTCTAACGCCCAGTAGTTTAAGGTGTACAATATGTTTTTGAAATGTTGCATGTCATCTTCCTTGTTCTCTTTCCTCATGTCTCCTATCTCTACCATCAGCTCTCAAAAGAAGGCAAAAAAAACACGTACTGTTGTGTAACAAGCACTGCACTCTGAAGCGACGACTGAAAATAGAAACTTCCCTATTTCCTTACGTGATATTGATATTTGTTATATCAGATATCACATTGAGCATTAGTGTTTGAGTGAACACTTTCTCAAGAGTTTTTGTCCACCTCTCAGTGTGTATGACATTGGATCGTTGTGTTGACTTGTCTCCTTCCCTTTATCGACAGACTCCATCATGCAGAAATAAGCTCAGTCAGGTCTTGTAGCTAATCGTCCCAAGGCTCGTCCATCAGACACAGATTCAATTGGAGCCTTTTAATTAATAATGCCGTTTATCTGGGCAGGGCGGGGGGGCTCGTCTTTGTAATTGGGACGCCTGATTAGGCTCCAGAGGAAGCTTTTAAACCAGCAAGGTTATCAGTGCTCCTCCCTCTGCCTGTCATCATCTCCTCGATGTGGGCCCCTGTTTTTCCTTCGCTCTTGTCTGATCACTTTTATTGTATTATCTTCCCCTGCTGGTTCCTCTGTCTTTTCCTAGTCTAATCTACTCATTGCTGCCTTCAACAGGTGTCATGTGACATGAAATTCCTTCAGTGTATTATATGTCTCATAATATAACACTTCACATTTTTACACATCATTTTACCACCTCCCTGCAGTCTCAGCCTGAGTCAGACTTAATGCTGCGGAGAGTGAGGCTCAGCACTCAGAGAGCTGGACAGCTCCTGTCCAGCCTGATGTGAATGGAGACTTATTGATCCCAGCAGGCTGTGGTTAGGGGGCCCTAATGCATTTACACCCTGCTATACTCCCTCTACACTTTCTGTTTGTCCCTCTTAATTACACCGACACCATAACGGATCCATACAACTCCCCTGATACTCAATGACTTTCTCTGGACTCTCCTTTTTTTCACCCATCCTATTTCCCCCCCATTTTCTCCTTTTTTCCCATTTTCTCCCCCGCCCTCAGCCACTCTGTCCTCCAGGATCCCTGGGGTATTATCTCCAACGGTAGCGTTTGTAAGGCCAGTCTGGTGTTGGCATGGCTGATGTATTTTGGTGTGCGATGATGTGTACTTTCAAATTGATTCAAATTGACCAATAGTGCATGGCAACAATGAGGAAACTGTTAACTGAGGCTCCATGTTGTTGTGGGCTACTTGGTAATAAACTTAGTAATACTAAATTAGATAATATAATTCAAATAATGGGATCCGATTTGGAGTCTTATCACATTGGCCTATCACATGCTATCTTGATTTTTATGATGAAAAAAAAAAAAAAATAAGGAAGATAAGTGAGTTCAATAATCAGAAACATAAATTCAATAATCTAAAATTCATCATAGACATTCAAGGACCCCAGTGCAAACTGTGCATAAATTCAGAGGCTGTTGACCTCTAAGAGAACGCCAGAGCTCAGCAAGAAAACGAGGAGATTGATTTATCAAACTAAAGCGAAAGAAAGGGGAAGGGAGACGAAGCAGTGTTTAAGTTTATTGTTGTGAATTACTGCATCTGACAGATCAAACAACATTTTTGTTAGTGGACTAAAACGTGTCTCCCTCCCTCCATCTCTGTCTTCCTCTCTCTTGGTATGCTGTGATCTCTGTGGAACGTCCCACCCAGTCTCTGTCTCAAACTCTTAACCCCACCTTTACCTCCTCACAACTTTTGTCTTAAAACGATCTTCCTGCATTTCTGTACTGCCCTGACCTTGTTTAACTCCCATCCCCTCGCTCAATAAGAGGAGCGCCACAGTGCTTTAACTGTGTAGCTCGTTCAACAAAAGGAAAACATCAGGTACATTTAGTGGAAAAAAAAGTCGGATAGTTGAAGTTCTTCTTATGAAACCAATTGTACGCGTTCAGATGACTAACAGCAATAACAAATGAATCACTGTGGATAAAAACAAACCAAGTTTCTTTCCATGTAATAAAACACTTAAATGTCCCATGTGACTAATATCTAACAGGGAGATAATGGTGTTAGGGGTTGCGCCGGGGAGATCTGTGATCTTTGTCTGCCTGTTTAGAGAAGACATGTAAATCATCAGAGAATAGTCTTAAAATGTGACACAAGAGAGCCAGATAAGACAGGGAGGGAGGGAGGGAGGGGTGGGACGAGGAGAAGAGAGCTTACATACTGGTCTGTTTATGACAGTGATCATTCAAACACTTAACCTGGCACTTTCAAATGGCTTTATTCCTGCATTAACACCCATCTCGCAATGTATATGAAATGTGTAATTATGAAAGTCCTTGTCAGTACATTATGAATTACCATGATTTTCATCACATGCTAATATGTGTAAATACAGTGGGGTTCAAAAGTCTGAGACCACATTGGAAATCTTTAGTATTTTCACATAAACCTGGATAAAAAACAAGTTATGACATTAAAATTAAGAAGAAATATTTAAAATTCTGCACTATTTCTAGGTCAGCAATCAAATTTAAGCAGATTTGTGGCAATGACCAACTTAACTCTTTTGTACAAAAGGTCAGATTTTCATCAGTTGTATCTCTTCCACTGAAATATGCATTCAAATGACAGATGGACTTTCTGATTATTTCTAGGTTTACGTCAAAATATTACAGATTTTCAGTGTGGTGTCCCTACTGTACATTTTTTACCACATCAAAAATTGACAGAAATGTGACACCGAAATGTCTTTAAATCAATTTGTCTTGTTTTTTGTATCTTAATACTGCTTTCTTCATCTGTTCAGTCAGTAGATCAGTGGATAACACCAACAAAACAGCTATTTTCTTTCAGCAAACAAAGAATAAAATAAGTAAATATATAACTTTAACTTTCCAGACCAGATATGAGTGTCTTATGAATGTTCAGCTAGATTTGGAACTGTTTTGGTTATTTCATATAAACAGTTTTTTTTTTTTTTTTTTTTTTTTTTTTGTCTTTGCTCATCTGGCTGGTTTGAAGTGAGTGGGGCACAGTGGGAATGATGTCACATACTTCTGTGCACCAATCAGGATTTAGCAACATTTGAATCTGATGACAGTTGTGGGCCTGTTTGCTTACGTTGTAGAGCCACTGTCAATCAAATTTGATCAAAGCACACCCACGCAGTCCTGATAAAGCAGATGAACTGAGCTACTGAAGGTCAAACTCTTAATAAATGATAAAGGAGGATGTTTTTTATCTAACTTTCACTCTGACTGTATGTCACGAATACTTAATGCAATGGTAAGTTTTCTCCTGTATGAGTCACTCTTTATTTATGGTGCATGATCACTCAACCACCTCGCCCAGCTTACATTAACATAGGATAAAAAGTCGGTACAAAACAAAATGAAATAGAGAACAAAAGATAAAACAGTGCCTTTGATTGAATGCCAGATGAATTTTATTAAAAGTCCAAGAAGATACCATGTATTTCTATATACTCCAGGCTGATGTATGATTAGTTCAGTAACTTATGGTACAATACTATCTCTCTTACTTTTAATTGGTTTCCATTGCAACCCACTACTGCCTGTCGGTCCCCTCACATCCCACTTCTCTGTCTTGGTGTGGTGTGGTCTTAAGTGGTTGTACCAGGGAGTTCTGTCCCGCAGCCCATCCGTTGACTGGCTCTTAATCCAGTTAGGGCAGAGGGGGTCTGGCGTTTCCCGTCTTGGCTGAGCAGGCTGTGCTAAATGAGGTTTTTACTTGCCCTGGGGGAGCCCAAC
This sequence comes from Holacanthus passer, assembly GCA_025331565.1. NCBI lineage: Eukaryota > Metazoa > Chordata > Actinopteri > Pomacanthidae > Holacanthus > Holacanthus passer. The sequence goes on from JAFREQ010000011.1 coordinate 4,818,043, forward strand.
TTTAATGGACCCTGGTAAATGAATACATGAAGAAGAGAGGCAGACCAGTGCAGGGAGGGCTGCTCGGACCAGAGGAGAAGGGAGGACGGTGATGGTAATTAACAGGTAAAGTGATCAGTCAATTCACTGATCAATCAAACATGAATCTGTCCCTCAGATAATCAGTGACAAAGCTGCATCTTAAGGACAAGGAAGCAAACAAATGTACTGATGTCTGCCGGCTGTTACGGTTATTAAACAAGTTAAACAAGGCTGTGCTACAGCTCTTAACTCAACATGGAGGCAGCAGCTGCCTATACACTGCTCAGTGCACTTCCTTTCTCCCACTACGGGAAAAAAACTATTGTGTGTATGAATGTATTTATAAGCTGCAGCCACTGTTGCGGCAGCTCAGAGCCCTTTGGTACAGTTAGAAAATAGCTCCATCTATATCCCTGCACTCTTTCTCTCTCACACATATACAGACTCACAAACAAACAGCCCTCCACTCCACCCTTTCCCACTGGGTCCATGGGATGGGCAGTGGACTCGGGGGAAATGAGGTAACCCATACACGCACACACATACACATACACATACACACACACACAGAAAACACAGTGGCGGTGTAGCGCCATTCAGGCCTCTGTTCAGCTCTGTCCATCAAAGCTGTCAATCTCAGGGCATTTCTCATTGCCCCCACCCCCCCACCGCCATCTCCCCAACCAGACCTCGACCCACCTTTTAAGGCCCAGAATATTTGGTCCTGTCGGTTGCCATGGGAACCATCCAGATGTTGGCCTCTGATTAGCTGGCGACGGTCAAATGAAATCAGAAGAGGTGTGATAAGATCACAGGGCGACAGAGACTGGGAGAGTGGTGGCCGCGAGCGGGAGTGGAGTGGGGGGAGGTGGTGGCGGTGTGGGGGGGGCAAAGGAAGTCATAGAAAAGGGGGGGAGGCGGGCATTAGTGAGGGGTTTGCACACACACATTCACACACTTTAATGCAATTCACTGGGGAGTGCTATTTTTTTCCACCAAACACTTCATTTTTAGTCTGTGTAATCTTGGCAGCGTGTAAAAATGGCACCACTCAAAAGCAAACAATCACGCTCTGTGTTTGTTTTCTGAATGAGAATGTGTCGAGAACATTTGTGCTGAGTGACAACAGAGCACCTTTGACTCTTCCCCTTTCTCCTGGGAGATTCAAAATAGAAACAAACGGATGTAGTGGAGCAGCCTGTTAATGCTAATGTTAAGTGACCTGTATATGACTTTGAGTCCACCATGCTTTCTCTCCAGCAAGGCCGATTCCACGAGTGATACGACGGACATAAGCTGCACAATCAAATGGCTTTTAAACAAACTCCAAACAGCACTTCTCTGCTCCCCTACCTGTCCCGCAAGTACCTAATCGCATCCAAAGTCCCATTTCCTGTCAATGAAATTACATTAAACATCTCCCTTTAGGTCCTTGTCCAAAGTGACCCCAAACTCGCTGAGACTGATAAGGGTGCTAACTAGGTAAAGGCTGAAGCACTTCCCAGTGTTCGGTCAGTGAAAAGAGCTGCAGTGAAGGGAGCGCAGGGTGGGGGGGGGAGCTGGGCCCTGCCCCTGCTCGCTCCATTTTCCAATAAACTCCAGCAATCAGATCAGCGCTGCTTTAAATGGACGACTTGATGGCAGCAGGCTGCATTAGCCGCTGGTGTCCTCCCAATCCGATTAGACGGAGACAGTGACAGTTTCCAGCCAAAAGAGGCAGGTAACACACACGCACACAAACACACAACAAACACGACATTTACTGCTATTCAAACATATAGAAGCACACACACACACACAGATATGAACTTAAGTTTGAATAAAAAAAGAGATGTATGAACATGAATGGGGATCACACACACATGCACAGTGGCACATACAGGCAGGACCTCTTGTGGCCATTTGTGGTGCTAATTGGATGGTCTGTGGCAGATGTCATTATTGTTGAGCAGTCAGCCACTTGATGTTTCCAAGTTGTTGGGCAGTCATTTGGGCATATTAGCAACTCCTTCAGTGCAGAGGTCATGCCCCAGGGCTATGTTACGTGTCTGTGTGTGCGCGCTTGTATCGATGTGTGCACGGCTGTTTGTGTGTGGGTGATTTACGCATGTAAAAAACTACTCTCTCTCTCTAATGGCTCCCCTGCTTTGAGGACCTGCCTTTTACAGTCACATAATTACCCCAGATTGTTTTTAGGTACACAATGGGGTACTTTTTTGCTGTGCACGTGCCTGACATGAGAACCTGGCAACAAGCTGCTAAGTGCAACAGGCAGTGTCATAAAAATGGTTGCCATACCTCAGATAGCTTAAACCTCTTTCAGGCTAGTCGCTCCTCCTCAGCACTTAGAGCGGAGAGAATGGTCCCTCAGTGTGCTTATCAGGTAAAATAAACCTCAATGATGTAAAGTAATGGCTGGGTTATATGAGAATGCATGTGTGAGGTAGAGACTGGAAACTCTGCTCCTTATCACAGGGCTAGACAGAGAGGAGTGAGACTGTACTTAACAGATTTAGACGGTCAGTGAAGCTCAGCACCTGGACAGGCAAAAAGAGGGGAGGAGAGTGGCCTCTCAGGTTACAGTGCAGCCGGCCCAGTCAAAATCAGGGAGATGCAGAGGGACCTTGTACAAGTCAAGAGTGGTCAAGTTTTAGCGAGAAGGCAGGCGCAACAGCTGTATATATGATTCACACCATCTCTATGCTAATATACACTTTCAGCAGTTCCACACTTTTGTCAAAGAGTCCCACTCACAGCTTTTTGAAACAAGTGCCACACAGCAGAAAAAAAAGGTAAATGTAGATGGAAAGATTTGAAATTAGTTTACTCATGCAGAACTCTGTGAGCTGATAAAAGCAGACCACCGGCTGTTTTCTTGTGTTTTATGTTGGAAACACATTTGTGCAGCGCAGCACTACCTGACGCCTTCTGATCCCATGGCTGATGATGGACTGCGGATCAGCCAGTTAATTTAGGCCAGATAAAAGCCTCTCATCTCCGCCGAGGTAGATTACTGTAATAGCAGCCTTTCTCATCTTTTGATCTTTTTTACTGCTGCGTTGGTTCATTTGCATGTGTCAGAGATACAGCTTTATTTAGGGTGCTTATTAATGGGAACAGGAGGGATTCTAGATACTAAAACCTGAGGCAGATTAGCACTGACCCCCATGGATCTCACATGCTGTTTCTTCACATACATTTACGAGCATATTATCTGTGTGCAGGTACACACTCACGTCCTATAATACGGTAAATACACACACGCATACATGAGTAAGGTGTGCACAGACACATATAATCTAATAACGCTGTACGCGCACAAACAGCAGGCAGAAAAGAACACAAACTCATACACACAGCATATTTAGACACACAACAACACACACACACTTAAGACAAACACAAATATTCCTTCATGCCTGCCCCTCACTGACAGCATGTTGGACTTCTAAGCGTTCTCTCAGGCCTCGGTCTGTCATCCTCCTGTCTCTCCCCGGCTGCTTTGCTCCGGCAGATATGGTCGATGTGGACGTGTACTTTGTCCAGATCATCCGTGAGATGAGATGAGAGGAAGTGGGAGGTATTGTTCTTCCTGTGGCGCTAAGCCCCTGGGCGATTACCCTGTCAGGAGGGAGAACTCAGCGCCGGCGCCGACTGCCACAAACCAGCGCTAAATCCCAACTGATCGCAAAAGAGGCCGATTTTACACTTTAGATTCCTCCCATCTCTTAATGCGGCCGATGAGGCAGAGGATCTTCGCCTCTCCCTCATCTTATCCGCCGCTGCTATCCTCCTCAGCCGGTGGCGTCAACCCCTAAGCTTGCGCTGCGGGGATAAGACTCAACGCCTTGTCAGGCCAGATCAATGTGATTTTACAATGCAGTCCGAGAGAGGGGCCCATATAGCCAAGCGTGGCAAAACAACAGCACAGAGGCCCTTCCACATGCTCAAGCACTGCTTCCAAAGTGACTCTTGCCACCTCTGTGTATCTAGCGTGCTCAAATAAGATACCATAATCTAACAACAATGTTGTACACAAAACCTGCCAACTGCATCTCCTAAATCTGACTACCTCACACATACCTGCACTATCTCTCCCCCTTTCCTCTCACTATCTTTTAGTTTATCAGAGGGGTTGATCTCTCTGAATGTCTCATTGAACTCCTCCATCGGTTTATCTTATCTGTTTTCTCAGAAACACTCCTCGGGACAGTTCTTCAAATTCCTCTTCAAGTCGTCAAAGCATTTCTTTTTTTCTTCTTTTTTTTTTTTTTTAGGTAGATATCCCGAGGATACTTCCCCTGAAGACGACACTATTGTGTGTGTGTGTGTGTGTGAGACAGGGGATGTTTATGTTAGAAAGGAATTAATAATGATACAGAAATTATGATATTTTACAGTGAAGTTAGGGATGCAGTCAGTAACATTATTATTAGGACTTTTGATTGCATTTCCTTCAGTTAAAGAGTGAAAAAGAAAACGGTTTAGTTGGAAAAGGCTCAGGGGCAGATTGACTGAAGGTGAAATGGGAAATAACAGAAATATTGTTCCCCATCAGAGCATCCAGCTGCATGATGACATCCTCCTCTCTGCCAAGTCCTTCGACTGATTTCCTGTTTGGGTTTGATTATCATATAGGGCCGCGCTAGTATATCATCCCCTCCCTCTCTTCTCCTCTCCTCTCCTCTACTTTTACGAGTGACAGTTGGGAATAAAGTAGAGCGTAAATCTCTGGCAGTAATAAAGCTGCTCAGGCCAATGTTCCTTCCTAATGCTGGTTTGTCTCTCCCTCATCACAAATTTGTACTTTTTACAAGACGAGCCCCGTCTGCCTTTCATTGCTCCCACTAAGTCATCCTCAAGTGTCAGCTCTCCATCCAGGTTTAAGAGTATTGGGAGATCCATGGTCTAACACAAATACATCCTTGTGAGTGGCAACACGCGTCATAAACACACATAAATGCAGAGAGCCTTTACGCGCTTGGTCCTACACACAAACACACATCTAACAACTTTTACACACACACACACACACACACACACACACACACACACACACACACACAAACAGTTCCCTCTGCCTGACCACATTCCTCTAAAGGGCGATCATGAATCTTGGTCAGGAATCCGAGTCCTGTGCTGGTAAAGCAGCCTGTGGCGGCACTCCTCCTATCCCCAATAAAGTCATCCCTGGGTGGGCAGGAGAGCCCCACACCTCCCTGACCTCCATCCATCAGCCAGGAGGGAGTGCTCGCCTCTGTTCACCCACTAGATCCTAAATCCATCTGCCAGCATGCAGCACCAGCTAACACACACGCACACAAACTCAACACATACCCTCCAGCAGCATCTAACCTGTCCGAGGCCCACAGGTGTCAAAACATGCCCTAACAGCTCCAAACACACAGCCCATAACCATCTAATCAGTCAACTGTTAGATAATGCTGTCAAGTGGTCAGCTATTCAACTCCTGACTTATCACTTACAAATCCCCTTTCTACTGCTAATTTATTGCAACGAGAAGGGCAGGTTGCCATTCATTTAGGTAAAGTTGAGAACTATCACTATCAAGAGCAGCATGTGACTGATCTCTTAAAGTAAGCACAACACACACATTTCTTGCAAAAGTTCTGATTCTTGGCCCAAGATGCCCCTCTGCATTCAGAAGCAGTAACAGTGAAAGGGCCTGGATGCCCACAGGTGGACCTCATGGGACTGAAATAATCCCCCAAATCACTGTAGCATGTAATTCATAGAAAACTGCAGTCACACTGATGCTAAACTGACTCACTTTGCTTCAAAAACATGATCTCTGTCACAGCAAACTTCAGCATTATTAAACAAACTAATCTCAAAAAGAGACACAGCAGGGTTCAATCCAAACTTGAGATTTATGGTTCCCAAATTCCATTCATTGATCTGGTTTCACGGTTTTCATAATTCTTCTGATCAGTATGTTTAGCTTAAATTTTTGCATTAACAGTGACTCAAATCAAACGTACCACAGTATGTCTCTGAAAATGAAGAATGATAGACAATTTGTGTTCACGTTAAAGCTGTTCTTAAATTTTGTGTTACGAAGAAAAAGTGCACAAAAGTGACAGTTAGTTACTGTCACGGTGCTCCTGAACAGCATGAGTCAATATCAAACTTGGCCGGCGAGAGAAACAGAACTAAAATGACCACTTCATGGCCGTATCCCTCCACCAACCAAGTCAAGTCACAGTTTACATCCATGTTGGTCCAGACTCATATAATACATGCAGTGAAGACTTTGAAGGACTTTAATAAAAGATATGAAGTGTATTTTTTGGTGAAGTGGAAGTTATCATTATATTGAGATATATGATTCCAGTTAACACTATATTGAGATGTATGATTCCAGTGAACAATTTCCACTGAGAACCATGCTGTCCTCACTTAGAGACTATTTTTACAGAAGGGTACAGAGGACTGATAGAGAGCTTCATCACATGCTGCAACGACAATCACCTGAAGCTCAGTATCAGAAAGACCAATGAGCTTTTGGTGGACTATAACGCTTCAAATATGGATGTTGCTCCAAAGAAGCTTCAAATTCTAAAACATGGATGCTTCACACACATCTGCATCACAGAAGATCTATACAGTCAGCACAGTTTCAAGGTGGACACCCAAGATCAGTGTCACCAATTCAGTATTTGACCAAATGTGAAATATGATTCACAGTCTCTGTTCCTGAGTTATGAATAATGGCTTGAAAAGTGTTTTTGCACAACATTATGATGCCACAGTGAAGGTGACCATTGACCTTTTAGACATAAAATGTCATCACTTCAAAATTGATCCTATTAGACATTTGTGTGAAATTCTGTCATAATTACCATGATAATTAGGATGAATTCTTGAGTTATGGCCAAAAACATGTTTTGTGAGGCCACAGTGACCTTTAATCACCAAAATCTAATCAATTCATTGTTGAGTCCAAGTGGACATTTGTGACAAATGTGAAGAAGTTCCCTCAAGGTTCCTGAGATATCCCATTCACAAAAGTGGGAAGTATGGGCAACCAAAAAAATAATGCCTCTCGCCGGTGCAGAGGCATGAAAACATGTGAATGTTGAACAGCTACACTGTGAGTCCAGCTGTATTAAAACACACTGTAGGTGATCACAGATAGCACCAGAAGACAGAATAGAGGTTTAACCAGCTGAGATTCAGCAGAGTAACCAGCATGGCCTGTTGGCTGTGATGCACACAAAAGAAGAAGAAGAAGAGTTTTATACATTTTTCTATCATTGAAGTGTTTTTTAATCTAAAAATCGCTGTGTTGATGCATGTTGTTTTAACATGCACTGCATCTATGGGGTGAGGACACCAGTATAAGCACACAACCAGACTGTTCTAATTAATGTTGTTCAGTCCTCCAGTTTGATGTATCATTAATGTTATATATATAATGATAAGTCAAAATTACTGCAGAATCGCATGGACTTGATATACTTCCTAAGTGAGGACAGGCTGCCCTGTTGATTTAAACCATACCACAGTATTAACTGGAATCCGCAAATCTTGTTATATATATCTTTTTATAGGTCACACACATCATGGACCAGTGTTACACACTGCAGCATTTATAAAACAGTCTGCAATGTTTGTCCCAAGATGGGATTTTCATAAAAATACACAAATGGCATAACACATAACCAACTACACAAAACAAATACACAAATACATTTTTAAAAAGTACCATGAAACCAGACAAACCCTCAATGATAGTGCAGGATCTTCTATGATAATATACTTCCGCCCTCTACAAAAACTGGGAACTTCCCTGATTCACAGGCTCTAAAAGAAACCTTACATTATCAAACTGTGATGCCAGCTGTATTGTGATCTGAACTAAACTACCAGTGACAGAGTGGGTTACCCTAATTTCTGGTAAAAGCATTATTGTTAACAGTAAAATGTCACTTTCTGAGACAAGCACCGACAGCAACATCCCACTAAAACCCAACAAAAACAACTCAGGGCCTGACAGGATTCTTTCAGTAAAAAATGGACCCCTGGAGTATAAGCTTGAAAAACACAGAGTCAGATGGTCATTTGGCCAGATAGAGCATGTAAGGTCAGACAAACACAGACCCTGAGGCTGCCACAATGTCAGAGGCCAAAGACTGAGAGCCTCAGTGGTGTGTAGGAAAACCCTCCCACATATTACAAATACGCAGTCTGTAAATAACAGAGTACTTCAGTATTATGGGTTTTTAATAAATATGTGCAGATATGGATACCTAACACACACACACACACAGATGTCAGCACTCTCCTCGTTGATCAGAGTCTGTTTCTCACAGGGGTGGGACTGTGGGAACCATGCTGTCACTTCCTGTGCCCGCGGGCCTCAGCCAATCGTCATCAGATAAGAGCCATGGCTCTGCCAATCAGAGCGGGGCCTGAGCTTCACATGATGGGTCAGGGGACGCGATAAGGACATAACTTGCTAGGGAAAACGTCTTGATCTCAATTGTACCCCCTTCAACCTGACCCTCTCCCCCCTTCCCACCAAAATAGTTGTTTGGAGACAAGGTTTCTTTTTGTCTTTCGCCCATAATTACGCTCCCTTTCATCTGCCCCCCTGTTCCCCTTGACCTGTACTCCGGGGTCAGTGGCCAGGATATCCCACTCTCCTCGGGCCAATAATGTGCCTTTTAGGGTGGATGAAGAGGGGCATTCATGCCAGGGCAGACAGGAGAGCAGCGAGGAGAGTAATCACTCCATCACACTCTGCCCCCGTCTGTCCCAGCTCCTGCCCAAACACCCAAACAGCTCGCCTCGGTCCTTACATCAAAGACCTGGACCCGGACTGCAGCCTCAGCCAGCAGCTTCAGCCCTGCACAGCACAGAGGGTGACTGTGTCACCAACCAGGGAAAAGCACAGTGGTTCACCAATGGGGCTGAAACAGTGGAAACCCCCCTGAGAGTTTTCACAATCACATCTGATGATACAGCGAAGAAGATTGTTGAAATTCAAAGAATTGAACGCATACTTGCTTACCTAGAAGCACACTTATTCCACGCACAAACTGAAAGACAAACATACCCACACTGTCATCAAACAGACCTTTGATAAACAGGGTCTGAACAGCCAGAGACCTGCACAATGAGTCATTAAGGAAGTGTGTAAATCTTGGGGAATTTTCCAGACCTTGGGCAGTCAGACCTTCCATACATTAGCATTGTTCCTGAGCAGCTATCACAGGTGGTGGTCTGGCTTATGAACTAGTCCCTGGACGCTGTCTGAGCTACACTCACTGTACTCAGGTTATGTCAACATTACGAATGCATTTTAAAGTGGAGTATGCCAAAGGAGTGTCAGAGCATATCTACAGCATGTCTGTGTGTATCTGTCTGGTTTTACTTTACTGTAAAATGTTGGAGGGCCTATCTTGACCCTGCATGCAAAGAACAATAAGCAAAGTGTGGGGCAGTATCTTAAAACATTCCTCAAAAAGAGTTGAAGAATGACTGGAATTCTGCCAAAATCTTCCACTCTGTCAAAAGCCCTGCATCCTCACTGATACAGAGACCAACTGTACTGAGATACAGCAAACTGAACTCTCAGGTCTCACATGTATAGTTGTGTGGAACGAATACCTGCTTTTTCTATAAAAGAAAAAATAAAAAAATAAAAAAGTTTTCAACTTAGGAGATACATTTTTTAAAGATCTTTAGAATCTTTTGCCATTTTAGTTAGAAATTGAGACTAAATATAACATAAAGGATCACTGCACTGAACAACAGCGAGGCAGTGATGCTCTGGCTGCATCAGCAGTGTGGCCTTGTGCAGCCACCGGCCTGAATAGACCTCAAACCAGTCAGCCAGCAGCCTACCAACCTTTAGAGTTTCACTGTGATCAATAGCTGGATTAATTGCTGAAAGGGCGGGGGGAGGAGGAGGAGAGCAAGGAGAAGGAGGAGGGAGGAGGTCGTCAGAGCCTCGGGCAGGGGAGGGTTTCAGAAGGTGGGGGTTAAGATGGTGCTGACAGGCAGGGAAAGCTGAAGGGATTTAAAAGGCGAGTAGAGGGGAGCTGGAGTTGGAGCAGTAAGAACCGGAGAGGGAGCTTCAACCCCCCCCACCCAACCCCACCCCAGGTCACCTGGCAGCGTGCAGGGCGGCGGGCCGTCAGATTAGGATCTGAAAGGGGGAGATAACGAGTTTATTGCCCCCTGGATGGGGCTGTTGGAGCCAGGGAAGGAGGAGGGCAGGCCAAGCAGGCCGGGGTGGGAGCTTGAATGGAGGTGGCGGTGGTGCGTTTGTGTTTGTTTTAACCTGGGGAGATAGATGCAGCCAGGCAAGGTCTTTATGAAAGAGCACCCCAGCAGGGCAGTAAAACACAGGCAGCATGGTTAGAATACCAGCAACACCAGTCAACCAGCAGTTACAGCAGCTCATCCATCACAGCCTTGACACATACGCACAATTGCATATGCGCATGTGCTCGGAGACGCACACATATACAATTTTATAATCTCTGCGCATGTCTGTGTTTTTTCGTGGCTTAGTAAGAAGTTGCACGAAATGACTGTTGAGTGCTCAGTGAATAACTGATATTGCCAATAATCGTAATGGTTGCCATTTCCGCCACTGTCCTAATTTGTGTGGGTTGAGTAAATTCATATCGGAGGGCCTGTTAGGAATTCCACTTCCTCACTGATCAACAATGTGTACTTTCATGTTATCTCCTGAGTTATTGGAAATGGGATAAGCCCGATCCTATTACAAGCAAACACAGAATAACGTATGAAATCTATATGTATTTCACACTGCTGTGATCTTTGGTCACTGAATTCTGTGCACGTATTGGGAGGCTGTATTAGCTTTGCGTGTCTGGCCCAGGCGCTGGAAGAGAGATAAGGGGAGCGGATATGAGAAATATGAAAAATAGCACTGTGATAGGATGATCAGTGAGAATGAGCAATACCGGCTGCGGTGACAAATGGGACAGGGAGCCAAAGAGGAGAGCAATGCAAAACGGCATTAGAGCCAAGGACAGAATGATTTTCCAAGAGGAGTGGAGACGAAACATACTTTGTTAGAACGAACAGGTCAATAATAACCTCCTGATATCAGTCATTTAGTCATTTATTCTATTCCCCATTTTTCTGTTTCGAGTCATCTGTGAGAGTCTATTTAACTCTGAAACACACCCAGTAGCACAGGTGCTGCAATTGTGCTGCATGGATAGCAAGTTAAAATTACATAATAAAGATATAAAATAATAAAAGAATATTAAAAGAGTATAATAATATATAGTATAATAGTATAATAAAAGAGTTAAAACACTGCCAGCACCAGAAAAACCCTGCTTTAACTCTTGCTTCTTTATATAATCTCATTTTACAAAGATGAGATTATATTACATGGTATGTTTGGGTGTTTTTCAGGGAACAATCCAACCAAACAATTGAAAATAGACTGACATCCGCAGCATCAAGAGAAATAGGATGAATAGCGCAGATCCTCCTCAAACACACAAACCCCCACTTTCTCTTCAACACTCACTCTTGTACGCACACTCAAAGGGATTTTGGGGCCCTGTGGAGCGGCACGTGAGCAGCCCTCTGTCAGCTGTGTTTGCAGTGAGGCAGGCGAGGGGCGCCCGGCACCTCCGAAAGAGAGTAGCGACCCAGGGAAATGGGAGAAAGGAGGGGTGCCCTGTGGAAAGGCCAAGGCCCTGAGTGGAGAGAAAAGAGTGTCCACAAAACAGCTTTCCTCCAGAGAGAGACAGAGAGAGAGAGAGAGAGAGAGAGAGAGAGAGAGAGAGAGGAGGGGGGCTGTTGGAACAATGCCCCTTCAGCTGCAGGTGCAATGGCTAAGGCTGTGTGTGTGCATGAGTGTGTGTGCAGAGAGCACTTTCTTTTTTGTGTTAATTGAGCTGATCTGTTGTCTTTTCTCTGCCGCAAGTTTAACTCACAGCTGATTAACATGTGGCCTTTTGGAGCTCCTGTGTGTGCAGTGTGTGTGCATGTGTGTGTGTGCAGTGTGTGTGTGTGCGTTCAGAATTACAAAATTAGCTCAGTTGGCAGTGCAAGCAGAGTAATGACACAGGCACAGGGTGTGTAGACACAGGCGAACAGAGAGTGTTAACTCGATTTGCACTTGTATGGAGCACAGAGCAATGGTTAACACATCTGAATAAAGGCTTTATGTGCTACATGTCGTACAATTGGAAGTGCACAGAGGCGTCACTCAGCCACTAGATTAAATAGCATACTCAGAGGATTAAAGGCTTTATACCTAGGAACAGTAATGCAGTATAACAACAGGGCATTCAGCTCACCTACTGTATTTACTACCACAGTCATAGCACTATTATAACACTGCAGCACTTCCAACACAGCCAGAACTTCACGATGCAGTGACTTTGCACTTTTCTTTACACAACTTCACAAAACTTTATATCAGGTGGCCGTTATTGTGACCACGGTAGGTTAAACAAAGAACGCTTAAATATTGAGTTTGACATCAAAACACTTTGGCGACTGAACTTAATGAGGTCCGGGGTCCTGACGCCGAGGGTCTGTCCCTGACAGCCGCCCCATGGTGAGACATCCTGATACACAGACCCCACCAGACTGGACAGCCCTGTTTGGACAACTGGTTCCTATCCTGCACTCGCATGAGGCATCACAGCCATGGGAGGAAGGCCCCGGCGTGCCCTCAGGCTGCGGGGTCTCAGTGCTAACACTCTGGCAGAAAGGTGCCCATGTACCACCCGCTGGCTTTAGAGGTGGTCCTCGCCTACACACAGGAGCACAATCCGTGTGCATAAACAGTGGATACGTACATGTCAGTTCACACATAACGTGCCTCAAAGTGTGAGCCCCGGGGCCGTCGGTGGGGTGCTCAGACTGCCCCAGTGAGGCAGAAACACAGAAACATGTGTAAGGCCTTAAAGAAGACACTAACTTCACAGAGGAGTGTGTCCCCTGTTCCTCCCCCATCCCACACCTCGGCCCATCCCTTTCATAGGAGATTATTGGGAGAGAGAGAGGAGCAGAGGGTAAAGATGGGGAACCGTGATATGGAAGAGCGAGCGAGAAAGATGAAGACAGAAACAGAGAGATTTGCTCTCCACCCCTCTCTGCAGATATTACTGCTTAATTAAAAGGGCAGCATGTGCTAAGTATTATTCCAGCTGAGATCTCTATCTTCAGCCTATGTAATAAGATCTTCAGCAGGCTTACAGCTAAATTTTCTAGCAAATTTCCTTCCTATTCTTTGCCCTTATTTCCTCTTGGCCTACGTCTGTTTTGTGCTGTCGCTGCAATCTTTTTGCGTGCCTGTGTTGCAAGTGTGTGTGTGTGTGTGTGTGTGTGCGAGTGTGAGCCGAGCGGGACTGTTTTGCATGTTAATTAATGTAATATTTTGTACACCACTCGGGAGCGTGTAAGTGTTCTCTTGAATGTGTTCCAATTAAGAAACATCCCTCAGGCACAAATTGGTTTGGACACACTGAAAATGTTCCCGTATTTTTACATATTTGGGAGACCATGAAGAACGTGAACAAAATGCAGAGTTCACATGCCGTCTAAGTGTTGAAAAGATGCTCAGTTAGCTTTGGTTCGTGGAGTCTAACAGAAGAGCTCCTTTCTCCCTAACTGTCAGACCCAAAGCCACCTCTCCCCGTCTCTATCTGCTCTATACCGCGACGATGATTCACGTCTGCTGCTGCAAATCCAGAGATTGTGTCAGGCTGCATGCTTTTGAATGAACATCTCCACAGCTTTAATGGTGCAACATTTTGTTGTATTATTAAACACATGCAGAACTACAATACTCTGAAATATACCATGAATTTTGTCCATACAGAAATCCCTTTCAAATCAGTTCATCTTATGAGGGAAAACATACTGCAGATTTACATACAAGAGACACTTAAATGTTCACACAAAATAAGCATGATTGCCAAGTCATTCATGTATCATGGCTACTGGAGGGGTGGCCATGAGCCTCTTCTGCATTTTTTCCAAAAGAGTGGCTTTGGACTCACATTCAATCATCTGGTAAATTAGTTTAATCCTGCAGCAAATCTGTCCCTCTCCTGGGACATTTCCAGAGGTGTCAATCGGAGATAAGGCCTGTGTGACAATAAAGCCACCAAACCACAGGGAGGGTGTTGGGGGGCAGCACTGCTCTTTAACTCTTCCATACATTCGAAGCAATTTGATTTATGGGAGCAGAAAGAAAGACAGCCATTTCATTTTATTACGTTACACTGTTAAAGGAAGGAAAGAAATGATGTGGACAGTCAGCGTACTGGACACAAGTGTTACCTTTAACAAAATCTGTGTGCCAGATGTCAGAGGAAAAACACACTGCTCAAGACATAAAGTAAGAACGAACCCTTCAATTAAAATCACTGCAACATTGCCAGAATATACCTGCAGAAACATACTGTGGATCTTCATAAGGATTTGATATTTAGTTTTTTCGGGCATTGTGGTGCTTTAAGGATTTCTCTGACAGTAGAGCCATAATTCCAGTCATAGTCCCACAGAGTGTTTTCAGGTTTCTGTTGTGATATTTGTATGATATCACTGTGGATTACTATTGTTTTTGTTATGGGATCTTTACACTTTACCAACCCCAGCAGCTAAATCAGTGATATACACACATTCAACAAAGGCAAAAACATGCATGTGTATCAAACCCTAAACACGCAGACAGATGAGCACACATGCACAGACATGGTTGCACACACTCATTTGTACACATATAAACAGTCTCTGTAAGTCTCTTCATGTCTTCTTGCATTTAAATCAAGCCTCTGCAGATCACTTCTGCCCTCTATTGACTATGTATAGGATTGCAGCTGCAGAGATGTCGAGTTCGAGTTAGTTTTGATTCAGCATGATTTAAAAAAAAAGAAAAAAAAGAATCCAGCGGGTCAAAGCATAACATCATTCACTGCTTAACTTAATTAATGGGCAACTGATATTGGGAGCGTTCTAAAAGAGGAACAGAAAGAGAAAAATGGAAGTCATCCATTTGAGAATTAACTATGACTTACAGCATTTGAATTTGCTATAGGAAAGTTATACTATTTCAACTGAAATGTCATCACTGTCATATGAAATTAATATTTTTACACTGAAAATATGACTGACAACCTCCAGAAAAATTAAAGTGTGAAGCAAGACAGAAAAGTCTGACAAAAGATATCAAATAAATAATTTATATAATAATAATAATAGATACACTTATTTAAAAATCTGTCATTTATCACAAATTTTAATTTTCTAAAAACTATCAAGTCCTACATTAATTACAATAAAATCTGAAATTTGATGGACTGCAAATCCACTTTTTTTAGTTTTTCATCACCACATCAATTTTGATGTAGTCACTAAAAATACTGGGAAAGAAATTTTCAAGTGATCTATCATGCACTGCATTCTTCATGTTTCTTGCATTAAAAAGTGTACTAAACATTCTGTATCAGTTTTTTTGCCACTACTACTGCTGAATAATTAAAAGGTGGATCCCATCAACTGTTTCGCCTCAGTCTATATTAGCGCACGTCTACCCAATAAAAATACTCTATTCAAACACATACTCTAAACCTATAAAAGTTTCCACAAACAGTGAGCAGAGAGCTAATGCTTTGCAGAATGGCATAACGGAGTGCGGGAGAGCTGGGTGATTTAATGTGAGTCATTTTAACATTAAAACAAGTGGGACACAGAGGAAACAAAAAGAGCAAAAGAGGAAAGGAAACTTCAAAATGCTCTTTGAGGAAAATGAGATCACAGGCTGCAATTATATAATTCTTGTCAAGTGATGGTAGCGATAGCCTAAGAGGAATGCATGCACACACACACACACGCGCACACACACGCGCACACACACGCGCACACACACACACACACACAAATAAACTCCAGTGGGAGAATAGCCTCCTTGACTGCATTTTTAAATGTTGGAAAGTTATGAGGGTCACATGTGGGTCAGGTTCAGGAAGAGTATGTGTGTGTGCGTGTGTGTCTGAGTGTACAGTACATGTGTGTGTCAGGCCCTGAACACTGGGCCCCTGATAAAAGCACTTCTTCTGATTTCCTCCTTTGGTTTTTTTTGTTTTTGTCCATTTGGTCCCTCTCTCTTTAGTTATGATGAAAGTCAAAAAGCCAAGCGTTCCCAAGTGTTCCCTGATGCCAAGTGCAGATTTGAAGTGGGAGCATGACTTATGAAGAGTGTGTGCTGTAAGTACGTGCGTGTGTGCTGCTGCTGCTGTATGGGTGTACAAGTGTGCTCCAGCGTCTCAGGGTTTTGAGAAAAAGTCAATCTTGATATGATTTCATCATATGGACTACAATACAACCGCATGAATACAAACATATATAATGAATAGTCAGTAATAGTATGGTGCGGCTTCCAGATGAACGCTCAGAATGAACCAGGCATTCATGCTGTTGCCTACACATCATGGACGCTACACATCTCCATATCTCCCAGTTTACAAAACCCATTTACAACACCGGGACTGGAACACAAAGGTTCCAGTCTGAGCCCCCGCCATTCACCCACACACACACACACACACACACACACACCACAGACTGGTGGTGGGGCCAGGGGGTCTGCTGCTAGGTTCCCAGGGAGCCTCACTGGTCTGATGGAGGCACTTTGTCTGAAGCCGGGGCAGACTACAGCAGACTCCAGAGGAGATGCCTATCAGCTACTGGCTATGCTACGGCCTGAAGGAGAGAGGGAGGGAGAGAGAGGGACAGAAAGAGAGAGGGGGGGACTACAATACAAGATGCTGAATGGAAAAAAAAATTCAGCATCAACATTGAAATCAGAAAAAAGTAATTGCTCACTTAAGACAGAAATAAAAATCTCACACCAGCTTGATTTTTTTGAAAGCTGTATGAGGTTGAGACAAGTCACAGGAAATAAACATTTCCTATGAGCTGTGTATGCCAGATATTGACATCGGCGTTGTACTGTGACGGTCAAACGATTGAGATAAATCCCTCAACGGACGAATCAAGTTAAGGAGCCCAACTGCTCTCCATTGCAGATAACAGTAGCAGTGGAGGCCATATGCAAGTGTTGACAGGCAGAGTGATGCATAGTGAAACCGAGGGTGAGTCAGGTCGGTGACACACTAAAGGTCAACAAGGAGAGCGACCTCTCCAGGTGTGGCCTCCTCACTCAGATCCAACACAGCACACACCCTTCCACACTTTCTTCATCGCTGTTATATCCTCCCAAATGATCTCTGCCAGGTTTAAATTTATATGCAATATACAGTTCATCTTTCACGCTGACAGGGACTCTGACAGGTATTGTAAGGTGCTGAGCAATGATAGGAACAACAAAAAGCCGATACGAGGATAAACGCAATTCCTTTCTGCCTTCTTTTTCTCTAATCTCTCTCTCTGATTACCGAGGCAGTGCGGGGTTATGGATCGGGTGGGTTAGCCAGTGTAGTGGTAGACAGATCTAATGTGTGCTGTCTGCTGCATGGCGACTTCTTAGTTAGAGCGTGAGGGCGTAGGGTAGGGGGGCTGGAGGGACTTGCACCGTGACCCAAGGATCTCCACGGTCTCTGTCAGCGGAAAATTAGATTACAACAGTCGGACCGGGGGGAGGACCTGAGGAGGGGGCGTCAAGAAGTCTAAATATGGAGGCCTCAGTATGTCCATAATCACTTTATACAAGTTAGACGAATCAACAGACTTATCTCCTCCACGCTGTCCAGATTGCTGATGCTGGTGTCAACTGTGTGTGTGTGTGTGTTGTGAAACCTCTCTGACACAAATCCTCGGCAGTCGTTGTACCTCTGCGGTGTTCTTTTACGGCAAACCGGACAAAAAGTGTACAGTGGAGCATAAATGTTAGTGATATGTTAGAATGGATGGTTTTGACAGCAGTCAAAACAGTCCATTTCAGATGGTGCCATTGTGAAAAACAGGCATAAAACACAAAGCAGTACATCTGCTTGGATTAACACTCCACATAATGGAATGATCAATCCGAGTTGGAAAGTCAAGTTTTTTCGGAGCTCAAAAGCTTCACAAACATTTTGTTTTCACTAGTTCAGAGCATAGGATACATACAATTACGTGGCTGCTTATGAGAAGAAAGATGGTCAACTTTTGCTTTTGATATGAATCAGCTGTACAGTCTGTCAGGACTCTTAGAGACAGAAAGACAAAAGGGGAAAAAAACAGGAAGAAGTCTGGTGGACAGACACTGGCAGCGACTGGATGGTGGCAGCAGACGGCAGTGGTGACGAGAAAGGGAAAGGAAAGAGCAGGAGGGGGGGTGATGGACAGAGACAGAGCAGAAAATTGAAGTACATGTAACATGACACAAATGGACAAAAGTATTTAGCTAATGATTTATTATTAAACAGAGCAGGCAGCCCTCCCCAGCCCGATCCCCCAGCCTTGCCCAGGCCCCGGCCCTATTGTAGGGAGATGGAGAGGCAGATAAGCAGGGCTGTAATGGTAGTCAGATGGCAGGTGGGCCGGCCGAATCCGGGGTTAATCACTGCTAAGTGCTGTGGAGAGGGGAGGACACGGGGCCTGGCTGAAACACTGTATCCTGGGGGGCATTGGGAGGACAGGTAAGTCAGCCTAGGTAACTCACCTTGGCGGCTCAGAGGGACAGCTGGACTCTTGCACTGGTTGGCTAATGGTGTTAACTCAGGAGAGTCGCCACAATGATATGTTACATCAACACACTCCCCTCCATCTCACTCTCTGTCTTGCTCTTTCAAACCATGTTAGGCTCTTTTGTATGTGCTCCATCCTGCCTTATTGCTTGGAGCATTTCCGAGTAACACAAGTGATTTAATCTGTCTGAAAGGAAGGAGAGAACACTGTGTAACAGAGGAACTAAATAGAGAGGTCTGTGGACTTTTAAATGGAGCGTTTCTGAGGCAAAACAAACTTTTATAACAAATAATTTTTATTTTACACATGGATGAAATGAAAAGGCTAATGTCATTCAAATTACATTTTGATTTAAAACATGATGATAATGAAGACCTGAGATTTCAAATACTGTAGAGAGACCAAAAACAACACAGAAACTGACATGACTAAAAAAAACATTTCTTTAGTTTCAGTTTATTCACATTTTTACTGAGAGTGGCCTCTATTGGCGGCTGTCTCCAGACTCTGAGCTGCATTTGCCTTCTCTGGATATCATGAAAAAAACAACAAGCGGCCTCTCCTGCCACAGCATGAAATGTGGGCCGCTGTGCTTCTAAACAGCGGATGACAAACCCATAATGAAGGCAGTAATTGGAACAACATTTCAGGTCCACCGTGCACGTCTTGCTCTGGTATCCCTGCCGCCATCAGGCCCTTCTCCCAAATCATTCCCAAACGTCCGGCAAATCAAAACAAAACACGGGGAAAGGAACACAACTTTACAGAGCAGTGACTTCTGATGGGCCATTTCTGCTGGAGACTCCAGTCTGCACGGAGGTGGGCCTTACTTAACCCTTAACGTGAAACAGGCTACAACTCTGGGCTACATTCAGCTGGAGCCATAGAACGTACCGGTGCACTGTTACTCTGACACACATGAGCTGTTGTTGTGTTTGGAAATAAAAGCTACACAAAAAGGCTGCTTGCAATCTGCCCTGCGATAACAGAGTGAGGGAAAGAAAATGCACACATACATGGACCTTCTCAATTTCCACTTGAACACACACACACACACACACCTTCATCTTAAAACACAACCATCAACCATATAGCTGAGCTTATTTCTCTGCCTGCTCCCATAAAATGGAGTCGTCGTAAACAACAGATGAAGTCATCTTGTTTTAGAAGAAGAAAAGAGGAGAGGTCAAGTTGAACAGAGAGCCTTAGTTAAATCATCTGCTTGTAGTAAACAGTTGAGAGGAACATCTATCAGCCAGGCACGTGCCGCTGACAGTATAATAATAAGGTAGCGAGAGCTGGAGCGTGCACTGAAAACAGATGAAGAGAGCCACTTCTCTCCAGAGACACAGATAGAGAGAGAGAGAGAGAGAGAGAGAGGGAGAGAGAGGGGCAATGAATGAAGAAAGAGAGGACAAATAGAAAAGTAGCTCATCACCTTTTCCATCAGCATGGCGGGTGGCGCTGGTGTGACCACAGTAACACTGCGGACCCTGTTCATAATCACAAGGTTACTGTTCATTGTTGGATGTGACCTGGCAGACATGAGTGACAAGGTGGGCAGCCGGGCTCTGTGCTACTGTGCGGATAATTACCTCATGACGACAAAGTGAACTTTGATGTACAGTCTCTCCGCTGTAACGCTTTAATGACCTTAGAGCTGGTATTTGTGCACGTCTGTGTATATGTTTGTGCAGAAAATGCCTGCACATGCTCGACACACGCACACGGGCACTAAATGAGCACACACTCTCTCACTCACACACACACATACTCGGCTTCAGCGAGCCAGTAGGCTTGATGTCAATCAAGTGGGTGTCTAATTAAAAGTAACAGGAGGAAGCTGCTGGAGACAGCAATCGCTATCGGACTCACATTTTCATATGAATGGCCTTTTTTAATTAAACTGAACAGCTAATAAGCCTCAGTATCCCGAGCATGTAGCAGTTTAAGAGACAAAGAGCCACAAAGAAAACACACACGCGCACGCATGCATAGAAAAGACCGGGGGATGAGAGGTAAAGACAGAGGGATGAATAATGACGAGTCAAAAGCAGAGTGATGCATTGCCTTTGAACCTGTTGGCTCTCCTTTGTTTGTGGAGGCGCTTTGCCAGAAGCTATTGTTGTCAACAAAGTTTATTTAGCGTTGATGGTATTAAAGAACACAGTCCAACAGAATTTGCCTTTGCCATGAGACAGGGAGAAATGAAAGAGAGGTAAAAGAAAGAGCAGAGCGCTATCTCTTCCTCAGATGAAAAGAGAGTCTACAAACAATTTGGGCACGTGTGTGTGTTATTCTGTCCCACAGCTGAAGGGTAATTATAAATGTATTGAGTTAGGGTGACTGGATCAAACATAAAACAGCAATAAGCCTAAACCAGCTGTCTTTATTTAAGCCAAGAAAGACACAACAATAGCAGTATTTTGCCAAATGATTGGGGGTATCATAAAATGGAATGATACAAAAGCAAAATGTCACTGTAAAATCCAATCTTATTTCCATCAATGGATTTAGCAGCTATTGAAATAAAAAAAAAATCCTGACAGCATAATTCAGTGACATGAATTTAATGCTTAGCAGCATGGTTATATGATGTTCAGTGCTGTACTGCCAAGCTCTAACAATGACATTTAGCAGCTCCAAAAAACTGCTTTGTTCAAGAGCCAGACATAATTAATGTGTTGATCCTCTTCTATGTGAAATTAGCAAGCCACTCAAATCCGGCATTTCTGGAAAAAAAAAAAAAAAAAAAAGGACAGATTTTCTTCTTCACCATCCCTCCCTTCTCATATCAACACTGTGTCGGCAAACATACAGAATCACACCAGGTTGCCAAAGATGTGCGTGGAGAGAGAATGGGGACAAAAGGCTATATAAATGGGACGTATGATTCCCATACTGCTAAGATTTCTCTGTGGAAGAGATTATGGTTCCGTTCTAACAAACACGACAAATCTCAATTTTCCCAACCTTTTACAGCAGATAAAAGGCCTTGGATCCCTTTTCCACACTAAATCCCAGATCAACTTCTCCTTAGCTATTCAAACCACCCAGCAGGTTGTTTCTAAAAGGCTTGAAAGTGAGCCTAGAGATAGCCAGCTCTGGCATCTCAAATGAGCTCTCCGCGCCGCCGTGATGTACGCTTGACTCGCTAATTCTCCCTCTTTCTTACTTTTTCAGAAACTTTTAACATCATGACCCCGAGAAACATTTGCAAACTATAACAATAAAATTAACTTGTAATGAGCAAAATAATTGCACATCAAACGCTGCTCGTTGGTGGAGCGCAAGCTTGGAAGAAAGGGCCCAATTTACAGATTACATGGCTCATGACTACCGAAGTTCAAAACACAGAGAAATTGGTTGTGAAGTGAGAAAAAAGGGCCCTTCCAAAACGACTCCGAAGCATTCTTTAAACTTGTGTAATGGATACGCTGCGGGCAACTGGGCAAATTTACCATGCAAAGAATCTCCATTCTGCACGCAGCACTTCAAAGGCGAAAGGAACTGAGTTTCAGGGAGCCAGTGGGCACAGGGAGAGGGGGGAATGAACTCGAGATGCACATTTGTCTCCCGGAGTGACAGAAATTGGCGGGGGGTGTTCAAAATGAGAGATTTAGCTGATCTAGGGCAGAGGAGTAGCTCCGTCAACACCACAGTGCTTCCTCAATCTTCAAAAACAGAGGAAAATCATAATATGGAGAGGAGAAATGCTGAGGAAGTTAAAATGGAAGGCAAGACACACATCAAAACTCAGAGGGGACTGGAGACATTTTTCTCTCCTTTGCTGAGAGAGAGCAACAGAAAGAAAGAGAGATAGAAGATAGGGAGATAGATGGCTCGAGCGACTAGGCCAAGTTGTTGTGTTATATTTTTCTCTATCACGCAGCGGTCTTTTATGTAGTGTTGGTAGAGGAAGTAGAGAGGGGCAAGAGATTACATTAGCAATGATAAAGTGACCAATGCCATGCCGTGTCTTACCATCAGATACACACACACATGCGCGCGCCACAGCAGATTATGCCGAAAAAACACCGAAAACCCAGATACACTCTGGACTGTGGTGGACAGCTGATATCACCTCCACAAGTCTACATGCTGGGGAAAAATGTCTGATTTTACCAAAATAAAAACCCAGTGTGAAGGGCTAAAACTGGTCCTCTTTCTGTACAGTGACCAAACTGAGTAAATTGTGCAGACATGGTTTTTATATCTTCTGTATTTTGTGAAGTTTTTACTATCAGTTGTAGCTAATATACAGAAAAAGGGTCACAGAAATTTTATGCTAAAATGTTGAAAAGTCAAATAAAAAGCCACAAAAGTTTCTCAGACAAAGGTGTTACTATTTATTTAGCTGTCTCAAAATGTTCAAAAGCGACGTTTTCTTGGCCACAATGGTTCGTGCTCATTTCTCACATTGCCTCCGCTTTCACCCCTCACTCATTCTGTCTTTCCTCCACCCTTCTCTCCTTCACAAGGCAGTCTCCTTCTCCTGTTCTGGAGCCTTATCTGATGGGAGCCCCGCCACTGTTTGCATAAAACACTGTTTATAAGGGGTTGCATATGTTAAAACATTAAAACACACATTCGAGTGCATGCGCACACACACACACACACAAATCGGCACACAGATGTGCACACACTGACAAGTTGAGCTGTTCCGACCTTGGTAAAAAGCTGTGCAACTGACGTGCAGTGGATTTGTTTAAATAAGGATTTTCCTTTTATAATATCAAGGAAAAGAGAAAAAAATGTACACCACATACACACTACATTTAAGTTGTTTAACTACAGTTCCATAACACGACATGCACATTAATAACATGATGTATTAAGCTTTCATCTTGATATTTTAATGGTTTCAAGTTAACTGATTTACTCATTTACTTTACAAAGAATAACATTACACTATGTGATATTTGGTATCTATATAGGTATGATGTAAAGTACTATCAATATGACAAAATAAAAGAAACAGCACAATTTTTTTGTTAACCCTGGAGTTTGATGAGGTTTGCAAGAAGACAAAAAAATCCAATCCAAATATACTGTTTGGTCTAAAAAGAAGTAAAAAACCTGTTTATATATCCCTGTTTTGTTTGTGCTAATGTACAAAAATATAAAATCAAATCAACACATTTGAGAAGCTGCAACCACTGAATGTTATGCCTTTTTGCTTAATAGTTACCTTAACTCAATAGATTAACTGACTATCAGAGTAGTTCTCTTGCTTAACTAACTGATTAATCATCTCCTAGTTTCAGCACTAAACAGGAGAAGTATCAGAAATCAAGATTACATACATTCCATGCTACAGTGCAAATGCTATAACTGACAATGCTCACATGTTCCAAGATGATCATTTTACAGCATCTGTACATACCAAGATGAAATCATGGTATAATCAGTAATTTGAATTTGACACGACAAGGGCTTATGAAGCAGATTTCCACCTTGTCCTTGCCTCACAGTTTGACGAATGAGTTCCTTTAGGAACCTGCAGTGCCTCTGAAGGCAAAGAAAGCCCTGTGCCATCCTTAGGTCTTTATTATTTATCTATAACAACAACAATGGTGTACTGCACTCTTCCTTGTGATCTCCACCACACATAACCATTTTATTGAGTTTACTCTGCCCTCTTTAACAAAGTAAAGGGTAGCAATAATTGCTGTGGCAGCAGCCTACACAAACCATTACTCTTCCCATCAGTCTCGCTTCATTTCCCTCATTCTGCCTGGTGAGTTGACCGCTATTGTGCTCAGTTAAAATTCCGCCATTTGTTTTCTTAGAAAATTAGGTTACTTCTGCAAATTTACACTAATTTACTTAACTTACGCAAACCTCGGGCTCCAGCCATTTTAAAGGCCGTGCTGTTTGTTTAACATGCAACTTGAACTCTGGGACTTACGTCAACCCTTCCTCCACCCATCGCCTCCCCTTCTCCATCCTTTTCTATTCTTAGACTCTCAAACATTGATCAGTGGTCCACGTGGTTCACACCAGGGACACCTTTCGCTGTCTGGGATTAAAACTGTAAACCACAGGGGGTTTGACCAGTGAGATACATCAAGATGTGGTTTTGATTAGACCACCACAGCACTTCCTGGGGGAAGTTTTCCTCTCAGCTCACACCGCTAGAAAATGGCTCCTTGATATCCTAACTGCCAACAATGGCTCTCTATGCTTTGGTCAGTCACGTCAACATGTCTTTTCCTGTGTGGACAGAGCCCTTTAAACTGAGCAGCCGGGGGAGTACGGTTCCCAGGAGATTGAGGAGTAAGAGTTGTGTATAGATTGGAAAGGGTGCTGTCAACAGAGAAGAGCCTTTTGCCCCGACACATGACCCGACTACTTCCGGGTCGTGTCGTGATAGCCTGCCTGAAGGTTATTCAGAGTGCCAGCGGTGTTTCACATGACCTCCAACACATAACATTCCTCAGTACTAATATCATGAAGCCCTTTTCCTTTCTCTCTTTCTCCCCACACGCACTTTCAAAAAACTACTTGCCCACTCACGGCCTGCTGATGTCACATCCGATCACGCCAATCTAACAACGTAGACTGTGAGTGTCGATCATGGGTGTTTGATGTGTGAACATTAGACTGGGGTGGGGTCACTGTCAACAGCTGAGTCATGGGGGTTAATGGGGGGGGACTTAAACGCAGTGTGCTCTTTCTTTGGCCACGCGTGACTCAAGATCATCATCATCATCATCATTAGAGCTGAGGGTATGCCGTGATGAGCTCATCACAAAGAGATGATGATGCTCATTTGTCATGTCTATGAGGGGGAATAACTCATTCACTCCAGAAAAGTGCCAGAAAGGATGTGAAATACATCAGACACATATTATGTGTTTATAGGACACACTTCAAAAAAGAAAAAGAAAGTTGACTTCTCAAGATGAAAGAAGTGTCAGTTTTTTGTATATGCAAAGAAATCAAGCAGTTAGGTAGTCAGGTGCTGTAAAGTGGGCAATATGGAAAATCTTCCATCAATCTTATGTAATTTTGTATAACAAAGTGATATATATTATGATTTGCAATAGTAACTTTTCTAGACATTCAATTGAGAAAGTGTTTATACATAAAATAAACTGATGTGAATGTCTGCTTTTGGCTAATTCATTGAATTAAGTGAAAAACATGATACTTTATCACATAGATGCAAAAATCCTGTAAATCCATTACTGGCATGAAGTTGCCTTGATTTTAAACATTTCCTGCAAAGGCCTAATAAATGTAGCAATATTAAATAATACAATTCAATAATCATTTAGATACAGAGCTGAGACAATTAAGTGATTAATCAATTAGTCAATTCACAGAAGATTAATTACAAACTAATTACAAGTATTTTGATAATCGATGAATTGTTTCCTTCTTTTTCAAGCAGACGTTCTCTGGCTGCAGCATCTCCAATTGAGGATTTGCTCTGTTTTATATTACTGTAAATGGATTATCTGGAATGCTGTTCAGACACAGCAAGACATTTCAATAAGTCATGTAAGGATCCCAGAAATCATAATAGACAATTGTCACTATTTTGTGACATTTTGTAGAGAAAATTATGACTCTGTTAAAAACATAATTAATAATGACTAATAAAATAATTGTCAGCTGCAGGCAAATTTAGCAACAAGTGGCCAATTGCTTTACAGAAAGACAAACAACCACGAAAATGCAAAAGTCACGGTAGATAAAATAAATAACATGACAGACAACTATAAAACCTGAACAAATTAAACTAAAGTACAAACTGACTCAAAGCACAGAAATACAAACTAGAGGACAGTTTAATAAAAAGCAAGTCTAAAATAATGTTTTTTAAAAGGATTTAGAGATTTAAAAAATAGCTTTCTCTGGAGAAATTATATAGCAAAATCTCTGACACCTACTGACAAATTATCTAAAGTTACAACATTGTCAATATTGCTGGACCCTTACAACAATTAAAAGTTATCGTAACTTATATGAGAAAGATGAACTGAATAAAGTTGCATGTTTATTATTATATTGTCGTTTTGTATAACCACTGCTTATATGTGTGCTCTGTGTAATATTAAAAAACAAAATAAAATCATTGCAACTTTTCTGTTCTGTCTCACTGCAAATGTATAATATACATTGTTTTACTACATTACACAACAATAGATTACAGTATTTTATTATATTGCATTACATTATTATTTTATTATAACTGCATCACACAGTTTATGACTATTTCTGGCAACATGTGACTGTGTACATCAAAGTGCTATAAAGTTAGGATATAGTTAGTAAATAGTAAATATGTAGTTTAGTTTTTATACATTCAACATGTGTACCTTAGTCTGCTTCCAGACTCGCACAAACCTCTGAGTGAACCCCGACTCAGTGCTCAACACTCAGTGGATACACATGGAGTGGTGTCTGGGCCCATTAAGGCAGGCTGGGGGTATTCAAAGGGTGCACCAAGGTCACGTGATGGGTTCCCACAGCTCAGAAACTCTGCTTCCCTAAAGCTACAACAGGAAGCAGAGTTTAGGGACAGACTAATGGACAATCATTATGCTTTCTGGCTCCGTTCACTCACATTTGTTCTAGTAGTGTGAGAACATAGAGCCTCGAGCCCCCCGGCACAGAAAGACAGTGATATCTGCACTTTGTTCATTATGCTGCACAAGTGATAGCCCATTTTCCCATTTCTTGGCTTTTATTCATTTTAATTCATCCTCTAGTTGAGCCATTTCCCCAGTCGTCCTGCTCTGCTCAGTCTCCAGGTCTCAACTCTATCTCTTAATTCCCCTCTGATTGGTGGAACTGAATGAAACACTGAAGAAATAAAAAAAAATGCATCTACAAAGTTTCCTCTGCACCAAACCATCGCTAAATTTCACAGTCTTTGAAGCAAAAATCCTAATTCATTCTGCATTACCACAATCACAGTCTTGCCTGTGTCTAACATGTGAACATGGGGAGAAGTGGCATTGATGAAGGCGCCTAATCAAAGCGCGTTTTTCTTCAAACACAAGACAACTTTTACTTCCACTGTTCTCTTCCAAAGTTAGATAACCCAATATTGTTTGCTACAATGGCTGACAGCATTCTGTCTTCCTGTCTCAGCACCTGTCCAGTCTGACTCAAATGGGCACGAATGGATGGAAGAAAGGATGGAGCACATGCAATATGGCTGTAATTGTTAAAGTGTGCTTGAGAGACAGCCAAAAGAGACAGACCCACCAAACTGGGCCAAAAGAGAGCTGAATGGTGTACGCATGATGTGTGTGTATTTAGGGGGCAGCAAGGATGGGAGATGTCAACATTTTTTCTTCAGAGTGCCCATCTCCATTTGCATAATTTCCAGTCCCCATGAGCAACAAAGAAAGGAAGGAGATGCTCATACAAAAACCCAATTGACAAGGGAACAATGGTGGCCTGAAGGGTCATTTTCAGGGGGCTAAAATTTCCTAAATCGTGGTTTAATACTTTGTCAGGCTAGTTTTGGAAAACACTATTTTGCCAAAGCCCAGTCAGACCCCTGCATTGTATGATTTGACGAGCAAAATACATCAAACCTGAATAGTTCTCACATAATCAAAAAAGAAATATAAAGAAAACAAAGCCTTTCATTTCACTTGTCGGTATTCTTTGACTTTGCTGCAAGCCAAAAGGGAGCAGCAACAGATAAAGGCACAGAGGATGGTGGACATATCAATGATTAATGCTCATCCTTCCAAAGCTGTGTTTGAGATGCATAATTCACCAACAGACCCCGCTCCCCTAGGTCACAGCAAAAGAGTGGACAAACCACTAAACAATCCAAGGAACTACAACTCAGACGGGCATTTGCACCAGAAGCACATGTGTCCCACCAAAGGCTTGAGTTAACTGGAAACATTTACAATCTAGGTCAATATATATAAAGTGGAGTAATGAGCACCAGAAAAGCAAAAGAGTTGCGGTCACTGTAATGAAAGTTTTGTGAAAGCTGTCATGGTTAACGGCGTACACACAGCTGGCAGAGGGGCAGGTGTAGGGAGTGAGAGGCCTGAAGTGAGGGCGAATGAGCGGGCGAGCACGCAAAGATGGATGATGGATGGTGTTGATACAGGAGGCAGCAGCCCTGCTTTATCTAGGCAGCACAAGCCAGACCTGCCGGGGTGATGGGTTGGCTGTCAGCCCTTTGTTTATGGACCACCACCCATCTCCCATCTCCTATATGCCCCAAAAGCCTAGATCACTCAAAAACAGCCACTTCCTCACCGCTCTTTGTCTCCCCATCTGTGACTCTCTTCCTTTTTCATTTTCTTTGCTATAACAAATGGTTTTTTGTCCCTGCAAGTTTGTTTCAGATGTACAGTAGCAAAAGAAGAACCTTATAAAAGTGCCCATTCAATTTATCTCCACTGGTTGCCAAATGTGAAAAAATAAATATTATATTAATTGGAATAATTTTTTAACTGTTGATAATGAATTGTGCCTTCCACACATTTAAGTCCACGGAGGAGGAAAGAGAAGAAAGAGAGCAGGGGAGGAAGAGACAGAGAGCAAAGGGAAGAAGTGAACCTAATCCAACCATATCCCCACGAGTTGCACGCTTCCAATTAACGACTGGTTGGTTTATCAGTCTCCGACGGGTGATTGCTGTTTTTAATCATTTTCTTTCTCTACACGGTTTCTTCCTCTCTATCAGTTCTTCCCACTCTTATCATCTAACCCCCTCCTTGCGCTGTCTCACTTCCCACCCCTTCTCTGTTCAGCACTGCCTCTGTTTCATCATGTTTCTCATGGAGCCGCTCTCTCCAGCTGTGTCCAGCATCAGAGCCCGGCCTCAATTTTTAAAAAAACAAAAAAACAACTCATGTACAGTTTAAAATCTGTCGATGGCTGTTCTTCGACCACTGACACAGCACCTTGCACAATGGATTGTCAATACATACCATCTGAATTAAAACTCCAAATCATGTGTGTGATCAAGAAACAACGGAAGTAGTAGGGAATAATAGAGAAAACAAAGTCATATCAAGTAATGGGGCAGAGATTCATGCATTGACCCACAGTATTGGAAGTTAGATAAAGTTTGAGTCTTTGGCTAAGGACAACAAAGGGTATGTTCAGGCCTTTTCTCCTGACTCATCCAGAAACACAACTGTAGTCCTCGGGAAAAAAAAAAAAAAAATCAACAACCACCTCCTTTTTCACCTGCCTTTGTTAGTGTGATTGATTTGGAGGCCTGAAATGTGCCTGTCACATTGATCGATCTGCCCACTTGATGGGGGGGTTTATCCCTCCGCCCATTGGCATGGTAATAAATGGGGGATGACGGGCAGTTGACGGAGCAGCAGTTATGGCTTCTTTAATTTACCCGACGCCTCACACTGACAGAGACTCATAACAAGGTGACACGGCGCTGTAATGGTTACGCTCAGTCACCTCTTTGTCGGGTGGAGAGAGGCAGCGGGGGCGGAGGTGTATGATGTGTGCGGATTTTTAGGTTTGTGTGGCATCCGCGCTTGAGTGTGTGTAGAGGCTCACTGATTCAATGTTGCCTCTCCTCCCTCTGGTCAAGGTGTTATTGAGCGTGGGGCTGTTATCTCTGTCCACGAGGTCGCCCGCTGCCTCACTAACAGCAGTACACCATCCCTACCAATCGCAGCGAGCCGAGCAGCGTGTCCGGGCGGGTCGTTGCTAGCCACGTCCTCCTGGGTGGGCTATAACTCATCTCCAGACGGGGATAGGGCCTTATCTCGGTCCCCCTCCACAGGCCTGCCCCTCGCCTGCTCTGTCTTAGGGAAAAGATTTTCTGGTGCCCTGGTGGGTGAATTATAGTTGGGGTTAAGGTGACTGAATAGGCCTGTCTGTTTGGGTTGTCTTTGCGAATTTATGTCTGTGTGGGCAGAGGAATGTGTAGGTGCATGTGTGTGCATTTATACAGTATGTGTACGTCTGTGTAAGAGATTTATTTACCATGCAAACAACTTGTGTGTCTGCTCATTTTAATGTATCCTATCCCATAAGGTGAAACACTATTCTCATAAGTTATTTAATCATTTGAAGGGCATCGTTACCATTGCATCTGAGATTTGCCCCCCCCCTTCCACATACACTTCCCTCCACCCACCTACCCCATCCATGCCGCCTCTCTCTGTCATCTCGGCCTATCAATCAAAAATGTATTAAGTCCGGAGTCGGGGCCGATCAAAGGCAGAATTCCTGGGAGGAGAGCAGATAAGGCCTATCTCATTAATAAGTGCTTTACCATCGTAGGGGCCCGCGCGCCTCGCCACACCCTGCCTGCCTCCCTTTGATATCTAATTATCCATCCGTTTCATTCTGTCAGAGAGGGAGGAGAGGGACGACTCACAGTGTCATCACAACCAAATACTGTTGCGTGTGTGTCTGTGTGTATCAGGATCTGGGCAAGGGGCTGCACCGAAACATCATGACATGCAGCAAATCCAAACGTGCAGAGAGTGGCACATGTAAACAAATGCAAATGAGACGCTCTTGCAAAGTCAACTGGGCTCACGTTTGTATGGCACCCCCTCCTGTCATGCACATAGTGTGAGCATGAGATGGAGAGAGGGATCTATTTTACAGAGTGTAACGCTAACAGCCAACTGCTGCTGAGACTCAGTGGCGGCTTACAAATCTACCTTTTAACAATCTGTAGCAGCAATGAGCTCTAAGCGTGCTCCAAAGAGCTGAAGACGGATAAGATAGTAGTGGGTGAGGAAAGAAACAAGATATTAAAACATCAAGGTAAGATATTGAGGGAAGTAGGACAATGGAAGGAGTGCAAGGGTTAAGAGGATTTTTAAGAAACGCCGGGTAAAGACTGATGGACAACAGAAGAAGAAGAAATGAAGAAGGAAGGGAGAGGCAGACAGGAGAAATGAGAGAATGGGAAATGGGAGGGAGAGAAAGAGCAGGGCATTCTTTTCCCTTCTCTCCTTGGTTTTCTGTAAGAGTAGCTCAGGAAGATAAGGCTAAAAGGTCCGTCAGTCTGTTGTGGAACAATCCATTCTGTGTCTCTCCCCTATTTCTCTCTCTCTCTCTCTCTCTCTCTCTCAAGATACTGCCTTTCTCTCTGTCTAATGGCACAACTCAGATTTCGAGCGATGCCTCTTGTGATATGGCTCATCTCTGGTGGCATGGTTTACTGACATCACTTGTCCAATACAATACACTCTCATCCCATAAAGAGCAAACCAGCCTCAAGTCTAATGCGACAGTAAAATTTTGCAAACACTTTGGGCCATTTCTCTTTCAAGAACAAACCTCCAATGTGGTTAATATTCAAACCAGTGTCATTTATTGATATAAAGGAAGACTATTCAAAGCTACAATAAAGGGCTGAAATTACGTCTTCATTTAACCGAGCTGTTCAAACCCTCATCCCTAATCGCTCAAAGCAGAGCTCGGAGACAAACACAAACCAAGGAGGATTTAAGAAGAACAAAACCAGACACAAAACACAGGCCCACGTGCCTAACAAAGACTCCAAAGTCTGCCTCCCCATCCCATGTCCCTCTTTTAAAAGGAGACCTTCATCTCTTGCCGTTCCTGTTATGAAGAGACTTTTCTTCAAGAGGAAAAAGGAGGTGTGTCAAAGACATGGGTCACAATGTTTACGAAGACGACTTTTAATCCAATCACAGCATCCTCCTGCTTTTATTTCCTGTTTCATGGGATTAGAATTAAATGAAACATAATAAAAAACAAAATTAATTTATGGCTGAATAACAAATTTTTCTGTTTAAAAGGGATGGGTTTAAAGACTGAGGGGGAATCTACAAAGGCAATAATTAAAGTCAAAGAACCTAATTAGTTTCTTAGACTTTAAATTTTATTTTCTATTTATATATTTCTAAAGGAAATTCTGATGTAAATCCAGTAAACAATTCCCAACATTCATTGAATATTATTAAAAAAGACTTCACAAAGTCTCAGTTCTTTCTATTTAAAAGAAAAAGTCCACATCCACCATCTGAAGTTAAGACACCAGTTAATCAGTAAATAATCAGCAGAGAATACATCGCTTTCTCTCTTTCACTCACTCTCTCTCTCTCTCTCTCTGTTTCTGTCTCTGACCTGTTGTGAAGCTGCCTGAGGGTTTGAATAACTGTCTGGTGCCAGGCTGCCTCACCCCAAGGCCTTGTGGGAGATGAAGAAGAGGTCAGCAGAGGTGGGGGTGGTGTGTTTCTTGGTGTGTGTGTGTGTGTGTGTGTGTGTGTGTGTGTACATGTGAAGGTGGATGCCCTTGCCTTGCCATCAAGCCTGGACAGACAGATACATGGAAAGGCAGAGAAATGGGAAAAGTGTGTCAATGGAAAGAGATAGGGATAGGTGGAAAGAGAGATAACTGTATTGCGGTCATGGGACTCATAAAGCTACAAAACACAGCACAAAGGGTAGAAGAACATCATGTGAAAGGGCACCAAACTGACTACTCTGACAGGGTGAATTTGGATCTATATTCAAGCCAAAGACAGAAACAAAACTTATTTGAATCACATTTGGACATCCACACTGGTACCTCCTCATAAGTAAAGCTAAGCAAATTTAGATGTCATATTTTTAAAGAACACAGAAAAGAACTGGACTGCTACGGCAGCAGCCAACCTCTTTGCTTCCCTAATATTTGCCCTTGTAGCACTACTGGGTGTGAGAGAACACCTCAGACCCACAAGCAGATGAAAGAGAGGTCAACCCGCTGGGATGAACCTCTTCTAGGGCTGACCAGGGCTAGAGGGGCTGCCTGCCTGGGTGGCACTGCCTACACTCCTGGATGAACGGGTCTGGTTGTGATTTGGTTTTGTGGACGCTAAGACACAGCAGAGTCTTCCTTCGTTTTCTTTTTGTTCCCAGGATGCCTTGGCTAACGTGGGTTAGGAAGGGGTGACAGAGAGGTCAGAGGGGCTCCAGTAGACTGTGCCCTGAGGGTGAATCCTGGGGAGGGATAGCAGAGTGGTAGTTGAGAAAGAGAGGGGGGTATCCCTCAGGAGCCTTGCCCCTCCCAAATCAAAACAAACAAACAGAGTGGCCCTCTGATCTAATCAGGCTGGACTAAAACCCTCCAAACAGAGCGCCTGGAGCAGCTACTACACTGGAAGGCGACTTGTTCTGTCCTTTGCAGCAAATTAGCAGTACTGTAACTGCAATTATTTCATTTTACGGGATCTTTCCATCAACAGGCAAAAATGGAATGAAACTCATTTATATGAATACATTAGGCGTATTGGAGGTCAGTTGCAATATTCTCTGCTTTGAACTGAAGATAAGCACTGACTTCTAAAGACTGAAGACTCTGAGCATGTTCAACTAACTTAAAGATGTTATATCAACTATTACTGTAAACACTGTAATGAATATGTGTATATATTTACTGACATCTAGCTGTGCTTGTGCACACACTGCGGGGGAACCGTATTTCATTGGCTACTGCCTGGGAAAGCCAACATGTTTTGCTCTTTGAATTCTCATCCTAAACATTCCTTCTGTTTCTGTGTTGTGAAGCTTTGCTATGGTTTAGACAGTAGACTAAACTTCTCACTGGCTAACTGTTACCCCAACACAATGCTAAACAAATTCCTCTTCCTCAGTGGTGCGCCCACCAATTGCAGCACGGCGTTCTGTCAGCTGACCAGCAAGAGAAGATGAGGGTGAGATTAGCCCAATCAAGGGTCAGGCCGAGGTTATCACAACCACTCCAAAACTAAAACAGATGGAGAACGGAGTGCAGCACGACTCAACATCTACTGTCGGACTCATATCTTTAGGCCATGTATTCTCCTGCTCCGCTGGACTGGAAGAATGTCAGACTTAGTTTTGAATTCTGGGTCATGTTGCTTTAACAAAATAGAGTGTGGATCAGCAAGTCTGAGGCGTATGATACGACACATGATAAGACATGTAAATCTTAGGCGGTGGTTAAAGCTCATGTCCCTCATGGGGATGAATACAACATAGAAAGAACAAAAGATGCTAAATAAAGCCCACATGCAAACAATACTTAAATGCCTCTTTCTGTATGTTTATGATCACACCACCACATCAGATATGTTTGTAGATAACAGCACTGAAGTATATTATCACCAACAAGTTCACTTTCATTTCAAGGAACAGGGACTGAGATCACCCACCTTTTGGGGTTCAACACTAGAAACCTAAATATATAAAACACTACACAAAAAAAACACCAAGACAATGTTTTATGAGGGGGAAACACATTTTCTAATAACTGTTGTGGTTGTGATTATCAGAGATATCTACATTTCTTATTTATTGAAAGAACATAAACCTGGACTCTTATTTTCTCTTTCTTTCTGGTGACAGTGCAGACCTGTCTTGAACTGGACTCTTGAGTACAAATAAAAACTTGCCTCAAACATCATTCCTGTCGTCTGTCAGTCTGTTCTCCTTTTTTCCCCCCACTTTGTCTATTTTTGCATAATTGTTTGCTTGTTTTCTTCATTATCTGTCCATCTGGAATTCAACTCCCTGCAGTGATAAACATAAGGCCCCTCTCAGTCTCTTTCTCCTCCTTTCTCTCTCCAACTCCTTGCACCTAGATGAGATGTAATTGTGATTAACAGCGCCATGACAAGAGGACACAAGACTTTAGTCATGACGGGAAAACAAACAAACAAATTCGACAAGATAAAATGATGGAAATATGTACAACATCTTATCACAGATGCTAATTGTTTCCGTGTGGGAGGGGAGGGTGGCCGTGGAGGGGGGGTGGTGCACGTGAGGGAGGGAAAGAGGAACTTGAGAATATCCTCCCTGTGCGTTTGGCCTGCGCCTGACTTCAGAGCTAAGCCCTCTCTCAAGAGAAGGTCAACACCAGGTTCAACTTTTCACCTCGGCAGCCTGAGAGAACACACTAAATACCAAGGATTACACCACAGTGCGCTGCAATATCGCCTGGCCTTCACTGCATTTCAGAGCAGATCTTCACAGCACATTTCAAAACCATAATTCAATAATGCATTTTCAATATAAAATAAATGCCACAACAAAACATCTGTTGCAACAGAGTTAGACACACTTTGTACATATGTGCTGGAAAAGCAATAATACAAATCTGACTAAATATTATTAACTGCCGCAGATAAGCAACAGCTGTAGCTTTAAAATTATATTCAAACCATGCAGGTTGCAATTTTTTGGTCACATTACTTGCAAACACTTTGATTAAATTTTGCTGATATCCATTAATTCACAAAGTCAGCAGAACATCAAAGGCAACACCAAAGTCTCATGTCAACCTCATGTACTGAAGGGAGGAGTGCGCAGAGTGCTGTGGCAGGGAGTTGATGACCCTTAATTTGACTTTTGGGCACCACATCTAGTAGTGCAATGTATACGTGCATGTGTGTCCATGTTTATACGTGTGTGTGTGTGTGTGTGTGTGTGTGTGTGTGTGGGTATGGCAATGTCAGCGCCGGTCAGGTGTAACTGAACAGACAGACAGACAGGCAGGCGGCCGGCTGGCGTCAGCGGCCACACGCCTGTCACGACACACCACACGCCGGGGAGCCGCATACCGCAGCACCCACACTGCGTACACACAATGAGCGCTCAGTCCCCCGCATCACGCACCAGCGGCAGCAGCAATGTGAAATATTCACACAGGGACAAAAGGTAGAGAGGCAGGCGGGGGAGGGGGGGAGACCTGGGAGGTGAGGACGGAGGAAAGGGTTCAAGAAAGTGGGGTTGAAATGGCAGAAGTGACGTTCTGTAATAACTTGTGACAAACTTGAACGTTCAGACAAATGTCTCACTACACTGCTGTTCCAGAGCGGGCACTGATGTATTTTCTTGAATACAACAAGAAAAAAGTTGTGGGACACTTGTTTCAAAATGCAACATTAATTTTGAGATGGACTACAAAAAAATCTGTCAAAATATTCTTTACTAAGGAAGAAGACACTGGTAATAAATAGCCTTCATATTAGATTGATTTTAAAACTACTTTACTTTCATCTAATCTACTGCAATAATCATAACTAGAGATGAAACAAATAATCTATTAGGAAATAAGTTAATCAACAATTAGTGATCAACAATTTTTACAATCAAGTAATCATTTAAGTCATCTGCAACATAAAAATTCTAGCTTCTCAGATGTGTGTATTTGCTGCTCATTTCTCTTTTGCATGACTGTATATTAAATGTCTTTGTTTGGACGAAATAATCAGTTTCACAATGTCAATGTGTCACAATGTTTTCACTATTTTATATACTAATTAATAGATTGATAAAAAAAACACAGATTATTTAAGATTGAAAATACACTGATCAGCACTGATCACAACTTTAATTTTAGTCACTCAACATAATGCAGTAGTTTCTGTGTAGAACCTAAACTATTAGTAAACTATATCTCTTTACAATGTAATTTCAACACAGTAAAACAACAAAAAATACAATGTTTCTGCAATTTATATGAACTGAAAAACTGCAAAGATCCTTAGAAAAAATTATAAAGCCACCAGTCAAAGCGGACTATGGGATCTGAGTTTAAAACATGACAGATGTTTCACAGCTCTCTCCCGCCCTCTGGTGGAGCAGCAGGAGATCTACATTGACCCCATGCTTTTGCTGCACAATCTTACCTTATTAAAACTTCCTTTAGCTCAGTCTGACCTGATGTTTCTAACCTCGTGGGGATCTGGGGGATGAACAGTAAAGATATTAATGTCAGCCATGTGTGAAGAAGTCACTTGAGCATTTTCTGCAACCAGGGCCGAATGGAGTACAGTGGGGCCCTCTTAAGCTATTGCCGACACCCTGAGCCCCGCACATCTGGTGTCAATCAGCAAAGCTTACACAAACACACATATACACACACATACAAAGAGACGGACACACATAGGCAAACACTTCTGCAAAGATCCCCTTAAGAAAATCCCTCTCAACTCTTGAACTTCCGACATGACTGGGGTCAACACACTTACCCTGGATCTATTAGTACACACACCATAGCCATGTAATCAGAGCTGGTGAGTTGTTACAGTACAAGAAGTCTCTCTCTCTTGCTCTCTCTCTTCACACACACACACACACACACACACACACACACACTACATTTTAGACTGTGTCTAATGCATGCATGCAAAAACACAAATTCAAATGAGGGGTATAAACGTGGGA
The DNA here is from genome assembly GCA_025331565.1 of Holacanthus passer. NCBI lineage: Eukaryota > Metazoa > Chordata > Actinopteri > Pomacanthidae > Holacanthus > Holacanthus passer. The sequence goes on from JAFREQ010000011.1 coordinate 4,855,882, forward strand.
CAAAGATAGAGAAAATGCGTGTTCTGAGCTGTTGACAACATAAAGATATATCACACCAGTCTCTTCTCCACAACCAAAGTGTCTACAGTGCAGACTGAACATCCAGGTAGTTCTAAAGGAAGAGCTCCAAAATGTCCAGAGGCAGACAATAGGGCTAAATTTTGATCCATGCTAAGAATATATCCACTAAATGATAAAATTTTGATCACTGATTAAAAAAAACAAACACACATCACTACATATACTAATGGCGTTCATGGACTTCTGCTGAAATAAAGACAAAAAGCCTCTAAATGATTGTGAATACTGAACACTATAGCAAACTTTCAACAATTACATACTTTACTACTACTACACTTTATATTAATAAGAATGATAAAGGTGAGTGAAACAGAGTGAACAAGGAGAATAAGGAGGATGTCAATGGGCATTTTTCACAGAAGAAATTTTCACAAATCACAGCAGGAAAAGCACAGGTCTGAATAATAAGTTCATAAAAGTGAATGATGGCTGAATTCCATTTTGGTTTTTCAGTTTCAGGGTCCTGGTATTATTCATGCTCGCTTACTGTCATGTCTTACTGGGACACTTGAATAGAACTGAGCCATCGTTAATGTCATTAATAACACCTGTCATTTTCCCGCTATGTTATAATGTCTGTTGCAAAAAGGTCTATCAACCATAGTCTGTAATAGGCCCTCACATCCAGAGAGGACATTTAATCAGCCAGTCAGCCAATCAGCACAGCACAGCACCCAGATGAAATTTACTGAAAGAGAACTACACATTTCCTTTCCTAACTTCAACCCCGATTCCAAAAAAGTTGCAGTGGTGTGTAAAACAGAAATTCTTACCAGTGAAAAATTATGGTATGGGGGTGTGTTAGTGCCGATGGCATGGGGAACTTGCACAACTGTGAAGGTGCCATTAATGCTGAAAGGTACATACAGGTTTGGGAGCAACATAAGCTGCCATATTTTTCAGGAGACAGTCCTAAGCCACATTAAGCACGTGTTACAACAGTGTGGCTCCATAGTAAAAGAGTGCTGATAGTAGACTCCCATTGTGAAATATGACAAATGAGACCCCCGATTGTTGAGCAAATAAATAAAGTTTTAAATCAAGCAAGAATATGAAAGAATTTCATTTTCAAAACTTCAACAATTATTGTCCTCAGTTGTCAAACACTTACTGTTGCACTGACTGTTATTTTATAAAAACAGATGTAACTAAGTGTAGTGTAGTGTGTATATTTTCAAAAATAATAACGTTTATCAGTTTAAACATTAAATATCTTGTCATCTTACTGCATTCAATTGAATATAGGTTAAAAAAAAATTGGTGGTCATGATTTGGTTTTTACAGAGCGTCCCGACATTTTTTAGAATCGGGGTTGTACTTGTGCCAAGAGTACAGAACAGTAACATTTAGCTAATTTGTGAATGATTTTTTTTTTCACCTTAAATAAATTACATGTAAAGTAACACTAAGGGACACAATGCTACTGCATTACTGAGGTTTCTTGGGAAGTCTAAGTCTTGGGAAGAATAACTATTTAACTTACTGCAGCTGAAATGACTGTAGTCCTACACCACTGTACGAATACAGCTTCGGTTCAGTGGGCGATAACTTGTCAATATAATGTTACCCCAAACACATTGAGTCAAACAAGCTCATATATTAGGGTTATCTAAGTTTAAATTTCGCCCCTACATTGTTGTACACATTAAAAACATTAGCTAGCTTGTGCAGGGTAAACGTTAGCTAGCACGAGTTACTTCAGAGTAACGTTTGCGGCTTTACAGTGGAGAAAGTTTACCCGAGGTATTTATTAGCCAAACATATCAGTTAATATTCTGGTAGTGTCTTTTATTTGTAAAAGTGAAACATACTGTTTGAAAATAACTCTGGTAAAGTACAAATTTCACCTTTGTGTGACTTGTCAAATTGCGAGAGCAGCATCTTCTTTACGTCGGGTTGGCTGCGCGACACAAGCCGTAATGAGCTCACTGCTGCCCCCTGTGGCCATACAACTGTGAACAAGCTCGTCTCTACACCTGCCTTTTCCATAACTAACTACGTGGAAGAGATAAACATACCCAATAAAATAAATAGCAACATATTCCACCACAGGTACTGCATTTAAAATTTGCTAAAGTAAGCATACACAAGTATCATCATAGAAACATAGCCTACATGGAGGAAAATCCAGACGAACTGTGGTTGTTATTGTGCTACTGTTACTATGTGCAGAAATGTATATAAGGCTGACTGAATTGTTTCGCAGGACTGTCATTTGAAAGTGCTTTTCCTAAATAAAAAAATAATTAAAAAAAAAAAAACATAGCCTAAGCTTCATCCCCTGCCCTCACAGTATCAACTCTCACTATGCTCTTGTGAACGGTGATGATGATGATGGTGAGGACATGAAGAGCCAGCTGTCCTTGTATCACTCCAACACCCCAGCAGTGACAACAACATCCCCACTGGATGTTTTCACACACAGTGAAGCAGCTCCAGACTCAGCCTCACCTCCAGTGCTCCCAGTCCCCCTGCTGCTCCACAGCTCCAAGAAGAGACATCTGGCAACTTGCATGATGTCTGAGAGAGAGAGAGAGAGAGAGAGAGAGAGAGAGAGAGAAGCTGGTACCCAGCAAGAGAAGCAGGCCTGTTTGTTCAGGCTCTGTGCCTCCAGCTCCCAAGGCTGCTTCAATGGGTCACTGTTCAATAAAGCACTACTGTGACTTCATGTCAACCTTTTCTAATTTACTGAATAGATTATTTTACTCCTCTGTAAATCTGTGTCAATCAAGCACAAAATTGTGTACTTGCCTGTTTATTGTAGTCACATACAGAACAAGTGTCAAAAGCAAGTATTGTTTAAAAAAATAATGTAGACTTCAAATGTTAAGTATAAATGTTACCTGTAACATAAATGCTGCTCTGGCTAGAATTAAATGGCTGCTTTGGTTTCAGCTTTGAATCTTAATCATCTAGTGTATTCAGTTTGTAAATTTTCAATAATAAAATCACAAGAAGCACATCCACAGGATGGTTGATGATATTTATCTCTAGTGGTGCAAGGCTTGCATCATGTCTTGTTAGAGCTATATATATTACATTGTGACTTTAGAAACATGTTGATTCTGTATGTGTAAGTAGAACATGCCAAAGACATCCAAATAACTTATTAGTTGCATCTATGTTTTTCTTGCTATGACAACTTAAATACATGATTTACATACACATGACATACACAGAGAAGAAGACCATGGACAATCACGTACAATCCTTTGTGATAGTGCTTTTATATTATAAAAGGATATTTTATGAAGTGCAAAATATGAATTTGAGACAGTTGCCGATGTTTTAATATTTACCCTATTCAAAAAATACAGTTCTTGAGACAATTAATAAAAAAGTCTACAGATAATTTGTTACCTTGTTATTTTAGTGACCGAAAAACAGGTTTTTTTTTCAGACAGTTGACCAATATGGAAAAAATGAAAAAAATGACCAATATGTGTATCGCTGGGAAGCACATTAAGCAGAAGTCCAACTTTCCTTTATATCAGCCAGTGACATTAGCAAACAGATTGAATGTTTACTTTTGTGCCTAAAGTTCATCCAGTGTCGTTATCGCACTGACAGGAAGCATGTATTTGTTACAACATAAAATTTATTTGATTGTAAAATGTAGCAAAGTTCATTTGGTCTGTGAAGTATGCAGACTATGTAATTCTATGACAGCCTAATGTGCGAAAACTTTATCCACCATATTATTGATGTCATCAGTAAACACACACCTGCCTTGTGATCTAACTTTAACAAATTGCACACAGTAATATAAAAATAACACAGACGTGGCAGCCAGCTGGAATCATAAATAGTTATTTTGTATTGCCATTACATAAAAATGTCATTATTCTGATTTTTATTCTGTTTTTTTCTGAATGTGTGTAATTTTTGAATGAAAACACACTTTGACTCCTTATAATCTGCTTTCTCTTGCCACACAACACTCTCACATAATGATGTGGCCCCAGTGCAATTGAGATTTAGAATTTTCGTGATTCAAACAGGCATCTTAAAAAGCCCTGACACAATGTAGTCTGAGGCTCTCCCATCGATGAGGCCTGTTCCATCATCGTTAACAAACCAGCAAGGAATATATTCCCCGTTCTTCACATGGATGCTGAAGTCCTTCTGCCAGTGTCTGTGGAAGTGATAAACATAATCATGAGATGTATATATGCAAAATGAAATGCTCCTTGCAACCTGCATGCATTATGCGTGTGCGTAAACTTTATGTGCACCTGGTCACGTTGAGTGTTTGTCCCTTCACATACATGGTGGCATCCAAGCTCTCCTGGACCTCACCTGGACGCAGGTCTGTCACCTCAAACTCAACCCCGTGGTAGAACTGACCTGGAGGAAAACAGCTTATAAAATCAAAATCAGGAATGACCAAACTTAAAATAGCTGCACAATCAATGCATCATGACATGAAACTTTCTTGCAGTTCTTTACCTAGCAGCCCATGAACCGAAGCAGACAGGTGGTGGCTGTCCAGAGTGTAGAAACCCAGGTAGTCTTGATGGTCCCCGCGTCTCTTCCAAACCTTTGTGTGTTTAATGACCATAAATTTAACGGAGTGCCTCAGCGTCACTGTCAGGCTGCAGTTCTTGGTCAGGCTGAGGTCCACGCTGGGGGAGAGACAAAAGAGTTGTGACCAATAGCAGACAGCAAGACAGCAAAGTTGGGACCATTTTTTTCCCCTTTGTGATTCACAGGAGCCATGTGGAGAAAATGTGAAGATTCACTTGTCAATGTCATTTAAGTATAGTTTAACTCAATATTCGCTTTAGGTTTGGTTTGACATTTGGATTTTGGTTTGTAGTTTTTACTGATCCTGTTTTTTGTTTTGTTTTATTTACATGTAATTCTACTCATATTCTGCTTATGTTTGTATAATGTAGGGAAGATATTTCTAAGATACAACAACAGAACTTGTTTGTGTGATTTCTTTGTGTGTGTACAAATTAAAAATTATTTTGAAAACATCTTTACATTCATTTTTAAAATCATTTTTAACCTGACCAAACCATGGCCAACGTCATTTCAGTTTAAAACGTGCTGTTGTCCAGTAACTTTAAACAATATTTAAACCTCAGAGTTCTACTCACTTGGTTTCCTTGATAGAAGCTGTATCAGACCAGAGCAGCTTGACCTGCTTGCCATCATGGAAGACTGAGATGTCCTGAGTGTTCACCTCCAGTCTCACCCCCAGCTTCTGGTGGATGATACCAAGACGCCCAAAGTAGGTGTTGACGTTACGGTCCGAAACAACTTTCTTTTTGCCAATAATTTGGCCATTCACCATAAAACCTGAAAATAATGACAGGTTTGAGTTTGTTGTCCCTTCTAATGTTTCTCACAAAAAACAGACGTGTGTTGTGTTCAAGTGAATAAAACTCGGAGCTGACCTGATTTCAGGTCTCTCACCAGGTTGAAAATGGTTCCTGGTTTGTTGTTGATGTTGAAGCACAGAGCGTCATCTCTCTCTGGCAGCTCTATCATGAAATGAGGATCTCCGTCCACTGCACAAGCATCGTTAAAGTATCATGTCAGACAGAAAGCATATATGTAATAGTCCAACTCAAGTATAAAAGGTGTGTTATTATATGTTTAAACACAATCTAAAGGAGCAGGAAGAGTGAGTGAGTGCAGAGTGCAGAGTTCTTCAGTATCAAATACTAAATACATATGTGGTGAATCAAATAATAACTGCTGTGATAGAAAATGAACCAAATTGAATATAAGTGAATACTTAAAATGTCACAGGCGTCATAACATTGTACCTGAGATGGCTGACCACTAATGATTTCATTTTATGAATAAGAACAAGAAGCATTCATTCCTGTGTTTGATGAGTCTAGTCTTCTGGGCACCAACAAACACATTTAATAGAAGATTTGAGTGAAAGTGGCAGGAACAATGAAAGTGCAAATATTTATCTTTTAAAATTATGTAATAGTTAAACTAAAGCTGTAGGAAAAAGCCTACCATTTGATCGGCTTTTGGATGGGTAATGACTGGACCGTGAAAGCCCTGTTAAGAAAAGTAAAAAAAAAAAAAGCATACATCAGTAAAGTTATTTTCAGCCCAAACTTGGATTTATCAAGTCATATAATTAAGATAGAATAGATCATCGTACCTCTGTGTCTCTCTTCTTTCTGTCGCTGGTCTGTGAAACAGGGCAACAGTTAGATGGATGCCTTTAGCATGTTCTTCTTACACAGCTTTATAATAATGTAACAGTGAGCTACAAATTTGAAGAGAACAAATATTGCTTACTGGTCAGTTCAGCAGATCACAAATCATTAAAAAAAATCTATTTAAGCATGACCGGTTGCGTTTCTCTTACCCTCTGTCAGTTTATCCGCGATGAGAGGGCTGCCTGGTCTGTCCTCATTTTCAGGCTTGGTGACCACCATGGAGGTGAGGGGGGTGACAAAGCTGTATAGAAGAGACATGTCCAGGGCCTTGGATGTCCTGGTGTCTCTCTCCTGCTGAGTACCAATGTCACTGAGAGATAAAAACGAAACAGGAGCTAATTGGTAAGGTCTGCACCATTTCTGTAACTTCTTGGTGCAGATAACAGATACAATCCATGAGATCGGACCTGTTCTCCAGCAGCTGCTGGATGGTGAGGTAGGCCCACAGACGCTCTGTGAAATCCCCAAAGATGTATTCCTCATCTGGGTAGATCACATCCCAGTTCACCACCCTGGCCTTTCCCTGCACCCAGAAGTCCTTTTCAGGCTTGAGGAAGAGGAGAGATGGAATAAAAGATAGTGATAATAGTTACAATAGTTTACAGCCATGTTAGCACCTCTGTGAGGCTGTACTTAGGCACAGCAATGCTTTGAGTGAAATGCTGAAGCGAAGCAGGTATAATGTTCGCCATGTTCATCATCTCAGTTTAGCTTGTTAGTATGTCAGCATTTACTTATCAGCATAATGTGTAGCTGAGGTTGATGTGAATATCATTAGTTTTGTAGGTGTTTGGTACCAAATACCAACGTATTGGACAAATTGAATTTTTGACCTGATGAGGAAGCTTGATGAAAAGACAATGGGTCATCAAAGTCAGTAGGATTCATCCTATGGGACCATGACTGTATGTACAAAATTTGTTGGCAATCCATCCAATAGCTGGTGAAATTTCTCAGTCTGATCTGACCATCCCTAAAAGACCGAGTAGTGAGCCAAAATACCTAGACTACGACAACCTACCTAAGTTTCAATCATAATATTAAATCTTAGCAGTCAATATTCAGTCACATGAACTGTCTCATATAAGAACAAGCACATAATTAATTCACAGCCATGACTAGATAGTGTCTTTTTCATGTCTTAATTGACATATTGCTGTTCATTTCTCACCCCGTGGGCGAACACTTCCACCATGAAGTTATCAAGGTCATTGTTTGTCAGCTGACCGGACACCACGATCTCTGAGCCGTCAAACAACTGGCTGTAGTGGTTTTTGGTCAAGAAGTCCACTGCATTGTCAGGGTAACGCATGTCCACCTCCAAGAGCAGAGGGCTGGACACCTCCTCATAGAAACCCTGGAACAAAGACACACTCCAAATCATGCAATATCTGTGTCCCAAATGTAGCTGGAAGTGCAAACAAGTATCAAATATTGCATGGACATTGTCTTTGCTGTAAATCAGTATTTTTTTTATCCGACCTGAAGTTGAAGTGTTGCATCTGAACCCTCAAAAATTCTCCGAGCCAGTCCTTTGTTTTGTCTGCACATCACATCCAGGAAGGAGTATTCCACATCATTGCCGAACCCAAGACAGAACATGGACATCTTCCCTCCAATAGCAGACTGTACATTCTTCTGGATGTTCAGAGGGTCAGACTCTCCTTCAAACACACATACATGCAGGCATATGTGTATTATATGGGCAAAGCTTTGCAGTTCCACTAAGATAGTTCCTTAGCAGACTACTAAGATTGTTCAAGAGCTTGTCAACTCTTGGAACAATTTTATTTCTATTGCAAATCAAATTGTTGCATTTACAAATCCTACACACTGTATATAGGTTCCAAAATAATTCTTCATAAACACGTTTTTAATCCTAAAAGGATTTTTATTTTAACAAATCACAGATTGTTAACTTCATGTAAGACTTGTTTTAAGTTTCCTTACTTAGTCTACATATAATGACCTCTGATCTTCAAGAATGAAATATTATAATCTTCCAAATAAAGACAGCTCACCATGGTTCGGCATCCCATCAGTCAGTAAAATAATCATATCTGCACTCCTCTCTGGAAGGTTGCCATCCTCTCTTTCCTTCACCAGCATCCCCACTGCCCTCAGCACAGCATCATTAATATTGGTGGCTGAAAGGCAACAACGATAAGATAAATATAAAAAGTAACAACGTGTTCCTTGAAGCAATAGTTCAACATTTTGGGAAATATGCTTTCTTGCTGAGAGCTAGATGAGAAGATTCATACCGCTCTCATTTCAGTCCACTAAATATGAAGACACAGCCAGCAGGTGGTGAGCTTAGATTAGCATAAAGACTGGATGCAGGGGGAAATGCCAAAAGTCCAAAAGTCTAAAAATCTACCTATCGGCTCTCTGTGTATCTTGTTTGTGTAATCTGTACAAACAGAAGTGTAAAAAGTGTCTCCTTGTGTTTTCGAACAAGCTCACAGTGACTAAGTCCTCTGACTCTGTCTTGTTTGACAAATTGTAAAATGTATACATTTAAATTGGATTTCACCAAAGGAAGTACACAAAACATTTGTTGGTACCAGTTGTTTTCCTCTAACCTCCATTGTCCCTTAGTTTCCTGACATAGAAAATGGCATCGGACACATTTTCCACTGTTGCTTTGGTAAGAGAGTTCCTCCAGGTGACAATGGTGTTATCAAACAGGATGAGAGCGAAGTGGTCTTCCTCGTGAAGGTCTTTCAGAATGGCTTCCAGTGCATCCCGGGTCTGCAAAAGTTCCCAAATTCACATATGAAGATGTACACACAGTGATGCACACATTATGGAGCACACCCACACACAATGTCTTTTACCTGTTGAATCTTTCTTCCGCTCATTGATCCACTCCTGTCAATCACAAATACCACATTCTTTGGGACTCTGGGCAGGTTAGGTGGAGCAAAGAAGTGCACAAAGTATCCATTCACAATCTGAAGGGAAAGACAGCATTTGGTTAACAAGGGCACAGCTGTGCATGGCATCAAACAGCCAGGGAAGTAAAACTAAGATCAGAAGTAAAATACTATTTTTCAGCTTGAAGTTCATTCAACAATGCTGTAAGCTATTTACAAGAGCTTTTTAGAGTTTGGTCAGCAAATGGTTAATGTGGAAAGAGGCCGTGCTCCTGCAGGTCAGTCTCATAATGTTGTGCTTCAGGTATCATAACTGAGTCTTATTTATTGGCCACTCACCTGAACTTCCCCAAGGCTCTCTTCTCGCTTCACATCGTACGTGATGATGAAATCTCCGTCAATTATGGTGCCATCACATCCCGGACACTTCCTCTGCTGCTCCAGTGTTGGTGAGAAAGAGATGTGTGCCTGAGAGATAAAACAGACTTATTTCAGGTGACATTGAATGCAGAGAAAAGCAAGTGAGACCAAAGTCATGTTGAAAACTCAAAACAAGGCTCAGGAATAAGTCTTTAAACAGAGGGATGGAAATCTTTCTCACACTTTACCTTTTTGTCTGTGACAGTTTTCTCCACCACGAGGGAGCAGCTCATTGGTGAGAAAAGTTGCAGTGGTCTCAACAAAAGCAATGCCCTGGGGCTCATAGATGTTTGCCACAATCTGTCTCCACACACACATGCACGCACACGTAATCACTAAGGCAGGCCAAGTGTAAAATCTCATTAATATTGACACAAATTCCACATAATTTGCATTCTTCACACTGGAGAATCGAGCAGTTTTTCAGCTCCTCCAGATCAGTATGTCACTATTAAGAAAAACAAAAGAAGAGAGTGTGTTCAACCTGAAATTCCTGGACAGGCTGTTTGGGTTTAACTCGGGTCAGAATCTCATATTGGCCCAGTTTCCTCTGAAGAAGCTCCTCGTAGGTCAGAATGAAAGTCACGTTGCTTTTGGCTGCAATGTTGACAGACACTGAAAACTTCTCCATCTTTCTTCCAGAAGCCCTGTAATGATGGACATGTGTTACTTTAATGTGATGCTCACACCACCACACGTTCAAACCTTTTTTAGTGCAACATACCTGACCAGTCCAGCAGTCTTTCCAGAAGACATAGCCTCTTCATACTCTTTCTTGGCTTTCTCTTTCTCCTTCACCTCCCCAACATACACCTGACCTTCAATTTTCCTGTGAGGCGCAAGGACATTTGTCAAACATCGAGAAAGACAAGGTCAATGCTCACTGTCACAAGGAGTTTTTGACTGACATGCTGAAGTTGCTGATGAAGGCGGTCTTGGGCAGCTCCACTTCGAAGAAGATTTCCTGGGAAGTGTTTGCTTTGTTCAGAGCCTTGGAGGTCATGACGGTGTGGGCGAAACGAGACGTCACGGTGCAGTCCACTGTCACGCTGTACACCTCCACCTAAGATCTACATAGTTTGTAGGTTTTCATATATATTTCTTCGTATTTATTTATGTATGTATTTTTTTTACCAATTCCAAACATTTTTAAGCATATATGTTTTTTAGTTGTTTTCCTGATGATTAATAATGTTTTTCTTCTCCTATCCAATGTGTGCTCATCTGTTTGTATGGAGCTGAATTGACTATTTCTCATAATCATGATCATCAATACAGACACAAACAGATCATTTTCTTACCATGGCCGTATTTGTGCTTCGTTTCTGTAACAAAAGAAAAGAAAAGGGAGATGTTGAAGCTCTTTAAAAAAAATAAATAATCACCAAATAGTCACCAAAATGTATTTTATTTAAAGGAGTTAAGTTCTGTAATTGTGATTCAGTAACTAGTGTTGAAACTTATTAATGATCCCAAGTTAGGTAAATAATAAAAGCTGTATGAAGTTGAATAATATACAAGCAGAAAGATGCGACTTATTTCTTAACAGTATTTTCACCAGAATATGAAAGGACTGTCTGTCTCTGATTAGTTTCTGCCAAATACCTGCAGCGATCTGGCAGCTCCTCTTGTCTCCTGAAATACAAATACAGCAGGGTGAAGCAACATGGTGCCAAGATATTAGACAAAAAAAAGGAAAACACTGGCATAACCACTGGCATAAAACAAACTAAATTTCAAGAAAAACACTCTGTGTCACACATCTACATACAAGGAGGTTAGAAGGATAGTAAGTGATAGTAAAACTGGGTTGGATTTAAGTTGCAAACTAGTGCTGAAAAAGTAGATTATTCATAAGAAAACAGACTACTGGCTGAATCAGGAACCACCACATAAAATAAATAAACATTGCAAAATTAAACATCAACTATAAAAATATGTAATTTCAAATTAAGATCAGAGGACAAAAAAGGTCAGCGTGTGAAGTTACCTGGAGAGCTTCATGGGTCCCAGAGATGACCAGAGCCCCCCGGGCCAGGTCGGGCAGCCAGAGACAGGCGCTGCCCCACAGCAGCAGCAGGCGAACACCCAGCAGTCCAGACATGACCAAACTTCCACTGAACAGTGACTGACTTCACTGCTGAGAAAAAAGCTCTCTGCCCAGGGGGAGGGACAAAAAGTGTGTGTGTGTGTGTTATCCTGGAGTATTGACCAACAGACCTGAGCTCAATGTACAGGAGGCCCCGAGGTACAAATGTTGGTGCTTGTAAAGCTGAAAGAAAATCTCTGTGTTCAGGCTGAAAGTGTGTGGATGTGGGTAGGACTGACACCAAACTTACACTAACGAGACATTTGGCAACAAGACAAGACTTGACACCCAGAGTGTCAAGTCCAGTGGAAATGTCACAAAAGCACCAATTAGTGATACCACAATTGTTATTTAGTGCAGGAGATAATTCCTAATACAAACACAGTACATTATGTCCAGACTAGTCTTTTCATGTTGAAGCTAGAAAGGTGTGTTGTTTCCAATTATCTTCATTAAAAAATAGGTTACTGCAAGATGTTGGTGGATACACATATCACAATGTATTTTGCCACTGATAAACATTTGTTCACCAGACGTGAAAATAAAGGCATTAATTTATTTATTCATCAACATCAAATAAATGTGCTTCTTTCACTGTTCTCCTAGTGCTTTTCTTCTCTTCTGCTGGACTTTCTCACTCAACAGGCTGCGCTGCTTCACTTGATGTGTGTTTATGTCATTTCCCACTTGCCAGGGAGCAAACAGTAGAGTACTGTTAGAAAATTAGAAAGACTCCTTTACGTTTTTTGAAGTTCAGTTTTCCAAAAAAAAACCCAACCCTGATTAGTGGTAGATTTGGCCAGCAGGTATAGTGCATGTGGATAAATCAGAGCATTATGATGTGATACTGGGACAACTTGACTAAAAAGCATCTTTGAAATCATGATGACCAAACTCAATACCTCCACAAATGTAAATTCAGTGTTTGGCTGCTTATTTGTGGTTCTGCCTCTCTGAACCTTGTACACAAACTATCATTTCCCCACCTGGGCAAACTGTGATCTGCTCTCATCATGTGGCATGGTGTTTGGTTAAAAGGGTATGAAACCATATTAGATTAAATTATTTCAGGATCAACCAGGTTGATTGTTTTGTCAATAGGTTTAAAAATGTAATCATATCAACCAGTATCACAGTGTTTTTCTTACAACTATCAACCACACACATTCCAATGTATGAGTATTTAAGTCCAAACAGACAATATAGACTTTTATACTGTGTTAGATCTTCATGTTGGTCATCATGATTGTGCTGTTGAAATAGAAGTTTTACATAGAAATTTCCTTCTTTTGTAATTTATTACCTACAAATAATAATAAATGAATAAATAAATTCAATAGAGGGGAAAATGATTTATTTTGGAAAAATGGTCAGGTAAAAAATTAACAAATAAGCATTTTTTTAAACAGTCTTCATCAGCACTTACAACTCACAGTTTACAGCTCATCAATCAATCCAAACCTAAGCCAAGTGCGAAACACTGTGCAAAGTACAATAACTGCTTACGTAGCAGTAATGTCAACACACAAAACTGACACAAAATCAGTCCATTTATCTCTCTGAAATCAGACTTCATTTAAAAAAAACAACAACATTCTTTGCAATTCACTTAATGCAGCATCACCACTGACTCAGAAACATAAAGACTACAGTGCTCCTCCAGTGCTCTTGAATTACGTCTACTTGCTGAACACACTGGCTCCAGGAGCTTTGGCAGCGTCAGGCTTGCCCAGGGCCGTCTCTGTCCCCGTCCTCACGCCGCTGAACACAGACGGAGCCACTTTGCCCATACGTTCTAAACACAGCCAGAGACACAGACATGTATCGTCAGCAAAACAGATGCTCAAACCAGGTGACCGCTCGTTCTCAACAAGTAATAGGAATTCCACCTGGGTGTCTTTGAGGGAAATGTGTGAGAGAAATGTCTGCAGCGACTTTTTCTGTTTCATTTCATCTCTCTGCTGGTCTTGTGTTTAGGATGCAGCTCTCTTGCCAGCTGGCTCTAGTCTGATTCCCAGTTGAAGAATTGGGATTGTCATGTCTTTACAGTAAACACTGCCTCTCAATTCCACCTCGCATGATCCCTTTTAATCATTCAACTGAGCAAGATTTTTTAATTTTGTGAATTTCTGAGGTGGGAAAAAAATGTATTATTAGTACTTTTAACTAAGTGAGATGCAGACTATGAATGTTGGCTCTTTATTTGATTCGTACCACACACACACAAATATAGACTTAAGATCTGTGCGACAACATTTGTGTGGGTGGGTAAAGTTGAAAGGGCACAAAAGCAAACCTGTGGCCAGGCTGTTTCTGCTGTCAAACAGTGGGTGGGTGTTATGCAAGTGCAGCAGGTGGATGGTGTTAGCGAGAGCACATTTTTAAGGGCAGCTGCAGATTACTCAGCATTTGAGCAACAAGCGAGAAGTTAATTAAGAAATAATGCAATATTATAATACGGGCAAGAATGAACTTGATGTCTGCTGCTGAATGGTATTTGGATTGTGTGGGGAATTAGCTGCAAAAATTTGTCTTAACAATTCAAAATCCACAACACGCATTACAGCATTAACACAGCAACATAAAATCCCACCCATAAAACAACATGTTGATGTCTGACCTGCATTATGACCCTGATTCGGTTGGGTCAGAGATTTTGGACCAGCAAGCTATGGTCATAAAGTAGAGTATACAGTGGTGGAAGAGGTACTCACTTTAGTTACTCATCATCTTATTGTATATAAAAGTGGTAACTCACACTGTAAAAATACTCACTATAAGTAAAAGTCATACTTTATCAATAAATATTACTGAAGCATTATCAACCAGATGTATTTAGATTATTAAGTCTGGCAGAATGTCTTCTGTTGGAGTTATATGTATTCAATTATAATTTTAATTTTGTATCTGTGATGTAACTTTACTTGTAACTTTGGCTGTCAAATAAATGTCAAGTTAAAGTAAATCAACAACAGTATGTGAGATGACATGAAGATTTAGTACAAAGTGAAGGTATTGAAGTACAAGCAGCCTAGACCTGTACTAAAACAGAGGATTTAGGTGAGCAAAAGTATTTAAGTCCACATCCCGCCTCCTGTCACAGGGCTCATCATTTAAAAGTGTTATTTTTTTTAAGACTGCTGGCGAGTTACCTAAACCTGACAAAAGTGCAGCCAAAAGCTGAAAATAATCATTTAAAAAATGAAAATAGAAAAATAATCTACAGGTAAATGTAATAATAATAATAATAATAATAATCCAACAGTAACATTTAATGGGACATGGACCCTGATGTTTGACCCTTTCACCTCCAGCAGCCTCCTCTGTTCGTGGACTCTCTTCACACTACGTGACCTGACTTCCTGAAACTTTTCTGCCAGAAAGCTTTCTGACAGAACAACGAGTACTAGCCAATCAGAGCACAGGAAGGCGGGACCAGACGGAACTGTCATGGGAGCAAAATATAACTTTATGTGACTTGATTTTATATGGAAGTGAGCTGACGTAACATTCACTGTGTATATCATGACGTATCTGTCACTGCTGTGTGTTTGTTTTCTTCGGAGGAAAACCAGGCGACATGTGCTTGTGTGTCTCTTTTTAATGTTTTATGGCTACATTGAGCTCCAGGCCTCCCTGGTGGTCTAGTGGTTAGGATTCGGCGCTCTCACCGCCGCGGCCCGGGTTCGATTCCCGGTCAGGGAACACTCGTTTTGTGTCGCTGATCACAAACATGGTGACGGAAGAAAATATTATCGCCATGTCTTTTCATTGCATTTCATTTCACCAAAGAAATGGTGATGGGAGAAAATCGAAGGCAGCAACAATGTTGTTACCATCCTCTGGACCTGGTTTGTCTCAGTGGATTGAGGAGGATAAAAAAAATAATATATTCTTCAATACATTTAAATGTTTATCATTTTATTTCAATTTCATTTTTTTGTATTCCTTGTGTTTATTTCCACATTCATTTATGTATATGTTAATTTATATATTGATGAATAAATATTTTTTTGTTCTATCTATTTGCAAAGAACATAAGACTGAGACAGTGACGTATCCACCATATCACATTACTCCATGATAGATAAGTTACATTGTTAAGAAGTATGATGTTTGAGGTCTACAGGCTACGCAGGAGTAAGAAAAAAAACTCTCAATGGAGAACGATTTCATTAATAAGGCTAGAAAGGCAAAATGTCTTTCCAGATGTGAGCGTTAACATCTTGCAGTGCATCACGTCACTTGTCATGTGTTTCAGTGTCAGAGGAAACAACATTAATAAAAGGCTTTACTCACCACACTCAACCATGACCTCATAGGTCTTACTCTTGACCTCGCCCTTCAGTCCCAGTTTACTGCGCGCTCCTTTCAGGTCCTCCTCCTTCATCGGGGGACGCTTCTTCTTCTTCACCTCGCCTGGCTGGAGTGAAGTAAAGAAAGAAGGGAAGATTATATGTTATATAATGTATGTATGGCTCCGGGTGAAAACAAGGAAACACTCTGTCGTCACACCTAAAGAACTGTTTCTGTAAATGTTCGAAACAGCAGATTTGACCTGGTGTAACTTACCTGTGACATGGTGGTTGAAGTTGGTGCGTTGACTTCACAGACACCTCTTTGCAGAGTGATAGATTCGCTGGTTGTTTTCCTCGTGTGTGCCTTTGTCTCCCAGCGAGCCTGACATTATATATAGTCCTGGTCCAGACCCAGTGAGTCACTCAGACCCCCTGCCTCCTGTCCCACTCTGCCTGTTGTCAGTGCGTATAATTAGGTCTGACGTGAGGGGTGGTGCAGCTGGAATGGGTCTCCCATCTTTTACGATAAGCTTAGAGGCCAACAGCTGATCATTCCGCACACAACACAAGAGGTTGTCTACCCCCTCCCCTGGCAGTGATACCCTCTTTTTTTAAATGCTGGTGAGGGACTTGGCATTAAGACGGTATCAAGAGTGTCCACCACCCACCCTGCAACTCTCATGGTTGGGACTCATTGGCCATTGATACAACTTGATTTAAACCAGAGGGAATGTTTTTCTGGGTCTTGTAAAAAGCATTTCCAGACAGTTACCACATGAACCAACAAAATGACGACTGAACTAAGAAAATAGCTCAGAAAACTCTCCCACTGTCTTGTTTGAGTTTCAGGAGGGCCATTGGTGCTTTTCTAATGTGAGTCATAGGCAGCAAGCGGTCAAGTTGAATCAAATCCGGCCCCATACAAAATAAACTCTAATAGATCCTATCTTATTGGGTAAATTAATAAATAATAAACCTAAAGCTACAACTCCGATAGCAACAATCAGTTGCTTGGCAAGTACAAATAGATTAAAAGAATTTCTCTACTAGCAATATGAAAGACAGAAAAATTGAAGAGTTGGCCAATTTCTTACTGTGTTTAACCTTATTTTGATTAAAGTATATGGGTTTACTTGATGTACATAATGCATGTAACACTCCATTTCACATTTTCATTAGCTTACTTACTTTTTTATTTATTTATTTGATTCTCATGATGACAAGTTATATTTCCGGCTGGAACAAGTGAACAAACACTTCAGGCAACAGTAGTCATGAGGCTTGGCATCATAATCTGAAACTGAAGTTAATTGTGTGATGATGATTTAACTGACTCGCTATTTTTAAATGACAAACTCGGCAACACAGAGAGAATCTGAAAACTGGCTTCACTCATTCAGTCACGTCTTAGTACTGGGATCATCGTACAATCTGAGAGGACAGCAGCATCTGTCCTGATTTAAAGATTTGTGTGTGATTGTTCCCTCTGAATCTTGTTAAAGTTGATATATTAACTATCTCCTTACAACCAAAATCTTCTCTGTGCTGATGCTTATTAGGCTTTTCCAAATGCAAGGCTGAACGAGCATCTCTTTGTGCGTGTGTGTATGTTTACAAACACACACTGGTTAAAGATCTCTCTCAGCCTCCTCCAACAACTTAAACCATGGTATTACAACCTGTACTTTGAGCTGCACCAGTGGCTTTTAAAATCATCATACTTAGTGCAACTGGGGATGGAGGAGAAAAACACAAACACAAGAAATGATACGCTTGTGCCAGGCAGGGGGTGAAATCACTGCATGCAGTCCAAGTCATACAAGGTAAACTGTGTGTCAACTGAAGCTCATGAGTCGGGATGTAATGTATTTTTTCAGAGCTTCTGAAGGATGAGCATGATGAATGTCTTCCCTGAGGTATTGGTGGTGCTGGATCTATTTTTGGACACATCATGACTTGGGCGTCTGGTGGCTCTAATGGCGACTGCACCTCTACCCAAATCTATGGTGAATAAAGTTATAGTAAGAATACTGCAATCCCATAATTATTATGTTTTGATTGGCTACTGCCACTTTTGACACACACTTCCCCTCCCCTCACTTCCCTGGTGGTCTAGTGGTTAGGATTCGGCGCTCTCACCGCCGCGGCCCGGGTTCGATTCCCGGTCAGGGAACGACAAAAATTTATTAAAACCATGCAATCAAACTATAACACAAACTACAGTACAGATGAACCAGCCGTCAAGATAGTGTATCACATCCTTTATTGGAAAAGCATTTATAATGATAATTTACCCCCATCACTTGCCTTTGTAATCATCTAGTTTCACTTTGCAAAATATTAAAAGCCCTCTTTGTCCTGGTTGAGCTGAGAGTTACTGTAACTGCTGCGAGATGCTGTACTTTCTTCCTTTAAAGCACTCAGTCAGTTATTCCTTGCAAACACGCCAAAAACATCATAATGAAATCATTACCATTGCCATAGTCATCACAGTTTATGTCACTCTCTATTTACTTTAAAAGAGGACCAGCAGTCACACCAACAATGCACACTTGAACACATGTGTCCAGCACACAGCGGTACATACAGGTATATAGTATATATACACTGGCATGCACACACAAAAAACACACACACCCCTTTTCCCAACTGTCTGGTCCACAGTCACTTAACAGTTTAGAGGTCTATGCATGTCACATTCTTAACATCAGAGCCTGCTGAATGCTGCTTCATGCCTGAAGATCTGGAGCTCTGAATAAAACAGTCACAAATAAAAACCCTAAATCAAATAAACAAAAAATAAACAAAACACCTGCTGGTAATTTCACTCAGGCACATTATTGTGACAAAGAGAAAAAAAAAAAATCACACAAACACAAAGGAAAGATGAAAGTTGTGATAAATGGGAAATTGTGCAAGAAATGGTTCCCATATCTACTCTCCCTTGGTTGGAGTGAAGGAATAAAGAACACTTTTGGAACAAGCATAGTCACCTTTTTGGCCCGAAAATAACACTCAAAACTTACTTTAAAAAATTAGAATTAGACAAAAGACATTCAAAGACAAAGAACACAGAGCCAGAGCACATCAATAAAACGGTCACAAACAAACTGAGACTGCAGTCTTGTTTCTACAGACAACACTGGCTGAGCTGATATTAGAAGGATGTCGCAGTGTAGTGCTTGCAGTCCTACATATTTGACGGTTGAGAGGACTCTGTCAGAGGATAAGAATGGAAGGTTGCTGCAAGCATTAATGTTCTCCTTTTGACACGGGTAACATTACATACAAGATATGCAGTAGTAAAGTGTGTTACTGTGCTGGAAAGTGTTAAGAGTTGCATCAATACAGTGATTCAAACACTCTGACGCAATGCTCCTCTAAGTTTGAGGCGTGTCTAACTGTACACACCCTTGCACACACACACACACACACACACACACACACACACACACACACACACACACACACACACACACACACACACACACACACACACACACACACACACACACACACACACACACACACACACACCACAGGCCATGGTGGTACGGCTACATGAGAAAACCAAGGACAACGTTTACATGGAATCTATATCAGGAATACAATCACTTCAGAGGACATGTTAAACTATCAAATAAAACCAACTTCTTGAACAGTTTTGTTTGCATGACGTTTGGTTCTGTTGTGGCCGTTTAAGATTTGTCCAACCAACCTGATCCTGGACAGCTGCACCCATACAAACTGCCGCTGATGTCCGAACAGTGTTAAACCAGTGTTAATGTTTTCCTGTTATACGTGCATAAAGGACTTGACAATATTATGTTTGTTTATGGTGGGATTCTTTTCCCCAAACAGTGGCTTCAAACATGATACTTGCCCCAGGAGTGCCATGCCGAAATGTAACACTAATCCAAAGTACCTGCCTAACTGCAGACATATCTCCCAACGTGTTAAAATTAAATCCCAGGTAAGACACAGTTTATGCAGAAGTCCTCCAGGAGTCAACAGTAAAGGGAATTCAATTACAGTATATTCTTCAGTCATCAAAGGGCGTCCTATGTTTGAAAAGATTGTGTCAACTCCTAAGGCCAATACAGAATCTGTGGAGGTATGGGGAAAGTGTATGTGGGCCTGTGAGGTGAACAGCTACCAGAGGAAATCGTAGCAGTTTAGCTAGGCACGCAGGTCAAACAGGGATCCCCATGCGAAGCTTCTTCTTCTTCACCGTCTTCAGGCCGGTGAGCCGACGAACGTCATCCTCATCCGACTCATCCATTTCATCGTCTGCTGAGAACAGGATCTGAAAAAAAAAGAAAGAAAGAGAGACCGATAAATATTATTACATGCTGAATTCTTTCACTAACGGATAAAAGAAAAAGTCCTATTTGCAAAATTGTGTCTGGTTATAAGATAAGATATTCCTTTCTTCGTCCCTCAGTGGGGAAATTCACTATTATTTATTATTTGTAGTTATTAAAAATGTTTGGCTTTGGGACAGGTTTAGAGAGTCAAAGTCCAGCTGTAGCAAGGCGTGAAAGAAGTGACTGTAAGTTCTGATGAACTCCAACACAACAGTTCTCAACCAAGGACTCTGCTGCAGGACCAGCTCTGCCAGCTGACTATGCCTGACTCCACCTGTAGGTGGATCACTGACTTCCTTCGCTGTCATTGAGTCACCTCTTCCATCACCAACTTCAGGACCCTGAGGGGTACAGGCAAGATTGTGCAGCACCCACACCCACAGCTCCCTGGTGGTCTAGTGGTTAGGATTCGGCGCTCTCACCGCCGCGGCCCGGGTTCGATTCCCGGTCAGGGAACGTGCTTTTACGCCCACTGTACATATATTGTATAGCAAACAGTGCTGTATCTTAAATTCACATGCTCCGGTGTGACCCAATACACATTTCTAGCAATGATTTCACATTGTTCCACTTTTCTACAGGTGAAGGCAACTCAATAATATGACAACAAAAGCAGAAAAGAAGACTGATAACAGTTTGCTGTTATCAGGAATTTAAAGGGATACGTCTGTATTTATGCACAAAGTTTTCATATTATTATGAGACTAATGACTCTCTGCTGTGGAGAATAACCACTGCATGTAAAATCCTTTATAACCACCAATTAATCCAGCCAGTGTGTTGAAAACAAGCTGCAACATGCAAACTGCTTGATATTTTTTTTGCTTCAGTAATATTCCATCACTAATCCTCAAATGCAAAAAATATGCACAGCAAGAGAATACACTATTAGACACTGAGTAAAAGGTGGAGACTAATGCCCATTGAATCTCTTGAATTGTGCATATGAAGTAATGTTGTCCCTTTATTCAATCAGTGAGTGAAACTAACTTCCCTGACTCTCAGTGAAACCTGATAGAGTGGTTGATTTGTGTTGATAAACTGTTGTATTTCAGGCTGAGGAAAAGAGCGCGAGAAGAAAAAGACATACGAGCCAGCCAGGAGTCGAACCTAGAATCTTCTGATCCGTAGTCAGACGCGTTATCCATTGCGCCACTGGCCCGCTGTGCTGTCTGTCTGCTGCTGAAACCAATACATGTGTTGCAGCTCTGCTCTGCCCCTCCCCCACAGCTCAGCTCTGTGCTGAAGCTGCAGCAGCAGGCGGCGAGTGAAACTAACCAGGAAGCTTTTGTCTTTTGTCAAATGTTCAAATGGCTGCAAATGTAGATTCACATTTCTTTTTGTGATCTAAAAACTTCCTGACATGTGGCAAACTGACAAGAAATACAACCAGTGTTTGTTACAGAATGAAGAGCTGATTTTAGAAATTAAGTTTAAACAGCAGCTGTATTTTGTTGTCTGTTGGCAAATTAGAAATTAAACATGGTTCTACTTTTTTCATGACTTTCCTGACAAGTTAGTAGGTGAAAACGGCTTAAAGGCCATGTTGTGCTGTGCTGGAGTCACTGTACCTGTGTTTCCACAACCTCTGACACAAATTGGTCTTGATGTTGTTTGACCTAAAAGCTGAATGTGCCCCAAATAGGAGATGATTAATCCACTATTTAAGGACAGACTGCAGGAACATGACCAACAGGTATAATGTGGTTTTCACTGTGGCAATCATTCACCTAATCTAATTATGCATAATTTTAGATTTTAATCATGTGTTCTATAAAAAAATAGATTTGCAATATTTGGGTTGGTTAGTAAAAACATTTGGCTTTTTAGTAAATGGCTGAATGTTGTAACATGAACCAGAGACAGGTACATCCTAAATTCTCAGATACTGGATTATAGTAAGGAGCAAAACACAGAAAATGTGCTATTTGTTAAAATGGTAAAATTGAAACACTTGGTGGTGTAACAGAATGTAGTTGATCTGTGATTTGTACAGACCCCATATGGATTAATTGCAAAAATTAATCACAGTTTCACTTAATGAACTTTAATGAAAAGATTGGATTAGGGAAGAACGCTTTAACTGTCATTTTAACCTCCATTTAATGAAATCCTGTAGGTTATAACTTCAGGCATTTTCATTGATGTGTGTGTGAGAGAGAGTGTATATAGCTCTCACTTGTCTTGTGTCTGTGAATATTCTGAGTCATCCAGGTCATGGTTATTGAAGGAGGATTGAATCTATGGCAACTGGACTTGGTTGTTTTCTACCTATGTCTAGGCTCTACAGTGAAAGGCCACAGAACCAGCTAGTGAACAAAAGAGTGAGACAGACCCATTTCACCACTGAGGCTCTGAATAAAGAGGCCGATGACTCCAGAAACTGAATTTACATCTTCTCAGTGCAGTCTTGTAGAAAATGACAGAGTTTATTGAGAAGGCACAACTGTCTCAACACACCAAAAGCAAGGAAAGACTGACAAAGAAATTCCAACACTTACCATCAGAAGCCAGTAACACCAGCAAAGCTGAAGAACTTAACGGGAGGCAAAAGAACAATAATTCCACATTATATGAAACATACTAAAGATGGATGAAGAACCTGTCAGACAGGGAACTTACATAACCAGAGCAAGATGCCCTAGCCAAAGGATTAAATGTTGCCATAATGCCACACAAACAAAGGTGGAACAGCTAAGGTTGAAGGTATCGGCAGACTGTGACGTCACTGAGCAAAGGAAGATGCACACTGGTCCTAAACACAGCTGACCACCTTGGCAAGGTAACCACACTACTCAGTGACGATAATACATATGACACACTGAGGCGAGATCTCAACAGTGGATACAGGGAAAAGGCCATATAGTGTTTACAACAGCTACAGAAGGAGAAGACCATCAATCATGAACAATATCATCAACAGGGGTCATCAGGAACAACAACTTGGCCTTTTTGGTCTGTGCCAAAGTGTGTTAGGAGTGATCAGAACCCTGCAACACCGAGCTGATAGTGTACCAACAAGTACCCATGTCCAAGAGAAGGAGCATGAACATCTAAAGGATATGCTTAAAGTTTGTGGGTACCCTAACTGGACCATTGTGAAAACAGGAAGGCACAAACTTGTATATTGCAGAAACCAAACAACCATTAAACAAACACATGGTTCAACACAGCAGGATCAAGTCTAAGCCACTGAATCTATGGCAACTAGATGGGGTTTTAGATACTTGAAGACTTTTGCCTCTTGTACATGAAAGAAAACCCTCCTTCAACAGAGGAGGAGGTCAAAGACACCACTTATTCCCCAGCTGTTCTTTCAGTCTTTCCCAGGAGAATGAAAAACCATTCACCATTCTCACTTGGCCTCAGGTGACTCCAATGACTCTAATGACTGTCATTACAACAGCCCACCAACAGGAGCACTAACACACCAGGTGGTGCCAATGACCTTGTATCTTCAGCTACCCTAGATTTAACCCTCCCCCCTAGGTCACTTATTTGTATTAATAATTTTTTAATGCATGTCTACATTATTTTAAAATTAATTAATTTTTAAGTCAATTAAATGCCAGCAAATTCTGAAAGCAAGCATCACACAGTCTGTAATAAACTGAAGGTGAAAAGAGGATGGCTTTGACAACAGGTCAATGATTCTAGAAGCATCTCAAAATCCACAATGAACTAAATCAAGAGGTTCAAGCTGAAGGGTTTGCCAAGACCCTGACATGAACAGCACCACAACACACACAGCTCCCTGGTGGTCTAGTGGTTAGGATTCGGCGCTCTCACCGCCGCGGCCCGGGTTCGATTCCCGGTCAGGGAATGACTTTTACATCCACTTCACATACATTGAATAGCGAACAGTATAGTATCTTAAATGCGTGTGAACCAATACAGATATCTTGCAATGATTTCACATTGTTCCATTTTTCTACAAGTGGATCGGCAACTCAATAAAATGACAACTAAAGCAGAGAAGAAAACAGATTGCAGTGAAACTTGGACGTAAACACTGCAGGATATAAAAATAAATAAAATGCATTTCGTTGAGTCACATTGAAAGTAGACAGAGCTTTTGCTTGTTTTACAAAAATGACAGAGCATTCACAGCAAGAGCATAAACCATACAGTAAAATGGTCCGTAGTCCATAATATGTCTTGTGTCTGTGCACATGAAGTACAAAAACCTGATAGAGTGGCTGTTTTGTGTTGATAAACTGTTGTATTTCAGGCTGATGAAAAGAGTGTGAGAAGAAAAAGACATACGAGCCAGCCAGGAGTCGAACCTAGAATCTTCTGATCCGTAGTCAGACGCGTTATCCATTGCGCCACTGGCCCGCTGTGCTGCCTGTCTGCTGCTGAAACCAATACATGTGTTGCAGCTCTGCTCTGCCCCTCCCCCACAGCTCAGCTCTGTGCTGAAGCTGCAGCAGCAGGCAGCGAGTGAAACTAACCAGGAAGCTTTTGTCTTCACTGCTTTGGACAGTCAAATGTTCAAATGGCTGCAAAAATAGCTAAAAAAAAACAACCAGTGTAACAGAATGAATAGCTAATTTCAGAAAGTCTAAACAGCAGCTGTATGTTTATTGTTGGTGAGCAAAATGAAAAATTATTTTTTTGTAATTAATTTATTTTAAAAAATGGCAAACTGACAAGAAATATAACCAATGTTTGTAACAGAATGAAGAGCTGATTTGAGAAATTAAGTTTAAACAGCAGCTGTATTTTGTTGTCTGTTAGCAAATTAGAAATTAAACATGGTTCTACTTTTTTCATGACTTTCCTGATAGGTTAGTAGGTGAAAACGACTTAAAGGCCATGTTGTGCTGTGCTGGAGTCACTGTACCTGTGTTTCCACAACCTCTGACACAAATTGGTCTTGATGTTGTTTGACCTAAAAGCTGAATGTGCCCCAAATAAGATATGATTAATCCACTATTTAAGGACAGACTGCAGGAACATGACCAACAGGTATAATGTGGTTTTCACTGTGGCAATCATTCACCTAATCTAAACACAAACGAGTAAAACCATTTTGGATCAGTCTGGTCATGGACAGTGTTTAGCTTGTGTCTACTAGGCCCACTTCAGATTATATAGTGATGCTGGTCAGTGGAAAGACACAACTATGCCAAAAGTTATGTGAGCCAGTCAGGTAGCAAACCCAGGATCTTCTAATTTATAGACATAATCAGACATGTTCACATCCACTGGCCCACTGTGTTGTGCCACCTTCAGAAAACAGATCAGCAGCCAAACCCCAAACCTGCATACCTGATTACTTCCTCTTGACTTCGGTCTGACCTATACTTCTCATCTCTGCCTCATTATCTGACCACAGGAAGGACGATATCACATGTTGAACAGCTTGTTCGACAGCAGTGAAGCAAGGGGAAGAGAAGTCAAAATCAACATCACTTGTAACAAATGAGGAGACAGTTCATTACTAGCTAATGCCAACTTTAACAACTAGGTGAGAACTGGTTCTTTTAAAAAAAAAAACAAAAAAACAAACATATTAATTTATCAAGGACATAGAATAAGCAAGTAAAAACTTAAGACATCTTAATTTGGGGGTTTTCCCCCTTTGTTTGGATCTTTAATAAGCCATTCAAGTTGCTTTTCAACAAATCCTGATAGAGGAAATAAAACACCGTAAATCAAATCTCCACATCTCCTGAATGTATACAGTTTTCACTTTCACCACTCAAATATACAGTGGCATGAAAAGCATGAAAAAGTTTGGGCACCCCTATTATACTATTTATGTTTTGTACAAATTTATAGTGAAAAAAGGAAATGAGCACTTTTGCATAAACTGTGTGTCACATAAAGCCCAAATCGCGACTACTTCATCAAGGCATCATCATATGGAGGAGGTTCTCAAACAAAATGCGGCACACACCACTCCCTGGTGGTCTAGTGGTTAGGATTCGGCGCTCTCACCGCCGCGGCCCGGGTTCGATTCCCGGTCAGGGAACGACTTTTACGTCCACTTCACATACGTTGAATAGCGAATATAATATCTTAATGCACGTGTGCGCGCGCTCCGGTGTGATCCGATAAACATTTCTTGCAATGGTTTCACATTATTCCACTGATCTACAGGTGGAGGCAACTCACAAATACAACGGGAACATTCAACATTTCTTCCTTTTTTAAATTCGCCTTAAACGGAAATTGCGGCAAGAGCCTTGTAGGTGCTGCACTGGACCAAACAGTGACCTCAAAGAGCTACTGTTAAATTCACAACAACAGCACGACCGCTCCTAGAGGCAGGCTGCGGTACTTCAACCACTGTCCTCTTAAGAGGCTAAAGGGAGATTCAGCGGAGCACGCCTTCACAACACCGACAGATGTGACTGAGGAAGACATTCAAAACATTTCTCTGACTTTAAAAGGAAAAGGTCATAAAAAGTGCTGAAGTCTTCAGTGACAACAATGATCTGCTGTGACAACTGCGATATCAGTTTTGACATACAAATTCCTTGATACTTTTTGGCTTTAGATACTCAATAATAATTCCGTAATATTCCATTCTTAATCCTCAAATGCAAAAATATACCCAGCACTATACAGTAAACATTAATTAAACATGTGACTAATGCACATAGTATGTCTTGTGTTGCGTCTGTTTCCTCTCACTAAAACCTGATGGGGTGATTGTTATGTGTTGATAAACTGTTATATTTCAGGCTGATGAAAAGAGTGCGAGAAGAAAAAGATATACGAGCCAGCCAGGAGTCGAACCTAGAATCTTCTGATCCGTAGTCAGACGCGTTATCCATTGCGCCACTGGCCCGCTGTGCTGTCTGTCTGCTGCTGAAACCAATACATGTGTTGCAGCTCTGCTCTGCCCCTCCCCCACAGCTCAGCTCTGTGCTGAAGCTGCAGCAGCAGGCGGCGAGTGAAACTAACCGGGAAGCTTTTGTCTTTTGTCAAATGTTCAAATGGCTGCAAATGTAGATTCACATTTCTTTTTGTGATCTAAAAACTTCCTGACATGTGGCAAACTGACAAGAAATACAACCAGTGTTTGTAACAGAATGAAGAGCTGTTTATTGTCGGTGAGCAAAATGAAAATTAAACATGGGTTTTTACTTTCTTTATGACTTACTGAATAAGAAAGTAGGTGAAAATGACCAATAATTAAAAAAAAAAAAGCAGTTTCAGGAACATTACTTGTGTTTCTGTGCACCATTACCACCACTAGAGGCAGTATGTGGAACTTCAACCAATGTTTTAAAAGGCTAGACATCCCGGATTATTTGCCTTTAAAGCACTGACAGATGTTACTGGTGATCTTGTGGTTAGGATTCAACACTACTGCTGCAGCCCTGGCTCGATTCCCAGCCGGGGAACACCTTGTTATGTGTCAAGAATGCTGGATCACAACCAGTGTGGTGGTTCAGCCTTCAAAGGCTGCGTTTATGCATGTAAACAAGAAACCAGATTATTAAGAGAAATCAAAGGCCTGTCTGTTGATGTGGGTTTGTTGGTAAACATTCTTGAAAATGTGCTTATACCAGACTGGTGTTATGACTTCATGCAATGCCGGCTTATGAATGATGTGTGGTGAGCAGAGCTCTGTGTTGGGCTCATCAGCTTTACAAGTTTATAAAGGAACTGGGAACCATAATCTAGGAAACCATAACAGCTCCAGGGCATGTTCCTCTTCAGACTGAGGGCGTGCTGAATTAGTACAGAGTAGGTTTGTCAATACCAGGGTGCCAGTCAGTGCTGGAGACCAGGAACAGCTGACAGTCAAAAGAATATGTCATACTGAGACAGAAACTCAGAAGATTTTACTCCTCCGAAAGTCTTGACTGCAGATCAACCTCAACTATGCATGTTTCATTCATAAAAACTGACACTGCTTGGCCAGTGATATTTTAAGATAAAATAAGATAAACCTTTATTCGTCCCACAGTAGACAAATAAAGGTTTACTTATTTATGTATTTAAAAAGTGAGACTTACCTCTGATTCTGAGTCATCATGGGACAGAGCTCGTCTGTAGCGCACCTTGCTGTTCCCCCGTGAGTCCTCCTCCCTCTCCTCCAGCTTTGCTTTTGTCCTGTGCTTCTTCATTAAGAAATTATCTACCACCCAGAACATGAGGGCCTAAAGGAAACACAGAAAATACTGCGATGAATGATGTTTCCCCATGTGGAATTAACAGAAGTTAACACACACACAAGACAATGGCTATGGTACAAACAAACAGGGATGACTTCGGTAACCAATGACAGAATCTCACTACACAGTTGTAGTACTGGTGTTGAAAGAGCTGTAAAATCAGCATACAAAGAAAAACGTGGGAACAGCAGACTTACGTTGACGAAGAACGGAACGATGAGCATGACGATGGCCAGTTCCAGGTCAGGGTTCTCTATGGGGTTGAGGAGGGCCAGCTGCGACACACAAACATATATGACACACACACAGGCACAGACATAAGCATACACAGCAACACAGACAGCACACCCAGCCTTAGACGAGAAAGTAGAAGTAGTGGGATCAGCAGGGGCAAATATAGTCCGTATCTATTTCAATGGAAGAAGGACAGTCCACTGGAGCACACACAACTTGGAAATTGCCAGAAGCTACCAAACATCATCAGAAAGGGTTTACACGTTCTGCAAGTCTAATCTGTAATCTAAAGGAGTGCTTAGCATGGATGATAATTTGCTGAACAAATTTGTTGAAGGGATTGTGAATGTTTTGATGATGTTTACCTGAAGCATTCTGACTCTCACTGAGTTTAAATTCTAATTTACTAGAGGAAAAAAGGCACTATGTAAATACATCTATTGACAGCATAAAAAAATGGGATGATGAAACATGCATACCTAAACATACACTTGAAAACAGGAAGGACACACAGTCGTTGTGTTACAGCCTCAAATGTGCAAACAGACTAACTCAGACTTCAATAGTTTTGACAGCTCTTGTGTCTTCATCAGGAAAAGAAAAAAGACCTGATGAACATAAACTAGCTATTAAACCATTTGATACAAGCTGTATGATGACAGTTATCATGGAACTGATTATTGAATTTATCAGTGTAACATGCTCACAGGCTTTGGACTTCACATTGGACTTGGAGCCCTTTGTCTTTCCTTGGTTATTCACATACTGTAGTTGTAGGACTTAATATCATGTTCAAAAGAAATACTGTCATATTTCATTTGTTTCTGTGGACCACTGGTACATGCTGGCTGTGAACACAAGACTGTCACAAGTGTCCCTGGTGGTCTAGTGGTTAGGATTCGGCGCTCTCACCGCCGCGGCCCGGGTTCGATTCCCGGTCAGGGAACACCTTATTATGTCACTTTCAGTACATTGGAATGTAGTATCTTAAATGCACATACCAATACACATTTCTGGCAGTGGTTTCACACTAATCTACAGGTGAAGGCAACTTGATAAAATACCAACAATGGCAAGGAAGAAGACTGATAACAAGCAAACATAAATGTAAACAATTGAGAATTTAAAATACTTTAAATGGACACTCATGGACACACACAATGTGCTTCAGTGAGCAACACTGAAAATAAACATAACTTTTGCTTGTTTCACAGGGAACTACACAAGGATTTCAGATTATTATGAGCAATTAAGGGGCTGTCTCATGAAGACTCATAAGTGGGTTTGCTGGGTAGCTTTGTGCTTAATACTGGCTGCAAGACTCACAAGAAAGATGTTTTAGGTTAGGGTTGTACAATATAGAAGTTCTTCTCTTAGACTTTGAGGAGCATGTGTACAAGCACACATGAAAGCAGCTTACTGTGTGAAATCGAGAATTAAAACATGAATTGTTGGTTCAAGTCTGCCATGTGTTTTGATGAACAGTTCTAGTCATCAGTCTTTGTCTCTGTCCTGTTTATCTGATCACTCCTCATCCTCATCTCAATGAGCATGCATGAAATGAAGGTTATCTTAATATTACACTTTATAGGGTCAAAAAAAAAGTTAAAAATTAATGAAAAATAATAATAATGACATTAATGGGACTAATTTCACATGCTATTTTTTCAAGTCATTACTATTTATTTTCTGACCTTCTTCCACTGGGGGATGAGGAGGACCAGCATGATAAGGACTTTCTCAAACATCATGATGAGGATATAGAGGATACACTGGCCCAACCATGCTGTGCACTGCACTGGCTCTCCTACACACACACACACAGGGAAAGAGAGACAAAAATCTGCTTAGGTATTCAGATATGTAGTACAGATTACTATTGGATTTCACTGCAGTTACACAAACTGTTTAGGGACAAAAGAAGGCACTGGCCACATAAGAAATGACATTGCAGCACTGCAGTACTGAGGGCGGCTACTGCCCTCCATTGGGCATTACAGGCATTTTAAGAATGTGCTGGTGCTCCCACTGTACCACTCACACACATGGTCCTCACCATATTCTCCAAAACGCAGAGAGTCCCACTGCCTCCACTCTACAATAGCACTGACGGCTCTCACCCCGGCGTAGATGAGCAACATGCCCAGAGAAGCATCCAACAGGAAGTTAATGAGGTATCTGGGAGAGACAGAAAAGTGAATATAATTTAAAACTGCAGTAAAAGCTTTCTTTGATTTTAACACAGTTTCTTGGACATCTATTTATTACATGCAGAATCAGGGAGCTCTGAGGAGAACGGCCAAATACAGGATTGACTCACAGCGAGCAGGGATCCTCCTCCGTGAGGTCTGACAAGTACACATTAGCAAAGTGGATAAACAGCATCCCAATGGCCTGCTTTGAGGTGTCCAGGAACCTGCAGAGAGACAGGACAGTTGATATGCTTTCGAGGCACTCCAGTGGGATTCATTTGATGCCTGTGCAGAGAAGTGAATTTAGGCTGGCTCAGCTGCCTTACCAGATCCTCCAGGGTCTCCTCTCATGTTTTGGCTCCCTGAAGCGTTTCACTGTGGAGGAAAGAGTGCGCCACAAAGATAGTGGGATTTTACTACATATCACACATACAAACACAGAGGAACACAGAATCAATCAAACAGAATCTCCTTTGTTTTCATTTAACCAAGTCAAATCCTCCTGTGAGTTGTCTAAGGTCCAAAGAGCATTTTAATGGTTTTACAAGTTATTTATTAAGTCCAACTGAAAATCTTGCCTTGTACTGACATAGTTATGATTTGGAAATGAGACTTGGCATCCCTTTTTTCCAGCAGTTAAAGCATCACACAATTAGGCTAACTGGTGAGACATCAAACAGTTTGTTGTTGAAAAACCAGAACTGACCAAGGGCAATATGTTGTTGGTCACAGAGGAAGCAGAACTAGAGGCCAAGAACATGACCTAAAACCACTACATGTAGCAGCTGTAAAATTATTAATCTGATTTTTCCCTTATTTTCGGCTCACTGCTAAGTTATCAGGAAACAGAAATGTTTCTTTCAAAATGGCCAAAAGGGAGAAGTGTCTTCAGTGTTTCATAATCAAAATCGTACATCTAGCCAGACCAAGTTAAGAAATGTAGTAATAAAGTGCATCTGTTCATACAGAATCAAACTGATCAGCAGGAGTAACATGATAGTGTGAGCAAAACATTGTTCCCCCAAGTAACAATCGCTACAATTACTATATGTGTCAATTTTTGCTACTCTGGGGTGTCTAAGTTATGGGCCTTTTTTTTTTTTTTTTTTTGAAGTCCTCAGTTTAATAATTACCCTGTGTAAAAGAGTCATTGGGTTTTATGCATGAATTCTCATCACTGAAAGCGATGACATGTCCAACACAAATAAAGCTCTTGCTGTTCTTCACAATAGTGACTTGTTTTCCATGACACCCCCACTACCCTCTTCTTCTAACTCCTGTGACACAGAGCTGGATGAAGCAGAATCTTACCAAATTATGACATTACTGATTTACTTTTCTAATAACAGATACAGACTGTAAGTGTATTGCTCAAAGCTGTGATACGTCAGCTGGACCTTCTACACGATCTCCTTAATTCAAAGAGAACACAACAACAATGTCACTTCTCAAAACTCGCACTAAATACTGTACTGTTTCCATGTGTTTACACTGTGAGCAGTGACCTCAGTCTCTGCTCTGAGCAAAAGTGTGACTTCAGACTACACCCAGTGCGCAGCTGGGTGTGATGTGCCTGGCAGAGGCCTCCTCCTTCTGCTCAGCGAAAAAAAAAAGCACTAAAATGCTGATCATTCCTCACTGCTGAGAGGCTGGGACACAAAAAACGGAGACTGCTCTCATTAGGTCATGCAGCTGTCAATGCTGTGCCAGACACTGACTGAATGGAACCATGGCTAAATCCTAAGTGAGATGTTTCTTTCCATGCCAATGTTTTCCTGTCTGTTTAAATAGAAAAGTCCTGCTGCCCAACTCCAACATAAAGCCATCAAAGCCGGATATGGAAACTTGTGTGTGTGTGTGTGTGTGTGTGTGTGTGTGTGTGAATGATCCACGGGGAGAAATTAAACAAGAATGAGCTTAGCAGATAGCAGTTGTGACAAATTAGTTTGTGCATTGTAGTACGTTTTTGAAATGCACACATACTAGTTCATAGAAAACACTCAGTAAAGGAAAACAATTCTGACTTTTATGTGCTGTGCACCTGCAGGGTTTACCAACCAACACTTACTTTAGGTAGTGTAACTTACTAAGCACAAGCTATCCTAAATACATCTGCAAATCAGTTACACAAATGAATTGGAGCAGGTGCTTTTTGCAGTTTGAGTGAACCTCCAACACACATAATCAAGGTAAGCAACAGCCTATTCCTCATTGCTCCCTTTACTTCATGATTTTTTTTTACACAACTTGACTGCCACCTGCCACATAAAAACCTTTTGTAAAACCAGAGGAGTTTCTTATCAGGAATTTTCATGACTGAGTTTTAACCTGAGAGGGACATAATAGATCTTTTGTGCCAGGAGGTGTTGAGAGTACACAGCTGTTAGTACAACTTCAACAAGAGAAGAAGTCACCAGTGTTGTATTATACTGATCTGAAACCCCTGCATTCAGCTTTCTGTCTGACTAGTGTTTGTTTTACTGTTACAGACTCGGGCATGAGCTTCCCAGCTGGGATCAATATCGCATTTGATTAACCGAGGGATGCTGCTGGATAATTATCCGGCTCCATCAGCAGCTGGACTCAGATATCCGACACTCAGCAGACCTGTGATCATACTCACACATCAGGGTGCTGAAAGCCACCACAGCCAGAAGTCCTTGCAGAAAAATCCCGAACGAGTCCATCAAGGCTCCGTTCTCGCAGCCCCGGTTATCGGTGGCTGGCGTCGGGCTGGAGGACACCGACGTGTTGGTAAAGGACACGGCGGGCAGCCCCGCTCCTGCCGGACCGACCAGTGCCACGTCTCCGAGCTGGGACAGCATGTTGACACCGCTAACAGCATCCATGGGACAGAAGAGCTGGACGAGACTGATCACTTAAGTAGACACACGGACACGCTGCTTCCCGGTCCTCTCCAGCTGTTGTTGGTCAGCTAATCGATAAGTTAAGCTGGACAGTCTTCGGTGAAAGATGGTGGCATCCTCTCCCCTCCAGGCACACACTCATGCTCCTTCACACATCCACACAGACATGGCTGCGTTTGGCATGAGAGAAGTAAAGCTCGAGAAAGGTCACTGGAAGTTGACTCGTCTGCGCACTTTTAAAAACCGAGCCGCAACATTAAAATCAATAGCTGCTTTTAAAGGTCCGTGCAGGGGCGAAAAGCTTCTCTGGCTCGACCTGGAATCTGCGAGCTAACATTGAGACACAGCAGCTAAACCTGTGTCATGTAGCTTCTCAAACAGACAAAACCGCTGTTATAACTTATTCTAGATGTGTTTTACAGCGCAGGTTAACCAGTGAGAAGTGAGATTTTGCCGACAGTCAAACGTCCATAGTAAAAAAGCCACAGCGACTGAGATGCTATCATCAACGTTACCTACATCTACCTAGCTAGCCCCCCCAAGCTAACTACTCACTTCCATTAAGCTAACGCTAGGCTAGCAAACTTCTATCTTCTGCCAGACGTTAAAAACAGCGTGTCCACCGGTTACTCACGACTTGAAAGGCTGTGAAAAAACAGCTCGTCTGAGAGAGGAAAAAAAAAACCAGAATACGAATAACTGCAGGTCACGGCTCGCCTTCATCCAGCTGCTTCCTGCCCAGCAGAGCCCACTCATGTTGACAGACGTTGTGTCATGTGACCTGCGTAGCCACCAAGTGCATGCTGGGAAATGTATGACAAACGCCAGGAAGGGTTCAAACGTTCGTCGTTCACCGTTTTAATTTGCAATCGTCTCTTTAAATAGCAGTTATAATCCTCGAACATGAAATAAAAAAGCTGTTCCATTGCTTTGAGTACAGGAACTACAAGCAAAGGAGTAAACAAAGAACCAACAGAGGTCATACTCACACAAAATGAAGCACATTACAGTAAATCACACTACAGGAACTGGTAAAAAGAGGGACAACTGATTTACAAAAGCATTACAGAATATCCTCTTGCTTTAAAACTGCCCATTTATCATTATGTTAATTGTTAAAAATAATGACTTATTCATTGATATGAAATGGCTCATAATCAACTGCAGCTGAGTTTGTTTTAACCACACACCCCTTATTAGAAAGTTTAGGCCTGTTCTGTGCAAATATACTGGATATTTAGGGCATTTACACATTGCTTATGCAGAAAGTTAATTGCTTAATAGATTTTTTTTTCTTTCACCCTGTTGCACTAGAAGACATTTGATTATATACACTATATACAAACATGCACTGTCACATTTGCATACCACTATACAGTGCATGGTTTTGCTTGTGCTTGCATTACAGAATCCTTGCACTGTAAACTGCTCTTGCATACTGTAGAAGCTTGAACAAAAAAAGTAAACTGATCTTTTAAGATGAAGGCCCACTTTACATCTGATCAGCTGGATAACATTTGCAAATGCTGTTAGTAGAGTATACATGCCCGGTTTTCAACCTCCAATTCCTCATCTTGAAACGGCTCACTGTGACTCCTTCAATTCTACTATCATCAATATATCTATTTTAATATAGTTTTTTGCTTTCAAGTTTTGTCTGTGTGCAAACAACTATCTTTGCTAAAGGCCAATTGATGTTTGATTTTGATTAGTGAGTCTCTAAAAAACAAAAAAACATTAGAAAAAAGCTCCCTTTGTGTTGGCAATCCAAGATACAGCTTGGAGCTTTTGCAGTGAAATGGACTTTATGAAAAACATGTTTTGTTTTTAAGTGCTTCAATGTAAGTGGGGCAGTCATACACCATGTATACCCTCATCCGCACCTAAAATATTGAACATCTTTTCAATGAAAAATGACTTCAGTGACTTCAGTGTGAAATCACATTAGGAGCCAAGGCCACCTAATTTCTGACTCCAGCAGATGATAGCAAATGTTGATTAGCAGATACCAGATATTCTCGGGCTTAGTATGGCAAGTAAAAGCTGTGATTCATTGGTGTTCCTTTTAAGAGACAGCAGGACAGGTAGGCAATCATGAATGGACACAAGAGACCAATGGAGTTAAAGCGCTGGGCTCAGTCACTCTTCCTCATAAAGAAAGAGAACCCGAGGCACTCTGAAGACACAAATAAGTTAAGACGATTTTATTATAACGTAGCTCGAACCCGACCTGTTTCAACTTGAAAGCAAGTCCTTGATGATGGCTTTCATTTTTTGCTTTGCAATGTCGGAATCAATGAATGCTTTAGCACTTATTTCTGGCATTCAAGTGCCTCGAATTACTCTGTCTTTCAGTCCTCCCCTGTGCCTTCCTAAGAGCACCTGCACTGTTGGACCTTATGTAACTCTTCTTTTCTTTTTTCCAATGACCAGAAAACGTTGCTTTCATCCATCTCATGTCCATGCTTGTCCGTCACGGTGTGGTATATGCAGGATTCTAAAGGATGTCCAGTGTTAGAAAAGTCAGATTGGGAAAATACAGTGTTTTTCACAGGATTAATACACAGAACAGGATGTAGTCATGTTCATGTTCAATCCTGGTCAGCTACGTGGCAAACTGTTGATAAAATGCCAGCTTGACCCTCTCAATGTGGTGGCACAGCTTGATGGCCGGTCCCAGCTTCAGGTCCATACACTCTTGCACTGTTGGGAGGTTCAACAGCAGCAGCGCCTGTCCATCAATCTCCTATAAAAACAAAAATTTGTATGAGATGCAGCTTCTAAAATTACTTTTGGCTCAACCATGTAGTAAAGTGATGTTCTGTATTTGGGACTGTAGATACAATGCAAATGTATAATGCACTTATTGCAGTAGATCTAAGTCTGAGTATTTATTTCTAAACTGACATGTTTTCACCTCTATTGTGAACAATCCTGATTTCCAGCCTGGGTTGTCTGATGCAAGTGTTAGACAATGGGGTAATAGTGGCATTAGTAGACTGAAGGATTTATTTTTTGACAATGCAGTAATGAGATTTGAACAAATGACTGAGAAACAAAGTATCCCTTGACGGGATTTGCTTCTTTATTTGCATATAAGGCATTACATATTGTACAGCACAGCCCTAATTGACAACCCAGAAAGATCTCCTATTGAGAAATTATTTCTAACAACTGGAAAAATGTCAGTCAGTCTATTCTGTGAGGCTATGCATTTTGCACCCCCTGTTACTTTACAGGGGCTTAAAGGCACATGGGAGAGGGATCTGGCACAATCTATGATGAAGAGTGGAAAGATATGTGCTAAATCAATTTCAGTGTGCAAAGCAACACAGTTTAAGATTATACACAGGATGTACATATCCCCCAACAGTAGACATCATTTCAACTCTGTCCTTTAACCAATGTGCTTTAAATGCAAGACAGGAATTAGTACTCTAACTCATTGTCTTTGGTTATGCCATAAGATGCAAAGGTACTGGTCCTGTGTGCTATCTGAAATACAAAACATATTGGGTTGCGAATAGTTGCTGTACCCAGGGTCCCTCATCCTGGGCCTCCCAAGCTTATGTATCTGGGCCTCCAAAGCCTAGATACATAACATCAAAAATCCCAAAGTGATTGTACTGTATTCCTACTTATGCTGCGAGGAAGAACATTTTAATGCAGTGGATTAATGAAAGAGTAACAATTTTTAAAAGCTGGCAGAGAGTGCTGTTTAATTGAAGTACCTTACATGTATTCAAAAACAGACCAGTTCTATCAAATTTGGGAATCCTACCTGAACTATACAGCCTGGTGTCTCTGCCATCATGCTGCAGGGTTTTTCTTGATTCTTCTTATTACATTATCATTGTAACCTCTGTTGCATGTGTGAATCTAAGATGGTGATCTTTACTTTCGGTTTATTTGTTTCTATTGTTCAATCTTTTGTATATATTCTCTCTCTCCTGTGGGTTTCAGGATGTTTCCACCTTCTACTAAAAAAAACAAATATTGTCAAAAAAAACCCAGTCTGAGTATTTCTCACCTGATCCAGGAAAATCCGTGCAAGAGGTGCACAGTCTGTGGTCCTGATGAAGCGAACCACGTCAGTAACGCTCCACTCCAGCGGGCTGGTGTCCAAACACAACTTCTGAGGAGGCTCAGTCTTTGAGGTCTATAAACACACAGATAGGGTGAGTCAGACAGAGACTCTGAGAGATCTCCCAGCTGAAGTGCAAAGGCTCACAGCTCATTTTAACCCTTACAATTGATGCTGAGAATAAAAGAAGAAAGAACAAAGCATTTCATAAAAGAAACACTGGCTGTTTCAATCTTGCTGATTTCCTCAAGAGGTCCTTAGAGCAGGTTCAGGTCATGGTGAAAACAACATTTGGAATCAGGGTTGTAAAACTCTCTGTGACTTTAACTACCTTTGGTGAGGGAGGGTGGTTCTCATCATCAGAGAACGAGGGTGAACGAGGTTTCCGGCGCCGGCGCGTGGGCCTGGGCGTCGCTGGTGGGGAGGGGGACGGCGTGGTGGGCTGAGACTTCCCAAACGATTGTTCAGAATCATCCTGGAGGTCGTCCTGCAGCTCCGAGCCAGAGTCTTCACTCAGGGAGTCATCTTCATCCAGATCTTCTTCCTCTCCACTGCCCTGTGAGCCAAACACAAAGGACAAGAAAGAGTCCATCAGCACAGATTTAGGTAAAACGTGGGAAGGACTCAAACTTAACAGTGTTGGTTTAACAATGATACAACTGATGCGTCCTTTCATATAATGTTGAATGAAGACAATATGTGTGTTACCTGTGGAGACCCAGCAGGTGTGTTGTCCACTGAGGCTGAGGAGCGTCTCTTCTTATGGACAAAGAGCTGCTTCCTCCTCTTCCTCCTCCTCCCTCTCCTCTTTACACCACCCTCCAAGTTGGAATGGCCACCAGGTGGTCGGCCAACCCGTTTGCTTTTCTTCTTTCCATAGTAATATGCTGGTGACAAGGCAACAGACTTATTTTGTAATATTCCATTTGACATACCTAAGATAGATAGAAATAAATAAATCAAACAGATTTAAAAACTTGTATATTTTAATACATGTTTTCTCTACAGTAAAAGCATGTGTGTGCAGGATATGTACTGTCTGGTTATGAAAATATAAGAGACAAAAGAGAAAGTGTAATCATTGGTGTGTTGCTATCAAATTGCATCAGTTTCTTAACCCCAACACTGCAGTGCAGCAGGAAGTAAACAAATCAACAAATCTGTGACGTTGGTTGGTTCAGCAGAAGATGAAAGAGGCCAATTCTGACACATATTTTCAGCCAACTATACCTGCTCATTCATCGCCTGTGGAACGTTGCAATTTCTTAATCACAAACTTTACTGCTCTGCCTCACAGCATTTTTGTATTCATTAAGGGGGCATTTATGTACTCATTGCTGAGTTCTTTTCATGAGCAGGGCAAATGAAAAGAAGTGAAGGTTTCTGAAAAAGGAGAAATGAATGAGCTTTGTATTGAATCTGAACAAGTTTGAATCATGTTTAGAATTGAGGTCAAAGCTGAAAAGCAAATATACAAATTTTTGAGCTACTACAAAATAATCACAGCAATTCAAGGTTATATTCATTGTCTCCTTTTATAAGAAAGCAGCCACCCCAGATCACCAGATGAATCATTTGACGTCTCAACATACAGCGATCTCTAGTTCTGCAAACCACCTACTGTATTTGGTCTTGGTGAGGACAGAGCAGTTCTCAGAGCAGCGGTCCAGAACCATGCGAGGTCCAAACAGGTTTGGGCAGCACTCTAGTTTGATGCAGGTTTTCCTGCAGAAGTCTGCCACACGGTCTGCAGTGCGGACTATTTCCACAGTGGCGCGGTAACTCTTTCCCTTGTACCTGACATTTTAAGAAAAGCAAGGTTGAACAGTTAGTGATAAATAGTTCCACACAATATTTGAAAAAAAAAAAAAAAAAATGCCAGGTAGATTTTCAAAAACAAAAAGGCAAAATGTATCCCACTCTTCTCACTCACTAAAGCTTTTACTAGTTTCATGTTTCAGCAAGGTCTCTCTTAAAAGTAACCCAGACGCTGTCGTCTAAATTATTGCTTTAATGAAGTATCAGGTGCATGTGCTGGGTTCTGGTGTGCAGATATTTATTTCCACTTGTGTATTCAAGTGCACGTCGAATCCAGCATGTGTCCTAAAATAGGCCAGCTGTGAACACTCCTACTATTCCTGCAGGTTTTCTACAGAGCAGAGGATTTTGAGCTGAGGATTTAATGGCGTTTCCCCTCACTTGGCTTTGAGTGTCTCTCCATGGCCTTGCCAGCGGCTCTCCTGGTCCAGCTGCAGCTCTCTCAGCACACGGCTGGGCTTGTATGCCGAGTTTATCAGCAGAGTCAATACCTGGAAAAAAGACAAGCGTAGAATTGCAACACTTACAGGTTATCTGCAGGTTGGAGGGTTTGGTCTTTTATTTTATTAATGTTGTTATGTGTAGATTTTTAATATCAAACAGTCACCATATACAGTTTACTATACTTTACTGGCCTCTACATTGTGTGCCATTGGTTATTAATTAATTAATTGATAAGATTCCTATATGGTAGAAAGGGCACGGTTTCACCACACACAGCTCAAGGCAGTCTTCTTTCAATGCAAATGAAACTAAATCTGTGTTTCTTTATATGGCACATGGTAGAATGAGTGAAAAACGAATAGAAAATCAATTTACTTTTTGTCCACGCATTAGAGCTCATGGGAAATGTATCATTTAGTCATTAGTCAATTACAAGACTAAGAGTCGACAGCTAGCAGCTGTGACTTTGGCTCACCAGTGCTTTAGTGTGCTAACATGCTCACAATGACAATGATAACATGCTAATGGTAACAGGTATGGTGTTTACCACATTCACGTCTTAGTTTGGCTGGGCTAGCCCCCCTCACCTCTTTGAGCACGAGGACACAGTTTCCAGGGCCGATGAACTGAGGCAGCTCTGCGATGCGTCCCTTGTTTAAGTAAGGCCCAGAGAAACAGCGGTGGTTGAAGTAGATCTTGGGACAGCAGTATTTCCCGTTCCCCTGTCCTGCACGTGGACACAAAATGAGATATAAATGATGAAACAGCCACAGTCTACACAGACAGTCAGTAGACAGGACACATCACAGTGTGGAATCCTTCAATGAGACCCGAGACATACCACTTACCTGTCTCTGACTGGTTGGCCATCTGCTGCTTCACAGCGTCAGGTGACGATGACTTAGGTGGAGTTCGGCTGTAAAGTGATGAAAATTGAGTCAGACGTTAAGAGGCAATCAGACTCGATCCCTTCAAACCAGTCAACACTTCCACCCTTCCTCTTATACTCACTGTTTCTCAGGCTGCACCACAGCTATCTTCCTTTCTTTTTCAACTGAAAAACAAAGCAAAGATTAATGAGTGCCCAATTACACTATTACATTATGCCACTAATTTGGAGGTCAGGGTAAATAACAGATTGTATTATGTTTGTCAGAGCATTAGTAACAGTCTTGCTATGGCAGACATGTAAAGACCAGGAGAGTCCACTGTGATGACTCATGTTGTCTACCTGAGGGCTTTATTGGGTAGACGAGTGGATAGCCGTTTGTCTCACACCAGCTGACAGGGAAGATGTCGAGGGAGTCCACATGAACTATCAGCTCTGGCATGGGCTGCTTCAGTCCTGCACAAACATACACACAAACAGAGCTATTAGAACACCACTTACAATATGACTGTGGATGGCAAATTCTGCTAGAGCAAATAAAAGAAGTAACAGACTGTACTTCACTACTGTTCCTTGGTATTATGTTGTGTTTTTTCTTTCAGTGATTTCAGCTATAATTCTAATCAAATTTCATGCAACAGTAAAACCTTTAGGTTCTTCATCTGCTTGTTTGTATGAATGTATATACACCCACATGTCACCATCCTTTAATTGTGCAAAGACAACACGTACTCTTACACTTTCAAATAAATGATAATGTTGTGTCTGCAGTATAGAGACATCAAAATGTATATGCACCAACCTTAAAGGCTCCAAAAATGTATTCATTTAATCAACGTCTTACTGTAAGGAATACATGCTGCAATCAAGTCTGATCAAGTTTTGGAGAGCTACTCTTACTGCATTTTTTGAAGAG
Organism: Holacanthus passer; assembly: GCA_025331565.1. Taxonomy (NCBI): domain Eukaryota; kingdom Metazoa; phylum Chordata; class Actinopteri; family Pomacanthidae; genus Holacanthus; species Holacanthus passer. Next base: position 4,897,795 of record JAFREQ010000011.1, read on the forward strand.
ATTTATGTGCAGAATATTAAGATGCTATGCCAATGTTGTGCATCACTAATTTCTGCCTCTCTAGGAGACAGTATAATCTCCAAAGTAATGATCTTGTGTATAAATTGAAACTGAAACTTCCCCATGTTCTCCATAGAAAAAAGAAACTAGGCACCCAGGAAATTCAGATTAGATCCACATGCTCAACATGACAAGATTTCAGAGATTATACATGTTAATTTTCTTCTCAAATAAACACATTCTTTCAGTGGCCCATCTCACCTTCCAGGCTCAGCCAAATGTATTGACCTTTGACCCTGGTGACAGTGGCCACATGAATGTGCTCAGGTGACAACAGGTTGACGGCCTCTAGTTTCATGGCTTCTTTGAAGCTGTGGTCGCACTGCTCCTGGCAGGTAAACATAGAGGAAAAAAACTCATGTGAGGGCTATTTCACAGCAAAGGATGGTTGTTTGGTGTGTGATTTTTGTTCATTACAAAACCCCATACATATATACACATACTGTATATACACATATTTGCCTTTGATAAAAGGGAGAAAAGTCACAGTGAGTCACCTTTTTACAACTCATCACACTGTGGACACATGGTATCATCACTGGCATTCAATCATGCTGTCAGTCAAATGGGTAAAACTTTATTTCCTACATTCTGTCACATGATGGGGAGATGTTATGATTGAATGAAAACATTTCTGATGGTATGGGATAGTATAGGATAGTATGGGATACATAATATAATACAAAATTTATCAAAAAAAAGAACGGCTACAAGGCTGCAAGCAGAACGACAATATTCCCTATGGGGAAACTCTGTATTATAGCATTGATCTGAGCCATGCTCAACCTCTCCGTCTACATCAAACCCGTCCATGTGACAAGCAGTTTACACAAGAGGTGGCCACAAGATACAGAAGGTATTGCACTTTACAGGCTGCTACAGTACAGTACTTTCAGAGGAAGACAATTTCAGTCTCTTTTTTAAAAAAGGTTTCTGAACCTAATCCTATCTATGGCATTAAATCACACAGAAACTAAACCTGTACTCAGTAAAGAGTTTATTTTAGTTCAGTAAATGATCTCTTCAGTAGCCTAAATTGCTGCTTGGATAATGCAACACAAGTAACATGCAAGGAGGCTTTAGCTCTGGCAGCTTGCTCGTTGTGATTAAAAATTTATTCATTCATGCAGGTGCACTGCATTATAGCACAGAACCTCATGCAGCCTTCATACAACAGCAATATAATAACATTTATTTTAACAAATTTCACGTTGAATTGTCATTTCAGCAATGAGCAATGAGCAATGGAGACCACAAGATACACTGGGAGCTCATCTCGCATTGGCTCTTTCACTGTTACAAATGTTGCGACTGACCAGCATCTGGTGGCAGGTTTTTACATAAGACATGCACAGCGCTTTACACTGAAGTCTGACCAGTGTGAACTTGGTGTAAAACAGAGGTTGACTTACAGTTGGGAAGCAAGGCTGAGGAGCCGCCTCGGCCTCGCACTGTTTCAGATAATCTGCCCAGTCAAAGTCTGGACCCTGGTATCCTGTACATGATAAAAGAAAGAAAGAGAAAAGCAAATAAAGCCAGGGAGAGAGGGGGAAAGAAAGCATGAGTGATGTAATCACTGCCATTCCTTACAGTCTGATATCACTGATAGCTGATAAAGTAACTATTTATAAAGAGGCAACATTTGACAGGGCAGACCTGGTGGGGGGCTGAGAGGGAGCCCATTTTTGAGGCTCCACTGTGCAGGGAAGATCCCTGGACTGTCTCTGTGACACAGAAAGGACCTCCCGGCACCCTCAGACTCCTCAATACCACAAAGGTCATCCATCGTCACCAGGAAGTACTGCTCATTGAACACCTGGAAGAAGGGAGGAGGTCATTTCAGGACATTACTGAACATTCTTTATTGACAGCTTAAAGGTTTTAACCATGTGTTTCGCCTCACAGAGTCACACTAACGTAAAGCAGATTTACATGACTGTGAAAAATGATTTAATGGCAAAATTCTTAAAAAGTTGAGTTGAAAAGGACACAGTTTCAGCCAAATTTGTGTGACTCAGGAGAATCATTTTTAACGACAGAATAAATGATGCAAAGGCAGTGTGGTAATGAACATGAATGACTAAAGTCAGACAGGAGAGAAACATTGCAGCATGGACAGACAGATTTGATAGGAAAGTCTGTTACCTTGGTGACAGTTGCAGGCCTGATGGAAATGGGAGCAGCAGGGTCAACAGCCTCCAGTTTCATTCCTTCCTTGAAACAATGAGCAGCGATTGCAGGCTGATCCTGAGACAAACAACACACACATACACACATACTCAGTCAGTCATTTCCAAAAGCTCAGCTCTCAGAAATGTTTCAGCACCCAGTTTGGAGGAGAATGTCACAACTATTTGCTTATTGCATAATGACTGAATCTTAACTAGCACATAAACAATGAGAACAAATAAGAGCAGAGCTGGCAGTACCTTACTGAACTCTGCAGTCAGAGCTTCATCCTGAGGCAGGTCACAGATCCTCTGTCTCACCTCCTCCCACTCTTCCTCTGTCCGCAGGGCCAACAGGTCTGAAACAAACGCAAATCGCGCAAATCAGCCGCTGCAGAGCTTAACCCAATTTCTGAATCACTGGCGTACACAACCCTGATTCCAAAGAAGTGGGCACGCTTAAATAAAAGCACCTGTTGCTGCCATCAAATTCAGAATAAACATATATTTACAAAAGTTGATGAGGTCAAACATTGAATATATTGTCTTTGTACTGTTTTCAGTTGAGGATATGTCAAAAAGGATTAGCAATTCATCACATTCTGTTTTAGTTATTTTGTACATAGCGTCCCAACTTTTTTGGAATCGGGGTTGTAATTTGAGTATCAAAGAAATATTTCATGAAAAAGTAAAACGTGCATCTGATTAAATTTTACTCTACACATTCTCTTTTAGGAATAACTAAACCTAGATGCCTGGACATGTGTGTGTGTGTTTTGGGCCTCCAAATAGGTCACGACAATTAATTAAACAAGCAAAAAACCTAAAAAAATGTTGCCCTCAACAATTTTGCAACCACAAAACACATTAACTTCTTATCAGAGGGCGCTGGGTTCCAGACGGCCTTATAAACAAGATGATGTGCAGAATTAATAAGGCTGAACTTTGGCTGCTGCTTTTCATATAAAAAAACATTACATCTACCCTATTCTTTTACGAAACACTAAAATACGAGTTATATTAAAAGCTGTGATTATGATCAGCTCAATGCACCACTAGTGCTCACTTCATTCTGTTATTAACTTGCAAAAGCACAGTAATAAAATCCTGGCATTAAATATCAATAAGCCGTCAGCTGTAGTGGTACCAGAAGGTAGATCAGTTGTGTCAGGAGAGAGATACAGCCTCTGGTGCTTCTTACATCTTGCATATTAACAAACTTTACTCACTTGAAAGGCATTAGCAGATTGTGGCCCTGAAAACAATGATCTCTCTAATCCTGCATGGAAAATCAATTTCAAGGTCTAGTGGGATACCATCACATTTTGAATGCTTGATGCTTGTATTCCATTACTATGCACAATCACAGTAATGGGAAAAGTTAATATAACTCAGATAAAGTGATAAATTATTGATCATGAGATGATCTGATTTTTCCAATAATTAGTCAGAAAATATTAGATCTTACATATAATTGGATGTACATCCAGGCCATGACTGACCTGTGAATTCTTCATGTGTCCTTTCATCAGAAACTATTAGTCATGCTTGCTTTGGCAGTAAACCTCAAGATCCAGAAATCATTTTCCCTTTCTTCCTTTTGTTTCTAAATTCAAAAATCCGACCCATGTCAGCGCCACTGACCTGATGGGGGCCTGAGGGTGCAGCCGTGCTCTTTGGCCCAGCCGGGTGGGTGGAGGCGTGGGTGGAGGTAAAAGAGCCAGAGGGTTGCGGGTGTGTCTGGGAGGCCCTCGGTGCCTACCAGGCGCAGCTTCAGCCTTCCTCCGACGTTCTCCTCCACCTCGGCGGCCCAGGCCAGCCCCAGGTCAACACTGTCCTGGAGCTCCACGTAGCAGCCCGCACACAGGAGCTCCACTGGGTCTCTTCCTCGCTGGGGCTATGGGGGAGGTGGGTGAGGGCTGGTAAAGTGCAAAGTTGATTGCACACACACACACACACACACACACTTACACAAACACAAATGAACACACGCCTAGGCAAGGAGAGGAATTTGTACTGGGAGAGAATGCGCTGCATGACTAAGTGGCAGAACTGAAGCACAGTCACTGAAAGCTAACTAATGGTTCCACAGAATTTCACAGGCTGTTTCTACACTGAGTTTGCTTTCAGCAGCTCGGCCTTGGTGCCCTAAACAAAAGCCTAGAGCCTTGTTTTTGCAAGTCTTGCATGCATATCCTTCATAAAAGATAATGGAATGAATTACATTTTTTATTCATTCCAATGGATGTTTTAAGTACAAACTGTCTTTTTGCCATTTCAAACTGGGAATAACAAATGCAACTAGGACTTGGAGATTTAATCTACACCAAGTAAATGCAGGTAGCAAGTAAAACATGACAGTTGTACAGTGTGTGTGCGCGTATGTCAACACTACAGAGTCACTGTTGACGAATCTGATCACCTGAGGGTGTAAACTGTCAACTTGGTGTTTTTCTAACGTCAGTTGTATTTACCAAACTTGCCTCAACACTTGAACAGTAACGGGGGAGTTCTGCCTTTATTTTGACACCCTCAATAGTTTTATTTACGGTAATTCGCAGTTTTAAAGTTGTCAATCGAACCAAATCAGTACTGATGCAGGAGATTTTTTTGCTTTTTGGCACAGAGAGAGACAAAGACGAAAGCGAAAACGCCCCACCCTGGCTGTGAGGAGTTTGTAAGAAGGACAGCTGCTCCGTTTTCCTGCCTTACCAATTCCAGCAGGTTGGCAGGCGCGCTGCACTCCTCAGCCAAGGCCTTTTCCAGCAGAGCCTCCCAGTCCTGGTGCTTCTCACGCACACCTGAGTTGGATCATACACACACACAGTGTTTATTTTATAAACTGAACAACCAGGTGCACTCAGGATCACACATTCACGACTCTGTCTGCTCTCTCTTTGTCACCCTGAACTGAGGTCAAAAAATAAGAATAACTAGTGGAATTAATTGAAAGGTGACCGATTATAACACCTAATAGGACTTTGACACTGTAAACAACTTTCATCTGTGTTAATTGTTTCATGCAGAATCTGAACAGCCAAATCACATATTTTAGTTGTGCTGGTATTTAGTCTCAAAATATTTCATGTTTCAACAAGTTAACGTATCCAGGTGTCAAGTGCTAATTAGGTTGTATATAATACAAAGTAAACAGAAGAAAAACAGCATAATTGCTTCAGTTCTTGGTCATTTTCCAGACAAAACTATTTCTTATGAAACTAGAACATCAGAATGGCGACACCAGTGTTTTATCTGCAGTACTGTGGCAGCAGTGTAGAGAGAGAACAGAAATATTCATTACTCTTTGGTACACTGAACAAAAGTGCAATTACTTAGTTGAGCTCTACCATCAAATAGCATTTTGAGAACAAGTACACGGTAGAGAAAACTGCACTGCAAAACTCCACTGCAGAGCCCGTCCATCCACAGCTCGCCTGTTCCTGAATCACTCAGAGCACTAAATCTGCACTAAACTAAAGTGACACAACATCTGCAATTCATCATCAAAACTGAGTGTGGGAGAACTTCATTTACAAAATAAAATGATTAATATTTGGCACCAGACCAATTTTTCATGGCTGATGTTTGCTGATCCTCTGCACATCAGCCATGTTTTATACAACCCTGATTCCAAAAAGGTTGAGACACTGTGAAACAGAAATAAAACAGAATGTGATCATTTGCTAATCCTTTTTGACATATACTCAATTGAAAACAGTACAAGGGTGATATATTGAATGTTTGACCTCATCAACTTTATTGATTTTTGTAATTATATGTTTATTCTGAATTTGATGCCAGCAACACGATCAGGCTCAGTCGCTAATATAAAGGATATTACTACATGGACTCAGGAACACTTCATAAAACTGTTGTTGGTAAACACAGTTCCTTTGCAAATGATTGCATCCTGTTTTTATTTACGTTTCACACAGCGTCCCAACTTTTTTGGAATCGGGGTTGTATGATCACTTGACAGGAAAAACAGATACCGTGCAATTTTTCCAGTATCCATTATTACAACTCTCACTACATGTCTCACAGGAAAAAACACCATGCCAACACCAGCCCTGCCTCACCCTCAGGGGCCCTCATGGTCTTTTCATGCTGGCGGCTCCAGCCCAGCGGGTGGAGGTCTGCTGTCATGATGTCACACCAGAAGTCAGCGCGCCGGTCGTCCTGGTATCCCTCGTAGCGTAGCAGCAGCAGCTGGCCACATGTGGTGATGATGTTGGCCACCCAGTAAGGACTGTCGGCCTCTGTGCGCACACACACCTCCAGCTTCATGCCTGGAGTCAGTCCTGTCTGCAGGCCCTGGTCCACCTGAGACAAGGACAGAAGAATGGACATACATGGAATCATTAACTTGGTTGGCACACTTGCAGTTACTACATTTGAATTTGTGTTCTGCAGCTGGTTACATAAAAAATACAGCTTATAAAAGTGCACAATGAAAAGAAAAGAAGAACAAAGACAGCTTTTATTTTATACCATTATTGTCTCTTATTTCAGTTACACCTACCTGTTACAGCTCAGTATAATTTGTTAAAAGTGACATCTATGGAAGCTTTGATGTAACCGGTGATGTTACAGTGACTTCTGTGTGCCTAATGACTGGATGCTTTCATAACTGCTCACATTACTAGATGCTTTACTAGCTGACTCATTCCATAAACTTGAGTCATGCTTTCAGATTTAATACATAGTTTGAAACTAACCAGCAGTTACATGAAACTTAATGAGGACTTTACACAGATGTTTGCTAACTGATGATGAATAGCTGCTGTGTGTGAGCTGTGAAGGTTGTCAGCACCCACATGTTTGAAGGCGTGATGGGGCACAGAGAGGGCTCCGGTCTCCTCCAGGTAGTCATCCCAGTTGAAGTCAGACACATCCTGAACAGAGTCTCCATCTGGAACACACACACACACTCTTTTGCAACCTGCTTTCCAAAACATATCATCTTACTGATTTCACGCAGCTGTTCACAGAGCGGTTCTTACCAGACTCCAGCGACTCCTGACTCATGCTGGTGCCCCCACAAGGCCAAGACTAGGAGCTCTGAGGAGGAACAGAGGAGGAGGATTATTATCCAGTGAGAGTAAATGAATGAGCACTGGTCCAAAACATAGAAATGCAAGTGCCTTGCTCACAGTCATCCGCAGCACACTATGCTGTGCCAGTGCTTAATGAAATCACCATTCATAGATCTCAATAATACTCAATAATCTCTGAACTTGCCTCTGATTTCAACAACTATATGATTAATGAGACAGGTGATACTGCTGGCTTGTAACAGCCCGCTCAGCAGTTCACAAGCCAAACCCCATCAGCAAAAAGTTACACAAAGAGCTGGAAACGGAGATCAAGATTTCCTCTAGCTGGCTACCATAACTGATGTACGCCACATAAGACACATGACATCAATCAGCCAGCAGCTACAGATAATAAAAATATTATTAGTCAACATTCAAGCACATGAATGTGCCAGCAACCGTGACACTAATTAGCTGACAAAGAAAGCTGCAACTTTAGGTCAAGCTTCAGACTCAAGTAAGAAAAACAAAATTCAAAAGCCTTATTTTACAATCCCCGCGTCGAGGTCAAGATGAAAATAATTTGCATTTGTCTGGATTTTTTTCAGCCATTCTAAAATCAAGGGCTCCAAGGCCTTGGTATTTGTTCAGATATCAAAATCCTTGGTTATGTGTGCACATCAATATCCAAGTGCTTCTATCTGGTCCTGAACTCTAACAATTCAAAACACGTGAAGCAGTGAACGAAATCACAAATTACATGCTGCATATTTGCCATTTATTTGGTGTGGCACAGGCTACCACCTACGTAACACACCAGATGGTACGTGACCGGCGGGAAATATATGAAACTATGCTAATCAGCTACACCTCTAGTTGTGAAACTCACTTGGGCTCCTTTTTTTTTTTTTTTTTTCAAAAAGCGTGATACCACGTATACCTTTTCCTGCCCCGATGTGAAGATTTCAAACAGCGCCTTGACATGAATGTGGACACACACATCAAGCTCTGACACATCAAACTGACCCGCAGCATTGTGACAAGCAGATGAAATAAGTTAATACAACAAGAGAGATGGCATGAATGAGAAAGAAGGGAGCACGGGGCGTGACGACAGTGGAGAGAGCGGTGTATGGGATGCTGAGGATAGCTGCTCTGTCACGGCAGCTCCATTCACCCAGCCTGTCAGACCCGTCTTTGTCATGTCTGACGTCTCTATTAAAACCAGGGCCACCACCAGAAACCACCCCCTCCCGACGACCGGACTGCCACTGCGACCCCCGTGCTCCGCCGGGATCAGCACCACCTTTCACCCGCGACCCTGCCCCAGACTCCCTCTGTCTTACTCCCCCTCCCTCTGACACATACACACACACCAGAGGGCCTTATTGTCTCTGGGGGTCACACTCCAAACATAAGAGTGGAAAAAAAGAGCAGTGGAGACAGGAGCAGAAATACAGACCTAAAGTTAAGCTGTATTCTAACACCTGATATTGAGCTTAAATGTTCATGATCATTCATGAATGGATTTTAAGCTGATTCTGTTTTGACCTTCTCATGTCTACCTACAAACTCCTTGGACCCTCTTCTACAATCCGTTTCATGGCTTTTCAATGTTTGTGAACGTTTTTGAATACATTTAAATAAGATGAAACCGAATCAGTCATTCTCAAAAAATAAAATAGTATCTGTATAGCACCTCTAAGAGGTATATTGATTACACCTCTTCCGAGAACAACCATTTGAAATTTCCAAATATGAGCTTTTGATATTTGCTCTGGCTTATTTGACTGCCTAAGCTGTAGGTTTCTCCAGCACTTAACTTTGTAGAGCAGCACGGCCTCTGCTTGTACGGGCAGACAGGAAGAAATGCAACTTCCCCTGTTTCATACACAGTAAGTGGTCTGTGTGGACCACAGCTAGCAGCAGTCTGCCTGAATCTTTCTGCACCAGCCGAGACTCTGACTGAACCTGAAAGAGAAAGGGTGTGCAGTGCACACACCCACACAAACAAGCGCTCGCAGACAACTGAGATCCACACTACATCCTCTTTACAAGCACTTACTGAATCATATTCTCATCAGCACTTAGCATGAGATTGAATATTCCTAAACTGGCCTTCCTGAACCTCTGAGGTCCCTAGGTGGGAAATGCAATCAGACAGAATACACATTCACACACCGTATAGCTTCTCCAGGAGATAAAACTAAACTTAAATTTCAGTCAAATGAAATTAGCTGCTGTAACATTTCCCCAAACACTATTTAATGGCATCTGCTGTTCACCAGTAGATGACATTACATTATAAGCAGTAATGTAGCAGAAAATAAGGCAATTAGTATGTCCTCCTGTTAGTGTCCATACACCAACATAAATAAACCTATTTTCAGAAGTCACTTATTGGCTTTTTCTCTTATTATTCAAATTGGTTTTATACCGTGCTGTGTTACAAATTTGTGCACCACTAAAAAAAAATGTTCATTTTAACCAAAGCCATAAAAACATTTTTCCTCACATACCTGTAGTGCTTTTGAGCCATGCAGTTAGTTTTGGTTTCAAGGTGTCAGTTTGACATATCACTCTTTTTGTTTGTGATGCCCACAGCATTGAAAAATTATATTTAAAATATCCAACACTCCACCAAACTCCCAATGATCAATAGTTCTCATATGAACAATTTCTTTGGTAGAAATTAGTTTCAATGAAAACTGTTTACAGCAAAGTCTTTGGTTGATCTTTTTGAGATGCTGCTGTGGATTCTTTTCAAATTTTTAAACACTGTGAGCACAATGAATAAAATTCCACTCACCTCTTTTGTATTGGGGTGGTTGCAGAAATCTCATTGGCTGATGTCTGAAGACTTGCCAACATAAAACCAAAACCACATGTCTGATGGGCTAGTAGCACTACAAACATTTTGTATGATAATTCGGGTGCAATTGCCCTTTTAGAAAGGCTGGTAAATAAAGTGGAGCTAGGTTTATACTCCAGGGCACTCCTGATAATAGTGATGATACATTTGAGAACCAAATTATTTAACAACCCAGTGTAGGTTCCTATCAGCTTTCTATGATGACTTACACCTGCCAAGGTGATTTAAATAACTTTAAATATCGTAAAACCTCATTATTATTAACATTATGGCTGCCAACCAAGCAATAGGAGTTGGCCTGCTCAGTGGATCTACTGTCAAACTAGTTGTGCCAGCTGGCCCAGCTGCTCCAACTCCAGACCAAACCTGGTCCAGAGAGGACACATCCACATGTCCCCCTCCACATGTCCCCCTCCACACATGAACACCAGGGCTGCTCCATTCACTGCTACCAATGCTGCTCCCTGCATATAGCGGCTCGTCAGCCGGAGCAGCGCTGCCACTGATCACTCAAGTTGCACAATGGGGAAGTTAAGAGCCAGAAGAAAAACAGGCTGCCATAAGTCAACCAGGAATATGACAACCAGCTGAGCATCACCCTGCTCATCAGCTGGCAAAAGAAGCGAACAGCATTTACAAACCCGACGAGTTGCTTTAGCTGTTTGCTGGGAGCTACACACAAACACAAATCGGCCGAGGTCGTGCAACCTTCATTATGTAAGACTAAGACATTATAAATACACGGAGTAATTCAAGGACAGATCGCTGGAAATTTCCACGCAATCCTTGAAGTGAAACTAGCTAAAATGTTGCACTGCTCGCACGGACGAACCGCAGCGTTCGGAAACAGAGATGGGCCGTGAACGCAGCGGCTTTGCAGAGAGAGACTGTAACGTCTAACTTTGAGTCCGAGGAGAACAAGACAAACACCGAATGAGACAATTATCACATTTCCATCCCGTGAATAAAAACGCGGTCCTGGGTGTGTAAGGACCGTGTGGGGCAGATTGGACGCATGGTAAAAATCGCCTGTGTCCGAGTCAAGTTACTGAACGTCACAGCTTGAGCAATAAGAGCAGGCTGACGAGCAATAAGGGCGCTTTACACTCGACCGAGCCCGACTCGTCTTTTTGAGAGACGGGAAAAAAGACGAATGCGCCACCACCACACAAAACACCGCTGGGAATTTGTAACAAACAACACAGAGCATGTGAATATTTAGTCGCAAAATTCGCCCCTTACCGCTAAGTAGTTTTTCCAAGTCGCTTTTTAGATGCCGTTCCTCTCCGCCTGCTCGCTCGCAGCGATGCTAAGCTAACGCGGACAAACAGCGGGAGCCCCGGTCCAACATTTCAAAATAAAACGCTAGCAAGAGGCAGAGTGACGACGGTCGTCCCGGCAACAGCGAGACTTTCCGCGCGGAGGGTGAAATCACGAGGCTTCCGGCGTCGCTCTCGCAGACCCTCGCCAACTTGACGCAGTCCTCGTTCACGACCTCATTCCAATATGGCACAAACGGCCACTGCGCATGTTCTGCCGCCTATATGCCTCTGAGCCCGGCTACATCACACTGACTTCCATCTTCACACACACAATAAAATATCACACAACCACAAGCAAGAGCCCAAAAATCCAAAACACGAACAAAAGAAAAAAAGAAAAGAAGCAGAACGGTTTTCGCTCGCTTTTCATTCTAACAAGGACACGAGGGTGAAGCTGAAGAGGCGTTCAGGGGCTTTTATCCCCAGCGGAATCAACACTTAGTTATTGGAATTAATTGCACATATAATCGACCCACTTTCGATAAGTGCTGTTTTTTTAACACCACAAAAAAATCAATGCGTTTTGTAATGAATCAACCTGCAGATTGTTATTAAAGATGACCTCGAGTTGCTTAATTTCCGTTCATATTTAAGTAAATTTAAAAATGCACAATAAAAGGCTGAATGTGCAACTACTTTTAAAATAGAACCACAATCACGCCCTGTTGTAATGACTGGATTATTTTCTATGTGTGACAGCTGGTGCGGTACTTCTGCTGCACAAGGATCTCAAGTCGGGTTTTTTGGAGGAGAGGGCGGGAGAAACTGCTGGAAATATGCCTTGACACTGTGAGTGCAATGCTCAAAGTGCATCTGTGTCCTACCACAAATGTGCTTTCTGTATCAGAAGAAGCCCGTGTGTCGCTTTGGAAGGAGCCTTCAAGCCTGGTCTGCAGCCTGAAACAGGTTTTTTGCCGCTCATTTGGATCATATATAGGCTCCAGCCTCAGATAATCCTCCACAATAGACCAAGCCTCCGGATGCCTATTATAACAAAAGGGGGGAATATCCGCGTTTTGCATGCGTTGAGGTGGAAACAGTGCAATAAATGAGGGCTCTCAGAAAAGCGATCGGATCTTGCCTGAACAGTCGAAACAATCGGAGAGGCATGAATAAATCAAAAGGGGGCAGGCATTTACTCCCAAATTCATTCAGTCATTTTCATTAAAGTGTAGAGCTGCTCTCTGTATAAGCTTCCAAACAGAGGACCGTACAACTAATATTAGGAAACTGAATTCAGCAAATAAATGCATGAGAGAAAAAACCCCATGCATTTATTTATTTCATTTATTATGATTTCTAATGTGACAATTGTGTGTGATCATTGTATTTTTAAAGGCCTACAACTTTAATGCTGCATTTTTTTAAAAATAAGGATGTTGCAAAAAAAGGGGGGAGCAACAACTTAAGCAGGTTTATTGCTGGTGTTCACCGTCCACATCCTGCAGCAGGCAGCGGATTACTGCTGGGGACAGAGGACGAGGACAGGTCATAAGCCGTGCGCACTGCAGGAATGTGTCCTCGTCTTTGGTTCACACGTTACACGGGGAAGTGCATTTATAGCACCTGACCGCTAGATGGGGGTAAAGCCCGGCAGGTCTTTCTCTCATGCCAACAAAATCCCTTTGGTACCTGACGTGTTTTGGTGTCCTTACAAAGGACTTGACATTTGCTGAGGTGAGGTACTGCAGAAGCTCTGCCACAGCGCCCAATATAGCAAGCAATCAGAGGAGACCAGCAGTGACTAATGGACCACACCATAACAGCAGGAATGCAGTGATTAGTACTGGAATTTCTGTGGTATGTGAGTCTTTACAGAAGGATTTTTGTTTTTCTAAGAGCTTTTACATACAAAGCCTTGTGACACACAAGTCTACAACAGATGCAAATGAATTTAATAAATAATCCAGGTAATGCTGTCTGACAGGAATTTAGAGTTTGCCATGTATTTATTTATAATCAGATGTAAAAGATGAGGAGAGTAAAAAAAGTACACCCATTACTCACAGACAGCTCATGTTTACATACATATTAATTTTCAATATACAGCAATATTATTTAGATGTTAAAATTCCTACATTCAAGTAATATAACACATAAAAGACCCAACGCTTACAGTGAAATGCCCATCCCTCCCACACAAAATGACACATCCTTCAACACATATACAGCAGATGTACCATTGTTGCAACTTTCCAGTAAGTCTGATTACAGCCTAGAAAATTAATATTATCTATGGAATGATTGTTTGCACTGTGCTTTAGTTTGTACAACAAGAGGTTGGAAACCGATGGCACACAAAAGAGGAGAAGGCTGCCATGTAGAACTCATGTGCTAAACTAAGAAAAACAGACTCTTCTTTTGAAGTTATTTGATATTCTGGGGTGTGCTTGGATCACCTCCAGTTTCTCACGACAGTGCAGTGAGTGAGGGAAGAAACGACTTAGTTCTGCAATAACATTATTTCAATTCAGACACATTCAATTTTCCCCCAACTTTGTAGCAATGTTCTTTCTGTGATGCCTATATCTGGCATACAGATATAGGCATCATTAGAAAGAATCAGAGATCAACAGAGGATTCGTACAACAGACGATGTTACAGACTATAGTAGCACCAATTGCATCTAAAAAAATACCTGTACACACCCACATGCTTGTATGCACGTGGGAACACAGAAATACACATGTGGAGTGTAATAGGAGGCATACAGTAGGCAAAGCACACAGGGTGGTAGTGAATATGGCACGTACCACTGAATTCCCTTGGCTTGCGCCAATGCAATGCCAGTTGTATATATTCGTATAATTAAATAAGGGTGTCAGGTTTGTGCTTATGAATTAAAATTTTCATATACAGTACATTAGATGATTTGTATAGATTCAAAGAAGGATCAGATGAAAAAAATTACAGGAAAGTAAGAACACACAGAATGCATCATTGACTAGCCCCCTGCATTGATTGGGGTAGCACTGGTTTCTTAAAAATCTCCCTTAATTTCCTGGAGCTTTATACTCTTTTATACATCTATGCAGTTTGCCAGCTGAGATTTGATTATTGCTCTGAATGCCAGCAAACATCCTGGTTTCATTTTTTATCTCATCCTCTAATAGAGGAGCTAAAGAAGTCATAGCCAACCCAAATCTTTCAACATGCTTTACCCATCCAGTTGTACTCATATGAAGATAAAGGAAACAGGATAAAGGCCTATTTCAAAGTGCTGGGCCAAGACCGTGTTCACAGAGGAGCCATTTTGTCTTTTCATTTGCTTATCATGTGTTCCAGTCTGGGGTTGACGAAGGAAAAGCCAGCAAATGCTGCCTGGTCCATGGAGTCGATGAGGTTTTTGTCCGCGTGGGAGAGCCGCGGCTTCTCGCTCAGGAACTCTCGGTCAAAGTTGCTGCAGTCACTGGGGGATTTCTGTGGGTGGCAGGTCAGGAATTTCAGTCAGGTTAATGTAGCAAAGCATACTGAAGTAATGGGTATCCTAGATACATGCAATTAGGTTTATACAAATGGATTTCAGGGAGCACAAAATTTGTTCAGAAACAAAAATTATAGGCTCATACCACTTTGGGCCTAAAAGGAGGCTCCACTTCTCTCTTCTCCAGTGTGGACCAGTTGACGGTTTTGAAGAATGCATGTGTACGGATGTCTCCCACCACACCCAACCTGCGACTGGGATCTCGCTCAAACAACTGGAATAATGATGGAGGGAAAGAAGACAGCCATTTTGATTACAGACACCACACAAAACAAGTCCAAGTAATTCTATGCTGTGATAGGGAGGAATGTATGCACTGAAAGCCATTCATGTGCATTATGTGAATGCTGTCTTTGCCTCTGTGGAACAAAGTGTGCCTAACTACATATGTATCCTGATAGTTACCAGCTCAAGCAGGCTCTTGGCCTCCTTGGTGATCCACCGAGGGTAGTGAGGGGTGTCCGACCTGATGGACTCAAACAGCTCGTCCTCATCATCGCCTTGGAAAGGTGACTGACCAATCAGCATCTCGTACACCAGCACACCGAAAGACCACCAGTCTACTGAGAAGGTGTACTTCTGTCCCAGAAGGATCTGAGATGAGAGAGAGATTCACAAAATACATCATAAATTAGTAAGGAGAACATGGACACAAACTGTTTAGATGGAAGCACTCTGCTGTTGTTCACCAGTGTTGTACTAGTAAATAACTCCAGTTTAGTGGCTTGTGCAGACACTGACATGCCTCCTAATGACCACTAGGGGGCATATAGATTGTGAATGAATGAAGGGATGCATGACAAGAAGGGGCTATGCATTTGAAAAATAATATTCTTAACAAAACTGCAGAATAATAATGTTTTAAGGATTTTGATGAAAATGCAGTGGTATGAAATGTGACGTCAGCTGGGCCCTGATGCTTACCTCTGGTGCAATATAGTCCGGTGTCCCACAAAATGTGGTGGCTTTGGTCTCTCCAAACACTCCCTCTTTGCACATGCCGAAGTCCGCTATCTTTATGTGTCCGTCCTTGTCCAGCATCACATTGTCCAGCTTCAGATCTCTGAGGAAAGACACAGGAAGAGATATAAAACAACAACAACCAATTCTGCTACAGTGTATTCTGTTTGAAGTGCTGGAGTCTAAAATCCAAAAAGTGATTTAGTTCCAGTCTAGTCTGTTGCAGTAACGTGTTGAATATAGAGACTGCACACACCAGGACAAAGTGGCTGTTATGTCTTACCTGTAGACAATTCCTTTTGAGTGGAGGAACTGTAGTCCCACTATTATCTCAGCAGCATAGAACCTGAAGGTTGAAATGTGCAAAACAACCATTAAACAGTTTTACTATGATTAAGAGTTAAAGTTACAGATCCTCCGTTGTGGAACATGACAGTTGCTGTATTACTCTTAGTTCTTTACATGGTATCCCAGTGTACTTACGTGGCTCTGTTGAGATCAAAGCGGCCTTTGTCTTGGATGTGGAACATCAAGTCACCTCCATTGAGGTACTCCATTACAAAGAAGAGGTGCTCCTGCGCAAACAACATATTATTGTCAGCTCACTGTCGCAGACAAATGAGACATGAAGAGTGTGTGAGAAAGAACAGATTCAGATAAGGGGGGCTGGAAGTGTGGGTCTTTATCAGCTGGGAATTGTCGCTCTTACTGCTGTGGCCCTGGTTGATTCCCTATCAGGGAAAATGCTTTTAAACGACTTACTAGTAGAGATGTTCAGTATGTGTGTGCTTACTTTAGACTGGAATGTGGAGTAGAGGTGTGTGAGGAAGGGGTTCTCCCAGGCCAGGGCCAGGACTCTCTTCTCGACCATGGTACACTCAACATCATCATCCATGAGAACGACATCCTTCTTCAGAACCTTCACAGCAAAGTACTGTCCCTGTCCCTTCAGCTCTGCCAGCAGCACCTGAGGTGTCAAATCCACTTAGAGTGAGTACTTCATCAGTGTGATCACACCAGTTTCATGGAGTACAATCATAGCAAATTACAATCTAAATGAGGAGGTTATTTATGTAAATCTCCTCCTCTTTTTGGTGTTCTTACAAGCAATCTCAATGTACCTCAGAAAGGACACCGCATGTTTGATGCAGCGCCACCAGGCTACATCTGGCCTGGATATAAATTTTATCCTCTGCTTCTGTTTTCCTCAAATAGGTCAACCTTCATAGGCTGTATGTTTTTGTCAAATGTTACCGGGCATCTATAGTGATAGATGACAACTAAGCTCTTTTCTTATCTGAAAACAATCTCCCACTCCAACCTCGGTGTGAGAGAGTCATTTTACAGGCAGGGGAGATGTATTTCTTTAGAAAGTCTAGTTTATCCAAAATTAGGTAAACTACAGTTAATGTGGTATTTAATTAATTATAAAAAGAAATAAATATATAAAATAAGCTTCAAGGAGGGGCAGTGATAGACTTTGATGACAGAATACACTTAGACATGATTACATAAAAATGTCTTGAGGACGTGTGCCCTTCAGAGCTCGCTTGTATTAAAATTCAGCTTTGCATATTTCTTTTTGTTAGTAATGCCACTTCTAATTGTTCCAAACTTCCTTCAACATGAAGATATGAACTGTTTCCACCTGTTTTACTGCCATTTTCATGGCTATAGTTTCTAGGTAAAGTTTATCTAAAATTGTCCTCATTCACATGTGGGCAATTTCAGCATGATTTTTTTTTACTATACACTGCATGTGTAACATAATTGGCATAACAACTTTGTCCACTGTTTTAACTTTAGTGTGTCTTCCATTTTTGTGTCATGTCATGTTAAATTCAGGAAGGCATTTAAAGATGGTAACAATGGGGCCTACCTTGCCAAAGCTGCCTTTTCCCAGCACCTTGTGGAATACCAGGTGGTTGAGGGTGAGGCGTGCCCTGGAAACTGTAGGTGCGGCTGGGGCTGGACTCGAGCCCTCATGTGCCTTGTCATCTGCTGTAATGACACATTTGCAACCGCAGAATAAATGCATATGCAAACCTGAATGCAAAGATGTATGCAAACTCATTCAAGAAAGGATAAAAATTTGAGAATGTAAATAAAGTTGAACAGACTGTCAGCGACAACATTACACCTATTTTACCCTTAAAGATAAAACTTGATTTAAATCAAACAACTTTGAACAACAGTATGCGCCACAATGAACACATCTTACCACTAGGGTCTGCTGTTGCATTACGGACATCTTGGTAGACCCCAATGTCTGCAGCATTGGAGTCATCAGATTTCTTCATAGATTTCTAGAGATGAAAAAAGTTTACTGAATCATAGTAGTGAATCATCATAGTTCTTAATTTTTTTGTCACTGACTGCTATAAAATGTACATATAGTCCACACAGACTAAAATAAACATAGTTTGTTACTATACAAACCTGGGAGACTTGAGACAAAGCCTCTGCCAGTAGTTTCTGGTTGATTCCACAAAGATTGGCCACTTTCTTCTGACAGTAACTATGTACATTCATGCCACAGTCTGGACAGAGGTGGGAAAAAGGGATCGGCCAAGTGGAAAAAGGGAATACAATGAAAGAGAAAAATGTCAAAATGAGAAAGGCAGATATGACATCTAAGACAAGTAAAAAAAACAACAACCAAACACATAAGACTCACCTTCGCATTTAAGGCCCTGTCTGTAGAGACCCCACAGCAGACTGCCACAGTGGTCGCAGAATGTGGGGCTCTTGTAGTTATAGTACTTGAAGCGATGTGGCATATCAATCTTGAAGCGCTCTTTCTGGAACTACAAACACACAGATATCCATTAAACCGACAGAAAGCTGTTATCTGATTATTAAAGTAGCCATATGTGATTATATGTGTTGCCAGTTAAAAAGTCAAAATGAAATTCAACAGCCAAATTTGAGCAGCCGTCTCCAGTGATTTACGTATTTAATTTAATATTGGTGCTGTTTTGTAAAATGTGGTTGTACAGAAGAATCTGAGTGTTGACTCAATGATGAATGAACTACTTCAGAACAGTGAATAAGGCAGAAGTCTAATACTGTAAAACAAAAAGTAGTTGATTGTCAGTGTCAGATCTGAGGTGAGGTTTTGCGTTGAAGTTGGAGAACATTAACTTTGCTCACCACAGTGTCACGACTGTTGGCTGCTGTTCCAGTGCACCTGCCAATGATAATTTCGATGCATTTCTTGTGGATTGCCGCATTGCATTCTGGGTGAAATAACAAAATAGTGCGTTAACCGTGAAGAATTCAAAAGGATATAATGTGATAAAAATGCAGATGGCAGTTAATGAAAAACTCACGTCTGCATTTGTAACCTTGTTTGTTGAGCCCCCTGTATGGCAGAAAAGAAATGCAATTAAACTGTTGTAATGGGTGACATGAAGCAAAAAATGATGAATGATGGCTGCTGATAATAGAGCAATACATCCAGGATGGTTTTCATAATTAGGATTGTGGTGATGATAGTGATACTGTAGCTAGCACACAGATAATTAGCAGTATTAATGTACAAGTTTACAGTCTCCATTATGCAACAGCTATCAAACTACATCTGCACTATCTGCCAACCTTTCTCCAAAGTATTATGCAAGAACAAAAAATCAGGGCAAAAGCATGGGAGACCTGTTAATAGAGTTGGCACAGCAATGACTCATTTGTTATTTGATTGAAACTAGTAACTACACAAATGCTGGGATGATAAGTAGCCAGAGTCACACGCATATGCACATACAAAAGCAAACATGAGATTCTCTCCAGCCGGTCTCTAAAGGCGATAGAAAACACTGTTGTTTGGAAGACAGGGGAGGAGCTTGGTTCACAGGTCATTGCTGGTGACATAGTTGGAAAACAACATGACAGCATTGTGGGATTTCCCAAGACAGTGACTTATTCTCACAATAGCAATCCTGCTGTTGTTTCTACCATTAGTAACCCCCCATGGACAGCTCCATTTAGGAAACTAGAACCGCTACTAATTGGTCTTTAGAGAAGCACCCTTGGGGGGGCTGGAATTTTCTTATTAGACAACTGATATTTTTGTGTCATTTAGTACCCAGAAACATACAGTCACTGACAGCACAAATGGTCTGGAATGATCAAAGCTGTGCCAGTGGCATCTTAATAAAAACACAATACTGACTGAAATAATAATGCTGAGAAAAACAAGTAGACGGACAAATTGGCTGCTTCTGCATAAATCCTGCCCAGGCAGAGCAGCACTGGAAATTACTACCTTAAAGTCTCTCACTGGAATTCAAGATACTCAAAACATCCGGAAGGTCTAAGTCAAAGTGAAAGAAGAATCTGATAGGCTGAAGTCCCCAACATAATAGTGGCTTAATGTAACAAAGGCAGGACTTGTCTTCTCACCACAAGAACTCTCTGCAGACAGAGCAGAAGGTGGGCTGGCCGAAGAAGGTGGCTGTGAACTCGTGGTTCTTGATGAAGTGAACCTTGGGCTGCTTGAAAGCCCCTCTCCGCCTGTTGAGGGTTGTGAGTCCCTCCTCGGGAGGAACCTTCACTGATGCCTTACATGCCGCTGTGGGGAGAGATCAATTTACAAATTAAACTGCTGCATTTATATTATATTCAAAACATGTGTTGTATGTCAAATTATAATCCAAATACACTTTTATTGACTTGCAAAGAAAAATGAAAATTACATCAGGGATGCAGCGAGGTGGGAGTTTTCTTAATTATTTATTTAACTACCCTATGTGTTTTTCTAGCTGATGAGATTTACTGATGTTCCTGGAATGACATCACAGTGGACATTATCATAATCAGCTATAATGACCATGGGGTATTTAGTCAAAAAGCCCTTTTCTCAACTGAAGGAGGCCACAGTCACTGCTGCTAAATGGAGGGTAAACACAGAAAAATGGCATCTTGGATAAGTAGCTCCCACTGACGCAAGTCAACGGGGTGGGGTTAAATGTCACCCAGAGAAGACAGTGAAAGAGGCGTGAGAGAGGTAAACAAAGAAGGCAGAAACTCTGGACGAGATAGGGAGGGTAAATGGGTGGATGAGAGAGAGGGAGGGGAGGGATGGAGGGACGATTCAAAAAGGGAGTAGCCCCTAAAAAGACAATTGATAGACAGGCAGAAGTGGGAAGAGTGATGAGGTAAGGGAGATAAACTAATTTCCTCTCTGCCATTCTAGTGACAGATGTTTATGTTTGGACTGCGCTTCAGTGAGCTGAGCCAAGAAAGTGGGAGTGAGAGAGGGCAAGAGAAATAAGACAGACAGAGGAGGCAGACAGTGCTGAGGGCTGTTCACACATGCCTAAAAATACCCCAGGCTGCTTTTCAGGAAACCTGTGGAGTGTGTAGGAGGGAGCTGATGGAGTATGGAGCTCTTTCATAACAGTAGACACACTCCCCTCTCATGACCCCCTCCAACCTTGAACAGCGAACCCCCAACTGTGTTACTCCCACACAGAAACTCCCCCTGAATGGAACAGTTTGTAAATCTCACACGATCTCAGTGCCTACCATAGACTGGGTTCCCTGTCTGGGGTGGTGAGCTGGCAGCTGAAAACAGCGCTGCCAGCCAGGACTGCTCTCCTTCACTTCTGCTTCTAACAGCTGAATTGAAACTAAAGTAGGTTTTTGAAAGCGGATAATGATAGCGATATGATTTTGAACTCCAGCTGCCGATGGTGGATCATTTGCGCTGCTTTTCACTGTTTAAGTGGCCTAATCATGCAAAAATATTCCAATGATTCAATGTTTCCCCTTCATTTCTGAATTTCTGACAGGATAGACTATTAGAGCAATGTATCAAGAGAAATAGGCATTAACGCTTCTCATTATATATGGTCAGTTTCTTAGCTGTGTATTTAAAGTACAGCCAGGCCTGAGGATACACTTCTAGATGACCTTGAGGGATTGCTACACTGCATTGGTTGCATGGCCCCACCTGTAGTCAGCTGACAAGCTCAGTGAGAGATATGTCACCAGCATACAGATTAACCCTTGACAGGTAGACAGTTTATTGCAGGGCCGGTCGCCCTAAGCACAAAGACTCTACACTATAACTACCATGTTAATCTGTGGCTGTGTGTAGAAAGTGCAGGGAAATGAACATCTGTGCTGCCAGTAGAGGGCGATACACTGACAGAGAGTGATTTTCTGTGGGTCTCCATGAGACTGGTGAGAAAGGGGAGGGTGAGGGACTGAGAGAAAAAAGGGGGAAAGGGTTTTGTTCCTAACAGTTATGGCCAATAGGCAGCACATCACTCCCTGGTGGTCTAGTGGTTAGGATTCGGCGCTCTCACCGCCGCGGCCCGGGTTCGATTCCCGGTCAGGGAACATGTTTTTTAAATTCCAAAAACACAATGCAAAGAAAGTACAACACAAATAATATAAATGAGTCAGCTATAAAGTTACTATATCACACCCTTGGAAAAGTATTCATAATGATAATTTACCCCCATAACTTGTCTTTGTAATCATCTAGTTTCACTTTGCAAAATATTAAAAGCTGTATTTGTATTGGTTGAGCTGAGAGTTACCATAACTGCTGCAAGATGCTATACTTTCCTCCTTTAAAATGCTCAGACAGTTACTCCTGTCATGCAATAAACATCACAAAGAAATCATCACCATTGCTATAGTCATCACAGTTAATGCCACTCTCCATTTACTATAAAAGAGGACCAGCAGTCACACCAGAAATGCACAAGGGGAGGGAGAAAGAGAAGGGGGCAGGGATTTTTCCCAACAGCAATGGCCAACAGGCAAAACACCACTCCCTGGTGGTCTAGTGGTTAGGATTCGGCGCTCTCACCGCCGCGGCCCGGGTTCGATTCCCGGTCAGGGAACATTGTTTTAAAGGCCAGGTTGTATAAACATATTTTCTAAGTGATTGGGTCTTATAAGAACACACAATTATCTGCCAAAATTGGAACAGTTTTGGTTAATTGACTTGAGAGATTTCTGTGATGTTCTCACTAGTTTGAACAGGGTTGGGCCCAGTAAGAAAAGGTGGTGCAGTGTCACATATTTCCAATCAGGATTTTGCAATATTGGAATCTAAATCTGATGACAGTAGGGTGATTACTTGCTTGAACTTGCCATTTAGCCATGCACATCCAATGTTACAGAAAAATGGTAAAGATTTGAAACTAGGTTTCAGAGGCTTTAAGACACAGTAGGTTTACCTGCATCACTGTCCTCCAGGAAGAACTGCACAGACATCAGGACCTTCCCTGAAGGATGAAGGTCCACCCAGAACTCAGCGCGACTGTTGGTCTTGGACTTCTTACAGCGTTCTGCTAGTACAGACACGCCCACTGTGGCCTTGGCCAATGGCTCCTCTGTGCTCTGCATGAGGACCACTTCTAGGACACGTCCCTCATAGATATGAGCATCAAAAGTGGACTTCCAGGCTGGATACATGGTGGGCTTCCTCTGGACCAAGGTCTTTCCTCGCTCTGTGAAAGAAAATTGTGATAATTGTTGTGAACAAAAAGTTTGTCTTTAACTTTTCCCTTCTCAGCAAAGTCACAGCAAAGGAATGGCTACAGCACAAAGCGCCTGGAGTTGGTAGAGAGTTTTTGAGCCCAGCAGATGGTGGCTGTTAAGGCAATTAAACTCGGGATGTCTGGTCTCCCTTCTCACTATGCCACACTATTGTCTAGATAAAATGAAGACTGCTTGCTGTACATGTGTTTGTGCGCATCTGTACATACCTGTGTTGACAGACTCCTTCATCTTGATGGCACAGATGGGAGGGTCAGACAGAGGAGGCAGTACACCCACGTCATAAGCATTGAAGGCGATACGCAGGAAGGGTGCCATGGTGACCGCTCACCTAAGCCTCCTGGAACAAAGACATAGACTCACAGTTAGAAAATCACACAAACACACACGCGCGCGCACGCACACACTCATCTTGTACTGAGATTGCTTAAATCCTGCTCTTAAAAAAAGAAGGAAGAGAGTCAGTGGCTAACAGTGCCCTCAGACGGGAACTACTGAGGAAGCAGAAGTTTCCAACTCAAGACACAACTTTGGAAACTACCTGCTAGTAATGAGGGGAGAAGACACAGTGGTAATTCCAAACTGTGCACGAGAGCAAGATGAGGGAATGAGACAGAGAGAAACAGATGACCCAGTGTCAGGGCGGATGTGGTTCTGGAGGTAGGGCGAGTCGTCCACTAATCAGAGGGTCAGTGGTTTGATCAAAGTGTCCTTGAGCAAGATACTGAAACCCAAACTGCATGTGTGAGTGTGTGCATGAATGGGAGAGCACAGAAATATTGCTTTGTATAGAAAGCACTGCTCCTGATGAGCAGTTTGGCACCTTGCATGGCAGCCACTGCCATCAGCATATGAATGTGTGTATGGATGGACGTGGCTTGTGTTGTAAATCAGTTTGAGTGGTTGGCAGACTAGAAAAGTGCAATATAATTGGTCCATTTAGGGGGAAAAAACAAAATTTCAAGATAAGCAGTGAAGTCCCTTTGCTACTTTACATAACATTGACATTTTCACATTGATTTTGTGGGATTTTCTTCCGACAAATTCTGCTCTTTAATCCTAGTTCTACATTCCCAGCTGTCTCTACTTAGTTGGCTGTTTTTATTTGGGTCTGTGGCCATTTTTTTAACAACATGTCAACACTACTGACATCAGTCTTACTGATATTCTGTCTACTACTGCTATACATTCAATCTAGACTCCATCCATCTGTTTGAAGACCACATCTAAAAACTGTATTAAATTTATTATGCTGGCCAAGACAAACAACTACTTCGAGTCATTTGTAAAGGTATCCACCCTCTATTGATGTATTTGTTAGATAAATGTACTTTATTTGTTGTGCTAAACTGCATTACATTCCAAATGAAATTTAAATTCTACACAAACCATTTCACAAGTATAAAACTGAAACAGAAAACACGGCTTGCAAAAGAGTCTGCCCGCTTGCATCATTTATGCTGAATTGCTCCATTGACAGATTTGTTCAGCACTGCGTTGTATGTGTTTCATACACTTCCTTTTAAAGTGTTTCTTTTCTTTTCTTTTTAACAGTCTTTCCAGTTATTCTTAATCTGTTCAGATGGCCTGGTACCTTCTATACATCTTAACACAATAATTATAAGGTAGGGTACTTCACACAAGGCACAATAAAAATGAATGTTTTCCTCAAAGATACAAGATTTGAATGGTGTCATACATACACACACCTACATAAAATCTTCAAATTATTTTTCTTAACACAAGGAAAACACTTTTTGGGCAATTCTGCGACAGGCAACATGACAGTAGGTAACATTGCTGCTTTATAGTACCTGCAAAAAGTATAGTCCTTGGAAATGGAGTAATTTTTGTTCAGCTGCACTTTTATATACTATGTGTATGTGTTTAAAGGTTTATCTTATCTTAAAATAATAACATTTATCAAATATAATGATCCAAAAATATCACATAAGATCAGTCGAAAGAAAAACAGATTTTTTAAAGAAGCAGTCAGTATGATTATGACACCACAGAGAAAACCATAAAGAGGACAAACACTTGTCCTGTGTTTATAGCTATAGGACACACTGTCCGGTAAACCAGGGTTCCTTAATAATAAACTGTCTGACCATGACAACAATAGCTGAAACTAGTGTCACATCGCTTCATTATGACAGATTAGAAAGGGGGAAATTTTCTAAACTTAGGGTGCATCCAGTCAAGCCTCATGTTGTATAAGGAAACTGGAGTAACAAATACTTACTGAACCTTTCATGCTATCAGGGCTGTTGAGTCACACACATGCTATGTCACAGACCAGCGGGACCCAGAGGGCATATTAGCCCACATCCTGATTCCCAAAGCAGAAATACATTTCCAGAGAACTCCTCCACACAGCAGTTTGTGTGAGCTTTTAAGTTCCTTCACTTGATCTCTTGTAGCTTTAGTCTCTTGCCCCATTTACATAATCTTGGCTTAATAGTCATTTCAGAGACACAGCATGCCTGTGATTTGAGGCAAACAGCATCTCATTCTAAAAACTCTATAAAGTAATTTGTAAAAGATCCAGCTCACGTTTTAGCTTGCCCACTGAGTGACACTCTAAATACAGGATTTTAGTGAGAGGAAGCATTAGGTTCTTAAAATTTCTCTTACTGCAGCTGAAAAGTTTTGGGGGAAGAGGAAACCCTGTCTCTAATTCTCTGATACGTGGAGCTACTAAGCAGTACAAGACTGTGCCTGCACTGAACATGTCTCAGGTCTGAATATGTGTAATTGTATTTATGTGTGTAACTGAACATAAATCTTGATAAATTGACTCACTCAGGATTTGTGAGTGTAAAAGGCAGCGGGGTGCTTTGGAGGCAGGCTTGTGATCTGGAAGTCAAGCAAAGCAAGAAAAATCTGGATGGGGAAGTGAATGACTAAGACTGACATTTCAGTAGCTGTCACTGGGGTGCCCTTTGAGCAAGCCTCTTAACCCCCAACTGCTCCAAAAGTGAGAAGTTACTCAGTAGCATATAGGCGAGAAAATGTCAACAGTCTAGTTTAAATTAAGGTTAACTGGAGGAAACCTGGAGGAAAACCACACAGTCCATGCGTCAACATTTCCACACAAAAAGGCCTTCAGCTAGCCGACTCAAACCCAAGACCTTTGCGTTCCGATGCAACAGAACTTACCACGGAGGTGCCATGCTACTCTGTATTGTTCTAAAATCACAAATTCCTGCCCAGGTTTAAATGGTCAGGATGGCCGAGTCCTATGAGGACCATGTTATCATTAGGCTGAACTAAAGAGATAGGTTTTCACATGAAAACAGTATTAAACAGAAGACAAGTTAGAAGATGATCAATACACAAAATAAATGTATATATTGATAATGTATATATCAAAAATATATAGGACATAAAGGACATGAATTTACAGCCATACATATGTACAGTAATAAATGTGAAAAATGTTAAGTGACGGTGACAGTTCCGAATGTATTCATAGAAAGGTGTCTAGCCATGTGTACATGTGTTGTATTGAGATAGAGCTACAGCAATAGAGAATGCATATGTTAGCTACATTTTTACATTAACGTTTTCCAATTATATTATGGAAATTGTACATTTCAAGCTGACATCCTCAGCAGTGTCTACTGGCATTGACAGATCCTGCAAGCCTGTCGGGTATCTAAAGACTCGGAAACAAGTGACTGTTTCTCACTAAGGTCAGGAGGGTCGAGAAACTATCAGAGCTCTAATGATACTACCCACACATGCACAGACACACACACACACACACACACACACAAACAGACACACAAATATTAAAACAATATTAATCAAAATATGCCAGAAGTACGCCAGATGTGAAACACAACACAAAAACACTTTTTAAGAGTCCATTTCCAATTTTCTCTCTACTTCATACACACACTCTCTTATGTACACCTACACAGGCATTGGTACATAGAAAAGAGAGCCTTGTTTCCCCAGAGAGAGTGGAAAAAATGAGCGCATGTAATTGGGGAAGGGGTGGGTAGAGGAAAAGAGCAAAAGAGAGGGAAAGAAAAAAGACAGACAGCACACTGGAAGGCAGGCCAGGGGACATGAGGAGAAGTCAGACTTGAATGATAGTACCAGATTTGCCTTCGCTGGATGCAGCCACAATGAGGTCGACTTCCTGCGAGATGGATATTGTTCCTGTGTGTGTGGTCTCAAGGTGCTATTTAGTAACTCTCAAGTAAGTCTTTAGCTTTTAACTTAGACTTAAAGGACTGCCAAGTAGCATTAAATGTAAAGCTGGACTACCTGCCTGTTATGTATGTGTTAACTTTGTTCAACACAAGAGAGTTCATAAATTATATACTGACTGGAAGAAGGCACAGTATGTGGAAAACATGACAACAACAAGATGTAAGTATCTAGTACATGTCATTAAATGCCACTTGACTTGACATGAAAATTGCTGTTGCCCATCATATCAGCTCTGAGAAAGTTTAAGAAGTGCTCCTAATCCCATAACTACAGCAAATGCTTTGAGTGCAATTCATTCCAGAATCAGCATGGATTCATGGAACAATTAACTCTGTGATGAACAGGACAGCAAAACCACACATTTAAGCAAGGAGCTAATAAAATAAAGAGAGCAGTACACAAGAAGTAAAAATATCCCTTAGGTGTAATGACATGAAACCAATTTTCCATTGCATGCATTCAACACAACACAATAATGGAGTCAGAGATGCGTGATTGTCTACAATAGATAGGCTATCATCAGACTCATGCTAAGTGATGCACCACAAGCAAGTCAAAGGTTCGGTATGTACTGAGTAAGCAAAGTGTTCAAGCAGGTCTAGCAGGCTGGGGAGAGTCTGTATGTCAAAGCATTCATCAGACACAAAGACAGGTACAATTACCCAGAGAACAACAAGATAAGAACTTAATCCCGAAGGAAACAACAACAGAGTTTCCTTCACGTCATTATCACACTAAAGAAGAATTGTTGTGTTATATTAGCTTTTTGCACCTTGAATTCTGCTACTAGTAAAGTCGAAATGGAAATCCACAAACCATATATATATTATATATATATATATATAAGTCAACCATAGGGCCACCAGCAGAGCAGTTGAATAGGATTCAGAGTCTTGTTCAAAGCAACATTCATTCATTGTATTTAATGTTTGACAACACAGCATACATGAGCAGTTAATCCTTACCCGAACTAGGCTGCCCTATTGCTATATAATTAGAAGGAAGGTTTGTTTACATCAAAAGGAGCATGGGTGTTTACATCCTGCAGTGTGGAGCCTTTTTTACATAACACATAGTCCCCCCCCAGCTTTAGAGCAATCCAGCGAGACAACAACCTCAAACATGTAGACAAGGCAACCAATTATTTTTTTAAGGGCAGACAGTGGAACATTCTTGTCCTTTGAGCTTTGAAGTCAGTTACTTGACCTCAGCCCAACTAAATGTGTGTTTCACTTGCCAGAGTCAAGGCATGAAGCCCCTGAAAACAAGCAAGAAGTGAATATGTCCTGTTAGAGCATCACTAGGAAAGATGCCAGACGTCTGCTGGTGGATGTAGACTTCAGTCATCGATTGGAAAAGGAAGCAAATATTAAATAGGATGACTATTACATTTATGGTAACTATGGACAAATTACAGTCCCCTTAAATTGAGAGTCTGTGTATTAAAAGGGCTACTGTTCCTATACTGAATTGACCGAGTGTAGACCAAAGACACACTGCACACATGAAGAGACATGGAAAATGGTGAACTGCAGTTAAAACAACAGCATGCATAATACTTGTAGGTGGAGGGTCAGATACTCATTACAGAGATGCAGTGGTGTGACTTTGTGGTGTGTGCAGAGGAAGATACAGAGATCAATGTATATGCAGAGACAGTGATGTGATCCGAGTGATAAAAGAGAGGACAGAGGACTTGTATTTTGTGACCTACATGCATAGTGTGCCTGTAATGTCTGCTGACATATTACAATAATGTCAGTTAACAATGAATGTTGAGAGGTAAGTCTGGTGTTTCTTAAATCCTTGTAGTTTTGCAGAGTGATGAGATACGGACTAATAAAGCAATGCTCATATTTGTAACAGACTAAAACCCTGATCATATTCAGTAACCTTGAACACTTGCAGGTTATGTTAAAATGGTTTCATTTACCTTGTCAAAACAAGTGAGTAAATCCTAAAAAACTGCCAAATATTTAGCACAAAAACATAAATAGCATATAGTTCATATTCCTGTGAAGCAGTACACTTGGCCTGTAGAATTTAGCAGGAACCTTCATATTGGGAAACAGATGACCTAGGTACAGGTGAGTTGGTGAACAGGCTTATCAAATAATCCAATATAATCTAAGATGTGGTTAAGATTGCCACTATAGATTATATTCAATATGAAAACAATCTGATTATTTGATAGAAATAGAAGAATTTGATTATTTTTGTCTTCTTACATAAAGGACAGATGTGAAATGTGCATCACAAGTTGTAAAATGACAAAGAGATATGTTTCAAATGTCTTGTCTTGTCTGACCAACAGTTTGAAACCAAATATATTTAGTTTACAGTGAATTGCATATACATAAACTAATCAACTAATTGACAGTGTTTCAAGTCAGTGTGTACTCAAGTGAACATATAGCACTACATCGTCAGACTGCTACTCTCCACTTTTTGATCAGCTGATTCTGGTCAAACAAGCCTATAATAACTTGAAAGAAGGATAACAAAAAGAAACTTGCACTATGAAACTTGTTTTGACTGCAAGAAAGTTCACCTATCATTTCTAAAATGGTAATGTGCTTACATTAAAGATGCATAAAATTGTAATGTACATGTACATGTGATGTACTTATGATGAGCAAGTGACAAAATTATACGTATTTTTTAACCCATAACAATATCACCGATTATTGAACAAAAGCAATCCACATGCACCAGTTCAAACATATCATTCTTGCTATTACTAAGATGGATGTTATGTGTAGACATAACTGTGCATTGATTTTCTGGCTTCTCTGCTTCTGCTCTGTCTTCTCCGTGGACTTCAAAACTCCCCTCTCTCATTTACTAACAGTGAATGCTGCCAAGCTGTCATTCCAACCAAGACTGGACAATAGAGATGTGTCTTAGATCTTTCAGTGTAGGTCCCACCCACGAGCTTCAGCTCAACAGAAAGCCAAACTTGTGGATTCACAAACAAAACTGCTGGATTTGCAAACAAAAGTATTGGATTTGCATATTTCTCTATTTTTTTGATTTGGTGTTTGTCTACTAAGAAGGGGTGAAACTCGACGGAGAGAGGGCTTTGGTAATTGTGACTGCCTCAGAGTTGACTGGTGAAAACCCGCCTGACAGGATGCTAAATACAGCTAGAAGATTAAAAGTAGGACACAGGAAACAGCTCAACCCTTACTGTAAATTTTAGTCATTTAGAACCTAATACATGTCATAGTAATGTCAAAGTTACTTAACATTACTAAAATAGAGTTGTAAGGTGATATTATACAAACAACTGGGAGTATGTCAGGTTTGGTGGTTTCTGGCTCACTTGATGCTGACCTGTTGGTGCTGTCAAGCAAAACCAGGAAGCGTTTGATACATTCTCATACTATATACTGTGATATATTCACTAATCAATATCAAGAAATAAGGAAAAATGTGAAAGAGGAAAATGCACACAGCGCTGGCACCCTACGTGATCAAGACACCTTAACACCTGTCCTCCCACTTTGTGTTCCTTTTACAGTTACTTCAAGAGACTGTGGTGTCAAGACAAAATGACAGAGAGACAGAGTGACTGAGCGAAAGACACATGGATCCACAAGAGACACAGAACAGCCTGGTTGAATGGAGCAGGGTTGGATGGTGGCCTGGTAATATAG
This sequence comes from Holacanthus passer, assembly GCA_025331565.1. Classification (NCBI taxonomy): domain Eukaryota; kingdom Metazoa; phylum Chordata; class Actinopteri; family Pomacanthidae; genus Holacanthus; species Holacanthus passer. Next base: position 4,929,101 of record JAFREQ010000011.1, read on the forward strand.
AGCTAAATAAACACCCTCCACACGATCATAATGAACCTAAACAAGCATTGTCAGACTCAGCCAGGCACCTCTCGTGCCTAAAGCTAATAACCTGTATTTGGGTGTGTAAACATCTATTGAATCATGAAACTGCTCTTTGTGCTAGTTCGTAGAAACACAATCCATCCACATTGGAAATGAGACTGTGATCATGGGAAAGGGCTGTTCCTAACTGTGATAGCACTGCTGATTGCAGGTGTCTGCTGGAATATTGTTTTCCGAGCTTCACATACTGAAATTACAAAATACTCAAGTGAGTACATACAGTAACCTCTGTCAAGGTGTGCCTCCTTCCACACGTCTACAAAAAAATGAAGTAAAACACATACTGAAAATGAACCTCGTAATAACATGAGTTGGGGTAACTTCTGATTCCAATCAAACACTTGAATTTCTCTTTCATTCCCAGTTTTGACAGACACATTCATGCACAAACCCTAAATCTCACAAAACTTTCCTTAAACCACAAATCCACATCTTTCACTGAGGCAAGGTGGCATGTATTATTACCGCATTAACACCATCTCAAAGCACATTACTGCACTTGTGCGCGCACACACACACACTAATAACCTTGAACAAAGCAGCCTTTAATGAATTTGAAATTCAACAGAGACTGACTTGGAAAAAAATCAAAGCCTTCCTTTCTTTCACTAACCATGGTTAATGTCTAACTACTCTCACTAGTCTCACTACTGACCTAAGACCAAATCAATGCAAGCTGTTAATAACTGCCTATCGGACATTCAGACCAACAGCAGACGGTGACAAAAACTTGAGTGTTACTGTTGTGGAGTGATTCTTTCCCTCCCTTCACTAAGCTCTTTGGCATGGTGTCAAACCTGTCATACCAGCATGGAATGAATCCTGCCACTGTGTGTGTGTGTGTGTGTTTGTGTGTGTGTGTGTGTGTGTGTGTGTTCTCTCCACATGCATTAAGAGTGGTGTCCATTTCTGCCACGCTCACAGTTCACAAAGCCTTGGTTAAGACAGACTAAATAGCATCCGAGCCAGGAGCGCCAAGCAGGATAGCATGATGTGGAGTGTGTGTGGGAGACAGAGACAGAGAGTGAGGGAGAGATGTAGTGACAAGAGGCCAAGGGCAAGTGAAGAGCCAAAGTATCATCACCCAGTGCCGATTTAGAGAATTCATGCCAAACGCCTGTGTTTGCATGCGGAGTTATGCATAACAGCAGGTGCTAGAGTAGAGTGATGCTATTGTACATCATGAGAAAAGCGTTGAAGGAGAGATACTAAAGTATTTTGTATTTTATGGCACATAAAACTGTATGCACAGTTTTGGTTTGGTGATTGTTGTTCATTTTTTGATACTATTGCCAAACTAATGCCTGACTTTCACAGATACCAAAATACACTATATACTTCTTCCCCCAATGCATTACTTTGTTGAAGACAAGCAGGCTCTACAAGACCTTTTTTAGTTAATGAAATAAATCAAATTTCTCAACTCTGTCTGCCTAATAAAGCATAAAACTAACAAAATTCTGATTTAAATCATAAACGTCTCTTAAATAACAAACTTGACTAATGACTGATGTGATGATTTCTGACTTTTCACTTGCTGTGCCTCCCAAAGCTTACCAGACTCTGCCATCCTGTCTCAAATTAAGTCATCAATTATTTATACACACAAATACAGTCTAATATCAGTCCAAACTAAATCATGAGCCTGTGATGTGTTTACGTGTGTGTAGTGCTATCAAGGGATCAGCGCTGCATGAGCAACACCTCACTGGAGCAGATGTCCTAACTGTGTCCTCCAAGCAGTACATGATGCCACAAGCCAATATTGACACACCAGTAACTGCAGGCAGATGCAGGCAGATAGTGTTACCTGTGCTCACAAAGCTGCATTGAGTCCAGAAGATAACAACAGGACACAGAGTCTTGCCACAAATGCAGAATTGTGTTGTAGTGTGTGACACAAGTCTTTCGTAAGTGATGGAAGGAATATTTCAAAATCGCATAATGTGTGTAGTGTACCTGAGGAGCCGACATGTCATGTCAGCTACTGCAGACTCAGTAGGCTGACTTGTTTACAGCCACAAGAATGCAGGGTGATCTTTACACAGACACTTATTTAGTCATCCTTCTGACACATAAAACTTGTTTATTTTTACCACAAATAGATCTTTCTGATTGTGTGTTTACATGTGGCCTGTTTCTCAATTGCTGCTTCACCCACAAAAGGTGATGATGGATGGCAGAGAAGTTATACCATGGCAAATCCAGTTGCTAAATCTGAACACAGTGAAGGAAGGACCTTTGACTCAAAAGTCTCATGGACTTTAGTCTCAGCTCAAACTGGCTCCAGTACAAGTCAGACCACAAAGTGCCAAGTGCTGCTGTTCTTCATCTGTTTTGTCTTTGTAATGGCCGTGACACCGACGGTGTTCAGTGAAACCATACCAGCAGAAACCAAAGGATGAAACCCGGGATTTTAATGCAAGCAAAATCAAATGAAGCTGCATTGAAACTCAAGAAATGCGAGTCATATACAGATTTTGTGAAAATATCTACAGGTAATCATTAAGTGAATAAGGTGTAATAGTCAATAATTACACATTGTATATTATCTGTGGGACAGTCATTGTTGCCAGTCTAAGTGTCAGATCACTAACAGGATCCCTTAAGTGTAAAAGTGGATTAGGTTACTTAAAGGGTGAATTTGAACATAGATAAACCAAATGTAATAAGTTTGTCAGCTTGCTCACATTAATTTAACTTCTCCAGTAAAGGACATTTGAGGCATTAAACTAAGTTGTTTGTAACTGGTAGAAACAGTCTGTAAATGGGCTGAAGGGTTCAAGCTAAATGAGTGTTTTTCTGGTGGTCGTTAGCATAATGAACTCCACTAATTTTCCACTAAGCTAGCTAGCTACATCACTGAAAACACACTCCTCTGTGGCGGTGGGACACAAGTCTTCGCTGGAGGAATGTATGAAGCTTTCAAACTGGCTTCGCTGTGTTGTACTGGGTGTTGTTTCCTCAGTTTTAGGGGGGAACAAGTGAAGCTTTGTTAGCACTAACTAGACCTGCAAAGAACCGAAACATGGCTTAACTTAACTTACGTAACTACAACTGTAACAGCGCGAGACGAGGGAGACGTTCAACGGCTCAAGAGTCCCAACAGGACTCACTACTGATGTGAGCCCGGGTGTCCTCTGAGGGACACGACATCAAGCAGAGACAAGCAAAGACAGGACACTCTGGACACACAGTAAAGTCAGCATAGCCGGCAAACAAGTGTCCAACAACAGCGAGCTCAAGTTTTTCCAGCCGCGGTTAAGTTGAACCGCTTCACTCAGTCTGTGTCTTACCTCTTCCGCCGAGCTGCAAAGAGTCCTGCTGGTCGAGACTTTGAACCCGGTCTGGTTTATGAAACACGCTTTCCACCCCCGACAGGTTCGACTTTAAAGTCTTCAGCGGTGTTCAAGGAAGTGCTGGAGTTTGTTCAGTTGAAGCTCCCTGTGTGTCTGTGTGTGTCCGTGTCTGGATCTGTACTGCGGTTCTAAGGCAGCGCGCGGTGCACGGCACTGAATGTGTGACGTCAACCAGGTGAATTCCCAAAGGCACACACACAGAAGTGAGACTACATGGTTGTGCAGTAGACACACACAAGTCACAATGTCATGCTAATAAATAGTGGTGGAAAGGAACCAAGTAGTGTTTTCTTTTCATGTCAGAGGGAAATATGGCACTTTTTTGCTTCACTCCAATTATCTGACAGATTTAGTTACTACTACTTTACACACTCATATTTTGCACACACAACATGAACATGTACAAGTACAGCTAAAAGGATTAGTCAAATAATCGATTGACAGAAAATGTATTTCAATTTTAATAATCATTTCAGTCATTGTTCATGCAAATATTAGGATTTGCTGCTTTTCCTTTTGATTATTTTAATAATTTAAATTTGTTTTTGAGAATTTTCAGGTTTCAATTGTTGGCTGGACAAAATGCATTGTGAAGATCTCATTTTGAGTTTCTGGGTAACTGTGATGGAATTTCTCACATCAAACAATCAATCAGCTAATTGTGAAATGATCCGCAGATTAATCCTTAAAATAAGCATCAGTTGTAGTCATTTACAAAATAGTTCAAAATCAGCGTCACCTAAACCAACTACATCCGTAAACATGTTTATGTCAGTGCATGAGTAATAATAATCTAGTGATATATATCTAATGGTAACAGTCAAAGGGGCTGTTTTTTTCTGCATCGAAAATCAATTTTTAATTTAGAACAACAGCCCTTAATACATTTTCAGTGGTATTCTTACTTTTACTTAAATAAAGGATCTAAAATTAATACTCCCTCCACCACTTGAGGATTATTTTTAAACACTCTGTATTTACTTAATTGTTTTTCCATCACTGGCAGGACTGGATTGGCAACATTGGAAACCTGATATGCTACATTGAAAGCTGGCTGTCACGAGTAATGTTGTCTTCCCAGGATTCAGTTTGTCTTGTAACATCTTGCCCTGAACCTGACACCGTTTCAGATGTTGCACATTGAGTGCTAATGTCCACCAACAATTTTTCCCTCTGGTGAAAAATGTAAATTTGAAAGGAGAAGCCAGGAAATCAGTGCAATGTGCTTGCTTGAACTGGTGTAGTTATACAAGCACACAGGTTTCGAGCGAATACAGTTTGTGGGCTGATCCAAACAGCCATGTATTTCCATACTGGCCCTGCCCACAGCACCTCCACATTCCCACTCCTCCTCTCCTGCACAAAGCACAGAGATCCACGTGGTGCTGAGTCATCAGCCCCCACCCACCAAAACTGTATGACTATAAAGAATGGAGAATGGACCGGTAAATTTAGACTGTCTCAGCTCAGCTATTTATAGCTCTTAAAAGCGTGCCATGACGTATAGAATAGGTTGAATGCTCACAGAGATTACTGAGTAAGACTATGGAGTTACTCATCACCTCGTCACCACTGCAATCATTTGGACAAATTCAGGACAATACATTTTCCCACAAAAAAAAATCTGTCCACCACACAGAAAGCTTTAGCAACGGAACACAAATTTGCAGTCAAGCATTAATTTTAATTTGGTGAACCTGAAATCACTCTAAACTATAATTTGTGGTTGTGACAAAGCATAGCATTACAACCCCACTAATTACAACTGTTGCCAGTGTTAGCCAGGTGTCCAGTATTTAACACACACAAGCAAGCAAAAAAAAAAACCCTCACAGCCATGATGAGAAAACGTGACTTTTTCCATTGCTTTCACTTCCTGGAAACTCTCTATCTCCACTGATGACCTAATTCTGCATCAGTAGCTGTAAATTTAAACTCACCACTATAAAACTAACACAGACTTTTGATACGTCACTCTTTCATGCCCCACCCTTCAAATACACCTGTCTCTGGTTTGCCAAGTGCCAATTGCCGGTGGATTTGCATTTGATTGACCCCTTCCTGTGTTCTTTCCCACCCAAGCCCTGGTTCAACAGAAACTACATCAAATTGAGGAAGCAAGATTTTCTCCTCAACACAAGGAAGCAAAAAAGATTTTCTTGACACCGCCACCCTCTGAAGGAAGAAGTAGGGCAGAGGGGTGCATAGTTTTCTAATGCCGCAAGTTATGACACTAATAAGGCTCATTTCTCGCCAACACCTGGAGTTTCAGGAGAGCAAAATTGCACCTTGTGGCTTTAAAGGTTCAGTTAGAGGCATCGTTGTCTGCTGTAAGAATTCCAGCTTGAGTTGGCTCGCTTTGAAAGCGATAAACCGGATGGTTGATGAGTCTCTCTGGGTTATGTAGCTTCAGTGTGAGAACACTAGTCATATGACATGACACAGAATATAGTGTATGAAACCACTAACTTCATATTTTCTGTTTCAATTAGATTTGTGTCCGGGCAGGGGACCGAGACAGTTCCTGTTGTGATGGCCATTTCTGCCATCCCGGCAGTGCCAGGGCAAACATCAGAGTGAGTAATGAGAGGAACAGACGGACGGAAGGAGGGAGGGAGGGATGAAAAAACAATCCCTAAATAAGGAGAGAAATGGTCCTTTCATCAAGAGACATGCCACAAGACTAAATCTGCCTTTCTCTATCTGTCCTCATTTCTCTCTCCTTCATTCTCTTCTTTTCTTCTTCGACTCTTTCACAGGCCCTCATCCCCTCTTCTTTCTGATGTGCCTTTTTCATGTTTCAAGGCTGAGAACTGCATGTTTGTGGACAAAGAGAAGTTCAACAAGTTGTTCATTCAAAAGGCCATGAGGTAAACCAGACCACTTTTTTAAGAAAGACACAGGGTTATCTTAGCCCATACATGGCGACATGATGTTGGTAAAACATTTCACTAGAGTGTGAGTTATCTCTAAAGGCAGCTAACCTCACTTTCCTCTTTTAGACACAGTCTAAGTGACTTTCCTCTCAAGTGGTGATAAAAATGCCAAAAGCACATCTACAAGTCTTTGTGTTGTTCCAGCCACCACAGCAGATAACACATATGACTGGAATATCAACCGGGCTTTTGTACTTAGCTGCTCATTTTATGCTGTCATTCATACTTATCCTCAATTGTGCAACATATTCTACTGTTAATGCTCTTGTGAATAGGAGCATTAGACAAGAACAAAGATCAGATGGAACACTTCCTCTTCAAAAAAAAAAAACCTTGGCCAAGTTTTGTCAGGTGCATACTCAATGCAATGCAAGCCACAATATTACAGTGGAAAATGGTTTTGAGATTATAGCATGTAAAAGGCACTATGACTGGTGTCATTTAAGTTACTCAGCAGGGAAGAATTGCCCTTTTCATGGTCCAGCATACAGTAGGTATCGCTGTCTGATCTTGAAACACAAATAAAACCTTTTCTCTGTTTGATTCTGAACCTTTTGCCTGCATAGCATTTGTGTTTTGACAATTCAATCCATTGAATTTCTGACTTATTATTGGCCTCCTGGATGTGGATTTGACTCGTTTTGAGTGCGTGCAAGGAGAAAGTGTCCTTTTCCTATTTTTAGAGGTCCCTTTTCGTACTATTTGCAGCGGCTGCAGAAATTGAAAGCCATCGATTAAAACCTGCAGGCGGTTACCTAATCACTCTGTGCAGCTCTGGTTCTCGCTCTTGGCGTTTGCGTGAGAGACCGTGCGACTGAGTTCATGCTTGGTGAGACAAGGTGTCTTTAACTTTCAGGTGCTTGAAGGATATGAACAACTTTCGCATGTTTCCAATGCCTTTCTCACTTCTCTCTCTTGTGTTACTTCAAGTAAGTATTGGGTCATTGACGCTCCTGGGATCATGTATCTAGAGCAACCCCAATCTTCCTATTTTCTGTTCTGCCTACTTTCTGACTGACATGCAATCACTTCATCTTTACACGTCTAACTGGAAATGACCTCCTGGTCTTGATCTCTGTGTCCAGTAACAGTGTCCTCAGCAAACACTCTCCTCTGTATCCTTCCTTCCTTATTATCTGTATAGACGAGCTTCTAAAATTATTAATGAGCCAATCAAATGGCAGTTTTGGACTATCAAAGGACTTGTACTGGCTGATAAGTTAAAGCCACGTCCTTCTTTAGTAAGCTCTCAAATCGGGCCTGCTCTGGTTAACTCGCTGTCATTAATATTGCACAAGTTGAAAAAGAAATGGGTCAAAATGTTTTGTGCTGTTTCTCTGTCTTTAAATATTTATGCGTGCCACTGCTTTCTTGGTCGCGATCCACCGTAGTCTGACTTGGTTGACTTGGTTTGACTGTGTGGAACTCTTTGGTATAACTAATTAACTTATCTGAGATGGTTCGTGTTACCCAACAGTCTGTCTGCAGCTGGGAAGTGAAAAGCCTGGGGAAAAAAAGGGGCCGATAATGGTCTGTACTGGCTGGCAGTGGATGGGAATGTGTATTTTATATTTGGCCAAGTGATGCATATTTCTGTAACAACATCAGTCACGTTCTCTCTTCCATGAACTTCATCACAACAAAAGCCAAAAACATTCTCCAAATTAACACCTAATGCCCAGATTCAACCGAATTTATGCAATTGAAATATTTGATTCAAACTTCAGTGGTTTGGTTCGGACAGAAAATGTATTGTCACTCATGGAATGACTGCTGTAAAGGTTTTCTTTAGTTATATTTATATATGTATGCTACTCTTTTCATGAACAAATGTTAATTTAAAATGTGAAACACCATTTTCAAAAAGTGTTGATTCGATTGCATTTTGGATCTTAAATGCCAGCCGCACCAATAATACGCCATCCTTACATTCAGCAACGTTATTCCCAGGCAACACCAATAGCAGTATGATAAGAAAATCAACCGAAATGTCTAAAATATCTGAGACATCCTTGTGTGTGTGTACGTAGAGAGAGATTTAGTATACCTATATGCCGAAACAACTTGACGATACAAGTCACACCACTTCACATATAATAACATTCTCGTCTTTCCTTCTCTCTCTTTCCCCTTCTTTTTTCTGCTCAACATGTCCCCAAATTGGACACCTTCTTCTTTTCCACTGTTGACTGCTTTAACACGCTCAGAGCTAATTGTTTGGATGACGATGATGGGTAGTTTTCTTTGACAAATCAGTGCAATATTTAAATTTGTTTTGTTTGTTCAGTCCTCTAAGATGAATAAATATGCATGGAATAATAGATGAATGAATACAAGAATTTTGTACCTGTAACAGAGCACAGATGTTGTGACACATTTTCTTTTTATACGTGTATATGTCTATACAAGACTGATACTTCAAGTATCTGTCAATTCCCTACTAATAATGACAAAATAGAACCGCTTAAACTTGTGTATGCACTAGTAAATGTGCTCTGCGGGTCAAAATTCAACTCGGGTAATTGTATCTTATTACTCTTCTTAGAACTCTGTTAACTCAAACATCCCCCTAAACACCCCTAAATACTGGTGGACAAACAGAAATATGTAGGAGGAACTCTCATCAGTCATCAGCATGTCTGACACACTGCAAATGAGATCTGTGTGGCCTGAAGTACTGCTGCCCTCTGCTGGATGAAGGAGACACTAAACTGCATTTGCTAATACCACAAACAATGGAGACACACATCTTCAGTGTGTACTTATTTTACCATAATCCCAGTATTTATCACTTACAGGGGACAAGCACAACATAAACACCTGTATATGATCATTTTTAGTGTGCAGTGTTTTTGTGCTAAATTATAAATATAATACTATAGTGTGTTCAGATAATTCTGTCTCCTCATATACACGCAAATATAGGGGTTGAGCAGAAAGACTGAATAATATGATCACCTTATTGCAAAATGCATCTATCTACAAATTATGACCTTAAATTTACTGAACCTTTCTGACATGTTCTCAACAAAATAGGAACATTGCCTTTCTGCTGCTATATTGGAACATTATTGTTATTGTACAGGTGTTCATGTTCATATTGTGTCCACTCACACACCATAGCACCGCAATGTGAAAGCACATTAAGTAAACGTTTTAACTGAGTTTATTTTCATATGTATCTATATACATAAACATTTACAATGCACTATATGCAAGAGGTACAATCCATAATAACACTATAGGTATGGCACATAGGAAACAGGTAGAAAAGCTGAACAGTACTTGAAGAGCTAATGTGTGCTTTAGAAATAATGCAGTTTGACAGGGTGAAGGATCACATGTAGTACAGCTGCATTCTGAACGGAGCAGATAATGCCTTTAGGTAGGTTACTTGAGAGAAACTATGTATGTGTGACTAAAAACAATAGAGAAGAGTGAAACTCCAGTGTCCTCCTTACTGCTGAAGACATGAGCGGCTCAGATGACTCTAACAGTGACAGCTTGTATAGGTAGTATGACAATGGCTTTTTTTCAGCAGTTTCCATTAAGTCCAAGCGGTTAAAGTATCCAGCAGTGTATATACAGCACGAAAAACGCATGAATAAAAGTGGCACAATAGTATATTCTTATGTTACTGGACTGTAACTGAACTGTTCAAAAATACTAGAAGATAAAGTATAAAGGTGTAGATAAAAAGTAAATGTTATCAAAGTCTCTTCTGGAGACATGACAGCAGTACAGTACTGTGATAACAAAAGACGAACAAGGAGTACAGTTTCATTTCAGGCACATTCATCATCAATTGCAAATTGCACTGCATTCAACTGGAAGAAATCAATTGGCACTTCAGAAGTGTGTGACAAATTTGTCAAAAACTACAGATTCAAATACAAAGTGTCTTTGAAAGTGTTCATCCTTGTAGAAACGCTGTTGGATGGTTGTCATGCTGAGGGTCATTCCATAGCTTTGTAGACTCAATACAAAGGTAACACTCCACAAGAAATATAATGCACACACACTAGGATGATTAAAATGACCTCTTACTTGGAACATCGTGTAACACCATTTCTATACAAACAAGTCATATAATTCACTTCAATGTCTGCAGTGTATACTTCACATATATATTCAGAATACCAAATATCTCTCCAAAACAGTGACCAATATTTTCCCTTTTACTAGCTAAGAATATTAATATGGAGCAAAGTTTGTTTTGGATTTTTTTGCAGAGTGATGTTACACCCATCACAGAACACGGGCTGTAACTGTGTCACATATAAAAATGAAGGGTGTGATGTTCTCCTGCAGAACCAAAAGAGTGGTTTAATAATCCAGTGGAACCTCAGAGAAAAGACACCAAAATACAGCAAAGTTAAAAAAAAAAGTTGACTCGACTCTTTTGTGGGGTGATTCTTGTAAAAAAGGGGAAACAAAGGGAATAAAATGTTCTTTTAGATGAGACACTTGATGTATCCAAGCTGCTTTTAAAAGCGAGGGCTCCTCTGAACTCGGCTGGATCACCTCATTGGGAACCATGGAGTTTTTATAATTTAGATCACACTCCAACAAGAGGTTTCCACTTCTCCTTTCCACGCAGTAGCAACCCTTTGACTCCCCTACTTCCCCCTCCCTACCATTGGGTGGCAGCCTTGTCTAACATCCGCCCGGTGATTAATTCGTCACAGGATATTCCACAACAGCTCAAACGTGATGAATCCTACAGATGGTGTGAGTTCAGATGCAGCAGGTAGCTATGTTGTGCTCCACAGAGGAGTTCTAGCAGTCACAGGCAGCAGGGTGTGTTCATTGAACTGAGCAGCTGCTATAAAACAGTAGCCTCCTCCATGGCATTGACCCATCTGAAACACAGGAAGGAGGAATGTTTAACAAAATAGTTCATGGAACACATAAAGGGACACTGATTTTACATGACAAAGACAAAACAGTTTCATAATGTCCTCTTTGTCCAGCCTGAGCTTGGGGACTTCACCTTTTCAGCAAATCTGAAAAGTCTGAAAGAGGTGGGCTTTTACCATGCAAGGACGATCTGACAAAAAGATACCACTGGTTTCATTATGGGAAATGAAGGATCTAGTGTGTTTGGAGCTTGACAGTGGTGGAATGTAATTTGAGGAATCTGCACTTAATGTGAGTATTTCCATTTCATGACACTTCTACTTCTCCTGCACTACATTTCATAGGACAATATTATACTTTTTATTCCACTACAGTTATTTAGAGCTATAGTTACATACCCATTACTGATATTGACATTTGAGAGTTTGAAAATGAAATGAAATGAAAATGAGTACAAGTAGACAATCAGATCCCTTAGACTTAAAAAAAAAAAAAAAAAAAATCTGACCAAGATACCTACTGACTGTTCTCTGGTGGACAATGGACACATATTACATCAAACCAAGGTTATGATAAAAATAAATAAATATATAAAAATAAAAACTAGATTGTAAAAAAAGAAATAATAGAAAGAAATAATTCTATGTACTTATAAAACTAACTAAAATAAAATAATCCCAAATGTAGTTTTACTCTTTGTCATTTCAGTCAAATTGACATATTATCATAAAAAATTAAGTAAAGTAATACTGAAACTAAAAAAATAAATAAACTGAAATGAAACTTTTGAAACAATAAAAACGTAACTGAAACGAACAAACCCTCTCTGGAAACTAACTGAAACTAAACTGAAAAATGAAAACAAATTTTAAAAACTAAATAGAAATAAAAACGTATGAAAAATACAAAACTATAATACCTGCTTCCAGATTAACACCTTTTACCAAAATGTTTCTGTATTAAAAAACACATGTAAAGATAAAATAAACACGTAAAACATAATAGGAAAATACAAAAGCAGACGTGAGACTGTGGAATTAAAACATAGCAGTATTTTAGGCCCTGAAAAAATGTACAAGCCGGACAAATAAACTAAAGGTATAAATAATATCAACCATATGGGGGCACTATCACTATCACTTAGGGCAGCAATCCTCCATAAGATTTACAGGTCATGTGGGAGTGTGATGAAAGTACACTAAGTCAGGTCAGACGTCCTGCCTGCTGTCAGACATACGACACATGCCATCCAAGAGAACCTTCACAGCTCCCTGGTGGTCTAGTGGTTAGGATTCGGCGCTCTCACCGCCGCGGCCCGGGTTCGATTCCCGGTCAGGGAACATGTTTTTACTAGAAACCTCATCTCCACTGCAGAGATAAAAGCCACACATCTACTCATGTCTCCAGTTCTGACCTGCGTGCAGTGTGTTGATCATCGGCCCTGAAGGTGTAGTACAGGGTTTTCTTGTGGTAGAGGTGGAACACGTTGCTGCTTTCCTCTCCCTCCGGCCTCTCAGCCAGCTTGACGGTGAAACCCTGCAGAGGAAGACTCTCTGAAGCCACTTTATCCTGAAGAAACCGGAGCGAAGACATCAAACACAGGCGTACAAGTTAGAAACATCAATCTTGTAGTCAGCAGCAATGTGCGAATAACAAGAATTTCATGCTTCGAGAAGAACAAAACGGTGCAGCACTCACATGCATCAAAAGAAACAGAGAGAGCACAGAGAATCCCTTCATTAGTCACATTAAGTGTGGTGCCCAGGAGGAAAGGCTGAACAGTGCAAATGTGAGTGTTAAACAGTTCTAAACTGCACTGGCCAGACATGAAGAAAAAAGGATAGACAAAGGCTGTGAGGAAATGCCTCTGTGATTGAGTGATCATGGGTGTGTGAGAGTTTTGGGGCTGGTGTGGGAGACTCTGTGCCCCCTCACCTCACGGGCTGTGAAGGTGTAGAGCACCTTGTCTTTGAGGAGGAACCACAGCCGCTTCCACTTCCTCTTGCTCTTCTTCCGGCGCTGCAGGCTGCCGCTCATGGTGGAGCCCTCCACGGCGAGCGCCACCTGACCAAATACAAGACACGAACCTACATTAATGCACATACAGAGACAGAGGGAGTGGATAATAAAACCCAAACCTCTGTGCAACATAATTTATTTAGTTTCAACAAGAACTGACAATAAGAATAACAAATGTTTTTATTGCAGGAGCAGGATTGTGTTACGTTCCTGTTAATTTGTCCAATCCCGAAGATAGGACGAAGGGGAAAACAGTAGAGAGTGAGCCCTACTGGCAGCTGTTTTACACTTCACACAAGCATCCACAGCTGAGCAGTCGTCACACATGCCAGTCATTCCAGTACGGAAGCTTGTTCTCAGTGAAAACAGCTCCCTGGTGGTCTAGTGGCTAGGATTCGGCGCTCTCACCGCCGCGGCCCGGGTTCGATTCCCGGTCAGGGAATAACCTTTACTTAATCACTCTATTAATGAATTAATAGACTATAAGATATGGATGCGATTGTAAGCGAGCATGTTCTCATTCAAACAAAAGACTGAAGCCACATTTCCACTGCTTTCTGGTATGGTACCTTTGAAATCTGTACCTAAACCCTGGATGGTCTTTGGGTTTCCACTGCAGACAGTGCTCTTAAATGTAGACTGGGTTGTCACTGGGGCTTCAGGGAGAACCCCCTTCACTTTTCCAGCAGTTAGGAAATGACAGACAAGATTTTTCTTGGTCTTGAGAATCTGCATCATTTATTAACTGACACACTATAACCTGTACTGTACATTTACAGATCGACAACTCACATTAAAAAAATCAGATCAAACGTCACTGGCCTTCATGACCATATCTCCAATGAAAAGTTGAAATGGAATTAGTGAGATTATGAGTGTGATGCATTGTGATCAAAAATTAGATGCCATATTTTGACAACTGCCAAAAGCTTGTTCGAAATGAAATAGCGGCACAGATGGCAAATTGTAGGTGTAGTCCACCTGGGTGAGAGAGGAGGTGCTCTTCCTGCTCTTCCACAAACTGGGGGGCTGCAGGCTCTGGAAGACAGCAGAGAGGGGACGACTGGCCCTGTGAGTCCGAGGGCTGGAGTTACCGCATGCCCCCGACACGCTGCCACCTACAGGCAGACAAACACATCACACAGACAGAGTTAATGCCTTATCAAAGAGGTAGAAACATGGCAAGATATTTTTCTTTCCACTCTACTCCACCACCAGTGAGAAACTTCTACATACAGAAAGTTGGGATTCACCTCTTTTCCTGAGCTCGGCGTAACAGTGGTCACACACTTTGGCCACCCTGTCTTTGAGGTACTTTAGCGGGTATCTGTTCCTGGAACAAGCACGGCACACCACCTGCTCAGAGAGACAGGATGCAAAGATTTAAAAACCACAGACAGACAGCAATCAGTTTCAGTGGGTTAGCTTTGACCTCCTGACATCTGACCCAAAAGGAGAAACAACTACTCTCTCAGAATAATCAAAAGCAGTACATTCAAAAAAAAGTCAGACAAACGATTGGGATGATGGGTTTATTGAATACATGGCAATTTTCTTTACTATTAGTGCTCCTAGCCTGGATCTGTAATCTAAAACTTGGCATCCAGTACAGCGTTACTGTGTGTATCTGACCTTGCCACAGGCGTTGCAGTGGTGTCGTCTCAGTGTGAGGCTGAAGTCGGAGGTACAGTTCATGCACATCATCACATGAGAAACTGGCACCAGCACGGGAGCAGCTTCACCCAGGGCCATCCACAACTTCTCACGGGCCTGTGGACACACAAAACATACCCACCATTACTATGTTTACATATATTACTATGTGGCAAGATAGAAGCTGGGGATAACAAAACACATTACTACTACTACTACTACTAACAGTTTTTGCAGTATTCATTTCAGCAGTAAAACTTATTTGAACAAATCAAACAAGAATTATTACTATCACCTCTTTTGACTTTACTTACCTCACTGCAGGGTCCACCAAACGTACAGAGTCCCGCAGCATGGTCTGCTATAGCTCGACTCAGTGTGTGGAACCAGTCCTCCCTTTCTCCCACCGAACTGAAGAGAGAAACAAACAATCACACTTGATAGTTCTGAACAACTTTAGACTCCTAGATCATCTTGAGTAATTTTGAACAACAGGAGTCTAACGTCAGAAAAATAGTCAGGAGCCAGTCATCAACATATTCACACTGTTTAAGGTTTTGTCAGTCAGACGCTCACCTGGCTGAGAGTGTAATAGTGATGTCAGACACCTCGATCCTGAGACAGTTCAGCACGTTGTCGAGGACAGGTTTGCTCACCTGTGTGTGTACACATCAGAGTTCAGCCAAAAAAAAATGTGCACAGAGATCAAGTTGGAGATGATCTGAGATTTTGTCAGACAAGGGAAAATGAATGTACCTTCATCCCAGAGAGAGATAGTGTGTTCTTAAGCCTGTATTTTCCATCCTGCTGAGGGTAGGTGTACAACATTATATCGTTCATCTGATAAAGAAAATAGAAAGAGGAAATAGGAGGTATATAATGTTAGATTTCACTTATTTGATTATTATGCTCTACAGTAGATAAATAAGAAAATCTGAGTTTTGGGTTGCAAAAATGAGCTTCAGTTCCCAGCTACTCAGAATATAATCCCCCCTAAGTACCACAAGGTGGTGGTGTTATCTTGAGAGAAATATCTAAAATTTCAACACACTCTGTTTATTCTTTCTTTCTTGAAAGCAACTTTCTGGCCTCAGCTAATTAGATTATATTTCCTTTCAACATGTTCGCACGTCTGTGCAACCCCTCTGCACAAAATTCCCATGCATGTCCACAGCAACATAACATTAAAAGTGTTTATTTGCTTGTCAAACCAAAAGTATTGTGATCCCCAGAACAAATTGAGAGTCCATTGTGTTATGAGAGGTATTTCATTTTTTCCCAGACAAAAGAGATGACATCATTGGTCACACCTAATGTGTGCTCTAAACATCCGCTGGGGCCGTAAAGGCAGCATCCAGGAATTCTCCACCCTGCTCCGGGCTCCAGGCCTCCCCTCGCACTCCCAGCCTTCTCAGGCTACGCTGAGAACCAGGACTGGGTGGAACCGGCCACCTTCACCACAACAACAACAACACAAACAGTCGCAGTTACGGGTTCACTGGCTGGAGACAAAACAGTGCATGATGGCCAAGCCCGAGCCCTGCCTGCGACCTCTGGGCTGCAGCCACCGCAGTTCGTCTGCTCCACCCTTCGCTGCTCGTTTACTCAAAGATTCCTTCCACAGAAATCCAGGCAAGTTCCAAGTTAGGAGACTTCGCAAACGACTTTCCCAGATGAGATGCAACATGCACCGACTTGACCCCTTGGCATCTAAGAGATTTACTCTTTCAACATTGGCTATCTATCTCATCCACTAACCTTTGACCTCCTTCACCTGCCTCTTCCACTCACACTCTCTTCCCTCTGGCAGCTTTCTGTATCTCCATCCTCCTTCTAATCCCTTCCCTCACTCAGTCACCCCGCTTCTCTTTCTTCTCTGAGCCCAGGCTTGCGACATGGTTGTAGCTTCTCCGTGTCGCTGAGGTGAGTGATGGCTTTCATCTTCGCTGTTGTTTGGATTCTTTTTCCTTAAAAGCCCATAAATAACACCTGACCCACTGAAGCCGTCCACTTCAGGGAAGAAAATGGCTATATAACCCTAACAGCCTCCAAGTATTAACCATCAACCCTTTTCAGCTATTGCTCAACTGCAATTCTGTTTTGGAAGGACAGGGAGAATGATGGAATAGAGATAAGAAAAGATAAATAAATCCATATCTCTTTACGTAACACTCTATTTGGATCAACTAGTATAAGCCAAAATCAAAAATGCTGCTCCTACGGATATGCAGCTCGAGCATAATTCACAACATGAGACAGCACTGATTGCACATGGAACAATAGAGTGGGCTTCACTATTTCACGTTACGTGTTTGTGTTGCACCACCACCCCCTCCTCCACCAGCCCCCTCCTCCTCCCTGCATTCTACAGGGTGTCTGGCCTTCACTTTGCTGTCAGTCCCCTCCCAATACACAGGAAGCCAGCATCCAGTGACCCACACCAAACATCCTGTAAGGAAGTGGGGCCCTGGAAAACAAGTCCTGAGAGGGGAGGAGAGGAGAAGAGCGGAGAGGGAGGCCCTTTCTTGGTGGGTGTGGTGGCCAAGTGGAGGTCTTACAGCCTTGGCCTCGTGCCCCCCTGTCCTACTCCTAAACTCACCTACCTCGCAGACCGACCTCCGCCCAACATTCCCCCGTATTTTTGCAGAACCACGCCAGCTTTGGTTTTGCCACAGCTTCAATTATATGGCAGGTGTTTTCTACTGTAGTGCACAATGTGGAAGCACTGATGTGGCATAATTTAACGACCGTGGCCATTACAAACTCATGGTGTGCATCCAAACACAACCAAATACAAACCCACAGAACTATATTTTAAACTCCAGTGGAGATCAAAAAGTTTCCAAACATACCAAATATATGTGGCTGAATTTTGGGGAAACCCATATAAAATGACGTGAGCTTGGAGTCTTGAAGTTCCATGTTAATGTGTGTTCAAAATTTTGCTTTTGCTGAAGGTAGCAAAAGGGGACAACAGTATTTCAAAGGCTTAAACACTACCTTCACAGTCTAATAAGGTGTCTGAAAGTTATAAAGATAAAAATATTACCAGAAACAGGTGTCGGGGCTGCCTGCTTTTCTTTGAGACCTTCATGAGCGTGCCCTCTTTGACAAACATCTGCCAAAAGAAACAACACACACAGACAAAAAGCATAAGAAAGACGTGTTAGGCCAAATTGCTGCTTGCATCTACTCTGTTTTTGACCTGTTGTTTTGGCCTTCAAATACTGTTCTTCAGATGTCATTACAGAACAATGTGTTTGCTGTGACAGTGAATCAGTAACGCTGGACAGAAGCAGCTTCATGATGCTCACCCTTCCGGGCTTCAGCAGGTCCCTCTTGCCCTTGACGCTGTACTCTATGTGGACAAGACGCAGCAGGTTCTCCTGAGGGAGCAGAGATGGAGGGAGATTAACCAGTGACGGACAAGAAGAGGAGACAGAGAATGAAACCGTCCCTGTTTGTTCGTGAATGAAAGGGAGGGAGGCGGAAAAGGATGTGATACTGAAAACTGAATAGGGGGGTACAAAGATAGAGGGAGCCTGTGTTTCCACTGTCTGTCAGTCTGTGTGTGTGTGTGTCAGTGCATGTGCATAGAAGAAAAAAAAAGTGTGATAAACAGAGGAGGCGAGCCAAAGTGAGGCACGGGGGATCTTGACAGCAGGAGGCGAGAAAGACAGTGGGGGAGGGTGAATTATCTCCATGAGCTGCTCATGTTTGAGGGGGAGCGTAAGTCATGTCCACCCTTACACTGCTCCCTTTGTAATGATACACCTGGGACTTTCTGATGACATCATCTTTCCTCGCCCCTTGCATTAATCAACGCTGTGGAGGCCGTCGCCAAAGAGGGATAGACCTCTCCTTCACTCCAGCATTTCATTTAGAAGAAGGATTCATACACAGGAAAAACTCAGCTGTCTAACTTCTTCACGCTTCATCTGCGTCTGAAAATTGCTCTTTCATTGCCAGGCGGAATATAAAGACGCGTCTCAATGACGGCACGCTGGGCCGCGAGCATGTCAAACTCAACAGGAGCTAAAGAGTCTGAATGCTACAGACGCATGGAGTGTATCCAGACTGAACTCACCCCCTGTTTCAGATTGTCATTGGCCTGGTCCGCCACCTCGGACACAATCACCAAGGCAGCTGCAACACAAACAAGAGAGAGAAGGAGAGAGATTTATGCACCACTGAATTCAATAAAGACACACTCAGCGACTGTGACTCCACAACCAGGGCCTGATCTATGTGGAGCAGCTGCAGCGTGTATGTGTCAGTATGTCTTTGAGTACTGAAAAGGCATCACTGTTATGGATCTGGTTATGCATAATCACAGAGCTCCATTCTGCAAATTTACCTTGTGTGTCCTCGTATTCTTTAGAATCAGGAGAGAGGTTGTTCAGGTAATCTGGAGAAGACGCAGGGAAATGAGTCAGAACGTAAAAATATGGAACTCAAACTGATTATTTACGTACGATATAAGGCTTACTAAGAAAAATGTTGACTGTCTGTAAAGTGCAGCTTGTTCAGTGCAGGAGGCTAATCCACATGATTATGTCTTCTGTAGTATTTGTGAATTTACAAGTGAGACTATGTAACTTTTAAAAGAAGAAATAACACATTCTTTATCGTGCATATGAAAACTTGAATCACATCCTTGCTGCTACAGCCTCACTTTGTTTGGTACATGAACAGTATGCTGCAGCAAACCTCAGATATCGGTGTGTAATTTACATTACTGAGTCAGTAAGTTTTAGCAGTTGCAATTATCCCATGATTGCTACTACTGGCCAACAATGGTGAAAAATGACACAGTCTGTAAGTGTGTGTTTGTGTGTTACCTGTGAGTAGCATTCGATATTGAAGCACTCTCACTATAACCTGCAGCAGCTGGTGTTTCAGTGGGATTTCAGCTTCTTCTGGGCTTCTTGTCTGCGCACACACGCACACACATGCACACACATGCACACACACAAACAGTTCTTCAGATTTAGATTTTATAAAGAGATCTAGTTATCACAACTTATATTGATATAAAGAAGACAGATAGCATAGATAGATACAGTAAAGGTGCTTTAAACTTGTCACACCCATAGTCTGTACTTGAACTTGATATATTGTTTCCTATATGAAAATTTTATTGCTCATGCTGAGTTATAAACTCACTGGAGCTCTGTGGTTGCCGATGAAATGGAGTGCAGACTTGCACGGTTGCAACCGTCGCCAGTTTGATTCTAACCGGTGTCCTCTATAGCCCCTGTTTCCTGTCTGCCTCTTCACTGTCACTGTTCAGTAAAGGGTAAAAATACTCCCAAAACTAATAATCTAAAAACAGTATACATTCCTGCATAATAAAATTAGAGTGAAATTAAAATCTTCCTTGATGTGATATCCCACCAGAAGACCCCTGGGTGTCCCTGAACCACACCCACAACACCACAGCTCTGTGTCTTCTAAACGAAGGTAACCTATTTACTACCATGTTGCGAGTCAAGGTCACCAGTGACCAAGGGAACACTGTCGGACTGGCTGACCTTCACACATCTTTCCAGCACAAAAAACCCCCCCTGAACAAGTCCTATTCTTCTTCTGAGAGTAGTCATTTGCAGGTGAAAGGGGACAGAAATTGGCACAATCAAAGAGAGCTTTAGAAAATCAATCAGGATCTAATTGTCTCTGACAGGTATTTATGCCCTGAGCGGTAGAGGAGCAACGGGGGACCGGGCTCACACACACACACACACACACACACACACACACACACACACACACACACACTAACACACACGTAGTCTTTTCTAATCCAATGAAGTCCTATCCTACATTAGAGAGGCACAGATAGCACCCTGCGGGAAACAGTGTCTTCATCTTATTTAAACTGCGCACACATAAACACACGCAGACACACACGCAGACACACACTAAACTCATCTCAGACTCATTCACAAACACATACAATATATTATTGATGCGCCCCTGCACACACAAGCAGATACGAGCACACACACACAGGCCTCGGGCTGGTGATGAGATAACACGGCCTGTAAAGGGGAGGAACGGGATGTGAGTTAAACACACCGCTCTTTGTCTTCATTATCACAATCTGGAGTGCAGGAGTCCACAAGTAAAACAGAGAGCTGATGCCTCTTTTAATGAGCAGGCCTCCACAAATGCACTTTCTCTTCTTGTTTCTACTTCTCTTTCTTTCTCATCTCCTTAACTTTGGCCCTCAGCAACAACCTCCGCTTAAGTTTCTATCACTTTTCTCTCTCTCACTTTTCCTCCCCCGCCTCTCTCTCTATCTCTCTCTCCTTCCTCCTCTCTCCTGATCACCGCATGATGCATCGAGTACAATAATAACCAGCTCTCCATTATTAAACCCGCCTGGCTTCAGAACATCCGCTCCCCTCAAGTGTCACTTGCAAATTGTCATCCAATTGACACTTGTTCGGAAGAAGTGGCTTTCCAGAGATGGTAATTAGAGTGTGGTTTGTTTGGGTGAGCGAGCCAAATGGAGGAGGAGAGAAGAGGGAGTGCGTGAGGCCTCGTGCTGGGAGATAAACACATACACACACACACACACATGCACGGAGAAACAAACACACCTTTCAGACTGTGTCACGGCCAGCTGATTTGCTGCCTGCACACACGCACACAACTGATCTAATTGGGGAGTTGTAAAGGAGGCTGCTTCTCTAATTAGCTTCTGTCTGCCTCATTGCCCAGCTGCCTTTACAAGGAATTCACTCCATCGCTCTCTCCCTCTATCGCTCTCTGTCCACCTGCTGCACAGCCTCCTCCTCTCCTCCTGGGCTTCTTGCACCAGAGAAAACACACGCACAGGCGTTTACACAAACACACGCTATGACATGAATATAAATCCAAGCTGGAGTGCTTTGGTGAGAGATTTCATAAAAAAACCAGTTGCACATGATCCACGCAATTTGTGTATGGACATGCCCCTGCAAGACAATCAGACACAAATACAAAGAGGTGCAAACGCTCTCACAAAAAGGACACACACACACGCACACACACACACACATCACACTGTGTCAGCCAATGTTTATAGATGGTGTGGTAAACAAGCAACTGGCTGTGGAGAGGAGGCTTTAATCCTGTAAGGGTCCAGCTCTGATCTGATCAGGGTCTGTGGCTACTTCATCACTGTCATCACCACATCCACAATGAAATTACTACCACTTATACCGCTGGACTTTGGCTTGTAGCAATAAAGGCGGAGGAGCAGGAGGGCGGAGGAGAAGGAGAGGTGTCGAGCGCAGGGAGAGTTTTAAGTCTTGAAGCGGAGGAATAAAATAAAAGCCACTGATGAAGAACGAATGGTTTTAAATTTGCAAAAAAAATAGCTGCGAGCAGTAAATGAAAACAAAATCAGTGTTTCCACTCCTGTGAAGTACAGAAGTGTCACACAGACAACAGATAAATGACCACCGTCCATCTCAGCAGTAGGTACAGTGTATCCCGTGACCTCCTTGCTCTCCCTCGGCCCTCTTTCTCCCTCATTACAGTGGGGTCACACACACCCTGCAATTCCCACGGCAGCGCTCTGATTCAACACAGCATCCATCATACACACACAATGCCCCGGTGTGGGAGGGTGGGGAGGACAGACCCCATATTATAGGCTTATATGCAATATGGGAAAGCTAAATACGATATGCAGTGTGTATATGCAGTGGCAGGTGTGGTGAATCTGCCAGTGGACTGAGATTATTGAATATGCCTCTGGGTGTTCATTTTGGGTGAGAGGTGTAAGATGAATCACAGCCTTTACATGGACACAAGCAAAAAAAACATAGGTCACTTTTTATTCAGGCCAACCTTTCTATGGAGAAAAAATATACTTGTGTCCTTAAGATGATATTCTTTCATACATTTATCCTTCTTTGCAAATCAATCCATTCATGGCTGCTCCTGATAACAATGAGGGGTTCATGATGTCAGACAAGGGATTAATATTAACTTCATGAGGCTAAAATGAAGAGACACATTACTGACTTTGACCAAGGTTATCAAGGACTAAATCATTGGCTGGCGTAGACAAAGTGTGAAAACATGCTGTAAGATACTAAAGGTCAGTGTTTACTGACCGCGGCAGCGGTTTAGAGTCTTCATCTCTCACCTCCACTCCCTTCTATTTATATTAACTCCACCAAAGTCTGGCAGAGCCAAAGTTTCTCTGGGAAGGGCCAGCTGCTGCTGAATATTCATGAGCGGAGACAGTTGGTGCCTTGTCCGTTTGCTTTTCTTATCAAACTAGAAACGCCTGGAACCACTCACAGTGAACCAGAGTACAGCATGGAACCGGTAATGTGTAAATTTGGGGAGGGAGGCGCTGACTTGAATAGTTAACTTTGTGAAACAGAAGTCTGAGATAGGTTTTTTTTTTTTACTGATTTGTCTGACACAAACTGAAGCTGTAAAATTGAAAACTTTCTAATTACTAAACAAAGACTAAATGAGAAGAAATGATTTTCACTATTATTTATATTTATCTATTTTCTAATTCAGGGTGTCCTGTGTGCTGATACACAGCGGTCTTAACTCTGTAAACTGTGAATCAATTTTATAGACCAGTACACAGCCGCATGAAAATTAGAAATCTATTGCTACATCTCTGTGGTCTTACTTATAGACTCTCTTAATATCCTGTCTTAAATATGTTAAAAATGTTAAAAATAGTCTGTTGTACTGTTACCAGCTGGGACTATATACGCTATTCAACATAAGGATAAAGTGTTTTTTAAGTGATTAAGTGGACCAGGCACACAATCCATGGACTACAGCGACGGTTTTAGAATGAATTTTGATCTTGTCACCCAAATCCCACCTCCCTGCTCTCCAGGGAGGATTGAGGATGAAGAGATCCATGCCGGACGAAGAATGAGTATTTGGTGTTGAAAATATGAGAGCATGGCAGTGGAAAGGTCATTCCCACGGAGAGGAGCGGGATAGAGAGGGTTTAGAAAGGCCATTATCTCCCTGTGGAAGCTGGGTGACAAAAATCTAAGGTGAGAGCCGCTGATTGGGCGCCAGGGGAAATACCAGGTTGCATATCTGCTCCCTGGAAACACCCACAAGGCTTCACTTTCACTCTGCAAACGCAGAAACTGAATGATGATTTGAATATGTGACTTTCAAAATGCTCCCTTTGAGAAGATCTCTTGGTATTGAGCAGTGCTCCGAAACATGGGAATAGACAAGAACATTAACACTTGTCTGCAGACACAATTAAGACTTGTCTTTATCTGCAATGATTTTGCGATTTGTTCAGCGTCTTACCTCAAATTTCTTGACAATGCTTGCGAAGGCCAGGTTGCTCCTGCAGCTCTCCTCCAGTAGGGACATGCTGCGATCATACTCTGAGATATAGGTGTCAAACACCCTAAAGTCCTCCCGACGGGACAGGATCACATCCACTACCCTCGGGCTCTCCTCCCTACACAGAAAGGAACAACAGAGATTTAGTACATTCTCTTTAGCCATTTCATGTACAGTGAATGATTTAAGACAAAAATCCAACGTTTATGATATGCAGTGTATTTCAAGAGTCTGTAATTTATTTTTTTGTTGCAACCACTTTTCCCTCAACCAGCCTACTTGTCCTCCAGTTACTGTTTTCCTACATTCTCCATGATGTTTGACAACCCTCCACAAACAGATGTAAACATTTTGCCTTCAGTTTTATGTTGTGGAAGTCGTCAGAAAGTCATTATCTTTACAGGAAATGTCACATTAATTGAGACTGCACTGAATTATGGTCTCAAAATGATTATAATATGTCGCTTTAATGATTGTGGAACATCTTAAAATGTTGAGTTGAGAAAGAAAACTATTGCTGAGGGTCTCATACGCAACAATTACTGTGTTTTGGTTTTAAGAAAATCGGTTGATGTTTCCAAAAACTCACTCATATGCTTTTTCACCAAGAGTCAGATGAGAAGCAAAGCACAGAGCTTAACACAAACATGTGAACAGGCAAACTTTAGAGGTGCTGGTGGGTGTCCAGAGCCGGACTAGCGCTCACCTTATCTTATCCTTATATTTAGTATATGGACACGAGAGCGCTTGAGTTCCAAAATGTCAAACCATCCCTTAAAAAAAACTGAATCGAAGAATGAGCAAAGTGCACCACCAGAATGCTTTAGGATGGATTTTTTTTTAAGGGGCAGAGAAGTTGATTAATATTAAAAACTCCTGCAAAAGCACTTCAGTGTAGTGGTGGTAGCTGCCATACAAGGCAGGTTGAAAAATGACTTCTCGAATTATTATATGCATTTTAAAGCAGGGCTAGGATAGTGTAGAGTAATTATTTTGACCTCAGTGGAGAATGAATTATGAGCATAGTGGAAGTCTCGTTACTCTACATCCACAGTGCATTAGTCTGTGTGAACTCTGGGTGTATTGTGGCTACATTAGTGAAATACACAAATGAGCATCCAGTGTACAACAACAGGCCAATGGTAATTCATGATATTTCTTACCACTGGCTGATGCGTTCCTCCAGCTCAGTAAGGATGCTGCTGTGGAGGCTGTAGACCTGGGGGAGCACGCCCAGTATCTCTCCTAACCTCTGCTCCTCCAGCACGGGCTCCCCTTCCTCGCCCTCCGCCTCCATCACTGCCGACCTAAAGTCCTGCGCGAGAGAGGGGGAAAACAAAGGATTTGTGAGTAGAGATTTTTAATAAGACAAAAATTGTGGGGTAGAAAAAGTGTGTAAAAGAGAGAGGAATGCAGGAAACGGCAGTTGCAGGATGAAAGGAGGAAGGGAGGGAGAGCAGGAGAAATGAAAGGCGCTGAGGAATGAAGAGGGGGAGAAAAATGGAAGGAAGGAAGGTCCTCCTAAACATCCTTCCTGCCACCCTCCCGTCAAATCACCTCAGTGTCTTCCCGCCACTTTGGGCTCTGTCCAGGCATTCAGGAAAGGCGGCGCTGCTTGCACAAGAGTTACACACCAGGTGTTGCTGCATAATGACCTTGGTGCTCAATGACACAATGCGGGTTTGTATATAGACCCCACTTTCCATTACACTGCAGACAAGAACCTAAAAACTCACTGATATACAATGAATTGGGGTCCATTGAAGTCCATTCAGCACACATAAAACATGAGCAACAGGCATTAATAGCTGCAGTGTCAGTGACTAAGAGGACTAATATAAGGAGTTATGGCACATGGGTGTGAAAAAGCACAGTGGAGGTTATTTATCTACTCAGCAAATGAAGACAAGAAATAGATGAAAGTGGTGGAATCGTTAGGAGGTGTCGACACGCTTTGAAAAAAAAAATTTCTCTGTGGGCAAAGCTGTCTGGCAAACTAACGTCATATATACTGTAAAGTTTCTGTGCGTCTCTAAGGGATAAGTGTCTGGAGCCCATCTATTCCAGTTCTGAGTAAAGCACAGACGTAAAACAAATAGAGTTGTCCCGGTCGGCCGCGAGATAATGTGGTGACACTGGGCGCTTCAGAACATGCCGTTCATCATGCACAATCGATGGCGTATGAGTTAACATTCATCACGTCCACCAGGGAGAAGAACAGCTACTTTAACGGCTCTGGTTGACTCGGTTCGCCAGGTTATGCGCAAACACACACAAACACACTCAGATCCATGAATGAGAGGAGCTTTAATCTCCATTTCTCCAGTCCACCCCTCCACCTTATGCCTATTTTTCTCACGTAAGGCAGGTCAAGAAGCAACGTTAAGCAGTTGGTCGACTGGCCAGTCATGCTCGGTCATAACTCAGCACAGAGAGTCCGCTCAGAGGTCACGTGTTACCAATGAGGAAAAAATAATAAGTCCGAGGCTCATATGCTGAAGCTGTTATGGGGAAAGTCCTTTAGAAGAGGAGCGCGGCCTCCCTTCCTATGTGGAGACAGGGTCTGGAAATTCTTTGTATTCTTGTTATTCCTTATCAAACAATGGAACAATGGCTCATGCGCGCCTCTCACTTAACGCTGCTCCTGTTTTCTCCCCCCCCCTCCAAACGGTGTGTTTGTGCTATGTTGTGCCGCTGGAGTGCTTCCCAGCTGAATTACTCAGTTTCATGCTAATTATGACATCTGTCTGCATCAAACGGTAACTAATATCCCGACACATCACTGTTTGAAGTTTGGAAAATAAGAAGACCCTGTAACACTCTGCCTATGCATTATGCAACAGCATGATGAAAAAGCCCTCAATGTCACCTCTGAAAGGTGGCAAAAAAGATTCAATTAAGAGGTATGGTTACACCGAAGAGGAGTGCAAGCCAAGGTTGTTTAGTTTTAAAGAGAGAATTTCTGAAGAGCGATCATTTATGCTGAAAAAATCCTTAAGATTTCAGGCTACATTACTTTCAAAATGTCACTTCTGAAGCACTGATATTGACTTGCAGCATATGTCTCTATCTGTACTTTGGCATGCAGCAGCTGATTAGTATAATTGAGCATCATGATGAGATTGCAGATTTATGATTATTAGAGGGGTCCATTGTATAATATTTGCATTAGTTGATGTTTAATGCCATCAAATTACACATTACACAAATGTGCTGCTTTTGCACTCGCAGCAGGCGTTCATAAATCACGGCGAGGGGGCACACATGAGAAATCCAGGTTGTGACCTTGTTCAAGGTTATAAGGTACAGGCTGACTGATGGGCTTCTCTGGGTTCAATGACTCTACCTGTCAGATTTGTACAAGCAACCATCACCTTAATAGCAACTCTCCCACACCATTCTTTAAAAAGTGTGACCTTTGCTATATGACTTTTCTTTCTGATTAAAATCAAATTATTGTTTCAGCTGTTTCAGTGTCATTTGTGTGGTTTTTTTTGGTAAACATCCTTCTTCTTTGTTCCCAACTCTGCAGGGATGTGGTCTTGTTTTGACAGGCAGCGATTGAGAAATGATGGAAATAGATGACAACACTTGGCTGTGATGCATGACTGACCTCCAGAGGCTTACCACAGCTCACCTTTAAATCCTCTGTCCTGCATTAACTACACTCGTTACTCGACTGAGAGGAAAATTCTCCATTACACGGTCAATCTGGTCACAAGGAGATCATACTGTATATCCAATATAACCAGTATAAAAGGCACCCAGCCTTTCTGTGACCTTTAGGTGGCAGATTATCAGCCGCTTGAGTATCAGAGTACACGTATCATTTCAATAAGGATACATGGACGGCATCTGCATGAGCGCCCGCTGGACGCACGCTGCGTCATCTTACAACTGACCACGCCAGAGCACAACATGTCAACTCTGTTGAGACCAGGAAGTAGATCTTGCTGCAACAACACTGATAAACCTGAGCAGAGCCTTACAACAGGGGGGAGGAGGAGCAGAGGGAGACAGAGACTGAGGAGCAGACACACAGGATATGATGCTATCAGTGGGTTTTCAAGAAGGCTTTCAGAGACCCCCAAGCTGCTGCGACACGCTGGTGGTGTGGCAGCGAACATTTTCTTACCTCTTGAAGGTACTTGAGGGCGCTGACATGTCTGGAAAACAAGAAGAGAGGAACATTTAATTAAACAACAATCTTCTACACAACTATATTAATCTTCCTACGAGACTCATTAAATTACTTAAATTATGCATGATGAGACAAGTATATCAGAAGAATGGTCAAGCAGGTTAAAGGAAAGTCTGGTGTATTTAAGAAGTTACACTTGTGTAATTAGGTGTCAGTTCCCCTTCATGCAGTAGGAGAGTAGCAACACAATAAGACAAAATTTGGATACAGCGTGCTTGTGTGTGATGACATGTGGGAGAAGTGTGCAAATGGGGAAATCCGCCAGTGCAGATGCTCACAGTCTTTCTGAGTCAACGAGCTCTTTGGCGACGTAGAAGGCTCGGGATCGGCCATCAATCTGGGTGACAGGGAGGGAGAACAGTGGGAGATGAATGAACACAGCTAATGTTGAAAGGCTCTCTGTGGGCACTTACTCCTCTCAAACATTAATAGGAGCAGCTACGCAGCAGCCGAGGAGAGTGGCGAAAAAAAAAGCAAATTCATTTCTTTTTCTTTCTTTCTTTTTTTTTTTTTTCTCGGTTAGATTTCCGCTGTCAAAATAAGACTGATTATTTCATTACAGTGCAGCACAGACATGAAGGCTTTCTCAAACACGGGACTTTTAAATTCGGATGCATTATGTATGAGAGGCTGTGTGTGTGTGTGGTGACAACAATGCTGCCCATTGATTTAGAGGCTAATCACAGGGTCTCAAAACATCCGAGCCAAAACATAACATTGAAGCCATTTAGGGGTTTACCGGCAAAGCTCTCGCGCTTTATCAGTGTTATTTTTTCCTATGTGGGGCATTTCACAAATACATGCATTAAAGGCACACTGATCCTCATTTCCTTGAAATAAAACCAAAACACGCTTCCATTAGATGAAACTGTTCCTGGGACCAACTCATGTCTCTCTGGTCCTCTTCCTCTCTGTTTTTCCTTCAATTTATTGTATTTTTTTTCTTCTTTGAAGAAGAAAACAAGGAAATGTGTGCCACATGATGGGAGAAGCGGCCTGATATTATTGTGGTAGCAGCAGGAAGGGTGGGATCCATCTCTGAGTGACTGTAAAATGGAGGCCTTTTACTGTACAGGAGTCTGGGAAGTTTGAGGTGATACATTTAAAGTAGTACAACAGTGGATCTGTATATATTAAGTCCCATGTATCAAATGGATCACTCAGGAACTGTGTCTGTCTAACAGAACATTTCATTCTGTTCCATTATTTTATGGTATGCATTTCTCAAAAGGCTTATTAACACAATAAAGCATTCAATAGGAGCCTCGCAGCATTATTTGCTCATCATGTTGATTTGCTGGCCCAGTTCAGAGGATTGGATTAACCACATTGTACACAGCTGCCATTTGTCTCTGTATCCCGTATCTCACCTGTCGGTCATAACTTTGCTCCGCCACCCCCTCTTCCTCCTCTGAGGTGCGCCCGTGGTCCTCGTCCGCTGATAGCCCAGCAGAGACGGGGTTCATTGGGAAAGGCTCCGTGTAGGCACTGGCAAGAGAAAGAAAAGACAGAATAAATACGGCAAAACTAAAATATAAATATTTAATACTATAATACTATCTACACTATAGCGTGAGTTCAATAGCATTGCTGTAACCATAGATAAAGACATATTTTCTTCTGGAAATACGAGGAGGCTTTGAGGACACATATTCCACAAAGTACATTTATAGTAAAAAGCCGCTATATAATATCTTTGCAGCAGCATATTCTCAAAACACCGAGCAATATTCCAAGTCCCCTGCAAAAACATGCTTTCCCTTTTCCTGTGTGTGTCTCCCAACACTTCCAGTCCTCATATAGAGTCCTCCAGCGGCCCACCGTAATCCCTTTCATGATTTGTCCTTCTCACAGATGGCACAGTTGTGTCCGTACACTGGTAATCCTTTTGTGTGCTGCTGCGCCTGAGGGGGGCACGCTTTAGGTCATTTCACATGTAATCCCTTTAAATGCTACCTGTGGTAATTATTAATGTCCTCTGGCCCATTAAGACCCAGATAGTATGTTTGAACAAATTCACAATGCCAGGGTGGTAATTAGATAACAAGTATTGTCAAAGCAGCCATGTGTAAGCTATAGGACAGCTTGATCTATAGCTGTCATATAGCTGCTTTGATCATACTATGCCCTGAGACTGTTGGAATGTTTCACAACTAATGGAAATGCTTCAGAGCATAAATGGTGTATAAAAAGTTCACCACTAGTTTCACTATTAAAGCTGAATATTTGTGCAGTATGTCACATAACTTGGGGCATAAATGGGATGGGCTTACAATAAGATGCAGAGTGAAGCAGAATGGCCACATGAATGGAGATGTAATGTCACAAGGACACTGAGATTTCTTATCCATTAAGTTCTGCTAAAGTAAGTATAGAGAATACTGCAAGGAATAATGTGAATAACATCAAGTTAAACTGACTTTTGATGTTAAAGACCCTTATCTGAGTCTTCTTTGTGTGAAACCGCTATGTCTGTCTTTTCTATGACAAATTTCTACTTAGTGCAAATGTTTAAAATTCTTGCTCTTTGATCACGAGGGACTGATTGATATCTTTGATTATCAAAAAAAACAAAAACAGATTCATAAATTTTGACTGATTCCACAGGAATATAAAGAATACAACAAAACTGGCTCAGAACTGGAGAGTTTTCTGTGAGGATGTTCCCTAAATAACATGATCTAAAATGGCCCAAAAACTGCTAAACACTTCATTGAGAGAAAAATAATCTGGAACTATTTTGATTGATATATCGACTAATTCCTTTCCTTCCTTTTCCTTTCCTTTGTTTTAAATTCCTCCTACCTTTTTTAACCAAAAACATTCTCTGGCTCCAGGTCCTCAGTTGAGAGATACTGCTTTTCTATTTTTTATGTGATAGTAAACTAAGTATCTTTGGCCTGTTGGAACATTTGGAGATGTCATATCAGGCTTTAGGAAATTGTAACATATTGTGATTTTTCACTCTTTTCTGGCACTGAACAGATAATAATAAATGTTGGTCCTGATATTTTAAACAGCCCCCTGTGTGTGCAGAGAGTAGACGGCTATTAGGAGACCAAAGGTTAACACAGTTACCCGCTGGACTTCATCTCCATTCAGACATACTCATACTTCATGAGGTTCACGCTAAACCACACACGCTCATCAGCCCTATTGGGTGGGCTGAAGAAAGCACCTACAGGCCATTACTCATGGTTGACCTCAGAGTAGACAGGTCAGTCTGGTGTGGGCTCCTGGGTGATGTTGGGAAGGAAAGAGGACAGGAGGGACGGGTCTTCTTTGAACTCATTCTTAAGCTCCGATTTATTCTGCGAGTGAGGGGAATTCCTTCATATGTCCTTTATAAGAGAAACACTCAGCAGATTCTCACCTTCACCTTTTAACCCTCTACTGTCAAAAGCACAATCTCTGAAAACACACTGTCTGTGCTGTAATAGAATGATTCCAATTTATAATAATGTCTCCTAGAAAAGCCTGACAGAAAACTAAAAAACTATTGCTATAAATAGTAATTTGAAGTTGCTCTTCCTCTATGTTCTAATTTCTTCTATATCATCCAAGTCCTTAAAGTTCCAATATAGCTTTGTTTAGCTCCAGCCAGCTCCATATAATGCTTCGATACTTAAACCTACAAATATGTGATATTGTAATATGGTGATACGTGAAGCCCTTTAACAAGACCATTAAGGCGATGCTATTATGATAGCTGAATGCAATGTCTTTTATAACACGACAAAGTTAAATCTACTGTGTCAAATTCAGAGGACACGATGACTCTGTGAAAAGACCTGCATTCCACCAATCTCCTGTGAATTTGATGATGCTTGTAATATGTAATTCAATTCACCTAAACGCTGAGTATCAAAATATATATTAAGTGCAATCTGACAGGCCCTTTTTCATTTGCAACAGCAGTGTTATAGGAAACAGGAGCAGCTGAATGGGGTCATTAGCCTGCTAACTATAGCAGATTTGGATACTGATGGAGGGGATTAAGAATAATGGGATCAGATGGGATGGTTGCTCGCTGTTTTTAGTGATGATGATTACATGTAGCCTGTGGCTGTTGTGCCGCTGCTGATGTGACGATGTGTGATGAAGTGATTTGTGAAGACGCTGCTGCCGCCTCACCTGTGATGTGATGGAGCCCTACATCATGTGACAGGCTGTGATTCGGGGGCCACATATGCAACAGTGTTAACCTCTGCTCACTTGTTTTCAGTTAATTTATCATCTACGCTTCAAGAGTACTTCAGGGTGTATGAAGGCTGGAGGCATTCCTGACAAACTGGAGCAACAATAACAGCAGACCTGGCATTCCTGATGGGACCACACCTCATTTTGTTGTTCAAGGGAGAGTCTGGGAACCTCCACCCCCTAGTTCTGACCCCCCTTCCACTCCCGCCATCCTATCTGTCCCCTCCTGTCTCCACCTCCCTGCCTCCCACCAGAGCCCCGCCCTCGTCCTGCATTTCCTGTAAACAGGCTGGTGGGAAGCTCCTAGGCTGGACGCTTCCTCCCCGGGGGATGACCTGGCAATGACCTCAGAGCGCCTGGCACCAGACCTGGCGAGCCAACGACACACCCTGTCCACCACCTCGCCACACAGCACACAGCCACCACCCAGTACAACAATGTACTTAAGATGGCTCCCTCATCACTACTAACACTAACATAACAGTGGGTGGAGGAGCTCTTTTAGAGGGCATGGCATGGCTTTGTCATCACTCTGAAGAGGTTTGTGTTGAACTGTTTGAAGTGAAAATGATGCCAAAGGGTGAGCTAGAGATGTACAATTTGCATACATTAGCAGTATCTTACCGAACACACCACTATAGCTCTGTTTGCTGTGTGCAGAGGGACAACAACAACACATCTGCATTACTGTTGCAAGTCTACCTGCAAGTACTTAAAGTTGACATAAAGAACATTTAATGGGCTCTAAGTTGAGCACAATCACAAATCCCAGGCTGTTTTTTTTTTTTTTTTTTTTTGCGAAAACGCCCTTTTCAACACTCATTTGTTGTTACACAGCTACTCGGCAAGGACAATTCTGCCGAGACTGCATTCTCAGCAGGAGCCTCATCTTTGATAAAGCAGCACTGAGATGTAACTTAGTGTGCATGCACATATATACACACACACACAGAAACAAACACCTTGGGTAGGTTTGCGATGAATCATTAGTGTGCCCTTTTCTTTTTTTTCCATTGTATGGTAGCTTGCTAATGAACATGTCTCTTTGCTTAGCCTAAATGCTTGTGCTGAAGTAGTGTGTGAATGGTGCTATACATTAATCACACAAGTGGAAACAAGCCAAGCCTGTGGCACAGCAGCTTTGTGAGTACTCCTTAAAATGCGTGTCTGCTACTGTAGGGACGGCCCTTTTGTGTGCAGTGCTCTGGGGCCGTTCGGTCATTTTCCTCACCACAAAAATCCACTTTTTCTCTGTGGGTCTAAAACCGCACTTGAATGTGTTCTCAATAAATCACTGCCTTCATCAGCTGGGCAGCTTGGGACGGCAGTAATGTCCAGCTTTGAACGGAGTTCAGCGTAAGATGTACACACAAAGGCAGGGACAAACACCTACGCCAACTCCACATGACTTGTATTGTAAGCATACACGTAGGCACATATATGCACTCACACTCAAATAAACATAAACCAGCCGTGTATAGACACACCAAAGAGTGGCCCTGGCAACAGAAGCATCTCCGGGGGGGAATGCGGCGAAGGCGAGGTGACAGGACAGATAGGTTATTTGCATCATTGTGAGTGGCGTGAGACCTCCAGCACACAATGAGCCACATCGATAACATCACGGGGAGAAAAAGAAGAGCCCTCACTGAGGAACCACTGTCTGGGAAATGGAGGGGTTTCAAATGCTGAGTTGAAAGTACAGTGGAAAGAAATAGAGGAGAAATCATGGTATAGTGTTTACAGCTGCACAGAATGTCTGGAGGAGAGGTAACGATGAGCTTTATATGTCTGTATAAATGATATGAACTGCGAGCTGAACCTTTTTCTACAAAGGCAAAACAGTTAAGCAAAGACAGTAGCTGCACATGAATTATAAAACAAAGGGTGCCACAAGAAATAAAAGGAAGAAGCATTTTGCCCCAAGATTATCTTAAGCCTTTTAAGAAGCTCCTGGTAATGGCGTGTCTCTTCGACGACACACAGGTCATCAAAAGCGACTATTTTATTAAGACTGGGGAAGGACGGTGGCCCGCAGTGGCTGGAGCCGTGGCACCGGCCGGGCTAATTTTGTACAGTCTGACCGCGGTGATTCCTCACTCTATCACACACTGCAGTAAATCCTGTGGCCCCCCTCAAGGGTCCAATGAAAGACAAGCACTCGGGAGAAAGCTACTTTAATAAAAGCCCTCCTAAACTTAACCATAAGTGTCAGGTACAGGAGAGCAATTACACTAGAACTGCTCTTGCTCCATTTCTCCTGCTCTCCCTTGCCCCTCCCCCTCCTTTATATTACTTTACCGCTATACTCTTTGTTTTCTTTCTCTTCTGCACCTTCTATTAACACATCCCCTCCCCGAGTTCTCTCACCCTTTTCCTCATCCATCTCAACTTCAACGTGTGAAAGGAACTCCCCCACACTTTTCCCACTTTTAATTGCAAACCATAATGAATTTCTCTGATGTGAATAACCTGCGCTCAGCGAGCTACCCGATCACCATTACCTGTTCTATCACCTCAGACTTGCAGAGGAAGCAGCGGTGCCAGATGTGACCTCCAAATCCACCAAATGAAAAACAGGAGTAAGCTCTCCCACAAGCGTTGTCCATCTTCCCAAAGCCGACAATGCCTGACACAGCAGGCTGCTCATCTCTCACTGAACACTTTCCAACAAGAGGGAGATCTCATTCTACTCAGCCAGGTGGCCTCTGCTCATCTGAGACACTGTGTAAGAATATCTGTCAGCTGTTCGTGAGTTGAGATTGCCCTTTTGTGCAGATAGGTTCCAGGCCTAACTGCTCAGCTGACTATTTTCAGAATCCACAGATCAACACTCTCGCCTGTTCTGTCGACTACAAAGTGAACATGCAGGATATGCTTAGTTTCTACACTGTATTACTCACATGGATAAGAAGATTAGCAAAACACCATATGTGATCATAAATAAAAACACTTATCATGTTGAAGACATCTGTTCTAAGGCTGCAACTAACTGTAACTGTTTTCATTATTGATTTATCTGCTGATTATTCGATTGATTGTTTAGTGTATAAAATGTCAGAAAATGTGTGTGGACAAAATTTCAAGTCCAAGTGAAGTCCAAAACTCAAACATGTTCAATTTACAATCATAGACAACTAAGAAAAGTAGAAAATATTCACATTGGTGGATTTTGAACCAGTGAACATTTGGCATCTTTGCTGAAAAAAAAAAGTTTAAATAACTAATCCATTATCAGAACAGCAGCCAACTGATTTGATGACGTTGTATCATTTGTGTTGTTCAAGTAGTAATGGTCATGGATGGTGTTGATATATAATGCTTACATACATTAAAGGGTCAGTGCACCCAAATTTGTCGCCATGCAGAGTTTGTTTGAGCAGATTTTGAGACATCTACATCTGAAATTTCTGCTTCAACACAACAATGGAGGTGATGGATTTTCATTTGGGATGGCCTTAGCCTTGAAAAAATAACATTCAAAAAAATTCAGCAGCAACACACACACAAGTTTTTGTTGGGGCTTTTTCTTCGGTAGAAATTTCTAGCAAAAACAGTTCCCAGTGAGGTCTGGAGATTGTACAGAATACATGTAATTTTCAATGCTGTGGGCACCACATATAAAATGCCATTCCCCTCCATTGCTTTGGGTATAGGTCTATAAAGGTCTTTTGGGTCCCACTAGGTGAGTTGGCATCAGAAGAGGTATCTCAAAACCTGCGAAACAAAAACATCTGTATGGCTAGATATCACTGGAGGTAAGGCGAAACACATGAGGGAAGGTAACATATGTCTTTTGTAAGTTGGATGAATCAACCCTTTCACGTTGGCATAAGATAATACAAAAACTTTTTAAATTTATCAAGCTTTTACTTTACCTTTCAGTATCTGCATTCGATGTCTGGAGTTTGCTGTCAATCCCAGGGAAACTGTTCATATCCACATAGCCATCGTTCTCATTGCAGGGAACTGTAGTGCGGTTTGGGTCCTCAAAAAACTCAGTCACAGTGTGGGATCTGGTGGGTCTGCCTGGGATCTGGATGTTCTCATAGTCTGAGCTCATGGCTGGGATGTTTTCATAGTCTGAGGTGTCCGCGCTGGGGAAGGAGATGGAGCGGGGCTTAGTCAAAGGAAGTGGCATGGCGGAGCGTCGTGAACGTTCCTCGAAGGACTCCACTCTGGAGACGCCCCTGCCATAAGATTTCCTCCTCTGGTGGTGGACAAAGGAGGATGGCAGGTCTAAAGGACGCTGCTGGTGGTTCACTACATGGGACTGAAGTTGAGGAGAGCTGCCGGTGCTTCTGCGATCAAGCTCTATGACTCTTACTGGGCCGTGGTGGCTGGACTCGGAGGAAGAGCGTGAAGAGCGGACACTTCCATCACTGAAACCCTTTGAATCTGTTTTCCTCTTGAACTTAAGTGCAAGAAAGCGCTTGAAGGAGGTCTTCTTCTTCTTAGGTATGTCATTGGGTTCGTGCTGGATCAGGAGGGATGGGGAACTCTTGGTGACTGGTCTTTTAGTAATGTATGCCAGCTCAAACGGTGGTGGGATATCCACTAGAGAGGTGGGTGTGGAAACACCACTGGATGATTGATGACTGCGCTGGGAGAAGCTTCCAGAAGATGTTATGACACATGGGAGCGAAAGTGTATCATCTTTCCTCTTCATTCTGATGTCATTCTTCAGAGAATGGCCGATCTCAGTGGGACTGGTCAAGGACAATTCTGGACCCTCTGCAGACCGGGAATACAACAAGAATTGGCGAGACTTCATAGACGGGATCAAACAGTTGACACCAGGCTGCTGTGAATGACTAAGTGGTTCATTGGTCTTATCCAAGGCCACTGTGCAGTAGTCATGAGTCTGGTACTCCGTCCCTGTCTCCTCTGGTACAGTTTCTGGGACGTAACCTGGAACTTTCCCAGAATAAGAGCGTGACCGTGTGACAATAGTCTTCCGATCAAGCGTCACAAAGTTTTCTCCTTCTGAGTCGAACCCCGCCTCTTCGTATATATGCTCTTCACTGTCTGAGTCTGTGTCTTCATAGTAAGGCACAATATGGCAGTCCAGTTCCTCAATGTCTTCTTCAAAGGCTTCAGTGGTGTGGGCAAACACCACCCTGTTGGTGAGCTCTGGGGTACGGCCCAGGTCTAGGTCTGCTGGCACTGTGATGTTGCACAACCTGAGGCGAGGCTGGCAGCTTGCTCGCTGGCTGATGAAAGCCTGCTCTCTTTTAGCTGTTCTCTCTTTTGCACTTTTTCCTTTGATATGTTTCTTTTCCACTTCCTCCTCTTCGTCCTCATCTCCTATCTCAACATAATCCTCCGATGAGACACACTGGTCTAAGTCATCTGCTTTAGAGCCGAGCGTGTCGTCGATGTCTGCATACTCATCTGCTGACTCATTGTCCTTTGCTTTGTCTTTGTGCTGATTTGACAGTTCAGTGCCCTCCTCAGTCTCACCCTGTTCTGAGAGGGCTTGCTTATCCTCGAGCTTGTCCACGTCGTCTGATGACACATAGTAAGGTTCCTGATTAGAAGCACCTGCCGTTTGCATTTCATTTGAAGGTTTGTCATCAGCGTCATCCTGACTCCACTCTGGATCAGCAGTGTCGGCCATATCTGCCGGAACAGCTTCAATGACCGAATAAGGCCCAAACACATCCTCAGTGCTCGAGGTGAATCGAAAACAGCCAGAGAGGTCCTTGGTGGCCCGTTCTGGCTGCCATACCTCTGCATCCCCTGTTTCAGCTGGGTCACATGACTCACATGTATCACTAGCATCATCTGTGGGGCCAATCACATCGTAGGGATACTCCTCAGTTACAGTCGGAAGCACACTGAACCCAAATGCAAATCCTCCATCTTCCAGCTCAGTCTCATCTGGACAGTCCAC
Source organism: Holacanthus passer (assembly GCA_025331565.1). NCBI lineage: Eukaryota > Metazoa > Chordata > Actinopteri > Pomacanthidae > Holacanthus > Holacanthus passer. The sequence continues at coordinate 4,967,651 of JAFREQ010000011.1, forward strand.
ACAATCCTCACTTTGTGCACCGTCCGCTTCATTAAGTCCAGTATCATTGTCCGTATCACCCCAACTGAGTGACTGTGTTTGATCAAGGCTTTCTTCCTCTATCTGTTCATCTGAGTGTCCTGTAGAGGCGCAAAGTGTTCTAATCTTTTCACTACAACTCCCTTCCTCCTCGCTTGCCTCCTCTCCTGTTTCATCTTCCATGTCAGTAGGAGGAAGCGAGGGTGCTGATGCACTCTCATCATCAGTGTGATCACCACCTTCAGGCTGATTCAAGTCATTGTCAGTGTTTTCATCCTCAGTAGTGTCAACAGTTGAACCATCATCTGCTTTCACGGTGTCCTCGGAGCCAATGCTGTCGGTGTCGTTATCTAATATGTCAACTTCTTTTTCTGTTTCCTTCTCAGTTTCTCCTTCCACTATGTCCTCTTTGTGTCCTATGCCATTGTCATTAACCCCATCCTCTGCCTCACTTTTGTCCTCCTTGTCCTGACTCTCCTCAGCCATTTCATGGAGATCTTCCGTCTCTCCATCTGAGTGAGCCAGGTCTCCGTTACTCAGGCTGTGAGTGGGGCAGGGGTCCCTGTGTGTCCGAGGCTCATACGGGTTTTTGGGTTTGGGGGCGACAGGAGGTTTTGGACCATGGACAGGGGGACACTGCCTGGACATCAGTTTGGACTGCACTTTGATGGTCAGATGACTGCGGACTTTTGGTCGAGGGACTTGCAGTGGATTTTGAAAATCTGTGCAAAGAGAATGAAAAGAAGTTAATGAAAAAAGTTAAAGCCACTCAATAACACCTCTTGAGTTCTTTATACTACTTTACGTAATATCTAATCTTACATAAGGATAAATATGTGGGTCTTGTTTTGGTATAGAATGCTAAGAGGAAGTGAAGTCCTATACAATAGTCAGTGACAGGCAGAATGCTGCAGGGGACATTATCAGCAGGAAAAACAACAGAGCCACAGGGTACTTAGAGGAGGAACAATAACATCTCCCTGTCTGGGAAATGACACATGCCGTATGGACGCTTGCCCCAGAATCAGATTTAACAAATGATTGGCTAATTCTAATCAGAAGCTTGATGATTTTATTACTCCCAAAAATTCTGTATCTGTAGTGAAATGGCAGCATGAAGGTTCATTAGGCCGCTTTAATGTGCAATCACAATGTCCTTTGTCTTGCATTCAGATTTAAATTTGACATAAAGTTAACTGCTGAAAATTGTGAAGTCATTAAAGAGCACTGCTTACGAGATTTAGAGTTGTCATGAAACACACCCGTACTTAACTAAGTGTGTACACCCCTTGTCTCTTCCTGTTATTTAGTACCTGCCCTGACGCACATCCTATTAAACCCTGTGTGCACTCTGGCTATCTCTGAGTGTTCTCCCTCTCTCTCTCTCTCTGTCATTGTCTCTCTAGACATCAGTCTAATATGATTTTTTGAAACTGTCCTTCACTGCCATATATTGCTTTTTTGCCCACTTATACGTATTTTGTCTCCACAAATGTCATTGTCTTTTAAGACTTTCAGGTTCATTAGCTACTCCAGGGGAGCCTCCTTGAAGGGCTCCACACAGGATGTCCAGGACATTAACAGCACGGCCCCCCATCACTCCTCCGTGAGCCTCTCTAGGAGTGCAGATTTTCATTTTCACAACACAAATGGACTTCCTTCTCGTCATTCTTACCCAATTCTTCCCAACACCGCCTCACACAGAAACACACACACAACCACACGCACGGACACACACACACTTTTTTTTCTGCTGAAAAGGTCCTTTGAGTGCGTCAAAGAACAATAAAACTGGGAAAGCAAACAAGGGTCCCAGTCTGACAAAGCACCCAACTGCGAACAACAGGATATGAATTATGCAACAAGAATTCAATTACAACAAATGTTTGAAAAACAAAGGAAGAGATAGACACTGGGACCTTGGCTGTGCCAAACTCACAGGATATGATTTCAGACTTGTGTCCTCACCAATGAATTGTCACCCAAGTCTTAACAACCTGTCCAAACTCCAAAAGTGACAAGACGACAGAACAGAATCAATTTTAAAGTAGAGATTCCCTTTGACAGCTGTGCAGAAATCACACACACACACACACACACACACACACACACAAGAGAACCATTTTCAACTTCTCTCACTGGACAAACTCACAGGACACTGAACACACAAGACAGGTGACCATCTGCACAGAACAATGGCTTTGTCTACTTTCACAATCACGGATTATAATCCTATAATCTAACTTTATTACTAATCCTAGAACAAGACATTTTTCCTAGTGGAGACTTCCATTGAAAGCAACTTTATCCACAGAACTAAGTCCAATTTTCTCTATATAAAATCCATCCCACTTGCATTGTTTTTATCTGTATGACTAATCTATGGCTCTATTGATTTTTAATTTTACATATATATGCATGTGGAAAAACTAATTTCAAGCACTACAGGTAGGTTGCATCAAGTTGCATTGGATTGTTGCATATGAGTAAAATATGTGGAAATGAACCAGATCCTGCAGGATCAACCGAATGCATTAACTATCCCACACATACACACACACACACACACACACACACTCAAACATTTAAAGTTTCTGGACACAAAGAGAAAACAGCCAACCTGCGTTCATTGTGGGACATCATCATCATCATCAACCACGGGAGCCGACTGCTGTCCTCATGTTTCCTCCAAAACGACGCGCAAACTTAATCCAAATAAAATCACATCGCAGGGTGAGGGGGGAGAAAAAAACAATCAAGTGGTGGATGTAGAGTTGCAGGACATGTTGTCTTGCTTTTCTCCGGCTCGTGTGCGGAGCGTGATGTGAGCTCTCAGCCGAGCGGCCGTGCGTCTCCTGCGCTGCTGCTGCTCCGGTGAACTGCCGCTCCGCTGTGGAGACGGGAGGTGCAGCCCGGCGCTTCCTGAGGCAGGACTCCGGCAACCAAACCCACTCTGTGTGTGTGTGTGTGTGTGTGTGTGTTTCATATCTGCTCTGCACATCATTACACCTCACTTACTTCAGTTTTTGCACATTGCATTATTATATTCACACCTGATCATTTTTTGTGTTTGCTCCACAGATGTGTGACACTGTGCCATATTCTAAGATGAGAGTTGGCCAAATCCACTCAACGTGGGAGATTTGGACTATAAATGTAAGCCACAGTTCAGTGTTGTATTGTGATGAGGGACAGCTTAAAAATCACATCTGCCCTTGTTTTGGTGCATGGCACAGTTCCTTTGACTGACATACAGGTGTCACAAGGTGGAAAGTGAAGACCTGCACAATTAAATGAGCTGATCAAACATGACATACTTTTCATGCTTATAATGATTGGAACATCATATATATATATATATATATAGGGCGAGGATTACACAGCATGGACAGCAGGCCTAGGAGATATTCAGAAATCAAGCACAGATTCTTCTTCTGTTTTTTCCACTATGTTTTGCTCATGGATTATTTCCTGAACCAGAACTCTGCACAGAAAGGTTCCTAAAAGCAGCTTCCAAATACAGTTTCTCTAGGACACCAAAGCTTTTGCTGTTGGCCGGGCTTCCTGGCCCGGCATCTGTTGCATGATTGAATGAATGCAACCCTTTAAAAACCTCTCTTCATAACAGGAAACTGCTCTCCCTGTTTCCTGCACAACAGGCACCGCTTCCTTAGCAACAGATGGGAAAGGTTGGCGATGTTAACCCCTTAGGTAACCTCGAACAGAGCTGATTGAGCGGTGCTGTGCAGAGCCTGGTGGTTCGAGGAACAAACTTTGACCGGCTTCAGCGTGGGACTCGTGGTGGGCTTTCAAGGACAGAGGCACCTTGTGAAACACAGGGGGAGGCTGGGATCGTCGCCCACTTGGGGTCTTTGATTTGACAGCTCTCAATGCTGGTTTAATGCCCGCACGCTGAAGGTCAAACAATGTAGCATACTTCTGGGATTTTTTACTGCAGAGTTGAAGTGGATAGTGATGGAGTGGAAAAGAACAATAAAAGAATTATCAGCGCTGTATCACTGCAGGGCTCCGGTCCTGACTGCTGCAGCGGCGTACAGACCCATATATTAAACACACTGCAAAATTCCCATTCCAGATGGTTTGGTGCAGGAAGGATTAAGCACTGGTGCAGGTGCAAAGCTCTATCAGACTCAAAGCGGTGGTTGGAGAATGCTCATGTTATAATCACCTCATGTTATCTTTGCACTTGCATGAGGGTCATCTCATTAAACAATAAATGTTTTTGGTGCGTGTAATGATACGATGTCTAAATTATTAAGCGAGTCACTAAAGAGGGAATTAAATATGAAGTAATTTCTGCTGAAGATGCGGCCATTGTGTTTGCTGCAGTAATTAAGCTGTTTATTCGTGTCAAAAGGATGCTGAGTAATGTATTTTGCAATATGCTACAACATCACCGAAACAGTTAAATCACTGTGACTCAGTTGTTTTGCATCCCCTTGTTACAATGTGATACTCTAATAACCATTATGGAGCGTTGAAGCCAAGACAGTTTTAATGTGTCAGTAGTAGCACATTTATAGCTGCCATAAAGTAACCCTTTTGTTTTTGAAATGGATGACTAAAGATAGCTCCACTCGGGTCTTTTGGCAGTGCCAAATTGCCTCTCTCAGGAGTATTCTGCTCACAATTGCTACAAATGACCTTTTTTGTTGGGTTTCATTTGTGCAAAATATGTTTTGCTTTTGCAGGGTGTGCAAATAGAACCTGTCAAGAGTATTGTGTCATGTGGCTGCAGAAAAGAATGGCTTTAGGAGTAAATATCCCTCCAGATGTGGCACAGACGGTCAAAACATGTTTTTGGACGGAGTACACAAATTTCCTGGACCGCCTGTGGCTGCGTGCTGTGCTCTGTCACCCCACCTGGAACATGACTTGACTGGAAGAGAAAAAGGGGAATGGAGATATGAGGGAAAACACGCCGTAGTTGCAGGGAACAAACCGAACCGGCTCTATCTCACCTCGGCTGCGCACACGACGCCAAACAGGAAAGGGATCAGGGAAAGGGGTCAGCAACTTGTTCCCAGAGCTGAGACAATCCATAACACCTGCTTTGCCAGTGACTGGACGCTGGACTGAATGGATATGCTGAGTGTTTTTATTCCCCTCTGAGACTACAGCGATGTGACATCATACTTTAATGCAGCCGATTACTGGAAAGCACGTTTTAGTTTCTGTCCCATTATGGCATTCTTTAATGTAGGTCAGTGGCAGCTTTGCTACAGGATTCATTAAAAGAAGGTGCTTAATCATGCCGTTACACAAACCATCTATAGTGTATGAAGTTCAGGTATTGATTCATGTGGTAAGCAAGCACAATCAGGCTTAGGTCTCTCACTCTTTAATGTGACCCAAACACCTTTGTAATTGGATGGCAAAGCGTTTGACTTCTGTAATGGATCGAATCGTTATTGACATGTTTTATTGATTACCAGCTGTGCACAACCAATGAGGACCAACAGCTCTCTGCTGAGACTTGTGTGTTTGCCCCGAGCTTTAGATTCTGATTAAGGGACTTCAGAGCAGAGGATATGTATGTAACAGGACAACAGACTTTATTAAACTGTCAGAAGAAGATTATTTTAGGATTGTTGTTTTTGACAAAGAACCGTGATAAGATAGATATTACATTATTAAACAGAACCACATAAACCGCTGGTGCCCAAAGAAGCTCAGGTGACTTTATACATAACAGTAGTTTTGTGTAACCTGAGTCAAATGAGAAAACCCTGCTGTCAGCAGTGTATACTCCACTCTCCCAACAATATAAAGCCTGGAGCCTGGATTCCCCTCCCACCAACCCCCAGTGACTGCTTTTGCATACATACACGCGCGCGCACACACACACACACACACACACACACACACACACACAGCAGAGCTTTGCGGTAAACAGGTGGACCACGGAAGTCAGCACTTCATCAAAAAGCAACAAAAACAGCTTCAATTCCCCACAGGGCTTCAGACCTCCACAGCTAATCAATAAAACTGGCCTGTTGTCATTTGAATAACAAAGACAAATCATATCATATTACATAAAAATCTTCCAGGTATGTTATTGTTGTAGTGCTGTGTTCATCACAGTGCAGATTTTTCCCATGTGTAAGCACTTTTAAAGAAATGACACATGACTTAAGTGTCGTTAAGTCTGGCCTGCTCTAAAGATGAAGTGCCAGCGCTGCTCCATCACCACAAAAACAAAGTATTATTGCTCTGTAGGCCAGGCTCTGAAGGCCATGGCTTCAGCACAATAGCTGTCACATCGCCGTTAATTAGCCCGAAGCCGAGAGAGTAGGTCAGACTCTGATAACAGATGAATTTGTTATTCTTTTTTCTCTCCAGCTGCAGAGACAATCCTCCGAGCTGCACTGTAAAAACAATGATTTACTGGTCCCAAATAAAAGTCTGAAGGGGCCCTATGTAAAAAAAAAGAAGCATATATGTCCTCTCTAAATAAAGCACAATAGCACAGTCAAAACATTATACGCTGGCATTTGGCGTCACAGATTAACACCGACGAGGCCTTTCATTGTAAGAGACTCTTGAGTTTGTGTGGTCTGTTTCTCTGTCCGTCTCAACCGCATTATATATTAGCTCAATCTCTACAGCATGTTTTGTTCATCATTTTAATAGCGTTGAACACTCAGTCCCCATGGGGCAATATAACACGAATTCCCTGTGCTGTACATGCCTACATGTGCGTTTGAATAAAGCCAGTGTGTATGCTATCCTGTGTGTGTGTGTGTGTGTGTGTGCGAGGGAAAACAATGGGATCATGAAAAAAGCCCCGGGGCCAGAATCGACTCTTTCTGTGATTGTTTTCACATTTCTCGGCCAAAGGAGACTGGGAGGATGCAGATACTCATGCTTGTGAAACACACGTCTTTGGCAGAGCTTTTATATAGTCTCACGCAAGTCTTGCTGTAGGTGTGAGCGCCTTGTAGGAGTTATGTAACAAGATGCAGCAGAGGGGATGTTGTCATTTAAACACACATACGAGACTTAAACGTGTCTTTTAGCTAGCGTGCATTGTAGAGCTAAACCATTTGTTTCTTTGTGATATGTCACAGTTGCAGAGTGAAATATCATCCTTGAAGGTCTGTCACAGGAGTAAAAATATTCTGCACAATACCAGCACCAACTATAATTCAAACCTGTGATAAATCTAGTACTATTCATTGTGAAGAATGGCGTGTGCATAAATTGCACGCGTTGCAAAAACAATGATAGTCCTACGTACACATCGTAAGCAGCGAAACATATGTGGGGGCTTTCCAACTTCTTCTGACAATGCATCTGTCATTACACTGCCCAGATATGAGTGAGCGATGTGATGTCCGTGTGCATGCATGTGCTCGCTCAGCCAGGCTCTCCGCGGTCCAGATAACCGCACCAGAGTGTGTGGAAAACACGGATGGTTGTTGCTTTTGCTTCTTCCGCCAGACCTATGTGACCTTTTACACAAAGATAACAGGGCGGGCTCTTATCCCCAGGACCCCCCCGCCCCCCTGCCCAAAAAACAGCCAGGCCTGGCAGCTCAGACAGAGGACTTCCTCCCTTCGAGCTGTCTGATAGAACAATATCAACAGCCAGCACCACAACCTCCCTTTTGTGTCTCCACCAGGCTTTTTTGTTTTGGAATAATTAAGTCCTTTCTAATCAAGACGGGTCCCGGACAGACAGGAAATGAGAGATCTGCATTAAAATAAGATGAGGGTTTTTTGTGAGACCCCTTCTAATTCACTGGTCATGAATATTTTGCTCTCAGAGGAGACACACTGGTCATGTCATGCAAAAAATGCGCTTTTATAGTGACAGTCAAATCGTAGGTTTGAGCATTTTTTGAAACTAAAATAAGAAAAAATAATATTTGTTGTTTGTGTTTGTGAATAGTTATTAGATTAAGATTCAAAATTATACAAACTGTACTAGACTTCCACTTTGGATAATTGTGCTGCTCCACTTGTACAATATTATTTCCACTTACAATTTGCAGCTGTTGTACACCAACAGCGATTGTAGATAATTACTTTTCTGTGTGTTTGATCATTTGCATGTAATTCATGCACTGTCAGACTCAATGATGTGTCTTAAAGGATAAAACTGACATTAATGCATATGTTTGTTACCATCAACAATTCCAGTTTCTCAGCGTGTTCTGACATCCCTACTTTGTCTGTGGCCCAAGCCCATTGGTTCTTACTGAAGATTTAAATCCACTGTTTATATTCCTTTTTAAAAATGTATATCACACTATCATCTATCGTTACAACAGCTGGACACTGTAGCTTTTAGCTAATGTTACTTAAATAGCAGTAAATAACGCATTTGTTGGGGACTACTTTCAGCTGGGGATTAATACACATTTGGTTTCCTAACAAGCATTTTCAGCATCAGGGACAGTGTAAGTGGGATCAAATCAAAATAAACAACCAGGTCCATGTTCAGACACACTTACCCTTTATGAATTTTAATCTAATTTCAGATCATCACATCTTTAACTTCACTGCAGGCGCCTGTTTTTGTTCTCTATATCCACTGCGTGTGTGTTATTGTGTCCTTACCGAATGGATGCTGTGCCAACTGATGCTCAGATTCACTTCAGGTCATTGTGAATTTTCCTTTGGCAGGTCAATTTTTCCCTCGATATTGATGTCCATCCCATGAAGACAAGGTGACCCTATTGAAGGCTGTTATTTCAACACGTAGAAGATTATTTGAATATTTGACTGCATGTATCTATTTTTTCCTTCACTTCTCTCTCTTTCCTTTTCATTCCCAGTAACATCCTCATTTCTGCTGTTCTGTTGCTTTTTCTTTTATTTGTCTTTATCTCTCTCTCTCTCTCACACACACACACACACACAGTTAAACACACTCAAGGGACACGAGCGATGTCCTGTCTCTGGTCAGATATTTTGCTGAGGTGGTTTCAGCCGAGCTCTTGTGTATCCTCACGCGCAAGCGAGCCTCAGGGGATGAAGGGTGTGGCGGGGGGACGGGTGCTTCGTATACAAGCTGGAGGGTTTTCTACCATCCTCAGCACAAACGGCACGGTCAATTTTCATTTATGAAAGCTGCAAAAACCACCAAAGTGTGGAATATGCTTCAGTGTGTATATTTGATCATGCGATTCATCGGGACAATAGTGCGAGGGTCACAACGCTGCTACAGATTGGTGGCGTGGTTAAACTGGTGATAATGAAAAAGACGTTGACCTGTGAAGACCTTCAGCTTGTGTGCTCATCTGTCTCACAGTGGGAAACAGAAGAGGGAGAGGACACTTATAATTACATTATCTATAAGTAATATCTGCCCCCGAGCAATGGGTGTCATTCAACACTGTGTCAGCTGATGTCAATAGACAGCTATCACTCCTACAGAGACGACGTGTTTCCAAGGCAGCCTAGAGGTCAAAAGGGTCAGCTCTGATACAATGAGCCACAACCGATCGTTACCACCGTCGCAACACATTGGCAGGGTGATATTGCCTGAGTTGTCATTATTTGGCGCAGTGAAAATCCCTCCAGCTCCGTCTCCTGGGACTCACTTTCTCTCCTCACCCCACATTGACCCGGTGGCCATTGTCTGTAACGCCCACACTTGTTTCCGTGAGCGGGGTCTTGGCTCTGCTGTGTCGCACCGGCTTATGAATTCTGCACCGTGGCGCCAGCGCAATAACCGAGATTTAAATGTCAGGTGATGGAGCCACTTTAAGCTTAAGTAGGTAATAAAGATATACCGCTGCAGAGAAAGTGTCTTTTTAAGTGGCGAGGGTGTAAAGGTTGAAATATTTGTTTCTATTTTGTGTGTGTGTGTGTGTGTGTGTGTGGGCGGGTACGGGAAGACAAATATATATTTTGTGTGGTGTTTTTTCATTTTCCTCTAATGAGGTTAAGTGGCACCTGGAGGTGAAGCACAGCTGAGGTCATAGCTGGACCACCAGACCAAATATTTGGAGCATTCATTTTTGTCCTGTTTTATTCAATTGAGTTTGCTTCCTTTGCTGTGAAGCCAAATATTACCTAAAACATATCTGACTTTTATTGAGAAAAACATGTTGCAATAGAAGCAGCAATTCAGACTAAGCTAATGAAATGTGGCCAATTGGATTAACTAGATGTATTCAAATGGCATCGCTGTCAATGAACTGAGTTAGGGAGCAGACTGTCATGAAACACAACTGTCATTATCATCCTTGCAGTGTCTCCAGCTCTCTCTGTATCCGTGGACTGCATCCCGCACTAAACTGATTTAACCTTGGGATAAGTTGTGTAGGACGTCAACGTTGCAAGGCAGAATGGTTTGAATGCTTTTATTGTACCATTTCAAAATGTCGCCATGAAAGCCTCAGTATCAAAAGTAATTCCATTTTGTCGATTGTGTCGCGGAACATACGAAGATGAAAGGGATAAAAATAAAAAAAAGAAAGTAGTCTTCAGAAAGCACCAGTGCTATTTCCACTGGAGCAGCAATAGGTCCCCACTGTGACAAAATCTGTACCTTCAAGCAGTATGCACATTTTATGAGCTCCATTACAAAGTTTGTGCTAACACAGACATAAACAGGCAATAAAACAGGAGATATCATCCTTGGGGCAAACCTCACTATTGGATTCCTGTTCTCCTCAGGATGGACACATGCTTATTGCGCTAAACAAATCCCTGCTCCCTTTAGCAACAACACCTTTCAGCATTTTCCCCCTGCTGCCTTTGGGAGGTGTGGACGTGTGTGTGTGTGCGCAGGGAGGTGGTCCACATTAATCCACAGCTGCACTTTTCATTACTCTCATAAGGTGAGGTCAAGGGGTGAGGTCGGCCTGGGTCTCGCAGCGTAGGTGCACAACTAGTGTCAGTGAAATGAGATGTAATATGTGGCGGAGTGGCTTTTATCAAACCGTGCGTCCTTGTGGCAGACAGCGAGCGGGCCGGACGGTGACAGGCAGGGAAATGAAGCTTTAGGTGGCCGCTGAGATGGAACAGGAGATGTCTCAGTCAGATAGATAGCAGCGAGCTAACAGCGGAGCCGCTGAGCTTCCTGCAGAGACTGTCAGCGGAGCACAATGTAAATTATGAGACAGGCAGATTTGCACTGGGAGGCTGCGGCAGCTTCAGGCTAAATGGGTGCACGTAAACAGAAAATTTCATCAGCGAGGTGCATGTTTTCATATTTGAAGTACCAAATTTGATGCGATTAAAGCACATTCATGAAACAGATTTTGTTTTTTTACGCCGTGTTGACCAGTGTCCTTACCTGCAGAGGACGAGGCTGTCACAATCTCATCTCCGATGTGCATCCATTACCGTGTGGAATGATAATGGGACAGAGCCACTACAAGGGCAGAGCCAAACACTAACATGATTATGGTAATGACTGCCAGCAGCTACTCCTCTAAGCGCCAGGTAGATGGGCACGAAAAGGCAATTCCAAACAATTAATCAAAACACATAAATAGACATAATGTCATTGACTTTCACTTCTGGCAGACAAGCGATTGGTGAATGTTGTTGATACCTCCAAAGCTATTCAATCATGGTGATGCACGGGGTTGGAGGTGGGAGGATTTGGCAGGCTACAATACATCATGTCAACATTTAGTTTACACTTTGTCAGCAAATGTAATTAGCCAGAATCACAATTTTACATGTGAGAGACCTGTAGCAGATATTTCCAGCATCCATCTCTGTAATTGGGCGACGAAAAATTGTGGAGTGGCTGGTTGTATTTCATATTAAACAGCAACATCCCAAGGGCTTCACACTGTGATATAATCCACATGGAGTAAAATTTGGATTTGGCATGATATGAAAAATATATTGAAAATAGTGCTTTTAATAAGGTGGTGAGAAGCGTGAGGAATTGTAATTAAACAAGACAATCTACTATATTTTGGCCCAATTGTGGAGCTCGATGAAAATGAAAGGGTCGCCAAAGTGATTGCAATTTGTCCTCTGGGGATCATGAACATCTTTACAATGTTTGTTGAGATAAAATCTGGACCAATCAGCGGACTGACTGACTGAGTAAATGACATCCCCAGAGCCATGATCCTTGTCACATGAACATCATATAAAAACATACGCTGATCAAAGGATGAGCTGTAGCTTTTATCAGATTATATTAGACAGATTAGAATTATATATGATACACAGCATGTCTGTGCTAATGTCCGGGGCTAATCAGAGTCAGTGTGTGATTTTAAAGCATATTATAACAATGCTCAATCTGCTCGACGTCCTACTAACTGGATGTTCCACCGCCGAGAGGAGCAGCAGTCACCCACACAGGGTGTAAATCCCAACACCTCCTGTGAGCCACCAGCATTTCACAGGAACATCCCACCTCAGCACATTCGCTTAGTGATCTAATGTATGCGCGATCAGTTGAGCATGTGCTTAAATGCAAGAGTTAAGTACTACTTTGTCCACAGAGACAGATGGTTGGCCCCCCTCTCCCGACGCCACCTTCCCTATTCCTCCTTTTCAAAAACGCACGGCTTTGATTTATGTTCTGCCCCCATTAGCAACTTTCTCTTCCGCTCCTCTTTTCTTCTTTTAATTGCTACAATTTTTTTTTTCTGTCTCTCACCTTTTCCTCTCTGCACACAAAGGATTTTGCTGAGGATAAGAGAAGGTGCTGCTTCTTTACGGCTGTAGGCTTGGAATCGAGAGACAAAGCCTATCTCGTGCTGATCCACCTGAGGCTGGACCGACAGGCTGGACCGGCCTCCCACCTGAGTGGACTTTCATATAAACTACCCTGCAAATCTCGAGGGATATCTTTGTTTATGTTTCTGGTTTCAGGCAATGAGAAAATTTCAAAACCACAATAAACAATGATCTTTTCCTTTTTACCCCATTTATGTTTTTATTGCTTTCCCTGTAACACATGGTGGGATTTTTCAACCTCAGTATCCCCATGGGAAGAATATAACCAAGACAAATATATGGCTCTTATCAAACAGTACCTTAAGGGTCCACCTATTTCAGCAAGGGTCTGCACTCACAGATATACACCTTGCATTATCACATGATGATATGGCATGAGAACACATGCTCTTATTTGATTTCTCCTATCAAGGCATGTACAGTATGTTATTCTTTTCATATGGCGGCAGGAGGATGCATTGGCTCAACACTCACTGGATTCAAGGCAGTGATATGGAGCTGATAATAGCTGTAGGCAAGGCATCAACTGCAGGAGATATTTTGGGGCAGATTGAGCAGAAAAGAAAACACAAGATGGGCAACTGTGATGTGTGTGATCGCAACCCAAAAAACAGAAGCCCCCCCCTCTCTGTTTATATCTTAAGCCTCTGGTCCGTCTGTGAACATCATAAAGTGGTGAATGGTTTGTGTTTATTAGCAGTGAGGATGGCTCAGCCCTGATGGAGTTGTATTGATCCTCCATCAGCACCATACACGCTAAATCCTCACCTTGACAACTGCGATTGAACGCTTCACAGATACTTGCCTGTGGGTTAGTACAAATTGTCAGCGGTGGATCTGGTTTTAAAATAAAAATGCACCTCTTTTCCAAAAAGCCCCACTTACGACGAACAGATTACGCTGGTGCAATTTCCAGAATGCAAGTTTGGATTTACAATATGCTTTTATTAAGTTCGACTACAGCAGTGTGGGTACAGATGTGGTTCCGTTAAAATGAAAGAGCGGCGCACCAGTTTGTTGCCAAGGCAATTAGATGAATTTCGCAGGCGGGTATTTTGGACTCGGAGCTTCCAATTTTTGACTGCTGCTGCCATACATTTTACTCATGTGTTTAAAAATGAAACGTGCGTTCCCAAAGTTAAGAAACTGAATTTCCATCTGTGGTAAATTCATTTGTTCAAAATATAGCTTGATGGTAATGACAACCATTTGTTCCCTGCTGTGACAATAGATTACTTCACTCTGAAATCAGCCAGGTTGATCGACTGTAGGAAGAAGGCAATGTGTAAAATGCAAATAGATACGCAGGCAAACCTGACGAGGGCTCACCCAGGGCTGTTTACTGGGTGGTTGCCGAGACATTGAAGCAGTTGTGTGTCTAAAAGTGCCAATTCTGTTTAACATACCTGTTTCAACAGTTTGTTGGAGAAATGGGGCACACACCTGGCAGGAGACCTGTACAGTGCTTCACTCGGTGAGCTGAAAATGCATTTGGTGGAGTGGCCATGAAATGCATGAAAAAAAAAGTCTTGCAAAATCAGTTTTTCAGATGTAATTATAAATAAAATCTTCCTGTCTTATCTTGAGGGTAGAGCTGAACTTTTTTTTTTCTTTGTTTACCATGTTCCCTTTCTCTTCACAAGCAACTGTTGGCATCTCATAAACTGACTTTGCACTTCAATAAAAAAAAAAAAAGTCATCCAGCCCCCAGCGGTGTAAGATTTCAAGGACTTCATTTATAATCAAGCATTCTGGCGACTTTGTGGCAACAGTTATGATCACTAGCAGAATCATTATCTACTTCTACAGAGAGTTATAAACTTAATGACTCAGCATAATCTCATTTTCTACTTCATTATTAATCTGTTCCTCTGCAGCTGTTATCAGGAGGGAAAATCTGTTCAAAATGAATGGGTTTATCATGTTTGTTGCAGGAACCATGCAAGCTGTTCCAACTGCCTCTCTGGTTAATACTCAACCGACTGTGGTATGATGACTTTATGAAAAATGTATTACTAGTAGAAACTCAAACCAAAATATCCATTCTTGTACTTTTTATACTTCATTTTTGGATCTTATGATCAGACACAAAATCAAAAAATTTTTTAAACATCATTAACTAATTCAAATGATCATTAATGATGAGAACAGGCAGATGATTGGACAGATATGCACTTAGAGATAAAGCCAAAATGCAATGTGAGTATACTGAAGCAGTGTAGCAGGATTTTCACCAAATTATCAATTACAATGAAATGCATGAAACGATTTCCCTAAATTACGTCTCTGAATATCTGTGCTCAAATGGCACACGACCCACACGCAGCACACGCTAAGACTACAGCTGTAGGCAACCTGTTTTTGGAAAAGCAGTAAATCCCCACTTGATGAGGTGTAAAGAGGGAATGCTGGGCCGTGATCCCGTCTGCCCTGGGCTTAATATGGTAATACCTGCCCCCACAATAGCCCGGCCGACGGCAGAGAACACAACCAGGATTTACTCTCTTTATTACCTCGGTGGAGCATTTAATTTCCCGGGCATTCGGGTGGGTTAGTGGTACAAAGCAGGTGGGTGTCGGGACTGGCAATCAGTCAGGGTGATGCTGGGAGACAGTGACATACGACGGAGTCATCACGTCAGGCAGGAGGGAGAGAGAGAGAGAGAGAGAGAGGGAGAGAGAGAGAAAGAGAGAAATCCTTTGTTGAGAAAGGGTGTGTGCGCAACATACATTTCCAAGTGTTACTTATGAATATGTGGGTGTCTCTGTGGTTCTATGTGTATTATACATTCAGTATACTGAGTCACGTGACGGCCATTACTTCACTGAGTGGCCCACAGGAGCTGATAAACACCACTTGGCCACCACCTTAATAAATAAATAAGCACCCAAATTGTTTTTAATCAAGATCTCATTTTAGTTGCGCTCTAATGAATTCATTAAGGTGGAATGGGGAAAACGCTGAGCTCAACTCTGGCAGTTGCACTAGGGGATCCACTGTTATGTCATCAAATGGAGTTTCATCCATGACAGTCATGAATCTTATATTGTTTATACAGTTTCCAGATTGTTAAAGGAAAAAAAACTTTAAATTTTTTTTTTTTTTAAGTTTTTCCACGACTATGATGACATTGCACTCACCATCATCACTAACAAAGTCAGGCGGGCCATGAGCAGCCAGATGTTCAGACAGGCTCATATAAACTTAACCATATTAGAGGAAAAACTAAAAGTGAACACAGCTGAAATGTTGGTAATAAGTTATTAGCAAGTAGCAAACAATTCCTTACACATCCAATGGATAAGTGTCGACCAGATGTAAGTCCAATATTCACGGTCCTTTCAATCAGGTTTTGGTCTCCACCAATCCCTGAGAAACATATCTGGCTTTTTTTTTCTGAATGTTTTTCTGAAAACAGCTGTTTTGATGAGAGTGTTGACAGTGAACCAAAACCAAAATGTGCTGAAAGATGCTAAAATGGTCAAGTGAAGCGGAGAGCAACAGCTTTTGACATCAACATCATTTGATCCTAAGTTGATGTAATAATATTGATTAAAGTTAAAAGATGTTGTAGTTTTTAATTGTAATGGATTTTTACAATTTTCTGAAATTGTTTAGCTAACCTCTTGGTTTGTTTAAAGCCTTTATGATCATTTGTCTGCTCATGTTTCTGACCTCATCAGACTTATAGTGACATCACCATGATGTCCCAATTAACTCAGTCAATACAACGTTATTATTACATATACAAATAATACAAAGAAAGATATAAGTTGTAATTGGAACTGGAATCTTTTAAACTGCACTATTCTTGTCATGATATTCATTTGTGTGAGGAATTGGATCAGACTCAAGTGTCTCCAGCACTCAGACGATGTTAACAAGCAAACAGTCACATCATATTGTCATTATGGTTGTTTAATGTGGTGATAAATGTGTAAGCGTATTCATGGATTAAATTATGACTCTTTATGCAGGCTGCATGCAGATGCACAGCCAACATAAAGATTAAAAGCCGAGAGGAAAACACAAATGAACAATCTTATGATTCATTAATGTGTGATATGACAACATGAGTAACACTGTGCATATTGCTCTTTCAGCTAACAGTCTGCGCAGTGACGATTATGGGCGACCACTCTTTAACAAGTCAAAGTGAAAAGTGAATTAAAATCTTACTCTTTTCATTTTGTCATATAGTCGATCTTAAATACCAATGAGTGCATATAAAAATGACTCATTGTTTCATGGGACGTCTAAATCTCGCTACAGTATTACACGGCTAAAACACACTGTAACTGCATGCTGTAATGAAGTTGCTATGACAGAGGAGCATCTTTTATTTTAGGTGTCATTTTTTTACAATACAAATCTCACAGGCAATTTAACAGTAAGGGCTGCCAAGCTGTCAGGTGCACTGCTCTTTATTGCTTTAGCGGGGACAGTGAAAGATATTTTATCTCCCGCGACTGTTTCATATGCATATTACTTGTAAGCATCCACTGACAGAGGAGACAGACTGCAGGTTGCTAGTGGTATCTGTACTCCTATCACCGGTTCAGAGCCCCAGCCATCCGAGCCTCCAGCCTCTCTCCTCAGCCATGTTCTCAGTGGAGAGGAAGGATATACCCCACTTCCTAAAGCTCCACCCTGCCCCATGCTCTGCAGAGGAAAGAGGAGAACATAAAATGCAGGGCTAAGGACCTCCCTGGGGGTTAAACCTGAGGGTGGGAACAGCACAGCCAGCTTCTCTATCATTAATCATAGCTGTTTATATGGTATGGCAAGGTGTGGGACTTGTCATGCCTTAACCTTTAAGTTTTATTTCATGGCTTTGATCTTTGGGTTTACTTGATTTGATTAAGATCAAGGAAACATGGCGACAAATGAAAAGGTCAGAGGGCATTTCTGAAGCTTGCGTTGACCAAATGAGAGTGAAAATTTAGTGGATCAATGGGAGGTTTCTGTGGATAAGAAAAATCACAGACTGTCATGTGCAGGGGCGGGAAGGAAAAATGGATTATGGTTATGATCATCTAAGGTGACGTGAGAGAGGCACTTGAGGTGGCCATCGGGGTATTTGGGCTGACGAAGTGCTGCTGGCCAAGTGCACTTGTGCAACTGATGCCCCTGGATAAAATACACCACAGGATAAATTTTAGGAAGCAGGGATCTTCCTTTTGATATGTACCATTTCTGTCAGGTTCAGCATCCTGCTTAGATGGAAAATCTAAACCTTGTATTATCTCTTGTTTGCCCCTTCATTCCTTGGTTTGTCTCACTCCGGTGAGGAAATTCTTGGGTGACTGTTGACAGACTGGATGTTGTCTCCACAATGCACAATGTCTCTTTTTAGCAAGCAGGGGACAATAGTGATGGAGGAACCGTAGGAATGGCCAGAGCAGGAAGCGTGCTGAGGAGGACAGGAAATAGGAAGCGCAAGCAGGAATAAACGCTGTTGAAATAGCCGGAGGGAAATTTCCGTTCCGCTGTCTTAAGGTTCTCCTGCAAGTAATTCCTCCGCTGCCCTTGAAAGACACAGACAGTGAGCCTCTCCCAAAGATGACAGACCAGATAGGAGGAATATATCATGGCTGATATTAACATTACACTGATACTAATCAGCATAATGCAGACATGAGACCGTGCGGTTGTTTATCATTTGATCGGCCTGAGCAATATATGTGATCAGTGCTTGTTTTGATGTTCACACTGAGCCTATGAGCTGGTGGCTATAAGAACAAATCTGGTGTAAAATATCCACCTACCACAGCCTCAAAGCTCGCTAATTAATACATTGTATCTTGTTTGATAGCTGGTTCCCCCTTCATGTAGCTTCATATGTGCCGTGCAGACATGAGAGTGGTATCAATTTTCTCATCTAATGTTCGTCAAAGAAAGCGAATAAGCCTATTTCCCAAGTCTTAAACTGTCTAATCCTGCCAACAGATGACGGAAATTGAAATCAGATGTGTATTTTCTTTCATCTTTGTTGGCACTGTGATTTGGCATCTTACTGTCGTTCATTGTTTTTTTCTTACTCAGATTATTTTGTCCTGCATGCATCCATGTTTATCTCTATCTCGTGACATTAAGTGATCCTCGAGAACCTGACCTGACATTTTTGCTGGAAGGTATTTCTTTTGTTCAGTGTAATTATTCGCCAGGTTTCCTAAAGGCAAAGTGAAGTTGCAATCTGTAACTATCATGGGTTCAAATATAAACTGAAAATGAGGCATTTGTAAACGTCTGTCTTTCTTTAGCTTCAAAGTCATATGCAATGAACATACAGACTTGCCCTTAAAATTAATTAAAACTGTAGTCAATAAGTAATGAAAATTTATACATGTGAAATATAACCGCAGGATTAGGCTCAGACTTGAACCTATAAGACACAATAATCAACGCTGTATCGCTCAGTGTGGCGGGGCCAGTTGCTCCAAAGTCACCACGTGATCAACGCTTTTTAGTCCAAATCTTCAGCTTTACTAATTCTCAGAAATAACTCTTAGGGACCAAACAGCAGGAAAAAAAAAACTATGTGCAGCAAGATCATGGCAAGTCCTCCACCCCTGTAGGCAGGAAGCGCCGAGCACAAATCGTCTGTGGGGCTCTGCCCATCAGAAACAGGAAGAACAAAGTGCAAACCAGCAATGACGCCGCACCCCTCATGCTAGGAAGATGGATTGTGTTGTTGAACACCTTGGTGATGTTGCAACAACCCCATGTAAGATCTGGTCCAGCCTCTTCACTCAAGGACACGTTACAATGGTGACATTGGCAATGAGAACCTAGGATTTGTTATGGGAGCCATGATAAAAAATAATGCATATGCAATAGGAGAAATAATGTTGAAAAATAAAATATTTAAGGGATTTCAATCTCCATTAGGAAACAAACAAAGCCCACTATCAGTGGTTGTTTTCGGCTTGAAATAAACACATTTTAGATTGAGTCACTAGCCCTTGTGGTATCTGCTATCTTCCCTCTTCTTCAGTCAAACTATAGAGACCAAGACAAACCAAAAGCCACAGCCCTGAACCATCAAACACAGCATGGGTGCATTTTCACATAAGATCTATTTATAGAGCTTCTTGGCAATAGTGAAGTGAGTAGACTCCAGGCAATTTCAGTTAAAGGTAAACACATCCATCACATATTTAATAATTTAATAAATATCTTACGTGCAACACATTTCCTGCTTTAATACACAAAAACTGATCAGATCGGTGTGTTTTTTTCGTTCCTGGGAATCTGGTCGGACGGACATGGGAAGCATTTAAATGCACACCATCGCAATATAATGCAATAATATATGAAGATAACGCTGTGCACAAATCCACACACCCACACGTATTGGGATCATATAGCAAGACAACACTGTTTTGCTGAGTGTATATATACAGTCTAATTACATTGTGAGCAGTGGCGATAAATCACTGGAGTCTTAATCAAAGCACTACAACAGAGAGAGTCATCAATCACTTACTACAGCACAACACAACATCAGCCTGTAGCTTCTCCTCGTCTCCAGGCTGGCAGCCCCGCTCCGTGCACAACATGGGACACGTCGCTGTGACACATTATCATTAGCACAATCAACACCACTTTGGACGTCCTGACGGAGAGCCATCACATGGCAAATGGATATGAAGATATATGGGGCCATAAAGCTGACAGGCCCTGATTCCCATGTCAATGCATGCAAAGGAACTCTACAAAGGAAAAACTGGATTTCTGTGCCTGTTTTCTGAAAAACTCAAGCGCGAGGTGAGGAAAGACGCAAAATATGAGCAGCACCTCTGAGGATTTTCTTCCCGAGAAAATGTCACATGACTGACAGCCTGCTGTGATCAAGTATTTCAAGAAACGTTGTATTGAACTCTGGACTCTTCAATCTCTGCATAGACGTGTTAACTGTAGTTGGCTGTGATGGATGGCAGAGAGCCGGGTCACCTCAAAGGCACGGCAGTGACATTCAGAATGTCCCTGCTTAAGGTGGGGGAATGACAGATGGCATTTCAATGGAATCTATAAAAATGTGTCATCACTGGAAGATGTTTTGACTTCTGCTCCTCTGCTGCCCTACTTTAGATCCAATGTGCATTCAACAGCACTCAATGCTTTAAAGACCTTCAAAATAATGCTGGAGGCACAACCAGTAGTGGAGACATTGCAACTGAAGATTTGGGCACAATCAGCTGAAGTGGCCATGAACAATACTCCCACAAGTGCCCATGAGCAATGATCCTCATTCATAATATTACTAATTTTTAAGTGTCTTCTGGGCTTCCATCTTCAATCTGTTTTGATGAAATTCCATCACATTTCCCTGCTGTTTCACATGAGAGCGTAGCTGAGGTTAAATGAAAGAGGACAAGACAGACAGAACAAATAGAAAAAAGACAGAGAGGAGGGCTGAGATGGCAGGCAGTCAGCTATGAAGGACATGGCCACAGCAGTTATTTTTAGTTATCAGTTTTCGGAGGCTGTCATTCGGAACATCTCATTAAAAATCAGGAAAAAAAAAATCTTGATGCCCCATCAAACCATTCAAGTCACTGAAACTCAGAGGGAAAAAAAGCTATGTGTCCTGCTGTGCATACTCTCCCTCTCCCTCTCTCTCTCTCTCTCTCTCTCTCTCTCACACACACACACACACACTGTATCCTATATCAGCGTCAAATAATTTGGGAGCACCGGGCTATCAGTGCATACATTAGGCAGATCATTGGTGACCTCTGCAAAAGGTATCTACAGCACATTTCCTTTAGGGGTTGCAGACAGATGGATTAATTGTGTCCACGTGCCCACAGGCATGTCTCTTAAAATGCATAGAAGTCCATCCAAGGTTTATTAATCATTCTATAATGAGAGATTAAACACCAAGATTCATTAGTGCAATGTGGACACAGTAAATCAGATACGTGAGGGAGATATCCTCACTATTAAAGTCGTTAAACTTAATAACAGGATCTCAGTTTTATGTCTTATTCATGCTAAGTGCCTCTCGCAGCAATTCACAAAGAAAGTGACTCAAAGCAACAAATCTGTAACATATTTCTAAGCAGTTTTGGACAGTTGTTTTGTTCTAATTTTTGCTGCAAGAAAAGGAGATAAAGATAACGCAAGGAAAAATGCTGTAAATATGTTTACAGACTGAATTATTGATCCAGGCCAATCAGGACACTTTGACCAATTTCTGCTCTTGAAACCGGTTTATTTAACTCAAATGGGCTATTTATTTCTTCATGTCTCTGTTTGACTGTTAACTGGTAATTGCTAAAGTTATAGGGCTGAACCACACAGAGCAGAGCAATTATTGAGTAATTACTAGTAGACTCAATTATTTAACTCTCCTTGCCCTTGTTAAAGCTACTGCTCCAATGCCCTACATTGTTTTAGAGAACTAAACTCATCTTGCATAAAAAAGTGCAAACACTTGGACAACTGTGCTAAATACAGTCTTTGGTTATAAACATTTGTGACAGAAATACAGTTTGATCTAATCTGCGGTAGGTTTGCACAATGGTGGATGGAGTGAACGTCTGAACCATGCAAAACATAATGGGTAAATGCTGCCACCTGTTGGATCGAGGGTGTACTTGCTGTCTACGATGCTGCCTTCATGCGCTATGGGAAATATTGAAAATCAATTAAAACTAAAGAGCTAATGCTACGTTAGCTCACATGCCTTTTATCCTCTTTGAACCCTAGGTGTACGGCGCAATAGCTGTGCTGTTCTTAAATGAAAACATCATCTAAATCTTTGTCTATTTCGATATTACTGCCTGAGAGTGTTTGTATTTACTACTGCCGACTTGGGCGCTTGAAGGCAGATAAGTAGCCAAACATGGCGGACACGGATGAGCCGTAAGTAGCTGCCGAAGAAACAAGCAAGAAACACAAGTCATTAACTGCCCGAAAGATGCTTTCAAATCTCATTAACCTACGAAAGCGCAGCATGAATGAACCTTCTTTTATTCTCTCTTTTTAGGGAGAAGAAAAGAAGCAGAGTAGTGGAGCTGACTGAGAAGTTAGTGATGAATTGGTAGAACTGGCGGAAGGTTTGAGGTTAACAGACAGGAGGAAGGTTAACGGTAGCTAGCTAGAGAAGCTAACCTTATGCTGGTCATATATACACTGACAGCTAGATTAGGGACAGAAAGACTGACTAGTTGGTCGTGAGTAGCTAACACGTCTATACAATAAAAGTGATATGGTATCAGTCACCTCTATGCAAAGTCAGAGGTCTTTCCTGTAACTTGTCACTGTTGACATGCTAGCTGCTCACCTAGCTTAGCTACCGGGGGCTGCTCAGGCAAGAGAGTAAAGCTAAATAACCCCCCAAATGCTAGAGGGTCAGAAACGCCCACTTGTAAGACATATGATTTCACATGCTTAAACAAATTAACACATGTTAGAGCAGATGTTGACACAGGGCAGACATCAAAACACAAGTGAATGTCAATATGGTATTTCTGTAGTTTCTGGAACATCTCAAGTTATTGCATGACCTGCAGTGAATTTAAATAGCACTTTCAGTTTTGAGTTCAGGCCTTGATTGGGTGTGTGTTTTTTTGCATGATTTCTGAAACTTATAAGTTGTTATGTAATATCACACCATGCAATATTATGTATGCCATAAATGCTTTGAGATTGTCGATGATTGTCCTAAATCTACATGTTGTTGTCTTCAGGATGGTGGTTGATGGAGGCAATGGACGCACCTGTGAGTGGGAGGGACGGTGGAACCATGTGAAAAAGTTTCTGGAAAGATCGGGTCCCTTCACACATCCTGACTTTGAACCCAGCACAGAGGTAACAATTCCAAGGAGCTGAATCATGCGAGCTTTTTGTTGTGGCAGCTGATCTGTTGTGTCCCATCTTGTATTTCTTTAATATATAATGTCTTTATCACATCTCACTACAGTCATTGCAGTTTATGTTAGAAACCTGCAAAATCCTGGTCATTGGTGCTGGTGGTCTGGGATGTGAGCTGCTGAAAGACCTGGTATGAGCACTGTGATTATCATTATTTGGAAGGCCTTAATTTGTGTTTGAATGAATAGTTAACACTTTTTGTTTTTGTTCATACTTCCACTCAGGCTTTATCAGGCTTTCGCAACATTCATGTTGTCGACATGGACACCATTGATATTTCAAACTTGAATCGACAGTTCCTCTTCAGGTCAGTAGAACTATGTAATGAATTCTATGTATAATTTCTGACCCATATTATTGGTTAATGTATTTAATGTGTGTCTAATGTTGACCAGGCGAAAAGACGTAGGTCGGCCCAAGGCAGACGTTGCAGCTGATTTCATCAACAGCCGCATACCTGGATGCTGTGTAGTCCCGTATCCTTTGACTGAACAACTATTGCAAGATTTTAGATGGCTGATATAAATTGCATTTTTTGTGAATGCCGAAACTACAATCTACACCTTTAAAATGTGAAAAATGTTGCAAGCAGCTAATCCCTATGTCAAAAATCCCAATTTAAAAATGTAGACAGAGACCATACAGTTTGCAAAAGTAAGAAAACATTCTGTCCTAATGTGAACTTCTCCTAAATGCTGTGTGCAGACATTGTAAGAAAATTCAAGACTTAGATGAAACATTCTACAGACGTAAGTATCATTAAGACTGTTCATTCTCAACTTACCTAACGTCTGGTTGGAAGGGGTGTAATGAATCACTCAGTTTACGATTTGGTTTGATGCATGACCAAATGACACAGACTAAAAAAACCATTTTGGCAGTTAACGAGTCAGACGTTCATTTCATTTGCAACTTGCTTGTTATTTTGAAGAACAGTGTTTCCGACTACAAAGTCGCTTTGCTGCACTCCATTGCTACTCTGTATGTCTCACATAGCCATTGATAAAATTTAAATGATATTGCATTCAATTTTTCTGCTCTGTAATGCATATCATTAGGTGTTTACGTCAGGTATTTTGTTATAGCCCCACTACTTGAACTATGTCATTATCAGCCATTAGATTTGAATTCATTAATCTTTCTGTTTTCATCTAGAGTTTCATATAATTGTCTGTGGACTAGACTCTATAATTGCCAGGAGATGGATGAATGGTATGCTGGTAAGTTATTCTTCTTCACTGTAATCTTTGTCTTTCAGTCCTTGTTGCTCAATACTTTGGACAATTGTTTTTGCCGAATTTTGCATGCATTTAAAATAATAAGGCTATAAGATGTTCTGATAGGGACACGTGCAACCCCTCTGTATTTCTGTGCAGCTGTCTTTGCTGGTGTATGAGGATGGTGTCTTGGACCCAGGGTCCATCATTCCTCTAATTGATGGTGGGACCGAAGGCTTTAAAGGCAATGCCAGAGTCATTCTCCCTGGCATGACCGCCTGCATCGACTGTACCCTTGAGCTTTACCCTCCTCAGGTGAGAAGGCATTTTTTAATAAGACAATGCTTGCAACATAACTTTGTGGTCTTACAGAAGCGATTCCTTGCTTAAATACACCTGTCTTTCTAGGTCAACTTCCCCATGTGTACAATAGCCTCCATGCCTCGTTTGCCAGAACATTGCATTGAGTATGCCCGGATGCTGCTGTGGCCCAAAGAAAAGCCTTTTGGAGGTATTAAAACAGACTGCAGTTACTATTATTTCTGTTTAAGGGTCTTTGTAGCATTTAGAGTGATCATCAAGTGTCACTTAAGGCTCGACAAACTCTGTCCCCTGAATTACAAGACTTTTGCAAACAAGTAAACATAAGCCCTTGTGTGTATGTGTGTGAATTAGATGGTGTGGTCCTGGATGGGGATGACCCAGAGCACATCCAATGGGTATACCAGAGATCTCTGGAGAGGGCAGCAGAGTTCAACATAACAGGAGTCACATACAGACTAACCCAGGGTGAGCACACATAGCACATCTATCTGTCACCACAAGACCACAATTAATTTTCTTGGAGCTCTGCTGGGAGACGAGCCAAAGTACAACCTAGATTCCAAAGAAGTTGCGACACTGTGTAAAGCATAAATAAAACAGAATGTGATAATTTGCTAATCCTTTTTGACATATGCACATTAAAAACAGCAGAAAGACAATAAATTAAATGTTTGACCTCATCAACTTCATTGATTTTTGTAAATATCTGCTTATTCTGAATTTGATGCCCGCAACACGTTTCAAACAAACATTCACTGATATTTGCACTGATCAGCAGATAGAATTATTGAGCTTTTATTTCTTTGATTGTCCATTTTTAGAAGTAAGCCAAACACATATTTTCTAAATCCTATTTAAATGTTACAGGTGTTGTTAAGAGGATAATTCCAGCTGTAGCGTCTACAAATGCTGTCATAGCTGGTGAGTAGCAAAGACTGAATGAATGTGAACGTGCACAGACCTGATGCCTTTGTGAAAGATTGTATGTCCTGCTACAAAAGAGTTAAACATCTCCAAACAGTACTGAGTATATTGACTTTATGTAAACAGAAATGTGTACCTGGACATGAGTTTTTTCTGATTTATTTTCCCCAGCTGCTTGTGCAACCGAAGTTTTCAAAATAGCATCAAGGTGAGTTTTCAGGTTCTGCTTGGCAGCCATATGCACAAAGTGAATATCTGTTTATCACTTGTGCCTTTCACTGTTTCTCATAATGTCACCTTTTGCATCTGCAGTGCCTATATACCTCTCAATAACTACATGGTCTTCAATGATGTTGATGGCCTGTACACCTACACTTTTGAAGCAGAACGGAAGGTTTGTCCCTGAATTTCACCTGACAGTTTTGGTAGATGGTCAGTTCATTTGCTACAGTGATAAAATTGGCTTTTTGTAAAATGCGTTTATGTTCTGTTGCAGGAAAACTGTTCCGCCTGCAGCCAAGTACCTCTGGACTTGCACTTTTCTCCATCTACCAAACTCCAGGAGGTGTTGGACTACCTGACTGAGAGTGCCTCCCTGTAGGTTTAACTGCTTTATTATAATATTACGAATAGTATTACGAATTACTACACTATAACACTGTACCGCTTATAGTTATATTTGTTTGTTGTTTGATTTTTAGTAGTGCATTATGCATTGTCTTCTGCAACCAAATATAATCTGGTATCTTTTCAGACAAATGAAATCACCTGCGATAACAGCAACAGTGGAAGGAAAGAACAAAACATTATATTTACAGGTAATTAACCTCCGGTTTCACACTGTTTTGTTTGCAGTTCAGTCTCGTGGTAATGTGAGTCTGAGGTGTGTCCTGATGAAATGTGGCAGTTGTGCAAGGTTTGGTTTGAGCTGACAGTTAGTTGGTATTTTGTTTTACAGTCTGTTGCATCAATTGAACAGAGGACACGGCCAAATCTATCCAAAATGCTGAAGGGTGAGATGCTTTATTCACTGAATATGTTTCCTAGAAATGGGAATGCTTACACACTGAATTGGTCAGATGAGCACACTGTGAATATGCTGACTCACTTTTATTATGAACATGTTTTTTCCAGAGCTGGGGCTGACTGACGGGCAAGAGCTGGCTGTAGCCGATGTCACCACACCCCAGACCATGTTGTTCAGACTCTGCTTTACCTCATAGGATGAACTCAAGCACTCCCACAACCAGTTGATGTCATTCTCGTTACTTGGCCAACTTGTGACTTGATGCAGATACAGAATATTTAAAATGGCCTAAAAACTAGGACAGTTTACAGTGTATTCAGTCACAGTGTAAATGATTGTAGCTAAACTAATTGTTTTAATGTACTATTGACTAAAGTTAATGTTTTGCACTGAAAAGCCAAATCATAACTCCAAACCTGTCATGTTTTGGTGATGCATTGTCTGCAAATGTTAAGGATGTCTGCATTAATGTTACCTGCACTACAACCTAGAGCATGCTCTGTGCAAACAAACAGTTGGTTACTTTGGAAACGATAATTCTATAATTGTGGTTTTGCATATTTATTTATTCCAACACAATTTTTTAGTTGCGGTAATCAACAGACACTGATGATGCTGTGTGAACTGGAATAAAATGTTTTTCTAACAAAGCTTCTGTTTTCTTTATGTAACTACATGTATTTGTGGGAGTGCAATAATATTTACTCACAAGTTTAGGATGTAGGATTGAAAACCCTTAATATATAAGATCCACTGTGTGTGCATCAATAGAGACTACTCATTTAATTAAATCACAAACATATCGAGATATAACGATTAAAAGACCAGGTTGGTGGATTTTGGAGGACTTCCCTCTGCTGACTGTAAAATCACAACATCTCAGGCCCAGTCAGACCGGATCATGACGTCATGGTGCTACGTGGAAAGGAAGTAGGTAGCAGGCTAATGCTAGCTGTGGGCTACAAGTTGAGAGCGACCAAAACAAACGATGAAGGCCGAGCAAAGGAACCGAAAAAAGCTTGGATTAACCATGGGACTGCTTATGCTTTGATGGCTGTAGAGTTATAGATGCTGTATTAGACGTACTTGTGTTCTACATGAGTAGACTTGTAGAGATTAAGCGATTTTGAACGCCAGCTAGCCAGTCTGAGCTGTAACTGTATCTGGCATTGATGCTGCCCCTGTACATTAACGTTATGCGTCGGCTAACCTACAGCTTTGCTAACTAGCTAAGAGGTAGCTAGCTGTCCTCAAAGCTTTTTTCCTGGACGTAACAATATTTGAAATCGCGAAATATTGTCGACATCAGGCTTTCGTTGATAACGGAAAATGCAGAGATAGTTAAATTGACTGTGCTTTGTGTGGTAAGGCCAAATTCCCTTTAACATCCGTGTACCAGTTCCTGAACTTGGTCCTAGCTAGCTAGCTTAGTCAAAATGAGTTGGTTCAACGCGTCTCACCTGTCCAGCTTCGCTAAACAAGCTTTAACATCAGCTCAGAAGTCAATCGACCGAGTTCTGGACATCAAAGAAGAGGACCAATGGGGTGACATGACTGTAATGCCCTATGATGGTGAGTAATGTAATATAGGGTGGTGACAGCTAGCTAATAGTGTTATATGCAAATAATAACTGCTTCAACTTGCACAATTTCTTCTCTGCCAGATGTTACATTACCTGGAAAGCTGTCATTAAGTGGAGGATGGGGCATGACGCAGTGGGAAGCACCCCCTGAAGAAAAGACCACCACTCCTCCTCCATCATCTGAGGCCATCACTACGCCTGTCACCCGCACGGTTGTGGATGAATCCGAAAACTTTTTCAGTGCCTTTTTGTCACCCGGCGACGTACAAGGTGTCACCAAAACTCAGGTAGTGTCTGTTCCCCCAACTAAGTCTCAAAGGCGACCTCAGGAGAAGGACAAGAAAAACAAAGAGGCAGTGGTCCAAAAAGAAGCGGAGACTCAAAAGTCAGCACCTGCTGATGCGAGTCACGAGAAGCAGACAGTTGCTGAGAGCCAGCCCCTTGAGCCTGAGTCCTCACCTGCAGCACCTTATGCAGACACTATCCTTCTGGAGCCAGTTTCTCCTGCTGTTTCTTCTTCCGCTGATCTTCCTAGTAACCCAGATGGCAAAACAAACAGTGTGAAAACAGACGTTGGCTCCACAGTTTCTGTAGAACCAAAAACAGAGCAGACACAGACACCATCAGAGCACCAGGCCGAGCAGGATACCACAGATTCCGCTGGACCTTCAGCTGTCACTTCTGAACCTAAGAGCTCTACCCCCTCTGATCCTTCGCCCTCCCCATCTTCTAAGGAAATGCTCATAGAGCATAAAGACTCAAAGATGGAGGACCGTCAAAACGATACCCCCTCTCCTCCTGTCAGTGCTTTCTCCTCAGGAACCTCTACCACCAGTGACATTGAAGTGCTGGACCATGAGTCTGTGCTGAGTGAGAGCTCAGCCAGCTCCAGGCAAGAAACCGGGGAGAGCAAGGCTGGCCTTCACCTGATGCAGGGCTCCTT
This sequence comes from Holacanthus passer, assembly GCA_025331565.1. Taxonomy (NCBI): domain Eukaryota; kingdom Metazoa; phylum Chordata; class Actinopteri; family Pomacanthidae; genus Holacanthus; species Holacanthus passer. The sequence continues at coordinate 4,997,260 of JAFREQ010000011.1, forward strand.
CCAGCTTCTCACTGCCTCCACCTGTGGAGATTTCCCCCGTCTGGAGGACTATTCCAAACTCACGGAGAGCTGTGGCTCTTCATCTGATGCATTTGAGCGCATAGATTCATTCAGTGTGCAGTCATTGGATAGCCGGAGTGTCAGTGAGGTTAACTCAGATGATGAGATCCCTGGCAGTCGGACACTGGCATCTGTAACTGCAGGCCCTGCTCCTTTGACAGTGTCATCAGCTGCGTGTCAGAAACAGGACGATGGAGTAGTGGAGAAGGTAGGAGAGGAAGAGGAAGAGGAGGAGGAAGAGGGCTTTACTGAAACAATGAGGGAGCAGTCACTGGATGAGATGGAGGAGAGTGGACGGAGTGCGACGCCTGTTAATAGTGAGCAGCCTGAAGAATTGATGGAACAGGAACAGGGACCTGAGGCTAATGACACACTGTCTGATCCCATGTTCAAAGCTGAAGAACAGATCATTCCACCAATCACAGAAGAAATGAAAAGTTTCTCAACAGTTCAGATTTTGGAGCTTCAAAAGGTAACAATTGGTTTTATATTCATATATAGCTGGTAGTATAAATTGTAAAAAAATATATTTTATATACTTATTATGCATATGTTTATGTTTAAGTCTATAACACTACAGTTTATTGTTAAACTTCGAAACACAGTTGCTCCAGTATACTGTGTGTCTTTGCCACAACACTTTGATAAACAAATATGAGGGATACATAAACAGCTCTGAAAAGTAAAGCTGTTCATCTTAGCATAAGTAATGAATTGAATATATATCTGCGTTAATCACAAAGTGACATATATATTAAAATGTAAACATGCATTTAAACCAACTCTGCAGTTTACACCACTTTCCTTAGTATGCAAAATAGAAGGAAATAGCTTTGCTAGACTGTCATGACGTATTTCCATATCATCTTGTAAATTCGTCCTGGCTCGTTGTCCTCAGCAACACTTTGTGTTTTCACTTTCTAATGGCTTTAATCCTAACTTTAATATTCCAATTTAAAGTCAGAAATTGAGTAGGTTCTAAATTTTTAGGCTTTTCTGTGTAATTGCTGTTTTAAACACAAATAATGTCATAGGTCATTGATGAGCTGTCAGGCCGCCTTGAGAAGAGAGAGTCTCAGCTGCTGACAGTCAGCAAAGACAAGGCCAGGCTAGAGGAAGAGTGTGACAACCTCAAAGAGTGAGTACATGGCACACACACACCTGGTTCACGATGGCACTGTAATTAATCTTCATAAGAAAACAGTTTTGACCAAGAAACTGATGTTCTTGCTGATATCCAGCTCAGACAAGGCAGCATGGTACCACTGTCTTGTATTGTTTCTGTGAAACTGTGAAAGCAAATGCCGTGAATTTGTTGAACTCTTAACTTAAGCTACAGAAGTGTTTTAAATAGTCTTCCCTTATATACCTGTATGTACATATGTAATTATTCTAACTACAATCTGGAAATAGTGCTTAAATTTTCAAGTTTTATTTTCATTAAGTCACTCTGACTGGTGAAAATAATCTATTTGTGCTGTCTTGGCCATAAGACTATATAAAGTTTGACAGTGAACTCTAGCACTAATGAATGTCTTCATCCTCCAGTGAAGTGGTAAGCCTGAAGGAGGAGAGCTCCACCGTTCAGTCCCTAAAGGACGAGTTCACCCAGCGCATAGCAGATGCAGAGAGGAAGGCTCAGCTCGCCTGCAAAGAAAGGGACATAGCCAAGAAGGTAACTAAATTATTGATTTGAGCCTCTACTTATACTGTTGGTATATATTTATCTAACCCATATTTATCTACTTTGATGTTAAAATCCCAAATCGGAACATGCCCAAAGTGTCTGTGTCAAAGATGACATCTTTCCATGCTACAGGAAATAAAGGGCTTGCGAGAAGAGCTTTCTACAAGACTTAACTCCAGTGATACAATGGAGATCATCAGAGAGAAGGAAGAGCAGATTCGAGGTCTACTGGAAGAAGGTAAGACTAAGACAACAACCACAATATGAAGGTTTCAATCTACAACGCAAAACCTTTGCTATGTTTATGCCTAGTGTCTACTCTCTGGTGTTTTAGAACCCCTAAAATGGAAACTTTTGGAAATGCTGCTGATCCCATTTTAGTTTGAAAACTTCAGGATTGTGTCGTAGTCTTATTAGTCGCGAAAACTTGTAGTAGTGCATGAGGTGTTGAATGAAGAGCAGGAATTATTTTGGTTCATGGCCCGAAGAAATAGAAACATAAGCAGGCCATTTATTGCAGGTTTGCAAACTGATTGTAATTGTGTAAAAAGCTCTAAACATAAGCCAGAGATCCATTTCAAATGTATTGTGTCTTTGACTGATGTAATGAGTGAATGGAAAATCATCACCAAAGTGTTAGCAAATGATTTATTATGGCTCAAGAAATCATGCATACATCAATCTTGATACAGTGTGGATGGTTCAAAGAACACCCGATGAGTTTATACCTTGTTACTGAAATATTTCCCAGATGTAGTGGGTATCGTAAGTTGGCTGATTAGATGTTTATTTTTGTCACTTTTAGGTGAAAAGCTGTCCAAGCAGCAGCTGCAGCACAGCAACATCATCAAGAAACTGCGTGTGAAGGAGAAGGAGAGTGACGCAAAAATCAACAAGCAACAGAAAAAAATCAAGGAGCAGGACGAGGAGCTCAGGCAACTGCAGCAGGTCGGATTGTAGTACACAGTTAAAAATGTCAATTTAACAATGGAAAGAATTTATTTATTTATTTATTTAAACAATGATTGGCATTGTTAATATTGGTTTTAGGGATTAAATCTTAAGTAAAATCTTGTGGAGATTTTTACAAGCAAATTTAGGCTAACTCCAGTTAACATATTAAAACTGAACTCCAATTTGAGTTAGCAGCATTTGCGATATTCAAGTTTCTACTGGTGACCAGTCAGGGATTGGTGTTGTTAGGAAGCACAATAAAATGGCTTTGAAGTCATTTTATTGCTCTGTTGTTGAACTTGTCTTCTGGCTTTTCATTTGAAAAATGTCACCAGATGGGACTTCATTTAAAAATGAATGTCTTCTTTAGACAGTCCTTGTTGTTACCTACGCAGCCCTGTCTGAAGAAAGGAATAAACCACTTGAACTTTGAGACTTTGTATGCAATATGATGTCAAAATACACACCTCAGATCCTTGTTATTGCTGCTAGCGCTATTTTTCTTAAGGATTATAGTAGATCTGCAGGTTTAATGTGATGTTGGGTGGAGTAGGCTGGGTCATAGTCCATAGTCTATAGCAGAGGTTTTCAAAGTGAAAGGCAGGCTTCCTCGGAGGGGGTCTGAACTGTTTCAGGGGAGGATCAGTGAATGGAAGTGAGAAACATTAATTATCAATAGGAGATCACATTGAACAGCGTAAACGTGTGTGATTTGGTTAAAGAGATTGTTCAGTGATACAGTTGTTTTGGGGAATTTTACTTCCCACTTTTCCAGTGTCAGAAACTAATACATGCCATAGGACAGACCTTTTTCATGTATTTGGTGTAGTCTGAAGTTCTGTCAAACATCTTGGCTCAGTTGTTGAGTGTCTGTGGGATCAATTAGCATAATCATGATCCCATAGGCATGCAGGAACTGAGTGAAACTAAACAAGTAAACAAGGGGTGAGTGAGGGCACGCCTTTATTCAAGCTCTGTCTGAGGGGAGGCCCACAGTCTTAGACTCTGAAAACCCCTGATCCATAACGTAAAAAGTGTGTCACAAAAAAATCAGAACACAATGTCTTCATACCATCACTTAACAAACATGGCAAAAACATAATGAAACACCTTGCTCTCTTGCAAGAGAGTCATTTATTGTTCGGGGAAACTGGATAATACAGGGCCTTTAACTGTTGTGTATCAATGCCTGTTATTTATTTACCCTGTTTCATTGCTGTTATCTATTTGTCCTCCATCATAAACCTGGAATATGTGATTTATTTGTCCCTTCCCCTTCCTTATTTACTTTTCATGATTATACAGTGTTATAATTAACTTAAATAAGTATGTTTAGCATAATCATGGCTGCAATTCTGTCCATGTTTTATGTGTTCAGGTCCTAGATGGGAAGGAGGAGGTGGAGAAACAGCACAGGGAGAACATCAAGAAGCTGAACGCTGTGGTGGAGCGGCAGGAGAAGGAGCTGAGCAGGCTGCAGGCGGACAATGAGGAGCTGCAGGAGAAGAACAGGAGCCTGCAGGCTGCACTGGACAGCTCTTATAAGTAAATATTGACACACCCTGCTATTTAATACTTATGACCAGAGCGCTTACTGTAAATCTAACCTCACAAGCCAGCTGTTGCATTGTATTATACTTCACATTTCATTGTGTTATTTAATGGTTGACAGAGTGTCAAGTGTTTGGAAAGTGACATATTTATTGTGTGGTACTCCAGTTTATTGGATTTGAAATGATGCAATGAAAGTGGGGTTTAAGTGTTGACTTCCTCCTTTAATTTGAGGGTGTTTACATCTACATTGGGCAAACACCCAGTCTTCGTCGTTTCATGTCAAATCCTGTGTGTTGAAGTACAGAGCCAAACAACAACCAAATGTTTCACTGTTATCACAAAGAGGGACGGTGCTGTAATAGGGTCATGACGTTGACTGTCTACCTCTCCATCTCTGTTGTCAGGGAGCTGGCAGAACTTCACAAGGCGAATGCCAGCAGAGCCAGTGAGGCAGAAGAAGCAGCTCTTAGCAGGGACACACAGGCCAAGGAGCAGCTGAGCATTGCTCTTGAGAAGGCCCAGGAGGAGGCCAGGATTCAACAGGAGGCCCTGGCTGATCAGGTAACACAGGCTCAGGCTGTAGACATGGAACAATTTGTTTACTTTGCATGTAAGTGACGTTTTGCGGGCTTGTCAAGTCAGCAGCATGCCTTCAATATATTAATGTAATAATAATGTGTAGTAAAGTGTACACTCCACTATACTTTGATGCAGCCTCAGTAAACCTCAATCCTCAAACATAAGTCAGTGGTGCAGATGTTATTTGCACCAGATTTTTATCTTCATGGTTCAGGGGGTACTCACTCAGGCATGCAGTTGATTTTGTGCGATTCTATAAATATATATATTGTTCAGCTGCATCTGTTTTCATTCACAAAATCATGATCGATGGCGATGTAGTGAATGTTTACAGCATATTCTTTTGTTACTCATTTTGTTTGAGTTGCTGCCGAAGCAAAGCCACAAGAAATATTCAGGTAGCAATGTCAATAGAGCAGATCCCTCACTGCCGGGTTAAACAGGACATCCTTCGTGAAACTTTGTCTAATGTTGTGTACAGGTGGCTGACCTGAGACTGGCTCTGCAGAGAGCTGAGCAACAGCAAGCAAGGAAAGAAGATTATTTGAGGGAAGAGATCAGCGAGCTGCAGCAGGTAACATTGCATGCTGGTCAGAAGGTGTCCTACCAAGGTGGTTCCCTTTTGATGGCAGGCAAAAATAACCATAATTGTGATAGGGACAGGATTTATTTAATGCACACCATTTGTTTCTTGTCATCTTCCACAGAGGCTTCAGGAGGCAGAGACTAGGAACCAGGAACTCAGTCAGAGTGTTACCTCTGCAACACGGCCCCTACTGCGACAGATTGAGAATTTACAGGCCTCATTGGGAGGACAGACAGCATCCTGGGAAAAACTGGAGAAGAACATCTCTGATAGGCTAGGTAAGAGGCAGAAGTTTAACTGTATGTGTAAAGCAAGCACCAAAAGACAGTGTTTTGCAAAGGGAACAAAAAGCTTGACATCTGTTCTCCCTTCAATTCCCCTTTTCCTGTTTTTTTCAGTGGATGCCCAGGCACAGCTGGCTGTTGCTGTGGAAAAGGAGCGATCAGCAACAGAGGAACTGCTGTCCATCAAGTCCCATCTGGCCTCTCTGGAGTCCCAGAATTCCCTGGTCCGCCAGGAGAAGGCCCGACTCCTGGCACAGCTGGAAGCTGAGAAGAACAAGAGGGAGAAAGTGGAGGATGACAGCAGCAGGTACAAAATTAAAACCTAAAACTTACTTAACTTATGTTGTCTTTTCTCAATGTATTTCTTCACAATGGAAATGTGTGGGGTTGGATAGATGAGTTAATTTATTGCTGATGCAAGTTAAGTTAATTTGAACTATGACATGGCTTTTCACTAAATTATATTCTTACCACTAGGCCACTTAGAAAGTGTGTTGCAGGACAGAAGGAAGGAGCATCAATAAGTACTCAATAGCAGATTGCAAATGGAACGTTTTTTCCCCAAATGGCAGTGTCTTTCTTCTGTCTGCAGTTCATTTTGTTTTTGTTATTCTTTTCAGAAACATTACATTAAAACATTAGAAGAGGACACAACAAATTTCATTGTGCCTTGAGTTTGTTCCTCTTGACTAGTTTTTCACCCTAAATATCCACATTTAGATACATGTACATATGTGTGTGAAAATTACTGGCAAGTTTATCTGGGGAGGATAAAACAGAAGATTTTTTCCCCACTTCCTCACATTGTGATGCTAATGCTTCCTGGAGAGTGTTTTTGTTTTACTACAAACCCATTTGTGAGTTAGAGTGAGAAGCAGGGGCCAGGGAGGGGGCTCCCCCCTGATAGAAGCAGTCATGCATGTGCAAGTGGTCTTTGTGCCACAGAGTAATCTTTTGTGAGAGAGCCTGCTACTATGACTGGGCCAGTGGCGCAATGGATAACGCGTCTGACTACGGATCAGAAGATTCTAGGTTCGACTCCTGGCTGGCTCGGAAACTTTTTAGCTCAAGCAGAAAAGTGTAAATTATGTATTTTGCACTGTTAAGACATTTTGCAACATAGAGGAAGAAAATATATTTTGATACTGCAATGAAATGCCTTTACAGCTTCTTACCTACACATGGCTGTAAATAAATGCTGAAAATATGACTATTGAGCTGATGTTGTTTAAGGGACCATGTTGCTCCATCATCATTATCTTTCACACCATTATACTGATTTCATTTAATTCAAAGCGTGTCAGAAGGGCTTTTCATTGGCTTTGAGTAGTTGATACATTTGAGACTTACAGCTTGTTCTCTCAATGCAGAGAGCGTGTTGAGCTGGAAAATCTGCAAGGAGAACACATTCGGATGGTAGAAGATGCCAAGAAAGAAAAGGTACCATAATACTCTTTCCATAATACTCTTTCTTGTTGTTATCTTCTGTGAAACAACTTGCTCATTTGCATCTTTTTGCTTTTTCCATCAGCTGCTGCTGACCAATCAATTAGAGATGGAGAAGATGAAGGTGGAGCAAGAGAAGAAGAAGTGCTACTTAGCACAAGAGGCACTCAAGGAGAAGGTTTAGGAGAAATTCTTACTACCAGATTTTATCTTTAGTCTGTTTTGTTTAATTAAAATGTCTCAATTCAGACAGTAAAGATGTTTAAATTTTTTTAAAAAATAGTTGTTAAATCTTTCCCTATCAGGAGCGGAAGGCCATGACCCATTCTGTAGGAGAGCCTCCAGCCTCTTCCACACCCTCCTTGTCCCGCTCCAGCTCCATCAGTGGGGCAGACAATGCTGGGCTGCACACCTCTATTCTTTCCCAGGTACACACTAGGGAAAAAAAAGTTAAAATCTATAAATGAAGATTAGTTTGTACATGCTTGGATTTGTGTAGCTTGACTGGTGCTATACATTGTTTTGTTTGTCCACAGGATGACTCTTTAGACCACTCTCTGAGTACTATGACCATGTCTGTGTCGATGAGCGGGACCAATCTGTACGAGGCTGCCAGGCTGTCTGGAGGCTCCAGCATCATAGAGAACCTCCAGTCACAGCTCAAACTCAGAGAAGGAGAGATAGCACAGCTGCAGGTAGCAATTCAGAACAAACCCACACAAAGCTACTTTATTTATTAGTCGGACAGTACTGCTACATGTCAGCACCAGCTGTCTGCAGACAGAAGGCTGGCTAAATCTATGTTTCAATGTTTCTAATGGTTAAAAATAATTTATTTCAATGTGGGAAAAAAAAACATGGATCTTGAGTGAAAATAACATTTAGATAGAGAAAATGAATCATCAAGAGGCAGCTATGTAGCAGTGGTTTGTACTACCCTTTTTCTTTGCTCCTGCTGTTTCAGCTCGAGATCTCCAGTCTAGAGAGGAGCCGTTCTGTTATGGCAGAAGAGCTGGTCCGCCTCACCAATCAAAACGATGAGATGGAGGAGAAAGTGAAGGATATCCCCAAGTTGAAAGTCCAACTCAAGGTAATGGCTATATAATGAATCACACAATACATTACTACTTTAATGTTCATGTTCATAAATTCCTGTTGAGAGGTACTGTGTTTGCGTAGGTTCTTCTAATTTATGTTGCTGTGCATTTCAGGATCTGGAGCAGAGGCACAACACCATCCTGCAGATGTATGGAGAGAAGGCTGAAGAGGCAGAGGAGCTGAGACTAGACCTTGAAGATGTGAAGAATATGTACAAAACCCAGATAGATGAACTGCTGCAGAACCAGAAATAAACAGTTTTTTTGCACTGTGTTACTTCTGGTGCACTCACAAACAAATCAATCGACCATCTTAGCCACACATGCATTCACAGAAAAAGATAGGGCAGAGAATCTAAGTTTAATCACTGTGTCAAAACAAAATTTGTTTATCTTTATCTGTTGTTTTATTTTAATTAATTATTACATACTATATTTAAGTGGGGGTTTGGGAAATATACATAACATACAATTTATTATTACAGAACCAGTATGAAGGATAGTCACAGTTTGTGAATCGGGTGTCCATTTGAAAACCTTGGGACTTAAAGACGTAATTTCTCATGGTCGAACCTTTCGCATATAGACAGTTTATAACTGTAGGAGATGGTGAAGGTTTTTTGCACTATTCAAATTCATCCTTGTTTATTTCTTAAGGCATTACAGAATTTAAGAAATATCTAAAAATACTGTACAGAGAAATTTATGTATTGTTCTTAACTCCTTACAAATCACAGAATGTGTTGTAGCCCTGAGAGTAGTTTGTGATTGAAATCCTGAAAGTTGGATTTGAAACCATATAAATATGTAAATGAATAAACATTTATTTGGGTGGTGGAAAATATGATGAGTCTTAATTTAAATTGCGTGGAATCAGTTTGATTGCATTCACACAAAATACTACATAATAATGCACAAAACTTTTCAAATAAATCTTCATGTTTTGGAACAATGTCATACAAGTGTCCAATCTATATTTTTATGCAGGACTAAATGTGACATATTTTAACTGACAAACATTTTCTATGTGAAACATTTACTACAAACACTATACAGAATGTGCTTATTATAAAGGGAAACATTTAATCATTAATATTTGGATACAATTATTTTAAAATGTTGTAAAACTTTCTGATGGATCTTGTTTTGCTGTCACCACTGACTGTAAAATGATCCTTAAAAGAAAGTTTGAAGAGCATCTACAATATTTGGGAACAAGAGTAATCTGGAGAGAATGTGCGGTACACAGCGCCACCCAGTGCCCGTCACCACACACTACATACCGGTATAAGGTTTCCGGTGTTATGGCGACAACCGCCAACATCATCGCTTCAGTGTGCGGGAGGATCGAGGCTGTGTTTTCAGGTAAACCGACTCTCACTCAAACTCACACCAGCCTTATGCAGACGACCACTGATAGTGAGTTTCGTCCCTGTCTCATGTTTCTGTACCGTGAAATGTGAAATATTTCTGTGTGTCCAGTTGTTTTGTTGCCACATCGGTCACGTTAATTCACAGCTTAAATGAACGTTAAGGGTCTTTGTTGAGAACTGACGCTGCATGTTAGCCAACACATTAATATTGTAGAAATGATCCTCCAGTCAAGTATTTGTGTATTTTACCCCCTGAAAAAGAAAAGAGTAAGTAACGTGTTATTACCTCCACATGTCGCCAGATTCATCTCATGTCACTGAGTTTGTGAACAGCTGCAACTTTAACGTTATCTTAAAGCTTAATTAACTTAAGCTAACCGACTGTCGCTAGCTAAACGTTTATTAGTAGCATATTAGAGTGAAGTAGCTAATGAAGCTTCTTCTCTGAGAGCCAACGGCCGACAAGCAGATGAGTAGGAGACAAAGTAGACGAGAACTTGTTAAAAAAAAAAAAATAATGGCAATGGCAATTAGCTACAGCTAATGCCATTAAAAGACACTGTAAGTCTGTTGCACATGTAGCTTTGTTCCTGGAGTGGCTCATAGATGAAGCCTTAATGCAGCACAGTGAGAGAGCAAAGAGCTTTCCACTGTTATTCATCCCTCTTGAAGTATCTCCTTGAGATCATGTGTAATTATCATACTGGTTTTATAATTTTGCTACAAGTCACATAAGGCAGCATCAGCTCCTTCAGATGTGCAGAGATTTGGAAGCTACTGTTAAACAGCACAGTGTTGTGTTGTTGTGTAAGCACATGCATAATTGAGACTTTACAACATCACATGGATAATGGGAATATGACTGTGTTGTGTGTAAACATTGGTTTGGCCACATGCAACTGTGCAGGTCACATTATTACCAGCCAACAGTTTGCATTTGCCCCTTCAGCCTCAGTTGTGATTGCTCAGACAACAGTCGGAAAAAGGGTCAGTAATACTTCCTGCAGCAGGACCTTTCCTTATGTGGCGCTCAGACCCGCCTGGAGGCAAAGTTCCCACACACTTGCTTGTGCCCACATGCTTGTATACTGTGGTGTTAGGCTTTCAACCAAGATTACAGAGTACAAGTCTGAGTCTGTGTCTCTCCTCCTCCTTTTTTTTTTTTCTTTTTTTTGTCCTCAGGGTGCTGTGAGGAGAGGCGGCTATCTCACATGTCTGTGTAACTCTGACTATGCTGCTCTTGGTAGCGCTGGGCATCGTCATTTCTTTCACTGTGGTTGCCACTGAGAAAGCGGAGAACACCAACCACAAACCACCAGCACCGCTGCTCAACTACAGCGGGATCTCCCTGCCGCCAGAGCACGTACCCTACTTCCTCTACAATAACAAGAAGGTCGCCAAGCAATGCCGCCTGGACCCACTCTGCCCTTTTAAAGTAAGATATGCACTCTGTCAACTTTTCACTGTTCTAATTTGTTTTCAGTGCTGAGTGGTAGCATGTTAGTTGGTTCCTTTGGGTTTTGCTGTACTGTGTGGAAAAACTCAAACAAAGCCCTTTGTTAATTGACTGTTAAGTGCCTTGAGGTTTAGATCATGCCCAATAACAGCATGAAACTTGTAAACTTGTTGCTGAAATGTATTATCTGTTAAGTGTTGTAGAATGGCGACATTGTGTTTTATCAGAACAGGCAGCACATTATTTAATGGAGATTTCACTCAGTTGCAGTATTGAAAGAAGTAGCTTCTGTACATTGATGTGTGCATAAATGGACACGGCTCTCTTGTAGCTAGTGAGAAGACAGGTATGAATGTCCTGGCCCTTTGTCTGTGGTGTCACAATGCTGTGTTTTACTCTGGGGTTTACTTTAGAATTGCACTTGCAAATGTAGTAAGAAGAGCATCAGAGAAAATAACTTCTCAGATACTATTGTGTAAAGTTATTTTATTTTTAACCCATGTTACAGATTAACAATTATTCTTGGTCTGGTTCCAGTCTGACTTGGTTTTCTTAGCACAAGGAAAAAATCGCATTTCCATAGAATCTGTTTTTTGTCCATCGTCAGGCAGGGAACCCCCCACTGTTTGTAGAAAGACAAAATTTGATGGTAAACTTGCATCACAACTCTATATGAAACTGGTCTGGCTCTGTTTCTCTCTCCTTCTTATTCACACACTCACTCACACACACATATTCACACTTGTTTTTACAACAGGATGCCCTGCAGGATCTGTCTGCCTGTTGGGGTTACGAGAAGAACTGTGATCCAGGAAAACGCTTTAGCTATCCAGTCTGTACCAAAGCTGACTCTGGATGGTACTTTTCCTCACATCACATTCTAACACACTTTATGCCCTCACTTTGTCCTTTTTTAGAAGTATAATGCAGTTTACATAATTTATTTTCCACATTCTCCTAGCAGCCATCCATGATGTGTCAGGTCCTTAGTAATCTTAAGTTTAACAAATAATAGTAATCTTTTATTTATAAGTATTGAATTCACTGAACCACAGTGACCATTATTTTTCTTAAGTAAAAGTGTAATAATTCATGACATGCATCATTGATGAACCATTATGGTCTTGGCTTTGCTGATCTGCCTAAATCTCTGATCTGTCAGGGCCCGTTCACTGGAGGCAGCCCAGGAGCTTTTCTGGAAACAGGCTGATTTTGGCTACGTCAAGGAGCGCCTCTCTGAGCTCAAAACACTCTGCAAGGCCAGCAAGCCAGTAAGTCTGCTCATTTCCTTAGTTCCCATGGGCCTGCTGTGTCAACAGGAAGAAACAACAGGTAGAACAAACATGGTCTTAAACAAAAGAGTCCACAGACAATAGGCCTGAACATAATTTGCAGCTCCAAAGGAGTAGTATTGTAAAGAGACTACTCTCACGATCTTTAAGATCCAGAGCTTATTAATATCACCTAAATACTAAATATTTCTGCTCTTAATATTTTTCCAGGGGGACTCATCGTTAAAATGTAGTAGCCACACTCGCTTCTGTCAGGCAACCAACCTTTACCTTGACTTGCGTAAGCCACGCAGAAGTCATGACAGGTCAGTATATTTGACAGTGACATGTACATGAAGAAAGCATTACACTGACACAGATGAGGGAGATGACAGTGTTTTGTAACTCATCAATGTTTATGCTGCAGATACAAGGAGGACTTCATTCAGAAGGGTGAGATTGGCGGGTGTTGCAGACTGAACAAGCGAGCCCTTGCTGCCGAGGGAGAGCACAAGAGCCCCTTGCAATCTTGGTGAGGCCAGCCGCACACATTTACACACTCACTTACTGAGCTTCAGCCAATGACTTTGGCACAAGCTCTTGGGAATTGGAAAAAACATGGGTTTATGGTTACTGAAAGAGGCCAAAAGCACGTTCCCTGACCGGGAATCGAACCCGGGCCGCGGCGGTGAGAGCGCCGAATCCTAACCACTAGACCACCAGGGAGTTAAAGATTATCTTTTGAGCACAGTTTTTGGAATCTATTGGATACATACATAGGCTATGTATGCATGTTTTATGCATCCGAATCAGGTTCATTTGAACATTGCTTGTTACGTGGAGGCAATAGTAACATTTAAAACACAATAAAGATGCACAAACATAATTAACATGTAATCAAAGAACAGAACACAGTTAAATTATATAATTATATTATTATATTCAAGAAGAAAGTAGTTTATAGCCATGATTTTAAAGTGACCTATAAGTACAATTGTGTCCTGTTTGAATGTGTGTTGTAAAATATTCCAAGTATGTGCAGCACAAAAACCAAAAGCAGTTTCCCCAAATTAACCGGACCTCGAGCATTAGCCAATCACTTGACCGGGTCATAGCGGCAAAAACGGCAATAGCGACTATGGGACCGGTTTAATAAGGAAGTGATGTATAATAGCACATTACCATTAAGGGCTTTATAAATAAATAGAATCAAAGTGCTAAAACATGTCTTCAAATAGATAAAATAACATGATTTTTCACATGATGAAAGAGTGCATTTTCCCATGTAATAGTGATGTTGTTTTAGCTACTAAACAAGCCCAAAAGGATGTTCCCTGACCGGGAATCGAACCCGGGCCGCGGCGGTGAGAGCGCCGAATCCTAACCACTAGACCACCAGGGACCTGACCTTGCCACAGACATATGTGTACCAGGACAGACACATAGCATGTGTGACAGCTGGCAGGACTGGACCTTATGGGTGTATTAACACAGGCAGTCACTAGGTGGTGCTTTTATCCTACACCGATGAAGTACCCTTTCTTGCTGACCAGGCGTCTGTGGGCATTAATGTCTTGTACAGCTTAAGGGTGGTTAATGTCCTGCTTGGAGAACAAACAGTTACAGTGCATGTTTAGTCTGAGTTGGACCAGCTGCTTCTCAATTATAGAGAGACCAGTGTAGAGAAAATCTGAAAGATTCAAAGCTCTGAAACTGTTACAGATACAAATGCATGTAGAGTGATCCTTAAGAACAACAGAATACCAAAAGGAGTAGGAGCTTCTAAGTCTTCCCCTGCCAGAGAAACGTCTTGACTGAACAAATTAAAGAAACTAAACTAATTATTAAACATGTTCTGTTTGCTATTAATTAGTAATGATCCAGTAATGGTATTTTTTATCCTGTTTGAGTTGTTATATTTAAAGTTATTGCAATTGTTAAAAATCACTCCTTTCTTGGGCACTTTAACTCCATAAGCTGAGTTCAGATCAGCATTAACCCTGTGTGAAAAGGCTGATGTCTGTGTGAACCACACACTGCATGATGTGAACACAGGTGACAACTAAAGCTTCCCTAATCTTCTGGATTTGACTTACCCTTCATAACAATTTAAACAATCCTCTGTGTGTATGTTTTCATGACTCTCTCAAATATTGGTATACAGACAGGCCAGAAATCATCGCTAGTACTCAAGCAGCTAATCAGCAGTGATTTTCACATAATTGTACATAAAGTAAGCGTTCCCTGACCGGGAATCGAACCCGGGCCGCGGCGGTGAGAGCGCCGAATCCTAACCACTAGACCACCAGGGACTTGTGCTGTGTTGCAATAGTGCACCGACATGTTCAGTCCTACCTGCTTGTGCGGGACAGCGGGAAAAACGTGCAGAAGGATGTGCTACTTTTTATTTACAATTGTGGAGCAATGCCGACACGCTTTACTTGTCTTATCCACAACTGTCTTTCTGTTACTGTCCAAACCACCTACCAAACAACTGATTTAAAGGACACAGGCAGGTCTTCCAGCTACGGTGTGCCAATGAAGTATGGATCAAACGTTCCAGGCAGAACTTGCATTTGTGAGCTCTGATTTGGCATCACGTGCATCACTCTCCGTACAGTGTAGTTTGTGTGTGTCTGTGTGCGCCGCATCGTGACTGTGACAGTTAAGCATGAATCCACAAACCGTAACAGCTCTTATAGTCACATCACTTTTTTTTCTTCTCAGAGATAATTCTGTATGGCCTATCCCTACCTGAAATCAACTGTTGTGTAAAAGCACCAATTGGCTCACACAAAATATCATCACATTATCAATCACTATCAAGCAGAATGAGCTAGCCCTCTCCAGAACATAACAAAACACTGGTCTGTTGGCACATCAGTGGGCTAGTGGCGCAATGGATAACGCGTCTGACTACGGATCAGAAGATTCTAGGTTCGACTCCTGGCTAGCTCGGTTGACTTTTCCTCATTTATAAACAGAGGGTTGCTGCAGTGACTGCAATAGACTACAACAGTCAACTGTCCTCTCTATTAGACTGCGGAAAGCCTGCACTTGATATTTGAACAGAAAGTTCTGTGCTGGAAGCAGCCTACTTTGTCTTCAGTAGACATGTCATCAAATGCTAAAATTTTCAGAGATTTTCTGACTCTTGTAGCTCATTGAAATGTAAGTTGTCAATGGCACATTGTTTTTTTTATTCTCAGAGCAGAACCTTCAAGCCCTACTTGAAATTAGCATTTGTATGAAGGCATCGGAATCACAGCAAAAATGTTACATTTTCAGTTATTATCAGGTTTAAGATAAGATAAACCTTTATTCGTCCCTCAGTGGGGAAATTTGCAGGTACTATCGAATCACTGTTGAGAACTATCATAAATGTTTTTGGGTTGTAATGTTTGTTATTTCCCTGTGTGTCACCTGTACCATGTTAATGCAGAATTTTTACACCTCTATTGACAACACTATATTGATGTGCTGCTGTTTGTAGGTATGCTGAGCTTCAGACTTACACAGAACTGGACTTTAATCCCATAGAGAATGGACATTGTGACCTCATCATTGAAAAACCCACTGTTTTCATGAAACTGGATGCTGGTAAGTAAGGAGGATTTACACAACTCAATTTAAACAAGTAGCTTGTAGTTTGTAATACACCTTAATAAAGCACAGTACACATGCTCTTTCTACATATGATAAGATAAGATAAACCTTTATTCGTCCATGTGTGCGCATTGACTTGTTTGACGCTAGATGCCGGATGAAGATGTTGCTGCAGTCAGTTCATGTTTACAATGTTCAATAGCACACATTGTAACATGATGACAAAACTAACAACAAAACTGTTTTTCTGATAGGGGTGAACATGTACCACCACTTCTGTGACTTTGTCAACCTCTACATCTCCCAGCACATTAACAACTCCTTCAACTCAGATATCAACATCGTCATGTGGGACACGGTGGGTACCTGATGCCTCCCACTACAGTTTCAATGGAGGGGTGGGTGTAATATGTTGTTTCTATGAAAGGTTTAGCAGCACTTACTGTACAGTTAGGGAAACGTAGCTGTACAAATTCAACAATTCATATACATTGAATTTGTTGGACTTAATGTCACCTGTACAGACTGCGGCAAAATATATGTATAAGATGCTCATGTCACACCTTTATTTATCTGTCAAAACTAAGCACAAGGTGGGATTTTCCATGTGTCCTGCCCACAGTGAATTGGTGGTGCCTCTTTTAGCTGCATAAGAAATAAATACACATTTATGCAATAAATCAGTAAAGTGTTTCATAAATGTAGAAAAGAAGTGTCACACATTGGATATGTTCTTGGATCACAAAGATGCAACACAAGATTTCAAATGCAGATACATAAGACTATTTTGATTAAGAATATGTTGGCAGACGAAGTGAAATGTTTTAGCTTTCTGTCTGAAAACTGTGAGCGGATTTGGGCACTGCGAGAAAGCCAAGCAGCATGCTACAGCCAGAGTTTTTGTTTAACAAGTCAGTGGCATATGTGCCTGGTGAAGACATCAACGGGAAACACAAGTTGAAAAACAGAATGCTTTTACGGACAGCCTTATCCGGCCCATTGTTCCCTCCGCTGTGCAAAGAGGTAAAGAGGAAAAGGGAAAGAGAGAGAGAGAAATGAGAGGGAGAAGGGAGAGAAAACTATCAGGGAAAAGGAAAGCGGAGACCTTTCAGCACAAACTGCACACTGCAGTCCAAACAGCAGCAGGCTGGCAGATAATAGTGTGATAACAGATTTGTTATAAAGCCGAAACTTCAGAAAAGTACAACCAGCAGAGTTTGAAAACAGATGACTGACTCTGGCACTGCTAAAGGCTGTAGTTTTCATCTTAATTTTATGACTTTTATTTTTCATTTCAGATGTAACATTAATTGAGTTAACATTTGTTCCCTTCTTTTTTTATGTCTTTCCCCAGAGTTATTATGCTTATGGAGATCTTTTCAGTGAAACATGGAGGGCATTCTCAGAGTATGACATCATCCATCTGAAGACCTATGACTCGAAAAGAGTAGGTATCATATCACCTTTGGGTGGTCATTGAATGCTGCATCTTTGTAAAGGTGCCTAACTCATCAATTACTCAAGTATGTTTGTTTAGAAATACCAACCAAATCGGTTGTTTTTAGTATGTGGAAGTTATTTAAAGGTTTGAGAATGTTGTTACAGACTACGAGTGAGTTGTTTTTTTCAGGAAATTTCCTCTGCCACACAGGAACTGTTGTGTTTGGTGTATCCACAAGCAGTATGATAAACCTTGGCTCAAAAGACACTCAAATTCCATTAGTATAACACTTGAATGATCTCTGAGAATAGCAGTTTAAAGAAACCACAACAACGAGCAGTTTTTATATGTATATTATATGTTAGCTAATTGTTAATGTAAATCCACATCGTCATTGTAATATTTCTGAAAGCAGTTGAAGATGTCAAATAGGAATGCTTGCACTCTCATGCATGTACAGCAACATTGCATATACACAAACCGATTTCTGTGCTGTGCTATAGGCTTACTTCACTGATTTATTCATGCTTGTCCATAGGTGTGTTTCAAAGATGCCTTCTTCTCCCTCCTTCCGAGAATGAGATATGGTCTCTTTTACAACACACCTCTCGTAAGTTACCCCTCACGTATATATATATATATATACATGTGTTTGTATGCACAGCTACTAAACTGATGCACTTTACATATGTATTTGCCTTGAACAAATTGCGATGTCTCATACTTTCAATTCTGCCTTGTTTGTCTTCATTTATATGTTTTTATCTCACATTTTATGTTAGATGTTTTTGGCATTTCCTCCCCATGTGCACAATGATATCCGGTTTAGTCATAAACATGCAGTTCAGGTCAAATATTTATGTGATGTATTCAGAAGCTCTGCAAGTGCTCATGTTATTTAAATGATAATTCCAAGGAGATTACTATAAAGATGATACCATGTAAATGTGTGTCGTCCTGTGGTACCAGCCTTGAGCTGTGAAATATTGATAGATCAGCCTCAAGCTGACGTTTTTGATTGCCCCTGCGGCACATGTCATGTTTATATTCATGTGCTCACATTTATAGCTACAATGCAACAGTGTATGTGTGAGATTCTTAGACTTGAGATATGCATAGGCTCATATGATATTCATTCTAGGGAGATTAGGAAATATGTTTACAATTGTCATGTACCCAGTGTGTTACATTTTCATCACAATTTTTTCACAGTGTACTAGTGTGGCCAGATTCAATTTACCTTCAGTTCATTTCAAATCAGAGAGTACATTTTCTAAAAAATACAAATTATTGTTAATCTATTTGCATGACTATATAGAACCTATAACAAAATAATAATTTCCAGTTCAATATTTTGAACTGAATTGATGAAAAAATGAATTGTTTTGTCAGTGAAATTGACACTATCTGTGGTGTGTTGATGGCAGATCTCAGACTGCTACAGTGAGGGGATGTTTAGGGCATTCTCCCAGCATGTCCTCCACCGACTGAACATCCCGCAAGATGGACCAAAGGTAAAAGACTGTCTTTTAGGAAACACGAATAAACATCGATTACTTTCATATTGTAATCTTGTGTATATACATGGGGTAGATACAGTTTCATGAAGAGGAGGAAAGGTAGTAACAGTCTTAGTAGATCTTAGAATGTAGATTTTCGGTAGAAACAGTTGATCGCAGCAGTAACTTTTCATTCTGCAGTTTGTGGTGTTGTTAAGTAAATATGTGGTTGAGCATCTCTCAGTCAGTTTTGTGGACAACATTTCTGTTTGCCAAAGCTGTTTTCGTGTTGCTGGTGTTTTCATGACTTTCTCAAACCACGGTATACAGACAGGCCAGAAATCATCGCTGGTACTCAAGCAGCTAATCAACAGTGACTTATTATGCATAAAGTGAGCGAGCCAGTTTACAGAAAGCGGCCAAAAGCATGTTCCCTGACCGGGAATCGAACCCGGGCCGCGGCGGTGAGAGCGCCGAATCCTAACCACTAGACCACCAGGGAGTTGTGTTGTATTGCAACTATTATACCGACACATTCAGTCCCAAGCATGGCTGCACAGAAGTCACTCTTTGGATCATAACCCAGTTTAGAATCACAGTTTGGTGCAAGTTTGGGACAAAATGCATAGGGATACGCTTCTTTTTATTTACAATTGTGGAGCAATGCTAACATGCTTGTCTTATCCACAACTCTCTTTCTGTTACTGTTGTAGCTGACCGGGGACCCAAATTGTTCCCAAACAACTGATTTAAAGGACACCGGCAGGTCTTCCAGCTACAGTGTGCTAATGAAGTACGGATCAAACGTTCCAGGCAGAACTTGCATTTGTGAACTTTGATTTGGCGATGTGCATCACTCTCCATATAGTGTAGTTTGTGTGTGTCTGTGTGCACCGCATCGTGACTGTGACAGTTAAGCATGAATAGACAAACCGTAACAGCTCTTATAGTCACATAAAGTACCATCACATTAACATCCGTTATCGAGCAGAATGAGCTAGCCCTCTCCAAAACATAATGCCTGTGAGGAACACACTGGTCTGTCAGCACATCAGTGGGCTAGTGGCGCAATGGATAACGCGTCTGACTACGGATCAGAAGATTCTAGGTTCGACTCCTGGCTAGCTCGGTTAACTTTTCCTCATTTGTGACTACAATAGACTACAACAATCAAGCGCCCTCTTTATTAGACTGGGGAAAGCCTGCACTTAATATGTGAATAGAAATTTCTGTGCTGGAACCAGCCTACTTTGTCTTGAACAGGCATGTCTTCTAGTGCTAAAATCTTCAGATTTTCTGACTCTTGTAGCTCATTGAAATGTAAGTTGTCAATAGCACATCGTTTTTTTATTCTCAGAGCAGAACCTCCAAGCCCTACTTGAAATTAACATTTGTATGAAGGCATCGGAATCACAGCAAAAATATTAAATTTTCAGTTATTATCAGGCAGAAGTCCGGACCAAGTAAGTTAAGTGTTAAAGGGCCCTTGGTGAAGATTACAATGTAAATTTTCTGCTGAAACTTTGAGAGGTGAGGATTTTTCAGGTTACAGTTTGTGGTGTTGTTAAGCCAGTATCTTGCTGAGCATCTATTGATGGTGTGTGTTTTCATGACATTCTCAAATCCTGATGGACAGCCAGACCAGAAATCATCGTTATTACTCAAGCAGCTACTCAACAGTGTCTTTCACACTAATACATACAAAAATAAGCGTTCCCTGACCGGGAATCGAACCCGGGCCGCGGCGGTGAGAGCGCCGAATCCTAACCACTAGACCACCAGGGAGCTGTGCTATGTTGTGAATAGTGCACCAACATGGTCAGTCCCACCTGCTTGTGCAGGCATGGCTGCCTCAATCTTGATCTGAAAGTGGATATGGTGAAGTTGACTATCATAGACTGGAAACATCTCCAAGGTGCCTCCCTGCCCTCTGCCTTGTAAATGCTGGTATAAGTTGACGTACCTGTCTGATCAGGAGTGAGTCCATGAGTCCATGAGTAATGAATGAATGAGTGATTGAAGGCCTAAGATGATGACGTCAGTCAGTCTCTTTGTCCAGAGTAAGATATGTCAATATGTATGTGGATATGTATGTAGATTCCATGCATTTAAGCTGTTTTTCACCTTCTCACGTTCTTCTGTTTTTTTAGTGACTGTACTACTCTCCATGTGAGACTTGCTGGTGGTATAGAACTGAAAATGTGTCCCTGGTGGTCTAGTGGTTAGGATTCGGTGCCCTAACCGTTGCAGCTTAGGTTCGATTCCCGGTCAGGCAACAACTTTGTTTGACTTAGTTTAAAGTTCAGGTCAGCAGTTCACCATATAGAGTACAGAGAATGAAAAAGAACTAAAAAATAAATACAGATAACTAATTACTTGGTAATTTCTTGTCTGTATGTATTTTCGGAGGGTGGTCCTGAAGCAGGATTCCTTTTGATTGGGGTCTCCTCCTGTTTTGCTCGGGCTGCTGACTCATGTTGAGAAGCATTGCTGCTCCAGCTCAGAGAGCTAAAGTTGAATTTGCCAACATTTGTCTTTTATGAAGTATTTGTAATATCAACAGCCTCTTTCACACTGATACATACATAAGGTAAGTGTTCCCTGACCGGGAATCGAACCCGGGCCGCGGCGGTGAGAGCGCCGAATCCTAACCACTAGACCACCAGGGAGCTGTGCTATGTTGTAAATAGTACATCGACATGTTCAGTCCTACCTGCTTGTGCAGCCATGGCTGCTTGGATGATGGATGATGCTTTAAGGTGTCACCTATATCTATTAAATGGAATCAAATAGATCAATCAAACTCCCCGACATTCAGCCAGAACTGGTGAAGCCCCTTTGATGAGAGGCCAAAGTTTTCAAGTATCTACAACCAAGTCCAATTTTCTCCAGAATCCATAGAAACAGTAATGGGACCACAAACACACATCTCTGCTCATCATGACATTTTAGCTGGGTTTAGTTTATTTCTTCTTTATCAGTTTAGACGTTTGAGCAATGTTAACCAATTCATCTGGACCAAGATCACCTCTTTTGTTCGGACCAAGGTTTGGCTCCTTGGTCTGTGGGAGATTTCACACATGTCATTTTACTTGGGGAAACAGTTGACATGTCTGGACCAAGTAAATTAGGTGTGAAAGGGTCCTTGGTGAAGATTACAATGTAAATTTTCTGCTGAAAATTTGAGAGGTGATGATTGATCTGAGTGGTAATTTTTCAGGTTGCAGTGTTATTAAGCAACATTCTGATTTCCTGTTGATGGTGTGTGTTTTCATGACATTCTCAAATCATGATGGACAGCCAGACCAGAAATCATCGTTATTACTCAAGCAGCTAATCAATGGTCTCTTTCACACTGATACATACATAAAATAAGTGTTCCCTGACCGGGAATCGAACCCGGGCCGCGGCGGTGAGAGCGCCGAATCCTAGCCACTAGACCACCAGGGAGCTGTGCTGTATTGTGACTAGAACACCAACATGTTCAGTCCCACCTGGTTGTGCAGGCATTTGAGTAATGTTAAACAAGAGGATGGCTTGCAAGACAACGTAGTATTATGTTATGTAAAAATGCCAAAACCTAAGCACGTGATCAGCAGGTACTGCTTACAAGTTTGTTGATTTGTTGTCCTTTGACAAATGTACAAAAATAGTCAGAGTGAAATCAGCAACTGGCACAGAGTATGCTTGTTTCTTCCTGACTGCAGCTGGCCTTTTGAACAAGACCTGCACCGAATGGACATTACAGGTTACATTAGCGTACAGTGTCCATATCTCACAATGTGTTACATTAACGGACATCATTTGGATTGTTTTCTCGTTACATTGCATCAAAATCTTGTATTTTAACTTTTCCTTGGTCAGTATTTTGCACATTCCTGCACAGCTAAACACAAATATATCATACATATTTTTAAAATATTTTTTATAACATTGTTTCATATTTTTGTTATAAATTTTAGTAAATGTATTTTAGATTTGTGTTTCCTCACTTTTGCAGTAGTTTTTAAATTTCTTATGTTGATATACTGTGTTGCACCAAAATACCAAGGCAAGTTCCTTGTATCTGAAAACTTAATTCTGATAACAAAACCAAGCTGTGGGTTGTTTGCTGTGATAGATTACTTGTCTCAAGCAGTTATCTCCACTTATGGTGTTCAAGTCATTCAGATCTTTGGTTGATAAAGATGCTACACAGCTTCCTGGCAGTCTTGTGGTTGTCTCCCTGCTGCTCTTTCTTGCTCCTCTTACTCTCTGGTTCCTACTTAGTTAATGTATCATTATTTCTCCTTCTGTCACCTTAAGTTTAAATATATTGTACTTTAAAACTAAAGATATGGAGTGGTCTAACATGCACACCAGAGAGAAATGTTTAGGTGCATGGAAGAGGACAGCTATTCATCAGTTATTCATGATTTTCTTTTTACTGTTTTTTAAAAAATAATAATTTTCATAATTTGGAAATCCATGTTCATCAGAAAGCGAGCAGTGAATATGAGTTCACAGTGAAAAGATTTTTGAAATTAAAATGCTCAGTTAGCGTTAGGTACACTCTGTTCAATCAGGGCCAAGTGAAGCCATTTTGATGTACAAAGGCATGCACATCCCAGTGCCCAAGAGGATGGGTGCTGGATCAAAGAAGTGTCAAGCAGAGTTTAAAAAAAATAGATCCACACACCAAGCAGCTCCCATTTGAAGGATTTTAATGCTGCAACTTTTGGAACAACAGGCTGAAGTCTGAGGAAGAGCTCGAAATGTCACAGCATCTGACTGGAGCTACTTGGTGTGCGGATCTATTTGTTTCAGTTAATTATCCCTGCTCAACCACCAGTAAAGTTTTAGACCCGTGATGACAATCACATCAGGAAAGTATAAGGATAATATTGTAATGCTCTAGCCTCTATGCCATAACTGAGTCTTTAAGGACTGATTTCATAATGTTTTCAGAAGAAAATAGAAATCAAGAACTATAGTTTTCTAAGCCTGTATTTTGAATGTGGACTTTTGAGTTTGGAAGCTTGTTCGCTTCTTTTAGTTGTGCACTCACGCTCACGTAGTACCACAGGCTCACCTCCTTATTCACCTCCTACATCTGTAACTCTGCAGTGCTCCTCACAGGCATTTATGATCCAAAGTTTGAAGTGCTTGACTGTATCTTTGTGGCCAGCAAAACGCTGATAACTTCTTCCTTCCTGTGGAGCAGCTCATTGGGTATTCATGGCCTTCACTGGAAATATGCTAAGAGGCTTTTCAGCGAGACATGGTGCTGCTAGCGATAGCAGGCCAGCGACTGAATGAGAGGTCTTCTCGGCCCTGACCCTCTCCCCAGCTCCTCCTTTCATCCCTAGATTAATGGCACAGCCGAAGACTCACACTGCTGCTCTCCTCTATTGTGTCCTATTCATCTGAGTCTACTGCCCCTCTCCTCCACACCTCCTGCCTCCTCTTCCATTTAATAAAAATTAAAAATATTTATTAAGTGGAAGAGAAGAAATTAGGTCTGTGTTGAACACATATACAGTATGTCTACTGCTGTAGCTTGAAGAGTTTATTGTGCACATCTGATTACACAGTTTGTAAGTTGCTCTTAGTGTCATTACTTTGATTTAAGGATGCTGAAGTTGTGATCCTTATTGTTTATTCCCACATGGTACAAAAGTCTTAAATTCTCTTTCAGGACACAAGGTGGCAGTAGAAGAATGTGGAAAAAGAACCATCTCAATACACGCTGTATTAACTAATAAGAGCACATCAGGGATGAAAACATTTGATTCCGTTAAAAAAATCTTTTGCACTGTGATTTTAATTAATACATCCTTTCTTTTGTGCTGCATAAAAGAGACATTATAAGTACAGGCTTTTTAGTTAGTTTAAATGAGCACCATGTTTTCCCAGCTGCCTATCTTTTCTGTCCTTGGCTGATTGATTATTGGGCGCATTGCTGTTTTCAGGAGGGGCGTGTTCGTGTCACCCTGCTGGCACGCAGCACGGAATACAGAAGGATATTAAACCAAGTGGAGGTGAGTCCTGCACCGCCCTCCCTCCCTCCCTCCCTCCTTCCTTTCTGTCTTTTACTTTCTTTTCCCTCCATCCTGTTCTGCCACCTGTCCTCCTTTGTCTTTCCCTTCCCCTCTCTTTGTCTCCTTCTCTTTCCTCACTCTATACGGCTCTCCCACTCCCGCAGCTCCTCCTTTCCACCATTGATTTACTGCCCACATCTGTTAAGTGCCTATTTAAAATCTTATTTGCTATAAACAGTACAAGTAAAAAAGGCTTGTGATTTATACGGTCACTGCCGATATTTGTTTGCTCTCTCATTGATCAGAGGACACGCACCTCTGTTGTTGTTACAGCTGGTAAATGCCCTCAAGACTGTGCCTTCACTGGAGGTCAATGTGGTGGACTACAAATACAAGTGAGTTATAGAGTGCTTGCCACATTACTGCGGGAGCTGTTCAGTGCTGCTTAGCATGGGTCAAGGATGTAACTGCGCTGTATGAGAATAAAGAGAGTGAGAGTGTTTAGCTTTTTAAATTTGTGTAATAGTGACAGTGGTCACACAATGAATGATTGATGTGCGACTCCCTGTCTGTCTTTCAGGGATGTTCCCTTCCTAGTGCAGCTGAGGATCACCCACAACTCTGACATCTTTATAGGGATGCACGGGGCAGGTCTCACACACCTCCTCTTCCTCCCTGACTGGGCTGTCATCTTTGAGCTGTGAGTGACACTTTTTGTCACAGCTGTGTGTGTGTGTGTGTGTGTGTGTGTGTGTGTGTGTGTTAGTGACAGACAGAAGAAGACAGAGAGGGGAGCAGGGAGAGCAATGAGTTTGGCAGGGCGCTGTGCCCAAAGTGCCCCTCAGACACTTGGTGTATGACTGTGAAATACTGTCTAATTAACCAGGCATTCATCACACCTGGCTACCCTGGGTGGAGGGGCTGATTGGTGTGTGTGTGTGTGTGTGTGTGTGTGAGTGAATGAGCATAGTCTGGGAGAGTTTTGTGTGCATTTTGTTGAGTGACACAGAGTGAGAACCACAGTGTGTATACAGCGAGAGAGAGAGAGAGAGGGAGAGAGAGAGAGAGAGATGGAGCAAGAAAGAGTGAAAGTGAGGCAGACCGAGGAGAGCGAGAGATAAAGTGTCTGCATCTGTCCCTCCCAGATATAATTGTCAGGATGAGAGCTGCTATCGAGATTTGGCTCGGCTGCGGGGCATTCGATACGTGACTTGGCAGAAAATGGACAAAGTGCTCCCACAGGACAAGGTAGGGGAAACTCCCGTACCAGCCATTAGCTCCCCAGCACCTCAGCACGAGCTTTCTCAATTCATCTCAGCTATCTCACACATACACACACTCTCATGCACTCATTTGATTATGTACAATTATAGACACAGCAGAACACACATACAGAATTCTTTTCTCTTCTATGTCACTCCACTGTCATGGAATCTAAACGCCCACATTCCTGTGCTTTTATACATCCTTTTAATGTACACACTGTTCTCTATCACTTCTCCCACGTCTCAGGGTCACCATCCAACCCTCGGGGACCATCCAAAGTTTACCAACTACTCCTTTGATGTGGGGGAGTTCATGCGCCTCGTGCTGGAGGCAGCTGATTACGTCACACACCATCCCAAATGGCAGCGTCGGACCCTTCACGATGAACTCTAGAGTCTCTGTGAGTGTGGGACACAGACATCTGGCTGCTGAAGAACCTTTAATTTGAACTTGTCGTTTGGTAGAGTACTTGCCACCTCCTGTCTGCTGCTTTGGTAGGTCTGGATGGGGGGGAATACGTAGGATAGGACATGGTGGACAACTCGGGGTTGAATAGCTTCCACAAGCTCCATTATTATCAAATCAATTAAAGGACGA
The DNA here is from genome assembly GCA_025331565.1 of Holacanthus passer. NCBI lineage: Eukaryota > Metazoa > Chordata > Actinopteri > Pomacanthidae > Holacanthus > Holacanthus passer. The sequence goes on from JAFREQ010000011.1 coordinate 5,024,036, forward strand.
GGCACATGCAGTCGAAGCATCTGGAGAGCGATAAGATGTGTCTTATGTTTCTTCATTACCTCCGCTGCGTCTACTTCATTCCACGCCGACAAAGTTAGCTAATGAGCAGCTGTTGCGGCGTCCCTTCACATGCGACATCTTGTCACATTTGATCAGAGTCACCTTGATGCCAGCCTCTTCAGAGCTGTTGACAATCACGCCAGAGTTTCTGAGCACAGCATACGGCAGCATACGCCGGTCTAATACGATGTGCTGTGTTCACACACTGGATTCACACACTGGATTCACACACGTAGTTGCAGACTTTCTTTGTAGGTAGTTTGACATGTGAATCTATATGGTTTGAAGTTATGTTCATCACAGACATTAATAACTTAAGTAAGACTCCTGCTGCCAGGAGGGGTTTCCATTTATATCAGTATTATTGTTCGTATGTGTGCAAGTACAGCAATACTTTAAAACACTTTAATAGTAAGTACTGTGAAACACACATTCAAGTATTTGTCAGTGAAACTGAACACTCCATTGTTTCATACAACATAATGAAAATATTGTAAATATAAAAAAAGTTCATGCAGGCTTTTTAATCTGCCTTTTGTTTTTGTGTCTGAATTTACAGTTTGTGTGGTTTTCTCTTACATTGTTAACATTTAATATTTAAACATATGTATGTCTTGTCGTTTTGATATGTCTTTGAAACTGACATCTATTTTTTATTATTAATTCCTTTGCATTTTACCAAAGGAAACGCATTGTCAGTATGGTCAAATGATGAGGGTGCTGCTGTCCATTACCTTTTCTAAAGCCTTCTGAATGCTGTTAGTTTTATATTTTACGGTAAATGAGTCTAAGATGGAATGAGCACAATTTGCATGCGGTCTGATGTAATGCACAAGAGTATTTTGAGCACTCAGCAGATCATTTTCATGTTTCTTGGCCTCTGCGTGAGCTTGATGTTTTATTTATCGATGAAACCATGTTGAACTCCGCCGGACCTTTTTGGTCAGGGCTTCGCTCGACTTGTAAGCGATTTCGTATTCAAAAGCGGTGTAATATTTTGAAATAAATAATTCTGAAAAAAATGCTGAAACATGTCTTTCTGTCTGTGCTGGCCATATTAGACATCAAGCGATTTAATTCATCTTAATTTAATCAATCATCTTTTGAAGTCTGACCTTGGAGGGGAAGAAACTGAAGCCTCTATGTTGCCAGTTCTTGCTGATACCAGACAGCTCTTTGCTGTGCCTTTCATTATTTTAGTGAGTTCAGGCCTAAGGAGGGAAAGGGCTCTTTGCAAAAGGCCACTAGTTCAGTTTTTACTGTCACCATAATAAATCTGGATGACCTCAAAAACTACCCAAGTTAACAGTTACGCATCACGGCCACACGGGGGCAGTATAACACCACACATGAGACCAAACCGTCACCCTGCGCTGTGTGATCGTCCCTGACAGACTTGTTCCAAACATTGCAGACAGTGAGGACAATTTATTCACAAACACATAAGAAGACGCAAGAAGACAAGTGCATTTGGCTCCAACATCACATGTTAGATGTCAGCAGTCGTGCTCCTGCAGGGGCTCTTTGCGGATGTTGTGTCTGAACTTTCTGAGTATTGACAGACACCGGGCCTGTCTGGGATGGACACTATTTATGGCCCTGCTCGGGTTACTGCCAGTGACCTCGTAAAGAAATGAAGAATCTCTATGCAGGGGGATCAAAAGCAGAGGAACCAAGATGTCTGTTCTCATTAACCTTCATGGCGGCTCCAAATCGATGGCCAGGCCCTGTTTGCTTTTGCTGCATGGATCCAGAATGGAGCATTTGAGGTGGAAGGGAAGACATCAGAACCAACAGACTTGAAGTGTGAAGCATGAGCAAAAGTCTCCAGTATAAAACCACCTCCTCTGAATGGTCGTTACATAACCTTTTTTGGCTCATTTGGTCACCAGTGTGCAGCTGATGTGCAGGCCTACTTTCTCTCACCTATCATTACTGAACAGGCTCCACATTTATAGCCTCGGGCCACTGGAAGTTTACCACCCAGAGCTCTCCAGCAGCCATGTTTGGGTGGCCTTGTTTTGTGATGCCTTAAGTAATGATGCTCTTTTTTTTCCCCTCCACAAATGTTAAATGACTTATCTCTGTCACCCTTAATACAGGGACTCGCTGAGTGAAGAAATGGGCTCCGGGACAGGAGAGCTGACTGCAAGCAAAGGCTGAGGTTTAATCACCGAGGTGGAAGCTGTGAGTAAAGTCATTAGATCCAGGATTCACACTTTGGGATCCTGTTTTTTTTTTTTTTACGCATTCGGTTTCCAAGTGCGAGTTGCGCCACTGGCTGGCTTCGTCTCAGCGTTGTCACATATAGAAAATAGAGTCCTGTTTTATTTGTGTCTGACATTTCCACAGGACCAGCCACAGAGGGAGAGAATCGGCAGATGTATCCTGAACTTTCCGCTCCATTATTTACACGACTGTGCGCCCCAGAGCTGCATATCATCTCTATTTCTTTAATTATCGCCCAAAGCCAATCTTGCAGCCATTTATCTTTGCGCTTTGCAAAGTGATCATTAGCATCATCTAATTTATCTCAAAAGACAAACATTACTCGCCGCCGAACTCAGACAAATCAATCACAACGCGCTCCTCTTACCTTGGCCACTTTTCCATGGTAAACACTGTCTTTCAGGGGGATTCGTGTGGGAGTATTGATTCGGGAGTCATGAGCAGATACATCCTTAATGTTTCTCTCCCCTGTGCCATGATTATTGGGGGAAATAATCCCAGAACAGATCCTATAACCTAAGCTCTTCTGATACCTGAGGCGCCATGGGGACCCCAGCCTATATACTCTTACCTTTACCACAACACCACAACATACAGGGACAATCCTGCAACCTCTAACTCGTCATTCCCGCTTAAGACTGAAACACACAGTGACACATGTTAAGGAGGGCCCTGGAAATGTAAATACAAAGGGAGCACATTAAATTTCACACTCCAAAGTTTGCGTCATGATGTGTTTCCTCTGATACCATCTGGCCCCTGCGAGGATGGATGGATGAGATAAGTGCTGTGGGCTGTTGCATCCATTAGCTGCCTCACTTTAAGATAAAAGGCCTCCCATCCCCTCTGCGACGCGCAGGTCCAGCCCTGTAGACACAACCACTCGCCTCTGCAGACAGGATATATTATGTTTGATCAACTTTCTGGTGTTCCCTTACACTTTACACACTTAAACTGCTTTTGTCTATTTCGTCTGCAATGTGGATCAGAGCTACTAAAGGCACAGAAAAGTGAGAGGACAGTTTGGAGCAGTTTGGAATTCATATGTCCATGAAACTACTTTTTTAACTTCAGTTTTTTTTTTTATCTGAATGCTGCAACTAAAGGGCCGCATGCACCTCAGCCCTGGTGAACCCGCATCAATGTGTAATCTGTTCTCAAAGTCAGACAGATCGATTTGTAATAGATTCGAGCCTAAATAAATGAATGGGTTGAAAATAACATGCAGCACTTTCTTGCTCCTGCACAGGTGAGGGAAAAATGGTGATGAGGGCTTGAGGACAGTGCAGACAAGGATGCTGCAAAGATAAATGCCTGTGCATGTTGCAGGCCTGAAATTCATTGCATGTCATGTTTTTTTCTTTATTTGCTTCCATAAGTTAAAATCTGATAGCTAAAATCACTGACACAGAGCTCAGCTCAGCAATGCAGGCAACAAGAAAACAAGGAAGACATCTGAATGTATCGGACACTCCTCAACTTGGGTCGTTAGCAGACATCGACCTCCTCTAAGTCTTAACGACTGCAAATACAGCGCAGGGGCAATCAATCGCCATCAACACACTGGAATATTCTGGGGATGGAATAATTGATAGGCTGTCTCCTGGTGCGTAACGGAGAGGCGGCGGTGATTAAATTCTGTTTAACACCACGCTGGGGGTGGAGGGAGGGAGTGAGGGAGGGGGGGCACACAACCAAGTATTGACATCCAGACACCATCTGTAACATGATCGAAGCGTGGAGGCGAGCAGGGCTATTATGTGATGAGGAGGGTTCATCGACTCATGCACCTGTCAATCAGTCAGGAACTATGAGACTCACCAGACCCTCAGATCCTCAACTCACACACCAGATACACACAAGTAATGAAGCGTGTGTGACCTCCAACCTGTCATCATCATCATCATCATCATTAGACTTAACTTAGGAAGAATATGTCCAATGCAAAATTGATGACAACCTTAAATTAAGTGTGCACCCAACATACGTCATCAATTCATTTGTCCCTGGTGCAACTTGTATCATGCAAATGCAAATTGGAGCAAACCATAAAAAAAGTCCTTCACTGTGACAACAAATGGAGCTGAATGACTTAAAATGAACTCTTCTATCATGCATCTCTCCTTGAACATGCACGCACATAATTGCCCCCCCTTCTTCCTCCACCCTAACAGTCCAGGCTACTTGTAAACTACATGACATCAGTGAGGAAGAAGAAGAAGAAGAAGAAGAAGGGGTGGGGGTGGGGGGGTATACTGTGGAGCTGGTGAACTGGGCGGGCGCTGTTGCACGTGTTCTGAATGGGGAAAGACGGGCTCGCATCGCATTTCTCATGTCCAATCGATCCCCGCTCGGGAGGAGCGACGGGAGCGCAACTATCACTCCCGCATCAGCGCGCCGTCACTCTCATCAGCATCCCTCCTCCCGGCGACTCCAGCGCCTCCGCGTGACAGAGGGGGAGATGAACTCGCGTGGAGCGGGACACCAGCCCGGCGTCTCTTCTGAGGGGGGAATACGCACTTTTTGACCACTTTCTCCTCACTGTGCTTTTTGACGCGGGACGCGGCGCGATCATGGCAGCGTGGACCTCGTCTCTGTTGTGCCAGCTGTGTTGTGTGCTCCGGAGGACTGGAGCCGTGGCGGGGCTGTAGCCCTCCTCACACAGCCCCCCCCCTCCCACCTGCTCCGGTGCGTGTTTGTGCGGGAGCTGGACCGGGAGGCTCTGAAGGATTAGTGGGAACCAAAAAACGCGTGGAGTTGATGCAGAAAGTGGCTCTACTACTATCTCACCTGGATCCTTTACCGACCTCTGTGATCATGACATCAGGTTTATAGATTTGGGTAAGTTTTTTTTTTTTTTTTAATTTTTAAATTTATTTTAAATATCACATTCTCATTTTAATTCCCATTCGGTCAGTGTGCTAGGGTCAGAGGGGGGCTTTGGCTGGAGAGGTGTGCGGGAGAGAAGGGGTGGTGAACTGGCGAGCTGAGAGCAACTTTGATGTTCTTGGCTCAGAACACATGAAGGAAGGATTGTCTTAAAAGAACAGCGGGGATTTTCCAAACCCAAACCTCCCTGATCTCCAGGTGACTCCGCTCCCTCTCGGCGCGTGATTGCCATGCGTAAAAGCGCACGATGGAGCGACTCGGTCGATCCTCGCTGACCGTGCGTAACGCGTCCTGTCGGGGGGGCGAGATGGAGGTGGGATTGATGCAGTGTGAGGTTAAATAAGCGATTGGTCCGCTTAGTAGCTACTGAGCCGATCCGCGAGGCTGATCCGCTGACCGGGCTCCTTTTACGCACCGGTCTCATCGCTTTGCGTGGATCGTGATCGGCTGGGGACGGAGAGGGAGAGCGAGCTCACACATATGGGAGAGGGACGAGGTGCCGCCGGCTTCTCCGGGCAGATTGCGCACGGAGGCAGGGAGGTGTGTTGCAGAACCTGATGGGCACACACTCTCTTGGGCGCACACACACACACTCCATCTCTCTCTCTCTCCGTTGCGCACACACACACAAACTGAGAGAGGAAAATTACTTGGTGCATGTTAATGGGCGCAGTAATGAGACCCAGCCCCTATCGTGTTGTAATTGTTAGTCATCCTTGTCTCCACCCCTCCCTCTCCCATCCCCTCTCCCCCATCTCCCTCCCCCTCTGCTTATATCTGTCCCGCTGCTCAGGTCTGCAATTTGTACTGTATTGAAAGAGTGTAATTATTTCCCCCCATTGTTTTTTAGTGCGCACTCCACAGAAAGTGGTGTCATCAGCGTGACAGGGAGGACAGAAGAGGAGAGAGACAGGGGTGGTGGGAGGGTGGTGGTGGGGAGGGGTCTGGTGAAGAGGATCGGTCCAGGGACTTAATTCTCATTGACAGTCACATTAACACAGGAGCAGCACTCTTAATCCTGGGGAGATTACTCTCTCCAACCTGACCCTCTGTCACCCAGCCGTCCTGCGCACACACACACCCACCTATCCACACACACACATGCACACACCTGTATGATGGTGGCACACTGACGTCTGACTGTGCTGCTTTTCCTGCCTGCAGTGGATGACTTCTCCTCTGTCTTTGTCACCCTTTTCCATCTCCTCACACCCACCCTCGCTCACTTCCTCCCTCCCACTGCACTTTTCACAGATACACACACACACACACACACGCACACAAACACACAAATTCACACACTTAGCAATTACTCCTCTCTCCAGGCTCACTCTCATCTGGACCCTTCCTCTTCGCCACCCCCCTCCTGCCTTCCCTCCTACGTTGGCTCCCAGCGGTGGGACAGCCGGCATCCTCAGAGGGCCGCTTCGGCTCTGCATGTCTCAACAGCCTCCTATCTACTTACCCCACAGAGGGCTGTTCAGGATGACTGGCTGGGAATGAGGGGGAATGGATTGTGTGCATTTGTGATTGTGCATGAGGACACGGCCAAGCAGAGAGGCGACGGACGGCAGCGAGGAGAAAGGAGGCGAGAGAAATGAGCTGGAGAGACAGAAAAAATTTTTGTGAGAGATGAGGCGAGCAAAGGAGATTGTGCGTGTGTGTGAAAGAGAGGAAGAGACAGCCTATATGTGAAATGACCTGTGTGTGTGTGTCTGTGTGTAAGTAATCGGAGGAAATCTGCACAATGGAATCTTGTAAATCTGTGTGTGCTTGTTCATGTGTGACGGAGAGAAAACACTGAGATGATGATGATGTGTGTGTGTGTGTCTCAAAGGCGTTCTGGATGATAGGCTAGATGAATAAGCAGGGATCAGGCATGTAGGACTGGTGAGGTGACAGCAGCACGACAGATTGGAGATCACCTCCACACACACACACACACACACACACACACACACTGGCATTAAGAGATTGACTGTGATGAATGGATACTTCCCGACTGAGAGGAGGAGGAGAGGAGAAAGGGGAAGAGAGGAGAAGAGAGGAGAAGCATTCTTTCATGTCATGGGCAGAAAGATGGAGAAAGGCCTCTCATCTGTAAATGACAGTATCCCGGACGGCTTTTCATCTCGGGCAGTTTCTGGGTGTATTGAGTCCGAGAACATGAATAGGCGTCATGCAGGAGCAGTGGACAATAACGCCTTCAGTCGTCCTCGTGAAATCAAGTTGAGAGAAAATGCACCAGGGGACTGATGTCTCTTCTCAAACAGGAGATCCGTGACTCTAATGGAGGACAGAGAGATATTAGATCCATGAGCGTGTATCTGTTTCCTGTTTCAGCCACAAAACCACAGCTGGACAGAGGTCACGACCCATTGGTTAAAAAAAAGGGTAAAGTTCAGATGTTGCAGACAGACCACAGTGATAACATGTGATACCTCATTAGCAGTGTGTGGTGGCTCAGACTAGAGCCACCGAGTTTAGGCCCTCATGAATAAAACCAGTGCTCAAATTACCACAAGGAAAAGAGAATTTAAAAAATCATATTGGAGAGAAGTAAAACACCGTCCACTCTCCTGTTATGTATATAGCAGTCTTTAAATGACTTTACTAACTGGGATGAGGTCATTTTATCTATAATGTAAGAAAAAGAAACAATAAATGATGATCATGACTTAATCTGGTGAAGTACCCATGCTCACTAAATACCTATTTACTCAATAGATTTTTATCTCAATTTGATTTTCCTAGTTTTTACAACCCTAATTGAGCACTGGTTTAAAAGGAGAACACTAATGTGTTCAAATTTGAGCTAGACCAATAAATCACCCAGGATGACACACAGGCCGCTATTGGCTTCTTGCAGCCATATGGGCATCTGTGTATATGTTGGCTGATAACTAACAACCTGCAGCACAGAAATGACAGTTTAAGTTTGAGGAAATTTAGAAATGCCAAAGATGATTTTTAAATTGTAAATTTGAAAATCTCCCACTTAATATGCATCTTGGTGACAATTCTAAAAAACAAACAAACAAAAAAAAACCCAAAACAAATCTAAAGGATCAAGACTAATTGTTTACATTAAAAAAATACTATTTGCAGACACATTTTTATTGGATTTTTTAAAACTCCTACACATCGACATCGGCCTCAAAAATCAAGTATCGTCAGGCTGTAATTAAAAACCCTTATTTTTTCCCTTTTATTTAAGTAGTTTGTTCTCTTGTTCCCATATTTCAGAAAAATAAAGCTTCTTCTTTTCTTTATATCCTTCATATCAATAGATGTACTTAAGTGGTGTTAACCTGCCTTTTTGGCTGAGTATACCATAGTTGCATCTATTTATCTGAAGACATAAAATCATCATCATCCCATCAAAGCTTACCAACATCACTGTGCATAATAATGTATGTAATAATGCAATAATGTAAGTATGAACTAAAAAACACAGTTGATCCACTCGTATAGTGTCCTGTGGGCAAAGGTGTGGAAGATGATTCTAACGTTGGACTCTCACACACATCATTTTGTAAGAGCAGGTACCAACTTGTCCAAACAGTGGAGGTCCCATGTTGGAGCTGTGTGTTTTGCTTGTCTTCCATTCTCCCCTCTGTCTGTCACTCAGTCACTGACAGCGAGTCATCGGTCTCCTGTGTGGCGCCATCACACCCTCCAGACTCTCTCTAATTCCGTCTAACAGGCCCCGCTTCGACTGACAGCTCGCAGTGCCACGTGTCCCTCCCCCCCGTCCACCTCGGAGAAGACAGTCAAAGACACAGCAGCCATGCCTGGATGTACTGCTCTCAGTTTGCTCTCAGTTTGAAAGTAATTGACAGATTGCGGGTTAGTGGATTATTGTTCCTCATGTGCCAGGTGTTTTTAAAGAATCAGTCATGTCCCGTTGAGGGATTATTTTTTAAACATCTGCCTGGAATTTCGCAGTAATTAATTTCTGTTTAATTTTAGTCATTTTCAATTGGAGGAGAGTTTTGAGGAAGTCGTAACCGTTTTGCGAAAACTGAAAATAACATCACTTCACAGGCCTCAAGGTGATTTCTGCACAGCTCCAACTCACTTTGACCATGACAAATCTCCCGAAGTGATAGTAATGATTGTAATTGAACAGGCACAGCTCCTTCCCACAGTGCTCTATCTATCACCTTGGATGCAATCTGCTACTTCCACTCTTCTGTGTGTGTGTGTGTGTCCGTCTGTGTGTGTCCCTGCGCGAGGCAGTGCGTCCCTGTTCGCTCCCCTCTGGCAGCTGGCAGATGTGCTGGTAACCGTGAGCGACGGTGTGAGTGTGAGGGAGTGTTGGTGTGTTTGTGGGATTATGAAAAAGCTCCCAGCATGCTCTGCAGCGTGGGTCCACTGTGAAGCCACGGAGAGGAAGCGGTGCGGCGGTGACGGGGCCTGGGGCGGTCATCACAGCAGCCCTCAAACAACACTGCGCCTCATGAGGGGGGGAAGAGGGCTCAGCCCCATGGGATGCAGAGCATGAAAGTGGGGGCGGGGGTGGGAAGAGAGGAAGAGAAAGAAAACAACAGAGAGGGAAAGAAGTAGGTGTTCGCTGAACGGAGAGTTGGATTGAATGGGTGTGTTAGAGAGGCTTCAACAGAGAGGAGTATGGGTAGTCAGGACTGAGGGAAAATCTGTCAGAGGAGTGAGTGAGTGTGTGTAAATGTGTATGCCTGTGTCTGTGTGCACAGTTTATGTGTGTGTGTGCTGGAGGTGATGGCTTTGTAATGAAAAGAGCAGGCAGCCAGCGGTCGAGGGTCCCTCTTGGTGGCTGACTGATGTCAGTCACCAGCGGACAATAGCTTCCCTTAGGGATGGCTGCTCAGATGAGGATGAATCATTATTTTCCGTGGCTTTGGTGTGTGTGTGGGTGTGTGTCCATATCTCAAGTGAATTCACCTTTGCTGTAAATCATCCAGGAAGAGCATTCGACATTCGATGCATATCCTATACTCAATCCAATAACTGAGAATTGATGGTTTGCCATCAAGCAGCATCTTTCAATTGGATTTCATGTAATTGAAAGTGAATTAGATGTCTGCATGTGTTCTTGTATTTATGTGAGGATAAGAATCTGTTCATGAAGCCACATTATGAGAGACTCACCTCCACTCTGGGGGAAAAAAAGCTGGTCCACACAAGGAAAATCCATAAAGTTTGAGTTAAAGGTGAAGAATGGGATTCTGGAGGAAGACTGTTCATATTTGAACTCAGCAGCCAAACAAATACACCCCTCCCTTCAGTCCTCCTTCATGGCCGCACATTGCCAAGGCCAAGGGTAAAGTAGCCTCCGTAAGGGACGTTACACAGGTGAAGACGTGTAATTCCAATGGAAAGAAAGTGAGGTCTGCTGTAGCAAGTAAAATGTTTTTACACCAACTCGGCAAGGGTGAGGATGTGGAAGAGTACCTGGCAGAAGCAGATGAAGAGGCAGAGGTCGGAGGGCAACCGGTTCTCCTGTAGCTGATTGGCTGGAATAGTGTTGTGCTGCTCGGTCCGAGATGCTGTATTTGTTTCCCATGTGTATGAACACCAGATTTTTTTCCTTTGCACACACACAACGGACAGCTCATGAGGATGTATTTACTGAATTTGATAAAAAAGTGTATTGGATTAGAATCACTGTCTGCACCTTTAATACTAGGGTTAGTTTAGGGTCAGGCATGTAGTGGTTATAGTTAAGGTTTGAGTCGGTCTCCAGGGAATTGAATAAAAGTCAGTCACAAAGTCAGTCAAAAAAAAATTGTGTGTGCTGAGAATACGCATCTACAAGCATGAGAACATTTGTATGAAAATGTTTTCGTGTCAGCATATCTGTTTCTGATATCCGTCTATGATCCTCATGGAATTGCTTTGACCGTGCAGGTGTGCGTGCCTGTTTGTGTGTGTGTGTGTTAGAGAGAGAGAGGGTTAGAGGCCCCGCTTGTCTCAGGGGAGCAGAGTGATATGGTGTCATGCTCCAGAGACCCACAGACAAATTAATTCACTTATTGACACTGCTGACACGTCTCAGTGACTTTGTAAAATGAACAATTGATCAGGCTTCCTCTCTCTCCCCACTCTCTCTCTCTTGCTCTCTCTCACTCTATTTTCCTGACCTCTCTCTCTATCCTTTCCTCCCGCCTTCTCTGCCATTTCCCACTCTGACCGCTCTCCAACTCCCTCATCCGTAGGTTTCTTTCTTTTCCCTTCCTTTCGCTCTTTTTTCCTCTTTCTGCTCGTATCAAACTCTCCCTTTCCTTTGGCTCGCCAATTGACAGGCGTGGCACGTACGGTAATTAATATAATTACGCGCAAGCTGGTCATTAGCAGCAGAGGGGACTGATATAATCAAGATGTCGGTTTGTCTGCATATATGAGTTTCTGTGCATGTGTGCGTATGCAGAGATAGCAAAAGTGTGTGTGTGTGTGTGTGTGTGTCGGCGGGTGTGTGCATGAGAGAGGAGAGGTTGCGAAAGCAGCTTCTTCATCTGTGAGTCCATTGATTTAAAGCTGTTGTGCGAAAGCGCCATGAGGCCCGGAGTTGAGCTTCAGCGAGCGTTTGTCCGACGCTTTTCTCTTGGACTGAGGAGCAGTTACAACTACAGCCGAGACCGAGGCTCGCAGGAAAATCAAAGCGGGCTCCACATCAAGGTTGTTTATTTTCCATTAATCATAATTTGGGCACAAAGCACAATGAACGGCCGATGCTCTCCGGAGACTTGCTGTCAGGGCCTCGGCCTGCTTTTCTTTGGCTCCGGGCCGCCATTCGATACCAGCAGCCACGGAGGAAGAGTCCATCCACACACACACACACACACACACACACACACACACGCATGCACACATACACACTTTGTTCTTGTCTGTTTCTTTCTTTTTCTTATTCTTTGTACAGAAAGGAGCAAGGATCAGTGACTGGGTGTGTAGAAACCATGTTTTATTACTTGGCTAGGTTGTGCCGTCTCCCTCCTGCCCTGCTGTGGTTCTCCACTTCCTCTATACCTCTCCACCTTTTGATCCCTCTGCAGTTTGGGAAGGGAAGAAAAACTTGGGGACAGTATGAGAAGCGGTGAAAAGAACAGATGCATCCAGTGAGAGGGCGAATACTGGGAGGATAGAGAAAGAAAGGAAAGAAGAACACTGTGGACGAAAGTGTTGGTTTCACCTGAATATTCTAAATTTTGCATTATTCCCAGTCCTAATAAGAAAGTCTGGTATTGCTACTTCGGTGACAAATAGCAAAGCCAGGATGTGAGAAGCAACTTTACATTTGCATTTGTGCATGACGGTGTGAGTAAAAATGTGTAAGCGTCTGGTATGAAATGACTGTAGTGGGGAATCTTTGCAGTCGTCCTCGAAGGGAGGAAGGCAGATCAGTGGCGGGGGAGACGGAGAGCTTACCGAGCGAGCGGTAACAGTACATAAAGATTCCGCTTCGCCGTCCTAAATCACGGTGTTTACTTTTTTTTCTCATCACCAAAAGCGAGCTGCAGCCAGCGAGGATAAAAGAGGAGTAACAACGGGAGAAAGGCATCAATATTGCAGATACCTAGTTTGTCTGGAGTGGAGAAGGGAAGGCAAAAATGTGTGTGGGTGTGCGCAGCCCATCTAAAAGTGTCTCCTTTGCTTTCCACCTTTCCATCCATCTTCCTGTGCTGAGGGACACTGACTTTTAATGGCCTTTTATTGCTTTATTAGAGTGCGCCCGGATTTACGGCCCGGGCCCTGCCTCTGTCTGTCAGCGGCTCTGAGGAGGGTGTGCTTTGATCTACATCGGCCCATGCTGGCTGTCTGGCTTTTAAACGACGGACTTATAAAGAGGGAACCGGGGACTTGGGCCGTGGCCGCAGACTTGTTGTGTTAGCCAGCTAATGTTTATTAGCCTGTTAGCTTCCCCCTCCCCCTTCTCCATAAAACAAGTAACACCCTACATCTGCCTCTCCCCCTCCTCTGCTTTAGTGGGAGAGGTTGTTAAAAGACTTTAATGAGACTTAGAAGCAATGTGTGAATGTGACAGGTACATCCAACAAAGGCCGACTGTGAAACAAGTGCTCCTGTTCATTCTGTGTAAACCATGGAAGAGGATCTGTAGAGGTGTGGAACCGTGTGTGTTAGTGTGTTTGTCAGTTCATAGGTACATAAGAATTGATGAGGTGTGATGTGTGTGTGTGAATGGAGCATGAGGCTGCGATTGTGTTTGTACGTGTGTGCCAGCTGGAGATGTGGGTCCAGACTCCCTGCTTTGACACATGAAACACACACTGGGACTCTGATCATTTCTGACTTTTATCCATGAAAGTGGCATGAGGGGGGAGAGAGAGAGAGAGAGAGAGAAAGGAAGTGAGAGGAGAAAGAGATGAAAACATGTTGGTAGAGAGAGGGGGGGGGACCTTGCAACCTTGGGAAAAAAAAAAACGTAAGACTAGACCAAAATTTTCTCAGCACTTTCACATGCACACGCGCACCAAGCCCAACAAACACACACGCAAACACATATATTTTGTGGTCACCGGATCCTGAGACGACGGCTTGTGCAACAAGGTGGGATTTGGACTTAAGTGCAGGCCGATCAATTGAGCTGTAATGGTACCTTAGTGCCAAGGCCATTCTCTGAACTCTGCAGTCAATACCAGAGCCAGGTAATGGTCCTGAATTCAGACTTTCACTCACAACTTTCTCTCCTCTCTTTCTCCCCACCTGGCCATTTCACCAAACAGAGGATCCTCCACTTTATTGCTTGTTGGTTTATTGGAGGAAACAATGCGGTGGAGGAGGTGCGGCGGTACGGATGGATGGCAGTAAACAGGTGCAATGTTATTATGTGTCCCTCAGATGACTTTTGACCTTTTCCTCGAGAAAAATCTTCATGGTAACATGGTATGACATAATAGAAATGTACAATTGCTGTGGGCTTTAAAGACGAACACAATGTAGGTTTTATCGCAAAATAACTAATCATTCAAGCTAGTGCAAGAGGACATATTTTTGGCATATATATCATAAATAAAAGGACTGTAATTCAACCAAACTATCATATGCACAAGTAGCGTTAGTATTATGTTGTATGAAGCAGAAGCATTTGTCATAAACATGCACAAAAAATCACACTAAAATGGAGTAATTCATGTACAATTTAAATATATACAGTGTGTTTCACAATTTACCGTGTTTAAATTTACTGTGCAATTTGCTGTGCGTGTCTGTCACGTGTCTAACTCACACGTAGTGTGTCCAAGATTTCTCCTTCACCTCCTCTGCCGAATGCAATCAAAGGAAAACCTATGCGCACAGTGTCACACACAAACACGCCCAGTGATGCCTTTGTTTATAAGGCGAAGAAGGAAAATGGCGGGATATGATTAGAACCAGCTTTTGGGGGATATTGACTTTGTTTGCAGCTGACAGGAAACAGTGGGAGAGGAGAAAGCAGAGATACTCATCTGCACGCTGATAAAGGGAGGAGAGGGGAGAAAGCGAGAGTCACACACGCGTGCACGGAGGCATGGATGACTCTGGAGAGCAATACTGAGAGACGTAGAAGAAGCAGGAAAACAGCAGGCTGTGGTGGCTGAACATGAGGGGATAGAAAAATGTAAGGAGCTGTGGCTTCTGAATACATAGGCCCGACTGGCGTGTTAATTTAAGTTTGCGAGTGTGCTTTTGTGTGCGGACACACACCCGCTCTATCTGCCCGGCGACCCAGAGGAAATGGCGAGGAGCAGAATGCTGTAATGGTTTAGAGTCTGAGGCAGACAAATATATAGAAGCAGAACATTACACACCCTAACTGAATGTTAATACTCTGCATATCGGCAGAAATCTGAAACGCTTCACATAAGATTCCATCGGGCTTTGTGCTTTCGCCCGTTTCATTTTCAATATCTTTCCGCCTTAGGGAGATGCACTTTGTTTTACACTGATATGCTTTTTGTCTGCTTGGTCTGTGTCTGGGCACAGAAAATCAGCATATTGAGATACTGGTGTACTCTTGTGTGGTCTTCAATCTCACTGGCACACTGGAGTTCAAGCAAAGCCCATTCTGACATTTTTCTTCCTGAACCTAGGATCCATACTTTTATTTAGCTTTATTTCATTTTATTTAATTTAATGTAAATAGTTTTAAATTCCCAATAAGTCCATTAGTTATGATTAAAACTATTCTTGTCATTATAAAAAAACTCTTCAAAACAGCATTTAGAGCATCGTTGCTCATTGACTCAGTTATTTTAGCAGAGTCAGCTTCTGCTAGAGGAGATGATCCACTGTATCTATCTTATGGTAGTAGAAGAAATTTCAAGACACAACATTGGCTTTGAAGAATTCATTGTAAAACAGTACCGACTTGAATTGTTCAAAATGGATAAATTCAATGCACAGAGAAAATGAAATAGCAGATTGACAGTCAGATCGAAGCCTCAGCACACGACCCAGCTGCAAGTATGTGACAATCTTACATATCTGACGTTTAATTAAAAACCACTATTGGTCCATTGAATCAGCCAGTTCATACAGTCACAAAACAAGACTGTGTAAGAGAGACAAAACCAGGACAAAAGGACTATGGTGTGGGACAGTATGTAATGTATAGGATGCTTTTCTCTATTCTTAGATCTAGTAATGGAGCTAGGAATGCCTTAAAGAAAGCTGACGAAGAAGAAAAACAGGGTCATTAAACTTTAAAAGAGTTGATCTTAATGTGAGTGTAAGTGTGCTCAATTAATTCTCATGTTCATTTCATCCTGCTCATTTCGATTTTGTTATTTCTTGTTAGCAATAATGAAATGATAGATAAGATAAAAGATTTTTAAAAAGCTGAAAAAAGGCTTTTGTCAAGTATCAAACAAAGAATCGCACATTTCCAGGCAGTAAATGTCCATTGTTTTATTAACCTTAACACTGAAAATTCAAAATTCAAATTTTGATGTGTTTGTGTGCCAGACAAAAGGTCAAAGGTCACCAAAGGCATGATCATATCCAGACCATGAATGAACTTATGAAAGAAAAATGGCAATTTGGCCAGAAGTTGTTGGATCTTGTCCTGGACCAAACAGATCAACCTACAGTAACGACCAACATCATCATCCTCATGCGTGAGGCAAAATCAATCATAGTTCGATGACAAGACTATTTTGTTAAACAGTCTGAAAACATTCTTTTACAAACACATAACTCATTCCTGTTTGCAAGTCTGATAAGCAGCTTCAGGAAGTGCAATTACTCCAATGAGAGATAACGTATCAATTTAGGGAAGATAAACCAGAGATATTCACAAAAGCCTGAAGACGAACGCTGTTCCATACTAAACAGGTGACACAGAGGTTATCAGGTAATGGGCCAGTTTCTATTCTTCGCAGGAACTCAGTTCTGTTGAACAGGAACTTCCTGTACTGTCCTGACAAATTGTATAATCTTTGTGACTGACAAACAGCAGAGTGTCAGTAACGTCCCCATCACGCAGAACATGTCTCACTGTTTTATTTGTGATGCGTCGCGCACATGTTTCCTGATGTGTCACATAAGGTCACTGAGGTTTTATGTATTGTTTGGTGGATTCGTGTGAGCGCGGTTGCAATTGTGTATGTGTGCTCGGAGAGCAGATGACGGTGTTTGGATGCAGGGCACACGGATATATTTGTGGCCGAGGTGGGATTGGCTCATTGCATGTCAATGAGCCCTCGTGTCACTCCTGTGTGATTACTGCAAGAAATGACACAAATCAGGCCTTCAGCCCACAGAGACAGACAGAGAGAGAGAGGAGGTGGAGATGGTGATATAGGAGGAGGGATCATTTTAGAGACGTGATGTTCTCAGATAATCTTGAGCATGTCTGTGCTCTGTTTGTTCATGTGTATGTGTGTGCGTGTCCTAAGTGCTGCCAGATCCAGCAACTCCTCAGAGTCGTGATGACCAGCTGAGGCCCACACACACCTCTGCTTCCTTCTGCTTCCTTCCACATTATGTCCCCAGGGAGACTGAGAACTTTTTGGTGACACGGATCTTTTGTATTAAAATGTGTGTGTATGAGATCGTGTCTTCATGCACATTAGCTTTTTTTCAACCTATTTATTACTCTGCCACAAGGCCACAATATGTGTGTCTGACCCAGCAGAGGTGACAACATTGCTGTGACTGATGGGACGTTTTGACCCTGAAGTCCTGACGAGACCGAGCTGCATCTGAAGACCACACATACACACACATGCGCACGAACACACATGCACTATTGTGCTCTTTTAATGAGTATATCAGAGAACAAAGCTGATAAAAATGCGTGCCATAGCCCAGCCTTTAAAAAGAGAATAAGAAATAGGCTACAGTGCTGCCATGCGGCATGCCTAATCACACTGCACACACAGCACATGCACCTCGCATATTTTCACATACTGTACTGGAATGACACACACACACACACACACACACACTGAGTACATGGACACAGTTATACATGCTACGGCCAAACAAAAAAACACACACAGAAATGCAAATTCAAAATCCACATATATAAAAATACTGTACATCATTCCACTGTACATTATGGCTTTTGATCTGCATTTGCCTTCCACTTCCCCCTATGCAATATGCACTCAGTAAAATACGTCCAACTTTTTGCAGTGTGTTTGTCTGTGTAATAGTCTGATTACATAAGTATAGTATATTATCCAGTATATGTTTAAACTGTTATTTCAAAATTTTCAATATTCTTTTTTTTTTTAAATTTTCCATAGTCTTGAATTTCTTCCCTCTAAATTTCTCTGCTTGACTTTTCTTATGTGTGTCCCTCCTTGATATTGTTTGGAAATATTATCAATCTTTGTTAATAGTCAGAAACAGAACGCATTAACTTTGTCTCACTTTCACTGCCTGCTAATTTTGCTCTTACACAGAAATATGTGCTTGTTCTTGAGGTGTCTCTTCTCGATCTTTGTCTCATTCATGGCCCTTGCTGTTGGTGTGTTCCCCACCAGGGGGCAGTGGCACTACACTGCTGGCTCAGTGGAGGTATGAGGCCTGGTTGGAGCTGACACATTCCCAGGAAGTTCCTGAGCAGAGCGGTGAACTGAGCTGCATATCAATGAGCTGTGATGAATAATGAAGGTTCGAGGAGGGGAGAACATTTTGCTATTAATGTGAATCTGTTGTCTTTCATTTAGATTGTGGAGTTAGTCCCTTTGTCAAGAGAGGTGTGTTGACACTCTTACAGTGGGATGGTAATTTACTCTCTCTGTGTGTGTGTGTGAGAGAGAGAGTGTAGAAGTGCACACGCATCAGAAGCTGTCACTCAGCTGTAATTAGGGAGAGCCTCTCCTGCTGTCCTGCGACACTGTTTGAATTTACCTTGCAAACACTGTGCAAATGTACTCTGTGTG
The DNA here is from genome assembly GCA_025331565.1 of Holacanthus passer. Classification (NCBI taxonomy): domain Eukaryota; kingdom Metazoa; phylum Chordata; class Actinopteri; family Pomacanthidae; genus Holacanthus; species Holacanthus passer. The sequence goes on from JAFREQ010000011.1 coordinate 5,042,587, forward strand.
TGTGTTTATGTGTGTGTGTGTAAAATGTCAGCTTGTGTTTATGGATTGTCTGATCATCTGATTTGCTGCTGGTGAGTGTGAGGCTATTCTGCAGGTTTTTCTATGTAAGCCCATTTTGGAATCAGTTGAAGTTTTACTGTTTTAGTGTGTCCATCTGTGTGTGTGTGTGTGTACATGATGTATTAGGGAGTGTGTGTGTGTGTGTGTGTGTGTATGCGAGAGAGAGAGAGAGAGAGAGAGAGGGAGAGCTGTGTGTGATGTCTAGAGTGGGGATCACATTCAGCCTGGGGGTAGGTGAACCTATTGTAAACAATGGATCTGACAGAATCTAGGCCTTCACATCTCTACCCCTGTGTGCGTTTGTGTGTGTGTGTGTTTGTGTGTGTGTTTGTAGACCTTCATACAAGGCCATTGGAGGCCACTGAGGAACCCCAGGGCAGGCTGGCCTCTCTGACCGAGTGTCTTTGTACCTCCTCTCTTCAGGGGCTTCTTCTGTTTGAGGTGAGGAAGAGGAGAAGCCGGGGGAAGAGGAAGAAGAGGAGGAGGGCTGAGGTGTGAGTGAATGCAGCCATGGCTTGTACACCCCGTCCATAGAGGAGCTACCGAGTGGAAGAGAGATCAAAGAAGACAGAGACGACCAACAGGTGAGGTGACGTCCTGTGCGGATGACGGCAGGAAATATGAATTTAAAAAGAAACATCTGCTGCTGCAACTAATCATTATTTTCATTATTGATGAAGCCGTCCTTTTTAAATTCATTTATTAAAAGATTCATTCTTTAATCTTTCCCAGTCCCCAGAAGCCAAGTTGACATCTTCAAATTGCTTGCTTTGTCCAACTACCTGTATAAAATCCAAAGAAATAGGATTTGTCTGGATATAAAACAGAGAAAAGCAATATTTTTTTCATATTTTAATTCCGAGAACCGGGAAAAGCTTTAACGATGAATCCATTATCACAGCTGTTATCTATTCCTTTTCTGGTCGATCAATTAGATCCATTAAGCAACTTGTGGTTTCTGCCACATCAACATCAAAACAGCAATAACAATTTGATCAATAGAAAATTAATCACCACCTATTTTGAGAATTGATTGTTTCAGTTATTTTTCTAACACAAAAAAAAAAAACTCATTTCAGCCACTGAATCTTTCTCATATATGATAGGTAATGGAATATCTTTTAGTTTTGGACAGTTGGTTGGACAAATTGAACAATTTAAAGACATCACTCCAGGAACGTGATGTGATGCATGATTTTCACCGTTCTTAAAGATAATTAATTGATTAATCAAGATTATAATCTACAGAATGCACAGTGAGTCCACATATTATATACATATTGGGGCTCAGCCTGATGTTTCTCTGTAACGTGTTATGACTCCTAAAGTCTATTTTTTTGTAATTGACTGCTGCCAGAAGAAAATTGGAAGAGTTAATCCTAATGTGATACTAATAGGCGTAAAAGGATGCTGGTAGCATAGTGGTACCGCTGGTGAGTTAGCTTCACCCACAGTATGTGAGTCTATGCTGGAATATTTTCCTACTCTACTCTCGAGCTTGTCATTTTCTCCGTTGACCTTTGCCGGCTCACCTCTCCCATTGTTTCTGCTTGTTCAAAAAAGTAATATTTTTTGTTTGCTGTGCTGTTCTGTCTTCTGTCTTTATTTGGGGTGGGGGGATGAGGTTCTAACCTCTTCTCATGCCCTCTTCCTCCTCCTCTCTCCTCTTTGCCCTCTCTCTCCTCTATCCCTCTCTCAGGATGAAACTGTGGGGGAGGTCAGCTTGGCCTTCGCAGGTGGCCTTCCTCGTTGCCTTGCTGATGCTCTGCGTCGACCCAGTGTCCTCTGGCAGCCGTAACCATCGGGGACCGACAGGTACACCGGGTCTTGCTCCGAACCCTCCTTCCAACACCATGAGAGGTTAATTACACTGTCACTGCGAAGGTACAACACATGTTCCCTGAGCCTGACTGAGCCATCCCGATCCAGGAGGAGGGGGCTGAGGTGGGGGACAATTTGCTCTGTCCCTCAGTATGACATAATGTAATCTAGACAAGACCTCGTTTTGGACTTGCATGCTAACACGCTGCTGTTTGAGCCCGTGCAGATACAAATGGCACTTAAGCTGTCAGCAGCTGTCAACACAAATAGATCAGTGTGGGTGTGATCTGATCTATTCAGAGTGTTTAGAGACAGTTCAGAGCTGATGCTTTTGTTCTCAAGCGGTCTGATTCTCAGTGGTTTAGGGTTGCCAGAAAATAGGGTGTACTGTATGTCTCTTGCAGAAGAGGCCATGTAGGCTCATGACTTCTAATCCTCACACTCATAATTGCCAATGCCTACATTAATATGCATAGCTCTGCAGTACCCCCTTCAACCAAAGCACCACTTCACTTATTCCCTGAGCAGTTCATGAAAAAAGATAGAAACCATAGTCAGCGCTGACTTAATTGAGGCCCACAAGCTAAATCTTTTCTCTGTCTTTAATTTCCATAAGTCATGGAGACAGCCCCCCCGCCCCCCAAACCAAAAATGACCAACACAGTTTTATTAATATTTAATTGGGGCTGGAAACAGGGACAGTTGTGCTGAGTCACAGCATCTCGCGCCTCGACTTCTTGGCGACAACCTCCCAAGTCACCTCTTCCTTGCGCTTAATTATGACAATTTCCTTAATTATCTCGTGGTTTCTGCGCTCTCGCCGCTCGTGTTTTGCAAGGTGACCTTTATGTGCCACAGAAATGCTACCAGCATCCAGCCCGCGCGGTGAGTGATTGTATTAGTTTCCTTTTGACGGAGAGGAGGCAGCCTGCTTACGGCGGGGACACTACTAATTGCGGGCCTCGTGTATTGTGAAGGTCAGCATGGGTGCAAGCCCCTTTCTTATTTCGCTCCGGCTGTGAAACAAGATGACTCGCTCCCAAACCCACTGGTGCTTTTTATTAGAGGGTTTACTCTAATTGGAGGAAGTTTAGGACTTGTTGGCTGTGAATATCAACATGACACACACACACACCGGTTTGAGGCTGAAAAATAATTGGCCGCACGTTTTGACTACTCAATAAGTTTTCCGTGTTCTCTACTCGAGTGTTTTGCTGCTGTTTTGTTGGCAGGTCAGTGAGGCATTTGTTTGATCCATGTTGCAGGCGATGTACCATTTGCTACCACATGGTGGCTCTAGAGGTCAAAAAATGCTCTTCTAGAAGTATGTATTTTCAAAAAAAATCTTCATCTCATTTGCTCAATATTATTCTCAGAGGCAGTCAATCATTTTGCAGACACTCTATAATGGAATGCATGTCAACAAACCATGCAGACCTGAGATGACTGACAGTTGTCACTTGAAATAAATGTGGAAAAAAAACACAACATCTGCTTTCTTTTTATTTTCAGACAGCACTCTCGTGGGAATGAAAGCTATAGAATGAGCTCACGGTTATGGCGTCTCAATATTTTCAGCACATGACCACCTGGCAGGCGTCGCATAAAGTGTGAGAAAAAATCATTTCTTTTGCATTTCCTCTGACCTGCAGATGGCAAGTACATCTTCAAGATACATTTAAAATATATAATATATATAAATAAAAAACACATTGTCAGAAATCTCACAGGAAAGAGCTCTCTCCTCTCCAGGTTCATAGTTTAACACTTAAAAACATTCAGTGCGCGCACACACACACACACACACACACACACACACACACGCACACGCACACACAAAGCAGATGCATTCATTACTCTTACTGCCACTTTCACAGTTGACCTGATCACAAATACAAAATTATACCTATTGTCAAACATGCAGCAACAAATACTTCAGCACACCCACAAGACTTTTAATCCTTTTCATTTATTCTTTTACTGTGTTTCTTAGCAATTACACGGAGCAATTCACAAGCATGATCTCACAATAAAGTGCGTTCCAGGAGCTGCCGAGCTAATCCAACACAAATAATTATGCACCCCGACCTGATCTGTTGTTTCTCATTCAAACATCAGACTTTCTTTTAAAATGATCCGTCGTGCTCTCACAGCTCTGAGCGACGCTCTCCGGTATTTTGACAAATTAAATTTCTGGCGTTGAAATTCTCATGTGGACTTTTTCTTTTCTTCTTTGAATGCTTGGAATTTGATTATCTGAGACCAGTAGTTCAGTCACTAGTTTGCAGAAGTGATATGTTTCTTCATGCAAAACTAATTGTGGGTACTTTCCGCAGCTTGTTTCGAATCCAAACTGAATGATGTTTTCTTCTAGGACCAATTGCTAATCTGTGCCACAATGTACTGTTGATCATGAATTTTATCTCAAATTCCCAGAAAGTTACACTTCATGAAGTCATGGAGTGTTAACAGGACCTCTTGGCTCAACAACATACCCGGCTCTTATTGCACACAAAGGGCTACTGTCATACTCATGTGCACTTCAAATATATGCACGCTTGTTATAGACACAACTGTCTGCATGTGCGTCCATGCGTGTTTATGTCTGGGCGTTCTGTGCAAGAGTCAGCGTGTCCTCGTGTGAGAATGCTTATGAGATGTCTCCTTAAAAAACAGCGCTGGCGAGAGAGCAGGTTTTATTGGGGGTAGATTTGTTGCGCAGGAGTACTCAGCCGTACCGGCGACCTGTTATGATGATTAGCATAAAGCCTGTGGGCCTGTTAAACACTGATAATGTCAGGAGGATTGATGGGCTGTGTAGGATCAGAGTGAGGAGGACATGGAGCGAGTGAGGATAGAGGAGGAGGGGAAGGAAGGGCAACGAGTGATCTGAGGGGGCAAATGAGGAAAGAAAGGAGGAGAAAAATGAGGAGATCCAGCAACTAGGTGTAATATGTAAATATGTTGATTTGTAGAAGAGAGGACTTGAAAAGTTGTTTGACATTGCTTCCCACCTTGTTCCACATGACTGATCAGTGTAATCTCGCCCTCCTGAAACTTGTGTTGAGATGTACAGTATGTCCCCTCCACATTGACTTCGCCGCCCTCCGACAGATTTGCCAGATATCTGGTCTTTCATAGCGGTGGACATGCTTGTCAGGTATTGACAGGGGAAAGACATGGCTTTTTGATAAATTGCACAATGCTCCTGCTCGCCTGTGTCTGTCAGACTACATCAATCGCCTGACTAACCCATCAGTTCAAGGTAGCTTGGTTTGTTGGCTGCCCAGCTACTGTTGCCACCCCCCCCAACCCTCCTACCTGCCACCCCACCTCCCCTTTGCCTGCCGCGGGAATAGAAGCATTTAGCCATGCTTGAGAAGGCTTTTCATCTCAGCGTGCGCTGGGCTCTATTACATTGAGATGGCCATAACAGAATGGTTTAAAGGCAACATTGAGACATTAGATACACTGTTACTGTGTGTATATAGCTGGAGGCCGACTGCTCAACACATGAATCTTAAGCAGATGAGGGGTGAGAGGCAGCCGTGCTCCGAACAGGGGTGGAGGGAAGACAAAAGTGCAAAGACTCACAGACGAGCTGTAGTACGTCGGTCTGCACTCCACTTTTCTGATGTTTGGGTTTTGTTCTTCTTTGATTCAGACTTCTTGGTTTTTGGCTACAGCTAGATATTGACCCAACTTTATGCTGTTCACTCTCGGAACTTTGAAATTCTGCTTCCCAGCAACTTTCACTACAGAAAATCAAACACATCCTTATTTGACAGCTGCTGACAATTTCTTTGTACAACCATGATTAAAAAAAAAGTAAAATTGAAATAACAATAGAATGCAGTCATTTGCAAACAAACTGTGTTTACTGACAACAGTTTTACAAAGTGTTCCTGAGTCCATGTAGTAATCTCCTTTATACAATCATGTGTTTGACAAAGTGTTGAACCTCTCTCCATCCTTGCTCGTGAACGACTGAGTCTTTCCAGGATGAACCTTTCATACCCAATCATGATACTATCACCTGTTACCAATGAACCTGTTTACCTGTGGACTGATCCAAACAGGTGTTTTTGGATCAGTCCACAACTTTCACAGTCTTTTGTTGCTCCTGTCCCAACTTGTTTGAAACATGTTGCTGCCATCAAATTCAGAATAAGCAGATATTTACAGAAATCAAGTTGATGAGGTCAAACATTAAATATATTGTCTTTGTGCTGTTTTCAATTGTGAAAATGTCAAAAAGCATTAGCAAATTATCATTCTGTTTCATTCATGTTTTATTTACATACAGACCATCCCGTCTACGATGCAGACGCACACAGCTGCGAGCCTGGCTGCAGGCTCCTAGTCTTGTTAAATTGGGTATGAAATGCTCCAGCCACACCTCTGTTCTGAACATCACCACAAACATAACATAGAAATGTTTATTATGCACTGAAACTATTAACATTAGATTATGATAGTTTTGCAAGATTGTCACAAAACTATCAAAGACAAGAAGTTGCCTCTCGTTTCTGGCCAATAAGAGTGGGTGGTTTCGAGTTCATTTTGGCTGTAAACTCTGTCTGGCTCTAACCTCTATTGATTGATTACATTCCTTGGACGCTCAAGGGTACAATTCATAGCTACGCTGCTCCTTCAAAGATGCACGGCTCTGCTTACAAACCGGCCCACACTTACAGGCTCACAAGCATATCAATTAAACATGCAGTAAACTCATGCACATATCGACGTATCCACCTTCTTTTACGAAACATTTCAGAAATGAATTCGCTCCAGCACATTATAATTGATGCAGTATGATTAAATCTTTATCTGCATAGGAGAAAATGCCAGAGAGGGTCAGGAAAACATTAATGTAACTATGACTCGCACCATGGTTTTATTCTTTACTCCCATTTCTACACATAGAAATGTTGCCACCTCATCAGAGGCAGTTTTTCACTCTCAAATAGTTTGGCTCTTGATTTAGAAGCTGAACCACCAACTAATCAGACTTTCACGTATTCTCAAGTTGTAACATTTCTTTTTTGTAAACACAGAGGTTAAGGAAATCAATACTTTGAGATATGATGTGATATCCTGTAAGCTGATTGTAGCTTATTAGTGCAGTGCTGAAGAAATGAATAATTTGTTGGGGCTGTATCGTGATCAGTGATCATGTCTGCACTCACACAACTGGTCTCACGCACCGGAGAGTGGAAGAGAAAATGACTTCAACTCTCTTTTACAGCCTTTTATAACCACATTAATTGACATTTCAGGCTGATACAAATCTCACTGACTGAATTCTCACATGAATGAGAAATATTTTGCAAACTGAAAAAAAGAACCACATGCTTTTCATTTTTTGCTCATCATTTTATTCCAGTTCCTTACAAGGCAGCAAATCATTATCAGTGTAAAACGTATGCTTTCGCAGTTTGTGGCAAGGCACCAGAGACAACATCTGAAACACGCTGAAGTTGTTTCGAAGTCGTGTCCCTTTGAAAGAAAGGCTTTTAAAATATGTGCTTGAAGAGCCTTGGACCGTCTTTTTCATTAACTGAGGCCCTCCACCCTTTCTTCTTTGAATAACTTCAGCACTTTGAGACATAGGCTTTCCTCATATACCTTCCATCAGAATGAATTTATCCCATGCATTATACCATATATAATTAATTAAGATTTAAATCCAGACAGACACATAAAAGGGAACACAGCTGAAGTTTGGGTGGGTTTATCTATCCCTGCTCACAAACATCCTCAAAGCTTTACAGTTTTAAAACCCAAACAGCCCCGGCCCGGGTCTGATGTAGGCAATAAAGAGAGGAGACCTGTGAACCCTCTGACCTCATTATGCCGACAGGAGGCGAGCTGCTCCTTGTTCTCTCTGCTGCCTGTGACACCACTTCTCCTCCTCCCGTATGAATCCCTCTCTCTCTCTTTCCTTCTCGCTAACAAGCTGCCCGATTTCTGAGATGGGAGCGCCCCATTGACCGGTCTTACCCAGTCTCCGCTCGGCGCTAACAGCCGGATTAATTCTCAGCACAGAGTAATGATGATGAGGGCACGCGTATGATTAAAACAAAGGCAATTTGATTGTGTTTGAATTAGACTTTCATTTTTTTTAAACATTGTTACTCTGTGATTTCATTGTGATTATTGCTGTTATAATTGCAGCTTCGCTGATAGCTCTCGTGCCGTTGAGTTCCGTTCTGTTTCATTATGTTCTAGGTTTTTATCAGTAGATATAGGCTATATGTGTTTGTGTGTGCGTGTGTGTGTGTGCACGCGTGGGGGCAATCTGGCAGCTGCTCCAGCCTCAGGAGAGCCCGAGACAGAGGAGTGAGGGAAATGAAAGTGGAGGGATGATAGCGGAGGGGCGCCCTCAGAGAGCCTGGGATCATTGATGGGGCTCTCTGGAGAAGAGAACAAACAAACTTTAAATCAGAAAGGATGAGAGGGGCCATGGCCTGCAGAAATGGAACCCTCTACAGAGTGTGTGTGTGCGCTAGTGTTTTGTGTGTTTACTGTGTGTGTGTGTGTGTGTGTGTGTGTGTGTGGAGTTTTGTGTGTGCCTGCAAAGCTCATTGAGCTGAGCATGAAAAGTTTTGGAGTCTGGGTAAAGTCACGTACATAAATGAAATCTGGGCTCATGGTACAGTATAACCAAGGTTTTTCCAGGGCTGTAAAGAGGCTTATAGGTAGTAATGTCGCCAGGAGGGTTTGCTGTGCTCGGGAAACGGTGCCAGAGACTCTCAGGAGTGCACAGCAAGCTTTGAGAGTGAAGATAAGGCGGCTGGAATCTGTTCAGAAGCCATAAGCAAAGATTAGATATACTAAACATTTCATCCAACATTTGTGGTAGGCGCATTTTCCTTTAGGTGGCAACAAAACCTTCCTCCTAAGAGATTCATGGCTTTAATGTGCTGAGTGAAATGCAACATTAGCATAGGCATTATACACTACACACTTCTAAACATGAACATACAACATAAGCCTATTCACACATTATGCTTACACTTGCCATTGGATCTTGAGACTGTCCCTGCAAGTTCTTTTCATTGGTGTGAAGCAACATTTATCTTTTAGCATGTGAAGTCTAGTCGGTATAGCAAAACATATTTCCCATAGGAGCAGAGAGGATGATAAAGGGAGAGATTATTTGAACTATTTGAAATAACTCTGATTAAAAGCATATTGTTTCAGTAACATCACACACACACACGCACACACACGCATTAAACACATTTTGCCACCAGGCAGCGAGCTTTGTGATAAAATTTACTTTAAGTTAAGTGTGCCCTTCTGTCCCATTACTGTCAAGACAATGTTATAATTAAGCAGACCAAGGTCCCCAGGGAAGTGTGAAGGTAATCAAGGGAGATTAGACGCTGTTTGTGTGTTGGAGGTGTCAGGTAAAAAGCAATTATCCTCATATGAATTATGACTCGCAGGATCACAAGCACAGACACACAAAATGCAGAAAAGTAAAAATGCAGAGATGTGTGAATACAGGTGCACAGGTGCTTCCAGCCACACACACACACACACACACACACACACACACACACACAGACATACTGTATAAACCCACACATATACAAACATACACTTAACAGCAATGAGTTCTGGCCAGAACCCATGAGGATTTAGGAGTATATCCTATTCATGGGTTGCTCTGCCACACAACTCCCTCATAAAATGTGCATGTCTTTTCTTTGCACAGATCAAGTGCTTTATTATGTCGGAAAGGAGCCCAAAGAAATTATGATTTTTTTTTAACATTTCCCGCTCCGGTTTTCTTGTTTCTCCTGCACGCGATGACAACAACAGAGCCGCCTCTGTGTCTGAGTTAATGAGGGCACTGGGCTGAGAATAAAAGCAAAGTATCACTAAAGAGTGTTTACTTATGAATCAAAGAGTTTGAGACTGGAATAAATTGAAGAGTTTATAGAAAAGTAAATAATTCAGCAGATTTATTTAATCCTCAGAGAAGCTGTTGTGGTGTATGTTTGATTGTTATTTGCAGCACACATTTATTTGAATTTAAACTCAATTTTTTTTGCAGCGAGAAACCGTCAAAACACCAATAAGCCATCTTAAAAGTCGATGAATATCAAATAACCCCCCCCCTTCCTTTTTTATTTCTCTCAGTCTCGTACCAGGTGAAGCAGGGGACATGTGAGGTGGTGGCCATCCATCGATGCTGTAATAAGAATAAGATTGAGGAGCGCTCTCAAACCGTCAAGTGTTCCTGTTTCCCTGGGCAGGTCGCCGGCACCACCAGAGCCAGACCCTCCTGTGTCGAAGGTAGAAACTCCTCAACTCTGTGTATGAATTGTGTATTTGTTAATCCTGGTGAAGTACTGTATTTGTAACCTCACAATGGGACGCAAGTGTATCCACACAATAAGACCATTTCTGAAAAGGATAGGGCGACAACATGCTTGTTCCTTTTTGCTAAAAATATCAATTTGTATTATATGTGTGACAACTTTTCCCTTGAGCAAATCAACTACATGACACTGATCCTGGCTGAGCTACAGTCTACTGTAAGTCTGGTTGTGCTGGTCAGCTGCAAAGAGTGTGTGTAGTAGCCTCCTTCAACTGCAGATGAGGTGACCTCTTGAAACCTTAAGCAGCAGTAAAGTTTCATTTCCACACTATATGAAAATATACTGTGTATTCTCTACCTTTTCTAACACACACCTCATTGAAGCTCTATGACACTAAGAGTCAGGAAAATATTCAAACCCAAACTGCTGCACCACCAAATCAGACACAAATATTTGAGATGTCTTGTGCATCATTTTATACACAGTTTCCCCACAATTCTGCAGCAAGGCCTCCACATTTCTAGCAAACCTTGGAAACATGACTGGAATACAAAATGATGTTTTGTAGGTTTGGAAAGTGCTTGGCTGCACAACGTGTTTTTTTACAATGATTGACACACTGCTGAATCTGATAGGGTCAAAGAGGCTAAAAAAATATTTTTAATCATCTTGCATCATTAAAGTTGCTACATGAAACATCTCACCTAAAACAAATCGTTACCACATTCATTTTGTGATATTAGTCACATGCATAAACGAGTCCACTGCAGGAAAGATTTACAGGTTGCGCTATTTTAAATTGCTGCCAGGCTGGATTCTGTGTGAAAATTGATTTTTTTTTTTATGGCACAAAAAAAATAAAAAGGAAGACGCCGCTCTTCTTCGAGTGCAAACAGAGCTAAACCTTTTAAAGTTGGTTGAAAACATGAAAAGCTGATGGAAAAGTGACACCTGGCCTTTCTATCCTTCTTAGCAAAGCCGTGCAATAAAGAAACACACAAGGGCTGAGACAGGCAGCGGATGAACAAATATCATAAGGAAGAAACAATAAAATGTTTTCTTATCACTTGGAGCTAAGAATATCCATGATCTGAAATTGAGACGAAGAAAAAATGTCTCCTTTGTTTATGATAATCGCACAAATAAGTCAGTGTTAATTTGAGAGTTATTTTGACGCACGTACGCTGGAGCGCCTTTGAAAAGTGTGTAAAGTAAAACTGCATATCTCTGTCCTGCCAGTCCAGCAAACTGTGGTTCATCATGTCCTGAAGAGATCATGTCATGTGTAAGGTTAAAGCCACTAAGGCAGGTAATAGAAGTCCAATCACCAGCGTCTCCTTGCCACCTTATTCCCCCCGTGCTGTATGAAAGAAGCAAATATATGACAGCTGTCGACCAGAACTGCCTCAGCCTCAAGACTGAAAATTTAGTACAGTGTAAAAAGGCCCACTTTTGATTGGAACAGCATTCCTTTTCATATCTAGTCGGGCCACTTGAGTGTATGACAGATGGTGATAAAGAAAGAATTTTCAAATAAAGAATAAAGAACAAGCATTGGCAAGAGCTAAGATCGCATCATCAGATCAGTGTGTTGCTCATCGTGCAAATTAATAATCCAAGGAATTCTGCTCACATACACACAGCGAGCATATACTGTACATGCATAAGTGTGTATTTGCCTGTTAATGTGTGCCGTGTATGTGTTAGTGTAGCGATGACAGACAGATGAAAGCTGCTGCTTGTGCTCACAGGCCTCTTTTTCGACCCCGATCTGCGAGCTCCTGCCCAGCAAGAAACAAGCAGTGTCACTGACCCCTATCATCCGCAGACGCTCCGCTGAGATCACAAACACACACCCAGTGTCAGCCAACCCGATCCAATCACGCTGTATTAGCCCCCTACCAGAGGAAAATACATAGTTTTCTCATATGTGAGTAGAGCCGGTGACTCTCTGAAGCGCACGGGTTATTCAAACTGTTAAGGTCAGCCGTGGGGTGGAAACCCAATCCACACTCTCACAGACCCCGATGACTGATAAACCGACTCAACTGGAGACTTTGATGAGATGTGTGGGCAAAGATGAAGCCATGTTTTCTTAGATTTGGGACTTGATCAGATTAGATTAGTTTTAGATTAGAGAGTTAGCACATTATCACCCCAATGCAGTACATTTATGATAGGATGGTTATCAAGAAGAGAAAAAACAAAGAAAATAATTCACACTGTTCTAGCTTTAGTTTCTTTACGTCTGTTAACAAACTCAATATAGTATGGTAAATGAAACTTATTAAGCCTGGTACATTAATATATATTTTTTATATATATTAAGTATTTGGTTAATGATCCAACTGTTGTGTTGTGTTGACATTGACTTTACTTCCTTCCATTATGTGAAGTCCCACAGACCCTTCTGCAACAATAATTCCAAGATTATTAATGCGTAATTTGTTTTTCTTCTGACCTTAGCTGTAACCCTTCTGTTTTTCTCCAAACTGGGCTGACAAAATTGATAAAGGTGATAGAAATGATCATAAAGTATTGTTTTTTTGAACAAGGAACTAATATGTGTTCATTTTGTTTGACAAAAAGTCAATCACATAGAAAGATATTTAGAGTATCTACACAAACGTTACTTATGTTTATAGTCAGTTATGCTCCAGAGAGGTCAAACTCCCTGTTGATCTTCTTTTGAACAAACTTATAAAACTCTAAAAAGAGAAATCCAAGTTGACTTATGTGGGATTTGGGAGGGGAAGGGCTGAATAAACAGTACTGTGAACACCAATCACAGGTATGGAGAATATAGTATCTATTGTATTTAATCATGTTTTGGTCTCTCTGCAACAGAATTAATGCATCATTTTCTGTGGTGGACCTCTGGGCTACATTAGTTCAAAATAATGTTTATAAGCAAGTCTCATAAATTCAGGAAAATGAAATATCAGAGCTTACAATATTGAATTAGTTGTTTTTGTACTGTTAACAAGAGCCCAGAGTCTCCAGAACCCAAAACACCGCATTTGAGTTAATTACTATAATTGTTATTGACTATTATTTATTCCAGTTTTTCATTTGCACCCTAATTGCCACACTTTCTCTTGCTTCTGAGTTTTTTTTTTCAGTGACTCATTTTATTCCTTTGAAATCAAACAAGCAAACCTCACATGTTTGACTTCCTGTGCTCTGAATGTCCATCGCCTTCCATATTTAATAATCACGACCATCCACAGAGCGCCCATCCAGCCTGCTGCTATTCCCGCATGTGTCCAGTAGACGGTGCTTTTCCCATTCAAATGACTCAGTCCCAAACATACCTGATAGTTCATTTCAGCACTATTTTCACCCAATAAGAAAGGTAGATTTGTTGTTTAACCTCTTTGATGAGTTCCTCGATGGGAACAATTGCTTGATAATGATAAAATCAGGCAACCATAGCAAAGATGATTGGCTTTATAATGAAAGTTGGGATAAATAAGGAATCATGTGAAACTTTCAGAATAGGCATTGCCCTGATGTTTTTTGTTTGTTCACTTCTCCTTAAACACTTGGTATCATTTGATCAGAATAAGGAATGACACTGATGAGAAGCTAATAGACTGATAGTTGTTGTTGTGTTGCTGAAAGTCAGTCAATGATAAATTCTTTTTCATGGTCTTAATCACTTTTTTCTTCTTTGTTCTTTCTCTCTCTCTTGCAAAAATCACACAAACAGCTTAGTCCCTCCATCGCACCAGTCATGAGGTTTTCTAATTTCCCATTCAGATCTCACCTCCCTGTCTCGCCACCTCTCACTTCCAAATCCAGTGCTCAGCGGCACTTACCTCATGAGTCACGCTTGACCTCTGAGCTCACAGTCGCAAAAGATCTCACCTCATCCGACACTGCCTTACACGCGCTGACACACAATCCGCGCACGCTGCTCTCACCTTTTAGGCTCGAGCGCTGATGGAAAGAGACAAACCCTTCTCAACAGCCAGCGTTTGTAGAAAAGCCACCGTGTAAATGGATTTTCATTATTGATGGTGGCTGAAAGAGGAGTAAATGACAGCAGGTCCCATTACTGGCTGCTGTACGGTGGGGCCAATTACTGTCTAACTTTTTTAAGTGAACTTCATCTATCAAAATATTCTTTTACTTAATTTTTTCATTAATCTTGAAACATGCTTCTTTTTGATTTAATTTCTATTAGAATTAGTGGGTGGTAGTGTGTGGATGAAGAGTTAATGCTGTAATAGCATGATGCTTTGGAAAAGTCTAAAGTGTGAAGAGTTTCCAGAGGTAGAATTAATAATATATGATAGATAGAAGCTGTCCTGAAGAAATGTACTGGGTCCACTTGTGCGTCTGCGTCTCCTAGATTTCACATTCGGAGAGAACAAACCAGCTTGTCTCCGTGAAGACAAAATGCGTGTCCACTGTTTGGTTTTACTGCAGTAGCGCTCAGGATAAATAAAATGTTTTTCTGTCTCAATTTGGGTTCTGCCAAGCTTCGTTTAGCTCACGGGGTTAGTTAGGAATGTGTTGGTTATGGCTTGGGCTTGTGTGCACCTTTAGGGAATCGATGTAAGTCTGTGCAACGTCCAAATAAGAAAGCTGTCCTCACATAAAGTATGTGGATTATTACTCTGTGCTTAGTTGTTGTGCATGCATGCAGTATAGGTGAAAAATAGTCACATTATGTAAATGTCATTATCAATACAACAATGTATAAAATGCATATATTAAAAGCAAACTTGTACGTTGATAAAAGTATTGAATGTACCAGAGTGTCAAATGTAAAGGTACAAAAGAATGATCACTCTCAGGTTGTCAAATGACGTGTAGGGGGCTTTTTAACGACGTAGATGATTCACGCAGAGCTAAATGGAACCACATGTACTGCTGTGTCGTTTAACCTTTAACGGTTAACATTAAATGAACCTTTATGCTTTTATGTGCAAAGTAACTAGTAACTGTAGCCATTAGATAAACGTAGTTTTAGAACAAAAGCAGAAAGCTGCACATAATGGAAATATTCAAGTTAACTATGAGTACCACCAAATTGTACTTAAGTACTTGACTGATAGTAATACGCCAAATGTGCATTTATATGTGTGTGCGTGTCTGGGAGTTTTCTGAGTGCTAGAAAAAAAAAAGTCTTTCCACAGTCATTAAAGTGTGTTTGGTGGTGGAGAAAGACAGACAGCACTGAGACCTGATAAAAACAGTGGATGAGTGGATTTAGTTCGGTGTGTGATTTGCTGAACTCAGCCACAGACAAACTGTGTTTCATTACTGGGCAAAATAATCTAGTTTAGCGTTTCAGCACAGATCAACCTGCTGTTGTTGACTGTAACATCTGCTCCATAATGTCACGCTTTTATCATTTCGTCGGTCCGTTCAAGTGCATGTGTGTGACTGTTCACCCTGTATAATCTCTTTCGGGCTGTTTTTTCCGCCGCGCTTTCCACTTGTGTTTTCTCGTCATGCATACCTGGGTGTGCTGGCGTGGCTGTGTGAGTCGCGCCAACAGAGATGCAGTGTGTTAGTAAATCATTGTAGAAAGAGATGGATGCCGCTCTCCAACTGCTTCTGCACTCCAGGATCACTGAGTGGAACAGTTACAATGCCTCAGGGTATCCATACCTCTGGGTCCCTCCCCAACTTCTTGTGTGTGTGTGTGTGTGTGTGTGTGTGTGTGTGTGTGTGTGTGTGTGTGTGTGTGTGTGTGTGTGTGTGTGAAGGTACATCATATTCCCCTTAAATATTAATGACCTGGGAGCAAGGGCACGGGACTGCTTGTGATTGTGCTTTTATGCCTGACACTTACTGCACAGTGGGGGCTGCATACATGTGCACACATAAAACACACAAAGGCGCCTATATATGTGCACACATACACACAGATGCAAAGTAAAAGTAAACTCCCTGTTGCAGTTGGCGTTGCTCCATCGAGTGAGTCCTGGCAGCGCCTTTGTAAAGTATTAATGGGCAAACACTCTAACAGACGTACGCCTGAGTGCACATATTGATTGGTCTGCTTCACATCAAACAGGCTACATTTGAATGATACAATGGGATATGCAGTCATGAAATTAAAAAAATATATATCAAAGGCTAATAGGTATTATCCTTAATCATGGGACTTGATCGACTTGAGATGAAAGGGTGAGAGGAGAAGGAAGCTCCTTTGAACTTGCATAATTGGTGACGCATTCAATTTCATCACGTGTCTTACGTTTTCCGTGTCTTTGCCGGACGGTTGTTGCCTCAGCGTGTTATAAAAAAAGAACGTGTGTATATTTACAGATGAAATATGATCATTAATATAGTGTGAGATATACCAGAGCGATATCATTTTTTTGTCCTCCTAGATCAAGGTGTGAACTTGTTTATTGTGTTTGCTCTAATTTGACTCTTCTTGCACCTAAAGAAATGTATCAAGTTTGAAGTCTTTTTTTTTTTTTTTTGTTGCATGGGGAGTCTTGTGTGTGAAAATACCTGCAGAGGCAGAAGACTGGATGCATCATCAAAGTGCTAATTGGCCATCAACAAGGCATTGCATACACAAAGCATGCAGGCGTATATTTAGCGACAGGAGCAATATGTCACTTACATGTTCATGCACAGTCACAGCATTAAAATGTGAATGAGGGGGACCTGCAATTTCAACTTTGCCCACTTGATGTCACCAACATTACAATGACAATTCATTCGGCTTTGCAGGAAGAAACAAACATGATGTATGGGATGAAGGCTCACACACTTGCTTGCGCAGGCAAACAGAAATGAAAAGCTGGAGCCACAACAGGCGTGGGGATGAGTGGCACTTATCGGGTGTGCGTTAGATTGACGTGCTGTGATCAGCAGGAGGAGAGACAGAGCTGTAGGCGGCCTCGTGGCGTGAAACCTCCGCAGACCTTATTTGGAGAACCCCAGAGACTAGGCAAGAACCTGGGGAATTACATCGCCTCAGTCCCTTGTGTTGCCTAATCACCTGCACCTTAAGCAAAGCACTGTCTAGACGTTTGCCCTCAGCTGAGACCGCGCTGAAAGTTTGAGAGAGAACTTAAAAGGGAGCCATTTTGGGTGCAGATTTCATCGTAATGAGCTGATAGTAACTATGATGAAATGTATGCCGGAGCTGTAAACCTTTTTTAATTAGCATATGCACCTTTTGTGAATATAAATGTAGACCCTTAATGAGACTGATGCAATTAAAGTAGGTAGCCTGAGAGATACTCCATGTGTTATACACATTTTTTTTTCCTGGAGAATATGCGCCTCTTTCTATTTCAAGTACTTGGCAGTGATTCATTTTTCACATTCGCTCGTTGAAAATTCAAATGAAAAATTTACAGGGAGGTTAGTGTGGAGAAAATTAGACCGTCAACGTCAAATTAGCTCAATCATTTTAACGGCAACTGAGCTAATACTGCTTTTCAAGTGTGCTCTGCTCTTCAAAGTCGGCCACCGCGACTGTGAATGAAGAACAAGATATGAATCACGGCAAAGCGTTGATGAGATGAAGCAGTGAATGGATAAATGTAATAGTTCAACATTTTGGGAGATATGCTTCGCTGTTTTCTTTCTGACAGTTCAGAAGATCGATAACACTCTCATGACTGTATACTAAATGAATATGTTATATCTTGAAGTGTAAAACTGCATGTTGAGGTTTTACAGGGGCTTATGTGTTGGACTTGAAACAACAACTTCTTGTTTATACAGTTTGGTTTTTGTACAGATTACAAGATGTCAGTTAGTGAGTTTTAGAGGTGCTGGTAGATGGACTTTTTATCCTTTGGGCAAAGCCAAGCTAGACCATGGTTTACCATACAGAGGCTGTCAATTGTTATAGGGCCAGTGGCGCAATGGATAACGCGTCTGACTACGGATCAGAAGATTCTAGGTTTGACTCCTGGCTGGCTCGACCTTAGCAAATTTCCCCGTTGTGGGACTAATAAAGGAATATCTTATTTTTTTTTTTTTTTGAACAATTCTTATAATTCAAAGATGTTTATTCAGAATGGAGATCAAATGTCACTCTTTCAGACACAGACTTTTGTTGGCCATTTGCACAGTAGCTGACCTCGAAGGCGTCACAGTTATAGGTTGAGCCTCTGCACATCCACTACTCAGAAAAAATACGCTCCCAGAGGTGATGAGCTCAGAATGAACTACACCCTAAGTACCTCTGTAATCTTTTTACCATTGACCTGTTGAGACCTGTCTGTGAGTGCCGTCCAACATCTGAAACCACCCATGACATCACAGGCCTTGTACCGGCTCCTGTTAATTTTTCTGACTTGACAGGCAGGTGCTTATGTGTCACGCCGACCCCGCCCTCCCACTATAGCATGAGATAAGCTGCAGGGAACGCTAACTCCATAATGGCACTCAGAGGCCATGCCTATTAGCTCTAAATAACACTCTTGCAGTGCAAAGCACCGTCGTTGACACCATAATGGCCACATTAACGAGCATTACACAGCCATTGGTTTTTAGAACCGCTTACTGCCACTGAGCTCATGCATCATAACAGTGTGTTCAACATTACGCCCCGTGATAGCTGTGAGGGTTTTTTGTGGTGACTTGGCAAGTTGGCGCTGGCTCTCCTCTTCTTCCTACTACGTCTTCCTGTCTCCGTCGTTGCATTTGTGCGGCCTATTTTCCACCCTGCTTCAGTTCGTTACTCACGCTTCTCTCTGTTCCCTTTGTTTAATCTGCTCCTTTCTCCGTTGGACTCAGCGATAGCCATCCTCAAACATCCTCCCCACCCTTCTCTCTCTGCCTCTTCCCTCGCTGCTCATTTCCACACTAAAAAGATGTTTTCTTGGTGAACACCTTTTATTTAGCCTCGTCTTCCCTCCTCTCTCCCTTCCTCCATCTCTTTCTCTCTACCGCCGTGTTTTCTTCCTACATGATGCTTCAGAGGATTTGTCCATGTTCTTTTGCATTATGCAGCTGAAAGCCCATTTTCCTGCCAATACCACCTCATCTCCTCCCTTTGTTGGAAACAATAGTCACTGGAGATCAAAATTTCTTTCTGAAAACCATCAGTCCACCAGCTTAATGAAGTTGGAGGTGCGCTCTTTTATCCCTCCCTGTGTCCACACTCCAGACAGAAGGATGGATGGATGATAAGTTAGGAGAGAGGGAATTGAGTTATTCTCAGCTGCCGGGCTGTCTCCTGTCTAGACAGTGGGTCAGATGATCTGGAAGATTTGAGTGTCAGCTTCTAAGACCTGAGAAAACGTTGGGTTTTGACACTGGATTAACTGTGGATCAGGCCAAGTTCTCAAGCTGTGTTTTATCACTTTCTTCCACATAGCAAATCATCACTTCATTTTTTAAAAAAAATGAGGTACAATTATGGATCGTTGATTTCAGTCATTAAAAAAAAATCAAACTGCAGAAGCCCCTTTTTAAAAAAAATATTTTTTCATAACATTTGATGGAATGTAAGAGAGGTGACAGAAAGAGCTTTTATACTTGCAAGAGTCACACAATAGATCAAAAACCTTAGTGTCAAATGCATTAGAGCAGACTGTTGTAATTGATAGCATTGCTCTGTATCATGCAGTAGGAATAATGCTCATTGGCCCATTCTCTAAATTATGTTTTGCTGTTTATACCAGAAACAATAGGGAAGCTGATTGATTGATGGCGCTTCATTTAAATTATAGGAAGTGGCTCATGCATCTGTACAAATGCAAAAAATACAAACAAATTCACAGGGTAGCCACATCTGACTGGTTATATCCACTATATGACTGTGTGCGACGGTGAATTCTTGTGTCATATTTCCCCTGTTCCGTCTAATTTTTTTAAATTTATCCTGCGGATGCCAGGCTTACCCATGCCATCCAGGCTTTAAGATCCCATGTTGAGGGATTACATTAATCTGATTAAAATGAAAAAAAGGTAACTGCTATACATTTTAGTTTGTGTGAAAATCACAGTAATCATATTAGAGATAAAAAAAAAACACGACTGCTCAGAGATACTGGAGGTTTGCTGTGTTCATGGTGCTGCTTGGACTGTAGTCGGATCAGCACCACGGACAGCGCTCGTACATTTAGATTGTGCTGCAGGCTCTACTATTATTTTGGCCCTACTGAAATAAGAGTTCACGTTGGCTGTGGATGTAAAGCACATTCTGTACAGTATTAGTGTGTTACTGAATTATTGCACATCTGTTCTTGATTATTTGTTATTAATTCAGTGTTCATCGTGTTATAGTGTCCATTTAGTAACCTGCTGTCTTTCTTTTTCTCTATACCTTGCTGCTCCAGCCTCCATCGTAGCGCAGAAGTGGTGGTGCCACATGCAGCCATGCATGGACGGAGAGGAGTGTAAGGTCCTGCCTGACCTGACTGGCTGGTCCTGCAGCACTGGCAACAAAGTCAAAACCACCAAGGTGAGAAGAATCCCTGTCTGTGTCTAATTAATTATGTGTATATTTTATGCATATGTCATCACACATGCTGCCCCTTTCCTTTCATTTGTTGCTTGCGCTGGTGTCTTTGCTTGCACGGTGCCATCTACATGCACATCTAGCCAACTCGAATTGTTGCAGAGTATTTGACAACTTCCAATTTGTAGGCAACAAAAAAGCATGCGACCATATGAGTGTTCACATGAAAAAAGTCCCCTGAGAAACACACAATGTCCAGAAAGAATAAAAAGAAGTATCACTGATCATCTTCCAGCTCACTAATATTTGATGTAGCTCCAGCTGACCGTGATCTTCACTTGAATAGGCTTGTTTTTCCATGAAACATCTTGCCTTAATTAGTGTTTCATTTTTTTCATATTGTGTATGACTGTATTTGAAAAGGAAGATCCGTGCTTACCGAGCAAATTAAAAAGAATCTTTTAAACAAAGGCTGTTTGGATCGTCAAGATGCCCACAAATGAGTGTTGTGTAAGCACTGATTTTAAACATCAATAAAAAAATTACAAAGAAAATACAGAGCTAATCAACAAGCGTGCCCTCCAATGAGTCGTATTTGTTAATCTGTTGTAACTGTATCTCCTCAGGCATGGGTGACAAAACAACTGATGGAGAAAACACAAGACCTCTGTATCCTGTGTACCACACACAAGCGCTGTGTGGTGCCATGTAAACTGACGCTATTCAGATTAGATAAATTGATTTAAATGAGGGTCCTTCATGGCCCTTTGTAAGCTGTCGAAGTGTGAAAGTTAATTTGCGGGACTGACGACTGGGGTGTGTGTGTACATACGTGCCAGAGTGTGTGTCGTGGGATGCAGCAGGTGCAGTTTATTTACAGGTGAGTTATAAAAAAAAAAGAAACAGTTGTGAGAGAAGCGGCGCAGGCGCCATAAGAGTAATTGCTCGAGAGATGGCATAACAGCACAACATCTGTCGCATTCATTAGAATGCATTATGGCTGGGGCCTTCCACAGAGGCTTTACAATTAAGAGTCATAATTAAATTGGTGAGTGGGATAGACTGAGGAACAGAGGCACTGCTGGGCTCAGTCACAGGCAGTGGAATTAATGACCCTGGGCCTAACACCAACTCTGGGACTGATAGGTGCAATTATCCTCATTCTGTTGTACGTTGCCATCTCTCTCTTCTTCTTCTTCCTTCCCTTTCTCTCCGTTTTGTCTCTCCCACCGTGTCGGAGCGGCCGATCAGCTGAGAGACAACGAGGAGCCAATGGCCGACTACATCAGTGGACATTAATTGCGCATTTGCAAGGTGCTTTGGGACCGGGGAGCAGTTACTTGGATACTTGGTGGCAGATGTCACTGAAGATAGCTGCAATGAGACATCGATTCCCTGGCAACTGCTCGCACGGCCCTGCACTCTCGCTCCCTCTGTGTCTCTCTTCTTTATCCTCCGTCTCTCTTTCTACCCATGACCTCCTTTCTCCACCTCAGTGTCTCATTCACCATGATGATCTGTATCTGTCCATCTGTTTCACTCCCACACAGCGTAGGTGTGCTGTAGAAAGACACATAGATTGCCTGACCAAGGCGTGGGAACACTGCTTAACAAGGAAAAGCAAAGACGGCGCACCATATGATGCATATTTTCACATATCCCATTTCATATGTCTGGCTTTGCGGGAAAACATTTGCAGCGTTTTCAGGACTAAAACAGGATATGTGTTCATTATAAATGCACATGGGATGGGGCTTGTTGATGGAAAACAAGCTCTATACATCTGCAATTATACGCCTTCAACTTACTGCCCAAGTGTAAACAAACCATTACAGCTCCGAGACATGTGAAATACAGCAGCTGAGACACTGTTGGTCCCCGCAATCAGTCAGCCAGCCAGACTGCAAACAGACATTTTCAATCCAGTGAAAACGACACAGAGCCAGAAAGAGAGAACAAATGTTTTGACTTGGAATATTCTCCTCTGACCTCTGATTGGTTCTTTCTAAAGGAAGCGTTCGTTCAGCGAGTCACTCCATGTAATTACTTGTCTGTGTGACACTGATTGTCTTCTCTTATCTGCCGTGTTGTTTCTTCTTTAGGTCACACGATAGCAAGAGAGCCGCCGAGCCACGAGGAAACCTGAAGCTCTCCGTGTGGAAAGGATGGATGACTCACACATATTTACTGTACGATGGGGGAGATTATCAAGGAAAGGACCGCCGTCAGGCTATCCATCACAAAACAATGGGATAAAATGTACTCATCACAGACTATGTACACTTGTCTACATGGAGCCACATATAAGGCATATCCAGTATGCTGGTTGTTGAGACCAATGGCCTACAATCATGGACGCCCAGGGTACATCTGGACACAGATGGACTCTTATTTTCCACTATTGGACAACGTGCAGACTGATCAAAAAATGGTCATTTTCTTTCCCCGATTAAGCATTTCAAAGTATATATTTCAAGAAAGCATTTGTGGACGAGTGAGAGACGTGAACTGAAAGCTGCAGCCCTGACCTGCTGTCAACATGTAGAGCTTATCCTGGAGACAGCTGGAGATGATTTGAGAGAAGTGAGATGGAGATAGCAGCTCATAACTAGCAAATAGCAAATTAGCATCAAATTGCTCTTGTGGGTCAAGTCACTACCATGAAGACTGTTTTTTGAGTCATTTTGCAGTTCTAATTAGGAATTGCAGCGTAGGATCATAACAACATATTAAAAATTCATGTAAGATATTTGCACTAGTTGAAACCGTTTGGGAATGTTTTGTTTTTCTAGATATCTCCCATCTTTTTGCTGTGGATGTCACATGAAAACGAAGGTGAGCTTTTTGTAAAATGTCTGACACTTGAAGTAGATAAATATATATATATATCATGCCCCATTATTCCTGAGTAGTTATTGGTTAAAAATGGCTCAGACTTTCGAGCCTCGCTTCCATACAGCTTGGTACAATATGAACTAGCAGAAGTGTGATTCATCTGTCTCATTTTTGCCCAGAAACATTTCCAAGCTCAGCCTTCAAACTTATATATCTTTGATCTATTATATTCAGTCTGTGACATCTCTTATGTTAACTGTTAAAAGGAGGCCCATAAAATGTTCAAACAAGGAGGATGAGTCGTCTTTATGTTATTTCACTTTGCTGGGAATGTTTTCTTCTTTCTTCCTCTAAATGTTCAGCTTCTTAATCTTTAAAAGCGCCGTACAAGACGATTGTACGAGTAGAGGCCTCTTTTAACTTCCCTCAGAAGGAGGCACGGTATGTTTTTGTGCGCACATTGCCCATTGATTGCCTCCAAAATCCCTCTCAACATCAATGCTCCAGTGAGATATGCTGAAATAATTGCCGCTGATAATGGCAGTTCAACCCTTTGCAAAGATGTTTTTTTTCCTTCAGGCCTCGATCATTACTGTGCTAAGTACAATAGCTGAGTGCCCCAAACAGCCACCTTACGTCTCTCAATTATCTCTGTCCATTCTCCCTCTTACACTCCTCTTCACTTTGAATCTGTCTGTCCCTCTCTTGCACAATCTCCCCATCTTCTGCTGCGCTGCATATCATACGAAAGATGGCACGGTTAAAGTAGTTTTCACACACTGTCCGACACACTCTATCTTTATTTCTCAGCTGTTTGCACACTAGCTTTTTGCCAGATCCATTTTTTTCCTCTCACATCCAAGTGCAAGTCTTTCTCAAACTCTATCTGTCTGCCTCTCTGATATGTGAATGTGTTGGGTCAGTGTGCCCAGGGGTTAGCCCGCCGGGGGCTGCTCCTCTGCGAATAAGAGCCTCTGCTTTCAGACATGCTGCTTTGTGAGCTATGATAAATCTGTGGAAGCTGAGCCGCTGCCTCTCCAGCTCCAGTGCTGAGCTCTGAGCCAGAGGGAGCTGGGGGACAGCAGGACTACCAGTGGCAGGCAGCTCCACTCTCTCATTACTGAGAGGCCTGGATAGCACTGGGCTCCTCTCGGGACCACTGACATGGAATATTTTTAGGCCTACGGTGCAGCACTGCAGTTAGGCCAGTCACACCACGATGCCCTCTTTCCTTGAGCAGCGTCTCAGCAACAATGGTCCATTTTGAGCGGGGATACGATGACATTCAGCATTCACACACGAGCGAATACACCTACATTCACATAAGCACACATTTTTAAACTTTCAGCAGCCTCCCACTCACACCTACATGCACACACTGATGTGGGAGAACTGGAATCAGCGGAGAAAGAAAAAATCTTAATTACAGCCAACATAAGGCAAAAAGTCTCCTGAGCTGTGCAACATCAAACCAAACGTATAAGGGCTCTGTTTCCTTTCCTCGCCCTCTCTCCTTCGTTGCCTCTCTTCCCGTCTCTCTCTCTCTCTCTCTCTCTCTCTCACTCCCCAAGAGGTTTGGTGTTCTGCAGATGAGCCTGGCGCCTTGCTCCCTCCGTCCTACATCGCTCTCTGCAGCAGAATCAATATTTGAGGACAATTTGCGCTGCGCTGCTCCCTGGTGGCTGGGGTTGGACGCTGCAGCTCCACCTGTCGGTTCCAACCACACTCGCTCAGACCTTGCCAGGGACAGATTTACAGCTCATCTCAGGTCACCGCTATTTAACAAGAAAATCTACAAAGTGCACCATACATCTATTTACAACTGCTGTGCAGGCTCGCCAGCCTTGCAGCAGAGCAGACGCACACTCCTCCGCCTTTGCCAATTTATGAGAAGGAAGACGACTGAACTCGCTAAGAGGCCTCAAGGTATCTTGGAGGGATTTCGTATTACCATATTCACCTTTAATGAGATGTTACATGGCATGCAAATTTAGCAGGCATCAGTGCCTATCCACAGGTACACTGTCCGTTTTTTTGTTTAAAAAACCCTCAACCCCACTTCCAACATCCTTGTAACCAGCTGCCTTCAAAAGTAATGAAAGAAATCTATTCACTGCATGAATTGTGCTTACAGAAACATTATTCAGTGTAAAAAAAAAAATCATCTTTTTAACTGGAAGGGGATGTGCCTGTAGAGTGCCAACAGGGGACTAACCTCTGAAACATCCCACAGAGACTGGTCGCTTTGATCCCCATGGGTTAGCAACTGGTGGGATCCAGAGGGCAGGGCCCGCTGAAGCAAACAAACAGCATGGAGGACATGACTGCAGAATAACATGCTAATGAGAGCAGATAGGCAGCTGGAGCGAGAATGGAAAAACACAAGAACGAGCTACCTAAAAGAAAAATACAGAGATAAAGAGGTAAAGCTATAATGTTTGAGAGAGGGGGAGTGTGTGGAGAGTATTTTAAATATGTCTTTGTTTATGCTCTAAGCCCGGATGGCTCCCGAGAGGCCACTTGCGTCGTCAAACCAAACGGCTCCAATAGTCCATCATCACACTTGTCGGATATTCACGCGATCGGCACCTTGAAAGGAAGAAATAAAAGGATGAAACACCGTCGTCTTGGCTTATGCATCATCTTTTGTCAAGTCCAATTTGTATTAGCCTCCAGCCATATCCTGGAAAATACGGGTTCAGGATTCATGTTCAGTGAGAATGGTAATCTTCAGATGAAGTGAGTCTGTCAGAGGCAGAGAGATGTGTGACAACTTGAGTCAGCGCGAGGAAAAAGAGAGCTTTACCGTTGTAGAGGAAACGGGGCTCCAAAGTCCTGCTGTCTGAAACTGACATTGATTTAATATAAGTCGGAGGGAGATTAGCTGATGAAGGAGATGTGATCGGCGTTATCGGTGTCGGATGGCAGTCGCCGGTCTTGTCGCTGTCACTTCAGTGGGAGCAAATCAACTCGAGCTAAAATATTTCCTTTAAGAGATCAAATCTTTAGCCTAACAACCATGACATATAATTACTCGAACAGGCTCAGATGTGTGCACACACGCTCTCAAAAATACATCATTCAAACTCCACCTAATTGTATTCAGGGCTTTTATCATCACTCAGCCCGCTTGAGAATGCAATCAGCCGGTCCCCCTTCATTCATTCAGTATTCTGGTGCGGCGCATTGGGTTAGTGAAACACAGTCACGTGAATTTATTGGCAACCGCAGCTGGTTAGCTGTCAGGTGATGGTGTGGGGATTAATTGCATTAGCTCCACTCTCTTACCCAGCATAGAATATGTGACAAAAACACCACAACACAGCCCATTAAAATTCAATGAAACCAAGCAAAAAAAAGGGCAAACAATCAAAAGTGTCTTTAATATTCATTTTGCGACAGGCCTGCGACGGGCCGATATTGACGGTGGAGTGAACGGGGGATTCATTAACATCTTCTCCCTCACTGCTTCCTTTCGCTGAGCCGTTCCTTGCTGCGTCGTCAAACTCACTTATCTCTCTGAAGCAATTAGCCACTGGAGGCTCCATTGACCTGAGCCTTTGTTAGACTAACGGGCTACATTAGCATGGCCATAGCCTGGCAGTCTTGGCAATGCATGTGTCGATGCCAATGTGAGCAGCGCTGATAAAGAGGAGCCCTGCAGCGTGCATGTGTGTGCATGTGTGTGCATGTGTGTGTTTGGGAGGGTCCAGGGGCTACATACATGCATATTAACTGACCGCTACCATTGAGCCATCTGTAATGTGTGTATTTTTATGTGTATTTTTTGTGTGTGTGTGTGTGTGTGTGTGTGTGTGTGCTGTAGCCCTGTTTGCACAAGGGGTGTGTGAATAACAGCAAATGCAAGCAATTCATATGTGTGTAAATTAAATTTTGTCTGCCTTTATGCTGCGATATGCAAAAAAAAAAAGTCTGAATGCACAGTAACACTGATAACGTAAACATCAGCTATCAGACAGCAGCAATATACATTTTGATACACAATGTCTCTCCATTATATTATGGGGTATGCGGCACGCACACACAACAGAAGTGACAGATTTAATTTTGCAGCGCTATAAGATACATACACGCACATACACACATGACAATGTGATGAGTTGCAGTGCTTGCAGGGGATAGGCTTTGTTTGCTGTCACTGCCGACAACTAACTATACAGACCGTAGTGTGGTGCATGGCCTGTGGCACTTAGCTGGCATATATGGTATAGGAACAGTACTATATAAAGCCTGTTTCTAATTTGAAGAAATTGCATTTACTTTACTGTCATACTGTATTACTGCCAACTACGTAGTGAGCTCCCTGACAGCAGAGAGAAACATTAAGATGACACATAAATATGAATCTAACTGTCAGACAAGCAGCCCCCATTTATGCTAAGTGGAGAAATAGCCTACTAGTAAGTGTTTCAGTGTTTACGCCGGTGACAACAACAGCTAAGTTTGCATGCATTATTCATAATTAATTATCCAAATGTGCAACTCCTTCCTTATTTACCAAATTAATGGTTTGTTTGCCTGAGAAATGTCGCTTGTCTGGTGCGTTGGGTGGAGAAACAGCGTCCTCATAAATTTCCCTGGCAGGTGAGGTATGGAGAGAGTGATGAGACTGAACAAGGGAGGATCAAACACACAGAAACCATTAGTTCCGCTGCTTCTGTGGTCGGCTGATACAACTTTAAAATCACTACAAGCGGAGGCCTTGCAAGTTCTACAATGTTGGGGTGCTTGTCGTATAATTGAGAAAACTCCTGCCCTCTCTGCCAGAAAGATTCTGCTCTCGTTGACATGAGTTCAGTTTTTCTTTTGTTCATCTTTCTGCAAAGTTAAAACATGTTCCTGTGGTTACATGGTCATCCGCTGCTGGACTGGATAGAGAAACTTGTGTGCCTTGTCATTTTCAAATAATCAGAATAATTCAATGGCTACAGCTCCAATAGATCGCCAAAGAGAAACTGGTGTTTTCCTGTCGATCTGCGTTTTACTTAAACATGAACCCAACCTCACCTGAACCTCAGTTTCTTATCTCTGCTATGTCTGCCCACACACACATAACCTGACCTAAGCCCAAACATCAGTTGTGTGGAGGGGGACAGGATGGGAAACGCAGTTGTAACAGGTGGGAAACATTATTCCAAGGGGAAAACAGACTTTAACACAAGATAGGAAATTCCTGTTCCAACAAAAGTACCTTATTCCCAACAACACTGACTTTTGTAATAATTACAAATTACAAAAAAAATCCACCACTACAACACTGTCATTTTTTTTTTACCTCATTCGTCTTGACAGGGATAAAAATCTATGTAATGTCATTGTTAATTTAATATCTGCCTTGAAAATCGTCTGACCCAGTTGAGTGATGAGATGTGAGAATGGACAGGGACGAGGTTGTATCAAAGCAAAGCGAGCGACTGCCCCGAAAGTGCCAGGTTCACTGTGTGTCAGTTGGTTTCTAGTAATGTAATTAACCACAAATTTATTACAGAATTTGCATCACTTTACTAAAAAAAACTAAAAAATCACTGGGGTCCTGTATTATTAGCTGATGTTGTGCTGCCCTGTAGAGAACCCTGTTTATAATGTGCCCACACGGTGCATTTTCCTAAATAACACTGGGTTTCATTAAAAAACCACAAACAAACTGGCATACAGAAAACCTGAGGCTAAATAGTATATCAGTATAAGAGTACTGCTTGGTTTGTGGGTCTCTGCGAAAAATATAATGAAGCTTCCATCTACAGTTTAATTCGGCCACGGACAGGGCCGATGGCGTTTTTTTTTAGACAGCAGAAATTACTGTGAAGAAACTGGAAAAATGATACAAGTGTGTTTGTAGATATGGTAGAATTTTTTTTTCATGCGAGCTGTAGTTTTTATATGCTATCAATTTAATTATTGGTTTTTGTTCCAATTACTGAAGGGGTCTAATTCTAATAGCAAGCGCTGTACAGCAGATAGTAATTTATCAGAAAATGGATATTAGGAACGTCTCGTCTTGTAGAAAAGCTGAAGAAAGAAACCTGCAATAAGAGACTGCGTTACACAGACAATACTGAGGCAAGAGGAACAACACCCAGCCTGAATTTTGCAACTGCGCTGCTGTGGTTATGGGATATGTTACAAACAAAAGAACAGGTGAAAATAATGGATGAGAATATGGATGGAAAACATCATTCAGAAATACTGATGAGAAAATTCCTCTATGAGACAATTCATTGAGATACAGGAGCTATATAGACACAGAGGGGTGTTACTTAGTCTTGTTATGTATTACAGGCATGTTTTGAGAAATGGCGCTCATATTTTCCGTCCACCAGCTGTAATGCTGGTGCCATGGAGCAGCCATTCTGACACATATTTTCAGAGCCTCCTGAGCGTGGCTGCACATCTGCCGGGACCGGCCCGCCAGATGCCGTGCCCTCAGCCAGACCTCGGCCCCAGACGACAAGCTCCACGGGCGGTGACTGGCGTCTCTCATGCCTGCTCTACCCCGCTCGCCCTCAGAGCTCAGGGCTAACCCGCCTCTAACGGCTGCCTCTGTGCCAGCCTGACAGATGCCCCCGTCAGTGCAGATGTGAGTAGTGTGGGGGCTGCGTGGGATGACAGAATGGAGCTAAATCACTGTGTAATCAACGTGTGTGGTTAGGAGGTGATGGGGGCTCAGCGGGCACGCAAACATTTACAATTGGCCAGGCAGTCCTTGTAAACAGGAGTGGTTGTACAAAAGAGGCAGGTTGAATAATTGATAGGATGTAAGAGGATCTGGCTTTGGGGGATTTTGGAGCATTGATTCTGGCTGAGAGGGGGTGAGCACGGGGGGGGAGAGAGAAAGGCTTACCTGGTGCTAACCTTTATTAATGCTTTTCTCTTTCCTTTAGCCCTCACCTCTCCCGGCCCTGGTGACTCTATGCTTGCCAGGTATAGTTTTTTTTTTTGCCTCCATTCCTTTTCAGCCTCAGTCTCTATGTTCTCCTTTTGTAATGCTTCTCTGTGTGAAATGGTGGGTAAGCCATCATGCCAGTGCATGACAACAACATAGCCAGAGAAAAACAAAAGAGCAGATGGCCGCATAGAGCAAGAGAGAGTAATAAAAGAAAGAAACGATGGAATAAAAAAAAAAGATTCAGGACAAACTACACAAGAAAAAGAAGAGGGACACAAAATAGACAAATAGGAAAAGGATAGAGAGATAGAGAGGAGGAAAAATGATGGTGTGTCTGTGAAAGGGTAGAAAGAGGAACACTGTCACAGCAAAACATTTCATTATGTCTGCCTCTGGCATGAAATGTCAGAAAACAACTAATATAAGTGTGTGAGATTTCCCCACTTTACCTGGATGAAAGCCATTAATAATCCCCTCTCATACACACCAAACATACATGCATGCACACAAACACACACATCATCTATGCTGTGGTAACCCTTTCATCTCGCCAGCTGCAGGGCCCATAAAACGCGCTGATATAAATAAATGCACCAGCCTGGTTTCAAGCCTTCGTCTGCCAACAAACACACACACACACACACACACACACTATGCAAACCTGCAGACGCATGCATGCACACAAACACACAAGCGCACACTGTTCGGCAGCCTCCTTTTTTTTGACTCTGCGCGCTTCACATTCACGTCATGTCCGCAGACTGAGAAACAAGCTTATCTGTGGTTGTTTCACTTGAGCTGTACTTTGCAGAAGTAGGAGAAAATGTCTTGAAGTCTCATTCTCGTCTTATCTAACAGAAAAAGGTATCAAGATGTGACATTTCTCCTCGCTGGTCACTGGTAAAAGCGTGGCTGCCTTGTTATTGTTGTGGAAGTGATGGGCACTCGCTCCATTCAAATGCAAATTTCTCTTTGAACCAAGTTGTACAGCTGTACCATCAGGTGCTTTGACTGTATATTGCCTGTTTTTTTTCTTTTTTTTTATCAGAATACATCACAAACATTGCACTTGCATATTGTACAGTACGACACCACAGTCATTTCCACTTCAAAGTCATACATATTCACATTTTTCTTCACACCCGACTTGCTGCGATTGCTGCAGTAATTTAAAGTCCTGGTCTTGCCTTACCGTAACACTTTGCAATTAGCTATGATGGCTATGCTAATGATTTCCCTCCTCTTGGCATCTCTTTGGTTTCCTACAGAGCTCATGTGTCTGGGGAAAGTGAATAAAGATGAGGCCTTTTTTTGGACCTCGTCTTGCTCCGGGATTTGCTTTATCTTTACTTCAAATGAGGCCCATTTTGTGCATGAAGTAACTGAGAACAGTGGGTGGCTTCTCCCAGACAAGAGACATGTGTTTGTTTGGCATTGGGTGGGTGGGTTACATCATCTAGCTGTCCGCCTCATGGCCATGCGCTCCTCTGTGCCGACACAAAGACAACGCGCTAAGACCATCATCAGAGGAAATTAGCTCAGTAGCGTTGAAAGCGCTCGCTTCTCACAATAGCCAGTGGCCATGCTAAATCATTAGCCTGTCACTTCGTTGGGGTTGAGTCCAATTATTCTCTCAATCCGCCTCCAAACCAAATTGCATTATTGCAATTATATCCATTGCATGACATATTGTCGCGGCGAGGGTGTACGAGATGGGGAAAGGAGGAGAGGGGCTGAAAAAAAGAGGGAGATGGAGGGGGAAAATAATTTGGGTGGCATTCTCAAGCACCAGGGAAGGTCGCACTGTTTGCTTGCTGGCTCTATAAAAGGGCATATTGATTATGTTTTCTGCTGTAATGGACATGTGTATTTGCCACATAAACATCTCTACCAATCACCCTTTCTCTCACTTTTTCTCATTGATTGAGATGCTTCCATGTTAGACTTTGTTAAAGGACCTATTCTTGTTACAGACTTTTCCCTCTTCTCCCTCTCTCTCTCTCTCTCTCTCTATCATCACTCTCACTGTCTACCTAACTCTTCCGCCTGTCTCTCACAACAGCTTTTGCTGTCACAGCACTCTTGTCATCAGGCTGTCAGTGCTAATCATGGTGCTGCTGATCACTGTGCATCAGATCATTATCCGGACCTTCCACTCTGATGAAGTCCGAGGTGTAACACGGCGCGGTCCTGTCAGACCTGCTGCCGGTGCCGCTGGCGTCACCTGCTTGAACTGGAGATCATAGTTCCTGCCAAGAGAGTCAGCGCTGCCACTGGGATGTGAGAGCATCACGCCGAGGTGTTGCACTGACTAACTGCATACTGCTACACTCCAATCTGCAGCTCTATATGCATGTTGGCTCCCAGTTGCAACAGTACACTCCAAATGATGTCAGAAAATATATTTCTTACTATGAGATTAGGATCAGTGTCACCAAGTGTAACTTCATAGCTTCACAGTGGTAACAGCCAGTTTAAAAGTTTATCCTTTGTAACTATTGTTTTTGTGCAGGCAAGGCTGTTTTTTTTTTGCCTCTTGTCACCCTGTTTCTTGCACTGGACAACTGTGTGTATGTGTTTGTAAGTGTGCCCTTGTATGAGTGCCTGTGTCTGTCTGCAGTGAGACCTTGGACCCAAATGTAATTAGACTTGGTAATGATGTGGCCTGTTTACAGCTTAAGCCCTCTGCTAATGATAAATACACTTGACATATGTAGTCCAGAGTACACTTCAAAAAGAGAGTGTGGGACAAGCTCCATGTCAGTTAGTCAGCCAGTGGTAATGTATCATTCGTTTACGTCCTGGACCTCCTGCACAGAGACCCATGTCCTTAGAGATGTTTTAAACTGACCACCGTTTTGACAGCTGACTAATCGCTGCAGTAAACTTTAAACTTGTCCAGTTTAAATTGTAATAAACAAAATGTTTATCTTTGTCACACAGAAATGTCCTGGCGACAAGTGTATTAATGGACTATGCACTTAACACTGGCAGAAAGCCAGGGGCTTGATATTATTAAGGGAGAAAGAGAGAGAGAGAGAGAGAGAGAGAGAGAGACAGAGAGAGCGAGAGAGACGTAGAGATCATGCTATCCAGACCACCTGCTCTCCTTCCCTGCTTGCCATCCTGCCTGGGGGTCACTGTGGACACACTCAGCAGACCTCCACCTCCACTTAAACTCCCTGGAATCTCACTGAAATGCGCATTCCTTCTCATTAATCCACTCAGCAAGAGTGTGTGGTGTTACTGCTTTTACATGCGGTAGTGTGTAGCCAGCAGTGCATGTATGGTCCTGTGTGTCCGTGTGTGTGAAGTTGGCCTGATCCCCCCAGGGGGTGAGATGGTGGGGTGGTCGGGGCTAGGCACGTGGTGATGTGACAGCACTGGGGCAGAGCAGGGCCAGTCGGTGCAGCTCCATCTGTGGCCCTTCTGTTCCTTCACCACCTGACCTTTGACTGTCTTTAGGTGTTACATGACAAGGATATCTGAGCCAAGGCCCTTTAGGGCTGCAAGAGCTGCAGACTCAGTATACACAGAGGTTAGTTTGGTAGTAGGAATGTGCATAAAGTGGCTCACACCTCTTGCCAAAGGTCAAATGACTGTTGGATTCAGGAGTCCGTGTATGTGTGTGTGTGTATGTATGGGCGTTTCTGTATAAAACTGAGAGGGTTTTTTTTGCAGAGGCTTTGATTCATACTTGACACTGTGCTAATGAGAGAAAAAAACTGTCACTTCACAGCGCTAATTTGGGTGTAATATCCCAAAGTCAGCCAATCCACCGAGGAGAGGAGAAAGAGAAAATTAAGCATCTGCTTCATTTCCCTAACTGGCCGTAGCCAAACTCATTAACAAGAACTATGCTCATACAGAGAGGCTCCATCGTAGCTGTGGTCCTCATAGAAACACGCACACAGCCAGTTAGGAAGAAAAGCACGTAGCAGAATATAAAGTCTGCATCACACCTCACCTCCATTTGCAGAGTCACAGAATCCAAATCAGGGAAATCACACTACGGCAGCAGATTAGTGACAACCAATGACATTAACTTGAAGGAAGCCTTCATAATATCAAAGGGACTGATGAGGACATATTGCTGCTGACATGTGTTTCCAATGACTATGAGGATCCTTCATTAACCTCTGTGGCGATGACGGTGAGCTGCAAGGTCGGCTTAAAACAAAGCTGCCTATCAGGCCGTCGAGCTGCCTGGAAACATTTCTGGGTCACTGGAAGCGAGAGCTGAGCGCAAAACAAAATGGAGGCTGCCGTCGCCGTGGAGCCGCGGATGGAGGGCAGAGAATGTTTACAGCCACGGCGGCGGCAGCGTTTTCAGTTAAAGAGGTTAGCGAGAGTCAGAGGAATCAATTAGCTTTGGATGGGGCGAAGTTCTTAAAATTCATTAGTGACAGCCTAATTACAGAGGAACAATGGGCTGATAATTACATCTGCAATAATTAATACACTTATTGTAACAAAAGGAGCGTTGAGAACACAATCATCAGCTAATAGCTTATTACTGAGTTGATACAATCAGCAATTCTGTAATGAGAGATGACAGAGCTGGAAAACTTGGGCCCTGTGTCGGGAAGGATGGGGTCTGGTGCTGCAGATGTTTAACTTTAGAATGTATGAATGTTGGCAAAGAAACACATAACTGTTAATGAAAAATGTCAATAAGTTCATGAACTTGATGTATTTTGTGATAACTAGGACACATTAGTTAACTTAGCAGAATATTTTATCCGTTTTATGTGAAGCACCGATCCCAGAGGAATGTCCCCTCCAAACTGAGGGAAGCAAAAACCGATTGTCATATCCCGAGTGGATGTCACACAAGACTTGGGCAGGAGACAAGCCCATTCTTGATTGCAGGTAAGTAATCTTAGTTGCTCTTTCAGCTGAAAAATGTTGATCCCATTTGTAGGTGTAACAAATGTTTAGCACTGGTACTGGGTGGGCATTTGGTGGGCTTGTTGTGAGTGGCCAAATAAGTACATGCAAATTTCAGTATATAAGGGGATGAAGGTTGTTGAAAAAAACAACAACAAACAAACAAACAACATTAGTTACTCAGCTGCATTCTAGTCTTAGTATGTGTTAACCAAACTGTCAATACTGATTTCATGGTACAGGCCATGTTTACATTTGGATCACCTTTAAAATATTTATTTGAATAATTGTAAGCCCAACAAAGCAAATACTAAAAGGCTAAATAGATAACCTTATATTTCAATACCTACTTTTCAGTACCATACTAGATTATTATGTATGTGATCCTTCCATAATGAATTAGCCATCAGTTCATTTTTGTATTGATTTGATGTGTATAGAGCGAATTTCCCCAGTGAGGGACAAATAAAGGTTTATCTTATTTTGTCTTATACAACGTGCGCTTTAAATAGTATATGGCTTCCTGTTCAGCTTAATTAGCTAGTTAAGAAACAGCCAGTCGGCTGAGGAGAACAACAGCCTGTGCAGCAGCAGCACACAGTTTTCTGCTCTGCCTGGAGACTGAGACAAGGATTTACTCTCACAACCGTTGGGTTTTCTGAGAGTTCTGTGGGAATTTAATGGACTTTTAATGTATATTTTACATGCAGCTATGAGTAAGTCCAGTTTTGCTGTAGTTTAAAGTGTTTTTATTCTTTTATGAGTTTCTGGGCTAATTGACTGTGTGAGAGATGCAGATGTTGAACAAAAAGAATCGTGGTTATATTACTGAGTATTTCCATTTGGCGTAATAACAGTATTAATTTGTGCTTCGTATTTATCTGCTGCATACACCTGTTTAGCCTAATTTAATTTAAATGCTCTTATCATTGTACAAATATAATAGTTGTTACAGCAGTTTGCCTTGTTTGTTGTTAATGCAGAGAATGTGATTTGTTTCTTTTTTCTATTATTTCTGCTTTAGGGCCACATTCATGCACATATGCACCCCCCAAGTGTATAGGAACACTTGTTTGGAATAAAGATTCATCGGTGGAGCTAAAGCCATGTGGATTCTTACTGATGCCCCACAGCCATGACAATCTAATTAATTAATTTTAATTAACAAGCTTTCCTAAACAATATTTTAAGGCCCAAATAACAGCATGACAGGAAGCCATCTTGATGTCTCTATATGAAGTGGCTAAAATGAATCCTATAATAGATACCGCTAATTATCTTTGTATTTTTTTTTTTTGGCATTGGGCATTTTTTCAAGAATCCTACTATCCATTGCACTCTGCAGTATCCATCTTGCTGGTAATTGAAACCCATGAGAGAAGGGTCCTTTTTAATTGATTGTTGTGTGCTTGGCAGGTAGTGCACAGGAAACCCTGGGCCATGATCAAGGGAACTATAACTGCTCATTATGGTATAATAGCATAAGATGTCCGCAGGGAAAGTCATAAACCATCTCCTCATTATTACCCCTGCACCTTTGCTTGTGTGAAATGGTGTCGTCCACAGCAGCGCAAATGCAGAAAAGGCCCGCGAGATGAGGCTGTCTGCCCTGTTCTCAGCTGCCTTGACAGATGTCAACATATGAACGATCGTCCTTGGTTAAACCTCCAGTGGGTCGGGGGATATGTGGTTGGATATGATGTAAGATGCAGGAAATGATGAGTCCTTGAGAGAGTTGAAAAACTTGTCATGTTTGCTTGTGATCACAGATGCTGGTGTAGTTTTAAATATTCAAGAGGCAAATGCATCAATGTCTGTTTTAGATGTTGACCAACCTTTGCCAAACATCACCTTTAAAAAGAACATTCACAACACTAAGGATAAAAGTTATAGTGGGTAATTCAATATTATTATGTGAAATTTATCAACTGAGATGTAACTAATTTGCCCTCAAGCACAAGATGAAGTTAGACCTGTTTATTTGCATCATCGAGGCTGTTAGAGCAGATGAACTATATGTAAGACTATTTATGCAATTAAGCTCTATGAAAACAACTATATTAGACACAAGTGTCAAACTAATTTGGCCGTCCATTCCTTTAAAAAAATGCCCAACACCTTGCAGCAACAACAAGCAGCGACATACAGGAAGGAAAACAAAGTGCAACACTCTTGTGGAGGATGATTTTACACAGTCTGTTTACTGAGAGAGTTGCAGGATGCTTAGAGCCTTCGTTCAAAACCTCTCTCTCTAAAAAAACAACAGCATTGTGGTAAAATATGTATCAAAATATTAAAAATTAACAAATGATCTTAAATTATTCAACATGTATTTACTGAAACACTTGTAGGATACAGATCCTGGTACAAATTCTTGAGACATGTACAATAAACAATTTCTGGGATATTGCTTGGAGGGCTTTTTCCCCAGTGGTCTTTCTCCACTCCTTTGGTCTGGGTTGTGCACGTTGTTGGATTAAATATTTCAATCAAGGACACATCAGATGTAAAGTTTATTTCCATCACAGTTACTGTCTCAAAGGTTTTCACAATCTGGCATTGGACATGGAAAAAAAATCACATTCCTTTACTAGGGCAAGAAAAACATCCGAAATGTAACCTGAAGACACTGTGGGCATGACAGCGAAACGATTCTAGGGGAAACTATTCTACATAAAAAAAAGTTTGAGCTGAGTGAACGGTATAACAAAATAGCAACAGAAAGATATAATACGACGGTGCAGCAGATCAGAAAATGAACAGCAACAGAGAAGAACAAAAATAAATAAGCGAGAGTCTCTGACAAGGTCACAGCACAAAATTCTCCTGAACAACATTACCAGCGTAATGATGCACAGTCTGGCAGGAGGAAAAAAAACCTTTTGTACACGTCAGTAAGGGCAGCACCTGCAACCGCTGCCAGGAAGAGCGCTGTGCTGGTGAAGGGCTTCAGCTGGCGGCGGTGACCAAAGAGTCAATGGCAGCATCTGCATCCGCTGCCAAGCAGCAACCCTGGTGTCCGACATCTGGGAGAGAGGAAAAATAGACAGCGCAGGCAGACAGGCTGGGCCGTGTACACACTCACAGAGCACTGACAGACCGAGGTGAAGCAGATGTAGCATAATGCTTAGTTTATTTTCACTTCCTCACATCCTTATTTGAAGCATCGGCGCTCCTCGCTGTGCTGAAATGAGTAGAAGTCATTGCTTTTATCGACCTTTTAGTGTCTGCCAGCGCACCTTGTGCATCACCGCAGGAAGCTGTTGGAGGCAGCGGACTGAGTCATGGCTGGATCGGACTGTGTGTCTGCCAGTCCGTCCGTCCGTCTGGCAGACAGGTATATTGACTTTCATTCACAGAACATATCTCACCGTTTGCTCAGGGTAAATGTTAGAGCTATGACTATGCTTGACTGATGCTGTAGATCTCCCTGAAACTAAAGTAAATATTCCTCTCATGAGCATCCCCGGCCAGGTAGCTACTGGCTGTCAGCGGGACATTCGCGTCTCTATTACAACTGGCAGGGCACGACACAACTCAGGCAGATAGCCTGACTGCTATTTACACCAACTCACATCCCAGGTGCTGTATTTCTGACAGCTTGGCCTGTTCCACCTCCAGATTCATCCATTTCTTGGGGAAAATATGTGGACAGACTTACAATAGGTATCATCATGTCTAGTCAATACAGTTAATTATGTCCAGTATTTTTTTTATAACCTCACCCTTATTTTTCACACTTCTTGCCATCATGTCTAGCCTGTCAAATCCAGCCCACACTTTTTCCTCTCTTTCACTGAGGTCTGCCAAGGCCACAGGTAAATTAGCTCATGACAGATATCATTTCAAATGGATTGTATAACAGGTGAATGAATTTCATACAGACATCAACACGGACCTCTGTTTGGGTGAGACAGGCTTTCGTTAGTCCTTCCAGCTAATGCTTACACTGTAAATACATAGTTTGGTGCTCTGGCGTTCATTGTCAAAATACATCTTACATATCCACTAAACTCAGTTTATGAGTCATTATTATTATTACATTATTTTCCAGAGGGTGATGAGGTATGTCACTGAGTGCATGTAATCTATGTTTACAATAACAATCCTTGGCATTTTGACTGCTTACCTGACAAAAATGCAAGTAGTTAACCGTGTAGTTAACTGAGTTCAATTCCTGCAAGGGGAGCAGGCCTTTTCTAAGTTTCCATGTTTGCATGGGATTCAATCATCATCAAAAAATGTATATTATGTACATGGCTTGGAGCCCCGGGTGCTGCTCCTCAGGGATGGGTTAAATGCAAAGATCAATTTTCACTACAATGTTCTGTGATTGTGTGTGACAATAAAACCTGATTTTGATTTGCAAAGACTCTTGTAGACACAGCTTTATAAGTCAATGGACAAGGCACCAAATGGCAGGTACTGTGTGTGTGTAAAACTCAACTGCTTGCGTGGTTGCACTGTGTATCTACTGCAAAGTTGTGTCTCCATAATTTACAATTAACCAGGTCACTAAAATGGTCCTGTTAATAAGGGGAATTATGACAAAAACAACAAATATAAGAACCAATTTTTAATTTTTTTTTTTTTTTTAGGAAGCCAGAGTTTGGTCAGATTAAGAGAGAATGAGGCCATTCTGTTTCTGTTTTTTTTTACATGTACATGCATGCTTGACTAATATTGGCCACACATGGAATAGGAAATTTCAATATGGATGAATCTGTGCACTTAAACACATTATAGGCAAGTGAGAAACGGAGTAAAATGCCAAATGTACTTTACAGCGGCCAGTAATATGATGTCATTTTCATTTCAATTATAATGTAAATTTGTCAGTTATTTCTATTTCTATAATTCAATGAACACACGTCCTGCTTGGATCACAGAAGGCTTTGATTCAACCTTGATAAATGTCCGTTCTGTAAATACCCATGAATATGCAATTACAACACACTGTAGGCATGTCTCAGCACATACATGACAGCCTATATATGAAATGGATAAAGAGCTGGTGTTGCCGTGCATAATGCTCTGTGCTTATGACAGCTTAATTAGCAGCATCTGCACTGGATCACAGCGGTAACTGTGTATGACAAACTCCCCAAGTCACCGGAGTCTTTGGGGACTTGGTTCTAATGGCTGTTGACTATTTCTCATTGTGCGACCGGTCTCACCGCAGTCCTCGGCGGGGTGGATCCCCATGTGCACGGTCCAGGGTCAGGCCACGACTCTGTCAACCTGGGACATTAGACAAAGGGGGGACTTGTGGTTTGGCAACAATGGGGGGACTCTGGAGAGAGTGTGTTTGTGTGTGCCTGTATTGCATGTATATGGCATAGGTATTTAATAATGAATTGCATGTGAATGTACTCCTGCATGCATTTGTGTGTGCACCATGCAGGTAATGGACACAATAGCACAGACATATGTACAATAACACCATCACATGCTGTACTATGGCCTCAAATATTACCATACACCTCATCTGTCAGTCAGATGCAGGATTGCATTATGATACATATATATTGCAAATTTCCCCACTGTGGGACGAATAAAGGTTTATCTTATCTTATATACGGGTGTTACTGTTGGTATGTCTACCCTCTGCACAGGTCTACACAATAACAAGCAATATATACACCTCCCCTCCCACTCATCTGCCCAAATACAGGACAAATCAATTTGAATTCACTTGAGAAATGAATTACGTCCTGTTTGCTTGCCTCCACTCAGCTTTTCATTCAGCATCACCTGGAGAGAGCACAAGGTGAATTGTGTCATATTACAATGACAGCGTAGCAGGGCCAACCTGCCTTTTATAAACCTTAATCTCCATGCTTAGGGGTGTGAAAGGATTTGTGACCTTTTGAGCCACGGGCCAGGCTTCTTTGTATCCCTGAACAAGTACTCCACCACCCGTCCTCCAATCTGGTGACCCGTGATTAACGCCCTTCCCTCGTCTTTTACTGGTTTCCTGTTGGATCTGTCACATACTGTTGTCAGCTTCTTAATAGTTCACATTATATCAGGAATGTAGTTTGGTTTTAGCTCATCTTCATCTCCGTAAGAGATTATTCTGGTCAACACTTGATGCCAATAATGTATAATCAGAGGCTTTGATTCAATTCCAGTCACTCTCCTGTCAGTGACTTTGTCACAAGGCTATCTATCCAAAGACTTCTTTAATCTGATCGCTTCATGTAGATTGCAAGTGGATTTTCGTTCCTCCCTGATCCCCCACTATTCATGTTTTATTAATGTCATATGCTGTTGAACTGGGCTCTCCTAACTGACTTACCAAGTCATCCCTTTCCTTGTCACAAATCAAATTAGCCCAGGCTGTGATTAATCATCAGGCGGAGCACCCAGTGAAAGGGGGTTGGCACCTTATTAATTTCCTTAATTACATCTTGTATTAGGTTTCAGAATCGTCCCGTCTAATTATGCCGCCTTTGACTCCCAACTCTTTCAACCTGGCTACACAAATTATTTGTGCAACCAGGGGTATTTAAATGGATTTCATTTAATATAGGCGAGTGTGATTAATGCAATAAAGACGGGAGGGGGGAGGTTCAGGTGGAAGGTTTTCACTTCTTTCATTTGCTACACAACAGAGAGTCGGGGATAGGCTTGAAAGTCACACACCATGTTACACACCATGAGTGAAATAGGCATTACATCATCTTGTGAAGTTTGAGTTTACCAGGAGTTAGTGATTACTACATCCTTGATTTTTGCTGGATTAAATTGAATGAATTGTGGCAGAAATATTCTAAAGTGTCTTTGCCCTAGAGATGAATAATAGGCTTCATGGTTGGATATGAAAAAAGGTTATTTGTTTTAGACCTTATGTTCATCATTCATATATCATAAAAGTACACTGAAAAAGTCTGTTGGATTAACATAAAAAAAATATTACACATATTGAAATCATGTTTACTGAAAATCAGCTGTTCAATATGCTAAATTCTTGTCCGTGTAACTAACATGACTTTTTCATGTTAACTTAAGGATATTTTATTATATTCATTATATTTAATTACCATCTGTTAATTGTGACTCCTTTATGTAATGTGCACGCAATGTTTTCATGTTCAGTCAGCCTAACTGCTCAAGTAGGTCTCACGCCATTAAATTGTGAAGCTCTCACATGTTTGTTGATTCTGTGATAATTTCTGGAATCTGATTTCTGATAATACTATACAAATACTAAAATGTTCCAATCGAAATCAACACTTGCATGAATGCTACGCAGGAATTGTCGACTACCGATGATCGATTTACTATGTTGTTTGGGCCTGCCTCTGTGACCACCGTGGCTTGTGTGCAAGACAGGAAATGATTAAACTCAGCACTACAGACCTCAAGGTTTTTTTTCCTTCAAAACATGAGGTTATTTGCATTGGTTGATAGCAGGACTTGATGTGTATGTATGCTGCTTGTTTGCATGTGTCATAAGTGACAACTGAGTGGGATTACTTTTGCATGAGTGTATACATTACTGTGAAAATCAAGCGCACCTGTAATGACGAAGTGATGTAGTACAAATACAGGTTTTGACTAACTTAATTTTCATCACTGGCCTCTTAAATGCCTTTGTTAGAGCCTTCAATAGAAACACTTAAATTTCATCTAAGGCAAGCAGGAGCGTATCAGGAGAGCAAAATTAAAATCCACCAAAGGCAGCGCTAGGAGGAAAACTACATGTCTAAAAAGAACAACAACAACAAAGAAAACTTAAAAAGGAGGAGGGGGTAACATAAAAAAAGACACCCCGAGTCCATGTGGGATGAACTAAAATGCAAGTCCAAAGCTTTCAGAATGAATAACACATCGAGTCCACCATCTTGCCCTCGAGGGTAGTCCTGATGTCTGCTGGTTTATACACTGGCATCCTGGTCTTTGATTACATGTATTCCCACTGCGGTCTCCTCAATACATCCCTGGATGATAGCATCCTGATCTGCGACCCGTAGAATCCGCATGCACAAAATAAAACACAATAAGATGAAATAAAATAGACATATGCATTATAAATATTATTAAAAATGTCTGCATTCAACAATAGTCGCATAGGGATGTGCACTGAGGGGACACGGTCTGAAGGGAGCCAGAGGAAGTTTTGACTAAACACAAGATAAAACACACTCACAGGCCATACACAGGTTGAAAGAGTTGATGGTGCGTGTAATAATTCCTCCTGTCCATACACTATGTGAAGTGATACTTTCATACCACGACTACACTGTAAAACATGG
This sequence comes from Holacanthus passer, assembly GCA_025331565.1. Taxonomy (NCBI): domain Eukaryota; kingdom Metazoa; phylum Chordata; class Actinopteri; family Pomacanthidae; genus Holacanthus; species Holacanthus passer. The sequence continues at coordinate 5,086,096 of JAFREQ010000011.1, forward strand.
AGGACAAAATCCACAGTCCAGACCTGCAATCTGATACATTCACATTAAGATTAGGAAGTCATGAAGTTCATTCAAGTTTTTCTTGTAAATAACAATTGGGTTCTCAATCATACAAAAGATGAATAGTTAAAAAATAAAAGTTTCTCATGTATGCAATTAAAGACTTGCTACAATTTACATGTTTTGAAACCACAGTTTAAAAAAAAATCTAAGATCACGACTATAATGACTTTTGAATAGTTAACTGGTTTTGTTCTATGTGGTTTCTATGACTGGGGATGTTTTTAGAGCTTAACAAGACATGAAACATATAACATAGACTCACCACGCAGTGCAGGCAGCACTGAGTTTTGTGCTTCTTGTCCTAAATCAACATCATTGTCCTGATCAAGATTATTTGGTTAGAATCTTCATTTATAACTCATATTCAGTCAGTGTGTGCAACAACAAAACAGTACAGCAGCCATTTAGTAAGACATGCACAATGGCAGACAGATCATTTCACAATTGATTGTCTCTTATCTTTATTATTTGAAGACTTCATTTTCCAGCATTAATTTATGTATTAGTTTGCTGCTGCAACATCCTATTTGAACCCCTGCCTATTTAATTCTATTTAAATTATCTGTATGATAACGTAATAAATGTCAGTTTTCACATAATTTTATTATGTGGGTATTTCACAAGAGTGAATCTGAGACAGCTCATCCAAGTGTTAATTCAACCATCTAAACAGGCATGTTAAAAAAGCAATAAAATTATTAAAGCACTTGAATAGCACTCAACACTACTACAGAGGCTCTGAAGCACCACTCAAGTATAAGCTAATCAATGGCCGTGGCTGAATGAACACCAAGTATCTATACAATAACAAAATTAAATGTTATTTTGGAGTCAATTTGTCTACCCAACTGCTTGGTGAAGCTTTAGAGAAATCAGGCTATTTTCCACCAATGGATAGCCCATTTAAGTGATTACTTAACCACCTTGAAATGCAGTTAAAGCAATCAAATCAAATGATATATGAATAATACTCACCCTTGCCATGAAGACTTGGGAGCATCACTCAAAGCAAAGCACAAGTCAATCAATCCACTCATTGGAGGAAAACCAGATATCTATTTAAAAAAATAAATAAATGAAATGTGGTTTTTGTGTGAATGTGGATTTTACAGGTCGCAGATCATGAAAGTATCATCGCTCCATCACGATGCCAGCACATAAACCCAGCAGACATCAGGACTGTCCTCGAGGGCAAGATAGTGTTGCAAGATTGAAGAGAACTCCATTTTCTACTGCCATTTTGTTTGAGCCTAAACTCCGCTCCTGAACTCAAGCACACCCTTAAAGTACTCCAGTAGGATGTTCTGGAGCTGGAAAGTGAAACACTCTCCGGGATCAGTCTCAAAGACGAGGGCTGTTACCAGTGTGTAATGGTGAGGCAGATAGGATGCAGGTTTTTTGGATTATGGACATTACTGCTCCCTGTATTGCGCTGATCTTGGACTCGATGTGTTATTCACTCTAAAAGCTTTGGACATGCACTTTATTTTGTCTCACATGGAAGTGGAGAGTCTCCTGTATGTAACCCCCTCCTGCTTTTTAGGTTTTCTTTGTTGTTGTTGTTAGCTCTTAGCTTCTGCCTCTGGTGGATGTTAACTTTTTCTCCTGATATTGTCCTGCTTAAGAAAACCCCACTGTTTATATTCAGGGCTCCTACAATGACATTTAACAGTCCAGTGACATAATAAAATGATGGGAAGTGAGTCAGAACTTGTATTTGCACAACATTACTGTCTCATTATCTATTGATTGGAAATTTTGATTGGAAAATATATTCTAGTACAGTTGAACTGCACTACTATTGCAATGTTTTCTGAGTTAAAATACAAATGATTTCTGTGCAAGAACTGTGTTTTTTGCTTATTGCCATATTTGCTTAGCAGTTAAAATGTTGTACTTTAGATTTAGCAAGACCATGTGTAATGATTTGAAAATACTTTCATCAGAAATCAGATGACAGAAATGATCATACAATTGAAAACAACATGTTAGAGTTTTATAACTTAATGGCATAAGACCTACTTGAGCAGATTAGGTTGACTGAACATGAAAGAATTGCTTCTATGTTACATGAAGAAGTCATGTTAGTCTAACAGATAACATGGGAAAGCCCTGTTAATTTAGCAGATAAGAATTTAGTATGTTGAACATGGATAAATCGGTTGACATGATTTTATTAAGTGCAACAGACATATTTTTTCATATTAACCTAACACATTAACATTAACTAGTTCAAGTTGCTTATTAGAGGCAGATACACTGGATAACAGCTAGTAAAAATAATGCATATCAGTACTCAGTGGTTAGCACTTTTGCCACAAGAAAGAATGGTCAAATCCCGACATGAGGCCTTTCTGTGTAAATGTTTCATGTTGTCCTTGTGTTTGCGTGAGTTTCCTCCAGGTGCTCTGGTTTCCCTCACCATCCCCCACATGTATGTCAGGTTATTTCTCCATTCAGTGCCCTTGACCAAAGCACTGACTTGGTACACCTCACAATGGCTGCCCTCTGCTCCTAATGCTCAGGATGTGTTCAACGTAGAGACTGATTTCACTGTACCTTGCACTGTGTATGATTGTGTATGTGTGACAATAAACTTCATTTGATTTAAAAAGACTTCTACAAGATTGAAATATGTTTGAAAAAGAAATAAATATAAAATTTGTAGTATACACTAACTGCATACTGCAAACTGGACAATCCACCATCTCCCCTTTTCAGTGCACCGCAGCATCCTTAAAGGGTGTAATTTAATTGCCTCTGATATGTACCCTGGGTAGTATCAATATATTGCTATTTAGCATGCAGTAAAACAAATATCTGATTGCCACAGCACAGAACTGTGCTTCCGGGTAGCGGAAAATTATGAATCAGCCAAATGATCAACACATTTCACACAAGCTCGTGGATAGGCTCGCAGAGCTTTGCTGCCACTGTCATTATTTGTGTTTAGAAGGCAATTCTGGAGGTGCTGAAATGAAAAAGAGAGATTATGTGGCTGAGTGCACACACCCTGCCTATGAATCATAGGAGAAAGACTGTGCTGTTTAATCGATGACACAGTCCAGGCATTCATTTACTAAGTTGCTCATTTGGGGAGCGAGTTTAAATAGTTTTGCTCTGAGCGCTTCAGGAAAATGCAGTGCCAGTGTTATATGAAATGAGAGCAGTGGCAGGGGACATCCCCGTACCGGCCTGCAGTGGACTGTATCGGGGATCACAGTTTCACTCCAGTTGAACCTTTCACGTTAAAGCTTTGCTATACAGAAAATTGCTCCATGTAAAACAGAACAGAATTGCTTTCGTATGTTCTAGGTGGTTTCAGTGAAGCATAGTTGTTATTACTTTAAGGGGATTTTATCAAGACGCACACTCTAATGGGCAATCGGTAGCTTTCCAGGGGTTATTTGAGAGAGAAGCTCAATACATAATAAAAATATATAATAATTTTGTGGCACATGCAATTACATAAAGGCAAATTATGAAAGTGACTTGGGAATGCATCATGGGTGTGTGAGACTTTGGTGACCAGACAAATAAAATTAACAACATCTGGAGCATAATGCTGAACACAATACCGAACACAAGAGCAAACGCTTCAGCTTTTCATTCTTCTTTGGTGTAGCATTATTAAATGAATATTGATGTTGGCCGTAGAAAAATGAGACCATTAAGTGAAATATTTGCCAGCAAAAAAATAATTAGTAATGTCCACATTAGCCACCACACTGGTACGGTGAGCATGACCTGATGAACATATGTGTGTTGTGGGAAAAAAATAACTCACCTTGTCTCTATTGAGTTTGTCAGTTTGCATTATGATAACTTCATGTCACCTGCAGCTATTATTTATTTAAAGGCCTATTTGTATTCTACCTGCCATCTGCCAGGGAGGGTAGGACATGACTGTAAGTTAACATTGTGACAGCTAACAGAAAAGCTAATACATAAAAATATAATGCCACATTGTCCAAAGTCACCATTTTTCAACCTCAAACAGCAGCTTTGCAGGACTACAGTATATTTGAAGAGGCTGTTCTGAGCAGGTCTGATGTGAAACAGGGACACTGGATATTCTCTTGTATGAGGGTGTTAAACTGTATGAGATAATATTGAGATGTACAAGAGGCTGTCAACTATTTCTCCCTAATAGAGTCATGAGGGACAAAGAATGAACAGGGCACTCTTTTCACATTGATTTCCTATTCATCCTTGCGCTTGTACAAACCATTTGTTTGGGCATCAGCACCATTTCAAATTTGTATTAGCCAGATTTTCTATTGTCATCATGTAATATGTTAAAACTGTAACCATAAAGATTTATAGAGCAAATTATGGTGCAATCCAAACTGCCCATCTACTTGACATCAAACTGAATACCATGCTTATGAGATGCCCATTACATAATCATTCATGTCGACTGCTTCTAATTGGTTCTTTTTATACCAGTGAACATACAGTACAGTGAGCAGCAACAGGTTATGTAAAGCACTGTAATTTGCAGTCCTTCAGAAAATGTAACCCAGGTCATTTTTAGTGGTTTACAGAATTCCAATTTTCCGGGTGTTCGATGAATGCATCACCAGCGAGTTGCGTAGAAGCCCCTAGCGGCTGCGCGCAGAAAACTTTTTTTTACCCCCCAAAAAGAAGCAACGTCCCATGGTGACGACAGACCGTGCAGCTAAAGCAGGTGTGTGATAAAAAGTGCAGTGAAACCTGGAGAAAGAACGATAACTCCATGATAAAATTTCTAGAGCTGGACAAGGAAAACTGGTGTAGTTGCCAAAGGGACAGAAACTACAGAGTGGAGTTAGTCTGTGAGATAGATATTTGCCGTGAGGAACTTCGTTGGGCGTTGTCTCCAATTAACGTGGATGTCCTGGTGAGTTAGCTATTTATGTTAGCTCGTTAGCATGAAAATCTGTTGTGAAACATTCGGTGTTATACTATTTTATCCCATGAAGTTATAGAGCCAAAACCAGCCAGGATATTGTGCGTGACTTAAGATAATAAAATGATATATTGTGGTCGAAATTTATGAGCTGCTTAGCCGCCCATGTGGTTGGCTTAATTACGGTTTAGAAGCTACAAGCTAAGCTACATGCTCCGTCCACAGCCACCGCTTTAGCTCGGTTGAGCTCACAAGGTGTTTTTTTGTGGATTTGTAAAAACTGTAAAAGTGAAAGAACGATGTGCAATGTGGATGTTATTTTTAAAATAGTTTGACCCAGTAATTATAAAAAAAACTTGTGGAGACAGTTTAGTTCACTTACATTTAATATGTTGATGTATGTTTTATCAATTGAGTTCCAGTATAGAGTGTAAAGAGACTTTTGACCTGTATGTTAACTGCCACTGTTTTTTTTTTTTTTTGAGGAGTGAATCAACTGCCATCAAGATCATCTTTGCTGCTATGGATACTGTTTTCACCGGGATGCCGATTCATGGACAGTGTGCTGTTCCAAGGGGGAGGTAGGAAGGACTTTGCACCGATTTTAACCTACTTAAGGGAAATTTATTTTATTTGCACTTTTTTCCCCATGAGATCTCAGTATTTCTTGGGGGCCCAAAACCAGCCCAGACTACAACTTTGAAATGGAACACAAACAACAACTTTGAAATGGAAAACAAACTACAACTTTAAAGGAACAGAGACTATTAATACAAAACATTCCAGAGAATCTAATTTTATTTTGGCTTATGTGTTCATTTCTGGTCAGTTTAAATTGGTCCTTATGGTGATTTGAGTACATTCAGTGTGAAATTGTGCACCTTGAAACAAAACTGAACCAAATGAAGTCAAAAGTGAAGTCAGTGGACCTGGAAACCCTGTAACCTAACGTACCGTTCTTCAGAACCTGAATCCAGTATCTTATATAGAACCCTAGATATTAACAACTTAAATATGAGAGTGATATTGTAGTCCTGATTTCCTATGTCAAGATTCTTCCTTTTTGGGTTACAGGAGGAGGTTACAAAAGCATCATGGTGTAGCAGCCATTTTTAACACAGCCATGTGTTACGGCAGGACTTTTTTTTGTACAGGCTGTCTGTCTATTTGCACTCATCAGTGACGAATAAAATGCATTGCGCTGATGGCTCAGACAGTAGTATCTCACTTCCAATGTGGATCAATGGCCATCGCCTTGAGACACAGACACCATTCTATTTGGGATGATAGCTTGGGGAAAAACAAGATGGGGAAGGTAATACAAAATAGAAATGCCCTGGATGGTCATACCCAGGCGCTGTCATGGGAATAACATCTAAATTGATTTCTGCACCATGCTCATGTTAACATTCCATTCTGGTAGCAGGGTTTGCTATCCCGGCTACTTAGATGAAGGAAGGTGTTTTGCCCTTTTGCGTGCTTGTGTGTCTGCATGCTTGTTGCTAGGTTATGGTGATTTACTGAACAGCGTAGGCTGCTGTGAGTTACATGCATTGAGGGCCCAGATAGCACATTATGGTAATTCACACTAAATTCCGTTTTGATAGCCTACAACAAGACTTGGGAAACTACTGCAAGTCACACATAACTGTCTCTGCAGCTTATGCAGGGAATGCCTGCTCGTGTTCTTGGAACTGTATGGAGTGCAAGCGTGGCTCTTAGATTTCACCTGCCTAAGTGAAATGATAGTGTTGAATTTAAATGAGGCATGCTTGGCCCTCCAGGGTGGCTCTGTCTCCTCCCGGTCCAAAGACTGCGTCCTTCACAATCCCTGCTTGCCCTTGTGCCTCTCATTTGCATACCAGGGAACTAAGCAGCTCATTGGCTGAGGGTGGAATTGGGAAAAGCGGTTCCATCCTGCACCCATTAGACAATCACCTTAACCATTAACCCAGACTAAAGACTCTGCTGAGAGCTGTTTCTAACTTGGCTGCATCAGTGTGTTAATATGCCATTAATGAATTTATACATAGAGAAAATAGACAAAAGACACAGCTAGTGCAAAGCAACGCAATGTTGATCTGGCCAGCATGCGCATGTGTGAAAGAAAGACACTACTTATTTTGAATACATAATGTATAGCGATGAGGTAATGTATCTATTTGTGGCTCTGTAAGCTTAATAACTGTAATTTGATGATAATGTAACAAATTAGGCTTTTTCTTACTACAGTTCATACACATGTAAGCTTTACTACATACCTGTCTAGAAGAAAGATGGCCAATTCAGAATTGGTCCTTTCGGATCCCACAGTTGTCTTCATCTGCTGAATGATCAACCAATGTGATTTGTGTTTTCGCTTGTGCTCTATTGCTCTCCCTATGAGCTTTTTTTAGTTCTTCAGTCAATCCTTTTCTTTTGCCAGTCCTGCCCCAGCATCAGCCATAATAAATATTTGATCTAACAAGTTTCCTCTGATTTCACAGGGAATCGTATTAAGAATAACTATGTAGGAATAGCCAGTCTTCTCGCTGATGGTCTTGTTTGCTTATGTAGGTCATATAGAGGCATCAGTATTCAATTTAGATTGTTTCATAACCAGTTAAAAACTCCTTGTAGTCCTTTAACTGCTAAAATTCACATCTACAGATTAAATGTATCATTGGAATTTCAGTGGAAACTAGAGCCAGTTTCTTTTGCAAAGCAAAATGAAAGGAATGCTCCAACACCACTTTGAAGAGCTAATTATTCTCTCATTATAAATGATCAATGTTGATGTATGAACCCTCTCATGTGGTGTTTGACGTGAAAGAGCAAAATAAGATATGTTCTTTTGCAAATCCATATACCAAATGTCACATTATTTTGTTTTAAAACTGCATCATCTCAATACTTTTCTGTTCTGTATTTTTTTTTTATATTGCATTAACAATTTTTCTGTGGGATTTTAGTGAATTTAATGTTGTGAATGTAAAGGTCTTTATGAATTACTGTGGTTATGATTTCATGGTTGCAGTTTTGTGTTATATTTTCGTGACAAGGACAGCGATTCAGTTTCAAAGGCGACAGAATGTAAAGGACTTTTAGCGAGAAGTCCTTCGGGAGCAATAATGTAGACGAGACAGAGCAGTGAATCAACACAAAAAACGGTTAAGATGAATGTAATCTTAATGGTTCCGGTGTGGAAACGGTGAGAGTTTAAGTTCATTACATTTTTTCACGTTGTAGAATTATGTGTGTTCAATAGTATTTTGGTCAGTACATAGGGTTAGGGTTAAAATCTTTATTTTTTTAGAGATAATGAGAGAGTGAAAGTAATCACATCAAATAAGATGTAAACTGTCTGTATACTGTGGCAAAACCTGTTTAAAATATGAAGACTTATGTTTTGATTCATATTGAAGGTGTTATTAAACAGCACTACTGATTAAAAATGTGCTCACATTTTTGAATAAAATGACTTAACAAAACAGGTAACTTCCCAGAGAGTGAAAGAGAGAGTGATATTGAGTGAACCCTGTGACATGGCGAAACTTTTCACTCAGTGTGTAGGCAATACAAATGCTCAAGTTTTTCCTTTCCATCGTCCAAACTTTAAGTTCACTGCAGCATACTGTGTGTGTGGGCAGGTTTGGACTGACGGCACGGTGCTTTGTCTCTGGCAGGCAGCCTGAAGGCCAAGCTGCTGTTGTGAACTCTCCATACAAACTTGGACAGACAACATGGAATTTCATCTGACCTCCACTACAAAAATACCAGTACAATCTGTTCTAAGGTTATTATAAACATTATATATATATATTTCTGTTTTTTCACTTACTGGTGCACAAAGCAAATTTGCTAATAGAAGAAACCAATCCAACTTCCAACAATTTATGCAGCCAGTTGGTATTCTTAATAAACAACAAGAGATGGATACAGAAATAGATAAATAACACCCAGTGACCAGAAAAGTTTTAAAAATAAATGACGATGATGTGATGTAATGCAATGCAACACCAGGGCGCAAAGGTGATTTTTATTGCACTGGATTACATCCCACTGGGGTTTTTATTCTCTGGTCAGTTTATATATGTGAAAAAAACCCCCACATGCACTTCATAGTTTTCACATGTGAAATAGAAAATTTCACAGGTAAGTGCTTTTTAAGCCTGCGAGATGTTCTGTGTGTCCTCATCCAACTACGCTGTTCACTGACCACGGAGGCTCTTTCTGTATTTCTATACATGTGATGTGAGATGTGAAGTTGGAGGGTGGAATGAGACTAAATCTATGCGACTTAAAAAAAATATACACAGCCTGCTTGTGTACTCCCCTCAGGCTCAGAACAATGTATTAGCTTCCTCTCTCTACCTGGCGCCTCTCTTTTCTAAATCCAGCTCTCAACCACTCCGTCTCAAGCGGCAAACAATTGAGAGCCTATGTGTTGACGTCTGTCCAGCTGTGTGGAGACACTGTTGTGAAAAATGCTCTCTGTTTAATGGGGAAGCGTGACGTTCAAAATCTCCCAGGGAGGCCGGCCTGTGACGACATTGGTGCTCCTGGCGGGGGCTGAGTTGCAATGCTTTAGGTTTGAAACATGAGGGGAAATAAGGTGAGGAAAACGGTAAGGCAGCAGATAAATAAATTGTCATTATGGCAGCTGCTGACAATCATAGACTGGCAAGGCATTTCGCTGACAAGTGTATTGGTGGTTGGCGGGCATGGCGCAGTGTCATGGGACTATGACAGTGATGTATTATGTACCCATCGGAGTGTGTGTTCATTTGTTACAAACAATGGCGTTGCAGCAGGGCACTGGTGCGTTTCACAAAATGTAGTTTGCTGTTTAGTTTAAGAGACTTAAGAAGTGCGGCTGCTTTCTATTCAACTTTTTGTTCACAACCTCTTCATCGTCAACTGTGCATAATGACATGTAATTTTCCTATTTCTTATGTCCAGTGATGAAAATGATTATTCAACAATCGACTCCAACATAAGACTCATTACCTTTCATGGCAAATGGGCCTCAGGTAATAACGCCCGCAGTCACTGAACAGCTGTCATTGAGACTTTAAGTTTTAGTGTCATTAATGATTCTGAGATGCTCTTAGTTGTCCAGCTCCAGTGGATGTTAATTGTAAAGGCGACATTCACAGTGACTCATGCCCGTAATAACTATAATTATAGACCGCAAAGCCCCCACAGGTAAGGAGTGTGCCCTTTCCGCAAATTATAGGTTGCTATGCAATATTATTAAAGAATATGAATGTGATGAAGTGCAAAGACAGGAAGTGGTGTCAAAGAGGAGTGGAGGCTCCTACTAAAAGCCCCTAAAAGCAGCCGAGCATTTAACTGCTCCGTCGTGCAAAAGTTTGCATTTTACTTGAGATACCCTTGGAAGTTACTAATGCAAGTTTTATAAACAACACTGTCTGGCATCTTCTGCACACGTCTTGGCTGTTTGAAAAAGGTTGTCCTTGCTGTCAGGCGTTGATTAGCCGTCCGGCGTGATGTGGACATGGCTGTCTCTGTGTCTCGGTGGGAGGTCGGCAGGACTTGATGGATGTCTCTCTTTTGAGATTGCACAGCACCGCGGAGAGGGAGGAGGACCCGGCCCCTGTTATCTATTCATGCTGTGTTCCTTTCTGCTCTGCCTAAAATGGAGCAGGACCTCCCTCCACAGCACGGCTCCTTCATTTCTGGATAGAGCTAAGGAGTGCATAAAAGAGAATAAGAAAAAGCACCTCTTCCATTTCTGATCCCCAAGCACCTTTTAAGCAAAAATCCACTTAGAACTTGCATAAGCAGGGAGGGAGAAATCCCTTGATTTTCTACACAAGCACTGAATTTGAGGATAATCTTCACAGTGTGCCGTTGTGGGACGCCTGTCTCACAGACTCTTGGTACCCTCTCTAAAAATACTCACAGAAGCAAGGCAAAACAGACAAATGCACACATACACTCAGACATATTCATTTACAGCAACCAAAAAGCACCCAGAGACACTTTGGTACTCATTCCTTGACTCGTTTTCTTTTGCACGAGCTCAATAAGACTGCAGGACAGTGAATCCTATTAGATATGAGAAAAACAAAGAAGGGAACGGCTCATTGAGGAGGAAAAACACGCTCTTGCTCCCTCTCCCTTTGCATATTCCTTCATGAATCTGGCAAGACCACTGGGAGATTGATGTGTCTGTCTTTTTCATACCTTCTGTGACTGCTCAGCGAGGCGGAAGGCTCCACGAAAGTAGCCAAATTCCTAAATGATGAATGTACACTAGCACGTCCACTGGGAGAAGAAACGAATCTCATATCAGCCAAGAGAGGAGGTTGATATTGAAAATCATCTGGAATTTTGCCTGGCACGATATTGGAAATCTTTATTCTAATTGCATGAATGAATTGAATGCGCTGTTCTGATAAATCCTCTCTGCCACTGAGGGAATTGTATAAATGAAGCATCACAGATTCGTTTGTGTGTTTCCTGCGTGTGTGTGTGCGCACGCATGTTCGTCTGCCCGTAAGTCATTTTCGCATTGCCTTGTGCCGTCGTTGATTGCTTGTTTGCTCAAGCAAAAACTTCACAATGTTAACATATCATATAAATGAAATTCTGACAAGATCTTCCGCCCACATATTACAACATATCAAATTGTCATGAGAGGAGCATTTCTCAAAGTATCAGTTACAATACGAAGGAACAAGAGACAGCGTATCAGTATAGAAAACCATTTTTATTTCTCATAAGGCTGTCCTGTAATGTACTTTTAATCTACTGGGGGATAACTGTATGTTTCTCCATTGTGACTAATACTTTCTCACTGTCATTTTGAATAAATCATCCCTCTTTGGTGTGTGAGAGGGAGATCCACACAAGAAACACAGTCAAGCAGTTGCGCACGACTAACTGTCCGATTATGGTCCGAGTTTTACTGCTCCATGTCCCTACTGTATCCGAGTAGAAAGCTCAGGGGTTGTTGTTAGTGCCGCGTTCTTTTTTGAGGCAGTTCTATACAGTGTTTTCCTCATCTTTTACAGAAACTACAAACATTTTTTCTGGCTTAACCAACAACATTGCTGAATGACGAAAGTGACTTATTTTTAAGACTCTGTCGTCTTCCAGTGCAGCTGCAAAGCAGTCCTGTACACACCATACTGGGACGACAGCCTCTGGATACTTCAGTGGCTGATCAATATTCCACCATTTGGCTCGAGCGCCTAATAGAGATTTAAATATATTTTTCAGCTTCTTGGATCTGTCATCTTATATGTAATGTATTTATATATGTATATATACACAAATTATCTTACATACAAAGAAAACAAGTGCTCATGGATTTACAGCGGGCATGCCCTCCAATAAAGGTCAAAATGTCCATCGTGAAGGATGAAGGTGAGGCCATGATGACGGACCCTAAAGCCTCTCAAAGACTCTTCATTAACTTGTTATAGGCTTCATCACTGAAAATCCAGTGTTTGTCAACCAGATCTCCTCCATGTAGCCACAGCAGGGCTGTCCTGCTGTGGGGCAGCGAGTCAAATACAAATGCCTTCCACACACAGAAATAAAAGGATATCGAGGTAATTTCCCTCCTTGTGCCCTCAGTTCCGTGTTCATGTTCAGGTCCGTGTAAGCTCCTCAACCGGTTTACCTTCAGGCGGTGCGAATGTCTATCAAATCATGTTTTAACAACCTCTAAATAACCCCTGCGAAGCTGTTGGAGTTTTTGAGGGAGTGGGGGGGAGGGGGGGCAGACTTGGGGAAACAGAGAGAGAGTAGGTCGGAAACTGGCCGCAGCTGTGTGGAAGAGGAGAGTCACCAACATGGGGCTCATTGATCAAACAGGGGATTAGTCTGGTTTCAAATCCTTGGCACCACACGAGCAAAGCTGTTTTATCTGGGTGGATATCCTTTCTGTGGTCCCAGGTAATCCAGTCAGCAGCCGTGGATGTAATAGTTTTAGTCCGTTCGGTGGGAAGAGAAAGGGTAGATGAGGGGAAGAGCCTGGCACGCAGCCCTGCGATGGGAGCTCTCTGTTAGGTCCTGGGATGAATCTGCAACACAGAGGAGGAAGAGGAAGAGGAGAGAAAACACACATACACTTAGATAGAACAAAGGCATACAAGTGTGCGAGGATTAGACCCAGAGGAATTGCTCCGTTCGCGTGTTTCAAAAACAAGGGGAGTCTTTTGAACTGTGGAGGCTTTGTACAGCCCTGTCTCACCTCCTGGTTCCCGCTGCTACTAAAAACAGGCAGCTTATGCGAGTGGAAACAGTGTCGAAAATGGAGGTGTGTTTGGCATTTATAGGTATACCGGGATATATCAGGAAAGCTTTTTGTACAAAAAAAAACCCTGGCGTGTTTCCATGCTGTGTATGTCTCCTTCACAAATTGACATTCTGGCATATTTTTGACTATATTTCAGACCGTTTTTGCCACATCCCCTCCACCCCCCCAGTTTGCACCTTCATGCCAAGCCAGCCAATCACGGCAGAGGATTTTCCTCCAACCCGATAAAATGACTTTGGCATCGCTAAATGGGATCAGGGCACCCGCTGTGGAGTCTGAGCTGTCTCTCCGTGACTCTGGTTCAGGGACTCTTATTCAGCCTCAGTTGCAGACCTGGACACATTTCAATGGTACATTGTGCAACCTTGAGACTGCTATTGAATGTCCTGCGTTTCAGCATCCTGCTCAACCTGAAGTTGAATAAAAACTGCGCACGACGTCTACCACAGTTAAAGCCGTTGAGTTCCTTGCCCTCATGACTGTCTGCAGCGAAACCATGTTTTCTGTAATATTTCTTTTACCTCACTTTCATCACATTTTCCAGTTATTCCACTGCGTTAAGACTGCACTGTGGAGAAATCTGAAGTCCCCTGCACACCGTGGGGCCAATTAGAAATCCCATAATCCTGTTCAACTAAGAAATACAGCCATGACATTTCCAGCAGGCTTGGCAGGTGGTAGCCAGGTGTGTGGATTTGATTGCGGAGGGTGCTGCTTGGGACTCTGTGAGCTGTAGCACATGGAGAGTCTCACAGCTCCAATGTGTCGGACACGTTAGCCAAATGATTTCATTAACCATTTTCTGAGGGTAGATCTGTGTGCACCTGCACTCACCTACCGTACTGTGTTATTTTGAGATTATGCTTCAGAGAGCAGGAGAATAATTATAAATTGAGTTTAAACAATAAAACAATGCTGTGAAGTTATATTGTAGACAGTGTTTGATTGGACACAATCATTTCATACTCCGCAAAGTCTTAGTTTTAGCAAGTAATTTAGGTCATTTTTGAGTCACAAACCTGCAAAACAGCTGGGGTGAACTTGATTCAGCAGTTGTTAATGAAAATCAACTTCCAAATATTTTTTTTTAGAATCAAGTGTCATGTACAGCTCTGCCTTTTCTTCTTCATCAAGACTTCCAGTCCTGTTTATTTTACTTAGTATAAAAAAACCTAGCAGAAGATTTCAAAGTAAAAGAGTACAGGAGTAAAGTTAAAGTCACTGTTTGATGAACAGGTGTTATTTTTTGCTGCACTCCATGTGAATCCAGGAATTTTACAATTTTCAGATTTTCACATGAACTTCTGCACTTACTCAAATATTGAATTAAAAAATCTGTGTCCCCCATTTGTCCATTATCATTTGTATTTCACAGCAGTTCCAGTAATAATTTCTAAACATTTTCAGTCACTGAAATAACAGAATTGTAGGATTGCACGGGCTTTGCAAAGTAATGTGCTGAGCACTTTCTGCAAGAGGTTTATCTTGTTTTAGGATCCTGATGCTAGAAAGTCCCAGAAACAAGGGAAGCCTCACTGGAAACAAAGGGACTCCCACTGACATTTTTTTAAAGATATCTATTTAGGTCCTCATCAGGACAGATGCTAAATAAGCCCATGTTAAGGAAACACTTACTAGCACTGATGTATCCTCCCTTGCTGACCACATCAAGCCTATTCAGGTGGTTACGCTGCAGCTGTCCCTCTGTATGCCTTAAATAGCTTCAAAATCTCAGATTTAACATGTTGATTTCTCCTTCAGGTCTTGTCACAGTGTCTATCTCTGAACAGCGATCAACCCCCCCCCATGATCCTTAAACACAGTAATCCTCTGGGCTCATCTGTCCAACATTTGCATCTGTATCATCTACTGTGCGACTACATTATCAAAATGTTGGAGCAGAGACTGACCTCCGCCAGAGCAAGAGCAGTAACAGGTTACACATTACGGTTCACTCTCCATCTCAGACACAATCCACCAGAGGTTTGTTAGCGGAAGAACAGGGGTTGTATGCAAATGCTGTCATTTCAACCCACATGCATGCATGTGTGTGTGTGTGTGTATGTGTGTGTGACTAAAAGTGTCCTCTGTTCTTTTTCGTCCTCTGTCTCTTCAAATGAACAGTGCAGCAGGTAGCAGCGGATTGCTCAAGGATTTCCTGCCTATCCCATCTATGCTGGCAACTAAGCCGTCTGCATTCTAATTTGCTGGCCGCATTAAATTGCAATTTACTCAGACTTCAGTTAGTAAAAGGAGCCAAGGACAATTGCCTTAGCAAAAGAATTTAGTGCAAACACTGCCTACCCTTTCCCCCTTTCTCGTTTAGTGCAGAACAAATCAATCATGCCGGCTAAGAAACCTCTTCAAACAGCACTAAAGAGCACTGTCGAAAAAACAGAAGACTCCAGACAACAAAATACATCAAGATCCATTTAATGTGACATTGACAATGGAGAAAGCAAAGAAAACGGATATAAATTAATCAGTAGCACTTGGAATGAACTCCTCCACCTTAAATCTGTATAAAAATATCACAAGGATGACAATCTGGCCTTTCTTGGCAGCTTGAACTGCATGTGTCCACTCATGACCTCACACTTTTCTAAAAAGTATTTCATTATTTATCTTACTGTTTGCCATTTGTCTGTGGCCGTATGTTTGTCTTCATGGTGACATTATACAGGACTGAAGGAGGAGGAGAGGCGTTGTCAAGCACGGAGGTGGAACAGATGATTTCTCTGTGATGTTGAACTGTATGTGGCGTGGCCGCATGGAGTTCATTTTGATCAAGTGGAGAGTGCGGCCTCCCGATTTTGACAAATTAGACGGTGATGCATCTGCAGGCAGGTCACTTTTGCTCTGAAACTGTCTCACAGATGGGCTGCATCCTGTCACAGTGTGTTATTTTGCTTGAAAAAGTGCCCTCCACTCCTTTTAATAAGGGACATGTGAGTCTCTGAACAGCAAGTAAATCATGTTGGACTAGTTGGAGGGGACACGCACTGTAAAGTGTGAGAGATGGCGGTGTATCCACTTGAGATGCTTAGCACTCACTAATCTGAACTATACAGTAAAAACAGCTTCTGTACATGAGTGGTTATGTCGGAGTGTGAAATGACTTAGAGAGTCATTAAGATTCACTGAATGTCCGATGAGGGTTGTATTACGTATGTATGACATTTCTGCCTCGATACTGATGGCAAATTCATATTCACTCGAGCACATTAACAGTGAGGTTATCAAATGAGCGTAATTCTTTTCACTATCATCAAAAGCAGGAGAGAAGAACAAGTGGGAGAAAAGATGTTTTCATTACAGCCTCTCTCATCCTGCCTGTCTCTCTTAAGGTGTGTAATTGTTTGGCGGGAGCAGAAATGGATTGATCTATTTAGCGAGTGGAGCGGGTAATGCAGATCTATGGTGGGCGAGTGTTTTGGAAGGTGCTCCCCAGCCTCGCTCTCACTGTGACTTCCACAAACAAAAGGGCCTGCCTTGTCTGCTGCTACAGAACAGGCAATGAAGGGCTCCCTCTCTGAAAGACATAAAGAAAGAAAAGAAGAAACATGGATGTCAGGCACTGGCTTTGCTTGGCTTCTCACTTTTCATGCCAATTTTTTATGAAAGGTGGCGATGAAGTCTGCATGTGAGCGCGCCGGCCTCATCGTGTTTCGCTGACACTTTTCAGAGCAATATGAAAAAACCTGCAGGTGAAATGAAATGGCTGAGGATTCAAAAAAAAAAACTCAAATCAAAACAAAAAACAATGTTGTGTTGTGGGCTTGCTGGCTTGTTACGGAACAAATACAAATGAGGCAATTTGGCCTGAGAGGCAGGTGAATGAGGAATGTTGATTAAAAAAGGGAGCAGAGTGCAGGATAAAAGGCCTTTCATGTAGCCTGTGGGCTATGCTGTGTGCTGATAGCTGCTTCAACAAGACCCTCAGAGGGGGATCAGGGTATCAAGTGGCCTCTGATAAGAAGCCACACAACGAAAAGGGAAGTGGCTTTGCCCGGGGTCTCGTGCACACATGTGAACGTCCACACACACACACACAAACACAGACATATCAAACACATCAAACATGTGCGTTCATACACAACTAGGAACACACACACACACACACACACACACACGGAGGAGCAAGTAGCATGTCACAGATTAGTGACTAATGGGATTGGCAGACCAGTGTAAGGCACTGTAATCAAACCCACACAGTGGCCGATAGCGAAAACAGGACATGGAACAAAGGAGGCAATGAAAGGAAAAGGGACTGATCCTGCCATTACACACTGTTTACAGACAGCAGGGCTCTGCTGAGGGGTGGACCTGGCTCTGTGTGTGTGTGTGTTTCTACACTACACCATAAATGTGTTGCTACTGTGTTTTACTCGTATATGGACTGACAGATATATTTTAGCGATACACGTCCCAGCGTTTATATGAAAATGCAGCAACTTACTTTTTATTTATGCGTGTGCTGCCTGCGCTGGATGATAAATATTTACAGTGGGTGGCAGTGCGTTCAGTATTTGTGTCACGCCTGCCTAATCATGCACAGCATGTAAACACACACTTGATTATTTCGCACTGAGTATTTGGGTTAATGAGAAGTCATTGAACATGAGTTGGTCCCACTCCTACCGCCCGACACTCAAGTGCATTTACAGTGATGTGAGAGACACGGGAAAACAAAAGCAAACAACAGCTTGAGAAAAAGACTAACCTTTACAGAAGCAAGAATGCAGCTCAATTTCTGTTGACGCATCCTCTGCATTTTGCTTCCGGAAGCTAAAAAGGGGAGTATGGCTGGGTGTTCTGCAAAGAGAGGGTCAAGAAAAAGGACACGTGTGTATTGGGTAGAAAAGCAGCTTCAGGCCTGACCTTTTGGCCTTCTCTTAAGGTTTTGATAATATGAGACCAAAGCTATGTTACTCATAGATATTCTATGCATTAATGCTCGTTCTCCCTTTGTGTGCAGAAATATACAATCTTAATTAACGTATCTCAAGAGAACAATTTGTCCCAAGTTATAAAAAGACAATTTCAAGTACTTAATTCAAATTGTGCAAAGGACTGAATTGAGAATTAGAGATGCATTCTTTAGAGTGAATCAAGCACTACACCTTACCTTGACAGGATGGCAAAGACCTCATTCGATCAGCTTCTTTGTGAGAATTTTTGGGCCTGTGGTGGCTGTGAAGGGCCGCAGTGAAAGCTTTATGTCTATCTGCCGGCATATAAATCTGCAGAACAACCTTGGGAAGCCCTGTGTGGTCTAACCTTCACTGGCCGTTCCCTCGTTCCCAGCCATCACATTAGTCTCTGCTTCTATTCAAAGTCATTGTCACCAAGCACTAAGAGGAGACGAGGGTTTGCTGATCACGAGCAGGTGGGGAGGGGGGGCGAGTCAATTAAATGAATACAAATCGGGTGATCATCCTGTCACAGAGTGCCGGACTGCTGGCTTCGAGGACTTAACTCCATTCATTATTTTTGCATGCCGCATTTGGAGTCAGTTTACAGAGCCGAAAGGCGGTGGAGAAGCAGAGTGGCCGTTAACTTTATCTCTGAGAGGAGTGTGGCCTGAGGCAGAGCCCACCTGTTTGTTTACTGCCTGCTTTATGTTTGTTCTTTACTACGGGCCCTGAGATAGGTTGCTTACACCGAACAGAATCCACCTTGTTATACATGGGCCACAGATGCGCCGTGCTTTCTGAGTATTGTCTATAGACCGTGATTCGTACACATCCTTTTTACCCACAGGTTTGACACTGTGCACGTTTGATTGTTAAATGACGGCAGATTAATTAAAAATGAAGCAGGCAGTTGGCAGAGAAGCTTAAAACGTTTAATCAAAGTATTCAAACACGGCTTCTTGTTATTTCTAGTGTTTTCCTCATTTCAAGTCAAAGATGTGAGGTTGAACAGGGAAATCTGTCAGGGATTTGGACATATAGGCAGCTGTTTGAAAATGCTGTGAATGTGCTGGTGTGCATCTGTGGATATGTGTGCAAGTGTCCCTGGGTTAAATGTGCTTATACAGTACATACAAGACAGGCTCATGTATGTATTGTACATGTATGTGTCATCTGTGCATTGCGAGTGCGGGTCTGTACATGCAGGTACATTAGATTTGTGCTTTGATGTGTGTGACTGTGTGTGAGGTCTCACTCTTGTGGTCTTGATTTTGTTCCCAGAGGAGCACATCCATCCAGAGTTGTCAGGCAGAGTCTTACATTCTTCTCCCTCCAGACACGGTTCCATCTCACACCACCATTTCCCAATTACAATGGACGCTGGGGAAAATGAGCACAGATACATAATGAAAACAGGTTAGTCTGACACACAGGTGCATGTGTACACATGCTTTAATTTGGACAAAAGAATGGAACGACAAGAAGACGAGTGTAATGAAAAAAAGAACAAAAAGCCAAAGGGCATAATTAAAAATGAACCTTAAATGAGCATGAAATAAACAATAATAACATACAATTAAAAATGTAAAGCAGAAAGTTTAAAATGCAGGCAGAACAATCACAAAAAGTTGACCACATGCAGAAATCTCCCACGCAAAACATATTTTGTGTACATATGCAACACAGGCGCACTTGTGTATGCGCACACATGCACAAGCACCCACACAACTCCAGAGGATCATCCAGCCGGGTCCCTAAATGATGGTTTTTCCTCCTCTCCGGCCTCAGAGCAATTGTTTCGTTGCTGCATAGGTACTTTTACTGTTGACAATAATGTGTTATACCCACAAAAATTAATCATTATTTTGTTTTGATATAGCTACATTGCATGTAGGGGAGCAATCTAATTTTTAATCAAAACTAATTGCCTCTCATTAACATCGACTGAATTCTTCCTGCAGCTATCTGACAAAAACAAATATGTTCTCATCAAGATCTCCCTCCCTCCTTTCCTCTTTCTCTAAGCATGTCTGTGCTGGGTGTGCCCTGTGTGTGTGTGTGCATGTGGATGTGTGTGTGTGCATTTGAGAAATATCAACATATGTTTAAGGTGTTAGATTATACCAAAAAACAGCTTTTATGAGGTGTGACCAACAAGTCATACTTAAACACCTGAATAGGTCAATTGTCAGTGACGTCCCAAGTGACATGTATGACTGTTGGAGAGTATCAGCTACAGGCTGACCCGACTTTCACTGCCACATGGTTAATGTTGTGAAAAGGTTTGGTTACATTGAGGCACCAAAATGTGATCATGCTTCGAGGCTGAGAGGCCTGTGAGTCATCTCAGCTACCTGTAACCGCAAGATAGTTTACCTGTGATTGGTAGCAAGTTAGAGAGGACGGTTGTTGTTTCTGCTAGTATGAAGAGCATATATTAGTCTGCAGGAGAGAGAGCTGAAGCTAAAAGTGAATGTGGAGGTCAGACTGTAAAGCATCCGGTCGCTTCATTTGCCAGGGATGCTACAGTATTTTAGAAAGGTTTCCAGCTTTTTCCCCCTTTTGTTATATTCTGGTGTCTTGCGGTGAGAACCTTTCTTTGAATTAAATCACAGCACATACATCCAAACCATTCTTTCAAAGTCTGATTCATTTATTAATCATGATGCGTGAAGAACTTTTGTGTTTTTTTTCGCACTCCTCTGTATGAGATTTCTGACGGCAAACGTGATGTGACAAAGGTTCTAAGCAGTTTTTCAGATGAAAAGTCATCTTTTCCCCCCGCCAGAATTTTTTCCACCATGTGTTTTCTTATGACGCCGCCCTTCCTTTCATCTTGTTTGACACAGAGTGCAATATGAAGGTCAAATGACTGGGTGAATGCAATGAGTTAAACCAGTAACATTTCATTTTCCAGGCCCGTTTTTTGAACCATTTGGAAAAATATTTTTCCCCTCCAGCCTGCGTTGCCAAGGTTACAGGCCAACCACCAATCAATTGTGAGTATGAGCAACATGCCGTCTCCAGCTGATGGAAGGAGATGGTTAAAGTGCAGTCCCTCACAGCACAGAGCTTGCACACACACACACACACACACACACACACACACAGACACACAGATGTACCAGTAAAAGACTGGACACAGAGTAACACCCCACTGCTGTTCACTGAACTTGCCCCATTTCCTGACTTTTCTCTCCATGAGCCCCGAGGATACTCAACGCCAGAATGAGAGCATCCACTAACGGGCTGTGAACCCGCCCTTTGGCTCCCCCCATGGCTGTTTACCTTATCCACTAATTACCACATGTTGCTCCATTATCCGCAGTGCACTTTTTTTCTTCCATCTGTCTTCATCCATGGGCTAAATATGCATTTCACATCATTAATCATGTTTACATTCAGCCACGTTTTAGGTGTAACACTGTTGCCACGCCGGAAGTCCTCGTTAAGTGGCAAATTATGACGAGGCTTGAGGAAATGTGTTTAATCAGTTCTACCGAGTGATGATGATGTGCTGCCACTCTCTTTAGCCCCTTCTTCTTGCTACAGAGCGAAGGGGGGGAATGGAGTTATTATTCATTATGCCACCAGCCATGGAGGATTTATATTCGACAACGCGAATGTGGAATCCACTCGCAATTGAAACAGCGAAGTAATACCTGCAAAAGCAAAAATCAATTCCTTCAAATGGAAGCAGAGAGAAAGCGGGGAAAGAGAGAAAAAGGAAGCGAAAAACGAGGCGGGAGATTAAAATGCTGCCTCACGCGAGCTGCTAAATCATGAGAGCCGCATTGCATGAAAGTTGAATGGTATTTACTGTACTTCACAGAACTAAACGTACCTCTATGCCCTGAAATGTGTGCACAGAAAACTTAGATAATTTATACAAAGGGAGTCTAGAAAACAGCTGAATTGGAACGTGGGCCTGTGAGGTTTTTCACTTCAGTATTATTTCTCGCCTTATTATATTGTTATTCTTGCTTCATTGGGATGTTTAACCTTTACAATGTAGAATGATGGAAAACAAAAGTACCTCTTAAGGGGAAAGTTTCTCTGTGCTCAAATTAAATCTCAGTTTAACGTGTGTATGTTTTTTTTTTTTAGCTTGTGTTGAGCCTTTCTTTCTAAGCTTTTGTTATTTTATCTAACCGTTTCATGATGTTCTTTCAATGAAAAAAACAAAACAAAAAAAAAAAACACCTCGATTTGAGAGTGCCCCAGTGATGACATATTTCTTCTCTTCCTTTGGATTTCCGACAGACGAGGTGCTTTGCTGTCTCCACCCTCTAGAGCCAAGTCATCAAATACCACCACAACATTTTGTCAGCACCATTGGAGAACTTGAAGTATTTTCCTCAATGTCAGTTCCCATTTTCAAGGTTTTCTTCGAATGATATCCTCAAGATTTGTCAACACAAAAACACCAAAGTGTCTTTGATAACTCAACAATACGAAAGGTTCATGTTATGGCCTTTGATGCAGAGAAATCAAGATTTTTTTGCTTGATTTGGATCATGGAAGGCTACGTTACCCAAGATCCTCAGCCACCATCTGCTTTTTGTTACAAAACTGTAAATTTATTTCAAACTGTTTCTCTAAACTGTTTCAAACTCCTTTCACATATACGGTTGCCTAATTACAACATTTTAAAGGCTGTGGACACTGTGGATTCATGAGGCTGTGCTTGAGTAGCCTTTATGACTCGTGCAGTGTGTTAGCCAGAAAATATGTCACCATTCAGAAACTAGAGCAGGGCTGCAGGTTTGTGTTTAAAAAAGAAAGAAAGAAAAAAAAAACACTTTAAAGTTATTAAAGTTATTCCACAGCACAGAGCAGATGATGTGGATAATCCACCATCTTTAAAAAATGCAGTTTTGCACAGCCCTAATTAATATCTTGACAGCTTCCCATCTTGTACTAAAAGGAGAGTAAAACTTTAACGAGCAGCGGCGATGAAATACATCTTATAAATATTCATGGTCGAATTTGATCTTTGCCTTAAAAATCTATTTGAGTCGGTGCATGTGGAAGGCAGCAGGTCCATTTAAGAAAACACGCTGTAGATGACATGTCTGGTCCGATGGCCACGAGGATAAAAAGCAGAAAGAGTCGAGTCTAATGTGAACACACACACACTTCATGTCTGTCGCTGTAACCGGGCCAGGGCATCTGGCTCTGACCTTGACCACTGGAGAAGAGCCATCTCTGGGCCGAGATCCATCCATCTCTCTCTGGTGACCACTGACTTCCAACAGTCGTTTTACTTAACTACTCCCAGTGCAGCCGTCAGCGTGGAGGGTATAACCTTTGTTCCAGCATCAGCAAACTTTACTCATCCTCTGTGTTTGAGGGGAGTGCGAGGAGGTGGGGGGGCGCATGTGACCACTGCCCCAACTACTCCTTTTTCTAGATCCTTCTGTTTACAAGCTGAAAGTCTTCAATGTGATTTAAATCACCAAAACCAATTAATACAATCCTACCGCAAAGTAGCTGCTCTACACTGTCAAAGATGACAGATGGGTTTGGAATAATAAGCAAACAAGGACTGAATGCATGTGTGATTCAAGATGTTGGCCATGTAGCAGTCCGGAGTCTTTAGCTTTGATGGACAAACAACCGAGATTGGGACTTGAATTGATTGAAAAACATGAAGCGATGGACCTTTTACAACTGCATCTGTCAGATCAGTGGTGAGCGAGCTGTGTGATGGATTGAACTTGCTGACACGTCCCTGCCAGGTAGCGGAATGTTTGAACACCTTGACGGATGAGGAAGAGAATTGATTTCTGTCTGTGTCAAAATGTGAATACGTGTCTGTGGGCTCAATGAATAGTTAATGTTTTTTAAGTTGGAGTGGCCTGTGCAGCGCTTGGTGGACTTAAATTAGTCCTAGCAAAACGATGGCTTCCCAATGATGTCAGCCGTAGCATCTGTTTTGTCGGTGAGTCAAGATCTGGAGCAGAAAGCAATTGGGCTTTAAATTCTCATGCCTCTTTGTTAGGTTAAATTTACAGTTTAGAATGCAGAATCAATGCTTCCTGATAATAGTAAACAACCAGCTTCACCTCTTTTCTTTCACTGACTCATTCAGGTCACCTGTTTCTACTACCAGCAAGTCTTTTGTCTCTTCCTCTTTGCCTGATCGGTTTACGTCACTGCTCCGCAAGCGCTCTGATTACTTGGTTATTAGCCAAACAAAACGGCCAATCAATCAGTCATTCATTCACATAATCGTGCACGTGAGCAAAAAGAGTTGAACAGCTTGATTAAAAAAAAACAAACCCCAAAACCCCCCCCACATTTCTATCCTAATGAGACAGAGGTATGAGCGCAGGCATTGTGCAACAGTGCAAAAGTACTGAAAGGGTCACAAGAGCGTGAAGCAAATGAAGCAAGAGTATAATTACAGCGGGACTGAGACTTTGACCCCTGAACCCGGGGTCAGCTTCAGAGAGTCATTATTCTGCATTAATCTTTGCCCCTCTCAGAAAAGGAGAGAGCCGAGGTTTGATTAGCTATTCAGAAAATATCGTTTGGCTTTCCAATCACACAGCTTTCTTGAATTTCTGAATGTGTAATGGACTCCCTGGCACCGACGAGACTTGAAGAAGAATTCCTGTGTTTTCATTTGATTACTTTCGGTATGTTTTTTTAAAAATTCAAATCATTTCTTCAAAATGCCACAGAAAGGATTTCCTACTTGACCCCAGGTTCATTCAGGTTAATTCGTGCAAAAAATATTAGGGATACTGCTAAATACTGGCACATGGAGTATATGCACATATGTAGTGTAGTGGTATTTGTTATTCACATTATTAAATTAAAACTATACGTTTTCTAAATGTTTCATCTGATGTTATGACTCATTTTTGAGTGAGCATAAATAAGTGAGTGTAACTTTGTGCCTGCGGGTGTGTGTGTGTGTGTGTGTGTGTGTGTGTGTGTGTGAGTGAGTGAGTGAGTCGGTGTGTGTACGTGCCTGCTTATTTATGGAAGAACAATAACTCCTTTTGTTGTGTGGTTATATCCTTTCCTTTATGTGGGCACAGAAACGATTTACGGAAATCTATCTCCCACACAGCTGACATAGATCTGCCATATGTTTCTTTACTTCTCTCTAAGAACAACTGCAGACTTGTTACTCCAGTAGTTGAGAGCGGAAAGGAAATAGGATGTTAAAAAAAGAGAAAGAGGGAGAGAGAGAAAAAAAATCTAAGAAGATATTTCAACTCCAGCTTAGGGTCAGATCCTTGCCTGGCAGGTTAAAGGTTGAGAGTCCAATCGCATAGTCAGCACTGTGAGAACTCAGTGGGACGTGACAACGATGGAGGGGGAAACCTGCTTCGCAATCATTATCTTGAACTTCTCCAAAGACACAAACATCGTTTTTGACTCAGGAGGATTTCACTATTTTAAAGTCTCCTCTTACGTCTGCCTTTGTGTGTGTTTGTCAGTAAGAGAAAGGAGTTATTGTTTTCTACTGTACGGTATAATTCGCTCCTTCTGTCCATCCCCTCAGGCAGTATCTGCAGCCGGTTTGCATCCTGCCAACCACATACAGTAGCAGAGGGCTATGGAATAATATGAGAGCAGCTGTGAGGGGCAGAGGTTTTATAAAAGGAAGATGAGATGTTTGCTTGGGTGTCATCAGTTTGAACTTGTCTATCTATGCAAGTAAAGTAATGAATAGTAATGAATGAACTCTTATAAAACACATTTAATAGGGCCAATAAGGAAGCGCTTTGTTTGATGAACTATTTTCCTGCTGATAAAAATGGAGGCACTCCTTCTAATGAAGACCGTGTCAAGCTGCATCTTACTCCAACATGCTTATGATATTCCAATTGCATCTGTTTGACCAGTAATGCTTCTCGTCCCTCCCCTCAAGTAGCGTCCATGTGTCTCCCCTCTGGATGTATCTCAAATGTACCATGACAACCTGTCATGCTCAGTTGTACGCACCTGCAGCCAAACAGAAGGGTTCATTCCCCATCAGTGATCAGCGGGGAGCGGGCATCTGCGTGCGTCTCTTGTTGAAAGGGTTTACTGCTACAGCGGCTACATGACAACACAAAGTGGTAGCATGTGTGCATATTAGGGCACCGGCATGCATGTGTTGGGTAAATGAGTGCACATGTGTGCGTGCGTGTGTGTGTGTCCATACTGTGGCTGAGGGCTTACATGGCTCATACACTGGGATAAAGGCAGTGGTGCAGTGATGAGCACCTAATCTGAGCGCATGTGATCGGCCCGGCGAGGCTGGAGAGATATGAGCGTTTGACTTGTTAAAAGGGATGTTCTTCACTAAGAGCCTCGTTGGCCCTGACATAACTGGGGCATAGTTCTTCTTGTCAAAGCTAATAATCAATTCCCATGACGGTGATAATCTGACAGCAGACCCCCGCTGAGCACGGACACCTCCCAACTCAAGCTGTCGTCACATCCCCACGTATTAATAATAACCCAAACAGCTACCAATACCAACTGAAATAACCCCCCATGTGGCCTGCATTCAGGAGGTAGTAAACACTCAACAATAGGACTGATCTTCAATGTGCGCTTTGATGTTGGAGTTTGACGCTAATGACCGGTAATACAGCACATCAGGAAGACTGCCTGTTTCTGCAAATTTGGCCAAAGATAAAGGAGTGTTCATTCCTCCCAGCTCTGTATGTGTGTCCAAACCAAACGACCTCTGAAGATATATTTTTGATTTGTTCTATCAAAGCACTGGCTATCCTTTATATGTTTTTTTTTTTTTTTTTGTAGGAACATAACCCGTGTATGGTACAGTGGCGGCAGGTGTCCCCCAGGGGGTGGCGAGATGAGCCGGGCTGCGGCATCGTTCCTCATCTGGACGGAACATTAATAATGCCGGGACCTGGGGAGAAAGCTCCATCTGGGCCAGGCCGGTGTGCTGCTGAGGGGACAGACCACTGACTCCACAAGTCTATAATCCCTCACATAACGCAGCAGCAGCCTGCGGGGCCCGGTTGACAAACACTTGCAACTTTCAGGTATTTCAGCTTTCCTGGAAAATCAAAACCCCTCGAACAAGGTGCCGCTCCCCCCTCCTGCGCCCATTTTATTTTCACACTTACACAAAAAGATCCTTTAATTAAATGGTGTGTTTGCAATGCGTGACACTTCCGACTACAAATGAGCTCTTATGAATAATCACATAATTATTTTGTCTGCCCTTCAGCCCTTATCCCGTGGTGGTTTCAGTGTTAAATAAATAACAAACAGCCGGATTCACTTTCAAGCAGGTGAAAATTATCCAAGAGAGCAGGTGAAGGGCCCAAATAAAGGAAATACAATTATTAAGAGGTGAGGTCACCTTAACTCTTTCCGTGCGGTGAAGTGGCTCAATACTGTCGCTTGCTGCTCACTGACTTGTCATTTTCATTTTTAGCATCGCTCCCTCTATAAATGCGTGTTAATCAATACACTAGCAGCAAGGACTCTCACGCTGCAGGAGCATGAAGCCTTGAGACATGAAGTGTGAACAATATCTCCCTCTTCTCCACCTCCTTTCCTCACTCTGTATAATTCAGATTTTTTTTTTCAATATATCTTGTTTAACTTCTACTGTCTGCTTCTTTGGATTTCCCTGTGTCCACTTTTATTATTTCACAGCATTCATCTTGAGGACCGAGGTGTACTTGTGGGCAAGTAAATGTCTCAGTCTAATGTGAAGGTTTTCAGATTTTATTAGGTCTTTATAGGCCATGTTTAGTGAAAAAGACACAATCTGAATGAATATAAAAGCATTCCGAAGTCTCTCGTCTGCTGGGTGCTGCGGAGGAGACGCTGTCTGGTTGTGTGTCTCTCTGCACAAGGACAACACGCTCTGCTAAAAAGCTGCATCTCAAGGTCAGCTCAGTAAATGTTTCATTCAGGTGATGCCTCCAACCACAGGGCAAACATTCATTCCTTGAACAAAATGTCTGAGGGACTAAAAATTCAACCATTCGCTGAAAAGTTTTACAGGGCGTTGGGTAATTTTTCATCAAACAAAGAGAGAGTTTTTTTTCCTACCATCCTTGGCTCATATCTAATTCATGATCTAGGATCCTCTTGAGTGTCAGCTGTGGCTAACCAACCCTGTGAAACCCAGCGAGCGAGCCTGTCTGGCCCTTCATGTAACATCCCTCATAATGAAGATATTTTGGTGTCATTCCTTTGTGAGGGGGCAGTCGGAGAGATGACTTTGATCTCTGCTGAAGGTGGGGGTGAAAAGATCGAGACTGAGGTGCAATAAATGAGCTCCGTGGAGTGAAGGGGGCATCGCTGTTCTGTCTCAGTAGACTTGTGACTTCCTGTCGGCTTTTTTTTTTTTTCTCATGGAGCTGCCTCTGCCTGATTTTTTTTTCAGTTGAGGTAATTCAGGTGCACTAGCCTGGAGCTTCCCTGACTTGTGTTTATTAGTTATTCATTTCCATCAGACTGAGCTGCCTTAGGCGATGTGATCTGCAACGTGCTCCCTACTCAGGTGTTCAACAGCCCAACTGGATCATCCTCTATCTCCCATGATGCCCGGCAGCGCTGCACTGCTGGGATCTTAGAGGTCCAGTGTATATTTATTATTAGAAAAAACACAGAGAGAGAGAGACGGCAGAGATGCTTTTATTGGAATATGATGTTGCTCTTTGTCTGAGGTTTTTATTAAAGCATGTTAAGAATAAGTGCTTTTAAAATAATGCTTTCCAACCTGATGATTTTCTCACTTTGGTAACAGTGGTAACTAAGTACATTTACTCAAGTACTGTACTTAAGTACAATTTTGAGGTACTTACTTGAATAATAGTAATATCTACTTTCTACTTCAACTCCACTACACTTGTTTGATAATTAATGTATTAATAATCAATACGGTAATATAATACAGTTTATTCTTAAATAAGCCATTCTGTACAATGAGTAGATTATAGTGACTATCCTGGATGGACTGGTTATCGTGGGACAGAGAGGCTGAGCAGACTGGTTATAGTGGGACAGAGAGGCTGAGCAGACTGGTTATAGTGGGACAGAGAGGCCGAGAGGACTGGGAGGCTGAGAGGACTGGTTATAGTGGGACAGAGAGGCTGAGCAGAGTGGTTATATGATGCATTGAGAATGAATGAGATAAACCTTGAACAGATTGTGTTGCGCAAGACTCAAAGAACAATGTTCAGACAGGTGAGAACAATAACAAGCTCTCTTATTGTAACTCTCTCCAGAGGAGAACGTCACCAACCACTGTGTTGCCTAGCAACATATTGTTGTGCGTGTGTGATACATGGTGTGTAAAAACTGCAGTCTCTTTGTTGCTTTAACATGTGTGTCTACTGTTAATTCTATAACAAATGTCAGACCCTTTTATTATCAGGGCTTAATAATGCCTGTTGGACCATCTGTGGTGTTAGCAGCTCTTTATATTTACCGTCGGTCATTTTTGTTTAATTGTGTAACTACGCTGAGTATGGTGGATGTATATTTGTTTTGGTTTGGTTGAATATTTATACCTGATAATCAGTTGTATGCACTGACAGCAAAGTGTTGTCTATAGAAATGTAGGTGTGCAGTGTGATGTTGTTCCACCAGTGTGCACATTTAATGCAATTTATTCTGTGTCATACAGCTGGTCCCCCCACCCCCTCACACACACACACACACATTTTTTAAAAAGTAACTCAGTAAGAGTACATTTTAACTGACTTACTTTTTACTTTTATCCAAGCACATTTTTACACAGATACTTTCACTTTTGCTTGATTATAATGTCTTTCACTACTTTTACCTAAGTATAATATTTAAGTACTCTTTTAATCCCTGACGATGTCATACAGACTGAACCCACTGTCCCTGATCTCATTTGAGACAGAACTGACTGAATTGTTTGACTAAATGATATTTGTGTTCAACACCAAGCCCCATTGCCTCCTGCTGTAATCATCAAAAGTGAGTTAATTTACAACTCTGGACTGTAGTGGCCGATTGCCTATTTCAATATTATTGTTTGTTGGAAATAGATTTGTTGGGTGTAGAATTGGATTTTATGCTGATGTTGCTGTGTCTGCCATCTGTATGTGTGTGTGTGTGTGTGTGTGTGTGTGTGTGTGTGTGTGTGTGTGTGTTGAACGTGTTGGTGCCGGTGTGCCTCTATCCATACGGTGGATTAATGATGCTGTTGTGTCTGTCAGCTGTGTGTGTGTGAACATTTGGCCATACCAGGCTATTTGATGCTGTTAATGTTTGTCTTGGTGCCTGTAACATTACCTCTGATGATGTATAAGGCTTGTATGAGTAAACCATGCTGTATTCAGGCAACTATTGTCATAATGACCTATTTTGGTTAAAATATGCATTTCAGAACCTATTAAGTATGATTGGTTTAGGCCCACCTGATTTTCTCAGTGCCCACCCACACTGTGATTTTTGCATATGCTACTGTGTGGATCTGACACCCCCCCATCTCCATATGCCTGCTCAGCCTGACTTTACTCTTCACTCCGTACAAGTAGTAAACATTACAGATATGATTTGGTTTGTGATATTAAAAATAAGATAATAGTGAACATAATGCTGTGATATTGTTGCACCAAGCACAGACACACAGACCTTTAAAGGGGAGCTGTGGTTTGAATAGAGCAGACATTGATATTGGATTTTTTTTAAATGTCTAAGTGTTTTAAATGAAATGTTCACACTGTTTTATGAATGCCATATAATAGCTTGCAGATAGGCTGTGTTATATCCTCAGGCTCACCTTAGGTTTTTCTTTGTTTTTCTTTCCTTTCCTTATACACTAATACTAAGTTGTCCATGCTGATGGGCCTGCTGTGATGTAATTTTTCAGATTGCACATCAGCGATCTTGTGTAATCACAATTAATCACGATTAAAATAGAAACGATTTCCCAGCCCTATTCGTATTTTTACACTGTAGTAATGATACTTTTACTTAAAAAAAAAAAATCTGAATACTTCTTCCACCACTGCCTTGGAACCATCTTCTATCTCTGAAATGTAATATTAGTCTATACCTCATATGTCATGTAAACAACTGCAGTTAGACATGATGTGACATGATGTGATGTGAAATCCCTTATGTAATAATTCAATAATGCATGTATAGTCAAAGTAATACTACAGGTAACTAAATTCAGCAGAGTGTGCTTACATGCAAAACCTTTCAGGTTTCTTTCCTTAGTCTAATGATTTTTTGCAATATTTTCAGATTTCTGATTTAATACAATTTAAATTCGAATTACATAATTATTATTTAGATCATCTTTGATTGGGATATAATTTTATTGACAATATTTCCTATTCTAATGTTGTTTAAAGACTGTATATTATTATTTCTATTTATTGTTACTGGTTTTTATATTACAAAGGAGCAAAGTTTAATTTAAGCACTGTAGAATTACTAACAACTGGAAAAACAACCCTGTGATGATTCTGCAAATCCTTGGATTTCATTGATTTTTTTTTTTTTTTTTTTACAACCAATGACAGTGTCTTTAAAATTCTTACTTTTAATGATATCTGCACATGGCAACTACGGTACGGTTATGATTAGAGAAAGATTAAAGTGTGGCAAACAAAAGTTGTGTGAGGTTTGGCAACAAAAACACTTAGGTTAAAGAAAGTTCATGGTCACATTTAATAAAAATGTTATTGCTCATTGCAGGTCTGTGACAAGAGGTGAACTCCGGCTTCCTGCATGAAAGGGCATCAAATAGATAAGAGCTTAATTCCTCACAAGAGCCTTCAGTGATGCACAAACAACGTTAAAACACATACGACTTCCTCACCATCCACACAGGAGGGTTTGTTGCGTGTCGTCCCGGCCACTTTCCCCGGTAAACAGGAGCACTTGACCGTCTGAGAACGCTCCTCGATGCGATTCTTGTTACAGCATCGGTGGGCGGCAATCACCTCACATGTACCTCCCTCTGCAGACACAGAGATACACAGTCAGTACATGGGAGAAATTAATAGGAAACATGCCGCTGAAAATTAACCAAAGCAACCACACAGAAAGATCCTGTAACTTTTAATTAATCACATGCGATTTATCAACATTGAAAATCAAGATAAGCAATGATAATGCGAGATGGGCTTAGGGAAACTGGCCTAGCTCACATCATACCATGTGAGGCATGCTGCAGTACAATCAGTAGGCACTTCCACTGTAAGTATGTGTAACAAATTGGCCCTCTAGGCATCTCAATTATGTCATCTAATTGCCTCTCACTCAGTGATGGCTGTCCTCACTCCATACCAATCAGCCCAAAATGAAGATCGTATCATGTGCTTGTTATGTATTAATGTGCCTGCCTTTGCATCCAGGATATTTTCCATATGTTGTCGATATGTTAAAAAAAAAGTGTGAATCTTTTGTCTATGCTTCTCCAGTGGAGACCTGGCATTTGCTGGCCTTAGTCATAGACTGAGATGGCCAATACAGCCTTAGGCTACATTACACTAAAACATTAACTCCAATGCATAGGTGACATCAGTCAGAGTAAATGCTGCACAATAGGTCCCAGTGTGACAAAGGAGGATGTCAAACAAATTCCGTGAAAAGAGAAGGCAATATGAGCCGATGGCGGTGCTGGGTCAAAATAACAATAGGGAGGATTGCCCAGGGGAGGGTGAGGGGGTGACGGAGCTGAGGGACATCCTGAAATGAGTGGGACAGGCAGAGAGAGAGAGAGAGAGAGCTAGAGGACAAGGTGTGTCTGGCTGCCAGGGACTGGCCATGCCAGTGAGTAATGAGGGAGCCACTGGAAGTGCCCCCTTCACACAATTATAAAGCGTGGGGCTAATGCAGCCAACGGAGCTGCAGGAGAGAGGCCCTCCATCACTGCTCTCCCCTTTCCTTATGCCCCAGGAAAAACTCTTTATCTTCCCTTGACAGCCACTGCAACAGACACCGGCATCCAACAATTAAACTGGAGCTCATCCCCGGACAGAGGAGAGGAGAGGAGAGGAGAGCAGAGCAGAGGAGAGGAGACGAGAGGAGAGGAGAGGATGAGGGTTGGACTTATCTTCTCCAATCCACACAATGGATATAGTGCAAAATAAGGGGGAGACAACCAAAAGCCACGTTCCATCTTGTTTCAACCTTATTTCACTCGGCCATACCTAGTTTTAAAGAGAACATCCTGCTGCTGGTGAGAAGATGCATTTTCTTTCACTGGCATGACAACAACCGATGTGTGTTTCTCTTGCTGGGCCGGCCGTGCAAATGTTTGAAATGGCTCGGGTCATGAATTACGGAACTGAGCTCCCAGCAGCCTCGACAAGTTTGGCAACAGTTTTCTTCTCCCATTCCCATCAATGTCTGCCGTGGCCAGACCAAAGGCCGCCGAGTCCTGGATTAAAAGGCAAACATTTGCAGTCCTGCTGGACCGTGCTGTCATGCAGTATTAATGTCACTCTCTCAGTGCTTGTTGTTAGATATTTCTGGGCAGGAGGAGGCAGAACACAGACTATAAAAGTGAGGAGGAAAATCCCTTGAGTGTGCTAAAACCCCAAACCCCACAATGTGTTGGCTTGTTGAATATTTTACTGACAGCTTCCTGACCTGCAGACTTGCTTTCAAGTCAAAGCAGATCTCTGAATAAGTGAGGACTTTACGTTGCATCACAGAATACTGAATCGGGTCGAATCCCCTCGGCTAGCTTCAGTGGCTTATTTGGAGGTTCACACCGAGTCATAACCAGCGAACATCTGACAAGGGACAACAAAAGACAACCCCTATCATAATCATATCAGTGGTTTGAATGTGATGTGGGTTGTCCTGATCTGTGACTTTTGGATTTATTCCCTCAGTGGGAAGCAAGTTTATTATGTAACGAATATGCTGAATTGTTTACTTCCCCATTTTAGTCAAAGACACTCAAGTCCACAAACAGAAGAAGCACCAATGAGCCAGTGATACAAGTGCTTGAACATGAATGAACAAAGAACATGCACAAAATCGCGATCCCAAGCAGAACTATGAAGACATTAAATAACATTACACTTACGTTGTAAATCTAGCTTTCCTCTGAAATTACAATGACTCATAACTCATAACAAAACAGGACAATGAAAACCTACGGTAGATCAAGCAAGCGTTAAGTTGCTGCCAGGTCGTTTTAAACCTGTACTGAAAGAAATGAAAACGGATTGTTGACCTAAAGGAAAATTCAGTGATTTACTGTGCAAAAATATGGTACGACTTTCTAAATGATCACCAGTAATGTAAAGCTTTGTGGGACTGAAGCTTGTGAAAATGCTGATTTGCAGGCCAAAACAATCCTTTAGTGGAATACTGCTGCGTTCGTTCTGTAGGTTTTACTTTTACCCTTCTGACTGAATAATTTAGACAGAATACATTATTTTGATTATTATGACCATCATGATGATTATTATAATTATTGCCATCAGAATTTGGGATTGTCCCTACACACACACACACACACACACACATACGAACATAAACGCATGCATGTATCAGCCATGGGGCGAGGTCCCGCCATCAGCCAGGTGGACATTAGGCACGATCACTATGAACCATCTGGTATGTGGAGGAGAGAGCAGTGTAAATGGCTTCACAATGACTCTACTGGGCCAGTCACGAGAGCCACTTAGACGACAAATGGCCACTTGGACTGGACATAATCCCATTCAGGTAGTTGGTGGGGTAAATGACCATCCATTATCTTGTGTGTGAGTTTGTGTGTGTGTCTGTGCCCATATCAGTATGTTTGTGTACTTATGCATTTGTGGTATTCGACTGTATATATTTTCTGCTGAAACACTCAAGTGCACAACAGCAACTGTGTGTGCATTATGGTGCAATATGGGATTACAACAGCTTGAGACATGACTGCAGGTTGTGATGGATGTAGTGCTCGGAGCCTGTCAGGCGGCGAAAGGGGTTAAATCAACCTGCTAAGATGGAGTGGGTGGTGGTGCACTCTAGCCTTTGGTGAGGGGAGGTGAAGGGCATCGATGGGACCACTGACTGGTCATTTTTCTCTCGGTGGCCCACAGTGACAGCAGCCATTAAATGACTGGACGAGGTGATTATGTTTAAGGAAATCAATGCTTCATTGTTTTCAGCTTAGCCCAACGGCCAATTAGGAGCTGTTAATGAGCTATGGTTGTAAAATGGCGAGATAGATAGGGGGAGAAGGAATGGGCTCAGGACAAAAAGCTATACTTCATGATAAGAGTATTTTATGCAGAGCACTCAGAGTATGAGATTTGTAGGAGGTTTAAACTTTGAAAGCAAAAATGCAATGCTGACGCACACATGGCCTTTTACACAAATGTACCACATTGGCCCAAATATAAGATGATATATTTTCTGTAAATTCCATTTGAAAAAGTCAGGGTTGTCTTATATTCAAGGATGAAACAATTACGCGTTGAAAACATCAGCTATTCTTTCTGAATTGAGCAAGTACTTCTGTAACGCTGGCTCCTGCCGAGAGCATTGCATTATGGGTTATTTGTAGTCTTAATGTTGCAAGGCTAGTGTCTTTAAGTCCATTTATAGCGTGACTTTTAGAGCGAGCCCTAAAAAGTGTTTCGTTAGCCTGGTTTAACCTCCAGGGGTCTCTGAAGGCTCGTGTAGATCGATGGGCCACCAAGAGCGACAACACACACCCCATGATGGGCTGCATTATTTCTGTGCATAAACTCAAGGTCACAGTAACAAACCCGTGACAGACTATTCAACCAAAGACTCCAGGCTCCCAGGAATGAAAGTGACAGCTTCTTTTTATCTTCTGAGTGACAAAGAACGCACTCTGCCGGCAACTGATTTCCTTCTGATCTCACTGCATCTGGCAATTTTTTGACACGGAGATAAACGCAGGTGTTCGAGACATGTCACCCCCCGAAAAATACAAAAACAAACAAAATTTTCCCACTCAGCCTCCTCTCGGCACCAACAACTATAACCTATGCAGAGCAGTAATCAGTGGCTCACCATCAGCGGGCATTTCTGTCATCTCCTCTCTCTCTCTCGCACTGCTTCTCTCGCTGCCACAGTTATTAAGTAATGACATATGGCCGAGGGAAGGAACACAGCAGCCGGGAAAACTTAAGCCTCTCAAGGACTCGTCATAACAACTTAATCAGTGCACACTCGGGTGAAAATGAGCCGTTTCTGCCTGCATGCTGGAGTGCCTGTTTTGTTTTGCCAGACAGGCAGCTGCAACCATGGTCCATCTTTCTTCACACTTCCTCCTTTTCTGTGGGCTTGTTGTTGTTCTTCCCCAGCGCTTCTGCGTAACTGACAGCTATCCACTGCCTTTGTACCTTCTAATTGTCGATTTACATCTCAGGTAGCAACAGGAATTATGGCTCCCATTGTCAGTAAATAAATGTAGACATGTGTAGGGCTAAGAAATGTAAATTCGACACTCACTTCTTATTCAAGAAGCAGAGCGAGAGCTGCATTTCAAATTATCGCTGAAAATGATGTACCTTGGAAGACAAACTGAGACTTGAGCAGTAGCCAAATGCCTTTTTACAAGCGAACAAAGTTACTTTGTACTGCATGCCCGAGAAGTCAGTTAAAGCCCCCACAAAGTTTTATTAAGCAGCAAACTGTTTATTGAGTATTTTTTTTTCCTGTCAACTTTTACTTTTGTGAAATCATGCATAATGGAAATTGACCTTTTTTGTGACTTGTGATGCAGTTTTAAACATAATAAAATAAATCCAACTGAACAGTTGTCAGATATGTTAAAAAAGCTCTATTCTGTTTGTCCCGATTAGTTTTGTGTTTTGCATATTTGAGGGCGGAAAAAGATGGATATTAATGATCTGTTTCAAGAAGCAAAGGCATCAAAGTGGCTGTGGGCCAGCCGTCCCAGCGCATATATGTTTAATGATGCTCATCAGAATTTAACTTTTCATTACTTAAACATCAAGTTGGAACTTCACGAACACTCCCCCTGATTACTTAGGATAATGTTTAAACACGCTACAAAGCACCGTCGAGTGGAATCCAAATGGAGGCCTTAGAGGCAGTGCCAAGGAACAACTTTTCATGTCCTTCCTCTTGGCAACTGATACGCTTTATATATTTTATCAGAAATTACACAACCCTCATTTACTGCTCAAATTCCTCTACTTTCTGTACCAGGACCAGTTAAAATGAATAGTGTGTGAAGTGAAATCCCTGGGAGGAGTAGAATTAAACCTCACAGCTTTATTTTCATGATGGAGTATATCACTGCTAATGCTCCTTGAATCACACCTCATGGAGTATGAAGGAGATGTGTGAAGTCGCCAGAGAGGGAGAGAGAGAGCGCGAGAGGGAGAGGAGGGAGACTGCATGCATAGTGCATATTTCCGCATCTCTGCTGTTATGCATGTCACTGACTGGAGGTGTCAACATGCACGCCGACTGTGAGAAAGAGTCCTTTGTTGGTTAAAGCATAAAAAAGACAACAGTCCTGTGATGGTTTGGACATGGAGTACTTGTTTGTGGCGCTGAAGTTCTCCTGGCCTATGAGAGTAAATCGTCCACTAAGGCTTGAGCCCCAGCCGCTTGTTCTCACTCTGAAGCCCTTTCCCAGAGAGCTGACTCTCGCCAATGAATAATAAAAAGGTAGCCTCAAGGAGGAGGGCTAACAGAGGAGCTTGCACCATTCACCACTAAACGCACAGAAAGTGGGAGGAACGCTAGCTTTGGGGCGTTTTACGGTACAGACTGTCTCCAAGAACAACAAACAAATTAATCTACGGCGTCGTTAGCCACTGT
Source organism: Holacanthus passer (assembly GCA_025331565.1). Classification (NCBI taxonomy): domain Eukaryota; kingdom Metazoa; phylum Chordata; class Actinopteri; family Pomacanthidae; genus Holacanthus; species Holacanthus passer. The sequence continues at coordinate 5,124,008 of JAFREQ010000011.1, forward strand.
TTATCCAATCTCAAAACCTTTTGACCCGCGTGCCATTGATGCATCGGGAGCAGGAGTGGATTCACCGTTTATCAAGTGCCCATCAGCGCCACGTCGCAGTGATCCGTACGCTTTTGTCTGACCTCAGCCAGTGTGAAGGCTTCAGGCTGGTTTTCTCAGTGACCCTTCCGTGGCCTGGATTTCACTTGCCTCCCGAGGCAGCATCACCCCACAGTAATGGGAGTAGACAAACAAGTGGACAAAGCAGCTATAGCTGCACCTGGAGCTACCACACAAACCGGAGGGAGGGAGGAGGAGATGGTGGGGGGGAGAAAGACAGAGCTCAAGCTGACTGACAGGAACCACTGACCCAGCTATACTGGAGTCACACGAATCAATGTTGTTTTTTTCCCCTCTGCTGGTATGGCTTATTTCTGAATCTAGCTATAGTATCACAGAATACTGAACACTGCTCTACTACAGTGGGTCCAACTTACAGAAACTATGAACAGGTTTGATAAATGGGGAGCATGAAAAGAAAAGAGAGAAAAAAAGAAAAATCTTTGCATGCACTTTGCTTTTAACACATTTTCTTCATGCATGGAGACATGGAAATAACCTCCAGATTACTGAATAGGAAAAATATAGTGCAGCAATTGCACCATTGGTGGTAATAGTCTTGACATCTTTAACAGGTAATTCCATTAGTACTAATAAGAGATGCGAGGTGCTGCTGGCCACGGCCCTGGTCGATTCTTAATCACCTGTATGGGTTTCCTCTCGTGGGCCTGTATGACTCCAATGCTCACATCTTTATGGTTATTAAAGTTAACGATTGCTGCGTGCCTCATTTACCAAGGCTCTATCAATACCAGTTCAGCACCATGAAATTACCCCAGTCCAGAGGGAGCAGCGTGACAAACTGGATTAAGAAGGGTTCTGTAATGCCCTGGCATATATAACTCTCCGTGTCATGGACTCAACCCGCTGCAAGAGGACCCACTGCCAAGCTCAAGCCCAGCGAAGGGAGGGGCACGACAGGGGCTGCCGACGACCATTATAGCTTAAATGTCAAATCAAGCTTTTATTACCCACATGGTTGTTCAGAAAAGTGATGAAAACTAATGGCTGGCAGGTAAAAAAAAAAACAAAATAAAAAACCTCACCACTTTGGAAAAAACACATTAAAAGTTCTCAGAAGTTACTTTAGAGACGAATGGGAAAAAAAGGGGGATGATTATGGTAAATATATGCAGGATGTAACCTACTTCTGTGGTCTTTCAGGTGTAAGGATAACTTTGTTGGATACTCTTTTATGCGCATGGCAGTTATATTTTGTATGGAGAAGGACTGCATTTTAAATGTGGCATCAAAATATAAACCTGCAGGAAAGGGGAGAGATCGTGTCCCTTCACTAACACCCCGCTTGTCTTATTTCCATGACAGGAGGGAGGAAGCCAGAAATAGTGTAGTGCCGTGCCAGAAACACTATTGTACAGAATTTACTACATGCTGTCACGGTCATATAAAGAGGCACATTAGATAAAGTCAGCAAACTTCTATTTATGACTTCTTGTTTCTCACTTTATTCTTCTCTTCTGCTCTTTGTCTCCGTGCGGCTCTTGTGTCGATGCAAGCCAACGCGACCGTCGGATCCAAACATGCAGGTGTGGCCGCGCCGTGTGTTTTACTGCACCCTGCAGCACAGTTGGCGGTGCCTGACCTCTATCCAATGTCCATATGACACAGGTCACTGCTCACTCTAAATGAGAGTCGGATGGCGAAATGAGAAACTAAATTGTCCATTCAAAATCACAAAACTGCCTTTTTGAACGGCACCATAGAGCAGCCTTCAAAAAGTGACATTCCTTGGTGGAAAACAATTGAATGCTGTGAGCCCTGGAAAATGGCCTGAATACAGACCATGCGTTTCAGTTCACCTCTTCTAAGAAAAAAGGAAAAGAAAGGTTCTGGAAATGGCCAAAAATAAAGTTATAAAATGCTGTGGAGTTGTTGACTACGATATGTTGGAGCCTCTCTCTGGCTGAAGGTGTATTTTAATATCGTGTGACACAGAATGACACAGTGGAGGAGGTGTGATGCAGAGAACACTGTGGCTGTCTCAGCCAGCAATCACGCCATAGCGGGGCATCTACGTGTGGGGTCTGGAATGACACGCCGCTCTGGGTTCAGGCGAGGTCTGCCTCGATTACACACAATGCATTATCGAATATGCATAATGCATCAGCAGGCACTTAACATCAAATTATGGATGCATGCAAAAATTCCCAGAGTAGTATATGGAGAGAATGGGCACTTCGCTGTGAAAATAATCTGCCCATTTTCTGTAAAGCAGAGCAATCAGGGGGTTGCATGGTTTTGCATTACTGGGGCCCATATGCAATAAATGTTAATAGGCTCAAATCCCTCTAACTGGAATGTTTGCATGTTTTAATCCTGCCTTTTAGCATGAAGGTTGTTGGCTACGTCTCACTGTGTGTCTGTTAAAGTTCTTGCTTATTTATTCATTCATTTATTTATTTTATTGTAAACACTTGAGTGCACAGCATTTTAAATGCACAAGCACATGTGCTGTACAAACACATCACTCCAGGCTGTAAGTGTAAATGTGGTTAGAAAGCTGTAAATAGTGACCCTGTTTTGCCATGCAAAGGGTTGAGCCGAGGCAGTCTGGTCCCCAGCTTGTTCAGTGCACTTTGTCTTGCAAACTACATATTCCACAGATGCATCAAATGTTTAAGATCTATTAAGGAAAGCTTACAGCTCTCACCAGTGTTCTTCAATTCGCTACTGGTATTTTCTGTTTAGGTCCACTGTCATTGCCTGACATGTACATGACAAAGAATTTCCCACTAAGCACCTTATTAAAAAGGATATTGGCTTTTAAATGACGCATTCGTGAGAAGATAATTGTATGGCAGAGCATTGATCACTTTCCCAAGGAAAATCAATGTGCTAAACACTTTGCTCCTGTTTGACAATGCAGAGTAACGATGTCAGATGTGGCATTTAGCGGCTGACCTTGCTCTCGGTAGCGGCAAGGACAAGATCGTGTTGTGGACTGTGAAGAAGACGGGAGCATGAAACTGTCATAAAAAGCTGTAATTCATCATGAGTGAAGAAGTTTTATTTAAACTGATCAGGCAACAGCCATTTTTTCCCCCTAGATGATGGGACATGCACTGAAGAATGAATCACATTTTTTCCATCAGTAGATGAATCCGCAGTTCAAACAGAGGACACAAGGGTTATGTGACTAAGATAACCACAATTTATCATTAGATCTAATGGACCCTTTCCATACATTCCCAACACATGATTAAATGTAATTGTCCTCAACGATTGTATGGAAAAGGATTTGACATATGCACTGTTACTTCTCACGATCTTCAGTGGTGTTTCTATATTGTAGAAGCTAATTATCCTCTTCATAAAGCACTGCAGATTCCTTTAAGACTGGCGCACAGACCCATCTGAGAGCATAATGGAGACTATTGAAAATACAGCACAGTACACAATGTGCAACAGATTAACTAGGGGCCAAATAGACATCGGACAATGATAATCTATTTTTGTGTCACAGAGCACTAAAATGGGTTTTCAACCTATTTCTCTACCTGAGGGAAAGAATCATAGCTATGACAAATGACTACAGGCGAGACGAGAGATGGGGGGGGGGGGGCAGATGGGTGGGGGCAAGACCGAGAGGAGAGGAGGAGCGTAGTTATTTGCAGACTCTAAAATCGGAACAATATGAGAACTGGAACACAATTTGGCATCAGATTACTCACAGCGATATCCATCAAAACACACAATTCAGTCACTCAATATCATTACTGTCGGCTTGATAAGCTTTTAAGCTGGAGATAACATCTTGATGTGGTAACACAAGTGGGAGAAGAGTCTCAGTCTCATCTGTTTCCATTGTTGAGGCCACAACAGAGTAAAATGAACCACGTACCAGAGCAATGAGATGTGAGATGATTCATTACAAAAGTGATTGACGAGTTTATCATTAACAAGCCGCCGTCTCATGTCCCTGCAGAGATGAAGACGACAACAAACTTTCCCCAGCTTTGACATCTCTTTAAATCAATACTTACGTGTTTATTAAGAGCGGTTTTATATGAGTCACATGTTTTCTCTGTGTGCACAGAAAATGTTGCAATCAAATGTTTTTAAGCGTCCTGTGGCTTCTTATCAAGCGTCATTGGGAACACACTGAATTGACTTGCTGAGCGCTGGAGCTCTGCAAGAAGAAAAAGTCCCAACTTTCACTTTTTTCTTTTTTGACTGAGACTGATTACTTTGTCTGCCATAGCATTCCTCTGCAGAGAGGAATCAATCATGAATTGAAATATGCCACGATTCAGTCAGAGAAACTATCTCCCATCTACCAGATTAAATATTAGTCGTAATGAATGGCTCAGGCTCTTGTACCCATTAATTATAAAGATTAGAATCATGACTTTGTTTTGAACTCGTGCCCACGCTGCTTCTCAAGGTCATTCTCTCTGACAAGAGGACTTACTTGTGACGAGACATGGAGACAGAATGAATGAAATGTTTAAAAATAGTTTTTCAAGAATTTTTCTGTCGCCTCAAAACTCTTTGAAAAAAAATGTTACGGTGACAAAATGACCAAATGATTGAATTTTTAAAGCCTTGTATTGACATTAATGCCCAATATTCACATACAGTGCACATGTACCCTGGGCATTATATTGTCTCGTAACTATGAAACCCTTAAGTAGAAATGAAATGAAAACCTGAATCTCCTCATCAGTCTTGCCTCTACATACCTGTAAATTTGATCTGTGCCACCAGGGTGGACTGTGAAATCATGTGGCTGCACATCAAAGTGTGACCGCACACAGTGTGCATACTAATGCAAGAGCGATGCACGCACTGAGCTCTGTGATGGAGAGAGAGAGAGAGAAGAGGAGGGAGAGAGCAAGAAAACAACCAGAGAAAATCTCCCTTCAAAGAAAAATCCATATATTGGAAAAACTGAATTGTGTTGACATTTAGTGAATATTTTATCCAGGAGAAAAATAAGGTTAAACACAATTTTCAGGTACATAAAGGTCCACCTTAACTACTTTGCCATGCTGATAACTACCTTTCATCCAGAGATTGTACTTTCAAAAATGCTTCCCCCTCCCTCCCTTAACCCATCAACTTCAGAAGATATAGAAGAGATATGGCTGGTATGGTGCCAAAAGCAGCAGTCATTGCCTGTATCCTCTTTATCCATCATATGCACTGCATCATTTCCCTGGTCATTGCCTGTGTACTGGTGGTGCTCCAAGTCGTGACTGTGGGATCAGAGCTAGGAGATAAGTGATTGTCTCCTGGCAGAGAGACGAGCCGCCTTGACAGGCAATGAAGAAAGGAGCCTCTGCAAGGCACTTCAGTAGAAGCTCTACCTATTTCTCTCTGTTCTGTCTCCCTCCATCCATCCATCCACCCATCTGTCCATCCATCCATCCATCGCTCTCCAAGGCAGGTCAAAAGAAAGATCCTGCTTGGCAGCTCATTCCTCACTCTGATGAAGCCGCTTGTTAGAGACTCATCAACTCCTCTCTGTGTCTCACACATACATGCACGTGCACACACACACACACACACTGCAACGCCATCTTTCACTCTAATACTTGTCTTAAAATGTCTCCATTTCACTTTTCTCGCCGGCTGCCTTCACTTCTCATGTCTCTCTCTCATTAAACACATCTCCAATGGTGGAGTGTGCGAGGGAGGTATGGCATCTGACCGGACTGAACTGTGATGTGTTCTGAGTGGGCTGATCGCACCACGCAAGGGCTCTCATTACCCCAGGTCGCCGACCAGAGGTCATTGAGGCTCGGTGGCCCCTGCTGGCTGGCAGCTGTTTTGATAAAAATGCACATTTGCCCTAAAAAAAAAAAAAAAAAATGCATGTGATGTGACACATGCAGGTCACAGCGGAGAACATGCAGAAGTGGGACTGACAAAAAAAAAAAATTGTGTATTGTAGGTGTACACACACAAATTAAACTTTCAAAATGTCTTACGAGTTGTGGTAATTATTACAATTAAGTCTGTCATGCAAAGAAGGCATTCAGCACGGTGCGGGTAAATGTTCCTAAATGGCAACTAATGGAATTGTACTGGTTGTCTTTTGCTTGACACTGTCGCAAAGAAGAGTGTTTTTGATTAATTCCATCGTGGGGTAATTTGTACGTTAATTTTCACATTATTGCTCTGATCTGTCAACACCTATGCACTCTAAATGGAAGAAAATGCAATAACGATATTTGCCAGCTGTTTCTCACACGCAAATTAAATTAGAGTGCAGCTCTCAAGGCTCAGCAACAGATGGTTGATCGAGAGGAGAGTAAATCCCCAGTAGTTACTGTACTATGACAATCCTATGTTTATCTCCGTGGACTTTTCCATCATTTAGCCATTTTCACAACTGATGGCATTTTGCAACAGTATGTTTTAAACCAGACAGACTCATCCAGCTACATACAATGGCAGCTTTGTTTACATGTGTTTTAGAGGTCTGCTATCTTTCCTTCTCAGAGTTGCCGTGACTGAGGCAGGTGCCAGCTCTATTCAAAATAGAAATGTCTTCAGACCCGCCTGCTCTCTTTGGAATTTAATTAATCACCTTCACATTTGGCGTGTGGCCTTCTAAGAATAGCGCAGCTTTTTGTTGACGTCACCGGCAGAGCGTAGCACGCCCTCTCCGGCCTACACACCTCTGTTTGGCATCGGCTGTAGGGCTCAGATAAGACACATGAATCGTAACTTGTGATGTATTATCGGGTCTAGTTTCTAACCTGAGAAAAACACCCAAAATTTTCTGTGAAGATGCTGATTTTAGAGTATCATTTTTCACTTTTGCATCTGGATCAACTTGTCATTTTTTTTGGTGATAATTTCTAAACTTAACACTTAATTAAGTGATTTCTTTGTTAATCCTACAAGTAATCAATAGATAATTCTATAATGAAAATAATCCTCAGTCGCAGCCTTATGAGAGCAGCAGATGAAAAGGATGAGAAGAGACAGAGGAACAGGAAGTCGGATAAAAAGACAGATGGAACAGGTTGCCAGCCAGCAAGCTCACCATACTGTTGTGTCTCCTCATATAACTCATCACAAGGCACATCCCTTTTTTTTCTCCTTTCTTCGTCAAGACTGGGTCTCTCACTGACCTTGTCACGATATTTAACTGAAACTTTTCTTAGAGGACGCAGTTTAGCAAAACTTCACCACTGTGTTTATTTGCTCCTCTTTTAGGAGGATAAACAGGAATATGGGTCAGCCCTGCTGGAACACCTGAAGACTTTCAATTGCACAACTATTGATGCACAATCTGGCAGCGAAGAAGGCCACAGAAAAACTCTTTAATCATTATCACTACCTCAGATCAAAACTTTAGGGAAACCGTTAGATATTTCTCACTAATGCAATTAAACAGATGGAGGGACTTACGTTTCCCCCGCTGACATAATGAGGAGAGACAACAGGGAGGCATGAAAAAACATGAAACTTGCCATCATAAAATCACCCATCAACTCTCTCCTTAAACACTGTTAAACACACCGTTCTTGTCGTGCACTTTACGAACACTCCAGCCTTGGAAATGACAAAGTTTCCACACAGCCCTTGAAGAACACGTTGAAAGTTAACCACATAGAAATTTCTCAACTCGCTTGAGCAAAGCTTCAAACTATTGATCAGTGCCCGTCCTGTGCTCTAAAGGTAAAAGGCATTCATAACGGTCATATATGACTCAGTGTAGGCTTTGCATTAGCCACGCTACCAGGAGCAATTCAGTCCTGCGCACTTTACTTTGCAGTGTCTCTGAGCAAAAACTATGTTGAATCAGAACGCAGTGTCATACTAAAAGGCATACTCCATTATGTTGGAAGGCATATGGATGAACTAATTAGGAATGCTCTGTTCTTTCACAAAGTGCCTGCTCCCGGCTCTGGGCCACACTGGCCAGGTAATGAGCTGAGCCGGCGACGTCGGAGCCCCCGTACGCAGCTACAGGGGGCGCCCGGCTAAGACCTCCATACTGGAGACGTGTCCCTCCAACGCGCTCGGCGGCATGTGGTAAGGTGCACTGCGCTGCCCCCACAGCAAAGCACTGTTCACTCAGTGTTAATGAATCAATCAATTTCTCCCAGATAAATCACAGTGAACGCCTCGCAACGGCCAACTGTCACCATGATGAATTCCTTCATTTCATGTAATAAGCTGGCTGGGAAGTGATTTATCCCTGGTGCGCAGGCGGTTATATACAGCAGTGGACAGAGGCGAGAGATACAAAATGAAGCGTAATATGTCATTGAAATATTTCCCATTCAGTCTGTGAATAAGGCTGAGCCGCGGGAAAAAACACTTAAGTCCAAAATCCAGTTGATATCAAAAGATTTCACTCAATCTCTGGTTGAAGCCAGTTGGGATATTCTGTTGAACGGCTGGTCGTGTGCCGCGCTAAGGGTTCCCCGAGCCGCCGTGAGCCCAACCACATTTCCCGACATCACTATATAGCTTGCTGACAGCTGGCTTGAATTATGCACCGAGCCTTTTCAAGGCTCCTGTTCTCTACTCCTTATTTTGCAGAATGAGACCAAGATAAGTGGGAGTAAGAACTACATTCTAATGCTATTGATTGCCTATGCTCTGCCCCCGTTCAGGGCCAAGATTAAGAGCTGTTGTGATTTTTCTAAATGCAGACCTCCTCTCTGGCTAAGTACGAGACACTGTGTGCTAATCAATTTAAACCACTACTAAGCTTAAAGCTTCAAGCATAACAATCCCCTCCCAGTTTGTGTAAAGGGATTGATGTGCATCTTATGGTTTTGTGCTGATCCCAGTTAAGTGATGCTATTACTAGACTCAAGTCCATCTGTCAATTGACCCACAAAAAATAAAATACTACATCAATACCAGGGTAAATAAAACATATCAGGCTGTTATTTCTGCTTCATAAATGTTTGATGTGCTCTTCTTGCCTTTTTTTGCTGCAGTAATTATCTCTTATACATTGATCTTTGCAAAACTTAACTTGGGCAATTGAGATTTGAAAAAGAGCAGAATCAGATACAAGACAATGGAAGGGGAATACATTTAAGGGAATTTAAGTGAGCCCTATGAAAAGTAATGGATAAGTTCTTTGAATGAAAAGGCCTACATCCATAATCATTAATCATATTTATATTAACACTGCTAAAAGATTTATACAAACCAAACTCCACTGATGATCCCATTTGTTGAAATGGGAAAAGGCTTTCGGCATTTCTCCTCTCTCTGTTCCACATATCAAAATATCCTCCACTTTAATTTATGACTCATTAGGAATCTATAATAATGAAAGTAATAACAGTATTTCACAGTTTTCTGCAGAGTGAGATAATTGGAACTGGGACATTAGGTAGCAAGTGGTCAGTGAGTGAAAATGGTATTACATGGTGAGCAGCACTTTCAAAAGGATGGTCCAGAAGTTACCCTGACTAATCTGTTTCAATTAAGCTGCTACACAGGGGCCTTTTGCATACGTGTCTACTGGATGAAAGCTTGTGAAAATATCCAGAACTGTTTGTCCACATGCTTCCAAAAAAAAGCGTTTTAAAAAGATTTCTCTTTCATAACAGCAACAACTTTTTTGATTCCTCCTCGCCCAAAACTCAAAGTTCACACACCAAGCCCCTCAAATTAGCCCCCGAAGAGCCGTCTAGCCCTCTCCCTCGTCGTTACCGCCACCTTTATGGTGCTATCTGATAATTAATTAAAAATAAATGAGATATTCCCTGAACTTATGGGCTGCAGAAATCGAAAGGTGATGTAGGAGGCTGTGCTTTAACGACTTAGGCAGGGTGATAATTAAGCTGTCACCGTTTGTTACCTTGTCGTCGCATGTGTGCGCATTCGGCTGTGCATGTCCGTGTGTGTGAGCATGTTAGTGTGAACAGATCCGAGCCCGCTAATCTCTTAATATGCGTCTGAGGTCTCATTTGAGTTCAAAAGTCACCATTTAATTATACGGCGGCAAATACTTAATTTTCAATTATGGCGGCGCTGGGGAGCTCACCTTGAAAAAGGACGACTCAGAGACAGGCGGACGGGGCCCCTTCTAACCTTTTCAGACATGGTTTTTTTATTTTTTTGAAACAGTGGAGTTTGTCAGTGCGGTTGATTTGCATGAAGCTGTGGCATAATGAAGGTCTCGTGTTGGTGACCCTTTTTAGTTCTGACTTAGGGGTCTTGATGCCGGGAAAAGCTGTGGCTGCAAAGAAATGGGTCTCTCACTGGAGCAATTAGGCACACACACACACACACACACACACACACACACACACACACACAGATACACAGAGCTACACACTAATTCTCACATGAACACAAACACGCTTGTTAGAGGAACACTTACGCTTGTTTTTAGGCAAGACTACGTCACATGTGACTCTTTTTTGCAGAAAAGTGATGGGTGAACAAAAAGAAAGAATTCGACACACACTACAAAAGAACGAGGGTCATGACACAGTTGGAGCGACTATTATTTGAGTCATTATTCAAAACATCATTTTCACTATGGGAGATCACCTGTAGCGGTTAAACTGATATTCAATTATAATGTCCCGTGTTTGAATTGAAGTCAGAGGAAGTGAATCAAGTGGCAGGTTTGACAATACGAGAGTCCACAACCACATTAGTTGAGACATTAACATCCAAAAAGGCAGTTTTTCTTGAGAGTTTGACTCCAATATAGAGCTGAGAAGTTTAGAAAATTTCTCCAGCAGAAATGAGGTTAGCATTATGCAAAATTGCCCATTTTATGTTGCCTCAAATCTTCTCAGAGTGGCAGCCAATAGACAGCGCTCAGCAGGACGCTTTCCTCCGAGCGGTTGGCATCACTGAGCCCAGGCAGTGGGACAGTCTCGCAACACAATGAGTGATGAAATGGCTCCCGAAACCAACCTCACTGCCTCGTTCACTTCCCTCTTCCTCCCTGTCTGTTTCTCTCTCACTCGCTCTTTCTCCTGAATACTCCACTTAAACTGAAAGCTTCCCTTGTTCTCAGCATAGAGGAGCGGATGCAGGTTGAAAGGCATTTCTTTTTTTTTTTCTTCATCTCAGTGAGAAAATGAGCCTGCTTCTGGCATGGGTAGGAACAGGGCTTTTACAGCTTCTATTGAGAGCAGGTACAGTATGTGAGTGCCAGTTCTCAACATTTACATTTTGCCAGACATGAAGATGCCCCCCCCACACACACACACACACACACACTCATTTCAAACACTATCACCTATCCTGCTCAACTTTTAGTGTCAAAGAAGGAGAAGCAAAAAAAAAAGAGAAAAATAAAGGTGTGAGGGTGGAAAGAAGAGAAGGATAAAGAAACTTTTTTACTGTTGAATGCAATTTCCTCTGCTCTTTGTTCGATTCAAATGCTGCTCATTTATCAGGCAAAAACTACCTGCCAAACAGGAGAGAAAATGCACAATAACTAAATCCCCACAGAGTTACAGAGAGAGGAGGAGGAGGAGGAGGAAGGAAGGAAAAAAAGAACACAGAAACCAGCCCCATTTCCATTGCCTGACTCACTTTTGTCACAGCTGGACCCAGTCGGCTTCTGTCTCTCTCTCTCTCTCTCTCTCTCTCCCTCCTCTTTCAATAACACCTACACCTGAACACCTACACTCGTTCTAAGGTGACATCCGCCTGCATCATGAATGCAACCCGCGTGGAGATGGGAAAATAGCAACAGTCAATGATGCTGACTAAGATTTTGTATTTTCAGACTCCGAAAATAACGGCCAACACAAAGTGGGTGCAGTCATTTATGACAAATACTGTACACATGAAATGCATATTAATGATTCTGTTGGCTGAAAGTTATACATTATTAGTCTTAGGATAGGTTCAGATATTTTCAAGTGTATCTTAATACAATTCTCTTATGTCATATGTACACTGAAAAAGTTATAGCTGCTGTAATGATTCCTACAAACTACACTGTAAACATGGCCATAGCCAGGACTTTAGAAATACATCAAATATCCCCCAAGTCACCAGAACCCCATAGAAATATTTGACTTTATATTATTTTCTAAATTATAGTGATTCTTTTAAGTGTTCGGTTAATATTTTCTGTAAACTTCACATCCCTACATTATAGTTCTGGAGACCAAAACCTATGCTAAAAGGAGAGTGACTATTGGACTTACATATGCCAGGTGGCCAGAAACACGACTCCACACATGATAATGTTAATCTGCGTCTGCTGGATGCGCAGGCCTATCACATAACTACAATGCCCTTTCCGCTCTCTACTACCACGATCAAATAAAGGCAAAAATGTCAAACAAAATTACAGAGGACGTGACGTCAGTGTCATGAAAGGGAGCTCCAGATCTGATGGAAAGAAATAAAGGACAAAATCTACAATCCCTGTTCTGCATAAAAAAAAGTTTAAAGCTGACAGGAGGTTGTCTGTGTCAGTCCAGTAAATACTGTGCAAGGAAACATAAGAATTTGGTGCTTAAAGGACAGTAACTTCGATGATAACTGGTTGCACTGGGGAGAGATCAGTGCACGGCCAGTATGGAGAAGAGCAGTAATTTACAGCATCCAATTACTCCTTCAGCATACAGGACATGTGGTTATATTACGAGAGACCTGAAAAAAGAATCCAAACCTGATATCCACATTTGAGTGAATTTCGCTGACTGCCAACACTATTTTTACATCGTCCTTACCCACAGCTCTGATTGAAGCTGTGCACCGGCTCTCATTTGGAAACACATTTTCATTGTGAGAAGAGCTCTGCCGCATACACCAGCTGGCACTTTCCCAAACGGTTTCAAGTATGTACAATATAACCCCTGTTTTACTTCGCTTTGTTCAACATTGTGTTTTTAAGCCAAACAATTTGGAGACTGTGTGTATTCTTCTGGGACGCGGCGATTGCCAATGCCTGTGTGTGTGTGAGACCGAGCAGACTGCTACTAATTTCCTTTTTCTGTTTTCACCTGTTCCTTTTCTTTATTGGCAGATGAGACCTTGAGGCTCTGCCTTCTCTCCAGCACTGGGGAGCCTTCAGACAACCAAACAGCACCTGGACCACATGCTAAAATATATGGCAGCTGTCTGTGATATTTCAAAACCGAAAGAGCAAGGAAGAGAGGAGAGGCGAGTTGGAGGCTACTTGCTCACCACTTATTGAAAGCATCAGCATCAGCATGGATCCACTCTGCATGTTTCCTGTGTGTAGCTCCTTCCTACTCATGCAAAGAAACCCGCAGGGGTGTGAAATTTAAAGAGGTAGGGGGTCTGACGGGGTCTCAATTGGACCACAAATTGGAAATGCACTATTTAATGTAATCAAAGCAAATAGAAGGAGTCCAACTGCAAGTGCGAGCAGCAGGGAAGACGACGGAGATGAGAGAGGGCGGCTTTATTGCTCGGTGGGTTAGAGCATCTCAGGGTGCTCCCTTTTTCTCCTGTTAGTGCATTAATTAGAGATTCAGCGGCACCGGAGAGGACGAGGGAGAGTGGGAGAAGGGCCGGTGTGGTGTGAGATAGAGGATGGTTAGTGAGCAGAGGAACTCTTTGTGCTTGTTCTTGAGGCACAAATTGCAAGGTCTTGTTTGTACTGGATTAATCAGCAATTGTCCTACAATCGAGAGCCGGAATATTTATTCTGCAGACAAGCTGATAGCGCTAATGATGATAATAATAACAACAATAACAACAGTTGAATCTCTCGGGAAAGCCTTTTCTGTGGGCATTTCTTCAATAATTACATGATGCATACCCATAATTCAGCACTAATGTGTTTTGAAAAATAGCGGGGGCTGAGAGGTAGGTTACACAACCGAGGGAGGCTGTAGTCTGAAAATAAACCAGGCAGAGCTAACATGAAGCTGCACAACTGTATGGCTCTGTGTATTTAAGAGATAAACCAGCCGAAAGGCAAAAAAAAAAAAAAAAATCCCACCGAGACATGGGCGGTCCCTGAAAATGCAAATGAAGTTGTTAGTTTCCGTGGATCCCACTGTGGCACCCCTGCGTCCGTGACCCCGACGCCACCCCCGAGGTGAGCCCAAATTGCTTTGACAAGGGCGCTTGTTTTTTTATCTCATGCTTGGCTTCTCCAGCCTTGTGATTGATGCAGGCCTTTCAGACGCAGCAGCACTCATTGTTTTTAAGACCACATACCTGAGTTATGAATGTTTCATTCAGGAGACTAAATATGAACTGGCCGCGTGAGAGCGTCCCCAAGAGCGCAGAGGAACAGAAGACTCATGCATGCTAATAACGGCCTTAGAGAGGCTGGAAGAGAGACAGAGGGTAAAGAAAAAACAGGCAGCAGCCATAACATCACTTCTTTGGCTTCTGTATTTCCTTCAATTCCTTTCTTCTGTGCGTTTTCCCCCTCTCTGTCACTCACTCTCAACTCTCGTTACCAGCTGCAAAAATTCTGCGATAAGCTTCCAGAAACAAAAAAAAAAAACACATGAACACTTTTGACTAAAGCGGCACAGCAATAGATCCATCTTGTTGACTTCGGAGATGTGGGGAATAGCAATTTGCTTCAGTGACACGTCGGTCTGTCGTATCTGAATTCGGGCAAGATTCATCAATATAACGTGCTGCAGTGGTGGCTGACAAGTCTTGCTGTGTCCCACTGTGATGTCTACACAGGGGAAAGACTTGATCTGACCCCCCCCATTCCCCGCTGAGGTGAGAAGAAAGCCCCAACACACCCCATGTTAGAAGTTAGGAGTGGAAAAGATTGAAAAGGCAGCCAGCCATGTGCCAAGAAAATGTCACATCCGCAGCGAGGCAGTGATAGCGATACATGTTCAGTACAAGAGGTGACATGAGCGTAGGTATGATGTGTGTTAGATGTGACATGGAAATAATTCAGTTTGACTCTCTCTCTTTCTCTAAGAAAGACACACACACACACATACATGCACGCACACAAAAGCACTCCCTCACTTAAACTCAATGTGACTCTCCAGCGTCAAGTCCCATCCATGCTGAATAGTTCCTCTCACCATGAGCAGATTATGATTTGTGGTGAACTGAGGCACACTAGCTGCTTAATGGAGTTGAACAGGATGGAGGAGTCTCATTCTCATCTGCCTGTAAGAGACATACGCATACACAGAGGGACTGATTGAAAGAAAGGGAACAGAGAGAGAGAGAGAGAGAGAGAGAGAAAGGATGGGAAGGGGAGATCCACTGGGATGTGTCAAATGTTGCATGAATCACTAAATGCTTCCTGTTCTAATTGGCTCTATTGAGCTGTGCTGGAGGAGTCAGATCTAATACATAAGTAAACGTAGCAATACCACAGTGGAGAAACACTCTGCTATAAACTAAACATCCTGCATTCAAAATTATACTACTAAGTATTAAAAATTAAAAGTAGAAGTGCTTTATATGCATTTATAAATGTATATTAAATTACTGGATTATAATTATTTATGCATTAATATATACATCACTTTAATGTTGTAGCTGGTAAAAACGGGGCTAATTTAAATATTTTCATAACTATATTTTGTATTATTAATGAATACGGATCGGCTGTGGCACAGGAGGTAGAGCGAGTCATCTACTGATCAGAGGGTTGGCGGTCCGATCCCCGTCCTCCTCCTGATCACATGTCAAAGTGTCCTTGGGCAAGACACTGAATCCCGGTTTACTCCCCAGCCGATGGGGATGTACAGTAAATGGAGGACAAATGGGGAGTGTTGTGTCAGATCAAATATGTCTGCCAGCGAGCTTATGATCAGTAACTAGCATAGTACATTATTAAATAAATCTAGTGGAATAGAAGCGCTGTAAAAGTTTAAAGCAGATATATTCAAGTGAAGTACAAGTACCTCAAAATTGTACTTAAGAACACTGCTTGAGTAAATGCTTGAGTGCATCAGCATCCCCAGTGGAGGGGGCCAAATGCCTCCCATTGTAAGTGTATATGTGTGTGTGTGTGTGTGTGTGTGTGTGTCTCACATCCAACACTCAAAGTGATGAGGATCAAAGGATTGCCACTGTGCGTACAGTGAGTCATGAAGCGATATTGTCAGCTCCACTAAGGCTCAGATCCTTGTATGCAAACGTATGGTGGAGCTCAGGGCTACTGTGTGAGGGATCTACGATGTTTTATTACAACAGTTGAAAGGCTGACATCGGTGTTGAACAGACATTCAAAGTGAATACCAAAGGCCCTTGTCCTGGTCCATCATATGGAACGAGCAAATCCCAACAGCTTGCGTTCATTTTCATGCTAAAGAACGTAAGCATTCCCGACATGGACGAGCGCACGTTAAACCACACACTCGCTATGTTGTATGTACAGTCACCACTGAAGCACAAAGACCATAAGGATACAACCAAAAGGTGAATTGAAGCAGAAAAAAATGTTTCAGGTTTAACTGTTCCAACTAATGGCTTTCAGAGGCTTACATCACCATTACATCATTTTTTACCAGACACTTTAGTATTCATGGATTCTCCAATCCCTACATTGTTAAAGTAGCCATAATCTTCCTGCTGTGTGTGCAACAATTGAAAGCGACAGAGCAAAATGCAAAAACACTGTGCAAAGTCTCTAAAGATTTATATTTTTTGGAACATGAGATATAAGCAAAGTGACAGAATCTATGATACATTGTAATCAAATGACTCCATTAAGCGCACATGTATTCATCATTTTTGTAATATATTCATGAATACATAACAGATGTCGTATTCAATGATTTTTGCAACATTGGTCTGAGTCTCGAGTTGGACTGTACACTAATGCACATTTAAACACTGAGAAGTGATAAATAATTTGCTTCTGCACTTTGATGGCTTGTATTCAAGTCTGTGCAAGTGTTTTAAAGGCTGCTGGCTGTCACCACGGTTCACCATGCAGAGGTGTTCAAGCCTCTGGTATTTTTTGTTCACAATTAGTAAATAATACCTATAATATACACAAAGACTGAAGCATGCATGCACAGTGTGCTTGCTTCCTTTTACCATTGTACAGTAACTATGCAGCATCTTAAACGTCAGCATACCTGTAGGCAGGAGCTTATTCCACAGTGTGGGCAGCCGGGTGCAGGGCGAGTGATTGTTTTCACATCAACATGCAGCACGATCAGCCTTCCCTCCCCTGCTGGTGGGCAACACATCTGGGATGTTGTGTGGCGGTTGTGGGCAGGGGCCTGTGTGTGTTTGTGTGTGTTTGTTGTGTGTGTGTGTGTGTGTGTGTGTGTGAGTGAAGGGGTGGAAGGGGGATTGGAGGTCACCACGAGCACATGTACATGATGGGCAGACTTACATGCTACTAATGGGCCAGACACATTCTGATAGGCATGCGGGCAGTGTTCTCACACAAAGGAAATTTACAAGCATATGGACTGAAACAGCTTGATACATGAGGGCTGTTATACCCCACACACACTGTTTATGGAGTTTGTGCAACCTACAAATATTCTGACAGTAGAGAGAGAATTTGTATATTTTAAATAAAAAACATTATTCTTTTTTAGAGATGTATATAATATATACTGTGTATAACACTGTACAGTATATATTACTAGTGCGGATGTAAACACTGATCTACTGTAAAACCTTATGAATATAAGAAGTCTTAACCTTGGAATAAACAAAATCATTAAAAAAAAAAGTATATACAATAGAACCTTCAGTAGTGAAAGATAATGACAGGATAGCAGCATTATAAAGCATGAGCTTTGTTGACTCTAATGAGGAGGGTTATGGTTCTTTGTTGCAGGGCTGCAGATGACAGAAAATGAAGATGGCTTCAAAAGGATGTGGATTAATATTGAGGGAACAAAAGCATGGCATGTTTTTTTTCCCTGATTCTCTGTGCCATGTTTCAGAAGAGTGTATTTTTTTTTCTTGTTGCCTATGTACAGAAGAACCAGGATACTGGTTTGCTGCTTTTATAAGACTACTTGCAACACAAGAGATAATTGCCAAAAATATTGTACTGTAGTTTCCTATTGTGACTCATTGTGAATGAGCGAACCTAAAATTTCCTTTCCTTTATTTTCCTTTTCTCCTTCGCCTCACCTGCTAACAAGCCAGGCTTTCAGCATTGAAAGAAAGGTGGTATGAGAAACGGGTGATGCGTTATGGCAGACGCCAGCTGTCACACTGTGAAGGTACCAAATTTATTGTATTAAAGGAGAGAAATCAAACTATACCTTGTAGATGTAAATGACTCAAGCAACCATTCATCACTGATGGAAAAAAAATCAATTAAAACAAACTCTCATGGCATCAGACATTATTATTGCTAACATACAGAATATATTACTGAAGCTATTAATCATCCACATATTTTTATGAGACAGATTTGCTTTTGATAGTGATATGCAAACTGAAATTGCAGGAATATGGAATATGAGACGGAATGAACTCTTATCTGGCTCTTAATTAACAGTGGGCTGCAGCAGTTGGTACAAAAATCCTGCTGAAAACACAACAATGGCATCAAACAGTTCCCTGCGTCCACCTGCAAAGGCTGACAAAACCACTGGCAGGAACAATAAATGTTACTATTGCTTTAAATGAGCTGAAAAAGCAAGTGTTTTTTGGGACGTTTTCTGCCTTTATGAGGGAGACAACAGTAGAGAAATAACAGGAAATGAGGGGAGAAAGAGATGGAGAATGACGTGCAACAAATGTCCCCGGCCAGACTCGCACAAACAGCAGAGAGATAGTTCAGTTGCTGGGAAACTAAGATAAGTGAGTAGTGTCTAGCCTCGCTCCCCCCCCCCCAACTCAAACCTGTGTTCGTTTTTGCCATGCACCCTGTTGCTGAACCACCCTTGACTGGGCAGACTGTACTCAGGTGAGCAGGCGATACGCTTGCTACCCATCTTGTGTTTGGGAAGTGTTGTTATGGTTCTGCTGTGTGTTTCTTCACATTGGCCAACTCTCGGCCAAAATAACCTCGGGGAGTCAATTTAACGGGTAAGGGTCTGAGTCTTGGGACTGTTTGAGTGCACAGATAGCTCACTGATTGACGGACTCCACTTCAACCTACACGGGGTATAAGCTATTCCAAGAGGGTGTATATATGTGCACACACACACATGCACACACACGTAAACACAAAGCCATATAATGGAACGTATAAAGTAGAAATAGATAAGGAGAAAGGGCAGTTGCCAGCAGAAAACATCCTTTTATCTGACAAATCTCACAAACCCTAATTCTCAACCCTCCGACTTCTCCCCTTTCTTGTACCTCTTGAGGCTGCTGAAAATAAACCGAGAGGACGCATTGTGTACCATGACCACTCGCTCTTAGATAAAACTGCCAGGCCTCACCCCGGGAGAGACCTAACATACTCAGATGCACAAAAACCGAGCCCTCCAGGCATTTGGCTCTCCTTTACCTATCTGAAAGCCCTTACACTTATCACAGGCGTTCACTAAAAAAAAAAAAAAGATAAACACTCTCACAGCTGGGGTAAACACTGCCAAATCACATGCATGCACAGTAACCCCGCTCCACAACCACACACCTCTAAAACTCCATTTAGTCTAACTTTGCTAACTCAACTTAGCTCCCCTCAAGCCATAAAGCCGGCTTGATCAGAGTGCAGTCATTAAAGGAATAACACTCGGGGAACATCAATAAATGCCCACAAGGCTCTTGGTTCAGGTCAATCATTCTAGTCAGTTAACGGTCTCCAAACAACAGGGCAAATTCATCATAGGGTCTAATCACATTGGGCAAGTCCACACTTCGCCTCAGAACAATATCCGCTAACGACATTAGTGAAGGGCTAGTAATATGATGTGATTTCCTGCCGTCACACAGAGGTGCTGATCGATGGCAGGGATGAGTGGAGCATAATTCAGGGATACCCGATGTTCCTGTAGATATGCTTCCACCTGCTGTACACGCAGTTATGCGTGGGGTTGCATGCAGAAGGATTTGTGCATTTTTTTAAATGCCTACAGTAAGGGATTTAAAATTATAATACCTCGGCGTGTGGAATCAAAAACACAGACACCTGGTTTTACAGACAACGCGAAGCTAAATGCCACACTCGTCTGGCTTGGAAATGTTGGCATATTGCTTTGAGTTTGTCTGTTTTCGCTCTTTGCTGGAAGTGAGACTAATATTTTTTTTTTTCCTGAATGAAAAAAGAAAAAGAAGTGTTTTTAGGGTCAACCGATTCAATTAACCTTTAAGAAGAAAAACATCATACAGAAAGAAAGAAGCAAAGAAATCCTTCAGTGAACCCATGGATGCACTCAGACACCTGGTATACAGTATCAGCTCCCTGTGAATTGAGCCCAGTCACTGTGTTTCCCTCAAAGGAAGGACTCCTTCCTGACTCCCTCGGGGTGTACATCACTTGTGGTAATAATAGGTGGGTTTGCAGTTGGATTCTCAGGAGCTCAACACGGAATAAAGAAAGACTGTAACCAAAGCCATGAATTGTTTGCAGCCATTGTTAAAGCCCACATCATCAGTCATGAACCTTTATCATAATTATGACCGCATCCGAGGCAGTGTATTATCACTTTTCAAAGGGGAAATTAATCATTAGCATGATGTGTCTTTCTGGTGGGCTCCAGCAGTGACTGCGACTCATTGGCCAATTATTTTTCTGGGAAAAATATTTCATCTAAATATTCAGCGCAAAAGCGTGGATTATTGTTTGAACAGCAGTTTGTATCGTGAAATCCTAACAGCCATTTTAACAGCATCTTGAGTTTGGACACATTTATTTATTATCTCTTGTATTAGTTACACTTGACTCCGCTGAGCCTCCGGGCCGAGTCGAGCCTCAGATGTGTAGTTCTGTGCTGAGCAGCCACTGAGCAGTAACGTTTTCGGATGTTCCATGGTGTTTAAGCGTTACCGGGCTCTTGAGCGGGAGGAGAGCTCAGCACGGAGGCAGGCTGTCCGCTCTGCCACCTCGCTGACAGGCGAGCAGCGGTCCCTGGATCCAGGCTTTCTGCGGTTCCCCTCCTCCTCATCTCCTACCAAACACCACCTCCACCTCCGCAGCAGCACCTCCATCCATATTCACAGCCGCCTGCTCCCTGTCATATTCGCCTCCCTGAGCCTCCTCTGCTGCCCAGCCTCATTGTCACTCAGCTGGGGATGGGTGACCAGGCAAGCTGGGAAGAGGCCAGGGCCTGAATAATGGCTACTCTATCTCCTATAGAGACCAGCGGTCCGTTTAGAGGCAATCTTACTGTGTCTATGAACACAGGCTCCTGAGAGACACACACACAAGAAAAGTGTGAAAACAACAGGGGAAAAAACTAAATGGCTCAAAAAAAGAAGGCAGCAGAGAGCTGACAAAGAAAACAAAGGAAAAATGTGTTTCTCCTCTAACAATCTCCACGGCTGTTATTATCTGTGGCTCCATGCAATTACCACATCATAAAGTTATTCAGCGAAACGGAAAACATAACACTGCCACAACATACAACAACATAGACACTAACGCCGGAGTATCTGAATGCGTCACAGCCAAAATTTAGTGACAATGAAGCATGGAGTGGCCTTTGAATACAAACAAACAAACAAACAAACAAAAACCCCAAAGAAAAACAGTATGTGGGATTTTTTTCAATCCTCTTGCTCTGGAGGTCTGATGTAGTGAGCAGTGTGGCGCAGGACATCCCTGCAGCTTGTGTCCGAGCACGGCTGCCCTCTGATGGTTGGGCCCATGCTGACTGCTGAGAATTACTGGCCAGACTCTGGCTGATGTCCCCTGACAGGCTCTGATCAATCACGGCAGCTCATTATCCGGCATCTCCGCTCAGACAGTAGTAGGCAGGAGGGTACCACCTTGGAGTCACCTTGGGTATTTAAAGTAACTGTTTACACAAAATCTAAATATGCTCAAGCTTTCACTGTCGGTAGATGTAGGTGGGCTTGATTTTTACTCTGAATCAGACCTGCTGAGTAATTGTCATAAGGCTCGTGGTCCTACTACCAGACGGGTGCTGGCAGCTCTCTCCTGACTAATCCAGCTTTGAGCCGGGGCCAGGTAGCTGTCAGCTCCAGCCAGGTCAGCCGGTGGGCTGGCAGCAAGCAGCGCCACGGCAGAAAGGGCCCACTGTAGTTCACCTGGGCACCGGGGCTCGCACCCATCCATCTCCAGCACTGAGCTGTAAGGCCGAGGTGTGACAGAGGACCTGTCACACCTCTGGTGGAAGTGCAGCCTTGATGGAGGGTACCCTGCAGCAGATGCTCCAGGAGGATGGGCAAGGTTAATGCGCCTGGCTTTACACTGGGGCGCATTGCCTTGTCAGAAAAGAACGGGAGGACAGGCTTGATTGAAACTCAGAGCAAGCAGGTTGTAGAGAGGCTTGCAAATTTAGAACGACCTTAATTGTAAATGGCTCAAACATGCTTTGTTGCCATGGTATGTTCCCTCCTCTTCGCTGACATGCACCTTCATGGGCCACTGCAACATACGCTCTCATCTGCACGATCTCATTATCAGTAATTTAATGATGGAATCAAAAAGACACACTGCAAGATTTCCTTCAAATTAAACTACAGAATCCCTCAGTTGTGCAAAGCCACATAGAAGCACTGTTCACTGAGATAAATCTGTTTTATGATCTGGCAAGGTTTGGTTAGGTTTGGCCACAAAAACAACTTGCATAGGTTTAGGGAAACATCATAGTTTAGGTTGAAATTGCTTAAATTGTCGCAGGTATGAAGAATGTATGTGACTTTTCTATGTAAGCGTTTTACAGAATGATATAAAAAAATTGGTATGATTCAAATACAACAGACTTATAAGATAACTATCAACAATAAAGCTGCTGAATGAATGAACGCCTTCGATGACAGATAGCACTGTTTTTTAATGAATTTTGCAAATGTCAGTTCTCTCAATTGCATTTTTTCAATTTCATTACAGTCGTAATCCACTTGTCATGTCAGCTCTACTATAGGGAAACCTTTGCTCTGGATGTCGGCTCCATGACAATCAAACTATTTCAGGTACAAAATTTACATCTGTCAGCTTTGACAGCAGGTAAAGTAGGTTTAGATGAGATTCTTATTCATACACAAGCGTGAGCGCACAAACACTCATACAAAGAAGACAGTTGCAACACTCCTGCCTCAAGGTGATGCTGTAGATGGTGCAGGTCAGCATGCCTGCAAGAACACTATACACTAAACACCTGTGTTGTTGATAGATGGTCGATAGAACTGGAGCTGTTGGTCCAAAACTTCAGGCCTTATCTGCTGTCTCTGTGGTTCAGACAAACAGATAATATTGGCTGGTTGTGGTTTCTGCTGTTTTCATCAGGGAAACTGTGCCTCCTTGTTTAAGGAGGCTGAACAACCGCGTCTTTGCAGGACACAGGAAAGGGACCAGTTATCAGTTAGCTCTTAATTGAGAGGACGCTGGGACTAATTGTGTCATTGACACATTTAAAGAGTTCACCAGTCATTATCTCAAGAGAGCAGATGGAGGTTTTCCTGTGGAGTTCAGGAGTGGGGAACTGCACTGGAAATTGTGAAAGGATTGAGAACTGGAGAGTCAGTGTGAGATGGACAGTCTCTGTAATAAACAGGTCAACTGGACGTAGTCTAAATCATTTAAGAGAAAAAATGCTCGTTCACTGCAATGATGATGGATTTGAGATACTTAACCGAGATATTTTCACTCGAGAGTCTTGGAGCTCGCCTTGTTTCCACTTCCATGCTCATTGTTTTGTCATTCTGTTCTATTCTGGTACTGTCGATCTGCTAATGTGTGTATCAGCTTGTTTATTAATATAGCTGCCAAAGCTGGAGTTGTGGCTGAGCAGTTTTACAAGAGATGCCACTGTCACATTCCCAACATGCCTCCCTGGGACATGTAGAGAAAAACAAAAGTAGAGCATTCCACTTCCAGATAGCTCCTCTAGAGATGGCTGGTGCTAACAGCATTATCATTATGCAGACATGTGCTGCTGTAAATTAACACAGCTACTAGAATGAAAGATTTATAGTGAAATGGTGAATGTGAACTCCCAACAATGTGCTTTCTTCATCTTCAGAAACATGTCACTAGCGAGGGAGACAATGACTGTAACTGTGTTTAATACAGTGTGCTGGAATAGAATGGTAAATACTGCAGGACCAAGTCAATGAAATGGATGTCACAGTGGGACCTTATGTGTCCACAACTGTAGCCTGAAGGTACAACAGCGGAGTTCGACACCAAACGGAATTCTCTCTCTCGCTCTCTCCACTCTGAAGTCCAGTCTGCTCTATATAAAGCCCCATGTCAGTGAAATTCACTTGGACAGCTACACGTTTTTCTATTTTTTTTTCCTAGGGCTGTATCATACTCTCAGATCATTTATAAATGAGTTGGCGGGATGTCTGCATCACGAGACGTGCCTGAGCATGGCGAGAGCACGATAATAGACACACTGGCTCCGGCTGGCCGTCGGTTTTCTCGGTGAGGGTTATTATGCAGAATCACACTAGCAGCCATGTAAATTTCCTCTCCTCACTTTGGGCTTCTGTGCCAATTTTCGAGTGTGAAATGCAATGGCGGTCGAAGAAAAAATTGTCAGAAAAGATGTTTACATGCTTGCGCACACATATTAGGACACGCTCAGTGCATGTGCTTGCAGCCATTCATCTTAGAGGTAAAACATATCTAAATAATCCTGGCAGTTATAGGAGAAGAAATAGGGTGAAAACAGCAATGTGGCTCTAAGAGCAGGTTATTAAGTACGACAGTATAATGACTTGTTGGAGTCTAGGATTAATGTGTACATACATTCCTATTCAGTATGTGTGGTGAACTGTAGACTCAACAGCGGACGTCTAATACTCCAGTGCCAAGATATAATAGCTCCCCCTGATGAAATGCGTGTGGCACACGGCAGGAAAGGGCACGTGTGTGCGTGGGATGGCAGATCCAGCTACCTGAAGGTTGAAGGTGTGCAGGTGTCAGTCATACTGTGCCTCGCATGCTCGGGGGTTTCGGTGTGCATCCGCCCCATCAGTGACCTCCGCCCGCAGTTCTGCCGTGACAGCTCTGACATCTGTCTGTAAACTAGACAGCTTCCCAGTTTCTGCACTCAAGGTCACGAGCACCGCAGGGGTTGGGGGATTGGCACAGCCCTCTAAGGGTCTCAAGCAACACCGGGAAATATGTCGAGTTTGCCGGAAAAAGCAGCTTGTCAGCGATTTGCTACATGGAGGAGGGGGTCACTGCATCTGGACATGCTGCTGCTGCTGCTGAACATAGGGGGACACTGGAGGGAGCCACCATGAAGGGCACATGGTTGATCGCAGGAGCGCTGAGGGCCCGACCTTCGACAGCCATGTTTGAGTGAAAACATCTTTTTCAGCACCTGGGAGAAGTGACCAGTCCCAGTCTGAGTAACTTCCAGATCATGTACTGCTTTTAAGTGCCAGTATGATCAAGATTTAATCACATCAAGCATAACTGGCTCCTGGATGCCAAAACAAAATACTATAAGCTTTTAAAAGTGAGTTCTTTTGGTCTCTTTCCATAGCTGTGTATTAGCTCAATAAAATAGAGGAGAAGCGAAACAGTTGCATAACAATTGATCAACCCCCTCAATGTAAATGGCTAAACATTGCTGTCTTGCCAAATTTAACTGGAGGCTTGGGACTGGAGTTGTGGGTGGACGTAGGGCCTGCTTCCCCCTGGCTCTGACAGGGGCCTGTGGGCTGCCCACGGCCACTTGACATAATTTCAAGGCCCAGTTCCTCTTTCATCTCCATTATTTATAGACTTAGAGCAGAGGAAGACTCTCCCTTGCGGCAGCTCATTGGGCATATGTCTCCGCTCCCCCGTTACACAGAACCTTTATTTACACAGACATCACTGGCTAAGCACTGGCCTCGCAGGGACAATGCTGTAAGCCTTCCATCTTTGCCGTCTGTGTGATATACTGCTATATGAGGGAAAGGAAACGGGGACTTAGTGTTTAAGCTATTCACCGTGAGCAGCAAGAGAATTTATCAAGTTTTGAGAAACCTCTCTTTGCGCTCTGTATCCGTGCAATAGCTCTCAACTAGATGTCATCATCTTGCAGTGTCCTCATGTTTTCAAAGTCTATTATCCTTAAGGGAGAGAGAAATCAACTCTGAGAAAAGCTGCTTCAGACCCGAACTAATCGTGCTACAGTTTCATTTGAAACTTTTCATTTTTCCCAAAACTTAATCAATTAACGATAACAAACTTTAAAATGGAAATATATATATGTAAATCTACATCCACAGAACAGTCATAGGAGGAATAGCTGGGTGGGTTAGGGGGATGTGTTGAGAGTGTTGCCAACTCCCTTGGAAATCCTTTAAGACAAAGCAGACTTTTAAAGCCAGAAAGAGTGATGACGGCAAAAGAAAGGAAAGAGTAAACAGAGTGAGGAAGAACGTGTATTGTGCATCCTAGTTTATCTTCCTCTGAAATATAAAAGGGTAATGTTTGGAGCTTTTGTCATCCTGATTTTAATACAAAGCAGCTAGATGGCTTTGTAGGACAGCAGGAAGACACAGTTGTCCCCCCTCAGGGTGACACATCCAAAGCCAGCCCATCAATCTCCACACGCAGCGCGTCTGGGTCTGCTGCTTGAGAATTCTATATGAATGCCAACACTGATGAAACCTGATGCTGGCCAATTCTACTTTTCTACTTCAAATAATCAGGTAAAATTGTGTGATGTATTGCATGTCAACTTAATTTCACACGTTTGCGTGTGTGTCTGCACGAGCGCCTCAGTGTGTGTACATACTGTATGTGTCAGCGGTGCCATGTGTTAAACCATGTATGAAAGTAATTACATCCCTGGAATGAACCAGTGTAAAAACTTGAGGATGCAATTATGCTCCCATTGAATAACTCATCCTTCCTGGCAAGAGCTAATTGCATTAAAATGGATTGTGTATAGTCCTCTAGCATGAGGCATTAAGATTAACGCCAAGAGAGTTAATAGTGTGTCATATCGTGAGCCCCCCACCCCCTCCACTTCAACCAACCCCTCCCCACATCTCTAATACTGTATAAGATTACAAGCAGGGAGAGAAAGAGAGTGCAGGAGGATAGAAAAACATGTTTTGTTTCTCCTCTCAGCATCTGCTCTCCCAGCTGGGAAAAGACCCAAGCTATTCATCAGGCACCACGCTGCTGTCTGCATGTATTCAACTCACTCAAAGGTCACACCGTTAAAACACCAATCTGAAATCCTCTGGCCTGTTTTTAGAGCTCCGTCCCTTCAAATAGACCAAACCTGGAGGCCAAACTTATTTACATACAACTCAGACGGGTGTGGGTAGATATATGCATTTTGTGCATCATTTATCAAACTCTATTTTTCCTCTATGTTTGGTGGCCCCGGGGTCCTGTTGCCAATACGTCTTCTCCCATTTATACAATTTTCTCTGTAATGATAATTAATTTGTTATGCATTTATTTTGGATTGAAAATTCAACTTTGGAAGGCACGACCCACATGGCGCTGCTGCCGAAATCGGTCATGTGTGTCGACGTGCTGCGGTCCTCCGAGCACTTCCAAGCTACCTGTTCTCTCTGAGGTACAAGGGTTAGGTGTGTGTGATCTACGCGGTAGCTTACACTCACACGCACTCGGGGGGCCGAGAAAACGTGTGTGTGTTCAGCTGTAACGCTCCCAAATGGCTCAACGCGCTGTGTCATAGTTCCCTGTCAGGCCCTCAGCGCTCCACCAGGCAGCTAATGCCTTGAAGAAATGTGCTTCCGAGCTCAACATTAATCCCTACAGCATTTCTGTCCTCACTTCCCTCCTTCCTTCCTGTCAGAGCAAATTTAATGTGACACATATTCACAAGGAACACGGGCCCTTGTAATTGTTCGGGCTCTGGTGGATCCCAAGTCGTGATAACGGCAGTTAGCTATGTGGATGTAATGCCGGCGTACCAAAACTTCTAGCAGGCGCTGGCGAATCCTCACTAATGGCTTCTGAGATATGTTGAAAAAGAAACACAATTTCCCAGTTAAATGATGTGTTAAACAGACCCCACACAGGGACCCCCTGTTTTTTTTCCCCTCTCTGTTCTAGGAAGAGCCATCTCAGACGTTCCTGGCTCACATCCACAAAGGATTTTCTCACCAATAAATACTGTATGTAAAATATGAAATATGCATTTTGCATGGTATTAAATTTAGGAACTAAAGCTTTCTGTGTTGATACGCGCACATCGATCTCACTGCTTGCTTTTTTTTTTTTTTTTTGAACAAGCGGTTCCAATCTTAAAGGGTGAGGATGACACTGAAAATGTGATCAGGCAGGTGTTACAGTGCGTCAGAGACAGAGACTGAAAGAGTCTCAAAGATTTAGTGATTTTGCTAAAACCAAGCTGTAAGAGGGTATAATCATGATTATATACTGAATGCAACAACATGGGGATAATGGAAATCTGTCTTACTTATTGCTTAAAGCTGAATGGTAAAAAGGTCCATTAGAGTTTTTACCTTCACTCAAATTTGTCAGTTAAAGATATTTGAAAATGACTGCAGTGTTTTTCTAGTGTTTATTAATCCAACAAATAATTCACTTGGATGCTGCTATAATTTTAGTGAAAACAATGAATACATATAAAATATTTCAATGGTTTGCCAGTTACAAGTTGCTCCCATGAGCCTTTGAGAGTTCAGGTAAGCAGAAAGTTGGCTCATCGATAGAGGTGGAAATTCTTGATTCTGTTGTCTTGTTGTCTCAGTTAGATTTGGAATTGACTGTCGATTCAACTCCTCCACTCAACGGATAGATCAGATTGAACTGTTTTCAGGCTCTAACTTTGTGCCGAACCATTAACTGATGTTTTCAGTCCACCGAACTGCTGCATAAAAAAAATGTAAGTGGCAGTTAAACTAACTAGTCTGGATGAAGGTCACAGTCTGACTGAACAGAAAAAAAACAGAGAGATGTGTGTGAGAGCATGGAGCTTTTTAATCTAAAAAAAAGTTTGCAGCAAAAATGCGTATGTGTGTGCAGAGCCTGTATGAGATTAATCAAATGAAAGTGTAAATTAACTGACCAGCACCTCTGGCTATACTGTATGTCTAAACATAAGTTAGTCTACATCAGGGGTCAGTAATTCACTCAAACCTGGGTCCGTTTTTAGTTCATTAGGGGGCCAATGTTTTACAAGCACACTGGAAACAGATGTCATTTCATCCATTAATAAATTTGGGTTAACAGAGCTACAGCAGCTTATGTTAATACTCATTTGGCAACAATGACTCATATATGCAAATGTGTTTTCTGTGTTGCTCTGGAGATGTAATTGATAGGTTCTCCACAACTTTTTTTTTATAGTCTAGTCTATTTTGTCCAAATAGGCTAAAGTCATGGAATTAAAACTGCGCTTTAATTTAAGGGGTTATTTAAATAAACTGGATGATGTTATTAATTTGTGCTTTTCCTCTGGTGGATTTATTATACATTGTTTAAGCACTATGCTCTTTTCAAACAGTGGTGCAGACTGAGGCACAGTAATCCCAGTTTGCAGGCTTCTTCTCATACAATATTTTTGTTGGAGGGCCAGATTTGGCACATGGACATCAGGGCTGGGACCAGGGAGACTCATTGTAATCTACAATGCTATATGGGTCCAGGTCTTTTGAAATAAACCAGGCTGCAGACTCACAGAATTCACCTGATCAGACTTGATGCATATGAACATACAAAGTATTCACAAACCGTGTGTTAACTAACAAGTGCTCAACTGTGCAAAGTGAAGCCTTTTTCATCCCATTCTCAACATAACATCACAGACAATGTATGAGAATCTATGACAGCTGTCATGAGACCACACACTGCTGCTATAGAGACACTACTCAAACGTTTGTAATCACCTGTTATATTGATGTTTTTCTTCTTTTCTTCAATAATGGCTATTTTAACATAGATGAAAAACAGTATAATTCAGACACCAAATGTTTTATTTGAAATAGTTTAGGCCCCAAATGAAGAAGAATTAAATGATTAAAACTTCCATTTAGTTGATTTCCCGACAGTGTTGCATGACAGGAGAGAATACTGTTGTAACCAGTTTTTCCCTCAAATACACTTTGTTTTCCAGTCCAGAAAAGCACAAGTGACCCTGAAACGTTACTGATCCACAACATTGCAACTGGACTCTAAATATTTTTTGAACATGATTTTTGCAGTCTCCTCAGTGGTTTTAAATAGGTTGAAACTCTGATATTCCCTGATCCAATAGCAGCGCAAACCCCTGACCAACCTTCTGTTTCTATTTTGAAGTTTTCATAATTGAGTTGTTAAAGCTACGCGCATTCCAGCTTGTTATTATCCTCGCTGTGCACTTGACACTAAAAGAGGAAGCTGCTCCTGTTTAAATCTGCATAGTTTTTAATGCACATCTCCCAATTTCTTTAACCATTGGCTGCTGATTTACTATATTATTTAAAATTGTCTCTTTCTGCCCTTTCACTTGTCAATCTGGTTGAGCCATTATACAGTGTTTTGTTCTGCATGTGCAAAACTTTTTTTTTTTCAAAACTTGTCATTGAAAATAACATATATTTGTAAAGAGGATTTCCAACAACCTAAAAGCATGAAACACCATTCAAAAATATAGAGCATTCCTCTCAGCAGGCTGACTGTACCGAATCAAGCTCGGCAGGCGATTCCAAACTCTTAAACGGTTGTGTATGTGTACGATCCAACAACACACGCCATTGTATTATTCATTGATTCTGTACCTACATTAAGACTGATGGTGCTGGGTCTGACTGTCTTAACGTAACGGTGCTCCAGGCTGACTTCTGACTGCTGGAGCTGTTAGGTTAAAGAAATACCAAGCAGCGGAAATAAGACTCTGCAGTGTTACAACCCCATGTAGCTTTTTACTGGAATCTATAGGGGAGCCCTATACTTGGTTAACACCCTTTGGTCTGCTGATTGCTGCTGACAGCGTGCGTCTTTGAAGTCTGAAGTCTGAGGGTGTATGCGTGCATGCATACAATACCAATATCTGAGCGCGTGTGCCCCTCGAGAGGAAATAAAGAAACGGGCAGGGAAAGTACATTTTCAGCCACAGTAAAACCAACTAATGTGTGAGATTTAAAAGCTGTGGGGGGAGGGAGATAACCTTAATAAAAGGTTGTAAAATTATTTTTCCAGGGTGCAACAATGACCTGAGGAAGAGGTAAATGTGCTGTTATGTCCTGGCTATTAAGTTAAGAAAGGGTTTAATGAATTCATGCGATGTTTATGCCATGAAACAAAATCAGTCTTTGAGGTTGTGTCAAAAGTGCCCTATATGCTGGACGCACATTCTTCACCCTAATTCTCATTTTATATTTCCAAATATACATTGCTGTAAAACCTTAGTTGGCCCTCTAATTGCTGGATGACTATGAGAGAGGTTATATAACAGTTCCCATGCCTTATTTAAAGCTATTGTTACTGTATGATTTATATGATATCTTGTCCTCATAGGTGCTGGATTCAGCTACAAGTCCCACCGCGCTTTATATTGCGCACGCGCTCCGAGTTAACATGCACAGAGCTAAACGAGTTATTTTCACATCAGCATAGCGACCGCATGCCCGAGTGAATGCGTCTGAGTTTGTTGTGAGTCACTCAAAGCTCAGTCAAACTTCATCCAGCCAACTGACTCCCTGAACATATTTGGATGCATCCATTCCACTCGTTTCCAGTCATGGAAGAACTGCAGATTTCGCAAGTTGGCATTCAACCCACAAGACGTAAACACTTACTGTCCATTTGAGAACATTGCATGCTATCAGATGAAATATTACCAGTTCAGCAAATTAGATGAACAGTTAATACTGGGGGAAAAGAAATGCAGGAAAAAAAGGGCTGCTTTTTTTCCCATGTGTTGATTTGAATGACCTGACAGCAATCACGCCAAAACAGACACTGGGGGACAACAGCTGTAGGTTTGGGCGAGCATACCGACTGACGGCGCGGTTTCCAGAGAAGACATTTGCAGCCCACGGCGTGTCACTTCCGAGTCGCTGAGGCGGAGGTGCGTGCGAATGTGCCGCCATGAGCGAGGAGCAGGCCAGTTTTTATGTGATTAAGAAGATCTCGCTGTTAGTGCAGGGAGAATATATGGTCTCACTATTGATTTGGCCCTGAGTTCTCCTGCTGTGGTTGTTTATTGGCCCTTGACTTCGCTTTTGTGCTGAGGAGACACCTGCCGAGTCCTGACTGCCAGCTGACAGACCAGATTCCTGAACTCATAGCTGGATGGCGGCCCACCCAATAAAACCCACAGGAGCGCACACATGCTCCGGAAAGGTGTGAAGGCTCTGTGTGTATGTAACCGACTGTCTGTTTGTGTCACTGGACACATTTGTGATGTGTGCATGCAGTCATGTGAATGTTTGTGTGTACCGGGTTCATATCGACTGATGAGAGTTAAGTCTAAGCAGCCCGGGGAAAGTGTGGATTAATCGAAGAAGCTGGCAGACAGATTCCTCCACGGCTGCAGACAGAACCAGTCAGACAGCTGGTCAGTCAATGCCTTTCTTCAATACATATCTGTGTGTATGTGAGTGTGTATTGAAAACACCCTCTCCCTCCTCCTTATACACCACAGGGTGTAATCTCAGTCTTTCAGACCAGGTCAGGCGCTCTGCATGAATGATGCAGTCAAAATGTAAATGTAATTAGTCTGAAGCAATGCGATAACCCAAAGAGAAAGTGAAAGTGAAAGGGTTCATTTTGAGTGAAGCGTTTTTTTTAAGGACCCCCTCTGACGAAAATCAAGTTTTTGACCTTGTTAACATGTCCATATGGTGTTTTCTTATATGCTAAAAGACATATCAAGACTGGAATAAACAGCCAGCGACATGGCTGAGCATTTCTGTCTTGGAACCACAGCGGACCAAAGACATACATATTGGTATTCTGCAAGCCAATTTTCTGGATTATTTTCAAAAGAGACATGTTGAGTTTTTGGTTGAGAAGTTACAAAAGGTGAAATGGTGATCTTTCATGTATTACCAAAAGATCTGAAAACACGAGAGCCAGACTTCCAGCCATTTTCCAGAGCACTGTTTTGTGAGGCTGTGGGACATGGAAGCTTTTCGCATCAACTTCATCATATGAGCGACGTATGACATCCTGCCATCCCCCAAGAACCTCAGCCAATGGTATGGCGAAGACCCAGCATGCCCCCGGTGTCCGGCCCCTGCAAACTGACAGTGCTGTGGGAGGATGCCGTGGATGAGGCTTATGAACGGAAGAAGCTCAAATATTCTGGGCAGTGGAAGTGGAACAGCAAGGCTGGAAAGTTTAGGTCTGCCCAGTCGAAGTTGGCTGCAGCAGCTTCGTGGGCATGTCAATAACAAGACTGTTCAAGGAGATTGGAATCCGTGGCCAACAGCAGCATCAAGCCATCAAAACTCTCTCTACAGCTGCAGAAAAGGCAAGCCAGTGGATCTGGAATAAGAGGATGGAGAACACTTGTGCTCCAAATTAATTTCAAAACCACACCCCCCTGAGAAGGGGAACCTGTTTTTTTTTTCTTCTTCTCTTCCTCCCATCATCCTCTGTTGCTGCAAGACCACTCCCCCTTGGGACATAGAGTGCAAACCATGAGTTAGGGAGCTGTCCCCAGGAGTGAGGTTGGTCTTCAAAGCCTTCCATCCCAAACCCACACCAACCTCCTTTACAGAGCTCACAATGGTGTGGTTCACAGTTTCCTGTGGTTGTGCGGTGTATGGAACACAGGAGACAGTGTAATGACGCAACAGTGTTTGTTAGTGGCAGGTGGTGAGTGTTAATCCAACTCAATCCACGAGGAGACACCCCCTGAGATCTGATCAACCTCTAGTGATAATGGCTGAAACACCTGATGATCCTGAGGTCCACTAAGCCCACTCACACCAGCAAGTTGCAAGGCAAGTGCAATTTATGGGATTGTACAATCTAGTCCTAATACAAAATCACAAAACTTATATGAAGCCCAACGCTGTTCCATCCATTTATCCCTGACACAGCGAACCAACATGTTGGTCAACCTGTAGTTTTTATTTTTTTTGTTTTTATCCATTGACTGTGTCTAACCAAATGTGCAGTGTGTTGGATAATGTTCGCCAACATTAGACTGCCAAGTTACACGATGATTCATGTCAAATGCTGACAGGACATTTTATATGGCTTGGGGATGTTGACGAAGAAAGTTACGGCAAAACAGTTTGTCAGATAAGCTGCTGAGTTCAGTGAGGTTTGGGTGTTTGATGAGCAGAGCTGAAGCTGCAGGCGAGCGGCCGAGGGGTGGGTGGAGACGGAGGCGGGGACTGTTTGCATATTCATAGGTTCATGCATACAAAATGAAGGCAAAGGTGTGGAGTATTTTTTTTTCATGGAAAAAGTTTTAAATATCTAATATTGATGAGCAGAGATGAGTTTTTAGGGGTTTAATCAATCAGAAGAGGAACTAAACAAACTGAGGCAGGAAGCTCGCGTCTTAAGGAGGAAAGCCCGGTTTGTTTTTTACCTCAGAAGAAAAAAAAGACAGTATATTCCTTCCCTTCACTCACACTGCCTTTTAGAGAGAAAAAAAACCCCATTAGGCTCAGGACAAATGGCTGATGGGACAGGAAGGACTCAATAATTCAGCAACCATTGTTTCCTCTGATGTGCACGCGCTCTCGATTGACCTCTGCTCCTCTGTTGTTTTGCCTGCACTGGCTTGATGGATCTCTTCACTGTGAAACAACTTCAGGAAGACGCCAAAGCCCTTACGAATATAAATAAACACACAGCTAGAGGCGGCGACCGCAGTGACTGCGTTCTGTATAAACACGCACACATGCATGTCAGCCAGAATGAAACAAGCAGACAGAGAAACACACACAGATAAACGCACGTGCCCTGGACTTCTACATAAATCAACTCCTATCTGTTTATCTACGACAGGCGAGCTTCTGCCCCACAGCTTATCTGTCACTCAGTGATAAATTAATTACCGGAGTGCTGCATGTTTCTTCACCGGCCACAGACTTATCTCTACCATATAATGAAGTTGCATGCATGCATACGCGAACACGCGGGCTCGCACGCAGGTCCGAAGCACCGCGACCCCAATTGGGAGCTCATGATCAAATCGCTTTCTCTCTCATTAAAGGGCTTATTAAACTGCTGAATCTGCTCGCGGTGTTGACTTCAGTGATTTAATGAACATATCAAAAGCGGAGCTCTGCGCGCGTGTGTTTGTGTGCTGTACGAAAACACAAGCGAGGTGACCGTTAATAGGCGCGACAGTCCAACAGTTCGCCGGAGGAACGCACTGTAAGAGGTTGTAATGATGTGGCCCAGCATTCAGAAAATCACTCACATTTTTACTCAATTATCTAAACAGCTACGAATGGCTGCTGACAACTTTGACCAAATTATGGGTTGCCACACAAGATCCAGCTCTAATTACTGGATGCGTGATTTGTGCTCATAATGTTTGGCCGTGTCCAGTCGAGGAAAACATTCACTTCAACAGGGAGAGAGGGGGCAAACCAGAGGCTGGGGTGAACATGGTGAGATTTCCCACATTGCATTTCCTCATTGGGAGCGGAAAACCCACATAATAGGTGGGATCAGGTAAGACCTGTGAGTTGCCCGGGCCATATCAGCTCCATTAAACAGCCATGAAATCAAACAGACAAACATCCAGACAGATGAACCTGTGAAGTTTGTTGATCTCTACTTGTCCTTCAAGTTGCATGTTATTCACTTCAGCACTTTGACAACATAATCTTATCTACTGGCTGAGGGTTGTGCAATTCAGCATGGGGCTGGTGTAATTATTGCTTTGAGTAATTATTTTTTTTCTCCAGTAGGCAAAGACTAATCCATCATATTGATAGTCCACATAGATCCCTATGGGGAGTGCACGTCTACTGAATATTTATACACTACGTGGTAAACCATGTTTTACTGAGTCATTCATTCAAACTGTGTGAGGTGATCTTCTTTTCCTTTGCGCCACAGCAAAGACTTCTGTGACAGCAGCCTGAAACAAACAAAGAGTTCCCCCCCCTCTATGTATTGCTCATTGGTGTTTTTTTCCACTGTGAACTGAGAGTATCACAAAATCCACCATTCGAAAAAAAAAAAAAAAACTCTTTTTTTTACCTTCCTCCCATTTTTTGGGGGACAGGGCATTTGGGAATGATTTTCAAGGATTATTCAAGGCTCTTAATAAACCAATACTATCACTGGGATAGATGAAAGCACACTCCCACAGAACTGAAAAAGAAAAATCATTGAAGTTCAGAGCTCAAAGTACTGTAAGATAACGCAGAGACATGTTTCTGCTCCTGTCTAGCCATGGCCAATTGGATTAGCTGAACCAATGATAAACTAGGAAAGTGAAGGTCTTTCTCTGTGTAGCAAGAGCATGTACTACTTTAAAAGCCTCTTCCTCTTCATAGAAATGCAAAAAGGCAAACAAGTGAGACAGACGAAAAAAAAAATCCTTTTAGTAAGAGAAGCGCTGGCTGTTCCTTTAGTGGCAATAAGCCTGCATAAGACCACTTGGCTCACAATACATAATGTAAAACTAGCTGGCTGGAAGCTATGCTATCATGGAAAGGTGATGCATGATGGATGGAAATGCTGCCCATAAAGGCTGAGCGCTGTGAGGAGGGGAAGCTGCTAAGCTCTGCAGACGGCATCTTAAATTCCATCTGCTACGTTGCTATTGGTTAACGATTCTGTGCTCGGCTCCTGAGGGAGATATCGGCTACCTGCAGCGCGAGGTCAAATTCTGCGTCACTTCTGCACAGGGACGAAACCCATGATGATTGAAGCTGGACGAAAGAGCGCGTTCTCGCTGCATAATGGCTCGTATTCTTCATCACACACCGAACATCTGTTGAATATTCACACGTGTAGTTTTGCAGACACTGAAAAGCTTTGTGATGAAGCCTTAACACTCTCACACAGCCCTGACTGTTTTTAGACCAAAACCTCAGAGGTAAAATGTACATATTTACAACCATCGCTTCAATCTTTACACAGTGCGTAGACGCAATGGTGCATGTTGTAAGATGATTCCAGTTTAAATAAAAAAAATGCAATTAACTCTCTCTGCTAGGATTTACATAAAGCTTTTCATCACTGCTTTATATAACAATGTATCTAAATACTGCACCTGGATACCAAAGAAAGAAAGCTAGATAAAGCACCGACCACGCGGCCGAGACACACACCTACACCAACTCATTCACCCACACACACACACACACCCAGGCAGTGTGTGTTTCCATTACACACTTTTGTTCCCATCTCCTGTTTTGTTCTCTACTGTAATTGGAAAGCCAGTGAAGGCATTCTGGGAAACATGACCGTGCAGCTGGGGGAAGGCATCCAGGCAGGAGATATTAAAATGTATAAGTTTCACCTTTTTTTTTTTTTTTTTTTTTTTTTTTTTTTTTTTTAGAGATGGCAGTTCAGAGTGGGGGAATGCCACCAGTGCAGTGGAGTGGGCTGAGGTGGAGGGGAGGCAGTCATCTTCTCACATAGCCCCTCCTGTGTCTTCCCACATCTGTCCCGGATGGTCATCTTGTGGGTAAGTTTAACACTCATGAAAGCCGGCTGACATCATGAGAAATTAATGTAACACATCAGCCAGAGTGCTCCTGCAACTCAGGGTGGAGGAATGTAGATCTATTACTTTTCCTTTGGGGAGGTGGATGGTGGATTTACAGTTATCTGATTGTGTTTGTGGGAGGTTAATGTTTGGGATTGTAGTAGGTGCTATTCACGTGGGTAAATATATGATGTATTGTTTGCATGTGGGTTTGAAGATCCCAGAAATATCTCTACTTTTCACTCAAAGTTTATTAATACCTGCTTTATTCTTTTGGCGCACTATAAGAGCATTTTGCATATGTTAGTATAGGTTTGCCTGAAAACGCATGGATTTATTAGCAGCACTGTCCTGGTCTCTGCAGATTAATTAGTGCATAGACACCCCCACCTTCAGACTAACACCTAACTTTGTTCTCATTACGTGCCAGTCCTTTAATTAGCCAAGAGGCTTTCTGTTCTGCGCTATTTTTACTGCCAAACATTTTTGTTTTGTTGTCTCCTCTTTTGTGCCGTGTCAGCCCGCATAGAGGCCGCGCAAACAATTCAAACAGAAACCTTAATATTTTTTCCATTTTACAGAACCAACATTACACATTACTTCGTGGAGCCACTGGACTTAATTGCTGCTGCAGCCGAACTGCCCGTCGTCAGCATTCTGCGGGAGAGATGAGAGAGTTGACTTCTTTCGTCTTCGGGCTAATTAGTATGTATATGTAACACAAGTGGGAAAACAAGTGTTGTAAAAAATCATTATCACGAGGAGCATAAATCTCAGATGCATGCATGTTTATTTTACACAGCGCTCCACTCGAATTCAAATATCTTAATTTCATCATGACACATGCAGATTATTAGCTACATACGCAAATAACTGTGCTGACGTTTCTTTGTTTCTGACTGTCAGTCTCTCTACTTTCTCCCATCCAGCCCCCCAGAAATCACTCATTTAAAAAAAAAAAACTGTTGTAAACCTCTTTTCGCCTTATTAACATATGCCCTGTTTTCCTGTGTGGCAGCTGGTGAGACAAGAGGGTGGGGACTCCTATCTCCTCTCCTCATTGTGTCGCTGTCTGTGTATTACTTTGTAATCTGTTGTTTTTTTTTTCCTTGCTATCTACAGCAGGGTGGGGCGGCGGTGCAGGGGGGGGAAGCGTGGGGGCGGCGGGTTTGGATGAAAGCTGGTGGGACAATTTATCATTCTGTTTCTCCCTTGTCAAGTCAAAACCCAAGACTGTTCTTCTCTTAGCCAAAGAGCGGTGATAACAATAGGCAAACAGACGAGCCATTTCTAACATCTGTATTTCACACACAATCCCCGCTGACTGGGGTTTGAACATTCCCCTACAGCCCTTGACACAGCAGGCTGTCTGCCTCCTTACTTTGGCAGTTGCAGCACACAAACACACACGCAGACACACGCCAGGAGCTCACACATACCCCAGCAGAGATGCAGATAAACAGCTGAATAGATAAGGAGCCAACAAGATGAAATGTAAAAACAATTTGACTTGACGTACCACATGCACGCTCACGCTGCTCCTCCTCCCTCTCGCCTCCACGCCTGCAATAAGAGCATCATCTCTGCTGTTGTCTTTGTCAAGCAGCGCCGCTTTGAATGGAGGCTTTTAGAAATGAGATGAGTGATCACAAGTAATTAAGAGCAAAGATGTGGAGAGAGAAGTGCCGCTCTCCTTTATGGTCCTATATGAAAAAAAATACACACCCGAGTCTTTTAGTGGGAGGTGAGCAGGAGAGTCACGCAGTGAGTGGAAACATGTTCAAAGGCTCACACATCACTGTGGATTAAGTGTCAGACAAGAGCCCAGGATCCAGCACAGGAAGAAAAACACAAGCTAGGTTGAATTTAAGTGTAATTTCTGCTCACTATGCAACTATATTGTTTCCTGTGGGCATCATTTTATCATTCACCTCACAAAATATGCCTGGAGACATTTTTTTTCTCCCCTTGAGCACACACAACTTCTTTGCTCCGCTGGAATTTCGAGCACTAAAAGTCTGGATGTTTGTGGCAACTTTGCTCGTGTCAAAAAAAAAAAAAAAAAAGTGTACTTGCCGGGAAAAAAAAAAATCTCACTTAAGATTTTGATCCAACGTTTTTTGAAACTCATGGCATTTCTAAAAAGTGTGTTCTGCAATGGGGAAGAGCAATGTAGTCCAAAACATGAGTTTGAATAATATTTTGTTCTTGGTCAAAGGGCTTTTATTGTTTATGCTATTCATATCTTTAGATATCAAAAACCCTACTGCACAGAAGAACTTTTACAAGCGCTCTACTTATTGTCAACCATCTAAAATATCTGAAATTGACACAATAATTAGTCCACAGTGATTTTCAGGGACTGTGCCACACACTCTTATGATTTAAGATTTCTATGAAAGTGAATCATACACACTTTTTTTCATTTCTATAATATGTCATTCACTTACGGCACACTTGATCCACATATTCATTAAATCACATTCACCACATCCTACTCGTACAGCCCATCAAACTGAAGACATAATTAATCATTGCAAATTCATCTTGTTACTCCCGTGAATGAACTGGCACAGAGTTGCCACACAATTAGCATTTGAATCAATGGACACGAAGAAATGTAGAACAAAATCCGACTGTTCGTAATCATTAGTTGATGATGCTTCATTTCAAAAGCTTAAGCTCAGATGAAGCAAAAAATAATAAGAAAAGGCGATTGGCCTTGGTGCCAGTGGAAGTACAATTACTCAAGTACTCTATGAAGTATAATCCATGTAAATGAATCAGTGATAACATTCCAATATTGTACATACTGTATATATAGGTATAACACTCAAATTGCATAATGACTTCTTTTACTTGTGATACTTTAAAAATATTTTGCTGGTAATACTTATGTACTTTTACTTTGATACAATTGTGAATGCATTTCTTTTACTTGCAACTACAGCTGTAGCTATTATTGCTACTTTTACTTCAGAAAATATTCTTAACCACCACTGGTTACCCAGCGTCAACAAATCCAGTCACAACATATATAATACACTAGATCGTGAAGTGGAGCAAAGCCTTCATTAAAACAAGAAATTGCGAATGTTGAGCCGGTAACTATGCTGCTCCCTGTGCACTGCAGAGCATGACCCTGGTTTGAACTGACTCAACCATTGTTAGAGCACTGCTGCAGGGGCAGGGCCAAAAAACAACACATTTTTAATGAAACTTTTGCCTTATCTCTTAACATTTAATGCACATTTCTTTACAGTTAATATGCTACTTAAAGGGTGCCCAAAGCGTGCAACGTCAGCTTTAGGTGAGCAACCAAACTTATAGGATCTGTAGAGAGTAGAGGCCCATCAGCCAGACTTCTTGGCTACATATTCCCTTCTTAAAGGTTTAAAACAAGTGATGGTGGCAGCACAGGTGCAGCTAGTGGCAGAAGATCTGATCCATTAGAAAGCTAAGGGCTCCTCATCCCCCTTTTTATCGAGTTGCACTGTGCCAGATGCTCCCAAGAGCACACTCCTCCTCTTGTTGCATTTTCATCTCTATCACATTATTTTCATCAGCTACTTCTTTATTTATAATTATTTATATTTTCTTAACAGTATCCAGACTATGCAAACACTTCTCACTGCCTCTGGCAGTTTGGCTGGAGTTTGTCGTCCTTCCCTGAAATGAATATATAAGTATTTTGGATATTGTTGAAGCTGAAGCATGAATTATTTACACATTTATAAGTTAGAGTATCCCCCACGCAGAAACAATGAGGGGCTGCAGACTTGTGTGGTTTATAATAATTGTTCAAGCTGGATCTTTTGCTGTTTTGTTCATATTCTCATCACAAGGACAGTTTTTACCCAGCAGGACATATTATTTCCATTTTAATTTAGAATCAAGAAGTTGTCGTCTCTTTCACTCTTCACATGTCACTGCACCATTAAGTTCATAAATATGCATCAGCAGATCAAATCACACTCAAAATTCCCTCGGTCTCATCCCTCACTTTAACATATTTCTGTTTCCACTACAATGCATTGAAGTCAAATAAAAAAAAAAAAAAAAAAAAAAAAAAAACCCAGTTAGCTTTGTGACGCTGTCGCATCCAGTGAACGGGCCGTCTCTGCCAAATAGATGAACAACGCAAATGGTACAAGTTTCTGCCAATTTGCATGATGAGAAAATGATATGCTGGGCAATGGCCCTGGTGTTGATGAAAAGAAATATGGAAAATGGTTTCTATATTTAGCATCCCCATGAGCATTCAGTTGGGGGTGGCTCTGGCTCAAGCTCGTGTTGCTTTCTGTGAGCACTGGGATGAAACATTGGTAGTTGCCGTTTTTAAACACCATCATTCGACAGGCACGGTAATCTACAATTTCAGGAATCGCTTTCTTGTCCTTAAGTGACGCTGCAACAAACAGCAAAGATATCTTGGGGTGAAAAATGAAAAAAGGAGGTGTGTGAAGCACGAAATGCATCAATTTGCATTTTTATGATGGATGTGGTCGGGGGGCATAATGTGTGTCCTGCACA
The DNA here is from genome assembly GCA_025331565.1 of Holacanthus passer. Lineage (NCBI taxonomy): Eukaryota > Metazoa > Chordata > Actinopteri > Pomacanthidae > Holacanthus > Holacanthus passer. The sequence continues at coordinate 5,166,178 of JAFREQ010000011.1, forward strand.
GGGGTGTTGGGGCCATGAGCCGAGGCCTGAACGGGCCCCTTTAGTGCCATCAGGTAGTGATTACCACTCAGGCCATCATCAGTGCTGCCTGTCCAGCCCTCACTTCTACTCTCACCAGGAGTACAGGTGCAAGTACAGGTGCAGTGTGTGTGTGTTTGTGCTGCATGTGTGTGTTTAGGCAGATTATAGTGTATACTCTGCAGGCATACTGCTGGAGCCTCCACCTCTGATTAACTCAGTGGGGGTAAAATGACTGTGAGGGCTGCATGGGGACTGGGATGAAGAGGGCTCGGAAAGGAAAATAATAGTGCAGAGAAGAAGTGGGGCTGGCTCGAGGAGTGGGTGGACAATTTGATGAGATTGTCCACTTTGTGTGTGTATACGTGCGTGGCTGACTATACTCTCTGTTTTAGTATGTATAGATGGTATAAACCTGTTTGTCTTGTACAATGAGCCAATATGAGAAAGCCAATTGAAAGCAAAAAATCCCCCCCAAAACTTCAATGCAACAAATTCTTCTTAACCACCAGCATATTTCACATTTTTTGCAACTTATTTGTACATGAATTAAAGTGCATATTATACAATTTTGATGTTCTTTTTTTAGTGTCGGCATTTTAGAAAAAGTACTTTTGTTCTATTACACTCTTTTCACACAGGCAGAGCATGATGGAGTGACTCGAACTTTATAAATATTTTCTGTTGCTCTGGCTGTGTAAAACCATCATTGCAGAACTTGGCATTTTCCATTACAGCTTGACAGCTTCTCTCTGAAGTTTGAAAACATCGCCTCACATTTTTTCTCAAGCCCTTTAGTCCTCAGCCTCATAACCGGGCTAGGAAAATCCAAGGCAACAAGTCGAGCCTAATAGGCAATTAGCTTTTCAATAAGCCCTACTCACTGTGATTACTGGACTACATTAGTCTGTGATTCTCGGTAAGAAATGGTTGCGAGCGAAATAATCACGGCCGTGTTTGAAAGTAATTAAAGTTTTGGTGTAGTCAAAAGTATTTTGCATGGCAAGGTAGAGCTTATATTTATAGGTTATGTACACGAATATTCCAAGAAGCAAATTGAAAACAGTGAACTGGGTTTTTTTTGTTTTTTGGGGGTTTACCACTAGACCAAGAACAGAGCATTTCTCCAGGGGTGCTCAGTTCAGGTTCACTTCACACATTCTGTGTTGTCTCTACACAACACTCGCTGACACGGCCCTTCCTACTCTCATTTGGAAAGACTTCATAGTGCATGCCTCTGCTTCTCAGTGTCCCTGGCCTCTCCTTGGCCCCCATCTCTTCCTGTTTCCTTGCATCAGCTCCATTTTTGTCTTTTGAGTGTCTGTGAGAGCTCCAGCCGTTCTCCCGCTCTAGCCTGAGCCGAGGGATCGATGAGCGACCGGGCCTCTTACTGTAATCACTGACCCGTTCCCCAGCCACCGTTTGGCCCCTGACCTCCTTTCCCTCAGCTCTGAGCACAGAGCTTTATTTCTGCAGAGCCAGGTCCGAGAGGTCGTAATGATTCCAGTTCACTCGGGTTACAGCTCCTGAGCCAACTCCAACTCCTGAAGTCGTGACTGATTTTGCTCCCATTGTCGCTCTGACTTCATGCTGTTGGCATAACTCAGTCAGTTTAGCAGAACAGACGCAGGCGAGTTGCACCGTTCCCATGAGCCGGGATGTGGCCTTCATTTTGCTTCCTTGATACAAAGCGTCTGAAAGGCCGACTCTTAAACCGTCATTGTGTTTGTGACGGACGCACAATGGATTCCTGACTGACCAGACGCTTTGTGAAGCCGAGCTTTTTCCTCTGAGAGCCTCAAGTATCGAGGCTGCATACCTGAGGGTGTTTTGATAAATCATAACTTAGGTAGTCCAGATATCTGTCTCCATGGCAACCCTCAACCCTTGTGCATAGACTCTGCAGCACTGCGTTGCATGGTTCCCAGCATCTAAGGGCAACAATTATAACACACGCACTTTAACAACGCATGATGGAAGGAGAATTTGATTGATATCCAGGGTTAAGTAAAAAAAAAAAAAAAAAAAGACAGTTATTTTGCTATGTTCACATTCAACTTGTGCGCCACTGGACCTTGCTCTGTGTCTAGCTTGACAATTCATTGGGTGAAGAACCCTTGGGGTAATTGTGCAGCGCTTGCGCAGGCCCAAGGATGCTCCTCTGAAAATATTCATTGCTCAATAGCTGCTGAAATCAGATGGCAGACAAAGGATTCCAGCTAATTAAGTGTTAGGCAATAAGGGCATGGCTGTCAGAGGAGGCTTTACGTCTGGCACAGCGGTGTGACAGCACTACTGATGTCGAATAACAACATCGGTCGTGCTGTAATGTTTGAAGAACAGGTTTTGTGCATAACGCGGGAGGTTGATAGGGTCATTATTTACAATAACAGCGCTCACCCTGAGATGTTGAATACTTAATCTATCATCTGTGAATCATCTGCGCGGAGTGATTTACTCCTCAGTGTCTGCCGCTGCAGCTCCTCTGCAGCAAGCGCTGATAGCAATCATGTCAAATCCTGCTGGCTTTAGAACACACATTTGTGACGGCATGTTCATACTCTCGACAGCGCTCATGCTATTTCCATGTGCAGTGAATCATTAAATGACAGTGTGAAATGAAAGGAGATTCCCCACAGACATGCACAGTCATATGTGCGACTCTCCCGCGCATCCTCATCCTGTCTGAGCGTAAAGTGAAGTGTGAGCATTGTGTATGTGCCTTTAGTCTGCCACACATTTGCCTGCTGCTTGTTGCATATGACTTAATTCAGCTGAATCTTCAAACAGACTCAGAAATATGTGCTGAGAGAGGGCTGACTGAGTTAAAAGACTTCACTTAACTTATTGCAAAGTCAGAAGGCAAAGTTTATTTCAGCCCGAAAGACAGCGATTGGCTCAGTGCTCCGCTGGTGTTTAAGTCTGAGTTTTTGTTTTTTCCTCTCGTTATTTCCCACATCGTTATGGTCTGTTGTGCTGTATTCTAATACCACAGACATTTAAGATGGCCAGTGGAACATCTAATATTTCTAAACTTAAACCAAAACACATTTATCATGTTGACATCCCAATAATCACATTAAACAACCTCATTATTTGCACACAAAAAAAGTTTGCTACAGTAACATTTACGCCCGGATCGGACTGAAAAACCAATTTATTGCAAAGCTGTGATGTGCTACAATGCATGTCACACTGAAATGAGATTCTTTATGAAATTATAAATACTCGCGTGACAGAGAACGCATGGAGAAAAAGGAAGATTTTGGTTTTCGGTCTGGTCGCCACGCGAGTGAAGGGGACGCTTTGTTTAGCCCCCATTAGCCAATGGGCTGCCGTGTCACTCAACATTAGAGTCACCCAACGTCCACCGGGCCCTCGCCCCAAAGGTGAGACAAAGCTGCCATTAGTTACTCAGTCACTCATCCCTTTTATCCTCTTCTATCCAATACCTCTCCTCATCTCACCTCCCTATGAATAAATCATATAATTGCAAGCGGCACACAAGGTCCTTTGCTCCGCAGCACATACCTGTATGTTTTTACCATTCCTCGCTGATCGAGTGCAGCAAACACAATGGCAGGGAAATAGAGAGACTGTGTGCAGAAATGGAAGGCTAAAACCAGCCATTGTTTACTCTCTGAGGAGCCTAGCTTAGAGGTTGCATTAGGTGCTTAAAAAAGATTTTGTTTATTCCGGTGTATAGTCGGTAAATAATAAATAATGAATTAATTGATTCCTTTCTTCAGGGGTCCTTTGCTTTGAAGCAGGGTGGGCTTTGAAAACTTTGGCATCAGAGAGAATTTTGCCAGGTAGCTGCCTAATTACACTTCCAAGGCCTGGCTGTCTAATAGATTTTACTTTTTAACTATCACAAAAGCTGCAGTCTGCCCTCTGAGGCACGTATGTCCTTTTAAAAACCATAGTACGGATTAATAACACTTTTGTTTGCCAAAGCATTATTATTTAACTGAGCCCATTACAACACAGGCAGAGCAAAGTCAGGGTATTTTTACAATTCTTTTTGTGTAAAAGGTGACATTGTTATCTCATGACTACACATACAAGTGAAGTTGATCACAGATAATAGATGTTGATCATTTATGGTGCTGATGTTGAATATGTGTAGGGTCAGAAGCAGGTGGCGAACGCAGGATGATTCATGTTTAAACCTTGATCCAGTGCTGACTTTTATCTGACATAGTGAAGGAAACACTTGATCAATATCAGTATCAGTTGTTCTGAAACATTTATAGACTACACTGTATTGCCTCTGCACTCTTTATTTGCGCTGGCCTGTCTCTCTTTCCATCAGCAATTTTTTTCAGTTTCACCGTGATATCCAATGATAATTCGCTTTTATAATTTACCCTGGACATTCATTCTAAAAGCAAATTACACAAGAGCTCCCTCATCTCTGACAGGACTCCTCTTAGCATAATGGAAGCAGAAAATTCAGTGTCCTCTCTGGATAATCAAGAGTTACTTGTGCATTTTTGAGTAGTAGTGTAGTAGTGTGACTACTAGACTGACTAATAAATTGTGACATTCAGGCACATTGGCGGGGTGCTGTAAGAGACATATATCTCAATAAGTAATCACCAGGCTGCTCTTGAGAGGAGAAGGTCTTCATGAAACATCACCGATTATATCTAATTGTGTGTAACATTATGTCACCGCACACGCCTTCTGGAAGCAAAGGCAGGAGGACAGTTACGGGGTTTTCTCATAGATTGCATATGATAACGAGGAGGCTGGCGATCGAATGCAATGACTGTAATGTGACAATAATCTGACATAATTACATCTGGATGAATCATTATTTGTGTGTTTGCTCATCTCTTAGATAACGGCACTTGTGAGTCAAAAGAGACTGGCACCATTTAATGAGCTGGGAGGCGCAGACAAACAGAGACTGAATGAGAACAAGCTTGCGGAGGTAACTGCACTGATACGTTGCAGTTACAAAGGCTGCATGCATGAGTATGCAAAAATGTACATTTAACATGAATATGCATCTGTGCACAGACACATACACACACACACACACACACCGCATGCATGCATGCAGCATCGCACGAGAGAGAGAGAGAGCACAGCGTGTCCACTCGCAAGTAAATGAACCAGCAAATATCTCAGCATGAGCACATCAATGTTAAGTGCCTCTCTTCAACGGGAAAAGTTAACTTACACCTCCCGGCTGCCGTAAAGAGACGAGAGCAGCGACTGCAGCATCTCTGAGCTGAGTCTGAGCAATGGCAGGAAAAAAACCCCCAAACATTAAATGATACGTTGCTGCAGTTTTACAACAGCGCCAGACATTCCATTAACGCTAACAAGCATTCTTGACTTTCTCTTGACATTGCCCAATTCTCTTGTCTGAGTCACGCTAATGTGAGTGATTGCGAGTACACCAGTGTGGGTGTGTTTAATGTCCCCGCAGTTAAGACTAGTAGTGTAAACAGGCAGCCCAAGACCATCTGTTTCTTTATGATCCCTGGTTTGATTGTGTCTAACTCACCACCTCCTTTTGCTTCCTTCTTAATGGCAGCTCTCCAGAGACAACTGAGAATCTGACGGCCTTACTTTTAAAGAACCGCATCCACTGTACCATAAAAGGCTTAAACCGCCTCCCATTATACCCAACCTGGCTTGTTGGTTCATTCCCATAAGAGGTAATTGATGAGCGCGAGTGAGCCACATGTGGTAAAGCATTTCAGTTAACATTATTAGGGGGGTTTGTGTGTCTGAACCTGCATTATTTAGAATTTGTGTGTTGAACGACTTGCTGTGCTGAGGCCCGACTCCAGCCGACAGCATCTCCTTCCCCTGCTTGTATCTCTCTCCCTCTCCCTCCCATCATGTGTCTCTAATTCTGATTTCAATCACGGATCTCTTGGATCTCCCCACCACCCTCTGTACCACCAAGTGTCTCCTTGTTTAATCTATCATTTAAGAGCATTAGTTAGAGAGGGGCCTATTAAGAAAGAACCACCCGCACGATTCTCTCCCTGGCAAGTGTGGTTTTTACTAGAGGGATAAAAGTCTGCTGTAATCTCTCATCCTTTCCGGAGGTGCTGGGTTAAGTAGGTTAGCAATGATTTGGCATTTTAGAGTGCAGAAACAGGAGACATTAAAAGCCCTCACAAGTACGCTACATATTAAGATTGGATCCCTTCAGAGTGAGGCTTATTGTAGACAACTAAGGAGGAAGAAAATGTGGAAGTTCTGCAGAGCAGTGAAAGAAGGGCTGCGTATCAGGGCGTTGCTGATTATCCTGTTGTTCTGTTCGGATTTCTCATATCAAATGGATTTGCAGCTTACAAGCTCTGATAGCTCCGTTGCTCACAAGGCGTGCCAGTGAACATGACTGTGTTTGCGCCCGACTGTGTGTAGGTAATATCTGCGTTTTCATCTCTGAGGGGCTTTAGCGGCTCATATGTCTCGACCATGACGGACGGGGCCCAAGTGGTTTTCCCAGTGTGCTGCTGATCCCGTCACATCAACATGAAATGTTGATAGTGTGGCGATCGGGAAGTCGAAGGCTGTTTGGTTGGCGCGCTCCTTACAGGCAGCTCTGCTCATTGATTTGCGCTTGGTTTTTTGAGGGTTTGGATTTCCTAACGATTCACCTGCGGTTCTTTTCCTCTTTGACCAGAAAGAGCGTGCCCATGGGACGTTACAGTATGCTCCATCTGTTTGGCCCGTCTCTGCTGCAGTGAGGCTGAGACACTCACTGTAAAATACAGATCTGTCTACACACAGTATCAGCCTGCTACCCCACGGGAAGGCCAACAGGCACAATGGGCATTTTACATCTACCAATAAAAAAAGATCCAGGCTAGTGTTGCAAATGCAGATGAAATGTGACGAAACTGGTTTGTGAACATTTCTAGAAAGGACTCAAATTCATGCTTGGCTATCATTTTCAAATGTTCTTGATATGAATGCGACAAAAAAACACCCAATTACCAGCTATTTTCTTTAGCCTTTTGCAAACGTACAGGTCTTCAGGAGCCGCATGAATTTGAAAGGATTGAACTGAGGAGTGCGACTGCCTTTCATTAACGGCAGCTGTTGTGTTTTAACGATGACAGATATGACGTCCAAGTTGAAAGTGGAATTAGGTATCGGGGAGCCGGGAGACTGATTGACACAGCCGCGAGCATCTGATAATTGCATCTGACTCCTTCAACAAACACAAAGACGACAAGATGTCGAGTGGGAAGATAATGGTAGAGGACATCAAAGCATTAGTGGCAGCTCTGCAACTTTGTATACAGAGTGCTTTCGCTATCGCTGTTATCAGCGCGTCGTGTCGCTCACACAATCCGCGCCCATTAGAAGCCAATCATACTGTAAGTAATGCACTGATTTGAGGTGACTCTGTGGATTACTGACTTGGAGGTAATCACAGTGGAATACTTTTCTTTATCACTGATGGAGTAATCATCCCGTAGCACACAATAGCCAAATAGCCCCTTTTAGTTGACACGACCCCTGTCTGAGACCAAAGAGCTTTTTTTTTTTTTTTTTTTCCCCTTTGCGCTATTAGTTGAGCAAAAAGGAGTCTGATATAAGTCTGTCTGGTTTTGTAATGGCTTGCTGCCACAGGGACATGGGTTTGTTCATTGGAAATCTTAAACAAAGCACAAGGTCTTTTGGCCCTGTCTGATTTGGGAGTGGGGAGAGCGGGATTGGCTATTATCTCGTGGGGGCTGCCGCTGAGGAGTGCTGGGAGGCTGCAGCCAGACCCCAGGTGCACTGTCGTACACAGAGGAAATTGAGCAAACAGGAGATAAGTGAGATGGAGGGCTATCTCTCTCTGTAGGGCTGCGTCACGGAACCATCCCTCACTATTATATAGGAGGGTTTCCACTCGTCTCCTCGCCTCTCCCTCCCTCCCTCTCCCCTGTTACTTTAAACATGGCCCAGACTCAGCGTCTCAGTGGCAAAGGATGTCCTGGTCCCCGTCGATCCCCCTGTCTATACGTCGCATCAAAGTGGATTATCGCGAGACATCAACCTAATCAAAAGCCAGCACTTGCTATTATGCTGTGCAGCACATACTCTAAATATGACATATTGACACGGGTGGAGGTGGGAGGCAGCGACAGGAACATTAGGGGAGGCATTTACAGTCTATGCAGCAGCTTGTGCTGGAACACCCTGAGGCGAGTGAATAAACAGACAATGCTCAGACAATGCTCAGTCAATGCCTGTGTTGGCAGTACAGAAATGAAGCAGAGAGGCAAGTCAGAGTGCAAGACAAGTTGCATTATGGTGGTCTGCCACTGTCTAGCCTGGCACATGAACGAAGCAGAACGTTATTAGATTCAACACATACATAAACATGCTCAGCGTCCATGTCAGCTGGCGGAGGAGTGCCCCCCCCCACCCAGAGGAGCTGGCAGCGACGGGGACACGGGATGAGGGGTGGCCTGTGGTGGTCATCACTGCAGCTCACGAGCCTGCTAGAACAGAGCGGTAGTGGCAGGCTCCAGATGTGGAAGGGCCCCGGGGCCTTGGGCGCCGCTGCACGTCTCCACCCATCACAACATACCCCTGGAGTGGGTGGAAAGATGAAGCAAGGGGGGTGGTCGCTGCTGGCTCGAATACATCACTTAGATGGAAAAGAGGGAGATGGGTTGTACGCCTCAGAATTTATTGTGTCTCATTTTGGGATGGATAGATGGGAAATGTGGGGGCAGTTAATGACTCGTGTGTTATCTGTGTTGCACCCTTGAGAGCGCAGACGTGGCTGCGTTTCTTTGTGTGGCAGCGCAAAAAAAAAAAAAAAGAAGGAAGAAAGGAGATGAGTTGGGAAGAAAAGTGAGTTTGGTGAGTTATCGCAATAAAAAAAAAGTAGCACTGTACCTACTGTATTCAGGAGCAGCTTACGTAAGGACAGATGATAAAAATGTCACCAAGTTGCATCATGCTGGTGGCCAGCCAACCTTTACTTTTGTACCAGTGATAAAAGGCTTCCCCTGCTAGCTATCTATTTTCTGTCTTTGCCAGACTCTGTTCTCTTAGCCTCATTAAAAATAATAATCATAAAGTAGATTTAAAAAAAGACAATAGAGTCTAAATCAAGAAGATGGCTTTGTGAGTGCGTGCTTGCGTCCAGCGTGTCCACAGGCTTGGAGAGAGTCTCGTCTTCCCATTCAGCTGTGTGTTAAATGCACAGAGGACGTAATTGTATGTTATATGCTCAAGTTATTATTACCTCGTCGACAGCAGACGCTCGTGCTTTTCCTTCCACAGCAGCCGCAAACTCGTCCCTCTTGTGCGTGGGTGACATTATCATGAAAACAATGAACAAGTGGGAAGCTGCGATGACAGACTGGTGATACGCTTATTATAGCAATCACGTGTGTTGACGCCGTATCTCAATGACAGTCCATGTCAATGTTTCCTTCCGTTATTTTTTTTTTTTTCTTTGTGAAATTATACTATCGTGGTCTTGCGTCGTACGTCACTGCATTTCTGGCCTTTGACCCGCACGCCTCCACGGTATCTCAAGGAAAAACATCTGCAGCACGAGGGAAAAGGGTGCTTTGGCAAGCTCTCCCCGCACACTCTGTCCTTTTCCACCTGTCTCTCTGTCCCTTTGTCTATGACTGTCTGAACGGCACTGGCGGGATTTATTAGCTCCTGGAAGTTGTTATGCCCATAATATACTGGATCAATCTTCATTAGTCAATGGTCAGCGTGGGTTCAGGCAGAGGAAAAAAGGGGCTCCTGTCACCAATGAAGATATCTAGGACCGGTGGTTTCGACAGATTCTCCAAAGGACTGACCTTTGCTGTAGTCAGTAGGGCTTGGGGGTGATTGAGGAGCCACTTGGCCCTGGTTTATTGAGTGCTTCTTGCTAAATCTTTGGGCTGATTGTTCAGTTGCCCCCCCCACCAAATCACAATTAGATGCAACTGCGTCTTCTATACATTGGAGACATGGATGATAAGACTTGCATTCTTGTGCATAAATGATTGATGATCAGTAATATTCAGCATATTGTCTATTCATGGGAGCCACAATGGAGGGAATTACAGCTGTACTGATAATTCCTGATGAATCCTTGAAGGAAGGTGAGCGTGACTGAACATATAAGAGCGAGACTTTGTACATGTGTCCTTGCATCTTATCTACAAGGAAGTCTGCGGTTGCTGCGAGTCGCAGTCATCTGTTTCTTCATGCTGAATTTATGTTTGTTTGATTCTTCTGCTCCTACAAGGCAACCCACCTGCGACAAAAGCTTTAGCGGCTTATCCCTCATTACGTGTGTGTGTGTAATGAGGGAGATTACGTCGAAGCTCATCTAAAGCACAAACGTACGCTGACGCTGAGTGCAGATGTGTCGCCATCAAAAGCCAATCACCTCTATGAGTTACAATGAGACGGGCAAACAAGTAGAGCTCTTCGGTTTATTACTTCACCTATTATTGTAAACAGACATCCAGCTGGTCCTGCAGATGAGCCACTTATGCCCCTGGAAGTGTGTTTAGGTGTGTGTATAAGAGAGTTAAAGACACAGTAAGGAGCATTTGAAGCAGTCAGTCTCTTCCCACTGGAGATTCTCTCCCATCCTAATGTTAATGTGCCCATCTTACAAAGTGTTATTGAATCAAAAGGAGACCAAGGTAAAGGCTGGGGGTGACCGAGAGAAACGGCAGATAAAGAAGCTATAGAGTGAGAAGCTTATTTTCCTTTTCATTTCGTCCTGAGCAGCGATTTCGCAGCTCCGATCGATACCGGGTAATAAATAAATAAAACAAACATAATGTGAATCTGTTTCTTTTAGATTAGCTCACATTAGAGTGAAGCCTCGCCATATCTTAATGTGAGGAGAGAGAGAAAGGATCTGAACGTTCTCCTGATAATGGAAGGCTTATTACAGTAAATAAGGCATTCCCTCGTTTCCTGTCTGCTAAAGTTGATATTTTGTAAGGTGTCATTTTTAGTCTGCAGAGGTTTTCCTGGCCAAACACACAATGCGGCTCAGTGTTTGTGTGAATGCTAAAAACACACTCCCTATGGGTGCTGAATACTGTTTACTGACATTATGATCCCTTAGCACTTGCATGGGGTTTACTGAAGTGTGCGAGGAGGGAGGAAAAGTTTTCATCTCATGCTCTGCACTCATCTCTTTCTTTCTCTCTTTTTTTTAACCAAGCCAACGGCCCAATTACGGCAAGTGGAAAGTTGCGATGAGAAGCAGAGTGGCGAGTATCAGAATACAATTTATGAATCATTAAGAGAGAGGGGGCATTAATATTTCATTGCCCTTAGACCACCAACAAGTGTTGGAGTGGATTCAGTAAACAGCTGTGTGCACGCTCTCACACGTGTGCATGCGCCACAGCGGCTTGCCTCGACTGCATTTATGCAGCACCGGCTGAATTTGGTGCTGCGAATGCACCCTGCATCATAATGTAAATTCACATTCTTAGCCTCACACACACACACACACACACACATATATACAATAAACACACACTAAAATCCCTCTGGAGGATTTCTAATTGCTGTCTGTGGGGGTGACACAGTGGGGAATCTGAAATCAACCTCCCAGCACAGTCTTTCTCACCCTCACCCTAATCCTCCTCCCCTCGTTGGCGTCTACTCCAAAATGCTCGCTCCTCTCTCCCCTCAACCCTTGAGCATAATTACTCCTCTATCTACAGACAGAGTATTGGTTTCCTCTAACTAAAGAGCAGCAGGCTCCTGCTTCCTCCTATCACTCTAGACCTTAGCTGGGTCGCATCTCCTAATCACCCACTAAAAGCCTGGAACTATATCAAAGGGGATGGGTGTGTGTGTGTGTGTGTGCGCGTGTGTGCACACTCGCTCACATGCGTCTGTAGAGGTGTACGTGTTTGTAAGAACATTCGCGTACTCATTTGCGTATGGCTGTGTGCACACGTACGCGCACTTTTTTTCCCCTAACACACTGGGTATTGTGCGTTAGATCAAAGCCATAAACCCCTCTGGGCTTGACACACTCTAGCAAGGCTGCTGCAGCGTCGAAGCCGAGCCACAGTAATTCTGCTGATACTGTATGCTGCTATTAAAAAAAAAGTTGAGTTGGGGAGTGAGCTTTGCACAACAGGGGATCACACAATTCTCTCACTGTTCTGCGGAGGTGGCGTGCGTGTGTGTGTGACGGGACAGGAGAGATTGTGGGGGCAGATGGGGAGAAGAAAGTGATATGTGTTCAGTTATAGATCTAACTTCTCATGCTCCTTTCCTGAAACATTATCCTGGGTAGCGAGGATGTCAGGATTTCTAGAGAGGCTCTATAGTTGGGGGGTCACTGTTTAGAGAGAGCTTTGCTGACCGCCAATGCTAAATCCCATGCTGCCACATGAAAAAAAAAAATAAAACAACCCAGAACAGCTACAGCTATACGGTCCTCGGGGGGGATACAATAGCTGAACAGAATGTACAACAAGGGCCCCAGACGTATTTAGATTTTACAGGGAAAGTGTGAATGTGATTTTTTTTTGTCTGTGTGTTTCACCCCTTTCTCAATGTTGTGTTTTCAGCTCCTTTCTATCCTGTACAGAGAATAACAGGTACGCACTTTACTGAAAGGGGTGAGATGACACCGTGATTGTTGGATGCAGAGCCGCAGCCGGTGCCGCCGGTGATGGGGGGTGGGGGGAAGGCGATGCTTGAGCATTTCAGGGAAGCCCGTCAAATGAATATTCTCTCTGTTCTTGGCGACTCCACTCATCTTGGCCGGTGGTCGAGGGTCTTGGAGCGAAATGGTGCTGGGAGCTGCTGACATCAAGGTGCCACTGTAGATGTCATATTTGGGGAGATGAAGGGCATCTCTCTGTTTTGGCGTCCTATCTCGGAGGGGTGGTGGGTGGTGGGAGACAGGGGAGATGGCTAAATCAAGAGAAGGGAGTCTTTGAGGTTGTGGGTTGGGCCACACAAGAGGGAAGCACTCTCCTTCTTCTTCTGCCTCTCTTTCTGCCGCTCCCTCATTCATTTTGCCCCCATCCTTTGTTCCTTATCCACAGGAGAGCAGTGGGTTTTGGAAAGGCAAAGGAGGGCTTTGGCAGGGGTCTCAGTGGGAGGACAGGTATAGAAAGGGGGACGCCTCTCTAAATCAATCTCTCAATCTCTCTCTCTCTCTCCTTCTTTTTTCTTTCTTAACACTCCCCGAGCTTCAGCATGGGAACCTGATGAATAATGGAGTGAATGGTGACCTTTGCAGTGCGGGTTCAGGCCTCCTCTGGCATCCTTCTGATCTGATGAGCGCTTTTGATCCAATCCACACCAAAGCGCTGAGAGACCCGGAGAGGTAAAAAGCTCTCTGATAGACTATACTGTACGCGCTTTGCCACTCTGATCCCTAAAATGACAATATTTACCTCAAAGTGAATCCACAAAAAGCACAAATCTAAGCTCCTTCTATGAGAAAAGGGGAGAAAGAAGAATCTACAAAGGAGTTTTAGCTTGAACTGTCACTGCGACACCATGCCTCATAATATGACTTGGAACAAACTTTGTTTGTTTTCTATGCCTCTGAACTGTTAGCACAGACCTAATATGACAGACTCACACCTCTAAGTGAGGCGCTACAGCGGCATAGTGTGAACATAAACTATAATCTCACATTTGTTTCTTTTATTTTGGCATCCCAAACCACGCGCCTTTGTTCACAGATGCCAACGTGTCCTTTCGGGTGCGTAGCAGAATGACAAGTCCGCAAGGTTAAAATAAAACAGAAGCTGTGATATGGCCATGATTTATATTTTTCCAGAAAGGCTCGGCACGATCAATGTGCAATGCCCCGGCCTTACCCTCCGCTCTGCATCACGTAACTGACCTCTGAGTCAAATCTCTCCTTCTTTTCGCTCCGCATACCTTCTCTCTACCTTTTGCCCCGGGGAGTCCTTTCACAAAAGAAGACTTAAATAACATGCCCACACTTCAGGGACAAGGAGAGGTGGAGGGAAAAGTGCAAGACAAAAGGTGATGGAGAGAAAACGAAAAAGAGAGGGCACACCTGTCTCACAAGGGCCGGGCAGGGGAGATGATATCCTGATTAAAACAAGATGTAGAGTCAGGAAAACATTGATCACACAAAACACTCTTCACCTCGGCCGCGGAGTCCCAAGATGTGGGAGATATTAAAAAATCATGAAGAGTCGATCCCCTCAGTTATGTCAGGGCTTGGGCGGAGTGAAGGTGTGAGGGAGGGAGAGGGAGTATATGGATGGAGGGAGAGAAGTCTTTAAGTGTTCCTGCCAAGCGGAGCGTGAAGCAAGGTCAGGAGAGCCGCATGCAGGAGCGCAGGGAAGAGAGATGAGGAGAGGAGTTCCTCACTCAGAGGAGGGATTGAAGGGAAAGCTCCATTAGTTTAAGAGAAAAGCTCACTGACCATACACTCATTTTCATAGCACAAAAGCTGGAGTAATACAAAATTATAATTATGCCTGATGACAGGGTTGGAACAGTAGATTATCCAAGAGTTCACATTTTTCAATATTAGCCGAGATGTTTTCTCACAAAAGCAAAAAGCCTCCTTGCCCAGCTTATTTTGTTGACAGGTGGATTTTTTTTTTTGCTGCATGTTGTCCGACAACAGGTGATGTTGTAGCATTAGCAGCCGCGGGACTGTTGGCGCTCCCAGATTGTTACGGGCGTGTTATCATCCATGGAAAAGAAAGGACTGATGAATCATTTTGGTGCAGATGGGTTTATTCTCTCCCACTCTCCTTTCCATTTAAAACACGCCGAAAAGAGATAAAGTGAGACAGTCTACCACCTGTGTTCCTCTTCTCTGTACTAAGTAATCAATTGTGGTGAAACAAGTCAGAGGGGCGGTAATTTGACAGCTGGAGAAGAGAGCAGGCGAACCAAGCCGAGGAACACAAAAGAAAAAGTGTGGGGGCGTAAGATTTAAAGATGTGTTTGCGATGAAATTTCTGCAGTAAATGCTCCTGTTTAAAAGCCCTCATACGCGGCTTTTCTGGAGAATCCTGGACTCTAACAATGCTTTGTTTTTTCCGCACGTATTATACTCATACACACCTACATGAAAACACACCATTCACAAATGGGATCAAAGGCACGATGGAGTTGAACGGAGTGCCCAGTAAGTGTTGCTGCCCCTGAGTAAATGACTGACAATTTACCAGCGTTGTTGTTGTTGCCGCCGCCGTTGAGCCCTGTGAGCTGTGTGATCATGTTCAAATGCAGGGAAATGGAGGGAGCAAATGGCTTTCGGGAGGGAGGATAGCTCTCACATCTCCGCCACGACGCTCGAATCTGCCGGCCAACGAGCGTCGCTCCGTGACAGATGCTCGTCGCCGTTGAAACGTGCCATCTGTAATTGTAGTCGCAGGTGCATGTGTGCTGGAAATGTGTGCGGTGACATTCAGCCACTCAACCGCGGATGCGCACACACACACACAAGCGTTCATCTCTTCCAAACTGTGATCGCAGTGGAAAGTGTGGCAGTGAGCACGATGCAGACACACCTTTCTTTGCGACTTTCAGCTCTTAAGAAAAAAGAGAATTTGGGAAAATAATTGATCCTAATTGATTTTGTTAGGTGCAGCTTTGTTGCTCAGTGTGAATTTGGATAGAGAGAATATAGAGCGAATGTTAAATTTCTAAGCCAATAATCTTTCTGATTCTTCTTTCTGGAAAAAAAAAATCACAAATTTTTAATTCAGTTATGGAAACTTTGATGTTTTTACATGTTAATGACTAATTCTGCTGCCCTGGCCCTTTATGCTGTGCTCAACACTATGCGCCATATGCTCCCACTCTATTCCTGTTTAGTCCATCCACTCCTTGAGTTAAGATCCTAGAGAGACAATTTGTGCAGTCCATTAAGGGCTGATGAATTGGATTTAGACCAGCAGACTGGTGTGAATGGAGGGCCTAAGCACACAAACTGACAGCCCCCCCCCACTCCCCGCACACTTTTGCAACTCTATGAATAGCTTTGGCTCGGTGTTGGCACGTGGCTCAAGCGCACATACAGTAACTCATTAACGTGGTCCAGAGCTCACGGCTGTATTCACAACAGAAGCACAATAGAGAACTGGCTGTCTGTCAACTGGCTTCTATTCTGCGCTGTACACAAGGCTGTGCAAGGGGGCACGCTGTTCTTTAAAGAGACAAAAGACACTTTAGTCTCATCACTGTGCTCCTGAATGACGGGGTCTCAAAGAAACACGTCCACAGACGTCAAAACTCTTGTCGTGATGCTAATATGATCTTGTACATCTAGCGAACAGCTTTTAATCTGAGGCTTGGTTTTGGCTGCTTTTGATATGTGAGATATTCACAGCAAGCGATAAGGGGAAAGATGGTGAGAGGAAAAAAATAAGTGCGTGATTCAGTTTCAAGTTTTTCTGTTCTGGGGCCTGAGTCACATCAATGAGCCTTTTCGTTTCCGAGTCGAGCTAAAAACATGGTGGAAAAATGATAAATAACTAAATAATTCAGCGTCAGACCGAGCTGGCTGGTTTACCACAAAAACCACACATCCACACATGGTGTCATGCAAGAAGCGCTCACGTCCTCAACCAACCTAAAGACGTGCTTTGTTTTAACACCCCACATTGATTTATTCAAACCACAGCAATTTTGTTTCAGACTAATCCAAATCGTGAGGTGGTAATTTATTAATATGCCTAAATTCTTGATGTTAGAATTCAGATCTGAAATTTATGATACTCTTATAAAGTAACAGATGCTAATGAATTGCACATGCATGATGAATGCTAAGTAAATTCCCCCCCGGCTCTTAAAACTGCAGTCCAGTCCGTCCTTCATTTACACAGAATGAACTGATATTCAAACACTGTGGGCGTATTTGAAACTGCTGCCATTGTTAGTGTTATAAAGTACAGAAGCCAATGGAAAATCTGCCAACAGTTCCTGCGGTTTTCTACACAGTCTGACAAATAAGTATTAATTACAAACAACTAGAATTAATTCCTGTTTTAAACAGCTTTCATAAATATTTCTTCTCTGGTTCATTGGTAACATTTCTTATCAGCATGACCCTTCTGTTAGTTATTACATCTCAAACTGTGAATCCAGTCGAAAGCAGGCGCTTAAGTGTTTTCTGTCCATGACTGAGGAGCTAATTTTTCAATCCAACCATTCCATGTTATAAGTGTGAACGTAGCAAACACCTCTCACATTAACGAAGAACAGCAGGCGTGCAAGTGTGAAAACTGTATGCACTGTACTGTAGGTCAACATACGCCATCACACTGAAAACCAATGTAAATGTAATGCAGAATGTTGGTTATAATTGTAGCTCAAGCTTTAGATAAGCCAATTGCTGTAAAAGATGAGTCAAAAGGTGGGTTTGATCCTGTCAAGCCTACTGCGAGTTCGATGCAAGCGCCCAGGAAGTGTCTGTAGCACTCTACCAGAGGCATTAAATATTAATTTCTCCACTTAGGATCCACTGATTCAAAGAGCAAGTGGAAGCCATAGGACACTTAATGGCATACTTATCACACTCTCTGTGATATGTTCAGTGCTTATCTTGCTATTTAACATTTGCCATACTCGAAATCACGCTGGGTTTTCATCAACACTTTGGCGAAACATCTGCTGTGCGTGTGGAAGTTCAAGCACGTGTTTGCACGTCCTTGTATTTTTCTGTCTTCATTTAAGCATTGTGGATGGTGCAAAAAGGAGTGTGTGTGTGTGTGTGCATCTGTGTGTGGTTTAGTGCCTAACTGCAGCTAGATTTTTACAGTGGCCTGTTAAATGCCCAATATCAAAACTTGGCCCTGCAGAGCTGTCAGCCACACGGCGAGCGTAGGACTAATATCTCACATGGACCGCGGATTAGTTTCTGTCTGTTGCTCAGGGTGAAATGTGTAATCTCATATCTGAGAAGTGGGAGGGAGAGGACGAGGAAGAAGGAGGGGATTCTTGCCATTAATGTCTAACCTTTTAAAAATGGATTTGCAAAGTGTGACGAGATAAGGGCCGAGCGCGATCCTGAAAATGTCTCCGCCCCGTGACAAGTAACCAAGGAGGGGACAATCACAGCCTTCATAGTAAAAGTAAAGCTTTGAATGTCACCTTTCATCTAATGTCAAATGTATGTACAAGGAAAATTAGCACCCTGTGTACTTACAGTATGTTCTCTGCTGGCAGGAAAACAAACTATCTTGACATTGCGGCACAAAGCTATTCCCATTAAAATCTAACGCCTTTAAAAGCAGCCGTGAAAACAAGCTCGTTTGCGTGACACCACTGAACAACACCATAGCTGATAGCTGCACACTTTTATAGAGAAATGAATTGTTTTTTTTAATCAGTTTATCAATTGTAGAAATTGGTTGGAGCTCATCATACGCTCCCACAGTTAAAGGATAAGACTGGTGTTATTTTATCTTTCTATTATTGTAGACGAATTCTATAGGAAGACCAAGACAGCATCCACTGTGGGGGCCATGGCTATACCACCATACCATACAACTTCATCATCATCCAAGAACTATAGAGAAAAAGCCATAATGTTGAATCCATTTCTTTATTACAATGAGCACTGCCAGCACAGTTTATTCTATTCACCTGTGAAATACACAAAATGTTGTTTCTGAACATGCTCAGTAGTGTCTGGCTGACATGGGTCTACTCTCCAGAAATCGCAATCGCAAGTCACAGAGATGTTTCACAATAACATTGATTGACCATGTTCTTTGTGATGATCGCACTAAAAGTATGGCCTTAATACTTTTTAGCCTTGCTCACGGTGTGGTGTGGCTCAAGGGATGGCAATGCCAGGCAGTCAGTCCACCACTTTGGTCCAGTCTGAAATATCTTGTATGAAATATCTAAATATTGGATGGATAAACATTCACGGTCTCCAGAGGATGAAATTCACCGACTTACGTGATCCTTTGACTCTGAATCTAGCATCGCCATGAGGCAGACATTTTTGATTTTTAGTGAAATATCTAAAGTATTAGATGGATTGCCTTTACATCTGGTATCCATTACCTGCAGACAATGACTTCTAGTGACTTCGGTGATACCCTGACTTTTCCACTTGTGCCACCATGAGTAGTTTTAGGTGAAATAGCTCAACACCTATTGGATGGATTACGCAATATTTGCTGCAAACGTTTATGTTCTTGGTCCAGTCACTAAAGATTTCATTCAGCTCCATCATCAGGTCAAAATCAAAATTTTTACAAACCATTGACTAAAACTTGTGCATTGTGTTAAGTGCTAATTGGCAAATAAGGCCAAGGCCACATAAACAAATATCAGTTTGAATTCATTGTCGATTTTGGTCTCACAGAGGTCATGTGGATTATAGTAAAAAGATTAAATGACACTAGCATTGGCTTTAAAGTATGGACAGACAGGCATGTCTCCATGCAAACACTGCTGGATATACAGAGCTCAGAGATGGTCCTGATAACGACACAGCACATCAGCCAACACATCAGCAGAGCAGTAGGGGGAAAGAAGGTAAGCTTTTAAAAAGGTTAGTTTTCCCTGCTTGGCAGACTGGTAGCACGACCTACTCGTGAAGACCCAATAACGGCCTCTCTTAGCCGCTCTTGGCCCACCATTACAGGATGTCCCTGATCAAATGGATGCCATCTGTCTGGCCGGGCTTCAGCGACAGCACCGCAGCAAGCTGGTTGGTTGGCACCGACAGACACATCCTATCTCGTTCTTTTGCATACACATAAGCTCATTCTCTTCCCCCGCCCCCTCTTTCTCACAAACACACAGGCGCACACAAACAGGTGAACCCAGCCAGACGTGCAAATGTCTGGAGGAAACTGTTACAAGGTGGCAACTAGCATCTTGCTGGGAATGAGATGTAACAGGTAAACGATGATCGATGGTAGTCTAGTTGTTGGACACGGGACGCGAGACCAATCGGCCAAATTTTCTCACCGCTCAAACGCACTGCTGCCTCCTCCAACTGGCAGCCAGGTTTGAACGGGATCCATGCATCCAAGGAAAACATGACTCTGATTGTCTTTACTCTTGTATTCAGCCACAAAACATAGGCACAAGCGTTCCGCCTGGCTAACAACAATAGATTGGCAACATAAGGAAGTCATCACCACATGGTTCTTATATGTTCTACATCATTACTTGTGTTAAACCTGCAATTTATCTGCTGTTTTCGAATCTTTCACATGCAGAGTACGAGAATCACATCCCTCCTTTAGGACTTCATAATCCCCTTTTCCTCGTGAAAAAGAATACAAGGCTGTTTTATCGCTGCTGTCCCATGTGGAAGACACCTATTACAAGTGCCCTTGCAGAGAGAGCCGTAACTCCTGGAGGGGACTTACGAGATCTGTACCCGCTCCTCATCCAATTCACCTCAGGATGAGATGGCATGTTCACGAGAGCCTGTAAGACCTTACGAGGGACTCGTATTCACCTTCCAATATCAACCAATACCACTAACATTAGCACAGCGCACCTCTGGTTAGAGAGTGAGAAAGAGGGCCCCTCGTCTCCAGCTCCGGTGTTGGATAACATCTGTTAGGCACAACCGTGAGGCTTTCATCTCCTCAGGCTGCAGAAAATCTCCCCTCATTGATTCAGCACTGAAGTGGTGCTCAAGTTAATTCCAGGCATCTCCCTCCGATTCTGGCGGTAGAAGGTGAAACATTTATCTCATAAACTGTTGACTTTTTGGTACTGAGAGGATGGTTCAGGAGCACTACAATTAAATGTCTCGCTCAATAGGTTAGTGTGTCACATATTTGGACGTCGCGCTTTGGTTGAGATTCTTTACACTTAAAAAGACTCAAGCAGCGAAACAAAGGGTGAAATGCAATTGAGCTGAACGTTTAATGTGTTTAAACAGCTAATTCCGTATGTAGGCCAACTAGGGCTGCAACTATTGTCATTATCAATTAATCTGCTGATTATTTTCCTAATTAATTCATTCACTGTTTTGTTTATAAAATGTCAAATATAGTTAACAATATTCTTATTTATTTCCGAGTCCAGGGTGACAATATTCAGAAGATCATTTATGACAATGTGTTAAATTCTCACATTTGTGAAGCTAGAACCATCAAATGCAGTTTTTCTTCATAAATGATCAAAACAATTAATTAATAGTCAAAATAGTTGGCGGTTAATTTCCACTAATCGATCAATCGACTGATGGTTTCAGCCAACCTCGACCATTATGGTGGTGTTTACATAGATTCTGATTAAATATGAACCCTTAATTTGATTTCTCAAATTTGATTGGTTTTGTTTGAAGGTGATTTCATATCAGTTTATATCAGTTTATGCATCTGGAGATTTAATTGTACCAAACATTATTTCAGGTAGACTTTTGATCAAAGTCAAAACCAATATAGATTTAGTTTTCACCAGACCTGGACCCCAACTGCTGCAGCTTTTAATGACCTAAAACTTGATTACAACTAAGCTACACTTTAATAACAAAGTAAAAAATGTTATACAGCAACTCCCTAACTGCATTGCTTTGATTACAAAAGACAAGTCAAATAAGAAAAAATAAAAGGACGACGGGAATTTTGATAATTCAAAGCCCATCCTGGCTCTAATGTTTGGGATCAGACCAGGTGAAAACTACACACTGACATCTTTGATGATTGCTTTACACTGTGTCTCTCATAGGGTTAGACTCCACAAGCAATAACCCTTCTCAAACATGCTGCCATAAACTTTATTCCCACATCCCTTTATCTTCACTTGAGGCGTGAGCCAGAACAGCAGTTAATTTCAAGATTGATTTGACATTGTGAAGTTTGTCCTGTTGAAGCAATCTAAGTAAATCTTTAAAAAAAATGACACGGCATTAAATAAGAATGTGACAGATACTGTAATATCATTTAGGTTCTATAAAGCAGAGACAAACTGAAGTAAATGGGATGTTACTCTAAATGACACTTCTAATCTACTGTAAGAAAAGTCAACTAAAGTAAGGATGTCTGAGAATATTTTGTCGACTGGAAGCTGCACAACACACATCTAACACCAAGTTATCCAAAGGCTGAGGCACAATCTAACAGATTAAGTTGTCAATGTGATAACACGATTGCACCTCAGTGGGTGCTTCAGTGGAAATGACACCTTTTCTATTTGCACATCTCAACCCAAAATACAATGTTGTAATAAACAAAAGGTTAAATGTGAGCACACACATAGCTTTACTAACAATGTTAGAGCAGAGATCAAACTGTCAGTAACAATGAGTCAAGCTCATATTTCCAAAATCTAACAAATCTTGTTCAGAGGTTTCTGTCTTCAGCACTCTGCCCTTCCTCTTCCTCTTCACTATAAGTATTCTCTTTACCACCGCCCTTCTTAGAGAGTACTCCTTTACCCCCAAGTGTATACCTCCAACTGCATTACACCAGTGGAACAAATAGTCACAGCTCTTTGAATATGTACCCCCTCAAGCCTGCCCCAGCTGCAGCTGTGGGTGACATTTCTCATTTGCTGAAGAGCCACAAAAAAAACAAAAAAAACACTCCTGTGATGCTGTCTTGTCTGCCTGTCCTCTCATGTGAATCATCCAAAACTGTATCACTACAGCAACATGCTGCTGCACGGAGACCCGGTCTGCTGTGACTGTCTTGACAGGGTGCACACACTCCTTCTATATCCCAACAACTCCTGCTAAAGCCATGTTTCATGTTGAGGTGATGCTCCGTCATATGTAGGGAATTATGATCAGGCAGACAGCACGTGCGCGTATTCATACTGCAATCAGACAGGAGATAAAGGTGTATGAAAGTATGAAAGACGTAAGTGACTAAAATAGTGAATGAATAATGCCGGTGACTGTGACTAATAGGAGTGCTGAGACAGAGCTTCTCTTTCTGCCAGCTCTCTGCCTGACATGCATTCTGTACAAAAAAGAGAGAAAGTGTCTGAATGTATCACAAAACATTTCTGTATTTTATTCATGGTAAAATCAAAGACCTACGCTTTTGATTGCACCTAAGAGGAGAGGGGGAGTCGTGTCGAGATGCGAGTGCGGCTCTGCGCGAGGCTCGCACTCAGAAAAACAGGGGAAGAGGTGGAATGCAATACTAAAAGCTAATATACAGTAAGTGAGCCAGAGGTACTTCTTCTCTCTTCAGCGAAACATCACACTGTTACTGTGCTCCTTTGCATCTGCTGAGAGCGAAACTAAAGCCCTTGATCCTGACGAGAGCAGAGCACATTGGCTCGGCTCTGAGTAGACTTTTCATTACACGCTTACACCAAGTCACACGCATTTAGAGGAACGTGGGCCATCAATGGGGGAAAAAATGGCTTGTAAGAAAAGAGGGAAAAAAAGCAGCATTTAGCTTGTCTAAGGAAATCATTTTTGCAGCATGAAATAGGTAAAATATTAAACAGCAGATTAAACATGAATGTCCAGTACATTGATTTTTCCTGCTTTTACATATGCTGTGGTATGAGCAGTACACATTAAGCTGCACAGGGCCTGATGTTAGGCACAGACATGGTACTGCAGCTCCCCATGCTTCCTCTTTGTGGATGCGAGGGATGAAATGATTTTGCACCCTGACTTAAAGTGTCCTACAAACACGAAAGCTCGACGGCAAGATTATAAAAACTGATGTTTTGTGTTTGTCTTTCATGAAGGAGCTTATGCTCACGGGCCTTGATGCAGATTCAACTCCACAAGGACGAGCGAAAAAAAATATTATGATAAAAGATGAGGTGAGGGATCCAGTTCTACATCAGTATGGTTCCAGCACTCTTTATTTAGCATGCATGTGTGCCTTGCAGTTTATGCCTCGGAGACAACTGAACTCCACAAGGACGGGGAAAAAGATGCTATGATCAAAGACGGCATGTGGAAAGGTATTCAGTTCTATCAGCTCAGTTCCAATAACGCTCTTATTTTGTACACATGTACGCCGTCCTCATACTCGTTGATGCCTTCGGGGAGATGGTTGAACAAGTTCCTCGGAGCAGGCATTAATCCTCATTTAAACTCAACTCACAAAACTTACAGAAAGCAGGTCAAAAGGTCTTTTTGTTGGAAAAGCTCAATAGCTCCTACCACTTAAACCTCTGGGACACGAGATGAAGAGGAGAAAATCCTACACAGCCTGCCTGGCTGCCTGAGGTTCTAAATAATATTTCCTTGCAAATACACACTGGCAGCTTTGCTCAGTTTCACAAGATAATTGAAGTTAAACGTGTCTTCTTTGGCGAGTCCACAGAGGAAACTGACATATAGAGGAGTTTGTGAGCAAAAGAATAAGATTGGGATAAGACCCGAGGCAGATGAGCCGCGCCGCTAATAGGCAGACGAGGTGTCCGGAGAACGACTAAGATAAAGAGCATAAAAGTGAGGAGAGAGACAGCGAGAGCGAGAGAGAAAGCTCCTCTGGGTCATTAGGCTACAGACAGACACATGCAGGTGCCACCTCATCCTTCATTCTCTCGTTCTCCTGGCCAACAGGCGCCGAGCGGGAAGGCATAAAGGCACTGAGCCATGTTCGCTGAACCTGACATGTGCTGGAGATACTGTGGCAAATGAAGATACATTGCACGGCCAGTGGATACTAATTGTCCCCCTACATTTTCAACAGTCTGTCACCGTTGTCGCCGCGTACAGTACGAGTGACTGGCACTTTTAATACAAGATACACAATAGTGCGAAAACGTCAACAAGACATTCTGTCTATTTATTCAGGTATTTGGCTCCGTCCATCTCCCGTGTCATATTCTGTGCAGCAACGATGAACAGTTAACTGTGACATCTCAACCTAAGTTCCATTATTAGACCGCTGCTGTCAGATAAAGCTGTGATAAGACAATGCGGTCCTGCCTCGGCGCAGCAGCCGCATAGATTCATCCAGACACATCAGACAAGACAAATAGACCTCAGCTAATGCTGACAGAGCACCCGCGGTGGAAAATTTAGACAGACTTTCAATCATTCCTTTGACAAGTGGGGACATATTCAAGCAAGAGTATTTCTGTTTCCATAATTCCAAACCCCATAATCAATTTTTGTCCCCTCTCAGGGCTCGAATGAATGATTCACTGGACCGAACTGAGAGAGCAAGTCACCTTGGCAACAAATTGAATATATGCATCTCAAATTTCACGTTATTAGGAGTGTGAAAACAATTCTGCAACGCTGAAGGTGCAGAGATGAAGTGGCTTTCACACATTTTGTGAGCGGATGTAAGTGAGGTGTGTCTACATTTAGAGGGGTAACGAGATGGCAGAAAAAAAGAAATGAACTTTAAACCTGCATTAAATTTCTTTTTTTTTTGGCCACTTGTTGCAGTGGAAACAAACACAATGCTGAGTGTGTCCACCTGGTGAATGCAAATCCAAATGTTCTCTTCTTGTAGCTCTGTTTTTGGTCTCTACCAACCTATGAGCAACCCCTTTCACACAGTAGTCACGTGGTCCATTGTTAATATACAAATATTTATTATAGCTGCTTTGAAGTAGAAATATAGATTTTAACCATATTTTAAAAGCTAAAATGCCAGTGAACCAGGAATTGATCAATTCGGTGCAAAAGTTGATAATCAGAATCAATGACTGTGTCTATTTCAACAGAACAGAAAAACATGGTTAAATATTCACTTACGTTCACTTATTCACTTACTGTATGTAGCAAAGACAATGAGTGGCAACATATAAGTAATCATTGGATTCTGTTTGTTGTCTGTTCACGTCCTGAATTTGACTATAAATCAATGTTAAAAATTTATCTATTTTATATCAAGTGTTCTACAAAATTAATTGCAAGAAAAATAAATAAATAAAATGCAGTAAAGCGAAACGATTCAGAGAGTAAATTAGTAGTATGGTTAAGACAAGCTAATTTGACTGCCACTGGGTAAATGAGTTGCTGGGGCAAAGTGAGTCCTCTGCAAACAAAACACTCAATGAGTAACATTCGTCCCCCGCAGTGGTTCTAAATGATGCCGCGAAGTAGCTCCGCTGCATCACAATTACCTGGCAGTGTGTCTCCTTGCTCCATTAACATAAGCAAGCTATTTCACTTCAGTGAGACGCTACTAAAGGGCTTGAGGGGCCTGGAGGTGATGGAGAAGCTGCATAAGATATTGTATGAATAAAAATGGTAATGATCTATGATGCACTAACTTTCTGCTGCTCTGTTTAGTATAAATAAAATGGATGTGCTGCAAGGGGCTGGAATGAAGCGAACCTGACAGAAAGAGGGAGACATAGAGGACTATTTAAAATAGACAGCTGAAAATAGACCTGCTCTGAGACGCAGACGTGCATCCCAAGGTGTTGCTAGACAGACGGGTTGTTTGAACACACTTTGCACCGTGCGACTGGTTTGTCTGTCTTCATATTCTTCTATTTATTGGAAATAATTGAGGGACTGAGCCACCTGTGTTAAATAGCAGCTGTACAGCCTGCCTGAGACAATCATTTGACATCAGAGAAGAATGGGATCTAATCTACTATCATCTAATCTCACTCAAGGTGGGGGAGAATGCACCCGAGTGCTCGCAGTTAAAGGCTTGAAATGAGAAAGACCGCCGAGCAAATAAACGCTAATGACGCAGTGATATTGCCACAGGTGAGTCAGAATCTGTTTGTGGATACAGGATATGAAACAGTGAGAGAAACATGGATTATATCTCACTGACTCATTCATAGCTGTAAGTGCCACTCGAAAAACACGGGCTGCTCACATTTAGCTACAAATGTACCGTTAATATGGTGAAGTGAGTGGTTACGCCAGGTGAGAAAGTTGGTACTATAACGATGTTGAAAAGGTAAATAACATCCTAATTAGGTGTTTAGAACTGTGCAAAACAGGCCTGTCGAGCTCCTCTCTGCCAGGTTTCTCTACATAAAGAAGCAGTGTGTGTTAGGTTTGTGCCGACTGGCAGTCTGATTATCTGTCGATGATTGACGATTGGTTTTTCCTGTGTCAGTATTAAGGTGATTTTATAACTTACTCTCAGAATTAAGATGTTACTAAAATGAACTCTGCACCCTATTGTGCATTTAGAGATGTTTCTGGTGGAGCAGCATGTTCGCCCACTGAGCCCTGCTAATCAGAACAAGTGGCAATATTTTAAATCCTTAATTACAAACCAGTTTGCCGTCTCTTTTCCACGGATCTGACATTCTCCATATGGCTGCTCACCAAAACTCTGCACTTTCCTAAAAGTAGTTCATGGTATAGATATGATTTGGATTGTTAAGCGGACACATCTGTGTTAAGAACACATCTCTTACATACCTTGCACATAGGCTGTGTTATATCCTCATGCTCACCTTTGGCTTCTGGGTAAAACCCATAATATACTCAAAGAAAAGATTTTTCAAGTCGTCCATGCTGCCATTTCACTGGCATGCTATGATGTATCTACCCCCACCCCCTCTTACACCGTTTGCCTATCTGTGAACTCCAGTAGCCACGACTGGATGTATGAGAATAGAAGGATCGCTCAACCCTAGAAGAAGCTCCAATAAAAGCTTTACTCTGGATCGAAAGAGTTTGCAACAATGGCAACATATGCAGCAGGTGGTGAACCAAGAAAGAGTCGCTATATAACTTCTGGTCTACTTTTCCAGTTTAGATAAATCAGTGGAGCTCACCTCTAAGTGAATATCTGATTATGTGTGGAGGAAAAAGTCAAGAAATGGCACACCGGCCATAGAAAGTGCCAATTCAACCTCCACTCACCCCCTCCACACCCCCTCTCGCCGGCCATAAAACGCAGTGTAATAGGATTCCTAAGCTTTTCCAGTGACTGCTTCCACTATCACACAGACATTTAAGTGCACTAATCCATGACAAATTGTCTCATCTGATCCATGACAAATCGTCTGAGGGGCCGATAGAGACAAGGAGATGGAGGGGGGGGAGTAGGGAGGGAGGAGGGGGGACAAGAGGATGGAGGGCTGGGGGAAGAGGCCAGGCGCGGAGAGACTGCTGCTCGGCACCTGAATGATCAGCCAGTTATTGCCTAGTTTTTAGAAAGGTTGCTTTCATTACCTCGAAGGGCATGCTGCGTGATAGAAAGCGGGATCACATAGCGCTGATGAGCTCTCCACCTAAGCCCACAGTTTTCAAAGCAATTATAATCCCATGTGGAGGTACATTATAGGATTGCAGCTCCTCTGCTGGCAAAAGGAAGGATTTGGAGACGCCACGTTCAAAAAAATGAATGTTTGTAATTAAATTTGTGATTTTCAACCCCCCGATAGTTAAACAGTGGTTTTACATGATCCGCACAGAGGTGAAATAAAATAACATGGATGAAAACATGTCTGCTGCAACCACATGAAAGGCGGTTTGGACACTAATGATGTGCATGCGTTTGTGTGTGTGTGTGTGTGTGTATATGCATGTGGTTTACACTGTTGTTACTGTATTTCCACATGTGCCGATGCTGCCAGCCAGATCAAACAATTCCTTTCCATCCACTTAAATGACTCGTCATCCGTTCAACTGACTGTAGTTTAATTGAATTTTCTTTCACCATCAATTCTCACTCTAATTAGCACCCACAGTTTAATGGGGACGTACATAAAGCTGATTTAATGGCAAAACAAAAAGACAGGGCGCCTATATGGAAAGATGTTCCCGTGGATGGATCAGCTGGTCATAAAAGCTTTTACACCTCCACAGAAGAAGCCAAGAGGCAGGATTACTACTTTGAAGATGTTAACTGAGGTGGGGGGGAGCATGTTCACTTTTCGAGGAGTCTGACAACTATGGAAATGAGTTGCAAGTTGAAAAAAGGTGTGTACATTCAGTTTGTGAGCCGTTGAAGCTAATTTCTTAACATTCCCAAACACTGGCAGAAAAACCATCAATCTTCTGAAGCAGCCATCCGTTCGGCAATGGAGAGAAAGGAAAGAAAAAAAAATCAATTCATACCGTGTGTACGTATAGCTTCCAGACTTCTACCCCATCCTCATTTACCAAAAGACAGCTACCCTACATCAAGTTCAAGGTTTATTTCTGCACTCTGTATCTTGTCAGATTTTTCCTCTCTCCAGAAAACCCCAATCCTTAGATCTCAAGTTAAAAAAATTGGAGCTTCAATAGATACATAAAGCTAAAAGTTGAGCCCTCAAGTATTTTGACAGGTTGTGTTCTAAAAAATCGCAGACGCATTAATTAATTTCCGAAAACACATCCTTGCTTATGATCACGCCGCCGCTCTTGTTTGACCATATGACGCATCTCGGCTCATCAAAGTAATTACATGTTTTCTGCGACGATGAGGAGCATTATGGCACATTGAACAATGAGCTTAATTAAAATGCCTTCCAATCATCTGCGATTAGACTTTACATGACATTTCAAATCATTGGATGAAAATGCAACAGCGGCATCACTGCATTAGTTGTCAGCCTTCTCAGCTGTATCATAACCCGTTTTGTGCTGTCATGCATAAGATTTTTCATGTATATATTTTCATCATTCTTGTATGTCACATTTCATTTCAGCTTTTGATAACGATATTCCTTTAAATGAGCAGCAGGTACCTTCCATAATAACGGGTTTAATAATATATGAAGCTCTGTAATAGTGCAATATACACTGTGCTGCCTTGTCATCTTGGCTGGCGAGAAAATAAAATGGTCAAACAAAACGTCAGCAACAGACCGCCATCAAAGCGTAACAGGCTATTGGAGGTAGTTTTACAGCTGCACCTGGAACAAGAATCATGTTGTTCTATTAGATCTGAGGCTCTCTTAAACCGCCCTGTCAGAGTCCTAATAAAACAAAGCAGCAGCTTAAGTGTTGTTATATTCAGACTGCCCCTGTGGGTATTTATACAGTAGATGAACATGACTACTGTATGCATTCTGCAGCTGAACAAGGGTAAATAGAGGACGATGAATAAAGTGCCTGCTGAGAGTAACGTAATGACCACACACTGAGTAGATGGAGCACTTTTAATTTTTAACTTTAGCAGACACCGAGTCTGCTGTAACTCGTGCCAGCGGCGCACTGACAATGTAAATTGGTTACACTTTTACTGACCTGTGATGGAGTCCAATACTATGTGCTGTCAAGAGTGGCCTGGTTTGTGCAGCAGCAGTCTTGGCAGTGAGCACTTGTGTTCGCCGCGTTGGCAGGTGGGGAGAGCGCCGAGCCGGGCGTGTGTGTGTGTGTGTGTGTGTGTCATGTCACATTCAGCTCATCTGTCAATGTAGTGGATTATTTCTTGAGAGACCAGAATTGGCTGCCCAGAATCAGGCCGCCATCAATCTTCAGCCGCACTGGCAGGACGCAGGGGAGGCTGTGCGGAGCAGAGGCTCATGGGGAAGAGAGCGGCCCCGCTTCCTGAGCAGGTGACGAAGCAGTCAGGCAACTCGTTACTCAATCTCCGCCTCGGCGGTGACCACGCCGATTTGTCCCGGAAACGTTCAGAGCAAATAAATGAATGCGATCTTGAAACTTTATCTCAGCAGTCAGATTTTTTTTTTTTTTTGTATGCACCGTCAGCTCACTGTTGCAGATGGTAGATAAGCTGATTTCTCAAACATTGTTAGATGCTTCAACAGGCTGGAGGATTACATCCGCACCTAACATGACCTTCACTTCCCCTCCTCAGATACCCACACAGCCCCTCGTCTGTGCATCTTTGTCTATGTGGGATGGTTTGTGAGTTTTTGTACCACTCAGTCTCTCAGACAGTCAGCCGGGCTGCGTGCCAAGATCCACAAAAATTTATTTCAGGACACGGTTTCTTACAAAATAGCAACCCCCTATTTCACTCCAAGATTTGTCTCATGACTGTCCAAAGACAATGCACTAGCAAAGCATGTGCAAGGTCTATCTTGTCAAGCAATGTTAAAGATAATTAATCAATCTCAGCAAAACGATGGCATGTTTGTGTCGAAGAAAAAACACTATTTCTCTTAATCAGTTGATCAGCACAGACATTTTGAATCATGTATTTCTCATGCTTCGTTAACGAAACCATTTTCCAACTTAATTTTCTCTGTGACACACAGTATATCACACATCTTTCCATCATCCTTTAGAAACACAGCAACATTATTTGATTACGGAAAACAGCATAGCATGAAAGCCAATGGATTTTTCAAGGCAAGACATCTCTCTCGTTTTTTTTGTTTTTTTTCTCCGCTACGTCCTACATAGCCACATCTATTTATATCTGAGGGTTCTGGCCTCAATGAAACCAGAGAGCTTCTCAAATTATAAAATCAATTCTAATTCAAATATTCATCATAGCATTTCAATTCTGAGAGAGCAGTTCTGGTTAGATCGGTTAACGCCACTCCACGGCTGAGTGAGATTGATGTCAGCTTAATCCTCTTAAAAAAACATGATATACAGTAAATTGTACAGTTGCCGAGCAGGAGAGAGGGAAAAAAAACAGACAGAGATATGGTTCTCTTCGAGCGCCCAGTTGTGATAGACCATTATCCCCGGGAAGCCAGCTGATTAGGATAGTAAAATATAACATATCCTCAGATTATGATTGTCAGCTCCAATTACGTCTGTCATCCATCACAGTTTGTTTGAATTTAAAAGTTTTCTGGAGAGTGCTTGTGTTAAAATAACCGAACGCTGGGCTACACTGTACATCTCTCTGATTACCTCTTGGTGCGGTTATTAAAAATTGTGAGTGTCTCAGCCTAAATCTGTCTCATAACGTAAATTAAATCTTAAAAAGATCAAGTCAACACAGTGTGCGTTCGTCGTCCATCTCTCTGTGAGCTTGCATCCTCTCAGACCTGACGTGTCCCAGCTCCCCAGAGGATCCATGAAAATACCACACCATCGAGGCCTTGGTGAGAAAATGCTATGTAAATATGCAAGCATGTGCATGTGGGTACCGTACTCGCTGTTGTGTGTAGTAAGTGTGTGAGTTGATCTGTCTGGCATGAAGCCTTCCAGAGAACTCTCAGCCATAACTCTCCTTTGCCTGAATGACTCTTCTAGATCTACCCCAGTTGTGGTTGTTGGGGGGGGGGGGGCAATGACTCTTATTTTTTTCTCTTCTTCCCCTTTGGGACCACTGCATTATTCAAGAGACACTTACTGAGCCTTGCACTTCGTTGTACATCTTTGGCACCAAGCTCGACTTGCCAACCAGTCAAAAAGAAAAAAAAAAAAAAACCCAGAAAAACTGGAAGCCAGCCTTTAAAAATTCATTCGTAGCTCTCTGTCGCTCATCCCTCACCCTCTTGTTCCAATTAACGGGACCCGGGATACTTTGAGAACTTTCTATCTATCATAGCTGGGATTTTCATGTGTCAGCTGTTCCACAGTAAAAGTAAGCCAATTCTCCGACATGCCGCTTAAAGTCACGAACGTTCAACACAAGCATGGAGAATTCAATGCTGGATTTTTTTTTTTACCCCTCCCTCTCTTGCTGTGCTTCAATTACTGCCTTTCTGCCTGGCAATGCAACACACACACAAAGGGAACCAAGCAGGAGATAGCATCAATGTTTAACAGCCGCTTGGCTTCTGGAGAGAGCCACGCTCCGTATGAGGGTTCAGCATGGGAGTCACACTCATTGTTAGAAGCTTAAAGAAAGCCTTTGCTCTAGAAAACCTTTGCCTTCCCTGTAACACTCCCACATACACCATAAGCAACGCTGGTAAGCTTTTCCATAATCAGAGAATTAGATCCGCCTCGGCGTCTAGCCTCCCCTATTGCCCCTACGGTGCAGAAGGCATCGGGCTTAATTGCCAACGTTTCCAGCGCAAAAGAGGGAAACATAATTGTCATTTCCATCTAAGCCACAGTGATCAAAGCTCCCTTGGCTACCAGCACAGTAATAGGGATTTTTGCCTACAGCTTGTCCTACTCGTAACAGTCTGCCAGCGAGATTCAGGGTGTAGTAGTCAAGAATTCTTCGCCGCACACACATATCATCTCCCTACTAGTTAGCTTTCTGTGTTTGAGCTGCTTTTTGTGTAACAGGGCTTGCATGGTTTAAACAGGAGTGTGCAGCTCAGCCGGTCTAACAATTCATACAGTCGACATATTTCTTCCATTTGTAGCACAAAATATATCAGGGTTTTGAGTATGACTAAATATAAGGACGTAACCTGCAATTAGAAGCACAATTTGTAGTCTTCCCTTTTGCTCATCCTGTATGACTGCGAGCATGGTGAATCATCATGTTACAGTACAGTACCGTGGCAAATCATTCTGACATACTGCAGCAGTCTCTCGCTGTTGCTTTTAAACAGCCAAAGCTGAGAACTCCCACCCCATCGAGAGGGCAACGTCTCACAATGTAACGCTGTGGCTGCGAAGCCAATGGCTGACGCGGAGGTGCACGTACCCAGGGTGAGGATGTCGGTGCGGCCGGGTCGGG
Source organism: Holacanthus passer (assembly GCA_025331565.1). Lineage (NCBI taxonomy): Eukaryota > Metazoa > Chordata > Actinopteri > Pomacanthidae > Holacanthus > Holacanthus passer. The sequence continues at coordinate 5,199,528 of JAFREQ010000011.1, forward strand.
CCACGTGGTGCTGCTGGATGGTCTGGTAGAGTGTGGCCTGGCACAGCAGCAGGAAGCCGAGGCTAATCCACATGGCCAACAACCAGGACATAGTGAGGCCGAGGTCTGCAGGACGGCACACAGCGGGGGGGAGACAACAGGGACACAGGGACAGAGTTGTATTACAGCATGTCTCCATACATATTTACAACACACACATTGTGTTTACTTTAATGTGACAAACAAAAGAATACTGATTTATTCTCTACTCTGTATATCTACTCTGATAAAAGATTTAGACCAATGTCTCTCCTAGCCTGATTTATTCAGAAAGTATGTGCATGGGTATTTTCTCATAATAATAGGAGGAATGAGCAGAAAAAGAGCAGATCAATGATTCAAGGGAAAAACCCTGCAGACAAAAGACTCAAACAAGTGATCAAACACAAAGTTAATCTTGTCAATATCTGTCTTGTCCTGCTGTAGTCTGAAAATGACTTACCCACACAAAAATAAATAATGAGAGGCTGAACGAGGAAAAATAGCGTGCTTCGATCTCTTTGTCAGACTGTAATAATCGTATAATGAGAGATATCGCCTCAATTCCGGCGGCAGCGTCGAAGCCTTGAATAATCTGAAAGTTTATTTAAAAAAAGAAGACTGCATTTGTGAGCACGGGCGGTCCTCTTGCAGATTGGTTCGGCGGCTGCCTTATGGCTGCTGAGGGCCAGCATATGGAGTCACGCCTTAGCCCTCATTGAATAATGAGGCTCTCCTCCTTTCCAGGTGTTATTAGCCTCTCTCCATTCAGGACCCCGCAGTGGGAAATTTGAAAGCGTCGCCTCTAAACCAAACTGTGGCTTGGTGTGTTCATGCTCCCTGTCGACCACATCCTGTCCTGCGAGACTGTCTGTTTGGAAAGATGAATAATGCTTGGACTCATCTTTACTTTTGAGAATATATTTCACCCAAATCACTCAGCACTTTTGTTTTACACTTTTCACAGAGGTGGGGGGGACTTTCTGAGCGAATCCGAGCCTGTAAAGGAACAGTGTGAATCTAATAGTGCTTTAATGTTTGACTCTGCCATATCTTAAGACACAAGAGAATATAAAGCAGACTGTGAGCCCCCAGGGAGTCTCATCAGCATGAACTTCAAACCAAGGAAATTTCACATTTCAACCAGGAGCCTGTGTGGACATAAACGCTTCAGACAGTGTGAAGAAGAGTGACATGAAATCAGGCCCGATCCAGTCAAGTCATTCGCAGGAAGGCACCAGCTTTGTTTTGGCTCCAACTGGACCACTTTGTGTTTTTTTGCATCACAGATTAAAGCCACCGGGTTACTGGATGTCGCCCTCGGTGACATTGACGCTGCTTAATATTCAGTGAAAATTAAGCATATAATTATGAACAGCACATTGTAAATCCCCACCCCTGCACTAAATCCAGCATAATCCGTGATGTGGTGCAAATGTGAACTGGTCCTATGGGTGGGTTTTTTTGTTTGTTTGATTTTTTAAAAACCACACAGTATTTCCGCACAGACTCTCTGAGCTCCTGTCGTTTATCTGCACTCGCTGTGGCCGAAAATAAAATCTCACCAGCAGCAGGAAGTAAAGACGCACACGAGACTTTAAGCGTCATTTAAAAAAAATAAAAAACTTCAGAGGGAAAAGAGCATCTGAACCAAACTGTCACGCAGCATCGTGATCGTGTTTTTTTTTTTTTTTTAAATGCACATGCACGTTGTTTTTGCGGATAAAACGAAAGCAGCTGACTCTCGTCGTCACGTTAAAACCGGAGCTCCTCTTCGTGCGTAATTTGGCGAGTCCGGCGTTGGAGAGGAAACGCGGTCGAGGAATGGAAACAGCAGCCGCACCTGCGGGCGCATAACCTGCTCATGCACCTGCAGGCAGTGCTGATTTAAGACTGTTACACTGCTTTTTCTTTCATGCAACTTCAGAGACCAGTCCCTGAAACGTGTGTGTGTGTGTGTGTGTGACTGTCAGACAAAAAGGAGAAAAAGACTCAGGATGATGGAGACTTGGAGACATTTTTATAATGCACTCAAAGTGTGTTTCTCAGTCACACACTGCCTCCTGTTTTTATTTTTTTTTTTGCAAGATGAATGCAACACATGTGCCCCACTTTAACATGTTTAAAACTTACATAACACTTAAAAAGAATATCTGCATTATGATGTGCAGTTTTTAATAGAAGCACCTTTACTCAACATTTTACCAAAACGCTCCAACATAAAATACAGTTAAATCGACCCCCCCGCCACCCCACCCATCCCCTCCCCAAACACCAGAGGTATTCCTCGAAAGTAGTCCCACACCCTTACCTGAGCAGTGTGTGGAGGAGGAAAGGAGCTCAGTCAGAATCTCTGCCCGCCTGCCTGCCCAGCAGACTCACTCCTCTGTCTTAAATCCATCCATACTTTGAAGCCAGGGATTCCCGCCTGAAATTCCACCGGCAGTATGAGCCGAACGCAGCACAAAAAAAGGGGGCTGAAATACTCTTCTTCGCCTCAGTGTTCTCCCCTCTGGACCCCCTGCCCGCTCACTCTTCTTTTGAAATCCCGTGGGAAACAGTCACCAAAAGCAAAACAGCCAGGGGTCTAAGTCACAAACTGGCCGGGATTCGAGGGATGGGAGGCTGATCATGTCACTGCTGTATCAGCCACATACGAGCAGATCTCCTGTCCTCTCTCCTTCCTTCAGTCTGCGCCTCCTCCGTCAGTAGAACTCCTATGTTGTGATGACAGGGAGCTAATTTACCCCCCTCACTTGTCGTCTCCTTCTCACGCGTGCGGCGGAAGGCTCCAGTGGAATGACTGCTCTGTCTGCTCTTGGCTGCATCCCCCCATTGAGAAGCTGTGCTGATAGTGTGAGCCTCAGTCCTCTCTCCAACGCACTAAGTAGAGAGTCTGTGTCAGAGAGGCAGAGCGAGTGTGTGAGCGAGCGTGCATGTGTGTGTGTGTGTGTGTGTGTATTACAATGTAGCCCAGCTGGAAAGAGAGAGAGAGCTGAGAGAGAGCTGAGAGAGAGTCAGATCACATGTCTTAAAGCAAGACTGCCCACTTCTGCATCAAGACTTCATCAGCAAATGAAGCATGTTTTATTAACCCACACCTCCATGCATCCCAACCTCCCGTCCACAACGTCAGGAGACGTGCACGAGTGTAGCCTTCAGCTCACTTTCAGTGATGTCTGAGTGGATCCGTGCACACATGTGTGAGCTAGAGAGGGTGTGGAGGGAGGATGACTGAATGTGCCTCTTTTAGTCATCGCCTTCCAGCGTTTGAGGGGTGAAAGTGAAATATGCTCCAAGCACAGCACTTTTAATAGAAGGCAGAGTGCCTCATCAGAGCTCTGCAATCACCATATTATCCATTACGAGCCGGCTGTGCTCTTTCTACCTGTTTTGGTGGTGATGAGTGGGGATTTGTTTTTACAGCTTGCCTTTTTTTTTCTTGGATGTTTCCCACCACTGAAACAAAGTTGCATCTGCAGCGGCAGCCTGAAAGAGCCTGTGAGCATCCTTCTGTCACTGGCTCGCACAGTGAATCTGTTCTGGCTCTGAAGGAAAGACATCCATTGTCTTTTGCATGTGTGCGTGCATTTGTGTGGGTGTATGCATGAGCCGTGCAGGCAGGTGAAAGCAAGCAGTCTTGTTTGTGTGAAGCATGTTTTCCCTCTGACATGTTTCCTTCCATATGGAGGAGCTCCCCTTTAACTCATTATACTGTTAACCAGAGATTTACAGTATATGCCAATCCCACGCACCTGCCACGGCTGACTCACACACAGTCTGACATTTCACAGAAAATGAACCCTATGCTACTCACAACAATACACAGCTGTGGGGCTAAATAATCTGGCAGACAGTGAGGATGGTGTCGGTGCTGTGGGGGAGTACAGACGGATGAACTTGATGATGAATATCTGGATAAACTTTGTCTCAGAGCTGTAGCTGTGCCCTGTGTTCACTGCATGCTGGGATTTTGCGTGAATGCAGTCCACCCGTGTATATCTCAGAGAGCCATGGTGCAAAATGATCAGCTTCCTGATCGTCGGCCAGTTATCTAGTAGGTGGAATTTAGAGATGGTTTTAACAAGCCCTTCAATTGCAGGTCACCATCCTGTGCCACAGGGCATCCTGGACTATCTGTGCTGCTGCTATCACCTCTGCTTGTTCTCTGCACACCATAGTGTGATTTGACAGCCAGATGTGCACAGCCCCACAGAGTTACAGTTTGCAGGGGAGTGAGAGTCTGAATGTAGAAAAACAGAGTGTAAAAAAATGTAGGAAGAGATGTTATTGGATTAATCAAAGTGTGATGTGAGCACCTGAGTAGGTAGAATGAAGGCTGTTAACAGAGATCTCCTCTTATGGCTGACAACTGGGCAGAGAAATAAGAGCGGCGTGATAGTTATTCCTGGATGTGTTTTAAGCCATGTGTTGACGTGTTTTTGCCTTTGGACTGTGTCCTTTGTATTCACATAGTTCTGTAATAATCTAATGGGGATGCGGTTATGAATAGTGAAGCTGCCATCTGGATCTCTGTTGGGTAAAGCACACCACATGTTAAGTGACCAGATTCACATTAAGCAGGAGCTGCAGAGTAATTACCACATTGATTAGTGTTTCTACACTGTCAAGCTATATTTGCGCAAAATGGCTTGATTACCAATAAATAGGCTTATTTGTATTTGTGTGTCGTTGCTTATATTTCCTTTTGTGAGGAGCATTAAAGGCATGCACGCTTGAATTTCATTTTGTCTTCAGTGCTTAATATTTTTATGATCTGTCCCATTGGACTGAGATGAAGGCGTGAAATGAAACAGGCCCGCAAACAAGCCTCAGAGGAGAACTTAAGATTGAAGCCATCCAATTACTACATGTTCCTTTCAGCAATGTGCAGCACCAACACAAGTCGCCCATTTGTATCTTAATTTGTGTCCTTTTGTTGATTTGCTGCAGCCTCCTATTTTTCATTCGTCGTCGGTCTGAGCCGTGTTGGGAGAACGGACTGGGACAACAGAATTTCACAGTCATTCTGGACTGCTGTCGTGGTCCCGCTCTTTCCTGTCTCCCTTCTCGGGGGCTTCCATCATGTCCAAACAGCTGTCGCTGCAGCCTGTGCCAAGACCTAACCACAACCGACCAATCACTGGCCAACTCTGTGTTTGGATCTGGGCAGCCCTGTTAGCGGCGGCGTTTGCCAATATCGCTCTCTCGCTCTCCATCATTCTCTTTCTTTCTTTTTCTCCCTCTGGCTAATAAGATTCTTCCTTCCAGTGCAGCCAACAAGCTTTAATACGAACCCGCTAGCAGTATAAAAATACTATTTTAACCCAACCAAAATGAGCCCTTGTCCATTATTGTTCCTACGCACTACATCCTCACTGGAGCAAACCATGCATTTCTTCATCTGATGAGGGGAGTTCTTGTGTTACTCTCCACAGACATTCGCTCCATAAAACATTTTATCAGAGACAAAGGCATGTGACATGTGGAGGCAGAGACGGAGGGAGAGAAAGAAAATAGCAAGAAAGAAGCAAAGATTAAGGCAGGGAGAGAAAATTCATTTGGAAGAAGTATGCAGCGGCAAAGTCTTGCTCAGTGGTGGATGGTGGAGGGAAGAAGATGATTAATGAAACGAAGGAGCCTGATCTGTAGAAATAATTTATTTCACATTTATCAGAGCGTCCTTTTCTGCTTTTGCTCACAGGTGTTCATTACAGAGGGAAGCCGACTTTGAGGATGCTGTCGATTTGCAACCAAGGGGATTTTAAATGTAAAAGGTGAGGTTAGTGGATGTACAGTTGTCTGCGCGTAAACCTCTCAGGCTTTACCTTGAGTTTTTCTCTTCAGTCAGCAGATCCTGTGAGAATAAAAGCTAACGCGTCCGTGTGAACTCTAAAAGGAAGCGATACACAGTCGCACTGAATCAAATTGTTATTTCATTGCCATAAACAAATCATTTCTGCTGCCATGTCCCTAATTACTTTCTCATTTTCATCAAGATGCAAATTCAAGTCAGTTAGTCACTGACACACTTCACTCCTCTATAATTGGACTATTTTTTAATTCACTGGTGTTTGTGTTGGTGTTATGTATGTTTATGTCCAATAGCAAAGGTGGTGTGATGTTATACCACAGTATAAAGTCTCTAAAGGAGGAGGTCGGGCTAGATGTTTGGGCATGTGTGTGACTTAGTGGTGAATTGTGGTCTACCATCACCTGAGCATCATCTGTTTTGTGCAGCTGCCCCTTATCTTCCTATTAGTGCAGTATATATAGTTAGTAGTCATTCTCTGCCCAATCTTGTTTGTTGTCTTGGCATTCGAGTCTTAGTTGTGCTTCGCCTGTGCCTGTTGTTATGACCTGCTTGCTTGCTAAAGCCCTTTCGATTTGTTTGCCTGTCCTGACTGCATTCACACTGCCGACTGTAAGCCTGCCTCTCGACAAGGTAAGGACTTTGCTTTCTGACACCCTCCTCTGTCTTTTGAGTCTGTTTGTTTCCAGCTCTGTGATCAGCTGTTATAACCAGCCACTGCTTCCACTATGTACCTTACTTACTCAACCATTTTCTTAAAAATCTTTATTTCTTCACCAAATCCTGTGACATTGCTCAGGATATATGCAATTAGCAGTGGCTCCAGTGCCAGTGGTCCTATATGAAGGCTATTGCAGGATGTGCTCCAAGGTTCCTCGACTGGCTCACATTAGCGAGGAGTTCTGGCTGACAGACCTCAAACCACAAGAACACACTCTCCCATCTTGTCCACGCTCAATGCTGCCACATACCTACCATCCCAGTAATACATGTCTCATTAATGTCTGCACACGCCTCCTCCTGGACTAATTGATGTCTGTCTCTGCACCTTGTCATAACAAATCGTAAGTAAACTGCCTTGTCCTTGTCATCATTAGAAATAAGAGATATGATTTTTTTTTAAAAAGATCAGATGAGTCAATATGATCTCATTTGGCTTCTGCTGTAATTCACAAATGATCTCACCCTTGCTACTGATGCTGGTTAGGGGTCTGTTTTATTTCTGCTTGACATCTGTTTTATGTATGATCACAGTATTTTGAGACTTGAAAGGAGTCTCAGACACTCTTAAGTCCTTTTAAAGGGCACCTCAACCGACACTGGATTGTGGAGTTCCTCTTGGTTCTAACCAAGGTCCTCTACAATTTTAGATTTGCATACTACTATTTGAAATAACTCTAATTGCCTTCCACTGCTAAAACACTCATACTGTTGAAAAACAGCACTGCCAAATCATCTGTTTTTTAAAAAAATTCAGTCTAGCATGGATTCACTTGTATGCTTGTTTGACTACAAAGCAATTTTGTAGGATACTTTGTTTTGTGAAGTGCTACACATAAATCATAGTTATTATTATTATTAAACTGGCTTTCACTCGTTTATTAATGTGCACCATTGAGATAATATATTACTTATGACATCTTTGCTCTCAAGCATGTTGAAACTACCTTAAATGCTTTTGTTATGTGTTGTACAGAAAAGTACGTTATTAAAGAGTCACTGTGCTGGCGCCTCTCTGCCAAACTCCAAGGGAATATTACTCGCCACATATTCAATCATATACTGTAGGTGGCAGTGAAAATAAGTTGTGGGGTTTTTGTGTTTGAAGTAGGTCAGAAATTCTGTGCTGGTAATGCGCTGGGACTCACCAGGTCTCAGCAGGGGACATTTTCTCTCCCTCGCCGGTTCAGAATGGAGGAGTAATTGAGCGCTAGATGACTCTACTCCTGGAGACGATGGCAGCCATGGAAATGTCCCCTCACAGACCAATAAAAATGTCCTCTCCTTCTTGCTGTAATTGGACCGGGGACAGTGAGGTTGGGTTCTGGCCCGAGGAGACCACCTGTGGAAATGCTTTGCTCAATACACCACTATTAAACTGATGAGACAGGGGACTCGCTGAGAGAAAAAAGTGTGATAAAGAGAGTGTTGCTGATGAGAACAAGGAGACAAAAAAACCCCCAAAAACGCACCCACTGCTTTTCACTTTTCAAATTGGAAAAGTAACGCATATGTAATTGCTCAAGGATTCCTCGGAATGACAGCTGTCAATTTCCGCACAACTCAGCTGACATCAAAAACAAATCAAGGAGTCAGAGCGAGTGATTTATTTGACTGCTTAATAATACAGATTGGGACAAGTGACAAGACTCTGGTTAAGAGCTACCAGATGCACCTGAATCAATTAAATGTGATGAAGAGTTGCAAACAAAAAAATGCCTTGTGGGAGAATTTTCAGTACGTTGTAAACATCCATAATAAGTTATCCAGCAACAAAATGCATTTTACATTAGGCTGTTTTCACATCCTACTCTGAGTGTTGATTTTTAAACCTGCTTTAATGATTTCTTTTTCTAGCCACCTTCGGCACATTGCAACAAGTTGTAAACAAGACATTGACATATTAACACCTCATAATGTTGATATGCTTGCAAACAGGTGCTGATTTACACATCCAGCAGATGTGGACCAGCATCGCTGTTCATTTAAAGGCTCTCCATTTCGCTGTGTTTTTGCCTCCAACTCCTAAAGGACTCGCTAACTGTCTGATGTTTGGTAGTGGGCAGGTAGCGTACAGTGGGTTTATCAGAGCTTTTCCACTGAAAACAGTTGCATGCTGTGCCTGGAAATGTTGCTGATGAGATGGTGAGAATCAACTGAAACAGCAAAGCTGCAGTAAAAAGTTGCGAAAAGTAAAATAATCTTTAAAAAATCCATAAAAGAGAAATGAATAGATGTGACAGTATCTGGGCACCATTCAACACTGCAAAACACATTTTCTACTGACTTTATTTTGGTTTTTCACCTTCAGGCTTTACCTAACCTGAGCTACCAAAGTCACAATATTTATTTTGCTTTTTTTAAATTAACTGAACTCAACAGACAATCAATAGAAAATGTTTTTTAGATTTTAGGGATCAATGCACTTTGAGCTCTTAAGCTGGTAAATACCGCATGTCCACCAGCTAGTCACTGACTGTGTCTGTCTTCCATTTGGTGTTGGGCAGGTAGCATAAAGTGGATTTATCAAGGCTTTGTTGTTGAAACCGGCCTCCTGCTGCTGGGAACAGGGTTGGTGAGAGCTGTGAGAATGAAACACAACAGCGAAGTTGCTGGGCCTTGCAACCAAAACATTGAGTTGACAGAGTTAAAAGTCTTTGTAGATGGGAACTGCAGAGCTGTGTGGGTTCATCACTACAAGCGAGCCTTCCATATTACACAGTCGTTTTTTCAATTGTTAATTAAAAATATTTATTGGTGCAGCTTTAAAGCAACAGTTTCTCGCTGTTTTTTTTATTTCTATCTTAGATTAGAACCTGCATTTAGAAGCAGAACAAAAAACCGACATGAGAGGTGACTGAATCACTGCAATGTTTTCTCAACTGATTTTCACTGTATTCATCTGGACACAGTGTTGCAGTAGAACAGGCTTGATCCCAAGCTGATCTGTACAAAAGGGCACGGTCCCTTTCCACAAGGCTCACTCTTTGCTCGGGTCATCTTTAAAACACACAGATCGCAGACAGGAGACGGATTCAATTCCCCTGCGCACAGACGGCGAGAATGTGCGGAAGAATAGATTGAGATAAAAGTAAGAGAGGGAAACAAGAGATAGAGGATAGAGAGAAGCTGGCGGCAGATGGAGTGAAACAGGTAAGGCATTCACACTCGAGCCCCATTCAAACATTCATCTGGCTTCTCTCTTCTGCTGCATTCATGCTGCACAGCCAATTCCAGGGCGATAAGCCAGCTGTGTGCTTCTCAAGGTAAGAGAGTGAATAGAGCAGTACAATCTTCGGATGATGCTGAGGAGGGACAGAGCCTACACACTGACCTTCCTTACACCAGCTTTGCGTCAGTGGGGGAGGAGGGTTTCATGAAGGGATTATTCCTGTCAGTCACCTTTGACCTGTCTGGCTGCCTTCCATAACAGCTCAAGCTGCCTGTCCATCACTCAAAGAGAAGCAGAGAGACAGGGAGATAAGAGAGGAGATGATTTGAACCTGTGGGAGGGGATTAAACCCTCTGTTTCTTTACCTTTGGAGAGATGGAGAAGAAAAAGGGGAGCAGGAACAACTGCGTTGTCATCCGCCGCCGCCGCCGCCAAATGTACCGGTTACTCAGCAGGTCAGTGTAATATGGAGGAACTGAAGTGACCTTTTTCATCAGCCATGAGACAAGGGTGTTCAACATTTTCCCTCTGCTGACAATTATGGTCTGTCAGAAGTGGCAGTGAAGCCCTGAGGAAAAATTCAGCCACCACTGAATGCCAAACATCCAGAGTTCCACCCACAAAGGATTGCATTTTCCAGTGCGACTCATTGGCACCCATCAGTGTGTACCTGAACGGTGTGGGCCATTTAACTAACCACAAATCCTTTTAAAATGTGTAGATCGTTAATGAAATTTTAAAAAAACGTGTGTTGTGTAAGTTTCTTGTAACTATCATTTTGCATCTTGAGCTTAATACAACCATCCATGATTTTTTATTGTAAAAGACATGTGTTAATTTCATTAACAAAAACTGATGATGAGATGGCACCGATGTCATTAAACAACGTGACTATATCAAAATGCAATACTGTTGACGAAAATGTAGTTAAAAAACTTTTTAAAAAATCTTTGTTTTCATTGACAAATAAGAAGAGTCAAAAAATATATATACAGTGTTTATTTTTCAATGTTCCATTTCCACTCTTTTTTTGGATTCCATTTCAGGAGTAACTTACATATCAACTATTTTACAGAAAGTAAGTTAAGGTTAACAGTAACAACAACAAAGCCTGGGAGAAAGCAATGAGGTGATATTTGGGCCCGTTTTTCGGTACACTGAGGCTGAGAAAACAACAAAAAAAGAAACAAATGCATTGCTTTATCAGAAGAGAAGCTATGTGGCCGTAAAAAAAGCTGGTGAGACTCCCATAAACCTGAAGAGACACATTAAGGCTCGGTACAAAGAAAGCGAGGTTAAGAAAATGTTAGATTGTTGTTTTTAAGCTATATTAAGTGAAGCAATAAGGCTGTGGTGTTATAATATGTAGGCTGTACTTCATAAAATGTGCGAATTAGAACACCTGGATGTCCTTCAATTGATGCCATCAGATCACAAGAGCAGACACTTTGCAAGGCCGCATTCTTAATCATTCAACCTGTGTTTTTCATCTGATAATGATAAGACAAAATCTCATGTTAAATAAGACAAAAAATCATGTATTGTCTATTGACTAGAGTGACAGAAATGTTCAGTATGATCTGATGACTGAAAACGACTAAAATGTTATCAATATTCTTTGACTAAGATAAGACTGAAATTCCCAGACTTTCATTTAAGTAAAAATTGAATCTCTTTTAAGAGATTCACTTGGAGCCTTTACAGCACAGCAACAATACCCAGTTTGGATGCCACATTGCCATGTGACAGGAAGCATAGGGCATTGCTTTGTGAGAGTTTTTCTTTTTTTTTTTTTTTTACAGTCATCTCTGTGTCCAGCATGTCTATCAAAGTTTGGATGATATGGCAATTTAATCTGGTCAGGTATTAGAAAAATGGCCTGCTTGTATTTATGCAGCCACAGTAGCAACAACATCAATAAAACAATTTTTTTTTCTCAATAAGAGGAAACTCAGCCAAAGAGGGCAAATGGACTGTTGCTCGGGCAACTTCAGCTCGGTCTTGTGCACGTCCTTGGACTGGAGTTGGAGAGGGACTTCCAACTTTTTATTGAGAGGTACTGGGGATGACTCAGCCATACTTGAAAGCAACGTTATAGAGCGCACATCTGTTAGAGTGACTCACCAAATCTAGATAATAACCACTGCAATTTAATCCAGGTCCTGACTACAGCCCTGAGGAGCACGCAATGACAGATCCATGCTTTCTCATTCCTTCTATCAGAGCAGGAGATGAAATCCATCAACGACAAACATCTATAGTCTGTCATAGATAAATCATCATGGGTTATATCTCGAGTGTGTGTTAGCTGAATGGCGGCGACAGAAGCATTTCTGTCGTCCCGAATGCTTTGAACTCTCTTAAGGGGCCGTGGCTGACCGTCACAGAGAGACAGCTGATGTTTCGGATGACGATGAGCCAGTGAGCTGTAACACCTCACTCCGGCAAAAACAAAATCTCCTACAAGTCTCAAAGGAAAGCTCTGCTGCAAGGGAGGCATCCAATTCCACCTCCCTTTCAGCCATCGTCCGCCAGGCGCGAGGGAATGAAAGGAGCTGGGATTGAGAGGGCAAGAAAGCAAAGGAGATTGAGACGTACAGAGGAGATGTGAGGAGGTTGTTGGGGGGATGTGTGTGGGGTGGAGCAGGCAAAAATGAATGCATGAACTTGCATAGGAGGAAGAAGAGAGAGAATGAAAGGTGGTGAGAGTACAGGGGATTTTCTCCTCTCTTCTCTCTCCTCTCTCTCCTCTCTCTCCCTTTCCCCCCTCTGGCAGTGTAGTGGTTATTTACTGCGGCCTCTCCTCTCCCGGTGGAACGGGAGGGAAATGGGCTCTTAACTGGGTTTCCATACATCACCTGCTGACACTGATGCTTGTAGTTTTGGAATGCCTACATCTGATGTTTCTTTTCAAGATCAATTATTTACAGAGCATCTAAAGAGCCGATGCGATTCATCACAGCTAATTGCAGCACATCACCGCCACCATCGATCACGTAAGCGCCATCTTTGTCCGTTTTCAACTTTGTTTCAGACGGCGGAGGAAAGGTGGTGAACGTTACTGACAGAGCGAGGTGTAAAATGGGAGAAAGTGAGCTGAGCAGCTGTCATCAGCCTGAACCCTTTTAGGCCTTAAACAAAAAACAATCTGACAATAATTATAAGTAACTGAGTTATTACTAATTATAAGTAATTATAAGTAATATTTTATATTATAGATAATACAACGAGAACTCATAGAGAAAAACTGGTATTTGGAAATTCCTTGGCCTGTGTTGTCATCTTAGACCACAAGCCCACAAGGACACCTCACTATGTCAAAACTTAATATCCTTGTGTCTTGTGGCCTCGGTTTTATGTGGCACAGACTATGAGACATGTGAGTAACTCCTTCAAATTCAGGTGGAATCTGGGTGCACCTGTAACCCACAGAGTCAATTCAGTTGTCACCCAGCGTGGAAATATTTTTAATATTAAAGTTTTCCTGACAAACAACCTGTGGTCAGAGATGAGAGAGGTGCATTTTATTAGCACCACAACCTTGATTTTTTTTTTTCCAAAATTGACCACTGAACTCTTTGTGTACACTTTTTTTATGAATTCAGATGTTAGATGTTCACTGCACTTAGCAAGCAATGTATACGTGTTTGTGTGTTTGTGTGTATGTGTGTGACACAACTCTCAGAATTCTCAGAACTTAACCAACTCTATTTTTGATTTTTTTGGTTCTCTCTCCTTTTCTTCTCACCTGCTTGTTAATGAAGTAGAAACACAAAGCCAATTTTTTTTCCACTCTCGAGTTGAAACATTCTCAAGTAGCACGAATACGTTTCGCCTCAATTTGCGCCGCCTAGAGCAAATTTTCATATGTTCCCACCCCCTCATCTGTTCCTGCTTTGCAATCATACCACATTGTAAATCTGTTTCGCTTTTTGCTGAACGTGCCTTCGAGGAGAAGGTCAGGATGCATGTTTTGAATGGCAGTGAGAAATTACCTATTTTGTTCTTTATGATAACTTGTTGGTCTTGGCTGGAAGGTAACCAAGTCTTGGTCACATGGTATTCGTCTTAGAGCATTAGGCCACAAGGACACGGCAGCATGTTTACTCCATGTGTCTTGTGGCTTGAGCATCATGTGGCACAAACTAATGAAGAGGCCCCTCCATTTTGAAGGGAGGCTGGGTGCACCTGGAGCCCACAGGGTGAAATAAGTTGTTATCCAGTGTGGGAATATGTTTATTTCCTCCTCATTGTGCCTGCCCCCCCAGCAAGAGCTTTCACAGCCTGATTGCTTTTATATGAAGCTAATGAAATGCGGTCGCATTATGAGGCAATTCAATAAATACATTAACCTTTACTAATCAAAGCATGTCATCTCCTCACTGTGGCTGTTTGCCTAAAAATGCTTGGATTAATCAAAAACATAATTATCCTTTTTCATTTTTTTACTGGGCTGTCCAGTGTTTATTGAATCAGCGGACTCTCTCTGTTGAATGGAAACAATAGACATGCTCATGTAAAATCTTTTGTTTATCTCTCTATTATAAGAGAGGAAGCTTTTTTTTTGTAAATGCCACAGACTCTAACAAGCAGCGCAAACACTCAAAAATGCATCAAGGCCAACAATATTTTTCTTGAATTTTGCTTGTGCGTGATTTCCTCTACGTCCATTATTTCATTCAACCTGGATGCGATTCATATCAATATCTTACAGCAGACAGATCGAACAGGAAAGCAGGAGGTGGGGCCCAATACGTAAAAGGCTGTAAGAAGAGGAAATGGGAAGTAAGAGCAAGGTGAATGATGGCGAGATGATCACGGGGGAACGAGGTGAAGACAGCACAAAAGATGGGGAAGTGGGAGGGGAGGGGAGAGAGGTCTGATTGACAATTTGCATCCTCTTCAGAGGGTATCAGGGGACATGATTGAATCCAGTCGGGCTGAACCCATTAGGGGAGCACTGCTGTCGGAGGCCGAGCAGACAGCCATTCACTGGTACCCGGTCCCTGCTCTTCACCGGTCTCCATTTATATTCATGCTGGGGCTGAGTTATTGAGGAAGAAGAGTGAGTGAGAGAGAGTGAGAGAGACTCAAGTGGGCCTCGTCCAGCCATCCATTTGCTATTTGTGAGCCGTAGAGTTCTTACCCGCTGCCAAGCTCGTTCACTTAACCTGGGCACGACTGATCCCATTTGCATGTGATTTTCATGGGTCAATATGTCTATAAATTGGATTCAAATTGTAGACATGTAACATCTCAGACCACTTAAAAGCACTGGGAAAGCCATTTAAAAGCGCTGGCAAAACTGCAAGGGACATTTGCATTTTAAGCAGTTTAACACGTCTCTTCTCATTAGCCTGCCTCGACAATGTTACCACAACTGAAGCCTATCTGGTGCTTTTTCTTTCTGAGACAGCCACGTGACACATCTCGGCTGAACTGAGGTAATCATTTCGCTGATGGTTTTTCTTTGTACTTCAGCAGTAGATCCCTGGGCGTGATGAGAGCAGCGGAGATATAACGCACTCGAGGGCGCGATAAGCCGCAAGTGGCCGAGGGCTGCTGGGAACGGCTCCTGACAGCTATCCCGCCCCTCACGTCTCCGTTCACCTCAGTCAGACAGCTGATCCAGAGCAGCCCAAGAGTTTGACTAGGTGACAAAGGAGGTGGAGTGTTGTGGAGAGTCTTCCACATGTCGCCATTTATCTCACAAACACAGCACACACGCCCAGAGCTACAATATTGCAGCAGCCTTGGTTTGTAACAGCCAGCTGTCAGAGCGGAGAAGGTGGAACCACGCCGACAGACTTGTCTTTCTTCTCAGGAGGGGAAAAAATCAGGAGTTTCATCCTTTGTTTTGCAAACGCTCGGATTGGACCTTTTGTGTAATACTGTGCTTCTTGTGCGTGACTCAGAAGTTGCAGAAAAAGGAACAATGTGACATTTGAAAACAATTGTATTCATATTTTAGTTTGTACCTTTGGAGTGTACTCAGTGGGATGCCAAATTGCCTATTAGGCTGTTTTCATAGAAGCTGCCATGGCGCCACTAATCCAGTTTTTATACATTTGCTCCTTGCTTTGATGTAATTATCAAAACACAAATTTGATAAGCCCGTTTGGAGCATTTTAAGAATCAGGCTGCAGCTTGAGAAATATTTAAAGTCGTACATAAAAAGGTCATTTGAAGGAGATGTAACCAGATGTATGCCCAGACTCCCGGGACCACCGTGGACGGGACTGGCTATAGAAGCATAGTAACTTTTCCTTTTACTGTACACGTAGCAATAATTCTGTTCCTAATGTGATTTTTTTTTTTTACCTCTCTTGATCACACGCTCTCTCTCCCTCGGTCTGTCTCTCGTTCCTCCTCTCCAGCCTCTTCTTCTGCGTCCCTGAGGTTTAAAATAGTCACAGAGGGATCATGTTCGTGTTATGAATGTCCCAATTAGCAGGAGGTGGAGAGAGAGGGTCTTGAAAGTGGTACTCAAGTGACTGGTGCAAAAACATTGCCAGGCCATAGTTTTTATTTAGGCAGGCTTAATGCAGGCTATTGACTTCTCAATGAGGACCAGGATTAGGTCAAATATACTTCACTCACTAATGCATGCCTAATGGTTCTACTATAGATTAGCCATTAAAGTGGATGATCATAAATATTGCTGGATTTTAAAACATTTATGAGTGAAATTCAATGCCGTGCTTCCAAAATTGTGAGTCGCTAAAGCGTCGGCGCTGGATCCAGATATATTTGCATCGTGTTAAAAAAGCGGTGGGAAATATTTGGACTCAGCACAGCTACATCGATCCCAGCATCATTCGGCTTCACTCTACAAGATGTGTTATTGTTTTCGTTGTTTTGCAGTCTACTGTATGGCGCTTTCCTCCATCTGGCACATCCGTAGCAGAAGGATGATAGTGGAGGAACAGTGCGTGCTCAGGCTTCCAGAGCTGACATGTTCTGCTTTACTGCCACGCTTTCTTTCGTTTCTCTGGCACGGCTGCTGACAAGTGCCTGCTTCACCTGTCACAAGCTCATCTGTCACCTTTGACCCCTGACAGAAATTTAAGCAAGGGGCTGCTTTGCTCAAGCTCCGAAATCCCAGACTCTCGCACAGCACTGTCAATGCTGTGTGATACGCTTTTCGGATTGAAAGCAAAAGTGAAAACTACACCGTGCGAGCAGAGTTGCAGTCAGCAGGATTTTCCGATGTCGCTGCTGGTCGGGCTGAAGCAGGGAGTCAGTCAGAGCCGGGGGTGCTGAGAGAAAGTCATTCCATATGCTGCACGACATTCCTGACGTTCATTTGAATGGCCAGGATAATTTATCTAATAGCAACATTTGACGCTAAGTATAGACACACTACAGATAAACCTGAGAATCACGCAGAGTTAAATATAGGTTCATGATCAAATGGTTTTTGTTTGGGGTCTGCGCTTCCGTCCATATGCAGCTCTCATCATTATTAAATGAATACGCTGCCAAAACTGAAAATTTTTCAGCAACCTCTTGCAACCAGATATATTTTATAATCAAGAGCTATAACCAAATTACACATCCCATTGTACGAAAGGCCTGAGAGTGTCACTGTGCAGCGGCGGTAATTGCAGTGGCATTATGTACTCTAGCTGCAGCTGGCTGGATTGAACTCTCTGGATGTGGCTGCCGGTGCTCTGATGTCTTTGGTTACTTTGATTCAGTGGGACACTTGAAAAGACACTCTGTACACACCCAAAAACACTTCAGTGTGTTTGCGTGTGATAGCAAAACTACAACCTGCTGAGGGATGCATCAGTTTGCAGGAATTTTTATGGACGAATACATATTAGTAAAAAACAAAAACCTCCTTCCTGTCATAAATACCAGTGGTGCTACACATGTAAATCACAGTTTTTATTATGAACTGATGGGTTTTTTTTTAATGCCAGATTTCAGTCTGTCAGCTGAAGGAAATAATTCTGTAACCACCCTAATGAAGGCTTAAGCTGCTTTCATACCTATCTTGTTTGCTTTACCTGTTTAGTCCAGTTAATTCAGGCTGCAGAGGTGTTGAGTACATATGCATGAACAAATCTTTAGCAACAGATCTTGAAACTGAACTGACTATATGGAATCATCATTACCAATGAACAAATGCCAATGAAAACGTTTTTAGCAGTGGAGCTCCCCTCACCATGAAAGCCACAGAAACTATATATCATAATCTGATAACTCTGTTGTTGATAACAAACTGCTGAGATTTTAACATGTCCAGTGCTTCTACAGGCTATTTTTTAATGAACTGCTTGAACTAGCAAACAAACTGAACTAAACTAAAGATGGTCAGAATCATCGCTGAATGTCAGGCCGTATGAATGATGATGTGTTCGCTTTCTGTTGTACATACTGAAGTGCATATGGGTGGTGATGCAACTGACTACCAATGTTTGCAGTGAACGGCATGATTCGAATCAGCAAAGTGATTCGTGATTTCCATTTCTATGAGGCCGGTGTTTAAAGCATCAGTTAGACTCTGGTGCAGATAAACAACTGGACTCTATGAATAAAAAAGACACCAGATATACTCATAAATGAAGTAATGCGCTGCAGGACTTGCTGTTAGGAATTTGATGTCCCCATGTGGGCTCATGTGGCACCAAACTGTCCAATGGATGAGTTACCTGACAGTCCAAATTACTTCATGTTTACTCCTCTTGGTTAGTTTGTGTGAACAGGAACTGGACCAGAAATAGAAATGAACGATGCATCCTGTTTTTGTTCCTTAATGTTTTATCTGCATGCCCATTGCAACTACCTGAGATAAGAGGCCGTCTATGCATCACGAGAGAAGACGCACTCATCGCATACTCTCTCTTTTTATAGAGCTATGAATCAATTGCTGACTTATATTAAGCGCATTCTGCTATCCGCATCAATCTTACAGCTCCCTTTTCAGGCCGCTCCTCCTCGTCTTCATCCTGTTGCTCATCCCACACATTATCCCCGCAACAGATAAATACATCTCTCTGTCTCTCCTTCTCTTTATTTCTCCCTATCTCCATTTTACCCGCACAAACAGCTACCTGCGCACACGCCCCTGGACAAAAACACAAAACCCTTTGTTTAAACAGGCGCTGCTCTTTTGTTTCCTGCCGTGAGCGGGGGTCAGGAAGAGGCTGGCAGCAGATAGTGTGTGTCCAATGGATCGCTGCTCAGGAGTCAATTAACTGGGGTCTGTGCAAATGAACAGAACAAGGGGCGCAATCAGCTCCAATCTCCCGCTAAGTCCTGCCTCCTGACTCATTTATTAAAGCATGCTGGTAAATTGACTGCTCCGGACTTTAATGGGATGCATTTTAAGTGGTGGCGGTTGGCGACTAAGAAACACCGGTCCGGCGTTTTCAGGAGAGACAGATGATAACACAGAGAGAGAGAGAGAGATGTGGGGAGAAGATGCAGAGGCCTAATGAAACGATTCCCGGGCATGGTCTGCTCAGACAGCCTCCGCCTTCACTACATCGCATCAGCGTTGGCATTATGAGACGGAGCAGGATGCGTTACAAGCGTTTTTAATTAATTACCTTCCCGTAGCAGCAAACACAGCTTCAGTCACTCTGCACCACTGCCCCCAAACACTAATCCAGGAAATCCATGCTGACAATCCTCTCAAGGCTGTCCTCTTCCCTTAACGTTCATTTCCCCTGCCCATTTCACGCGTGGAAATCCACTGGTGACACTTCAGGTCAAAGATGATTTCCCAAGTGTGATTCGGCGGGCCACTCCTCTCCGTGTGAGCGGATCAATGAGTTCACCACGACGCCACAGCAAGAGGCCATGAAGCCTGTTTACTGCAGTTTACCAACCAACTCCCACCTCTTTTTCCCTACTGTACTGCATGTACTATAATGCAGTGGCCCTTGGCAAGGCTGGATAGCGTCTCTCAGAATAATTTCTGTATATTTACACAACATGAGGTCTGCATAATCATCCTAATATACATAATGGTGGATGTCATTAGAGGTAACTTTCAAACTCTTTTTCTTCCCTCACCTCCACTACAGTAAGTAAATGCATCATAACTGTACGTTATCGACACCTTGTCTCAAATGAATCTATATCAGGCCTTCCTCTATTTCCTGCTGAGAGATTTTTTTTCATCCAATTAATCTGGAGGAAGGAGACGGGTGAGAAGGAGAGAGAGAGAGAGAGACAGGGAACATTCCTTCATTCAAAACTTTTCACAGCCATTTACTATATATCAGTGTCCTTTTAAAATCAGACAGCCCATTTCCCCTGTAAAAATAGTAAAATGTATTTTAACAGCCTTCGTAAAAATGGAGTTAAAAAAAGCTAAAACAATGAAAGCCTGACCTCACAATACGTACCAGCTGTGACATTAGAAGTGAGTAAAACTTTCAAATAAAATATGTCTGTCTTGTTCCTCCTATATTTCATTTCAGCGGTGTTCTGTTCACTGAGCAGTGCAATAAAAGTTTGAATCATTTTTAAAGGCCTGTAAATCGAATCTCTGGATTGGACACAATGGGGAAAAGGGGAAGAAAGGGCACAGTCATCAGCAGGCTGCCAGATATTAGAAGCTCCTCTTATAGGGAGGCTCGGGGCTTCTGTCAATGTCAGCTGGCACAATGGAGCTGGATCTGGGCTGGAGAACTCCACGGATATTTCATTGTTATTTGCTTCAGCCCCATGTTCTTATTCTTCTACGGCTAACATCCCTAAAGAAATGAAAGGTGCTGCTGTGTACGGGCATGTCGGTCATGCGGTGACCTACATAAAAATGCATTATGTGCATGGACAGCACAGGTTTGTAGGCGTGTTTTTACACTTCTGCACGAAATATGGCATCACATGAAACTGACATGTTAATATTTTGCATTGGTTTGTTGTAAGTTAGATTATTGGCCCTATAATATGAAACAAAGAAAAGGTTATATCTTCAAAGCACCAATCAGTGTTCGGAATGTACATGGACGACCAATCAGGTTCTGCCTCTTTACTGTGTCACCTCACTGCTCTGTTACTGAGGTTAAAGGAAAGATCATAAAATTGTGCGAAATCTGATGTTTTGAAACCTCACAATCGAGTTTATGACAGACTCAATAAACATTAGCTTTGTACATATGCTTGAAAGATAGCTCACTTAATTACAACACCCTTGTTAATGTTTGTTAGAAAGAATTAGTGTTATTGTTAATACCTCAAAATTTATAGGTGACAGCAATCGTGGATGAAGCTTTAATATGTAAAAATCTGAAATATGATGTGTTTTCTTTGCTCTTTAAGTTGCCAAAAAAAAAATCTGTACTGACTGTATCATGTTCTTAGCTAGGTTCCTGTCTGTTTTGCTTGTGTAATTCAGCAGGCGTGAACTTTATCATATTGACCACATTCATACTCAAACAGTGATAACTGTAGCTTGTCTAAGCAGGAAAGTGGAGGCCTGAAGTGAAAGGATGAACAGAGGGTCAAACAGAAAAAGACTGTAAAATAAAGAGAAACAGCATCAGCAGGTAGAAAAACCTGTTTTCAATTGTGTTGGTAGTAAAATAGTAAAATTATTATCAGTTGAAATCGAATGAAGGGAAAAGACTTTCAAAAAGTGTCTCCTTTTTTTGTCCTCCTTCAGCAGACAGAACCTTATAATTCCAAAGTCACAACTTCTTTATATGTAACATGTTGTCTCATTTCAACATTTAAAGATCTGACAGCAGTGAAAAAATAAAGTGTGTGTGTTCACCCTGCGAAGGGTTGTCGAACAATAAGTAAAGCAACACAGCAGAAACATCCAGACCTTTTGAGCTCGTCTGTGTTGGACTCGTGTACACGAACCCCGTAGGATCCATCTGTCTGTTGCCCCGGCTCCCCGATGAGCCGTGCATCTCCGACCCAATAAAAAACTCACGGAGCTCCGCTGACAGCTCTGCGCTGCGGAGGGCTCTGATCAAAAAGAGCTACAGCCATTCTAATAGCCACATCTCATTGCATTATATTTCACACAGTAAATATGGCATCAACCTGTCAAGGCCCGGTGAAATTTAGGACGCTGAGCCTGCAGCCCATTTTTTAACCTAGTCCGAGCTTTTTCCATGTAAAAACAGGACGGGGTGATAGATTTATGCTCACCCTGTAGAGCATGTTTGAGGCGCTGAGAAGCGGGTTCACGAGGTTGACACACTTCACAAGCAAGCATGCCACAGACACACTTAGAAGATGTAAAGCAAAGTGAAGCCATAGCTATAAAATCCTCTTACGCTTGGAATAAATTAAGGCTTTGGTTACTATATGATGACAAGGACATGTGGCCCTGAGGAGTGCATACAATGAGGCGTAGCACCAGCTGTTGTGTTGGATTTCTAGGAGAAGGATCTGAAGAAATTCATCTTTATTCACCTCAAAGTACCATCTCCTTAGCCTTTGCTTTAGCGGCAGCCCAAAAAAATCTTTTCTCTGTGCCATCATCAGTTTGGATTCTTCTTTCCCTTTTTTTTTTTTTGGCTGCAGTCAGTCATAGCAGATATCAAGGGCATAAGCAGATAACCAGATAATCCCACTTCAAGCTTCATTCCAGTGAGGTAGCACACAAAGTGTTCAATTGTCTTCAAGAGATTCGGCTCAGAAAGAATCCAGCTGCTCCTCTGACAGCTTGGCTGACACAGCCCTCTACTCTGAGGATGGTGTTGTTAGGGTTCATTTATTGGTCGGGACTTAAAGCACAAAGACAGGGCTCCTTCCAGAAACCTTAAGCAGGTCTGTGTGGGATCAGATCTGATACTACGGCACATCCGACTTTTCCTATTGAGGAACACTAACCATGTGTGTTTTAGGCACTTTTAGAAGTCTACTTGTGAAAGATTCTCTTCTGGAAATATTATAAACCCGGCAGTAGAGATCTAATGATTTCTAAATTGAGCTGAAATCGGGCAATGTTATCCTTTAATGTAAGCCGCGAGGAAAGCATTTCTCTAATGAGGCAGTTGGCCTGGAAAAGGGAATGATGGAGGGCTCAGGTGTTCTGTATTTTGTGGGAGTCGAAGAAGTGCTTTGAATAAAATCTTTCATGAGAATAAACAAGACTTTAAAATATGAGACAGATAGATTTCTTTGGTGGAAACACCTCATTGATTAAACCATTGCTATATCTTTCATCTAATCGTCTGTGATTGTGGCGAGATGCGTTTGATTCTAAAACAGCAACGCAACTGAAAATTTAAACTTTTTTGTCCTCATTGCTTTTTTGCTTTTTTTTTACCAGTAAAACTCTGCAATATATCAGACAGTGCTGAACAAGGAGCGAAGGAGCCAAACAGATTTCATTACTCGCAGAGAGGATATGACAGGCCCAGGAAATGCCACTTTAGGAATCCCGCGGGTGCCCCGTGTTCTGCCGCCACGCACCCTGCACACTTAATGGAATCTGTGCACTTCTGCTTTCCATATCAGTGGAGCTGAAATGTCAGAGGAGTAATATGGACATCCCCTCCTGACACTGCAGACTTAATTAAAGATCTTGGACACATCTCAGAGATACCAAGAGAAAAAAAAACAATGATGATGGGGGTGTTTAGTTTCTGTGATGGAGGCATGTTGCTCTGTCACATGGCAGCGGTTGTAACGGTGGACATCAACAATAAGCCAGTGTTGTGCTCATTGTGTCATTAATGATGTGTGAGGGAAACAAAAGTCTCAACTTGTTGTTCATCTCATGTTGAATGGAAAAGTTTGCTTCATATTTAGAGTGTTTTTCTCGTCTTTTCGTCTCAGTGAATCAGCAATTTCCCCAAAATGACAAACTCTTTCTTCTCCTTCTCCCCGTTAAACATACGGTGCATTACGTTCTGTGTATTCTTTTCAGCACTCACAAAGAACTAATAGTAGAAAACCACAATGTATTCATGAGCTGTACCTACACAGTTGTGAGATTTTGTCCAAAAATGCTGCCTGGTATTAAAAAAAAAATGCATGAGCCGCCTCTTCATGCCTTCTGTACACAACTTGGTTGTGGTTCACACTGCGGCCCTACGCTCCTGAATATCTTTTATAGACCCATCCAATCTCATCCCATCCAATCCTTTTTTGTGTCTGTGTACGTGTGTGTGTGTGTTTCAAAGCTGAAGGCCGGGAGAGATGGAGCGGCGGCGGCGGTTTTAGGTTAATGTCAGGTTTAAACATGAATCGAGTCCAAAGATTTTTAGATTTCGGAGATTTTAGTATATGTTTCTGATACTTTTCCCCCGATGTACTGATTTGGAATAAGCTCTGACTCAGTTAGTGCCTTGTTGTTAAATACCAGCTTCAAAGAATAGATGAATGAGCTGACCTCTGGTGTATGCATGCTGGCTATCTCTCTCTCTTCTTTGTCGGACTGGGTTTTTTGCCAGGCCCAGTATTAGAGAGCTGGATGGACGACCAGCTGCTGGACACTGGCAGCACTGCAGGAGACACCCTGAGCTTTGTACACTCACGGAGCCAGCTGATGAATTTACAGCCGCATTGATATTCTTCCACTCACACTCGCCAGTATACTGGAGCACCTTTTAGCATATGGTGGGAGACCAGGAATAGTTCTGACCTAGTTGGAGCTTCTGTACTTCACCATCAAACTTCTGTCTCCCTCTAGATTCTGGGTTGCCATGCACCGGGAACCAGAGCCAAATATCTTCACTAACTTTACCCTCAAAGTTTGCGTGCACTTCTCTTTTTTTTTTTTTTTTACTGGTTTCCATAAATGTGTTCAATCAAAGCAGAGCATTTTAAGCAATTGCACTGTTAGCCATTGATCAGCCTTGGATACTATGAGATATAGGTTTCTTGAATCATCAGAATTTGAAACATATTCATACAATCCTGCAGACATTGTTGGAGTGAGTGGACTAATAATTTAATACAGATCTTGACTACTATTTCCCAAATCTCTCTTAATGAGAAAAAAACTGCAAATTAAATAAATGCATTACTTTCTGAAAGGCATTGAAACAGAGCTACTTCCTCATGCACTCCACAATATGAGTGAGGCCAGTACACTTAATACTGTTTTTCATTACTTTCTGATGTGGATCGAAAGATCCCCATGCAGTTCTGACTATTGATTGACAAGCCGGGGGTTCTAAGAGCTTTGACAAACAGATATAAGTGGAAATAATCCATGCTGGCCACATTGAGGGTAGTGTCCATTTATATACATGAAGGTCAGTCAATCAATAGTTGGTATTAAAACAAGCAACACAAGGTGATGCTTTGTCAGATCAATGTGCGAGCAATCTATTGCCGCAACTCCACAAAGTTCTGACCTTTTCAGTAAAATTCTGAATCTCCTCAGATCACTCACTGCCCCACCCCATCCCCCCCCACCCCATTTTTTTTTTTTTTAGCTTTGAACAAGTTCTCTGTAAGCATCAATTTAAAAATTAAACTGAATGCATAAAATATTTGCTAGAAGCATATTTAGCATGCTTAAACATTCACATCGAAAGGCACGGCTAACAATCCAGATGAACCCAGGTTTCAACAAAAGAGATCATTAATTCATGAATCTTCCGTGTAGCTGTTAGAAAGCTGTTTTATAAATATGGTAGCAGCTAAAGTTCATGTTAGATGTCACAGACAAAGGCTTATCCTTTCAGTTGTCTTTAGTTTTGTTGCCAATAAAAGGGCCTCTGTGCTTGATAGTACAGTCCAGCAGCTGCTCAACAACCATCTGCTGTTCCATGTTACAGTTTGAGTTCAGCATCACAGACGGCCCATACTGTCTCTTACAGAGTATGAAATGGCTGGCACTTTCTTTTCTTTGTGATGCTCTCATGGCCCTGCTACATAACCAAATATCATCATCACAGACCTTGCAGCTAACCTTTACATTATTGCTCGCGTCCGCAGGTGTTCTAGCGAAAACTGGAACGCTTTGGCCTTGTGCACAGTCTTTACATCACTACTGTTAGACGGGCTGCACCTGCACCCTTTCCAGAGCGTCTTGTAAGATGTTAAATCGACAATTTGACAAATTGAAAAGAACGTGGTCTTTTGATGTCCAGGGTGCTAAAGTGGTGCAGTCCAGCTTTGTCCAGTCGAGGCATTTAAGCGAGATCAGGTCATGCCTTTCATTTGCAGGTCTAGAAAATGTCATCCATGTTTTTTTCTCTCCTCCAGACTCGACTGCTGCGATGCACATTTTACCCGTATCAGCATGCTGTTTGCCCAATTCACTATCCTCTTTTAAAACTCACGTTTGTCCTACGGCTTTTTCTCGCTGGGTGGTGTTTGTAGAAATTGCTTAAATTATTTTATCATATTTTTTTTGTAATTCAACTATTTGGGATTTTATGTACTTTTCCACTTTGCTTTTATTGCAAAGTGCTTTGTAACTTTGTTTTGAAAGCATATTTGAGAGCATTCCAAGATAAAGCCTGAGCGTCATGTTTATCCCTGTGTGTGCTAGTGGATTCCAGTCTCCTTCACAGCGCTGCAGCCTTGTCTGATTGATTCACTGTCTTCGGAGACACAATGAGTCACACAAAGTTCAGACGGGTTCAGACTTTCAGTGAATTCTTAATATTCTTATTGTGATATAGCAATGTGCAGGTCTTTGTCTACCTGTGCTGCATAGCAATGCGTCAAATGCATACGCTCTTGTGAAGCAGATAGAAGACACGGCTTCCTGCTACATGCTATTCAAGATAGATATTCAAATCTCCTGCTGGAGTTTTCAATCAAATGCTAATTAAGTTGTTCTAAGGACCCGAGGGCTTGTAGTTGATAGAAGTGTTATGTTGCGGATACCTCATGTAAATGGCCAGTAAGTAACCTGGAAAGGTGAAAAGAGGTCTTGAAGTTGATGTAAACCCCAGGTGTAATGCCTGTTGGAGCGATAAAGCCCTGTTTGTTTTTCCCCTCTACTGCAGTAAGCTAAAAATTGACTGGCACTATCTAAGCCTCTGGCGATTATCTGACGTGCCAGAGGGTTCATGCTGCAAAGACTAATTAGTTTCATTAACTTGCGCTCAAGATAAAAAACAATTGCTTTCATGTAATTGAAATGCTGATTTTCCTATCCCTCAGCTCTCCCCTCACCGCTGCCTTGTCTCATTCTTCTACGGATGCTGTATCAGTTCTCCGGCCCACCCCTCCGCCCCTGTACATTGGGTTCGCCACACCATCACCTTAGCCCTTTTTTGCTAATTAATTTCGTTATACACTAACACTTCATCGGTTCTGTGAGCTCCTGTGAAAACTGCTCCACTATGCGAGTCCTTATTTTGGGGGTGTCACATTCTGTTCTGTGATCTTAGCAGCTGTGTGTTAGTGTGTGCTAATAGATTCACAACATTAGGTGCAAGTTCATGAAAAAGCCGAGCGTTGTGAAGAACTCCTGGTCATGGCCGGGTTTGTTCAAATCACACAAAAAATTGCTTTGCTCCCTGGTGTTGACAGAAAATAAAATCTGAGGTGCTCATCTGGCAAATCTGATTATTTTTCTTTTGTGATGATGAAATAAACTTTTGCAGCGAGCTTGAGTTTCTGCAAATGCAAACTGTTTGATTACAATATCTATAAGTTCAATTACTATTTTGTTTATGAATCCATAACAAAGCAGCAAACAGACGTTTCCTGATATGATAAATGTCACTGATTGTGAATTGAACTGACAGCCATGTTACTGTCACGTTATTAGATCATGTACGATCACATGAAATCCTTGCTCCTATATGGTCACCCGTCATCGCCACAGCTAGCAACTCCGTCACTAATCAGCAATATCATCATCATCATCTCCATAATGAGAGCAACAGCAAGAGCTGCAGTATCCTCAGCAGCTATAACTGCGGCAGAAACCACATGATAGCTGATGCTAGCAGCTGGCGTCTTCATAATGAAACGTCACTTTTCATCAGAGACGAAATCCAGACGATCTTGTCAAACAGCGATCCATTAAGACAGGGTGAAAAGTGTGTCTCGGATTTTAAGCACGCATGAAGCACGTGCGAAAAAAGTGCTCATCGACAGAGATGTGAATGTCAATGGTGCTGCATTCAAGGCCACTGAAAATGACACCTTCTTTTCATGTTGATAAAAGTTTCATTGACTTCACACACATACTAAGCATTCATTGGCGCGTTGCTCGTTTTCAGTTCCCCTCTCACCTCCGCTTTTTCACAGTTTTGGTGCTCTCCTGTCTTTTCTTACCCTTTTAATGAATGTTTTATCATCTGTGGCTTCTGCAGATGCACTATAATTATAACAGAATTTGAATGACAGCAGATCACAATCACATTTTGATTTATAGGCGGAGAACTGCTGTTGATATACAGAAAAGATGAACAGAACTTATACTTTTCACCAAATTTAGCCCAGTTTAGACATGTTTGTTTCTAAAGATGACAGTTGGGTTTAAGACTTTGGTCAAGACTGAATCTGTTAAATGGATGACCTTGAAATTTCATGGTCCCCTGAGGGTTAATCCTACTGACTTTAACTAACTCTGACTGACTTGTAAGTCAGTGTAGTCATAGTCACAATGTAGTCATAGTGCCACCTACTGGTAACAGGAAATGGCAAGTTTTATACTTTGACTTAATTCTTTTTTTTACCATTTGTGGGGGTCAGACTTTAACAAAATCCTTCAAGGAGGTTGATCCACCAATCCACCTTGGAGTCGGTCAGCATATTTAAAAGGACTTAACTATGAAAGGTTGTTAACTTTTGAGTTTTCATGGAATAGCGTTGCCGTGCTGCATGTTTCACCAGGAAACTGGAAGTGTTTTGTAATTCAACGTTACATGGTCAAATCTGCCCCAAACTCCACATGCTTTATAACAGTCCCCTGAAGACATCTACATGCCA
The DNA here is from genome assembly GCA_025331565.1 of Holacanthus passer. NCBI lineage: Eukaryota > Metazoa > Chordata > Actinopteri > Pomacanthidae > Holacanthus > Holacanthus passer. The sequence continues at coordinate 5,228,084 of JAFREQ010000011.1, forward strand.
GTACTGAGTTTTAGTCATAGCACCACCTTCTGGCAACAGGAAATGACGGTCTCTATCCTTTTGATGTACCACTCCTGGCAGGTTGAACAGATCCACCTCAGATTTGCTCACAAAAGCCTGAAGACCTTGATGATGCTTTGTTGTGAGACTGTTGTGCTGTGAGGACATGAGATGTGAGTAAGATGCTGAACACTCTAAAATTTATACCTGCTGAGCATGTTAGCAATATCCCAGACAGCATCTTGCATTTAACATCGTACGGCCGCACAGAGGGACTAGCACAGCTGCAGACTCTTGTCAGCATACCACCAGCCCGTTGCCCGTTCCTGCCTCCTCTCCTCACTTCACCTCCTGGTTTTGTCCTCCACCTCTCTTCAAACAGGCCGGCATATTGTTCACTATGGAAACCAGGTTGCAGCTTCCCGAACCAAACGCCCCCTTCCTCCATTCACTTTGCATATAATTTACCCTTTTCCTCTCCTCTTTTGCGCTCGCGGGTTCCTGGTCTTTTCCAACAAAACAGATGAGGGATGACGTGCGTGATTTTGTTTGGTATTGTTCGGGAAGTGACACATGCCAGGGTTTGACAGAGAGGCACAGCGGGGACTGACTCAGGCCTGTTTGCCCTATAAAGAGATATCGGCATTTTGACCAGAGGGGTCCGTGCCCATCATTAATGACCTTTTCAAACACACAGACTGAATACATTGTATTGAGGCTGCACTGTCAAACCTCTTGCTAGCCCAGGGCTGCTTTGTTCTCTGAAGTGTTGGGGCTGCATAAATCAAAGGTTTAAAGATTTTTATATCTCGCCTTCTAACAACAACACAGAAATGACAGGACTAGGCATTGAATAGGAAAAGAGCTGTTTTGCTGTTTCTGATATCGAATGTGTAATTTGACAGTCGCCATAAACAAGCAAACAAACAGATTATATAAACAGGTTTTTCTTGAGGAGCTTGAGAGGAGCGTCGCTATTTATTAGCAGCTTCAATTAACTTACAATATATTTGCAAGTTTATAGTCTTCAGTAAATGACTTAATAGTATGTTGTAAACATTTATAGGCTTTCCATGAGGCTGGCTAGAGGACGATTGTAGTTGTTATTTGGATCAACAGAAAACCTATCACACAGTTTCCTCATTAAAATGTATTCGGATGAAACTGATTCATCGAAATAATTATGTGCAGTTATGACAGCATTTTCAATATTCTGTCAGAGTTTAACAAAAGAAAACAAGAACTTCAGCTTCTTTTGATAGGCCATTTTTAAAAATCTGTATAAAATTCCCTACAACCCCTTAAACTTTGGAACTTGCGTGTTGATTTTTTTTTTTGAGCCGAACATACCAAAAGTGATTATGTGCCATGAATGATTATGGGTTAACACGAACAGGAAGTGACAGTAATAAAGCACCGCAGGATGAGCAGACAGGCTGACTGGTAGGGAGAATGAGACACTTCTGCCTCTGAAGCATTACTTCCTGAATTTCCATTTCAATCACCGGCAGCCTCCTGGGAGGCACCCGGCCCGGAGCCTGGGTGGGAGGAGTCGAGCCCCCTCGTTGCCAACTGTAGTTAGCATCGAGCAGCGCAGCCTGAAGTCTCTGCGTCGTGCTCCTCCTGCTGCTATTCTCTTTCACACCTGTGAGGAACTATACAAAGTTTGCATGCAGCACAATCTCCATCCTCCCCATCCTTCATCTCCCAATCTCGCTATCTCTCTCTCCAGTGCTGCCGCCCCTCTCCCTTTTGCAAACACCTCACTATCTTTATGTGATAACACCAAAACTTTCTTTCCATACTACGCGCAGATGTTGGAAGTCTTGCTAAACTTTGCTTCCACTTTTCCATAGTCATCACTATAGTAAGTGGGAAATAATTGAATGCCTCAAACTATAAGGACTGCTAGTGGATTCTTGTCTTGCCTGGAGGCCTGTTCCCTCCTGGCTTGGCTGTGGGTCATTTGAGTTGGTCATTAAACATAGTGTCTCCTGGCCTTGGAAATGGGGATCCTATTTAGGGGTGTAATCTAGCCGTATACTCTGGGTTAAAAGGTGGCGGCAGCTCCCTACACAATAAGCCTATCCCCTTTATGTATGTGACACGTGTTGTATGCCTGGCTGTGCTCAGGAGTCGGAGCAGCACTTTCTGTCTGTAAGTGGGATGCACTGATGCTCACTGACATAAATAGGTCCTGCATATTTGGTAACACATCGCCTGGATATATTTGGATGCGTTGCAATAAAAAACCTCTATTTGCTCTCCCTCCCCTCTCTCTTCTCTCTGTGTTTTATATAAGGCTATCACAACTGAAATGTTTTATCTCCCCGTGCAAATGAATTGTGGTGTTACGACTTCTTAATATTCCCATTGTTTATGCGAGGACGACCGCACATAATATCCTCTCGCGTACAGATGTGCTTAAGAAGAGCGCGGATCAAGTGATGAGGGAGAAAAATAGGCTCGAGTAAGTGCTTCTCTGTCCCTCTCTTTCTACGTCTCATTCTCTCTCTCCATGTGCTGTCAATACTGTAAGTAAGATGAAAGGGTTGTTTAGGTGAAATACAATAAAGACATTTCTGCCTCCGGACCCACTGGCTCAGGATCGATGGCTGCCAGGCGTGTTTTCCTGTAACTAACATACATGAATACTATAAGAAGATGGATCTGTAGTTAGTCACAAAGGTTTATTTTTTTTCTCCCATGATTTGAGACCAACTATGCATGAGGAGAGCATTATCTCACTTTGCTTTGTTGTGCTGGAGGTTAAGGGCATCTTCTAAATGTCATGGAGATGATTCTTCAGATTGATACACACATTACATTGGATTTTTTTTTTCTTTGCTATAAGAGCCCATGCAAAGATATCCACAGCTCAGCTCCACGAAAAACATATTGATCTATCTATAATAGACTGAATAGAAGCTCACGCACACAAACAATGAGAGGCAGTAGCCCTCTGGCTAAATCAGTTATTCAGGTTTTTAAATGTGTTTACTTTTTTGATCCTAAATGACTCAAGTGTATAAGCCTGTCATGTCGACTAGGTTTTCCCTAAATACTTCCACACTCTGTCTTTAAATATGAGCATTTTGACCACATTACACTGTCAAGCATTAACTTTAAAAAAAAAAAAAAAAAAAACTCAGCGTGCTGCAAAACAAGCTTTCACACAGCTTCACTCTGGTCCATGGCTGAAGAGCGCTGTGCCAAAACAATTTTGCCTCAGGAGGGAAATCAATATCAGAGAGGAGAGTAGAGACACATGGCTGAAAGATACACAAAGCTTTCCAAACATATTGCCTTTGAAATTTACTGTATGATAAAAAAAAGTGTGGTTTTACAATCCCTAATTGTGTTGTTGAATGGTCTATTATACATAAGAAATCGATTTATTTTTTTGCAACTGGTAACGATCCATTATATATTCTCCAGCCCCAGAAATAGCTGTGAAACAAGACCACCAAATCAGTTCATCTGTAAAAATCTACCCCACTGTGTAGTTAATTTTAATTTGCTAAAGTTCATAGTAGGGTTCATTAGTAACACTTTGAATGTTTGTATCAATTAACATGACATAGTGCATTAATTAATGGGCAAATGTGGCATGCATGAATGTATAATAGTCTCATAAGTACTTAACAAATGCTTGTGAAAAGCGTGAAAAGTAACACCAGGTTTCACCGCCCTCCCTTGTGTTTCACCTCTGACCAGGGGTGTGGTCAGAACTGCACATGTAACCACACCCAACAGTGATGTCACAGTGTACTTGAGTGCACATCCACATCACTGCAGCAAAATTAAACCACAAAGAATTTCATTCAGACATATGTATGTTTACATCAGGTGACATTTTTATAGAGCCACAAAGTCCTTGTATGGAGGAGGTTGGGATGTATAGATGGTCGACAAAACTCTGACACCAGAAATCGCTGTTTCCTACCACTAGCCAACAAGGATTTCTTTTAACCTCAACCAAAGTTTTGGTTTATTTTTCAGCAGTGATTTGTAACAGTTCTGGAGCGCCCAGAGAAATGATGTCGTCCTGCTGATAGCGGCATCAGATCAGAAAAAGCTTCCGCATGTCGTTCTAAAGGGTAATTACAAACAACCTTGTTTAATTTGGGAGACTTGCTGAAACGTTTTCATGTAATGACCCGCTCCTCTTCCGTTAATTGAATAACATTTTGCTTTATTGTGAGACTGATTGCATTTTCTGTTCAATAATAAAATCATTCAGGCTGGACAGGTGCGATAATAGAAGACTAACTAGCAGGTTAGGTTTAAAAGGCCCGGCCACAGAACATGAAGTATGAAGATATTCAGAAAAATCTGTGATAAGCAAGAATGTGGTGCTCAACTGCCGTTTACTCACATGCAGTTGAAAGCAAAATGAAAAGCTTGCACAAACACAGATGGTTAACAGACATGTCCACATTCATTCAAGTGAGTAACCACTTGCTTTTTACAACAAATTCATAAAGAAAAAAAACCCCATAAGCTCTACAGAAAAACTATGTTGCTTGATTTAGCTGTTTATCCAGCATCAACTAAGTAATATACAGCAGCTGCCTATATTTGTGTGCAACTAAGGCTTCAGTCTGTTTGCATCAGTCTGGAAGCCAACAGACAGCTGGTAGATACGAAGCAATGAGATGGAATGACTGTGGCTCAGTGTGGGTGTGAATATCTGCTATCAAGACTAAATATTTGTTTGTCTGTTGTTGTCGAGTCTCGCTCATTGTGTTTGTGTAAATGCATATTACAGGGCACGTTTTGCTCGCGCTCATGTAGATTCTCCATTGTGTTACTGTGTTTTTGTGCTCGCGCTCTCTGCGTGCCGATATGCTTACAAGACACAATTCCTCTTTTTATTTCCCTTTCAGCCGGCAACCGAAGATATCTTAGGAAAGCACACGGCTTTTAAATAAACCGAGCGAGCGTTTGATGTGTAAATGCATATTCCAGACATGTAAATAGAAAGCTATCAGCTTCTCAGCATCTGTCTGTCAGAGTTTTGACTTGTCACCAATGTTCTTCTTCTTCATCTATGCGCGTTTCTCTTTTATGTGCCTTTCCTTTCTGCCTTGACAAGAAAGCAAACTGGCAAGTGTAGCCTGAGGCAGAGCAAGTTAGCCTTTGTTTAAAAGGTTATGCATTTGTGCTCATGCTGATAGTGAACGTACAAGCCCAGTGGTTTAGCAACTGTTTGAAATTGTGGCCACATATGCACCTGAATATGACAAAGAAAGCTGTAAAATTATAGGCCAGTGTTCAGTCTTGTCAAATATTGAACAATTTAATTGCTAAGACAATTAAAAATAGGCAGTGGTGGAAGATGTTTTCAGATGTTTTACTTAAATAAAAGTACTAAAATCACACTGAAAACACTTCACTGCAAGTAAAAAACATGCACTCAAAATACCTCAAATGTAATTAAAGTCACAAAAATAAAAGTACTCATTCTGCAGTAAAAAGGTCCCTGTCAGTGTTTTACTACTATCTCTGATGTTTTTGGATTAATATTACTGCTGCATTAATGTGTGTGCTGCATTTGGCTGCTGTAGTTGTTGAAGGCTGAGCTCATTTTAATGCCTCCATGTTCTGTTGCAGTTGTTACAGTGTTCTGTGTTTGTATGTTTGAAAACCATGTATCTCTAAAAAGTCAAGTTCTCATAATAAAAACAGCTTGTTTTCAGTTTTTGTGATGATGCATTTTCCAGCTAATCCAAGAGTGGTTTGAAATAAATTATTTAGCTTAAGAATGAAAGAATTGTCTCAACCCAAAATAACACTTTAGTTCTTCAGTTTATCCGAAAATCCAAATTCAAAATCCCCAAATTTGGATGCACATGGTTTTCACAGGACAAGTAACCTGAAAAGTAACTAGTAACTGAAGCTGTCGGACAAATGTAGTGGAGCAGAAGTATCAAGTTGCATAAAATGGAGATACTCAAGTTAAGTGTTGCAAATTTGTACTTAAGTACAGTACTTAGTTACATTCCACCACTGTGAATAGGACTCATTTTCATAACAGGCATACGTAATCTTAAACACACATATTTATATATACTACACATTGTACACGCCCTGCCACAACAGTTAAATTGACATTTGGCTTTAACATAACATAAATTCTTTGTTTTACCATCCAACGCAAAACAGAGTGACTCTTCATCATAATCCTTCAAGAAACAGTCTTTACCTGCAGGTTAGAAAGGTAGAAGTAAAAAAGTTTGTTTCTTATCAAACAATAAGCCACAGAAACCTCGTCATGAAGCTCTTCCACTCTCCATCTGTGCATTCACTATCTGCCAAACAAAAAAAGCTATGACAGAACAGTTCTACTGACCAGTGAATGAGTATGAGGCTGCTCTAAAATGCACAGACCAACCAACTCACGATCCTGCTCATCAGCTCGGCACGGTAGGAACATCCTGGATCTGAGAGGTGGATTATGCTGCAGAGGTGATATGACAATGTCCTGTGGATGTGGATGAAAACCTGAAACGGTTGGAATTCATTGTAACTGGCATGACCTCAAGCTCTGCTTTCTATGAAGGTGCAAAAAGTTTTACATTCACCTTTCAAAAGATAGATTTTTAGGTGTAGTATCACTTTAAGTCACAGCCTATAATGTAATGAGACCTACTGTACTGTCTGGTTTCCATGTACAGTATAAGTTCAGCCTTCATTTATTCACAGCTATGAGAACGACTGCTCAGCTTTTAGTAAAAGAAAATGTTTAAGGAAGAAAAAAGCATTATATTATCTCCGTCTTTATTGTCCCAACAGGCAGCCAGGCCTAGTTTTCAATATTTTAAATATTAATATTGTTTCACTTTTAATATCGAGGACACTGTTCTTTCATCTCACACACACACACATACATAAATGCACACATCCATACAAACACTGTTGACATTTAAAAGAACATGAGTGAAAGGAAATTGTTGTACAGTTCAATTCCAAATTTCTTATTATTTAAGGGCATCTTTCTGTACACATAACCTTCCAGCGACAGAGCCACAGCGCGCCGTGTAAAAGCTTTGTGCAACCTCAATATGTTTCCTCATTTCTTTAGGTTCTGTGAATAGCTGTCACGAGTTCAAATAATATTTAGACTGAAAACAGAAAGAGTGCCACTTTCATTCCCTCAGGACCCGGAGCGTACGATGCGTGTGTTTGTAGTGCTTGAAGAACAAGATTAAAAACATATACGTGCGTCTTGTGTCGGATGCTTTTAAACGCTTTCTGTTGTTGTCTTTGGAAACAGCCCCACATGAGCAGAACCCCCGTTGGGTGATATGAAAACCGTCTAAAGGTCAGAGCCAGCGAAAAACCCTCCTTCCCTCCAGACTCGCCACTGTGCTGTTGATGTTGCTACCACCGCTGTTTACTTCATAATCCGAAACATTTGTTCATTTCATTTGTGGCTTTTAGAGGAACTAAATATCCCAGAGATGTTTAGCCCTTTTCAATGTCTGATCTTACCATGAGCTCATTAAAAATGCATGATCTGCACTCCAGCTCTGGCTGCTGGATAACTGCTTTTCTATCTCCCCCTCTCTACCATCTGATGGAATTAAAAAGTTGTTATTAACATGACTAATTCCACCCTCGAGGGGATTTACATGCCCACAGCATGATGGCACGCACTCATCAGTGGCCACAGAATGTACTGTATGTGTGCAGCGATGTATTTCCAGCATTGTGATGTCATGTGAAACGTACCATGAGCTTAAATCAGGACATTAAAAAAAGCAATTTCGTTAATGCCGCGTATATAAATAGTAAGTGCAGATCTTCATCTGTGTGTCGGCTTCTCAGGATGAATCCACTGTAGCTAATAATTTTGTAAAGCTGGTCTAAACAGTCGACTCGTTTTATGTATTTATAGAGCACATTTAAGTACAACAAATGTGCGCCACAGAGAAATGAACTTTGCATTTAGACAATTAAAATGAATAAGTAAATAAATAAGTATAATGGACAAAATTGGAGCAATTATGTAGTTTTGTTAGCAGTGAGGACGTCACGTGGGGTCTTAGATTAGGTTTTTAAGTGTCAATAGATGGGGAGAACTGACAGTGAGGGGTAAATTGGGGGCAGCAATAAAGAAGAGTAAAAGTCTACAGTCCTGCTGGCAGCTCTGTGAAGCTGCACTTAGGCACAGCGGTTGCAAACATGTTCACAATAGCAATGCTGATGAACATGCTGATGTTACACAGGTTGATCACCATCTTAGCTTAGGTTGTTAGCATTCAAATATTGGCAAAGTAGTACCAAACACAAAGCACAGCTGAGATTGATGGAATGTCTTTAGTGCAGGTATTTGGCCCAAAGTATTGGACGATTCTGATCTAATGATGGCGCTATATGGAATGTTAAAGGATCACAAAATAACTCCAAATCACCCTGAGGTGAACATGAAAGTAAATTTAATGGCAATCCATCCAATAGCTGTGGAGATTTTTGTTCAGAGCCAAAAATGTGACCTGAAGTCAGGGGATCATGAAATTCATTAGCGTCGTCTGGGAACCACAAATGTCTATAAAATTTTGTGCTAATCCTTCTTGCAAATGCTGAGATATTTCACTGAATAAGTGAAAAGTTTGACCTGCTGGTCGTGCTAGATGAAAAGTCACACGATCGCCAAAGTCATTAGGATTCATCCTCTGGGCACCATAGAAGTCTGTAGCAAATGTCACAGCGATCCATCCAGAAGTTGTTGAGAACATTTTAGTCTGGTTCAAAGTGGTGGAGTGACCCACCAACAGGCCAACGCATCCACATTTCCATCCCGACAGCCATGTGGCTCAATAACCTCTGGTTGAATTGTTGCTTCTGTATTTTACAGCTGCAAAAATTAGCCTTGAACAGATTAGGAGTGATAAGTCTGATAAGCAAACAATTCAAGTTCAAGGTGCAGTGTGTATGCGTGTGAGAGAAAAGAAAGAGGGAGAGCAAGAGAGAGAGAGAGAGGCTCAGATTTCAGTATTGCTATCACAGATTTCACACACAAGGCACCAAACTGTCTGAACGCTTTAAAAGAAGCCCCTCGCACCAATAAAGCCTCCATCTTGCACCTACAGAGATTCATAAGCGTCCAATCAATGGCCGGCTTCTCTGATTGTTTGAAAAGCTTTTGCTGCACCACCGTGAGGGACAGAACTTTTCCTCTCTGACATCAATCCAAAGAAAACACCTCCTCCTTTATCACCACTTTCGGGTTGTTTGCACACCCTCTCCACACAAAAAGATCCCAGGTCAAAGGTCTCAGATCAAATGTTGAAGGATTAATAAAACAGCGAAGGGCAGCGAACTCTTCCCATGTTCTTGTGCTGTAGCATCCATAATACATGACCCGCTATCAAGGACCATCACAGCGGAGAGTGACAGACTTGGTCCGGCACGCCGGTCATCCCAGGTCTCAAATCCAGCAATCTATATTTCAGGAGTTCCCTTGTGAAGACGAAGCCCCTCTGTTGTTTATGATGAGTTATAAAAGATTCCCTTTTGTTTTCCTCTATACTTTTTTTTAATCTTAGTTTTAAGTGCCTTATCAATCTTTCATGCGGCTGGTCTTCCTGTCTTTTGTGTGATGGCTTTGATGTTAGCCTGCACTTTCCCTACCTGAATCCCATGTATTTTTCATATCCTCTCAGACGAGGAGCTATGCATTCACAATGCTGTCCACATTGTACCGTCAAAAGTGTTAGTTTATGATAATACAGTGCTGTTGATATAAAGAATAATAGCGTCCGTGGAATTAAACAGTTACAAAAAAGACTGAATCAGATAAATCAGCTAAATCGAGGTCAAAAGCCCCCAATTTCACAGCACTTGCCTTTTAAAATAAAAAGCAATTTTCCCAGCATGTTAACACTTCTGCAGTGAAAGTTTTGATAACTTATTACAACTAAAGGGATGATCATACTGAGACTAATAGGCAAATATTGCAGCCTTAAATTGTGCTTCATTTGTTCAGTTCAAGGATGGATGCACCGAGCCCGCGCGGTGCCGAGGCAGCTCTCTCCGCTTGAGGCTCGTGGCACTGTGGCTGCTGGATGTGCAGCGTAAAAGTAGCACGGGGTCAGGTGCAGGGTGTCATTAATTAAAAGCATGTGCTCCACGGAAGCGCCTCTCTGCAATGCAATAAAACACGTTTATAGGCCTCCGCTGCCCACATTCTTTTTCCCCACTTTTCATCTCTATGACAAAATGTCCTCTCCCCAGTCAGAGCATAACTCTCCGTCCGCTGACAGCTCCAGGATTACGACTGTGGGGAAGAGGGCGAGGCGGAGAGGGAATGGGAGGTAACAACCGGGCTCCTCAAACTCATCATGGCAGCCGTAGATTACAATAGTGTCCTCTCCCTCGCTCTTCTTGGCAGGTGGACGGCGTGCGGCAGCGTGCATGCTGATCAGTTGCAGGAGGGACGAGGGAGCAAAGGACGGCGGGACAGGATCGTATGGCCAGGGCCCGGGGAAGAAGAGCCACCTGATCCCGCGGCTGCTGATGCAGCCCAGGCGCCTCTCGCTCTTCCACTCAATAGGTGGAGACAGGAAGGGCTGGCACGAGCTGAGTGATATGACTGGAGCCTGAGCTGTGTTTCCATCGGTGCTTTGTGTCTGCGTTCACACCTCGGCCTGCCTGTTTCTGGAAAAGCTTCTCACATCAATTCTATTATCAATATCAAAAGTCATCCTGTCCGTTGTATTAGTCCTACTTTCCTAGACAATTAGTGCACAATCTGCTGCGATATGACTGATTTTTTTCTTGTGCTCTCTACATTAAAGCGAGCCGATTTGCTGAACCGCAGAGGCACTTAAAGCATAACTGTAAATGTGTAAAAGCAGCAAAGTAGAGAACAGACATCAGTTAACTAACCCACTTATGTCAGTCTCACAGCACAGCCATCATAAGCTACTGACCAAAAGCAGGATTTAACTCCTGCCTTATATACCTATGGTGTAGGTTTTGATTTATAGTTCAGTGTCAGACTTCACCCCTTGAAAGCACCACAGCAGCATTAAATGTCAGACAGTGAGTGAAAATCAGAGCATGCAAATGTGAAAAATTGTTCGGGAGAACCGGTGCAAATGGCTCTTTTGAGTTCCTAGAATTGCCCCCGAAACCCGGTTCTAAATTGGAAACAGTTCTAAATGTGTACGATTTGTGGGAACGTTATCAGTATTTGAAGAAACCAGCGAGTGAGATTAGTGGATCACAGAATGTGGTTTCGGTCTGAATTATGATCACACATGCAGCAACTCCTGTGTCTCTTTCTCCTCAGCTCTCTGCGACGGTGTTTGCCCGACAACTATTCTGAGCTTTCTCTCTCTCTCTCACACACACACACACACACACACACACACACAGAGGCAGCAGGGGAGATAAGTGAATGATAACATTTTACTCAAGTTAACAACTGTGCTTGTTACTGTAAGTGCAATAAGACCTTGGAGAGTAAAAAGTCAGTAAGAGTAACTGATCAAAACACCCGTTAAACGAGCGGGGAAGCAATGCAGCATGCTTGTTAGGCTAATGGCAAATTTTTATGAACAAGCTCAAATAAAACTTGACTTTATGTAGCAACTGTTTAACATAATTTGCCACATATCTTAAAACTAATCTTTGTGGACTTATTACCTGAGACAGCAGCCTCCACTCCCAAAGTACTGCGGTATATATTGAGTTTATATGGGAACTGACTTGGTATTGTAAATATTGCTGCTGTAGAAATATCTTTTTAAAAATTGAAAGTGAATACATTTGAATCTTGTTTTGAATTTATTCTGCTTTTAAAATGTTAATTTGTAAATATATATATTTAAAAGAGCCAATAAGAGTATCAATAAAGTACAGGACCAATAATGAATATCAATAAGAGTAGGCCGGAGGTATCAATAAAATCCATCAGTAGTTCTGACGCTCTAATTAGCTCCTCATTTTTCATCGGTTCACAAGAAAAACAGCAATAACCTTAACTCCACAAATGATTTGATGGCTGAACAAAAAGACTCTCCCGATGTCAGGTTTGTGTTCTCTCTGCAAAACAGCTCTTCATAGTCTGTTCCTTTCAATGTGTAAATAAATATTTAAACAGCATTTGATGCTATGTTTAAAAATTTCTCGTAGCTGAATGAAATCTTATCTCCGTTTCAGCTTGTAGCCACAAGTTGTGAACATTAATTAGTCCTCTCAACCTACAGACCCAAGAAACCCGTAAACCCCCAACCCTAATTTCAAAGGCCTGAAAAGAATTATTAGACCTATGTGCTGTTTGAATAGCGACGCATTAATGAAGCACATTCTCGTTCCAAGCGCAGCTCATGTTGAGATTCTTAATCCTCTACCTATTAAGTCTCGAGTTTGCCCCTGTGTCTTATGCAGACTGTGTATTTAATGTCTGAAAGGGAGAGGTGCAATGTTATTTCTTATCAACAAGCCAGCGCCCCTGAAAATAGCTGCACGAGTGGAGCCCTGACCGTGTAACAGGTGTCACATCAGATAACTTCATCAGAGACAACTGCCGTGCAATCACCATTTTTACACTTTCATCCACTGTGATAGCAGCTATTAAAAACCACATTCCCTCAACTTCTCTCAACAGCCTCAACTAGAATTAGAAAGGAGAAATTGGAAGCAGGGTGAGCACTTCTCGCTGTCTTTACTTGGTATATCTGTAGTACTTACATTTGTTATGGTGCACATTACATATGGCAGCTGTGTGCATTTAGCCTCCATATGTCATAACCCCTTAAACAAAACTATAAATCCAGAGGAAAGGCACATTCATACTGGAAAGCAGCACGGCAAAATCCATGTCCATCCAAGGTGAACTACTGAAGCCGCGACCTGTATTTTTTCTTTCTGCTTGGTCGCGAAGAGGACGACAAGTTCAAACAGCTTATATAAAAGATTTATTTGTACCATCAACTCTTGTCTCATAACTGTCGCCAAACCATAGCTTTTTTGTTGAGAAGTTTATTCTCTGACAGAGGATGTTTAAATTAACAGTGCAGCACAGCTAATTCCTCATCCTCTCTGTCTGGCTCTTTGTTCCAACAAAATTCAGCGCTGTCAAGACAGATTGCTATTAGTCAGTGACACAAATTAGTATGTCAAAGGTCGCCACCACTGATTTGTTCATTTGATTGACCTTTGACCCTTAGCAGTAAAACTCCTTTGTGCATTGAATTCAGTGACTGTGTGTTCTGTTGCTTATGAAGTCAGCTTTTCATTTCAAAGTATGAATGTGCTATGCATTCTTTCAAAAGACACATACCTTTCTTCAAAGCTACCTGCATTCGTGCACAGCTACATTATGTCAGCTGTCTCAGGTGAATTAGACCTGTATACTTTACCAGTCGTCATGGCAGCGCCGTCAAGTTTCATGTCTCTCACATGCATCAGAACCACGTTATTTGTGGTCCACAGCTTCAGGCCAGGAAAAAACACATAGATGTCAGGCTGCTCTTTGCATCACATTGACTGGAAAATATCAAATCTGTGTTACGCATGACGTGTGACAAAAATCAGGAGAATCAGAATCGGGAGGCTTTTCAGCTGCAGTGTGAATGTGCCCTTGTCTTTCCATCTGTCTATCCTGGCTCTCTCTGTCTGTTCCCTCTGTTGGCTCTGTCTGTCTGCCTGTTTCTGCCTGTGTCTGTCACCTTTCTATTATTCTCTCAACGTCTCTTTCTCCCTTGACTGGTCTCCTTCACTGTCCCGTTTGAACCAAATTCCCCTTCCTCCTCTGCTCTCTCTCTACATCCTCCTGCCTCACGCCTTCTCTCGTAACGCCATTATTTTGCCCCCTTCAGAACCTGGCTGTCCTCCTCCCAATCCCAGATGGATTAACATACATTACACATTTCACAGCGACTCTGTAATAAAAGACTGTATTCAGTTTGTTTCTCCAAGAGCAGAAACCAGTGTGCACATCTCCCCAAGGTCAGGACAGACCTGAATAGCCCACCTTAATTCATTTTGGGGGTGTGCCAGTACTTTGGCATGCCGTCTTTGCATCGCCTAGTGGCCCAGGTGTTGCTTTTAGATTACACCGTGTGCTCACACAGGCAAAGAGAAGGTCTGTAATCAGGTTAGCTGAATAAAGAGACACGGCTCCTCACCCTCTTCATAAAATTACAGCCATTGTCAACACTCAGGACCATTTATCCCTGAGGCTCTCTGACGAGCAACACGGAGCCGCGTCCGACCAGCGCCTGGCTGCGAGCGTGCGACGGCGGACGTGACGCCGTCGCGGCTGGAGGTGTCCCGATGGTTTGGAAGTGACAGGACAGCAGGCCGCGGCAAAGGTGAGAAGAGCTAGCCGAATCGCTCTCACAACATGCCATGCCGACACGCCGTCAGACACCGTGTCACAACACTCACCCAGACCCTTCTTCCACCCGCCTAGACAGGTCTCTCCGGAGACATTTGGCAGACAGCAGAGCATCTGCCATTATCTCCAAATTTAGTTAGCATTCCCTCGTTCCCCCGTCACTGATCCGTCTGTCTGGGTTATGCAATTGCCGCTGCAATACACATGCATATATATTACAGTTCACATCACCGCCTGTCTGTCTATTAGGGAAATCACTCAAACAAACTGGAGCAGTGCCATTTCACACCGTGACCTCACCACCCACGGTCTAAAAATAATTAATAGTGTTGTAGGAAGACCAGGCACACATCATTAACTTTCATCACTGTGGTTTCTGCGGGTGAAAACGAAACAATCAATGAGAAATGCCTCATAAAATCAGATCTGAGGACAATATCACATGGAAACACAAAAAGTCTGCCTCTGCCTTGGGAGAGTGGGGAAATGGAATTATTGATATTGGCCCTGAGCTTGTACTTGCCATTCAAAAAGATATTGAGGTTGAATTACAAATTATATTTGAAATCAATAATTTAGCGAACATGTGGGAGGCGTGCTGCCACAGATAACAAAAATTATATGGAGCAAAAACAAATCCTCTTTTGTTCAGACTTAAAGGATGATTCCTGTTTATTACAGCTTGGGTATTATATTTCATAGTTTTGTTCGAAGTCACGATGTTGCGTCTGGGCTAGCCTCTGTTCCACTAGTGTCTTTAACTCAATGCAACCTATTTTATTCTGAACTTGATGGCAGCAACGTGTTTCGAACACGTTGGGACAGGAGCAACGAAAAACTGTGAAAGTGGTGGACTGATCCAAAAACACCTGTTTGGATCATTCCACAGGTAAACAGGTTCATTGGTTCAACAGGTGATTGACAGACATTTCAATTTTCAGTCATTAAGAAAACCTTGATAAAGTGGGACATCCAAGCAGTGATTGCACTTGTTCTGTGTTAAGAATATGTAGACGTGGTGATACCTGATATTGTTTTGTGGATGGAGCTTATTTCATTTATCGACCGCTGTCTCTGTGCATCGAGAGACTTCTCTCTGTTTTGCTCAGAAAACCTTGCGAATGCTCTCTCCAGTATTTATTTGCCATTTCCATTTTCCTGTTTTCCCACTGGTTAATCCCATCTCACGAGAAAGTGCCAGCTTGTGTGAGGTGGGCATCACTCAGCTGGAGACACGCATCTGCAGCATTAAGCCTCATTAAACCTCAGGATGTACGCTTTCTGCCACAGATGTCCCACAGCTCTTACCTTTTCCCCAGCACACCTTTTCCCATCACATGCGCTCATGGGGATTTGTTTTGCTTGTGGAAAGAAAGATGTGAGGAAAAAAAAATTCTTTGCCTCTATGAAAGCTTTTATTGCTTTGAGCATTAATGGTCACTCAATCAACTGTGATAATACTATTGTGTAAGTTTGAGAGAACACCGTATGCATTTGGTCAGTGTTATAAATATGTACCACATAAGGCTTCTTGATCATGCACCATGAATTATGTACATAAGCACAAGATCTGTATGCGAGCATCACACACCCAGTGTAGCTCAGTAATTGGTTTTATGTAAGAAAACTTTTTCTCCCCAAAGTATTTCTTCTCCTTGTGCATGAAGTGACCCAAAGTTATCACCTGACAACCAGACTGGATCAGTAACTTAAGATGAATAACACAAATCAGCTTACCCACAATAACACAAAAGGTCTGCCGAATCCAGAGAGCCGCTGTCAGCACTTTGCGAGCGGCGGCGGCAGCGGCAGGAAACGAGCTCCACTGACAGTGTAAATCATAGATCAGTTCATTAGCGAAAATGGCACTGATGGATTTACATTGGGGTCAGAACATTACCAAACGCCTGGAGGATCCCGACTCTCTTCTACAACCTTGTGAAATGTTTCCCCACTCTATCCTTTTTTTCGCTGAACATTTAAATTCTCTGTTCCACACCTCAGGCACAAGTAGAGGAGATTTACACCTAAAAAAAAAGGCCAAGCTTGAGAGAATCTTTCTCCCACTCAGAGTATAAAGAATTCAAGTCATAACACACAGCCGTACATAGCAGCCTTATTTGCATTCTGTCACAGTGACGTCGCCTCCAATGCCGTCACATAGTATTCTGCATTAAATCTCCATAGAAAGCCTATTAGTGACAAAACAATTATGTATCGAAGCATAAACATATGTATAGACGTCACCAAGCTGCATGCCTGTAAACTGCCAAAGTTAATGTGTCTGATTTGATGAAAGCACAGAAAGTTGTGCACAAAAAGAAAGCTCAGGGCTTGTGAGGTTTTCACATAACTCCTGCATTTATGTATCAACAGGTGTGACTTCCGATCTGAAATATATGCACTTTGACGGACTGGCAACCTTTCAGTCTGCCTTTTGCCCGAATCATGCCGATAAAGGGCTCTGAATAGGTGAATCAGCAGAGGAAGACCGAGCGACTGAAAACCCAGCGCTGATCGTTTTACACAATCAATCGTAATGTGCAGCTCATATGAAACAAGCCAGTTAGGATGCAATTATGGAATATAGAATTGTTCATGAGTGATTTGGACTCCAGTAAAAAAGTGTGTGTGTGTGTGTGTGTGTGTGTGTGTGAGACAAGTGAATACTTTCTCCTGCCTGTGCAAAGGTTTCTTTTCTTCTCCGAATGAATGAATGAATGAATTACCTCTGGAGACCTCTCTTTTGAAAGTCAAAAAGGGCATTCATGTGGCATTCAGAAACTCTTCCTTATATTTCTATTTTAAAATAAAGTATAAACACCTTCTATCTTTGGACAATTCATTGGTTCATATTGGTTTTAATTGGCAGTGATTAATGACTCCTTTAATCCCTGTACATGAAGTTACATGTATTTCTCGCTGCTTACACATCCACTGTATGATAATGATTTAGTTATTTATAAGAGACTGTCACCTGTGTCTGAACCCGACATGTAATATCACACAGCCGCCCCGAGGGCATGTGTGTGTCATTGTCCGTATCAGAGCTGTCCTGCGTCGACTGTCTGCAGCCGAGGGGCCGCGAGCTAGCTCTCACTGAGTATTTCTTCTCAGAGCAGCAGCAACTGGCCGCTGCCTGCTGAGAACAACTTAGTCCATACAAGGTCAAGTAAAGGTGAGGCACTAGTCTCTTTGGCCCTGGCGTCTGCTGTACTACCGTGTGAGAAGTGTATTCTGGGCTCCGCTCTCACTCCACCGGACTAGAATGAGTGTCGCTCCCCCGAGAGGAGCTGTCATGGGCAGGAAATGTGCTCTGAAAGGACGGAGGCGCTGCTCCCACAGCCACTGACCAACGGCTGAGTGTGAGGAAATGAACGGGAGCCAGAATTGGAGCAGCAAAATGGCAAAGGCTCTTAATTAGAAAGGTTTAGCTGAGAGGGTTTTTATCAAATCTTGTGGCAGGTGGTTATTAGACATGAAATAGATTCTTTTCAGAGTTGAACACCCCCCTCCTTCAGGACCTGGAAGAGCCACAGAATTACAATTACACACCTGGAGAATTCTGCACCGGCAAACAGTAAACATGATTAAAAAACATTAAATATGAGGTGGTCTCCCATGAATTTTAATTTATCACTACTGTGCTGGAATCCATTGTTTTTTATTATCTCTAAGTGGTTTTAAATGTTTCAAATTTTTATTACCATTACCAGTTTGATGTTATTTGCTCTACTTCGCATTTCGACGTCCATTCCAGATTATATTCCACCTACACTACAAAAAGGCCTGCATTTAATGGCTGACTGTCTGAGATGGGTGTGATGAAGGAGACATTTTGCATAGAAAATTTTTTTAAGAGTTTATTATTATTTAATTCACCCTTCACTTCCTCACCATCCGTTAGCCTCTGATTTTGTGAATCATTGAACTGTGCTGGCTCTGCCTCTAGCATCTGCATTTGGGTCCTATCTTTTGCTTATCTGTTACCCTGCTTGCACAATAGTCACTACAAAAAACCGCATCCCAGATATCACAGTAACTTTGGAACCTTAAGTATAGAGCTGTTATAAGTCAAAATGTGTTGTAATAGTTAGTTAGTAGGCCGGGAAAAGGGTCACAATATGTATATGTTAAGAGCTGATTAAGGGGTCTCAAGTGTGTGAGCTCCATCCAAAGATAACACCTGATGACATCACCAGGGTTTTGAAAGCTCCCTCCAGAACTGCAGAAGACATTGCATAAGTTTTTTCATAGGCTAAATTATACTCCTCATTAACAATAAACATATCTTGATGTTTGCAATCTGTGGACTGCACCTTTAACTCTGCTCATAGAAACCAGCACTTAAGTGTGTACAGTCTAAGAAAAATTATGAATGTTGGCAAACAGGGAGGAAAAGCACTAATTATTAACAAAAGCCAGTTGCTGACATGCTGCTGCTTGGTGATATCACACGTGTCAGATGAAGTTGAGGACAAATATAGCTGACATCTGTTGTCACACACTGCTATGTATAGGAGTGGAAGGCAGGAAAAACACTGTGCGCTGAGCCTAGCGCTCCTTACAACCCTCCAGGTGGCGTCGGATGTTTTAGTTATCAGCCGTTCTCGTGACAAAGTAATGGCTTCCAGTCTTTTCCTAGGCGTTCATGCTGTAGCGCATTTGAACAATACGAGGCCGTGGTGAGGCTATGCTTTGCAGGTCATTCTGCCGGTAAGGATTTCTTCTAAGAAGAGAGATTAAGAGGAATCACACTGGTGGCGAGCGGGCTTCGGTATTGCAGGGGGTCACCTGTAGCAGGGATGAGTCATATAACTTTCCCTCTTGTGCTCCTGGAAGGTTATCATTGAACCGCCACCCTGCTGCTGCTGACTGTTAAAGACTCGGTCACCAGCTGACAAGGCGGAGCTTTCAGAGTAGAGTCGGTGGTAACGAAATGTCGCACCGGAAACAGACTCCGTCTTCTGTTTACTGGAAACACTGAGTGGCACAAATCCGAGCAGGCCACTGAAGCAGATGGAGCTGTGAGCAGGACCTCTCTGTCTCGTCTGTGGGGAAGTCGTATTCAATCGTGGCTGTCTCGTACAGACAGCGGACCAAGCCAAGACAGCCATGGTTCAGGCAAAGTCGAGGGCCAAAATGTAGGACTGATATAAGCAGTAAGCTATTTTTTTCTTGCAGATGGGAAGGACTTACCTGCTAACAGGCACACGAGCAGAGCCATGTTGCTGCCGACTGACACTGCTGCACGAGGATGTAGATTTTATTTGCATATTTCACTATTTTTTACGCTGCTGCAGGGGAACAGGATGCAGATTGAGGTGATGACTCCTGCGAGAATGCTGGCCAGAATCAGGAGGTGTTATTGCTGCCATAAGATCTTCACACTGGAGATCTTCCCCCCACCAGCGAATCAGTGGAAGCACCTCGCAGCTCAGACAGTCAAAGAGGTGCTTAGAGTTAGCAGCTTAAAATCCCAGGCAGATGTACCAGACTGACCGAGGTCTTTCCCTCATCTTATGCTGTGCCGGGGCGATTCTACCTTTGGACACATTTGCGCTCAAAACACAGAAGTCTTGTATCTGTATGGAGACTCCATATATAACTGCCTCATCTAATTAGATGTTTAGAAATTTACAGCAATACAATCTTTATATGAACTCAAACCAAACTTAAAGTCCACAGTGAAAAAAAGTGCATTGATTTCTTGCACTTGCTTGGTAAATCTGCGAGATTATCATAAACAACATATACTGTATATAATCCATAATTCATGATAAACACAAATCCAAACCACTGGGTTTAGAACTCTTTAGATTTTCTTCTTTTGCTTCGCATGTGCAGGGCCTCGCCTATGTGTTCACGGATGCACGTGTATATGCGCGGTTGTTTATACGAGGCGCATGTGGATCCATATATTCCAGAATGTGTGGCTGCGTATGTGTGTGAGCGCTCCGTACTGAAGGAGCAGCAGAAACGTGCACTGGAAGCAGAGTGGCGGAGGCGAGGGCAACATGACAGCACGCTTGGCTTGTTCAGCTGGTGACCCCACTCATCACCTACCTCCAGGCTCTCCCTTCTCGAAAAACAATAGAATCTTTTACTCTCCGAGCAGTGGGCCGTGGATTGGCAGCTGCCCAGAAAAAAAAATCCAAGTTTAATAAAGTATCTTTACGTGGGAGATCTGGCTGCATATGGCCAGAATAAAGGCATCGAGCGCTCGATTTAGCTCCATCAAAGGTTTAGAAACACTAGATTTGTGTAAGCTTTGTGTTGTGTGGGGGTGTGTACATGGGTTCATTCAGTCATACTTAATGTGGGGATTAAGTCATGTTGCCGTCCCTTAATTCATTTCTTTTTTTCAAAGGACAACAGTGATATAATACTCATAATACTAATAAAGAGCAAGTGAATATCTGAGAGGTTGGCCAGTATTTACAGTGATATTTAACGTATACTAAAGTGTTGGCTATGTTTTATGGTATATGTTGAAATTGTGCCTGAGATAGAATCACTATGCTTTTATGAATTATGAATGCACAGATACCCTGAAAGTAACACATTAGTTGCTCTCTATGAGACAATTGGCCTATGGAAGCATAATAAAAAGAAAAACAGGGAGCTACTACTTATGTGCTGCTTTTAATTTGATATGACCCATCAGGCCCCGCTCTAAAGGTCTTACTACTATAACATCTCCCTTTAGTTGCCTCGGATGTGTTCTGTGCTGTATGTTAATTACAAAAGGCTCCATATAGATTAATAGATGAGGCAATGTTTGATATTGCATTGTACAGCACCTTGTGTCACGTATTCAGTTGCCATGATAACATATCTGTAGGGTAAGAATTATGGTCTCACCGGCTCCACAGGAATTCACTGCTAAACTGCAAATCTAATAAAGAAGAAAAAATGTTTCTCCATTTCCCCACACAATGGTAGAAAATGCGTCCTGTTGTCACATCGTCTGAACTGCGCGGCACGGTCTTAACAATGGCACCGTCTGCTGAAATGTCAGCCCGTCGGTGTAACGAAAGCTGAGTTGGCACGAATGGTGAAAGCTGAAAAATTGAGGCGGATGGATGGAGTGAGAGGTGGAGCGTGAGTGGGAGGGGTAGGGGAGGGGGTGCGCAAAACACAAAACAACATAAAAATGATAGAACCGCACTGGAATCCAATTTAGGGGCCTAATCAGAGCAATGCTAAACGAGAGAGACGAGCAGAGCTGAGGTGGAACGGCGTGTCTGATGAGATTCTGTGAGCACACATCAGCATCCATCTCGCCCTGCGTCATGGATAAGAAACAGATTGTACTCTTGGCTGTGAAAAATCTCTGAATGGTGGCAAATCTGACATAGTTATTTAATACAAAAGGGTCCATTGATATGAATCAGGGATTTGCTTATACGCTGTCAGAGAAAATGTAGAGCAGAATTGTAGTTTTGCCGGAGCAACCTCATGCAAAAAAATAGCCTTTCCTGTACCTTCACAAGTACAATTATGTCCCTCGAGGGACCAAAATCTTCCTTTAAACAGAACATGACACATTGGACAAAACTGAAAAAATAAATGTCCCACTATCTCCCATTTATTCCTATTTCTCACAGATTTACAGAAACCAATTTCCTCTGTAGTCCTTCATCCCTATGAATTACTCTATGTTCATATGAAACAATTCCGCACCTCACTGTTTAGGTTCAATGCCACCATTCACTGCTGGTGTAGGAAGTACTATTCACTTTGTGTCAGATTTTTATGCAGCAGACTGAAATTTTTTGTAACCTTTTTTTAGCCTTAACCTCAATCAAATGTTTCAGTTTCACCACACCTAAAGAACTTAATCATATCATCATTGCTAAACACAGATATTTTAAAAAGTGAGAATTTAAAGTATATTTGAATTGGGCATAAAAAATAAAAAAAATTACTGAATGTGATTCAGGGTTTTGCAGATTTCTCCAATGCCAGTTTTCTTGGCCTGGGCAGAGTAAAGACAGAAGACATGAGAGCAGTCAGCAGAAGTTGCAACTGCTGAGACTACAGGGCGCGATCCCTCACTGACTTCCCACCGGCTGATTGTGTTTGATGGGGCTAACCCATAAGCGCTGCAGACTGGGGTCGAACCTCAGGTCTCTGCGGCGGCGGGTGAGTGCTTTGTTCCCCGGCGCCGTCCAGGCTCCCTGATCAATGTGCCATCTAAGTGACTACAGTAACTACACCTTTTGGTTCATGCTGAAATGTTAGGAAATTTGTGCTTTGAACTATCAAAGCTTCTTTGTACCTGTAGAGTGGATAAAAGGGTGCATCTAGGTCTGAACACAGCCCATTACAGGTCTGTCATAGTGCATCTGTGACGAAAGTACTTTTCAGAACAAAAATGTACTGCTCTTGTACTTCTATTTTTGAGTGTGTCCATCTTACTTTTACTTCAACAGCTGTGTGTTTGTGTGTGGAAAATGTACAGTAAAACATTGCTCTATTAATATTCTTAGGCTCATTCCTAGCGCCATCCATCAAATAGTCAATTCTTTCACACTTACAGTAAGGAGCAATTGATCTCATCTTTATTAGTTGGAAAGTAGAGATACTGCTTCTGTATTACATAAAATCAATTCAATATATTTCCAAATGCTTAAATGCAATTCAGTGTGCTTTAAAAAAAAAATCTTTCTCAGGAATAAAATGATGCTGGATTCATCACAGGAATTTGAGACAACACTTGGCTGAATCGGAACCGGTCTTGTAGCCATGCCCTAACCTCAGAGAACACCTCGTGTTAATATTCCTGTAAGTGTCTTTCAACTCTCTTGAAGCCAGATCATATTTCATGTTTTTATTGAAAAGAGTGCACATTTGAGTTCATAATCGCCTCTGTGTTACGCCAGGGGCCCATTCCTCTCCCGCTTCCCTGATTTATGTTTCGCTAATCTCTGCTCGTGGGCTTGTATGGAGTGTGAATGTGGCTGGTGGCTGACCTGGATATCTGAGAGCATTATAAAGCACTACAGGGAGTCTCGAGCTTTGAGAAATTGTGTGGACGGGGCAGTGCTGTGAGTATACATCCATTGTTAATATGTCCTCTGCCCTGAGGGCCACCTCCAGGGGCACGTTAGGGGTTGCAGTTATCTATTAGCTCCAACTTATGTCAGTGAAAGAGGAAACCACAGAATGTTAAAACCAGACTGTGTTGTCTCGGATCCTCAAGCTGCTGTATACTACATACATGCATGTGTAGGGATTCAAGAAATGTGTCCGGTGCTGTAGACAATAAATCATGTGACCTTTCATTTTGTTTATTTATTTCCTGCTGTCTGCTCTGGGGTCCATGCAGACTGGTTTAGAGGTTGTTGAGTAACTCTGCCTGGGCTGTGGTTGTTTTCCTTGGTGTAATTTGCACATCAGGGAGATCGTTCCAGCTGCGATGAAAGGAAACCGTTTCATAATTCATGGAGTTGTAAATGTGGGTGCAAGGGGCTAATGGGTGCTGTGCTGTTATGTAATGAAACACAGCATAATGAAATTTGGGAATATTGTATGACTGCTGTAATAGGAAGCAGGAGTTTCTAATGAATTTGTAAGTTATGGCTATACGTGTCAATTTGCGGTAACACAAGACGACTCCCTCTCTGCTCAAGGTCAGGCGCTTATCAAGAATGTAGATGGGGCTGGCAGCTCGAGAAGAAATAAGTGGTGTTATAAACAAAACAGCCAAACTTAATTGTGAAATATCCAGTCTTGTCTTAACACTGTCCCCGTCTGAGATGGAAATAACAGACATGAATCTCTCTTTTGAAGTGACACTTAAGACTCCATGAGAGCACAGGTCAGACATTCTTGCAAAATAAATCATTAAAAACTAAGAGATAAAAGAAAGGTAGAGGGAGAGATTGGAGAGAGACAGGGGAGGATAAACAGAGAAAGGGTGGGAGAAAGAGACGGCAATAGCATGCTAAGGAAGCGCAATTCCTTTGTTCTCATGCCACACACAGGAAAAGGCCACATCAATGGTGTTGGCTGTTTCCAGCGAATAGTATGAAAGAGAGAGGGAGAGAGCTGGGAGAGAAGAGGGAGAAAGTGAGCGTAATCCATTTGAGATTCTGGAAGGGACTCAGTCCTCCCTGTCACTCGTCCATCCTTCCCAGGAAACACAAAGAGCATTATGCATGAAGCCCAGAAGGTCTCTGAGCACGCACCATGCTGTCGCCCGACTCCGCCGTACAAAGTCGTTCCGACACCATTTCTTTGGGAATTCACAATGCGGCATAACACAATAAAATACGTCCAAATCAATGAGGGGTTAAGAGGTGATAATTCTTACTTCTTTCAGCCTTGACCACCTCCTCAGTGCTCCTATTGAAGTGTGACTAACAGCCAGTCAACTTTGAGATATGACATCTCTTTCTCTGTGGGTGGAGGTTGAATAAAAAATGGCACGGGGGAGTTATAAAAGATATTCAAATGCATTGTGTCCTTTTCTTTTGAAGTCTCAAAGTGCTGTCTTGGATTTTTCAGATTTCTGTGGATTTTCTCTTGGGTAGAAGTGCAAAAACTTCCTTATTCTGCTGTAAAGTTTAGCGAAGGCATGCAAGATAGGGATGTGGCAACCAACCAAACATTGTGCAGGTGTGTTTTGCAGATAAAGTTAGAGTAAAACACACTGTAGGGAGGGGAAATAAAGAAAAAAGATAAAGGCTGAATCAGATCATACACAGAACAAGCTATGTGATGGCACATCCCGATAAAAAGCTGGTGAGACAGAGCCACATTCACCTTTGTATGCATTTTTTATAACACAACTACTGGCACAAATCCCAGCGTGTCAAGCAATCTGAGATAAAAAGCCAGTCAAATATCTTAACTTTCACCTGCTTGCAGACATGCATGCTTATGCTGACAGTTTTCAAATCTTCGAGGGATATATTTCGCCTCCTTTTTCTGTATTCATCTGCACGACTGCACATAATAGAAAATGTTTTTCTATTTCCTTATTTTCAAGCCCAACTCTTGTGTGTGTTTTTTTATTCCTAAAAGTGTTAGACAATATTACCTGAAATATATATCATGACAGACTCTAAATAATGATAAAGGAAAGGCTGAGTGACTTATTTTTACCTTGTTAATTTGCTAAACTTTGCATCAATGAAAAGGTGAGAGAGCGTCATTCAATATGAGGTGAGACAGTGAATGACTAACTGACGCACTTTGGAGTAAGTTTAGTCACTTTAGATTATTTTTGTTGCCTTTCATGTATTCAGATATATATTGTATCTGTGAAGTAAACAGGACTTAAAAATTTGCAGAAGTTCAAATTCTAGAGTTCTTTAAACCAAACCATCTTTACATGGTCCATGCATACTTAGATACAGACAGTCCACACTGAAGAGCACATGAAGGTTGCAATTGGTCTGTGGACTGTGCAGATCCTCACTCAGGGTTTAAGAGGACACTGTTCACCACTTACAGACAGAGGATAAAGGTCAAACAGATGTACTGTTCCCAATGGGCCTCACCTGATAAATGCAATTAACATAGCACCACACTGGTATGTTCAAATTAGGTGAAAGATGCACCGATTCATTCTGGGTACAAAAAAAAGTTTCAGTACAGAAACCAGCCCATGAAATCTCACAGCAACCTAGTCCTCGGTTTGTTTCCCAGTTTGTGATTACATGTTCCGCCTGTGTTCACACTGGATTCCTCCCACAGTCCTGACATGCAGGTCAGGAGAATTAATGAATCTAAATTGTCTGTAGGTGTGAAGGTGGGAATGTTTTTTTCCTTCTGCGCCGGTCTTGTGTTGGACTGTAATCGATCCAGGTTTTTCCCAGTGAATGCTGAAATGAGCTCCGTGCACCTGCGATGTGATACACCGAACGTGAACCGCGTCGCTGTCACGCTTTGACTCAAACTCCATACTGGACAAGAAACATGTTGCATTTGCTTCAACAATACGCGACAAAAACACATCTTTATAATTCTATCTACAGATGTTCAGCCAAAAACCAAACCCTCTCATGACAGAGCTGCCAAGAAAAAAAGGCTGTGTGACGGCTGAGCTTTTGCGAGGGGCTGAAACACACGTGTCACTTAGAATTCAGCTGTGTCACACCCCGGACCAAGCCAGTGCAGACAAATATTGGTTTTGTGTCAAAAAGCTACTTGAAAGTTGGATGTGTTAATCTTCCTGCTAATGGCCTGGCAAAGGCCTCCTTATTATTCTGGCCCCAGCCTCCCTCTACTGAGGCTGTCTCCACAAGGTTAATTAGTGGAAGGTCCCCTGAGGTTCCCCACGCGATGTGGGCTTAGGATAGTGGAGGTGCCTCTACACAAACAAGGTTAATGGAGCCTCAGATAACTCCCTCCTTCTCTTTCCCTCATCCACATGCATCTACATGGAGAGTGTTACTGTGCCTTAGCTATTCATCAGCCTTTAAGGTGGAAGGGCTGGCTGCCTTGGGACTTTGAACTGTAGGTATTGGCTATTGAGATGACATTCACATCTGCTTACAGTCATTGCATTATTTAAGTAATACTTCAGCTGGCAATGGGAAATGGCAGTATGGTAAACAACCACTGCTATTTCCAGCTATATTATGTGATGAAAGCTTAGAAGTTTAATCATGGTGTGTCAGTGTGCAGAAACAGCAACAGCAGAAAACATTTTCGCTACTAAAAAATACATTTGGATATCATTTCGCCCAGAAAACCATTTTAGGAACTATCATCCATCAATGATCTTGCAGTGTAGCAGCTTTTCTGATGTAGGCAATAATGTCCTATTGAGCTAATCTCGAACCCATGGGTGTATCCGTCATCATTTCCCATGAGAGAGAGGCAGTAACACAAGGCTTAAATCAAAGGAATAACTCACACAGAGAACGGGGCCCTGCAAAGGTCACTGTGTCATAAATGACTTTGCATCAAGAGTCACACTCTGAATCACACCCTCGAATAAAGTGTGTCTTCGAGCCATTCCCTAAGGCAAATGGTTGAGCAAACTCCACCTTACCGTGCACAGACCTCTTCCCGCCGCACCTCACCCCACCCTCCTCCTTCTCCTTCTCCTCCCCCACTGTGACCTCCGTCAGGAACAACGTGATTTATCACACCAACATCCCCTTCAGCACCATCCTGATTGCTTTGATTTCTCTATTGACATTTCCGGCCGTCCCACCTGCATGCATTTTTCATGCTTGACCTGGGATGGCGAGCGTGCATCCGAGGATGCTAGTCATGAAAAACGCAGAGGGAAAAAAAAAAAGACACCATATCTCTTGTAGCATGCCTGGAGCTTTATGTGCAACAATCACGTTTACTTTATGTTCCCTGAGTTCGGAGGCTGGCCAGTGCGGCTCTGTCTGTCTCTGCACATCTTCTTGTCCACGTGAAGATATCGCCTTCAGAGAGAAAGGGATGAGAGGCAGCCCGCTGCCTCTTCGAGGTCATAGGCAAGGAGGGTGCTGATATGCTGGAGGTTTGTAAGGGGAATGAAAGGCAGGAGAGGAGCAGCTAAAAGTTTTAAAGCATGACCCAGTCCCCCTTTGGTGACGAAGGTAGCACAGCGTGTGCTGAGAGGCTTGTGAAGGAATCTGGCTCCTCCAACTCTCTCATATGCACATCTAAGCACTTTCCCAGCCTCTGCTGGCCTTGCCCCCGTGTTTGTGGCTGTGTGGCTGTGTGTGCGGGGATGTAGGTGTCTGTGCGTGTTTGTGTGTTTATCAGGTGCAGTGTTTGGTTTTGCTTGGGTTATGCATTCCATGCTCCGCGGTGCAGTGGGTCATGCTGTGTGTGATGCTGAAGACAGAAATAAAAAGGGTCATCCATTGAAGTCAACATTTCAGATGTTACCTCTGTCACGCTGTTGAAGTTGTGAGTTTGTCACCATTAGTTTTCCATTGTGGTAATACACAAAAGCCTCCACAGCCCGCTCCCACTGCAGTGCAGCTAGACTCACGTATGAATATGATCCGCATGGTATCTCTGCTGTGTGGATGTTCTGAGCAGCCCACCAATGGTCCTCCATGCTTCCACTCACATGCATACATGATTAACAGATCAATCACCTCCATGAGTGCTTCTCTCATGTGATATCATAATATCATGTCTCCCCTGCTTTGATCCGAGCTGGTTATTTCCATCCAGGGAACTGCTGCAAAACCTGCAGGAACATCACACACTCGTAGACCCAACACTTCACAAGCCCTGTTTGATGCATCTGTCTACAAGCATGGATACCCACTGACTATGTTATTCCACAGCACATTAATGGAGGGCCTCCAGCTGAGTGTGGCTGACAGACATCTGGGGGAGAGAGATAGCTAAGATGTGGCAGCTCCTGTCGCTGTATTGATTCACTCCTCAGCACTGACATTCGGAGCACACAGGAGCCAAGCTTTGACAATCTTATGTTCTTGGGCCGTTACGGATTTTACGGTAGGAAAGTGAAAGTTATTGTGGGCAATGCTGAGGTATGGCAGTCAACACTGGGAGAAAGTCAGCCTCGCTCCTCTTCTGGAGTGGAAAATGTTTACTGGGTCGTAATCTGTCCAAACTCTTCGGGAGCAATTGGGAGGATGAAAGCAAGGGCTCAGCCTCATACATATGCATAGCTGTGACACTGTGAACTCCGAGGGTTCGCGCAGAAAACGATGACTAATTATGTTTGCCGTCTGTCATATCAAAAGATGTGCTGAGCACAGGGTGGCAATGACCGTCCCCACTTCTGCCCATCTCTTTCACTTTCTCTCTTTGTCCGCGCTCCGTCACTCTCAGGTCTTGGCGGCGTCCTTCTTGCCCATTTTCCCTGTCAGACAGTCTGCTCGCTGTCTGTGTGACTAAGCTGCTGGATTCCTTGCCTGTTGACTCAGCAGTTAAGTGCATTAATTCCCCATCTCTCTCACTCATTTGGTATTCAGCGGGATAGAAAACAAAACTGTTCTCTGGCTAGCTAATGCCACGTAAATCTATATGTAAACATATAATAAAATAGAGTCTAAAACTGTAGCTTTGAGGAGAATGACAGCACTGTTCCAAAGCTGCACGGCTACTTTCAGACTTTACATGCTCTGATATAACCTTATTCTTGTATGCGCTGCCTGTAATTTTGGCCTCAGTGCATCATATACATTTATTCACAGAGGTCAAACCTAGTAAGTTGGTGCTTGGCCACATCTGAGCCAAAGAGTGTGAGCACAGGTAGAATGAAATGAAATGGATCTATCTGGATTCAGTCAAAGAAAGGGTCATTAAAGTGTCCAGGCTCTCTGTGATGTGTGAGAGTCAGACAGACGGAGAAGCAAAAACCTTTCGGATGCTTGTGGATTCTTCTTCCCCCTCTGCCATGCCGTCCAGCCAGTCACATTAATGAAATGGGCAGAAACCTTGCTGTCACTGTGTCATTGACTTTTTGAAGAGGGCCCTGCAGTCAGGAGGACTGTGCTGAAATCTTTCTTTTGAACCCACATCTGGGGAATGTGGTTAACAGGCAGGTCAGAGAGAGGAAGACGTGCAGGGAGGAAGAGGTGAGAAACAAATAGACGCGGGGAGAACAACAGAGGGTGAGCAAAGAGTGGAAGTAACACAGCGAGTGGGAACAGAGAAAGAGAGAGAGAGAGACACCTGAGACAGAGATAAAGAAGAGAGGGCGACGGCAGAAATACAGCGATCGACAGTGTGGTCCAGACTCTGGGTAGGCTTAGGGTGTCAGCTCCTAGCTGTGAGCCCTGTGGGTTGTTAGCCAGACACCCTGCTGCTATTTAAGTGTGTGAGAGAGTTCAGAGCTGACCGCACAGCCTGCTGGGAGCTGTGGCTCTCTGTCTCTGGTATATGTGGCTCTCCATCTCTCGGTATTCCGGCGGCTCGCGGCTCATTGAGCAGAAACTGATGATAGATTATTGAGGGAAACCTCAAATTGGGTGCTGTGCCTCCACATTTGTGTATTTTG
Organism: Holacanthus passer; assembly: GCA_025331565.1. Classification (NCBI taxonomy): domain Eukaryota; kingdom Metazoa; phylum Chordata; class Actinopteri; family Pomacanthidae; genus Holacanthus; species Holacanthus passer. The sequence goes on from JAFREQ010000011.1 coordinate 5,258,386, forward strand.
CTCAGGGGAGGGAAGAAAAGATGGGACATACTACATTATTATTACCCACTGGGCCATTAAGAGTGTACAACCAGAGAAATTAACCGGAGAGTGTGATGAAAATGTACGCATTCTAACTTATTACACGTGTTTGGTGGCTGAAATTAAGCATCTTGATTTTCACAGTTAGAGCATACAGTAAAGCAGTGATCCACACATGCTCCTTGTCTTTTTAATTTCTTAATTTTTTTTTAATGTCTTGTATTTCTCCTGTATAACAATGCAGTATTACTAAAAACATAAATATTGTATTGCTTATATTGTTAAATTTCTGTGCATGGATTTTTCATTTACATTCACATTCTGTCTGTGATGCATGATCGTACAAACAACAAAATGCTTGTTTTACTGTATTAATGATTTTAAATTTGCAGTATTTTTCACATCTCCGCTGAGTACCTCACCTGGATCGCAGACATCCACGGGAATACAGTATATCTGAGGAGCAGGTAATGCATGCTAGAAAAAAATGCAGCATATAAAAGCTAAATCTTATGTAATCTATTAATTGACAAAGTGTTAAAGGGAAAAACACAATTTTAATGAGCTGATGTTTGGCAGTGGCTTGATACCTACTTGGCCAAAATCTTTAAGATCTAAGTCTGGTGATTAGTGTGTTGGCTTTTACTCTTTGATTTGATTTCTGTTTTAATGAAACCCTTAAAACAAGAACAAGAGCTAAATACCCTGCTTTTCCATTGGTGTGTTTTATTAAGTATTATGGTGTTTACAATGTTTTGTTCACACTTCGTTAATTCTGAAGATATGTCTGTAAAAGCAATTATGGATGAGATGATATTGGAGATATAACCGTAGCTTCTTTGTGTCCAAAATTTGTCACAAATTTGTTTTGTAAAGAAGGAAAAAAGCTGCAGTAGTCGCTTTGTATTCTAAGAGAATAATGACATGATTGCCATCACTGTGGACAAAAACACAGCCTTTGTTCTGCGAGACAGGACAACATCCCAAATCAAAAAAAGTTGAATTGCATTAGTAAGGGCCATTGATATTCTGACAGTCCTGTCTGAATATCAATTCCTTGGAGAGGAGAAAATGCCCCTGGTGATACGGAGAAAAAAAAAGAAACAAAAGCCTGAGAATGTTCAACTGAATCATCTTTTAGTCACTCTGCTCGGCTTTGACTCGTGGTAAATTCTCAGACTTAAGTTGAGCGTGCCACTCTTCACTGACACAAAGAGACAGGGCAGGCGTTTCATGCATTCAGCAGGATTTGTTGACATACTGAAATATTATGCCAGTGCAGCACTTTTCACTTCATTTGTACTCTTACTGTGGTTAGTTTGAAAAGGCCGGCAACCGTCAAAAGAATATTTCACTGTGTGGAATGTGGATCACTGACTATCAAAAGCTCTCACCCAAAAGAAAGGGGGTTAAGAGCAAAAACATCAAATAAACATGAGACGAATTCCCTCCCTGTCGACATTAAAGTGGTTTACATTTGCACATTTTGAAAGTTTCTCAAGGTTTTACAATGTAGATTTAGTTATTTGACCAAAGCGGGGCTTAGAAAAAGATCTGTCGGTTGTAGCTGTTCATCATCGTCTCCTCCCCTCTGTCTTGTCCTCCCCAGCCTGCTGACACTGATGGTTTCTAAGTGAGTATCTCATCCCTCTCTCTCTCTCTCCCTCTGTCATAATCACTGCTCTTTATGATCGGTTTGCCCTCTCTGCCCTTTCAAGATGCGGCATGTAATGAGGGCTCTGGAGGGCTGTGTGAGTGGGCTATTTAGCTATTCAGACAAGATCAGCTCACACACCCTACGCTCTTTAACTCGACTCCCTACCAATACCTCTCAGCTGAGCACAGTGATTGTTTGTCCCGCTCGCAAGGTCACACACCGGATGGAGTTGCAACAGCTCAGACATTCAAAAATCCATGTCCAGCTAGTGTCAATCACATGATTAAAATGAGCGGTTTGATTATTTAACTCTGCTCTGCTGAATGTAAAAATATAAAGATTTGTTGTAATTTTTTTTTACAGAGTTAAAAAAACTACAAAGACAACTTAAAAGGTCACTTCTCCTTGGTGAGAGAAAAACTTAATAAGAAACATTTTACACTTAGAAGCAATGTACAGACTTCAATCTTGAATGAATGAATGACATAATAAATTATGTTTTTTTTCTTGTGTGGTCATTAATATTATCCATCCCACATGAGCTTATTTAGACACATCAATCAGCAAAACACCAAAATTCCTATGTTTACACCCACAAACAGCTAATGGCATAACTGCACTTGTCAGACTTAAAGTGTACAGTAGTATAACCATAAATATAAACGAGTAAATATAAATGTGTGCATGATGCAGACAGAACTATACCCGTGCCTTATAGGGCTACTCAGACACAATAATCAGCAACAAACCAAAATTATCATACGAATACACCCACCACTTACAGCACAACTGTTTAGAAAAAAACAAACAAAAAAAACTGGGTCCATGAATGTTTAAACATACACAGACAAATCCTGACATGAATCCAAACAAACCTAACAAAAACATAAAACAGCACAGCCTATATTCACCATTTAATCTCAGTAAGTACATTAAATGCATAATTTATGTCATATTAGTAATCCACTAAATGTTTACATTTTTTATTTTCTGTAATTCAATTTCAGCTCTATTTCTATATTCTAATTTGAAAATAAAGGAAAAAGTCTATATTAATAAAAAGATTAATAATGCAGTAATGTCTGTCAATTGTTCTGAGAAACCAGGACAAAAACTAATTTTTCTCATGAAAAAGAACAAAAAATATTGAAAATCGAACATCTGAAAAAAATTGAAAAAAATAATGGCCTTGAATATCATGTATTAGATGTAATTTTTTACATCAAGACAATTGGAAATCTTTTTGTAGTTTCAAATAAAAAAGTAGATGTTGAGGGAAGTTTGTCATTGCAGTGCAGCTTATAGATTTAAAAATTTTCATTAGATTAAGTAGGTTAACTTTAAAAATCAACCTCTATCACTGTACACTGTGACAGTATAGCTGTTAAGCAACGAACATACTGACTAAACTTGGGACCTGGTGTGTGTGTGTGAGCCTCTTTTCTAAACACCGCCCACGTCTGCAGGTTGACCAATGAGCGGCTCTGGTTTAACTCTCACATGCTCCGACGTCACTCTCTTTGGGCTTCCGTGTCAACATGGCGGCATCCATGGCTTCCCAGGCTGCAGCAAGAGGACTGAGGACAGCAACCTCAAAGCACATACTTCTGGACAAACTCAAGGTAATATTACAGCTTACATGACGGACAAAGCGGTTTTCATCTGTCACGGGTGGATTCGGCTGTTGAATGTCCGTTGTCATCGTCTCAGGGAGCTGATATTGAAGCTAGGTGGCTAACAGGTTAGCATGTGTGTGCAGAGAGGTTTGACAGATCAAAGTTGAACAATGTGACAGTGTGGATATGGGACCACTCCATGCAACCTTTAATGCTGTAATATCTGTAATCATTCTCATTATTGGACAGGAGATTTGTGAGGACAACCTCATTGAACTCTTCAATAAAATCAGTTTTTTTCAAAATGCTAAGTATAACTTTTATCTGTCACTTTGACTTTAACCTGTCGTATCTGTAACATTGTGTGTGTATATGCAGTTTTAAAAGGCTATTAACCTTTTATTTGGCAATTTTTTGAGATAAATTGAAAAGACTTTGCTATGTAAGTGAGGGTTTTATTTTCAGTTATCACATGCTCTTTTATTTGTTTAGTTGTAATACTTCTACTCTGTGTGAGCATTTGGTTCATGATTAACAGCACAGACATGTTCACAGCTCAGTTATAAAGCCAACTTAGAAAGATGAAAACTGCCATCAGGACATAACTCAGAGTTTTTAACTGCATTTTAGATATGACTGCAGTGAAAATGTTAACTCTCGGACTTTGACTCTTCAGTGTCTGTTTGTGAGCTGTGAAGAACAGCTCACAGAGTTTATCTGATAAGTATTATCTGTTGACACAAAGCAGTGTTTTCTATGGGTTTCTGGAGGACTTAGGTGCTGTGGTTGCGGTGGGGGGATTCATGCATCACACTATGTGCCATTTAAAAAAAAAAAAAAAAAACCCAACAGACTCACAGAATAACATTGGTTAAACAAATGAAGAGATTTTAACTGTGATTTGATCATCCTCTCAAAGTCAGAGTGAAGCCACCAACCAGCTGTGGGTGGGTATCTGTTAGGATTTTATCTTTATCTTGTCCATACTCTTACTCCACTGTATCAGCCCGGTTCTTTATCAGTACTTTTTCATTACTAAGAAATTGTTTTGTTTTCACAATAGGGTTACAATTGAGTTATACTTTAAATATAACTAAATATTGTTTCTAGAGCAGCAACAGTAAAGTTTGCAACAGCAAAGTCACTATCCACACTCATTGAAAACAAATCTAAAATGTCAGTAAAATAAAAATATTTCTGACAGCAAAATACTGATTGAAGTGTAGAAAGAATGAAGAACAAAGACATCAGTCAGTTTCAGTCCTTCCTCCTGTCCTCTGTCCTCCTCCCTCTGCTGCTGTTGTGATTCACTGCCTGCAGGTACCGCTTGTAAAGAGAGGAGAGTCTGATGTCTTGGCTGGCAGTTAACAAGAATTTGCCAGATTTTAATATTTGTGTCAACCTAAGGTAAACAATTAGGAACAACTGAAATGAAAGGTGTCTGTCCGCATACAGACACCTTTCATTTTAGTTGTTCCTAACATTTTGCTATTAGCTGTGGTTGTGTAAAACAACAACTGCAGACAAAGCACGTGGAAATATTTCCTTTCTACTTTTTCTACTTTTAACTTGAGTTGTTGTCAACTCCGGTAAAATGTTACCTTCACTTCACCTGGTTCACTGTCTCCCTGTCTACACTGGGGCCTCTCTGCTCTGCTCTGGTATAGAAATCATTTTTTTTTGTTTCATTCGTCTAAGGTGCTGTGAAAAAATATGTAGGCGCCCCTAAGTGTTACAGTGGTTGGGAAAACTCTAACAATGGCAAATGATTAGTTACATCGTCACCCACTTGCAAACAAAGCATTAGGCCTCGTAATTAGAAACAGAATGGAGCAAATTGCTGCCAAAAACATGAAGAACAGTCAGAATGCAAACCTCAGGTTTTGTATTGACTAGCGAACAAATGCACTCTAACAGATATGAAAGCACAGTGGTGTTTTTGTAATAAATGTCAAATGTTCGTTCTGACACAAACAAGCCTCAGTTTGATATGTTTCGGCATAAGAGAGCTGGTCTTGATTGGAATCATGTCTGTAAACATGTTTGCAGCACCAGTACAGGTGTCCTGACTGAGAGGACAGAGCAGGAACCTGTTGATAGTGTAAACATTGTTCCAGTCAAGTAGGCACGCTGTGTTTGGCATTGAGATTGCAGCGCCGTTGACCTTTTGCAGTCTCATGTCATATTTACTTTTTCATGCCTGCTGTTGCTGTGTTGCCCTGATAGATTTTTGTACTGATGTTTTTGATAGTGGGTGTGCCTGTAGGACGATGCTTTGAATTAAACACAGAATTGAAAAAACCCCAATATATTTTCTTTTATATTGCAATCACCAATAGATTAAAACATTTCTTGATCCTGATTCTCCAGATCAGCATGAGATATCACCAGTAATCAGACTAAAAGGTAAACAGGATAATCAGGGTGTTGCCTAGAGCTCCTGCTGATTATTTTTTCTATTGAGTAATTTATCAATGACTTTTTGGTCATGATCAATCAAATTTTTAAAATATTACAACACTTAAACAAATGCCCTTTTGAACTTCCCTGAACAATTGTTGATTGTCATTTGCATATTCTTTTGTCTGAACAACTGTTAAAAAGCCATAAGAGATTTACAAAGTAACAGAATGGTGGACATATTATAATACTCTGGCTTGCAACACATTGGTCATGCTAACTATGCCAAAAATCGGTTCCAATAAAGGCAGAAACCACAAATTTTATCACCTAAAGCATCAATAAACCACACAGAGAAAAACCCTTAACAGTTTCCAACACAAGGAATTAGACAACGTACAATCAGAGCTTCTTTTTTAAATGTAAAAAGACATGGTGCAGATATGTACGGTTAAATATTTGAAATTTAACCTGTTTTAAATTAAAGTTTCAGTGGAGAGCAAGAGCTACTAGTAAATTTGATAACAGAGAAGGATTAAAGAAAATCGAAATCTCTCGGTGTCAGAAAGGTGCTGACCTGTATTGAATGTGACCTTTTAACCATGTACCATGTTCATACGTTACCTACATACATGCAACACTCAATTAAACCTGCAACATCTGCAAGTCTCCCAGTGTTGCCAAAATGCATAGTTTTGCTCGGTGATGTGCAGTATGCAGTGGTGTGCTCTTTAAAAGTAAACTCTTGCAAAACTTCTAATCTCACATTTAGTGGCTGTTGTACTTGCTTCTCCTCCACTACTTCCACTTGTGTCCCTCCCTCTCTTGCCTCTCTCTCTCTCTCTCTCTCTCTCTCTCGCCGTCTCTCTTCCTCTCTTTCCTCTTTCTCTCTCTCTCTTGGGCCAGGTGATAAGAGTAATGATGAGGGATTCTCTCTGGTCTGTAGCACAGTATCAGAGCCTGAACTGATTGACAGCCAGGTATCTCTACAATAGAATCAAATCAGCTCTGACAGTATGTCAGCTAAGCTGAGGAATTCAATTTACGATGATTTGTCAACAACAATGCAGAGGACATCACAATATTCAGATGGTTAGGCTCCAGGATGCTCTTAAAGGGGGAGTGGGATGTTGTGTGTGTGTGTGTGTGTGTGTGTGTGTGTGTGTGTGTGTGTGTGTGTGTGTGTGTTTTCCCCCTGTTCTCTCTCTTTCTCACTCTCTCTCATAAATCAAATCTCCTGAATTCTTGTCTGCACAGCGAGATAATCCTCAGGCTGTTTTTCACTGTCGCTGCACAGTGGTGAATTTGTAAACGTTTGCTAAGTTTTTTTTCATTTTTTTGTAAGGTGTGCCTGCTTAGTAATAACCCAGCAGTGTCGAAGCCCAGCATGGTTTGAAGGGAAACACTGGGAAGAGAGGTGGCTCAATGAGACTGGGTCCTGAATATTTTACAGAGGGGGGTGGAGAGCCCTCTGCTTGCAACGACTTCTTTTGCTGGAACTTCAAACGACGGGCGGCTTCCCCATCTGTCTCAGCAAGAACACATTTACATTTCCTCCCCGCAAGGGATACTGGAGGACGAAGTTAGCTCTAACTGGATTTGAATATCGCTTCACCGAGGTTAATAGCCATTTCTGTAGCTGGTGAGGTGCTTAGGCTTTTTCAATAATTTAGAAGGGCTGCAGTCATTAGGAAATGTTGGCAGCCTCTGAAATGGGGGAATGCAATGAGTGAATGCACCTCCTATCAGCTTAACTTCTGCTGTTGTTCTTATGTAGATAATGAGGAAAAAGTGAGGCTGAAAATTAGTTGAGAAAACAATGTCAGTGATTGCTGACAGCTGTAATTCATTAAAAGTGCCGCATGCTGAAGATTATGTTCAGCTGTCATACTGGCTTATTCATCATCTTTGAAATTGGACCTTCAAACATATCCTAAGTGTGATTCGGATTTCATAATTGAGTTTGCCTGAGGCCGCCCCCGTGAACTTTTTATTTTTTCAAAGGCGTGGAGACCTGATTTCGACAGGGTCGGTCCGGCGGCCTGGTGGCAGTGTTACAGTGTGAGCGTGCGCCCCGTGTTACGGAGCAACATGGCCGCTGCCAGTGGCAATAAACACACCAATAAAGAAGCTGCTCTAAAAGCAATAAATTGTCTCACACAGCTGGCAGTTCTACTCTACTGATGCAGCCCCAGATGCTTTTGCTGGATGTCAGAATTTGACCGGCCAGACACGGTTGCAATGATGATTTTTGAAGTGGAGCAAACATTTTATGTCAAACTTCATATGTGGCTGTGAGAGAGCTACAAGTGAAGGCACATGATGCCACCAGCAGTTTCATGAATGTGGCTCCAGGCTATTTGCTTGTGACCACGTTCATACGTGTGGACTTGGATGTATATGAGGGTGAACTTTGACATAGTTGCACACCCTTGCGTCGCCTCCTCCTCATTACTGCCTTATCTTTCCCTTCGACTCGACACCTTTGAACATGACTTCGTACACCCTCTCTTATTAACTATGCTAATTACTGAAATCCCTATCTGTGGAGACACAACAGTCAGGTTTTCCTTTCTTAAGCCTGTCTGCTGGAGATTAGACCTGCCCTGCCTAAAGACCTGCCAATGATGCAAATCTCACTGATCTAAATCCTGGAGCCATGCTCTACTGCACCCGCCTCTGTCTCTGCTCTACTGCTCTATTCCCGACTCTCAAACAGACAGATGTCATTTCTCTCTCCGTACTCTAATGGTCTGGATACGACCTTAGCTTTTAAGAGGCAAGGGCATGGAAAGCTACAAGTGTGTGGTAGCACTAATGAGAGTACATCTTTTGTGCCATACATGTGACCTTACATGATTTGTCTTTTCTTTTGCTTTAGAGCTAAGTAGTCATCATGATGTTTGATGTCATCAGAAAGTAGTCTGGACATTATGAGGTTTATAAAGAAATGTACTAGAGTTTAAAGCCCCTGTCTATAGTGGCTTAAGCTGAAAGTAAAGGCTAATGATTGTGAAAGCCTAGATGTACTTAACAATGTAAATGCAGTCGATTAACCTGCAGCTCTCTGACTCATTATGCTTTTGTTAAAACAAATTTCAGAGCAGCCTTATTTTTTCCCAGCATTACATCCCCACTAACTACTCCTCACCCAAATCTGTGCAGGCAGTGCTAAAGCTGAGGACGGAGAGAGGAACTTCTGCTGTCAATACACAAGTGCTTTATTAATTAAAGGACCGGGCTTTCCAAACTAGCCCACTAATGCTTCATGAGGCATGCTCTTGCTACATGGCTGGCTTTAAGTGGAAATACGTCTGTGATTCATGCTGGCCTTTTTATGCAGAAAATCTATATCGACTCTTGCTTCCTTGCCTCCTCCATTTCTTTTACTGCGTGTCACCTCTCTCACAGCTTACCACGCAGCGCTTGTCTAATTGCAAGACAGCCTGTATTTATGAGTTGCAACTAAGTAGCAAACTGCCACCTCATTAGCAGAAAAAACGTTCCACTGCAATCAGTATGGCAATGATTTTGATAGTCGCTCTGAGTACTACTCTCTGTGATTCAGCCTGTGCTCATGGAAGTGGACACTATAAAGTTCCCCTTGAAATTCTTCCCGGATGATTAGCTAAATGGATGGGGAAAAGAGACGAGTTCATAACCTGAATGGGAACAAATCAATTACATAGAATTGGTGAACTGGCAATCTGTTAATTTCTTAAACATTTGATAATGCCCCTTAAGGAGCATTCTGGTTAATTAACTCTGCAGTCATTTGTCGTCACTAATAAGCCAGTGTCATTTCAAAGGGGTTAGGGTCTGGCCATGACAAGTAATGAGGATTTTAACCTCAGCAGACATCTGGGGATACCACTGTATAATATGAGCTATTCAGTGCCTCTGGAAACTCCAGTTGTTCACTCACTGTGGTTAAAAGATATGTGAGCATGGTATATGTAAATATTTAAATTAATTCTTTTAGATGCCAGCTCCGCTATCAGATTAAGTGCTTCCATTATTGCTCCTTTCACAAAAAACATGAATATCATTCTGTGGGTTTAATGTTGTCTGAAAATGTTATGTGTTACTGCAACACAACACTAAACAGTTTCCTTTTTAGAAGACAAGCAGCAGCAGCAGCAAGTGCCCGCATTAATTTTTACACCTCCTTTTAAAAAAACAAAACAACAAAAATATGCATAATATAATGTCTACCACGTTCACTGCCTAATCGGATGCTGACGTGCTCATTATCACTAAACACAAAGCTCAGGCTGATTGAGTTTTGCAGGTATTTGGTCATAAAGTAAAGTACAGGACAGAGTAACAGTTTGACCTAATGATGGCGAGGATGAAAAGACGGGATCACCAAAGTTACATGGACTATCATCTTGAAACTATGAATACCTGTACAAGATCTTACTAAATGACATGGTGGTCCATCCAGTAGTCACAGAGGTATTTCAGTTTGGAACAAAGCAGTAGACCTGCAGACCTATGCCGATCTCCTTCCATAGAGCCAGACCGCTAGCGTGGCTAAAAATAGACTTGATCGTCTTCACACGGCTTTTACTGTGAAAAGTGCCTCAGTACATCAGGTTTTAAGTTTGCTAAAAGGTCTGCTTTGTCTCGTTCTTGCTCTTGTCTTTCTGCTGCACTATCCTTCCATGACGCTTGTGCCATTTTTTTTCTGGGCAATTGAGGAAAAAAAATCCACTAAGGCAGGCCATCTCAGATTTTGATGGGACAGGAATACCCTGTGGTCATTAGAAGGACAGTTGACATTCAGACTCCTAAAATGATCTCAGAGGCCCTTTTGAACCCCTGCTGATTGGAGTCCTGTAAGCTTCTCTTCCTGTTCTCAGAGGAGTGACACGCGGGCCACGTCAATACAGATTTGCAATTTCCTCATGAATATGCCTGCTTAAAATTGTGCATCAGCCTCAGTAGCTACAAAAGCAGCTTGTTTTTTTATTTTTATTTTTGCATAGACTCTTTGGAATCAATCCTTGATTGACATATTGTGAGTTTTCCATAATGGAGCTGCACTATGTCCTGCCATTGAGACTTGTTAATGCTGATAGCATCTGTGTGAGTGGGATATTTTCTTGTGCTGAAGGTATATTCTGAATCCCTACTGTTCTTTACTGCCTTAATGCAGCTCCTCATAGTGCTTCATCTGTATTCATAATTTATGAATTGTTGGGGGTGGGGGGCTCCATAAAGTAATTTCTTACTTTTTTTATTGACTTCTGAAGGGTGGTGAGTGATGGAGGCTCTTGTTCAGGTGTCCTATAAGGTATCGATTGGATCATGCAGCAGCAGCCACTTTGCATGTGTCTTCCACATCATCAATCAGAGCAGTCTTTCCAACATGTCGGCTGCTGTACTCCATCTAGCAGGGCGCTGGGGCAGTCAAACAAAGAAAAACTCAGCCTGCACAGTAAAACATGTATTCACCTGTTGGGTTGGACATAATATCATGAACATGTGCAATTTGTTGCTATTAATTTGGACTTAAACATATTTGATACACCCTATATTACAAAGCTGACCAACAAACAATTTCTTCACTAATACAGACTTGAATCAACACTTCTCTGTAAGAAAGGTAATAGTTTTATAGTTTTTGCGGGGTTGCTGTATTGCTTTTAATAGGTGTCCATAGGGCTGCAAGTAATTTTCATTATAGATTATGGTACCTATTTTTTTGTTGGCTAATCAAATAATTGCTTGGTCTATAGAATGTCAGCAAGTAGTGCAAAATGCCCAGAGCACATAGTGACGTTAAATGGCTTGTTTTGTCAGACCAACAGTCCAAAGCCCAAAAAATATTTTGTTAATTATAATAGAAGACAAGGAAAACCAGATAAAAACATTTGAGAAGCATTTTGAGAAAGCAAACATTTTGCTTGAAAATTTCAACAATCGGTAAACTGTTGCCCGTTCATATTTTGTCACTACATTAATCAAATAAACGTTTCAGCTCTGCATGTAGACTTTTATGATGTTGTGCCCTGTTCTTACACTGTGTAATTTAGATGAATTAAGATCACAATTGTTTAATTCAATATCAGTATACATCACAAAATGCTTTGCACATGCTCAATCACAAGCTGAGATATGTAATTAATCTTTACATTGAACTACTTTTACACATCTAATGTGTGATGACTAAATGTATTCATAATTAATTGCTGTGGAAGCTAACTATTGCCTGTATGAATTTTATGGCCTTACTAGAAGACGGCGTCGGGCACATTGTTAAAACCACAGTGCTGATGTCCTTAGTTAGATAAATAGTCTGTGTTCAGAGATAATGTTCCTGTAGTGTTACCAAGTGCCCGAGCAGAATCACATCTTCACTCGCTACCGGCTGGATCCTGCCCGGCTTCACTTCCATTCAAGAAACAAATGCGTTTTTTGACCTGTGATGTCAACCCTTTGAATTTTTGAGTGACAGATTAACGAGCAGCGCAGCATTGACTGGCTGCTGTTTATGGGCCTGATCAAAGGTGATTGCCTGCTTTGTAACCTTCCCCTGTAAATTAGGGCTTATGGCTCTAATAAATTTCCAAGGGAGCCAGAACTACTCTGTCAGATGGTGACTTTTTGACATTGTTCCACTCTCTCATAGTGATAAAGACAACTGCTTTAAATTAGCCCTAGGATATTGACTCCTTAAGTTTAACAGAAGGGCAAACGACAAAGTAGTGGCATGTCTTGCAGTGACTTTGCAAAGTGCCAAGATCAGACATCCCCTCACTGTGATGACACTTCTCACAACAAGGGTGGTTTGACATTGTGCATGCTGCTCTCAACCAAACATGAGGCTGCACAATCTTGTGCCTCATAGGAGAAGTCCTGATGTTGCAGTGATGCTGTGCTGAATACCATATGGACCAGGCAAAGGAGTGCTTTGGGAGTAGTGTTGACTATACCAAGATTTTGTCCTTCAATGCCACTCGTGGATAAGTACAGCTGCGACAAGGACTTGGCAATCTGATGCAGCTGCTGCCATAGCACTGTCTGTCCTCTCTGTGTCTTTGTGTGAGGGCACAGCCACTCCGAGTGCTCTGTGAGAGAGAGAGAGAGCGGCAGCACGGTGACATAGTTTATTCAGCACATTTCAATGATTCAGATTCCTTTGTTCTTTTTTTATTTATGAATGTCAACACAATTTAGTTTTAGGAAATGCCTTTTTGACTTATTGTCTTTAGGTTTGTTGTTCTCCTCTCTTCTTTGGATTTATCTTAACATTTTGCTACCACATAGTTTGTGGTCAAATTATGTTAATGTGCTACATCATTGTTAAAAATTTAAACATTTTTACAGAAGGATCCTGCACAAGGGACCCATCCATTAGACATCTTAACTTGTGCTAATTGTTTAAGTTTTCTTTTTTCTAAAATATTTTTATCGTGTCAAGAGATCACCTCAACAGAGTTCACAATTTTCAGAGCTACATTAAGTTTTTTAAAAACACAATTTAGGCTGCTAAATGTCAGCTTTAGGAGACAATCAATTAAACACAATTAAATACAGTATATATTGGTCTGCAAATTTCAAAGGTTGCATGAATTGTCATGAACAGAAAATATTTTTGCGTGTCCTGTAGTTATGGACCACCGTTTTCTTTTATTGTGATTTGGAGATTTTATTAATCAAAGTAAAATGCATCAAAATTAAATTAATTAATTCTCCAGGACACCATGCTTTATTTATCCTTCAGAGATCAACATGTTTTAATTGTGTTGGACTGGTATTGAAACTCACACTGGGCTGCACCTTGCTGTGTGAGTGTTCTCAAAGACGCTTTGATCAAAACATCAATCAACGGCGCCATTAAGATCTGACTGAATGCAGGACTTTTTGTTTTTGGCTTTAAACAAAAAGCTCTCTCCCAAGAAAGAAATCAAAGTTAGTATCCACCTCTGCCACGGCGTACGTGACATTTTGTGATCACTCGCTGAATGCCAAGACTCTTGCTGCAAGCCTGCTGAAAGCAAAACTCTTTCACGGAATAAGTGCTTCCTCAATATGACTTCTTTCTCCTCCGCCTAATTTGAATTTTGTAGTAAAGGTTTCTGCTGTGCTTTTGCATCAAAATCAAAATGCAGTCGCAAGGGTGTAAAACATAATGGACGACAATGACAGGCTATTATTATTAATACTGCATGTCTTTATGGGTTTAGTCATAGCATATTTTTACCTCCAGGATCTCCTGTAAAGTCCCCTAGAGTCCCTGACCTAAAGGCAAAGCCAGGCATATGTTTTGAGGGCCTTTTTGCAACGTGCCTCTGGTGTTTGGACTGTGAGCCAAGTGCTTTGTCAGAATGGCTGATTTGAACAAAAACTGGAAAGCGAAAAGAGACAGAGCTTTCTTGTGTTGATTCATAAAGCCTGGTTACTAATGTGGAAGCTTGCATTTCCAATTTCCACCTTTTAGTTTGTTTCTGTGTGTGTCGTATGACACACCACTGAGATATCCTGTCTATTTTGATTTGCAGAATGAGGAGACCTGTTCCGTAAATGTCTCTTTTACCTTGTTTCTCCTCATCTCCATATAGTATTAATAGAGAATATTGCTGTTTATGATTGTCACCACTCTCTCTTGCCACTGCACCCTCTCTCTCGTCACTTAGATGCACTCATGAGAAAGATCTTGAGTGCTTTTGTGTGTATAGGAGTTTGCTGTGAATATTTATACCATCTATGGCCCATGTCAGAGCATACAACTTTGTTTTTGCCATAGTGCGTCTTGAGCGGCGTGCGCATCCCATCCGATGACTGTCTATTCTCGTCTTCTTTGTGTGTGTGTGTGTGTATTAAGAACAAGTAGAGCAGTAGTTAGGTAGAAGAACTGGGTAGGATTTTCTCTAGAGTGCTGCTGATGATAATTACTGTAGAGAGAGTGTCTCAGGGGACTGCAGGCCAGCTGCCTTGCTGCCTGCCTTGCTGCCTTGCTGCCATACTGCCATTCACCACTTACTGCTTTCTTCCAGTGCAGACATGTAGCACTCAGATTATTTCTAAGTATCGTAAATTGACTGATCTGATAGCTCTAAGCATGACTAGGAGTGACTCAGACCGTAACTGTGGTTGTGACTAGTCTAGGGGATTTTGAAGTATTGTATTTTACGCAAGGGATCTCTTTATATGATATATCTATTCTTAAGGTGGTAAATTGATCTGTATTATTATTCTGCAAGCACAGAGTTGCACAATTGGAAGAGCTGGGTATTGGAATTTTTTCATTGCACTGTAAATTCCTGTTTGAATTTTTTGTTATCACCTTCCTATATTAATGTTCCTGAAATATGGCAGGGATCATTTCACAATACTACAGGTTTATGTTTTGGACATTTTATTTTATTTTATTTTATCCTCATTTCTGAGAAGTCCAGTTTCCTCTGTCAGTTTAGTATGGCAAATGGGTCTGATTACAATGGTACCCATGAGCCTCAGCTGACATTAAGATGGAGATAAAGGTTCAGGTCCACGTTAGCTGCACATGAAACTGGACTTGGATGTTTCTTGCAAAAATGCCCAGTGGGAATGATCTCCTTACATTTTATGTACACAGACTTGTACTGTTGACTTTTTTTTATCAAAGTATAAAAAGCACATAATTAATTTTTTGTGAGCTTTTTGTTTAGGCATTTTATGTGTTTCATTGAAAGTGGACAGTAGAGAGGTGATCACAAATGAGGGGAGAGAAACAAGGAAAGATTGGTAACGAGCCAGGGATGTTGTGATCGTAATATATGATATGTGTCTTAACCACTAACCTACCACCTCACCTCAGGACCTGAGATGTTCTTATGCAGTTATTTATCTTTTTTTATTGATGATTTTACTTCAGCTCCCTTACATTGTCTGAATAAACACACTTTTCCTTCTGAAACCCTGGATGCCTGAAATATCTCCTCATACTCCACAACTTAAAGTGAATCCACAATACTTCAGTACTTTTGATGAAGATTCCTTTTAATTAGAGAAGCAGGGTGTTACATTGTTTCATGAGTTAAGATCGGTTTTAGAAAATAGCGTTAACACCTCTTACAGAAGGTGGTGGCAGGTAGATCAACAGGCCTCCTGTTTTCGTACTCAGTGTTTACCTCTGGATGATGTGGAGCCAGATGTGCTTGCATGCAGGGTGTATTACAGCATTGCTTGACACTGCCCTAACATATTTCATAGACAGCTGTAGTAATACCAAGTCCCACTTCCAGCAGTCAAGAATAAGTGCACATGTCAAAAAGTCTCTGTACCACAATAGGAGAGTAGTAAACAAAAGAAAGATAGAATTGCTGCTTAAATTCACTGCTCATAATAACTGAGATGTTGGCATCCAGCACACCATCAGAGCATAATGAAGAATATTCATATATATTCACACAGGAGTCAGTGATTCCCGCGTGGCTGAAGTTCAAAATGTTCATTAATACAACTAGTCAGTCGTGTCACCTGTCAGATCGTCAATAATGGCAGCCAGGGGAGAAAGTCTCAACAGCATCCTTTGAATTTCTAACATCAGTCAACAGTATTTGTAATAAAGTCCACAAAATTGCACATTATAAGAATAATAATGATAATGAAAATGATAATATAGTATTTCAAATAATCAAATTAAAAATATGGTTTGCTTTTGCTTGCTAGTTGGGAAGCTCAGTTGTCCATGATATGGAAATGTAAATTTGTCATCATTACTATTAAAACATACTAATTGAAGCATAACAGTATTAAGACATGTAGGGGCTAATTGTATGTAAGGAGTTGACTCTAAAATCTAGATGCTAGTGTTACAGTTTTTACTATGTCGTTACTGAATTCTGAACTGAATTTGGCACAGAACCTCATATACATTTTTGGTGGCTTATCTGAAGGTAAAGTCTCTAAGTGTAAAGGTTTGGAAGGATCACCGCACATAATATGAACATATGAACATTACTTTTTGTATTCATTGTGTATTACTCGCTCAGCTGCAATTGACTTCAGCATATCAATGTCGTTATGTATTAATGTTAAACTTGTTTTCGGTGATAGATTGGAGATGAAACGACAAACAAACAAAAATTGTGTGTCTGTAAACAGTAAATAACTTAAACTAGGCTACATAAACAGGAGTGAATGATACATAATGAACCAGTTATTTGGCAGCAGAAATGTTGTGAATGTTGTCTCTTTGCAGCAGTTGACAGTTTCTCTCTAATTTGCTTTTTTGGTTGCAAAGCACTTAGTAGCTGTGTCTAGAAAAGTGCCATTTAAATATAGTATATCGTTAACAATATGTCATAATGAATATGTACACTTATAGTTAAGACATCAACGTCAAGGGACAGTGAAATAAAAATCCATCACTGGATGACTAGTTCCATACAGGCTGAATATGTATGAAGGCATATTGTTATTAGAGTGCCAAGTAAGAGCCCATCCTTGATACAAATTGTCTGTGGGTCTAGTACATACTAGAAAGTGCCCTAGGTGCCTTTCCATTCTCTGGTGTTTTGCCCAAGGTAACTGTCAGTGCCTGGAGGGACACCTCCAGCCCCACTTGACTTCCTCCGTGAGCAGCAGCTGTTATTTTGGGAAATCGGCACAGGTCTTTTTCCTCCTCACCCTCATTCCTTCCTATTCTGGGTGACAGAGGAGCCTTTTTAATTGATATGTATTGGTTTAAGCTTCCTAGTTAACTGGTTTGGGAAGGCTAATAGCTAATTTACATGATTGCTGTCTTGTTCTCAACAAAGGTGTGCCTTCATTTTAGCAGGAACTGGGATCAAAGACTGTGGCAGTGGCTTTCATGTCACATTATTGTCACCCAGCAGTGGTTTTAGGATTTTCTCCATGTACTACAACAGTGGTCGTCTATGTCAAGGCAGTGAGTGTTTTCTGTATTCTCAATCTCACTAGGACTTTTGTGTATTGGCTGACATGGTTTCACTACTACTTGAAATAGATCTTTTGTGATCAGATGTGCCAGAACTGCCAAACTTTTGTACTTTTTAGTTTTAGCTCCAAAGTTTATATCACATTATTATTTCCAGGCAATGTTATATATAATTTTTGGATAAAATTAGTGAGGCATGGATTAGTGGTGATGGAGCTTGAAGCCAGCAGGAGGATTTATGCTACTAAAGTTATCTTGAACCTCTTTGGGTTTCTCTAGAAGTGAAGCCAAATGTGACGACAATGTGTCGTCACTGATGGATTGTAACACTAAGTTGCTTTACGAGTTTCACAAGCTTGGAGTTGACCGCAGTGCAAGCTTTACCATATTTTCATTTTTTTTGTGGGGGTCACTAAGTTAAAAATCTATTCCTCATGGTTAGACCTGTCAGTTAATATGTCTCTGTGTTCTGATGGTACTTCCTGTTGAAAAGACTTGTAACCTGGTCCTGTGACAGGCTCTCATCTGCCATTTCCTTCAGTGAAATGTAGGGCAAAAGATAGACTGACAGATGGAGACATGCACCCAGGCAGCAGAGCTCATCCTCCCAAGGCAAACAGTCTGAATGGCAAGGGAGGTGGATGTTTTAAGAGAGCAGGCCCTGCAGGTACATGACAGCAGTCAAATGAGTCCACAAAACACAGAAAACGTCCTCTGCAGCTTGGCTTGTTAAAGCTGAGGGATCTGTTCCAACAACAACAGACATGGACATTGGACATTTTGTCCAAATCTATTTTCGTTTTTCTAATTTCTCCTATAGTTGTTTTTTTCCCACAGATTTGTTCTTTTGTTATTTATATTGCTATGCAGATCTTTGCAGATCTTCTTGCCCTGCCTTTGAACCCCTCCAGGCTCCTGCAAGAGAGCCACATCATCAGTCTTGACTGTTATAGGGTGCTATAGGGAAAAGAATGGAAAGCAAAGCTCCACATGCCTACACACAAACTGCAATAACTCAAACATATGAATAGCATGGTATGCAGACGAGACTGCTGAGGCGACCCACGGATGCCCCTCATTACTGCATTCAGTTATGCGAGAGGAGAGGCCGATATGGAGCAACGTGTACTGTTCTCCTAGAAAACAACCCATTTTGGCTCAAATGAAGTCTCCTGACAGGCTCTCCTGAGGGCTGGAATGGTGAAAGCATGCTAATACAGTGTGCTGTGGCACAGAGAGGGTTGGCTTTGGCGTGGACTGTGAATTACCAGTCAAGCGGTTTTGTTTTCAGATGAGGCCCATTGATGATTGTGCTTAGTTTTAGATTTAAAAAAAAAATGCTTGGCTTAGCTGTTCCCTATTAGAGTGACCACGTCAAGCTCATTAGCCTTTAATCGCTAATAACCATTAAGGGCTAGTCGGGTTTGACTCCCTCCATCACTTAATGGTTGAGAGATGTTGAACAAATACACTCCCTTCCAACTCCCCCTCCCTTGTGTTCTTATTCTTTCCCCCTCATGAATGATGGAGTGACTGACGACTTTAAAAGGCACGGAGTGGCCTTGTCATGCCCCACGCACCACTGAATCAAAACACAGCCTAAAAACGCACAGACAGTGCATGTACATGCACACACAGGCCCACAAAAGCATCTTGGTTGTCACAGTTTCTATTTTTCGGTTCCTGCTGTATGTGCAGTGTTGAAAAAACTGATTTGCATGATCAGCTCCTCTCTTTGTTTCTGTTGAATTCATCCTTCATTATTCTTTCCTTGTAGTGGCATTGCTGGTATGGAGTGCGATATGTTTGCACACATGCTGCCATGTGTTTGTGTGTTTCTTATGCACACATTTTCAGTAGTCTTTGGGTATCTGAATATTAAACGACTTATGCTTTAGAACATAACGGACATCTTTTCGTGCCTTAAGTCTTAAAAACAGGGCTGGGTGATGTGGCTGAAAAACCTATCACGATAAAATGTTTCATTTCAGTCCAGCAATAGTTGTCGATCATTTTTTAATTACCTTTTTTTTTTTAATAAGGACTAGGAGAAAAATAGTTGAATATAACCACTTTATTTTTAATTTAACCACAAATGCAAATTTGTTTTGTGTATTTGTATTAACTGAGCTTATCTAATTGACTTTGAGAATATCCATGTGTTTTATTGCTACTGATAGTGAAGCGAAGTAGCTTTCATTATGTTCACCTTGAACTAAAAGAACTGTCATACTGGTGAGCTAGCCCTGCATTAACCAGACCTCCAGACTTTGTTTTGGCTGACCCATCCTTTTTTATTTAACCGTCTGCACTTATTTTCTCACGCCACGCTGTTTCTCTTGTTACTTTGTTGTTGTTTATGAGCCACAGCATTTTTGTTATTCGTTCATTGTAGTTTGCATTTAATGCTCCAATTAAAGTATGTAGAGGTTTTTAAGGCCATTCAAAAGGTTTAATGTAAGTGCAGTTTAGTGGTGAGATGTCCAAAAGGAAACATGCCATATAATGCAGCCTCTACAAGCTGCCTGTAGACCATTGTATAACTATATGCAGGTGTAAAATTCACTGCCGTGAGTTAATGTAAAGAAGAGCCACTTTCGATATGTTAAAATATCTCTTTCATTTTATTAAGGACAGTTAGGCTTATAGCAAAAATGCAAATGTACTGGGACACAAAGTAAATGTACTTGGTTTTGCTTGAGTAAAAATTACTTTGTCAAACTGCTATCTTTATTTTCTTTCACAATACCACTCTCTTATATACTAATACTAAGGTTATCTGAATATGCATATTACCACTATTTTCATCTTGTGACATCTGGCCATGTTGCTTGTCCATCTTCGTCGAAAATCATCAAAATCATTTCACTTCACTGCCACAACTTTTGTCAGTCAGTTTGGAAGGACTCCGATTCAATTTCAAGGTGTGGTGCGCTGCTTGATGCACTAGCCATATTTTAGGTTGTGTGCCTCTCCCCACAGAAATGTATTTTTCCCCACTGTCAAAAACAGAGCCAACCTGGAGCAGCTGGCTCCTTCTTTTAAAAACTAGTGGTTGTTGTTAAGTGCAGAATATCGACCATGCAGACTTAAGCACAGCTGGTGCGATGGAGTATTTGATTTTGCTGTTTGTTGTAGTATTGCCAATGTATTACTAACAATACACAGTAATACTAACAGCATGCTATACAGTAACATTTTAACAGTATAACAAGATGTCATCATCTTCTGCATTACAATGTGCACACGTGCCCCTGATGTTCATGCAGGTGTCCTCAAATAACTAATGTCCTGTGTAGCCCTAATAGTAAGAGTGGCCAACAGATTAGGTCAGTTAAACTTGACTTAGTCCGGAACATAATGCAGTGCAACGCTGACGTTATTATCACGTTAGTGTAATCTTCACTGGGCAAGGAAATACACACACTGAAGCATCATTTATATGCTGAACCATAATTTACCTCACAATCCTTGTTTTCCCTTTACTTTAATGGCCTTTCTCTCCTTAACGACTCCCTCAAGATCTTTCCTGTGAAAATATTTGCATGCACGCACAAGGGCCCTTACATGCACAAGGGCCCTTACATGCACACACTCACAGACACACACACATACCTTAGAAGTGTGTGCTGGTGTTGAGGGATTCTAGCTCTAACACAGCCTGTGTCTCCCCGTCACATTAAAAAGCCAATTTCCTTTTAATAGCAACAACAGCTGGAGCTGACAGGGCCTGCGTCTGCTGATGGAGCAAACAGCTCCAGACCTGTCCTGCAGCTTAGGCCCGGCTGCCTGCCTCATTACTGGAAAAGGAGAGAGAGAGAGAGAGAGAGAGAAAACGAGGAGGAGGGAAGAGGGGAAAGGATGTAGCCTGTGCACTCCGAGGCAGGTGTTAGACATGTTTTGGTGTTTTATCATGTAAAACACCGCAGCAGAGAGTGCACAGGCTTGGAGAGACGTTGAGCTGAAGAGGAAAAACTCTTATCATTGGGCATGGTGGAACCCACGAGATGATGCATTTATAGCACTGTGTTAACTGTGTTAATGATCTTTCCACTTACGAGTCACACTTGCTCATTCTTCCTCTCCCTCCTTCCCTTCCTCTCACCCAGTGCACCTGGTTGAGTCCCAGGAGATGGCTGAATCTGCAAGAGTACCAGAGCAAGAAGCTGATGCAGGAGAGTGGCGTGGCTGTCCAGCGCTTCTATGTGGCCGACACAGCTTCTGAGGCTCTGGAGGCTGCAAAGAGACTCAGTGAGTAAAGGGGCCACACACATGGGAACAAAGAGCCACGCAGTTTACCTGTGTCCACAGGGAATGGATCAGCCTGCTTTCTAGGGCTTGATACTGGTGTCAATACGATATCTGATCTGATAATAAAATCACACGTTTCATCAATGCTTCACTTTAAAGAATATCTTTAGTTAATTATTTTTAATGTTTTAACACAAGCAGCCTACAAGAACTTTGACAAAACAAAATATTTTATTCATATCTGGCAACTTTATGACTTATTATAATTGGGGCCTATATGATCAAAGAATTAAGTAAATGTGACTGGGCAAAGCAAGCTAACTTTTGGTACTTTAGTTTTAGTTTTCAACACTTGATGTAGGACCAATGCTGTGTACACATTTGGGTCAGTACTTAAAAAGTATTGAGGTTTGATTCTTGACTGTATTCCTGGGGGGTTTTATTTGAGATTAGCTCAGTGACAAATAAAGTGATGAGTGTTGTGATTGTGTGGGTTTTGGGCCGAGTAGCTTGACGTTTATTTTAAACTATTTTGAAATGTCATGTTGTCAGTCTTTTGATGACGTGGCAATATGATCATGAACCAGTAGAAGTGTTCTCATTTTTCTTTGGTGCACTTATGAAGCCTTTTGAAGTACATAGGAAATCGTCTGTTTGTCCCTCAAACATGAGGCCATGACATTGCTTTACTGCACAGAGTGTTGTATAGATGTGCACATACTGTGTAATTGTACTGTGTACTCTGTGAAACAGTCAAATCTGTGCTGCATGGTTCTTTGGCCCCCACTACAGAACGTGCAAATGCTTGTGGCTAATCAGGGTTGAAGTTTTATCAAGTTTAATTGTGTCTTCATGCTGTGTGCTTAAGTGCAGAAGCCAGTGTTTTTTTGAGCTTAGTGATTGTGCCTGCTCGATTTTTCATCATGCACTCATCCGCGTTAAATTTTTCTTGCTTTGTTTTAATTTATTTATTTTTAATCATTGGTTACAATTTGGATTAATGCCCCCACACTCCCACATGAAGCCATGCAAGGAAGTGACTGAAACTCTAAATTTATTCTCGGAACACAAATCTTCACAAATACATTGTACGTGCATGAACAAAGATGGTTTAACACACATTTGTTTGCACCCACACATAGCTTTCTCTTCCATCCCCTACCTTTCCCTGTTCTACTTTCTTCCCACACACCAAACTGGCCAACACATACAGCGTATATTTCCACCCTCAGCTTTATATTTTATTCAGTGTCCTCTCCAACTACAGCAACTGCTTCCTGATAGCGCATCCAGGTTGGTTGTCAGCCAGCAAGGTGCCACTCTTACTGCTGCGTTTGGGCTCCAGCGCCTGGGGTGCTGCTTTCAGCGGCCCTGGTTACGATGCAGACAAAGATGAACTGAATTGGAGGAAGAGGATATATATTTTCATGACAGTACCTATATTACTTGGTAAAGGAAGAAATGGAGAGACAGAAAACTCAGGGAAGAAAGAGTTGGAAGGGGACAGACAGCTTAATAAAGGGTTGATTTACTTATAACTCAGGATTTGTATTGTTTTTTTGTTTGTTTGTTTGTTTTTTTTGCTGATGCTAGATGCTAACAAGTCAGGCAGCATCTGTCCACAGTAATGACAGTTATGGAGCTCCATTGAAGTTTTCTCCTGGCAACTGCACAAAATTGTACATTTGTGTTACTGTACTCTCTATTTTAGGACATTTCTGTGTTGCACTGTAGAATAATATATGTGCAGAGGGAAAGAAATGTTATACAAATGGTGGTGTGCATATGATTTATTGCAGATTGTCCACTGCAGTGCAGGTAATTGCACGACTGCAGTTCAGAAATGTTTTTATTGGTTCCCACAACCACTATTTCAAGCTCAGTAGCAGAGAACTTGCGCTTTCCTTTCGGTCCATTGCTTTCCAGAAATGGGCAAGACACGCGTTAAATAGGCCCAGCGTCAGGTCTTAATTAGCAGCGGTGCATTCAGACGAACTCGACTGTGGCTGTGACCACTTACATCATGGGTGTTAGTAAATTCCCAGTTAAACTGAAAATGCGTGCCAACACAAATCTTTGCAGCTCTGACGATAATTTGTGGTTGGCTTAGTAAATCAACCTCTCTGTTCCCACAGCGTTCAGAGCTGCTTTATCTTCTCATCTCCATTTATGCGCAAAGCTTTGGTCAGTGTCCTTGTGTTTGTATGAGTGTGTGTGTGTTTCTCACGCTTTTTGTGTCCTGTGACTATTGCTGGCTCACCATTAAAGCATGCTAGCGAGCATTTACTGATGCTTAATTTCTTCAGATACACACTGTGTCTTTCCGTGCTCTCACTTGGATGTGTACGGCTCACTCGTGGGCTGTATTAGGTCATACATGAATGCGATGGAGAATGAGAGGAAGAGGGAGATCAGTAACCTCTTTAGTTAAGATCTGTTGGGTCGAAAAGCAAACTGAGACTGTCAAGCTCTGACTCCCAGGGGGTGAGGGGGAGGCAGGGTGTGAAGCCAGCCCAGGATGGAGCTCTGTTTAATGGCTTTCCACTGTAGAGGACACGGCGTACGGCTCTGTTCAGGGAATATGGACAGTTGGGGTATCTGAGCTGACCAGGAGCGACTCCAATGGATTTCTGTGTGGTGCTGATATCCTGCCGTGAGTCCTTGGTTCTCTGCATACACAATAGAATGAACCAGTCAAGCATGGACACACAGACACAGATGAATGACATGCGTGGGGTAAGCTTGCCCATATGAACGCACACAAACTCACACACACACATGCACACCAACCAGCATTCTCCTCACTGCTACACTCACTTAACCATGAAGTGGTTAAGTTGACAGTTCAATTGCAGCTATGCTATATAGAAAGTCCTCTCGCTCCTCTCATGTACTGTAGAGTGGTCTCCTAAAGTGGGCACGGATTGATTTGTTCTATTACCGCCGAGGACAAATAGCTTTAAATCTTTCTCCTTCTCTATCAAAACATTAAAAAAAAAAAAATCCGACATTGACCGTTTATTCCCTTCAGCTTGAGTGACAGCTCTTGGGGGGGAGTTTACATTGTGGCAGATGGGTGACTCACAACCAGCTAATGGCTCATGGAAAGCAGGGTTTGAATTTTGTGGCTCCATACTGGGTGAGCCGTGCAGGGAGTTATCAAAAAGTCCAAAGTTTTTGTAATGTGTGCTCCGCTGGGACAATGAGAGAATGGCACGCTAACTCCTGCTGTCTGTCCAAAACCAATGACCCAGATCCACTAGTCTCATACCCAAGCTTTTAATCTTGTGTGTTGTGTGTGTGTGAGACAGTCCAAGCACCGAGCTGCAGTTGTGAAAAATAGACATTTGGACCTTGAATTTACATAACATATCTTTATTCTTTTATATGTTTTGACAGAAAATGTAAAGCTTATTGTCCTTTTATTTTGATTATTGTCACATTTATGGATATTTATACAGTCTCTGAACAGATTTTAGGCATTCAGGTATCCAGTCTTTTTGTTTGATTGTGGAGCTAATACAATACTCACTTTGCCTCCAAAAATGTGCTGTGCTCTCCAGCAGTAAAAGGGCAAAGTACAAGTAAATGTCTCTGGTAGAATCAATAATTGATGTGCGTAATATGATGCTACTATGGCATGCTGCAGTCAAGTTTCAGTGGCACCTCTATTTCCGTGCTTCCTAAAATGTAACCTAAAAGAGGTCAGAATAATTGAGCTACACATTTTTGTGGTAGTAACCCAACACCAAAGGACTTCAGTAAGAGAGCACTTCAGAGAGAGAGTCCCTCAGTTCACACAATTAGAAATAATACCCTTTAGTGTAAAAATGTATAATGTCATCAGATGGACAAATAAAAAATATAATAAAAGTTTGAGTTAAGACACATCGTCAGTCCATCTCAATGAGAAAAGAAATGTTAAGGTCTGTCTAGCAAGATATGCAAATCATGATGCAAGCCCCTGCCTACCTCGAGGTGTACAAGAGTACCCTCTGGTTGGTATAAGGAGCAAGACCTTCTTCCAGTAAATCTCCTGAAAGAGTTTTTTTATTCTTCGTGCATAACCACTACTTGGTAACACTATTCAAATAGCCTAACTTTAGAAAGACATATGGATTATACCATATTTCCTCAAATAAAAACTAGTAGTCAAACAAAAGCCACGTCTCAAATAATGGCTGGGGGAAAAACAAAGGTGGACAAACTACTAAACCACTAACTCAGTGTAATGTATATTTCCATCGTTTTAAATAAATGAGGTCAACAATATAAGCATATATTACATATTCAACATCTTGTTGTTATGGATTATTTATCTTTAAGTGTTATTGTCTGATTTCAGTCACTGAAAGTGTGTGTGTGTGTGTGTGTTGTATTGTAATTTGTTTCACAATAAAAGCCTTGTTAGGAAATGGTTTCTGTCAACTGAAACACTAGAGTACTTTTGAAATGGATCCAGCAAGTTTTGAGTTTGTATTAACAACGTTTGTGCAGTAAGTTTAACAGGGCGGTCAGGAGAAGATCTAAACGAAGCTTTGTACTAAAATATGACCAATTATACTTAGCAAACACAAGCCTGCTTCAGATAAAGGCCTGTTACCTTCTGCAGTTCAGGTAAATAAAGGCCCTGGTCACTATTTAAGAAAATATGATGTACAGATTTGGAAGAGGTCGTCTTCTTTCGCAGATCCCCTCCTGCATTGTCTACATATACAACTTTATTGATAATGATTATAGATTCAGTCAGTGCAAGACTGAATTGCTTTTTCTTTTGCATTGATATGGGCACACTCATATATACGTGTGTGTTTATGTATGTGTATGCAGGTTTTTCCACAAAGACATGGTTGCTATCTACCAGTTTTGAGATATCACAGCAAGTACAGTAATGAATATAGATTCCGTCTTTGCCTTCGAAGCAAGCATGCACGGCCATGCACATACACCCAAATATACACACACATATACAAATACCTGTGCCCTGCTGCAGCCAAAGAGAATGTGATTATGCAGTCCACTTTGTGTGTCGCCACCCGCTTGACAGATGCATCTGTTGAGCAAATCTTGATGGATTTTCAGTCTGAATTCTAAATCAAAACCACATTTTCCCTCCCCTTCCTTGCTGCGGGAGCCCTTCATGTCTGCCATGCCTCCTGCCTCACGCAGCAATCATTCATTGACAAAGCCGCGATGGAAGAAAACATTGCTTTGGATTCTTATCTTCACCACATGTTGAGCCTGTGTGATGAATGGGAGCAACATATACTGTATTCGTGTATGAACACCTCATATCAGATGAGTTGGAATGTGTTGTCCTTCTTTACTGCTGTCATCGTCCTGACTTTCCTTTGACAAGCTGCTTTGCATTTACTGTATCTTTCTGTTTTTTTCCCTCTTTGTCTCGTCTTTAGTGTTTTTAAAGTTACCTTAATTTCTCTCACTCTTCATTCACCTTAGTCTACCTCTGCTGCTCTCTTTCACTTCTTTGTGCTTAACACAGCCTCACTGCCAGAATGACAATTAACAGCGGTAGGAAGCATTTTAATTTATTTCACTCTGTTATGAATATTCAGGGTAAGCAGAGCAGTTTTTATGCATGGCTGTCAAATCTCATGTGTGCTTATTAGAGCGATAGTTAATTTGATATGCTGGCTTACTGAATAATAACGTGCTACCTTGACATTAACTCATTGATGAGGCAGGTGTGTGTGTGTGTGTATGTGGGTGTGCAGATTTGGTTAGGTTTGTGCTTTTTGTGACGGTATGTGAGGGAGAGGGAAAGAGAGAGATATATAGGATCTGCTCGTCTTAGAAATGCATCTCCATCAGTTTCAATCCGCCACACATTGCTGTCTAAAGGCGGTATGCTTGAAAGCACTCAAAATGTTGTTGGCTGATATAAACATCAGTTCTTGCATTGAAAGCATAAACATTTTGTTAGTCATGCTATATATAGTGGTTTATTTTTTTTTCCAGAAAGCAGAGAGGCTCCTTTTTGGTTACTGGGGATCTTCAAGAGCTCTTAAAGTCAAGTCAATGAGGCTCACACTGTGCCTCAGATGATGTGTAAGTAAAAGTAGCTCAAGGCCAAGGACACTGTTGTTGTGTGTATCTTAAAGTGATTGTTTTCAGTCTGCTCATTTAGTTGTCTGCGCTCTGCGGCAGTTTAGACCCCCTCTGTGCCTCTGGCCTGTGATCTGCAAATCTTTCCATGCAATACTGCCTTTAAGTGCATTGTGCCATGTCTGATGTTACTGTTCGTGCCAGTTGTCTCAGAGAGACCTTAGCTTTTTGGGTTGGTTGCAGATGCAGTGCACGTATTACACGTAGAGTAAATGCCCATTCAGATCTTGTGTATAAGTCGGCCAAGCAGCCAGCTTCTGTCACCATCTAGCAGGCTCATCGCAGCCATCCTAGCGTGTGGTGGATTTTGGTGTCATCCACTGTTGAATTCTGAATCAAATGCATGTATCATATAATCAGTACACATATTAAATCATTACATTAGATCCCTGCAGAAAAGGCTGCATGGTGTACAGTATCTGCTGAGAGGAAAGCATGAGAAGTTTGCAAAACAGTTTCAACAAAACAGCTAAGGATTGGAGGCATGCACCAGCAAACCTGGGGATGGGTGACATAATTAGATTTTTCCTCTCATGGAATCCAGCGGTATGGGTTTCCCATTGTGCACTGAGGTGCAGAGGAGACTCCCTGCACAGCAGCCTCTGCTGGATGGGCTCCCAGACACATCCACTGCGTTTCCCCATCACTAACAGTGTGGAGAGACGTGGGATATACCAGATACAGAGCCAAGGGCATGTTGGAAGGACCCGGTGGCGTAGGGGGCCGGGGCAGCTGTAACTGTGACAGCGACTGGAAGGACACACAGGACATTCCCGGGCATAAATTCGTGATCCTTGATTCATCATTTGATGGATGCAGTGAACATTCAAGGAAGTATTTCCCTAATGTCACTGTGGGTATTTGCTTGCTTTATTAGTAAGGATGTGAAATAAAATGCTATAATCACAGATATAATAAGATAAAATATATACTGTAACGAACATGCTGACACTTGGTGTGCGTCCACATTATTTTTGCTGGTGATATCAACTGTTCCGCTTTCTCTGGCAGGGTGCAGAGAAGCATTTACACCTCCGACTGGGCCTGGCGCTGGTGTATGAGATCATCTAGAGAGTACCATATGCTTCTTCACTAACCTAACACACTGCGTTGCCTGTACCATCTGTCATAGAAATGCTTCTCCCCACCGTGGGCACCACCACAAGCCGTTCTGAAGACTTCCTTATCCATGCGTGACGTTTGCGTCTTACCCTCGCCCTCCCTCGTCCTCCCCTCTCCCCCACCCAGACTGCCCTATGTGCCAATGGAGATGCTGTGCTATGCTTTCTCAGTTTATTTATTTACAAGCTGTGCTGAACGGATAACCTAATCTGAAAAGTTATGCGTGGAAATGATTTCGATTCAATGGAAAAATTGTGGATTTAAAGGAAAGGCTGTTTGTTACATTTTTAAAAAGGCAATTGCCTTACAGTAACATTAAGAAACAGCATATCTCAAGTTACCTGTGATCAATTATTCATCCTTTTTGACAATGTTTGACCTCATCAGCTTTATTGATTTTGTAATTATCTGCTTATTCTGAATTTGATGACAGCAACATGTTTCAAACAAGTTGAGACAGGAGCAACAAAAGACTGTGAAAGTTGTGGACTGATCCAAAAACACCTGTTTGGATCATTCCACAGGTTAAACAGGTTCATTGGTAACAGGTGATAGTATCATGATTGGGTATGAAAGGTTCATCCTGGAAAGGCTCAGTTGTTCACAAGTGAGGATGGGGCATGGTTCGCCACTTTGTGATTGTATAAAGGAGATTACTGTTTTTATTTACATTTTACACTGTGTCCCAACTTTTCTGGAATCGGGGTTATATCATACATAAAACAATAAATATAGACAATTTGATAATAAATTATTTGTGCTATACAATTTATTGCCTTTTTCCTAAGCAACAACAATATGAAATGCTTCTATACATGTGGTTCTAATTTCTTTGGTTTAACATGTGCTGCGTAGAAGGACTTCACAAATCAAAGAGATTTTGAAGCCCTGTCGAGGGCACTGAGCAGTGATACGCTACTGTGGCACATTAGCATCACTCATGCTTCAGTTCCTCTTTTATGTCATTGTGTCCTAACACTTGCTCAGTGATAAAGCCATTATCTGGATAATACTGGCCCTAAATTGCATGTTTTATTAAGGCTATTCCGTGCTTCATTGAGCAGTGAATTTGTAAGAAGCAATGCATTGATTTTTTTTTTTTCTCCCTATGTGCCTTTTCTTCGTATTAACTCCAGTTCACTTCCAATTTTTTTCCTACCTGGATTTGGATAATAGTGTTGTATGAGGTCCTCTGTCATCAAATTCTATTATGCTTTCCTCTCTGTATGTGATACCAATCCTTTCTCACCGAAAATGTGTTGACAAACCTAATGTTTGTTGAATGGAAAAAATGGAAGTCAGAGCTGTACTATACACCTTATGCACACATGGGACCCATGTTCTTTTCAGTTAGGGACAGACGAATACATTATAACTTACTGTCAAACATGGTTAGAACACGTAACATGACCAGACCACTCCTCACGGCACATCCCCTCCCATCTCATTCGCAGTCCCCACAAGAGCCGCCTCGTGCACTTCAACACTTCAAGCGCCTTTTAAGACCGCTTTCATCTTCCCCCTTCAGAAAATGAAGCAGAGTCTCTGGTGAGAAGCGCTGACAGTAGCAGTTAGCGCTGAGAGTTGGCTCAACCACGGCCCTTTCGCTTCTGTCTTTGTCTGAAGTGGTGAGGGATAAGACGACCCTCTTTGAGCTTTATGGTTTGTGTGTGTGTGTACGTACACCAGCTGGAACCCGTGTCGTGTCCTCTTCTCATTGGTCTACTGGACAGAGGCCACTGAGGCAGCTGCTCGTCTATTGAAGGAACTGATTTGTACAGTGGGTTCTTGAACTTCAAAAGAATATGCAGCCACAGTTTTATAAGATATTGCGCTCGTATTGTTGTCATCTTCGTGCTCTCACTGCCAATTGATCCATTTCCATCAGCCAACAGTTTCCATCACCACCTCCGCTGTTTCAAACGTAAGCACGACAGCAGCACTGACAAGGAGAAAGAGGGTCTGTTTAATGATGTCCATTTCAAATGGGTGAGCTTGTGACTGGAAACATGAGACCCAAAGAACTTTGTGTATATATTACAACTATGCAAGACAAGACAAGATAACCAGCTCTTTTTATAATAAGGTTACCTGCAACAGTCAACAAAGTGTCAGGGTAGATGAGAAAATGTGTGGCTGTTGCAAGTTAGAAGACTTGCAAGAAGAAAATGTACTTCAGGTGGCCAAAACACTTGAAGACTAACACGTGAAGTTACTATCAAGTAGCCTGATGCATAGTATTTGCAGTTAAGTGAATTAAGAATGCATTAAAAGTGCTACCATGGATTCAGGAGTTTTTAGTGGGTGTTCTTACTTGATCACTCATCTCCCAAGCAATAGCTTACTGGCCAATTTCTTTTTTAATATCATCTCAATAATTCCAGGACCGGGCGTCATGAAGGTCAGGATATTGTTATGGCTCAACAATATGATTCACTCCATCCATCAGATCACAGAAGATGTGCTCTCTCTTGACAAGCGAAGTCGAGATACAGCACTCCATGTACCAGTCAAGTGGTCAAGAAAAGAATTTGGCCGACTGTAGAAAATGTGACTGCGTTGTTGGCACTGTGTGTTTATATGTGTGGGTTTACATGGAAAATATTAGAGGTGCCTGAATTTATGCACGCTAGTTCTGTTTACAGATCCATGTCAGTAACCTTAAACTAATGCCCTGCACATTTCAATCTCTTAGCAAGACTTGTGTTTGCATATCTTGAGCCCTTGACTTACACTGAGATGATTTCTGTTTTAAACTACCGACATTTGACCCTTTTAAGTTTTACCAATTTGTACGCAGTATATAGAGCACCCCAAATACACTTTGTGTCAACTGTGTACTGCAAATGTGCAGTTTGCAGAAGAACAAAGTTACATAATTTTAGAACAAACACATTGCTGTTCCTTGCTCATTTGCGTGGAATATTTGAATCTTATACTACTTACATATACCTGAAAGACTTCTTTGGTCTGTGCACACTAACAAAAGAAAATCACTGGAAAAATGCTTGACAACATGCAGCTGCTGTTTATGTGGCCAGAGTTTGAAACGAGTATTATGTTAATAACTTCTACGTGAATATGTTGAGGTCCATTTACATAGCTATTAACCGTTAATGTCAAGTCAAAACAACATTGCTCTTTCTTCTCTGTTTTGCCCACACAAATCTGACCTTTCTCTCCTCCTTTGCTTTAATCTCTCTCTTTATAGCTGTCTCATCTCGTCTCTCTTTTCCTCTCTCTCCAATTTGCTCACTCGCTCACTTTTTCTCTTCAGTCCGTTGCTGCTCTTGTGCGCTTATCCTCTGTGTCGCTTCCTCCTTTTTTTGTCTGTAGCTCTCAACACCCCTCAAGTTATGCCCCACCCTCCTGTAAAATAATCGTAGTACTACAGCAGTACCTCTGTGTCCTCGTTTGCCACTTCATCACATCATAGAGGAAATAAACGAGTGCAGGGAGTTAGCCGTAGTGAGCTGCAGGTATCGCTACCTCAGCACCCCCAATCTCTGCAGGGCTCCTGCTGATGGACAGAACAGCTCTCATCCCTTCAGAGAACTGGCCTGTCACACAGGAAGACAAATGTTAGTCTGCAGTTTTCCTGTCTCCACTACCTGCCAAGATAACACACACCTGATGAGGAGACAAGATGGGGAGGGGCTGGTTTGGAATAGGAGGTCAGCAGCCCACTGAGATACAATGCACCAGCTTCATTCAGAAACACATTTCAGGCTGTGTGATAACTGCAAACACCTTTGCATTTTGAAAATCTGCGCTGAAGCACAGACAATACAAGAGTTCACACACACAAACTGAGCTGGTCTCCAACGACCTGTTGTCATCCCATACATTAGCTGGCTCTCGTTCGGTAAGAAAATGCCATGCATCTGAAATTGTCTTAACAGCTGTAAATAGGCTTTGCAGGGTAAAGCGGCCTGTCTCTCAAAGAGCTGATTTCTGTAAGCAGCTTAGTGTTTCCACCTCCTCATTACGCACCCTAACCTATTCATGTTGTGGGTGAGACATGGAATTATTTCTCACACATCCCCTCTATCGTATTAGGATGATACTAATGTGCCAGTAGAAGTGAACATGTTGCCTAATATTTGTTGTCAGAGTGCTTTGCATAAACGCTGGCTACCAGGTCGTGTTCGTATAAGTCGAAGTTAAGAGTCAAGTCAGGTTCAGATGTAGGAATTTGCGCAAACATCATTGTGCTTTTTTGTAGGTATCTCCAACCATCAGGCACACTTCATTACTCCTGTCGTTGGAAATGGCATTACAAGTAGCCCTCTTGCCCACCAGCGCATCAGCAGCGGCGACAGATGTCAGTAGCTTTTAGAACAGTATCATCGGCTCTTGTTCATGTTGAACTGATGAAAAATGTTCAGTCAATAATGAGAAGTGAGCAGCTCATGTTTGTGCAGACTCTCGGTCACTTATTTAAAATATTTTTTTATGGAGATTTTCTGGAACACTGTTGTCTGCCACCCAGAGGTGGTAGTTTTCTAGTTAACTGTCTCACGATGCGGCTTGATACCAATAAATGTCTTTGCAGAGGCTCCGTTCTCAAGTAAATGATTCTCCCTACAGATAGCGTATATAGATACACAGCAGCCATCGTTCCACAACACCATTATCATTACACCGCTGCTTGTATTGCAATGAAAAACTCTCAGCCAGGGGTTTGAACTGCACCTCTCTGTCACTGAGAGGAGACCAGGGCCGTCTCAGGATGTCATTAGAAGAGCTGTCTATGTCTGAAAGCCAGGTGGACTTGTCCTCTAATGAGGAGTCGGCCGTCATGCAAGCGGTGACTGGAGGAGGTGTCACGCAGAGGTGCCACTGTCGGTCCGGGACACTGATATTCTCCTCCACCGAGTAGCACCGAGATGGCATCATTAGAGGCAGAGATGGACACAGGGACGATGGGCTTAACCAGACAAGACAGTGAGATGGTAATGATATATTTAGTTGTGGCGAACAAAGAGGTCAAATAGTTGTTATCTTTGACTTTTTTTTGTGTCTAAATTTCTTTGTTTGTCCTTTCTTATACAAGTTCCAACATTTGTTCTCACAGACACGCCAGTAGCGAGAGGACTTTGGAGAGCGCGGTTCGGATTTATCAATGTCTGTTGACTTTTCAACCGTAGCGCAACAGGGAAACATATTTACAGTAGCTTTAAGAATTCCAAAGTCATTATATGTCAGGGTAGATGAAAAAGTGAAGATTTTATATTCATCTTTCCTTTTGGTTCACCTGCCATCGCCGCATCAATGGAGAGCAATTTTCTATCTGACCTTTTCACAGTCTGGCAGAATTGAAAATGGTAAAAGTTTACGGAAAGCTGAACTTGTCCAAATAATACACGTGTTACCTCTGTGGTTAAAGGAAATCAGCACACAAGGAGTCCAAATGTTAACCACCACCTGTTCCATTCAAAGTGTAATTAAAGCATGATGTGCTGGCAAGGCTAATGCACTGTGCCTAAATATGTGTTGGACACACTTGACCTTTTTATACACATGCAGGGGACAACAGCATGCACATATTCGGCTTCATACTCATACAATTATTAAAGCTTATCAGGCAGTTGCGCTGTTTGAACTCTTTGATATCCTGCATTGCTAATTGTACTTGTTGCTGTAGTACATTATGAGTTCATTGTTCCCAATATCAGTGAGCCACTGATGTGACACAGCAAAGAGCCTCATGGCAAACTGAGTCAAAAGCTAGATCTGCTCCTATAGCTTCCCGTAGCTATCAATATGCGGTTGACAACACAATTGAGGTTATTTAAAGACACGCCATGTGCCACTCGATGGAAGCAAATTGAAGCACAGATTGGTGTTCTTTCTACTTATAGTACTGGAATACCCCGGATTTATAAATTGTACTTCAGCCGTTTGGAACTAATTCCAAAAAAATCCTTGGAAAAGAATAATTACATCTACATTATTTGTTTTAATGGTCTTGGTAGAGTGACATTTCAGACAGCCTTTTTTTTTTTTTTTTTTTTTTTCCAAAAGACTAATTTCTGCCTGTTTGGGAGCAATCAACACTCAACCAGGAGGTGTACTGTCATGATGAGCACAGATGCTGAAGGTTCACAGGTCTTTTGTTTTTTTTTTTCTCTTCCCCCTAGTGTTAATGGCATTTATCCATAGGAAGGCTCAGGCTCTCTGTGGTGTTTGATTGTGGCTGTGTGCGCTTGTGTTTGTTTTCTCCTTTCTCCCAAGAGTTTGATTAGTCTTCTCCATTTAGACGCCACATTACCTTCATTACAGCACACATGCACGCTGGGGAGGGCCATCCTGATCTTTTTCTCCATCCATGCAGATGGTAGCCACATCTTACTCTCCCTGGATTGGCACGCAGCCTGCATCTGTCCCTTACCAGCCAGCATCCCCCTCATGGCACAGCCTCGAAGGCTTAATTAAATATCAGACCAAAGCTAACTCTGCTGCTGGCCACCCATGGGCTACGTGGAAAGGGAGAAGGGGGGAAGAGAATAGGCCTTTCAAAAGTGCACAGAAAGGAAGAGGGTGAACGAGACACTGATTGTCGAAGTAACATCCTCTTTGCCAGCTGCTGTCACTGGCAAGCAGACTGGGAGTTGATTTGCACTCATTACTAGGAAATGAGTAAGGCCTGAGGATGATGACCACATTACACCAATCGCATGTGATGTGATTGGAGATGTTGTGCGATGTTAATCTCTTCCCCTGTGTCCCCAAGATACAGAAAATAAATGGAGATGAAAATCTTTCTCTGCATCTTCGCATTGGGCCATGCATGACACAAATGGAAGTGGAGAACTTGTTATGCAACCATGGCTCCCTTCCCCCAAGAAAAGGGTTTTCATTCAAATAATAACCAAACCACTTTCTGCAAGGGGTGTTTGGAATTATTGTTGCAACAAGTTAAGAAATAATTGTATACATGTAGTGCATATACAACCCAAAACAGTACAAAGACAATATATTTAATGTTTGACCTCAACAACTTCGTTGTTTTTTGTATAGATGTCCTTGTTCTGAATTTGATGGCAGCAACATGTTTCAAACAAGTTGGGACAGGAGCAACAAAAGACTGTGAAAGTTGTGGACTGATCCAAAAACACCTGTTTGGATCATTCCACAGGTAAACAGGTTCATTGGTAACAGGTGATAGTATCATGATTGGGTATGAAAGGTTCATCCTGGAAAGACTCAGTTGTTCACAAACAAGGATGGAGAGAAGTTCACCACTTTGTGAAAAACTGTGTGAGCAAAATGTCCAGTGCTTTTAGAACATTTCTCAATGCAAAATTGCAAGGAATTTAGGGATTTCACCACATACCGTCCATAATATCATCAAAAGATTCAGAGAATCCAGAGAAATCTCTGCACGTAAGGAGCAAGGCTGAAAATCAACATTGAATGCCTGTGAACTTCAATCCCTCAGGCAGCACTGCATTAAGAACAGGATAGGATATTACTACACAGGTTCGGGAACACTTAGGCCACAAAACCATTGTCGGTAAACAAAGTTCTTCATTACATCTACAAATGCAAGTTAAGACCATGTAAAAGCGAAAGCCATATATCAACAACATCTAGAAACCCCGCCAATTTCTCTGGGCCCAAGCTCATCTGCCTGAGATGCAAAGTGGAAAGGTGTGCTGTGGTCTGATGTGGTCATGTATGACAGTGGATACACTGTGTTGCAGGCATCAAATTCAGAATCAGTCCATATTTACAAAAACTTTATCAGTTTATGGTGGGTTGTACACTATATACATTCAAGGAAGCATCTTGGACAGAATGTACAATATATTGCTACATATTTAGGATGTAATATTGCATTTTTCATTGTGTGAACATCTTACGCGCTGACTCTCCAACGGTGCTCGCTGGTGTCTTAACTGATTAACTTCAGACATGTGCCCTTCTTTCGCCTTATCCACCGCTGTGTCTGGGTTGAACATAAAAACATGACTTCTCTGTGATTTTACATAGCACTACTCCTTTTCCGTCCACTCCCTCACTCTGCTCCACATTCATTAGGGACCAACCTTTGTCTGAGTGTTAGAGGCCATCTCATGTCTGTCATACTACCCAGATAATGGCCGCCCTGCTCTTTACCATGCACCGTGTTCACTGTGATCTTTGAGGACATCATTATCTTCTCCATGTGTTTCTACAGAGAGTCGCGGTTCAATGTTAACCTGAAAATTTCGTATCCGTCCATGTAGATTTTTTTTTCTGATAGAATGACTATATATTTTTTTATCATAGTATTTTAGATGTAATGTGAGTGCATTTTTATCATATTACATCTCATTTCTTGTTTTGTAAAGTTTCCTCTTATTATCAGCACGTTGTTCTTGCAGTGCCCGTTCATAATTGCTGATATTGCTACAATATCTTGTTGTGTGCCGCATAATAAGCAGGTTTGCTATCAATTACTAGTGCAGCAGGAATGAACACCTGCCTTGTTCTCACCCCATTACCTTCCCTGGCACATTACATGCCTTTTAATATATTTAATATATCTTCGCTTTAAAACCGTAGCTTGTTTTTTTTTAAGGTCCTCATCAATGTGTCAATACTCTTCCCTTTCTCCACACCTCAAACAATGCAATCTCCCTATTGGGCTACATCTTTGTTCTTCCACTTGTTTCTTTTTTTTTCTTCTTTAAAGCAAAAGTCATTTCCTCTGTGCCGTCCCTCTCCGCTGCACATGCCCGCAGGACACACTATTTCATCTTGCTTTGAACTCTTTTAAATTTTGCGCAGTAGCAGTTTTTTATTAACATATTTATTCATTTATGACTCCTCTCAAAGCCCTTTGCATATGAGCACACCTTTATTCTCTCTCACTTTCTCTCTCTCTCTCTTTTTCTCTCCTGCTCCCAACTCTCCTCAGAGAACGGGTCTTACTAATGCAGTGTTAGTTTAATCCCTGCTACCCTGTCAGAGGCTATTTTCTCGAGGTCCTTTTCCTTCTACAGCAGCAGTCAGCACAGCCTGAGGTTTTTTTTTTTTTTGGCTCTCTCGGCTCTCCAGCACCTGTCTGGAGGTTCTCCACCCCGCTCGGAGAGTTTCGTCAAGGGAGGAGCTCGTCTCCGGCCCTCAAGGTCAAGGCGTCTTTCTAGGCATCACACGGCAGATCATCCCCTTCCACTTTTCCTACCACCCACTTCCCGCCCTGATGGCAGCCACCTGTCAATGGCTGAAATCTCCCACCTAGATAATAATATCCCTAGCCGGAGACCATCTTTCATCAAGTGTCCTCACCCCATTTGAATAGAGGGAGATTGTGGGCAGGATGTTGAATAGACAGCTGAGGGGCCTCCTCCTGATGTGCGAGTTCTTGCAAGGTGGCAGTGACAGCAAAGGGGAGGCAGGGTGGTTATATAATTTGAGCAAGGTCATGTGAAAGTTTCCAATAGTTGTGCAGTTGCTTTTTTCCCTTCTTGCACCGAGATTGTAATCCGATGCCAGTCATAAGGAAGCAGACCAATGAAGCAGTTCAAGTGGGTAATGGATTTGGATGGTATTTTTAGCCATGCTAACATCATGGTTCTAGGGATGGCAATGTCTGTCTGTCTGTCATAGTGTTGTCATGATACAAACATTTTCGCTTTGATACCAATGCCAAGTTTAGTATCACTTAATACATCAGTAACAGAATGTCCAAATGGCTTGATCACGTTTTCAATATTGCAGTTTACAAAAATACATTTACAATGAAATCTTAACTATTTCATTTTAATTTCATACATATCAGGGAAAATTGCTAATCTATGGTTATATTTATTAGGTATAATAATATTATAGACTTGCCCTGCGCAGTGCCCATGTAATATTCTATGAATAGTTCCAAAATGACAAACCATGATTTTACAAAAAGGCCATTTCCACTTAATCCTACAACCCAATCACATTTTTTCTTACTGGCTGTTCTGTCTGACACTATAGAGCTGCCATAATGGAGTGACATGTAGCTAGAAGCCTTGCTGTTTAGTTATTTACAAGTACCAAACATTGGGAAATTCTAATACCGAAGCATTTTTAACAAAAAATGTAGATATTCATGGTGCCCACACAATGAATCCTAATGAATTTTAGCGTTCCCCTGGCTTTTCATTTAGCGCCACCAATAGGTCAAAGTTTTCACTTATCCCTTGATATTATAATATATATAATGTATATGTTATATATAATGTCTACTCGATGGATTAACACAAAATTTAAGACATACATTCACTGTTCCCAGATGAAATGTCCTAATGAGTTTGTTGATCCCATCACTTTTTTCTCTAGCACCAACAGGAGGTTCACTTTTATGGTTTTGAGTTAAATGTCCAAACAACTACTGAATGGATTGCCTTAAAAATTGATGCAGACGTTCATCGTCTGATGTTTCCCCCAGCGCCATCATCAGGTCAAATTTAATCTGTCTAATACTTGATTAATGGTCAAACACCTTCAGAGCTAATGACATTCCCATCAGCCTCAGCTGTATTTTGTGTTTAGCGCTAATCAGCAAACCCTATCATGCTAACAGTCTAAACTAAGATGGTTAACATGGTATATATATCAAACCCGCATTGTCACAGTGAGCATGCAGATGTTAGCGTTTATCTCTGTAGATTGGCTGTAGACTATTATTTAAAAGATTTTTAATGTCCATATGTCAGTATGGGTACATTGTAATTAACAGTGCAGGGGTAGTTTTCCTTGTGGATGGGTGCTGAACTCTGGCGTGTAAACTTTTTCCTCTCCGACATAATCCCTAATCTTTTCACATATCACATTCACCCCTCTCCTTTCCTCTTCCCCACCTTCCTTCAATCAGATAGACAGATAAGTGGCAGACTCACGGGGGCATCCAAGGTGCTGAGCCCATATCTTAAGTGCTCTGTCTCTCTTTCTCTGCCCTTCTTTCCCTCCTTTTGTCTCTCTCTTAATCCGTCTCTCTCTGTCTTTCAGATGCCAAGGAGATCGTGCTGAAAGCTCAGATTCTGGCCGGTGGCAGAGGCAAGGGTGTGTTTGACAGTGGCCTTAAAGGTGGAGTGCACTTAACTAAGGAGTAAGTATGCCCCTATGTGCATTTCACACAGAGAGTTACTGTAGGAGATAGATTCATGTTATTTCTCCTACGACAGCGGCTTTTAGAGTGAGGAGGCTCAAAGAGCTCTCTGAAGATGCTCCCTAGGCACAAAGACACAGTCAGGATTACTTGTGCTGCAAATAAACAGTTTTTCTTTCTTCCACTGTCTCGTTTTTCGAACAACTACCCTCAATTAAATGTCGAAAAAGTGATTTTAAGGTCAACAGGAGCGTTATATGCCCCATCCTGAGTCTTCCTCTCTCGGGTTGATTGAGTTTTTGTGCTGCTGCTGAGGTTTGTTTTGTTCTAGTTTAAGATTACAAGGCGTGATGGGTGAAGGATCACTGAAATCTTGTGCATTTCTTAAAAGGCTAAACAACAGCTTTAAAGAGCTTTTCTTCACTCACTGCACTTCCCTATGTACAAAAACAGTGCTATCTTTTTAGTAAAGGTACCTACCACTTACTGCCGCCTTAAAGGCAAAAAGGTGATTTATGACAATTGTCCCAGACATGTATCATCGTCACCCTACTTCAGGGTTCGGAATGGCCGGAAACTTTTTCAAAGTGAGATACGCTGTTCATCGTCCCCAGACAGTGACATGAGTGCACAGTTCACCTTCTCCTCATCTATCAAAAGATGAGTACAACCCCTGGCTTCATTTTTATTCACTTACAAAACCAGAGCAGGCTTACAGAAGTAGCCCTGGCATGGCCTCCTTTTAAACACACAGAATAAGTAGATGTTCATTCACAGCGATTGTAGACACACCAAAGTGTCTCCAAAAGCTGTGCTTTGTCAGAATATGTTACATTAATGCCCTGAAAGTGCTGAGGCATATCTCTCTTCAACTGAGCAAAGAGATAAAGAAATACTTCTTCATCTGTCACTTCGCCTTCTTTCCTCAGCTTTCATTTTGTAAGCGTGTGCTTTTTCGGTGATTATTTTTTAAATTAAAAGACTGCTGTTTAAAAAAGGATACTTTCTGACCTCTTGACCTCGCTCCTTCAGCCCTGCAGTGGTTGGCGAACTGGCGAATAAGATGCTGGGTTTCAACCTGACTACCAAGCAGACACCCAAAGAAGGAGTGAAAGTGAAAACGGTGAGAAAGATATACTTCTACTCTTTCTTCTTTTTTTTTCTGACCTCATTTCAAGGTATTTTGAGTCCAGTAATGCAGTTCTGTAAAATTAATGACTGTGAAGGCAGTCTGGCTCTATGTTTTTCTTTTTTTGTTTGTTTGTTTTTTTTTCCCCTCACTAGGCCTAAACAGTAGCTGTCCACTGTTGTTTACTGTGGGTTTGCACTGGCTGGTGTTATGGCTCATTGCATAAATTGAACCGGGCCCACTGTGAATTTTAAGTGTTTGGTAAACAACTGTTTCTATGTGCCACTAACAAGCAGGAATATCATTTTCTCTGCTCGCATGCTGCATGCAGTACCTCCTCAAAACAGACATTTCCAGGTGATGAAGGCTTCTCAGTCTGTGGCTTGTGTGTGGGTCGACTCTTCCCATCTCTGTTTACCCCTGCTACCCCTCCATTCCACTCAACTCCTGCTCCTACTCCTACTGCAGATTTTAGGTGGAATCAAACAAGTGTCACACTTGTCATTTTTATAAAAAAAAAATAAAATAAATAAAAATAAAAAGGGTAAGCACCTGCAAACCAAGAAGTTCACAAGCTCAGAATCAACTCCATGTCTCAGAGGCAGCAGAAAAAGGCAAATAAACAACAAAATAAATTGGACAATGCTTGAATTAGATGTGGGCGAGGAGAGACGTGACCTCCAGTTGGCCTTCTAATTGTCTTACCAAGAACATCTACTGAAGTCAAACCTGGCAAGAGCAAAAGAGGGCAGCACTTCAGCATCTACAACCCCTATTCCAAAAATCGTGGGAGGCTGTGTAAAAAACATAAATAAAAACAGAATGCAATCATTTGCAAATGAACTGTGTTAACAGACAACAGTTTTGCAAAGTGTTCCTGAGCTCATGTAGCAATCTCCTTTATCCAGCCACTTGTTTGACAAATTGGTGAACCTCCCTCCATCCTTGTTTGTGAACGACTGAGTCTTTCCAGGATGAACCTTTCATACCCAATCATGATACTATCACCTGTTACCAATGAACCTGTTTACCTGTGGACTGATCCAAACAGGTGTTTTTGGATCAGTCCACAACTTTCACAGTCTTTTGTTGCTCCTGTCAAACTTTTGAAACATGTTGCTGCCAACAAATTCAGAATAAACAGATATTTACAAAAATCAGTGATATTGATGGTCAAACATTAAATCTATTGTCTTTGTACTGTTTTCAATTGAGTAGATGTCAAAAAGGATCAGCAAATGATCACATTCTCTTTTATTCATGTTTTACACAGTGTCCCAATCTTTTTGGAATCAGGGTTGTACATGGATTTGCTGTCACGGCACCGATAGAGGGATGAGGAGAGAAGATTAGGGAAGACGAGACAGGGTGTGTAAAAGGTGGTTGTGGAAGAAAACTGTGGGAGACAAAAACAAGAGTTTGAGGGGAAACAGAAAGAACAAGACAGCGGGAATAGACTATGTTTAGTGTGAGTGAAGAATCGCGCTGCAAGTCAAACAACAGGGAACTTAAGAGAACGTTTGAGTGACTGGAGAAGACAACATTTGGACAAGGAGATAGGAGTGCTGTCTGTTCACACTGAGGGAAGAGAAGGCTATCCATCCTCATTCGCTGGGCGATAGGCTGGATGCAGAACATAACGGCTGTGCATGTTCAGACAAACACCCCATCCAGAAAACCCGTAGCCCATTAACCACCACACAACTTCCTGTCAGGTTTTTTTCTCTCTTTTCCAAATGGGCCCCTTGCTTGCTTCCTTTTTCTGCTGTCTGCCGCACTCTAAACATTACGTTCCTCTCTGTTCACCTACCTTTCCTTTACTCACAGCATATGAGATGTCCTCAGAGCTATGCTTCATAGATCTGCCAATCTATGGATCCTGCTTATTTGCCTGTGTAATTGTGTTGGAATATTGTGGACCTTTTTAAAAATGCATTGTAATGTAAAAAGTTTGCCAAATGTGAGGAGGAAGTCTAAAAAAATCAAATAGGATTTTTTTAAAATTAGGGCTACAGTAGGACCCCATTAAGTGATCATGAAGTCAAGTTGGTATCGTAGCCACATTCCTCTATCAGCCCTTCTTTCTCCTTCTGTGCTGTGCCCAGGTGATGGTGGCTGAGGCCCTGGACATCAGCAGGGAGACCTACTTTGCCATCCTGATGGACCGCTCCTGTAACGGTCCCGTCATGGTGGGAAGCCCCCAGGGAGGTATGGATATCGAGGAGGTCGCCGCCAACAGCCCAGAACTCATCTTTAAGGTACATGATTTGCGGATTATAC
The DNA here is from genome assembly GCA_025331565.1 of Holacanthus passer. Classification (NCBI taxonomy): domain Eukaryota; kingdom Metazoa; phylum Chordata; class Actinopteri; family Pomacanthidae; genus Holacanthus; species Holacanthus passer. The sequence continues at coordinate 5,301,958 of JAFREQ010000011.1, forward strand.
TCCTCACTACAATATGAAATGTGAATAATAAGAAAACAACATTTATTTGCCTGAAAAGCAGCAGCAGAATTTGAAACTGATCGATCTTGTCTTGGCACAATGGAACTCATTAAAAAGTGTAAACCTCGCTGCATCTTTTACTCTATAACTGACAAAAGTTTAATTTGGCTTGAAATCAGGCTGGGACTTGGGTTTTACAGATGGAAGCTGTGCTCTGTTCGTATTTTCTGCTAATTCAGTTAAATTTATTGTCCTGTCTACATGCGCACTGCAGCAGCTGAACACATAAAGCAATACACTGAAGCTTAACGTGAACAAATACTCAGCCTTCTGTGTTTTAAATTGCTATTAATTATGTAGATCCCATTTAAAGAGCTTAATCCACTGTCATCACATGGCTACTTGGCAACAGGTCCTTGTCATTGTTAACAGATGTATAATTTAAACATTGCAGATTGAGTTTGCCTGCATCTCCTGTTGTATGTCTTCCTTTTGCTATAGTCGGCAGATGTAAAGATCCTGAGATTTATGTCATTCATTATTTCCACCGAAGTTTTCAGATTGTATATGCAGTATGCAGCTGTGTGTGGTGTTGCTGTCCAGCACACATGATAGAGCGATACACTGTTCACACATCTCATTAAAATCTATATGGTCCAGACCTGGTTTATACAGAATTGCTTCAAACTGCTAATGACAGCTACACTTTAAACTTTATTTTCTTCATCATCGTGCAACCTGAAATCTTTCATCCATTTTTATACCTATGAAAAAAAAAAAAAGTTATGAGATGTTCTCCGTATGTGAAAGTCAAAGATATGAGGGTCTGATGATCATAAATCCAATGTTTCAGTCCCAGCTCTACATTTTCTCCACGTCTGGCACCGTGCCATTACCTAATTATGTCGTCAGCAGTTTAATATGAACATCCGCTCAGTGTCAAATTATAGTCCAGCCTTTGAGCCTCTTGTTCTCTCTCACTCCCTTTCTCCATTTGTTTCTCTCCCTCTTTCTTTCACTTTCACTGCGAATCTTATAGGAAGTCATAGATATATTTGAAGGTGTGCGAGACGACCAGGCACTTCGCATGGCAGCTAATTTGGGTTTCAAAGGACCTCTGCAGAGACAGGTAATGGGCACACTGAAGGCTTTAAAGAACGGAAGTAGGGGCAGAAACATCTACGATGCACACACAGACACACACATATACGCAGACAGATATATCCTCATTCACAAACAGACCAAACTTTGGCTATTATTAGTTTTCCACAGGCAAGTTGTGAAGTGTCATTACACCAGACTCACTTGCCAGGTGGTCTATTGTCAGTGGCAGTGATGCACAGTGTTGTGCCAGGCTGAGGGGAGCTGACATCACTAATGGTACCATTATTTGATAGAACATGCTGCACACTGAATCTGTAAGCGAATCGGGCAGTAAGAAACAAAACTCTATGGGCAGCCTCTAATTTTGAGGACAGTGAAACAGACATTTTTTCTTGTCACATCAAGTTTTACAAATCTAGTTCAGCCAGCATTAGATAGTAAAATGAGGGCAAGGAAGAACAGCATGGAAACGGTTCACAGTCAGAATGGGTATGTGTGCTTAGATGCAGAGTTCATTCCAAAGCCATTTGTCTCTTGGCATCAGATCACTAATTTGTTTCCTTCTCCACAGGCACCGTGGCATGAGAAATCAGATTAGCTCAGAATCTTAGCACATGGAATATGTATATGGATATATTCTGTATATCAACCATGCGAATGTGCTTCTGAGAAGCAAACAGGGTCAAAGATGTTTGAGCTTTGGTTGCATCCCACTTTATGTGATCCTTTCCTGCAGGATACTGAATAGGCATTGATTTTAAACGAGCAAGGTGAGAAATAGAAAGTGATTAGTTAAGTGTCTGCATTGTCAGTATGCTTTCCCTTTGGTTACAGTGAATCAACTGCCAGACTGTTTAATTCAGAGATAATTGCAGATCGTATAAAGTACCTTTACCGTCTTGAATGAGCTATGGCACGACAGGATCTTTGTGTAGGTGTGTGTAATGTGTGTGTGTGCCTATACTGGTTCTGTGTGTGTGACAGAAAAAAGTAAGTGAGATTGGTGGACTGTGTCTGGCACTGTGCATTTAGAAGTCTTGCAATGCTATGTCAAGCTGTTTTCATTACTGGAGAACAGTTGCAGCAATAGAGATATCAATTTAGATTCTTTAAAATGGGGATTTTGACAGTGATGATTTAAGTGTTGTGGCATTTATGTTGTTGTACTCACTGGTGGTATTTATCTTTTGCACACACGCTCTTTGTAAATATCAATCGTGTATAAAAAAAGCAGTAACAAAAAAAAAAAATGCACGTTTGGATACGACTGCCAGACGTGAGCTACAGAAATGTGCATTAGGATGTTATATTTGTACATTACACATTAGATCAAAGTGTGATAGCATGTGTTGTAATCTATTTTCCACTTTTGAAAAAAAAGTGAAAAACGTTTCCCCTCCAGCACAGAGACATACACATTCATGTAAAACATACACAGACATCATGATGTTGAAGGTGATTTGCCATGTTTTATGTAGCCTGTGTGGGAGGTTGAGTGGCCTTGGTGGGGCTGGCTGCTCAGAGCCGAACCATCGGGTAATTACTGTCCTCTGTGGACCTCACAGGCAGCAGATCAGATTAAGAGGCTCTATGATCTGTTCCTGAAAGTCGACGCCACTCAAGTCGAAGTCAATCCTCTCGGAGAGACTCCCGAAGGACAAGGTACCTTGTATCATAGAAAATGCCCATCTTTGTGTGTGTGTGTGTCTTTGTTCACTTGTCCTCTGTCTGTGTGTGCATTGCGTGCTTGTCCATGTCTCTACATGTGTGTGCTTTTCACCTGTCATTAACTGTCCCATAATCATGTTAAACATCTGTAATATATCAATGTTTTAAATGGAGAATGCTGCATTTTCGCATGAACAGGCAGCCACCTATTAATCAGTCACTGTGGGATACAGGCACTTTATCTCCTCCGGTCTGAATGCATTTAAGAATGTGAAGTGTAATTGCAACACATTGACGTCAGTTTCTTGTCAGCATGATGTTGTCTGGATCAAAATCCGAATGGCTTCAGGGAGCAGAGCTTTCCATATTCATGGCGTGTTGATGTTTGTTGATGATTCCTAGTTGCTGATGATTAACTAAAGGCGTACAGTCTATCATCAACTATTAATGAGGAACTACAATGAGGAATTACAGCAACAGCTACAGACACATTCTGGTGGCTTTAATTTCAGTCTCAACCATTTTTTTTCATTTCAATGAGTCAAACTCTTCAGCAGCAAAATCTGATGTTTTGATAGTTTATAAAACCATAAGCTTAACCTCTATTCTTAAACTAATATGAATACTTTACACGTATTTGCTACACATAACTGTGGAAAATTGACTGTTCTCGACAAACCCAAGCTCCTTTGTATCTTAGAATATGAAATTCAATCTGGTAAATTGTAGTAGTTACCCATGAAGCCCTTTTCAAAAATCAATAATTGTTAGATTTGCCACACTATTCACTTACCTCTTTGTGTCCTAAAAGAGCCGTTTTCTTGAATCTTCTAGCTGTAATTCTCCCATGTTCTGATACTTAATGAGCTGAACCAAAAATACTTTTATGCACTGCCTGGAATACCTCTGTTAGGAGACAGAAATTTAGTCTCTTTGAATAGAAAATAAATGAAAAGGTTGGAAATCATTCTCAATTTGCTATCTTTATAGTAGTGCAGCCTAGCCTATTACATGTGCAGTTTATTGACTTTAAGCAATTAGACTCAGGATAAATCTATTGTGCAGTCGAGCAATAAATAATGTCTCTATTGTCAGTCAACTCGTAGTGCTTCAAATGTAAATTGTCAGAGTGAGACTGGAGTCTTAATTCATGCCTTCAGCTCATAATTATGCTGTAAAGGCTGTGTAAAATAGTGCTCCAAATTTTAGACTAATGGAGGTCTACGTTGGCAGTTGGCCTTTCTCAACAAGTGAAACTTTTTTTTTTGTTTTTTACCACATTAAAAACAATCCCAGAATTGCTGTCACCTGTCACCTTAAACCGAACAACTTGTCCAAAACACACATATTTTTAATATTTGATCTTTTGAAGTATCAAATGCAACAATACAATATTCATGTCCTGCTTTTTAAACTTTTTTAACTCTTTTTCGGGGCAATTCCGCCATCTGTCGCTGATATCAGGCTTCTTTTGTGCCAAATGATAGTTTGCATGGAGATTTGGATCATTATTTACCATAGCTGTGGGTCCAGCTTCAGATCATTCGCTCAAAGCCTGCCTCAGTCCAGTTTCTATAGTCTTTGCATGTGTTTACGTCTTAAGTGTTCCCTGATAGATGAAAACACTTGAACGTACAAAGAAACATAGAAATAGAAATGTGGTAATTTTCAGTCCCCCGTTGTCACTTAATGCAATAAATTGTCACAACATTGACACAAGCGGAGGCTCCCAGGTTAACATTTCAAGTGCTCATCATCTGGATGAGAAAGACATTATACATAGACACGATGCATTTTCTCGCTATTGCGAAGCTGCTTTTGTTGAACTCATACTGAACTTAGTTTTTCTCCCAAAGAAATAAGACTGATTGTCTCGTCTGCGGCGCTGAACATAGATTGACTGTGATGTGTCCTATCGAGACGTATTACAACGTGCCGAAGATGCATCGCTTCTTTGATGTTATTTAGTCTCCTCAAAAAACAGATTCTTGTTCAAAGTATGTTTTATCAAAGATTGACAAAAGAAGGTTTGTTGTCCCATGATTTCTGATGAATATTAATGAATAAAACGACTCCTTTCAAACAATGTTTTTTTTTTACTGAGGGGTATGAGTTTCCTTTTCTACCAGCAGGAAGAAGCAGCGGTGGTGACTGAGGCAGGCTTTGTAGACAAGCATCACGTTAAAATCAAATTTTTTCTGTTCTGTTTATTCACGTCACCAGACAGCGCAGCTATTTCCAGCAGGCGTTCAACAGACGTGTATTTTTTTTTTTTTTTTTTTGTCTCATTTGGTAATGGCTCAATTCATTTTGTAGATGGACTGCAATAATTGATGTGTCAAAACAAAAGGAAGTAGGAGTGCTACTTTACCTGGAGGACACAGCATGTCTTCTCCCCAGGAGAGTCTGCCTGCTGCATGTACTGTGTGTCTGTGGACGTCTTTCGTTTATGTCTGTCTTTCTGTCATTCTCAAAGCCAGTTCCCATGTTTCCATATTTTGTCACCTCTTCTTACTATTATATGTGGATTATCTGTGTGTCTGTTTACCTGCATTGTACCATTCATTAGAAAAGTTGATGCTCAAGGTTTTAAAGACATGATCATAGTTTCTCTTAAAACCATAATAGTTGTATATGTAGTTGTTATTTTTAAAGTCTACAGGCCATCCCAAAACTTTGTATATGTAATGGATTAGGCAGACAAGTATATAGTTGAATATGTAAGGGTTAGTTATGATTACTCTCTGAAGACTGAAAACATATAAACTCGATTTCCCATAATACAGTTGGTTGAGCTTAGTAGATTGATGTCTGAAAGAGGAATTAAAAACAGATCCCAACCTGGTAAAGATCACCTGGAATGTTTATTATTTTAATACATATTTTTACATTCAGGGAAATATGCTTACTTGCTTTCTTGCGTCAGATGAAAAGATTGACACCACTCTCTATTTGTATGCTAAATATGAAGCAGCTGGTTAGCTTAGCACAAAGACTGGAAACAGGGAGAAACAGTTGCAGTTTTATGAGGCGTAAAACATTTAAAGTGACTTGTCACTTAAAGGTGTATTCCTTTGAGTGGCAGCCACTTTAAATGTTGTGTATACAAAAAGCCCTGGAACTGATTTATTACGTTTTTCCCTACTCGTTTCTCCAGGTAGCTTCATGAGAGTGGTCCCTTTGAAATACACTTTCTTTAAAGTGTAAAGGAAATGTCCATTTACTATAATGGTCTTTCCCTAAGAGGCAGTGTCAAAAAGCCCATCCCTCGGTGAGCCAACCTCTGAAATAATTAAGACCAGCAGGCCGAGGGGACGCCGCTCAGTTCATTAATTTCAGGTTTTAGAAATGATAATTAGTTGGCTTTTTATGTCTGAAGTCCTCCTTCTCTTCCCTTTTCCCTCGCCTGCCGTCTCCTCGTTTCTCACTTTTAATGCATCCTCCGCCGCTGTCTTTATTCCTAACTCCGTCTTTGTCATCCCCACGTCCCTCCAGTGGTTTGCTTTGATGCTAAGATCAACTTTGACGACAACGCCGAGTTCCGTCAGAAAGCCGTGTTCGCCATGGACGACATGACTGAGAGCGACCCCACAGAGATGGAGGCGGCCAAGTGGGACCTCAAATATATCGGGCTGGACGGAAACATCGCCTGCTTTGGTATGGAGACAAAAGCCTCTAACAGAACTCATTCCTCCACACACACACACACGCAGAGACCATATTAAATAAATTCTGCCAAAAGCGACCCCCTCCTGGCATGAGGCTTTAATGCGTCTCTTAAGTCACATAAGTGAAAAGCTCGGACACAGTTAAAACTTAGTCAAAGTAAAGGCAGCCTGGGCTCTCCTCCAGTCCACATTACAAGCAGCTTTCTGAGGACTCCAGAAGGAATGCTGCCGTAACCAATGCGTTCTAATTAGCTATAATCCGCCCAGAAAGTCTCCAGTGAGCCAGATTGTTAGCATTCTCATTAAAGGCCCCCTCTCTTGTCATAAATCAAAGCTTTTACAGTGTACAGCAGCACTAACAGGTGCTACCGCGTCTTACCCCGTAGCCTCATAAACACATTAGATGTCTGTTAGTATTACCCCCCTACACACACACACACACACACACACACCCATTCTGCATCCCCAACTCCCAGCCTCTCTTAAAGTAACAACAGCTTTTAAGGCCCTGCAGCTTCCTTGAGAGCTCTGTAAGCCACCAAAGTGACAGCTGTTAAAGCGAATTTCCCTTTTATTGAGACCTCGGTCGGGGAGCTTGCCAGGACACAAGTTCAGCTTGGCTAAACCAAATGAGGTAAGACATTTTTGTGCACTTGGCTCAGCAGGGTAGCCACGCTGGCAGTTGGCTAAATGATGACACAGGCCGCAAAAAAAAAAAAAAAATGTAGCAGAACCTCTTTTAATCAGCTCTCTTTTCTCTGAAGTCGAGAGTCGAGCCATAATCAAATTTTCTCTGTGTTGCTCAACTTGAAGCATTGAATGTTCCTGATTAGAAGATTTCCAACCGATTCACTTTTTAAGTGTGACATTTTTTTTTGCTATTTGCTCTTCTTTGCTTGATAATTCACAGCTGGATTCCTTTGTGGGTGTTCTTACAGAACATGTCATCTTTCCTTCAGAATCTGAAATGTTATTTTAATTAACTCCTCCACACTTTGCTCACAGGGCCTTTTGTCTCAGTTTCAGCACTTCAGCCACTGAGACCAAATCTGCCTTCATTATACCCAATAAATACAGTAAATACATCGTACACTAGGACATCTTTAGACTACAGTAACATGAGCACTCACTCATAATATAAAATGGCTTCACTCGACACCATAAGTCTCACTCTTAAAAGGCACCTTGCATTGTGCCAAATATGAGTCTGCTTTTTAATTATCCTCTGTGTTTCAGTATGCATTTTTTGCATTTTAATCGATCTACATTTTTTTCAGTGAATGGAGCTGGTTTGGCCATGGCCACTTGTGATATCATTGACCTGCATGGAGGAAAACCAGCTAACTTCCTGGACCTGGGGGGAGGTGTCAAAGAGAGGCAGGTGTACGAGGCCTTCAAGCTGCTCACTGCTGATCCCAAGGTAAGGACAAAGTGTTAAAGTGTTTTTTTTGTTATAAAGCTTGATGTAACAATTGTGTACACAAGCCAGACTAGTTAGTTATTTTAAAGCATGTCTTTAAAGAAAAAGTAAAGCTTTTTTTAACCACCTGTTGAATAGTGTTTGATATTGCAGTGATGTATCTTGTCATAGCACATTCATAAAGCCCTGTCTGCCTGGTTAGCGCTTTGTCACTGAGACAACAGCGCTCATTAAATGAGGGACCTTGGCATATGTCCATGTTTCACTGAGGGAAACAGAGTCTGGGAGGCAGTCTGATTATATGCCTTCATTCTCAGTTGAAGTGGCATGATAAATCGCTGCTCTATACTCCGCAATAAGGCTTGGCTTTTAAAGACTCATTATCACACGTACATCCACACCAATATATCTGTATTAACAACTCAGAATGAATGCACACATACAACTGAAAACATGCCTGTGGAAGTCTTGCAGCTCAGGGTGAGCAGCAGCTTGGGGTGTTTTACAAGCGATCCTGCTCTATGTTCAGAAAGCTAATAACTCCAAACTAAACATCATGAGCCTTGTAACGATACCGCAGTGCCGATTGCGTGTTGACAGTCATCACACTGCTAATTCCCCCGCCGCTGTCACTCCCACATTCCTGGACTGATCTTCGCTTGTCTCTGTGTTAGCGTCTCTGGCACGGCTCGGTTGTATTATGGAATACAGAGTAGCATTTGATATCAATTCAGTCCCCCCCCCCCAATTTTAAGAGATATCTACACATCTGGGAGGTGCAGGTTACTAATCTGCTCAAGAGGTGACATCTCACACTCTCACACGCTCTCTTAATTTAACATGTGTGCTCTCCTTACTAGAAAAATGTTAGCTCACTTAATTTAAACATGCCGACACAATGGATAGGCTGTGAATGCACACACAGCATGCGCAATCTGCTCTTAAAATAGATATTCTGTCAATATTACACCTCCAGGAAACTCAATTTCATCTAAACCTAATACTCAGTTGTGGAATTTTTCATATGACTCCATGTTAGCGGCGCGGACCATTTTTAAAGGGTTCTGCCTCATATTTATCACACAGTAGACCAGTGTTGCACACCTTTACAGATGAATGTTTAAAACCTACCAGCCTTAACATCGTGCAGGTGATACATTGCTTCAGTCAGATTTCCACTGTGTGTAGATTCTATTCAGTCTCACATGAATTCAACCCAGTGGTCTGTAGGGGGGAAAATAAAAATGAATATGGTGGATAAAAAAGAAATGCAATCAATAGGGGAGAAAGAAAACTCCAAAGAGTCGTTGCTCTCTCCTGGTACGGGCCCGTCATCTATTATTATTGAAGCCTTTTAAAACGAGGTGAAATTCTGCAGAGGTAGAATCAGGTTTTTAAAGTCTGCATTCATTGCAATCCCCCCCCCCCCCACACCCAAAACCGAAAAACACTCATGCATGGACAAGAGGATCCTCCTCCACCCTCCTCCTGTTCCTCCTTCTCTTTCTGTCTTGGGCTCATTCCCCAGATCCAGATGGGGGAGTAAGCCTGCTGTCTGTCCCTCCTGCTGCTGCGTATGGAAATAGAGACAGGGAGCTCCACCCTAACAGGGGAAAAAAAAAGTAGAATAGGATTGACATTAAACTGGGTTGGAAGCACCATTAGCATTTCAACCAGGGGAGCTGAGAAACCTGCCCTGATCTGTGGAGGGAATGTTAATCATTTCACAATAAAAGCGAGCGAGACAGAGCTGCTCATTTGCATTTAGTAATTTTTTTCTTCCTTATCTCCGCAAATTACCGCTGCCGAACTCAAAAATACGAGCAGAAATCGGAATTGAAATCATGCCCTTGGCGAGGTGAACATGACAAGGCAAAATTATTGATTCCATGTGTCAATAAGTTATGGAGAGAGCGCCGTTCTCCTTATTTGCCTTAAATATCAAGGCAGTCAGTGCTTGTGGCCTTCAAATATGCAACCCTTTGTTGATAGTTGTTTCACCGTTTGAAGTCCCAGACGGACTGCTTTGCTTGCCTGTCACATCATATCGTTCTGCCTTTTTTAAAACAACAGCATATGTTACAAGGATGCTTATTTCCACTGGTACCGTCATTGGTTAAATTGAGTTCGATATCAGCTGTAGGGAAAGGTCATTAATGTTCTGCAGCATGCATGAATATGTGCTTTTTATTAGAGACCGCTGTGACTTTTGACTTCGTAGATTAGAATAGTTAATATGCTGTGGAACAGACAGAAGTGCATTGAGTGGCCAGACAGGCGGCACAGCAGGAAATGTCTCGCTGTAGCGACGCCATGCATTTCCACAAAAACAGGTATTTTGGTGTCTGTCTTTTCTGTCAGTCTTTCTCCCTCACTCGCTTTTTACGCTTTGGTCCCCCTCCCTCCGTCTTTCTCGCTCTCTCCCTCTCAGTCTCCGCTTTGATGTCTCAGGCTCATTGTGCTGAGAGGAGTGGAAGTGATGTGAGTGTACTGCCGGCACTGAATAGCCGAGACGGAGTCTGAGATGACAAAGCCTCCTTTTTCTTGTTTGCTCACTTCTCCAGTATCTACCCTTACAGCATTCATTACCTTAAACATTATTATTCGCTGAAAGAACAGGGAAAGGAAAACAGATGAAATGGGGATACTATATGCAAAGTGGGAACAACCATGGGGGGAAAAAAGAAAAAGCCAAAATGAAATGATTGGACAAAAAAAGGAATCATAAAGCAGCCTGTAGCCCAGTGTGTGTGTTAAATATGTGAGATGTTATGTAGCTCAGCTGGGTGTACTAGACCATTCAGCTTTGTTTGAATTTCGGCCCCGGGCTTTTTAAGCGGGGACATATTTATTTTTCATGCTAAAATAAATAGCTCCACTTTCTTCATATCCACGTATAGAACAGTTTGTTGACAGAATGGCTGAATTTATTGTGGTTTCCCTCACATCACCTGTAGGCACAAAGCAGGAGCAGGCAGCAAATACCGACAGCCAAATAACCTCGTTATTGCCTTGTGCCTGTGCTGTAAAGGAAGTGGCAGATGGATGTTTTGTCCAACTCGACATCCATTTCGTTCTCAGGGCTTAAGGCAGTTTTCTGTAATTTTTATGGGCTAGAGTAAATGATGACATTTTTCCAAAACACACCCTTGTTGTTGGTGCATGTCTGCAGAAGGGCCAACGCTATATCAAACTATTAATTATCATGGCGAAAAAAAATATTACATCACTATAACATCATGAGAATAATATTCAAAATGAATCAAAGACTGTTTTTATTGTGATTTTCCAAATTGAAAAGCTGTTTGTTTTCAACGTTAACATATTTTGAGATGCGGTATCATGAATGAATGCAATATGAATGCATTTGTGAACATCCGTGCTGGCTTGTGTGTGTGTGTGTGTGTGTGAGAGAGAGAGTAGCATGATTAATGTCAGATGAACACTGTATTGTTGATGTTCACTTAGTAAGCATGTATTTTGATGGACTGGAAGTTGTATAAACTAAAATCATTTTTTGCCATGTTTCAGAGTAGAGGAATGACTGTGGAGATCAATCGGGAGGTTAGTTGCGTCTGTTCTCTATGAGCTTTGTCGTTTTACTCTCAATCAACAAAATCTATGCTCGTTTTACAGGGTCCAAACTATTCCAACAGCACAGAGTGAACTATTTTTGAGGCTGGATATAGTCTTCTCCCTCTCAGAGTAACGTTTTGTTCAACTGACGTTGGCAGAGAGCCAGTCATATTTCTGCTGTTGTGATTGTGAATGTTCTGCTTCCTGCTCAGTGCCTCTGTGTGTCTGTGAGCGCAAAAAGTAAAATGAGATGAAGGAAGACTACAAATGGAAAATAGAACTGAAAATGAAAATAAAGCAAGCTTTAAAAGTCAAGTGGTAACTGTGATTTTATTGGTGGTGATGATGATATTATGATAATTACATAATGATAAACTGGCATATTGTTGCACTTCTAGTCTGCGTGCTTACATGCAATACATTACGTGACTGTATTAAAATGTGCGAAATGTTCTGTGTCTTAGCTTCCTCGGTTATTACCTGTAGGCTCCTTGCATGCTGCTGTAGTTTGCTGTGCTGCTGCTGCTGCTGTTGTTTAAGGTGAAGCAGGCATGCAAAGTGTGGGGGGGGGCTCCGCTCTGAGGTGAAACAGATTGGCACATTAGCATTAGTTCAGCTGGGTGACCCATCTCCCAGGCAAATATGGAGGTGTGTTCATATGCATGTGTTAATGTTGTTGCATAATCACGCTGTTGATCATGAAACATCTTCTCGGCTCCCAGTGGCGTGTGTGTGTGATCTCTGTTTGGAATGCTGAGGCTCACCTGTGTATGTGTGTGTGTGTGTTGTCTTTAGCATTTTCGCCTCCTTCTGTTTGTGTGGGATTATTGTGTATGTCCCCAGGTGCTTCAGCCCCCAATTGCCCTCGAGCAAAACTACATACTATTTTCCTTCTTTCCAGCTCAGTGACTCTGCTTCAACTCACCTGTGGTCCCTCTTTAACCACTTTACTCCTTGTTGCAGTGACACGCTCGAGCCTGACCAGCTCCTAGTCCCATCTCCCCCTCTACAGGGGACACAACACTAGTACTACCTTTCCAACACTGTCCTCTGTCTACTGTGAAAGAGTCTTTATTGACATTTTTCCGTCGTGATACAAACTTGGCCCTAGTGTGTCTTCCTTGAAAGTCTCTTGTGGTTCCTTCCTCTCCTTTCCATTTCTGCGTGTTCTTTCTCTCTCCTTTCCTTTATATCTCTCTTTTCTTCCCTGTAGCCTCTCATCTAGCTAAATCCTGTTAAAGTCAATGTGAGGAGCTCCCCCTCAGTTTCATGCCTGCTAGCCAAATCCTGCAGGCACCCAGGCACTGCCGTTTTCAAACCCATATGGAGATGTCTGAACCCATGTCTAATGTGCTTCAACATATATGGAGCCACGGAGCGGCAGTGGCTCCGGTCCAAGCCAGGTGAGCCAGGGAAATATGTTGTGAAAGGTGCAGCATCCTGTCTTCAGGCTGCACATCAGAGAAGGAAAGGAGCCCTATTTTACAGGGTTGTTTCCTTAGGGTGCTACAGCGCACAACTGTGATGCAAATCTCACTCAGCTCATCCAGTCACAAACACAAATAGGTGCAAATACATGCTTGTATTGTGTCACCCGCATCTTGCACACATCCCGCACACACACACACACACAGCCCTCCAGGGACCCCAACAACCTTTAATCACAAGAGTCACCTGTGATGTGAGAGCCCCGTGGTGTGTTATTTTAGAGGGAAAGAAATCGCCTTATCGCCTGAAGCCCAGGGGCCCCGCGGGAGATCCTGGTTCCCTGTGTTATAAACACAAGCAATGCAAAGCCGTTGAGAAAAGGAGGGAAAGGAGAAAACAAGCTTCCACGGTAATGGAGTTCATTCCCAGCGCGCAGAATATTACACGAGTACTAAATAGGGGCCCAGCCATGGAGGAGCGAGTACTTAGTCCAGCCAACACACTGGGGCTGCCATATTGAGGCCAGGCCACAGAAAAAGTGCACATTGCTTGTAACGGGCAGACAGCGTGGGGGTTTGAGTGCTTTAAGGGAGTAGTGGCTTTCCGGGTGATGTATGTCTTTTTTTTTTTCAGTTATATGCTGCACAGGTCATTGTATTGGTTTGCCATTATAAGAGAAAAGCTCTACCTCCATATAATGGTTTTCCAGCAAATTTGCTTACAGTGCATTAAAAACCTGCTCTAGTGACAGATATAGGGTTGGGTTTTTGTCTGTCATGGGACCTCTTCTGCTCTAGTACATTTAAAACCACTGCAGTGTGTGGAGCTTATGTTATAGGCTAAACCCAGAGTGCACTGTGTGTTAGTCCTTGAAATGTATTCACCACGAGCCGACTGCAGTGTAATTGGTCTGTGTGCGCATAGACATGGACACAGTGTTGAGCTCGATGTATTAATGTGTCAGATTTCTTTTTTCCATTTGAGCATAGAGCTTGGTTTTTAGGGTTAGTGGTAGAATTAGGCTATGGTTAGGAATTGTGATGGTTAAGGTTGGTCCCCGTGGGGATAGTGATACAAACATGTGTGTGTGTGTGTGTGTCTGTGAGGATACAGGTTCCAAAGCTGTCCATTTAAAGTCTCCAAGATGCGGTGCAGGAGTTCAAAACTCAATTGTGCAGCCTTAGTGAAGCATACAGCTATAGACCGATGCAGAGTGGGTGAACTGGCTTCATTAGCCAAGCACAAGAGCTCAGAAACCCATGTGTCAGATGGACTCTGCTCTCGCCCATTTCTTTGCAAGATACAGCTTTGATAAGTCTGAGTTCAGCCTTAACAGCCTTCGTCCTGTATTTTTCAAACATGAGCAGTTGACAGGAAGCAACAGTGTTGGATTTAGATGCATTATATTTTTGTTTATGACATTTCTTCTTCTTTTCAAAATGGGGACTGGGGAAAAGGGACTGTGAAACTAAGTGAGTGACGCTTCTGACACTGCTGCTGTACAAGCATACAAATAAGAGCTGGCAATAAAAAATGTACACATGCAATACAAACCATGTTGATGGTACATGAGGCATGCTGCATATTGAACTTAGCACATAGTTTTTTTTTGGCATGAAAGGAAATAAAACATTTGTACAAATGTAGAAACAGCTGGCAGACTTCTGTTTAAAGTTATAGCAAATCTTAGCACTGCTGTAGATTTGCCTTCTAGCTTTTCATACATAAAGTGTATCTGTACTGTAACTTTAACGTGATGGAATCATAGATGCCATCTGATATCTGTTCTCAGTGTGTACAATTAAGACGTTTCCTCGCTTTGATTTAATTGCTATGCTCTCTAGTCTGTTTGCATTAAGCCTTATCATTTCCTTTGGGTTTAACTCATAGAGCACTGCTTATGGATGCCCACTTAATTCATTTCTTTCAACTCTCTTTATGTAATAATGCCATTCACTCTTTACTTGAGACTCTTGGAGACACACTTGCGGTCTGTTTGTCTTCATATTCCGGTGTGTCCCTTGGTGCCACATGTCACAATCCACATTTGCTTTCATTCAGTGGTGATAGAGTAGACAATCTCACAAAACAAGTCTATGATGGCATACATGATTAGCATGTCATGGCACCAGAATTTTGTCCAGCTGAGCATTTAAGTTCTTCAGCAGGATGACAACCCAAAACACACCTCAGAGCCGTAAAAAGACCTTTTCGTAAAGAGAGATGGTGAAGGACAGTCTGCTCAGTCTTCAGAGCTCAATCCCACAGAGCTGGTGTTCAACAAAGTGGAGAGAAGAGTTTAATCAAATCAACTTACAAGTGCACATATCTTTGGAAGTAGCCGCATAAGAGCTGTAAAGACATGTCAAGTGATTTCTTGCTTCCATGCCTTACGAGGCTTGTCTCTACTGTAACAGGTGGTTATGCGGTGCTATTCAGAGAAAGTTGCTGCGTCTTGTATAATGTAATATGTTTTTATCTTTTCTATTAACTGAACAATAAAACATAAAAAAAAATCTAAAATAGTTTCATATTTTATTGTCAATTTTCTGTTTCATATTTATGACTCTGTTTTCTATTTACTACTGTTTATTGTTATGCATGAAAACCTCAAGGCAAATTCCTACATAATTTGTGAAGTAGTTTGTTATTTTAGTTATATATATTTGCTTGGAATCACCTGCTATATTGATGTTTTTCTTCTTTTCTTCAATAATGGCTGTTTAACAAAGATAAAAACAGTATTATTCAACCACCAAATATGTTATTTACTTTTGAAATTGTTTTGGCCCCACTGTGTTGCATGACAGGGAAGAATATGGTTGTAACCACTGGTTAAATGAGCCAGGGCTGGAATATTGAAATATCACAGGCCTACATCTGTCATCATTACTTTCTTGTTATTTCACTACAGCATTTTTAATTATTTGCTAAAATCATAGCAATATCCCATTCACTTCACAGACAGAATTAAAGTATTATATTAAAAAAAATCATATCAAATTGTTATTGGCAAACTCAACCATATTCTGTTCATTTTCAAGTTCTTTTACTGCACCATTTTTTAAAAAATTACTAAAGTCATACCCAATCTGCATTCTGACCGGCAAAAAATATTGGCTGATTTTCCGATTTTGAATTTGTTTTCCAGTCCAGAAAAGTGTAAGTGACCCTAGATCACTGCTGAACAACAGTGGTGCAATTGGGCTCTGAATATTTTAGGAATATGTTTTACTTTGAGCCCTTTGCACTCTACTCAGTGGTTAGACTGAATCGATTTAAACTGTGATTTGTCAGTCCATAGCATGTTCAGCTGATATTCCTTGATCCAATTCCAGCAGTGCTAACCCCAGACCAACATTTCTTTCCATTTTCTATTTTGAAGTTTTATGAACAGCTTTGCTAAAGCAAGACGCCTGTTAATTCCACCTTGTTATTGTCATTATTGTGCACTCGGCACTGAAAAAGAAACTTGTTCTTATCTAAATCTGCAGTTTCTTTTAGCAATGACTGGTGATTTCTTATATTAACTGTGGCTTAAAGGTATCTTTGTCTCCTTCTGCTGTTTCAGTCGTCAGTCTGGTTGAGCAATTGTGCAGCATTTTGTTCTCCATGTACAAAACATTACTTTTTTTTTGCAAAACCTTCATACAAATTAATTATTATCATTTAGATTATTTTTTTGGAAAGAGGATTTTCTACAACCCAAAAGTAGGAAAGATGATTCAAAAACATAGAATAGTCCTTTCAGCCATTTGTACTGAATGTAGCTTCTATGGAAGGTGATTCCAAACTGAATGGCATGGTGGTGGTTTTGATATCTATATAATAATAATATGCCATAGACAAATTGAGTTTTTTGTCTGACTGGTGGTCCTTTTAAATCAAAACAGCGTTTCAGTTGATCTAAATGGGTCAGGGCAACCTTGCTCCAGACCAGTGCTGAGCTGGGGTTGGACACCAGCTGGCTTGGTGAACAGGTGCTTCTAACAGAGATGGGAATTTCATTTGTTGCTTTTGCAACAAACTACCTGACTTGTCTTACAAAAAAAAAAAGTTAGAGATAAAGAGAGACAGAGCATGCGAGAGCAAGAGAGAGACAGAGAGCGTGGGCGAGCAAGAATGATTCTGCTGCAGAGCTGTGCACGTGTGTACGATGAATTGAGACGGTTAGTGGTATGCATTTTAATCAGTTTATATTCCAATCTCATGGGCCCCTTTGGGCTGGGGCAGGGACGCAGACGTCTTAGCTGAATATTTGTATATTGAGGCGGAGGAATCTCATGTGAAGGGACAAGCTCTCTGATGCTGTCTTTCACACATATGCTGCCATTCTCTCCCACTGATAAACACACATTTCAAGTCCACCTTCGGAAAATACATCATCCCAACATATTCCATGTCAAATAACAAATGTATGCACACGTCATAAATTTGGGCAAAAATGCACACTTTGTACCCAAGGAGTAAGTTTCAATACATAAGTGAAGGACAAATGAGGTTGTACAGACTGCATTTCCCTTCTCATTCCTCTTGTGAAGGTTAATTTGAGGAAGTGAAGGAAATGTCCAGAGATGCACCGTGGAGTTGATGACTTGTCAGATTGATTTGCCCTTCAGGGATCTAATGCCTTGCCTGTCTCCTTCTTCATTTGATCTGGGTCAGGACAGCACAGCACAGCATGCTCTTAAAGACTCGTGTCGTTTTCCACCATCAGTAGACAACACTATTACTTAACCATCATGTATGTATAAAGACTATGGATTACTAATGTATTCGCCTTATCCCCGCACCTCGTCTTGGCACCAACTCGTCCCCTGTTGATTCTTACACACACACACACACACACACACACACACACACACACACACACACACACACACACACACACATACAGAGACAGGTCCCATGGGTATGTCTGATTGAGCTTTCTCCTGTCTGCCATTCCTCATCCGTGGGAAATCAATAGAGGATCTGGGATTGGAGCTCGGGCTAATTGAGCTCTGCTCTCTTCGTTCTCTTATTGCTGCCAGGAGCGTTTTGTCATCGCAGCACCTGGTTCACACCATGGGGCCAGGGGGAGCCAGCCAGCGATCAGATAGGGCCTTTGGATGCCACAGGGAGGAGAGCCGCGTGTGATTGAGCGACCTTGTGAAGTCGAGCACTCAGAGGAAGGGCATAGCAAAGAAGGGCTTCATTTATTCTCATGTGCCTCTGCAGGAGCTCTTCACCTGATGATAGAGGAAACAGAAATGCATCGTCTGTTGCGCAGTTTAGGAAGTCAAAATCGTTACGGTAGTGATTATCACTCCGGATTTCATGTAACTCCACTCTCTTAACTTTTTTTTACTTGCTTGAGGCCGGTCCTTTGTGGAACAGTGTGTAATGGTCATTGCATCCATTTGCATGTATTTCACATCTGACCGCCAACCAGGGGACATCTAGAGAATAAATTAAAATTAACTTAAAACATTGTCTTGGCAGTATCACTAGCCCACGATTCTCTCCAGCTATAAATATCATGCTATGAGAGCAGCGGGTTCTGCTGTGTTTACACTTCACACATGGTTTCAACATAGTCATGGATCAGTAACCCACAATAATGCCTCATATTAAATGCGGGCATGCTGTTGCTAGCCAGTGTTATCCTTACAAACTGCTTTTCTACTCTTCTCGGTATTATAAATGGAGATTCCTTCCATCCAAACCATCTGCTGTCATCGCTCCACCCTTTGCCACCATTCCAGTTCTCCATCTCTCCATCTGTCCATGTTCCAAGACTTGAGGGAGTATCGCCATCACAGGCGGCCATGTCCAGTGCTGAGAGACATTGCGCCAGAAGTGGGACTGTTAGAACTCACTCATTTCATGCTCCCCTG
This sequence comes from Holacanthus passer, assembly GCA_025331565.1. Lineage (NCBI taxonomy): Eukaryota > Metazoa > Chordata > Actinopteri > Pomacanthidae > Holacanthus > Holacanthus passer. The sequence continues at coordinate 5,320,701 of JAFREQ010000011.1, forward strand.
GCTCTTATGTGCGCACATGCTGGGGGATTATGGGAGGCCATTCAAACACCCAGTTGATGAGATCATTCGTGCTCTCTGAGCCATGTACTGACACCACAAACACTCTGCCCTTTCCTGTCCTTTAGGACTAATGATGTGGGTGATATTTTTGAAGTCGCTTGTCGAGGTTAAGCCTGCATCATTGAAACCCACGTTAATTGAAGTGATAGCTGTTGAATGTTGCTCTGAGGTAATTAGGCAGAGTAAAAAATGATAGCCGACAAACTTAACAACATACCACAGCCTTGAAAATGTCTTCTTTTTTTTTTCTTCCCCGTTTGACTGCAGGTGGTCGAAGAGCACCTCACATCATTAACTGCAGTATGAGTCACTGTAAGGTACACTATTCACAGGAGACGCATATAGAGCAGTGCTGTAATAACATATATTAACAGATACTTAGTGGAGTATACCCTGAAATTAACAATTTGTCGTGTCATGGGGTCTTTGCTTTGAGAGGCTCACATATTATAAGATTCTGTAAAGACATTACACAACAGGACTGTCACCCTGTGTGAAACTCAGAAAGCTGGGCGTCATAGTATTCAAGCAGAGCTCAGATTTACTTTTGCATCACATGGGGGAATGTTGAAAAGATAATTAATAATATCTGACGCCCCAGCCAACCTCCTTGTGAAGGAGTGTTCCAACTATTTTAGTATTGCTCTTCCATAAAGTTGGTTAACACACAGAAGAAAAAACCAAATACATGCTTTTAATTTTCTTTGAACTATAGAAGATGATGAAAACAAATTGTGATAGTTATACATTATATATGTTGTGTGTGTTTATCTTCAGCTGCTATGTGAGCATATTGAATCTGCACCACTCAGTATATGTGTATGCATCCAGTTTTCTGTAGATTCTCTGCTTGTACCCAGACTCCTGATGTTGTGTTTGTTCTAACGTGGCCCAAGGCTACTAATGACTTGCATTAACCTTCTGATTTTAGTCAGACCCAGCTCTCAAATCCAACAGCCCTTCTGCCCTCTCTCTTGTTGCAGCCCCCTGGGTTTTAGGGTCAAGGGTTGAGAAACCAGCTCCTCTCCACCAGCTTCCTCTTCGCTATCTGCCTTCGTGACACCCTCAGTATGACACTTGCAAGGACAGCAGTGGTGTTTTGTGCCATTCAGTGTTTTAACATTTTTGTCAGCTCACTGAAATGAGCAGAATCTTGCATAATATTCAATAAGCAGTTGGAAAATACCAAAATTCTGGCTGCTATTCTATCACCTGTGTAGCCTAATAAGCAAGCAAATATACTGTAGTTTGTCTGTTTAAATGTCCTTCCTCTCCTCAGTGCCCCTCCTCCCCACTCATCTTGTTTCAGGTATTTGTTGCTTTGTATGGCGAGACATGCCGGCAGCAGTACAGCGAGAGATTATTGTCGGTGTAATTGGCTTTTCCAGGCCTGATTTGATACGAGCCTCTTGTCTGATCCACACACTTCTTTATTATCGAGCGTAATGGAAAGATGTTGAGACTCACATGAAACGTTCGCCTCAGCGCATCTCTAGAGAAATCGCCTCTTTCGTTTTGTCTCTGTGCTCTGGGTCAGGATAGAAAGCAGTGAATGTGCGCTGAGACGAGGCACTCGTAGCACGCACACGTACACAGAAACGACATATATTAGCATTGCACATGTACTTCAGACAAAAGAAGGAAACTAGTCTTGAGTTTTGGAAACAAACACTATATAGCTTACTGTTAATTAACTGTCTGTGTATGTCAGTTTTTGCTGTTAAACATTCATTAATATGCAAAGATTTTACAAGCCTTAATACTTCTGCCTCACATTTCCCTCGTCCCAGTCTTATTGTCCCTGTATTTCCAATAATTGACAGCCGGTGGGAAGAATCTGGTGTCAGACTGTATGATCCAGTTCAGTCCCCAGTACGCTCTCCAAGCTGACATGACTGTCTGCCGCCGCAGCAGCCTGCCTTGTTCACCGAGCAGCAGAGGCAATGTAGAACACGGCTCTCCTACACTATTATCTCAGTCGATATCTGCTGCTGCCAGAGGAGGATACAGATGGACAAGAGATTTGCAACGGGGAAACTGAGAAGTCCTGTTAAAGAAGGGATAAGATTGTTATGCAGCAGAAGTAGTTTGTATAATCAGTCTTTTTTAGAGACAATTTACATATTTGCTAAACCCCAATTTGTCAACACAATAAAAACTCACCGGTTACATTTAATACTAGAAAATTGCAGATAGAAAATTATGCCCAACAAAACAAAAAATGCTAAAATCGTGCCGTTCTGTCCGTTTTTTCTTTCCTTTATTTTCTAAAAAAGTATCGGCCAAAGTGAAGACAGCGTTCACACCCCCAGATGTTCTGTCATGTCCCTGTCTTTTCCTCTTATTCATTGCCGTGTGGTCATGAGTGATACGACATTTGCGCCACCGAGGTTTGGTTGCCAAGACAACAATGTCCAAGCTCTATAACACATAATAGCAGTACACAGAACTATCAGTAAATTCTTGATAAAGGCAAAAAGCTGCTTGAGACTATGATCAAAATGTGGACTAGGTATAACAATGTTCTTTCACCTTAATAGACTCCTAATGGAGCCTGGCTGATGCTTTTTTAAAAACAAGTTCAAGTTTCCATTGTGATACCTACTTCAGTCCTATTTTGTAATGTCTACTGCTCAATGTTCCTTTAGATACGGCTTGATTTAATCAAGAGGGAGCGGTAAGCTTTCAGCCGAAGCCGCTGCAGCTTCAGTATAAAAACATGGGGTTATATTGTAACCTTGGTTCTCTGAGAGTTGCCAGCACTGGTGTCTTTTCGCTAAACTGTAGAATGTGGCTGGTCTGTGTGTTTGAAAATAGTATCCATGTACACCGACCATCGGGGAATCATTCCTCACACTTATGGAATACGTATTGGAGCAGAGAGATATGAGGTTTAACAGAGACGCTGTTCCATGTCACAAAATGTTTTGACATATAATTAAGCGATTTGATTTTAGATTCTTCAACCAGATGATGCGTTTAAGTCTATGTCTGTCATCCACAATTGCATGCAAGCTGCATGAAGGCCCTCCCTTTCAGCTCATAAAACCCTTATAGCCATAACCAAGCAAAATCACCAACGTGCCTCTTGCTTTAACTATCTTCACTTCTCTCAATCCCGAAAGTCTAAACTCATATTTTTTTAATATTGAAAAAGGATGATCTGTTGAGCCTAAAGGTTCAATGTTCCCTAGAACTCTGTTAACCAGCTATCTGTCATTTACACTCAACAACTACCGAGCTACCAGCTGTCTGTTGTTTTGAAGCAATCAATGAGATCATTCCTGTCAAGGTCTTTTATGAACAGTGAAAATACACAGCCCTCTTCTTATTCTTTTCACACAAAAAAAAGGATTGGCCAGATTGGTGTTTGATCTTCAACAAGCGTAAATAGCACAGACATCAGCCTGCAGAGAGCATATTAACCAGGCAACAGCAAGATTTTTTTTGAGAGCTCTAATTAAAATCCTGGGTCTAAAATCCGATTTGAAAAAAAAATACACTTCTTCAATTTGCAATTTTAATATGAAAATAATTGGTCTTTTAGTCAATTAGTCTTTGCAACAGGTCATATCATTAAGCTGATTAATCATTTAGTTGCAATCAGCGCTTAAAACTAGTTTAGAACTTCTCTTAGTCTAAGCTGTGTGACTCTTACAAATTGTTCCTCAGTAAGATTCAGTCTTCAGCTTGACTTGAATTTGCTCCTTCCCTCTGCTTCTCCTCTTCCTTTTTCACATACTTGCCTTTTGTACTGTTTGATTGTTTCCTTATTCCTACAACTGGCTGTATCATTTTTAAAAAGCCCTCTGACATTCATCCTTTTTTTCACTTGGATCCCGAGTGTCTTTTTTTTTTTTTTTTTTTTTTTACTAGTAGCGAACATGAGAATGACTGAAATAGTGTGTAGAGAAAGGAGATGAGTAGAAGTGCACCAACAAAGAAGGAGGTAGTGAGAGTTGTGTTGAAAAGAGCGATAAAGGAAAATGTGAGGGAGTGCAGAAGGTGAGGAGAGAGGGAGGAAACGAGCAGAGAGAGCAGTAAAATGGGTGGAGGAGTGGGGGTCGGAGAGGGGGGCTTTGCAGTGATTACATTGTCCATCAGGCCACAGGACGGCCTGCATCAGCCCACAGGATTGATGTTTGACAGAATAATTAGAAAACTGTCTCAGCCTGTAATCACTGGAGCTCATCTTGCAGGAGAAGACTTCCATTCGCTTTGTGCCACACATGCATTCACTCGCACACACACACACACACACACACACACACACACACACACACACAAACAGGCTGGTCCGAGCCATCCGTGGATGACTGGTCTATGGGACAGTGGGTTGATAGAGTGGTGAGATGGGGGTGTTCCTGTTTATTCTTAAGGAACTGAAAGAGTTTATCTGCAGAGGTGGGAATTGGAGGCGAGTGTGGCCCCTCGCTCACTGGTTCACTGAAGGCAGGAGTGAAGAACACACTGGTGATTTTAAAGGTGCTAGAGGTAAGGTTTATGGACTGGAAAAAAATGAATTAAATGGAGTTTTACTACGGTGGGTGGCAGAACGAATGAGATATGGGACTGAAGACCCCCCCTAACCCTACTTTGACTCTTTCAGTGCTATTGTGTGTGCTGAAGGAGCGAGAGATTGTACAGAAGTGGTTGCTTGGAATGCAAATCATAGTCATATAAAAATATTGAAATCACATAGTATACTGCTGAACAGCGACACATTTCACAATTCAGTTTTAGCACAGTTGCAGCTCGGTCGTAATGTCCATTGGAAACTTTTGCAGATTTTCATATTCATGTTTTTCTTTGGCTTTAATTTGTTGGGGGATGGTAACTGAGAGCTAAGATGTCAATCCAGTGCTTGTATAGTAAAAAGTCATCTTTTTAGTGTCGAGCAGACTCACTACTCACTCACCTCTGTGTTAATAGACACACCAGTGTGAGATAAAATATTGTGTACAGGCATAGGAATAAAGCTTGAACACTGAAGTGGAAAATTGACCATCTCACCACAAGGTCCATTTAGTAGTTGCTCTGGAGCTTTCAGTGCTATCAAACATTTTTCCTAAGCAAATGGAATTAGCCGCTTGGACATGGAATTTAAGATGTTATGATTAAAAATTTTTTGTCCATGTTGGCGTAAACATTTAAATAAATCATTCTTCATCATCGTCATCATTACATGCATACATACATAGAATAATTATATAAAATATCTATGCATATACCATTATAATGTCTAACTATTGCATTGCTGATAAGTCAAAAAGGTGTATGTGTGATGTAAGCAGGTCTGGCAAAAACAGACCACAGCATGGAGACATCAAGGCCGTGCAGGAAAAGATGTAACTGAACTCGATGACATTGAAACACAGTAAAATAGCTCCATATCGGATTTGCCACACACAAGCCTGATGGAACATGTCTAACCTGTGTTTGGCAGCCATTAGGCACAAGAAGACTTATCACAAAGCCTTGTAACAAATGCCACATTACTGTTCTAGCTGTTCAGAGCTGAAACTCCTCATGTCTTCTCCTGGGTTTGTAACGAAGCTTCTTGTGGTGGACCCAGTAAACAGTTATTTTTGTTTTTAGTTAATATATTGATGATGTGGTTGAGTGTTCTAAAAGACAGATACTGGGACAAGTCCTACGCATCCTTCCACAACAACTACACCATCTTTGGTGTAATCAAACATCATTTCAGTTGCCAGTCACCAGAAAGGACAAGTGTTAATTTTAGTTTTTAAAGGTCTGTATTTTTTTTTTTTGGCATTTCGATTTGTACATGTGATAATCCTGTGTTCTTTTAGTGTGTTTCCCTGACTCAGAAAGGATGGATTATTTTTTTCTCCCTTTGACTGACCTGTTATGTAATTCCATTATTACCAGCTCGAACGTGCAGCAATCAGACGTCCACAAGAAATCAGGAAAAGTTAAATTACTGAAGGTGTGAGGTCTTCATTAGGATAATGCCCTCAGCCTGCAGTTCAAAGGTCTCATTATTTGTCCACTTTAAATGCCCTCCCTGACACGCAGCAAGCGCCGAGATGAGACCTCCATCGATCTGGAGTCTACTCAGCCTCTTCCTTTTCCTCTTGAGGCTTTTATTGGTTTCTCTGATCCCTCTAATACCTGAGCAAACCCTTAATTGCTAATTGATATGCTGCTGTGTTCTCCAGAGCTCCATCAAACGTCTGCGGGGCAAAATGTCAGCCTTGAAGCCATTGGTCGCCCCCCCCTTCCCCTGATAACAACTAACAATCCTTCACATATGCATTTGAGAGCGAACCACTTCTCTATTTGATGAGACTTGAGGACATGGGAACATTTCATGTAACAGCTCCCGCTGCAGCAAGAAAGTATGAGCTAAGCACGCTAACATGCCCAATCAGTGTATGTATCCATGTCTGGCTTTTTGAAAATTAAACCCTGATTGTGCCCATCTGTTTCGACCAGGTTTGCGTGTTTCTGGTAATTTAGCACCCGCTTACCCAGACCTCGCAGGACCCACAGGGGGTGAACGCGAGAGAGGGAGAGAAGGCTGGAGCGGAGAGCAAAATATGTCTATTCTATCAGTTCTTAAATTACTCATTTAGCCAGAGTTGAGCGCCACTGAAAAACAGTCATCGGCTTTCAATAACCGCCGTGATTCGGTCATTGATGAGGATGAAAAACAAATCAGTGGACTTGTGGAAAGCGGCTCTATATATAGAGGCTTGAAGGGAGCCAGCAAGGGTTGAGAATGCCATGTGAAGATAACCTCCCATTTATCAGAATTACAGCTCTCTGAGGTTATGCCAGCCCTGCTAAATTGCCTCTCAAGCTAAACATCCAGTTGCAGAAGAAAATATTCTCTTGACATATGTTACGCGCGTCATTGATATGTATGTGTTTTCTGATTTCACTTAGCGAAATCTCACACTAGACCATTATCGTCTGCTTGTTCTTGCTTAATGACTTAATGCCGCTGCATTCTCTCACAGCTTTTAAGAAGCCCCTAAGGTACTGTACATTCACATGTATTCTTAGAAAGCTGCTTTCTAAAAACCTTTTCTTTGTCATGGCTCTTAAGGTCACCATCAAAGATTAGATAAGGTAATTTATCGAGGACGGTGTGCGAACGTTGTAAAGCGTATAAAAGAAACAAAGGGGCAACCGAGGAGGAACTGACATCGCCAAAGAGGTGTGAGTCACAGAGCCTACGTTTTGTCAGCTGGGCCCAGGTGTTAATTGAAGACACCTGTCATCTAAACAGTGAGGTGAATTATAACAACACTGCTGAACAGCTGAGCGGCTTTAATGTAAATATTGCAGGCATGCCGCTTCCTGTGAGGACGACTGGAAACCTTCTCTAAACACACACAGCCTGTCAACTTTTCAAAGAGCATGTAGTGTGCTTTCACAAAGATGCCTGTGAATATTGGGAGCATCGTTTAATTGGATGTTATTATGGAGAAATTAGACTTAAGACAAGATTTAACCTGAAGCAGAAATTATTTTTAATCATTATATTTCTCGTAATCACTTCTCTCCATTTGGCTTGTTTGTTCACATTGAGATGGTTTTGTGCTCATCCTATTTGAATAACAAATAATTCTTTGTTACCTTCTGATTACTTTTGGTCAAACAAGCTTTAAATGGCTGCGGCTTTTTGTAGCAGCTGACCACGGCTACGCCTACTGTGTGCAGGATCTTTTTCTGCGGCCTGACTTCTCCTACACAAGTTAAATGCTAAGTTGTTTATCCATTAGTGGAATGCACTTCTCTAAAGGTGAGCGGATGGCCTGCACATTTAGACATGCAAATGGTGGGGAGTTGACAAAAAAAAAAAAAAGAAAATAGGGCTGGGGCGATGATTTGCCTTGCAAAGCACACCCATCTGCCCTTTCGATGGCTCATTGGCTCCCAAGATCAGGTGCAATCTGAACTGGAATCATTTGGATAATTGACCTTCTGTGTGCATACATTAGAATAAATTAATTTTGATTGGCCGTGCAGCATTAAGAACAAAGTGGGAAATGTTGGCTCTTTTATATTCAGCTGCTGGTTTGTTGTACCCAGTCTCCGAGGTGATTATGTATGCCATTCCCCAACTATTATGCATTTCTTCAGTTTAATAAAATAATTCTCGCTTTGAGCAGAGCAGAGCACAACACACAGCGAGACACGGAACTGTACTCAACTTTTTAGGTAAAGCTTCAATCTGACTTACCAAGAAAAGTATCCGCGCAAATCTGTGTGGGTGCACTCGAATGTAAATTTGTATGGAGATTTCAGTTGCGTGGGTGGGATTTTGTATGAAAATCTATTTATCCGTGCCCATGTAAACATGCTGAAGCAAGTATTTGTGCCTGCCTCATGTGGCTTCTTGTCCTCCCAGGTTTTTCCCATCTCCATAAGTGACCTTGCTATTCCAATGAAAGTGCCCATACTGTGTGTGTCTACAACGTGCCCATGCCGCCCAGTATGTCTCATTGCAGCCTGATGGACAGCCATTAACCCTTGGTGAAGAGGTTGAGGAATATTTATGTCTGCCTGTCAGCAGTGACACGACACCCTCTGGGGATGAATAATATGCCTGCCCTACACTGGCTTCAATTCTTGAGTCCAATTCACAGCAAAGTGGTTTGTGTGCACACGTCGGTCTGTGTGTGTGTGTGTGTCTGTGTGATGGTGCGTGTACAGTAAGTCGTGTGTGGGTTCAGGGGCATTCTGATACCCTGAGGTGAGCAGCAGGAGACGAGTCCTACATCCCTCACTGACATCTGACAAACCTCCCGCTCACCGCAGAGGTCGGTGTCTCTCCGCCTCACTCTGCGGCATGCATGGCATCTTTCTAGTGCTTTGTGTCTGTTTTCTGTCCCTTTCTACATAACGTTAAATTTTAAAGTCTCAAATTTTTCTGTCGCACAAGCTTAATGGCTGGGCTTAAAACTTAAAGCCTGGTATAATTTCAGTCACTCTATAGTAACTGCAAAGATCAGGGAATTTATAGAATACACCTTAAAATGAAAATGTAATAAAACAAATAAAACCTCTTTGTCCACTGAAAAGTCAAGATTTGAGAACAGCCTCGTTGTTGTGAGCTGGTTTTGGAATTCATCAGACATTTCACATCAGTCAAAGTTAATGCTCAATTAACCTACATGAGTAGCTAATCCTTACCAATCCCTTCTTTTTGCCACTATTATCAAATGGCAACCCCTGAGAACTGATACATTCATCTGGGCTGCTTTCACTTGATAATGGTCACCGTGAGCTCACAGCAAAAAAGCTTTCGGATCAGCAGCGAGTGCGCTGAAGGCTTTTGTTTTCGCCCCTGGCATCACCTCTCAGGCTACATGCAGACATCTCTTACCTCTGACTGCTGGAGGTTGTTGGAGCCTAACAAGAAAATGACAACAGATCTTCAGGGCTGAAGAAAATACTAACATAGATGAAATGATTCAAATAATAGAATTATACTTTGATTTACATTTAACTTTGTCCTAGAAGGATTAACCATCAGTCCAAGAGAAGGCTGTAAAGGAAAGTGTTATTTTAAGTAAAGCTGCAAATACAATCTACAAAAAATACAAAAAACGAATAAAAGTGAATGTGATTTAAGGGATAGTGTATTAAAAATATTAAAAATACTACAGTTTTTAATGGAATTTGTGTTTTATTTGTTTGACTAACATTATGATTGAAAACACTAATCAGTTTCATCATAATTTATATTATAATATGTAAAAATCACTGTGCTCCATAACTTCTGAACCCAAATCTTGCACATTTGAATTGATATGATATGAAGATTCCAAATGATGGTACCTTTTTACTGCTTTACACCATTAGTGGTCCAGGTAGGTAATGGAGCGAAACAGTGTTTGTATATTCTGTACAGCAGTTTTTCTTCATAATTACCCCTAATGTGCTCTGGAAATTTGTCAGTGCCACTCCCAACTCTCCCAGTTGGTTAAAAGCTATTAGCTGGTGAGAGAAAAAAATGTGGACCTGAGCAGCAAGTAGCACATTCAGAGCAAGCACTATTAAGAATTTATTTTATTTGCTTCCAAGACAAAATATTACAGACAAAAAAACACACAGACACAATAAGGAAGAGGAGATGAAGCATACACAGAACAATTGATGGAATAAGACCATAAAGGCTAAGTCAAGTTCCTAACCACCAGTGGCCACCCGGGCATTTATCAAAATCTTCAAGAAGAACCGCTGCTCTCTCCATGTTTAACAGATCAAGATAATCCTCCAGCCAGTTACTTATTTCAAAGCATGATGGTTTGCGCTCCTTCCAGTTTATCAAGATTATTCTTTCAACTCAGAGACATCCCAGTGTGAAAAAGACGGCTCCTAAGGAAAGAGCGAAATGCTTCAAATTTCTACACTACACTGCGGGACAAACCAGAAAATTGACACGTAAGATTTCATTCATTCGCACTTCTGGGCTCTTGCACAATAGATGGAACAAAGTCCTCCCTGCTCCCACAGCCGTGCCAACATTGGTCAGAATAATTGTCTTCAATTTTGGAAAGTAAATGGAAATAATATAAGCTCTGAGCAAAATTATATACTGAATTGCCTTATGTCTTACACATTTAGAGGACTTAATCACCAATTTCCGTCTATTTTCCCAGTCTGTACTAAATAGGGAGGTATTCAAATCCATGCAAGCTGGATGGGAGAATTAGACATTGTAGATATTGGGTGCTCCACAGGTTAATAATCTATACAAACTGTACCTTTGATGGTGGTTGCAGAGGCAAGATTTATGAGTCCTTGCTGATAAATGTACATGCTGTATGTCAAAAAGAGGAATCGTGCTATGCTCACAACCTGCTTGATTTGAACTATCCACTGCAGGGTCAGTGTCTTAAAAGACCCTTCAACAACAAGGCGATCTACTGCAGCTCAGAGCCAATGCAGTGCACACCCTGCCTCCACCTCCATGTCAGAGGGAGAGGTGAGGTGTGGCAAAGTGTGTTTTTTAGAGCTGACCTTCATTCAGGTGCAGAGAACAATCGAAGGTTTTTATGTTGGTTTTCATGTACATTATTAGTGAAATGTCAATATTAATAACTATAACTGTGAGGATTGTTCATTACTTTCGCCGCTCTATTTGACCAAAGCATTAATAATAAAATGCTAGAACTGAAACTGTAAGGCAGCAGTAGAGACGAGATGAGCTGCATTACCAAATGCATCTTCACAAACATATTCAGTTTGGCCCGAGGCAACAAACATTTGGTCTTAAATTTAAACTGTGTCAAGATGAAAGCTTCTTTTTCACATGTGAATCATAATTATGTCAATGACGACTGGATGTCTGCACAATATGTGTTTGGAAATTTGTTCATGGAGATTGCACCTTTTTTTGAACTCGTCATGTCATGTCTGATTAGTTGCTCGACTCTCAGTTGAATGTGGCATTTTACGCTGTGTGAGGCATACCAAAAAACTCTACACAAATAAACTGTCACATTAAAAATCTGAGGGCAGGTGAAAGCAGTGTATAAATTCTGTGAAAGCATATAGAAGTGGTTGAGAACATGACAGTTTTGATTTCTCATCTCTTAGAACAAGGACAAAACTACATGTGCACGACTTAAAGACTCACGTGGCGCATCCATTCACGGCCAACATAAACCTCTAATTCATCCAGGGAGATAATGATGCGTGTTATAAAGCACAGATTGGCTCGACACTCAAAGTCAAACTCACTTGACTTCCGTTAAAGATTGGCATTTTTCCAAACAGTCAGGAATGCCCATGCCAAGCCAGACATGCCGAGAGCTGCCGCAATCAGAGCTTGTGATGTGTCACAGCGTGAGTTTTCCATACGACGGGATGCGACGGTAGAAGGTGTTGCTTACCTTGATGATGTGTTGGAGGTTTGCTGGTTCACACAAACAGTAAAGTGCCTCTACATTCATCTGACTTGTTCACTGTTTTCACTGAAGTGGTAAATGTCATTGCACTTCCTGTAACTGCTTCACAATAAAAGCCTCCCTGTGGTTCGGCTACCTAACAGTCAAGGTGCCATCTGTTAGATGAAAATAAGCACAGAACCACAGGAGAGGAACGAAATTCCAAACCACAGAAATTATTAGCTATGGAGCTACAAAAGTACTACAATCTTAAACGTAGCAGTGGTGCTTTCTCTCTCGCCACCTTCATACATATTGAGCCAATCAGTTTATTGCAAGACATTTTGTGGTTAAGAGAGGAGACTGTCACGATTTGGCCTTGATCCTGTAGTCAAAATGCACATCTTCATGGCTTGGCAAGCCGTGGCATGGCTAAAAAATGTTATACTGGGCATGATAAAAGGACCTTATTTTGGGTGTTGCATCCTCCAAATATGAATCTAGTATAAAATTTTTGGAATTAGATGGAAAAGGATATTTGCCTCAGGATAATGTCATGGAAACAAAAATTGTTGCACAACTGCAGCAAAAACAGAAATTGCTGTAGATCCATGAAACAACATCAGTGCTTGGGAGAGGCGAGTTTGGGTGAAATGAGGTAGGAATTATAGAATAAGACTATTTAATATATATATATAATAAGACCATTTTAAACAGTTTTTGTTCAATTAGTGTTATTTGTGCTGCTCACACCTGTCAAACATGTTTAAAGTCGTCTTAATGGGAATGTCTGGCAGTCAGTGGATCAGAAGGCACACGATTACAATCATTAAACACCACATGCTGTATCATTTTATCTCCCAACTGGCTCAGACTGGAACAGACTTGATCCCATTTGGTCCAATCAGTCATTGCAATCAAATCCTAAACGTTAGTGGCCCAAAAACTGTAATGTGTGTTCAACCTCTAAAACCACTTTTTTTTAAATTTGCACATCGAGATTAAGTTTGGAAGTGACTAAATCTTTGACCACAAACCCAGTCTCTACTCCAACAAGGTGCTAAACCCAGCCTCATCTATAGCACCACGTATCCTCCAAGCTGCCCCCAAACCTGACATCTTGAACATGTCTCTCAATGGGAAGATGTGAAGAACTGTTGCTTTCGTAAACCTGTAGAGATCACTGAGTCATGTGATCTTGGGCTATACACATAGACTTGTCCAGAACCTTAAATACTGCCTCATTTGCATGACAGAGGATGGGCCGAATGGTTGGTTACACACGGCCGCGAGGCGGTTGACCTCCGCTGCTCACTCACAAGAGATGGCAAACCTTAAGGCTGTAATGACCATCTCCAGGATACATTCTCCGTTTGCATGGGTTGTGCCAGATCTCACCTTTCATCACTTCCCTCACACTTTCCTCACTCACCCGTACCTTCGCACAAACCTCTTCTTGGCTGGAAGGAAAGCCGCTCCTGCCTTGATTGGTTTCTCTTCTTCGGCCTGTAGAGAAAAAAATGGAGTCAGAGGGGGTGGGAGGTGGCTGAGTGCTCATAAATACTCTTGGCTCGGGCAGATGTGAGAAGACTCGATGATGTGGATAAATGCGAGCGAGAAATATCAATGCAGAGCAGAGTTTTGTGCCGTGAAATGGTACAGCAGGACATGAGGACTCGGGAGTTGCAGTGCGTCTCCGTGGCTGATTTTGGTTTCGCTTTTAAAAAAGAATCACTTAGGCGATCAGCGTAATTTGTTTTCTGAGAAGGGAGTCGGAAAAGCTTGCCCATAGCTAGTACATTATATTCTGTGGATATCTGTTTAATTGCATTTTGAGAGCTGGGTTACATTTTTCAGTCCTTTTCGTAACATGAAATCAATCCAAAGGCTTGGAAATATCTGGCTCACGTAAACAGGAACTAACATAAGGTAATGTAGATGGCAGACTGGTTTAGTGATTACATCTTTATGTCCCCCAGATGAAAGCTTGTCTCCACCAGGCATCGATCAGGCAGGTATCTTGCTGCCTTTTGCGGTGCGTTTTTTACCGTCAAGTGAAACTTCAGATGCCACTGTCTGTCAAGAGGTGTCTCTGCCGGTGACATGGCCAATCTTTGACATAACGCTCAGTCTGTCTCTCCGCAGTCCCAAGAAGGAGCTGTCATGCTTCAGCAGGCCGGATAATTATTTCCCTCTTATCCCTCCTTGCCAGGGCCAATCCTAGCCTTCAATAGAAGCCAGGGACCGCACCACTTCCCATCACCTCTCTCCGTCTCTTTTCTTCTCCATCTCTCTTCCTCCATCTGTTTCACTTCGCCTCACTCTCTGACTTCAAGACCCTCTTTTCCCTCAGTCTGTCTTTGTGTCATTCTCCTCCTCTTGTTCTGTATCCTCTCTAAGAATAGATTTGCACAGGCAAAATGGCTCCTCAGCTCGACAGAAGTGATGCTCAAAGTCGTAAACGCAGCATAAAAGAGCGACATATGAACATCTTTATTCCATGGCTTGCCTCACTCGTTTGATGCTCCCTACACATATGACAAAGAACACCTGAAATCATGCTCTCCCTTTCATCCACCCAGCCTTATCGCTCTGCTGTGACATGAAGCACAATTACACAGTGTGGGCAATTTCAAGGAATGAAGTGATTCTAAGAAACTGCTACTTCTGTCTAAAGTGTGAATGCTGTGTTGTGACAGACAGTGTTTACCTTTATCTTTTTTAACAAGGCAGGATATTGCTTATTTGTGTCGGCTATGTAGACGGCTTTATTCTGTCATTTTTGAAATCTATATTCAGGCATGTAGCTACAGCGCTCTGCACTGATAATTTGATACCACCACAATTTTTGCTTTGTGTGGGGGAAAACATTGCGTACTCAGTAATTTCATCGGTTTGTCATGGGTCCAGATGTATCTAGTTCTCACGTCCCTTTTGGGTGTCCCATCAGCTAAAGTAAATGGTGGGTAGCTGAACTCCAAACTTTCCTGGCTCAGATGTAAAATGACAGGTAGAAGCTGTGACATCCAAACAAAACATATGTCAAGAAATCCTTAACAACACATTGACCATGTGAGGCAGTTTGCTCCTATCTCACTTCAAATGTGGACAGAAACGGAATAATCGTCTTTCACCAACAGCAGTCGCGTCATTCCAAGATGTGTGATTAGAGCCAGCCGGCCTGCCTTGATTCGGGAGCCATGCATGTTAACCTGTGGCCCCAGGGCCAAGCGCGAGGCCCCCAGCAGATTGAAAACAAATAAACAAGGCCTGCCAGAGCAGGCGGTGACAGTACAGGCTGTCTCCAGCAGATAAGACAGAACAATAGCCCTTAATAGGCCACAGAGAGACACACACCCATCTCCAGCCCTGCCTTATTCTACTCCTATCTGCTCGCTGGTAACAAAGGAAACAAGATGCTTTCCCTTGTCTTTCTTTCCTGCAGAGAGATTAGCAGTGCTTAACAGGGGTATGGGCACGAAAATGTGTATTTGAGTGATAATTCAGCAACGCACGCAAAACTTGTGACAAGGAGCCTTGCAGAATGAGACGGAATACAATGCTTTTATTCCCCCCTGGGTTGAAACTTGGAGGAGAAAAGTACATCGTGCTTGTTTGCTGTTTATCAGTGGAAGGAATATGAAAACTTTCTAAGCATGTGATGTTGCTTTCCAGCATTGTCTTCATAGTTCAGTCCTTAAAAAATGACCAGCGTTGTGTAATTTGATAGTTTTATAATTAGATGTGCATGTATCCGTAATAACAATGCACACATATTTTTGTCAAGCATGCATTCAAGACACATTTTGTGAAAACACACAGGAGTACAATACACGACCACGTGAGCATGTCAAATTGTCTGGGCAACATTTCTTACTTGCCCTAAATGCAGTTAGTGAGGCGTATAATAGCAGGCAGAAAAGCCTGTTTCTCCTGTGAAGGCCCTTTTTTTCGACTTTGACGCAAAAACGCCTTGGCAGGGTATCGGAGTGCCAGCAGCAATGATCCTATTTTGTAAAATCTGAATCGTTTCACCGGCGCCCAGGTAAAAGGCGCCGGCTCATGCCGTAACACTGCCTGAAAGAACACACAAAGATCCTCTAAAAAGAGCGAGCTGGCACATTACACCTGATGCCTTTATGCTGAGCTCTGATGAAAGAAATCCACCCCGCTGCCAAGTTAGCTCACCTGAAATGAATGCCTTTAAGGAAAGAGGCTGTACTTGGTTCTGTGACAGGAGGTAAAATGCTACAGAGTGTGATGTTGGAGAGTTTAGACAGATTGGAGTGTGCAATGCCATTTCATACCTTGAGGCTGGGGTTTCTGAGACGCTGTGAGCTGAATGGAGCAGAGCAGTGTTAGACTTGATTGGAGAGGGTGTCAAACCGAGGAGATTGACCCTAAATTCGACTCCCGTTCTTTTTCTTCAGTCCGTCATTGTGGCATTTTAACTCCCATACAGACCAGTAACTTGCTAAAAAAGATTTTATATATATAGATGTATTTTAAAGCTAATGTGCACAGTGCAGTCTACCACAAAAAGGGCCAATATGCTTGACCAAAGTATATATTGAATTTTAGAACTGAGTGAGCTGTTTCAGGCAAGAGCACGATTAAAAAGATGAATAAGATGCACACATTTTTTGCTTTTTCTGCTCCTTTAACTCCAGTGTCTCTGCGTATTTTCAATTTAAAGCTGCGTTCCCCCTGGGCACACAGTATCACATTATCTCTCTTCAAATTACAGTGAGGTGGTTGTATGTGTGTGTGTGTGTGTGTGTGTGTGTGTGTGTGTGTGTGTGTGTGTGTGTGTGTGTGTGTGTGTGTGTGTGGGTGTTGTAGCTCTGGATCTGTGATCTTTACTTGGAATTGGCAGAAGTGGCAGAACTTCTGCATCAAATGTCTGCTTATTTTTAGTTGTCAGTTGAGTCCAGGTAAAGTAGTGTTCCTTCAGCTGTGCACTTGCTTGCAAACCAAAACCAGACGAATTATAAGGAAAAAAAACTTCCAGCAAAGTGCAACTCAGTCCGAGCCACATCCCTATTTCTATAAACTGCATTTACTTCTGTGCCAGGCTACATAAATCATGTCTTATGTATCATTAATATACATGGGTGTCAATAGTAGACGCATGAATGGAAGAAATATGGTTCTTCCCAATAGAGACAGAGTTGAAAAATGGGCTGCTGATAGGGTGAGAATAGAGCCTTCTCCAGTGAGGCTGCGAAAAGCCATCTAAATCTCTGCTGCCCCCCAGTGGGGGCCGGATAATGTTGTGTGTGTGTGCGCGTGTGTGTGTGTATGTGTGTGTTTGTGGGACCAAACCCTGTGATACAGTATGTAAAGGCTTACAAATCCAAAACTCTGTGTTGTATAGTCACCATCATGTAAATTTATCATTATCATAAAGTGGCCCTTATTGCTGTTTCTCTACTTCCTAACATGAGGAGGAGTCAAACACCACATGTTAAATATATTCCATTGTTAAGACATTGCACTTGCACATGCTACTAATGCAGCTAGAATCACGCTTTAACTCCAGTCATTTCATCCAAGTGTCTTTGCGTACAACTCTGCATTGCGCCGCAGTTATGAAGCACAGTCTCAAGCTTTGGGATTTGTTCAGTAATATTCAAGCTCCAGATATAATTATATTAATAATAAACTTTATTTGTATGGCATATTAAACACAAGAAATGCAGCTCAAAGTGCTTTAGAACTAAGAAATTATATGCACCAACCGCTTCACATAAGTATGCATAGACAAAAAAGACAAATGAAAGGGAAATAAAATGGAAAGTAAAATAATAGTAGTAAAAATAACATACAGTTGCATAAAACACAAACATGCATCCTTCCATTTTTTTTTTATATTGGCCTTTTACAAATTCATAGTGGCAGTGTTAATGCTGACCTTGCGCCCCTGCCGTGGGCCACACCTGCACAGGACAGTGGGGAAACACACCCTGACACAGGTGCCCTGAGGCAGCAACTATAGGCACGCATACATACACACATACACACACTCTGTGAACTGCAGATCGCACCTTACAGGCTGTCAGAGGAACTGTTCGATACACGCCTGAGGTTTGAGAACCAACGAGCCGGTATCATTTCACACCTCTTTTCTGTCCGTCTGCCTTTCTCCCACTGCTCAACTCTCATGCAGTCTTTTCACTGTCTGCCACTCTTCACACATTCACATTCATGCCGGTCATTGAATAGACTGCAGTCTGTCACTAATATAGTAGTTTTCTTTCAAAAGTGTGCAAATATGGGAGTTTTTTTTTTTGACTGCACATTTATCTGTGGTAGAACTGTAAAAGTGGGCGTGTACATTTGGCTGTGCATCTGAAAGCTATAATCACTCACATTCATGCCTGCTGCCAGTTTGCCAGTCAACATGTGCAGCTACACATCAGTGTCCTACAGACAGAAATGAACATGGATACACTTAAGCTTGACTTTCTCCTTTTAAATTGGAGATCCACTTTGCATTAGGTCAAGGCACAAGGTCATCCTGTGAAAACAGTTGTATAATGTCTTCAGTGGCTCTAAAGCTTCTTAAAATCTAGGAAAATAAACTTGTTGATGTCATCATCTTGGACTGGGCTCACATTTTTAACAGAAAGTCAGTTACAAACTTTGGAGGTGGAGTTTGAAGCAGGGAGTGTCTAACTAGTTAGTTATTAGTCTACGTGAGCACAGAACATATGCGAGTAACCACAGTGGCAATATGAACTCACTGATGAAGTGTCCCTAATGCAATTTAAATTGATTACAACAAACTCTTACAAGACGGATAACTTGAAACCACCCTTCTGCACCTTTTTTTCTTTAGCGATTGGACGTCGTATACTTCAGAAAATGCTTCATAATGAGTCCTGTTATAGAAAAAAATGAACTGCCATCCTCTTCCTCCACCTCATCCATTACTTTAATATATTAGAAACACCTCATGATGTGTTATTAGATATGTAATCAGGAGGTCACGATTCATTTTGTTTTTCTTTTCTTTTTCATCTGAACATCTGAGTCGTGTTCATCTGCAGTTCGGGGGGGGGGGCTAATGTTTGCTTGCCTTTTCCCCTCGTTTTTTTGCATTCTTGGTCACATCCCCATCTGATGTACTTAATCAGCATGAAACAGTACTCTGTGTTGACCTAACAAGCTTGCTCAATTTCTTTGCGTGGCGTCTCAGTCTTTTCTGCCGCTGCCTACGTCTGTGTTTGTTTTTGGAGCTCTCTCTCCCGGTCTTGTGTCATTCTCTCTGCTGTTTATAAGGAGATGCTCATTTGGATAGCGCGTAGAGGACAATGCCGTGGCTGTCGCTCTGATAGCTATCCAAGTCCTTGATCTTCTCTCCCTATAAACATCATTACCACACACTGAAAACATACACATTCACAACAGGCGCACGCACACACCCACAAGCTGCTCATCCAAATCGGCGCTAACAGATTAGCAGTGATTATAAACAAACATGGAGGATTAATCCTGTGTGCTCTCAGTCTACTTTTCCACTGAGCTAGCCAGGGTAATTACCAAGTGCTAGATTGTTAGTGTAATCGCACGCACACACACACACACACACACACACACACACACACACACACACACACACACACACACACGCTAGCCGTCTTGCTTCACTACTTAGTGATATCAGTTTCGTGCTCATTTTGTAAGAAAGTTGGAGATATCTTTTGCAAAGAAACTGCAAGAGTGCTGAAGTGAACAAAGTGCAGACAGCAAGAGTGTTTGGCACAACTTAGCGTGTTCAAACTCAAAGGCTTGTTCTTGATAGCCTTTAGGGAAAAGTGGGATCGAGTAAGCAAAAGAGGCCTGAACGTTTAAGAGTGATAGCAATTGAATATTAATTACAACTAGCAGGATGGAGGCTGACTGTTGGACCTGCTGACCACTCCGTGTCTGTGCTTGATTCTATTTTATTCTTTTAAAAAACATGATTATTTTTTCTTACCACACATAGTATGTAAATCACCTTTAAAGGTTAAATATGATACATGGCTCGGCCGCATTAGAAGGTTTGAAAACCAGCCAGGTGTGTAGCTTATGTTGTTTGTCACATCACCACTTCCAATTAAAATGTTGCTTTATTATTTGACCCCAGTGTTGCCTCTTTCACCTGCTGCTGCCCTCTTCACTTCAATGGTCTCGCTTTATTCTGCCTCCAATGGGACAGTGTTGTATAGCCTCGGGGTGCACGAGCTACTGTACACTACTGTGAGGATGCGCTGCTAAATGTTGTGTGTCTTAGTAGTGAGATTTCAATCTTGAGTTTTCCACTGATGTGCTGAAGCTATGGGAGTGTCCATGTACATCTTTTGCACAACACCACTTGCACTTACATGCATTTCAGGGCTCAGCTCATACAGTTCTCACATTTTAGTGCTTATAACCTGTCATGATACACACATGAATGCTTTTTCTTCACAGGTGTGTCTCCACCTCTGGATCTAATCATTTATTCATTCTCCTCTCTCACAGGTTGAAGCCATCCTGGTCAACATCTTTGGCGGGATCGTCAACTGTGCCATCATCGCCAACGGCATCACCAAGGCCTGCCGAGAGCTGGAGCTGAAGGTGCCCCTGGTGGTCAGGCTGGAAGGTGGGAATGTTGGCACATGCTCACACTCGCACACATACACAAATCTCGTTGGTTCCTGACCCTCTTAGCAATCCTCTCCCAATTGACACTATACACAACATGCATCATCCCCCTCAGAAACCTGGACCATTGATCTCCCTGTAGCCTGAATTGAAAGCGTTTGACCTTAATAAGGATTTCATGATACTGGTTAATGACACTGGCCTTAGAGCTACAATTTAAAGCTGAGTTCAGACCTCCAGCACTTGTCACTCATCTTGATGAGCTGTTTGCCTTGACATGACGTGCATGTTGAGGTAACCAGCATCTCTAACACTGACGGATGCGTCTCTAATTGAATTTTAGAAAGCCGGTGCTTTTCTTCACCATGTCTTTTCTTCTAGCTCGCGTTATCGCTTAGACCTTCCTGCACTGTGACCGCTAGCCTCATAGCCGCAGCCCATGTGACTGCTGGCTTCAGCTTCTATGAAATAAAGCACACAAACACAGGCTGATAATGAGTGAAAACGTAGTTTATCTAATTTTAAATGTATTTATTTACCACTTTCAAATGACAAATCTGTACATAACCGCTTTGGTGTAATTGGTTAACAACAGAAGTGCAGGCGGATTTAGAGCCCCTTGTTTTGAACTTTGGAGCCATTGTATTATTGCTGCTGTACTCTCTGGGGCCTATCCATCTTCATTGTGGCCCAGTGTCCCAGTAAGAACAGCAGCGCATTTCTCATACGTGTCACATTTTGCCGCACCCGTCATTAGCGCCAGGCAGAATAACAATACAGACGGCACAGATTGGCTCACCTTTCACCTGTATATGCTAATGAAACCTGTTCAGTTGTGTGTGTGTGTGTCTGTGTGTGTGGGATGGCAGCCGTGACTCCCGGAGGCACGGGGCCAGTTGGTGGTTAGCTTAATTGTCAAGATCCTGCTGAGTGGTGTGTCCAGAGCAGAGAGCAGGGGAGTGTGTGTGTATATATATATATACATATATATATATATGTGTGTGTGTATATATATGTGTGTGTTTTTCATCTGAATTCATACTGCATGTCCTCACACACTCTGCTAATATGGTTTGTAGGTCAGGGCATGTCAGCGGTTTCTAGAACCCAACTGTGTACAGAGGTACTACAGTGCAGTACGGACATGGCTGCTCCAGGCACAGTAGAGTGTGAAAGTTTAGTTTTCATATTAACACCAGAAGATTTTGAACAGATATGTGTATTAAAACCAAATCCCAAAGATTACCACTGCACACAAAGTTGAACATTGGTGCCAGTCCTCCAACGATGGACCATGTGACCGGAGAACAAGCGCACAGCTGCCGAAATGTGTTGCCACAGAAGCAACCGGATCGACAGTCAAAACAGACCCTTAAATATGCACCACGCATTTCTCATACTAGGCCATGTAATTCAACCTGACTCACAAACAGGCCGAGTCCAGAAGGTCACTGCTGGTGGTTGGTCCAACCACGTTTTTCTGGCCGGGGCCTAATCCAAGCTTTAGCGCTGGGTCATTACATCCTGGGCTGCAGTCTTGTGGAGAAGATTGGTTCAGAATCAATCAGCTCAGCTTGCTAGGCTGACCGCAGGGCAGTGAGAACGGCCCAGCGCTCTTCAACAGGATCAGAATGGATTAGCTGGCACACTTTTAATTGGGAAGGCTCTTTTAAAAGGCCCGACTTGATTTCATTGGTGCAGAGTTATATATTCCCATATGTGGAGGGAAAGGGCCATGTGGTCTAGATGCTGATAGAGTTAGTCAGTGAGTTAGTTAGTGAGTTAGTTGATAGGGTTGCATGAAGTGTTTACTGGGAGTCTAACTCAATCACATCCAGTCTGTGTACTTGTGTTCATACATTCATGCAACAGCACGTATAGACACACCTGTACACACAAATATGTAAGATATTGATAGAAAGAGATACCTGAGGAAGTACTGCACTGCCCCCTTTGGCCACAGCGTGAACACAGACACACTTCTCTGTGAGGATGCCGTCTGCCATTACGGAAAAAAAATTCCCCTTAAATAGCCCTCAGAGTCCTGGGAAAGAGGTGACTGCATTCGCTTAACTCTGTTCCCCGGCCTATTGATTTACAGAGCCATTCCCTCAACTGTCTGTCAAACAGTGGAGGCTGTTTTCTCCTCAAAAGGAGATCTAGCCATTTTTCTCCCATTTAATTAAAAAGAGATGCGAGGTCCTTTAGTACGGTTGAGATGGCCTTTTCAGTCCTGACAGCGTCATTATAGCTTAAATAGCCATCTGCTGCGGCTGTACACACAAACAGATATGTATGTACACACACAGATATAGATACAGTAAATATGAACACGCTGGCTCATTTTGACACTAATCTGACCTGTTTTTTTTACTCATTGTTTATTTGTAAATATTAAACTATGACTAGTATTACATTCTTTTCTTGCCTTTACTTCTCAAAAGCACCCACAGAAAATACTGAGAATGAATTCTGTGCGCTTGCTTCACATGCACAAAAACCAGTTATTTGTTAAAACTATGAGGTTCTTTATCAACTGAAAACCTAAACGACTTACATGCATCTTATATGTCAGAGATGCTCTTTACATGTAATCCACTGAGCTATAGCGTGTTTCTCTTAAACAATTTAGACGACATAAGAAACATGAAAACTTTGATTAATGACTGGCGAGCACATCAAAGGGAAGGCGTCTGCACCGTTCAGGAGTGTCTCGCTCTGCGTTCTAATGAGAAGCATTTGATGTTTGACACACAGGATGAAGGAGGGTGGAGCAGGGCTCATCCATTTTTGGCTGCGGAGGGAAAACCCGCACTGTTTGCTCCTGATTATTATGAGGATTAACAATCAAAGTCAGAACAAGTATGATGACATTCAGTGATGAAAGAAAATGTTTTTACACCAGTTATTCAAGGTAACTGGAGTAGCAAGACACCGAGCCACTGCTGTTTACTGTTGTGCTGTTCCTCTAAAGTCATTGGTGTTATAGACTGTTCGGATGTGGGGGGGGGTTCATACAACCGCGATTCCAAAAACGGACACTGAGTAAAACATAAATAGAAACAAAATGCAATCATTAACAAACAAAGTGTGTTTACTGACAACAGTTTTACAAAGTGTTCCTGACCCCATGTAGTAATCTCCTTTATACAATCATGTGTTTGACAAAGTGTTGAACCTCTCTCCATCCTTGCTCGTGAACGACTGAGTCTTTCCAGGATGAACCTTTCATACCCAATCATGATACTATCACCTGTTACCAATGAACCTGTTTACCTGTGGAATGATCCAAACAGGTGTTTTTGGATCAGTCCACAACTTTCACAGTCTTTTGTTGCTCCTGTCGCAACTTGTTTGAAATATGTTGCTGCCATCAAATTCAGAATAAGCAGATATTTACAAAAATCAATAAAGTTGATGACGTTCATTTTTTTTTTGCTTATCGTTACCTTATACAAGAACACATTCTACTCTCTAGGCCTGAGACTATGACAGACTCCTCTCATCAGGTCTTTTCTTCACTAAACTCAGCTTGTTAAGACAGAATTAGTCACAAATTTTAGAGAATTCCTCTGATGCAAGTGTTTGGCACAGCCCCAAGCCTTTATTATCTCTTTGAAAAATGGTGGCCTGTAATTGACTCACGCATTAAAGTGACATTTTCACAATAATCACAAGCAAGCTTGCTAATTACAGCAGAGATCCAACAGAAATGTGATGTCAAGTGGCAATATATCACAAAGCAAAATGCTTAATGCTGCCCGCTCTTTTGTTGTTGTGGCTTGAGCATGTTGTTCAAAGCGTGGCAGCTGAACTGTGTTGTGAGGCCGATCAGCTGATCCATCAGTCAGAAGTTTGGAACGGCCGCCAGAGATGTTGGAAATAGTTGCGCGGCGTAGATTGACATTGAATTTAAATTACAGTAGATGCTCGTTCTAGTAATTAACAGTCATTGCTACTGATGAGTAAGCCCATAAAACCCTGCTTATATATTGTGATCATTCTTTCTGCTATGGGACATTAAAAATCTTTCATTTTACTTTTCAAAGTCATTCTTTACAGTTATTTACATGGAATTTCATTTTAAAGTCTTTAAAATTAAGGTGTCTTGGTGTGTGTGCCACATGTGTGTGTGTGTGTGTGTGTGTGTGTGTGTGTGCGCATTATACTGTGTACTGTATGTGTTTGAGTCCAGGCTGTGAGTAGGTCTCTGGCAGCACCTAGTGGCTGCAGGTGAACACACACATTTGTATACTTGGCACACTCTACACACACACACACACACGCATTCACACGCACACACCTAGTGGAGCTGTATCCAGCTGGGCTCTGTCCTTGCCTCTGCTGCTGTGAACTATCAGTGCTCCCTACTGCTCACAGTGGAACTGCAGTCAGCTCACACTCTCTCTCTCATACACACACATACATGCAGAAAGAAGACCCAAGCGAATGCATGTCTCTTCTTTCTCACTCCCACAGATGTGTGATTCCCCACTCACACATTACATGGATAACACAGGTAAAAAAAAAAAAAAAAAAAAAAAAAAAAAAAAAGCCACACACACTATCACCTGTCATGAATATTTATGGCACAAAAACAACAGCAAAAATGCATGTGTTGTTTACTTCATTTCAGCGCTATACACACTTTCCATAGGCATATTTGTCTTTTCAGAGTATCTCTTGCATTATGTATTTGCTGTGGGCACATATGGCTGCTTCTCCCACAGTTTTATCTCCTGTTGTTTCAAGTTTGTTGTGCTGCAACTTTGTTTTAATCATCTGACAGATAAGCCTGTCAGCATCCCAATGAAGTTCACAGGTCAGCCTATTGAATGTGAAGCAAACAGAACCCCCCCCCTCCTCACTATGAGCGACAGCATTGCAAGCTGAGACTATATATTCGCCTGTGGACACACAGAAAAAGAATATCCTACGCTATTTGATCGCGAGATGACTGGGGACACCCAATCCCCTGTTCATGTGCCAGAGCAAGGTCTCTTCCTGCTCTTATTCTAATTAATTACATGGTAGAATTGATTGTTTGGAGTGTGAGCCTGCAGAAATGTGTTTGGAATGACTTATTATCTGGCTGGACAAAAGAGATGAAATATTAGGCGTTAAGTGGCGCTGGTAATAGAATTCCTCATGAAAGGTCTATTGATCAGGGTGGCCGGGCCTCCGGAGAATTCACATATCATGCAGTCTTAATTACACGCCAGCCAGGAGAGCTGAGGTCAACCTGTAAGCGTCTGAGCATGCACACACACATACACACACACAACCTCACAGCTCAATCCATTTAACATCACAGATTTGGTCAGAGTGAACGTAAAAAGACAACCATTCTCACATCAGACATTTTTAATGACACACATACAGTAAATGCTGCACATGCATGTACGACTGCAGCAAGTGATTATGTTCATTATTGATTAATCTGCAGGCTATTTCCTCAATTTTTCCACCAATAAAATGTCAAACACCCATCACCACAAAACAAAGTGACTTTTTACGAATGTCTTGTTTTGTCCAGTCAGCATTCTGAAACCGAAAGAGATTCAGTTTACTTTCATGGAAGATTAAGAAAACCAGCAAGTTTTTACATTTGAGAAGCTGAAACTAGTGATTTTTTTGCCATTTTCACTTAAAAAATGACTTCAAAATGAGTCTTGAATGGTTTGCACCTATACATGTCAGGCATAACATTTATCACTATGTCAATTGGGCGTTAACTAGATTATAGTTTTAAGGGGAAAAAATGGTTACTATAATACACCTAGCCTATTTGAAATAAGAATAACCTTTTTAGATAAAAAGATCAGAAAAAAAGCAAAAGCAAATGAGAATTAAAATTTAAAAAATGAGAATTGGAATAGAAAAGGAGAAAATAATCAGAAGTGATTTTTAAAAAAAAAACATCCAAGACCACACAGTGGTAGTGAATAGCTGAAACCAGATTCTGTAAATGGCCTTTTCTTCACCATCATGTCTTCATGTGTGAAATCAGTAAATGCCACATAAACAGCTGGCTTTTGTTGTTTTAGCAGCGTGGGCGATTCTGCTTCATTTGACCTTTTACTCCATTGCCCTCTCTCTCTCTCCCCCTCTCCGTCTCATTCACTCCCCCTCTCCACCGTCGTCCTCTCCCTCTCCATGTCCTTCCGTCCGCCGCGGTGCCCCCCCTGCCCTGTGTTGTGACAGGCACGTCAGGCCGGTGTTTGGCTGCTCAATGTGCGGCGCTGGGAGGTAGCCAGCTCATTGTGTAGAGCCTTGGGGCTGTGAGGAGTGTCTCTGGGTCTCTCTCTCTGTCTGTGTCTCTCTCTGTCTCTCTCTCTCTCTCTCTCTCTCTCTCTGGTTGGTTGCGGGTCTACCGGGGCATGGACGCCACCGTATCACCCAGCACCTGCTCCACCTGACCTCGCTGCAGCCAGGGGGAGCACATACACACACACACACACAAACACACAAATTGCCCTCTTGCCTTGCTGGCATTGTTCACAGACAATGCCGCTTTCGGATCAGCGGTTGGATTTGCCACCGTTCACCCATAACTCCATCCATCTGTCATCATGTGCATTGATTCCTCCAAAGGAACTCATCGTCTTTCACACACTCGTGGTTTTTACATCGGCGCAGATGGCAGATGGGGTTCAACCTTGTTAAGCCACTTTTTTTTTTTTTTTTTTTGCCGTTTTTGTTGTTGCCTGTTGTGACGGTGTTTTCCTGCGTCTGCTAGGGACCAACGTCCACGAGGCCAAGAAGATCCTGACCGAGAGCGGACTGCCCATCACAGCGGCGGAGAACCTGGATGACGCAGCCAAGAAAGCAGTGGCCGCCATCAAGAAATAGAAAACTCAGTGTAACCTAAGCACACTCTGTCCGCCCATCACCGACATTCATCGCAGCCTCAGATCAGCACCGTCAGCCTTTTCTCACACACGCAGACCTCCAGGACATGAAGCCTTTGCTCTCATAGGCCTTTACTTTTTTTTTATTTTAACACTAGCTTCCAAATCATACTTCTCATATAGTTTCTATATCACAGGTGTTGAGGTGCTGTATCACTACAGATTTTTTTTACTTCCCCCGCACCAGTGCAAACTAGCTTTCATAATTTTTTTCTCTATTAAATGCATATTAATTGTAATATCAATCTGTAATAATCTTGTCATGGAATATCATGCAGCTCTAGTGACCTCTGTTCAGAATCAGATAGAGACCCAACACTTTGTCCATTCCATTTTCCAAGACGTATTGTGGCATTTGTATGAAATATTAGGTAAGAGAGACTTTCTCTATTTACACCTCTAGCCTTGGCTTAAGGTGCTTTTAAGGTTCAGAATGACTGAAGAGCAGCTCGTTCATGAGTTGTGAAATCATTCGATGGCACTTGGCTACAAAACGAAAGGTGAGCAGTTAACTTTGGATCAATCTGTTTTCTTAGTGACTTCATTGTCCAGATCCATTTATCCATCCGATGCCTTATCTGTGTGTCAAATGAGGTGGATGAAGCACCCGTGCTGTGAATTTTGTACATCTTGTCTTATTTGTTAAGTGCTCGACAGAGAAAAGAGTGTGTCAGCTGCTGAAATCTCAGCCGAGTTCATGAAGGCTTAAAGGGTTTGGTAAACTATCCCAGCAGTAGTTTCATACACAACGGTGTTGACAAAACAAAATCAGAAATACAATTGTACGTAGATTTTTTTATAATCATGAATGTATATTGACAGAATATCTTGAATACAGTGTGAAAACTGTGTATATAATTTTGAGAGATTAAAAATAAAATATTTCAAGATCACTGTCTTGTTTATTTGTTCAGTTCACATCAGAGTCTCCTGGAGAAAAAGACAGAAGCAGTTGGAAAATGTGAAAATAAAAAATTCAGCCAGTGCTCTGGTTCTACAGGCTTTTTCTGCAGAGGGTAAATTTGCAGGATAAATGTAATGTCAGTGGGGGGAAGCAGACCCTCAGCAGTTTGTAGAGTTGCGTGCCTTTGAGCCTCAGAGCCCACACTATTGACCACCTGAGCAAAGAAACACACAGTCCAGACTTGAAATCACCTTTGAAGGTACTGTATAGTAGGTGCTTATTCCAAATAACTCCAGCTCTCTGTGCCAGCACCACTGCTGCATTATGCCAAGTTCTTGTTTACTGTATGTTTAATCTGAAGGTCACGTAGTCTAATATGTCTTATGATAAGATCCAGATCAGTGACACAGACGTTTTAGGTTAAAAGGTTTAATTTGAGTTCATTAGTCAAGACATGTAAGCACCTAGCCAAAGCTCTGGGACCAAAAAGAACATTTAGGAAATAAAATATGCAACCATTTGTGGATAAGCTTGTCTTTAGGGCGGCTTTTATAATCCAGCAGAAAATGACCACATCAGAAAAAGAGTCCAAGGTGACGTCTCCAGATGTCTTATTTTGTCCAACTCACGATCTAAAATCCTGTGATATTTATTCATTTGACAAAGACTTTTATCCAAAAGTCACTAAAATTGATATAAGTTTGATATTGTCAGTAAAAAATTTAAAAAAAAACACGCAACCGTGTCAAGAATTTTTAAATGAGCAAAGAAAGATAAATATTTCAAATAAGATAAGATAATTCTTTATTGATCCCCCATAGGGGAAATCCAGGCATTGCAGCAGCACAAGCATACAAATAGATAAAAGTATAAAGTATATAAATAAAGATAAGATATACAGAAGGTATATACAACTAGTACAAAGTGGAATCTAAAGTGACTTAGTGGATAAGGTGACATTTCAATGTGACGACATAATACCAGTTTCAACAAATGCCTTGGAAGTTTTCTATTTATTATGTTAATTGTGTTTAACACTTTAATTTGGATTCATCTGCAGTGGTGTTTGCTAATGAACTGATGAATGAATGGTTTCCACCAACAACTCACTCATATAGATGTACACTCATATAAATATTCCATACAGCATATTATATAACTATTTTACACCATTTTCTATTCTGCCTTGCATTTCACATAAACATATAAACACACACTCAAACTCTCCAAATCACACACCTTCAGTAATGAAACTCAAGTGTACGTGGTCCCAAGAGAGACTCGAGCGGAGCGACTGTCCTTCATCGGCCCGGTGCGAGCAGTACAGAGAGTTGACTGAGACCTCTTCCTGTCAGACACACTGACTGTGTGATGGATTATCTGTCAGGCAATCTGAGAGGATGCCCAGACGTGCAGGATCGACTGCCACCTCCATGAAAGACACACACAAAGCTTTTTTTTTTTTCCTCCTGTATGCACCAGGAGGTTTTCTCTGAGACGAACACTCAGAGTCTCAAACTGGAGCTCGTCACTCTTTTTTTTTTTTCCTTTTGTTTTTTTGTCAGGCAAAGTCAAGAGGACTCCAGACAGGGCCCTCTGGTAATTGCTGCTGTTGCAACACATCTTTGCTGTCTTTATAGTCAGAAGTGACATGCTGCGTTCAGCTGCCAACCTTGACACGAAGTCGAGAGAGATATTAAGTGAAGTTGTTGGCTAACTGCTATAATTTATTTGTGATTTATTAATTTGAAGTGTCGCTATCGCCAGGAGTCATCTGAAGACGCAAACTCCGAGGTCTGCAGCTCGGTGCTGCCAGCCAGCCCAGCCCGGCCGTAGAAATGGGCTGAAGGGTTCAATAATTGCCTTATTTCATGCTCTTCCCTCCATGTGTCAGAAATATCCCAGCTGATGGATTGGACGGAGGAATTTAAGGCTTGTTAAAGCGGCTTCTCGGGCCCTGATATTGTTTAATTCAGTGTCAAGCTGGAGGTCACAACGAAATGTGCACACTGATTTACTGGGCAAAATTAGTGCCGCTCCTTCATATAAATATAGATGAGGGGGAAAGAAGCTTTGGAGGTCAGCCTGAAGACTTCTATCATGTAGCCCGCTGCTTTTAACTCGGCTAATACCTCTGGAGGTGAGAGAAGAGGGTGTTGTTTTAAAGCGACCCTTTGGGCAGGCTGCTCCTTTAATTAAGCTGAATTATTATGCCGCGGGAGTTCTATTTTTCACCCTTGGTGGCTCGCTTTATTTGTCTCTGTAATTGTCCATTTTGCTTTCTCAAAACGCGGCAGGTTTTTTATGTGCTTTCGAATTGATGTCAAAACGGTAATTGCCACTTTATGAAGCTGCCGTCAGTGTTTAAGCGCGCTGGGAGAGCCGGTGCTCGTGGAAAAGCTTTCTTTCAGACAACTGGGTCAAGGCCGTCTCTCAGGAAGTATTGGATATTTATTGAGTCATTTGGAAGCAACAACTATGAACATATTAGTTCATAATAAAGCAATAGTGGTATGAATTGCCTCCGGCTATTGTACTTCATCTTTCAGGGACAAGGGGCTGCTCAATATTTACAATTTTCTGCCTGTGCATCTGTCGACCGGGCGGCGGACAGATAAGGTGCACGAGCCTGTGTGTGTGTGTGTGTGTGTGTGTGTGTGTGTGTGTGTGTGTGGACATCTGTATCTATCTTTGTAAGAAGAGTGAACATGTGTCCATGCTTAAGTTCTTAAGAGCTTTGTATAAAGACATTTTCTTCCCTATGGGATCATCCAAACATGGAGGCCTGTTTCCTCCTCTCATTCACAGCAATCTAAAACGAGAGATCTCAGCTCTCCACAGCTGTTATTGTCTTACCACCAGCCTGAAATCATAAAAAATAGTTGTTGACAGGTTTTATAGAGGAAAAGGAACACAGTGTGGGGGAGAGAAAAAAAAAAAAAAAAAAAAGAGGAGTGAAGGAGCAGCCGAGGCTGTCGGCGGCGCGTTTTGTTACCGCGCTGCCGTCGAGGTCCTCAGATTTGGCCTTGGCTCGCAGATGAGCAGAAAAATCCATTTCCCTCTCTCCAAACTGTTGTCAGTGTGTCCGTAATTGAAGGACTTAGAATCGATTTAAATTACCTTGGCTGTCTCGAGAAATTGAGCGAAGTGGAGGTAGATTTAAAAAGTTGCAATAAGCAACACACCTCCTGAATCTTCCTTTTTCCATGACAATGTCTTGTTTTCAGCCCGTCTCCAAGCTGCTCTCACGATCAATACAATTTGAGGCTCTCTCTCTTAGTTTCAAGTGCAAAGTTTGAACGCACAAGTTTGCTCTAAAAGAATTTTTGGGATGTTTCCAGTGCAGCTGTTAGGCTTCCCATCATGCTTTGCTCTCATCAATCAAACCCTAATTTGTCTATCCCTCCAACATTGCGTTTTTCCCCTCCTCTTTTTATTCACTTACTCTGTTCTATCCTTTCCCATATTGTTTTGTCTCTTACTTTCATCCATTTTTCTTAGCTTTGTCCATCATTTCTTTGTCCCATCTTCTTTAATCCCATCCACCTTCCATTCATCACATCTCTCCATCATTCTTCCTCTCCAGCCTTCCCTTATTTATTTCTTCTATCTGTTCTTCCACCTTGGTCCATCTAACTTGTTTAGCCATGCTAGTGGTGCAGCTTTGGGGATGGCAATGTTGGTCTGTCTGTCAGAAATGTTATGATCCCCAGAGGATGAATCCTATGACTTTGGTGATTCCCTGACTACTTATCCTGTGAGATTTTTCAATGTCTACCACATGTACAGGCACAAAATGTGGTCCAGATATTCATGGTCCCCAGAGGATGAACCTTACTGACCTTGGTGATCCACTGAATTTTCCATGAAGTTTTGATGAAATGGTCAACCTCAATGGACAACTACTGGAGGGATGGCCATGAAATTTGGTACAGAAATTCACATACACCTCAGCTTGTTGGAATCACTTGAGTGCTTCCTTACTTTTCATTACATTTTTTCCAATACTTTGGATTCATGATTAAATACCTGCAAAATTAATGACCTATCAGCCTCAGCTGTACTTTGTGTTTTAGTCAGTACAGAGGGCTGCTAACGTAGCTGTGGACTCTGTAGTCTTGTTTAAAATTTGGATGTTCACCACACATCTTCCATCCATCTTTCCTTTTCTTTTTTTACTGTCAGATTCAAACTCCTACTGTTCTCTTCCTCTTTCTCACACTTCCATCCTTTCAAGCTTCTTTCGCTCCCTCCTCTTCCGTTTCCTTCATACATTTATAATACTTACTTTTCCGCAATTTTTCTCATCGCTTCCTTCCTTCCTTCCTTCCTCCCTGTCTTCCTTCCTACTTGATTTGGTACCTCAGTACTTTATAACTCTCCGCAGAGTGAATAGGTATTGCCCTTTTTTCCAATTAAAAAAAAAAAGAAACGGAGAGCAGAGCTGAATATATCCAACACTGTCTTTTCAAATGTTTGAAATGGAATCTTAGTTCCCATTTGCGATCCCGTCCTGCTTCTTATCCATCCTTACCTTCCTCCTCTGCTCCTTCTGCCCATCATTCAGATATCCATTTATTCACTCGTCTTTGTGTAATTCAGGATGTTCTCCTTTCATCCTGCTATTACGCCTCCTTTCTTCGTCTCTTCCCTCGTCTCATTTTTATCTCTGTCGCATCCTCATTCCACTCGGCTGTGCCTTCTTCCACTTTTTAATCTCTCGCTGTCATGAAACCTTGCTTCCTTGTTTACGTCTGCATACCTCTCTGTACTTTTTTGTCACCCTTCTTTGCACCTTCTTCTTTTTATTCATCCATCATTTTTCTAGGAAAGGAGGCCTTTCCTGCTTCTTCCTTCCTAGTAACTTGCCATTATCATTGATTTAATAATAAATTTTTAATAAAAAAATATGGGGCAGCAGAAAGAAAAGAGAGGAAAGTGGAGTTAAACACATCTGACAATTAGTCTTTTTAAAATATCCCTTATTTTGCATTTGCACGACAAACTTTCTTTCCACTACGCTGTTGTTTTTGGTTCACAAAGCAGCATCAGGAGAGCGGCCTTCAGCGGTGAGGAAAGAAATCTTCTCCTGGACCGACAGTAGTTAAAAGCTCATTTGGTGTGACCTCTGAAAGCCGACGCCCCCTAATTAAAACAGCAGCAGAGGCAACAGAATGCTGTTTCAAATTGCTTGATAATTAGCCTCCCGAGTTATCCTGGTGGAGCGCTCAGCAGGTGTTCGGCTGACACACTCAGGCGCTCCATTGTCCCACAATGCCGAGCTTTCGTGCCGTCTGCTGAGTAAAAATAAAGGTGAGACGGGATCCTGAGGGGCCGACAGTATTGTCGTTGATTTGGGGACGCGCTTTTGTTGTTTGAGAGTTGTTATTTTCTCCTATGTCAATCTGTTTTTTGTCACGTCAGGTTTTTCAAAATAACATCCGCTCACTCCATCACAGCTTCATCCGTCGACTTCATGAATCATGCCGTTCGAGGCCTGTGAATGTGTGTGTACAGGTGTGTTTGTTTAGTGCGAGAGGGCTGCGCCTCGGGGTGAAGGTGACTTTGACAGTTAATAGCGATAATGGTAGCTTTTCGCTGCCTTCTTTTCTCCCTCTGCCATCTCATACTCGGGCTGAATATATGAAACCTGTGCGTGTCGGGTGCTATCGCCGTCAAACGGCTCTGCCTGCGGCACGCACTGAGAGGAGGGTTTGTGCTGAGGCGCCCGGGAAAAGTGGCCTGTCACCTGTGATTTTGGCAATGACACAAAGCGGAGCGGTAATGGCAAGATGAAGGCTGCTGCCACGCCGAAGCACTCGCACACATCCAGCTGTAAACAGACGCAGTAAACAAGGTGATGAAGTTAAGCATGTGGGCTAAGATCTGCCTTGTTGAGGATCCTTTTTTTGATGCTGGAGCGCTGGGTAATCAGAGTGGGTGTGTTTATTTTTACTTGTGTACAAAATCCACCTGGACCACAAATCTGTGCACATTCACATCCGTGTGTGTGTGTGTGTGTGTGTGTGTGTGCGCGTGTGCTCTGTTTATTCTGAGCGAAGGTGCGATGAGCTGTTTGTGTAGCGAAATATGCTTGAAGGTTTGTTTGCATTCCGGGTTGCAAGTGAATTGCTTTTCCCAAAGAGGTAAACTCATGCCAGCTCAATGCATCTTGGCCCGGAACATTTAAATCGTATGGCAGCAATTAGCAGGAACCAGATCCGCTCGACAGCGTGGCGACTAACTGTAAACTGTGTCTTACCTTTGTTTACCCACAGTAGTTTTGCTGAGAACACAGGATCAGCGTGTTTACACTGTAGCACGTATTCATTAGTGGGAGCTTCCATCGACTGCTCCTCTTCTTCTGCTGCCTGCTGAAGAAGCCATGATGGGATTAAATGCCTTATTAATGGGAACGCTGATGGTAGCTGGTCAACACTGTTTTTATTTGTGGTGCAAAGTCTTGGCTCATCACAGTTTGGTTCAATCACATCTGAGTTGAGATCCATGAGTTTGAAGGTTTATCACTAGACTGATGCAGGAGATGGACGTCCCAGATGTAACCGTGGCTTTTCTTTCTCTTGCAAGAGGACACAAGAACCAAGCAACAAAACGTGCTGCAGATGGATGTGTGTCGAGTTCTTCTTCAACGCCTCTTTTAAACATGCATTTGCAATACCTGGTACACAATCCATCAAGTCGTCTGACATGAAGTCCCATTTCTGATTGGCATGCAAAAATTGTCTCCTCTGCATTTACTTAATGATGCATCTTTTTTCTTGACAGTGGCTCAGCAGTGTTCTTTGGTGGGAAGCCATTGAGGGATGGCTTTCTAGTAACTCTGTTGCAGGAATGCAGATTTGTTTGACCAATGTCTAAAAACATCTCTCATATCTCTTGGAAAAACACTGAAAGAGAACTGTGTTTGCAAACAGAATAAGATGGAAGTCAACAGTGTTTTTGTATTGATCAGATTACAGATACATTTTTCTATTTATTTATTCCTTGAGATGAATAACTTGCTAAAACAACATTGAAAGAGCAGTTGCCAGTTCAATAAAGCAGCGTGCAGATGATTCACGTGTATGACTATTTACAACCAGTCACATTTCTCAGCACTGGGCTTCAGACTCCAAACGTCACACAGTTTTAGCAACAGGAAACTGTGGATCAGTTTTAATTACTTTGACACTAGTTGCTGCATTCAATGACCAATTTAAACTGAGTCAGCAGAAACACCGAATGCATCTACATCACATTTTAATAACATGCTCTTTTCAAAACTTTGAAAATTCACTTCACAGCCTGATACAATGCAAAACTGATGACGTCAATTTTCCATATTTGTGCTGTTACACTTTATTGGAAAAACAGTATGATCGAACCTTAAAAGTCGTTGCATTTAGCCACATTACATATTGCAGTATTATGTTATACATGCATATGCAATGTGTCTGTGTGTGAAAGGAAGAGAGAGGTGAATATTACAGGGATGAAAGCAGGGCCCGCTCTCAGAGATGAAACATTACCTACATCCAAAGGATATTTCAAACACTTCCCCTTGTAAAATTCTCCATTACATGGGTCAATAGAGGGCAATGGGAGAAGAATAAATACCCACACCTCTTCTGAAGACTGCAGCCCTCTCCTTCGCCTGCACACACACACACACACACACACACACACACACATGCGCTGGCTGACACTCGCTGTCAGCCCATCTGATTGCCTGTTAGGGAGTCTCACCCACCACGACAAGTGCCCTTTTTCGCCAAGAACCATTTTCCCCGCCATGTCAGATACGGGGATATTAATGAATGCACAATGACAGTACTTAAGGAGCCGAGCAGCTATCCTGCCTCTGCAAATTTACCCGCAGGTCACTTTTGTACGACAAGGAAAAAGAAACTATGGAAAACAAACAGGTGCGGGTCAGAAACTCATCTCCTCTCCCAGATTAAAAACTCATCTTTCAAAGCAGCGCGGCGTTATTGAGGCTGATTCTCGGGGCTCTGCATGCAAATGGAGGCGTGATTAGGCGCGTGGGGGGAGGCGGGGGGAGGAGACGTGGCTGGCGGAGAGGAGGAGAGCGGTGTACCCCTCTGTCCAATTACCTCTGTGAGGATAATTGAGACGGAGAGAGGGCCAAAGGCTGCCTCTGCCTCTGAAACACCCATTAGGAGTCAAGGTTTAGTGTGTTTTAGAGACAACATTCATGCATATATTCACACTCACTCTGTGGTTTTACTATTTGGTAAATTAACAGTCATGAACATGATGTTTTTCATGTGTCAGTCTGCATCATGTGATCATCTGAAAAGTTGCATTTCACCTGTATTAATGACAACTTCCTGTTTTAACCTTTAGCATTTCTTTCAAAAACAATTAAGACCTTCCTTTACATGTATGTATTGCCATCAACGTATGTAATGTCATCTTTCAGTACGCGAGTGTTAGCGAGTGGCAACATTACAGTATTGGTTGGAAAAGGGCGGAGAAGTTACAGCATGTTTGCTCCGCTGATCCAGCAAAGCTTAATAAGACTGAACATCGCTTTGAAAAGGAACCACACTCTCACATCCATGTATGTGATGTAATATGAAATGAGGTGAAACTTTGATGAATTCACAGGTCATTAAAGCGCCGCTTCTGATGCCTTTTTAATGAAAAGCGGCCCGGTAGAGCAAAGCCAGCTGGGATGAAACGAGGGAGATTTTATCTGCTGTTGTTTCCTCATTAACCTTAAATTATGCAAACCAGTACAGTTCACATTTCAGTTTGTGGACAGCTCTTACAGTGCCACCCGCCCCCCACCCCTCCCTCCACCTCCTCCACCTCCTCCACCCTCTCTCTTCCTGATAGCTGAGCACTTTCATGTTGGCTTCAACAATCTGAGGGTCGTGTCTGCTTTTCATTGCCACCGATTCCACTGCTGCTTTCGCCTGTAATGAGCTCTGGTAAGCCGACAAGGTCGTATGAAACAGACACATGGAAATATATTTTCTTTTTGTATGTGCGTGTGTTTGCACAGGCTCATTTCTCCGTCTTTGGACATGCGTGTGGAAGCACATCAAGCTGCAAAGCTGCCACCAAGGTCGCCATAAAGAGAAACTCATCCATCCCCACACATTCCTCTGTATAATCCTGATTCCCCCTCCCTGAGACTTCACTTACCTGTTCTTGCTGATATCAGGTGGAGGCTCCGCTGTAGCCTCGGGGTACGGCTTCATAGTATAAGTATACATATTTATCTGGTCTGCTGCCATCGCTGATCCTATCTGGATCGATGAGGAGGATTATTATTTCACACCGAATCAGATGACACCTCGAGGTCTGCGCTGTGGCGAGCGGACATTTTTTTAAAGGTGGTTCATATTAGAGAGGGATACGTGTGCATATGTTCTGCTGAATCTATTGCAACCTTAGATTAACACTGAAGATAACACTGTCCTCAACAAAGTGATGTCAGAGGTCTGGGCACATTGTAGCAGCAACAACAAAGTTTCTTCATTTTTGAAACAGTGTGTCCTTGATTTTTCACAGAGGCAGGCGAATCATTCTTGCCCGTGACCATCGACTCGCCAGCTGAAATGACAACTTTTACGAACATATTTAGCTCATTAGCTAATGAAGCTGAGGTTGGCTCCACGAGTTGGTTGAAAACTCCAATTGACTTTAATAACTTTAATGAACTCAATTTAAAAGGAGAACCCTGTTGAAAGGTCATACATGTTCACGTGATCGCTCTATACAGGATATTGTTGTTTCTTGATGTGTGTGATGAAAAGAAGTGACCACCAATGACACGTCTTCACTTGTATATAAAAAGACTTTATTACACAAAATAGAATAATGTCAAAAACCGGCCGAATCTGAGAGTCTCTGGTGCCGATTGTGAGATCTCTCCCTTTTCAGCCCAAACTGCTATCCTTATATGCGGTTTCTTTACCCCTCAAAACCCCACCTTTTGCAACCAGGTAATCAGTCAACCATCTACTAAAGCCGTAAAAAGAATATCTAATCTATGGAACTCTAATTATCTCATTTCCTAATTTGACTTTAAACCTTGACCTGACCTTTGACCTTCAATTTAAGGAAAGGCATATATCCACATTCCACAGGTTAGCTGCAGGCCACAATACTAAACCTGGAAAAGATAATACACTACAATATCATGATGCAGACTGAGGTAAAGCTGCGCATCTTGGGCAAAAGGTCGTTATCTTCATCAAGATACATGAAGACATGAAAACAATGAGCAGCATTGTTCTTGTATTGCATGGTAGAGTATTAAGTGCTAGTATTAAGGTGCAGCATTAGAAATGAAATTGTAATAAACATAACAATCCCGTTAGATGCTTAATTTGAACTTGGACTCACAGATGTTAATTTCATGTTTTGTTCTGGGTCAAACCCTACTGATGTTCTGGTCTTGAGCGAAGCTTTCATTTAACAGCAATCATTGTTCAGGTTTGGTAAATGGCCAATTAATCTGGAATTCATTTTAATTATTACTGATGGTCTAAAGGAAAATAAGCTCTATAAACTTTATTCTCTACAACTCCTTAACCCCAAACATCAAATAGTCAGAGATCATCTCTGAATAAATATAGGTTTCTTTCTTCTTGTTTATTACTCATGGGTATATGTGAAGGGACTGCATTGAATTGTTAGTCTCTACCAAGAAATGGCACCACCAAATTATGAGCTGCCAATAGATGTCAGCCAGGAAGTGAAACTCTGCAATACAGCACGTAGCCTGCAGGGTGTTATTATGTGATAGAAACACACAATATATACAATAATACATGGCATACAAGACCCTGAAACTGAAAATAGACCACTGGCATTCGCATCAAAGCCCATATTACCTGATACAGCATCCAGACACAGTAAAATGAACCTAATTTACTTCTCAGATCTTTGAATCAATGTATCTGCATCACCCACCATTCTTCATGAGTCATTTCACTGGGCTTCAACAGAGAGGAGGAAAATGGGAAATTTCAAAACAGCTCTCCCAAGCAGCGAAACAGCTGTCAATTTGCCGTCTTGGTGGAGCTACAAAGCGGTGGCAGCGGGCTGGGAGATCCCTCCCGTCTTCCTCCACCTGGATCCGTCGCCCTTGACGCACACTTTCAAGGACGCCAGACAAACTCAGGCGGCAGCGAAGTTCGATCATGTAGGCAACGATCCCGAAGAGCCCTGTGCAGCAGCTGCTTAGGATCCGCTCGGGGAGAGGTGTGTGTGTGTGTGTGTGTGTGTGTGTGTGTGTGTGTGTGAAAGACAAACGGAGAAAGAAAGGGGAAGAGCATCCATCTGAAAGTGTTTATGTAGATTTATCAAATGATCTAAGAACAGGTTGTGCGCAGTTCTTCAGAGAAATGGGAGGGTCACAGGAGGTCAAAAAAAAATCATGGCTCTCATGAAAACTTCTGTAAAACAAGACAAAGCAGATAAAGCTATATTTAGCACACCTGTTATATAAGGAGACTATCATCTCAACATGTGACAGTCAAGCCTATATTACACCACCTGCTTAGCTGCAGCTCTTGCAGCTCTCTTACGGACTTATAAGACACTATTGCAGTGGTTAAGCAAGATTTGTCAGGAAAAAAAATATAACGCTACAAATAAAGTCTTTTGTAATGATTCAACCAGAAGAACTCATCAGAAATGGAGGACATGTTACTTACAAGTGTAACCCTTAAAGAACAGGTGACATTTGGTTGCTTTCTTGCTGAGAGTTAGATGAGAAGATTGACACCACTCTTGTGTCTATTTATTTAATATGAAGCTGGGCGGCTGTAGCTCAGGAGGTA
Organism: Holacanthus passer; assembly: GCA_025331565.1. Lineage (NCBI taxonomy): Eukaryota > Metazoa > Chordata > Actinopteri > Pomacanthidae > Holacanthus > Holacanthus passer. The sequence continues at coordinate 5,360,905 of JAFREQ010000011.1, forward strand.
GAGCAGTTGTCCACCCAATCGGAAGGTTAGTGGCTCGATCCCTGGCCCCCTGCAGTCTGTGCATCAAAGCGTCCTTGGGCAAGATACTGAACCCCCAGTGCTCCCGATGGCTGTTCCGTCGACATGTGAATGTATGTCTCTGAATAAAAGCATCTGCTTAATGAAATTATAATAGCTCAGTACAGAGATTGGAAAGCCTTGCTTTATCTAAAGGTAAAAAAATCTGCCTGCCATCATCTCAGAAATGTACTAATTAACATTTTATATCCCAATTGTTAATAATTTTCTACAAAAAAGTCTAAAAACATCAGGTGGACAGTTCTTTTTTTTTTTTTTTTTTTACCTTTGGACTAGGTCATGCTGCTTTGCCTGGCTTCTTCCAGTATTTATACTAAGCTCAGTTCACCTGCAGCTGTAGCTTAATATTTATTGTACAGACACGAAAGTGGCATCGATCTTCTCATCCAGCTCTCGGCAAGAAAGGGATTCACAAAATGTTGAACTAGTCCTTACAAACATCTTAGAATGAGCAATAAATTTACTTTCATCTCACATAAGTCACATAAGAAGCAAAGCGTTTTCCTGCACTGATACCATTAAACCTGCCCGTTTCTATAGCTGATGTTAGTGTGCCTGAGCGTAACTGTGCACACGGAGATCTTTATGTTCTTCTTCACAAAAGGTTCGACACTGTAGTTGTTTTTTCATGAGACAATATGTTCGGCATTTTAGTTTGTACCGAACATCAACAGACAATCTTTCCTTATACATGAGGATCAATTAGTGCTGAACATCCTGACTATTACACTGTAACCTGTTTTCAAAAATAGAACATAAATGAATCGTACAAAATAAAGATTTCACCTCGCTAATCCTGGAATGTCCATGTATTCTAATAGTTTAAATATTTCAATCCCTACATTACCAATTGAGTGCATGAGCAGTATCAACTGATAATGTCAGAATGGGATAGTAATTTTACTAAGTATATTGGCAGGTTTTGATATTCTCTGAGGAAGTCTGGTCGTCCCAAGACCTCTGTGACAGGTGTGGTGAAGATCTGCAGTTTGTCGGGTTTGGGAGACGTAAGTACACAAGTACAGTTTCATTAGTTTCTACTTTTATAGGTGGAGAAAGAAAGTCCTTGGTGAACCTTTGGTGGAGGAGCCTTGCTGTGTCACTGCTGTCTGTCAAGTCAAGGTTCGCTTATATAAACATTATGAAGACTGGGCCGCTTAAAAAAATCTTAAGAATGTGAAAAAGGAACAGAGAGGTTGTCTATATTTATATTTACTTATGTATATATTGTGTGTGCGTGAGAGAGAGAGAGAGAGAGAAAACTGAAACTACCAGCCCTCTTCTCACCCTCCTCCCAGCACCTCAGAGCAGCAGATGACATTTCATCAAATATTTATAAAAAACAATCTCTGAACAGTGTAATTAGAGGCTGGCTTTAATGTCGGCCTAATCCTGGGGCTCCTATTTCCGCCGCCGTCCTCACTCTGTGGTTATGGGAGCCAGTGCCGCAGTGTCTCCAGCCAAACGGGTCGTCCAATGAGCGCCCAGCCAAGTGATGTCATGTAGAGCACCTCGTCGGTGCCTCACCTATGAATCAACATTTGATTTCCCCTTCCTGCTGTCGCTCCTATTTGCCTCACCCCCAGATATGCATGAAGCAGTAATATGCTGACAAGACACACACACACACACACACACACACACACACACACACTTGGCACTAGCCACTACATTTCCCCTGAATGGTTTGGAGGAGAGGAGCCGCTGCTGAGCACATTATTATATTTTCAGGTTATTAATTACTTTCCAATTACTTAAACAAATATGCTACATTGAGTGCCTAATTTCCCCCACTAAACTGCAGCAGATGGATGTGGCTCCGGCTCGAGCCAGCCTCGCGTTCGGCACCTCAGCACAAAAGAAAAAGCGAAGAGACGGAGAGGAGCATCACGCGCTGGTAGCTGCTGTCTGCTGTCTTAGCTGGAGCACATTAGTTAACTAGTGAACCCTATAGCAGGGCAGCGGGTGAGTGTGTTTCCTGTGCAGCCTGGCAGAGAAGCAGCTGTTATTTATTATTCATGCACTTTTAAGGGAGGAGGAAAAAGTTGTGGTGATTTGGCGTTTTTTGCGAGCGGGTTTTGCACAAACTGTATATTTGTGATAAATTACAGTTGTGATGACTGTTCACCGCCTCGAAAAACAGTTTTCTTTCTCTGCATTAATTTGAAGTTTCGCTTGAGCGTTGTTCAATTTGAATCACAAGCGGGCATGTGCTCGCCACACGTGTCAGCCTATATGTTTGCGTGTGCACGTTCAGCTCTTTACACACACGCATTCTCTCGCGCAAAACAGGAGCCAAACTCTTAAGTCACATCTAAAAGCCTAATGGGAAATCTCTCCCCTAATTAAGATGCATGAATAATTCAAGTGGTGGCACGCTAATTAGTATTCCATCAGTCCTCTGTGGCGATGACGGCCTGTCGAGGCGCGTTGGGGCCTTTACTGGCCGCGACGCGAGGAGGAGGAGGACGGCTGAAGCGAAGGAATGTCGACACCTCGAGAGCTGCTTGACGGAGGATCATATCATTACTGTAGAGAGCGTGACGAGCTTCCTGTTTTCTTCCGTCTCTATAATCAACAACAACATGAATCCTTCGTCTGGGGAGAATCTGGTGAATAAGATATAATCTGGGAGGAAAATGAACACAGGGAAGTGACTTTTTTTTTTTTTTTCTTTTACGTCCAACTTCAACCAGAGAAGAGCAACGTTACATTTGTTTGTCGGAGGCTGCGTAGTTTCTCGTCACCCTGGGTGTAGTGAAACGTCCGTGTGTGCGTTGCACTGCTTTAAATGCATGATTTAGCAGTGTTATGGCCCCACAGTTATTGCCTCTCTCTCCGAGGGGCTGTTTAATGCTAGTAAAAGCAATAAAGAGGTGTTAAGATGGAAATTAAGTCTGGATAAATCACTGAGGTTAACTCTGCTTTGGCTCTGAAATTACAGTCTGCCTTCACTGAAATTCATCACTTTATTTACAACCGGAGTGTTAACCCTGTGTGGAAATGTGCGGCTGTCAGATAATCCCTCTCTGCTTTGTTTCCGCTGCGAGAAGTCTGACCACGACGTCATCTTTGATTTAATTACACACAGTTATTGTAATAAAACATGCAAGTGATGGCACAAAAATGTATGAAAGAGTTAAGCAGCAGCGTCTGTCCAGGCCTGTGGCTGCATCACCGTTTTGTTGCCACACACACACACACACACAGGGAAAGAAGAAAGGCTCCTGTGGGCCCTTGTCTGTGTGAGTATATGTAGCCCCGGGGAGGCAGGCTGAGGTTTTGTGGCGTCTTTGTGCTGGGTTTAACCTTGGCTCCAGGCTAAACACACAGGGAATGTTCTGAGAGGACCTTCAGCCATCAGCAGCGGCTTTTCATATACTGCTCCTGCTCCTGTGGGAGCGCCGCCACAAACACAACTATTGATCCACTGTCATACTCTCACACACTCCTCCCCTTGGCTTTCCTCTTTTCTCTTAGCCGCCTGGGTAGTGTGTGTGTGTGTGTGTGTGTGTGTGTGTGTGTGTGTGTGACAGCCAGGCTAAAAACCACTCTCCAACTGGTCGCAGATCCCATGATGTGGTATTGAGGGTATTGATGTGTTATTTGTACCCTGTTGGCTTCGGCCTTCGCATTATGTTTCTTTTCTATTTTCATCTATTTTTAATCTATTTATAGCCATCCATACCGTGCAGGGGATGTGTTCAAAATATCAACTATGATCATTTAGACTCCATTATATGGGGGCGGTGACTTCCTGGAAAACAGTGACTCATTCATGGTGACCTCATGTTTTATACCTTTCTCTCCTTGATTGACATATCATTGATTTACAATGTAGAATGATTACGTTATACATCACATCCTGGTTCACGAAGAAATTCACCACATTAAGTAAAGAAGTGAAGATTTTCACACACACTTTCATAAGATATTGGATGCTTCTCCTTCATCTGGAGCTTTTTCTCAGAATATGCTTTTTTAAACTGTTTCTAGTAATCACAGTGGAACACAGAACATTTATTATCGTCTCGTCTTGATAGAGACATGTAAGATATAGTAAATCGATCCAGAATCATGTGATACATTTACCCAGAACATACAGACAAAAAATGTTGATTAACACTTTTATTTTACCAGAGAGTAAAAAATAATTTTCTATGATGTTTCCTGGAAAGAGCAATGTCATTTGGTAAAACTTATATTTCAGTGTTTTTCGTTAGTTTGGTCAGTTGTAACAGTGGTTGATTTCTGGAGGGATAGTAAACAGCTCCATGTAACTATTTGTTGATTATTATTTTTCATTGGAAACATCAGTAAAATCATTTTTCCAATATGTTGAATTCCGTAAGCACATTTCACATTTTTGCATGTTCAGCAGACTTGCTGTGCTCTGACTATAAAACCACTCCCTAGGTTACACACAGTTAATTGGAATTCATTTATTGTAAGTGTGATAATTACTGTACTGTCTCATTTTTCCATATAATCATTATGAAATTTCATAATTACAGAAAAATCTTCTTGCAAGTTAGTAATGAGTAGGAGATTACAAAACCCATCAAATAAAGTGTTACTGAAACGTCATTGAGGCTACTGTAAGAGAACTTAGAGAACAACAGTGGGACAATTCGCTCGTCCAGCCTTAATACTCACTGGGCCTGAGATGCAGCTAACAATTTAGGGAAAGAGAGGCTTTAATCTTTAATTTGTTTTCGGAGTAGAGATCAAGGATGGGGGAGTGTATGGGGTCACCGTAGGCAGGGTCAAGGGGTTGAATGCAGGAGTTGGTTAGAGCTTGGAAAGATTAACAATTCAATCAGCCAATCAGGATCAATCAATCCCAGGTAACTGGGAAGTGAAAAAGGGGGAAATGTCTGATGTATAATGTTCTTATTTGGAATATTTTAATTAAAAAATTATTAACAAAGAGTGCTTTCTTGGTAATGTGTTAACTAAGAGCATGGTTCCTCTCTCCCTTTTTAAGTTTCCAATAGATAAGAACATCTCTGATTGACTGAGTGTAGATAGATGGAAACAGCCACTGAACAACAGGACAGACAAAAGCAGCCAAACGAGATTAAAGAGACTTGTAGAGTTTGGTAAGAATCGAAAACTGTAACCAGACACATACAGTAAAGACAGTGCAACATACCTTTAATATAAATCTTGAACTGATCCGAATGAAGTTTTTCAGTCAGATCTGAGGGAAGATTCGAGCAATGAAAAAGATATGAAGTGTGAAGAAAGTATTTTATGATATTCCAACTATTTCAGTAGAAACACCTCTGGATATAATTTTTCCTCACCAGTGAATAGTAAAGAACTCTGACTGTAGACTGGTCGTGCCAGCAGGTGAAAAGCTTTTATATGCTCACCTGTCAGCTTTTATGTCACCTGGATATACACATCTATTCCTAAAATATCCAGCTGCATTTCGCTGTCAGCAGACTCGTACACACTACTATTCCCTCTTCACTATTCTGTGCAGAGAAAATCTCCTCACCCTTGTGATACGGAAATTAAATTAATATACTTTGTTTTCATTTCTCCAGCTGATCCGACCTACAGGTGCAGTTTAGGGCTCTCAGGCTGCGTATTAACCTGTGCATCAATAATAAAAGAGACTCTGAGAATTTTAAGTGCGCAGGGAATATTTCAAAATATGGAAACGGTAAAATCCTGACAGACAGAGAAATACAGGAAGAGAAAATTAAATGCAGAGGGGGAGAGAAGAGTTGAGACAGACTTGTGAAAAAATAGATGGGAGAGAGAGAGAGAGAGAGAGGAGTCAGAGTGACTATCATCCCTCTGTACGCTGAATAAATAGCAGGCCATTTCCACATCATAAATATCATCCCCGCTTAATGTGCCGAGCTCCGAGGTGGGCCCAGGCTGAGCTACCCCGGGGGGGGTTGAGGGGGGCGGTGCCGGCTGCAGGGAAGGATCCCTTACCTGGAGCCTCAGGAGAGAGGGCGAAGGGCAGCTTAATCCCTGAAGCGGGTACCATATCTGTCCCGGTCCCAGCGGGGCAGATGTGCTCCAGATGCCAGGATGGACAAAAAGGGGCATTAATCATTTTCAGCCTGACGACTCTCGACTTCAGCTCCTCAACCTGGATGAGTGTGTGTGTGAGAGAGTGAGTGAGGGACATGCACACACACACACACACGTACTGCTACATTTCCTTGCCACAGGAAGGCCAAAATGGACGACCATGGGGGACCCACTGTCAGAATTTTAGCAAAAATAGAAGATGCTGTATGGATACACATTTTCTATCTCTTTTATCCCTTCTGAACGGAGACCTCTCATGCTTAGCAACTCGGTGACATTGGGCTGCGATCTGTCCCGACGTGCGGAGGGGTGAGCTCATTTTTCTGGATGTCAGGCCTTGTCCCCTCTGATGAATCCCGGGGCCCGAGGCCTGGGCGGCTTGGCTTGCGCAGCTCGCTCGCTTACAGGCAGGTGATTGATGACTGGAGGAGCAGTCTTCGGCTTTGCTCCGATTTCCCCCCGACCAGCCAATCTGACAGCCCCAATCGCAAGGCGGACATCTGAATCGGGGCCCTCCGCCAATGCGACGCCGCAGCCACTGGCAGATCTCATGGCTCAAAGTGCCTGCACCGCTCTGTGTTTTTGAACGGCGGAAAATCTCAGATAGAAATGCCTGTGCGATGAAAAACAATTGCGCCTTTGGAAGGCTGTGGTGTATTACACCCACTCAGACATGAAATAACAATAAGCCGGTTGTTTTCCACATTCAAGTGCAATTAAGATGGATTTTGAAGTATATCTGGGGTCCCATTCAGAAAAGCTTCTCTCAGCATCCTTACGAGCGAGGAAAGCAGCGAGCCAACGCCTCACTTCACCGCCTAGTTTGAAGCCCCTGCATCAGCTATTTGGATGAATGCTCGCCTTGGAACACACACAGGTGGTGCATCGCCTCCTCAATTAGCACCTTGTCCAAAGCCCCCCATGCCCCATTCCCTCCCACAGTACGGGTGTGAAATTTAAAATCCTCCACCAGCGTGATTGCTCTTCTCTTCGGGGCACCGAGCTGCTGAGGCAGCACAATGACAATCACCACAGTGGCCCGGGATGGCAGAGCTACAAAACAGGGGTGTTTACGGGGGGGGAATCACCGTGAGCCAAACTCAGCGTGGAGCGAGGACGAGACAGCGACTTAACAATGGAATTAGGAGTGTCGTACTGCGTATCTCAGATGAGTCATCAGTTTGCTCAGCCGCTCTTCTACCCGCCGGTCCTGACCGTCTGTTTGCTCCATGAAGATATTCCTCATTCCCTTTCCGCTCCCTCGGGTCAGACTTCTCCCTACCTCTGTGATCCCATGGCAGCTTGCCAGGTGGGCAAAGTTGCGACTGGCAATTACCGCCCACCCACCTGGGAGCGACGGTGAACGTCTGCTTGATTTGAGAAGACATGATTGTCTGCGCCCATCCCTGCTGATGGATGGCTTTCTGGGCACCTGTCTCAGTGGAAGAGGTTGCAGATGATGTTGTGTGGGGGTGGGATTTCTTTTTGTGTGTTTTTTACACAAGCATTTTGGTCCTTTATTCAGAACTGGAGCTGCAATTACGCTCTGATTCTTTGGTTCACTCCTCAGATCTGCTTGGCTTTGAGTCTGTGGGATGAAAACAACAGCGACCAATGACAGAGTAGAGCTCAATTCACAAAACCACCCTTAGTTATAGCTGTCCACTCTTGCGCATGCATGTTTGCTAATGCGACAGATTTATTACTCAAAATTCTCAGTGCTTTTTGAAACCATGACTTCACAAAGAGGGAGACATGGACAAAACCATGCTTCTCATTGTAGCAGTCGATTCTGTCACCAGCAGATTTTATCAGCTCTAGTTATATAATTAAGATAAGGTTTGCTCTATAAAAACACTGCCTCCAGCTGACTTTTTAATGATTCCAGCTGATCCTTTTTAAAAATGAGAACCCTGTGAAAGGCTTGATGGCAAAAGACTAAAAGAATAAGGCTAAACTAGTCCAAAATCATCATCACCACTGACGATGCTTGTAAAGGAACAAAGGATAATGATAATGACTATAACCATAAAATATGAACATACTTAAATTTTGTTGTACTTGCTTGTACACTAACATCCACTAACATCTAGCTTTTGTCTTCAGCGGGAATGGTTATAAATGGCATTTATTCTGGGGTCAAATGACTCTTTCGGCTACAATCAGCAGTGATTGAAACATGACGACCAGGTGGACCCACTCATTTTTGCCACTTTTGCAATGTTATGATGTGCATTGAACACTATTTATTGTTTTTTACAGTCTGTGCACAACATGCAACGGCAACATCCAGTGCTGAGTTTTCTATTGTTTCCTCATTTCCGGCGAGGTGAAGACGTCAGATCTCACACACCAGATAAGTAAGTCGCCAGTTTTTAGCTGCTTTACCCTTGTTTGAATTTAATTTTGGTGTAAAAATGACATAAGTCTCGACCACATCCCCACGAACACTCGACATGTGGAAAAGGCTTGACAGGTTTGCTGTGCCTTGTTATGACTGCTGCAGTAAGTTTTAAGGGGAAATAAAGCAGGCGAATCTATTTCTGCGCTGACAAACATGACACTACAACAACGGAGGTCAGCGCGTGTGCAGCATGTGTGTATTTATATGTGTGTGTCCCTGACCATTATCTCATCTCTTCTTTGAACCCAATCCGGCCAAACCTGTTTCCAGCCCAGTTGAAGCCATTAATTCCTCCGCTGACACCTCCACTTATTCACCTTCAGCTTCTTGTAAAGCCCGGCCAAGCATTTGTCACGTTGTTAACATCTCTCTGACAGCCCACAGGAAGCGCTGGGCTCCTGTTTCCGGGCCCCCAGACCCCTGGGCCACAGCGCCAAGTAGCAAATATTATTAAATCGCAACCTGCAGCGAGACGAAGATGAGAAATAGGAGGAAGGGGGGGAAGGGGTTGGACGGAAGAAATGCACCCTTCCAGCCAAGCCCAGACACATTGCTGTGGCAGTCTTCCCAGTGTCCTCCCCATCAGAGCCCAATCAAATATTCTATTACATTATTCTCCAATTTCTGCCCCCTATCAGCCTCAGGGCCCAAGGGCCTCGCTAGCACCATCGGCCAAGGAAATGTTTCCTCTGCAGCCATCTGTGGTGATGGGAGGACATATTGGAAATCAAAGCAGGAACAGGAGGAGGGTGCAGAGGGCAGGTCCCTCGACTCTGAACGGGCTCCTCTTTGGCCAGGAATTACCGCTCTATGGAAGGAAGGAGCAGAGAGCGGTGAGCTTGTACACTGCATACATACACATCTCTTACTGTACATACATGTGTCAATGCATACGGGTGAACCTTACAGGAACAGGAATACAAGCCAGCACATTTTTCAAACACAAGCCAGTCACATGGGACTAACCCCACGTTCACACCGAGTGCAGGGAACTTTCAGAAACAGGGGCCGGGATCAGCGAAGAAGTCAGGCTGATGAATCAAACGGCACCAAAGAAAAAGTGAAACAACAAGAGAACGAAAACTGCGAGCAAAAGACAAGGTCAGGAAAATAAGCACTGCAAAACTGAAAATACTGATGCCAAGACATGAGAAAAAAAAACACTTTGGAAAAAGCTGTAAAGACTGGCGAGGACACCCAGTGAGGACTCTCGCCAATTAATCCGTCCTCTGCTCGGGCTGCCCACTGCTTCCCTCTGAGCGGGGTTTACTGAGCGCTCTGTAATCTTCCCACCCCCCCAAAAAAACACCCCTTCAGGAGGCCTTGACTCATATCTCTGCAATTCAGTTGGTCGGCGTCTTGGTCCCGGCTTAGAAACACGGCTGCCAAGATTTTGGCTGCGCGCTGAATAAAATTGGAGGTTTCATTCACTGCGGAAGGAGAGAGAAATATGGTGTTAACAGACAGGCTACTTAATTAGTTATTTAATGACAGGCTTGCTCAAGAAGCATTTGTAGAAGATATTCTGTGTCTGTTAAAACATCCGCTCTTCTCTATCTATTAAGCCACCACCCACAAAAAATGACAAAAAACAACCTTTTAGCAGCAGTAACTTCCTGAAAATACAGGGAAAGTTCAGCAGCAATGAAAAAACAGAGTCAAATTGAAAATAAGGTAATCAACAAATACAACATCTGTGTGTGTGTGTCACGTCCATAAAATACATTCCTGGTTGATGACCATTGTAATTCCTCTTGTTTTCTACCTCAAGCAACACTAATGTTCAAATGTTCGCCTCTATAAAAGTGACTCAAGGCTGCTGATATACTGAACTTTATAGTAACTGTATTTGACACCAGCTACATTGAGTTAGAAATATACCAGACTCATACTCACATCTGGCCCAAATGTCACTCTAGGGAAGCTTGAAACATCTTTAGTATGAAACATTTAGGCTGTAACTTCAAACACAGCAGCAATTACATCTTCAACAGGAGAAAATGTAATATTATCATTTTAAGTTAGTCTTTTCATTCCCTCTGCCACGGCTCTGCAAGGAAGCAACTCATACAAAAAATGTAACTAAATACAGTAGTTAAATACTAATTTAAGGTACTTGTACTTTACTTGAGTATTTTTATTTTATACAACTTTCTACTCCACTGCATGTCAGAGACAAATATTGTACTTTTTATGCCACTACATTTGTCTGAGAGCTTTAGTTACTAGGTACTTTAAAGATTACAATTTTTCATACTCTTCCAGTCTAGTGAAAGCCATGTATCTCTAAATTTGGTGATTCTGAATTTGAATTGTTCTGATAAACTGAAGCTGTGGTATCAGTATGTTTACTTAAATTAAAGATCTAAGTACTTCTTCCACCGCAACTAAAAACATTGTAACTTGATGTCAAACTCAGACAGTTGAAGCCTCAAAATAACTTCAGATAAATATTGGAATGCATTTGTACACAGTATGAGGACTGTGGATTTTGTTCCCCTTCACTTACATTGAAGCAGCTTTAGGAAGGAACCTCTTTTCAGGCAGTACAGTAATTACAACGACTTAAATTTCAGCAATTTGAAAATGTGAATTAATCCTTCGAACAACTGCAGTTCTGTGCTCTTTAAACTCATTCGTCATTCAAGGCACTTAACATTAAACCATATGAAGTTATGAAGTGTGAAGGAGCCAAAATAATAATCCTGTGCAAAGTAAACAAACGGAGCAACTCTCAGTTAAAAGAACCTTACACGCCCATCCATCTATCTATCACTATCTATCTATCTATCTATCTATCTATCTATCATCTATCTATCTATCTATCTATCTATCTATCTATCTATCTGTCTGAGGGTAAAGGATTGGAGTGCGACCACAGTTGCTTGTAACACTCAAAGAGACAAAAAAACACTTGTTGCTAAAGGTCACATCGAAACATTTCCCTGAAGACTGGAAGAGTGACACTCGCAGCTTGTGATTGGATGAGAAGGAAGAAAACATGTCGGGGACTTTGAGCACAGGGAGTGTGAGGGGTCTTTCTCACCTCTGGACCAAACACCACAATCACCACAGCTCGTCCTCCTCCTCCTCCTCTTCACTTCACTGTGTTGGTCGTCGGAGCTGCTGCTGGTGGGTAGCAGGGGATCACATGACCTGCCCAGCAGCTTCATGAATTATGCAGCCTGAACAAACACACAAGCCGCCGGGTCACTTGAGGAGAAGACTGTTTTTTTTTTTCTTCCTCCTCAATCCTGCAGGTTTCCATTCTGAAAAAAAGGCAGCGTGGAAGGACGAGGAAATGGAATAATAGACAGGTAGTGGGCGAGGTATTAGTTGGTTTTCCACTGCTGGGGTCCACAGAGACGTGCCGTGCTCCCAGTCCTCCATCTCAGCACACACACACACACACACACACACACACCCTCCCTGTGCCCCCGACTCAGATCACCACCTCCTGACTGCCCAGCAGGAGACTGGGGGTGATCTCACAGCAGTGTGACAGGGCAGCAGAGGCCCCCGAGGTAGGGGGTCACAGGGACAACAAAGGTTAGTGGATGGTGGGATGAAAGCGTGCGAGCGTGTGTGTGTGTGTGTGTGTGTGTACAGAGGATGATGTGTAGCCATTGAGTCCATTAACAGTGGCCAGGCCTGAAGATCAAGCCAAGGGCACTCCAGCAGCCACTCCTCTAGCCAGCCTTGTCTCTAGTGTGTGTGTGGGAGTGGGTGTGTGTGTGTCGCAGCATGTGGGTCTGTGTCTGTATCTGTATGTGTGTGTGTGTGTGTGTGTGTGTGTGTGTGTGTGACTCACCTATGACCGACTCTGCTTGCTCGGAGGCAGCTCTTTGTCTTTGTGCTGACAGGGTGAAGATGATTGAACGCCGTGCTCCTCCAGTTTTACGCCACAGAGACCGAGAGCGTCACACAGAGAGTAAGTTTTATACTGTGCGCAGGAGCACATCATCACTCGTAACATATTCATTCCCAAATAAATAAAATATAGATATCAAATATAAATAAATGTGAAAAAAATTCTGTGCCAAAATTCTTCATCCAACAATATATGGTTCCTGTGATACTCTCAGCCCAGAGGAGCTATACAATATTAGACTGTTATTAATTTTATCCATCGGCTGGAAGTCTCTGTGTCTGTGCTCTGACACTATATCAGCCTGTACTTTTGCCGAGATAAGGCTAAACGGTTCGTATCATTACAGGACTCGTGTGCTCGAGCAGGAAGGAAAGAAAGCGTGCAACGAGAGCTGCACTCATGCAGACATAATTGTGATTTTTATTCGCTTTAAAATGTATTTGATTTTAGGATTAGGAAATAATTATTCCGGATGCTCCTCTGTGTCCGAGCTAATCCCCTCTTCACAGTGTTATTTGTCTTAATTACGGAAATTATTGCCCAGGTTAACGGTGATGTATTTGCACAGCGATTACACACGGAAACAAAGAGATGAAACAGTAATGAGGTACAAGAGGAGACACCTGAACAGAGAGTCAGGAGGACGGGCTGCGAGAGCAATAGAGTCACCTCATGTCTTGAGCTTCGTGGGTGCATTGATTTTAAGTCAATAAGCTGAGAAATCGGCTGACATGTTTTGGCATGAAGCCTTCATCAGAGCATGTATGACATCAGTAATTTGACTCTTTGAAGGACACGTTATGTGATCACCAAACAGAAAACTGATTACACCTGTGCACCCGCAAAAAGAACCAATATATTAAATTTGATTAAATATAACAATGATGAAAACATCAGAACACAATAAAATAAACGTGGAAAATAATTTTTAAAAATTGGAAAAACTTTGAAAAAGGTTCTGACAATATCCTATACAAAAAGAGAAGATAGAAAGATAGACTTTATTGTCCCAAACTAGGAAATTCTTGAGTAAATTGAATCTCTTTGAGTTTTTGACTGTAAAAACAAGCAATTTAAAGATGCAACCTTGAGCTTTAGAGAAGTTTAATGGACATTTCTCACTATTTTCATACATGGAGGCTGTGGTCCAGGAGGCAGAGGGGCTCGTCCATGAATGTGTATTTGTGAATGAGAGGTAACTTGTAGAAAAAAGTGCGCTATGAAAGTGCTGTCCATTTACCATTTTAGAGACCGAGCGATTAATCAGTTAGATGAGACAACAATTACCATATTAATCAATAATGAAAATGCTCGTTGCAGCACTACGTGGGTCAATAGAATTTTACAGCGACTGACTAAAGTGCCCTCGTTCTTTCGCAGAGGCAGGAGATGGTGGCAGGCAGCGGGCTGTGCTGTTTGTCTCCCTCTCCCATAATATCACATTTCTAAGGCTGTTGATACCATTATGTTGACAAGTGTGTGCTGAAATACGGAGTTTGGCTGGCGTCCCTGGAGAGGCTCTGCTGTTGGAATGATTAGTAAAGCATGTAACCAGCCTGTATCTTGTTGAGCCAGACAGACAGGGAACATATGTATGTGTGCTGGGCTTTGTAATCAACACATGGGCTGCGAGGCGGCTGCTGCTGCCAGCGAATGAAGGCACCTTCTTCTCTCTGTGAGGAAAGGAAATAAGGTAAGCGGCTACGCAAGTGCATCCAAAATTTACACACGCGCATCAACACGAGTGCACAAACGTGCTCAGATATGGAAGCCAAGAAGCGACACAAGAGAAGTTCACGGCTTCTTCTCCACTGAAACAGATGAAGGAAATCAGACTTGCAGTGTGTGAACAGGCAGGATTATCCATTCAGTTTTTACAGACACACACACACACACACACTCACATACAAAGCCAAACACAGTTGTCATAAGAGTACAGCTGACCTAAACCACATTATGACGCTGACACAGGCTAATTAATTTCATCGGCAGCCCCATTTTCTCCCTCTCTCTCTCCCCCCTTGGGTTAAGCCTCCAGTGTGTAAGATGTGATCAGCATTCGTCCGCTGTCGTCAGTAAACGGAGAGAGAGAGAGGGAGCAGTGTGACAGTGACCCTCTGGGCTCACACAGACCCCCGCCGCCTTCCTCACACTGCCTGCCGTCACTCCTGTCCCGCCAAGGGCTGCCTGTAATTAAGAGCCACACACTGGAGGAGTGTGTGTGCATGTGTCTGTCAATTGGCCAATACAATGTATTATCCATGGAGGTAATAAAGCGAGACAGGGACAGATTAACCCTGAAAATAAACCGGAAAATCTATTTCCTTTTTGTTTGAATATATGGAAATCTCGGTGTGCAGCATTTTTTATTTTTCTGACTGACAAAGTCTGATATATATCTTATCCCTCCGTGCTCTAAATCTCTGAATTGCACCATTGCACTGAATGACCTGGTATCAGTATGCACATGTTGCATCTTGTCAAGCATGATGATGATATTTTTGATTCCACCTATGCAAATGTTTTTTTTAGTATAGGAGATTGTTTGAACCTTAAAAGTTTTATTATTCTTTATAAAACAAGAAATGTAATACTTTTTTGAGGTTAGGAGTAGAAGAGCTTTGGGTGTAATTCTTTTTCTGTTGATTGGTGATCACATGATGTGTCCTTACTGCTGTCACACATGCTCTGATGAAGGCTTCACGCCGAAACACGTCGACTGATTCGTCGACCTATCGACTGCAAATAAATGCACCGGAAAGATCAGGGCATGAGGCGAGTCATTACATATGTTAATTCTGGACAAATCTGCAAGGCAGATCTGGTGCCACCTCCTGCGCTGGTGCTTGAGCAGGAGGTGCTGTGTGCCCTTTGTGTAGTGTAAAGTAGGCATGTTCATCACACATCCGCCAGAGTAAATAAAGTTTAGCTGTCTGTCACAGGTGAGATCTGAGAGCAACTCATCCAGACATCTTCTATTCACATTTTCATCTGCTTCCCTGATGTGGATGTCAGGTGAGGTGAGAGAGGAAGATGATGGGCTTGACTTCCTGCAAACGCTCTCATCAGTGTGTTGCATCGATTGCGTTATCTCCTCCTCACCGATCAATGGCTCTCTCTGTGCCATCCTGAGCTGTGCTCAACATGCAGGATTTCACCTTACATCATCACATCATCACATCTTCTTGGTTGTTTTTTTATCTGTCTCACTGCTGTTGCCTCCATCATGTAAGACGAAGAGGACGAAGAATGAATGTGTAATCTAGTAATTGTGTGATTCTGATGATGAAATGAAAATATGAAAGTCTCATTTTTGCTTGTATATATTTTTTTTTTTTTTTTCTTTACATAACCTCATTATTGAGTGGAGAGACAAAGAACAAGAAGATCAGAAATTACTGCCATCATTTGACCCTTAACTGAGATATGATTGCTCTGTCTCTCTTGTTCTCTCCATGTGAGGTAGAGAAGATGAGCTCAGTGGAAAGACCCATCAGTAACCAGCAGCAGGGGATGAATTGAGCAGCAATGTGTCGGCTTGGGTTCCAATGCAGGTGCCGCCCCACTATCCTAAACCATGATTGGCTATCTGCCAGGTCAGAGGCAGGACCTTAGTTCAAACCAACTGTTTGATGAGTAAACTGGACTTTCCTATATAAAATATTTTAAAACTTTATGAAAGTGTTTGCAAGTCAACGCAAGAACAACCAAATTAAACCGTTTTAAATGTCAAGGATGGTTGTAATTAACGAATGTATCTTTAGTTGCCAGAGGCAGCTCTTAGCTCCTGTGACATTTCACTGTAGCACCTTTTTCTGTGGGAGTTTTCTATTGTAGATTTTCACAGTTTTGTCTGTAGCACCCTGCTCTGCTATTATTCACCTTATTGTTGTTTCATGTGACTCATGCTTCAGTTACAAATGTACATTTCTAAATACGGACTGGCTCACTAATGTCTTGAGCGTAATAATTTTGCATTTGTTTTTGTGAAGAAATTAAAATGCCTTAAGTTCAGCACAGTCCTTGAACCCGTCGTGGTCTATTTCTCTTTTGTAAGTTGGTTAGTCAGTGATCTTTCTCAGTTTCCAAAGTGAGTGAGTGAATACTGACTGAACACTTTTTATGTGGATTCAATTGAGCTCCAACATGCATATGCAACAATGTGCAATATGGTATCATAGACTCATGTTGATCATATTGTAATATGTGTAGTAACTAATGGTTGTTTGTTGTTTTAAGCTCACATTGACATTAGTGCTATTAGTAGTGCTATATACCTCCTGGTTTAATAATACAGCAGACCCCTCACCAATTCACCTCCCATGCAAAGTGTATTTTCAGTTAATGTTATGGGATATTCTAACATGCTATAACGTACTATAAAATGAGAATTGAGTGGGTGGGCTCCATGTCACTACAGTATTTTGTCCACTCAGGCTTTTTCCAAAACTGTTATTGTGACTGGATTTTTTGAATGTGTGTACCTTTGGAGTGACAACTTCTTCTTCTCTTTCTTCTTTTGAGGACTTAAATAAGATAAAATATGGAATCTTTATATCATATTTGTAATATATGTTTGGTGGGTCATGCCACCCCTGCGTAAGTCAGTGCCCAGCTTGGGTCACCACAGTGAAAAATATCTGGACACACCACTGTTCCCGTAGCCAGCTGAATGCAATCCTATCAAAGGAGGAACAGGAACACGTAGGTACGTGGATGAGATCGTTAAATTAGCCTGGCTCAATTTTAAGAATCACGGACTCACAGTTGTACACTGTAACGCAACACTTTCATCATACGCAAGCTTTTATCCTGATTTTGAATTTTTTCTTTTTGCTCTGAAAAATGAGATTTTCCACCATAATGACTTTTTCTATCAGACTCTACAGCCAGTGTATTGTATCTGTTCTGTTATCCGTCACTTGGTTTCACTTTCATTGTTTAACCTGTAAAATCAGCGGCCATAACAATCCCCACCTGCAGGTTACTGTAAATCATTTTTTATCCTGACCTCCTTTTGCTCTGTATCTCCAGCACCAGCACAGTATTTACTGGACCGTACTGTATGCAATCTCCCCTCCTCCTCCTCTTCCTTCATCTGTCGACTTACTGTCACTGTCCCGCTCACCTTCTGGCGCTGGCATGTGTGCTCAAATCCTCAGAGCAAGTTCGACCCCCCCCCACCAAATTTATTAATATGATTTACATAAAGTTAAAGTTCTCCCGGCAGCCAAGGAGGCCGCTCTAAAATAAGCTGTGGTGGTGACAGAGCCAATGTGTTATGTGTGTCATAGGCCCGGGGGGCTCCAGGGGCTGCTGGGTTGGGAACGTCGTGGAGGGTCCCCTGGGGGACCCTGGCCTGGAAATGACACAGAGTGAGGGAAGAGCCCCCATACCCCAGAATCAGTCATCTCATCTGCAGGGGGAGAGGAGGAAGGACAAAGACGCATCGCCCCACCGCCGGGCTAACACACACGCTCACCATGGGAGATGCATTCGTGCCCTCTCTCACACACTCACACAGACACACACACACACACACACACACTGCGGAATATAATATTTTATGTGTGATTTTTAAATATGGCTTTAAAAAGGATTATTCTGGGGATGATGCAGGCCGATTATGGTTTCAGGACATTGGGGGCACTTGATCTCTTTGGAGTTGGGCCGACACTTGAGTGTATTTATTCATACAATAAAAAAGATGTTAATTTTTCAGCTTTTAAAGGGTCAGTTCACCCAAATTATGAAAGCACACACAGACATATTTTGTCACTTAGCTCTGGTGGTATCTACCCATGCAGATAGTTCAGGGCTTAATGGTCAAGGTTGGTTTAATTGTCTCCAGAATAAGATTTAAGAAATTTCTGCATAAAAACAGACATGTTACAAAAGGCAGTTCATCAATACAACTCTACTCAAAAAAAATGAAATAATGTAGCGAATACGGTTACTAATACAAAGACACACCTCCAGGCCCCCCTCAGAAAAAACACACCCTAATACTGAATGTGTTAATTACTGTATGTGCAGATATCTTGACGGATTTCATCCAGCATCTCATCAAAATTGAAGTGAATAGAATTTTATGTTTTTTTGTGGTTCTTATATCTTAAATATGATGCCTGTCGTGAGTTCTCGCTTTAGGATGTTTGAGCCGATGGGGTTAATGATCATGTTCAAGTCACCACCACACTCTGCCTTCTGACACAAGAGAGCAACAAAATCAATTGTTAACATGGCCCAATAATCACCACATCTGCCCGTGATGGGCTGGAAATAGCAGCGCGCGGTGTCGCTTACCTACCACAAGGTCAATATCTGCCTCCACCTGATGACAGCTGACTGATCTCCAACGACACTGACAGCTTTTTGATGGGATGATTTTTGAGAAACCGCCATCAAAGCCCCCGGAGGTTTGGGGCCAATCGCACATGGGAAATACAATCCAGTGTAAAATGGGACAGAGGAGGTTTAAAAAAAAAAAAAAAAAAAAATACAAAATCCCCCTGGAGGGACACACAGCACTCGGAGCCATCTAAAGGGAGCTGAAACATGAGAAAATCAAGAGCTGTGGAAAGCATTTTGTGACATCCCACCATAATCAAAAAAGGCCTTTTTTGTGAGGGAGAATAAGTAATGCTAGAAATAACTCGGCGGGGCCTGTTTTCCTCCTCGCCATTACCCGACACAGCTGTGAAATTACCCCAATGTGTCTCCTCCGAGCTGCTGCGTGAAGGCGAAATGTCAACACCTAGTTTAGCCCGTAAATATTTAAGAAAACTGCGACTAAAGGAGGAGTCCTCGGAGAGAGAAAGAAACACGGGGGGGAGTAGCCGAAACATTCATGTAACGTTTTCCCCGATGTTTCGTCTTAATTACCGCCGCGCAAGCCATGCAAATCCGATTGGCCGTTTATGCCAGGAAATTCATAACCACAGTGCGATATTAATTACTCCAGTAGGATTCGGGCTATATTTGATATGCACGAGGCAACGCGGCCATTACCAGCCTTGTGTTTCAGCCTCAGCCCTGCGTGTCAGCGGTAATCAAATCTAAACGTTGACAACAACACATTCGCCAATCAATATAGGATGGGAGGGATCCTTTGATGGTGGAATTTTAATCTCTTTTCTCTCATGTGTGCGCCTTAATCTGTGTCAATATCCTGTTTGCATCTCTCACACTGGACTCTTTCAATTCCCCTCCATCGTCGCTCATCGGACTTTCCTCGTCTTTTATGTACCATTGTTCGCAAAGCCGTCAGATTAAGTGGAGTCAAATGCAATTACAGCTCACGGTTGCTCGGCGGGAGAAAGTATCTGCTGTATTTGAGGGGGAGAAAGATGTGCACGCGACGCTGCGATTATCTCGTAATGTTCCCAGTCCTCCTAAAGAGAGCAGGATGAATGGAAAGAGTGAGGATGAGACAGTGAAGAGAGAGAAGGAGGGATGAGAGACAGAGAGAGGTGACTGGCCTTTTGGCTTCATCAATGGAGCAACACTGACCTCTGCTGGCGAATGCGCCTTTTCTGCCGGTGTTTGTTACACACTTTAACTCCCCACCAGTGGCTTTAAAATTGCTTTCTTAAATCATCTGCCATGTGAGTGAGAGGGAACATAGATCAAGCACGCTGAGGAGTAGAAATAATAAGAAAAAAAACATAAAGCACTGTGCCAATTACTGGCTCAGGTTCTACATTGCTCTTATAAAAATGTAATCAATCACTCCACTCCAACGTGGGCCACACACGGCGCGGCCCGCACTTTAACACCCCCACAGCCACAGCCACAGGAGAAGGTCACCAGGGGGAGAGGTAACGGTGCGCTCCTGTTAATAACGTGGCGACAGTGCACGCCTTTTAGTGGACTCGGAAATGAGAACCGTGGAGAGAGGAAAGCACACGAGATGACAGGCAGGGTTTTCCGCTTTCATCCGTATCCTTAAAACCGTTCCGTCTTTCCCTTCAGGACCCCCTGGCACGACTCCATTCTCCCTCTAAAAGCTTCGGTTGATTTTCAGACAGGCGCTGGGGATGCCACCTCGAGCCTGATAGCAGTTGGAGCGTGCTGCGGGAGGAGAGAGGGGTTGCCCCCGGGGGCCCTCGCAGGCCCGGGCATGCTCACTAATATCTGCAGCTATGCGGGGTGCCGCGGACAACAAAGAGCGAGAGGCGGCAAAAAAGGGGTGACACACATACTGTACGTGTAGTGTGAGGCCATGCACTCATGCTTAAATGTGCAATTAAATAAACACACACACACACACACTCTTTAATTCGACCATCCACATACTGTCTGTTTGTTCAACAACACACCAAAAAAAGATCCAGCTCATGAGCAAACAGCTATCAGAGACCATGACAAAACCACACACCCTCTGTGCGTCCGCATGTGTGTGTGTGTGTGTGTGTGTGTGTGTGTGTGTGTGTGGTGTGTGTTCCCGTCTCACAGTCATCCTCTGCCTCGGTTAATGATGTATTGGCACGCACGCTGTAGCTGCACAGCCATTCACAGGGCTGGCATGTGTTAATGGCCCTGGCACCCCACGCCCACGGTAAAGCGATACATCCAACTGGCTCGGTGGCGCGCGCACAGTCAGGACTGAACAGATGCCACTCATTTCTGCTGGCCAAAGTGACCCAGCAATCAGCTGGCTAAGCACCTAAAAAATCTCAGCAAGCTAGTAATGAGAGGACTGAACGCTCTACTGGGCGACAACACAGCGTGGAGCCTCGCCACGGTGGCCGCGTTTCTCTCTCTCTCTCCTACTTTCGCTTTGTCCTTTTCCTGCTCTTGCCGCTTTCGGGGCTGATCCTTACTGAGCTGAAATTTCGCTGACCTGCGCTCAAGTCTCTCTCTCTCTCTCTCTCTCTCTGACCTCCTCTTCCTCTTCCTCTCATTCTCTCTGCCATTCTCTTTGTTTCATTTGGTTTTTCTATCACACCGAACATTCATTCAGTATTTTTTTTTTCTGCCCTTGCCATCCTCTCGCTGGCGTGTGTGTGTCTGTTTGTGCTCTGTGCATATGTGTGTGTTTGTGTGGCTGCTAGCTGATGCACTCTATGACATATTGAGGTAATAAAAAACTCCTCTGCAGGGACGGTTGTGGCCCACTAATTAAACACCTCCTATGCGACCTTATTGCAGGCGCCAGTTGCCATAGAATCCAACTACATCTTGCGGGCCCTGCGTCAAACTGCATCTCCCGTCTCTGAATCATAGGAAAGAGGGGAAAAAAGGGAAGAGAAGCTGCAAGGTCATTACCTCAGAAAACCCAATTATACCGCACGCAAAATCATCTCCATCTCCTCACACAGGATGGAGGTATTGACTCGCAAGACCCAGGCTTGTTTTCACGGCTCTATAAAAACATTTAGTCTGACAATTTTAGAACAATGATTTGTCCTCATGAACAACATAATATTCAGGGTGTTTCAGTTCCAACCTGCATAACTTTTCAATACAGTACCTTCTCTCACTGTGTGCTTTATTAATGGGATGATGTTTACCTAAAGGAAGTATGTCACGAAAGGCATCTTTAATACAAAATCAGGTTTGGATTCACAAGCCTACAAACACGCCTGTAACAACTGTGATGCAGGTGGAAGCCGCAGCTTTCTGAGAGCTCTCCTGAATCGGTGCCGCTGACACTCAGACTATTATGTGGCGAAAAAGCGAAAACAAGAAAAAGAAAAATGATCTAAAGAGGAAAAAAAACTAAGATGAAGAAAGGTGTTCTGACTACACCTAGTAATAAACCATCCAGCAAAGTGCTACCAAAGAGCATCGTTTTCTCTTGAAGGGTTTCCCCCACCGAACCCACGGAGAATCAAAGGAATCACAGCCCCCGGGCGAAGGAAATGTCAGTCACTACAAACTCCTTCCTGAATTAGTTAACCAGGGGATGATTTTCAGCGTCTCATTGATGAGATGTTTCCACTGTTTCCACTGCAGCTTCTATCATTGGATGCACTGTAGCAGAGTATGTATGAGCAGAAGGTGGCTCAGCACAGCAGGAAGATCCTGGTTTTGACCCCAAACAGGGTCTTTTCAAGTTTGCATGTTCTCCACATGCTTGTTTTCTCTGGCTGTCCAAAGACATACACCTCAGATAAACTCTGAATCTACCTGTGAGATGTGAATGTGTTTGTCCGTCTGTGTCTCAAAAATGGTAACAAGGTTCAGTCAAGTTTTTTCAATGTATCTAAAATTTGAAATAACGAAAGCTCTGTATGAATTTTAACACCACAAAACAGAATCAAATTCAACAATAAAATTTAAAATACCGAGTAATTTCTTAAATTCATGGCTGGCATGCAGAAGGTTAATATTTATAGCGACACAAAAACCCATGAAGTGCAGATAGTGCATGTGCAGCAAGGACTGGACAATCTCCATATGTTTCTATAATTGCAACTGTGGGAGTGAGCATGCTTTTCTACCAGCTCGGAGCAAATAAATGTAAAGCAAACCGTGAGTCAGAAAGGTGTGTGTGTGTGTGTGTGTGTGTGTGTGCGTCTGTTTGGGTCAGGCCTGCTGAATGAAGGTGTCCTCTCATTTAGTCTGCTGTGGGCCGAGGGGGTCAGCGCAACAGACGACTCAGCACCTGTCACCGGCCGAGCCCCACTCATCAGTCACCACCTCCATATGCTGCCCATTAAAATCAGACGTGTGGGCACTCGACTGGCAAAGATCGCACACCTAGTGACCCTCTCCACATCTGTTGACAAAGCCTTAAACACATGCAGCACGGAGAGGGGGGGAAAGGACAGTCGACAGGGGAAGGAGAGCAAAAAAAGAAACAGCGGCTACATTTACATGCAATGAGAATTTGCTCTTTGTCATCGGGTTGAACATTCATCACTCAGTTACCTCATGTTACGCTGCAAAACCTGGGGAGGTTTAGCCTTTAATGGTAATATCAGTTTTATTTGTTTTAATCCATTCCTGACTTTCCCTTCACTCCAACTGAAAAAAATCTATAAAAATATGCCTCAAATATATACTTTCATTTTTTTTTAAAAATAGTCCTAAAACAGTTGGGCATAGCAGTTTTTTGCAAACAATACTCAAACAGGAGTGAATAATGTGTTTCTAATATGGTCTATGGGACAGAGGCTGTATATCAGACTGTGGCTGCACAGACAATAATAGCAATAATAAAAATATATGTCACTAGACTCATTCTTTTGAGATTTCTGCCTCCACCTGAATACAATGGAGGTAAATGGAACACTGGGTGCAGTGCTCACAGCATTGTACTTAGCATCTTTTAGTTTTAAAGTTACTTATCTATGCATCTGTTCTTGCACTTCTGCTGCAGTGATGCTTCAATTTCCCAGCGTGTGATCGATAAAGTTTATCTTATCTTGTTCTTTACAAAAGAAATAGCCCCTATGAAATGTAATGTATTCCTGACTAATGGTGACATGACAAAAAAAAAAACCCTTAAACTATCTGTATGGCTCAATAAAGGTAGATAATAAGATATAATGTGTTATTTAAATAATATATAATTTGAGTGAACCTTCCTTTTACCTGCTTTATTCAAGGCAACAACAAGCATGCTCAGTCGAGAGCTATAAAAGATGCATGTAAGCAGTTTAACCTGAATTAGACCTTTACTGGAGGACGGACAGTAGCTGGAGTGAGGCCATGCATGTAAGTGTAACCTGAGAGAGAATAAGAGAGAGATGAAATGAGGGCGTATGAGTTCAAAGTGGGAGAGATATTCGGTCTCTATACCAATGACAATACTAAAATTTGATGTAGGTGCGTGCACGTGTGTGTGTTTTGATGCCAGCGTGTGCATGTGCGATCGTATTTCTACATGGGCCTAATACGCCTGCGTGTTTGTCCATGTGTGTAAATGCAAGAGGGTGTGCGAGCGCACTTGACTGACGGTGTAAAAGAAATGCAGAGGGCATTCTCTTCAAACGGACGGTATTCAAAGAGCAGGGAGTTTCAAAAGGAGACAGCACTGAGGGCAGTCGGGTTTGAACTGTGTTTGTGCAAAGCAGTCGGCCTTTATAAAGAGAAAAAAAAAAGGAATTCCTGAAGTGCATTCACTTTCCTTGGAGGAGGAGAGAATATTAGGAGAAATAAAGAGAGAGTGGTTGGAGCCAGACAGACGGGGAGAAAAGGGAGTTTACTAACCAACCAGAGAGCAAAGAGAGGAATAAGAGAGAGAGAGAGGGAGCTGTGGACTGGAAGGCAAGAGAAAGAGAGACGGGGAGAGAGAAAGAAAGAGAGAAAGAGCAGGACACATAGAGGGAGAACATTGGCCCGGGGCGCTGCTACGTGCTGCGCCTCCTTTCTCCCCTTTCTTCAGGAGACTCAGAGAGGAGGGAAGAAAAAGAGAGGAGACGAGAAAGAACAAAAACCCACTTTCCATCCGCACCTATGGGAGCGCCGAAGCCGGCGGTGCCCCATATAGCTGCACCGATGTGACCTCGGCGCCGCCGGAGCGATGGCTGGTGAATTACCATGTCAGTGGCCCGCTGCCCCGTCATGCCAGCTCCCTCACACACACCATAATAAACACACTCCATCACCCGCTCGGCCCGACCACGCTGCCCAAAGAGAGCATATTAATTATAGATGTACGTTAAATTACTTTCATTACCTCTCCTGCTCGGCGGACGGGACGGAGACAGAGATGATGGATGGAAAGGAGTTTGCCATACCTCCCCCAAGTCGTGAACGCCCCGTCTTTTACTTTGTCTAACCCTTTTCCAGCCCTTTCATTCTTTATCTTGCACCAGTTCTTACACATTTTATGGTTCTCTCTCCCTGTTTGTCTCTCTTTCCCAGGGACACCACCTGAGATTTTGGGCTGCACAGTCGCTCTAACCACACCTGCAGAACCCAATTGACCCATTCAAAACTTGCAATAAATAAATATTTAAATAAATACCTTTGCAGGCTTGCAGCTCTTTTCTAGTCCAATACTCCACTTTTTGATATAAAAATGATGCCCACAATAAGAAATGTGCTAAAGGCCACCTTCTTTATAAATTGTAAATTTAATGGTAAAAATCTTGAATGGAAAATTCTCTTAATATGAATTAATAACTTAAATATACATTGACCTTCTCCATTAAAATAAATTAACATTATCATAAAATCAGCAGTAGATTTTTTTAAGTAAGTATACTGACCAACTAGATATGGTAATAACAAATATCTGCTATCCAATACAGACTATAGGCTGTTTTTGTTTCATATATTGATCAAAAATTATAGTTTTTGAGTTGTTATCATTGAAAAGGATTTTCTTTTTTTCTTCGCTGACATTTCATTCAACACGATGCTGCTCACCTCCTGCTTCAGCTGGGAGTACGGCTGGTTCATCGGTAAGGGTACGGGGATGGCCACAGCCGGCCCACCCTGTGCACTGAATATGCAATTGCACAGGGCCTCAAGAAAGTTGCTGGGAGACATAAAGCCAATCAATGACCCAGTGCAGGGGTCAATCAACCATGTCAGTGGTTTACTCAGTCACACATCACATCACTATGTCACTCACCTTGTAAGAACGCGAGCAGCTAAATGCTTGTCTTTTGCAGTCTAAAATTAGTAAGCCAAATTAGGTAAGTAAGTTGGGAAATTGTATTACTGACAAATTTGTTTTTAACATTGTTGGTGTGTTAGATTACTACTTTTCAACAACAACCAATGGATTTTGCTCCTTTGAAAACGTCAACGGTGAATTTGAAGACATTTTTAATAATAGGGTCGATTTTGAAACTGTGCCGACTTTGTCATGTTTTAATATTTTTTGGCCTTGGCTGCTATTTCATGCTCTCGCTGACCGTGGTCTGTTCTGCTCTGGGTAGACTAATGTGCTCGGAGCAACTCAGGAAAATGTGCTGTGTTTTTGGGGATGTTCTGTGTGTCAGGTTTCAGCCTTGGCCCACATTGGTCTTCTATTGGTTTCATCACCTACTGTATCTGCTGCATTTTGATTCAGATCCACCTGTTGAAAGAAAACATTAGTTCTATTAATACATTGTAGATAAAATATTCTATTACTGATGATCATAACTTATTTTTGAAAAACATTTATCTGATACTGCTAATATTTTTTTTAGGGTCTCTGTCAGTCATGGGCCCTAAGAATCATCGTGACTTTACCCCCCATGGCGCCCCCTGCCCATGCAAACTTTCTTACAAACGTAAAGACTCTTACAAAGACACAACAGTGGAAGACAAGTGGTTAGGAGGTGAAGCTGTGGGCAGTGCCTGAATGTGACCAAGAAAGGTGCTAATACTTTATTTCAACAGTTGCACGACATGATCATCACATGTGTTTTGGAAATGTTTATATCTTTATACACATCTTCAAATGAATTTTTGTGAAAGAAAATTTTATGCGCTTCATTACATACAACATACATTTGCATATGTATGTATATTTGATTAATACAAATTAAATTGTGCAGAAATATAATATTGCATACATACTACAATAAAACCAACTGAAAATACAATCTGTCGACAGCCGACAGATTAAATTGGTAATGAGAAAAAAATATGTATGGACAACACTGCGTTTATTTAGCTCCAATGATGTATTATTATTTTCTCCTACATCTTCTGGTAAATCAACATTTCCCTCTCCAGTAAGTGACAGAACAAGGAAGAAAGAAAGCACAAAAACAGTATTTAACATATTTACATTATCGCATTGATTCAGGCCTGAAAACTTGCAGGCCTTCAGTGCTTTTTTTGACATTCAGAATTAGTTAAAAGCAGAAACTCATATAAGACCTATAGTTGAAGGGTTTGCACTCAGTAGTGAACGCAGGTGTGTAAAATGTAGGTGACCAACTTTCCTTACTTCAGACCTTTTTGGAACTTGCAGACATTAAATGTCCATAAATTTCCATCACAGTCCTGAAATGAAATGAAAGTACATCTCATGCTTCAGTCTCCAGTAATAAAAAATGAAATCAATAGCCATCATGTCCTCATGGTCTGGATCAGAGTACCATATCTGCAAATTAGACAGAAATATTCTCAAATTCATACTTTAATGCTCTAAATGGTTCAACAGGTAAGTAATTAGGATTCATACTGTGACTGTGAGATTAAGATTTTATCTTTTTACGTTCAGTTTATCTTGTTAAACAGTGCATTAACCAGTATGGATGGATTGCTGAAATTCTCTTTTACAATACTGTGTATATTTTAAAGCTGGACCTCGACAGGCCCTTTCTTCAGCACGAGAGCCACAACCTCACATCTGGATTAAACTGTCCCAGCTGTGATCTGTTGCATACAAACAGGCCAGAGAGTTGCCTCACAGAAAGTGTATTCCTTTTTTGCAGTAAGGATGTCGTTTCACACTCACTAGTGGAAAGGCTCTAATGCAGCAAGTGTTTCGGATGCCTTGATACACTAACAAGTGTACAACTAACACTCACTCTTCTCTGAGAGCTCTTTCTCAATTACTCTGGGCCACCAATCCAAACTGGCAACTCTGGCAACTGAACTACAGTTTTTTTTCCGTGCCACCTTTAAACTTAGGTATAGTAACCCTTTAAAGCAATATCTCTATCAATGGTGGTAGATGAGAAGATTGATTCCACTGACATTTGTTTGTCTGGTAAAAGACTGGAGAGGACTGGCTCCCCTGGCTCTGTCTAAAGCTTAAAAGAAATGCTTTACTAACCATTAGCTAGTAACTGTATGTATCAGAAAACTACAAGAGTGTTATCAACCTTCTTATCTAACTGTCTAAAATGAATAAGCATGTTTCCCAAAATGCTGAACTGTTCATTCCTCCATCCTATCGCTCGCAGATTCAGAGAAGGTGGATCAGGGTTAAAGGTCAGCCTAACAGTCAATCATTTTATTGTCCATCCTTGCCTTTGCATAGTCATTCATGTTGAATTGTTTTAAACTCAAATGGAAAACAGAAAATCAAGAATCAGGTTTAATCTTACAAAGTTCAGATGTAAAAAAAAAGAAGAAGAAAACTGATCAGTATGGCACTGAAGTGTTTGCCTCTTTAGGACTGATGGGCTGGTTGTGAATGAATGAATGAATGAATGAATTAATGATGTTTGACCAAAAACCCAGTAGATCCTAGAATCTAAAAATATTTAAATGGCTCAAAATATTCTTCATGTTCAATTCAACGTTTTGGATTCTGTCTCGTGAATCGAACTTATTAGTTGTAGAAAACAAAAAACACCTTCTTCATAAGAACATGTGACATTTCAAATGGCGCTGGACGAAACCTACAGTGTAAGCCCCTTTTGATGAACTTTTCCTGGATCGTAATACTGACGCTCCAGTGGGAATCACATGATACCTGACGTGGCTAATGTGGAAATAGCACGTCTCTGGTGTTATCTAGCATTATCCCTCAGCGTACTCCCGGAGCAAATAACAAAGCATCGCATCTCTACTTCAAACCTAAAGGCCACTGTAGGACACTCAGTGTGTGTGTGTGTGTGTCCCTGCTTCACTGTGTTCTGTAAGTTTGATCTCACTCTGGCGAGGGAAGCATTACATCGGTAGCCTGTGCTTGCTCGACACCCTGGGCCTATCTAATCTCTGCTGCTCCGAAACATCCCATTCAATTTCTTCTGTTGATAGATGCCACTGCTCTTTGAGCCCTCCGGGAGCACATTCCTTCCCACCCGCTTGTCTCCGACTCTTCGCTTGTGTTAGACCACTCCAGATTCATCAGGTCAGCCACCTATTGTAAACAAGCGAGATCTGCTCCGCACGGATCCAAAGGTCAGGAGAAGGGCTGATCATCAACATTCAGACACCGGTCTCTTGTCCACACTCGTTCCTTTTTATGTAGGTAGATGCTGATGAACAGGAAAGATGAGGAGCGATACCCAATTACAAATCACTCACTCCCAAGTTGGCTGCTTTAACAAGAGCTGACATATAACTGAGAGCTGTCAATCACAATTGGTGATTCATTCTAATTGTAGCAGATGAGTAAGGAACTCAATCATAGCTCCTGTTCCTGTTAATGCACTCACTTTTTAAAATGTGTGCACATGGATGCCACTTAGTGTGTTTCAAGCCATTTTGCAGTTAGATTAAATTTTGCACCAGAGTCAACACAGACCACCTTTGAGCCAACCACCCATCCTACTGAGGAGGCCCATATTAACCCACAAGACCCAGACCATTTCATAATTTTCTGGAAAATTATGGGAGACATAGCACAGACCAAGTGGAGGACATAGCACACACACATTATATTTAAGCATTGAAACTGTTGAATGGGTTTTAAAATACCTTTAGTTTCAAAAAACAAACTTTATGAAATTAGCTACTTCCTTCACTTTTGCTACAGGTTGCACCACCGTTCTTGGGGAAGTCATGTCACACCACCGTCACACCAGGATGTTTAGTATATGTCGCTTAGGGACTTCATGAGTAAAAGGTCAAGCATGAAGCTGTATAAGGAGGAGTTTAGGGCCTTCAAAGTGTTTGTTACACCTGTGTCACCACGGATTCTTATGGGTTAATCTTTGAGAAAAAAAATATGTGACAGCATAAGCAAATAACATGGCAGTAATCGTGAAATTACAGTATCAGTACAGTATAAACAGTAGAAATCACAGTAAAGCAGAATATCTAATATCTAACTACCTGAAGGCATGTTATTCATAATTCTTGCTTTTTTTTTCTTTTTTTTTCCAACTCACTTTGCCTTGTCACCCGATCACCTACAAGACCCTCTGGAGGTTTTTTTTTTTTTTTTTTTTTTTACCATAGAGCGTGGAGGACAGCAGTCACGGAGCTCAGAGAGAACACCCACTGTGGGGAGGGCAGGCTGTAGCAAAGGGTCAACAGGCCAGAGGGGAACAGGAGGTGAGAGGAAATATAATAATGATAAACAGATTTCCAGCCGCAGCGCCCATCGCCTCGTCTCTGGGGTCCCCTTCCACCTTGTCATGTCCAAAGTCCTTGCATAATACTCAGCAAAGGGACAGGAGATAGCAAAAAAATTGTGTGTGTGCGTGTGTTTGCGCATGCATTTCTAATTTACTGGCCCACTGATTTGCTGATGTGTGTGAGGCTGCGTGCAGCTCCGAGCACCAGCCTGGAACATCCGGGCCTTGCTTCATTAGGTGCTCACGCCCTTAAGCTGCTGACATTTCCAAACTTGTTCCCCAGTCTTCTAATTGTCGTGAAAAATTGGACACGGCCGCCAACGTTGAGAATCTGCACGGTAGATCTCGATCTGACGGCATTTCTCTCGTGTCTGGGTGTCATTTACCTCGCTGGGGTGTGGACGTGGAATGCACAAACTTGCTTACATCCATCCTGGACTCTATATTAAGTGATGAATTAAATTGGACTATCCATTCTCGTCTTTAGCAGAACAAAATCATCCTTTACAACCATGGGCCTGACTTTACTGGTGCAAGACACATTATTGAGATATGACAAATATCTATTTTAATATTCATATATAAAAAAAAAACCTCAATGAAATGCAAGGGGATTTTATTAAGGTTAACAATATAGTGTTATCCATACTATCAATGGTACACAGTACACCACATGTGTGTAAGATGTTAGAAATTGAAACACTGCTAAAATAATCAAACCAGTAAACTACAGTTTTCATTAAATTCTGTGGAACACAGAATCCAAAAAGCTGCCATCATCGTAAAACATAATCCTACAATAACTACATTTTTGGATTAAATTTGTGACACACATTGTCTCTTTGTCACTCGCTCCCACTCCAACAACCACATTCACGCACACGCACTAATAAACACGGCGTCAAATCAATTAACAGCGCGTGCAAATCCATTCTGAGCCGCATAACAAATGTCACTGTTAAATGTCAACACGTGTTTCAGCGTCAAAGCTCAAATTAAATAAACACTGACATAAAGTTTTAAAAGACAGTATTATTTGCTGTTGATTGAAGACTAAGTCAATATCAAACTTCAGTAGCAGGTTTTGTTTCTGTATGTGCATTACGTACTTATTTAAAATGAATTAACAGTAACGAAAGAGGAGATAAATCATCTCATTATTTCTGTAATACTTGCATGTGTTTGCTGGCAGATACAGTTTCATGTGCAAAACCTTTTGGCAGTTTTATAATATAAACACTGCAAGTGCAAAATATCTCATGGCAAGTCCCCTGAGGTTATGCACAGTTACCACAAGAACAATTACAGTTTTCATACACAGATTAAATTCCTGTCAAATGACCAGTTAGGAATCACAAAAAAGAAAAGCTGATGTGCGTGTTCATGATTATTTGACAGAAAGAAAAACAATTACTGTGAACATTCACTCTCAGGTTTTAAGATTCACTCTCATATATTGAGGCCACGTGCATTTTGTTGAAACCCATAATCCCCAGAGGATGAGGCCTACTGACTTTCCCAACTTTTCCTCCAGCGCCACCAGACATTTCTGGCTTTAAGTGAAATATCACAACATCTATTGGTTGGATTGCCACAAAATTTGGTAAACATATTCATGGTCCCCAGGAAATGAATCTTAATGATGCTGGTGATCCTCTGACTTTTCCTCTAGATCCGCCAACAGGCCTAGGGTTTCAGTTATCCTGTTAAATAACTTAACATCTACTGAATGAATAGGTAGAAAATTTGGTGCAGACACTCACGGTGCCCAGACTTTGGTGATCCTCTGACCACCATGCAGTTGACATTCATGGTGTTCAGTGGAATATTTTAACAACTATTAGATGATCATGAATTTTGGTACAGACTAGGGTTGGGTGATTGGACGAGGATATCAGCTATAGGCAGCTGTTTTTTGGGGTGAATTTTGTGGACGATTTGTATCATTTTATTTTGATAACTTGATGCTCTGCCTCCGAAGAACAAGTGAGAGTCGCTGCTCAACAACAGTCTCTTATTCAGTGAGATGGTTTTGATGAGTTTCATTTTGTTTGTGTCGAGTTTGAACTATATGGGGGGTCAAAAGAGTCATTCCACAGTTTGAGGTTTGACAGGCACTCTTTTAATTGTGCCATCTCCTTGCACCCTCTTCCTCTGCAATGCTTGATCACCTGACTAGAGAATTAGCGCCACTACTTGTGTATCTTGATGAACCAACTCCTAATATTTGCGTAATGGTAGTGGATGAAAAGGTGCATTAGTTCTGGAAATTTGTTTAAAATTTGCACTACAATTGGATGGAAACCTGGCTCGTGAGCAAGCTGGAATTAACAATTGTGCTGCATCATCACCTACAAACACATCTACATACGTACATGTGCCCCTGACATCGAATGCAGAGGAATCACATTTAATTAGGTGTTGCTGCGTTCTCTGGACATGGATCTCTGTGGGCTCCGTTCATCTCTTTGACCTCGGGCTCAGTTCGTTCCATCAGTGCCTCAGATGTCTGGTTCACCTCCACCTGCTCCTGGTCCTCTACGGTTTTTGGTTCTGCTCTCTCCTTTGTCAGCATGTGGTAGTTGTAGATGTTCATGATGAAGAGGAAGAGCCCGCCAGCTGTGATCACTGAGCCACACATCAAGAAAAGGTACTTGTAGTCACCGAAGATGTCCACCAGTAACCCTGTGTGGAGAAGGGCAGAAGCACACAAAAAAATTATTTCTCAAACCAAGCGAGTGTCAGTTCTACCCAGTTTATGCCACACTATACTATGTCTGTATAAACACACCTGGGACTGTTATATGCCACTGAACAGCATCTTCATTTGACCACTAATCAAGTTTGAAGGTGAAGAGCAAGACCAAACTCACATTTGGCTTATATGTGTGTGTGTGAGAGAGTGTGAGAGTGACCGCAGGCCAATTTGAGAAGAGCCATGTCGGAAATGACAGAGGGCCATTACACTCTTCCTGGCTCTCCCCGCATCTCCGGGAAGGCAATTTGGACGGCTGCTACCAAAACGAATCAGAAGAGAGGCCCATTCTCAGAGCCATAAATATCGAGGCCAATTCTGCAGGAAAGTGACAAATGTAGTTTAGATCAGATTTTAAGCGTCCAGGTTTTCAGAGTCTTAACCCCACCCCGCCTGACGCCCCCCACCCCCCCCACACACACCTCCAGACATGGATCGACTGGGCGAGTGTCGCTATCTCTACCAGTCTTAGCATGTATGACGGTCCATCTGTCTGTCTGTCCATCTGGCTGCATTACCAGTCCTCCTTTATATCATTTTAGAGCCTTATTAAATCAATGGAAGAGAGATTAACTACCTGAAACATTTTAAAGGTTTATATCCTCAAAGAACCTGGTCCTATTTTGTGTCCCTCCAACCTTCATAAAATCTTTGGCGATGACTGACGAACTCCATTAAGGCACCTTTATTGCACTGCACATTATAGTATCTTATCAAAATCTATTAAAGGGCAGCTTCCTTGGTAGTTCTCCTTAAGTACACCAATTAGCATCTTTACGACAAACAATGATGATAATGATGTTTGTGTGTGTGTGCATGTACTGTACTGTGCGACAGTAGGAGGGATAATTTGGACCCGTTTCAGCCGTCTCAACGTGGGCTGTATCGTCTGATTGATAGCACTCATCTGGTGCGTGTACGCCAATGACCATCACCCTCATTAAGACAGTCCTTGATTGGCTGAGGGGTAATTAAGTCCATCTGGCGTAGTCACCTCTTTTTTTAATGTATCCACGGCTTAATTATGGCCCAGGTACAGGACTTCAATGACGAGAGTTTGAACCGAGCGTCATTAAACACCCAAAGCAAAAGGCTAATTACACCCACTTACCTCACTTCCTCCTAATTGGATTGACCCAGAGGTTTGGGGGGAGCAGTAACAAGCAGACTAGTTAGGGGAGACATAACGATTGTGCCCTCTGGAGGAGAATGTTTGACGTGCAGGGAGGCACTTATTTACCCTATTAAATGAGCGCCTCAGAACAGGGTCGCACCAGACAAACTGGGGGGGGCTATAAATTTTCACCTCATTAAAACTCAGGTTGAGGGAAAGGAAAAGTTTGTCAGTGGGCCCGAAATGCACAGATGATTAAGTCATGTATGTCCTCAGTGTATTTATCTCAGACCCTAAACAGGCCTCCGTAAGTGAACCTGAAAGTTGACATATTGATTATTACACAACCTAAACAAGAGCTCCGGCCATTCTGATCCTGTGTCTGACAGGTTTTAAAGCTCATCACTTACAACGGTAGCATTATGGTTCATAAGGTTCCTCTGTGTGTTATTCAGTGGACTGAAACTCATTCCACATACTGTACATGGTGCAGGCTTTGAGAGGGCCAGCTCATGTCCTTCCATCTAAAAAGCTGCAGTGGCCACAGCAACAGGTCAATTATCAGACAGCAAACAAATACAGTTTCCAACATGTTGAAGTATAGCTTAGAAGGAAGCCTGTCTGTTTCTTAATTAGTGTGACTGTAGCAAACTTTCCATCCCACTGCAGGACACATTTGACTGTGGTAAGACATAAGTGACAGTGGCTGAAAGCGTTGTTTGGCATTGTCAGACTTCTTTAAGGACTACTGATGATAGAGACCATCTTGAGTGCAATCAACCTTAATTCATCCTTTTTGCAATTAGTAAAAATGTTTTTTTTTTTTTTATTTTGTGGTGATTTCCAAACAGAAGATCTAAAGCTAGAAAGTGTTTAACAGCATGTTGTACAGGAGCCTCCCCCGAGACCAATTTGCTTCTATAAAATGTCTGAAACTGTGAGAAATGTCTGGCACGGTTTTCCAGAGACCAAGCTGACGTCTTCAGATGTCTTGTTCGGTCCAAAAACCAAAGATATTCAGTTGATATAAAACAGAGAAAAGCAGCAAATTCTCACAATTGAGAAGATGGAACTTCTCAAGTTTAAACTGAAAATAATTAACTGATGAGCAAAATAGCTGCTGATTATTTAACCACTGAAAGATTAATTAATTAATCAACTTATTGTTTCAGCTCAAAACTTAACCTGTCTTAATTAACTTATTGTGCCAGATCATCATTACCAAATCCAAGTGCCGTTGCTCTGTGATTACATCTAACTTTGATGTGTGAAAAATCATCATTCAGTACAGTTAAAATTCTCTTTAATGTTATTTCACAATAAAGTAGCTACCTCAGCAGTTAGCTTTCATACGTTTACATTTATTTGCCTGCCTACTTTGACAGCTGTTACAGGCTCCTTTATCAGACCTTGTCGCTGTCATTAGGTTCTATTCTTCTGTTTTTACTGGATCGTGCTTTTTAGTGTTGTTTTCACAAGTGCACTAATATTGAAAATGTCATGGTGGCAGAGAGGGTAAACAATATCCTTCTGATTACACAGTTATTTAGACCATGAAGGAACTGTCCAACACTTCGATATGAAGCCCTAACAGAGACAGGAGAAGGCTGAAGCTGTAACTCAACAGATGAAACAAGGCTTTTTCTTGTATTTGACGGGCTGGTGAGGAAAAAGCATTCAATAATTAAGCCTGTAGGTTGTTGCTGAACAATACAAATAGTCTGACTCATTACATAAATCCCCACTAACAACATGTATTAAAAGGTAGTCACTTAAATTATGAATTAATATTGTCTTAATTACTGAGAAGATCCACCGAAGAGTAGAGATTTAACCAGAGAGGTGTGTGACAGCCAATGATTTAATCAAGGTAAGGTGACCTCTGAGGCGCCCATGGGAACTCTGGGGTTGTTCAAAGCTGTTTTCATTACCATAAATCTCATTTAGCTATGAAAAGATTTTGTTTTTTGACATCATTCAGGTGTGTGTTATAAACTTCTGTCAGGAAAAACTGACTGGAAGAAATATGTTGCACACTTCGCCCATCTCGGCACGAGAGGGTTCATTTTGGAGCAGAGGTTTTCAAACTGAGGGAGGGTAGTGGTGGGGGTGCACGGACATGAAGCAAAGATACTGTGTGAGGTGAAAGGGACAGCTGCATGCTACTGTTCTGAAAATAAAGGAAAGTCAGTTTGGCCACAACACGGTCAGCAGTTGGATCAGCAGCAGCTGTGACAACACAACTCACACAGGCAATTAAGGCACATTTAAA
Source organism: Holacanthus passer (assembly GCA_025331565.1). Taxonomy (NCBI): domain Eukaryota; kingdom Metazoa; phylum Chordata; class Actinopteri; family Pomacanthidae; genus Holacanthus; species Holacanthus passer. Next base: position 5,397,335 of record JAFREQ010000011.1, read on the forward strand.
CCCCTTAGAGCCTGATTGCTGCAATTTGTGTCCATACATTTTTATATGTACCGTTAATAGTTTTTTATTATTCATTTTGTTGACTACATGTTAGATTATGATACATCCAAATGATTATATATCCATGTTACAGACAGAGAGAGGAGGCTTCATTAGAACCGATGTGCTGCTTTATAAAATCCATTTAAGTCTAACTAATTAAAATTTTTTTTTTTTTTGGCAGATCTAAAAAATGATCCGGTCTGTGATAGGATCCAAACCCTTAATTTTGTGATCTATCACCAAGAAAACCAATCACAATAATCAGTTTACTATGAGTTGCTGTCATAATGTGATAGACTCAAAATTTCTGGTTGACAGATGATGAATTAGTTTGATGAGAACTAGCTGGACACACCTTTTAATATGTATAGTTCATGTTCAAACACATAAAATATTCTCATCACAGGGTTATTCTAAAAAGGAGCACGAGGCTACAGCTCTGCATCGTAGTGTGTCCTGTCAAAATGTTTTGGCTCAGGCTGGACTGCTGATTGCATCATGCAGCCAGAACATAGCTTTATTTATCAGATCCAAAGATGCAGGGCTATTCACGCTTATGGCCTCGTAGTACTTTCAGAGAATTTTAAGTTTTAACAGAGATCTACATTGCAACATCAGTAACCAGCTAAACCACAGATGCCTTTATTTACTTGAGGAAATGTGATGTTGTGGTTCTTTTCGCTGTGCAATAAACTAATGTAGTCACTGTAAAGGATGCACAGAAACCTCAGCTTCTTAGCTTTGTGTTCCACGTGTGTTATCACTTGTATAGAGGCCAAACCCACAACAGACATGTCATACAAGCGAGCGATGAGTAACCCTGCTGTTTTACAGAAATGACAGCCGAGCAGGGAACTGAGCTCTCCTGCAACATAATGAACAACACATGAATACGACAGAGATAAACACCCAGAGGGAGGAAGAAAGAATTTCTCTCTGTTATAATTCAGTTTGCTGTATTGTTTGCAAAAGAGCTTCTTTCAAACTGGCTATTTATTTCTTCTGTAACAATGGAGTTTTTTTTTCCAGGTGTGTTTTTATATGTGTGCATTATTCACCTACTCCTTCAGCTGCAGAAAGAAGCAGAAAATCCAATGTGAGCTGAAAGTAAATACTTGTGCCTGTTCCTGAGTTATTAGATTCAACAGTCCAGATAAATATGGAATGATGTTTTGCTGAGAGCTCCTGTTTTTTTTTCCAGTGAGTCAGACTGATTCTGTCATGTGTGTAAATGAATAGTTTATGGTCAGTTACCTGCGGCAGGCGGTCCCAGTAGCATGGGGAAGCACTCGATGATGGTGACCAGTCCGACAGCACTGGGGAAGCGCTGGTTTCCCATCAGGTCCATCAGGCATTCAAATATGAGGGCGAAAACCATGCCGAAACCCACGCCAAAGAACACGGCGTAGACCACCAGGAGGGCGTAGCTCGTCATCAGTGGGCACACTAAGTGACACACGCCGTTGAAAACCATGGCAAAGCTGAAGAAGTACTGGATCCTGGGCCTGATCCACTTGCTGTTGGCTATCAGGCCCGTGCCAGGCCGAACAAACATGTCCACAAATCCCATAATAGAGAGCAGATAGGCTGCTGAGTACTGCTCCACGCCTTGGCTGATAGCGTAGGCTGACAGGAACACAATGGGTGCATAGGCACCGAAGATGAACATCACGTTCCCAATGAGGTAAATGACGAATCCTCTGTCCCTGAAGAAGGACAAATCCAAGAACTTCTTGGCATTCCTCATACAGCTTCGTTTTAGATTAGTGTTGCTGTTATTTGGCTGCTCCTCCACTTTCTTCTGCGCGCAAGAGGACGGCTTCCGAGGTGGAAAAACAGGTTTCATCAGAGCCCCAGCAACACAACAATTGAGCATCAGACCCCCGAGGATAAGGAGACTACCTCTCCAGCCAAACCTGTCCAGTAAATATTGGTTGATGGGAGCCATCAAACATAGAAACACAGGACTTCCAGCCATGGCCAGTCCATTGGCTAAAGGACGCTTGGCCAGGAAATACTTGCTGATGATGGTGAGTGATGCGTTGAGGTTTAAGGAGAGTCCACAACCTGCGTGACGACAGGAAAAAAAATGTCACATTTCAAAAATCCTCAATGAGAAAACCTTCCTGATCCTAAACTCTAAAGGGTACTCTGTAAATTAAATCAAGACTGATTCTGCTTTGTGCTCATTAAGGCTCCATCTCATTTCACTTGCGCTGGCTAAAATCTCATTACACGACGCTGGAATTATTTCTCCATTTAAGTAGAAATAAATCAGAGAGCCTGGGTAATATGTTCATTTGCTTGCCTTTTTACACAAAAACTTCATTTAATGACACCTTATTTTCCATGAAGATGAAGAGCTACAGGTAGATAAGTCAGGATGCTATATTTTCCCTTCCCAATGTCAATTTAATAGTCTTCCCTGGAATATCTCAATGCAGGTCCAATCAGAAACGTTGCATTAGTTGTTGAGGGTTACATAACAAGTCACTGCAAGCACAGATACAGTGTGTGTTGGACATATCAGGTTTTCTTGAGGGTCAAGATAAGATTCCAAATTTCTCAACATATGAGGAAATCTCTGGTCATCCAAACATCGAGCATGAATTGGGGGCATCGTATTGAGTATTTGACAAATACTGTCTTAATCAGCAGGCCATGAAGGAACACTGAAAACAAATGAAATGACAACAAAAATAGGCAAATGTTAATTAATAAAATGCATAGAAGGTGTTGTTAAAAACTAATTTAGAAAATGTACTTTAGGTAAATGAAAAGTATGTTATGTTCTGACTGAATCTGTGTCTGTTTACACTTGTTAAAGGAATACTCCACTGTTGTTCAACCTTATCTCCATGTCTTTACTGGAGGGGGTGATTATCAATACATGGTATAAAGTCCATCAACAACACCAAGGCAGCCAACCAGGCTGAGTGTCCACAAGTTAATGTAAACATGTTGACATCAGAAACTGCTGCAGCTTTCCCCTCTGTTCCCCCGAACAATGGCCACAGGCACCTTTATAGGCAAAAAGCATTAAATTCATTTTTTCTGGTGTCCCATTTTCATTTAGACGTCCATCAGAGTGGCTGATGGCTGATGCAACCAAGTCTTAAGTCTAACACACACCACACAGTTCTGCCTGGCTTTGCCATCGTCCATCCAACTGTCAACTGTCATTATTTTCTATTTTGTGCATGTTTTCCCACAATCCTTCCCACTGCTGACTCTACTGACTAGCTATTACTGACCTGGCAGGGCATGACAAGACATACAATCTACCCCCTTCCAGACGTGATCCCTCACCAGCTTCTCACCAACAAACACTTAGACCACTGTCTTTGGTCCAACACACAACCAAGCCAGAGGTACTGCCAGGTGGGATTTGAATCCTGGCTTTCTGTGGGAGCAAAAAACAATGAAACTCTCGAAGACTTCTCTGCCTCTCAGATAAACCATATGTAAGGTGGTTTTCACCATTTTGATTGCTACTGTTACTGTTACAACTTTTTGGCTCTACATAGCCTATATCTTGAATAATTTATCACTTGATCGGTCATTTTTGTTGCGCATAATCAAAAATGTGAACTTTTCAGATTTTGAAAATCCAATGTGCTGACCTATAGATGTCATACAAATCCAAGTTATTTTGGACCCATTATTTTCTGCAATTTTGTATAACAACAGTGAAGCTGACTTGGATTGTTCATGCCTACATCTGAAAAAGGTGCAGACAAACAACAAAGACAGACAATTAGTTAAATTTGAAATCTTGGCTAAAAGCTGTACTTGCTAAAAGCTACTCACTGAGTCTGGGATGTTATCTTTTAGCCAGTGTGTGTGTATCTGTGTATGCATGTGTGGAAGCATATGTCTGCATGTCTGCTAGGTGGAACTGCCCAACGCCTACGTGTCAGTGTGCCAGGGCACAGGGGAGCAGAGCAGGGCACACACATGCCCCCGGGCACCACACATGGCCCAGCCACTTGCTGGGCCTATTAATCCTTCACAGCAGTCCTTGGCAGGGTAATGAGCCTCGCAGGGTGGCAGGGAGCCCCCATGTGACGACCATGATGGCAGCCTACGGGAGAGTACAGAGGGCCACAGAAGACCACGCTCTCTGGGATCAGGGACGGTTCTGTCTTAATTACTGTCCTGGTCCGGGTCCCCTTGGTGCTCTAACCGCACCCCAGGAGGTGGGGCAGATGCCCTGGGCCCCGACAAACAGCACGATAGCCTAGTCAAGGGAAGCAGATCTGGCAACCTAGAGATTGTGAAGGGATGTGAAAAGATGCAGACTTTCCCTACCCCAGAGGGGGTTTAGTCGGGGCTGATGGGAATGGCAAGCAAAGTGGTAAACAAGTTGAGGATCCATATCATGAAATGAGTTGGCTTAGTACCTTGATTTCAAACACATGGGCACTTTCTCTTAGTTTGTCTAAGGATGGCTATGTATTTGTGTTTTCAGGCACTTTTCAGGCAGAAGTGTCACAAGACATTGTAAAGAAAGACTATATTTACAAAATATCGTATATAATATAGTACTGTACCTCCAATGATGCCAATGCAAAGGTAGAGGTAAATGATGGAGCTCCCAAAAGAAGCGGTCACCATTGACACAGCACACATCAACCCACCCAGCATGACTACTGGTCGGCTTCCAAAGCGTTTGACCAATGCGCTGCTCACTGGTCCTGCAAAGAGAAGGAGGAAGACATAGAAGTTAATAGTTAGTTAGTAATGAACTCAGCTACTGTTGGTGATCAAGGGTTCACACAACACCATTAGTTGTCAGCCTAGGTCTAAACCAAGGGCAAAGGGACATCACAGCAGGTGATGGAACACACCACACTTTTGCGTCCACTGCAAAGCAACTCGGTGACTCATTACACCCTCACCTGATAATGTCAAATACTGCGCTCAGTGATCAATCAACAATTAAACAGCCTTTTATATGCTGTCACTCTTCCCTTCATTCATAACCTTGCCCGAAAGAGTGACATTGCACCACCAGTCTTCCTGCAACATGCCATAATGAAGGCTTGTTTCTTCTCCTTGCTATAAAGTCCAATCATTTTAATAAGCAGTATATTTATTTTACTCAATTCATATAGAAAAATGGTGAGAGCATCAATCAAACTAATATATGGGCCGCCATGACTATTGAAACGTGCCGCAGCTTTTAAAGGCAGTAGTGGGAAGGGCCTTTGTGTGGACGGTGATAATTGAAAACGGTCCAGTGAGCAGTAAGAGGATTACATGTTTGGCAAACACCTACTGTCTCCAAGAGCATGTTTACCATGGCTGATGATTAATTTCTCAATGCATGAGGAAAAAAATTATTAATAAGAGGCAAACTTCAGCTGTGTGGGGGGGGAAAAAGGTATGTTCCTTCAAAAGTCAATATATTTGCATAATTATGCCATGAGGGAGCACATTCTTTATATCATTCTCTTAATTAAATATTTTTATCACTGTCACATGTGGTTTGTAATGTACTGATGTCAAAACATGTTTTTCATTACCTATAATCATTATGAAATCAAAACATGTTTTTCTATAAAACCTTCTTCTTTCTTGTAGAAAACCACTAATGGAGCACCTTTTTTTTGCTGCTTGGAGACAGAACTCTACAACAAGCTAAAAATCACACACACATTTGACATATTGCGGCTGTATAAAGCTGATATGGCTAAAGCATTAGCAAACAGTTGCACATCCAGCAGACATGGAGCGACATAAGTTCATTTGAAGTCATATTTCTGTCCGCCTGGCAAATGTAGAGCCCAACATTCACTCTTCTTATAGCCCTGTTTTGGTCTCCACCCACTCCTGAGAAATACAGCCCTTTCTTTGTGTCAACTGGTGTTAGACAGGTATTTTTAGACTGGGTGTATCAGAGCAATGTCTCTGAAAACAGCTGCCTGCTGCCTACTTGAAACAAGCAGTTAAGTTATGAGCTGTAACACCAAAACAAACAGCTGAAAGACACAGAACGCTGCAGAGTCTGGTGATAATTCTCGGTGGTATGTCATTATAAGCGCATCGTTTATGTAAAAGTGAACATAAGATCTTCACTCCAGTGCAAAACAACCAACTGGTTTTCTTAAACAAACACTGTAATTCCAAGATACAATGCTGCAAATAACAGTCATTTGTATGTTTCAACTAATCTGCACATTATTTCTCTGTTAATCAATTAATCAATAAAATGCCAAAAAATAAGTGAAAAATCACACATATCTTCATATATCCTATATATATTTAAACATCTTTTTTTCCAACAGTCCAAACCCCAAAGATTCAGTTTACTATAAACTAATATGAAGAAAAACAGTAATTACTCACTATTTAGAAGCTGGAAATGTTTGGCATTTTTACCGGAAAAACTACTTAAACAATTAATCAATAATCAAAATAACTGCCGATATAGTTTCTGTTGATCATCTGATCAATTAATCCACTAATTGTTTCACAATATAGAGTCTTGCAAAAAGACTAAATCAGCACCTAAACTTTTTTTCTGCAGCTTACTTCTGCCTGACTATTTGTAAATTCCCTCATGTGCTTATCCCACGACACGACACAACACAACACGCTAAAAATGTGTGTAAAAAAAATGAGTAACAACTGAGGCACAAGAAGTTTTCTTCCTTTTTTAACATCTTTCTTTCTCGCTTCACGCTGAGCTGCACAGAATTGTCCTCAGCAACTGTATCGGCTGTAACTACACTACATGAAACAAAAATATCCATCCCGCTGTTTATACAGTTAACCAGGCGCCTGCGGGGGTCAAAGATAGATCATCTTTCTCTCTGTAGCTGTGTCACAATAGGGCATCTCCTGCACCACCACCATTTCTACTTCCATTATAACTTTATCATTCGGACTCCTTGAGTCAGAGGTTCTCTGAAAAGGCTGTCACGTCTCTCCCATGGGGACTTTGTGTCAGACCCCAGAGTGCTGAACCTTCCTCTGATATATTCCCCCTGTCTCTCTCCTCCACTGGGTGACATTGCTGAAGCCTTGCCAAGGACAATATGATAAAGCCCTGTGCCTGAGCCACAGTGGAGGGGAATATTTCACCAGTTAGGCCTCTCTGAGTCGAGTGCAGGTGAGTCACACACCCCTGTTGTCCGGTAACCTTGAAAACAGCGACTGATAAATTCATGTGAGGCCTTCACGAGACTTTTAGTTTTGTTATGTTTTGTGTCATCTAATGAGTTACACACTCCAGATACATGTAGTGTGAATCGAGACTAAACACACAGTGTGGAAAAGTCATTCAGGTTTCTCAGACTGTGTCGCCTATGAAAGCTGTGGTGCTGTTGTTTAATCCCCCCCAACACATGCAGTTATTTACACATATATCACAAATAAACTTTCATTCAGCTAAAATTAGGTTTGAAATGTTGCAAAAATTCAACTGACAATGATTGAAGGTCTCCTGCCTCAACCGAGAAGTCCCATTCAAATGAGGAGGCTGTATTTCTTCGAGCAGTGTTGTTGTCTGTCTGAACGCAGCCTCGAGAGGTCACAAGATCTGGTCACAAGTTTATTAACGTGATCAGAGAGAAGATGAAAAAAAAATGCATACTAGACAATATAGTGTTTATTTTTCCAGACCATTCTGAAATCGTAATCTTAGTCGGATAAAAACAGTGTTTTGCCTCTTAACAAGATACTATTTAACATCCTGAGAAGAGAACGTCACGGTTCAGTTTAAGCACCCACAACTCAACACATTTTCAAACTGTGACGAGGGCTTTTGTGAGCACAAGCAAGGAGGGTCAACACACAAAAATGTTGAGATCGAGGAAGTGCATGGATGGTGACAACTGCTGCCTGGTCTGACTATTATAGGTCTGAGTGTTGTCGGACATATGGTGCAACCAATAGCGACGTTATCTGGTATCTGACCTACATTCTGTATGATGCTGTGGGTTGAACCTGTATTTTGAAGAGAAAAAAAGCAAAACTACTCACTCATGAATGACTCAGAACAGACAGTGTCAGTGTGAACGGTTAAATTGAAGTCAGGTGTGTAATACATGCATCATTTCTCTCATTAGGCAACCTTAAACTCTTCGGTGCAGTAACTCATGTGGAGTCAATTTATCAATTATCTGTCTGGTCCAGATAAGTATACAGCACAAAGGTTGCTCTAAAACTGGAATTTATTTTTGGCCTTGATGCCAACTGATGAGTAAACACATATCTCTGACTACCTCTCACACAGGCAGCACATCTGCAGTCAGCTGGCCGTTCTCTACGGCCTTTGTGGTGTGTTGGAGTGCAACTTTTGACAGAAGATATGAGGCTATTTTAAGTGGGTTTGATCAGGAGACCATTATCAGTGTTAGTTCTTGGGGGTGAACCTGGTGTGTCAGAGCCCTAAGGGAACAAAATACAATACAAAACGAGAAGAGCAAGAGAAAAGAAGCGGGTCAGTCTGGTTCACCTGCGGGCTATTATATGTGGGCCGATATAAATGCAAGTCATGTAAACAGTATTGATTTACCTCCAATGGCCTGAAGGTATGTGACCTCACATTTCAGCGATTTCTAAACAGCTCTGCTGCAACTCTGGATTTCAAGTTGTTGTATTCATGGTAACCAGGTGGTTTATTGATATAGTATATATCTGCTGATAATAGCTTATCACAGATACATCAGCATATGCGTATGTGGACCAATACGTAACAAGAAACTGTAGTAAAGATGCATTTGAGGCAGTTTAGAAACAGTGGTACCATTACATAGTTTGTCCACCAGAGAGAAGTGTTTTCAACTGTAAAATGTCCCACCACAATGACCATGACCACAATGTTTTAATAAAGACTAATTTTAACCTAATCAAAAAAGGACAACCGCAATAGCAGAGTCATAAATGTTAAAAATGTAATTAATAAAACTAATTGCACTGCAAACACAATAGTCCTTGGTGAATTACCATTTCAAGCCAAAAGACTGTTTAACTCTGCAGCTCAGTCTGGCAGAGAAAACTCTGGACTCACAATGTTGTAGTTTATTTATAGTTTCTGATGTATTTGCACTAGATCTGGTCACTTCATGTTCCTTGCACAACAGTTTGTATTATCTTGCACATCACCGCCACCTCTACTACTTTACACTATTACTCATAGGGTCAGTGTTTTTGTTAGTACTTGTTCGTTGCACTGTATGTTGTTTATTGCACTGTATGTTTTATGTCTGCTGTAACCTTGTTGTTTAATGTGATATGTGTTGTGTTGTGCTGTGTTGTGTTGTCAACTGCTACTAACTACTACTAACAGTGGCTGGTGTAAAGATGTGACAGTGATGATGTAGCACTGTTCTCCTGACCTGGAATCATTTTTCATTAACTGTAAAACTTTCAACCCCCTCCCCGTAAGTTTGCCTCATTCATACTGGTCGGTGCAGGCCAACGTGCAGGGGGCACAGCGCGTGTTTGCTGACCAGCCAGGAGAAGACAAACCTAGACTCCTTAGTATTTGTCCATGGTGCCATGAACTTCCCAAAAACAGACAGTTTATGAAATGTCTGACCAGGGAGGAGAACATTGTGGATGACTGTTAAACTACAATCAACAGCTGTCCCCCACCAAGGTGAGCTATAACAAAGACAAACACTTGTTCAGAGCCAAACTCAGACAGACAGGAACAGGTTTAGCAAGTCACAGTACAGGTTTGGAAAGGGGGTGAGAGAAGCTAAACAACAGCACTCTGACAAACTCCAACACCAGTCGTCTGCCAATGACCCTGCTTCTATCTGGAGGGGGCTCAGACAGATAACCAGCTACAAACCTAAAGCCCTCCACTCCGTTAACCACTTGTGCCGGGCCAGTGAACTGAATGAATTCTACTGTTGCTTTGAAAGACAATGGGACAGTCCTGACACCATCCCCCATGACTCCCTTCACCAGCTCCAGCCCGTCAGCACCCACCTCCCCCAGCTCAGCAGGGGCCGGGGGCCTCTCCACCACTACACACCTCAGAGGCCCCACAGCAATGACTGTTAACAGGCATGCCTCCGACTCCTGGACCACTAGCACCAGATCGCACATAAGGCTGCATCTTTTCTCCTCTGCTCTTTGCCCTGTATACCAACAGTCCGTCAAGCTCCAGAAGTTTGCTGACAACACCACCCTCACTGAGATGAGTCTGCCTACAGGTGGGAGATTGACAATCCGGCCTTCCGCTTCCTGGGTCAAAGCCTACTTGGCAATAAATCTGATTCTGAATCTGTGTATTATTTCAAAGTGAGTTCTTAAAGGGCTCCTGTGAAATTTTCTTGTAAACAAATAAAAGTTAACAAAAGTGATTTTTTAAAACTATTTTAAATCCGGCATTGTTTACATCTATGTCATCTACTTCTTCCCTGCCTTTGCTGGTGCAGTGCAGTATATCTACCTGTTGATCAGTGGAATAGAGTGATACAATTTGCAGGAATGTGTACCGGCTCACTCCTATGTGTGCTTCCTCATGCATCATGAGATAAACAAAATAGCTCCAAAGCGCTACTAGAGATACAAAACTCCACAGGGAACCTTTAGATTTGGCTTGAACATACATGAGATTGACTGGTAAGGAAAGTATTGCAGAGGATCTAAACATGTCCCTTGATTCAAACTGCATATATCTTGATTTTGCCACATACGTATTTAAATACATAACATTATAATTTTGTGATAGAACTTTCACATCAGCAGTTGGATTTTGCAGATACTGGCTTGAGAGATGTGACAGCAAATTAAACAATCATTGCTGAACATTGAGCCGGGCCTAGTAGTTTGTGCACAGTACAACAGTCCACTGAGATATAATTGTAAATAATGTCAAAAATGTAATGTTTACTCCGAGTACATTTTAACTGACTCGCTATTTATTTTCGTCGTATTGCGTAATAGTTATTTATGTGGACAGAGTTATTTATTTTGAGTAGTTATACGTTTGCAGTAAATAGAGTTATTAATAAATCGTTGTTTGACTAGTTTGTTACTGAACCCACCCATCACATGCTGCATCACCCACCACTACAAGTATGTAAATTCTCGACCTGTGGGAAACACTGTAATGTAAATTGTGACACGTGACCCAAGATTTTTTTTTTTTTTTGCAAATTACTATTTCCAAAGTCAATAATTTACTTACAGAACTGACACTCAATGTAATGACCACCATAAGAATGAAAGACAAAAAAAATTGAAAATTATGATAATAGCGATTACTTTTCCATATGAGCAGACAAATGCAACAAACACTGATTGAATCAACTCACCGCCTGCGTACATGGCCGCGAGCATGATAGAGGAAATCAATGCTATTTCACTGAAGCTGGATCCTAAGTCCTCTTGGATCTCCTTGAAGAAAATGGAGAGGACTTTGGGCGTGGAGTAAGCGAATCCAATGGAAATGTGAGCCCCAAACACCACCATCCAGCCCCAGCCTCCATCCAGGGGTTTGGAGGCCAACTCATCTGCTGGAGCTGGAGACATGATCCTGTTCAACGCGTGGATGGAAAACATGCGTGTATTATCAAAACTGCAAAACATATTGTAACTTGAAAAACTGAGACGATTATATACATATTGAAAATGGAAGAAAACTGGAAGTAAGAATTGATCTGTGAACTTGGTGTCAGCAAATGAATTTCAAAATAAAAGCATGAACATATCAATAGTCAGGCATTTTAATACATGAACTAGCACTAAAACTATATGATAAGTAAATAAAAGTTTTACTGTTTCTGAAAGGTTTGTTCACATAAATGACAACAGCTATAGGCAGCAATAATTTCATGATGACATGAGAAACACAAACACAAAGCTCTTCAGTTACACAGCTATTAAATGTGAACAAACTAAATATGGGTTTGATCTACATTAGTTCCTCACTGGGCCATTAAATAACGAGGTTTAGTATTGTTTAACCTCTACATTATCTACATTACATTACATTATTAATGAGGCTCATACAGTGTTGACAAAGAAGTTTGGTGAATGCGCTCTAAACAAGTGAAGTTTGGCTTGTATTTGTAGAGCAGTCAGCCGGAGAGATAACATGTTATGTCATATATTTGAGCAACATTCAGAGTAAAACTACAACAAATACCTCCAGCGACAGCAGCTCAACTTACTGAATCCCGATCGCAGCTTTACTCCAAAACTCGTGCACACGTGTACAAATGTTACGGTAGAGATTTTCCAATGGAGTCAAATTACACATCAAGGTTTTGAATGAAGGAAAGAAAGAAAGAAAAAGGAGGGAGATACTTAACACGTGGACAACGATCGATAACAATGAGACAACGAAACAGCGGGGTTTTTAGCCTGTTAACTTGAGAAGTATTAAAGATAAGTTGTTAGGTGTGTTTTGAGCAGATCTTACCTTTCATTGATCGCTCAGCTCGTTTCTCTCCACAAAGTTAGACGCTGAAGTTTCAGCCCGCTGCCTGAGTTGACGTCTGGTCACGTGTCTCGCTGATAGCCTGCGGGTTTCCTCTCATTTGAATAGTTTCAGGATCATCAGCGTCAGAGCTTTGCCTCCTCGTGTTCATCAGCCTACAGATCTTACATCTGTTACAACATCCTACATATCTTCAGATTACAGCTTCAATGTTTGTCTACCTGTGACTGGATGGGACAAAAATCATGGCATTCATGCTAAAAAAAAAAGGAGAATACATGAATGAGTTTCACCTTTAATAGTTTTATTTTCAAATTATGTGCAATGTGAATTTCACAGTTGAGCTCAACCACCACTATAACCCAAAACAGACAAACCAGCGAAGTAAAAGGAGGAAAAATGCATGAACACAATGGAATAGCACCCATAAGCGATGCATGTAGATGACCAGGGCGAGCTATGTACTGCAGCCCAAAGGCCACCAGCTCTTGAACATAGAAAGCAGGTTTTTTTTTTTTAGCTTGTTGTATAACATGACTGGTGTTTGAAAGGTGATGTAACAATGCAGTTACTGGATCTGTAATGCTTAGTTTCGGTGAGATGGTACAAAGAAATACTACTGTACAACAGAGGGGAAAACAAACAAACAAACAAAAAAAATCAAAATGTATCACTCGTGCGGATAATCATTTTTTTCTCAACAGAGCAGGATTACTCTACCATAACTAAATAGGTAATTACATAAAGAAAGAAAAAAACAGCCACTGGAGACAACAAAAAGAAAATCACATCTATTTTTTTTTCAAGTTATAAAAGAAACTGAAGAGAAGTTTAAAAAACTGTGCAAGTACAGCAAACCTATAGTACAGTATATTACACATAACAAAAACATTTAAATACAGTACTGTGTATCAGTAGAAATCCTGAGAGTTCTCCGTTCCTGGTTCTGAAATGGCCGTCTGAGGACATGTGGATGAAGCTCAAGCCATCTCTCACACTTGATGAGGGCTGTTTTGAGGGTATTGTTCAAGCTGGGTCAATTAAAAATCAGCTCAATGTCAGTCAACAGTGGATCTTCTCTTGGAGAAGTTATATCCTTGAGTCCTCACTGAATGTGACTCTTCAGGTACTAATTTTCCATGTAAATCTCTCTGATGATTGCTGTGTGGTTACTAAAACCTTTTTCATAATAGAGGGGCACTCTTAAGATAAAATACAAGGGAAATGTGTAGTGCAAAGATGACACAGGAACCTGCATGAGGAAATTGACGGCACTGAAAATGTCACACTTTCACAGGGAACGCCACTCAGTGGTGGTATTAATTCTTCTATACAAGATTGTCAAAAAAAAAAAGCAGCACCAACAATTTGTGTCCTCTGTGTGATGGCGTGTAAAAAGACGGATTCATGGCTGTTAGATGAATTAGCACACAAACCGGGTCACCCTCACTCGTTTATGGAGTTTGCTTGTTCAGGAGGGTGCTTGGTAAAAGTTTGCAGCTAAGGACTGCCGAAGTGGAGAGTGATTCAGTGCAACGCTGAGTAAGACTTTTCAGATATTCTTCATCAGGAGGAACAGTTTTTGATTCTGATGCCCCTTTTCAAGCCACAGGCACATTGGCATCCCAAATGATCTGCACTAAATTACGCATCACTTCAAGCCTGCGCCCATGCAACAGCCACACAATCATTAATGGACCTATTGTGATTTTCACTAGCAGAGACAAGCACACAAAACAATTAATGCACTTTTACTAAGGTAATATAACGTAATATAGCCTAATCACAGTTCCATGACTTATTGCTACCACAAAATTATTTTCAATGTCCAGATCAACTATAACAAGACCTCAAATGCTTTATTTGGCATTTAAGAGGAAGGCTTTCTTTCAAACTTTTTTCAAATAATTATAATCCAACGTCGAAAAACAACCTCAACAGAGCTCAATGCTGAACTGAGCTTTTCACACAGTTGCTTAATCAACACAATGGCCTGAAATGTCCCTTTTCTCCTAATCAAATATATCTGAAGTTTCTGAGGTAAGCCTGTTAGTTGGTCTGAACTTTCCACTTAGTGTTGCCACAAATTTGACTCCGTCCTTATTTCTCCAATGTGGAGAGTGAGTACTCTTAACATTTCACTTAAGTTGTCTTCGCATGTGACACAAAATGGACGCCAACTCAAAGAGCGGGAGGCATGAGCCCCCCTATGCAACTGGAATCTCAAACAAAACTTAAAAATAGCTCGGAAGCCACACATAGTGTATTGTTTGACACACTGACGCATGTGAAGGAAGAGAGGGCCATAAAAATATCATACAAGCTTCAAGCTTCAAAATCACTAAGGTAATGTAAATCACAAGCACACTTCAAATTTAAACTTGTCTATAAAATAAGCTGAAGACAGAGCACAGAATAGAAAAAAAAACAAACACACAAACCTCAGAGCCAGCAACCTACTAATGAACTATGGTACTCATCTTACCCGTATGAATATATAGTTTATATAGTTATTTATATATATATAGATTTTCACTTTATGCTGACACGTAGCATCCATATGTCCAGAGGGCACTTTTACCTTGCCAATACCCTCATTCGCATGCTTATCATTTGTAAAAATCCTTACCTATAATAAGTATCTAAACAAAAATAGAACAACATGGCTCAACAACAAGCAAAAAATAGGATAATTGCACTTATGATTCATTGTACGGTTTTGTTAAACAAGCATCAGTGTGGGTAGCTGGTGCCGTCTGGAAAAAAAAAATACTGCAATCTTTAAAAGCACCCCCATTTTGATCATGTTAAACCAAAGTTTGAACGACTTAAGACTTAACCAAAAATGGTCCTTGTGGTGCAAACCCAAGGTAACACCAGGCACAAGGCAGGCAGGACCACACTACTCCCTCTGCCTCATAGATTGGGTTAACAAAACCAGCTACCTCAAAGCACTTTCTGTAGACACTGTGGGTAAAGTTTGGCCACCACACATTCAAAATGGCGACCCAGATCCCAGAGGCGGTCAGGTGTCTCGTAGACTTTGGTCCATGCGTCTGCCTCATCCTCATACTGGTAAAGGGAGTTCTTACGGCTGGTGCGAAACACATGCTCCTCCACCATGACCTGTGTGGCTCGTACAAACAGGTGTAGCTTGCCTTGCAGCAGCATGGCCTTGATATACGGGCTTGTGGCTTGGTCAAAGGGCAGATCTCTCTTGCGGCTCCATGTGTTCTTCTCTATGTCATAAACCTCCACAGTGAAGGTGCGCTGGTGGTTCCTGCAGATGCCAGCAATGTAGTAGATGCAGTTCTTATACAAGGCAGCCAGACCCTGACTTCGAGGGACACTCATCGGGGCAAGATGACTCCAATAGTCCTTGCGGGGATCAAAGCAGAAAAAATATTCACCTGCAGGAAACAAAAAGAAACATGGTTTAGAGCTGTAGTCAACAGCTTTAACGTACAGTATATGTTCACATATAGTTCATATATGTATGTTTGTCGTATAAAAGTCAAGCTATGTACATATGAACATGACATTATCACGGTGATCTTCAGTCCAATATAGAGATTGCATAGTTTCCCTTACGCAGCATAAACTCACCTTGGAGGACATAAATGCGGTCCCTGTACTCCACAGCACTATGAAACTCCATGGCCACTGGCATAGGGCTGACTGCTGTCCAACAGTTGTCCCTAGCATCATAGCACTCCACTGACTTTAATGCATTTCGTCCATCGCCTTCATATACTCGGCCTCCCAGTGCATAAAGCTTCCCACAGCAGTGCACAAGTCTGCAGCCTATCCTTGCTCTCAGCAGAGGTGCGCGTGGAAGCCATCGGTTGCCAGCGTGTTCGTACTGCCAGAAGTCGCTCTCTGCCCGGTGGTCTATGGACACCTCACTGTTGCTCGGTCTGTAACCTCCAGCAATGTAGATGTCATTCTCTGAGGACACCAAGATACCGACCTCTCTGAGATCATTGGGTGGTTTGCAGAGCTTGAACACCCGTCCTGTGGCTGTGTCCAGGCAAGGCACCGTCTGCTTCTTCCCTGAGTGTTTGTGAGCGGCATCAAAGCAGATGACCATCTCAGAAGCGGTCATACCCAGGCGCTGTGGGCAACCATTGGTGCCAGTGAGGCGGGCTTTGGCCTCAGCAGGGTCTTTAGACAGGGACAGGGCACAAGCGAAGGGGGCAGGTATCCGACTGAGGAAGGTCTCATCCAGCAAGGGCAGACGGATGCATTGGGAAAAAACCTCAGCTAGGTGGGCCTCACGGCCAGGCAGGTCATGTTCCAGCCAGCGGACGATGCTCTCATAGACATGCTCTTCTTTTTCCACATTGAGGTCATCATTGTTCAAAATGCTGACAAGCTGCTCCTTGGTCATCTGGAGGAACTCTTGCTCCCATGACACACACAAGAACTACCACGAAAACAGCAAAAAGAAAACCTGAATATAACAAGACCAGACTATAACAAAGTCTTTAAAAAAAAAACGTAATGAAAAAGTGGAATAAACTAGCAGCAGGCAGAATCATTAAATCATAATGCAAATGACTGTGAGGAAACCAATCCTGTGCTCATGTTACTGACCTTCTTGCGGATGTAGTCCTGAGAGCGTTCCCTCAGCTCCTGGTGCCCATAGGCATCAGCAAACATGTAGACCCCAATACAGTTCTGGGGGTCAAGTCTGCTGATCATGAACTGGGCACACTGGTCCTGCAAGGCGGGAATCTGGAAAATGCTGGCTGCAGTGAACAGGGCCTGGACATTGGACTCAGAGAGCGTGACCCTGGATGTGTAGGCATAGTCTAGGACGAGGTGCATGGATTCAGATTCCACCCCAACAATTCTGACCTCACGCTGGCTGCTCTCTGTAAGGCCACTGGTGAACATGGACCTGGTGGTGGCGACGGTGGAGAAAACACAAATGCTGTAACTATATTAATCAATTCTCATGCAACAACTCCATTGTGATTCAAACATGCTAAAACTTGACTTGACTGAAGTTTGATCTTAATATTAGAACATTTATCAGTTAACCTGTAGCTAAGCTGACTCTTACCTAAAATACGGGCTGATTGCTGCAAGGACATTACGGTGACATGAGAAAGTCTTGCCATGGTCCACTTCTACGACGATGTCTGTGAGCTGTGCTTCATCATACAAGGCTTTGAGCTGCTGAAGGATGTTACAGGCGTGAACAGCATCTACCCCGTTGTAGTTGGTGCTCGGAGGTGTCCCATTTTGTACTTGTAACAGCTTTCCTACCTCTGAACAACATAGTTCAGAGAGAGAAAAACAAAACACAAGTTCACCATAGCACCTTCAGAAATAGTGTGGACACACTCAAAGACTTGATGAGACTCCTATTTTTAAAAAAATGTCATTTGATAGTGGGTCAAAATGCTAACTACTAAACAGTAATTCCTGTTAGTATTTCAAGAGCCTTGATTCAATCACCTTAATAAAGTTGTGCAGTCTAATACAAAAAAGAAAAACAAATGCTAATTAATAACACCTGTATGAATATTTTAACAGAACTCAAGATGAGACAATTGGCAAAGTTTGTGATGACACAAATGTGACTACCTAACATACTGACAACAGTGATTAGATATGGACATCATTCTAAAATAAAACCAAAACGTTATAATGTTTGTCAAAGAGGTTCACAGTAAATGAATACTTCAGATGTTACTGAGACAGTGTGTTTTAAGTGAGGAGGTGCAGCATCTATAATGGTTTCACATTAGATATTAAAAAAAAAATCACTGTTCATTAAGGTATTATGATTTACAGTGTGTATATTTGGCCCAGTTATAATAATGACTGTGGCAACTACAAAACTTCCCCTTTCTTTTTCCTCATTTTTTCTGTTTTTTCTAACTTGGGCTAAAGTTGTTCATGTCCTCACAGGCAACTCGAGACATACGGATAACATATGGGCCTGTAAACTCGTGGATCCAGTGGTGCCCCCCTATAGTAAGAGTCTGCAAAGTAAACACGTTTCTGATCACACGTCTGAGGGCAAGTTATACATGTGGCACCCCAACTTTTTGCCTTCTCTAATGTTTCACTATAGCCTTATATTCTTATCTGCTAAGGGACAAAAACTTTTCCAACAAATGCACGAGGTGAGCAACGCTAACTCGTTGACAGGACAAAGGCTCGCGATGAGTGTATAGAAAACTACTGTCTCGCCAGGTGGTAGCTAGCTTGCTAACATCTCACATCACTGATCGGTGACTGCAGTAACTGTGTGGGTGGCTAATTAGACTGAAAGGCAACTTGAAGAACACAAACCAGTTAATCGTCAGGCTGTGTAATGGTTCGTAGTCATGGTTGGTTATCGTGAAAAACAGCAGTGCTCGCGGTTACGTTAGCTAGTTGACATGCAAGCTTAACTTTTAGCAGACAGCTAGGCAGCAAGCTAATGTTAGCAAGCTTTCTTTGACACAACATTGCGAGATAATAAGGGCGATAAAAACTCAGATACTTCAAGCCCTAACGTTCCTATCTTAGAGAAACATGACAGTATTTAGCAATGTCCAGTGCACTATTATTGATAACAGCAACTATAACGAACACTTGTCCAACATTTGTCTCTTGTCATAAACAAGTGTTTACACAATCAGCTGTAGGTAGCGAGCTAACCGGCCGAAAGTTAGCCACACAGCTAACATTAGCTGCACAGCGAGGCTAACGATAAGCAACACTTTTGAGGAGTCGTTCAGAGCCTGACCTCTTTTAACGAGAAGGCAACATGTCATGACTCTTTTCATTAGTGTGTGAGACTACAGTCCACGAACACAGAACCACACGAATCATAACTTTAAAAGGCGTTATTTCAGTCACAAAACAATGAAGATTTTTGCTAACCTCCACTGGCAGCCATTCTCTCCGGTCTGTCTCGGGGCAGACCGAGAAACGTCAGTGAGCGCACAGCGGAGCCCCGGAAACAGGGAGCAGCCAATCACGAGAGGAGCACGGATGTCGCAGCCAATCACGTTCCTTTCATCTGAAATAGGGAAAAAGTTGATCGCTGCAGGAGCAAAATTACACAGATTCAATATGAACCAGTAGGAAAGTCAAAGAGTGCTTATAAACACATGGATGCAGAGAAATCCAAAGCATAGAGGATGTAAAACGAGTGATCTGAGCTATTTGGTTTTATGTAGGGAGACATTACTCTGCAGGGGGATTCACGTTCTTTGTTTTGCTCCCTATTTAATTAATCATTTAGCCAAGGTGGTAATAAACATGGGGATAAACAAACCGGAGTACGAGTTGAATGATGATGGTGAATAGGTGCTTTAGGACTCAAATTTCATTTTGCACTTCATATGAAAAGTGTAAAGTTAAGGTTGAAAACGCTTGATTCCTCTTCCTACTAAAAATTAAAAACACCATGTTTGCAAAACCTTTAAAATGACTATCCTATTAGCTGCTTTATGATTTCACTAATATATCTTGCAAATCTCAAAACCATCTACGGTCATTTACATCCTATAAACAATAATGTTATTGGCCATCCATTTACCATAGATAAGATTGATTGTGGGTGCTTCAGTTATACAGTACAGCCTTATCTTTCAATTTCCATTTCCACTTTATATGAGAAGTGTAAAGTCAAGGTTGAAACAGTAGTTTCCTGTGACAGCATATTAAAAATAGAAAATACCTCACATGCAAACCCTTGAAAATGACTATCCTGTTAGTTGCATTATGGTTTCATTAATATGGCTTGTAAATGTCCTGTGGTAATTTGTATTCTATGAACATCCATTTACTAAAGAGTGCTCAATATCCTATAATATACAGTTGGAGATCAGGTTATGAACGCACACGAACTTGTTGAATGTTCAGCCTTAAATGGTATGTACAGCCTATGTATGCATATAACAGATCTGTGCCATGTTCTCCTCAGTTGTGGGCAGTTTATGTTTGTTGATTGGATTTTAAAGCTGCATGGAAAAAAGTCTTCTGCTCAACTAAAACCATGACAGATCTTTTGGTTGTAATTCCAGTATGAGGCAAACCAACATTAACCTTCACAGCAACAACATGCAACATTATACTATTAATCATTTTCTCTTCAGTGGAGAAGTAACTAGTCGGGCAGTAGGGGGGATTGTAAATAGCTACAGATGCACAGATATGT
Source organism: Holacanthus passer (assembly GCA_025331565.1). Taxonomy (NCBI): domain Eukaryota; kingdom Metazoa; phylum Chordata; class Actinopteri; family Pomacanthidae; genus Holacanthus; species Holacanthus passer. Next base: position 5,417,953 of record JAFREQ010000011.1, read on the forward strand.
TGAGAAACTTAAAAATTCATTCGTTTACAATGGAAGAGGAAAGCTCTGATGGCTGATCCGACAGGTGCTCTTTAGTGGGGCAGGTGAAAACAAAATCCAGGAAGTCTTACTTGATATTAAGTGGTGCAGACAACCATGAACCATCTTCAGATTAAATAATATTATAATTTTTTTTCTTCAAGTATATGGGAAATCAAACAGACCAACATGTATCGACTCTAGATTTTTATCAGGGCCTGACAAACAAATAATCAATCCGAATTATATGGGTGGCTTTCCCATCTCATAAAGCCAAGTCTAAAATAAGGCATAATAACGATAAGTGACATTAACTGAAAATATTTTGAGCCGTGAAAATAACCCAACAAATACAAATAAGCAAAAATATTCAATAAAAAAATTTCATTCAAATCTTTTCTTTCTTAAAATTGTGAGGCTGAAGTGTAGACAAACAAATGCTCCAAATAATTTAAGCAAGTACTGGAGTCTATTGTAAATCAAAATTGGCGTGCATAAGGGATGAATAAGCGTATCCAATTTTGCCAGATTGAAGGATATTATATTAATCGCTAAAGTGAATGAAAGTAAAATATCACATTATAAAAGTACTGTAAGTATTAATGGATCCTAGTCACCAAACAATGATGACATAATGTTTAAATGAGCAAATATTAAAGTTTTCACAGTAGTTTCTAACTACTGGGGATAGTATGAGCACATAGACAGAGGATATCAGAGAAATATCAGAAAGTTTACCCCATTGTTCAGTTCTGGAGGCCTTTAGTGTGACAATCCAAAATGCTCTCCGTTTTGCAAACTGTACCTTCATTTCTGCAACTTCTAGATAAAAAGTCCTCCTCTTGATCACAGATGTGTCAAAGAAGGATGTTATTGATATGGTGAGGTGGATGGAAGCTGCCAATGTGTAGAGTGGTATTGCAATCTGTATCTTTACAAAAGATTGTACGCAGCTCCCTCAAGTATGTTTCTGTGAAGTCCAGAAAGCTTATTTCCCTCTGGCTGCCCTCCTAAGGGAATTCCACACTGTCACCATAGACTGTCACCTGTAGAGATGAAATTTTACAAGTCACCATTGTAGAAGAATATTAAATCATCGATATACCTTCCATACCAGATCATTTTTGTCTTGATGAGTGTTGAAAGGGCTCAGGATAAAGTTTTCTGTCCAGTTCAAGGAAGAGGAAGGCACATTAGGGACAAAACTGGCACAAATGGTTTAATGAAACGATCAATGTGTTAAGATGATGTGTTAAGAGGCGGGTTCAGAGATGGACTCTATACCACTGATAGGTCGACCTGGAGGGTTAGACACAGTTTATATATTTTGGGTAACATATAGAATGGATGCAAGAGAGGTGTAAAACAGTGTAGAAGTGTAGTTGGGCTTCCTATACATATTGGTCTGTGCCGCAGATTACCACTGCAAAACCCTTATCTGCTCTTTTTGCCAGCAGGTCTTCATTATTAGAGAGTCAATATGAGCTGCATTCTCCTGCTTGGTTATATTAAACCTGGAGGGTTGTCTGGTGATTTGGAAAAGGGATTCACAAGAAGCTTTCCTGGTAAAAAGCTGTCAGACAAGCATTGTTATTTATAGGACAAAATGTTTACTTTGGTCTAAACATCTCTACATCCCCAACATTAGTATCAGGGGTTTGTGAAGAAGTTAAGGATTTTGGTAGGACCAGACTTTGAGGTGTAGACTCCTGTAGATAAATAAGTCAACTTTTGTTTTGAAAATTATTTGCATCATTTTTTGGTGAAAAACTAAGACCCCAGGACAGCGAGGAGAGACATTCTTCTGATATATTTATCACATTTATCACAGTCCCATCCTGTCTGTTAGTTTGCATGACTGGCTGGTTCTGACTGGCCCCCTCCCCACCTTGTCTTTCACATGTGGGGGATTTGTGATAGTGGTGAAGGGTCTCTAAAAAAATGTCCCATCTCTGCATTGAAGTCATCACTGGTGTGTTCAAGCACATCCTCTGTTTCCTTCCTGACATAGGTTTATAAGACCAAGAGTACACCGTGTCCTCTTGAGAGTCGGCCAGATTCCCTTTCAATTTATTCAATTTGGACTTTTTTAGGAACATTAGTAAACTTCTCAATGTCCTCCTTCAATTCAGTTTCGAAGGACATACTGTATGTTCCTAATTCATAGGCCATTCGTTTTTTGGTTTTGTTTGGCTTCTTCAATTAGAAGTAGAATCAAATTCCAGTGAGCATTTATTCAAGATAGCTTCCAATTTCATCTTAAAGTCTCGATTGTTGTGGCCAAATGATGGAAACTTTTTTATTCGTAGTCCACAGAGAACCATCTCTCCTCTTCAATAACCCAACAGTGTTTATGTTGATCTAGTTTTTTATCCTTTTCCAGTTTTTTCTTTAGTTATACATATATATACATATAGATCACTTAGGTAAGTTAGGTTGCTTTTGTTTCCCAGTAGAGTGTCTTGAACAGTAACATTCTTGCCTTGCTTGTCAGTGGAAAAAATGTAGATTTAGCCGTACTTGAGTACAATTTGTAGAGAAAACATTCACAGTAGATTAAGACTGCTTCCAATAAGAAAAACCCGCAGTTTAAGCACAGTTCACAGCGGAAGAAGGAAGCACTGCCTGGCTCTGATGGCTGAAAATCCAGGAAGTCTTGCATGATGTTAAATGATGCAGACAACATGGAAAAAACAAGGCTCCATCTTCAGATAAAATAATATTAACGTATTCTTCAAGTCAGACCAACATGTGTTGACTCGATATCCTGGTTTCACATGTGCTGGCATGTGAATCCATACTTTCCTTCCACTGAAAATGACATTTACGGCCTTGCTCAGGCATTGCCAACCACAACTCTTGGACGTTGTGTTTGTGTGGCACAGTTGGTAAAAGCACATTAGCGCCTCTCCGGGTCAGAGTTCAGTATCCACTACAGGTCAATGAATTAAATTTCCCACATGAATGAATAGTGCTGTGCTCTATTTTTTTCTTTTTCTTTTTTTCACATTAAATCCTTTTTCAGAACAGCTTAGCCTTTAAATACACTTCCCTGACTTGTTAATTTTGCATATCAATATAAATGGTAAATTAAACAGATTTCACTGCATATTCCAATGTAAAAAAAAGTTATAAATTTAAATTTTGTCAGACATGTTTTCATATTTTTATTCAATTTACATTACAGCTCTTATTACATGTATTATTTATTATATCTCAGGCCATGAATTTTAGATCGCATGGGATTATGTTGAAATTGTCAGGAAATGTTCATATTTTCAAATTTGATTAAAATCTGTGTAGATTTGTTTTTTCAGCCTGGTATTAATTTACTCTTGTCGACATTTTGAGTTGCAGTGACAGTGACAGTGGATGGAAAATGTCCTCTGGTCATACCAAGCCAATAATTTTTTCTTATTTGTTTATTTGACATCCACTCTGTTGTGTCAGAAATGACTGTAACACATGTGTCACATTAGGGTTATATTTATAGGCTTCTTTAACACAGTGATTATAAGTAACGTATAAGGATGTCTGAAAATGATCCCCCACAAAACATCCAAGATTTCAGTTTCTTTTGTCTAGATGATCTGTAGTCTATGAAATAAATGAGGCTTAATGATGATAGGAAATAGACCAGTACTGACAAACATCCAACGCACCTAAACCTCATTTAGTTTCAGACCATGGCGCTGGTAGTTACACTTACAGACATGTCAGGCGTAAGTTTTGGGCCAACATTGAATCATAATTTGTGATCAACAATATACTATAACATTACTTACTTAAGTAGATGTACAGGTATGATTTTGTTCCAACAGAAACAAATAAGCAACATTATTAAATCTCTCTTTCCAAAGGGAAGAGTAAATATTAATAGTTGCTACAGGAAACATGTATTTTTCATCTACCAATTAAGTCAAACTTGAATGTTTCATTTCAAATCTCTATTATGTTGATTGCATATTTCAAGCTCTTCACACAAACTGTCAACAATAATGAGGCAGTGCTGCTTGTTGTGATCTCTATTGATAATTCATGGCAGTCTGAGCTCTCTTTCAGAGTCCAGTCCTCTGGGCCTTAAGACGTTCACAACATCTGGCAGCACCTGCAACCTCGTGCTGTCAAGAGAAATGGACTAATTGCTGTTTATCATATTGCCATGTAATTCCAGTGTATTTAGCGTGCTGTCATTTGATGTCTGTTGCTTTTCATTTAGAATTCATTTATTAATAGATTTGTAAGAGTAATTACACACGTCTGTCTGATGATGTGTTTAGAATCACAAATTGTGTTTTTTGAACATCAGCCTGTTGCTGATGTTTCCACATTTTTTCCCTTGATAATGTTCTATGTGTGTTGCATATTTCCAATATGAAGCATCAATTTAAAGCAACAATTTTATAACTAATTACATACAGTTACATACAGTTACAGGTAATAGTTAAGTAGTAGTAGTAAAATCTGATATGAAGCTTATAACTATGACAATATGTCATTTTCCACAGCTTGTGTTCCACTGAGTTTATCTGCATTCACTGATTACACTTTAACTGACACCTCAACTCCTTTCAATGTTAAACCTTCAAACAGCACTTCAAACCCTTTCAGGTCCAAGGTCTTCACCTTTGAACAAAAACAGAAGTTTTTCAGTTCTTCTAAGTCCCACAACTTCCACTGCTCAGAGACAATTTACTCCAACTGCTCCGGTACTTATATTTCATCCAACACTTCAGTTGACATCAGTTTCGTTCATACACTTGAACTGGCACTAATTTCTTTCAGGACTTAAACATCAACTGACATTTGTAGCTTAATTTATCACTCACACTTTCAACTCATTTCAGTGTCTTCACTTCAACTGACACTTCACCTTCACTCAGCACTTACACTTAAATTGACTTCACCTCTATTCAGTGCTTAGACTCATCTTCATGCTTTTCTAGTTATACATATACAATATACAGTGCAGTTCATAACACATTTTCTATTGTGTTGGTTCAGACATATACCGGATTGAAATAAAACAATTACAGTCAAGTTAAAATGCTGACTCTCTGATTTGATCTCCACATTGGTTAAAACACTGGAAACTATTATTGTCTCGCTGTACTATTCAGAAATGTCACACTGTTCGCTATTACTCAAGGCAAAAGTGTTTAGAAATTGTTTCTTTTTAAAATTCATTTGAAAAACAGTCCGCTCTAGTACACAGCCAATAATAGAAAATGCATTAATGTTCAACTACTTATTGTCTGAACTGCACTCAAGGTCCTGAGAATTTTCTTACAACTAGTTATGTTACAGCAGGAAACTGCCAGGAGCAGCAAAGAAACCATTATCATAATTATTGTCCATCAGCATTTTAGGCCAATCATGTTTTTGTTTTTAAGAGTTATTAATGTTACAAATCATTTGACAATTGGTGTATAAGCATGTACTCAGACTGGTGGCAGATAGTAGGCCTACATATCCTACCTGGATTATTTTTAGCAGTGTTTGCTGCGTGCAGAGGGAGATCGTTGCAAACCTAAAAGTAGCACCTTCGCTGCAGTGCCATTATCAGCGCTGTGCTGGCTGGTACTGCATAACACTGTAAAACGACAGGAGGAGAGACAAATAAAAGTACAAGTGCAATCTAAGCAATCGATTTCATTTTTTTTTTTTCCAATTTCTTCCCATTCAGCCACAGTGTGGCCTGTGAAATTGGGCCTAGCTGCTGTTGAATGAGAGAAAAAGGCTTCCTGTGGTTGTTGTTATTTGATGATAACTCTGGATTCTGTTCACCCCCTCCACAGATGTCCCCTTTTGATACATTGAAACTGATCATCTGATATCTGCACTTTCTTCTTTATAGATATCTCAGACAGAATTTTCTGGTCACAGCAATATGAACGAGAAATTTATTATTATAGTGTGCATTCGCAATATATGATACTGGTTCAGGCTGCAAAACCACACGAATGGCTGAAGCCAATAAAATTAGAAGAAGCGTCTCTAGAGAATATGGGAATGGATGGGATCTTTTGCTGCTTACCCTCAGATCCAGAAAGAAACTGTTTGGTGTTTTTATTCCCAGTACATCCATCATTGCTAGGTTCTAAGGGAAGTAAATGTGTACATTCATCTTTTACTGTTGAAAAGTATGCGCTGTATCTAAATAATTAATTCATGAGTGTTTGCATTCTGTATGTATACACAAAAAGAAAGAGTTTATATTTATCATAAGTGTTCTCATCTTCTCCATAAGGCCTTTCTTTAGGTGTAAGCCTGTCTCTCGTAATCTCTTGGGAAGATGAGAAAGAGGCAGTGTTGGGGGGTTAAATGCTGGAGTCCCAGGTTGGGCAAGAATTGAATTGCAGAAGAGTAGAGGAAGAGGAGACGAGATGGGATGCATGAACAAGAGAAGGTGGGGGGTGTAATTGTAGTTTAAATGTGTGTTTTTGTCAGAGATGGAGGTAATGGGTTATTATATGCTTCCAGGGGCCTGTGGAAGAATGCCTGCAGATGTTGTGAAGAGCCGTGGGCTCCCCCCACCCCGCCGCCCAGGAGGAGACAAATAGGAGCACTATGGGAGGCTGCTGTAAATACAGACCTGCAGGTCCTTCTCCATGTTTAAAAAGTCCCTTTCTCGTTCTTTTTCTTTTCTTTTCTTTCTCACCGACCCCACCTGAGGAGCTGATGAGCAGATGGTCTGAGGCTCCCCGAAAGCACCTTAATTTCCACACAATCCCGCGCAAGCAACTCAAACAGCTGACAAAGCTGTTTTCTAATGGTTGTTGTTTAGCTGCACAACTGCACATTTTGGAAGTTTTTTCTGGTTTTGTTGAGGCTCTTTTATTGTCATTTTATTGACAGATTTTAGCTTTAAAAGAATAGTTGGCCATTCTCCGAAATACACTTAGATGAGAAGATCAATACCACTCTGATGTGGTGAACTATTCCTTTAAACGGTTTAGGCTAAATAATGTCTAGTTTGCACCAAGCTGTACTTTCAGCAAGGAGCTGAAAGGTATGAGATAAACATTTATATTTATAATTTAACAGTCCAACCACACTGCCAAGAATTCCTCGAGACTGAATTCATTCGAGGGGCGATAAGATTGTACAAATATCAGTCTATTGGAAGCTGCCTGAGTCTTATCCAGTCCGCTGCAGTCATAATGGGTGGTCCTATCATGTGGCGATAATAACCATTCATGCTTGCATAGCCATGAGATGGAAGGCAAACTCTCGATTTAGCGGAGACGAGCCCCGAAAAAGGAAACGTCCTCTTTTCTTGTGTTGAAAACCATGTTGAAAATGCGACGGCACTGATAACATCGGATCAAAGCTCACGCGTTTCGATGCGTCTGCCAAACCCGACAGCGCCTGGAGGGAGGCCCAAGGTTCACATTGGCTGCAACTTTGGGGACAGTTTCAGGAAGCCGCTGCCGGGTGACCGTGCATCGTCTGCCCTTCAAGTTGTAAAAGCAAACAAATAAGGCTGTGCCGCCTCCCGCTGCGAGGTCGACTCATTTGTTCCACTTGTCCGGCTGATGGATTTGGTTTTATAAAATTTGGCTTTTTTTAGCTTCCCGCTAATTAGTTAAGGGAGGGGGGAGAAAAAAATGCAGTCCACACATTTTGTCCAATTTGACTAGCCTCTTTTTTTCCCTCTCCTTCTAAATCGTCCTCCTGTGGTCTTCTTCACAGACCTGTGCGTCTGCAGCATGGCTGAGCTCTCCCCGTGTCACGGCGAGCCGGAGTGGACCCGGAGGCTCAAGACACCCAGCAGGGAGGTCTGAGGCTCTAATAGCAGAATCGGATTAGAGGAGTCCCCCGGCGTGCGCTGCCATGCACCCGTGTGCGAATGCTCTGCCTGTCATCAATATTGAGGCGGTGGCGCGGGGAGATCTATCAGCAAATCCGATTGCACGCAGAGAGTTCTGAGGTCCCGGCAGAAAAGGCTGGGATGGGCTTTTTCCCCCCTCCCACTTTCCTTTTACATTATTTCAGGCCCCAGGAGAGTATTCTCCATCATGTCAATGTAATGTAGCACACAGAGGCAATCATGCAGCCTCTCTGGCCTCAGGGCTGCCTGCTCGGAGGAGAAAATGCAACTTTAGCACTTAATCATCTCACCCATAGCTGCCGCCCCAGTCTATGGGAAGGTTTTCCACACAATATGAAACCAGATCCCTCACGGTGGGGCATGTTGTGTTTCCCTCATGGTCAGGGGGCTTTCGCTCCTCTATTTCCCCTCTTCTCCATTTGAAGATCAGCGAATCCGCCGCCTCAGACCTGTGCTTATATGTCAATTCAGCCCATGCGGAAAAAGACCTCAGTTGGGCGCGATGTTACCTGCCGACACCTGCTGAAACATTCAGATTCATGAATCCCATCTCCTGGCTGAGGAGCGCGAGGCAATCAGAGTCGCTCTCGTGCGATCAATGCCGTGGCACTGAGGAAGAACATGTATGCCAGAGCTGAGTGATGTGGGGCTTTATTGATATTAGCTTACATGCATACCAGACATTACTGTTTCATGTTTCAAGGCCGCAGAGTTCAAATTTGATAGGGAGCAGATATGATGCAGCCGTTGTGTGTGTGTGTGTCCAAGGAAAACGAGAGAGAAAAAAAAGTAGTGTGTGTGTGCGTGCATGCATAGAAAATGAACTGGGTGGTGTGTGTATTATCAAGTGATTGATCGGCTGCACGCATGGCTCCAAGGGAAGACATGGGGAGAGGTCAAACAAGACTGTTCCAAATAGACCTGTCGGAATCAGCCTCGGGGAGGCCTAACTGGTTAGACAAGGGCGATACTTTTTTACCGCAAGTGCCCTTGCTTTAATGTGCGTGGACTGGACAAGCCCATGTATTATTCACTGGTCTCACTGGGTGATAAATGGGAGACCTCCATTCCAGAAGCAGTGGAATATTCACCAGTGCTTATCTCTTTTAATCCCATGACCGCGGGCCAAGTCACCGAATTAGTGGGCAAGGCATAACAGCGCTGCTTAAACTGCAGGGGCAAGGTTGTTTAACCGGGAGACTATCCGAAAGCTATTTGTTTGACAAATAAGCTTGGCGAGGTTAGCCGACAGTGTTTACAGAACATATTTAAAAAGGAACACGTGTAGGATTTATGCTAAAGATGAATTTGCAGTTGTGACCCCTCGCTGTATGTTTTCTAGTTGTTGTTTTTTTTAAAACATCTGCACATTTATTTATTCCTCCCCCCGGCTGTGTTTGATGTACAACAGGAAGGCGAGGAATTAGAGCCAAGTGGATGGTTGTATTTTTAACGCTGTGCCATCAAAATAAATGTTATGGCAATATGTTAGTGAATAAATCAGATTCAGTTACAGTTCTCTCTATGATTTGTTTTTACTAGATTACATTTACTTGGGGTTTATAAAAAGGCTTAATTTCACAGTGTCAAGTAATTGAAGGCAGGATTTTTTTTGGTTTGTCATGACATGTGTCTAAAAACTGTTTGTCTGTGTGTTCATTTTGTATGTGTGTGTGTGTGTGTTTGCATAAATGTGTGTGGGTCACACTGTGCAAGCATTGGTCCACATTTGTTCTGTGGTTTCTGTGTGTTTTTTCTCTTCACAGATTATATTTACCTACTGTGTGTGTCACTATATTTTAACAAGTTTTGGAAGTATTCACACATTTGGCTTAAAAAACTAGTCATAGTCTATGTTTTGTTATTGCCAATAAATCTGTGGTTGTCCATTTGTTTCACTGAAGATAAATGTGAATCTTTAAGAACAGCTCACAAATAAGATAAGATAAACCTTTATTCGTCCCTCAGTGGGGAAATTTGCAAATATATAGTTTTACTGTTGTTGAAGACTTAATAATTCCCTCAAACACCTGGGCGCTGTAGTCTTTAGCAAACGGTCGGGAAGCAGGGTTAAATTGCATACATGTTGGGAACGATTTGCAGCCGCAGATTAACGCACATCTGGCGCTCTAGCGAGTAATTACAGCTCCAGAACGACGTATGTGGGACTGACTCAAACTAAACTACAGCGCCCATGTTCATGGTAATGGAAGAACGAGTCACCCAGTGCAGCAGCGTGTCTCACAACAGAGCTCTATTGCACAAAAGAATAAGATACACAGACAGTACTTGTTAGCAGGATCAAGTAATCTTTTCCTGGAATTTGTTGTGGAACCTAAAAATACTCCATTTTGTATACAAAATCTTTACCTGCAAAGTAACTTACAATAAAGCTGGAGGAAGCAAAAAGCAAATTCTTTATATCTGAAGTGTCATGATGTAGAAAGAAGCATAAAATGGAAAAGTACTCAAGTAAAGTGCAAGTACTTGAAAACTGTGCTTGATTAAATGTCATTTAATGAAGGAGAGGCTTAATCTTTTACTCTTCAGTTTAAACACAAACGTTGGTAGATTTTGATGCACTTTTCTACTAGAGTTTCTTCCAGAGATTTGTATTGCAGAGACGATTCCCCATTCTCCTCAGCCCTCTCCCTCATATCACAGCTATTTGGAAGAAGCAGGAATCCTACAGTACAACTACACCAGCAGCCTTTGTTTTCCCCACACAGAAACTGGATGTCTGCCACAGAGCTTTCTAGAATACTAATGAGGCTGGTTAGCGAGTCAAAGTTACTGACCTGAGGTGTCGGGATAGAGCGCAGACCAAGGAGTGGTGGGGTTGAGTGCAGCCAGACACCGTCTGCCACAATAAGACTGGAAATGTCAGAGTTTATTACCTCCGGCCTGGCTTGCCCTCAGTCGGCCAGGGCTGATAGCGAACTCCACTCATGCCTCATTTGTCCTATTATGGGGATTTTTGGGGGGGATGATGAAGGCAAGCACAAAGATTTTGTTACACTACAATCGCTGCTGCAAAAGTGAGATGTTTTCCATTATATCTCCCCGACTGGAGACATGTCATATTTTACACCTCTTGTAAGGCATACTGTAGCTTCTAAGGGACATATTACCTGTCACACTGACACAACTCTACCAGTGTGCAGTGTGAGTGATCTATAATTAGGTGTTCAACCCCAGAAGAAGCCCCACACACACACACACACACACACACACACACCTCCACATCAGGGATGAGCGTTAGTGGAGAAGGAGGATTTTGAACAGCCTCTGGAAGCGATGTCTCTCCACTCCTCTCCGTCTTCGCTCTCCACTTCACCTGCCCTCTTCTGTCTGTTTTTTTTTTTTGTTTCATTTTGCCGCTGATTATGTTTCTGTCAGCCCGTATCTCCCATTCTCTCCGCCGATCGTCTCTCACTCAACCCAACTTTTCCAACTTCATTTAAATTCTGTTCCACCTCCTTCCCTCTCCCTCTCTCCACATCTCTCCACAGGTGGCGAGGCCAGAAAGAAAACAGAAAGAAAGAAATGAAAGAAAAGAGAATGATCCCCCTTTTCTGCTCCTCATGCCTTTCCATGAACGCTGTGAGGGTTCGGCTTGTCAGGCAATTAATGTAGCTCTTCGTGGCTATGAGGAGCCTCTCCATTATAAACAAAGCCTATTCATGAGCGAGGAGATAACCCCTGCGCTTTCATTTGTATCGGGGGGAGAGTAATTACCCCCATGCAACTAATCTATCTCTGCAGCCACCGATTCATCCTCTATGTGGCATCTCTGTTTAAGGAGGCATCCCCCCATTTCTGCCATTTTTTTGAATTCATGCTTCAATGGAACATTATGGAGAGAGAAAATATCTAATTCCATGAGTGCAAATTTGTGTCAGTCTCCCAAATGGCTCATCATAATCATACATCACAACCACTTGGTATTAGTGAGCTGCATGTGCAGGAATTCAGGCGTAGATGTGGTTAAATGCAGTATAAATATTTCCTATTACACTAAAACACCGTTTAATGTAACAGCGGATCATAAATAAAAGTGGTTGTATGAAGAATTTCGGGAGAGAAAAGTCATGCAAAAATCAGCTTTTACAGGCTGAAAAGTTCCAAATTTCAATCCAAGCATAGAAAACGCATTTTAATTGAAAGAAGAGAGAGTTATAGTGGCAACTGAGAGTTATTGGATCCTTTATTTCTAATCTGGAAGCCCTACATCCTCATAATGCACGAAGCCTACCCTCATAACCTGAAGTGTTTCCTTCATTTGTGTTTCCATATAACAGCGCATTTGCCCAGAGTGCGTTCTGATGGGCTTAAATTGAACAATTACTGAGTAAAAATGTTTGCAAGAAGCAGCTATTTGAAACCATCAAAGTGGAGCCGAGTGATTTTCTGTGGAAGAGCAACATTGCCATCTATCACTGAGAAACAGAACTGCGGATACGCCACAAAAGCTGAAATCAGATGTTTCACATGTCTGCAGATAAAGATAATCCTGATACTTGTGAAGATTTGTGGACAGAATGCTAAAACAATCCAACTATAGCTGTGGCGTCTTGTTTGCAGCCTACAATAACCAAAAAACTTACATTTAGTCAAAGAGTAAAATGTTGTGAAGAACTAACAGATTAACTAACTAACTAAAAGTTGATCCTAAGGAGGCCAGACATGGTCCCCTCCTCCTGTCACTCTGTTCTGACTGACACGCTGACAGACGTTCTTCATGCACACAATGCTGCCGCCATGGCTTTTAGACTGGAACGTTCCACCGTCGGCCTGAGATTAATTCCTCAGGCTCGTGCTCAGGTTGTGTATTTGCATTGGATGCGGCGATGCTGCCACATTGTCGAATGATAATCCCACCTCGCTGCCCGTCCCACCAGCCCCTCGTGCGGGTTGTGATTTAATTTCTCCCGGCTAAATTAGTGCAGAGTGTAGTTTATTGAGTGGCCTGTCTGCCTGTGTGAGAGATTACAAGTGAAGGTGGTGGGGATGGGTGATTAAACGTGAGGCTGATGCGGCTGGTGTGTTTGCTAAGTTGCTGGGATGGCGGCAGTGACATCTGGGGTGTGTGATGCATGACCTTTCCTTTTTTTTTTTTTTATTAGCGCACATGCAGCATTAAGTGCATCCATCCGCACACAGAAACACACACGGCGAATGCCACAGGAGTGTGTCATTATGATTGAGAGAGATGGCTTCTTTCTTAACCATAATTTCATGCATAATGTCACAGATCTGGATGCCACGCAGCCCCACTGGTCTCCCCTGAATCCTAATTCCACATTCAGATTGGTTTATTTCGGAGACGCCTCGGCAAATCATGCCCCTAATTAATCGGAATGATGCATCGATTTCAACTTCCTTCTTCCCTTTCCTACGCAATTTTCAAGGGCTTATGAGGAATACATGAGGAAACGGAAACACAATCAAAGCAGAGAAGCTCTCCAGAAAAAGAGAGTGGGCTGTGGCTCTTCCAGATGAAGCATTTGATTACACCAACTCGCTGTCATTTTTGCTGTGCTATAAATCTGCAGGATAGATATCCTAATCAGAAAAGGTAGAACTATCCAGGGCAAATGCAAACAGGTGTGTGTAAATACATGTTGCATCTCGAACACTGAAGTTCCAGCAGGCTTTGTCACCTTTTTTCCAAGCTTAGTCCACTACTTTTCTTTTTTTTTTTCATATCAACTTTGACTCCCCTCTCCCACTCTCCTTCCCCTCCCTCCATCCTTTGCTCTTCGGCTCTAACAGCCCTTGACAGCTGGAGATGAAATAGAAATTTTGATATCAAACACCTACACAAAGGAGGGCCTGACCTTTGATCAGCACGCCGTTTGATGTTGTGACATGAAATTTGCATCATGGGAACCCGGGCAGCGGACGCTAGCACGAAAGGGCTAATGCCAGAGCCCTGTCAGGGAGCTGCGAAGGTCAAGGGCCTATTAGGAAGAAACAAGCCCTCTAATCCCACACAAGGGCCCTGCACAGCATTTGATGTTCAATACACAGAAATAGAATAGAAAATTGAGCCCTGAGAACAGAGCGACGACAGTGAGACTATTCATTAGGTATTAGCCCGTGAGTGAGCAGGGAAGGAAGGGCATTATGGAATTATTATTAGATATGACATTGTGTTTAGAGCAAGACATTCATAACCTCTGCTGGTCAAACAAGATGATGGTATAACTCCTGCTGAAAGAAAAATCTGCTCATTCGACACCCCAATTTGTTAAACCACCCGTAAAGCATTTCAAAACTACGGCGCAGCTCCTCACCAGAAATCAAATCCTCTCTCAGGTTCACGGTGGCCACTTTAGAACATATGGCACGCTCCATCCCAATGTTGTCTATTGATCTGTGGACAGGTGGATCAGCAGAGCCTCCAAGGCCGTTTAATTATTCAAGCTGGCACGTCATTTTTCATGCTCACTGCTGTTTCAGGAGACCAAAAATAAACCTGTCACTCCCATTGTCCATCTTTCATAAGACCATCAGCTTGCAGCCTCATTACCTGCACGGCACAGGTGAGGGGAGAGAGGGAGGGTGAGGGAAGGGAAGGACAGAGGAACATTTACACATATATACTTTCTATCTCGCTCACTCGCTCTCTTTCACACACGCTATTTAACAGGCCGGACAATCATTTGATCTCATTTCAGGCAATAACATCATCTTTCCTCTGTCCTGCAATCAATATTTCAGTTGCACCTTTGGTCTCATTTTTCAAAGCGCAGTCATAATACATTGCAAAATGTAAGGGTTAGGGTTCCTGTAGTCGTTTTATGCATGTTTGTGTGATCCCAAATCACTTAGATATCACATAAATGGGACGCCTTAACCTATATTTGAAGTGTGTAAACACAAGCAGTGAGTCAGAATACCTCATATGTGTACTGATACATGAATGTTCCATTGTATTGAATTCCTCCAATTAACAACATTTATATTTTCATACAAATCTAACATGACACAGTTTAAATTTTGTAAACGTGCTGAGATACATCATGTATTTATTATACTATCATATTATATTTATTATTTATTATAAATTTAGAAGAAGAGGTGCAATTCAAGGCTAATAATTTACATTATATTTAGCAGTGTACTAGTGTGACTTTGGAGACCAAAAAAAAAACCAGGATCCAGCCATGACAGACAAAATTCTTAAACAGGTGTATGTAAATTTATTTTACATCTCAAACACTGAAGTTGTGGTGAGTTTTTTCTGCCTTTTTACACATTAAAAAAATGAAGGTATGACTTAAAACTATCCTCAGAAAAGTTACGATAACTTCATTAGCCTACAGCCCTCAGATGGACTCTTGGTAGTAATGCTATCAGTTCTCATCATGTCTCCAGAATTTGAAAACCAACAGAATAACATTAACATATTATATTCAACAATTCCTTTTTGTGCCTGAGGCAAATGAAAAAATGACAATTTCCTCAACAAGCATGTCGGCCCAAGTGCCCCCATATTTAAAGTAGGGTCATTTAAAGTAGTTGATGTTGAAACAAGACTAAGAGTCCATGAGCAGGAGGCTCTATGTCGGCACAGCAGCTAAATGCTGCCATCAGCATGCAAACACACTTACAGCGACTGATAACATGCCGATGTGTAGCAGATATATGATATGTTGACCATCCTAGTTCTGTGTGATAGCATGCTTGCAACATTTTGCAGCTACTGTATTTGGTCACAGCCCAAAGTATTAGACAAATTAGATTTTTGACTTGATGATGGCACTAGATGAAAATCACCAAAGTGATTACAGTTCATTCTGATGAGGGCATGAAGGTCAGTAGGGTAAATTGCCCCTTGCTGCAAACATGATCAACAATGTTATGCTGTGCCAACAACATCAGGTTTTCTAATTAGTGTAAAAACTTGGCCAACACAAAAATTTGGATGCCAATGGAACTGCAGTATACACACACTCCTACTATAAGTAATTGTGAGCCGAGGCCCTCAGAGGTTACATTATTAAAGATGCCACACACACATTATGTTCTTATATTCACAGTTCATAACACTCTGCTTGCATTTTTCTGACAAATCAGACAAACAGCTTAATGATTTAATCTTATACTTCACCATGAGATTCATGGTACAATGTGCCAATCACTCTTATTATGACTTATTTCTGACCCAGACTGGCACCACAGATATTTCCTGGATAACCTTTGGTATTTTCTTTTGTAATAATAACCCTTATTCCCTCAGTGAAAATCAGCAGTCATTCCAGATATCCACTCCTGATGGATCCGAACGGGTCGGAGTTCAAGAACCTTTCTCACTTCGACACATTCCTTATGCATCTCAATAATCTCCCAGGAGAGATGAAAAAAGCCCAAATACACTCCACTGTATTGCATTACCTCACTCACCATATTTCCTGACAGCACTATGAGATAAGACTTTTCAGGTCAGACATTTTTAAGACTCAGGAGTTTGCCAGCCTTGATCAATAATTTTGTTCTCTGTAATTATCTCACCATTGCACTCATTAATTACACTTTCAAGGCTCATTTCCAGTGTTGGCCACAGATGCCTGTTCTGTGGGGGCATCCAGAGAGGTGAGGGGGCGGCGCAGGAGAGAGAGAGCGAGGCCTAATTAATACTCTGCCTCTCCGTCTGAGGTTGGCTGCCACTCGCAGGGGGGTAAAATGCAAGCGCTCTGTCATCTGAGACTTCACCAAGTGGGAGACAAACGAGGTCTTTGGCGGCCAAATCGATAAGTTCCTCTGATGAGCCAAATTTAGAGAGCACTGCTTCTGCTTTGAAGTAATCCACCAGCACTACTTTAACATCAGCCGTGTCTGTCTGTCTACCTATCCACCTCTTTGGACCAGACTGAAATATTTCAACAGCTATTGGATGGACTGACTACATATATTCATGGTGCCCACAGGATGAGTCCTAATGATTTTGGTGAATTCTGGTGATCACCTAACCTTTCTTGTAGAGAAAATGCAGACCAGTGCCAGCTTGTCAAATAGGCCCATCTCAACATCTACTAGAAGATTGGCTCAAAACTTTATACTGACATTCATGGTCCTTAGACTTGACTTTGGAGATCCCCTGACTTTTCAACAACGATTGAAGAGCTTGCCATTAAATTTGATACAAGCATTCATGTTCTCCATCGGGATGCATTGTAATATTTTTTGTGAGTCCCTGACTTTTTTCTTGTGCCGAATACCTGCAAAACGAATGACAATCCCATTAGCCTCAGCTGTATTTTGTGTTTGGTGCTAATTAGAAAGTGTTTGCATGTTATCACACAGAACCAAAATGGTGAACATGGTAAAGATTATAGCTGCTAAACATCAGCATGCAAACACAGTAATTGGGAACATGGGAGCGTGCTGGCATTAGTATTTGCGTCTGTGTCTAAGTATAGCATGACTGTTGACTGTTATAGCAAATGAGTAGATTTCAAAAATGAATTTCAGAATTATGTTGATGTTGAACTACATCTGTGATGGCTACTTTTGGACTCAAGGGAAGCACAGAGAGTCAGTCTGTTCCCTCACTGGCCTTCGACAAAATCCCTTCCTCCACATGCTCCTTTTTCTACTTTCCCATTCTCTCAACATGGAGAAGAAAACACTGCCAATCCTGCTTTTTCAGGGCGGAAAAAATGATGGAACGAGCCTGGCTGATAGCAAATCCAGAGTGATGCTTGACGTTGCTAAATGTGATCACTACCTTGCCAACCTCTCCATCTGTCCGGGAGGCGGGGTCGCCAGATTGGCTGAATAATTTCACGAGACCCAAACAGCTGTCAGCTCCCATCTATGGCATGTTCCCATCACAACACCTGGATACAGTGGGTGGAGAAGCGGAGAAGCCAACATCGTCACGAGATTAGAGAAATCAGGTTACAGTGCTCGTGTAGAGATTAGAGTTAGAATATTAGCTGTGTGTGACTCCCTTCACTTAATGTCACAGTTTGCCACTGTTGAGTGCACAGAAGCATTATGGGATACATGTTCCTCAGAGTGCAGTGCCAGCCCCAAATTATGCTAATTATCATGGTTAGTGTTTAGGTTGAAATCCACCAGAGGGCAGACAGAGGTCAGTATTAGTTATACATGCAGCAGCTAATGTTCTCCTCTGAACAACCTGAGCAAAGCATCAACTGGTCAGAGATCAGCTGGAGACGCACAGAGAGGTCTGGCACACTGATGCCATCTGCTGTCTGTTGCCCCTAAAACCACTCTTTTGTTTCAAATCATTGTTAAATACTCATGCACAGATTCATTAACAGTGTGTATTAGTATAAAAATGCTTGTCCACACATGGTATAGGAAAATATATCTGTAAGATGCTTTCAGGTCTCAGAAGTGCTTTTCATTCATCTCAGTTACAAATGATTGAGAAGCTCAACCATGCGATGATGTTAAAGTAAGTCCTGTTTGGCACATGGCATGCACATGGACGCCTTCTGAAAACCATACAGCCGTTCAGCAGTGGAGAGGGCAAGTGCAAGAGAGGCTATTAAACCCCTGAAATATAAGTGGTTTGGCATGTGGATGGAGGGGGGCAGAGAAGAAATGTAGAGAAGAGAAATAGTGGAAGAGGAGGAGGAGGAGGAGGAGGAGGGTTCAGAGAGGAGAACCAGCTGGGGTCGTACCTCGAGTCAGGATACAGCTGCAAGCGCAGTGGCGTGTATGGAGGCTTAGGCCAAGCCGGGCCTGAACATGGAGCAGTTTCACGCCTCAGCTGCAGAGAAGTCAACTGGGAAACAGGGGGCTAATAAAGAGACTGGGAGCAGATGAATTTCTGAGTTTGCTGAGCTTTTCTCCAACACAAGTCTATTTTAAAGGTACTGGACTGTGTCTGTATGTACTGTATGAATCTTGCATACGTCCGAGTGTATTCTATAAGCATGTATCCGCGTATGGCTGCTTCTGTATTTTTTTTACAACACCATATGGTAAGAGACCTGATGCTGGCCATGACATGAGAAAACATCTGGCTGTCTGTCATCCAACAGGTACGAATCTTCCAACCTGAGAGGTCCAATAAAACCAGTCAGCCTTTGGCAAACACTGTTTGTTGTGGCTGTTCTGAGATCGTCTGAGGAGATTCATATCATATTAAATAGGTTTTACAGTGCTCAAGTGATTATTATTATGTCTGATTTTGCAGACATTCTGGCTCAGTTCTGGCTCATTCATCAGACAGAGAGTAAAGTGCCAGCTTCCTCCACAAGGGGGCAAACTCTCTCCAATGTTTGCATGTAGGCCCAACACTGTAATACATGTATACAGTACGCTGCAGTTACTGAAACAACACATCTGTCTCATAAGTATGACAAAAGCAGAATAATTGTTTGGCTCAAGTGTTCGAGTTTGAGCCTTGACCTGCACTTGAGTCTGTTGTTCTAGCAAGGCTTTAAAGCAGAGCGACTCCCTTTCTGCTTCAAAGGCATGCGTGCCTTTGCTTTCACCTCGGAAATTAATTTCCAACCCTGATACACAAACTTGGTCATTTCTTCCCCTTTTCGGTGATTTTTTTTTATTGCTCCAGGCAGGAAACAAACACAGGAGGTTTTGTTATACGCTGCAGTGGGGGGTTGAGACCCCCCCCATCCCTCCCAGAGACTCAACTTGATGTTGGGAGATGAGACGGGAAACAGGTGTCACCCATGACCTTCACTGCTCAAACACTACAGGCCTCACAATCAGGGGCGCTCCGGGGGGGGAGGCTGGTCTCCTCACAAGCTACTTTACCGTTTCTCCTCTCATCGTTTCCCTTGTCACTGACAAATATTAGGTAACCCCACACTCCCACGTTTGTCATCAAAGATTATTTCCATCACAGCCGATGAGTGTTCAGGATTGTGTGTTTAGCATCAATACCGCATTACCCGGTTACACCACGTTTCTCCCCGGTCTCACCTCGACTCAGAAAGATGACCCCTCGGACAAAGAAGGGAACACAAAGTAATAACCTCTAAATCCCGACCACTGGCTTATGTGAAGCCGGAGACGATTGGGAAGTCTGCTGCTGAGAAGGATGGATGTGGGAGCCGGCCTGTGTCTGTGTCCTCGGCGCGTCTGTCAGCGCTGCTCCTATCGCCCACTCTGTTTTCCTCATAAGAAAAAGATTAATTCTGCAGATTATCAAGCTTCAATAAAGTACTTACTGTTAACCAGTGGTTGGGAGAAGTTGATGCCTTGTGCAGGCGTGCGGATGGGCGGTCAAACAGAGGCAAAGGGCACAGTAGACACCAGTACACCTTCAGTAAATCTGAAAGTCTGCTTTGCTACACCTGAGGACACAACAGCACACATTTACTGAAAACTAGAATAAAGGCAGAAAGACTTTAGGTATAGAGTCAAGAAGGAATGTGTCCAAAACGTCCAGCTCAGCAGAAATAGATGCAAGTGGCAATTTTTAGTTCGTTGCATTTTGGTTTTTCAGACTTTCTGAAGATAAGAAAAACTTTATGCAAAATATGAAATGAAAGAAAACTAAAACATGCAAAAGAAAATCATTGCACCACTGCCTGGTCAAATATTATTGAGTGCACAGTTAGTGAAATTTCAAAACTATTGAACACCATCCAATTACTTTTAGAGAGAAGAAGAAAAGAAAGGATGAATAAGAAGATTCCAGCACTCCTAAATGTGTAACAGCAAAATTTAATATTCCACTCTGACCATTGCAGGATTGTTAGGAACATACTACAAATTATAATAAGTAACAATCTGACAAACAGTCCTAAAAGGAACATAGTAAGAAGATTTGGGTGAGTTCTCATCTTCACGCTACTTGCCCTCACGCTGAGAGAGCGAGCCACGTCACATTATCCCCAATGATCCTCAATAAGTCGACCAGTTATTCTTTGACACATAAACAAACCCTCTTTAAAAAAAAAGGCATTTTCTTCTTGAGTCCACTTCCATTCAGCCTGTATTTCATGCGAGCAGCTGTATGTCATAGCTTTATGGCCATTATCTCACCACAGACATGACCATAGAAATCCCTAACCATTTGTCTATAGAAGGGCGCCTGTTTATGGACTAATGGTTATCCTGGTTGTGTGTCTATGGCATGAGCCTGACAGCCAACTGTTTGACACTGAGGCCACAGAGACAGATGGCAACCAAATGCCTTTTATTGCCTGCCTTTACCACTTGTGTGTCCCGATCACATCAGTCATGAACACTGCGGGGACTACTACTACTACTCTCTCTCTCTCTCTCTCTCTCTCCCCCAGGCCCTCAGCCTATCAGATCAAAATGAACGCTTTGATACAATCAGTGATTTATGCGTTTCATATTTAAACCTGCTGTATTCTGCATGCATGTCTGTGAGCACTGTATCTACTGTGTGTGTGGTGTCTGTGTGCACACATCTACTGTGTGTGTACATACAGTAAATGTTATGTGTGTGTGTGTGTGTGTTTGCACTTTAGAGTGTCATATTGCCACGCTATGTGCTGACACAGCGCCTAGAGCTACAGGTCGCACCTGGTGTGTGAGAGCACTTCGCCAGCTGCTGATGCTTGAGTGTCAGATGCACACACACACGCACACACACACACGCACACACACACACGCACACACACACATTCATACCAAATGAACACAACTGTATATTTGTTCATTCCATTCCTTACACATGTGCGCATGTATACATACGCCCTCATTGACATATGCTCATTCGTGTCACGCATGGGCTACAGTGCATGAATGCATATTTCTATATTCATGAAGGCAACAAAGGAAAACACACACTGCAGAGAGATGAATGCATGAAAAGGTATAATGTACTTATAAACAAATATTTAATGCTTTACACACCTTAACATCCATACTTCAACATAATACTGAAAATCAAGAATTTTGGAGGCACATAATGATCTGCCATCCCCTTAATTCATTTGGTGTTTCTGAGCAAACAATAAATAGGCCCAGCGTGGAATTATTTCATTCTCTGACCCAGTAAACAGTAGGTAGGTATACTTTAACAGTGCCTTTGACATTGTGAATTATCCACAGCTCAGCCTTTGTAATTCTTAACTTGGTCATGTTCCCCTGACTGTTTACTTTGTCCCAGGCCAAGAACCAAGTGACAAGTGTTGAGATTTGTACCCGTACACACACATCTTTCCACTGATAGCACACTAAGAGAATTCACACATTGTCCCGACCGCTTCAAAGAAGAAACACGAGATCAAAGACCGTCTAGACTCATAACTACCGCAGTGCCGTGCTGTCAGGGTGAAGCGTGGAGTCGGCTGACATTTTGTCAAGATAAAACAGGAACCTCGCGATCCTGAATCAAACAGCAATTTGCCAAAAGCGTGTGGCTGAAGTTGGAGATAAGGAATCAAAGTGGTGCTGGCACCAGTCAAGCCACCGCTGGGGCTCGAACGGTGACGCTCACAGAGCTACTATCACTTTATTCCAATACAGGCTAATCTAATCAGTCATATTACAGTAAAGACAGACTGGAGGTGAAACCGTATAGACGCCAGAAGCCCAACACTCCAGAGATTAAACTCGTGTCAGACGAGACAGGAGACAGTCTGCAAGAGGGAAAATAGAGAACGAAGTCAGGACTTTTACTGCACATACATGAGAGATTAACACTATTTATAGAAGATATGTATTTGTGTTTTATTGATTTTGCATATCAACTTTATGTTATTGCTTCTGCAGCCTTGTTTTCAACTCAAAAGGTGCCTCTTTTCTAACATCTGGCAACTCGCAGCATAAAATGCTTAAACAGCAGGCCTGTTTTCCTCCAAAGGAATTTCCTCCATGCTCAGTTCTTGTTGACACATATTTGTTTGTGGTGGGGCAGGGAGGAGAGAGGAGGGCGAGGTGAGAGGCAAGGAAACCATCATACCCCCTTCCGAGATGGACAAGCCCCTATTATCCCCTCGTCCACCCCCCCTCCTCCTTCTCTGAGTGGGGGCTCATAATTGGGCCTTTGTGCTGTGTGTGAATTCTTCGCCTGCACACACTTTCCCAGACTGTGTCCGGCCACCAAACAGATTGGGTCTGTATGCAGAGGACACACACACACACACACACACACACACACACACACACACACACACACACACACACACACACACACACTGCCCACAAACGTACACACACACAGGACATGTCACACAACCATGCCAGACCCTTCTCATGCCCCATTAATTAAAAAAAAGCAGCACAATAACAAGAGAAGGAGTTTGAGGAGACCTCGGCCCCTGGAGGAGGCCGTGCACCCCTGAATCTGCGGCTCTGAAACACACAGGACACTCGGCAATGTTTTTGTAACTGGGACGTTTGAAGTCATTGAGGGAGAATGCATCATTTTTGGGGAAAAGGGGGAGAGAGAAAGGCGATGGCCAAAGGTCTATTGTTTGGCCTTTCCTCGGCTTTGTTCACATTATTGAACATTGTGGAAAGCAGCACGGCTTGGAAGAAAGCGACCTACTGCCAAGGCAACCAGAGGCTGTTAGTGCTTTAGAGCTCACAGCTGCACAGGCTCTTCTCTGACAGAGCCCTGTTTTTGCCATCAGTGATAATGGCAAGGAGAGGGAGTTTGGGGGCAGGGGGAGTGGGCTGTGTGCGCCTTTTAAAGGGAGCCTCCTACTTTTTTCTGTCTTCTAGAAGTGTCAAGCTTTTCTCTCCTTTTCCGTCCTCTTGTTTCTCTGCACCTTTCCTCGGTTTGTTTCGGCCACTCACTCACATTCCCACCTCATCCCTGACTTTGTCACATGCCCTCTTGACTCTTTTCACTCATTCTGTCATTCACTCACCTTGTGTTTCTTTCACCTCCCCCCCTCTCTCTCTCTCTCTGTCTCTGTCAGGTACCTAGGCATGTGACGAGATAACCATGCGCCGTACAGCCGATTTGCTCTATAAGTCAGCCACTCGTTAGTGCTGTCAGATTTGCTTCGTTTGGACGCTCCTATCTGTCAGCAAACAAGCTCCGCGATCCATATCTCTTGAGTCCATTTTCTATCAGCGCAGTGGCAGTGAAAACATCACCTTTTCATGGCAAATGTCTGCATTGTGATCATCAGAGACAAGAGAATATGATTTGTGTCCCAAGACAGATATCAGATAGCGGTGAATTGTTGATTTGAATGAAAGAGACAGAGACAGATTTATAGCAGGGCAGAAAAAAAGGGTGTTTGTAGCTGCGTGTGTGTTTGAATTCACACGTCCATGTGCGTCTGTGTTAACCTGTCTGTCTGTCTCCTTGAAGCATTTGCGTCTCCTGACAAATAGGAAAGTTCCAGCTTGCAGCGCCTCGCAAAAAGTACGCTTCCCGCCATTTAAGAGCAGGACAAATGGGAGCGGGGCGCTTTCACAATTCAAAGCAAACAACATGATGGATTCTGGCAGGGATTTCCTCCAAATCAATAGTCATGCTTTTTCGTTTGGAATGTAGCTGGAACATCTGCTGCCCGAGGTCCGACCAACAGGTGCTGCAGAGCGGCACAGTGTCGTGAGAACACAGAGCCCGCTGGGAACGGGGCAAGGCCAGGTGCTCCAGAGCCATGTACATCTGCGGGGGAATCCACTTTATTAAACCAAGCAGAACTGTAAACTTGATCCAGGACAGAGCAGAGTTTAACATGGGGGCCAGCTCGCCCACGCAGGCCAACATCGCCTCACAAGTCTCTGCACAGATAGGAGACGGCTTCTTCTAACTCACTTCATATCCCCGTCTGTCACAACAAGCACTGTTGATGCAAAGCAAGCAAAAAGAAGATGTCTAATTTACAGGTCTTGTAGGACATGTGGAACATGCAGAGGAAAAAATACTGAAATATTTGCAGGAAAATAGTTTTGTCTGGCTACATAGTCGGCATACTGGGGGGAAATTTGCAGAGGGAAAACTATTCAGGGGAAAAATAACTGAAACGACACTTCACCCAGAAATGTTTGTTTTTCCCATTTTGGCGGTATTGACATAGCTGTTCCTTCGTTCCGGCCTGTCCTGTCCTTTCACAAACACACCCAGGTGCATGTTGGGAGTGCTGCAGCCAGCCAACCTTGTCGCAGCAAGCCTTCACCACGGCAACAAGCCCAGTGGAATTGATGATTTTCAACACTTCACCCCGAGGGAGCGTGAAGATTGCTGACGATGAGGACTGCAAGGTGTGTCAAAACGTCAAAAACAAGACAGTTACACATGAAAATCAGACTAAAAACTGCCTTATTACTGAATTTTCTTTTCTTCTTTTCTCATGCAAATCTGCAAACTTCTCACACAACCCTGCTGGTTCCTCCAATACTCAGTATTCAGACATGCTGAGCAAATCGTTTTGTTAATTTGAGTTTTGGTGCCAGAAATGTGGTGTGATATTTCACTAAGAGGGGAGAATTGTAAAGTCCAGCTGTTGGGCTTGACAGCTTTAGGGCACAGCTGGTCTCGGTCTGTTCATGTGTGTGTGTGTTTTTGTGTATGTGGGGGTGGATTTGGGTGTGTGTGGCTGCTATGCACGTACAAGTGTGTGTTACTTATCCAATGGCTCATGTCCGTTAAGTCCATTCGCTTTCATTTTGCTAAATTGTTAATAGCTGATGTAATGAGGTATGATGTTCACCAGTTAATTACGGCTTTGAAATGATATGAGAATGTGATGAGGTATGAAATATTAGCGAGACAAGAGATAAAATCACATTATCCAAACAGTGCTTGTGCAGAATTTAATATGAGCTGGTAATTATGAATATTTACCCAGCACAATTTTTAATATTCAGTCTTTTCTAACCATGCTTATCAACCCTCCCTCCCCTTGCTGCAACCTATGGGACTCCAGTGGATGGATGGAGGGAAGGAGGAAGGATGAGTGAGGTAAGGGGTCCTGTCCCCTGGGTGTGGTGGGGAGTCAGATGAGCCTTGGCTGGAACCCATAGGGATCAAAGGCAGCACAGTCAGACCCAAACACCGTCCTCTCCTCTGCTCCCGTCTCCTCTTCTCTCCTCTCCTCTCCCCCATTGTTCTCGCCTCTCTTTCTTATCTGATCGGGCATCCACTCACTCCTATTTGCAATTCTAATGAAAATCAGACACCTGCCCTGCCAACCTTCGCCCCTCTCTGCAGATCCCTGCCACAACAACAAGGAGGAAAAAGGCAGAGAATAAAAGAGGCAGAGAGAAAATCAAGTGAGGTAAAGAGAGTGGGAGAGAGCCCCCTATCAGAAGAGGGATATTATGTTACTGGTAGATTGGATTGTCAGATGGCCCAGCGAGGGGAGAAAAAAAAAACGCTCTCTTTCATTCTGGGTTGCTGCGACAGAGGTCTTCTCACACAGTGAAAGAATCACAATATGATGGCTGGGCTGGTCGGTGGACCTAATCACCCCCACGGGAGGTCTAACATCAGGGTGATTCTGGCCTCTGTCATCCCCCTCTATGTTAGGGGAGGACATGAGAGCTACTGAGGTGACGATGTTATGAAGTCCACAAGGATTATAAAGCCATCAGCACTGATATGCATCGACAAACCTTCAGACATCACCTTTATTTATGAGCTGCTATCAGTGAGGGTGAATGCACGGCATATAATGTTACAGAGTGTGTAACACCGGTTAAAGACAGTGCTCACTCCGAACAAGAGTTTACTGTGTATCCTCCCCATTACCTTCCGTCATCTATCACCGCACACAATCTGCACCTCTCCCTGGCTCTCACTTTGCTGATAGCCAAAGGTTGAGAGTATCAGCAGCCCTAAATGGGGCCTTTAACAGCCAGCAGACTAAAGAGGAGAAGAGAAGCAGGTGGGGAAGGAGGGAGGTCAGCACGATGCTATCAGTCCATTACAGACCCCCGAGGACAAAAGCAACTTCTCTCCCTTTCAGTCTGGCCTAGTTGTGGCCAGTGCACTCCACATATGGATACCTGGACAAAGAGGCCTTGATACAGGTGTCAAGAGGTGCCAGTCATTTTGACTGGTCTGTGTGCTGAGTTCAACCCTTGTTTTAGGTTACTTTCCAAGAAGGAACAAACAGAGGCCCCAAAAGACCTGCTTGTACCTTGGTCAGTCAAAAGAAAGGCAATTTTTAAGTAGGCCGCACTACTCATAGGGTTAATGATGTATAGGAAGTTACAGATTGGTTAGACTTAGATCCTAGTATCTTGTGAGATTCAGCATTTGGTGCAGCAATTAGAAAAGCATGTGTAATAGCCAGAAAAATGTTGCGACATTCAAATTCATCTCAGCTTTGACCATAACCAGCCCCTTAGGTTGCTCCCCTCCCAGTAACCCCAGTGCTACTTTGCTGGGAGAGAGCCAAGTCAAATTTATTTATACAGCACATTTCATACAAAGTAAGCTCAACGTGCTCCACAACAAATATGAACAAATTAAAAAAGAACACAAATACATTTAAATACATATCAAAAAATGATTCATTCCCTGTCTACCCTCTAACAGACCTGCACACACATACCTAAAAGAGCGAAGTGTCTTTGTGTGGAGGCCTGGGGGACAGCTAAGAAAAAACAACACACACCTGTTTCCCCCCTTTTAATGCCTTCCACACCCCTTGGAGCAGCCACTGGGGCAGGCAGAGTGGATTGTACCGGTGCTTAATCCAGACGGGCGAGGACAGTGGTATTGTCACCCATTTAGAGGGTGCCGGGGACACGTGGCTCACCCTTTAGCACGCCTGAGGGGGTATGGGTGAAGGCAAGCTGCGGGCCGCAGTGGCAGGTGCTGTGACGGATGTCCTGTGGAGTGCCAAAGCAAACACAGGAAGGCGAGGTGGGGTCAGGGTGGGGCAGTCAGAAGGGTAAAGCGGGTATGGGGAGATTAGTGTGCCACGGCCCTGCCCTTTAGAGAGAGGAGAAGGGGAGGGAGTGAAAAAGAGAGGTGTCAGGACACAGGGTCACATTCTGCTGCATCATGCCTCTGCGTTTTCAAGCAAGGTGCCGCATGAATGACCTCAGAATAGAGTTGAGCATGAAATAATGCAAGACGGAAAATGAGAAATGCCCGAGTCAGCTTTAATATCTCGGCCAAACAAAGAGGCAGTGTTTGAAAAGCAATCAACTCTTCATCTACTTGGACCTGTAAGACAACTTTGAAGTCCAGCTCCAACTTGCAGCAGCAGCAGTGGGAGGAAGTATGAATCAGGTAGAGTTTCACTTGCCTCATGTCCTCTAATGGCCCACCCAATCACCAGGACATGAGCATTACACAGAACATGTGCACAGGAAGCCTGGAGGTATTGCTGTTACACAACAGAAACTGGATATGCCTTGTTCGCTAACCTTGGGTCCTTGTCCTGCCCTCAGCCCCCCTCACACCATTATAAGGGCGACGAAAGAAGGGCACAGAGAATGTGTGAGCTTCAACCTATTCTGGACCGAACACCGGTGGGCAGCTCCACTGGCTGTAAGGACATATTTGTGGATGAAAGGTTGCATGGAGGTTGTGGAGCATTTGAATTGCTGGCCAAAGGTCCTAGAAACATCTGGAAAAGTCTTTAATGTTATCATGGCAATGACATGCAGGGGGAGAGGGTGTAGAGTTAGGGATGTCTGGGAAAAGGGGCAAGAAAACTAGAGAAGCCAAAGGTTAGTCAGCAGGCTGTGATTTTGATTAGGGAAGATCTAGAGGACTATACAGCCTCTGTTTGTCTGGGTGTTGATCCTCTGAGAGTGGGCCTGTCTGTCCAAAGCTGGACACTGAACCGAAAATGGTTGGATGAAATATCTGATCACAATGGTGCAAATACAGTACGTTCAGTAGTGCTTGCAAGGACAGTCATCAAAGGGGGAATGAGAGTAGCAGGTGGTAATACAACCTCCTGTTGCCTTGACCCGATCATGGATCTTAAGGAGCCTCCCTCTGTTGTTTTGACCAGTCTTTTTCTATGCTACTCTGGCTCTCTTGCCTTTCCCATTTATAATTGCTAGAGTATGCTTGAAACAAACTACCACTGACCACATGTGAAGGCAAAAGTGTTCAAAGCTGCCACACTCGAAGGCCAGCTCTCATAGATGGAGGTTTCACCCTCTGCTCGACAATCCAACAAGCACTTCAGCTGAAGCAAAACGATGCCTTTACCCTTCTTGTGTCATTTTTCATTATGTATCCACGGCATACTGTTCCAAAACCAGGATGTCCAGTCAACCAAGCAGTACATGAGCGGTAAACATGAGCTGAGGAATGTCTGATAGAAGTTCAGAGGTCAGAACGAAGCATGCCTTGGCAGGGACAGAGGGACATAGCCACCTGGTCATCTGGGTTAATTATAAATGTTGCAGGCCGCAAGGGGGGAAGATGAGCTGGACAGCTGTCTCTCCAGACACACATATAAACACACACACTCAGGATCACAGCCCATATGCACGGTCCGCTCCGCTGAGCACCAGATCCCAGGGGCCCGTCGTGGCTGAAAAGCCCTCCGCCGCAGCCAGGTGGAACTGGGGAAAAGTTCACCATCACAGCCGCCAAACTCTTTTTCACTCTCCCTCTCTGTCCGTCTCTGTTTCTCTCTTAGAGCCTCCCACGGAAATACAAGATGAAGTATGTTCTCTGGATTCATCTACTGTAATTCTCTGGTATTCTCATAACTATTCTGATTGGAAATCGACCTGAGAGGGCCTTTGGAACAGAGAAATTACTGATTTATCAAGAGTTAGATATTGTTGATCAGGTGATGAAATGAGCAGAGAGGAGATTCGTGCTCAAGGGGTGAAATTGTTATTATTCATAGCTTATGAAGTTGAAAATTCAATCTTTTGTCTGAAGGATAATTTAAACTAGTGCGTGGAGTACTCTTTCAGTAATACATTTGAGGGGAGGGTTGTACCTCCTTGTCCCAAGACCACAGTCACAGATAAACAAACTGAAGATGTTCATAATAGGACTTCCTCCAGTCAAATAGCAATTTGTCACAGCCTCCCCTTAGCTGTGCCCATGGGGCTCTGTGCTAATAGGTTGTGCTGGGTTTAATTGTGAAATAAGTGTTTCTGCGTGCACAGGCAGAAATCTGAAACCCCACAGGTGCGACACACACCAGCACACACGCAGTTTATCGTGACACGATGACAATGAAAAGAGAGAGGATGCAGAGGGTAGTGACACAGAGGAGGGAAGCAAAGCCACAGGAGAAAGTAATGGCAAATGTGACCAGGAAGGAAAGTGATGGATACGGAGAGGTGTTAAAGAGACACCAAGAGAGTGAGAAATATGAAATTGAAAATCGAGCCAGAATGGAGCAGGGTGATCATTTGCCAAAGAGACTGATACCAGCCGTATGTCTTCCTCACAGGTTATGAAACTGGACACGCATAGGATTATGAATATCATCACGTTCAGCACCTGTGTTTTTACTTGATAAAATTTCACTGGCTGAGTGTTGATGGAGGTAAAACGATAAGGCTGATTATTTTTTGCTGATCTTGTACATAAAGCAAAACGCTGGAGACATCAGTCACATGGCCACTGAAAAATTATACTGCGGTCCCAGCTGATCGCGAGTTACATGAAATACATCTTGGTTTTCTCTGCCAGATGCAAGAGATCTAGAAAGCAGACAGACAGTTGAGCTCGAGCCTTTGTGGAGGCATTGTCCAAAAAAGCGCTGACTGCAGAGAAACAGTCCCCCCTCCTATGAAAGAGCTTTACTGTATACAAGTGTCCAGTCACTGGAAAAGCCATTGCAGTAAAGCGGAGGAGTAATCCTGGCAGGGCCTGTCTTTTCACTTAGGAAACCCATAAGAATCCAAGCCCTGAGCAGAATGCCTCCCCTGACGCCCATAGCTGAGATAGCAAAGACGGCACTAGGGCCACTGCGTTTGAAATAAACACAAAACCTGCGTCCACTGGGTAAAATAAGATTCATGCTGGCTTAATCACACTCATGGCAACAAGGAAATACTTCCTTTATGTTGCAAACAAGTGTGTTTGAGTGCTATGTGTTAAAAAATTTCAAGGTTTCATGCAAAGTGCACATTTGAAGGATGCATGAGCGCTTCCTCCTTCAAGGACATGTCACATTAATACAATACCCTTCCTCCAGACCTCTTGTAGCATGAATGCCAAACCATCAAAAGGAAAAATCCACCATTCATTTCCATTTTTTGATTGCCATACCAATCTGCTCTTTTTGAAGTCCAGTCCATAAGGATCAGCACACTTCACTCTAATGTTGTTTGTCAGATCCAAGCAGAGGAACATGCTTAGTCTTTCATTTCCAACCACACAATGACAGCTGGGGACAATCTGCTGTGCATCAACCATGCCAACCCACTTCTTCTCACAGGCATCTGCCTTTGAGAAACGACAATGTCACCTGCCACTCACGAGCACCATTAAACCAATCAGGTCCCCAGGAGATCTGATTAGGTGGGCCTGCCAGCATTTAACTCACTAAGAAAATGAAATGCCCTGCTTATCGTGGTTGAAACCCGCTGTCAGCAGCACACAGAAGTTGGCCAGGAACACAAGACGGATAACAAGTCTCGAGTAGAGATGTGGTCTGATAGAAATGTATCGTGGATGCACGGATTAATTCTGAAATGTATGTGGTTTTGTGAAATTGAGCAGTAAGTGCTCAGAATGGATCAATAAAGTAATTTACTTGATGGTAAAAGAATTTGCTTTGTTAGTGCTTCCTGTTGAGTATCGTCTTTCTTGTTTCTCGTATGTTGGCCAATTTTAGTGAGTGTAACAAACTTATGAAAGTGCAGCAAAGTGGACTTAAGAGGCTGTCCTTCACCTCAGCATATGGACACGTGTGCTGAAGTTTTTGCTTAGCAAGTCTTTGAATTGCACCCAGCTTCAAGGGTTATCTGTAATCAACCGTGAACTTTGAACCTCCCAGAGTGAAAAGAGATGTTCTCTGTATGTATCCTTAAAGTGCACAACAAAAAGAGTTGAACTTTTCCATTGAAACATAACTTTGACAATGAGCACTTTGCTTGTGTGACAACATTCTCCAGTCTGAGAAGCTGGCCTCGGTCTCCCTGTCACCCAGCTATGACATCCAGCCACAGCCAAACAAAGCAAAAGTGCCGATCAGCTGCAAGTTGAGCCCAGCTGTTGCTGGGGCTGGGAGACGTGGAGCAGAGAGTAGGGTGGGGTGGGGACTAAATGTCCAGTGCGGGGAGAAGGGAAGGTGGCGTCGGCAGTGGGAGTTCAGAAAGGGAATACAGGGGATGGAAGGGATCAGGCTGGAGTGTTGGATGAGGGATCGGGTGATGTTTGGCCAAGGCCTGAGGAAGTATCATATGCGACACATTCATGCAAGAAGGTTACTCCGGGCTGAGGCAGCCGCCTGGACCACAGGCCTCAGGAAAAGCTGACGGATACACATACACAGTCCAGTCCACATTGACAAACACACACACACACACACAGAGAGAGAGAGAGAGAGAGATAAACACTCTCTGCTTACACACACAAAAATTCAAAGATGAAGGCAGGCACTGAATCACTCATTGATTAGTCCATATGGGCTAGCACAAACACAGCAGCTTCTAACAGCTGAGTGGTGAAATTGGAGGGCTCCACCCAAACAAAGCTTAGCAGATCACAATCAGTTCAATAGTCTGCTGTCCCTCGCAGGCACTTGGGACCACAGGAACTTTGGACCATGTGCAAAAATCCTGAGCAATCATTTATAATCTCATCAAAACAGACATGTGATAGCAAATATGTACAAACAATTGAAACATCTGGCATATCAAAAAATAAGCTTTCCATATAATGCAGAAAGCTTTCCTGATGCTACAAGGATAAAATGATCCCATTAATTTTTAATGTTAGGTCATGTGCATCCATCATAAGACAAAAGATGATCTGTCTATTCTATCTATGTATCTATCGCTCTTTTATCCATCTGTCCATACTGGATCAGCTTCGGCACTTACACTGTGCAGTTATTGCAAAGATCATTCTGCTGAGCTCACACAAACTCCTTATCCTCGAAGTGTCCAATCAGCAGGTGGTGGTCTGGCGATTGACATCTGAGCGAGATGTGATCACAGATAGCCCTCCCTCTCTATTCCACCTGGGGCTGGCCCGGCACCAGTGACTGACAGCTCTGCTCTTAATAATTCATCCGGCCTTGGGTGTCTGAAGGTCAGGAGATCATCTGCTTGGGCTTGGGCGCTGAGGAGAGGTGGCACTGTCATCAAATATTCATTGACCTGCTGTACTCCCAATACACTCTCAAAATACACAATCTCCTTCGCTAAACACAGCACAGATTCGCACCCAGCAGCTCGGGCGGAATAGCAATGGCACTGATACTGTTTGACTGTGTGTGAGGGTTACCGGTTGTGGAAGTGGGGTTGCAAAGGACTGTGAGAGTGTCTGAATGACAGTTGTTTTACTTTGCGCACATATGGATTATGAGTCAGTCAACAGACGTAACTGCTGATGAGCCAGTATGTTTTCCATTTTTAATTGAATATCCAGATGGGAAAAAGCACTGAATGCACCAACACTGGACATCACAGTGCCGTTATTCCAGTCATTTTCTGCAATCACAGAGCAATACAATGAATAAAATTACACTTACTGTGAGGGAAATTCCAGTATTTTTCAATCTGCGTATTGTTCTCATATTTCTGTCCATTATCACTATCGGTCATAACAGTTTACTCACTGCCTCCTTTGTATATATTTGGGAAACGGAGAATGGCGTCACTCGTGGAAAGGAGAGCATGCCTCCTCCAGCTTTTCGAAAAACTTCCAACAGATCTCAGTCCCACGAGAATCCCTGTAGGTGTTGTATCAAACTGCACAGCAGAGCAGATCCACCCCCTGGCCAGCTTCTTAGTTTGCTTCCTCAGCATGAATAAGATATAAGTGATTAGTGTCTCCAATGCTCCCAGTTGCAAAAATAAAATGGTACACTGTGCAGTTGTAATTGACAGCAACCACTATATTAAAGCAAGACCCCAACTGTGGCCAGTTGCACTACAACTGCCATGTTTCCTACAACAGCTACAGGGATTCCCAGAGGACGATTCTGTGTTTAGTCTGTTTAGTCCAACTTTCAGTCAGACTCAAAGCAGGTGTTTCAGATTATTTCTCTTGTATAGAATCTTTTTGGAAAGCTGTCGAAGGCTGATTTTCCCTCCCTAATGTTATCTATATATGACACAATAGTTATCTCACATATAAATACAAGAATATTTTGGCAAATACAGGAATCTCCCTTTAATGAAAATAACTTTCATACAGCACTCAAATGTCCATGTACCAGCCACATCATTGGTCAATTTGTAATTGAGTCTTATAAACCTCCAAAAAGACGTAGACCATTATCTGACAAATCACAACCCAGAAAGTCACTCTTCTGGTTCCAATTCCGAGCAAAGTGCTGTTCATATGAAATATTTTGTGAGCTGCAAGAACCTCCATATGTGGACATGTCTCCACCAGTCAAGCCCAGCAGCTGTAGAGACGCCAGCAGAACTGATGACCTAATGCTGGTCCTGCTTCATCATGATCACTCTGGAAGGAGCACACAAGCGCACGCACACACACACACAGTGAAGTACACATCCCCTCTCTGAAGCCAAGGCATTACGCTCCACTCACTCCCAGATTTCAGGCAGGTGCTGCTGTTGTTTGTCGGAGCGTTTGGCAGCACAGTCTTGGATTGCAGCATTTCGGTGCATCTGTATCAGCTTGATACGAGCAATTACGTGTTGCTCGTGGTATGCTGCAGACTTAGAGCCTAACTGTTCCAGTACAAGGTTTCTCAGTCTGAATGGGGAGTCTATGATTGTTTAATGCCTCTTAAAGAATGACTGTTTGCGCACGACAGAGTAGTTGACTGCAATATATTTGTGTGCATGTGCACCTGTGTATGCATCTGCACGCTCTTATGGACTTACTGTGTGTGAGTACAGTACGTGTGGTCCTTCGTGTGGTCATACCACGTCACTTAGGTGTGAAAGAAAATAATGTGTTTCCTCATGGTTTCCAAGAACCAGCCACACACCAACGTTGTGAGGCTCTGCTGCAGCTTATAAATCTGCATGTCACACTTTAACAAACCCATTGAGGGAGTTAGGGTGAAGGGAAAAATGTGTGTGATTGTGTGTGCATCTCTCTAACAATTATAGTCCACCTGTAAGAAGTTTCCATTGTAAATTACAGAGTTGATTATTTATTGTATTCATGAGGTGAGACAGGGATTGTTTATCGTGCAGTAGGTGAGTGAATATCCGCCTCACATTGAGTCTACTCATGCGTGAGCGCGGAGTAACTTTCTCCCGCTCAGAGGCTGATGAGTTGCGCATGTTTGACTAGAGGTGACACATCGGAGGTAGATGTGTCCACAATGGCACAGTTGGAGGAGTGCCAGGGAGTGGAAGTGGGTTTGGGGGATGGAAGAATCAGAGAAGAGAGGAGGGAGTCTACTTGGTCCAGATGTCTTGTGTTCGCAAACAAACACCTCAATAAACCACTGAGGGCACACATCTGTATAGCTTTAATAGCTTTACCTCTATTTATGTATTTTTTAGTGAAGGATTGTCATCCTGCATATTAACACCAGCCGACACAGCTCTGTTCACACCTTTTATTTAAATATTTGTGAGGCAGGGTTTAGAGGTTATAAATAAATGTATAATAAATTAGTTCTACACATTGAAGTGTGAGGCTGATGTTACTTTACAACATGTATGTGGCACAGTGTGATGAAATGTGCTGTCATTTCATATCGAGGCCATATAATACTGTATACATCTCTGCAACTATGTCACATTAGTGAATGTTAAATTACTTAGCTGGTGACATATTTTGTTATATTAATTGGCTTGATGAATACACTTGAAAAGCAACCAAACAAAAAGATTTATAAAATACAGACATGTCTAGGTGGTACATTCATTTGCAAGCCTATGCGCAATAATTATTGAGGCATGTAAAAATACACTGTCCTATAAATCATGGTTTTCTCATAATATACTCTGCACATAAATAGATAATAAATATACTGAATGTTCTCGTCTTTTAAAAGGTTCCAAGAGTGATATCATTTGTGCAGCTCCTGTCATTCCTGCAAAAATCCAACAAATTGTCGCTGCATTCAGGTGTCCAGAGAACAAGCATGACAAACGACTGCACATTGTGTGAGGATGTATGGGAGATATAAGCAGTTGTGTTGGAGCTCATCGGATGAAGCCACAGGTGTTAAACAGCTAAGCGCTTTAACTGCTCCGGGGGAAAATATGTTATTGAACCAGGAAGGCTTCTCACACAGCCCCTCTCTGCAGGGCAACTCAAAGCCCAGGGGTCAAAGGTCAGTGTGAGCAGCATTGGAAGCCATTTGTTTGGCTGTCATGGCTCAACAGGTGAGCCCTGGGTGGGGGGACTGGGCTTCTCAAAACATCTCACCCGGCAAGAAAAAAAATAGCACCACAGGCTCAATATCAGGAATGTCCACCACACACGGTCACTCACTCACCACACACGTCACAACAACCCGTGTTTACCCTTATTCCACCCCGTGTTCACACTCCTGTTTGCTTTGTAGCTTTGTGGGGGAAGGCTGCCACAACCCCCCAAAAAAATGCTGGAGCAGAGAGAAGTAGAAAAAAAATGGAAAGAATAACCACGGCCACCATCGGTGAACAGCTCTGTGCTTGTTTTTGTTTGAATGTCACAGGGTTGAGTTTTTTTCCCCCCCCTTTAGTTGAGGGAGACACCAGAGCTGCACCTGTGCTTCAAGTGCCTCCGGACTGGTAGCCACCCTCTAGCTGGGTTGTTTTGTATAGGACCCAGCCTAATCATCACATTGAACATGTAGCTGCACACATTCCTCCTCCCTTTAGTCCATTGTACAAACTGTGTGGCCAGTGAGGCATTTTCTATAGAAGCTGCACAGCTCATTTATACAGCTTTTGGGTGACGACCACGTCTTCACAAAGAGGCCTGATTGCTTGTTGGCCACAAGTCACTTAAAGTGAATTTTAAATGATGTCCCACATTTATGGCTAAATGGCTTTGTGTGTTATTGTACTAGATAAAATGGGGCATACAAAATCTTTAATAGGTCACTATAAAATTGTGAAAGAGCTCTTTCTGGTTCAGCCAACAACACCTTATTTTTGGTCTTCAAATAAAAGCACCAATAGAAAGTAACTATATACACGTACTGAAGTATTTAAAATACATATAAGAGTGGTATCAAAATATTTGATACATTAATAAAATATAATGCAGTGCAATAGATTAAACAATTCAACAGTATAAAGTGAAATAGTCATGCAATGTAATCAATAGGATTCATGTACAAGGACACAAGTTCCATTTTTTCAAGGCCACTTGCACAAATCCTGTTGATGAAATGTTCGGACTATTTCACAAAGCAATTATTTATTAACATTCAACTGAAATCACAGACTTTCCCTAACCTCCACCAAAGTACATCCTACTACTAAACGATAATGTAGCTCCACGTCTGCTGAATGCGTTAATAGGAAACTGTTGCCAGACATAAACACTTTCTAAAGCGATAATAAGCAAAGGTTGTGTTTACAGCTTGTTCCACTGCCCTCTGGAAAAATCAGTTAACATTGCTTTAAATCCATTTTGCCGTTAAAGATACTAAACTTTTTTTTACAAAACTGTCATGCTTAAGGTCCACTTACCAGCTTGTTCTGGAGCTTTTGACTGTATCAAATGGTCTTCGGCATGGAATTGAAATCCTAAAAATCTTCAATATAATGGAACATTTAAACACCCATAGTTCTATGAGTGAGCACAAAAGTGGACCTTGGGTTTGTTTAAACAATGAACTGTCAACCTCTTCTGCAAAATTTTGCATGAGCTATTTTTACAATGTACAATAACTATTACTTAAAATCAATGATCTGAATACTTGTTTCACCATTGACTACCAGCTGAAAATATACATTCAAAGCCATCATATAGACTGCCTAATGGTTAACTCAAACATAGCCTGTCCTCTCAGACAGCACATCTGTCGACAAACAACATGAAGTTATGGTCCGAAGCCGAACACGACAGCGTATTAGATGAATTATCAGAAGGGAACGTGGCTATTTCAAAGCTGTAAAAACAAGGCGGTACACATGAAAACATCTGTTGTGTGTGTGTGTGTGTGTCTGAGTGAGAGAGAGTGAAAAATCTAACCATTTCAGACCAAGAAAAATACATGGAACATCAGCATCTCAATTTTCCAGCAGTCGTCAGGCTCAAAAGCACATATGCAAGCGAACGCACACACACACACACATACACACACACACACAGATGTCCTATGTCGTCCCGTCTAGATGGGCTCTGCAATAGAGATAATTATGTTTAAATGCAGCCGTTTAAAGATAAATGAGCAATAGTAAGTAATGATGGCTTATTTCCCATCTGTCGGTGCATCGCTCCGCAGCTGAGCATTGTGAATGAGCGTCAGTGTTCTGAACGCACAGGACTAATTCATCTCACTTATAACAAGCATGTAATATCAAGCAGTTCAGTTTCACCCAGAAAATTGCTATTAGAAAAATCTCACCTTGAAAGAAAAAGATATTTTCATGCTAAAAAAAAAAGTGCAGCAAACAGGAATGCAAAACAGAAAGGACGGACTTGTTGATCTTTGTTACCACAACAGTCTGGTTCTGACTCACAGGCCTGTAGAGCAGATAGTAAGAGGAGAGTGTTTAAGGAGGACTTAATGCCTTGCAGGTTGATTGAAACCAGGCCATTGACATGCAGGAGAGTGTTGTTGGGTGATTGAAAAAGCAACTGTTGCAAAGGGAGAATAAAAGAAGGTCCCGGGCTGAGCGAGGGAGGCCCTGAAAAACATCCTGTACACACTCTAACAGAAACTTTACAGCCTCTCGCTGAAAGAGCGTGGGAGAAAATGGCCGCCTAGAGTCTCAGCCACCTGCGTCGCCATGCTATTCTGTTTTTGTTTGACTCGGTTTCATCTCGTTTACCGTCTGTTTCCTCTAAATCTTTTCTCCCTCTCTTTTTTTTCTCTTTCTCTTCTTCTCATGCACACAAACACGCATGCATACACGCCAAACAAGTCTGGGGCATGCAGGTGCGAAGGTTGTGTAAGCAACTTATCCCAGGTGCAGATCAAATGTTTCTGCTATGACAGACGCTGCGTTGCATTTCCACATTCCAATACATTATTAACCTTCTGCTGCATTCTAATTGTTTGAAGCGTCAGGCACTGAAAGGCAGATTCGAACATTTGATACATCTGTTGTTTATGTCATATGATACAGAGGCTTCAAAGATTTCTTGACAAGGTTAAGCTGGCTGTAAAATCTGTTTGGTAAAAGAATGGAAAACAGTTACTTACTCTTTTCAGGTCAGTTAAGTTCGAGTGAAGACTGTTGTGCACCGAATCAAAACCTCGTATTGCACCGGGAAAGCATGCGAGGGGGAAGCAGACAAATGTGCACGGCATGGCCGACAGCTTTTTCGTCTGCAGAGCCTGACCTGTATTTAGAGGAGCAGACCACAGTGTGATTGATAATCTTCTAAAGGGGAATAAGATCGAAGAGGCAAGCTTGGCATAGACACACAGACTCCCTCATCTGACAGTGTCTTCCACATGAGCCCATATAACTGTCACCAAACAGAGCTTTCATTAAACCCTGTGGAGTCATGATGACAAAGTGGCACTATGATGCATAACTCTCTCACAGTTTAACAAGGAACGGTAATAAGCAATATTTGACATTAATTCACAGATGAAGCTAACTTTTTTTGTGGCTTAATGGACTAATTACCTGTCAAGTGTATTTTAAATTCAGCATTAAAGGGTCAGTGTCAGAAATGTGAGGTGCATATTTCATAACATGGATGAATAAAACCAAAATTACAGAGTAAAGTAGATAAGAATATTTGTCTTTAGCTAGCAGCATTACTCTGTAGATGGCAAACTCGGCCTATTTGTCTGTCAATCCACCACCATAATAAATTAAAAACATTTTCTTAACAATGTTACAAGCGCTTTACAAAAAAAATTATAAAACCAGACAGGGCAGATAAAATGAGAATATCGCCTAAGGAAACGAGCACAGAGGAAATAAAGACCAAAAAAATGATCACATAAATAGGAATACAGTACAGATAAAAACAAATATTGCAATTGTAAACATAAAAAAGTACAAATAAACTTGAATCAATCATGAGTTCAGTAGGCAGAACGTTTCCTGGTGTGATAGCAAAAGCCAGATCACCCACTGTCACAAGCTGTGACCTGAGAGTAACCAGCAGGGCTCCATCCATGGATCTGGAGGTATATTTATGTGAAATGTCATTTACGGCCTTAAAACTGACAAATAAAATGTTTCAATTATTGTGAAAGCTAACAGGGAGCCAGTCTAGGCAAGAAGCTGATACCTGAGCACAGTGCATTGCAATAATCAAGCTGAGAATAGATAAAAGCATGTGAAACTTTTTGTAGATCAGCAATTGATGAAAAAAAATATCTAATTTTACAAGTTATCTTGAGCAGGAAGAAATATTTTTGACTTGATCACCAAAACAGAAGTTAGCATCAGATATTAACCCTATATTCCCACCAGCTTATGTAATATGTTTTGACAGGCCGCCAAGCTTAGCATCAAAAGAGCTGAAGGAATTTAGGGGACCAAACAAACTGAACTCGGACTTATGATTAAATTTAAGAACATTTTGGCACATCCAGGATTTAATGCCAGAGAGAAAAATTGTGTGACGCGCTTGGCTGCTAGGATCTGTGAGTTTTAACAGCATGTTTAACTGAGTGTTGCCAGTCATGGTAATTAATATAATGTAATATAATAATATAATATAATTAATATAACTTAATATGGTAATTAAGTTCATGATAAAGAACATCATGATATTAAATAACCTGGCCAAGAGGCAGCATGTATATAGAAAACAGAAGGGGGTCCAGAACAGAGCCTTGAGGGGCACTACAACTCAATTGAGCTGTCAAGAAAAGTACAGTAAGAGTTTAGCCCTTGATTCCTACCCAAGTCTTTAAGTGATGTAACAGGATACTGTGATCGACTGTGTCAAAGGCAGCATCAATCAAGCACACAGCATTCGCATCTGTATTTATTTATTTATTTATTTATTTGGAGAGGCCTTAAAATTTTAAAAAACACAATCGACAGGGGACTATATCTTCTTACCTTCTTGCATCTTCACACATTTCTTGTCCCAGCTGGCAGAGGCTTCACTAATTTTTCCAATCAGGCAGGAATTTCCTGTCCGATCTGTCAAAAAGAGAGGAAGGAGAGAGGAGGAAGATGAAAAGCCACTGATGGAGAGAGGGTGGAGACAACCTACAGGAAGCGTCGGTGTCATTACTGCAGTTGACTGTCCGTGTCTGCAGGCACGCACCCACATATTCACACCTGCAAATGGGTCAGTAACCCGCAGACCAAATGTTGGTTCGCATGCCTGCATGTATGCATTCATGCATGTTGACATATACACACACATAATGGTCAAGGCATGTGGAGAAACACAATATGGCAAGCATGCATGTTCACTGAAACCTCAAAGACAGCAAAAGTAAACATACTGCTCACTCACTTTGGAATAATATGTTTAAACAATATTATATAAACCACAAATAAATGTCTATTTTAATTCATTTTAACTCCCTCCAATTCATTCAAGCTAAATATGACATGGCAAGTCGGGGGAGGCCCGATTCCAAACAGGTCCAAGATGAAATCTGAGATGAGTGTGTTTAATCCAACACAATCAATCTTCTCCCC
This sequence comes from Holacanthus passer, assembly GCA_025331565.1. Lineage (NCBI taxonomy): Eukaryota > Metazoa > Chordata > Actinopteri > Pomacanthidae > Holacanthus > Holacanthus passer. The sequence goes on from JAFREQ010000011.1 coordinate 5,459,546, forward strand.
TCAATGACCGCCAGACTTCAGCGCTCCGCATCTCACCTCAGTCCAGAGTTTGATTTCCACAGCAAATTTCCTGTTATGGTCATGTTTTAATCAAGCTCGGTGTGTTTGACTTGGATGCTCCTCACAGGTGTCAAGAAATGGATTATTCTGAGGACACAGTCTGACTTCTCCCCGCATGTGGTGAAATATCCAGGCGGCTGGCTGCTCGAAATGTTTGATTATTCCACAGGACTGGTGTTTCAAAAGAATAAAATGCAAGTTTGCTGAGCCTTGTTCTGTTGATTTTCATATTTTTACTATTTATCAGAACATTATTGTAATGCTTTTTTTTTGTTTGTATTATAGTGCCTATTTTAGACCTTACATAAAAAAACATACTATGGTATGGTATGATTTAAACAAAGAGACCAGGATATAACGCACTGACTGACAGAGAGACAGAGAGAAATTGTGAGTGTCTGCTTGAAGTTAGACATGCGGAACTGTGGTGCATCGGCTTGTCACGCTCCCAGCCTCAAACTGCCTGAGGTGCCCACGCTAAATAAGCACAACAAATTCAGCACAGGAGGGGGCGGGTGTGTGTGTGTGTGTGTGTGTCTGCGTGTGTATGAACAGGAATGGGGAACATCAGGCAAGTTTGACACGTAGCAGCACCTTACTGGCAAAACTAATCACCTCTTCATGTCTGGAGTGCAAAAGGTTAAATTGATCCGCAGGAGTTAAGTCGAGATGGAAAAGATCCAGACTAGTGTGAATGACAATCCGTTGCTGTCAGCGCTTGTAATGAGCTAATGAGGAATAAACGCAACCTGTTGAATGACTTCAGTGGTGAAATAAAGCGATGTTTATAACACGGCTCTCAGATGTCCATATCTCATTATTAACTTGATTTAAACGCCTCTCCTCCTCCGCACACCCAGACATCTGCTGTGTGTTCATGGTTGCAGTATGTATTGAGCAACCCAAAACCACCAAAAAACTTCTAATTCATGGGTGTTTTGTGGCTTTTCGCATCGTGCCAAACGCTACCAGACAGTAGAGGATTCAGTTTTGGAGTCTGGCATATGGAAGACATTGTCAAGATCTTGTGTAATGCTAGATGTTAAATTATCACATTTGATGGCATGGCAAATTGGATTTTGCAAACTTGTTTTGCACGGCATTTCAAATTTGTCAAGGTGCTGAGGAATGTTAATTTACACCGCATGGCTGATTCTTATTTTTGGTTTTTGAATGATAGTTTTATGGTTCGCTCTAATGAGCTTTGCTATCTTCCCAACGACGTGCATACGATGCTTATCTATGTTTGCGCTTATGTGTGTGAGAGGGAGGGTATGTTCGCACATGCACATGTTCATACATAAGTGTGTGAACGTATTTTGGCTCTACATGTGACGCTCCTGATGAGAGTTCAGCACACCTCGTTTGATTACTTGACCTCCAGCATTCTTCCAGCACCAGCTCCAAAGAATAAAATGAAGGTGCATGCTAAAATGTTATGAGTGTCCATCCAGAACTTTTCCAGCTGTGAAAAAAAAAAAAAAAAAACCCCTGACAGTTTCTGGCTCTGCTTTCGCTCCACTTTATCTTCGGGGCTCTTTTATGGGGGAGAAAACATTAGCAGAGGGAAATCTCACTTTACCTTTTCCTTTCACTCAGTCCCTGAGCTTCTTTTCCCTCATACCTGTGCCTCGCTGCATAACTTTGACAGTACGTTCAGGGAGGAAGACACAGGGCCTGCAGGCCTCAAAGCTCAGTTGTGTGGCGAGAGGTCCCCTGCGCTGTAAAGGAACTGGATGAACATCAGAAGCAGTGAACATCTGCTAGATAGTTTAAACAGCACCTTCCAAATCTGGCCAAAAATCTGGAAAGCTCAAAAGGCCTCTTGTTATTGTCCAATAGTTTTCCAATAAACAGATGCAGATAAATGGAGTGTATTTTCAATACATAATAAATCTTCATTTCACCCACTTCATTCAATGCTTAAAGGATCGAGTCATAAAAGTGTCAGCAATTTCTCATCCAACTTCTTACTTACCTTTAAAGATGCTTTTTGAAACTGGGGATAAAGAAATTCAGTTTCACAACCTAAATCTATTCTGGATGTATTTTGTAAAAACCTGTTAATTACATTCCATATTTGAAAAAGAAACTCTGTTCAGTCAGTTTATAAAGCTGTCGAGAGATTAGGAACTTCCCAATTATACATTATGAATTATAGCCCGCAGCCTCAGGGCTGAGTGGCTATGGTGAATGGCGAGTGCGTCTATGTCTGCAGATGAGAGCTTAAGCACCTTTAACTGGGCTTCTAATAAACCTCAAAGAGTTAGAAAATGGTAAAAACTTTCTCTTTCTTAATGCCCCGTGGAACCCTGAACGTAAAAGCTAAGTGTGTGTAATTTTCTGAAATTTGACTTCGGAGGTGAAGTAGAAACTCACTCCCTGTGCCATCCCTGCAACAAATTTCACATGGTTTTAAAGGCATCCTGCTCCTCCCAGAGCCCAATGGTGAGGGCAGGCACACACACATTCACACACACATGCACACAGCCCCCAGTGCTGCTCTGTGGGCCTTAAGTGTGCATAACATGGCAGCCATTATCCTATTAGCAGCAGCAGAGGCCTGGGGGCAGACGGGAGGGTGGGGAGGGGGGAAGAAGCAAAGAAAGGAGCTAAGAAACTGGCATCAAAAAAAGGAGGCATACGGACAACGGAAGGAGGTGAAGCAGCAGTCCGTGGGTAAAAGGATGGAGGAAGGAATGAGAAGCGGAGGAAAACAAGCCGACATAAGCTCAGCAGCTGTGGCCAAAGCAGTGCAACAATACCGCTGTGGAAACTCAAAGGACAAAGATGCAGATTTATAAGGGATGGAGGTGTGTATAAAAAGAGACATAGAGGCGACTACACATTTAAAATGATTCCAAAAATAGAACCACGGGCAGGATATTCCCACAAAAATCTCCCACTTGGATAAAAGTGCTGGGATGCCTGCTGTGTGAATATCATTACTACTGTACCAGGCATGCATTTGAAAGCTCCTTAAAGTACTCATTTTGTGTTCGAGCTTCAGCAGAGGCCCTGCCAAGCTCGATTTGGCCGGCATCCGCAGACCTCCAGCTCCAAAGTCAATCTCCTCTTTGAACTGCCAAAATAATTGACTTCTCCTACCGCTTCATTACAACATGCTAATTTCCATTATGATTGATTAAACCAAGCTGCTCTTCTTCTCTGTCACAGACCAACCCTGAGAGCTCTGTGCACAGCGGGGGCATAACGATGGGCTTATGCAAACTCCGTAGCCTCTCTCCTCCCAATTACTCCACCAACCCCCCCGCCTTTCCTTTTTTCTTCCTTCCTTCCCTACTTCCATTCCTCACTTTCTCTCTCTGTATTCAGCTACCCTGTCCGGGCTCCTTTCACAAGGTCCCTATTGAAGCCAGGGAAAAAGGCTCAGCGGCAGCAGCTGGCCGCTCTTTTCTCCAGGGCAGGTATAGAGGGGCTGGGAGCTCTCTGCATGAGCGAGCCCCACTCCTCCGGCTCCATTCAGCTCTGCCTTTGCCTCCGCTATTCACCAAGGCCCTACTTTGTCAGGAGCAAGGGAGCGCAGAGAAAAAGGAGGGATCACCCTTTTCTCTCTTTGTGCTCTGCATAGCTATACAAGCGTTGTCCCAAAGCCTCCGCTAATGAGCTGGCCTCTGCAGCGTTGGTAGCGGAGAGAGAAATAGGTTTGTGAAAGAGAAAAGGTTTGATTAATATGGGTTCATTCTCTCCACTGATGGAACGTCAGTCTTGTGTTCATTAGCCTACTGGGTGGTTTTTCATTGTGAGTACGTTTGTGTTGTGCACGCCTGCTTTAGAATATTTATAGGAAGAGCTTGCCAATTAAAGCTTTTTTATTAAATGTATAAGTGCAAATGCAGTGAACTGTTTTATTGAATCATAGTAATTTGTGTGGTTCAGATGGAAAACTTTTGTGTCCAAGAAGTTCTTAAAAAAAAAAACCGTGCTTCTCTCTGAACCTTTTCTCTTTCCGCAGTGGCTGGTGAACACACACACACATACACACATACACACACACAGCGGCATCAGTTAACACACCATCTAATTGCCATTTCTCTGCAGTTAATAACACACTTAAGATAATGTAATGATGCTGAATGAATCGCTCGTAAACATATACAACGCACACCAAGGGAGAGGCCATATGGTCCACCGTGCAGTAAATGGGTATCCAGTTACTCAAATAAATTGAATTTTCCACCTCTGGCCCGTGGTGCCATTGAGCGTGTTTGAAGACCTAATTGAATTTAGACTGGCGGACCATTCTGATTTGGCTGGCTAATTAAACCACTCAGCGGACGTCTAAACGCTGGGCTTACGTGCAGCCAACCATGAAATGTGACAGGTCAAAGGTAGGTCTGGTGATTTTAGATTTCATGGGTTTAAATAAGGTAACTTTAAGAGTTCAATGTGAAACGCTAGGGGAGCAAGTGGCTTTTCTAATGTCAGCTCTTAGAGTAAAACATTTATTGTTGAGTACAGCAGGAGAGCTGGGTTTAATATTTCTAACAGCAATAATTTTATTCTACACAACAACAAAAGCTGTGTTTAAAACCCTTCACACACTGAAGAGAGAGCAAGAGTGAGAGACAAAGACAAAGGAGAGAATGCGATGCCTTCTCGGTACAAATGCGCTCACACTAAAAACACAGAAACAAAGAGTGCTGGCAGACAAAAAGCTGTTTGGCTGCCGCAGCCGTGCAACACACAAGTCACCTTTCAAAGAGTGAAACAAGCACATTCCTCTCCTTGCACAGAACAAAAACTGTTCCAGGCCATCGCTTCTTTTATGAAATATTCTATTGACAAGGCCTATTAAAACAACCATGGCCAAATACACAAGAGAGTCACCCTTCCCCACCCTGCCTGTCAAAGAAGCTGTAAACCAACAAGCCACAGCTTCAACTTTGTCTTCGCGGGGTGAGGATGTGAGCAATGTGGACACAAGTAAACACCTGATGAAAGGATGTGGAAACTAACTGCCATTTTGGCCCTACTTTCAACAATGCATACCTTCATTGCGGCTGACACCGTGGCTTGATGTGTGAGCATAACAGACAGTTTGAACGCCTCTGGCCACGCCCACCTCGTGATGGAACAGGTTAGGGAGCTGGCGCGGTTTGTCTCGAATCGCTCGCCGATGGGCCGCCAAGCTGCAAGCCTTACCTGCTGACAGGAACTTGGCACGGCGCAGCCTGATTCACTCTGCTCATTAGACAAACAGTGATGAGAAATGTAAATGTTAGCACACACTTTCAAAATAGATTTAAAAAAAATAATAATAGAGGGAGAAGAAAAGCCGGAGCTGTGGTGTTTGGACACCTGCAGATCGTGAGTTTAACACTAACAGTCACACCACAGTTGAGCCTTCTCTATTCAGACATCATTTATATTTTCACCTCCTCCATCAACAGTTGTTTAGTTCATGACCTGAGTGAAATAGCTCCTCCTTATGAGCTGTATTGTGCAAGTTACTGTTAAAGATGTAATCAATTACTCAGTGCAATTACTCACTAAAAAAGTTATTTGATTACTTTTCCAATTACTTAACAGCAAACTTATTTTTTTACTTTCTTTACTTGACAAAAATCCCCCCCCACAAACTTAAATATAAGCCCATCAGAGAGCAATACAGAGAGAAAGACAGGAGAGTGCTGGTTATAGCGTGACTCTTTTTTGTTGAAACCAAGATGGGCAATGAATCATAACAGTCATCCCTGAAGTGTTTTTGGCTGAGTTTCTGGCTATTTGTTAACCTAAATTAATTGAAACCAATGGCAGGCTGAGTGCACATGAGAAGAGGACCAGAGCGGGTGAGCGTGAGCGATGCTGTGGGGAAAAAGTGGAGCAACTCCAGCGTTCAGGCAAGGCCCACATCTTTTTATACCAACCAAAAGCATTCAGCTTGTGTAGCAGCCTGGTACTATCTGATATAGATTAGCTGAAATTAAATCTCAATAGTCCTAACAACAAATCCTGTTACTAGTTCTACCTGTGCCATGACACCAGGAGTTGCTCTATTCCTCTGACCTCCAGTCTCCACAACAAGCCAACATGATCTGTCCACTAATCGCAGAGAGACCAAACTGACATCAATCAACCATCAAATTAAAATCCAATACACCGCTCATTAATGAAAAGTGTAACACGTTATCAAGTAATGTGTTCCTTCTCATGAGCTGGTGGCCAGTGCTGTTCCTCATGTTTATTCAGATCAAATCCTAAAGGAGGCTTTTGATCCCATGAAAATCATGAATGCACCATGAAGCCAAAAGGGAAAGGAAAGACAGAACCTTGAAAGCAGAATGTGTTAGACAGATGGATTTGTATACATGTCAGATATGGCCTTTTGCCCATTTGGACAATCATGCTGTGCGTTGTCCTCTTCCATTTTTTCCCCTCTACATCTGTCTTGCCGTGCTTTTCCCCCTCTTCACTTGTGCTCTCCCTCTTGAAGGCTTTGCATCACGCCACTTAGCAGGCAGCCTGGTATTGACAGAAATACCCAAACTGCTCCTGCTTCCTATTAGCAAAGCATCTCCACGCTCCTGCAACACCCGTTAGCCATCCAGTCCCGGTATGATGAGTTGGCCAGGTTTCACGCCTCTCCATTTTATAGTTGATGAATAGCTGCAGCAGATGGCTTCTTATCTTTGAAGATTCCAGTAAGACGAGCGTGATGAATCGCTCCTGGCCTCATGCGTCCATGCACCCGCTCACCATCCCCGCCACCATCACGTTACCCCTCCCGCACCAAAAAAAGCAAAAATGTGAACAATATGTAGTTGACTCATCAAGTGCACCCATGAAGCTTCTGCTTTCACTTTTCTCATACGAGCCCCAAGATCTTTAGACATGTCTGCATTGACACTTTTATTCTATTCCAGCTGTGTAAACACCAATATGGTTGGTGTTAAAAACATCTATACAAAAAAAAAAAAGACAAGAGCTCATCTGGTGCAGTCATTATCCCCTTTACAATGCACTCTCATGACAGACTCACGGCCACTCTTCTCATCAGTCACAACTTCACACAGCAGCTCACAGGAGAACAGACGTGGGGTTGGTATGGTAGCAAAAGCTGTTAATGCTTTCCTTGCAATGCAAATTCTTTGTAGGACTCTCTGTTTCTTAGATTATAAATCAGTCCATACCTGGGGAGAAATATCCCTCATGATGGTGACATGTGAAATGTCTGACCCCTCAAGGAAAGAAGCCAGCGTCTGAAAAGACTTTGCACACTGGCGCTGCTCAGTGCCATACATTTATGACAGATATAACTTGGGTACAGTGACAAAAATGTGCACGCTCAGTAAAATTAAATAAAAAGTCACCCATTGTGTAAAAAAATGTTTTTCTCTACTGTTTTGCTATTATTTTTTTTAAATGCAAAACACTAATGTGAAAAAGAAATTATTAGATGTTTTCTATTACAACACTACATTTGCTAACAGAGAGAAGAAATGTCTACTTTCAAAACAAAATGTAGAAATTATATTATTATTTACATCATATGTGTATATCATATTACTTATATCTATAGTATATGCATAATATTGTTCATCAAGTGTGTTAAACTTTGCCAGAGGAAACTGGATTCCACCACAATACGCAAACATTTCCCATGAAAGACCCTTTAACCTGAGCTTTGTGTATTGTGTAAAATTTTAACCTGGTATTTGCCTGCCGCATTAGTAAAGTTATTTGTGTGCCAAGTCATCCAGAGTAGGCCATCCACCAAATAAATCACATTAAAAGACGTGTCAACGGGCCTCTCAAAATAGGTCCCCAAAGTACCTGGTCCACATACCCTATCTGTTGAAGGAACATCAAAATGCAGGGTTGAACATGCAAGGGACAGCTGCAATTGTAGACCTCCTGTCACTTGAAGATATACACACAGAAGGCCAGAGATAAAAGACCAGAAATAATACATAAATAATGCATTAAACTTGAGAATTAAATATTTCCAACACTAGATTAGGTAGATGGTAATCTTAATTCTATATATGCTGAAAGAAACATTTAAAAATTATGAATCTCATATTGCAGAGTAAAATGCTTGTTAGATAAAGTACAGTTTAAAAAGTAAAGTACAACTGACCGGATATATGATCAATCAAATCTTTATATCAAAGCAAGTAGTTGTTAATCTCAGTTCTTAAATGAAATGACTGTACATCAATCAAATCCGGCTCTATGACAAATTGCTGTAAGAAACTCAATTTCTTAATTCTTTTAAAGCATATTCTTATCAAATTCATTTATAGGTAAGTCCCCATTTGATTGTTGGACATTTGACCAAGTTATACTTCGCTATTAAAAATTATTCAGAATGGTTTTTAATCTCCAGAGCCTTTAAGAAGGTATTCTTAAGACATTTTTACAGTTCATTGCTCAGTTTTCCATGACCAATGAAGTCATGTTTTAACAGGGTCTCATTTCTCAGATATTTTCCTTGCTTCTAAGAGCTGAAGGCCTCACCTGTAGGCTACTGTGCTCACTCACACACACATGATGCAATGCGAAACCTTTGCCTATTCACTGGAAAAGGAACGAGGAACTGTGCCACTAAACTGCCTGCAGTGCTGCAGGTGTGAATATCTGAGTCCTCGCTACCGTGATTAATAGCAATGAAATCTGGGACTTCTCCCAGCACGAAGCGATCACAATAGTTCTGACGAAGTCAATCAATCCCATCTGTCGGTGCCAGGAAAGAAATGGGATGAGAAAAAAGTGTTCATGGGGCCAGGAGGCTGACAGGACTACTGATTTATCACAGATGTGCATTTTTGAGACAACGGGCGAACGTTGACTTCAACATTTGGGAAGAATTTTGTGCTATCATGTGGCCATTAGAGGGTACACTCAAAGTGGTGAAAAGATCAGTCTGGATACACACAAAACACATAGACATGTGTGCATGGGTGTGCCGGCACACATAAATCTACACATCTAGTTAATACACAATCATGCACACAGATGCTCAGACACACCTATGCAAAACATCCGCCTTTGCTCAATACTCAGACAGTGGTGACAGAAGTATTGAGATTATTTACTGAAGTAGAATTGCATTGCTACCATATGCTACCAATATAAAAATATCCCATTGCAAGTAAGTCCTGCATCTAAAATGTGTGAAAGTATTATCAGCAAAATGTAACTATGTATTCATTACTATATGTAGAACGGCCCCTTAAAAGAATGTTATTATCTCATTATTATATTACTCCTATTGGAATATTATTACCAATACAAAACCCATTGCAATGTAATAAGCATTTTAATTGTATATTTGGTAAGTACTGACCCTATTTTAACTACTTCATATAGTGTTGTGCAGTGGTGGAATGTAACTGAATACATTTACTCAAGTAATGCACTTACAGTACAGTACTACTAGTACAATTTTGTACTTGTTTCTAATTTCTTGTACTTTACCTTTCCATTCTAGGCCACTTTATACTCTGTATAACTTCTATATACTTATACTTTATCCTCTACATTTTGGAAGCAAATATTGCACTTTTTACTCCACTACATTTATTTGACAGCTGTAGTTACTAGTTACTTTGCACATGGAGCTTAAACACAAAAACATAAAATTAGCAACAAATAAATTATGATGTATTAGAATAGAGTATAAGTATAAAGAAGTAGTATAAAGTAATTACAATTTTGATTAAAATAAGCCCCACCTTTACCTGCAGCATTCATTCTTAGTAATTCTCGCACATTAATGAATCAACAAGTACAATCTACTAATATATATTAATCTGAAATGGATCATTCTGTATAATGAGTAGTTTACTTCTGGTACTTTAAGTTTATTTTGATGGTGACACTTAAGTAATTTAACTTATTACAAATTTTGAATGCAGGACTTTTACTTGAATCAGGGTATGTGTGATATTGCTACATTTACTTACTTAGTTAAATCCCTTGTATTAAAATCCTTCATTTGCAAAGTAACACTCAAGTAAAGTACAAGTACCTTGAAATAAGTACTCCACTTAATTACCTTTGTAAATGTACTTAGTTACTGTCCACCACTGCTCAGAAGCAAACACACTCAAACAGTGCACAAGCAAAGACACATTGTCAAATGAACTCACATCTCCATTTGTAATTTTATCTTATTTGACAGAGCATCAACAGAGTTGTTGAGGTAAATTTAGGTTCACATCAACAGAAGATATATCAAGAGAAGCAGCGGCAGCTTTTTTGACATGCAATACACACAAACACACACGCACATCAGCTCTTAACCATATAAATAGAGGTGGTAGAAGAAGTACTGACATCTTTTACTTCGTTGAAAGTAGAATTACCACAGTGCTGAAATGAAGAAAAAGCAGTAAAAGAAGTAAAAGTCTTGCATTCAAATGTTAGTACAAAACCATCAAAATACACTTAAAGCACCAAAAGCTAAAGTAGTCGTTACACAGAAAGAGTCTGATAATAATGTAGAATAATGTTTATTATATCATTAGATAATATTATTGATAGATTAATTACAGCACGTATGACTTTAATGCTGCAACTGGTGAAAATGGAGTTAATTTAAGTTACTTTATATACTGCTATAGTAACATATGATAATTTACTTGTTGATAATATTTTGCATCAATAATCTGAATCTGTAAAGTAACTGCATTTATCAAACAAATGCAGTGGAGCAAAAAGTACAATATTTCCCTAATGTAGTGAAGTAAAAGTCACATAAAAAGGAATTACTCAAATAAAGGAAAACTTGAATACTTAGTTACTTTCCACCCAAACAGTTGATCATTTACAGAGCTAATGAGTGAGGCCATGATCAGTTTGTGGAGGCACATGTACTAATACAATAGTTACTAATGACACTATTAATACAAGTGTGTAATAAGGCCACTAGTTGCTCTTTCCATTATTTTCCCTGTGTGCAGACTGCAGGAAACACAGCCTGCTATTTACCACATCCTCTTTTTCTTTGACATGTAAATCTTGATTTCAGTCTTACTAACAAACACTTTAAATGGCATTGTTATAGCATTCAACCCAATTATGTTATTATGGCTTGTTATAATGCGATTACAGAGCCTGATCCCGGTGATTGTCTCTTTAAGGAGCAGTGAGAGTGAGAGGAGGTGGTGCGGTTTCACACCCCGGGGTGGGAAACATGGGCGGCCCCAGCAGCCGCTGACTGACAGCCGCTCACAGCCTCTGCAGCCCCGCGGCGCACGGAGGACCCGCAACCACCAATCAGGTTAGCGCTTGACCCGCCCATCAAATCGTAACGGCCAATCGTAACGGGCCAGGGGCGGGCCTTGGACTCGCTGTTGTGCATCCAACGTGGGACTCCGGAACGATCACCCGGAAAAAAAGGAAAAGTAAGTCAAGAAAGGAGAAAACTCATGGTGGTGCTGCACGATCGGAAGGAGGGGGGGACTCTATTTTGCTTTTAATCGGATCGTCGAGATTTTGTGACCGCAGACTGCACCTGATAAGCCGCCGGCTGACTTCTTCTGAAACTGGACTGTGTGTGTGTGTGTGTGTGTGTCAAAGTTGGATTTATTCACCTCCTGACGTGAAGAGCTGCGGAGATCCGGACGATATGCAGCGATCGGATTGAGAGACCGACTGAAGCTGGAGTTTTCGGCTCTGATCCTGCGGCTCTTAACTTATTTCTTTCAACTTTTACGTGGACACTTTTAAAAACGAAGTCACTGCGTAGCCGTTTTTGCTAACTTTTGCTAACGCCGCTCCGGTTGATCAACAGTTATTTTGGGAGCTATCCTTTTAACATTGGCTTGATTTGAAACATGTCACCGAACCCTATGGAGAAAAAAGTCGTTATTACCCTTTTATGAACACACTTGATGGACTTAAATTTAAGTTTAGCCTGACGTTACTTTAGCTGCTTAATCTTGTGAATCACCTTTGATTTTTTTTTTTTTTTTAGCCCGCGTCGGACCCCAGAGGAGAAAGTTGGACTGGGAACTTGTGTCCTAAATGACTGTTATTGGGATGGAAAACATTTTAGTAGGAAACAGGTGTTGGTGCTAGACACAAAAGAAGATAATTAATGTGCTATAAAAAGCATTTAGCCGCTGTGAAGCTACAATAATAGTCCAGTTTGTGGGCACGACGAGAGAGAGCTCAGCGGCCGCGCTATTAAAACTGGATACAAAATGGCGGCGTCCCTGGGACTATTTGGATACGTTTCTCGTTGTGTTTTATATTTAATTTTGTCGCTCGGACTGTTCGTCAGTTATGGGGCGAGCTCAGACCTGCCGTGTGCCCAGAACTGTACCTGTAGCGGGGATTCAGTGGACTGCAGGGACCTGGAGCTGACAGCTGCGCCTCCGGACCTTCCAGCCCGGACCGTCTCCTTGTAAGTAAAGTCGCTCCAGCCTATTTATTGACCAGCCCATAACGGGGGGACCTAGTTAGTATAGGGAATAAAAGTGCGAAGACACTTTTAGTCAAACAGGCAAAATGTATAGTGAGTCGACCCCTGTTGATTTTCTCCAGGAATCCAGTCTGAGAGGATTTTTGTGGTTCTGTTTGAGTTGCATAATAAATGTCTATCAAGTGCGACAAGGCGAGCAGCTGACACTATTTTTATCCCTTCTTCATAACTTTTAAGTGAGTTAAGTTTTAAGAGTGCGGTTAAAACAGTTTTGCTAAAGGACCCCTCCTCCATGTTACCCCATTAAAAGTCCCTGCACCTTCACTGTGAAAACTAATGGAGCAACTGTTTGCTCAGACAGTCCTGGCACATCACGTTGGAACTTGATGAAGATGGTTTGTGCAACTCATGAAGTGAGTTCTCACCTGGTCTTACACAAGACAGCAGGTTTCTTAATTGAGTTTGACAGCAGAGCAAATGTAGTGTTTTGGTGTCTAATACAGAAACTTATTTAATCAGGCACGTTAACAGGTGACAACTGCAAGACGAGGGACACACACAAACACTGCATTTATTTAGGGCTAAAATGTCTTGCTCAAGGGCACACTGAGGTATTTTGGGTAATAAAAATGGATTGTGTTTTAAAACTTCTTGATGTGTCAGATTAAAACATTTTTCTAAATTCCTGCTATTTTGTGTCCTGATTTTAAGTTATTTCACCTTAAAATTGGATTAACTCTCAGAAAAGTACTTAAATGTCACAGGCCACAACTTCTGCATCTTTTGCAGTCAGTAATGTAGAAATATGTTCATGCTCCTGATGATAGAGTGAACAAACTGCCCCCTCAGGGTGAGCAAACAAACAGACCCTCCTTTATTCACTCAGATTTATGACAGGTATTACCCTCATTCCTGTTTCTGTGTTGCTCGCCGTAGTTCAGCAAATTAAATTTCTCATAAATTAAGAGTTATCCTCAGGACAACAACTGACAACAGTTGAAACCCTGTCTGCCGGCTCGTTTAGGAAATAAGCCAGTTTGGGGCATTTTTTTTCATGGAGCATCCTCCAATGTTAAGGGAACGTCAGCGCTTGTCAAGCTGAATGACACAATTTATTACAGACAAAACAACTCTCTGTCCCCCCCAGTCAACATTTTAGCTCTCAGTGCAGTATATCACAACCGCTGCATTCGATGGCGATTGTGAATCCTCAGTGACAATTAGGCATCTTGTTGCAGAATTCTCAGTGTCTGTTTGTGCGTGTATTGCTGGGAATGTGGGGTTAAAGACCAAAGACCCAAAGACTCCTCTGGCTCCCAGGTTCCTGTGTTAGGCGGTTTATCTTCCCCTGGGAAGGGAGGAATGCAACTTTTAAAAAGTCCTCTGAAAACATGAATAACAGCACTTGTGCCCGGGTAGCCTCATTGCCCTGAAGCACCACTTAGCCAAGTTCAAGTGCGGACGCTGTTTATCATGCATGTACACAGACACACACTGCTCCTTCTGTCCTCAGTGGACAACTACTGTGGGACAAATGTCCCATCTGAAACAGCTGCTCTGAACCTTTTGGTTAGCGTGAAAAGGTAGGGTCCTGTGTGAGCCTGTGTCCCGTTCCAAGTCTGCTTCTCTTATCTCAACCAAACCTTATCGGTTAAGATTTAAGGACCCGCAATCTTGTTGTTTTCAAAGGGAATGGCTTTATGGCTTTGAATTATCTTTTAAAACACCTTGGTTGCATATTTCCACACCACTTGAGATAGTCACATTATGTTGGCAGGTAACTCAAAGCGAAACAGCTCTATTCCTCCGGGGTCTGTAAACGAGCCAGATTAGCTGATGATTACTGTAAACCTAAAGAGACAAGTATGGACAATTTCACTTGTGGCCCAGTGTGATCCCATTATAAGGTCCCTTACGCCAAGCCGTGTCCACTCGAGTGGATGAAATTACTTTTTATGTTGTGGGTTGAAAGTTATTTTAGTTTTAGAGTGCTGCCTGTGCACAAGAATGTGTGTGCTGCCTGTGGGTGTATGTTACTCACAGACGAAAGGGAAACTGTAGTATTGATGCAAATGACAAGTGGGTATAGCAGTGGCCATAGGACAGTGCAACAACAACAGTTTTACCCTGTCAATAGAGCTGACGGAGAGTCTCTGTTTGTTCAGTACCTTCGGGCGTTTGAGCCAAGTGAATCTGTGTGGAATCAACTGTCTCTGTTATGTTTACCCCAGGGAGGGAGCAGCAGCAGCAGCAGCAGCAGCAGCAGCAGTAGTGTTGGTAGGGAGGACAGTATTGGTGGGTGTCGGTAAACATAAGCTTTCCTCCCTCTCTCTTCTACATGATGCAGATGTAAGGCTCGAAGGAATATCTCAATAATCTGGAACACCTACAGGATTTGACTTTTAAACAAGACTGCATTTGTTAATCAAGAAGTCCCTCAATTAGTTGTACATGTACGTGCGTTTTCTACAACTACTTATAGACTTTGAAAGTCCTCTATGTTCTGCTTTGCTGTCTATAAAATTAAAGTAGTTCAAGCAGAGAGGACAAATCCAGCTTAAGGTAATTTTCACACCCTTTTGTGTGGGTGAAGAAGGATTGCGTTGTCATGTGTTTGTTGCAATTGTCTTTACACAGGCTCTTAAATTTGGATTGCAGTAATGGACACAGCAATAGTACCTGAGGACCAGCGTTTATAGCAGCTCACAAGGGGAAATGGTTCTTACGGAGAGTCATCATATCTTCACCAGGATGTGGGAGTGTTGCAGACTTTGCAGGAGTTTTGCACAGGTGGCAAATGTTATTGGCAACATGCTCGCACTTTCTGGTACACATGGAAATATGAAATGCCAAACATTTCATTTAAAATAATCACATTCTTCCCGTTTAGATACATTTGATGCCTTGCTGTGAGAGAAAGAGGGATTCTTGGTAATGCATTATATACATTGCTAGATCCAATTCTGGTGTGAGTTTTTTGGCAAAAATGTATTTCTAGCTTTTAGCGGTGATGCCTTCTGTTGCTCCAACAAGTGACACTATCTCTGTGTTTTTTGTCCTGCCTCAAATTATTGAAACCAGCCTGTAAACTCCCACAGCTTCATAAGTGCCAGACATGATGATTCATTTCAAATAAGTGGCACAAAGTAGGTGTTGGACCTTTATGCACTCCCATCTCCTGCTCTGCGGTAGTGCTGTTTTTAGTCACTTTCAGGCCACTTTATAGGAATAATTCTGAGAACTTCAACAATAAGCGTCAAGGGGAGATGGGTGGCTCGAGGGTGGGTGTTGGCAGTTTATCCGCCAGGAGCAGTCCTAGCAGTCCCGTGGCTGTAGGGGAAGAAAAAAAAAGCCCTAATGCTTTCCACTTGTCAAAATAATCTCCCTTCAGGACCCTGATTTTAATAGTCCCCAGTGAGAAAGCGGCCTTGATGAGGAATCAAGGAAACAAACATGTTGGCATGTCCTGGCAGAGCCGACTGAGCTAACAAGGAGAGATGTGAGGGATTGAGGGGAACTAGGGTCACTGGAGAAGATGTGTAATAGACTAGATGTGAAACTTATTATATTATTATAATAATTTACCACAGCCTATTAAGAACTTATTCCTGTATTAATGAAATTATAGTGTATTGTTATATGAATAATTGTCCCATCCCTGTGATTGACACAGGTTTGAGGGTGAACACTTGAGGTTAAAGGGGAGCTGT
The DNA here is from genome assembly GCA_025331565.1 of Holacanthus passer. Classification (NCBI taxonomy): domain Eukaryota; kingdom Metazoa; phylum Chordata; class Actinopteri; family Pomacanthidae; genus Holacanthus; species Holacanthus passer. The sequence goes on from JAFREQ010000011.1 coordinate 5,475,713, forward strand.
AGCTTCTTTAAAGACTCTGCCAGACATATCCTTTGCTGTTTTGCATTAGTGCCTCTAACATTTAACAAACCGGCCACCCGTCTCCGATGTTTATCCTTTGTTTCTGATTGATGAATAGCCTAATAACATTCAAAGCAAGTTTAGTCTCACACAGTCACATATTCCCTCTCAGGAGTGGTGCCTTATCTTATTTGCAGCCACGGTAATGTGTATAAAAAGCATTTTCGTCCTCAGTGCCACAGGCGTAATGTGGTTTTGCAAGTAAATAAAAGCATGAACATTACTAATTTGGGCAAAGATCGCTGTGGTCAGATAGTGATAGAGCAGATAAGTGGTGTCTGTTTGCTAGTGTCTCTCCATCTTTTCTCATGTGAGGTTTTAAAATCCTGTTTGTTTTTTAATGTTACAGAAAGTCACTGTTTTTTTAATGGGGTATGTCTGTATTTTTTATTTGTCAGACTTGAGTCCTTGCATCACTTCTTGCACCAACTCCAGTGAAAAGCAAGAAGAAGCTTCATCTTGAATGCTTCCCTTTGTAACCCAAGTGGTTTCCCAAGTTGTTCCCAATGTGCTGGCCATAATGTTTGGTGTACGCCAAATGTTCTGCTGCAACTCGACCATAAGCCGTAGCCTTAAACCTCACAGTACAGCCTTATTGGTAAACACACCCCCAACAGTTGGTTTTGGCTGCTGCCCTCAGGAAATGGGTTTGTGTTGGTGGTTTCCTGGCGGGGGCTGGAAGCTCAGCTGACTGGTTGCGGACTTGGTTGGCAGGGGGCGGGGCTGCAGATCACCTGGCCTGGGGGCGAATATGAGGGGAGGGTGGAGGGCCATTTTCCGCCCATTGCATTGAAGTGTTTTGTCAATGTCACGGTCTGCTGCCGCTGCTGCCTTCAGGCTGGTTGGTTAGTTGGTGAAAGCCCTGTCAGTGGTCAGAAACCTCAACCACTGTCACACATGTTGTAACACAGTGAGAAAACCCAGAGGAAATGTACCATTACAGGACGGTCTGCTTGTATGTCACATACTGTCAGACACAACTCCTTTATTTTTAGGTTGTGTTTTATTCCATCTTACCTATGAACAAGCATGCAAAAATTATTTGCCACAGTTGGATTATGCTTGCTACAGTGTTTTTGTCATGGCCATTGCTGATGTGAGTGAGTTTGAACTTGATGGAAGGAGTGGCTGATATATGAACAGTGATCTGCAGAAATGCTTCTTCTCTTGCTTAAACAGGTTCACATTTTGTTTCAGCAATTGGGACAGTGTGCAGCAATGAAATGCAGCAGCAGCAGCAGCACTCAGCAGGGCTCTGCCCCTTGTGGTTTCCACAGCATTTTTTCACTACACAGCCTTGTAATCTTGTGGTATTGGGAGTGATTATACCAAGTTTGTTCATTGTCATAGTTTCCCTAGCCTTGTGACCAGCATGTCCTCTTGCGGATATTTTTAAGTCAAACTGGAGCGTTTGGAAGGGTTTAGGATGATATTATCATTGGCGCTGATTTATATCAGCTACTCTTCACTTTTTCCTCCCTTATCAGGCTGTTTGGTGTTGAATCAGATAGTAAAAGCACAGGGACTTCCTATGTGGATTCTTATTCCAATTTAAAGTGGCAATCTATTTTTGATTGTAAATAATCCTCTTTTCACTGTTTGAGATTATTCATGCAAAACATTGGCTGGACAAATTAGGAAGGAACAGCTAAGGTTGAGCCCCCGCTCTAATAACAACAGATAACGTCTGACATTAACATGAAGATATGGAATGAGCTCATGGCCTCGCACTGGCTTTAATGACAATCAAACAGCTGCTGCCACAAGTCATTCTACAGGAATCCAGTCAGCAGAATAGATGGCCCTTTTCGTGAAGACACTTTAGGGCGCCAAGTTTTTTTCTTTTCCACCTTTCCCTCTCCCCCAAAGTCGGTGTCTACAAAGTGGGCTTGATCGATGAATCATCTGTGAATTCTCTACATCTGGTAAGAGTTTGGAAATCTGGAGAAGATGTTAGAAAAAAAAAAGCGTGACTTGGACAGAGAGGGAGAGGTGCTCTGCAAGTGAAGCAGCTTCTCCCAAGGAAAGAGGCAGTCTTTGGAGACGTGAGTGAAGCTTTGAGTTCTAAGACAGCTCCTCTGTCTAGACAGCCACACATTCACATGCCCTTAGATTGTAAAGATAGCGCAGTCCACTATTTAGACACTTGTTTCACCACTGGCTGGAATGTAATCATTGTCGAATTGTGCTCTGATAGTATAATAAACAATAAGTAGGGAAAAAATTGACTAACGAGCCTGTCTTTTTCTTTGCTTTGAAGTTGAGAGGTCAGCTGTCTGCACAGCACTAAAACAATAGCCCCACTAAAGAGACATACAGTTCTTATGTTATTCTTTCAGTTTAATTGGGGACACTCATTTCCTTTAACTCATAATGAAGTAATCTGGCACCAATTGTAAGAAATTACATTGTTATCACGCTAGAATTCAGTGTTAAATGCAGGAGCATAATCGTGTATGTGTGTGTGTATGTGTGTGGACAATATGCTCACATAAATGTAGTGTGGCCAGCATGAGCATTATTGTGCTTCTCATCTGGAGAGGTCCGGACTGGCGTCATTTGGGCCCAATCTCAGGTTCATGCAACGCCTCGGGCAAGTGCAGGCTCCTTACCCCCCGACCTTCTCCCTGTTTGTTTGGAGCGCCCCGCTGCATCCCCGGCTTCAGCTCCAAACCAGCAGCGTGAAGAATGGCGCTGCACATGGCCCCAAGATGTGGCCCGCCTTCCTGCCTTGGAAAACTTCAGAAACTGAGTCACGCTCCTAGCCTGACTGATTTCAAAGGCTGGAGCAACTCCTTTGTTGAATTGTGTGTGTGTATGTGTGTGTGGGCGGTGGGAATCTGTAATGCAAATGGTGAAATATGCTGATCCCATCAGCTCTACGTTCCTCTGATCGTTCTCCTTCACCCTCCCAAGATCTTACAGGTGTTTTTCTCACTTTTGAGCTCTTCACGTTTATCATTATTATTGCAAATCTTGTCGGTCGGGTTATGCTTTTAACCTTGTCAAAGTTGATAAGAGATTGGCTTTGTTCTGCCCGTTTCCTTCCTCTGTTTGACTGGTGTGTAAAATGGTGGCCTGGAGCTGGTGTTAGCTTTGTGTACACTCTCACTGCAGTTGCCTGGCTATAAACTCACCCTTAATGACAGGAAGAGTGGTGTGTGTGTGCGTGTGTGCGCGCATTTGGCCCTCAGACACTAAGGTTATTATTTGACTAGTTTTATGATGCTCTGAAATCGACCACATTAAAGGGCCTTTGTCTCCCAGCTGGACTACAGAAGGCTCATCACTGACATCACTTCACACTTTGAGCGAGCAAAGTTCACACTGCGTCTATCTGTGATAGAAATGGGAAAGATAATGATGATGTATCTCTGTATGTGTAAGTCCCTGCTCTCTTCCTCCCTTCCCATATCTCCTCTCTCCCACACAGACCGTGTGCTGACTTACAAGCATAGTGTCATGTGCTATGACATCACTGCTGTACTCCCAGCTTTCCTCGACTCCCACAGCACCCATAACGCAGCTATTTTTTAGAGCCTTTTAATGAGTTTTATATGTCAGATCAGCTGCATGGTCCAGCGATGACGGCCTACTGCAGGCGCTGAGCCCCACTTTGCTTCCTTAGACAGTTTGCTCAGTCAGATTTGGCCTTTTGTGAGTTTGTCACATTGTCTTTTGAAGACTTCTTTTCCAGACAGACTCAAATTGAAGCTGATGTGTCAGATTGCTGACGTGTCCTTTCAGTAGATGGCTGATTATCAGCTGATCGAGCAGTTGCTTTTATAAGGCTGTAAAAATTAATTAAAAAGATAAATGCCCCTCACAAGTTACTCAGGTCACTAGTACCATTTGTCAGACAAATAGTCCAAAAATTCAAAGCTACACATATACATGATGATCGGAAGTGGAGAAAAGCCCCATGTTGCAACCAGCAATGTTTGGTTTTAATACTTGAGTATGTCACTGTTTTAGGGCAACAGGTGGTTGATTTGCTTTGTTTCTGACCATTTGTATTTTTCTTGATGTTATTGTGTTACAGCCTTGCACTTTAACTAGCTGTCGTGTCCCACAGAGAAGCTTTTTCTTCCAAGATTTAACAGTCTCTCAGTGTTTGTGGATATAGTTTGTAATGTGTGGGGAGGCGTTTGGGTTGTGGTGGCTGGGTTGGGTTGGAAGGTGGGAGTGTAACTGCAGCTTTTTTATCACTGACCAGCGCTCTTTCCAGCTGCCCTCCTGTTTCGTGTCTCTCCAGCTCTGCTGACAGAAAAGAGGTTACACTGACATTTGTGTTCACTGATGTCCGGCAGATTGCAGAGACACACTTGAAATGTTGGCTGGTGTTGTTTAGAATAGACGTGCTGAATGGGGCCTGTTTTTTATGAATGTTTGTAATATCAGTCAGTTTTAAATTGGGTATAATTACTTCAGAGTAACTTTGGATGGAGTGTGCCACCAGAATAATCACAGCATGCTTCTGCAGTTAGTTATGCTTGTTTGATAATGATTTGATCAATAAAATGATAACTCGAATTTAAATCATACTTGTTAAAGAACTGTGAGTACAAGAGTAATACCATGATCATAAGTTTTAATATTCCTTTTAAATTGTCTTTTTAAACCAGGGATAATTTAATAAAGATTTCAATGAATGTAAATGCTCACCTGGCTACAGTGCACCAGTCAGAGAAGCTTGGATTCAATGGGAAAATTAGTATTTGGCTCAACATGCAGCCTTAAATTATCACACACTTTCTTTGGTTAAGTACTTGGCAGTACCTGAGTGCTTTTGATTTTGATCCCGCTGACTAATGTCAAACAGTCCTGCCCATTTGTATAAACTAGTTGTACCATACAATGGAATGCTGTGTTTGAAGCATTAAGGCAAACTGCTTTGTAGTGTTTGCCATGGTTAATCACAGTGACTGTTCCCTTCTCGACCACACATCCTTTTCCGGCTGATTGAGTTATATGATGTAAACTAATGGTAGCTGTTTGCTGGTTTGTTGTCTGCAGCTAGTGTAGAACTTGAAGACAGGTTATTTGGATGGTTCTTTTCTCACTGTGTTTGTTTCTGCTGGTCTTGTCGTCTACAAAGTCAAAAACTCTAATGACTTGTAGGCTTCTGATCCTTGCTCTCAAACTCTTCCAGAAACAGAATGATTGTAAGGTCACTTTCTGGAAAGCATTAACCATGCTTAGCACTGGAGTCCCCCCCCCACCCCCCTACCCTCCCTCCAAACCCCTCCTTCCACAGGAGAAAGAGGGGGAAGGGAGCAGGAGAGGGAGGGAAACCAGCGTTATCACCATCGCCTCATACAGTAGGTGTTAAAACGCTGTGAAACTTATCTAATCTGATAGGGAAGAAAATAAATCTGGCTGAATGAGATGGAGAGAAAAAGACTCGGTTGTGTAAACAGCATAGGTGACTGAGAAAGAGGCACAGGCATGCTTGCGTACGCACACAAAGGACCAGTTTTGTTTGTTGCTGTGGCCTTTAGCACCAGTACGGCAGGTTTGGCTTTCAAACGTGACTTGCTTTTTTTGTTAGTCGTCCCTTTGTTCTGTTTTGCCCTGTTCTTTATTTTAAGCATTGACTTTCATGCCTATGAATGCATGCATAGCCAATTTCCTCCACCTTTATATGCAAGACAAAGCTCTTTTTGGAAGTGGTGTTCCAGGATACATCTTTATTTACTTGTAATTCCAGGTTCACTAGTAAAATTCTTTGACTGGTTTTGCTTGATAAAAACTAGTGATTGTTCTTCCAGATGACAGCGCTCTCCCAAGTTCATCTACTCTGAACTGTGTGTTTGTATATATGTGTATGTGTGTGTGATATACATACCTCCAGGCAGTCGCAGCCCATAGGAAAGCCGTGTGATTTTTCACTTAGCTTCACCGTAACGAGGTAATTGCCTCCTGTTGCAGGGGACGACAATTTAGTGATCGGGGCCACAATGGAAGGTGCCCCAGTAAATGATCATAACATAGACACACATGCACACCTCCCTGTCAGACCTGTGCCTGGAGGGCAGACATGCTCTGCTATTATCTTGTCACACACACACACATGCAGGGAGAAAGCTTCGGGGAGGGAGACTGTCATTATCTGCAATCAAGCACAGAAGACAAGAAAGGGAAATCTGTCAAGTTAGACGGAGATTAAGATTGATGGGAATAAATAGTATTAAAAAGTAAGATGTGAGACAATAACAGTCTTTTGCTGTGGTATTGACCCAGCCTCCTCACATTAGCTTACTTAATACTCATTCCTACTTTCTCTAAAATGAAAGAAGGACATGAAGTAGCAGTTTCTGCTTCAGAGTTTAGCCCCTAAACCTCCCAAACCCCTCCTCTCCCAAACGGCGGTCTTTTAAGGCCACGGTGGGATGAGAGAACGAGGAATGTGTTGCATCAGGTAAAAAGTGTCCCCGGTCTCTGGGAACAAGCAGGCATCTCTCGGCAGGCCTGTGAAACATTCCTGGGCCGTCTCTCACGTCTGGACAGAGGGATGGAGGGGCGGGAGGCAGGCGGCTCGGAACTGTGGGCTCCCTTTGTCTCGCCTAGCCTAACCCCACCACACAAACACAAACACCACTCTCACTGCAGCCTCCTCTCTGCCAACAGGCAGGCTGCATGCCAGCCAGGCGGGAGGTGTGTGTGTGTGTGTCTGTCTTTGTGTGTGTGTGACAGAGATAGCACTTGTTTATGCATGAAATAAATTTGATTCATATGGCGTGGGAAGCTCAATCTGAAATGCAGATGTGTGTTAGGTGCCCACACACACACACACACACACCTCCTTCTCACTCGCTCTCTGACGGTGGTAACGCTATATCACTGGACAAATCACTCTAATAAGCCTCCGTACAAGTCAAGTGCCAGCTATTAAATACACTGTTAGCCTAAAGTGCAAAGTGACTGCAGCAGATGAATAGCCTGTGGGTTATGTTTGGAAAGTGAGCCAGGAGAAAGAGGCACTCTGTATCGATAGTATTGATCGGGCCCTCCTTGAAGGCCGGCTGAATGGATGTACTGCAGTGTTTTCAGGCATACTTAATGTGGACGGATGAGGCTGTTTGTCAAATGGGAGAGATAATTGTTGTTATTGATCAGGATCCGTATTTGAGCTGCTGAACAATGGCTATGACAAATACAATAAAAGTAATGAAAATATTGTTTGCTGTTGATTATTTGATTAATTGTTCTCCCCTGTCTGCTATTAGGCATATAAGGATTCTTTTACTTACCTTTATCCTCTTTTCTTTTTTCCAGAAATCTCAGCCGCAACAAGCTGACCACCATCAATGTTGAAGTTTTTGACAACCTTCCCAACTTGAGAGAGCTGTAAGTAGTCAAGAAACAGAATACTCACACATACACATGATTTCCATTGAGGCAATTGACAGTAAGCCCCTGAATACTTTCCAATGGACTTGTGTTTGGCTCTCTTAGAGTCTCTTTTTCTCTGTTCTCAGTCTAAGTGTAGCTTAGTTTTTTTTTTCAGCTTAATCCCAGAGTGTCAGTTGTGATAACATTTTTATCAATGACTTAATTCTGACTAACGTCCACAGATGCCACTCTACTTCCTAGTGGCATCCTCGTATGTGTTGCCTTGAACTAAGTCCAATTGAGAATAAAGTGGTGGTTTTCTATATTAAGCCTCCCCTCAACCACCCGATACTGTGGCCAACGCTGGCCTTGTAAATATTTTATATGGTGAGGAGAGGGCTTGGCTCTGTGTCACTCAGCGCCGGTACACAAGGCACATACACACACATGCACCAGCTAACTGATGATACACACACTGGTGACATCTTTGGCAGGCCGGCCGGCCAGTCATACGCTCCTCGACATCTGTTTTACTCCCATGTTATTTTTGGTTTTTAAAAGGATGACTTGCTACTTGCTCTGCGGCAGACGTGACAAGTCGCGCTTGAAATCTTTTTGATTTATGCGACGTTTCATTGAATCCAGCGTCATGCGAGGGACGATAGCCCCGACAACACTGTGGCATCTCAGCTAGCTTGTACATTTTATGTCAAAATGACAAGTACAACTTCCCAAACATTTTGGCATTAGTTTGACGCAGGCTCTGTTTTTGTGTCTAAATTTGACATTTGTTTATTTTCATCAATAAATTCTTTCCTGTGCTCCTAAATTTTGAGTTTTCTCATACTTGGAAAAATACCTCTGTTAAGTCCTCTAACCTCATCACAACATATCATGCTTGTGCATTTCTTTGTGTTTTCCTTCAAGGCACAGTTTTGTTCTCTAACCTGCTGCTATGTGTTTTTGACACTTTCAGGCGGCTGGGCCACAATGAGCTGACCTCCATACCAGATTTAGGACAGGCTGCTTCCAAGATTGTATCTCTTTACCTGTGAGTAACCCCCCCTCCCATTTACTGCTTAACATGGTACCAGAATTATCTTGCTCTCTGTTACTGTATTCTTAGGTCAGTGGCCTCTTTGAAATGCTCTTGAAATAGTCTCTTGACGTCTGTGCAGGATCCATATGCCTCTGCATCTGATAAGTAATACTGCATTAATGTGAAGTTAGCGATGAATGCGACTCTATTACATTAAACTAGACCAAAACCCTCCCTGCAATCGAGCTCTGTTGGTGTAAATATGGATCTCTGTCTTGAGCGATTACTGTGTGGTCATGTAACTGACTAGTCTTATTAGCTGGAAATGTGCTCTTGTCTACAGTGAGCAGTGCTGGCTGCCCGGAGAGTCAGCTCGTATATAGTTCCAACTTGGTTGCTCCCACTTGTGAAACTGTGCCTGTGGGGACTGCCTGCACTGGCATCTCACTGGAGATTTACTGCCCTATTTGGGAAGGGCGTGTGTGCGCTTGTGTATGTCACAAACGTGAGCTCTGTAGTCCATCAACATGCTCATTTTTGTGCTGTTGAAGGACAGTCATGGTGAGAAAGTGGTAGTTTATTCAAGTTGCAGTTTGGAAGCCAATAAATACAGCATCTGAAGGAAATGCACGGAAATGTATTATGTTGAATATTATGATAATACGGATGAAATTCATAATACTTTCATTTGTTAGAAGGTAAATTTCAGAAAATAAACTTAGAATAATTGAAGTACTGCTACTCAAAGGAATGAATAACACCATACTTACACGAGCCAGAACTCATTATTGGTTAAACACTTTAAGTCTTTTAGTCATCTCAGTACAGGCAATTTTCTGTGTTACTATGATGCTCAAGAATGTCTAAAGGAATGTGAGGCACACAAAGCAAATGCTGTACAATAAAGGGGTTTTTAAGGTTGGACCAAAATAAGCCTAAGATAAAAATCCAAAGGCTGAAGCTGATATGAAAGCTTATTGCGATTCTTAAAAAAAAAAAAAACAAAATGGCAATGCTTCTCTGTGTTTTTCAGATTCACACACAATCACACACACAGGGAGAAATGGCGACAGTGTTCCACCCATATCATCTGTTGGGTGGACTGTTGTTTTCCAGCGTGTCGTAGTTTTTTCCCCTCGTGTGACTGGGGAACATTCTTACATCTCACTCAACCTGAAACAGGACAGTTAAACCCCCCCCTACACACACACACAAGCTAGTGTAGTGCTAACCATTAGCTTCACTCTGCGTATATTCTTTCACACCTTGCTAGCATGCCAGCTGACTGACTAAGGTATCAGCTGCAGGTTCCTGTAATATTGGTCATCATCCTGTCATTGTCCGTGGTGAGCTTTGTGGGAGTCACATCTTCGCCTCTCCCTGTGTGTCATCTGCCCGCTTCTCAGAATTTATCATGATATGTGGTCAAAACATTTCTGTAATCTGTGAACACTTAGTGAAGATTAAGGAAATCTGACATCTGTTTAAAATGTGTCATGTTTCCAAAAGGTTTGAGCTGTTATTTTCTGTCTGGATCTGTAGGGTTTAGCACAAACCCCTGTTCACTTTGCTTTTGATACAAAACAGATCGGAGCAAGTTCACCTTTACTTGCACAAACTATGCAGAGTCGCAGCCCCTCCAAATGATCGGGGTGTCTTTTTTTGGCCTGACTTGAAGCCTGTTGCTAGGGGGAAGGCCTGCAGGCCTGATGGGAGTGGATGCTGGAGGGAGGGTCGGATCTTTACAAAGCCACACAGCTGAAGTGAAGGCCCGCTGAAGCACTTGCAGCTGCAGCTGTCAGTCACATGGCTTACAGTAAAATGGGTGACAGTGAGAAGGGGAGGAAGGATGAGAAAATAGGGAGGGAGGACAGGAAATTGGGAGGTGAATAGTGTCAGATCAAGGTGGCGTCACCACATGTCGAAAGAGGAATGGTTAAGGAGAAGTAGTGTAGGAGGCAGCAGGAGGGTACGGAGAGGCGAATGAAGGAAAAAAGGGGAAGCGAGAGGTGAACTCATGCTCAGGGTTATTCCCAAAAGTAAATCCAATGCGCTGCGTGTCCCCTGCCAAGCACCCAGCCCTCTGCAGTGTGAGAGTCTCTGCGTATGTGCCCTGGCAGAGGCAGCAGTATACAGTGTAGGGCAGTGTTCCTGTGCCATTGGTTGAGATAGTCAGGAATGTTGTCTGACTACAAGTTTGTGTGAGACAGTGGTTTACACACACATACATACCCTCGCTCTCACACACACACACGTAATAGCAAATGGACTGAGAAAAAAAACTTTCGGCCCCCCATCCAACAGCGAACTCTCCAAAAGGGCCCATCATATGTGGTTGCCAATGTCTGACTGCGTCTGAGTCTTCAAGTGTATCTTGAAGACAGACACTTTGCTAGTAGCTGATGAGGTTTGCACTGTCTGATGGAAATGACAAAGTGAATGGTGTTTGTAGAATTACACACATTAAATAGCTTACTTCCTGCTTCTCTAAATGTTCAATTAAGTTTTTAAGTGTGGAGCAAGCTAGGTACTAGTGGACAAACATTTCCAATATATTTGTGGTATTAATTACTGCCATTATGCTGCTGTGGCACACACTAGAGTGAATAAAGCAAAATGCCAGTCGTTACACACAATATTGATCATATTGGGAGGTTAACAGGTCGATGGTTTGGCAGCAGAAACACAAATAACAGGTAACAGAAAGCGCTTTTTGTTGTAAAAATCATTTTACATCTTTATATGATTTCATTGGAAATGTGATTTAAACAAACCTTTTTTTTTTCGTGTTAATTCGGCAACCGTCAAGATTGCTGATTGTTCACTTTTGCCAAGATAACCATCAGACTGTGTCATCTTATCAGTCACATGGAGATATCAGATATTCAGAATCTTGGAGAGCTTACATTTACCAAGAACCTGATGACTTTCTCCTGAGGGAGTACATTATGCAAAATTCTAAAGAAGTAAAGTTGTCATTTATCGAAAATAAAAAACAGGAGTATGTGGACTAAGAAGGGATAGGTGACTGGGTTAGATTTTTTCCCTGCTTCCTTTTTTTTTCTCTGTTCTTCTTTCTTCTTAATCTCTTACTTGGTTGAGAGGGGACTTTTCCTTTGCCCTTTTCCACCTCCTGTAGCTTTCTGTATAGCTGTAATGGAATTTATTAGGCACAGTTAAGTTTGACTATATTGTTGTAATGCTTCAGTTTAAGATTTTTTGGGCCAATCACTATCAATTGGTCAGATGTCCATCAGCCAATCACAGCAGAGCTCTTAGATGCATCTTCTATCTGAAATTAAAAACAAAAGTCACCTGATCACAGAGAAGCTCCTGACGAACTAACCAGAGACCACACGCCAGGCTCCCACAGTCCCACAATGCACTTGGCGAACCCACTGGCATCCCCGCAGACTCCCAGAATGCCACAGCAGGATGGCAAATTAAAAAAAAAAAAAAGCAACAGAAAGTTTTAAAACCACACTCTTCTCTGCTGTCAAAAGTGACAGCAGAGAAGCACAAACTTTCCCATTGTTTTCTTCGCCTGCCCAGTGAACATCAAAGGGGGTCTTTAAAACAGCTCAGGATAGAAATCATATGGCCCACTGGATGATCTGATTTTGAAATAATTCTCCTTTTGTCCCGACCGCCAGCTTCAAACAAGAAGGGACGGGCCAAACAATCGCCCCCAAAGATGACACTGGAAACGGGAGAATGGGCATGCTAATGTAAACCGCTGATGCACTTTCCATACATCAAAAGAAGTGTCAAAATGAGCCGGGCTCATGATAATCAGATGGTCAATGGGGCAGGGTAATGAGATTTGGAATTAAGTGGAATCAAGGCGAATAAGGCCCCCTGGACATCAAAGGGAGCGAGAGTGAACCCAGCTCCTCTTTATCAGAAATGTCCTCGGCCGTATGGTAATCAGTTTTTATAAACGCTACTATTGTATGTGTGGACTTCAAACACGCTGAGCGCCGGGGCTTTATCTGTCTCTCACACGCAGCTGGGCTCTGACTGTGGGAGGGAGAGAGAGATAGAGAGAGAGAGGGAGAGAGGACAGGGAATTTGGTTGGAGTGGTGGAAGGAGAACGGGGCGAGAGAAAGAGTGAGAGAGGTCAACCTCTCCCACCAGTTTGAGACTGATCTGTTTTTCCCAGCAAAGGTCACCAGCTGTTGACCCCACCTCACCCCTTCATTCTCCCCCCTCATTCTCCCCTCCCCCATTCCTTCCCTCCTTCCTTTTTGCTCAGGCTCACTGTAGCCACTGTGTGTTGCTCTGTGCTCTGTCCCATGTGTGCATTTGTTATTTGTGTTGTGTGTGTGTGTGTGTGTGTGTGTTTGCCCAGGCATGCTTGCAGGGCTCATCCTTAACCATTTCTGCCACTGTTTATTCAGGTGGGCCACTGTGGTGTGACCCCTCCTCCTCTCAGACACCAATAAACGTGTGTGTGTCTGTGTGTGTGTGTCCATCTGCTGGCTGAAGGCTAGAAAGGAAGGAGGGACTGACCTTGTTTTGACGAGTTTGACTGGTGGAACACCTGCTCTCTCTCTTGCTCTTTCTGTCAAACACACTCATACATACTCTCTCTCACACACACACACACACACACACACCATCCTAGCTAGCTCAGAATAACAATGCTGAGCTTTAATGAAGAAGGAAGCACAAAGGGTGTTTTGAGGGTTTTTTTTCCACATGCTGTCAAGCTCTCCATGGGTCAAGTGAATTGATCTTTAAGATAAAAGATTTAATTGAAGTTTGTACTTGTGATGCAGATCACTCTGTGACAAGGGGTCACTGCTGGACAAGTGATTAACTGCCCGACTTGTGTCTCTTGCCTGCATCTTATGCAGATGGCTTGACATGGGCTAATTCATGTGGGTTATCTGATTTGGGCAAAATGGATCCCAAGTGGGTAAACACCATGTTGTACAATGGACCTTAAACACAGGTCCTTGGCGTGAAATAGAATAAAATACTTCATGCAGACCTGTGCAGAGCCAGCAGTCAATCTTTGTGGAACTACAGTCTCTGCTAACAGCGACATGTTGCATGAATGGGTCCAAACTGGTAAGACAATGAGACCTCTTTCATATGCATGTCTTTTATATGAAAGGGGTACGAACAAGGCTGGTGTCATCTGTGTATACCTGCTGTTTTAGTGCCTTCATAATTTATTATGTACCAAATAAAGATACTTAATTTTATCTCTCTTTCTTATCCACTCTCTCACTGGTAGCTTTTTAAAAAAAATTTTTTTAGACTTGTCGGGTAAATGAAAGTGATACTAAATGAAATTCCCGTCCCTAGTTAGCACCCAGGCATGTGTCAAATGTGTCACCCGGCGAAGTCTTTCATGTATGCTCAGATAACACAGGCCATCAAGCTCCTAACACGCTCACATATGTGGACACGCATACACACACACACACACATACACACATAGACCACTGGTGTAGCAAGATGGGTGTCTGTCTGTGTGTTCTGTGATTACCTGGTTATCTGCTCTCACCATTTTCACCTACCTTTTACCTGGGCTAACTAGGCCTGACAGAACAGAGCTGCGGCATCTTGATGCAACGTTTCCTTCTGTGGAGACCCTCAAAAGTGTGATGCTTGTGTTTTTCTAGTCAACTTTGGAAACTTTGAACTAGAAATGGTGGCATGCTGTTGCTCCTCTCTGGGTTTGGGGACCTCAACAGGCCATGTTTTCAAATTTGAGTGAAAAGAGGTGTTGTTTGTTTTGTTGCATTTGTTCAAGATGGTATCAAGTTTTGCTTGTCTGTTATCTAGTCAGTAGTTCCCACTCCTTTGTCCTTAATAGATAAGGACTTTGACAGTGGCCAGAAAATCCTGAGAATCACACAGCCATCTCTCCATTCCATCACTGAAGTACTCAGAAATCCCCCTTCAAGTGGCCCTGGTTGATCACCGAGGCCCCATCTATCTAATAGATTTTACATCTGAGCTCTGTTGAGAAGCACAGGTGTCCTTGGGATTGTTTAAAAAAGGCCAGCCTCTGTTTGGAAGCTCTTAAAGTACACATTTTGTGACGGCTGAAGACCACTTTGTTCTGTGTACTCTGCTCTCTTTGTGCCTGAGAGTGGGTTTACAGAATCCTGGGGATTTGGAGTGTCTTTCTTGGATGATGGGAAAAGGACACTGAAGTTAAAGGGAGGCATATGTAACTTTTCCACATTAAAATGTCTAAATACGACTAGGCCTATGTTACATATATTGTTGAGTTGTGAACTCATTCGGCTGCCTGTCATTGGTGTCATATCCCCTTTACCCCTCTAGTTGTTATATCTTCCGGGGAAACATGGGACACAACAAACGATATATCAGAGAGCGAAGAGGAAAGCTGGCAAATGCCACTAAACGTATCATGAATAAAACTTTTCTACATTATCTCGTCTGTGAATATTTCTGCCTGAGTCCTGTCAGATAGAGGTCAGGTAGACGTCATCAAATTATATCTTTTGTTATTGTTTCGATTGAGAGACCTCTAGCAGCAGAAATTACATACTATGCATTTCATATTTTCTGAGATAGTGATATGGACACCTTGTAGGGTAGAGTTGTAGTTCTGTGAATAAGGTTTTCAACCACACCTAATGCCTTTTATGTGTGCTTTTTGTTTTCCAGACATCATAATAAGATCCGCAGTATAGACGGCAGGCGGACCAGAGAGCTGGTTTCTGTGGAAACCCTGGACCTGAGCAATAATGACATCACTGAGCTCCGAGGGCATAGCTTTCCTGCCGGCCTCCAAATCAGAGACCTGTAAGTACAATCTTGAAATATTCCTGTGGCACACAATCTTGAAAAATGTAGGTACTTAAATGAGATGGAACTTGTAAGTCAAAATTAGTAGAAAAATAGAGACAGGAAAACAGTGCGCACAATATCCCATTTGACATCACATTTGTATCACAAATGCCATACTAAAGCTGCAGAGAGTGTATTAATGGAAACACATGGGGGGAAATTGATTACAGCATACAAGAAGTATGTAAAATAAATCAAGAGAGTCAGAAATGGGGCCATTCTTGAACACATGTTTGAGATTTGTTACAAATATGTTATGTCACAATGGGCTGTTTCTGTGTTCAGGTACCTGAGCAACAACAAGATCAGCACGTTGGAGCTCGGAGCTCTGGACCATCTGGGCTCAACTCTTCAGGTGCTGAGACTGAGCCGAAACCGCATCAGCCAGATCCCCGTGAAAGCCTTCCAGCTCCCGAGGCTCACCCAGCTGTGAGTACCGCTGGATTTCATAAGTTAAACAAGAGCGTTATCATGCTGACAAGGAAGCGTTGGAACAGTTCGACCTGTAACAACAGTTATTCATTTTCAGCCTAGACACAAAGGTCAAAAACAGGAGTTTCTCTGTTGTAGTTGAGACGTTACAGAATTAAAAAGAATTTCAATCAGGAGGAGTTTGTAGTGTCTATTGATCGAGGTCTGTGTGTTTAACATTTGAAATGCTATTAGTGTGAGCTATACCTCTCTGGGTGGACAAGGTCTGACTAGGTAAACACTGGAGCCATATTATCTGTGATTTATTGCCTTCTTCCATATCCCCAAAGTGGTTAGTTCATTCCCCACACCGTGCTCCATTATCTTTGTCAAACTTCCCTCCAGCATAACAGCGAGGTCGACCTATTTGTAGCTCAACGCCTCCATTTGAGAGAGCGAAGGGACTCACGTAATGGGAGTCTCCCCCATTGTGGCTCCACTAGTTTCCCCAGGTGCCTTTTGTTGGACAGGTGGCCCCTGCTGACATTGTATCTGCGCACTGTAGTGGTGATGCACATCAGACACAAAAGAACCTGTGTGGATGTTTATCTTTGCCAACCTGAGGGCTTTTACAGCCTTCAAACACTCACATACCAGATGTACAGATTCACTATTACAGTACGTGCAGAGACATCTCAGGCCTCGTATGCAAAATATAGAATGACTGCAGTGTTTAAAATCACACCACAATCTCTTTTCATACCTCCTTTTAGTATCACTGTTAATCCACAGGGTCATAAGTTGACCCTTGTTTGTAAGCTAAAGCCAGTGGGTATACAGTGCTGGCTTCATGCCACAGCTGCAAGGGACACCACTGAGGAATGCCTGTTAAGCTGGGGGTTTGTTAACTACAAAATGCTCCAACTCCAACTGAAGCGTGCAGGCTACAGGATCCTTTGGTTTTGACTTCAGCGTGATGGATGCTGATGTAGAATGAGGGCAAAACATTCTCCAGTCAAAAGAGGAATAAAAATGGGTTTCCTGCTTTGAACTGAAGGGAATATTTTGACAAAGTTTAAAGTATGATTAAGTGCCTCAGTAACTTTCTCCCATGATCATTTCTTTTTGTTTGACTGTCCACCCTGCAGCGAGCTGAACAGGAACCGGATTCGTCAGGTGGAGGGTCTGACCTTCCAAGGTCTGTCCAGCCTGGAGGTCCTCAAGCTGCAAAGAAACAGCATCAGCAAACTGACTGACGGGGCCTTCTGGGACCTGGCCAAGATGAAAGTCCTGTATGTAAAAAAACAACAGAACATTATCTATATGTAAACACAATAATACACTTACATAAAAAATGTGTGATATGCCAAGTATTATACATCATACATTATATTTGAAACACTCAACAACAGAATAGTAAAACATATAGTATCTAACCTAATATCTGAAACTTCCTTTGTGACTTTTACAGGAATACGCAACTGCCAAAAATGTTAAGAATAAGATCTTTTTGTACTTACTGGAACTTGCTCGCTATCGCACTAATCACACTTTTTCCTGACCTGCAATCTTTACTCATTACTTCAATTACATGCAAAATAACACACTAATGGTCACAAATTACACTGCAATTTTTCAGAAACGCTGCTGCAAATTTAGTAATTTCAAGACACAACAATTACCACCAAACTCCTGCTCTTGTGTTGCCTGTAAGCTGTTCTGTGTCCAGCTTCTCAAATTCCTCCTTCCTGATCATACTTATTTACTTCATTTTTGTCTCTTGCAGGCACTTGGACTACAACAGCCTGACAGAGGTGAACAGTGGCTCCTTGTACGGCCTGACCTCTCTTCAGCAGTTATTCCTCAGTAACAACTCTATAGCCCGCATCAACGCTGATGGATGGAAGTTCTGCCAAAAGCTGAGGGAACTGTGAGTACTAGCATGCAAATTAGCCTGAACACTCAAACTCTGGTGCCAGATGTGCTCTTGGAAAAACCTTTCAGTACACAGTGGTTTAAAGTTCCCAAACCTGCAATGATAACTGCAGTGGAAGAGAGTTGGAGGCAACACAGGTCAAATATTTGAAATTTGAAAAATAAAGGCTGTATATTTAAACGTAGCACCAACTGCTGAGTGAAATTTGGCTCTGTCCCTTAGGATCCAAACCCCTCATCCTATAACCTGAGAATCCAACGCTCCCCGCCCCCATCCATATCATCCACCAACCTTCCAAAGGGTTAAATGACATTGTGCTTTAACACCTAATACACCACGCTATTCTCAGAATAAGCCTGTTTATCCCATAATTAGAGCTGAGCTCAACAGCACTCAAGCCCCTCGACAAGAGTTTTTGTACTCAGTTCTGAAGCGCGGGGGTTTGGCAAACCAGCGTGTAATCCTCTGCTGGTTGTGTTGTGGTAATTACACTGAAGGATTGCTTTCATGGCCTTTGTCTACCGAATGACGAGTTATTATCTGCAAGTCTTTCCTGTTCTGTTGACATGACTGTTGTCCCGCTGCTGTAAAGTGCTTTGCTCAGCTGAGGCGTTGCTAACTGCGAGGGAGCCTGGGGTATCTGTGGCGCCTGTGTTTGTTTATGTGTAACAGTCAGGAGGGATAAAGACATAGATGGCGTTCGCGTTAGTTTGCTCTGTGTATCTCAATGCTGTTTCCTGTACAGATTGCTCCCCGTGCCATCCCTGAATCATCCGCCCGGCGCTGCACCAGTCGGCGGTTATATGATTTTTTTTATTATCTGGAGTAATGATGACCCCAGTGACTGATAGAAAAGAATAACTCGTCTTTATGAGGAGCCTGTTATTGCATTCTCAATGGGCCAGGCTGTGCTGGTCATCAGGCAGAATCTCTGCACACATGGCTGGTCAAGCAAACCTGAGGCCTGGCCACAGAGACAGACAGCGAGGGCCACTGAGAGGGCAATAAAATGCACAATACTGCCTTTGACCACTGTTTGAAAGATGCCATTATTGGATTTATAATCAGGATTTATCAAGAGCTATTACGTGCTTTCTATGAAAAACATTCTTACAAGTCATTAAAACAAGTTTTTAGTCTTCATTTTCACTTGTACCAGACATTTCCTCAGTTCACATGTCATCTTGTTGCTAGTGGAGTATTTTTTTCAAATTCCTAAAATAAGTGAAACTGCTTGGACATCCGTGCACTGTTCTCGTTCCATTTGGATTTCCTCCAGCCATTTAAGAAAAATAGAAATAAATTGATATATAAAAAAGTAACATTGATGGCTGCAGTACACATGAGTGACAGTATATTCCCCTGGGGTTTACCACATGCTCAAGTAGGCTTATAAATGGAGGTTGTAGACATGTTAAGTTCTAACCAAGAATGTCTTTTCTTCCCTGTCAAACGGTTAAGACCTCAGTTAAGCTCTAAGGTCTGCTAAGCCCATTCTCTGTTAACATCTTGTGGTGAAGGGAACGGCACAATGGAAAAGCACATCACAGAGGGGCAAATAGACCTTGATTCAGCCATGAAATTCAAGTATAATGATGTCGCGAGCTGCCTCAGCATTCTGCCAACCTGTCATCTCCTTCCAGACCTCACACAGAACTTCTCTCTTTCTTCTCCCTCTTTTTCCCCCCTCTTTCGCTCCGTCTCCGTGTCTGCCTCCGTCCTCTTCTCCGTCTGTCTCGCTCTCTGTTTCTCTCTCCAGGAATCTGTCGTACAACAACTTGACTCGTCTGGATGAAGGCAGCCTGGCCGTGCTGGGGGACCTCCACACTCTCCGCCTGGGCCACAACTCCATCAGCCACATCACTGAGGGAGCCTTCAGAGGCCTCAAGGCTGTGCGCATCCTGTAAGTACCAACCCCAGCTGCCATTACCAAGCCCCAAATGACCCCCAACAACCCACTCATTATGGTTTTGCCTCTGCTGACGAAAAGGCTAAGATGTGTCACTTGGGAGCAGTGAAAGCTGAGATGTTTAATATTGGTTTTTGCCTCTATGATATTTGATATTTGGGCTTACATAGTCCCTTCATTTGACTTTAGAAAGTGGGAGTTGTTTATTTTTCAAGCCGGGTTTGATCTCAATTTGCATTCGTGTCTATTCATGAGGTTTTTTTCGTAACTTTTACGAGGTGTTCATGCATCACGATTGCCGTGGTTTCTGTGGCAACTCCTTATTTTTCTTGTGTCTTTTCTCGCTTTGTTCCTTTAGTCTGTTTTTGTTTTGGGGCTTTTTTTGTTTTGTCTTGAACGCTGCTTCCCAAAAAACTTGGATCTAAAAGTGTTCCATGCCGCTCACCTCCCTCGAGACCCTTCCTCGGCTTTTAGAATACAGACAGAGGTTTCTTTTCTTACTGATCCACCTTTTTTGTAAAAAGCCCGAACAGGCCTAAAGAAAGAAAAGGAGGGAATGAAAAGGGGAAAGTCAGGGGATAAATCCAGGAGAAAGACTTGGGGGTCTTGGTTCCTAACCAAGGTCCTTTTGGCTATGCCTTCCTCCTGGTGAGAGAGCCAGAGAGGAGAGTCGTGCCAGAGCTCACTAGACAAGCTCTCTCTCACAGCTGGGTGACAAGCCAAGGCACATAAGGCCTCTCTCTGCTGGCACACTGGGTGCCAGATAACTAGCTACAGAGGGAAATCGAGGGTGGGAGCTGAGCTTGTGACCGCCCTATCTCAGTCCTTCTCTCATGTTTTCCTTTCTTGTCTATAATTGCTCACTTTGTTTCCTTTGGCTTTGCCTTTTTAAAGCACACTTAATGCCCGTTTCTTCCCCTTTATTATCCTAAGTGTATTCTGTCATCTCCTCGTGTTATCCCCTGATACACACACACTATCTCTGTCCTGATTTCGCGTGATCTTTTCTCTCCTCCTCTCGCATGGCTCCTGTACTCCGCGTCTTTGAGGCAGGCCTAATCTAATCAGTGGAGGGGAGGATGGGCATAGGCTGGGCCCTGAAAAGGAGCTGGGGGAGCTTTAATTGGGCCTGCACTGCTGGTTGTGCTGGCATGGGGCTGGAGCCTGCATCGGGGTGTGAAAGCTCCAAACAAGCCAGCCTGCCCTCTAATTCGGCCACGGGGGTCGTTGGCTCATCGGGCCCCCCCTTCTCTGTGCCCGGTCTCCCTGCTCCACAGCCCCCACCACTGGCCTTGCTTTAACAAGGCAACGGCCATTCACATGCAGCCAGCCAGAAAGAGTAGGAAATTGGCAGCCCCTGTCCAGTCCAACTAAGACAGCGGCCAATGGAGACTGAAAAGAACCAGAGGGGGATAAGAGATGCTTGGAAAGCAAAAAGAGGAGGAGGAGTTGGGGGTGCTATTGTGGAGCTGGTGAAGGGTGTGGCTGACCATCAACCTCAAAGGCCTTTCTCAAGTTTGAAAGAAAGTCTTTTAATGGTTCAGAGGAGTCCTCCGACGCTGTTGTTTTTCTTTTTGATTACCATGCAGAGGGGTGGAGTGGTGGCTCCTCTGCAGCTATGACTTCACCTACAGAGGTAGCGCTTTAGACCTTGCGAAGGAATATAAAGTGCATTGAACAAGTGTTTGGAAACCCCCCAACGCTCTGAAAGAAGCCCTTTTTTTCCCCATTCTCTTTTCTTTCTTTTCTTTGAATCAACATTGTCTTTGCTCAGCCATGGCTATGCTCCCCTCCCAGCCACATTAAGACTCACAGCTTTAGTTTTGGCTTCGCCATACCTGCCGCAATCGGACCAACAGACCCAACCGCTTGGCCTCTCGCAAGGCATTGTGTTCCCGCCAATCCCTCCATGCCGTCATGAATTATACATGCGTTTTCCCCGTGCTGGGTTTGCCTCGACACACCAGCGCTCATGCACACGTACTCACACACACACTCCCTCCTCCACCCCTCTAAGGAAAGAATTCGCTTGGTTGGCAGAGCAGATCGGCAGAGGGGCTCTTAAGGCCAGGTGCAGAGGGGGGAGGATGATGTAGGGAGGGAGTGTGGGCAAAGGGGTAACCCGTGACTTCCAGGCCATCCTCTGCCAGGGCTGTGTAACGCTTCAGGGCTGGCAGACCCTGTCCCTGCTCTCCTCCTTCCCTCCCTCCTTCCATCTTTCTTATCCCTGTCTTTTCTCTCCTTCTCCACAGGGAGCTGGACCATAACGACATCTCTGGCACAATAGAGGACACCAACGGGGCCTTCTCTGGATTGGACAGCCTCAACAAGCTGTGAGTGTCTCCCCTCGCTCTTTCTTTTAATTCCCTCCACCTCTCCTTCGCCATCAACCCCTCCTTTTCATCCCTCTATGCTGTTCTTCAAAAACAATCAGAGAAACAGAATTGAGCTTTTTTTTCTTCCATCCAAAATTTTCCCTCCAAATCCTGGCTCACCCTATATTGCCAGCCAAGTTGAGCGAGTCCAATTAATGGCCATAGAGTTTGAGATATCTGTCCCCTCAGGACCCCACACTTGACTTGGTAGGGAAGTCGTTGCAGTGACTTATAGGACCCCTCTTCCTTTTTTACGAGGGTTGTTCATCCTGTGGAAGCTCAGGCCAGTTTGTCTCCAGTTCAATCTGGCTTTCATCTTATGATTTCATTGTTTCACTGTAGCTTTATGGCCAAACTGTGCTCTCTTTGCTGCTAATGGTTCAATGAGGAGATACAGTGAATCATTTTTTAAATCTGTTTTTTCTGATTACTCGTCTACGTTTATGTCAAGGCAACTAGTAAAAAGTTCAATGCCAAAAGTTGGCAAGTTGAGAAATTGCAACAGACGTGGAGTTTCTGGCACCGAGCGACAATCATCAACCTGCAGGATGAAAAGATGATGTCCAGCCAAGATGGTTCCCAGTGTGAGCACAGCTGAAAGAGAAAGAACGGGAGAAGGAGAGAGAGAAAGGGCTTTTCTTTAAGCTGGCAGGGGTTCGCTCCCCCAATAGGCTTATTTCTATTTCTCCTCCATGCCTCCGCTCCTCTCATCCCCTCTTTCCCAGTCCTCGTTGTTTGGAACTGAGAGAGGGTGAAATTGAGGGCTGCATTCAGTCATCAACATCAAACGCCTCGCACGCCCCGCCCTCTGACCCTGCCCCTTTTGTCACGGCGTTGGCGGAAGCGGCCCGCTGCATCCCAGCGCTGGCAAAGTGAACCATGGGAAAAAGGAGATGCAGAAAAGAGAAAGAAGGGCTGAGACATCAAAGTGTCCACCACACACACTGGGTTCCCTAAAGCAGCTTGTGAATGCCACCACATGGGAGGGAAGTGGATCTTATGGATCTAAGCCAATGAAAACGATGAGTAGATGATGATTTTTATTCTGTTTTTTTTAATCCCTTTAAAATAATAGTTGCAAAAATGACAAAGTAGCCCTCTCATCATCCCTGTGACAAGACAGCCGTTTGTTTGTGTGTACATGTGGATGAGTTTGAACACTGGGGTCTTCACTGCGAACCAGTCAGCCGTATCTCCTCTTCCTGTGAAGTGAAGGCTGCAGCAGGAGCGGGGACAAGGGAGGGGAGGTGGCAGCAGGACAGAGGGTGGAAGGAGGGATTAGGACCCCAAATCAGAGGGAACACCATTCAGTTCTTGGCTCAAACCAGGCTTGACAGGCACAGACACACACTCACATGGTTGCACGTATGTCCTTACAAGCTCTGCAGGGGGATAAGAGCCACACACACACACACACACACACACACACCCTACCTAGCCCAGCCCGGTCATTGCTATTAAATTCTAATAAAGATAAAAGTGGTCTTTGAAGAGCAGCGCAGAGCCCAGGTGCCCCCCCCCCAACCACACACACACACACACACACACACACAAACATTCTCTCTCTCTCTCCAGCCCCATCCAGTCTCCCTCACCCTTCCTCCTGGCTAATCTCCGCACAGTTCAGATTTCCAATACCTCAATCCCCTCACTCTTATCAGATTCAACCTTGCTAATTGTGCTTCTCTCCCTCTCTTGCTCTCTCTTTTCACCCCTCCCTCACCCCCTCATCTCACCCCCTTCTTCCCCTCTCCTCTCTCTCTCTCTTCATCTATCGACACCCTTCGTGTTTGGAAACGGTAGGACTCTGTTTGGAAACAAGATCAAGTCGGTGGCAAAGAAAGCCTTCTCTGGCCTGGAGACCCTGGAACACCTGTGAGTATCCCACAATGCTTGGCTGCCCCCTCCTCGCAGTGAGAGAGAGTGAGGAAGAGTGTGTTTGGTGGGTGGGTGGGGGGGTGCTATTGCCAAAAGTAGCTGGCAGAGAGCAGGCTGCTAGCAATTTAATAGCGTCTTTGTAAAAGGAGAAGACAGAGGCTTTTGCGAGCACCCAGCTGCTTCTCTCTCGTTAGCCTAGCACAATCTCAACTTTGGCCCTTTTTTTTCCTGCCTCTGCACAGGAACAAAGTTATTGAGCATATGGTGAGCTCCGCACAAGAAATGGAATTCCTATAAGCTCTTTCACAGGCCTTTTGTCAAATGAGGGCAGGGAGGAACGGAAAAGCTGGCATGTATCCTCAGACATGGATATATTTCCACCTTGGTTAAAAGTCAGATCCTTGCTAATGAAAACCTGTGTGTATGTGTGTGTGTGTGTGTGGCTGTAATGTGTATACTGTTGATGACACATTGTGTTATGTCTCAACAGGAACCTGGGAGACAATGCTATTCGTTCCATCCAGCCTGATGCCTTCAGTAAAATGAAGAACCTCAAAACTCTGTGAGTTATACCGACGCATAATACTCATAATCCTCACATGCAGAAAAGAGCCAGCAGCAGATTCACGTCCACACACATCTTTAATCCCTCAGCGCTTTTGGCATCTGCGCACACTCTCAGAAACACATATTCAGTTACAGACGCAATAGACGTCAAATACCACATGTACTTAGCCCTCTCCTCTCCTCTCCTCCACAGTTTCATTCAGAGCGACAGTTTCCTGTGTGACTGCCAGCTCCACTGGCTGCCCGACTGGTTGGTGTCACGTGCTCTGCAGGCCAGCGTCAATGCCACCTGTGCCCACCCGGAGAGCCTCAAGGGCACCAGCATCTTCCAGGCTCCGTCCAGCAGCTTTGTGTGCGGTGAGTTATGTGTGTGCTCGATCTGTGTTTATGTGGGCGGGCGTGTTGAGCAAGAGCCACATTGACAGCTGCTCTGTTCTGTTATTTACATAGTTGCACATATTTGTTTGTGTGGTGTTTTTGTTTGGCTCTGTATTTGCACTCAGACACGCTAATGGAGCTTTATGTGTGTTTTATTTGGCTCTTTCACATCCATTTGTGCATCGCCAGCAGACACCTACTGAGAGACATTTGGGTTGTTTGACATTAGACTACACATGTGATTTATGCCTTCTTAAACTCACTGTGTCTTTTCTTTTCATCTTTTCTATTTATTTTTTCTTTTCTTTTCTGCCCCTCCAACAACCGTCCTCACTCCGGGCTTTTTTTCTCGCTTTTTTCTTCCTTCCACTTCTGCCTCTCCATCACTGTCCACCACCAGACGACCTTCCAAAGCCCCAGATCACCGTGCAACCAGAAACTACTGTGACAGTCCTTGGTAGCGATGTGCGTCTCACCTGCACGGCGGCGAGCAGCAGCTCCTCCCCCATGACCTTTGCATGGCGTAAGGACCAGGAGCTACTCCGCCATGCCGAGACGGAGAACTATGCCCATGTGCGCGCTCACCACCAAGGTGCGACATCTGATGCGCCTGGGGCAGGTGGAGGCGTGATGGAGTATACCACCATCCTGCACCTGCGGCACGTCACCTTCGCCCATGAGGGCCGCTACCAGTGCATTATCACCAACCACTTTGGCTCCACCTACTCCAGCAAGGCCCGCCTCATCGTCAATGGTAGGTTGTTTTTCTTAAAAGGTAATAGACATTTCGGTCTGAAATTGTCCAGCACATGCTCAGTGATGGACTAATTTTTGTCAAAATAGAGTATTATTATTATTATTATTATTATGAAGGGGAGAGTTGGGTAATTGTGGTTTTAAAAATATGTGATTAAAATATGAGGGGAAAATAGAAGAATTTTTGCGTGTCATGTCAATTGTCATGTCTTAAGACAACATGGACAGCAAAAAGCATGCCAATATCTTTGTTGATATGTGTGTGATTACATCATTTCCACCAAATAAAATGCCTGTTTATGTTAAACTTATCTGAGTTTCACTTGTCCCGTTTTGACAGAGGAGCGATTGAGATTAGTTGCCATGCTGACTTCTTCTCTCTCTCACTTAAATAAAGTCTTCTCTCTCTGCTCGGGCCTCCATCTCTCCAAGGATGGTATTCGGAACAAATTGATTTAGCTGCATGTCGGCACTAACAGGGGCCATCTCTTCTGCTCTCTGTCACTCAGCTTCTCTGCAAATGGAGAGTATTTATTTCATTTCAAAATTTGACTCGAGGATAAACCCCCTTGAAGATGCACCGGCTCGTTTTCAAGGGGGTTCTAGATTTTGGCTCCCAGCCCAAGTCTGCATCAGACCTCTGGCTGCTTCTTTACTTTGTGGTGTAATGGCAGAATTATTTGAATCGCGGGGTGATGGGCTTGGCTGTGAATGCCAGCACCAGCTGTGAAAGTGTGGGTAGAGGAACTGAATGTGTAATGCTCTGTAATCCTGAACAACTGCGCAAGGTTCTTAACCCAAAACTGCTCCAACAGGGTTTGTGATCAGCTCACAGGTGTCAAACTGTATCGCTATGAATGAGGAAACTGTCTGAAAAATAAAGACTGTCGACTTCCCCTGAACACATAAAGACTTAAAGAAGTTGATGTTGTTTTGCACTGATGATACTGATTTAAATTGTGACTCTGTCCACAGTTCTCCCATCCTTTGTAAAGACTCCCAGGGACAGCACCATCAGGACGGGCCACACGGCGAGGCTGGAGTGTGCCGCTGATGGCCACCCGGCACCGCAGATCGCCTGGCAGAAGGACGGCGGCACTGATTTCCCTGCCGCCCGGGAGCGCCGAATGCACGTCATGCCCGACGATGACGTGTTCTTCATCATGGATGTCAAGCCGGAGGACATGGGCGTGTACAGCTGCACCGCCAAAAACACAGCGGGTACCGTCTCGGCCAACGCCACCCTCACCGTGCTGGGTAAGTTCAGTTGACTCAATACCAGCCCATTTTTTACTTGTGCTCAGTGTAAATCAGTGTTGATCATTTTCCCACATTGCCCACACTAACCCTAAAATGAGCACTTGCAAATTGCCCGGCGCTCAGTCGTCGGAAGTGGTCAGTCCGTGGCTGCAGAATGAGAGGCTTTATATTTTTCTTTTCTCTGCAGCTGTGGCCTTGCTGCAGGTCAAGGGCCAAAGGTCACAGTTGGGGGTCAAAGGGGGGATGGTGGGGAAGCAAGGAGGGCTCACAGAGGGGTGTTTGTTAGGCATTCCCACCCCCCCTCTACTCTCTGGGTGGGAGGGACAGTCATGGCTGCTTCACTGCAGGCCTCAGTGCTCCCAGTTTATTGGCTGTTTTACACTGTTAAATCAAACAAAACGGTGCTGCTCTCCTATAACCATCTCAGGACATAGATCATCTTTGTCCTTTGTCTTTGAACTGAGCAAAGCAGCCCCTTGTTGAACAGAGCTAAAAAAAGGAGCTGGGGGGTTTCCTTGCTAACACACAATAGTTAGAAGCCTTAAATGTCCCCTAAAGACCCCAGAAGCAACAGTGTCTGTGTTTAACATGGCCGGGCTGGTCGAGGAAGTGTTTTAGTGACACATTTGCATGTTGTGCGAATTGTGAGAGACTTCAGACGTCACAGCAGTTCAAGCTGAGTGCTAATCCACTCAACAATGTAAAATATTGAAGCAAGCGACCATGCCTTCGGACTGAATCTGTGATGTTTGGGTTTGAGAGACGGAGGGGAGGGAGGAGGGTGGTGGTGGCGGCTGCTGCAGTCGAGGGGCCCCTGTCTGGAAAAGAGTGGCGGGGGAGAAAAATGGGAGCCAAAGAAGAACTGGAATGGAGGAGTGGGTGTGTGGGGGAAGGTAGGCAAGTGAGATTTAGAGGAAAAGAAAAAAGGGGGGGAGGGTAGTAGAGATGAGGGGATTGACGGAGAGGGAGAAAGTATTGATAGAAGAGGGGGCGACTGAAGTGGGTTAAGTGAGATCTCTTAATCTGTGTATGTCCCACTGTGAGGGAAGTGCTCAGTCTGAGAAGAGAGGCCTGCCTTAACACACACACTCACACACACACACACACACACACACTTAGTTCAATGCGCTCTATTCAGCAGAATGTGAAGTTGCCAGGCAAACACAGAAAACATTGTTCTGAAGAGGACTGTGTCCCGACAGAAATCCTGTCTGTGTGCTCTAATTAAAATGTATGAATGTGTCAGCATTACAGATGTGACCTCAGCTGGATAAATATGATGGTTAGATGAGAGTGTCATCATGAGATAAGCTTTCAGTGGTTGGATATCAGAACATCGCACTTTGTGCCCAGTCTGTCTAGCTGACTCACCAGTCTGGAATCAATACTGTGAACAAACTGAGCTGAGGCAGAAACCTGAGATCAGAAACCTAAAACTCTGATGCCATAGAATAACAATAGAATGATAGAAAACACTGACCTCAGGAACCCTATAGTCTCCGAGCTTTTGATGAGAGTCTCCCCCCTCCTCCACAGAAACACCCCACCTGGCCCAGGACCTGGAGGACCGCAGCGTGGTGGTGGGGGACACGGTGGCCCTGCAGTGTAAGGCCCTGGGCAGCCCTCCACCCCGCATCACCTGGCTGCGCAACGACCAGCCGCTGCGCCCCTCCGACAGACACCACTTCACCCCGGGGAACCAGCTGCTGGTCATAGGTTCGGCTTCGCTGGAAGATGCCGGCCGCTACACCTGCCTCATGTCCAACACCCTGGGCACGGAGCGTGCTCACAGCCAGCTGGTGGTGACGCGGCGCCGCAGCCCCTGCACGCCGCCGGCGGGGCCCAGCACGGTCACTATAGGGATCATAGTCATCGCTGTGGTGACGAGCATAGTGGTGACGTCGCTGGTGTGGGTGTGCATCATCTACCAGACCAGGAAGAAGAGCGAGGAGTGCAGTGTCACCAACACAGGTGAGTACAGATCTGTTCTGTCCTGTTAACATGGGTAGACATAGACAGATGTCTTGTAAGGTTCAACTCCAAGATATTAATTTAAGATAGTAGAGAGGGAGACACACAAAAGGAGTAAATGTTGACATCTGAAATGACTAATCGATTATCAGTTAAATTAAGCATTTCATTTCCTGTCAGTTAAGTAGGGCTGTCACTAATGTTTTTTCTCAATTTATCAATTCATAGTTTTATTCATAAAATATCATAAAATAACAAAAAGTGTAGCAGCAAAATTCAAATTACTTTGTAAATCACTTTTTGTCAAACTAACAAAACCCCAAAATATTTAGGATAGAAACAGGAAGAGAAAATATTCTCCATTTAGAAGCTAGAAACCAGAGAGAGCATTTTTTCTTTAAAAATTTCTTAAAAGCAAAGACACTTGAGATGATGGAGCCAGTTTTGCTTTAAAAATGACTTCAATGATTAATCAATAATAGTTGCCAATAAAAATGGATTAATTGATAAATTATTTGAGCTCTACTGTCACTGTGTCCACGGCCCTGGTTGTAATGTCTTGTTGGTCTCTCCGGTCTCTCCCAGATGAGACGATCGTCCCTCCAGACGTACCCAGCTACCTCTCCTCCCAGGGCACTCTGTCCGAGCGGCAGGATGTGTGCATCCGGGTGGAGGCCGGCGGTGGACCTCAGCCCAACGGACACGTCGTAGACACCACAGGTACCCGACAGCTCAGTCTCTGCTCAGCCTGCCGAATGTTTGCCTCCCACTTGCCGTCGAGCAAAGCTGGTGCTCTGCTGGAACGATGAAAGGCGCGCCGCGGTCTGCGAAGGCCTGCTCGGCATCAGAAATAATTACAGCAGACACGCTAACCACAGTGTTGACACACAGTTGTTGATTTTCTCTCTGCAAAATCATTTATTTTCTCTCCCTGCTGCAGGTTTCGACGGCGCAGTTGTGTGTTCAGATTGTCTGGAGAACGGCAGCAGCTACTCCAAAGATCCTGACTACCTGACACACGGGTTTGGCCCAGCTGGAGGCATGGAGTACCAGCAACACTCTGCTCCCCCACCCCACCCTCACTGTCACCTCGGGGAGCAGCACAACGCGGGGCCACATTCAACCCCGCTCTGCAACGGGACGCCCAACGGGATCCGGAAGGACATTCAAGGATTCCCAATAAACCACAATACGTTACAACATGATAGGAAAGGTGAGATGATGAGAGTGGAGTTTAAATGTACTTTTGAATGCTTGGAAGAAAGTTTGTAGCCCTCAGGAGCTGCACTGCTCGCACATGCCAACAACCTTATCCCATAGAATAAAACAGGTTTTTTTTTAAATCCCTGTTTATCTAGGAATATCATTTATATGAGGTGATGCCATGAGAAAGAATCAGTAACTTAGGAACCCCTTGTCAAGGCGAATTCCTTTGAAGGTGATTGGTGATGGATTGGCTTCTACCAGCATTTGACAGTGTATCATAGTTGCACGCCCAGAGCCCCTCAGGATATCTCTGTGGAAACACTGCAAAGAAGCACTGAGCTCTCTCTGCTGCCAAACTCCTGCAGTTGCACGTCCGGGCCTGTCCTGGGATTCAGCGTCTTTAGCGAGCAGTAATGCCAGTGGAATTGGCCTCCAAATACCAATTCTCACCTCCACATGTCAACGCAGCCCTGTGCACACATTCCACCGCCTCTATGCTAAAGCTGAATGCGTATTTGTCTACATACATGTCACGTCATTGACTTTGCCTGTTTCTGCTTCTTCTTCTTGGTTCTTCAGCGGGCAGAGCGGGACAGACGCCGGCATTCTCCCCATTGCAGGAGGACTCCTTCCACAAGCCGGTGAAGCTGGCCGGCGTGACGAGCCATGGCCGCCTCGACAGTGACTGTGAGCCTGAGCTCAGGCAGACTCTGCTGTCCAATGGACACACCCTCAGAGCCTCTCAGAATGAGAGTGCCCCCCTAAGGAGAGCCAGCGACTAGCATCCAGCCCAAAACGCGGACTCGCAGTAGTGGATGAACTTTTTTTTTTTTTTGCACTGGGAAATAAACTGCTACCTCATATCGAGGCGATTGATCCTGAACCTCCTGGATCTGGACTGAAAGAGGGGAGCACCAGGAGGGAAAAGACAGGGGGCATCCGGAGTGTGAAGGTGGAGCTTGTGTGGGTGGCGTCCCATCTGAGCGTATCAGCTGTACATAGTTAAAAACCTTCGTTTGGGAGGTGACCAATAAAAATTCTAGCTCCAAAAAATGTGACTTGCATTTGAAGCATGTAAATGTAGGGAATCTTGTACAGTATATGTATGTGCAGGGGGAAAAAAAGAGAAATATACCTTTGGACATTTGACTGTACATAAGAGTTTTCTTATATTATATATTATATAACTTTTACAAAAGAGTATTTGAATTTATGTGCATGACAAAGAAAGGAGTGATGGTATTTTTATTTTTCTTCAAAAAAAAACAAAAAACAGCCTTTTTCAGCTTTTACCAACATTCAGCTGCGGTGCCTTATTGCATGATCAAAGAAAACTCAACGTGTAATAGCATATATCAAGAGACTTTTCGTGAGAGATACTGGTACACTCTTTATAGCAAACAAAACACTTGATTGCACTTGAATGTTTTTTTTGACAAATGCTGCCAAACATGGCCTTACAGAAACACAACTCACACGCATTGTTATCGTATGAAGGAAGAGCTTCGATGTAAATTATTTTGGTACGTCAGATGGTTCAAAGCTGGGATATTTGTGGGCGGTCAGTCAGTTAAAGCACTTTTTGGATTCACTTCACCAACAAGCAGATTGTGTACGTGATATCTGCCAGTGGGAATACAGGAACCTCTTCTGCACGGGGAGACGTTCGGCTTGTTTTGACATGGTAAAGTCGACAGTACTTACTGTACCATTGAGACTCTTCCACCTGTTTCACAATACAAGTTATTGCGAAGCTGCTCTGATCTGGTTGGGAGAAAATATTCTTCTCTGTACTCTGATTCGTTTCTTTAGCTAGTTTCTAGCTGTGAAAGCCAGTAATGATCTCAGTGTGGACACCTGTCACGTGTTCTCGGTCACATTCATGATAAAATCTACAGCTGCATGCACTCGACATTTAATTGTCTGAGTGCTTAATTATGCCATTTTATGCTATGAACTTACAGACGGAGAATCAGGGAGAATGATGTTGCGTCATCATGTTACTGCTGTAATGTGCCTCAACATCCACCGTCGTGCATTCACAGGCATATGATATGGCCAGTAATCTGCCTCCATCACCATCACCACGGTGACTTTCTCATCACCACTGCGGCTGAATAACGTCTCGTGTTTGAGGGAACTAAAGGCACGCTCTTGTGCTGTGAACAGTTGGGAAGCTTGTGAAATGTGCTCTAACCAAACTTGGAGGATTAATGCAGTCAGGACTGTCACGATCAACGGATACACTGGCTCAGAAATCAGGCACGGCACTAAGTTACATTGTTTTAATGTATGCATGTGTTTCACCAGTCCGAACTGTGTTCTGATACCAGTGGCCTTATCAAGGTAAACTGGAGGACACAGTCCTCTGGTTACACCTGATAGCACCTATCAGAGGTGATTTTACCAGCAAGACCAATCAGAGATCCCTGTTGGGGAAACCAATCCCAGCGTAGCAGGTTAAAGGGACAAGAGGGAGCGAGGTGCAGTTCATGTTCTGAGTAATTTATTGAAACTGTCTGATACCGTTGTACCAATGTCAAAGCTGAAACAGTGAAGTGTCTAACGTGGCATTGAAGTGTCTAATAAAATCCCATTTTTGCTATTACTGCAGGTGTTTTTGCCCGTTTTCTTGCCTGTGTAAACACAATGAAAGGATGTTTTAGCGACAAACAGCTGAGTTAGCATTTAGCAGCACTCACATGGTCTCGGTGGTTATGGAGAAGCCATCAATTCAAATGGAGCATGCACAAAGACATGAGATCTCAGAGACCTTGATCTTCAAAGCAGTGAAGAAGCTTGTGCCTGGACCACAAACACACACACACACACACACAAAGCTAATCTTCCAACCAGGAATGTGTCCTGGCTCCCTGAAGCTCCAAAGACAGCAGGAATATTTTTTCCTTCTGCAGGCTGTTTAAAATATTTGCTATTGAGTCGAGGCTGACTGAGGGTCAGCGGCTGGCCAGAATGTGCATTCCAGATGGATGTTTGTCACCGGATGATTGACATGCCTCCGGCCGTGGCCTCCACCAATCACACGCCGACCATTGTTGTCCAACAGCCTAGTGACAAGCAGCATGACAAACACTCCCACCTGTGAGGCCATCCGTCTCCCGCTGCCCCCGACAGGATTTACTGGTGACTGCAAGGACAACACTGATTCACTGAACACAAGAAGAAGAATACGTGACACTGTGGCTAAGTCTTCTTGCATATGTCATTTAAATAATCCTCCTTCAATAAGACGTAGAGGAGTGATTTTTTTTTAGTCTTGTAATAAGTTATCTCAGATAACTGTGCTCTTATTTTTAAAAAAGGGAACACATGGAAACCATCAGGAGGCCACTCGTACTTTCTGGTGTAGAAGACTATTTACTGCACGTTGTATCTTAAACAGATAATGGTTAAATGAGAAATCCACTAATTCAGTTCACAGCAATACAGTTAATCCCAACCTTTGCTGCACCACAGACCTGCAGTTATTAATCAGCCCTTTATCATAGTTTGTACTTCATGTTGTATTGTCAGAACTACCGATATTCAAATTGTCATTTTAGACAAATCACAATCTAAACATATTTTCCCCACTTGAGGTTAAGTCCTCAGCAGCTGATATCTCGGAACTTTGACAGATTAAAACCATCTGCACCAAAAGTAAGTGGGAAAATATGCTGCTCACTCCTTCTTTTATATGAGCAATTCCCAGTCAACTGATTCAAGTAATCTAAAACTTAAATGACTTACCCAGTGCGTGCAGTTTATATGACTTATTCTACGAGTAAAGACATCATCATCAATAAAAAACATTTTATTGATTTTAGAATCTATTAAATTGTGACCAAAATGTTAGAATAAAAACAAGTTACAATTACGTAACACCGTTGCTCCACTGAGGCAATTAAGAAAAGGCTGTTTGTAATCAAACTTTCAGGTTTCAGTCTAAGGAATTACTCGACAAATTAAGTCGACTTCAGAACTTAAATCATGGTTATGTCAAATTAATCAACCATCCGATCAAACTAACTCCATGTACGATGAATGAGGAGACTATGTAAATGAATGTGACACAATTTAATAAACAATTATGAATAAACCAGTAGATAGCGTTTTCCAATCACCTAATAAAATATTTCACAATAAACAAACAATACACAATCGAAAACACCTGACCGGACACCTGACACTCTTATAATAGAACTACAGCCTTGTTAATTTAACAAAGTGTTGTATTGTTGAAGGCATCTGAAGTCTAAGATGAAAGCTCTTGCAGGTGGATGAGCTCGAGTGGGAATGTAACAATGACTGAGTAATTACTGTGTCTCCACCCAGCAGGTCTCTAACACAGGTGGCCTGGCTGAGCAGAGACAACTATATGGATAAAACACTAAAAAGATCATGAAAACAAGCCGAACCAAAGGAATCATCAAACCTCGCTCAAAGCATAAAAAGAGACAGTGTTTAATATTATTGATTCACACACACACACACACACACACACACACACACAAACATTAAACAGTAGAGATGCTTCATTGCTCATCTCGTGTGACACAGTGTGGCTTCATTTCGCCAAACTGCTGGACTGAAGTGTCAGCTCAGGCTAATTAAACTCAATCTGCAGGAGCACTGATGAGCAGGAATGTGGCACCCTGGGTAATGCGATCACGCCCGCGAACGACTCTTCACCTGAGCACCAGGTGTTGCTCGCTTCTCGTGGGCCCAGCAGCAGGGTGGCGCAGGCGGGGCCTCCAGGGGACGAGGGTGCCGCTTCCAGAGACCCTCTCCCTGCCGTCCCTCCACCAGGTCAGGACGGTCTCAGAGGACAGTCTCAGAGGACAGCACTGCTACAGCATAGTGCGGCGGACCTTCTCATAGGCTCCGAGGAAGATGAAACCACCCAAACTGATGAAGGTCACCCTCGGTATGCTGCCTGCAAACAGGCTGCAGAGAGAGGAAGAGAGAGAGCGGTACATGCTGTCAATTTTGAAATCACTATTAATAATACAAAGTCAATCAGTATGCAGGAGAGCTTTCAAATTTCCTGGATAAATTCTGATCAACAGTTTCGTAGTCTCGTAGACTTCATTTATACCAATCAACCATAGCTGTTTTTTTTTTTTATTCATTAAAAATTAAATAAATAAATAAAACACAGACCGTCATTGGACATAATTATCTGATGACATAAGATTAAAAAGTTACTAATGATTTTATTGCTAACTCTATAGTTCTGTTTTAGTTATACATTTGTGCTTGGCTCATGTTTGACACTCTGGAAAATGCATGTTAAATGATATTTATCTTCAGAGCAGTGCTAATGTGGGTGATAACTTTATCAAATAGAGTTGTATTCAAATCACTCAGGTAAAAATGTAAATGTAAATTTATCTGGTCAGTTTCTTGTTTTTATCATTTATTGTGTGAGTTTCACTCCTCATAAACTATATTTACTTACTAAAACTGA
The DNA here is from genome assembly GCA_025331565.1 of Holacanthus passer. Classification (NCBI taxonomy): domain Eukaryota; kingdom Metazoa; phylum Chordata; class Actinopteri; family Pomacanthidae; genus Holacanthus; species Holacanthus passer. The sequence goes on from JAFREQ010000011.1 coordinate 5,511,102, forward strand.
TACATTTTTAGTAATTTCAGAATAACTGTTCACTCAAAAGAGACAGCATCACTTCTTGTGACTTCATTTCTGTTTGTACAGATTTGACTTGGTCCTTACTAAACTAAAGCCACTAAGACAAAACTAATGCGTCAACAGAAGGTGACATGAAAGTAAATGATTACTGAGGCTGGAAAAAACTTTGGAAAAAGTTGTTTCTCCACAGCAGAAGATTCAGGAAGGAGATTTTTATTTGCACTTGGAAATTCATGCTAATTTCTCCATGAAGAAAACGGCTCAGACTGTATCATGTATCGACAGTATCTGCCAGTGATTTACGGCTCCTTCGTGGAATCGGGGCCTGGCGTTCGGGGTGCAGAGGGTCCATGGGAGCGGCTCGAACATGAGGCCATGCTGGTGGAGCCCCTTCACAGAGAGCGAGAGAGGGGCCCAGAGTCACGGAGACTGAGGCCCGACAAGAAGCTGTTGACGTTGCGGGGGTCAGAGGATGTGATGAGCCATGAGCTGGTCTCCCAGGAACCACCCCACCCTCCCCGCTACACACAGCTGTTTTTGGGATTAGGCTTCAAGCCCCCACCCTGAGGCCTCCCTGGAGTTCTCACCCCCCCTCGCTTCTTTTCCCTCTCTCTGTGCGTGACTGATGGCCGGATGACATCCACACATGTCCCTCCGCTGTCCGTCTATCCGTTTCTCTCTGTCTCTCTGTCCAGCGACGGCCCCCTCAGCTGGCTCACTTGTTGGGGGATTTCTCCTCCGCCTCCTTTTCTCGCTGCGTCACAAAGCGCTCCTCAGACACGTGCTCCCTTCGTCCCGTCTCTTCATCTGCCTCTTCGTGTCTTTCTCTCCTTTTATTTTTCCCCATTTGTCTCTACCTCTCCCTCTCTCCTCTGTCTCTGGTTGTGTGTTTGCCTACCAACACCTTCTCCTGCCAATACGCCTCCACACTCACATGGTCTGGCCCCGTCTGAGCCAGATGGAATGGATGAGTGTGTGTGTGTGTGTGTGTGTGTGTGTGTGCGTGCGTGAGGAGAATGTCTGTAAAACTGTCTACGCTAACAAAATGTCTGTCTGCATTCATCATCCGCATGGGAGTGTGTGTGTGTGTGTGTGTGTGTGTGTTTGTGTGTTAGCACTTATGTTTCTGTCCATCTTAATTTTCAGAAAAACTTCTGATACATCCAAACTGTTTGGTTTCCATCAGCTGTGATCCAGCAGATACTGTGGAGATGTTCTCTTCAAGCGTCTTCCTGCCAGGACCCTGAAACTGAAGAAGCTAAATGGAACTCAGCCATCACCTGCGCTTTTCCTGCTGAGACGAGTCAAAATCTCTTCTGTGAAAATGTCTGTACAGTTACAACATTCAGCAAAGAGTTTTCAAGATCTAGTAACTCTTGGGCAGGTTGGTATGGTGCTTTGGAGTTCACATGTCCACCAGTTTCTTATTATTTGTTGTCTCATGTCATAAAACCACCTGCAGAGCCAAATGGGCTTAATGTGATCCAGTTGGCTGGTTATCAATTTTAATTTCAAGTGAGCTTGTTGGGCTTTTTTATGACACCATCAGGGTTATCTCGGCCTTTAAAACAGTAAGCCTGCATTAATGTTGTGTGCAGAGCTTAAAAACATGGCTGGGATGTAGGATTTCTGGAGCTTGACTTGATTTCTGGAGGACTAAACGTCAGGATATCTCAGCCTCTGATGCTTTGATTTTCACCATTCATTCTTTAATCTGTCATTCACCAGTGTCCCAACTATGTGGAAGCTGTAAATCACTGGAGTTGTCCTTGAATGAAAAAATTAGTCTCACTCACTTTTGAACATTCATACTGAGATTTTGGTTCGTGATGATTTGCATTTATTTTCTTTAAAATATTTTTGCATCGCTTTGTATAATTTCTTGAAAATCAATTAAGAAGTTGACATTGCTCCAGAAAAAAAGCCAGTAAACAGACCTTGACTGGAGATTCTTTTTTTTTTTTCAAAGTTGAGAACTTTCAGCCTCAACTTCTAAAGAAGTCTCCAAAGTGCTCAGAAAAAAAGACTATCTTGATTTAAATACCAAACTTCAGATATAGTTGAAAATCTCAGAAAAAAGCAAAAGTATGTTTCCCTTGAGTAAAATACTACGACATGATTTGCACAGATAATTTGCTTTGCTTTTTTTCCACTACTTCAAGAATCAGTCCATGAGCTGTAGTTTATTTAAGTCCTATATTAAGCTACTGTCTTTGGAGACTTCAGTTCATTGGAAGCCTCAGATTTGGGTCACAAACAGACTCTCAGCTTGTGCGTCACTTTTGTCAACTGCAAAGCTGTACAAGGTGCCAAGCATGTCAGGGATCTTCCCAGCCATCCCAACCATTCACACAACTCGGCGTTTCAGAATACCCCGGCCTGGATCGGGCGCTTTTACAAGACAGCGTGGTTGGGTTCGATGAGTGTGTGAGACACAAAGAGAGTGTGTGTGAGAGAAAGAGAACCCAAGTGTGTTTGTGTAAGCGTGGACTGGTGTAAATGCTCCAAATAAACGTCCTGCCCTTCAGCGTGCTCTCTTCATCTCCACACAGCTTTCTGTCACCATCTGCTGAAACATAAGCCACAGGCCGCTCCAGACGAGCACTTCGCATGATTCACACCACAACATCACACATGATCCAGAACTAATCAAAATCCAATGACAGAAAAAGAAAAGAGCGAAGGGAAGGGACAACAGAGTAGACACAACAAGTCCTGATCTCCTCCCTCTCTCTCCTCATGCGATGGGCCCGACTGCCAGCAGCGGCGGAGGAATGAACTCATTTTAAACCGAATGCGCTCTGGTCTCAGCTCCGGACTACCGTTACATTTCCTGTCTGGGATCGGGCCTACCTGTGGAGCCGAGCCAGAGCTCAAACATTCCCCCCTCGGCTCCCCCGGGTGCCCTGACTCACTCTGACATCACAGCCTGGCCAGCCACTGAGAGCTGTCATCCCTCTATTGTCGGCCAATCGCCTCCCCCAAGGAATCGGACTAAATATAGTTTCAAGGCACGACAGGAGACAGAGGAACACAGTGGTGAACTCAAAGAAAGGGCCTTGGCTGGAGTTTGGAAAAATACTCATGGAGAAGTGGAGGAAAGTCTTTGAATGTATGTGGGAGCAAATTTATGGCACTTGTGTAGGATCAGGAACAAAACTGAGGTGGAGCCTTTATTAGTGAGGCAACTTTTTCTTACCTAAATTGAAAAGAAAGTTCGAACCTGTGTGGGAAGATAGATGAGTTTGATGTTTATACATTCCTTCAGTAGAGGGTGGGTTTACTTGAATTTCTGGGACAAAAGGTGTGACCCTCTGTGTTTGTGTCTCATTTGTTTAAACAATAAGTCTATTAATAATCTATATTATTCCCCATTGTGACCAGAAAACTAACAACTAACAAAACTACCCATGATCCTTCTAACAAGAATTGCCTTATGTAATAGCGTAATTCCTCTTTGCCATAGAGCTCCGACACACTTGCACTGGGGGACATGTTCCTCTATTACGATGAACATGGCCACTGTCATTTGTCATTCTCATATCCTGCTGATGTAAATAGTCATTAGCAAATCAAATCCATGGCTGAAAATAGTCCCCATCAAATGCACTGTTTATTAGTTTTTAGCAAATCAGTGAGTGGCTGTTTTAGGAAGTTATGTAGCCTTTTATGAAAATGAAATTACAGTTTAAATTGTGTCTTCAGTAAAAGAGAAGGAGCTGACAGACTGGACTGGACTGTGACCACTGTTGGTTTTGGTATTTGTTGATGATAATGACAACACAGAACATCACCGGCCTTATCTTTACCTGTGCAACAAATTCATTTAACAAATTTAGTATTAAATCTGTGCTACATGACCTGAGACTGGGAATGAAGTAATAAAGTGTTTCCAAAGAATAGTCTGTCCTCCAGTAGAGTGAAACTACAGCATGTGCCACTGTGATTTCATGTCCAACGTCAACGTGTATCTGTTAATATTTACTGTTGGCTATTGTTTATTGAAATCGCAGGAGAACACGCTTCACTGCCTCGCATGGTGAAGGGATTTGAAAGGATTAAATCTTCCCAGAAACGCTCTCAAAAGCAATAAATACTCTGCTTTGAGATCATCTGGATCTCCACAAACACAAAGTCCCGGCTGGCAGGAGAAAGTTGCTCCAGCGCGTGCGCTCCACACCCAACGACTACGCCTGAAATCACGCTCACATAAAGCGCGACGCGTTTGAACTTAAATCTTTCTGAATTGGGTGAATTGGGTGAAAAGTGCTCAAACTGCTCGACTTTAATTCCTCGCTGTGAAGAACAAAGACTCCTGATGCCGTAAAAGCACAATTAAGGTTTACCGCAAACTTCCAGAGTCTCGGCTTCATTGTGTGTATGTGGTACAAACATGCACTTACTTTTCCTTTCCATTTTGGTTTACATAAGGCCCAAAGCAGACACAGCCTGGGGGACATGTTGCTTATTAGTCTTTGTTTTGACATGTTTCCTGGTGCAGTTTGCAGGTTAGTGGGGGAGGCCGGTGTGAGCTCTCTACTAACCCGGGGTCTCTGGGGCATGGCACACACATGGAAGCACTTTAGAGCTTCACTACACTGCAATTGGGCCTATTACCATAATTACAGCTTTAAAGCCCCAGCAATTTGTATCAGGCATGCACCAGCGCAACCACCAGGCCTTTGGCCCCCGCTCCGGAGCAACAGCCTCCCCTCCTTTCACTTTCTCCACACTCTACTTTGTCTTTGCATTTCATTCTCTTCTCCTCATTCTCCACCTTCTCTGATTACATCAATATCAGGGGAGAGAGGGATTATTGAGGAGTTCATCACATTGGAGAGGTTGGTGCACGTTGTCTGCACAATATGAGTGAGTTTTACAGGCGGACCCAGAGGATGGTTGGAGGAGATAGAGAAGGAGAGAAAGACATCAAAGGTGGTGCAGAGGTGGGGGACCGGCATCAAAGAGCTCCCCTGTACATTACCGCTTGGCTACTGTTGCAGCCGGGAGAGTGGGATTTAGGCTTTTCCACGGGGGCCTGCCAACTATCACCTCACCGAGATCGAGCTCAAACGTGATCTTTATTAAAACTGAAGGCCGGGCTATTACCGATGTTTGAAAGCAGCTCGTAGGGAATCACCCTCGGCTCGCATTAAAACACCGACGCTGAAATGTAATTTCCCTCTGATTAGATTCCGGCACTGCGGCGTACACAAACAAACAATAACACAGTGGTGTGTGTGTGTGTGTGTTGGTGAGACACAGAGCGGGAGAGAGATGCCCCGCTGGTGTTTGGCCCGGTCCCAAACTAAATCTGCTCCAGGCATTAGGCCGAGGTGCATCCTAACTAAGTGATGGCGGTTTGTACACAAGCGGGCTTATTATTCTCCGCGGCTGAGGGTTTGTTGTGGCGCTGGCAACCCTCTGCGGCCGCATTATAAACACACCAAAACACTCATATAAACCCTTCCGCTTGGCCCCCGTAACACCTTAATCAATAGGACGGCAGGAAAAGCTTTTACGCAGCTCGTTCTGCAGCTGCGGCCGTAAATTTACATCCACCCGCACACAGTAGTGACTCTATCATCAAACCTGATTATGTGAGGGATCGGGTCAAGTTGAATCGAATCATGTAAAGTAAGTTTGTAAATGGAGGTTTGTGTGAAGAGGCCGTTCGGTTTTGAACAATCATGAAGGCCTTTCTCTAAAAGGAAGACTCACCCTGTGAGGCCTCGGGTCTTCCACACGTCGTAGAGCACCAGAGGGATGTTGCCGCTTGCTGTGGTCGACCCAGCCTGGAGAGAGAGAGAACGAGGGAGAGGGAGAGGGAGAGAGAGAGAGAGAGAGACAGAGAGAGAGAGAGAGGGAGAGAGAGACAGAGAGAGAGAGCGATAGAGAGAGAGACAGAGACACAGAGACAGAGAGAGAGAGAGAAACAGAGAGAGACAGAGAGAAACAGAGAGAGAGACAGAGACAGAGAGAGACAGAGAGGTAGAGAGAGATAAAATAGAGGTGTGATGACTGATGGGTCGTCTCCTTCACTTCCTGCTCCTCCAACTGACGCCCTGTTTAGTCTTCCTCAGCTGAGCTTCCTTCACCTCCCCCTCCCCTCCCTCCTTCCATTCCTCCACCTATCCCTCCGGTTCTCCTCATGGACAGCTGTGTCAGCGAAGGTGACACCCTCCAACGCCCACCCAGCCGTTTGCCCACCCAAAAACACACTCGACAAGTTCCCCTTGTCTCCCTCCACACCCGTCAAGTCTAGAACTTATATTTACACAATACGGCTTAGCTGGCCAGAGAGTTTTTAATCCATCACTGCAGAGTGGCGGGGTATGAGCGCTGCAGGACAGGGCCAGCCAGGGTTAAGTGAGGGTGGGTGGTGGCAGCCTGGAGGAGAGGAGGGAGCACAGGCAGCAGGAGGAGGTGTGTGTGTACGTGTGTGTGTGTGTGTGTGTGTGTGGGGGGTGCAAGCACCAGTCCACGCCACAGCTCACTGAGCAGGTCGGAAACAGTTTGAGGCGTCCGCTGTAAATTGTGCCTCCCAGATCTGCTGCAATGAGAGGAAGATTCCCGCATCTTATTCATGTGAGGAGGGAGAAAAAAAAAAACACACCCCTATTTCTTGTGTTTCTGTTGGAGACAGGTGGATGAGAAATGACTCTCCCCCTCTCCTCGCCTGACAAGTTTTCTTTTCCTTTACCACTGTGGAATGGTGGAAGGAAGGAATGGAGGAAGAGGGTGTCCAAACACACACACACACACACACACACACACACACACACACACACAGAGTCCTTGTGTAACTTATACTGACATACAAAAATATCTTCATGCAGCTCAATCTACAACCGGATTCCAAGAAAGTTGGGACACTGTGTAGAACGTAAATAAAAATGAAACGCAACCATTTGCAAACAAACTGTGTTTACTGACAACAGTTTTACAAAGTGTTCCTGAGTCCATGTAGTAATCTCCTTTATACAATCATGTGTTTGACAAAGTGTTGAACTTCTCTCCATCCTTGCTTGTGAACGACTGAGTCTTTCCAGGATGAACCTTTCATACCCAATCATCATACTATCACCTGTTACCAATGAACCTGTTTAACCTGTGGACTGATCCAAACAGGTGTTTTTGGATCAGTCCACAACTTTCACAGTCTTTTGTTGCTCCTGTCCCAACTTGTTTGAAACATGTTGCTGCCATCAAATTCATGAATAAGCAGATATTTACAAAAATCAATGAAGCTGATGAGGTCAAGCATTAAATATATTGGCCATCAGAGTATATAACTTCTCCCTCTTCTGCAGGAAGAATAATTGATGTACATTACTGATATTACTTCTCATGTACCATGTTCATGTGCAATATCACGTACCATCAATAAGCTTTGCTTATGTTCATATAAGCTTTACTATGTTCATCCACATCTGTACGTAACCTATTTTTAGGATGCAAAATTCTATTGTTATATTATAGTCTATTTTCTATTTAAGGTGCAATATTATGTTCATTATCATGTGCAATACTCTCAGTATCAGGTCCAATATTTGCTATTATGTTTAATGTCATGCTTTCCTCTGCAATTCCTTAGACACTTTGCATTGTATATCTTTATTTTGATGTTCTATAGTTGTATTTTGTAGTTCTCTGGCACAAGAATGTTCTTCGGGATTAATAAAGTTCTTGTCTTATCTTATCTTTGTACTATTTTCAACTGACTGCATGTCAAAAAGGATTAGCAAATGATCACATTCTGTTTTATTTATGTTTTACACAGCATCCCAGCTTCTTTGGAATCTGGGCTGTATAAAATTTCTCTGGCTCATGTTGGCTTGCTGCTTTGAGCTTCTTACGATCATGCACGAGCAGTAAAAAATTAAATTCATGATGATGATCTCAGCTGAATGAAAGTGATGACTGTTGAACGAGGTGTTAGACACGGACTCCTGTGTTTGCCACCGTTAGTTCCAGTGGAGGGGATCGAACATGACAGTGATGGCAGCAGCGCGGTGCCTGAGGAGATGAGCAGTGTTGTACAGCAGCAGTGTAGGAGGTATACAGCAGCAGCAGTGTGCCAGGCGTGCTGCCAGTGCTGCAGGCAGGGCGGTGTGGCAGGAGTCCCTACCCAGGAGGGGCTTCACACATCCAGCTGTGCCCTGGACGTCCGCCTGCTTCGGCCTGGTCTCCTCCAGGCCGCCTACCTCACAACACAGCTCTTTCATTCTGCCCACTGGAGAAAAGAAACAACCTTCTCCTCTGCTGCTGTCGGACGGAAACTAACGTGACAAGTTCCAACACCCACATTTCCTCCTCCGTCCGATCCAAACCATCCGTACCCATCAACAGCAGCCCTGCTCTCTCTCCATCTGTCCATCTGTCTGTCTCAGTTTCACTCTCCTGCCTGGACCTGCCATCCTTTGCTGCTGTTTGTACAACTAAACCAAACAAGTCTGACACAATTTTAAAAAATGACATGTTACCTTTCAGGGTGAGGCACCACCGGTGGAAATGGAAATTTTAACTTGCATAAGTCCATTTTTGTGGCTTCTTAACTTACACAAAACACATTCACAATTTCAGCTTTTTTAGTACATTTCTATTAGAGCTGAGACAATTACTTGATAAACTGATTTGGTGAAATTAAGCACAACTATTTTGATAATCACTTCAGTCATTTTTCAAGTGAAAATGTCAAATATTTTCTGGTACCAGCTTCTCAATTGTGAGGATTTGCTACTTTTCTCTGGATATTAAACTGTTGCTTGGTCAAAACAAGACATTTTTGAGATGTCACATTAAGGAAATAGTTTTTCACTATTTTCTTACATTTTCAAGACTGAACTAAATTAACTGAGAAAATAATTGGCAGGTTAATTAAAAAATCAAAATTGTCATTTGCAGCCCTAATTTTTATACCAGCTGTGTTAAATAAGAATGGAAAGTGAAGGTTTTAAAACCAACATCGAGTAACAAATTTTTACGTTTAAACCATTTTTCTCTCTTTTTCTTGGAATATTTTTCAACTCAACAAATTAATATGGGCACCAAATTTTTATTCATTTAAGGTGGAAAAAGTCCAAAAAGCCTGGTGTACAAATTAATAATTAATATTCCTATCATTTGATGGGACTTTTTTAATTTTCAAAAAAAGCAAAGTGTAAATAATTACATTTAACAAACATAAAAGAAAAACCTTACAGAATAAACTAGAATGAAAAATGCAAAATGCTTTTTAAATGTAACTATATTAATATTGACAGTGTTTGCACCTGGATGGATTTTAAACACAGAAACCTCCAGTTTGACAGCAGTAACAGTTTGAATTGTATATAAGTGGATCAGTCTGGCTTTTATTTTGTTGACTAGCTGGTGGACACATAGCTGAGGTGTTATCAGCTGATAACTGCTGTCAAAGTAGAGGCTGTTTAGTCTCATTCCAGTTTTCTTTCCAGCTTACCTGCGGTGGCTTAAGTGAATCAAAAACTTGGCCTTATAAAGTTACAAGCGAAGCTCGTTGAGGCAGCGCAGGCCTCAACGATGTTCTTGTCCTTTGCTGGTGGTAAATGGCAGCAGCTGCTTTTCAAATAATGTTTACAGGAAGCTTTTGTACCGTTGTGTTCCACCTGCAGCCAGCAGCTTCTCGCAAGAGATCAAGACTGTCTGAGTGTTTTCTTAATTCCAGTCTCTCATTAGTTAGCATGGAGGGGGACACTATGTCTTCTCCAAGGACAGTCTGTGAGTGTGTGTGTGTGTGTGTGTGTGTGTGTGTGTGTGTGTGTGTGTGTGTGTGTGAGAACGTGGGGGGGCTGATTGGGGTAACTCTGAACTCACTACCCTTTACACACAAACACACACACACACAGGACATATTGAGGGAAGCCAGACATACAGTTAGAGCCAACCAGAAGTGAAGGAGGAGGTGGAGAGAGGGAGGAAGAGGAGGGGATGCCGCTACACAGAAAGAGAGAGGGGGACTGTTGGAGAGGACGGACAGAGCAGAAGGAGGGACACTGGCCTTCTGGTTCACCTCTCAGTGACAAGCGGCCTTGAGATGGAAATTCCTCCGGAGCAGCAACAAGTCCTCGCTCTAACACTAACCATGTGCACAAACACGTCTTCCCGACACTGTCCACAGTCCAGATCAGATGATGGATGTGTGTGTACGTCTCACTACTGTCCCGGTGCTACCTCGGCCTGCTCTGTCCCGCGTGCTGACGCTGTTGAAATTTGCTCAGGCTGCAGGTCCGTCTCAGCTCTCTGCCTGCAAGGCATCACCTGACAGCACTGTTTAAAAGTCGCTGCCAGAGGAGGAGGCGGTGCGCTGTGTGTGTGTGTGTGTGTGTGTGAGAGAGCATGTATACCTTTGCGAGCATGATCCTGGTCTTCGCCACGTCAAGAGGAGTGGTAACAAATGCCGCTACTGCACCTACAAGAGACACATACACGTTTAGCAAAGTGCAGAAAAGGTCCTCTCTGTGCTGTCTTTAAATATCAAAAATAAACCCGTAAAAAAAGTCCACTTACTTAACTACAGATACAGTAACACATTAATTCAGCTATAAACAGTGGAACTCTTGGTCCTCTGCTCCATTAAGTTCATAAAAATGATAATATTCCCCATCCGAGACCTTTGCCTGTTATTAGACCACAAAAACCAGACAGACACACTTCTATTCCCACTCCCCCCCCCTCACACTGCCTCATCCAACACACCCCTTCCACTCAGCTACACACACACACACACACAAGCACCATCCGTACACACAAGCATGAAAAAACACACATTTGGATACATTCAGATACGCAGAACCCAGCAACACACGCGTACATATTCAGGCCTACAAATGCACACGCACAAACACACACACACACACGCACGCACGCACGCACACACACACACACACTCCCTCCTAGGAGTTTTATAGAGTTCCACCCCAACTTCCCTCCATCCCTCCAAGTTGGAAGCTGGATGGGCGACGCGATCCAGAGGTGCTCCCACTGAGCCGCAGTGTGTGTCTAAGTGAGAAATTGTGTGTGTGTGTGTGTGTCGCTCTGCCACAAACATAGCAACTGTTCTTGGTAAACATATCCATATGGGCCACCGAGGAGCAGTGTGCCTGTAAGTGATCTGAAGATACAGGAACACATTAGGATCGGTGTGGCGTAACACACCGTTACATTTTACTAGTTGGTTCTGGCTGATTATGAGAGCGGGTTTAAATGATTTCTTTTTCCTACTTGGGTGGATAAAACTTGAGGATACAGAGACACAGCTCTCTCACTGTAACCTGTCTTATAATATACTTGGATAGCAATAAAAGGATGCACTGTCCGAATAAATCTCACACATGGAGAACTGAACTGGAGGATCTAAATTTGGCTGGAAGAATCATGTGATGTGATGAAGGTTTAGACCCAAATCAGACACTGATGTAATCACGTCTCGGGCTGAGGGGGGGTGTTTTTTTTTTTTTTTTAGGAGGTTCAAACGGGTTCAAGTCCATCATAAGTCAATGCGGGGTACTGGTGGAAATATTTGGGATGATTAAACGCGCCTGTGTGAGCATTTCCAGTGTCAAGCTGATTATGTATGAGTGAAGGAGAGAGTGTGAAGCGCGATGTAAGGGGAAGTGACTGAAACTTGAGGATCCCTCTTGGACGGCAGCTCAGTTCCAGAGGGACGTGAACCTGATTCCTATCCTGGACCCACGCTCCCCCCCAATACTCCCACCCCAGCCCCTCACTACCCCTGTGTCCCATTTTCCTTCTCTTCTCATTTTGGCTCAAATGATCAGTTTTTCTTCCAATTTCATACCTTTCAATCCTTTTCCCAATATACCACAATTAATACTGGAAATGTAGGCTAGTTGCTTTGAGCTGAATACTCTAATACTACATCTGTATGTGTCCACATTTATTTACATCTAATGTGAGAAGAAATTGTTAGATTGTGTTTAGGACTCTTTAGGATTCTGATAAGTCTTTTTTCCTCTGCATGTCTCAGTCTGCCATCCACTCATCCACATCTCCTGCCTCCTCTCTCTCTTATTCTATTCTCATTTCTTCCCCTCTGTCTCCACTTCTCCCCAGCGTGGACCGACTCCAGGTGGGGTGGCTCGGGGCCACAGCCTGAGCTCCTCGGGGTGCCGTTTCCTCATCTCCTCTTCTCTCCTTCGCCTCCATCTCCATCTCCACCTCTCCGTCGGCCCTTGAGTGGCTAACCTCAATCTTCCTGTCCTGTCTGGCGAGCTGCAGCGTCACAAGAGTTATGGACTGAAAGCTGTAATCGTCCAACGCAGGCCGGTCTGCGGAACTGTTCATCTGAAATATGTATTTTGATTGTGGTTCTGCTTTTTCATCACGATAAAGATGAAGGACTGAGTGGGAAGATAGATGATGTGACAGATTTTTTTACCATGAGCTACAACACTGGAGTTGCATGTTGTGTTGTTACATGGATTATTTTAACATATTTATTCTCCTGCCACTGCCTCTCTGTCGACTGTCAAATTTTCTGCAGAAAAACTTAATTTTCCTGAAGGCATTAAACAAGACGACAAAGCTCAAAGAACAGCATCCACACACAGTTTCATTAAAAAAAGCTATAGAGCATCATTAGTACAAAATATAGAATAAACCCAGCTAAAAAGACGTAAACCCACACTTGTGTTTTCACTTATTCTCTATGATTAGACGTCTTCATGAAGCTGTGTTTGAAACTGCGTGATGTCACTGGACTCGATGAACCAATAAGAATGATCGATGTAAGAGATGCTGGAACTCCTGTCCAAACAGATGCACCTAAACTAACAGCAGAGACAGGCTCAGGTCTGGTCAAGCATATTCAGTGAAAACACCTTTGTGGGTACGTATAGAGGTTTTAAAAGTTCAGGACAGTGCCATGTCAAACTTTCAGTAACTGCTGGTATAAACTACTTGAGAGAACCATTTTTCATTTTTATGCAAAAGTCGTATCAAATTGTTAGAAGTTTGACCTATGGAGATAAAGCTGGTCAAACTCTTTATGGAGCGGATGATCACAGACACATAATAGATGTCCTTAACCTCAGCTTGTCACTCCCTGATAATCTTAGTCGATGCCAGTAAAATGATTGTGGAGTGACACATTGTCAACCTATTTTTGTTTATCAGACTAAGGCAACCAAACCAGATCCAGCAAAAACAAAAAAAAGAAAGAAAATCATTTTTTCATATTTTGCAAATCCTGGATTTTTGGTCTCCAAAGAAAATAATAGTGCTCAGTGACTTGGTGATTAAACAACGTCTGTATCCTTGATAAGGTGCTGTGACCTTTTGAGACCTTTATCTCGAGATGGAGCTCCATTAAAACACATCCCTCAAGCACATTTCCAACATTGACAGTCACTGAATCTCTTTGACTCAAGCTTCTAGCCTCTGTCTATCTCTCATGTTTTATGGTCTGATTTAATTCTCTCGAGTTGCTTTCCTTTCCCCTATCCGTCTTGTTTTGAGTCCACTCCCTTTCCCCTCTTTCGCTCCTTTCCTGCGCCTCTCTCTCTCCCTCTCTTTTAAACTGCTTCAGGCCCCAGCGCTCAGGAGGTCACACAGCTGCAGGGGCCCGTACCCAGGAACCGGCCCCCTCTCATCCCTGCTCTCCCCTGATACTCATCCAGGCTAAAAGAGAACCAGAAATGCTGCTATGGTATGATTTTTATTGGCCGAGAAGTCTGATAATAAGACCTTTATGAGGCAACAATGCAGAAATACTGTGTTGACGATTGCTCGTTTAAAACTGCAAGAAAGAAATGTTCTCATTTCCCCTCATAATGGATGAGCTCTTCTCTTCTGCTCTGATCTGCTGTGCAGGTGAGGATGTGATTTGCCAGCTGAGCTCACCTTTGAGGAATCTTACAAGAATGTGGCTTTGGCTAAACTTGTCCTGCCCTCCTGGCCATCCATTCACCCATCCATCCATCCGTCCATCAGTCTATCCATCGATTCTAGTCATCCATCCCCTCCCCTCCTTCTCTTTCCCAAAGCAGCAAATAATCCCCTGCACCTGCAAAAGCTCCGCACACTGCAGCCTGCCAAGAGTAGAGCGTGTGACCTTGCCTCCATGACCACAGAGTCTGGGAGAAAGAGAGAGAAGCGTCGAGAGAGAAAGAGAGGGTTGTCGGCAGAAAGGGGGATGATGAAAGCGCGAGAAAAAAGGGGAGAAAGAGGGAGGGAGACAAAGAGAGAGAGAGAAGACTGTAGTTAGTGGACATGTCGGACACATTGAAAACACATTGTGAACCCTGGTCCGGTCTGGGGTCCAGGCCTGCGGCTGGGAACCGGGCTGTCCGGCTATTTTTGTGATGCCTTTTCTCCCCAGTGATGTCATGCTACTTGTTTCCCAAGAACTGGGACGGGACAGGAGGGAGGCAAGAGGATACGCTGCAGCGCTCCCACTCTATCATGCTTTACACATGTTGTCCCGATGCCATCACGCCTGCAGTACAGTACGGTCAGCACATATCCACATATCAACGCATATAACATGCTAACTTTTATGTACTGAAGCACTAAAATAGTAGAGTCATATAAGTATACAATATACAGCAGGAGTCTCAAACTCGAATTACATTACAGCGGGGCCACTTGGACACCCCACAGAGAAAAAATATAAACTTTATACGGGAACTACATACAGTATGTATACATGTACACAGTATAGTGTTTTGCTAGATGTTAAATGTGTAATAAATGTTTAAGCTTTACTTAAGAAAAATGAGTGATTACTACAATAAAATAAAATAATAAAAATAAAAATGTTTAAAGCTCAACAATTAATCACTTTCAAATTCAATTATTGATCCATCTTTCAGTGATATTCGAGGGTTGACAGATGTCACATTGACATGGAATTAAACACTCAATGATGCATTTATAGCTGACGATACATCATCTATTTATTATGACGTACACACACACTGTATATATTATTATCATGAAATTTGACAATTCAATTAGTATTAAGTCCAAATGACTTCTCAATAATCACAGTGCTTGGGTAATTAACTTCTTTGTGCATCGACACGGGGATTACACAGCTTTACAGGATCTACAGGTCAAGCTACACTGAAGAGATTCACTTGAAAACAAAGCTAATTGCACAGAATTTTGTCTGTAAACAGCTAATGAAGATGTAATATTAAAGGCCGAAACATTTTATAAGAGCTCTCTGTGCCTGAAAACACTCATATTATAGGACTGCTTGCCCAGATGCAATTGGCTACTGAGCGAAACCACCTGATGTTTTTGTTATGAGAATGAACTTTGTCTCTTTTTTTTCCCGCAACCAGTTTCAGCAAAGCGATGAGGAGAGCGACTCTGCAGCGTTAGTCTTTGTATAAAATGCATGTGGACAGCTGGGCTGCCTCGGGCGCTGCAAGGTACGATTACTTCTCAGGGAGAGCAATTGAGCAACAGCATGGAACGATTACTAATATTTTCTTTGTCCACCGCCGCTCCCCCTGCGAGTTTAATCTGTTGCACGTTATCTCATTCTAGTCCTATCTCGCATCACGAAAACCGTGTGTGTGTGCGCAACACATGCAAACACAAACAAGTAAACACACAGAAAGGAGAAGGCACTGGCCGACAGCGTGTACGAGCCCAGGATGCCTCATGTGTATTCCATTAGAGGGCAGATTAAAAAGGAGATTTTGTTTTCCACATCAAAGGCCTCGCGCTGGGGGATTCCTCTCCGTCTCTCTCCCTCCCTGACTCTCTCCATCTCTTCCTCTTTGTTTCATGAATAAATAATAAGGGGGTAAACCTGGGAAAACAAACTCTTTGACCTTTGCTCCCTCGTGTCAGGGTCAGAGTTTGCACCTGGACGACTTCCCACAGGAAAGAGACGGTGGGTCCGTGCTCGCGTCACCGACCGTGTTTGTATGTTTGCGTGCACGTACGCGTGGGGAGATAGCATCTGTAAGTGTGTCTCATTGGTTTGAATATGAGTTCTCGCCATGCCTTTGACGCAAAATTCCTTAAATGTTCTGTGGCTCGTTCTTGGTGTTCAATCATAACCGAAAAGTGTTACACCCTCCTGTTTTGCTAATGTTGTTTTTGAGGTCAGAGCAGATGGGGTAAACTGTGAGCCAGTCGCTGTTGGGAAAAACAACTGAGTGAAAACCGCAATATTGTGAAATTAATGTGCCGAAGAACAGTGTGAATTATTCACATGGATATTAAAGTCTGGTGTGAAAAAACACTTGTGCAGTGACCAATGTGTAAAATTCTATCAGATCCTGTAACTTGTCTGATATAGAGAATTCCCTGACTTTTCCTGCCTAGAAAAGGATTTTCAATTTAAGGACGCTCTGAACTTAATGCACTCGGCTTACTCTTA